>LR738543.1:28187500-30650000 GCA_902685375.1 Neostethus bicornis
AAGACCACAAGGACAATCCAAGAACCCAGGGTTCCATTTGAAGACAAAAAGTGGCAGAAGGTTTCTATTATTGAAGGTAACTAAGATCTAATAAAATCTAACATTGTACAACATGTGATCACTGCTGATTTGAATCTTTAATCACCCCTAAGAGCCACCAGAATGTGAGGACCCCAAGGTAAAAAGAGATAGACGGAAGGAAGAGAAGAGGCAAAGAGTCTGCAACGAAGGCAACAAAAGAAACCAAGGTAGATGCAAGTAGATTAAAAATACAAATAGAAAAAAAAACATTGATTAAAGAATTGCTTTAGCCTCATGTTAATTGTTGAAAATAATTATGACAAAAATAGAAAAGTAACATAAAAAAAATAGCAAATATCTGTAAATGATTGACCATAAGAGACAAATCTATGTCATCAGACAGGAGCCCATTACAGGGGATGGGCTCCTGTAAACAACCGGAGCCCATCCCCGGTTGTTTACAGGCAAGACGCAGGGTACACCCCGAACAAGTCATCAGTCTGAGTTGGGTCAACATGCACTCGTTCCTTGGGGAAATTTTGTAGCAGCCAATCAAACTAACATGCATGTTTTTGAAGGGTGGGAGGACACTAGGGTTCCATTTGAAGACAAAAAGTGGCAGAAGGTTCCTATTATTGAAGGTAACTAAGATCTAATAAAATCTAACATTGTACAACATGTGATCACTGCTGATCTGAATCTTTAATCACCCCTAAGAGCCACCAGAATGTGAGGACCCCAAGGTGAAACGAGATAGACGGAAGGAAGAGAAGAGGCAAAGAGTCTGCAACGAAGGCAACAAAAGAAACCAAGGTAGATGCAAATACATTAAAGATATAAATAGAAAAAAGCATTGATTAAAACATCTCTTTAGCCTTGTGTTAATTGTTGAAAATAATTACGATAAAAATAGAAAAGTGAAAAAAATGGCAAATATGTATGTCATCAGACATTTCAGGAAATCTGATCGTTAATTCATTCATTCATTCGTCTTCCGGGCTGCTTATCCCTGTTGGGATTGCAGGGATGCCAGAGCCCATCCTGTTTGATCACAGGTGAGCGGTAGGGTACACCCTGAACAGGTCATCAGTCTGAGTTGGGTCAACACGCACTCGTTCCTAGGGGAAATTTTGTATCAGCCGATCAAACTAACATGCATGTTTTTGAAGGGTGGGGGGAAACCAGAGCACCCGGAGATAACCTTCACATACACAGGGAGAACATGCACACTCTACACAGAAAGTACAGTGTTTCAAGCCTCACTCCTAATCCAGGACTCGAACCCCAGCCTTCTTGTTGTGATGTCACAGTGCTAACACCTCCGCATTAGTGCATCCCCAAAACCTGATTTGTGAAATTTCAAATATAGACCATACTTCTTCAGTTTAAATAGGAGTGTATCAATAATGTGGATTTTAATGCTGTTTTTTTTAGTTTCTTTTTTAATTTTGGTTCAGATAGAAATAGTTATGAAGCCCATTAATTTGTGTCTTTCTTGATTTTTAGAGAATTTCATACAAGAAGTCAAATCTCCTCAGAAAAAAACCTCCAGGTCTACACAAAAAAATTGGAACTCTCAGCAGGTTAAACCTGCACACACAAAGCAATACAAAGACAACTTTAGCGGCAGACATCCCTTCGCTCTGTACGGATCAGGTGAAAACGATGCGAGTATTACTGGCAAAAAGACTCATAACGTTCTCCCTGCTTCATCGACAAATGCGGTAATCTTCTGTTTGTTTGCATGAACATCTAAATGTCTATAGCACTAACATTTCGTTTGACCTACAGATCCATGCATCTGCTCTTCGTGCCAAAACCAGGCGAGAGGCAGAGCGTCAGGTTAATAAAAAGAAAACTGACGGGGGGGGAGACACGTCTGCAAACGGGGACAAAGTCGGAAAGCGGGTCCAAACCAGCTTCAACCCCTGGCTTACAGAATACATGTGCAGTTTTGCAGATCCCTCCTACAAGGACAGCAACAACAGAACAATTCACAACAAAAGTCCAACCTCAAAGCCAGCAGTGCTTCTGGAGTTTAAAAACGCCAAATATAGGGAATGGGGCAGCTGCTGAATATATGAATACCTCTGTCAGATATCTGAGCCATCAGGGACACTTTTAAACTTTGAGATGGAAGTTTGTCCTTTGGCTTATCAACCCGGATCCGTACTGTTAGATTTTTATACAAATTTATTTAAATAGTGGAATAAATTTCACAAGACGAAAGGTGTTTTTAAAAAGACGTTATTTTCAATTAAAATTCTGTCATATCAAAACCAGCGGCCGAGGCTTTAGCTGCAAAGCCTGTGATTGCACACGGTACAGGATCTGTTCATAAAACCCCACTGGACACACATGGAATACCAGGACACGTCTGCATTAATAAAGATGTCTTTGTAAAGCAATTTTTTTTTTTTTTTTTAACTGAAATTGACGATAGAGCACACAATGTATTCATACATACGTACATGCATGCAATGCCATCTTATAATGCATTGCATTATAAGAATTTGATTGGTATTTTTTAGCTTTTTTTTCTTTTTTAATAATTCACACGGCACCCTATGAGTGAGTTCTGATTGATTGAATTAACATCAGTGACTTCATACTAACGGCCGGTTTTAATGTTGTGTGATTCTTATGTGCTTTTTTTCCCTGTACTTAAACACGGAACGTCACATGGATCGAACACAGTCAAACTGGTAACTGCATGTTCGTAGATTGTGTTTTACACACATTTGTTTACATTTTCAAATAAAAAAGAGATGTAAAAATTTTTCAAAGCAGGGTTTTAATAAAATTGAAACATTATAACTGAAAACACATAAAAGACCAAAAAGGAAGGATATGAAGCTGAGTATCTTCTATTTAATGTGTTTTGTATCATCATGTTAAAAGCGACCAAATTTTTTTACACACATCTTTCTGTAGTGGTTCCACTTTTCGTCTGATAAGCTGCACAATTTTACATGACCAACTTTTCAACTTTTACGTGTTTGTTTCGTTGTTAAAAAAAAAAATAGCCATAAAATGTATCAATAGCAGAATAAAATGATACATGTGCCATAAATTATTAGATAAGCTTTTATGATGTTTTTTATGGTTGTTCAGGATTTAAAGACTGTTTACCTTTTTATTATTTTGTAGTAGAGTCTGGCGTCACTGCCTTTTGGTTACAATTTAGTGTTAGAGGATTTAATGACAGTTTTACACAATCGTTATAACAATACGTCAAACTTAATTTGATTGAACAAAAACTAGTTTGACACTCACAAAAAAATGGGAGTGATTAACTTTGTAGTGATTGTTTAGACCAAATTATGTTGAATTGCTCCCTCAAAGAATCCGAGAAATAATTTGTAATATATGTTTTTTTTGTGAAGTTTGAATGAAAACCAGCAGTTTTGACTTTTTGCTTGTTATGTTATAAAAAATTTTAATGTGACAATGTTGTAACCTCGACACTGTAAAAACATAATTTGGATATTTTTTTCTACATATTTTGTATATAATGTTTGTTTTACGATTTAACTTAAAGTGGAACATTGAATTTGAAAGGTGTGAATAAAGTTTTTTTTAGAAATAAAAAAAAAAAAGATGTTTGTTTTTATTTTCTGATCAAATCATGCAATATTTCTAAGCTGTTTTTCAAACGCTGAGAAGAGGGTCAGTGCCCAAAACACCTCAACAGTGAGGTGTTCAAGGACCAGATGCCCGAACCACCCCACCTGGCTTCTCTCGACCCAGATGAGCAACGACTGTACTCTGAGCTCACTCTTATCTCTGAGTGGCTGGAGGACGCCCCGGGATCCTCTCAGGTGAGCTGGAGGATGCAGCCGGGTGAGAGAAGTCTGGGTTTCTCGTCTGAGGCTGTTACCCCCACGACATGGCTTCAGATAAGCGGAAAACAACATTAAAGAAAAAAAGGGGTTCAAATTTAAAGGTCTGTGTTTGTAGCTAAACGCACGTCTCAAAATGTTCAATTTACAGTTTGATTTTCAACAACAAAAAAAATTAATGTGGTGTGTGGTCTTCATGGTGTGTATGTCTGCGCCAACAACACATTTTGGGTTTTCATGAAGAAAATAGAACTTTTAGATTTTAAAACAGCAACCAATCAAATAGTACGGTTTATGATATGTTAAATAGTGTTTTTACTACCAATGAGGCGTACAAGGGCATCCTAACCAGATGCCTGAACTACCCCATCTGGCTTCTCACGACCCGGATGAGCAACGACTGTACTCTGAGCTCACTCTTATTTCTGAGTGGCTGGAGAACGCCCCAGGATCCTCTCAGGTGAGCTGGAGGATACAGCGACGGTGAGAGAAGCCTGGGTTTCTCCTCTTACCTCGGCAACCTGGCTTCAGATAAGCGGAAAAAAACGGAACAGAAAAAAAGGGGTTCAAATTTAAAGGTCTGTGCTTGTGGCTAAACGCAGTCTCAAAATGTTCAATCTACAGTTTGATTTTCAACAACAACAACAAAAAAAAAAATGGTGTGTGGTCTACACGATGTGTACGTCTGCGCCAGCAACACATTTTGGGTTTTCATAAAAAAATATAATCTTCGGATTTTAAAACAGCAACTAATCAAATTGTTCAGTTTATGACATTTTAAATAGTTTTAAGAGTTTAAAATCCTTTTAAAAGTAAAATATAAATGTAATTGATTCAGACACAAAACTGAATTTGTATTTTTGTGTTTATTTAAAAAAAAACTTATGCATTTCATCATAAATAATAAATAAAAATTTCTGATATTTTCTCATGACGAGAACAAAACCAAACATGAATGGAAACAAAAGACTTGATAAAACACATAAAAACAAGCTAGAAAAGACACCAAAACATAGTTCCTTTGAAATGGTTTTCTCATTTTAACTTTGTAATTACATGATGTGTTTCAAACAATCAACAATGTCTTAAAAAATTAGATGGAAAAAAAATTAAAGTACATTTTCATCCTGACAAGATCAACCGAAATGTGATGGTATGTATTAACCCATAGATGGCACGAGTCATTCTAAAACTCATGTAAACACCAAACACTTTTAGTGATTCTTCTGTTAAGTTCTAATAATTTAAAACTCTTAATGAACCTTTTCAGAAAGAATTTTGTACAGATCTTTTTATTTGTATGGCAAAACATTTCCAAACATAATTTTTTAGCACTTAATCATCACTATTTCTGTCAATGGAGACGTCTAAGTCGATCATAAAATCCTAAATGGCCGATCAGTGAATTTTCAAATAGTTTCACCAAAAATTATTAAAAGTTTTGATTCTAACACATCAATAAAATCTACGCAAATTTCTCGTATATTAGTTACACGTGTACTGCAGTTTGATATTTTGATAATATAATGTATCATAAAACAGATGCTTGTTTTAATATTGATCCTAATATTCACGTAATATGTCTTCATGATGAAACTCTATGATATTCTGCATTGGAAAACATGCGTTAAGTCTCTATTTACAGAAAAACTGTACAGTGTGGTGAAATGCTACGGGAAAAAACGACGACCAGGTTGTGTACACAATGCAAGACAGGCAGAACGTGAGGGAAAGAGCTGCATGGGCTGATGGGTAGTTTAGTGACTGTACAGCTATGATGTATTTTTATTAGAAGATATTTAAATTTTGAAAGCACATGAAAAAAGCCTGACCTCTAAACTGTTAGTAGTGTGAGAGAGAATGTAATCAGAGCATATGGGGAGTGAAAGAAGAACCACAGGAGAAATGTGTGTAACAATAAAGCAGATTTGGGTTTCTGCCAGCAGTTGGATGAGGTTTTCATTCCCTCAGCACATTATCAAGCAAATGCACAAATCTTCTAATTTTAGCACAGTCTGCCTCAGTACCAACTTCTTTTTTTATTTAAATCCACCCGCTGACAGTTTTTTTGCTGATAAAATAACCAGTTAAGTTTAAATATAAAAGGCAGAGAAGTGAAAGACTACTCCTGTATTAGTGCCTGAGAGTGTAGGTGAATGCGTAAATATTCTGTCTGGAAGGATGGAGAAAGTTTGGTCCAATAGCACAGCAGGCTTTTGGTGGTTACCTTGGAAATTTCTGGGGGTAAGAAAGGGCCAGGAGATCTTCTCAGCTCTCTGCACATGCAGAAATGGCAACAAAGGCTCTGAAGGGTCCGTGCAAAGGTCAGGGAGGAGTTACCAGTGCAGCAACCTCAGCCCAATGTATTTTGGATCCTCCAAGGCTGTTTTTTTTTCTGGTCTTCACAGACCTTTCTTTATAATATCCACATAAATCAGGGCAGCATGAACCGCAATACTGAGAGAGGAATAAAAAAAATTTATCAGCAAGCTATAAATGATTTTCTTCTGGTATTTTGTTTCTCATAACATAGTAGAAAAGGCTTAAAAGCGGTCTTCTGAATGGTGTATTTGACAATCGAGACGTTTCGACTTCTATTGAAAAAAAAAACAGTTAATCAGCATTAATGTACAGAAAATCCTGGAGGCGGGGCAATATGATCCGAGATCGAATTGAAAATGATTTCCGGATAGAAGTCGAAACGTCTCGATCATCAAATACACTGTCCAGAAGACAACTTTGAATCCTTTCCTATGATGGATTACTCCTGCACAAATGAGGGATTAAACAGACTTGTTTCTCATGACATAAAAAGCAAAAAAGTAACTTTTTTTTAATGAAATATTTCTGACAAACTACTTTTTTTACCTTGGCTCTGTATGTCACAGAACATCCACTAGCAGCCACACTCCTGGGAGCCCTGTGGCTGAGCCCGACGAGGAGAGCGAAGCTGTCGTAATGCAGCATCTCCATATTGGATACCTGAACCCATTCGCTCTGGATCCAGCTCGCCTTCATAAAAAAAAAAAAGGTGAGATGTTTGAGGATGTGAAAGCAAATCGTGTGAAGACACTCTTTATTTAATTTGTTGTTCTGCTTTGAAATTGGATTTATTTTCGATTAAGAAATTGTCAAAAATCAATGTCTTATGTCTGGAATTATAGTTCCAATTATATTGATGAAAAGTCACCTTAAAAGTATTAAGATGTGTTGTAGGAAAAATATGACAGTTTTTGATGAAGATTACAGCTCCTACCTGATTCTATTTTATTCAGGATTTTTCGAGCACACTGGACAAACGCCTCCTCCACATTTTCTCCTGTTAAAGCACTGGTCTCCAGGAACATCAGCTCTGAACCGCAAAAACAGATTTATCAACATAAGTGACATCCAAACAGTAGAACAGGATCTGGAATGTTCAGGAACACATTAGGTCTCTGATTTTTTTTATATTTTTGTTCGAAATCCTTCCTGATCATAAATTTACCGTTCTCCTGAGCAAAACGTGATGCCTCCAGGAACGTCACCTCTCTGTCAGCGTCAAGGTCCTTCTTATTCCCACAAAGAATGATTACTATGTTTTGACTGGCCAACATCCTGGCATCACTCAACCATGTGGTCAGAGCATTGTATGTTTCCCGACTATGAATTAGAAAAGAAAAACAAAAATTGTTTTTGGTGTGGACATATAATAACAATTTTGATTTAAAGTTTTGATAATACCTAGTAATATCATAAACCAGAAGGGCTCCAGCTGCTCCTCGATAGTAGCTCCTGGTCACGGACCTAAGATATAAACATGTCACACTTATGGGCATTACTGATTAACAAACAGTAAAAAGTAAAGCTGCATCCTCCAGCTCACACAGGCCGGGAGGATTCCGAGGTGTTCCCCGTCCAGCTGTGAGACATTGAATTGAATTTAATAATTTAATAACCTTTAATAATTAAATTAATTATTTAATGTCGACCTTCTGGAGAGGCTCAACAAAGCCTCTCCAGAAGGTCCTGGGTCTGCCTCCTCCCGGTGGGATGTGCCTGAAACACCTCACCAGTGAGGCCTTTTGGAGGCATCCTAACCAGATGCCCGAACTACCCCATCTGGCTTCTCTCGATCCAGAGGAGCAACGGCTCTACTTCAAGCTCCTGCTAGATGGCAGAGCTGCTCACTCTATCGCTGAGTGAGAGCCCAGCCACCCCGTGGAGGAAGTTCATTTCGGCCACAATCTTGTTCTTTTGGTCAACACCTACAGTTGGTGACCATATGTGGGGATAGGAATGTAGATCGACTGGTAAATCGAGAAAAAAAAGCACAAAGTTTGAAACCAATTTATTTGCCAATGATAACTGTTGAAATAATGAAATTTTTGAAACCTTTTTTTTTGCTTAAGTACATTATCGTTGTACATGCTTTATGTACCAGTTGAACTGAAGATGCCATTCTGATGAAACAGAGGTGAAACATCTTCAAACCAGAAACTTTGTTCAGTTGATTTTTTTCTTTATGTACGAGGTGTAAATATTTTTATGCAAATCTTCTTGAATGTTAACGTTGGTGGTTATGACCTAACAGGCGTTGAGGAAATCAACATCTCTTCATTGTAGAGCTTCTACCTACCTGAATCGTTCTTGTCCTGCAGTGTCCCAAATTTGCAGTTTAACCATTTTGTTGACAACGCTAATGATTTTCGAACCAAATTCGACTCCAATTGTGTGATTGGATTCATCTTTAACTGGAAAACAAAGTTAGACATCATTTTGATTTGCAAAGACATGTTTGCTCTTTGTGGAGAGATCCAAAATACAAATACAAAACAGATCAGTTGATGAATTGATCACAAAGCACAAGATTAAATTATTAAATGTAGATTTAAAGTAGTGAAATAATGTATTACATCTTTTCTCGATGAACTGGTGCAGCAGACAGGATTTGCCTGTTCCAGCATTTCCAATCACCAGGAATTTGAAGAGGAAATCTGCAGAGAGAACATTGCATTTGCAATTCAAATACAACTCTAGATTTGCAAAGTGATATGACATTCATGACTTATGTAGTACCAGAGCTGTGGATCAGCTAAGCTCATAAGATCAGGCCAAATTAGTTTATGATTTATGTGTTTGGAATTCATAAACACTGAAGCAAATGTAACTGACTCACGATCAGGCGTTAGATAGTAGTCATAACTAGTAATTTCACAAATTAAAATCAAAATCAGTCCAAATTAATGCAACATTGATGAGAAAACTATTGATAAAGATGGATGTTATTCAGTAACTCAATCATATTTAACAGATGCTCTCCATCATTACTCCATAATGATTTCCCTATAATCTCAGGAGATCAAGTTCTCTCATATTCGGTTTTTTTTTTTTAAGATCAAACAAACAGACATTATAGCCCATTGATTTCTTGAAAAAATACGCCAATATGTGACTTTTTTCAGGCCAAAAGCCTTCACTAGAGGCTCGATTAGCTTGTGTTTACGGAGACACACCTGCTTCTTCTCATCCCTTCTCTAGACTACAGAGATGGAGATCAGTACAGAAAACAAAAACCTTACCGTAAGACTCTGACATCGCCACTTTGGCGGTTTTATACCAGAATGAAATGAAGAAGAAATAAGAGTTGACAAAGGTCTAGCTAGCCGTGTTAAAGGAAAATAGTCCCGTTAATGATTTCCGCGGATTCCAGCTGATTTTTCCCATCTGACTTCCCGTAGGTGGAATCAGCTTCAACTTCTTTTTCTTTAATCTGTCCTGTCATTCCAGTCCACTAGGAGGCAGTGTAACACAAAAACAGTGGTTTATTTAAAAGAAGAAAATTAGCTTAGCTGCAACAGCTTGCAAGCTAGCATACAAAGCAACGCGCAATATTTTGATTTTTATCCAGAAATGGCTACTTTAATACCCGTTAGACCCCTCTGCGATAGCAACCCGGCTACCCCTGGAGCACAATCTATAAAGGTGATTTTAATAATGCGCATATTCCTAAATTTTAAGACAAAGCTGGCCATTAACTGCCATGCTAATGTTTGGCAACCAAGAGCATTATTATTCTTCTTTGTCATTAAATGAGTGATTAATGCTTGATGGGACTTTTAAATTACTTTGACTTGTTACGTCTTCAAATTAAGGTGGATTTAAAATGATTAAATTAGTCAAACGAATGTGGGTATTTACAGTGAGGGGCATTTTAATTTCCATCAATTATTAGTAGTAAGATCCATAATTTACAAGTTGTCATTTTTTCTAATTAAATATTTAATATAGGCCCTATAGTCAATATAAACTTTTTTTTTTTCCTGAAAACAGTTTACAATATTCTGTAGGTTACTTGTGATGCCTAAACTGATTTTAGTGTTAAGGAATAAAATAAATAGACAAGTTTTTTTGTAGCACATCTCATACACAAGGTAACAAGACAGGGAAAAAAAGTATATTAAAAAAAAATCACAAAATATAGGAAAAAAATACAACAAAAAAATTAAACCAGAACTGTTTTCAGCCAGATTTAAACATTGTGACATTAGAGACCTGTCAAAGCATCGGGACGTTTGTTCTCCATGTTTAGTCCTGACTCTAGACAACCAGCAGGAGGAAGGTCCCAGAGGTCCTCAGAGTTCCAGATGGTTCATAAGACACTAACATTTCAGATTTAAACACAAGCAGAGCAGCTTTAAAGTCTTTTCTCTGAGCCACAGGAAGCCAGTGCAGAGCCCTGAGCACAGGACTGCAGAATCATATTTTCTGGTTCTGCAGTGTTTTGAATAAACTGCAGATGTTTTAAGGCCTTTCTGTTCAGACCAGTGAGTAGACCGTTGCAATAGTCTAACCATGTGGAAACAAATGCATGAATACTTGGATATGTGCTTTGTGGTTATTACAGGTTTAGAGCCATCATGCCACTATTGGAAAGTAAAACACCATCGTGCATTACCACAGTGGTAAACTAATTATAGGCGGTCTCTATTTGTTATAACCGGTATATTTGAAAAAAATTCTGCTTATGGTTTTGTTGGATAGCAAAATAGTGTTTTGTTTCAAATTATGTACACCCTCGCCCAACATTGCTTATTGTGTTTTGTTTTTTTGCTTTTTTCTGATTATTGTTGTAATGTCCAGGAGGATGTAATAGAAGAGGTGTCCAACGATGGCAGCCAACCTCCAAAGAGGAGGAGAATGGGTTCAGGAGACAGCTCAAGAAGCTGTGACACCTTCAATCAGGAGCTTGGGTAGGCTGTCAGAATATCTTAACATTTGCATGACGCTATAAGTCTTAATAACTTTAGGAAGTGGATTTCTTTTGTGACATTATTAAATATTTATTTTTTATTTATCTTTTCAGACCTACATATTTCCCAGCAGAAAACTTGACAGAATATAAGTGGCCTCCTGATGACACAGGAGAATATTACATGCTTCAGGAGCAAGTCAGCGAGTATCTCGGAGTCACGTCATTCAAAAGAAAGTATCCCGGTAAGTATTCAAGTTTAATTTTTCTGATTGTACCAGTTTTAATAAATATTAGTGATGTTACTTTAAATTGTTGTAGAAACCTCAAACCAAATCACTACATTTTTATCTGTTGCCGTTCAGCTATGATATTTGTGGTTTTCAATGCACATGTTCTTAGAGGATGTGCAATACTAGTTGTGGTAAAAATGTCCACTTATTAATCTATTCCCAGATATGGAGAGGAGAGACTTGTCTCACAAAGAGAAGCTCTACCTTCGTGAACAAAATGTCATCACTGAGACACAGTGCACTTTAGGTATAGAGCAAATTCTTTAGTACCCTTGTTTAAATGGTTTTCCTGGTGGGATACTTATAACATCTTTTGTTTGTTTTGTCTATAGGTCTGACAGCTCTGAGGAGTGATGAGGTAATAGATTTAATGATAAAGGAATATCCCACCAAACACTCAGAGTATTCAGTCATTCTGCAAGAAAGAGAGCGACAGAGAATAGCAAAAGAATACTCTGTAAGTTACAAATATATCTGCAATATGTTTTCTGTCACATTTGATTTTCAATTAGCTTGAACTTCTTCTCACAATTGGTTTTGTACTTTTTCATAGCAAATGCAACAGCAGAACCCCCAGAAAGTGGAGGCCAGCAAGGTGCCAGAGTACATAAAAAAAGCAGCCAAAAAAGCAGCAGAGTTCAACAGTAATTTTAACAGGGAGCGAATGGAGGAGAGAAGAGCGTACTTTGATCTTCAGACACATGTAATTTTTTCTAAATGCGGACCCGCTTGTTGTGTTGAATTCCAGAATTGTTCATGTTATGCTCTTCATTCCAGATTATCCAGGTACCCCAGGGGAGGTTCAAGGTCCTGGCACCAGAGTTAACCAGAACAGGACCATACCCTGTCGCTCTAATACCAGGACAGTTTCAAGAGTACTATAAAAGGTATATTTGATGCTAAAACACATTTTTGTTCTTACAACTTGCTTGGCTTTTTAAAGAAAAAATTACTCAAATATTAATTAAAGTTGGATTAAAGTACCTGCACATTAGGCATTTTATCTGCAATATTGTTTTTTTCTGAAACATCTCTATGTGGTTTGACAGATACTCTCCCAATGAACTGCGCTATTTACCGCTGAACACTGCTTTGTACGAGCCTCCTTTGGATCCAGACCTGCCTGCCTTGGACTCAGAGCCCGACTCAGACGATGCTGAGGACAGCAAAGATGACAAGAAGAACAAAAATTTATCTGTAAGACAACATTACTGCTTTTAAGGGAAGAACATAATGTACACTATTTTTATCTCATTAAATATGTACACCTGCTACCTCACAGGACAGTTCCTCTGGCAATGCATCAGATGTGGAGAGCCAGGAGAGTGTCGGACCAGGTCACAAGTCCAAAGCCAAAGACAGGACACCAGGCAAAGATCACCGCCACTCCGCCTCCCACAAAGCCACCCAAGGGTACAAGGTAGAGGACAAAACCAACTGAACTCTTCTTCAACAACAGCAACAGCACTTTTCTACCCCTCCTCTTCTCTCTGCTACTACCACTCACTTACTCCATCCATCCCGCCACCCCTTCTTCACTTTATTCTCCAGCGTCTGCAGGTGGTCAGCCTTTTCAAGCTGGAAAACCCTGGTTCACACACACAAACACACACACATGTAGTGGGGGTCTTTGTCATTATATTTTGGTTTCACAAATGTCACACACCCCTATCCCCGCTTTGTGCAAGACTGCAAGCAATAAGAACATTTTAAAGGAACAATTTATTCTTTTACTTTCAATTTTTTTTCATTTTTCAGCAAAGACTATTTTTTTTGCTTTTGATTGTCTTCAAAATACCTCGTGTATGTCCTCACTTGTCATATAATATTTTTAAGACAAGTAAGTGGATCTTTTGGCTGCTAGTTTCCCCCTTTTTTGATCTCAAAAAGAAATTTACCTTTTTAATTACAATATAAAAATTGAGCCAAGTTTGTGGTTACTGTTACAAATAAAACTTTGTGGACTCTAGACAGATTTGATCATTTATATTTGAAGTCCAGACACGTAATCCTATTGTTTTAATTTTGTATAAGTATGAAACTTTGTTCATACGTTATGTGATGTATCATTAAAATGTAAATATTACTCAGAAAGCTCCTCATTGTAGGCATGAGGTGTCCGATTACAGGTGAAGAGATGCTGACCGTGTTCACACTGTCACTGAGCTGAGCTTACTTCCCTCTAAAATCCAAACGGGGATGCATTTTCTTGATGCTCATTGAATATAAAGGTTGTGAACTTCATCTAAAAGCTTTAGACCATTAGATTTGTCCAGGGAGCAGATGTGCACTCATAGCACCTATTTAAAAAAAAGAATAAAGCTACAAAGTGACCGTAATGGACCTGTAAATGTCCAGTTGAGTTCAGCTCAGCTTTGTAGTGTTGGCATGGTCCTTTTCAAGTATTTTGTTACAATGTGAAAGCTACTTTAATTTTGCATTGACATTTTCTTTCAGTAAATAATTTTGTAAATGCTTTTGAAGCCTTCAAACGTGCCATGGCATGTTGGTAGCAAAAAGTCACAAAAAAAATATCCCTCAACTGTTTATTTCTGTCATGCATACAGAGGGATGTAGATGCAATAAATCTTTACTTACATTTTTTAAGAAAAAAAAATGTGACATTTAAATATAATGTGTTATAAAACTTAGACAGGTCAGAAAAAAATACTGATTAACAATATTTAAATAATACATGACACTCTTCTGCTCAGGAGGGATGTATTGCCCTCTAAATGCTTTTAAAGCCAGTCTCTGGGTTTGAAAGAAAAAAAGACACACTTATAAATAAAATGTCTTTGCAACCATTACGTATCTCACTTTAAAGGGGACAAATTATGCTAACTGCACCTTTTTAGCGCTTCAATACCTTTTAGGGAGTCCCTGAGGTATGTAGTGGTTCAGAATATCTGAATTTAATCCATAAACTAATAGTTTGCAAGTAAAATGGAACACTTTTTTATGTGGTTGTATGTTGTGACTTATTTTACTGCACTGCATTTATGTTACACTCTAAAACTTACCTAGCTGATGTTAGCTCTTCGGTTGCTTTCGAAGTTTTCAAGCATCTATGAAGGGCAACTGAGAATATAAATCCTATATTCTATGACTGACTTAGATTCAGTCAAGTATATTCAATTCAACTCAATTACAACTGTTATGAGAAATTAAATAATAATATTTCAATAAAACATCTTTCATGCCTGCCCCATTCTTTTTAAATGACAGACAGCAAAACATTTGACTAGAGTTTGCAAAGTTAAAAATTTAGTGTGTTTACGTCTTGGATTAAAGACACGGGAGGGTCAGATTTGTTCATTTGCTCTTAAAAGGAGCAATGCAAAACAAGCCGTTGTTTTTCAATACTTGGCACAAAAGTTACAGACAGTAACAAGATCACATACATTTGAGAAATTAGGACCAGAGGACATAATGCTACAATGATTACATACATTCAAACATGATATTAAAAATGATATGTTCCCTTTTAAGATGGATCTTGGAGTTCACTTTGTGCAATGCATTGTGGTTGCAGACTCGAAGGAAAAAGTTTTTGTCGGACACATCAAGTTGACATTTCCTAGTTGTCTAATATTTGATCTTGCAGTGTGTACCCATTGTAACATCAAGTAGTATAAAGTCTACACTCTTCATTTTGCTTTTGCAGTTGCATGCCGAAGCAAAATTTGACCAATAATAAATCTCTTTTAATGCAAACATTGCTCAGTGTTTTAGAAAGAAATTAGTTTGGTTTCTTCCATGTGCCTGAAAATATATTACAACTTGTTCAAATTCAGTTATTATAGAATAAATCCTATCAAAACTCACTGGATTCAGTCTCATGACTCTCCTGTTTCCAATATTAATGTGAGAATTGTTTTAACTGTAGAAAAATCATCCACAGTTTTTAAAGTTGAAGTACAGGCAACTCATCACAATGCCTCAGGATGTTTTTTAAAAGGCAAAGATTTTAAAAAGTTGCTGTTGAAATTCAAGAAAATATTTGTGTAAATCAGTTGTCGTTTTTTTTTTTTTTTTTTTTCTTCCTCCCGTTATTGTCATAATCTTAGTTTTTATAATTAGATTTTCTTCTTAAAATGCTGTTAGTTCTTTTGCAGCTTGTTTTAATTAGGTGATTAGAGGTGATTTCTGCACCTCTTTTCAGGATACATTTGAATAGTAACATCACACCAAAAGCTGATGATCTTTTAAATCTAAAATACATAAAACACATACTCTATCAAGAATCACAGAATAAGATACAAAGTTACGTGAGGTCTCGCACCAACAGTACCCACCTTAAACAGTTGGGTGCTGTTGGTGATTCTGATAACCACTGAGGATTCTAGCGCTGGATTTAAATAGATATCAGTAACATCGTTTTTTAAATGACCAGTGTGTGGATTTTTTTTTTTTAGCCCTTTTATAATGTTTTGATTTTTTTACTCCAGAAGTGGCTTCAGTTCTTGGTATTTTTAGTTGCGTGTTTTGACTGAGCTATCTAATTTTGTTTGGTTAATTTGTTTCCCTACTCAACTATTTTTAACTGTAATTCTCTGATTTAAATGTTCCTGAAACTCTTAATTATTCATAGTCTTTTTATCATTTTTATTTTTAGAGTAAAGTTTTTAAAAACTGTTTTGTTGCTATATTTACAAGTAAAACATGTAAGAAATGGTTACATTTACAAGATTTATTGGGAACCCAGTTTCCATATTTATAAGATAAACTTTTAAAAATTTTTTGCAAAATAATAATGATTGTTAATCACTTTAAGTTGTTTAGAAAATTACTTTTAAATATGTTCAATTTTGTCATAAACATGACACTGATTTATGGGGCAAATGTTGCTGTTTTTGTTTGCTTTGCAAAAAAATTTAATGGCTTTTTATTAATTCAGACTTTTAGTTCTATAGGGATTTGTTGATCCTGAATTCAGTAAAATAAAAAACTGCCTCTTTTCTACAAACACGCTGATCTTGGTTGGTTCCAAAAATTTTAAATGATCACTTTTTCCAACACTTTAAACTTAAGCTTCAAATCAACTTTTCATGTTTGAATCAACCCGTACTTAAAGTGTTATAGATATAGTATAAATACCCTTTGTCGAGAAAGGTTTTACTGTGTTCTTGATTATTTCCATGACTACAAGACAAACTTGTGTGATTGGTTTTATAGCATTATTCTGCCCTTGCAGCCTAAGGTCATTCCCAATGCAATATGTGGCATTTGCCAGAAGGGTAAAGAGGCCAACAAGAAAGGCAAGCCAGAGGCTCTCATTCACTGCTCCCAATGTGATAACAGTGGTAAGTTTCTTTTTTTCCTTTACAGGATCCTTCACTGCTATTATGTTATAACGAGAGGTATTTGGGGGTTTTTTGTAATAAAATAGAAAAATAAAAGCTTTTCCTCTTTACATAGTTGTGCCTATTGTTTTGGTAAAGCCCTTAATTGACTATATTAATTTCTATTAAAGGAAGATAATCAAGATCGGTTATAGTAATTTTGTGTACATAATAATTTCTTTTTCTGAAATCTATTCTATAGATTTTAGGTCTGCTCACTGTTTGTTTTTATCTCTTCATGTGCTTACTTTTGTGTGTCTGTTTCATATTCTGTTTTTCTTTTGCTCTTGTACACATTTTGCCATGTCCATGATTTTTTAGGCCATCCTTCTTGCTTGGACATGAGTGCAGAGCTGGTGTGTATGATCCGGACGTACCGCTGGCAGTGTATGGAGTGTAAGACCTGCACTGTCTGCCAGCAGCCCCATCACGAGGATGAGATGATGTTTTGTGATGTGTGCGATAGAGGATACCACACCTTTTGTGTAGGAATGGAAGCCATACCCACAGGTAAGAAAAATTTTCAGCACACTCTGTAGAATCAACTACTGAGATCGTGAAAAGAGAGGACATTGGACGTCTTCTCTTTTCATGCTCCCCTCTAAGTCAGCTCCCCCCAGTATGTTTTTAGTTCTGTCTCCTGCTTCTTATCCGTTGCCTGGGTTTTAATCATTTCTCATCTTTGCAGGTCTTTGGTTATGTGAAGTGTGTGACAAAGATTTCATCACACCAAAGAAGAAAAAAGGAGTCCGAACCCCACGAAAGTTAAAGTCGGCTCATAAGTGATCTAAAAGATCAACAACAATATTGTTTTTAATGTATTGTCACAAATCAGTCCAGAAACAATCGGAAAGTCTGTAGCTGTCAAATTATTTACAAGGTTCCCCCTCTTAATAAATGAGTCTAAATAATAATTCTAGTGAAACTATAAACCTTTTATTTAACAGGATTGTCTGATGCCAAACAAATAATTTATCCTTTAACTACAGAAACCTTAAAACGATAGAGGCATGTTTGTGTTTATGTGCCAAACAGGCAAGTTTTTGTCATTCGACACTATGGAAATAAAATGTTTGGGTTTTTTTTTTTTAAAAAATGACTAAATAAGAATAATTTCTCTTTTTTATTAATTAAATGAATTTTTCTGTTGTGTCTGCAGTGATATGTTTTGCTTTGGAAAAAAATGCAAAGTAGAAATGGTGCTTTAGATCTACAGAAACAAAAGTTAATAGAAGTTGGTGCTAATGTGTAGTTTACCTCTCTTTAGATGTATCTTTTATCACACAGCTTCAAGTTTGTTTTCTAGATTATTTAAAACTATCTGTTTTTGACATGTACCGGTAGTTAATTTTTCTTTACATTTAGCATCTGATAGAAAAAATGTATTATTCTGAATGGATTGTGAATTAATGAAAGGATCTAACAGTTTGCTCAATATGTTTTTTAGTTTGTCAGTTTTAGTTGTTTTGTTTTTTCTATTATTTTTTTTTTTTTTTTTTACTGAATTATGTGTTTTTTATAATACATTTTTTTAAATTAAGTTTTCTTTTTGTCTTCTGAAGGACATTGACAGAAAGATAAGTAAATGCTGATTTTGTTTTTGTGTATTTGTGCAAATACAATTTTTGTTCTTTTTGTTACTTTTTTCAATCTATAATGTGAAGCCAGTTGAGACAATTGTTTTGTGATATTGGGCTAAAGAAATAAAATTGAATTGACAGTTTTAATATTTGCCTGATAAGTCACCAGTTTTTTTGGAAACCCAACGCAGCTAATGTGAACTTGAACTACACGGTTTTAAACCACCTAACCTGTTTTTTTATGGGCTTAACCACTAGAACTTTTACTACTACAGTCACATCAAATCAATTACATCAGCAGCCTTTTACCACCTGAAAAACATTGCCAAAATCAGAGGTTTGGTTTCTAAAACAGACTTGGAGGTTCTTATCCATGCATTTGTTTCCAGTAGGTTAGATTATTGCAACGGTCTACTCACTGGTCTGAACAAAAAGGCCTTAAAACAGCTACAGTTTATTCAAAATGCTGCTGCTCGAGTCCTAACAAGAACTAGAAAATACGATCACATTAGTCCTGCTAAAGTCTCTGCACTGGCTTCCTGTGGCTCAGAGAATAGACTTTAAAGCTGCTCTGCTTGTGTTTAAGTCTCTCCATGGTCTAGCGCCAAAATACATCTGTGATATGTTAGTACCTTATGAACCATCTAGAACTCTGAGGACCTCCGGGACCGGCCTCCTGCTGGTGCCTAGAGTCAGGACTAAACATGGAGAAGCTGCATTTCAATTTTATGGTGCAAAAGTCTGGAACAAACTTCCTGAAGCCGTGAGACAGGCCTCTACTGTGACAATGTTTAAATCTAGGCTGAAAACACTTCCGTTTAACTGTGCTTTTGATTAATTACTCTTTTTATCTGTTTTAATTATTTTATTTATTTATTTTTTAAACTTTTTTATTCTATGTTTTGTGATTTTAATGCATTCTTTTTTTTTCCTTCTTGTGAAGCGCGTTGAATTATATTTTGTATGAATTGTGCTATACAAATAAACTTGCCTTGCCTAGAAAAAACTTTGTGATTATGATCATAATTGCTCATTTTTATTTTCATCCTTTATTTCAAGACCAAATGAACATACCTTTTGGTGTGTAAGAATTACAGGAGATTATTAAGCTGTTATAGATAATACATTTAAACTGCTTTATTGATCCCATAGCCAGGAAATGCTGTCACTACTGCTGTCACTGTTGCAGTACATTCATTCACTCTACAAACACTGTGTGTAAATGTTCATTCACTCAAAAGACTACGGTTTGATTGTAGTGAAAATATCTGTCTCTTTATGACTGAAATTCAGAATTTGAACCATTTGAGCTACTTGGTGTAATAAAGTCCAACTCCAGTGGGGGCGCTGTTGCATAGAAGTTCTCTGCTCAAACTGGCTAAATGATTCGTAGAAGAAGAGGCTGCCATATTGCAGTGAGACAGCGACTTTACCTGGAAGAAGAATTAAACGTCTCTGTTTATTCATCATGCTTTCCTCTCAGACTTTCGGAGGCCCTGGGAAGATGAAAGATTATCATTATACCGGTCCTGTAGAGCATCGATTTTCACCATACGCTTTTAATGGAGGGTTAGTTGTATTTGTTTTTCTGCTCAGTTAGCATGACTTATGCTGGTTTATGCTAAGTGGCTAACACTGTTAGCTCATTGTTAAACAGTTTTAATTTGTTTTTAATTACAAATATATAGTATTTTGTGTGTTTAGACTTTTCACTTGTATGTGTATTGTTTACTTTTTTTTTAACTCGTTTTTTTAGTATATATGTGAGAAAGAAATTCTAGTTTCAGTTTCGACTGCTTAGCTTCCGCTAGCATCTATCCTAGTCAGCGTTTGATCCTGTTTCTTTTGAGCGGAATAAATAATATACTTGCTTTATTTTTTTCAGAACGGTACTAGCAGTTGCAGGCGAAGATTTTGCCATTGTAGCCTCAGACACCAGGTTGAGTGAAGGCTATTCAATCCACAGCAGAGATTCTCCTAAATGCTACAAGCTGTAAGTGAACCATCATTTCATCACTTAGTTCAACTTTAAAATGTAAATTATTTCATGTTAATTTGAGTGACTTATAGGTTGGAAACCTTTTCTTGATCCTTTTTTTGTTACAGCACTGACACAACTGTGATCGGATGCAGTGGTTTCCATGGTGACTGTCTAACGCTGACCAAGATCATTGATGCCAGGCTAAAGGTGAGCTGGTACAGAAAAAAAGTAGCTTTCACTTACAGGTCAAATCAGAAAATTAAGACGGAAACCCTCTTTAGAGGCATTCATCTACGTTCCTATCCTCACCTGCTGTGGGTGGTGACCGAAAGAACGAGATCACAGATACAAGTGGCTGTAATGAGCTTCCTCCGCAGGGTGGCTGGGCTCTCATTCAGAGATCGAGTGAGGAGCTCAAAGTATAATTGTTGCTCCTCCAGGTCGAGAGAAGCCAGATGGGGTCAGGCAGACCCCTGACCCACTGAAGAGACTATGTCTCACAGCTGGCCGGGGAATGACTCGGGATCCTTCAGGGTGAGCTGGAGGATGCAGCTGGGTTGAGAGAAGCCCAGGCTTCCCGTCTGAGGCTGTGGCCGCCGTGACCTCGCTCCGGATGAGCGGAAGACAACAGAACTCTTGCTAGATGCATCCAGTTTTTCTGCAGTTTAAATTACACCTTTAAAAAATGGACAAAGTAGACTTCTAGTTTTCTTTTTAAATGAATAAACATTGAAGATTTCTTTTCCACTTAATATAATAGTTTGAGAGAAAATGGTAATGTGGGGCAACAAGTATATATATATATATATATATATATATATATATATATATATATATATAGCTGTGTGGAAAGAATAAATCTTTAGAAAAAAATCTGGATGTTTTTATGACATGCAGTACCAGACTAACCCAATTCCCTTCTACAATTAGTTTTTCAATTTGTCAACACATTCTCATGAAGACCATTTGAGTTAAAGCTATTTGTTCTTTAGATGTACAAACACTCAAACAACAAGACGATGACCAGCGGAGCCATTGCAGCCATGCTGTCCACCATCCTGTACGGCAGGAGATTTTTCCCATACTACGTATACAACATCATTGGTGGACTGGACGAGGAAGGTGGGTACTACTTTTAAGTTTCATTGTGCATTAATAGGATTTGTTACCCGGGACAGGAAAGCTAACTTGTTATTGTTTAAACATTAGAGCAGACGACATTGTGCATACTTAACTTTGAACAAACATGTAGCTCGATGTGTAAAAGATTTTACATCGGCTTAGGAGTTCAAAATAAAAATTCCCAGGCAACATGTATTTAAACTCGTTTTTTTTTGTTGTTGTTGAAGTTGCATAGCTTTGATTGTGTGGGCTTTTTAAAATTGTAGCTTTAACTTTTCTCCATGATTTTTCATCTATTCTACTATTTCCTTTGAACATGTGTAGGTAAAGGAGCAGTTTACAGCTTTGACCCAGTGGGCTCTTACCAGAGAGACACCTACAAGGCGGGAGGATCAGCCAGTGCAATGCTTCAGCCACTTCTAGATAACCAGGTAAGAGAGATAAAAAAAAATACGTTGTCACTTTCAGTCCCAACATTGCTCTGACTCATATTATTTTATAGATTGGATTCAAAAACATGGAAGGTGTGCAGCACGTTCCTCTGACTAAGGACAAGGCGGTTCAGCTGGTCAAAGATGTCTTCATCTCGGCTGCAGAGAGAGACGTGTACACTGGAGATGCCCTTCGAGTTTGCATCGTCACTAAGGAGGGCATTAAAGAGCAGACAATACCACTGAGAAAGGATTGAGATGGAGAGTCTTTTCATTTGGTCGCTTTCAAATGTATTTGCAGATTGATCTGTTTTCCACACTAGTTTTTTTTAACAAGAGTGTTAATCCAGAGGTTTAGTTATGCCTGTTGTCTTTTACCAGACAACAGTGGCTTAAATTGAAGATTCATGTGGATGGTTTGATGACCTGACCCTAGATTGGTACCCTTGTTCTGTGAAATCAGTACTGTTTCAAACCTGCTTAAACTTTGCATCTGATTTTTCATGATATTTTGGAGGGATGTACACTCTATTCTTTTTACATTCTTAATAAATATTAAGAATTTGTGTCTGCCTGTTGTTTATCGTCTCTGAACTCAGATAA
Organism: Neostethus bicornis; assembly: GCA_902685375.1. NCBI lineage: Eukaryota > Metazoa > Chordata > Actinopteri > Atheriniformes > Phallostethidae > Neostethus > Neostethus bicornis. The sequence goes on from LR738543.1 coordinate 28,209,950, forward strand.
ATTTTTAAGCGTATTTTGTAAGTTTTGTTCAATTTTTTTATTAACACATTTAAAGAAAAATTCAATGTCTCTATAAAGCACACCATCTCTCTCAAATATATATTTGTGTATATATATATATATATATATATAATACCTATCAATACAGGAAATAAAATGATAAAGAATAGTCCAAAAATCTTACTTTTCACATCTCTGTCAGTACTATCAGATGTCATTCAAGTTCTCATTCTAGCAACATATCTTCCAATTCTTCATTTACCTACAAAACTATAAACACATCCACCACCCTGGTTCAGATGCAGTGGTCACCTGCTTCACCCAAAAAATATAAATCTTTTGGCTCCTTCACTCTCCTTAGATCATAACTTCTATCACTTGTATAATATTTGGTCTATTTCCAGGAAGTATATAATATATTGGCTTGCACATAAATTGTACAGTTTTGAAATGATCAATGAATTTCTTTCATCCTGATTGTACAAAAAGCAATGTGGTTATTTGTGTCTTATTGCTCTTTTTTTAAGTATAAATTAGAGTTATATTGTATATTTGTAAGTATTACTCCAAACTATTGCACAGAAATGCAAACATGATGAAATCACTGAACAGTTTAGGATGTGGTTTAGAAGATGTTTGGATTGAATATTATTGACAGTTTACATTCTACATGCTTTATGAGTAACTTCTAGTTTATTTTGTAATCCATTATTATCCCAAGGGCTTGAATGGCATTATAATGGCATTATACAATAATTATTTCATGCAATTAATCATTGTATGATTAATTGTATTAAGGGGTGTTTTAAGGTCTAGAATATTTCTGTTGAATGTGGTTTTATGTAAGGTGTTAAAGAACTTACATATCGACTAAGAAAAAGTTGGGGTTTTTTTTCCAAATATAAATTTGTGTGTGGTTGAATAATTTTCTAAATTTTCTTTTTGGACTTGTGAAACAAGCCTGTACTTTTTTTCTGTTCCCAGTTTTATTCAGTGGTACAACATTATAAATGTTTTATAAATGTATCCCTTTGGAATGATAAATGACAGGTGGATGTTAATGGTTCAGAAATCCTCTTTAATGACTTTCATATTGATTCCATTTGAATCATCCATTTTTTTTGTTTTACCTTGTACGATATTGGTGTTTTTATTCAAATTTGAAGGTTAAAGACAAACAAGATGAAACGTGTTTACTGGTTGAGCAGTTTTTGCGAAACACTTTCTGGCACACAACTGGTCTCGAACCAGAAAAATTAACTGCCTGACAAAGAGATCAGCTTTTAAACAAGTATCGTCATTCATAAATTTCTTTTTTGCCTACTTTCAATCTTTCATGTTGTGAAATGAGGGTGTGAGAGCATGAATCTCATTTTATACAGAGTTGTTTATTAAGATTGTTTCGGTCACTGTATTTTTCAAAATCACACTTAGTAAGTACTCCTAAAATTTAGGTACACTCTTCTTCATAAATGCCATGCACGGTTTGGGATTTTTTTTGTGTACGCCTGAACATCACGTTGTTGCTAACTTATTTCAAATCTACAAGTCAAATTGTAGCTGCAGCTTCTTTATCTAAAAGTTTCTATATGTAAAATGTATTTTATACATTGACATTTAGATAGATTTATCAATGTACTGTCATTGCTGTGAGACAATTGCAGGGATAGAATAAAAAAAATACAGAGTTGTCAAATACATAAATTTAAAAAGCTTTGTTATCTTTTAAACTTTGCAGCTGTTGTGCTTCTTTATTTTGTTGTCAGGCATAAAATTGTTTAAAAAAAACATTGAACATACAAATAAAAATTGAGTCCTATCAGGTGCAACAAATATTTTTAACTTGTATTGCAGTCCAACTAAAATATAAAACTTGTTTCTTTTTTTTTAACCCAAGAAAATCAGTATTGGTAACAACTGTTTACTCAACATGTGTTTTAATAATGAAAAGACATTTTCACACAAAAAGACACAGCCAGTGTCTCTAGGCATAGTATTGAAGGTTGGCCTTCTTCTTGGCTTGGACCTCAAGGATTCCCTCCATGTAATCTTCATGGTTCAGCTCCGTGGCTCCCCGGCGCAATGCGATCATACCAGCCTCCACACACACAGCTTTGCATTGGGCTCCGTTGAAGTCGTCGGTGCAGCGTGCCAATTCCTCGTAGTTAACATCAGGACTGACGTTCATCTTGCGAGAATGAATCTGCATGATGCGAGCTCGGGCCTCTTCGTTGGGCATTGGAAACTCAATCTTTCTATCTAGACGACCTGAACGAAGAAGAGCGGGATCCAAGATATCCACCCTGTTGGTGGCAGCAATCACCTGAAAAAAAAAATAAAGACAATGTTATAGTTAAATTAGACGTTGTTGTAGACCAGTTATTGCAGTAGGAACTCTTACATAAAGTATGTAATTAATTTGATAAATTTGATCTACATCCTTTAAAAAAATATGTATATACCATGTCTGAAAAAAGAGGTTAACAAGTTGAAGCATGTTTACCTTAACTTGCATGTTGGGTTGGAATCCATCCAGCTGGTTTAGCAGCTCCAGCATGGTCCTCTGCACCTCTCTGTCTCCTGCCTTCTCACTGTCAAACCTCTTTGTTCCAATAGCATCCAGCTCATCAATGAAGATGATAGATGGAGCTTTCTCTTTAGCCAGAGCAAAGGCATCTCTCACCAGCTTGGCACCATCACCGATGAACATCTGGACCAGTTGTGGACCTGCCAGCTTCAGGAAAGTGGCTTTGGTTTGAGCAGCACAAGCTCTGGCCAGGAGGGTCTTCCCAGTACCAGGTGGTCCGTACATCAGAACTCCTTTGGGTGGTTGGATGCCCAGGTTTTCAAACTTCTCTTTGTGGTTCATTGGTAGGACGATGGCTTCAACTAGCTCTTGAATCTGCTTATCAAGCCCTCCAATGTCGCTGTACTGCTCTGTGGGACGCTCATCCACCTCCATGGCCTTCACTCTGGAATCATACTCAGTAGGTAAGGTTTCCAGGATCAGATAGGAGTCTTTGTTGACTCCAACCAGGTCTCCTGGTTTAAGCTTCTCTGCGTCCACCAGACCGATCACCGGCAGGAAGTAGGTCTGTCTGGTGGAAGTTTTAATGACTGCGCACTTTCCTTTTCTTTGGGAATCCAGGTCCACATTGGCACCGTCCTCTTCTTGATCATTAGGATCAACATCTAGCAGCTCAATCACGTTCGAGACCAGATAAGGAAGCGTTTTGTTCACCTTGATCTTCTCGGTATTTTCTTTGATTTTATCTTTCATAGCTTGAAGCTCGTGAGTAACTCTTAAAACCTCGCTTTTCATTATCTTTACCTCGCTGTCCAGGAGACGAGTTCGCTGAACGATCTCTTCTGTGGACATTTTTAAGACTTCTTCCCCGATCCCATCTTCCACTTCATCCCAAACTGATTTGTCACTCAGCGACGCCATCTTTGCTGTGTCTGTTGTGACCTGTGACCTACCGGAAGTTAAAAGCTCTGCTTCGCGGAAGTTGTTTAGTGGAGCTTTCTGAGCGCCGGAGATCAGAAACTGAATTCATTTAATCCATGTGTTGTTTTTAATCCAGATTGAGACAAAGTAAGTTTACACAACTGATAGTAGTTTAATACATTTGTAGATTTTAATCATATAAATATTAATATTTCTGAATCTTTAACTAAAAGCTTTATTGCTTTTATTTTAGCTCCTGTTAGCCTTTAAGCTAACTTCAGCTATTTCGTTGCGTTATTAAATCTGCCAAAATATCCAGATGTGAAGCTTCTTTCTTATAGATTTTTTTAACAATGACAGAAAAGTTTATTTGCTAATTAAAACTTGTATTTTTAAGGGTTTAAAATGAATGAGTTGAGGTAGTGTTCAGAAACACTGACGTTCGTTAACGTTATTCACTGTCTGCACCGTTAAAAACTAGTTTTCATTCATTTGCTTGTGTTTAAAATTTATTAAGAGTTGTATTTAGTGATTAATTGTTGTTTATATATCTTTTAATTTTTTTTTAGGTGAGACACGTGAGGTTTTTCTGGAGTCTTGTGGGTTTTTTATTTAGATTTGTTTGAAATCTAGCTCCAGAGGACTTGAAGTTTCTCCAATCTGAGCTCTTGTTGGAGCTAAAAAGGTGCTGAAAGGATGGATCAAAACAATAGTATGTCAGGATACCAAGCCCTGGCCTCTCCTCAGGTAATACATATTTATTTATATAATATAAATAAAGGGATTTTACCATTTAGAAACTTTCTGTGCATTGAGATCTCTCTTCTTCACGTTTTTCCTAAGGGCACTTCTTATGCACATTGTACTCAATCAACTTTTTAACAAATTATTTTGTTGTGCTTGTTTTCACTTGATAGTTCTTAACAGAAAATAATATGTATCCAAACTCAGGTCCTGGATGTCTGGTAGGGGTGGGCGGATCGATCCTAATATCGATAATATCGATACCAAAACTAGTATCGATATCGATCGATACTCGAACCACAATATCGATACTTTGGTTGAAGTTTTACCCCTCGCACTTTGCTTTCGTTTTTTTCTTTTTTTTTAAAGTTAACCTAACTTATCTGTCTACAAAATATGCGTAAATGCTGTGTGTCGCGCCTGTAACAAAAAAAAAAAACGCAAGTTGGTAAAAGTAGAGAGAGATGAAAAAACGAGAGTAACCGTGTGGCTGGACTTTGAGGCTACCTGCACCATTTACAGAAAGGCTGTTAAATATAGTGGTAACTACAAATTAAAGAATCACCCCAAAGAAAAACTTCAGAAACGTAGGAGAAAACCCTGACCTCTTCTGTTTCCCAGAGGCAGCGCTCATTAACAGAGACGCTCCAATTTTAATTATGAAAGTACAACATAATCATCTTTAACATTAGTTAACATTTGTTTGTGTGCAACTGGGCACTTGTATCGATCTACCTACCAACTTGTGTATATACATACTATATATATGACCCAAAACCTTGATGCAAAAATAGTCATTTAAAAAAATTTAAATATCGGTATCGATATCGGTATCGGCGATATTGGTCTGGTATTTACTTGGTATCGGATCGATACCAAAACTTGCGGTATCGCACACCCCTAATGTCTGGTGTTCTTGCATCCTCACACCTGATCCAGCTTATTGAATCAAATTCTATTGGCTGTTGATTTCACTTTATGTGCATCAGCTGTATTGAACTAGGAACACATCGAAAACCTTCAGGACACTGGCCCTCAAGGACCCAGTTTAGGGGGTTCCCTAGTTAAGGAGGTCTCCTCAGGGACTGATTTTTTTTTTTTAATATACTTTATTAATTTCTGACCGGGAAATTTGTGTGTTGCACTACACTGCAGCAGGCTGCCACCTTTGACGGCGCCAAAGGTGGCAGCCTTTGGCGCCCCTCTCAGCGCCCCTGGCTGAGAGGGGGACACCTAACCCCCTCTCAGCCAGGGGGTTAGGTGTCTTCTCCAAGGACCCTAGACGTGAACTCAATGGGATGCAAACCCGCGAACTTCCGGTTAACTTCTGGTCCGCGGGCGAACGCTCTAACCACTGAGCCACTGTCTCCCCAATTGTCATTTTGGGAGAGTGCATCCCATTTGTAAACAAAAATATTTTTTGTTCACTCTGGCTATTGTGCATTACTCAAATCATTCCATCTTTGTCTATCTTAAAATTTGTTTCCTGCAGAGCTATCACAGTGAACCAATAACGAAGCATGCACATTTCACATGGCTTCATTTTCCCCCTTCTTATTGGCTGACTGTGCTGTAAATCTCAAATTGCAAGTCATTGCCTTATTCGATTGTTTTTTTTTAGCAAAAGGATGATATAGTGATGATGTTATAGAATAAGGAGCAAATGTTAACATGTTGTATTTCTATTTTAGGAATCAAAAAGCTCATCTTTGCTACATTCCAAAAAGTTATTTATTATAAAACATGTTTGTTTGTTTTTTAGGTGAGGCAAAAATATCTATATTTTTTGCTGTATTTCATCTTTTTTTCTGAAAATAACACATACATAAATAAATGAGACATCTAATTGTGGTAGTACAAAAATTATTCAAATACACCTTGGGGTTGCCAAATAGACTGATTTATAAATTGATATACAGTTTTTGAAAACTTGTCATCAAAAAGGCTCGTGTAATAAAGGGATAAATATTAGCCTTAATAGCAAAACGTGAGCTTATTATTCTGATAAGAGTTTTAGATGAAGGCTGGAAAAGGTCTATTCCACAATACACTGCGTTCCAAATATTATGCAAATTGTATTTAAGTGTCATAAAGATTAAATTTAGTGTTTTTCAGTTAAACTCATGGATGGTATTGTGTCTCAGGGCTCTGTGGATCACTGAAATCAATCACATACACCTGTGATAATTACTTGGTCAGGTGAGCCCAATTAAGGGAAAAACTGCTTAAGAAGGATGTTCCACATTATTAAGCAGACCACCATTTTCAAGCAATATGGGAAAGAAAAAGGATCTCTCTGCTGCTGAAAAGCGTGAAATAGTTGAATGCCTTGGACAAGGTATGAGAACTTTAGATATTTCACGAAAACTTAAGCGTGATCATCGTACCATTAAGAGATTTGTGGCTGATTCAGAGCACACACGGGTTCGTGCAGATAAAGGCAAAATGAGGAAGGTTTCTGCTAGACAAATACATCGGATAAAGAGAGCAGCTGCTAAAGTGTCATTACAAAGCAGCAAAGAGGTATTTGAAGCTGCTGATGTCCCTGGAGTCCCACGAACATCAAGGTGTAGGATCCTCCAGAGGCTTGCAGTTATGCATAAACCTTCTATTCGACCACCCCTAAACAATGCTCACAAGCAGAAACGGCTGCAGTGGGCCCAGAAATACATGAAGACCGATTTTTAAACAGTCTTGTTCACTGATGAGTGCCGTGCAAGTCTGGATGGTCCAGATGGATGGAGTAGTGGATGGTTGGTGTATGGCCACCATGTCCCAACAAGGCTGCGACGTCAGCAAGGAGGTGGCGGAGTCATGTTTTGGGCCGGAATCCTAGGGAAAGATCTGCTTGGCCCCTTTAGGGTCCCTGACGGTGTGAAAATGACTTCTGCTAAGTATGTTGAGTTTCTGACTGACCACTTCCTTCCGTGGTACAAAAAGAAGAATCGTGCTTCCCGAAACAAAATCATCTTCATGCACGACAATGCACCATCTCATGCTGCAAGGAACACATCTGCTTCATTGGCTGCTATGGGCGTAAAAGGGGAGAAACTCATGGTGTGGCCCCCATCCTCCCCTGACCTCAACCCTATTGAGAACCTCTGGAGCATCATCAAGCAAAAGATCTATGCAGGTGGGAGGCAGTTCACATCCAAACAGCAACTTTGGGAGGCTGTTCTGACATCCTGCAAAGACATTCAAGCAGAAACTCTCCATAAACTCACAAGTTCTATGGATGCAAGAATTGTGAAGCTGCTATCAAACAAGGGGTCCTATGTTAACATGTAACTTGACCTGTTAAGATGTTTTGGATTGAAATGGCTTTTTATTTCAGTGAATATGACCTCATATTGCTGTAAATTCAACAAATTACTATTTTCAGTTCTTTATAAACTAGAAAAAGTCTTGAAACTATGTTATGCATAATAATTTGGAACAGTGCATTTTAAGTTTTTCATTTATTTTTTAAATACTGTTTTCATTAGGAGGTTTGTTCAATAATATTTGAAATACAATTTGACAGCTAATGACTTGAAAATGATGCTGATCGTCATTTGCATCAAGTATTTTGGAAAATCAAACAAAAACATCATTTGCATAATAATTTGGAACGCAGTATAATGCATTTCTTTTTTATGATGTTTTTCTTCTTTGTACCTAATCATCTTCTGCTGCGGTTAAACGACAGCTAAATTCTACTTCAAATATTTCACAGATTGCATTTTATGGAATCTTTCTCTGTAATTTTGTGCATTTTACAGAAAAGCCAAATATCAATATTTTACGGCTTGTTTTGAACTCTATTAGAATAAAAAAAAAAAATGAATTACTCTATTCATCCCTCACCGGGGAAATTTGTTTGCTGCACTCCTTACACCGCAGCAGGCTGCCCTTCAACGGCGCCAATGGTGGGAGAAGCAGGGGTGAGGTGTCTTCTCCAAGGACCCTAGACGTGCTGTCCGTGGGACGCAAACCCACGACCTTCCGGTCCGCGGGCGAACGCTCTAACCACGTGGCCACCGTCTCCCCATAACACATTTTGATACAATTTCCAAATACAGAATCCCATTTTCAAGTTGCAAGAAAGTTCCAGAATTTAAAGTTTTGTTTAGGGGTTAAAAGTCCAATTTAAGGCTTACTCAATGATTGACACACTAAGGGTTTAAATCCAGTTAACCTTCAGATTGTAAAGAAAAAGGAAAATTAAAAATGTCAAAAACCTTTTTGGCATTAATATATAAAATAATAATTACATAGAGTACTTGAATTGCTCAAACATCAGGGTAGGATTTTAAGTCCATTTCGCAAATCTAAAAAACAAAACTCTTCCTGTCAGCTGCTGCTCGTTTTTTTTACCCGGATGATGGAGTAAACAAACTTCTGTCACAGTTTGTTTTTTGCTTCATGGATCACTGCACACTTTGAGTTTTGCATATTAAAAAGTCCAAATTGATTTTTACATATGCATTGATGCATTAAGCAGCTGATCTGCATAAAGTTTCATAATTCATCTGTTCATTAAAACAAAAGTTGAAATATGAAGTTAAATGAGAAAAAAACAGGCTGTTTAATTACCAATTATTTTACCAAGAAAGTAGGGTTCATTAATGTAAGAGTTTGACAAACTAAAAAAATGCAGTGATAACAAAAACATACAAAATCTTCATTTCCAAACATTCATATAATGTCTAATATTTGTTTTGTGTCTTTTGACAGAGCGCCATGACCCCTGGTATGCCCATGTTCAGTCCCATGATGCCATATGGCTCTGGTTTGACACCTCAGCCAGTGCAAAACACTAACAGCTTGTCTATACTTGAGGAGCAACAGAAGCAGCAGCAACAACTGCAGGCGCAGCAGGCCAACTTAGGTACAACACTGTTTTTCAAACATATTAAACTTTTAAGTTTGTGATACAAAAAGTTTTTGCTTTTATCCAGCAGCCATTCCAGGAACATCGGGACAGACTCCTCAACTCTTTCATTCTCAGCCAGTGACAGGAACAACTACCACCGCACTACCAGGAAACACCCCGCACTACAACACTCCTCTTACACCAATGACCCCCATCACACCAGCTACTCCCGCCTCAGAAAGCTCCGGCATCGTACCACAGCTACAGTCAGTGTCGTCATCAGTTCATTTTTATATTTTAGCTTCAGACAGCTGGCTTCATTTATATGGTTTTATGATAAATACTGTTCCTTCTTTTGAAATGCTATTGATTGCTGAGTGAGGCATCTGCATGTGATATGTTAATATTTTTCTTCTTGGTAACATTTTGAACATTTTTTTTTGCATAAATAATATATCTTCCAAAACCAACAAGTTGGCCTTATTTCTGATTTACCTTGCTTTTATTTTAATTTTTTTTTAATTCTGCATCTCTTCCATACAATTAGGAACATTGTATCCACTGTAAATTTGGGATGTAAACTGGACCTAAAGACAATTGCCCTGAGAGCCAGGAATGCAGAATACAACCCAAAAGTAAGAAAAGTTCTGATTACAAAATAAGTTTTGATCTACAAAAAAAAAATGCATGAGTCGTTTTTAATTCTGGAATTAAATACTGGAATATGGTTGTTTTCTTTATTTCATTGATATGAGGTTGCACTGTGACCGAAATAAAATAAATAAATAAAAAAAAAAATAATAATAATTAGTTTCAGCTTTTCGTTCAGAGTTTTCAAAAAAATGAAAAAATTAATTCATAGAAGTTTTCTTCGTTAGAAATATTAATGCAAGCTCTTAACGTAAAAACATGCAAGTGAATCTCAGAATTAAAGTGGATGGATTAGCATCTGATTTTGTGGATTTTTTTGTTTAGCGTTTCGCTGCTGTCATTATGAGAATACGAGAACCGAGGACCACTGCACTCATCTTTAGCTCTGGTAAAATGGTCTGCACAGGAGCAAAGAGGTAAGAACGGTTTACAGATTTTCTTCATCTTTTTTTAATAAGAACTGTTAACATTTGTTTTATTTGAGTGTCTTTTCAAATATCTTTTTGTAAGGTCAACTTTTTTCTAAATATGTGCCTATTCTTGCATTTGCCCTACTTTGTCTGTAGCGAGGAGCAGTCAAGGTTAGCGGCTAGAAAATATGCTCGTGTGGTCCAGAAACTTGGTTTTCCTGCCAAATTCTTGGACTTTAAAATTCAGAACATGGTGGGCAGCTGTGATGTGAAGTTCCCCATTCGGTTAGAAGGATTAGTCCTCACACATCAACAGTTTAGCAGGTAAGTTTAGTTTTTACCATCTGAAAGTATATGTGTGACATCACAGCAAAAAAAATCCCAAAACATTTGTTTACTGATGCAATCTGTTTTGTAGCTACGAACCAGAGCTTTTCCCAGGACTGATTTACAGAATGATCAAACCCCGAATCGTCCTGTTAATATTTGTTTCTGGAAAAGTCGTACTCACAGGTAAGGTTTGGCAAATTTGATGTGAACTAAACTATTTAATTAAGATTTTAGAGGTCGGTGGTGGTTTGTAAATTGTATTTTGAGAAATGAACAACTTTAGATGCTTATAAATTTCATTATTGGAAGGTATTTAAACTTTTAAAGCTTACCATGCATCGCTTTGCTTTTAGGGGCAAAGGTGAGGTCAGAGATCTATGAAGCATTTGAAAACATCTATCCGATCCTGAAAGGTTTTCGCAAGACAACGTAGAACCTCCAGCTTGTTTTATTGTCTCACAAATGTTTGTTTTACCTTTTTTGTTGTTTAAAACACATCAGAATGCGTTTTTAATAGTAAACTTGAGTGGATGGCTGGAGGTACTGTTATTTACACACGTTTGCCCTCAATGTTTCAAGCTTCTATTGTTTTTTTTTTTTTTAAATGTACTTACAGGTTTTCATCCAGTGTTTTAATTTTATGTTCACATCTGAAATCCTCACTTTTTTTCCATTTTTGGTCCTGTAATTTTAGTCATTGCATTTTCAGATTTTTGCTGTTTTTTTTTCATATCTGGTTGTAAATACAACTGTAGAAATTGTAAAAAAACAAAAAAAATTAAACAAAGCAGTCCTATTGGACTGTTGTTGTTTTATTTCAAGCTGTTTCATTACTTTTTGTATTTAGCATTTTGAAGGACTTTTTATTAATGCATGTACAGTGGGGTTTATGATGATTATTTTTCATTACCCCAATTTTGCATTTTATAAACTTTTACTCGTAAACCCCTTTTTAAATGTTTATTTTCTTGGGTCAAGAAAAAACCTCCTGCACCATGCATCACATTGTTGTAATAGATTGAATAGCTTGCTGTGTACTCCAGGATGCAGTTTTGGTCTGTAGGCCTATGCCATATCTGTACAGTACACGTTAGATGTGATTCACGCTGACATTAAATTAACTTGAGCTAGATGAGGATGAATAAATGTTTATTTTGATTGGAAAACAGCCCAAAACATACAGAAACTACACACAACATAATCAATCATCATTTATGATGCTTACTAAAAGAAAAATATATAATTACGATATAACGAGATACAACCAAAAAAGGTTCAGGCTGAAACCATGACTTAAGGATAAACTTAAAATCACAGTTGCATATTAAAAATAAAGCCAACATTTTGAAACACAATTGATTGAATAACAATTAAATCCAACTTTGAGGATTAAAGCATAAAAATGAACAAATTGAGAAATTAAATACAAACCTGCTAAATAATGTCATCAGATTATCAGGAAATCGTAACTACTCAAACGAACGTCATAATTGCAAAAATCAATAGATAAAAAATTATATATAAAAGCTGCGACCAAATGTGACTACGTAGTTGATTTTTTTTTACCTGATGAAAGTCGAGAGACCGAAACATCGTGTGGTAAATCGGATAGCGGTATAAGAATACCGTATTAGCGAAATATGTAATGTAAATGTCAAAATCAGCTGGGGAAAAAATGGGTTAAAAATCTGAGATTGCGCACAATGCAATATCGTAACGCTGGTGTCATCCTTCCATACCAGAAGAGAGAAGTTGAATGACACATTATATAAAATGCATATCAACAGAGATATCATAGAAAGATTCTTGGGATTTTTTGACAAATTGAAAGAACGACAAGACCAGATCAGACAACTACCTGAGGAATTATTGAAGTTTTGGGAGAAGCTGGAAAAAAACTCACGAGGAATTTTGCACTTATTGCATTTTTTTCTTCATCCTAATTGGCGAGATCAGTTGAGGATAACTTGTGATTGCATTGTAAATGGAACGCCATTGGGGCACTTGTTTATGCACGTGTAGTGGCCCCGATGGTTTTCCATAATTGCAACTGGATGGTCGTGACGTTGGTTTTCTGACAAAATAATTTTGATGACCTGCTCTCAGTCATATTAACTGTCCCAAAGCTACGAAATGCTTCTCTACGCCCTGGAAAAGGAGTTATCCACGCTTGCCAATGTCATGATAAATTACAGCAAATTTAGTAACACCAATTCACAAATCAATTGAGAACATCTTATATGTACTTTTACCATGGAATCATTTGTGTTTTGTATCTGAAACTTACATGGTATAATAAGCTATGTCTGAAGCACGATTTTTTTTAATGTGAAACACGACAATGTGTTTTGTGCGTGAGGTTGGTTTCATGATCTGTCAAACTAATGTCATTATTGGGAGTTTTTGGTAAAAGTTCATCATTTGCAACCTCAGGCTTGTAAATCTGATATTTGTCATAATGTACAGACACGATATGTTTGATTTGTGACTCTCGCTCTTAGTTTTATTTTCAAAATCAAGACTTTTTTTTATTATTTGAATTCTATTTCTGTTCATACTTCTAGGTTTTTCGGAGGGTTGATGATTGGATCACTTTCTTAGTTTGCCAGGTAAAAATACCTTGATATTGGAATCCTTTAAAGAGAAAATGGCCAAGGCTAGACTTTTATACGCATTTTTAAAAGGCGTTCATAAACTCAGACTGAGAAGTTTCCATCTAAGCGGTAAGAATGAGGTTTATAAAACAAAGAACTTGTCTACTTAATTCTAATTTTCCCAGTCTAGCAAAAACGGATTGTGCCATTACAAACAGTGTTAAGAAAGGACCATAACTTAGTCTATTTAAAATATAAGCAGTCGTATATTCACCCTTGAGAACCTGTTAAAATAGTTTATGGTTTAAACTACCGTTTTATTCCCAATAGAAGCGCGCCCATGTTTCTGTTTTTTTCCTGAAACTTGAAAACAGCAAAGTTTAGTCCGACAAAAATAAGTAACATGCAACTTCAACTCAAGCCCGAGATGTTCTTTTAAATAGCAGCACATGTGCTGGTACCGGTATGTATGTAAAGTCATTCGGGCTACTACACGCGCGTAATGATGCCCGTTAGATTTCCAATCTAGCGTGCTAGATTATGGAAAGGCATTGGGACCATTGTGCGTGTAATGGCCTCGATGGCTTTCCATATGGTGGCCCCAACGACCTTCCTCTGCGGCCGCGCATGTGCGTGGCTTATGAATAGTACGGCCGTGTAATTTCTCAATGTGCAGGTTTCTTATGCACATAGTTGATTTTTTTTTTTAAATCCATGCGTTTAATGGATTTTTTAAAAAAAAATATTTGACAAAACCATCAACTCAAATTTACTGTGCTGGCAGAAGGAATCAAAGAACCCTTTGACATGTACGTAAATGTCTATTTTTGAGCAGATTAATGTGCTGAATTGTACATTAATAAATGTATATTTACTGACTTGATTGTTTTAAATCTTGATTGGAGAAAATTTATGAAATGAAAAGTGGGACACTTCATGAGGCTGAAAACCAAAAAAATTAACAATGATAGAAAAAATAGAAACTGGTACTCCACTAGGTGTACAGTCTTTTGCAGATAATAGTTTGGAAAAAAAAAACAGATCCCACTAAAAGTAAAAATAATCCAAAAACTGGCCATAAAAATACACATCTGCTTGGTTTACAGCATTTATTACCAGAACTATTTTTTATTGAAGGTTGATGGGAGACATGGAACCTTTTTAATCTGTTCAACATCTGACAGACTCCAAATATGACATCTGCAGGACCAGACGGAAACTAACCTAAGTTAAAAATGGCAAACTTAGGAAGTGGGAGGAAATGCTTGAGTCAATCATTATAATGCAAGGATGGACACCTCTAGTTTTAAATATGAATGGAGACCTCTCTTGAAAAGACTAAAATCTCAGTGAGGTTTATCCTGTAACTTTTTTTTTTTTTTCAGGCAATAGATCAGTTTTTTTTTCTTTTGCTGATAACCTTTTAAAAATAAACAAACCGACAAAGTTTAAGATAACCTAAAAATAAAAAACAGAATTTTAGATTTTGTTTTTAATATTCCAAATTTATTTACATGTCGGATAAAAAGTGTCCTTTAACATAGTTGATGAAAAGAATGCCGTCATTTACAATGTTCATTCCTTTATCTTAAGATTTGTTATCCCGTACAGTGTCATGGGGAAGCCTGTCCAGCATGGTAATAGGCAAGAGGGAGGGTACACCCTGAACAGGTTGCCAGTCTGTTACAGAACTATAATTAAAACATTCCTGCAAACAGGACAGACAGTCCACACAGTTTTGCGTACCTAATTCCCTGCTAGTCCAGGTTTCAGAGTTGTGTTATGAATCTTTTTCTGTCAGGTGATGATCTAAGCTAAAATCTTGTTTCCAGATGAACTCTGTGCAATATTCATCGCCATGGTTACAGCTGGAAGAGCATGTGTAAACAGCCAGAGTCCCCCAGTCGATACTGGCTCCCGTCGAATCCACAGAAAGGCAGTTTAACAGCTGAGGCATCACCTACACAAACAAACACACAGAAAATATTTTACAAGTCTTCTGCACTTTCTAGCAGGTATAAATCTATCTTGTTTCACATGTTTAATACGTTATCGTGCAGAAACAACATGAAACAAATGTAACTTCAATGAAAGGTAAGAGCAAAAAAAAAAAATCAGTTTGTTATATTATTAAAAAATAACTATAAAAACCTGAAATGTTTTGAATAGTGCTAAAGTAACAGTAATTACCTGAAATTCAAAGACCCTCTTGGCACCACAGCTGCATGATGGGATGTCCTGATTTGAAGGCACATGCTGAGAAGAAACCCACAAAGCAGAACCTCCCAGACTGTAACGAATCACCTGGATAAGAGTAAAAGTCAGATTAAAGAGGAAAAATTCTAGTTCTTGATAATGACTGCATAACTGTTGTGTTGAATGTGTTCTGGACCTGGTGCGGCTCTGGGGCAATCCTCCTTTTAAAACGCTGGAACACTTTGTTGTCTTCACTTTCATGCAGAGCCATTTCTTCCAGGTCAGTCTCCGCCAGGGCTGGGAGGTGATAAAAGAACAGATCATTACACTGATGTTTTGTGGTACTAGAAATGAAGCAAATAATTGTTTAAAACACACCCAGTGTGCTGAGGATGAATGAAAACTTACTTTCTGCTAAAGCGTAACTGTCTAAATCTTTTGAATTACTTTCTTCTTCATCTTTTTCTTGCTTTTCTTCTTCTTCCTCGGGCTCAGTGACAAGCTCGGACTCAGGAAAGAGGAGGGGGGAGCTTGTGATAACTTGTACATCTACACACAGAAAATATCTTTCTGATATCATCATTTTAAACCATTAACAGCTCCCACAGAATTACCTGGATTAGAACACTGTTTCTTGTGAGAGTGTTTCCAGTGGAGCGTCTGGTGATGTTTTCCACAGTAGGTTACAGTGTGACAACGGGAGCACGCTTTATCACCAGGGCAACCACACAGACAGCACAGCTTAACTCCAAACTCTGAGTTGTGACACTCTCCAGAACCACTGGGCGGTTCATCCTCTGAAGAAATGAAGGCGAAGGAAGCAAAAAAAATTTAATGTTACCAAAAAAAATTCTCACTGAAAGTCATTTGTTTGTTGACACCTCATTAATTCTTTTCATCAGTACCATTAAACTTCTGATCGAAATATTTTCTCATGCTTTTCGAGGTTAATCATCTATTTGTGAAACTCAATGTATAGAGTTGATTAGTGTCTTTTTGAATGGTGTAACAACAAACCTGGCGGAGGCTCATAGGGGTAGAACTCATTTTTCCTCGGCAGCTGACTTCTGAAAACTAGCATTAAAAAAAGAAGACTTTAATCTGGAATGTAGCTTCAGAAATATGCTTATTTGTAGAAGCAACAGGATGGCTGCAGGTACCTTTCAGGCAGCTGCTGTCATTGGCTGAGTAGCATTCTGGAGATTTGCAGCAGAACAAAAAAAGTGTCCGATGAAAACCTCTATCCTGACCAGATATTGGAGCATAAACCTGTAGCAGAGATATATGAGATTAAAACACGAAGCAAAAGAAGTTTTAAGGAACACAATTTATACCTACATATGTTAAAAACACACAGTACGCACTGGCTTTCTGTGGCTCAGAGAATAGACTTTAAAGCTCCTCTGCTTGTATTTTGAGCCTCTCCATGGGCTGTGAAATATTTGTGCCTTGTTAACCATGTAGAACTCTGCTTCTGGTGTCTAGAGTCAGGACTAAACATGAAGAACAAACTTCCTGAGGCTGTGAGACAGACCGACACTGTCATAATGTTTAAATAGACTAAAAACATTTGACTGAAGATTAATCACTCCTTTTTTTTTCTGTTTCGTCGTCTTCCACTTATCCTGGGCCGGGTCGCAGGGGCAACAGCCTCAGACGGGAAGCCCAGGCTTCTCTCACCCGAGCTACATCCTCCAGCTCACCTGAATGATCCCTAGTCGTTCCCGACCAGCTGTGAGACATAGTCTCTCCAGCAGTCCGGGGTCTGCCTCTTGGTCTTCTACCAATGGGACGTGCCCCCGAAACACCTCACCAGCGAGGCGCTCAGGGGGCATCCTGACTAGATACCCGAGCCACCCCATCTTGCTCCTCTCGACCTGAAGGAGGCGTAACTCCACACCAAGCTCCTCACCCGATTTCTGATGCTGAACCACTCCATCAGGCTTCTCTCGACCTGGAGAAGTGGCTCAACACTCACTTTAATTTTTTTTAATGTTTATTAAAAAGATAAACTTTGATTCTTTTCACTCCTTTTATCCTTTTTAATTTGTATTCGATGTTTTGTGATTTTATACATTTTTTCTGTCTTTAAATCACTTTGAATAACATTGTGTATAAATTGTGCTACAAATAAACTTGCCTTCATGTTTTTATTACAAACTAGCAGATGATTCAGAGTCATATACCGACTGGTTCATTTCAAGGTAAATAATGCGCCCTGGCTTCTTTCAGTGGTTTTTATCTTTGAATAAAAGATTTGTAGAAACCGTACTTGAAGCAGGAAGACCATAGGCAGCCTGCAGACCTCACACTCCAGCTGTGAAAGAGAAGGCAGGCCTTTCAGACTGAGCCACGCTGGTTTTCCTCCTACTTTACTGGGAAACTGGCAAGATTGAAGCCGCCACGGTTCTGCTTCCTCCAAGAATCCTAAAACTACTTCTGCTGAGGACATACTCAGGTTTTAAATAGAATAAACTGAAATAATAAACTCTCTAGATACGAATTGTAAGCATACAACGTATTTTTAAACTATCAGAATTACAACATGTGACATTCCTACTTCTATTGTGCTCCGTGTGGAACCACCAACCAGAATATTACAGGCCGCTCTCTTAAGACCTTCAAGTTATTAATATATCTTCGATGAGCTCAAATATTTTAACTTTTAGTTTTTTTATATGTTTTTTTTTTTTTTTTTTTTTTTTTAGAAAGAAAAAAACCTTTTTCTCAAGTCTCCTCGACGTGTAAATATTTTCTTAGCATCGATTGCGTACGCTGCCCGCTAGATGGGGGAATTGTGTCATCTGTTACTGTATGGTGGTGCAGTGGTTAGTGCAGTCGAGTCACAGCAAGTAGGTCAGGGGTTGGAGTCCCGGAGTAGGGGGTGAGGCTTGAAGCACTTTGTGTGGAGTTTGCATGCTCTCCCCATGGATAAATGGGAGTGTCCTTGGTCATGTTATTTGCATCTGACCAAGGACACTCTTACGCCACCCCAACCCCAAAGTTTTAGATTTAGATGTTTTTACCAAACCTGAGGTTACTAACGGGAATGTTCTGATTCCCCTCATCCAGCATTTCTAAGCTGACACAAACTCAGCCACAGTGTAGTGTTATGGGATGCAATTTGTAGTGAAAAGTTTAAATCAGGGGTCTCTAACTCAATTTCTGCTGAAGGTAGAGAATGGGTGAGGTATCAGGATGTCCCAAGAAAAGCGCTGATAAAACATTTCTATGATCTCAAATATCTTTATCAAAACAAAAAATATTGAATAAAATAAATTATTTTTAAAATGAATACAAATATTCTGCACACAAAAAGTGTCGTTCACATTAATCTGACTGCCAGACTAGCATTAATCTTTCATATTAAACCGGATCGGTGCGGCGTCAGCAATAAGTAGAACGCTGCATCAGTCCGTCGTGGTAAAGAAAGAGCTGAGCCGAAAAGCAAAGCTCTCGATTTACAAGTCGATCTACATTCCAACCCTCACCTATGGTCACCAGCTGTGGGTAGTGACCGGAAGAATGAGATCGCAGATAGAAGCGGCTAAAATGAGCTTCCTCCGCAGGGTGGCTGGGCTCTCACTCAGAGATCGGGGAGCTCTGCCATCTGGGAGGAGCTCGGTGTCGAGTTGCTCCTCCTTCAGGCGAGAGGAACCAGATGGGGTGGCTCATCTGGTCAGGATGCCCCCCGAGTGCCTCGCTGATGAGGTGTTTCGGGAACGTCCCACCGGGAGGAGACCAAGAGGCAAACCGTAGACCCGCTGGAGAGACTATGTCTCACAGATGGCTGGGGAACGACTCGGGATCCTTCCGGGTGAGCTGGAGGATACAGCTGGGGTGAGAGAAGCCTTGGCTTCTTGTCTGAGGCTGTTGCCCCCGCGACCCGACCCCGGAGGAGCGGAAGACGACGGAATGGAACGGAATTAAGACAGGAGGTGCAAGTTATCATCCGAAGGGCCGCAGTTAGCCCGCAGGCCGTTGGTTTGAGACCCCTAGTTTAGATAAGAAAATACCTTTAAATTATGTGAATACATTTTTAAATCCTAGAACAATTTTTTACATAAAAATAATTAACATTTTTTATTTAAGTAGCTGTAAACCAAAACGTCATTTATGAGTTTTAAAATATATTTGTTCCAGTAGACAAAAAACAAAATAAATAACCAGACGCTTTAAATCACTTAATAATTTAAATGTGTGATTTTAAACAAATTCATTATAAAATGCCTAAAAATGGAGATGATTTTTATTTGTAGAAAATTTCATTATATAAAAAAACATTTTAATAGCAAAAAAACAATTTTTCTGTAATTACATAGAATCCAAAACTGTAGGTAAGTGTTTTTAATAACGTTTTTTTAGACTAGACATAATGTATTCCAATTTAAATCAAACACTTTTAGATTCATTTGTCCAAACTTTGAATGTTCTCAGAACAGCATAATGTCCTCACAAGTATAATAAAGATCAGTAATCTGTCTCTCTCACTCACACACACACCAACACGCACACACACACACACACACACACACACACACACACACACACACACACACACACACACACACACACACACACACACACACACACACACACACAGTGATACACATGCAGTATGACATCACAGAAAGGGAGTTAGAGATTCTTCTGACTCACTAATGAAATCTCTTCTCTCTAAAGCAGACTTAATAACAGAGTAATGAATGTATCAGAAAGAAGGCGATTGGATCTGTAAAAGAAATGTAACCTGATTTTTAACCAAACCATGGAATCCAACAACTCCACCAAGTCCAGAGAAGGAATGGACGGTGTGAAAACTGTCCAGACTCAGGACTGATCCTCCTGACTGGCTATGTCCCCTTCCTCACCCTACCAGGTACCTTCGAGGAACCATGGGGCTTACAAGACATCTGTATCGGTGTCTCCTGCTCCCCCAGTCCCACCGCGGAGGATCCGGAGTAGAGAGGGTCTTTCGGGAGGGAGGACGCGGCGATCGGGTACCGGGACAGCGGGATCAGTGTGTGCAGAAAGGAGGATAAAGTGTGTACTTGTTGGGGATGGAGCTGTGGGTAAAACCAGCCTGGTGGTCAGCTACACTACTAATGGTTATCCCACTGAGTATGTCCCAACTGCTTTTGACAACTTCTCAGGTAAAAAAAAATAAGATTTCTAATCATTAACCAACTTGATTTAAAATGAGAAATATGATGATTCACATTTAAATAATTAATATTTAAATATGATTATTCATATTTGCTTCGTTTGTACCTTAAAGCGTCGCGGGGGGTGCCGCAGCCTATGCCGGCTGATTTCAGGCAAGAGGCGGGAACACCCTGAACAGGTCACCAGTCTGTTGCAGTGCTGATTATTCATATTTCTTGTAATAATATATACATATATATGTGTGTGTGTTTTTGATAATGATCAACTTTTTATTAATAAATTAAATGTATAATCAGATTGCCAAAAATGTTCCCTTCAGTCCTTTTTTGTTTGGAAGATTGAAGAATATTACTATATAATTGAGTAATATTGAATATTATTTTAATCTGCCGGGCTGCATGGTGATGCAGTGGTTAACACACTGGTCTCACAGCAAGAAGGTCGGTGTTTAAGTCCCAGAGTATGGCTGTAGCTAGAAACCTTGGTCTTTCTGTGTGGAGTTTGCATGTTCGCTCCATGTATGGGTGGGTTTTCTGTGGGTACTCTGGTTTCCTCCCATCCTCCAAAAATATGTGTTCGGTTAATTGGCTGCTCTAAAACTGCCCATAGGAATGAATGTGTAAATGGATGGCTGTCTGTGTGTGTGGCCCTGCAGCAGACTGGCGACCTGATCAGAGTGTACCATAACTCTCGTCTGAAATCAGCTGGGATAGACTCCAGCACTCTCTCCGACCCCGTTAGGGATAAGCGATTCAGAAGATGAAATGAAACTTAGTATTGATTAATTAAGATTGTAAGATTGTCAATTTTTTCCACTATCATACTTTTTAACCAGTCAAACTTACTAACGTCTATAGAGGATTTTTTTTTCATGTTTGGAAGAGTAAAGGATATCTTGATAAGTTTTTTTTTTTTTTTTACTTAAAGCTGCCTTCATTTATTGGGCACCTGATGCATGAATAGGTGTATTGAAAAAAAAAACAGTGTAAAGTGATAAACAATAGAATCTGTGTGACTTTAAAAACCTCAGCCAATCATTTTTGTATAGTGAACAGAAATGACTGGCACACAGACATATCAATCACTTCAACTTCCTGCTTGTGGTAGACAAGTGTGTCTGTTACTTGGAAACACAAACCCAGAAAAAAACAGAAAATACCAAAGTGGATTTTTAAGCTTCACAGAGAATTGTTGGGTTGACAAGACAGAATCATCTTTCATGCTGCCTTTAATCTGATTTCTTATTAAAGGATCTGATTTAAAACATCCTCATTGAAAGAAGCATCGTGATAGCATTGCTAAGCACTATTTTAGAACCTTTTTAACCGAACAAACTCAGCATCTCCTATAACTTGTTCACCTTCTCCTGGCTTTTGGAATTTTTTTTCTTCAGCAAGAATCTCACCAAACATTAACATTTGTTTCAGTTCTGCATGAATCAGCATTGTTACTTAATGTTTCTCAACTCCCTGTTGATGTAACTTCTCATAAGTGTTGCTGACATTACGATACTGTGTGTTTTTGTAGCGATGGTATCAGTAGACGGCCAGCCTGTCAAACTGCAACTCTGCGACACAGCTGGACAGGTCAGTAATCCAAACACACACACACAGACAAAGCAGCTGCAAACAGCATTTCCTGTTGTTGTCTCATTTATAATGGACAACAATATGCCATCACTGGGGGAATTTTCTTTTTTTCTAGTCTAAGTCACACAGGACATGGCAGGACACAGAAGGACTGAATGTGCAGCAGTTCTCTTGCTGGGAATAAATGGGACTGCATTGTTAGACTGGTTCACCCTGTATCCACCAGCTAGTTTGGAGGTCTTTCTAAATGTTCTTATTTTGGACCTAAACAAATTTTAAATTCTGTAAATTATAATAAATCTCTCCATGTTTCAACACAAATTTAAAAAACCCAAATCTCCATTTCTGGTAATAAAAGTTACACTCTGTTACACAGTGATAGAGTAGTCTAAATCTGTTAAATCAATTGAGTTGGTAAACTTTAAAATCCTAGCTGATATTAAGGTTATGTAAGTTATGTTTAGCTAAAAATAGATTTTGTATAAGTGGTCTCTATTCTTGTCCAGGAAACCCTGTCTATGATAAGTTTTTCCTTTGTAAAAACAGGATGTAAGGTAATTATTCTAAAGTCAGAGTAACAGATTGCTGTCTGTAATCAATATATTTTTAAAAAGCAAAAAATATGTCAATACAAATAGAAAAACCCAAAATTACTGGAAAAAAGTTATGACAAGTTAGATACCATTTTGAGCACAAGTTCAACACAAAAGATCTTAAACACTGTCACAATCTAAATGTTTAAGCCAAGATACGCCAAGTATGTCCCAAAGTACATTTTGATAAGAGTAACAAACACATTGTGAACTTCTATGGGGGTATGTACACACGACACTGTGCTAGGAATGCAGCAGCTGCATCCAGCAAGAGTGGAGAAAAACTGATTTTTTTTCTCTCATAAAAACTGACCTTGGTGGTAAAATGAGAAATCTCAGACACATTGTGAATGGTTATTACATTGTGAAGTCTTGAAAATGGAAGAATTTATACATGAAAATGACAGTCTGTCTCTATTTAGACCAATAAAAATTTATCAGTCTTCATTTCTTCTTTTCTCCACTTATTCTTGTTCAATTTTGCTAAAACATACAAAACTAAAAACGAGTTGAAGATTATCTTCGATGCCACACAGGATGCAGATCCATCTTTAAAGCATTTCTGTGTTGGTTGTTTTATCTCTCTGACTTTTAAACTCACGGTGGTGACTCCCTCTCAATCTCTTTCAGGATGAGTTTGACAAGCTGCGTCCTTTGTGTTACACCAGTGCAGATGTGTTCCTGCTGTGCTTCAGTGTCGTCAGTCCCGCTTCCTTTCAAAATGTTCCTGAAAAATGGGTGCCAGAGATCAGAAAACACGCACCCACGGCTCCACTCGTTCTAGTCGGGACACAATGTGACCTCCGAGAAGATGTCAAGGTGGGATAGACATATGTAAATAGAAGTTCAGATAGCTGGATAGATGCATGTGGTTATACATAAATGACCAATATACTGTAGATCAAATTGGCTGACTGTCATGATGTGGAATGCAGGTGGAAGGAGGAGGACCCAATTTCAGAACAAGAAACATGGTTTATGTAATGGAGTCCAGTAACGCTGTAACGAAAAAAAACCCACACGAATCAGTGGAATGTCATTAAGTTATTGTTCTAAAGGTTTATCGTGGTCAGGCAGCCAGGAAGACCTGGCTGGAATGGAAGGTATGACACGACACCTGAAGGGAAGACAGGTTGCCTATTTAAAGGCAGCTGCACAAAGTCCTTCAGGTGTCTAAAATCAGGCAAATGAGGGAAGGCCCCAGATTCCCTCTGGTGGTGGGCGAGGGAACCATGACACTGATAGCTTTTCATTTAATGTTTTAAATCGTCATTTGAAATAGTTGATGGTTTAGTGTTCAGTTATTGTTTCATTTGGTTGGTTAAACATCCTAAAACTTGACTTTGGCTAAATTCATTTTGCTCAAAAATTGCTTAAATCTTCCAGTGTTCTGGAAAAAAAAACATAATAATCCATAAAGACCAGAGTTGTTCAATCTTTTTCTTGGAAATTTGTGATGTTTCTCTCTCCACAGATCTTTAAAATCACTTTTCCTTTCACTGAGTTGTTTGTAACAACATAGAATCTGATGGTGATTAGCAATGATTAAGAGAACCTTTAAAAAGCTCAAAGAAGCTGAATTCACTGCTTGATGCTAACAATATCCCCAAAATGACCATACCGGCCTGTCAATGCCTAATCCAGTCAAACCTCAGAAGCTAAGCAGGCTGGACCTGGGTTGTACTTGGATGGGAGACTGCTGGAACCCCATGTTATGTTGAGGTGAGGGGAAAAGAATACAAGCACAGACTCAATGTAATAGACCAAAATCTTTATTGCAAATGTGAATGGAGATGACTGGCAGGGAGACATGATGAGTTCCTGTCTTCAGCAGGCTGGCTGGCAGGCGGACTGATAAGCAGGGCTGGATTTCCGGGAAAAATAGTCAGATATCAGTTCAAGGCAGGATTAGAAAAATTGATAGATATACAAAGTCGATGATTGTTACTGCAATTGTCGACTTTGCAGTCCGGCGTTGGCTGAAGGTTCTTCCAATGAAGAAATAGTAGAGCTGATGAGGAGTAGATATGGAGCTGGTGTGGGAACGGGATGAGTTGCAGGTGTGGAAAGAACGCTGGAGGACAGCACAGGATCACAACACCCCAGGTGCCATAGTGAGCAACCGTTGAGAAAAAATGTTGCTGTGTCCCTGGGCAAGACACCTCTCCCACGTTTTCCAGTCTGGATGGTGTGTGTGTGATTGGTTAGTGATGCACAGAGGGGCTGATGGTGCAAAATGGCAGCCTAGCTTCTGTCAGTCTTTCCCAGGGCAGCTGTGGCTACAACAGTAGCTTACCATTACCTGGTATGGAGTGAATGAATAGTGAATATGTGAAGCGTCTTTGAGGGTTCCGAAAAGCGCTACATAAGTACAAAGCATTATTTTTATTAGAATTACTCCAGTAAATGTGCATAACATTTTTATATCTCCTTTGTTTAGGTCCTCATTGATTTGGCCAGATACAAAGAACGTCCTGTGGATCCGATGGACGCTCAGGACTGTGCGATGGAGATCGGAGCTGTGACCTACATCGAATGCTCTTCATTGACACAAAAAAATCTGAAAGAAGTGTTTGATGCAACCATACTGGCTAGTCTGCAGAATAACCGTAAGCCACCGAGAGGGAAACAAAAACGGAGAAAAAAACAAAGACAAACACCAGACAAGATGAAAAGTCTGTCCAAGTCGTGGTGGAAAAGGTACTGCTGCGTGGCTTAGAGCAGATCAGTAATGGATTTTGTTCCTTCTGCCAGGATGGGGATCTAAGACTTCGATTTTCTGATTCATCCATTCTGGTCTGGACTCTTATTTGGACTGAAATTCAGTTTGCTGAACAAAGAAGTCTATTTTATGACTTGATTTGGTTGTGAAATGGATCCAAGTCCAATTGTCCCAGATGTAAAATATTTTTGTTCATATTATTGATGAGATTACTACTAAGCCTTCCAACTGGGAATTTACTGGATCCTATCTTTGATTCTCTGAACTTAACTAGTTCTCCTCTGAAACCAGTAGAAGTGATGTTATTGTTAAAAAAATTAACTGGTCTAAAGTTTAAAGAGGAACATGAAACTGTTTCCATTCTCTAGGTTTGGCTTCCAACTCGTACGTGACCATGAAGTGAACCACTCTACTGAACATATTTGTTATTATTGGTGGCTTGAATGCAACTTTATCCACAGTCATTTCCTAAATTAGACTGCTTTGAAAAAGAGCTGCCCTCAAACCAAACTCCATCATTTGGGATCATTTCGGATTTTATGACCCAGACATGATCACCAGACACAATTAAAGTCCTCAACAAAGTTAATTTTGGAGCCATTTTTTTTTATACAAAGGCCTATTGTTTTTTGAATGGCGAAAAAATAAATCATTACACTAAGTCCTTAGTAATCCTTCAGAGCTAATTGCAGAGTTTATTGTTGTGCCTGGTCTCAGTCTTTTGTAGTTAATATCCATGTTGATTTGACGCTCTTCTAAGACTTAACCAAACAGGAGATCGGTTAATAATAAATTTCAGTCCTATCTAACTAATTTCACTAAAAATAACTTCCAGATGTTCTAATGAGGTTCTTTTTATTTAATCCAAGTCTCTTATTCTCAACACTAGTCGTTGTTTTCTAATTTTTCTCTTAAATGAATCTTTTTATTTTGATAATTTGAGGTAAAACAGCAAAAACCAAAACCTGCCAAACTTTTTGTTGCAAAATGTTATCTTCAATTGAAAAGCAATTTTCACCAATTCCTGTTTAGAATATTCTTCATCGCCAAAATCTGATGAAAATATCGTACAAGAAGCAAAAAAATTGAAAGAAAAAAGCTCATTTAAGGAGTCAGTCTGCACATTTTGTGGGATAAGTGTTTTTGTTTCAATGAAATAAACATTCCTGTTCATCCAGCCCAAGATTTTTAAGGGTCATGTAAAACCAGGCGTCAGACCAATGTCACCGGAATGTGATGTTCCCAGTGTCTAAAATGAGTCGAACTGTTTTCAACCTAATTATAGGAAAATTTGAGCATTTTTAATCATCCTACTAACCCAGAAATAACTTTGTATTTATGTTTTCTCGGTGTCTCAGTGGTTTGCACAGTGGCCTAACAGCAAGGAGGTTGGGGGTTGAGTCCTGGGTGGGGACGAAGCTTGGAACACTGGTCTTTCTATGTGGAGTTTGCATGTTCTCCTCATGTATGTGTGGGTTTTTTTCTGGGTAAACCGGTTTCTTCCAGCCCTCCAAAAACATACAGGTTAGGTTTATTGGCCGCTATAAAATTGCCCCTTGGAATGAGTGTGTCTGTGGATTTTGTGTGTGTGGCCCTGCGACAGACTGGCGACCTGTTCGGGTGTATCCTGCCTCTCGCCTTGAATCAGCTGAGATAGGCTCAGGCACCCCCACAACCCAGTTAGGGAATGATGGTTCAGAAGATGAAGATGATGAGCTCTTAACAACGAAGGCAGGAGTTGAACAGCCTCAAGATAATTTCAGATCTTTTCATAATAAGTTAAACCAGTCTGATAACTTTTCCAAACTCTTTCCTAGTCTCAGCCAGTTGCATACATATGTAAGCCTCCTTCTCTTTATAGATCAGCATGACATCTTAATCTGAAATGTGTAAGCTTTGATTTTTAGTGTAACAGCTTTTTACTTGGGACAAGATTTTCTGTTTTCTGGAAATGTTACAGCTGAATGGGTCGACTGTGTCCGTGTTTTACCCCTGATAGCAAACGTATTGTATCCCGGAAAGAGAAAGGCATAATAAGTCACTTGTCTTGCTGTTTGTGTGTAGTCTTGGCTCATTGTGGAGTCAAGTAGGCCAAATGTCACCCAATCATATGATAGCTGGCATTTCCTGTGGTTGATACCTTTACATGTACAATGTAAGAAAAACTTGTAGCATCCAATTTTTTTTTTTTTTTTTTACCAAAGCCGTTTGTTAGGATGTTATTTGTACCTGTTGAATGTGATCTAAATATTGGTTTGTTTCCAGTCTTGAGACACCTGATACTTTACTGATCTGGGGATGAAAAACAGATGATTTCTGTCCTGTGTGTAACTCATATAAATTTATCAAATACTTCCAACTATTCCGTTGTAAACAAGAACGAAATACCTCTAAACTTTTCTGACCATCCCATAATAAGTTACACAGTGCAGTTGTAACTTGGTTTGACTTCTCAGGTGCTGGAGCCACAGCAGCACTGAATCTTGATGACAGATTTATGGTTTTGTAATGTAGAACAGATGGACGTCTGAAAGTGATGAATCGTGTTTAAAGATAGTCAGAGAGGCGACGTGAAGAGGACGGTAGTGTTTATTTTTTGTTGGAAGTAATGATGTCTGGGTGTTTAAACTTTAAATCACTCAACGCTGGGACGTATTTGACTTGAATTCATTTGATTTGAAGATATTTATGTTGAGTCACATTGGTTCAGAACGTGCAGGTAAATTCGATCCTTTGACACAAATAAATATATGTATTTATCTGTTCTTTAAATTCCTCTCACTCTCATTACTGATTTTTTTAAAAACCCAAAATTTCAATACAAGGTCTATTTGTTTTAGTGACTCCAACCCACGACTAAAATCGCAGAATCCCCAAAACCCCAAAATATCATTTTGCAACCTTCATATGAATTAAACTGGACATCAATCATAAGAGGATGTGTTTGTATAAATTTGTTGTACTCTAAGAAATAAAGTTTTGATATAATACAAGTTTTGAGGTGTTAATTTTATTCTGAAAAAGTTTTGAATTGATTAAATGGATGTTTTTGACATGCATAGCATTGGCAGGAAATTTTGGTTTAAATTTCTGAGAATAAACCTAAGAAAAGTCTTGGTTTTGACAAAGAAAATCTAAACTAAGTCGAACACAGATTTTCTGCCAAACAAGTTTTTAATCCTGAACATGTTGGGTCATGTTGTTTTGACTATTCATGTCTCCATGAACTGCTCAACTGGGTTTGTGAAGTGCAGCAATCATGTTTCACTCAGCTGATCAACACAGGGAGGAGGGTTGAGATGTGGGCAATGCGTCAGAGCATGGACACACACACACACACACACACACACACACACACACACACACACACACACACACACACACACACACACACACACACACACACACACACACACACACACACACACACACACTTGCATAGGGAAAGTCATCCAGCTTCACTCTGGATCATTGTAAACAGACTTTGCTTCCAGGCTTTTTTTGCTTATGCAAGAACTTCCTCCCAGCTGTCATGTGTCATTTGGTTGGTTGTTGTCTTGCCTTTGGGGTCGGTGTTTGTTTGGGACTTTTAAAAAAGCTCCACAACTCTACCTGAGAGCAAAGTTGGAGAAAAAAATTCTTTTTTTTTGTTCCACTAGTTTTTAATGTCCCAAAGCGATGCCAGCTCCAGTTGGGTTGTGTAACCTGACTACAGATTACAACCTTTTTTTTTCCAGATGTAACTTATGGGAAAATAGCCCATAATAACCAAGGAGAGCATAAAATGGGCATCTTTTACTTCTAACGCTTTTAATGGGAGTCATATTTTCAAAATGTACTCTATTGTCAAACAAAAAAGTTTACATTAATCATAAACTCCTCTTTTTCTTAGTATAACATCTAAATTACTGTTATTATTTTTAATCTATTTCTAGTTTGGAAAATTAACCAATCATCCCAAAGAAACATAATAACATTTATGCTCAATAGTTTCCATAAAATAATCTAAATCAACCACAAACACACAGTTTGACAGTAATTGCAACTTTTACCAAAAATAAATACAAAAACTCATTTTTTTTTAAGTAGGAAACCATGATGTATTTATTTCGTAATAAAAAAGAACCCCACCCAGAATAGAGTTGGCAATATTTGAGGCTTAGTTTTGGGGTTCCAGCTCATTTTTCACAATTTCCCTGCCACTGTGTGTGTTGCGTAATACAATGAGAAATCGGGGTGACAGATGTGCTGACTGAACGAGCACAGCTGAAAAACAATTTTCCATTTTCCTAACAAGTGATAAATCCAACTGTGTGTGGATATGATTCAAACGTCAGAAATTTCTCTACCTGAAGCTTACAGTCTTCCTCACGCAACCTTTTCTCCAAGTTGTGAAATAGTTTTACTCACTTTAGAAGAAAACCCAAAAATTTTAATTGTATGGAAAGTGCCAACGTCCCAATAACTAGGACGCTGCATCGATTTGTTGTGGTAAAGAAAGAGCTGAGCCGAAAAGCAAAGCTTTACAAGTCGATCTACGTTCTAACCCTCAAAGAATGAGAAATCAGAAACAAGCAGCCGAAATGAGCTTACTCCGCAAGGTGGGTGGGCTCTCACTCAGAGATTGAGTGAGGAGCTCTGCCATCTGGGAGGAGCTCGCTGTCAAGCCGCTCCCCCTCCAGGCTGAGAGAAGCCAGATGGGGTGGTTCGGGCATCTGGTCAGAATGTCTCATGAAAGCCTCACTGGTGACCAAGAGGCAGATCCCGGACCCGCTGGAGAGACTTTGTCTTACAGCTGGCTGGGGAATGACTCGGGATCCTTCTGGGTGAGCTGGAGGAGGCAGCTGGGTTGAGAAAAGCCTGGGCTTCCCGTCTGAGGCTGTTGCCCCCGCGACCCCAGCCCGGATAAGCGGAAGACGACGGAACGGTGCCAGAATTGTTAAATTGAAAAATTATCCCATGAACTTTCTTAATTTTTTTTTTTTCAATTCAATGTCAGTGTTCGGTAACTAAAGGTCTTTTTTTATGTATAAAAATATACGAAAAGTTCATCACGTAGAGGTAGAGTAAGTGACAGCCTCACATTTTCAACACTTTTTATCATTTACGGTACGTACATATGTATATATGTTTATATATATGTTTATATATGGATATATGTTTTTATATGGATATATGTACACATATATGTACATTCAGTATACGTATGTATTTATGTTTTTTTTAAAGAACCTGTGTTTTTGGGACATTCTAATCAGAACACGAGACCATTTATTCTTGAAAGCACTTTTCTTAAATGTTTGCCCAATGATTTTGTTGATTGATTGTTTTAAATCTCATTTTTTAATTACATTTAGTTGCTAAATGATTAAACATAGATTTTTTTTATTGTTATATTTTTTGATCCTTTCATTACTCTGCTGAGATTTTTACTCACTGTGCCGAACAAGTAAACTTTTTATGCCACTATTCTCATTGTATAACCTTAATTTTTATCTTTAAACTGAGCAGACGGAGAGTGACACACTCTCCTGGAATCCTTACCGAGCATGCAGTGAGCTTATCTCTACTCAGTCAGCTCCTGCTTTATTCAAACACATTTTTTCCTTCTTGTCTTTCCTTATCATCTCGTTTCTCTTTCAGTGTTTTCCCATCAAACACTCGCTCTGTTTGCTTTGTTCTTTTCCAGTTTTCTTCATGTGGGTTGTTTGTGTGCAACTTAAGCTGGAGTTTTGAATGCACGCACATGGAGTCACTGGTCTGATTTGAAGTGTTTGCAGTTGAAAACAACTTCTTCCCATCCTCCCACTCAGTCACACAACAGTGGATCACTTCATTTATGTTAGGATGTAGAGGAGGTTTAGAACAGCATCCACCGCATGTTTCCATCCTGATCACATACCAGCAGCATGACCGAATGATCTTTTCTACATCAGTGTCAGAAACAGGAGGTTTCACCTGGTTTCATGTTTGTTTTGCAACTGAACCAAGGTCAGTGAGATCATCGTTTCTAGGGTTACAACTTTATCTTTTTGGTTAGTTAGTCATCAAGTAGAGGATGATAAACAAGTTTTATAACATTGACTTGTAGCAAAACTTTACAAATTACATTTAGGAAAAAAGTCTGTGGACGAACATAAAAAAACCCTAACAAAACTTTGCAAGATTTTCTAATTCATTTCAAAATAATTAACTATCTAACGATGGTTGAAAAGCACGGTATTTTCCTCACCGTGGAATGACTGTGTAACTAAACAATGTGGATAAAGTTCAAGTCTTTTATGGTTTGTAAACCTGTAATATCTGCTCAAATAATCCAAGCCTTGTCGGGCACGGAGAGGTCAAAGAGTGATAAAAGTACCATGTATTCTGACACATTACTGTAAGTCACACAATCATCTTCTTAGCCGTCTATCCTTTCAGGGTACCAGCGGGTGCCAGAGCTCATCCTGGTTAATATGAGGCGAGGGGTAGGGTACACCCTGAACAGGTCACCAGTCTGTTGCGGGGCCACACACACACATTTCTAGGGGCAATCATGTCGTGGCAAATCAAACCAGCTTGCATGTTTTAACTGAAACTGTAAAAAAAGAAAGAACTACAAAGTTACAAACACAAACTTCTTATCAACACATTCCCTCTTCGTCTATAAAAAGGCATGGTGACTCACCAAAGTAAACTATTATCTATGTAGGAGTAGCGTTAGGGAAAAACAGCAACATGACGTACATCAGTAAAACGCAACTTGGTCGCCCAGACCTGAGAGGAACAAATGTGGAAGGAGAAACAAATAGGGAAGAGACACCAGAACAGCAGAGGACTTGACAAATGAGTGAAGGGCATCAAGGCAGGTGGAAACATAAAGAAGAGGCAGTTGGGACTCTGTGGGAGGAACTAGGGTAAAGGGCAGAACAAGAAAGAAGGTGACAGAACCAGAAAGTGGGAGGATCATAACAACACTGAAATTTTTAAACCTGAAAATGATCTATTTCAGGTTTAGATCTATTTATTAATTTTACCAGTGCAAAAGCTTCGCTGACCCACGAGTCCATCTTCCACTTCATCCTTTCCTTACTGGTGAACAGCATCTCATGATGTTTAACCTCCTCTACTTAGATTTTCAAAACTATTCTTAGACATAGAGAAAATAAACTTCATGGCAACTACTTTTACAAGAAAAAAATCATCAAGATAGGAACAAAATGTTGACATGGTAACAGTTAAAAACACTTGCCACATGTTCACATGTTGACTCTCAATCACAACAAGTCCAAAGTCTCACATGTGCAACCAGTCATTTTTTGAAGATTTTTTTTTTACCTTGAAAAACTAATAACTGACAAGTTCCAAGGATGGAAACGTAACGACAGTGAAAGGATGCGGAATGATAACTTAACGTTTCTACCAGGAGGATGTTAAAGAAGTCCTTCCATGAACAATCAACATCAAGTTTGATGTTGAACTCACCGACTTTGGACGACATAAGATGAAGCTGTCAGCATCGGAGTTCAAACTAATCCTGACAGTCTAAGTGGAAGAACGGGAGGACGTGGCAGCTGTGAACATTTATGTATTCAGATTTAATTCAGAGTAAAAACATGTAGAAATCCTTCATACTAGAATTAAAAATGTATCAAATTGTGAAACAATTCTTCCTTCCTGTTAATCCGCACAGACAAGTCAGGCTTCTGGGAACAGGGATTAGTAACTGATCTTGAGCAGTGGGAGAAAGTAGCCTCCCTTCATGGCCTCTTAAACCAGATGTAACCAGCTGGCACACACACACAAACACACTCACAAATACAGACACACAAGCATTGACCACCAGGCTTTTGGCCAGAACTTTTGTCCTTTTCTCAGCTGTGTGAGTCGACAGAATAATGGAGCCAGAGAGAGAGGCCCAGTGTAAGCAGCAGAGTCCAGAGACGCTGCTTCAGTTCACCTTTGTGGTAAATAACAACAATTCCTCAATCCCTAACGAGGTGTTTATTATGAGTTAGTACATATGTTCCAAGAAACATTCTGGCAGTAAAATAAAGGATAAGTTAACCAAGCACACAAACAGGTTGCCTTGGAAGGGTCACATGTGTTTGTCTGACTCGGCCCACATGGTGAGTTTAAAAGAAAGAAAGTGATGTTGAAACAGAGGCTTAGAAGACATGGGTCCATCCATCAGACTACAGGTCCTGGGAGTTTGAAAAGACTGCAAGTTTTAAAATGAAAATGCTCGGCTTTGATTGTGACTTATTTTAATCACAATTATCCAACTTTTTGTTTATGAAAATTTGTAGTAAAAATGCAGGAAAAATCTCGTTAAGTTGTTTTTTTTCCCCCAAGTTGTGATGATTTTAAGCAGCACACTTTGAAATGCCCCAGCTATCTTTCTACCATCATCCATCTCAACTGTGTTTTTCTATTATGTCTTTTAGGTGTCTCTATTTTTATGTTTTGGGTGTTTCCATGTGTTATTTTATTAGGTTGGGGGTTCTTGTTTTTGTGGGTTTTGTCTTTTAAATGTTCCCAGTGCACGTCGAGATCCTTCCAACCTTTTTTCTAATGAGTTTCATAAAAAAGCAATTGGCAAATAAACTGAAATGAACATGTTTTAGGTGTTTATTTTCTAACTTTTGCAAAAATGTGGAAAAGTGGATGCAAAAACTGAGGTTTTTCTTGATTCATTTGCAACAAAAATGGTAGTTGAAGTTGCTTATCCAGTGCTAGTGCAACCCTTTCAGTGCATCCTTAATCATAGGACTTTTCCATGATTATTAACAAAAATGCAAGATTTTTTTTTTTTTTTAAAGTGTCATGATCCTACAGCTTGATCCAACCCCCTACAGGAACTTTTCTTCCCTCCTACTTCTGCCCTGCGCCCTAATTCTGCAGAATTTATCCCAATAGCCTCTCCTTGATGTCTGCACCTGTGTCTCGTCTTCCCCTGGTTACGTAACCCCTGGCATCCATCACTCCATTGTCAGATCATCTGCTGTTCTGATCTGCCGCAGCCATGACGGTGTCGCACCACGTTTGGTCCCTCAGGCTCATGTTTCTTCTTTGATGGCCCTTCTTGTCTGCTCCAACCGAGCCTGGCCAGGATGCACAAACCTGCTCAATGCCTGCACAATGCCAACCCCTCTTCTCTAACCCCTGATTAACTCCAATGCTTCTGGGTCCGACATCTGACATTTAAAACCTTCACCACTTCATAAAAAAAAGGGACATAAAATAATTTTACCACATCTAAGTTTGGAAAATGTTGTGGTAAAATAAACTTCAGAGAATGTAAACTTTTCTTAATTAGCAAATTAGAATCTTAATTATCAAAACTTGGTAGTCATGAGAAGAGTCTTCATGTGATCAAACTGCGGCTTAAAGACCACAGCTGTTACCAACACTCCTTTGAGCTTTTCAACCAAGTCACAAGATCAAACGGCTGAAGGCAAAATTAAAATTGGTTCGATCATGAGACTTTTTACTCACGCAAATTTCTGTCACCAAAAACAGGAAAGTTTCTCTGGAGCACCAAACAAGTGTTTACGGTTCTACTGTTTGTAGAGGACTCTACCTTTTGGACAGACACAGGATTTTAACTGAGGGAAGATGTACAATGCGTTTTAGGAGATATGTTTGCACCTGAAAGAGACTTTGCTGCTAGATCTTTAAAAATCTGATATTTTAAAATGCTCATATATCCTAAAACCAACATTATCTCTAAAAAGGTTTGATTGCAAATGACAGAAATATCCGGAGAATTTTTAGTGGTTTAAAAAGTCAACCCTTATTTTGGACAGCTGGCATATACCTGATGCTTCCATGTTAGAAATCTAACAGCATGTGTACAACTGCATCAGACCTGAATGGGTCAACGGGTTCAGCCTGTTAAATGTTTTCAGCACCTCATGACCGCAGTTAATACCCATGACTCACTCCATGACTAACACATTATCAGAAAATTAATCTGTTGGCAGCTTGTGTGCCAAGTGAGTGGAACAGAGAAAAAAAATATATCAATATTTAGGAAAACTGGAAATCCACTCATGGTGGTGGGAGATAGTCACACGTCTTAGACACAGAGAGGAGATGAAAAAAAAAGAAGCATCACCTGAAAGTAAACTTGAGTTTTTATTCAAACTAATTCATACTGTACAAACTTTGTCACTGTTTCAGGAGGCAGTAGTTTAATATGGATTCATAACCTAGGATCTTTAAAATCCCATAAACTACACATGCATGTGACTGATTGTTACACTTTAACAAGACTGCATTTTTCTTTTCATTTCTTTCCATTCCATTCTCTTCCGCTTATCCAGGGTCAGGTTGTGGGGGCAACAGTCTCAGATGGGAAGCCCAGGCTTCTCTCACCTTAGCTGCATCCTCTAGCTCACCCGTAAGGATCATGAGTCGTTCCCCAGCCAGCTGTGAGACATAGTCCCTCCAGCGGGTGTGGGGTCTGCTTTTTGGTCTCCTTCCGGTAGGACGTACCCAAAACACCTCACCAGCGAGGCGCTCGAGGGGCATACTGATCTGATGCCCGGAACCACCCCATCTGGCTTCTCTCGACCTGGAGGAGGAGCGGCTCGACACCATGCTCCTCCCGGTTGGCAGAGCTCCACACCTGCTCTCTGAGTGAGAACCCAGCCCCCCTGCAGAGGAAGCTCATTTCGTTTCTTTTTTCCTTTTTTGGTCACATTTCTACTGTAAAAAGCAGCATACAGTAATCATAGAATTAAAAGTTTTCCAGGAAGGGTTTCTTCTCTGAGTGCTGTGCATGATGTTGAAACTTTGTGGTGAATGGAGAGACATTTTCTTACTTTGACAATAAAACATTTATTGAAATCAAGGCAACACAAGTTTATTTGTAGCACAATTCATACACAAGGTGATTCAAAGCTCTTTACAAGACAGAAAACAATGCATTAAAATTACAAAACATCAAATAAAAATAAGAAAAAGACAAAAAAGTTATTAATTTCTGGTCAAATGCATGATTAAACAGAACTGTTTTCAGTCTCGATTTAAACATTGTGACAGTGTCGGCCTGTCTCACAGCCTCAGGAAGTTTGCTCCAGACTTTCACAGCGTAAAATTTTGTCTTCTGAACTGCTGATCCCTAATGAGGTCGCGGGGAAACCATCATGGCTGATTTCAGGCTAGAGGAGGACTACAGCCTGAACAGGTTGTCAGTCTGTTGTGAGGTCATTCACACAGACAACCATTCACACCCTCACTCAATTTCACAGTGGTCAATCAACCTAACACACATGTTTTTGGAGAATGGGAGGTAACTGGAGTACCCGGAGAAAACCCACACATGAAAGAACATGTAAACTCAATACAGAAAGAACAGGGTTTCAAGCTTTGCCCCCATTCTGGGACTCAAACCATGACCTTCTTGCTGTGAGGTCACCATTCTGAGGGCATCACTAACTACTGCACCACCATACAGCCCCAGTGTAGATGCTAAATTTGAAGATATTAACCCAGTCCTGAACCAGGCTATGAGACACAGAGTGATAAGAGAATGTTGAATTATGACTCTAACCCACACAATTGCCCCCGTTTTTCTTGTGCAAGATATTTATTCGGTAATTGAATTTGAGATTATCTATTAAAGGTGTGTAAAAAGACCGTTTGTCACAACTGTCTGACAAAAGTACAGATTATTTCCTATATTAATGTCAGAAACACCATTTTTTTATTATTATTATATTAAATTCCTGGAGGTTTTCAATGACTGTTTCTCTCTGGTAACAGAACAAATGATTGACCTCCTAATCATAGACACAGGAAAAATGTGTGCAAGACTAGACAAAGTTATCAGAAAAGGAAAGACGAGACCAGAGGACAGAGAGGAAGGAAGGATGGATGAGATGACAGGAACTGACAGTGAGTAGAGAAACAAAAAGAGGGTGAAAGAAAGTTGAAAAGAGCAGTGAAGTATTTTCCACAACTAGAACTTTATCTAACACACTAACAAACAACACACACTCAGTGAGAGGATGTCTGCTGCTGACATGCTGATGCATCCTGTCAGCAGCAAAACAGCTGACTGTGACATCCCACTATTTTCACTGTGTGTGTGTGTGTGTTTGTGTGTGTGTGTGTGTGTGTGTGTGTGTGTGTAACAACACTCTAACCACTGACCATTTGATGGTCTTAAGCTGTGATTTAGTGTGAGTTTTTGAATCCAAGAAAAAATACAAAGTTAAATTTTTGTAAAAATATAGAAGGATCAAAATAAAAAAATGTGGTTTCAAGTCGATTAAAGTTGGACATGAACTAAATTATTCTTTAGTGGGGGAAGGATAGAGAGGGAGATCTACAGGCAGATCGGTGTGGGTGGTGACCGAAAGGATGAGATCGCGGATACAAGCGGACGAAATGAGCTTCCTCCACACGGTGGCTAGGCTCTCACTCAGATATCGGGTGAGGAGCTCTACCATCCAGGAGGAGCTTGGTGTTGAGCAGCTCCTCCTCCAGGTCGAGAGGAGCCAGATTGAGTGGTTCAGGCATCTGGTCAGGATGTCTTTCGAGCGCCTCGGTGGTGAGATGGCAGATCCCAGACCCGCTGGAGAGACTATGTCTCACAGCTGGCTGGGGAACGACTTGGAATCCTTCCGGGTGAGCTGGAGGATGCAGCCAGGGAGAGAGGCCTGAGCTTCCCGCCTGAAGCTGTTGCCCCCACTACCCGGCCCCGGGTGAGCGGAAGATGACGGAACGGAATTATTCAGAAAAAAAGTAGAAGTCTCTCAGTATTTTCAGGCTCATGAACAATCTGACTTAAGTGACAAAGGGCACTGACTTTGAACCAACTCCAGGCGTGTTTCCCACATGATGAGTCACTCAACTGCTCCCAGATTTGATCAGCAGAATGAATCTTAACAAAATAGTTGTGATATCATCCATTTTCTGTGAATTTCCAGTTCAGAATTCTTCCTTCACATGGCACTAACAACACATCTGTATTGTGGAATTCTTTTTAAGTCATTGCCAATTTAATTAAATTACTAACAACCAATAGAAAAAGAGGGTAAAACTTATGATTTTTCAATTTTCAAATTGATCAAATAATTCTTTTTCTATGATTTGATGCTGCAGTTTAAAAAGATAGCAGCCATAGGAATGCGGGTGCACAACAACAACCAGAAGACTTTGTGAAACCACAAAAAAAAAAAAACAGGTTTTCCATGTCAATTAATAATATCTAATTAAAGGCAGTTTGAAAATCTTTATGAATTTACATGTTAAAATGTTACTTACATCTGCCTGAAATAGTTTGACTCAGGGTTCTGAAAAGAAAGATATCCTTTTGATAAACTCACAACAAACTGGTGACCTGTTTGGGTGTACCCAGTCGATTGCCTGTAAAGAGCTGGGACAAGGTTTGCGGCCCTGACACGCTAAAAAAATCTTTGACACTGTCTTAATGTTAAAATGTTGTTTCAGAGAAAGAAATAATTATAGTATGAGTTATTTTATTACGAAAAGAAACAAAAAAACGTTGTGTATCACAACAGGCAAGGTACACCCTGGACAGGTCACCAGGCTGTCACAATAGTGTGTTCGATTAATTTAAATGGTGAATGGACTCTACAGCGCTTTTCCACCTGTGTCGGGACTCAAAGTACAAAAATAGTACAAAGGCATTTAAGTTGAAGTAGTTTGCGCATTTGGATTTATAAGAATAAATCACAGCTTTTCACTCTGTAATGTATTGAAAAGGTTTGACATCCATCAGCCGAGAAAATTTCATATAGATTTTTTTGTGTTTTTTTTTTTTTTTTTTTTTAAACAGCAGGATACAAACTAAAGATGACTTTCTGGAAGAGACTTTCTGTTGTCTTATTTCAGAGCCAAAAATCCTATTTGGATTGTAACCGCTGGAATTTGTCTGTGTGTTTGAACCTCGGTTGTGGCTGTGTTAAAGTTTGAGCAACGTGAAGCCAGTGTGCCTAGAGTAGTTTTAGCAGCGAGGACAGGAAACTGAAAAATATGGTGAGTTTTGATGAATACCTTCAGTGTCCCAACAACAACCTGTTATTGTGGTTGAGACTTCTATATGAGACCTGGAGGCAAAACAGCGGCGCACACACACACAGACACACACTAAAAGTGAACAACTTGAGATGAGACCTTGTTGAACTCCTGTGGTTTTCATTCACAGTCAGAAGTCAGTTTTAAAAGGCTAAAGACAAAAATAACTTGTACTTTGAACATCAGACTGGTACACATTACACTTATTTTCCTTTTTACTGCTTATAAAAAAATGACTTTCAAATGTCATGTCATGTGTACAAAATTTATGATGTAAGAATAAGCAAAGCTGTTCCACGTGTTCTTTTCTGTACATTGAAGTCTATTCCCAAATTACAACAAAGCTGAGGACACACACACAAAAATGATCACATTTTTTGCCTTAATTTCTGTCCTTGACTTTAGATGTGAGCACCACAACAGACTAACTTCACAAACTGTACTTTTAGAACACGTGGAGCTGCTAACCAACTGTGTGAGATTGTGAAAACATCCTGTCTGTCCAAGACTGTGTTCTGATTGTGTGTGTGTACTGAGAGACATTTTTAGATTCCAAGGACAGTATATGTTTCCTGTCTTGCTTTCTATTGTTCCTGCAATGGCAGTGATCCTCATGAGGAGAAACAGCCGGATAGAGACGCCCTGAGGAGAAAGGAAACTAAATAGCTCTCTAGTTTTACACTAAAGACAAAACCATTAGAATTGACACATTGTCTTTAATCAAATTTCTTACATCACAAATCATGATGTTATTAAGAAACAATCTGTGGAGTTTTCACTTCATCTGTTTTCTCAGGAGGTCACTTTCCATCTAAGGAGGTTGAGGGTGTTTCATTCAATGTGATCAGCAGATAAACTTTATGGTTGAGATTAATCTGATTTTTAATCGCTCAGGTCAAACAACTTTCTCCCTATATTTCAGTAAATACTGATTTTACTGACACCTAGCGGACAGTAGGAGTAACTCCATACGGGCCCAAAGAAAGTTTCCTCTCAGTGGTAGAAAATAAAACCAGTAACAAAAAATATCAAATTATATGGCAAGTAGAAGGTAGGGAAAAAATGCCTTTCAGAAAAACGAAAAGAATCACTACTCTAAAATAATATTCATTTCTGCAACTAATAAATACACTGTTCACCAAAATTATTAAGTGACAAATGTGGCTTTCAATGAACAAAAAATATGCAATCTAAGTAAAAAGAAGTGTTTTAATCTCTAAAAAACTGCTTGGTAATTGCAAAGATAATTGTGACTATTGATTTTATTTTTAAATATTTGTTGGCGTGTTTGCAGCTGGGGGATCAGCTGGGGATCAAGAGTCATAGCAAGGGACCCCACAAGTGAGTAGTTTTGCATTGCAAATAGACATTGCAAAATGCATTGGCAAAGCATGTTAAACAAAAAAAGAAAGTGCCAAGTAACATCTCCAGGTAGTTGACTGAGTGCATAGACTGATTTCTAGACCAACTGAATTAGGTGTATGTAAATATTTAACATATAGACATTAGAAGCAAACCACTTAACAATGCTTCAAGTCACTACAGAGCATAATGATTGGACTCTGGTCAATGTCATGAGCTGATGAGTCCAAATTTATACTGTTACAGAGTGATGGATGCATCAGGGTAAAAAGAGTAGATGAATTGACACTGATCTTACCTTGTGCCTACTGTATAAACCTGTGGAGTGATGATTATGGTGCAAAGATTTAGCAAGAGATCATGTTAAGCAAAACTATAATCTGAAAAAGCAAAGTCAGCTGGCAAAGAATTTTTTTTTCTTTCCGATGATAGAAATTCCCAGGTGATAATTTCAGGATTCATTGGGTTCAAACTGTGAGAGTGGGTCAAAAAGCTTGAGATAATTTCTGCACGTCAACAGTCCAGCAGTCCAATTCTTCTCAATTGAGAATGTTAGGCATGTAAGACAAACTCAACCATCAATTAAATAATCTCAGATAGAAATAAGAAACAAATGCCATGCCTAAACGGGTGGTGGGGGGTGCCGGAGCCCAACCCAGATGAATTGAGGCAGGGTACATCGTAAACAGGTCGCCAGTCTGTTGCGGGGCCACACACACTCATTCTTCATAATCCTGTACTGGCCAATCGACCTAAAATGCATGGTTTTGGAGGGTGGGAGAAAACCCACGATTAACCACCCACAATTAAAATTGTGAACAGAAAACACAATGGCACAAGTCTTATTATTTTAAAAAAAATGTATTTGTATGTACTTACATACTGGTGTCAAAAGAGTATGCACCAAAATGTCACATTGAATCACAATTACAAAGAAAAAGATTTTTTTTTCTCTTACTCTTCAATTACAAGTTTTGAAAAATCTATGTACAGAAAAAAGAACATGTGGACAAGAAGGTACACTAAAAATCTTACAGTCACATTGAATTAAATGAGTCTGCAAACAATCTGAAAAGTTACACTGCCGCAGTTGCTTCTAGCTTCAAATTGTAATTCTGATCAGAAAAATAAAACTTGTGCAACTTCTCCACAGCTCAGCATCAAAGGCAGTTTCAGAACGTGCTCCCAAATAAACCACCCAAAGTCTAACTCATCAAAAACAAAATGAAAACAGCTGAATGGAAACACTTCTTACTTCAAACATATGTTCTAATGTACATTTTAAAAGTTACTACAGTGGACAGAAAGAAGTCTGTGACACGGTGGGATCAAGGTCCTGAAGACAAGCTTCTCTCCAGGTGGATGTGAAGCTACATCTTCATTTCCTTGCTCTCGTATCACAAATGTTAAGCATGTTAGCTCCCTTGATCCTGGCGGTTTGTCTTTATGGAAATTTACAAATTTGGATCAAGACAAGACACAACCGGTACTGAAAATAACCGTGACATTTCACATGTCCAACGAGACATATGAGACAAAAGGAAAGATTTGTGTTTGCATGAATGCAAAATGGAAAAATATACGTAGAAATGACAAGAACTGAACAAGTACCCCAAATGCATTCATTCCCTCTTATGCAATGTGTAAAGTTGGAGTAAATCTCAATCTGCAGCACAAACACAATCAATGGATCAGATTTAAACACAATATTCTGCTACTAAATGTATTTGTGTTGTTTTATGTTCACGTTACATCGCTCCTGTTATATGTGAATCAGACTCTGGTGTTTCCCTGAACCGTCTTCTAGCTTTCTGCTGAACAAACAAAAGCTGCTGGCTTTTTTTATGTAGAGTTCAGAAAAGCTGTACGGATGAAGTTCGAACTGAGATTAAATTGTAATGTTAGTGAGGTCAGGATGAATGAATTTGTCTCTGGTGTGTCTGGGGTAACATATGGCCAGCTTATGTCTCAGTGATTGTTCCTCTACTCCTTCAGTCACTTTTAACTTTTTTATTGTCATTTCCATTCTCTTCTGGCTCAGTCTCTTCCATTTCCTCCTGGTGCTTTCTCTTCTTTGTGTCATCTAACTGACAAGGGTGTGGTCGGAAGGTAACGATTATGCAGGTCATGTTGTCGCAGCCTGTCCCATCTCCAGATGTGTCTGGGGCCAAACAGTGGTCCAGTAGCTGTTAGGAGGACAGTGAAAGGTTTAAACATAAACATAAAAAATGTATAAAATTGAGAAAACAATACATTTTTGTCAAACTTTTCAAAGAATAACTTTAAACATGCTTTAAGTAGTATGGCCGTGGTATATGTTATTGTGATATGGAAAAATCCAAATCATGTTTTTTTCCATATCGCCAAGCAATACATAAAACCTATAAGTACTGTAATAGAAGTAAAATTGCTTGTTTTTGTTACCTCCTCTACAATGGATGAGAGAGATCTGGTGTTGCCACTCTGATCCGGCTTGATCCTCTCGCTGATGAAGTCCACCACCTCCTGACTGCTCAAAACATTCCTGCAAACATGTTCAGGTTTAAAGAAGAGCCAGGATAGAATTTTAAAGACTAGAACTAATACATTTCTGATGCAAACTCACCAAATACCATCACAAGCAATGACCATGAAATCATGCTCCTCGTTGAGAGTCAGAACTTTGACATCAGGCATGGCAGAAATCATCTGCTCCTCTGGAGGAAGAGTCTTGTTTCTTTTATAAAAGTGGTCACCTGAGAAGATGTTAAACGGTCAGTCTTTCACCAACTCCTTTTTAAAGTTGTTAATGCTGATAAATGTAACTCTAGAGATTTAAAACATAAAGTCCTACTGACAGCATTATTAAAGTTACAAACCAATGGCTCTGGAAAGGTTTAGGCCACCGTTAACTCGTCCATCCAACGTCACTTTGCCTCCTGCGTTTTTGATGCGAGCCAGTTCTACCTCATCTTCTGGCTTGTGGTCGTAAGACATATCGACAGCTTTGCCTGCAGCAGTGGTGGAGGTGGGAATTTAAGAAATATACTTACAGAGCTTACACATTTTCCTTACACATTAAATGGTTAGCTTATTTATTTTAAGCATAGCAACGAAAAAGTTGGCTGTCTTTTTGCCACATGCCCACTTTAAATAAAAACAAGCTTGCTTGCTGAAACCAAGTGGGTATCCCTGCTTCTGAATTTAAGTTTAGTATTACTTTACATAACAGGTTTTAAACTCACCGTGTTCAGACACTACGCAGCGGGAGTCTCCTGCATTGGCCACAATCAGCTGCTTTCCTCGAATGAGAGCAACAACAGCTGTGGTGCCGCTGTCTGAGCCAGGCTGAGAATAAACAAACATAGCAGAGGTGAGATACTCTGTCAAAACTAACATTCCACCTCACTAACAGGCAAGGCACATACTTCAGAGCTGATGCTTCATTTGGCTTCCGACCACATGCAAATATGATCTTATTGTTTTATTTGCTTCACTGTGTTAATAAAATAAAGTAAATCAGTGCATCTCCAAAGAAACAACCAGAGATGAGCGCTGATTCGCGAGCTTCACGGCAGGATACTTTACAGCTGGTGGTGAAGTTTCACGACTGGAGAGTGAACGTTTGACTAGAGTAGAGAGTCCCCTGTTTCACTTAAACCTGCAGATTAACAGTTACA
This sequence comes from Neostethus bicornis, assembly GCA_902685375.1. Classification (NCBI taxonomy): domain Eukaryota; kingdom Metazoa; phylum Chordata; class Actinopteri; order Atheriniformes; family Phallostethidae; genus Neostethus; species Neostethus bicornis. Next base: position 28,254,303 of record LR738543.1, read on the forward strand.
AACACATTATTTTATCAGTTACTTAGCAGAACTTAAAGATTCTAACTTAAGGGACTCAGGATAACAAACCCAACACCAAGTTTCAGGCGGCAAAAGGACGATGTCTGTGATAAGACTTTTTTGATTTTTGTTTTGATCTTAATTTTTTACTTAAAGGGCCCATCTCATGCAAAATAACTCTTTTCACATTGTATCCTATGCACATACACACGCAAAATGTGGTGTTTGCAACATGCATTACACGATAGTTATGAAAATATATTGATTTGGTGGAGCGCAGTCACAGACCCGGAACTAAGAAAGGCCGGGTATTTCTCATGCCCGCCCCCCCCCGAGAAAGTACAAGCTCCACCCTCTGCTCTCACTGAGCCACTATTCCTCTGCCCATCTCTGAGCGGGAGGGGGAAGACAGGCGTAAACCCGTGCGTAGCGGTTTGGTCGCGTCTGAAATAAGTTTTTATCATGTCGATTCATCAAAAAAGCGTGTTTCAAGCAAGAAAATAAAAAAGACGCAGAGCAGCAAACCAGCCTGCATAACGGACGTTGAAAGCGAGTTTGTGAGGGCGTAAGGCCGGAGTGGAGGCGGGTGGGTGGTGAGGAGGGAAGGTTTGCTGCGGAGGGGGGCATGTGCGAAGTCCGTCCAGGCTACGTCAAATGCGTCATACTTTAGACAGCCGCGTCACACTTTAGACATCTGCTCATTTGTTGTTTTGTCTGAGCGTACCAGAAATCCACAGCAATTTGTGAAAAACGGGCTAAATCAATCTAGAAACCCCTTTGGTGACATATACAAGGCCCGGACATCACTCTTACAAGGTAGAAAACTCTGGAAAGTCGATTTTGCATGAGATGGGCCCTTTAATACTACAATCTTAGGTGTTTTAGAAGTTAAAAGAAGCATACAAGTCATGAGGATATTGATCCTACTCTGGAAGATTAGCTATGGATTTACAGATTATCTCCTTGAACATTTTACCAGGGGACTGAGTGGATAATCTAAGCTACAAGTCTGCAGTTGATATTTTCCATCCATATTTGGACATACCAAACTTTTTACTTTAAACTTCCTACACATGCCATTTAACCAGCCTGTTTCTTTGGTATCAGCTCCATCTGCTGCGTGTGGACAACTTTAAATGCCCTGACAAACCTCTTCTTTGCTGTCCATTCCCGGCAAGCACATTTCATCTTCATCTTCAGAGTCCTCCTCCCCTTCCTCTGTGTCTTCTTCCAACTCACTACTGTCTCCCTCTTCTTCACTGCCATCCTGGTAAAGCAAACATGACAAAGGTTTAGTGTGAACTTTCACAACTTAACACAATGAGTTATTCTGATATGCCGTTCTCACCTCTTCATCACTTCCCTCCACCTCTTCCTCGCCTTCTTCTGACTCTTCACTGTCATCAAAAAACCTGGACTTGGTATCTCCTGGAGCAACTGGAGACGCAGAGGAACAGGAAGGACCAGCATCTCCCTCTACCTTGCTGGCTTTTCCCTCTCCGTTTGAACTTCCTGACTCTCCACTGTCGGCTATCAGAAAATAGAAGTTACAGTCAGACAAAGAACACACAAAGAACTAGGTAATTGATTCTCACCAAAATCTTGTCAGGTCGTACCTGCAATAGCAGCTCGCCGACAGGCTCGCAGCTTCGAACCGCGTGTTATTTCTTTTTTCGGCTTTGCGTTGCTCTCCCCCTCCACTTCTCCATTCACATCTTCTTTCTTCTGCTCGACCACAGTTTCATCTTTGTCTCCCGTGCCATCAGTATCTGGGTTGGATGGCTTTTTGGAACTAGTTTAAAAAAAAAAAAAAACTACATCAATCCTACAGTGCCACTAACAGAGGCCTACATAAGTGGTTTTATTAACTTTAAAAAGATCTTGGCATAAGTGTGTGGAGTACCTAGTCGCTGCTGCATGTTTGACAGCACAGTAGTTCTGGCCGTAACGACCCAGCAGCTCTTCTATGGTCATGGTGGCTTCCTCATGAAGCAATGCTGCCTCTTCTGTATCAACTATGATGAGAGTAGATGCATCGAAATTTGACTTGTAACTATCAGAATTCCACAAATTATCAGATTTTTATTTAAATTGATTTTTTAATCTGATGGATTCTTTAGTAATAACTCACCATCATCTTCCTCTGCCACGTTGTCAACAGGTGGCTGCTCTGTGTAGCGTGCAGCAATCTGCACCAGTTCTCTAATAACTTCTATCTTTGTTATTTTTCCATCAATAGCCAAAAAAGCATCCTCCAGTGCCTATGTACATACATGTGAAAGAATGTTAGATTTTTTTTTTCAATTTATATTCTTAAAATTCAATGTTCAAATATTTTTTTAATCTTTTCCAAAATTTGTACTTGTTACACTTTGTTACCCGTCCTTACCTTTTGTAGTTTTCCATCTTTGTAAGCATTCTGTTCTTTTATGATGTCTGGAAGGTGCTTTGAACAGTATAAAGCCACTTCTTCACCTAAGTGACATACAAAAGGCCATTTAATTTATGTAGGCACGAATGCCAAAACTTTAAAATGATAAAATAAGAAAAGTATACAAAATGAGGACATTTTGTTTAATCTTGGAGCAAATTTACCAAAGGACTTTAGAGAAAGTTTTACCTCCGTGTCCATCGTAAACTGAAAACATGGCTGTGTCCACATCAAACTCAGGGATACAATTGTGTGAATCCTAGAAAACAAGTCATAAGAAAAGAGTTTTAAATATGTCTGCATTAAAAAAAAAGTTTCTCAGGTTATCTTTTCTGCACAAATGAAGAAAAAAAATCCAATTGTTTTGCTTGACTAAAAGTAGTGTATAGGGTGTTGACACAACTGATGTTTTTTACCTCCCGGTAGGACCAGCCCGAAACACCTCACCAGTGAGGTGTTTGGGAGGCATCCTATTCATATGCCCAAACTACCCCTACTGGCTTTCCTCAACCCAGAGGAGCAAAGGCTCTACTCGAAACTCTTCCTGGATGCCAGAACTCCTCACTGTCTCTGAGTGAGAGCCCAGCCACCCTGTAGAGGAAGCTCATTTCTGCTGCTTGCATCCATGACCTTGTTCTTTTGGTCACCACCCACAGCCGACGATCATACGTGAGGGTAGGAACGTAGATCGACTTGTAAATCGAGAGCTTATTTTATGGCTCAGCTCTTTCTTCATGACTTACTGATGGAGAGTCGGCACCAAGTCGTCTGCCGATTGTGTACATTGATTCTAAAATTCCCAATGTAGCACATCCTCTATACTTTTACTTTTAATATCAGTTAATGGACATTTTGTTTAATTAAATAGATTAAAGCTGGATTGATCAAGTTACCACCACATATTTTGCTGCAAACTGTTGAATAAATAAAAATTCACAAGTAGGCTTTAAATACAAGCTAAATAAGATGAATTGTGAACATATTAAGATGAAAGTTGCTGGTTAACTACTATTATTCACTGGATCAGGCTTTGAAGGGTTGAGTAAAGAGATTTTCCGCCTCACCTCCATGGAAACCCGCCAGCCCTGCATGGCAGAGAAACCGTAGCTCATGTTGCTGTTACCGCCATCTGCGGAAGTCTTGGTCGTGTTTGGTTGCGACAAATATGCCCCCATGATGCTGGCTTTCTGTCTTTGAAACTGGTGGAAGAGAAAATTAAACATAAAGAGGTAAATCAAACGGTTGAATTCCATTTGGTTCCAAATGGCTAGCTAGCTAATGTTAGCAGCATGACGATGCTAACCAGAGCCGACCGGCTAAAAACTTTCACCAGAAACATTTAAACCTCACCACACAACAGATACGGAGTTATTTTAAAACCCCTAAAACCACCACGCCACTTACCTTTCTAACAGAGCAGGAATAATTTGTAGAGTCAGCTTAGAAAGGTGATTCACATAGGAATGATTGCACGTGTAAATAAAAAGCGGCTATCTTCTCCTCCGTCTCTTCTTCGTCTTTTTAATTCTTCTTCGCCTGCTGCCGCTTTAGCTTCTTCTTCTCTGGTGTCTGAAAGTAAATGTTGATACACCACCGCCACCTACTTGGCATGAGGCACATAAGCCAGTAAATATAGTAGAATTGCAGCACAGAATTTTTTCAATTAATTTTTATTTTCACACAAAAGTTCAGTTGACAACAAAATAATAATAAAAAAAAATTACAAACACAATTTAGAAAATGGGAGTCACGCCAATGCCTCAATTTGTTGGATTAAATACAATAGCAAACAAATTTATTGTCTAATTTTAACAAAATGTAACTCTGTCCAAGATCTTTAATTTGCCTCACAAAACAGAAAAACTACATAAAGACAAGAAAAACTGTATCTTATTAAATAATAAAACTCTATTATAATCTAGTTTGACAAAGGTTTATTAAAAGTATCTTATAACAAGCAGCAGATGCCAGAGAAAATATGTTTGATTGTAGAGTCTGTGAAAAATACGCATAAAATTCAAACGAATGACATATTAGCACATAATGGCAAAATGTCAGCTACTTAAAACCAATTTTAGATACAAGAATTGGTTGATTTGTTTAATCTACTTTGTAGTTTTAGCCCAAAAATATATTATTTTTTATTTCCATTCACCATCAGCTAAATGAGGTAATTAGATAGATAGATTTTGTTGTTTTTACCCCTAAATACTGACATAAAAGTGTATTTTTGTACATATTTCTTAATCTTTAAAAAAAAAAAATCCATTTTGGCTCTTTTTTTTTACAAAGTATATTTGTCTCTTTTATCTATTTTAGCTCTTTTTTTTAATAATGTGTATTTATGTTTGTCTTTCTGTTCCTGTGCTGTTGCTTATTGCAATTACTCCATAGTGGTACAAATATATTTTTTTTTATTTTGTTTATTTTGAATTACTCTATTCATCCCTCACCGGGGAAATTTGTTTTGCTGCACTCCTTACACCGCAGCAGGCTGCCCTTCAACGGCGCCAATGGTGGGAGAAGTGGGGGCTAGGTGTCTTCTCCAAGGACCCTAGACGTGCTCTCCGTGGGACGCGAACCCGCGACCTTGGTCCGCGGGCGAACGCGCTAACCACGCGGCCACCGTCTCCAAATAAAGGTTTTCCTTATTTTTGATGTTTTATCAAATGAAATAAAAAATTCTTTATTTCTGAAATATTTTTCTGTACAAAATGTTAAATGTTTTTACAAAAGCACTTTTGGTTCACAACCTGAGTTGAACAAGTGGAAGATATTTGGATAGATTTTATTTGAATATTTTTTTTCTTCTCAACTGATTAAAATACATTTGGCACCATGTTTCTGAGCGTTAGATTGAAATAAAAGACAGAAAAAAAAGATATGTTCATATCAGAGATGAAGATGCTGAGGATCTTTCTGGGAGTGACCAAGATGGACAGGATCAGAGGAACAGGACATGTTGGAGGTTTTGGAGATAAAGTCAGAGGCCATATTGAGATGGTTTCGACATGTGCAGAGGAGAGAGAGAGTACATCTGAAGAAGGATGATGGGTTTGGAACCACCAGGCAAGAGGCCTAGAGGAAGACCATATGAGGTCCATAAGATACATTGAAGGAGGACATGAAGATAGTTGGTGAGACCGAAGAGGATGGAAGAGACAGGAATTGACAAAAGAAACTGACTTTCTGTGGTGACCCTTGAAGGGAAATGCCGAAAGGAGAAGTCTGAAATAAAAAGGAGGGAAAAAAGAATATTCTATTTGTACTAACAGTCATTTAATATTTTCCACCGCTTGGGACAGTCACAACTTAATTGTTGGTTTTAAACTCGAGAAGAAGCAGCAAAGTCGCTACTCATTTTGGCCGATAGACGGCAGTAACATAACAATTTGGATCCAACTACCCTGAAAAGCCAAAGAAGAAGAAAAAGCGGAAATGTTAGCAGTTGAAACAAACGCGGGAAAACCGGCAAGATGGAGGCAGCTGAAGAAACGCAAGACGTTCTATCTCCGTCGTCGTTAAATTTATATGAAACTCAATTTTTCGGCTTTACCCCACAGACCTGCATGTTACGGATTAAAAGCGCTTTCCAGGAGTGTTTGTGTGATATTTTACCTGCGGTGGAGGAAGTGTGTGTCAGAGAGCTCAGGAAAGGTGAGAGTGAGTCTGCAGAGGAGCAGCTGAGGATCAGAGCAAAAAACTGCAGCAGAAAGCTTCAGGAATCACTGGAGGAGCGTTTTAAACAACTTTCTGACAGAATGGAGGTTCTACTGATGAACCGATGCTTCACTATTCCTCCTAATGTCCTGCTGCCTGAAGATAAAGCTCATAAAGATCATCCTGAAAACCTGGAGGTGAGAACAAGCTCTGCTGTAGGATCAAAAAATCCAAACAAGTTGGCATAAAACTTTTAGCACAATACTTTTAAAAGGAAAGTAACTTGTGCTACCATCTTTACTGTTTTAATATGTTTGATATAAAATATGTCTCGTCATGTCAAATACAAGTTTATTTACTATTTAAACACATGTCACATAATCAGATCTGAAAACTGGATACATTTTGTGTTCAAAAGCCTCACATTAATGTTTATGATTATTTTAAACATTGAAATGACCTCATTAATACCCTCAGAACTGTTTTCAGTCTAGATTTAATCCTCGTGACATTGAGGCCTGTGTTACAGCCTCAGGGAGTTTGTTCTCCATGTTTAGTCCTGACTCCAGACACCAGCAGGAGGAAGGTCCCAGAGGTCCTCAGAGTTCTAGATGGTTCATAAGACAATAACATTTCACATTTAAACACAATTAAAGCAACTTTTACAAAGTCTACTCTCTGAGCCACATGCAGAGTCCTGAGCACAGGACTAATATAATACAGTATGTTCCGCTTGTGCAGCATTCTTCTTCTTCTTTCGGCATTTCCCTTTAGGGGTCGCCACAGCAAGTCAGTTTCTTCCATCTAATCCTATCTGCTGTATCCTCTTCAGTCACACCAACTATCTTCATGTCTTCCTTCACTGCGTCCAGGAACCTCCTCTTTGGCCTTCCTCTAGTCCTCTTTCCTGGTGGTTCCAAATTCAGCATCCTTCTTCCTATGTACTCCCTCTCTCTGTCCTCTGTACATGTCCAAACCATCTCAGTCTTGCCTCTCGAACTTTATCTCCAAAACCTCTAACATGTGCTGTACCCCCGATGTACTAATTTCTAATCCTGTCCATCCTGTCCACTCCCAGGGAGATCCTCAGCATCTTCATCTCTGCTACCTCCATCACTGCTTCCTGTCTTTTCTTCAGTGCTACTGTTTCTAGACCAAACAGCATGGCCGGTCTCACGCCGGTCTCACCACGGTCTTGTACACTTTCCCTTTCATTCTAGCTGCAACTCTTCTGTCGCACATCACACCTGATACTTTCCTCCACCCATTCCAGCCTGCCTGAACACTCTTCTTCACCTCTTTTCCACACTCTCAATTGCTCTGGACTGTTGATCCTAGATACTTAAAATCTTCCACCTTCTTTATCTCTTCTCCCTGTAACCTCACTTTTCCACATTCCGCTTGTGCAGCATTGCAGCTGTTAATAAGACCCTTTTGTTCAGATCAGTGAGTAGACGATTGCAATAATCAAAAGTGCTGGAAACAAATACATAGACAAAAACCTCTAAGTTTGCTTTAGACATCAAACTTCTGATTTTGGCAATGTTTTTAAGGTGATATAAGATTGCTGATGTGATCAACTTTAATCTGTCTGATGGAAGATGGCAGGAATGTTTTTTTATACGATTCCTTTTAAGAAGCAGGATTCTGTTGCTCATCAGTTAGTCCACAAATGAGACCTTAATTGAAAGTCATTTTCCCTTCAAAACAACAACTCAATGGGCTGCATAGTGGTACAGTGATTAGCACAATAGCCTCAAAGCAAGAAGGTCGGTGTTCAAGTCTCGGAGTGGGGGCGAGGCTTGAAACAATGACCTTTCTGTGTGGCGTTTGCATGTTCTCCCAGTGTGGTTTTTCTCCAAGTACTCTGGTTTCCTCTCACCCTCCAAAAACATGCATGTTAAGTTGATTGGCCCCTATGAAATTGCCCATAGGAATGAGTGTGTGGGTGGATACTTGCGTGTGTGGCCCTGCAACAAATTGGAGACCTATTTGGGGTGTATATTGCCTCTCACTTGTAACCAGCTGGGATAGGCTCCGACACCCCCCGGACCCTAGAAAACAAAACAACTCACAATTACATCTTCGTTGCAATTATTTTATGTAAAGAATTTTTTTTTTATTAATATCACATTTCTACCATTTATTGACGTATCTGCACTACACAAATCTTTAAAGTTGTTTGATTTTGTTTTTTTTAGGAAGTGTTACGACTTGAAAAGTCAATGGCAGACCTACAAAGCATCTACAAAGCCGAACTATGTGCCAGACAAGCCTTGTTGGCTGAACTGGAGGAGCAGCGGGAGGTACAGCAGCAGCTGGATGGCCTGCTGTCGTGGATCAGAGAGCTTCAAGCATCCTGGGTGAACGAGGGTAATGGCAACTTCCAGGAGCGCTTTCGGATGGTGACGGAGTCTGTAAAAAAACTACAGGCGGTTATCAAGGAGGTTCTGAGCTGCAGGAAAACACCCACATAAACAGACACAAAAGAAGTGAAATACAGAGACATTTCTGAGTCAGTTTTTGTATATTTTGTATTTTAACTGTTTTTCTCCATGTGGCCATTTGTGCTCTTTACCCACTAGAGGGCGCCATCTGCTCATCTGTATGTGTCAAATTACTTTTTTCTTTTTTTATATTTTCTTGTGACTCTTTTGTAAATAATATTGAATGACATCATTTTGAATAAAAACACAGTGTTGTAAAAGTTTAATATTCTTTTAACATAACACTGTCTCCAAAATCACAACTTAAAAAAATCCCAAGCAGCTGAAAAAGGTCTCCTTTTTAAATATCAGTAATTTGTTCTTTTAAACTAATCCAGATTATTTGCATTGATTTTTTTTTTTTTAATGTGAACTTGAAGCCCATTCTGAAAACTAACATTAAACAACAAATATTGATAAATGACTGAATTTAGCATGTGTTAATATATATTCTGACTACAGACTGATGATACGACAATTACAGATGTGAACAATTTGAACAAAGAACGGAGGTAAACAACAAAAGATTTAAGGTAAATAGTCAACATTTGTTTTCACATTCTTTGAGTGTCTGTGTTTGCAAGTTGTGACAGACATGAGAAATGATCCAAATGGAGAGGTGTCAGGATGCCTGTTTTTTTCTTTTTGTTAATGAGACCAGCAGCGATAATTACCTTTCAGGCTGTTCCTGAACATGTCAACTTAAAATGAAAAGTTAAAATTAAATTTGTGTTTTTTTAAAAATAGAGAAGCAGTTAAAACAAATTTTCCAACAGTTATTTTAACATTTAAACCAGTAAGAGTGGTTTGGAGTTTCTGGCTGTCCCATTTTCACAGCAAATTTTGAACATAGTGCTGCATAAACACACATTAGCACCAGTGCCCATTAGTAATTCTCTAATAAATAGATGGTCGGTCAGACTATCAGCAGCTTTCTACACATTTCATAGATTAGATGAATGAACTGAATAAAAAATGAACATATCTATTACGGTAAAGTGAAAGATTTTGCAAGTGACTGAACACTTCAGTAGTGCAACATATTTCCCCATCAAGGGCGTGTCAGGGATGCCATGAGCAGCCTTAGCAGGAAAGCCCAAACTTCACTCACCTGGGCCACGTGCAGGTGCAGATTTCCATCCCAGCCACTTCACACTCAGCAACAAATCCAGTGAGAGTTGAAGATTACAGCCTGATGAAGACAACAGAACCATATCATCCAATAAAAACAAAGACACAATCCTGTGGACATCAAACTGGATCTCCCCAACACCTTGACTGTCTGTAAATTGAAATTGTATGTTCATCATTCAGCAGGGGAAAAAGTTCAAACAAGCCACAGGTTTTTCAGAGTACCTATGTGACACATTGTACTCCATCAAGGCTGCTTTTTGTCACTGATTCTGTTCATTAATTTTAGAGTCAGAATTTTAAGCACCACACCAGACAAGATCCAAGTAATAGGTTGTACAAAGAGTCACCTGAGACAATCCAATGCATATCTGCTGTGTGACAGAGAAAGCAAACATGGAACACTACAACGAGGTGGCTGGTCAAGTATACAGAAACATCTGTCCAGAGTATGGACTTGAAACCCTTTGGTCAAAATGAGAAACACTTCCAAAAGTGATAGAGAATGACCGAGCCAAGATCTGAGAAGTATAGACTGACCAAATAGTAACAGCAAATCAACCAGGCAATATGGTGGTGGGTAAAAAGTTTCAAGATTCTTTATTGTCACAATGCAAGGACCATGAAATTTTGACAGTAGAGGAATATGGCAAGTGATGGTTGAATCAGATGGTTGAATCAGAAAAATATGGGCATCGGAAACTGCAGCTATTCCCAAATGTTTAGGGAATAGCTGGAGAAGACTTGGAAGGTGAACTTAACAGTACCAGTAGTGATCAGGCCCAAGCTGGAGCATAGCTCCAGCAGGTCCTTGTAGAGACATCAAACATTTCAATCCAAAGGAGTGCAATCCAAGGATGAGTAAATATACTGCAGAAAACATTTGATCTTACTGTCCTCTGGCAGTGGACCTGAGCTTGGAGAGTGGGTTGTACCTCCCGCTGAGAATCAGAAGGAATTTATTTTTATTTCTACACATATTTACTTATGAATATAGATGCCTGTTGTGAAAAAGAGTCAGTGAAGTTGTAAGAAATGTTGTATTGGATCCCACAAAAGCTTTTGGTCAGAAAAACACACTTATTTCTACAAATACAAAGTTTATTTGCACTTTTACCTGCACACTGATGAGGATGAACGGATATTCAGCATAGGTGAAAAAAACATAACTTTGTATCTTTTTTCTGTTTACCAAAAAAAAGCATGAACACAACATATGATTATTCTTTCCTCCTAATTGCATGTGTCACAGTGAGCTGCACTTGTTTAAAGAAGGAAAAGAGGTTCTGCTGCCGAGTGTCGGTTTCCCCGCTGGGTGACACGTGGGTTTAGGAAAGTCAGAGTGAATTCCAGTCACTCTCTCACAGCCTGAGAAAACAATCTCTCCATCTGAACATCACTCTCCCCTCCTCTCTTTTCTGCCTGTGTGGGACACTCAGTCGGTGAGGACAGCTGGTGGACTGCGGGTGGATGTGTGCGTGTGTACGTGTGTAGGTATCTGCGTTTGTGTGTGCCTCGCTCTCTTTGTGTGATCCTATGAGGTCACAGGTCAAGCAGTAGTTCACAGAGAGCCACGCTGTTTCCCACCCAACAGGAAGGAGGGCACTGTCCATATGCTGTCTTCACTCACGCACAAATGTGGATTCACACACACCACAACGTCCAACAGGTACCCATGTAAACACCCAACTACTTTGTATTAAGAACTTCAGAAAAATGCACATTTTTACACATCAACCATCTGCATGGTTTATTTAACAGAAAATGTGCGCCTATTGAATATTTAGTTTTGAGCTAAATTTTTCAATTTTCATCAAATTTTTAAATGATCCAAAGGAGCAATTTTGCATTTGATCATCAAATGAGAAAAAAAATGTTCTTATTGTCCCTGAAGTAATTGATTACAGGTCTTTGTTCTGCCAATAGAATTTAAGAATAATGTTAAATTAAATATTCTCATTAAAAGACCATCAGTCAATCTGAAATAAAGAAACGCAAACTGTGACTGAATTCAGATGATGGAGAGCACTTGTGTGTAAGAGCCCTAAAAGAATGGTGGTCTGTTTCAGCAGGATTTCTGAATAGCAGCAGAGAAGGTGATGCACTCTTTAGAGACTGTGGAGACCACGTGCTCTTGCTAGATCAACGCTCACTTTTTAATTGAATCAGTTTAGTCTGATTGTTCACATAATTTCAATATTTTGTGAAATATATTCCTCGGAATACACTTTAAAATAATAAAGAGAGTTTAACACAGATGTGCATCTTCAAATGTTAGTTCATGCTGAGATATTTTAGAGCTGTGAAGCATGAGATAAGATTAAATGCTATGAGGCAACTTTTCAAAATTAGGAGCAAATTTGTAGTTACAGAAAATAAAGGTAATAATAAGGAATATTTAGAAATGATCATTTGTTAGGGGTAACACGGTGCCTGGAGCGGATAGCACAGTGGCCTTACAGCGAGGTTAGGGTTTGAATCCCAGGTGAGAACGAGGTTTGGAACACTGGCTTTTCTGTGTGGGGTTTACAAAAACTGATTTCACCTTTATTCATCAAATATTTTAACATCTTCTCCAAATTGTAAATTACTTTTTTTTAAAGATTTTAGATGCACCAAAAAATCGAAATTGTATGTTCATCATTCAGCAGGGGAAAAAGTTCAAACAAGCCACAGGTTTTTCAGAGTACATATGTGACACATTGTACTCCATCAAGGGCTGCTTTTTGTCACTGATTCTGTTCATTAATTTTAGAGTCAGAATTTTAAGCACCACACCAGACAAGATCCAAGTAATAGGTTGTACAAAGAGTCGCCTGAGACAATCCAATGCATAACTGCTGTGTGACAGAGAAAGCAAACATGGAACACTACAACGAGGTGGCTGTATACAGAAACATCTGTCCAGAGTATGGACTTGAAACCCTTTGGTCAAAATGAGAAACACTTCCAAAAGTGATAGAGAATGACCGAGCCAAGATCTGAGAAGTATAGACTGACCAAATAGTAACAGCAAATCAACCAGGCAATATGGTGGTGGGTAAAAAGTTTCAATGAGCTCTTGTTCTCCTAACACATGTCACTTTGATTGAAATGTAATGAAAAAGGTGAGAAATTTGTTCAGTTTGGTCGTCTTCCGCTTATCTGGGGCCGGGTCGTGGGGGCAACAGCCTCAGACAGGGAAGCCCAGGCTACTCTCACCACAGCTGCATCCTCCAGCTCACCTGGATGGATCCCGAGTCGTACCCCAGCCAGCTTTGTGACATAGTCTCTCTAGCGGGTCTGGGGTCTGCCTCTTGGTCTCCTCCCCGTGGGATGTGCCTGAAACACCTCACCAGCGAGGCGCTCGGGGGGCACCCTGACCAGATGCCCAAACCACCCCATCTGACTTCTCTCGATCTGGAGGAGGAGCGGCTCGACACTGAGCTCCTACCGGATGGCAGAACTCCTCACCCAATCTCCGAGTGAGAGCCAAGCCACCCTGCGGAGGAAGCTCATTTTGGCCATTTGTATTTGCAATCTCATTCTTTCGGTCACCACCCACAGCTAGTGACCAAATTTGTTTCAGACAATTTTCTTTTTTTCCTGAAATATTCTGCTACCTATTAGAAGTTTGTCACCTTTAATTAAAAAATTGTTTTGGATGATTAATAGTAACTTTGGGTCAAAATGTTGCAGTGAAATGAACAATTATGAGAAGTACTGCATTAAAATGTTTTTAATATGAAATGTTTTTGGAAAGAAAATGTCTTTTGGCTTGTTTTCACAGTTTGTTTTGTGTATAAAAACTAAAACTCCCTTTTAGTTTTTTTTTTTTAAACAGTGAAACCCTGTGGTTTGTACGCTGCATCCTAATAACTAGACCAGTATGAATAATGTTTACTTCCTGTCCAACATCTTCTGATTTCATTTAATCTCTTAATACTTTTCTACGTTTTTTTACTCAGGAAGTCGCCAAAGATTAAAAAACCCCACACCATTAGAGATTTTAACTGTCTGTACTGCACACCTCCTCCCACACTGCAGTCCTATTGTATTACCTTCTAAATGCCTTCACAAAAAAAAGAAGATAAAGGGAAGAGCAGAATGAAACACAGAGGTGTGGTCAGAGGACAGAAGGAAAGAAAAGAGGTAAGAAGAAGCAGAACAGCAGCTGGCAGGTGTCGACGCTCACAAAGAACCATCTGTCCATCGAGTGCCATCTTCACGCACACACACAACCACTGATGCTACGTTAAACGTAAAGACAACATGCCTGAACACAACATTTTCACATAGAAAGGAATCTGTTCTTTTTCACAAGCTGACAAACTGGTTTTACTGTGAAATACACGTTTTCAGTAAATTTGAGTTTTCTTCCTTCCACTGAATCAGGTTGACAGTCTGGAAAGCCGAAAGCAGGTGCTGATGATGACAAAACAGGCAAAGGGGTATCTCTTGACTCGAGTGTGTTTGTGGTATGTCCCTTTTTTCTCTGAACTGAAATACCATTGCTACTAAACTGAAGAGACTTGTGCACACACACTGTGCTGACCCTCAACCTTTCACCTCTAACGATCTCTCTCTGGGGAGTTTTTAAGAGTTTAAGGAGCTCTGGGATGACACATGTTAAAAACTTTATGGAAGAAACAAACGCATGCAAGAGAGGGAAATCTCAGTTATGAGGGGAAGAAAATTACCTGGGTTTTACCCCAACACACACACAAAAAAAAGGAGGAATGCAAAGTGAGAAAATATATTTAAAAAAAAACTCAGATCCACTTCAGTCTCTCATGTATAATTTACCAACCGATCTTTTATTGGAAAATGATCCCCTTTTCATTTTCTGCATGCACATTAAACAAAGCTCATGAACATCATGTAGAAGTGAAAGCATCACCTTTTCAAATGTGCACTTTTCATCAAAAACAGAGCAAAACCACTTTTGTTTTTTCTTGAAACTTTCACACTCATGGTTAAATTTCTTCCCCTTAAAGTATGAGTAGTTTAGTTTTTGAGCTTTTTTTTGTGTCAGTTTGATTTACGCTCATGACCTGGAGCACGACTTTACCAAATGTGTTGCTGTTTTCTCTTTTTGGGTGGTACACAGTGCGACCCAAAGTAGATTCACAAACTGGAAAAGTGAAACACACGCAGGGTTTGACTACTAAAAACACATGTTCATCCTGATTTAACCTGATGAACTATTTCTAAATCTGTTTTTAGTGTCTCTTTAGGTGCGTTCAATAACCGAGAGGTATTCTCTTAACAGGAAATCCTTTGGGCATCCTGGTGATTTATAACTTCCACTTGTGCGGTTTTAGAGCTTAAGACAAACAAGAATACATGACAAAATGATAACAATGGATTTAAATAAAGACATGTTTTTAAACAGACCTATAAGCAGAGACCGAAAGAATGAGATTGCGGATACAAGCGACCGAAAGGAGCTTCCTCCGCAGGGTGGCTGGGCTCTCATTTAGAAATCGGGTGTGGAGCTCTCCCATCCGGGAGGAGCACGGTGTCGAGCCGCTCTTCCTCCAGGTTGAGAGGAGCCAGATGGGGTGGTTTGGGCATCTGGTCAGGATGCCCCCCGAGCGCCTCGCTGGTGAGGTGTTTCAGGCACGTCCCACCGGGAGAAGACCAAGAGGCAGACCCCGGACCCACTGGAGAGACTATGTCTCACAGCTGGCTGGGGAACGAGTTGGGATCCTTCCAGGTGAGCTGGAGGGTGCAGCCGGGGTGAGAGTAGCCTGGGCTTCCCATCTGAGGCTATTGCCCCCGCGACCCAGCCCTGGATAAACGGAAGAAGACAGAATGGAACTCTATAAGCACTGCGACAACTTGTGAAGTTTCTTTGGTGAAGAATATTTTCTTCATTTTGTCAGATTTCTGGCGAACTTTTATTGGCCTCAGTTTTTTCATTTTAGCACGTTTTAGTTGTTATAAGTTATTATGCATTTTTGTCGCATCATATTATACAACGATGGTGTATAAAAATATTTTATAAATTATTCACATAGTTTTGTTCAGTTAGGTTCAAGAACAAGAGGCAATAAAACTAATTAACTACACATTAAGCTCGTAATTATTACTTTTGCATTTGTCTCGGTTTAAAATTGAAACACGGATAGTTCATGACAATTTAGAAGAAATTCAGGTCTGTGTTTTTTTTGGAAATCTCGACCATCATGGATCTACTTCACACCCAGTGTTGCTTTACCTCTCTCCTTCCTAAAACAACTCTCCATTTTACCCCACCTTTCTCTCCTTCCTTCCCCACCCCACGGACAGAGGGCGGATGCTGGCAAACACTTCCTCTCTCCACAAACTTTCTTCCTGTCACTGGGAATCCTTTTCCTGTTTGCAGATACTACAACAGCACCAAGAGCATTCCTCAGGAATCTCACACACACTCACAACACAAGTTATTACTTTACTGACTGAAAGTAACAAGTCAATGGCATCTTCAGCTTCCATATTGGTGAAGTCTACACAGAGCAAATGTTGAACCATCAGGTCAATTTTCTGTATTAGGCTGTACATGTTGGACAATAATCTAAATGTATGAACATTTCTGATGATATTGATGATTATGTGTGATGTTGCTGTTGTTTGTAGGTCATAAAAGATGTCAAAAGTCTTCCATAAGCAGTCCATCACAATCTATTTGGCTTAAAAACACACAAAATGCAAAAGCCAATGTTAGATTAAAAAAAAGCAAGGATTTAACGCAAGATTGCAAGAGAAAATAAAAGTTTTTGAGAAGAAACAGGCGTCGTTTCCTGTGAAGTTAACAGCACGAGACTGCTCAACAGAGGACACACACATGCACACACAAACATGCACTCACACTCCCCTCAGTCGTGTTCCTAATCAGCAGGACCGTTATCTAAACTTACAGGGGGGAAGTGTTTATATTTGTCTAAAAGGCTGGACCTCCACTCAGGACTGGAAATGGGACACAAAAGCAAATCGATCAGCACAAGCAGCTCGTTTGACAGGCATCAGAGTGCAGGGACAATAACACACATTAACCTGAGCACACATGCTGCACAAATATGGTTTACTTCTCACAGATTTGTTCTCTTCAACTTCTTAGTTCACATTTATACAAATAAAAGCAGAAAAAACAGAATATGTATGTTTTATCTGTAAAATCTCAGCTGAAATATTTAATTAGGGAGGAAAGTGTATCTTAAAAAGAAATGTTGCTCCGATTTTTTTTATTTCTTTAGAGACGTGCAAATGTCGCCAAATCTCATCTATCTTTCATTCTTTTTTTGCTATGGCTTGAAATGTTTTTCTGGTTACTCTTAAAAAGAAGAATATGTATGTTTGGACAGATGTAGGGCATTTTGAAAGCAACTTGCCGTAACTGTTGGGCTTCCAAATCTTCTCATTGGTGGTAACGTCCACCAACCCAAATATAGTAAGTAACTCCTGTTTTCAATGCTTGTGCAGTATGGCAAGTTAACTTTGTCATTGTACTTCTTTTTTTTAAAAAAAAATCAACAGAATTGAAGAATGCAGCCATTAAGCGGTAAGCTTACTTTTTTTGCTTTGTCTTCTGAACCACTTAGCATCCTCAATGGGGTCACAGAGTGTGCCAGATTCTATCCTAGGTTATTTTAGGCAATAGGCAGGGTACATGGCAAACAGGTCGCCAGTCTGTTGCAGGGACAAGTACTTACACACAAATTTCCCATGTGTGGGATGGTTAAAGTATATTCTGATTCTGATACACTCAATCATTCAAACACGCTCATTCCTAGGGGCAGTTTCATGGTAAATAGAATCAACTTATATAGCGCTTTTCCTCCTGTGTCTGTATTCAAAGTGCTTGACATTGTAGCTCATATTCACCCATTCACGCACACATTCATACCTGATGGGGATGCTGACATGCAAGGTCCAAACCACCATCAGCAGCAACCTATTTTATTTTCTGTCCTTTCTTTGTTTTCGTGTCTTTTCTGTGGTCCCGTTCTGTGAACGGCTTGGGCCCAGCGAGAATTGTACCAGGTTCTCCCGGTCAAAAGACGGGTTCTCTACCACTAGGCCAACATCCCCTGGGACCAGCAGCAATGTATTAACTTAGCATATATGTTTTTGGAGAGTGGGAGGAAATCGAAGTACCCGGAGAAAGCCCACACATACATGGGGAGAACATGCAAACTCCATACAGCAAGGCCCGTGTTTCAAGCCTCATCCCCACACCAGGACTCGAATTCTGACCTTCTTGCTGTGAGGCCACTGTGCTAACCACTGCGATACCAAGCTGCCCGCTAACTTTTTTTGCTTTCAAGAATCTAAACAGAATGACAACGCTGTTCCATAATACTCATTGCATGTGTTGCAATTCTCACATTCTTTCTGATGTCTAGTTTTCTCTCCCACCCTATCCTGAAGAACATTTGATCAACTCCAAAACATGTGCTAAACAGACTGGGATGCAGTTTCTTGTTATTAGCATTTTTTGGATGAGTAAAAAAATGCAAATCTTCTTTATGAATAAAATTAGTATACTGCTAAAGTGAAACTTTAGGGGCTTACAACAGGCAGCATTTGTGCAGTCGGAGCCCTCTGAAGTATCAGTAGAAACATCAATTGAAAAGCTTGATTCTTTTTTTATGCTACCTGACCTCTCTTTAGCTTTTCCTTAATTTAAACCAAGTTTTCAACACAGGAACATTTCACAGAAAGACTTGCTGAACCAATGACTGCCTCTGATTGATGATGTTAAGTTTAAATTGTTTAAACAAAAATGTGATTTCAAAGACAACTTGAAACTCAAAAGTCGCACCAGATTTTTTTTGTTTAAAAATAGGTCCTCATGAAGAATAGTTTGAACAATTTTTAACCTAAAACAACCTCTGTTTGTTAAACTGTATTCAAAAGCAGCCACATCGGACAAAATCTAACCAAATTTGTCAACACAGCAAGGACCATGTGTGAGATAGTAGCACTGATGGGAGTAAAAATGAAAACTCAGGGTGTTATTTTCAGTGAAAATTTGACGTAACATCAGTGAGAAACATAACATGTAAACTTGACAAGATCCAGAACTCAAACTTATTACGAAAAGAATAAAAAGGAATGCACGGCAAAAGTGGGATCAGAAAACTAGGAGGTAGGTTGAAATTACTCACAAGAAGAACAACTTTAAATCAAAATACAACGATTTTATTTATGAATAAATTAAGCGAAAACTTTTTGGACTCATATCAAATTATTATTTTTTACCCTGTAAAATAAATTTTATGTCAGAAATAATGATCAAAAAGGAGGATGGTGGCTGTTTTCTATTTTCATTTCTAAATCAGCGTGGTTAAACCTGCGTTATTCCATCATAGAACAGATCCTAATAAACTTTCAACCGTACTGTCTTGGAAGGTCAAATTTTAGATGTTCAGATAAAAGAAACAAACCTCTAAAATTTTGCAATTTTCTATTTATAAATTAAATTACCCCCAACTGGATAAGCAGTCAGTCAACCCGTCACCTTCTTAAATGTCTTAGCCTTGCGGGGTTGCAGAGAGTACCGGGGCCCATCCCGGCTGATTCAAGGCAAACGGTAGGGTCCATCCCAAACAGGTCACCCGTCCATTGCAGTGCCACACACACACAGGTATTCATTCCCAGGGGAAATCATATATTAGCCAATCAACCTAGCACACATGTTTTTGGAGGGTGTGACAAAACCCACACATACATGGGGAGAACATGCAAACTCCACACAGAAAGGACAGTGTTTCAAGCCTTGTCCCCACCCAGGGACTCAAATCCACAATCTTCTTGCTGTGAGGCCACTGTGCTACCTACTGCGCCACCGTGCCGCTCAGGATAAGCAGTTAAAATATAAATGAATGAATAAATCAGTTTAAATTGTGTCCAATAAGTTGTGGCTTCTGTTTAAGATAATGTTTTAGAATTATTGGGTTATTTCATTTTATTCACACGGCTACATATACACTAGATGTTTCTATGAATGTAAATAGAGTCAGTTGCTTCCTTAAAATTAAATTATAAATGTCAATGTTCCAATTCATCAGCACACACTCACGGACAGATGCACAACACATTGTTAAAACACACACACAACTGCTATAAAAATTTTACAATTACAGTTTACAGGACATCAGATGAGCAGATTTACAGCAGATCAGCCCTGTTTATTCCTAATGCGAATCAATCAGTCTTTTTGAATTTGTAAGTCATCCCGAGTGTGGATCAGAACCTTTCTTTTAAAAAGTAGCCTGACCATACTCTCTCTGTTCTAATTGTAGCAATTTCTTTTTCTTTTAAAATAGAGCTTTTAAAAGTAGTTTTCTGAATGTTGATCAGTTGCATGAGATCGATACTTTGAGAATGGATTGAATTGGAATCAACACTGAGAGGGAATTGTACACCTCATCAGAAACAAGGTACATTACAGTTTGTTCATCCCCTACTAGGGAAATTTGTGTGTTCAGGACAGCTCCAAGCAGTTCAAGAGAGATCTGACATTCTCTCATTTTAAATGAATCTATAAAATATTTGAAGCATTACTAAGTGGCCAAAGTTGGGTTTTCAAATGAGATTTACCATCTCAGTGTTTGTGATTGAAACTATGATGGTGAACTTGTAAAACTTTATTTCTATTTATCTGTCACGTTTATTAACTTATGTTTGGTAATTTTGTTCTTTAAATTATTTTTATACTGTTTTTTTATAATAAAGGATGGTTCAATGTGTGGGTGACTGCCATGTAACCAGAAGGTTGCTGGTTCGAGCCCCCGCTAGGAGTTCATGCCAAGGTGTCTGTGAGCAATACACCGAATCCTGATGGTGGTTTGCACCTTGCATTGCAGCATCCCCATTAGGTATGAATGTGTATCAGAATCAGAATATAATTTAATGAACCCACACATGGGAAATTTGTATGTCACAGCAACAACTTTCTCTCTGCTGAGTGAGTTGTTGTAGAGCCCGATCACGTAAGGGAAGAAAGACCTCTGGGTATCGAGATGTTCTCGAGCGGAGCTGTCTGAGCCTCTTGGAGAAGGAGCTCCGCTGCTTGTCCAGAAGTGGGTAGAGAGGATTGTCATGGTTGTCAATCATTATGTGTGAATGGTGAATGTGAGCTTCACTGTAAAGACCTTTGAGTGCCAACACAGGTAGAAAAGTGCTGTATAAGTAGAATCCATTTACCACATAATTGTAGTTGTTTTTGTTTGTTGTGTGAATATCATCTGCTGCTTCGCTTGCAAAAAAAACACAGCTTTGGAATTAAGTAAATACAGTACTTCTATATTTTTCTTTCTACTTTCATTTCAATAACTACTTACAGTTTTTGGTCATTATCAACTTGAAACTTGAAACTTTTTTATTTCGTACTCAGTCTCCTATAACATGACTATATACATTAACAAAACAAATCCTCATACTCAAATAATACAGGTGACCAAGAACAGGCTGAAGCAAAAAAAATGCTTGTGTGCCCAATAAAACTAGCTACCCCGTCTCCAAAACAGGGCTACGTATATATAACTTTTAAATTACGAGGAGGAAGACTGTAAACCTGTTCAGAGTGTACCCTGCCTCTCACTGGATAATAGTCAGAGTAGACTCTGGTAATCCTCACCACCCAGTGTTGGACAAGCACTTAGGAAGATGAATAAAGTTATGATGATGAAAGTTTAATAGTTTCAGCAATCAAAACTGTACTCTTGAATTGTAACACATCACTTACTACTTTAATTTAAGTCTCTTTTGATAAATCACATGGGAATTCATAAGAAAGTGTTTCCATAATGTTAAATTTCAATACTCTTGAGGGTTTTTCACATGCCACTTCTATTGCCCTGTTGTTTTACATTGTTACGAATGTAGGGCTGAAACAGTTAATCGATTTAATCGTTTATAATCGATTATCAAAATAGTTGTCGATTAATTTGGTCATCGATTAATCGTCTAAAACGTTTTTGCTGTCAACTGCACTTAAATTGGTCTCCATGTGGGGCAGTAGAGAGCAAATTGACGACGCGCGCTACCAAAATAGGAGGAGAAGAAGATAGCAGCCAATCATTGGCTTTCATTTCACCCCGCCTCAAGTGATCAGGCAGATTCAACAAGATGGCGGAAAGAAAAACTCACACAAAATCATCTAAGTTTGGATCATTTACCGCTAAATTTGAAAAAGAATCGCGTTAATATGCAAAGTTTGCGAAACGGACACGTTTTGGCACGGAAGCATAACGACGCTGCACAAACATCTTAAAAAAAAAAACATGTCGGACTCGAAGCGGGAGACGGCAAACCGGAGCGATACACAATGTTATTTTAATAAAAACAATTTTACAGGTCGCAAAATACACTTTATTGTCTTCAAAATGTTCATTTTGGAAATGAACATGTCTGATATGAGGCCGCTGTCAGTAGGAAGACGAGGGGTTTTAAAAAAAAGATCGCTAAATTCAAACCAAGATACAAGACCCCCTCCTCTACACCGCAAAGCACATTTTTTCCCACAAAAAAAAGA
This sequence comes from Neostethus bicornis, assembly GCA_902685375.1. Lineage (NCBI taxonomy): Eukaryota > Metazoa > Chordata > Actinopteri > Atheriniformes > Phallostethidae > Neostethus > Neostethus bicornis. The sequence goes on from LR738543.1 coordinate 28,276,513, forward strand.
GTTGCCACTAACTAAAAGGCACCCCTTTACCGATTAGTAGATCTGTGTTTGTAATATTATAAGTGGTAAAGATGGTCATTTTATTTATTAAAGTTACTATTTTTACAGTAGAGATGGTGTTTTTTTTGTTTGTTTGTTTTTTGCACTAATACTTCACAACTTGAATGTTTTTGTATATTTTTTCTCATGTTAATCTGGGGCCTTTTTTTTTTTTTTTTTTTACAATACTTCTGAACAAGGTTACATTTTCGAATCCAGAAGTGTTAAAGGTTTCTTATTTTCAAATGTGATCCAACAGTTTACATTTGATGTTTTATTAGCCAATACTACTAAAGCACATTTTATGGCTGCCTATGATTTATTTTTACTGTATACAGTAAGTAGGTTTGTCATTTTCTAGAAATGTAGTAGAAAAAGTTTCAAAAAAGTCTTCTGGACAGTTTAATTCTTCAACGAGACGTTTCGACTTCCATCCGGAAATCATTTTCAATCTGAATGAAATGGACTGGAACCTGGATCCATTTATACTAACCTGAGTAACAGGTAAAAAAAGTGTAAGAAGGGCTCGACCAATGAGAATGTTCCTTAAGATGGCCGTGAATGGCTCCTATTGTAGCCACAGACCAGTAAACAAACCTATTATAAAAATGCTAAAAGCCTAGTGAAAAGAGAAACCTGCTAACGAGAGGCGTGAAACTGAGTCACAAGGTGTCATCTTTAGTCCATGGCTTCAAAAGGCTGCTATAGATACCGGGCAAAACGTATCTAACGCCTCCATTCCGATTCAGTGAGGGATTCTCTTTCACCAGAGGAGAGGAAAGCACTGTCAGCCCTGCGGAAAGCACTGTCAGCCCTGCAGAAAGATCACAGCATAAACATTCTACCAGCAGACAAAGGACGTTGCACTGTGATTCTCAACACCACGGATTATGAAGTCAAGATGAACAACCTCCTGGAAGACACTTCCACTTATCAAAAACTCAAGCGGGACCCTTCCAGTGGCTACAAAAAGAAGTTGATTGACTATTTACAGAAGCTGGAAAAGGACGACATGATTGATAAAGCTTTGTACTTCAGAATGTATCCGGGTGATGCCATTCCATGTATCTACGGCTTACCCAAAGTCCACAAACAGGATGTTCCTCTTAGACCCATTGTGTGCAGCACTGACTCTATAACCTACAACGTAGCCAAATACCTGAAAACCATCTTGGCCCCCTTAGTGGGTAACACAGAACACCACGTGGAGAACACACAAGATTTTGTAGAGAAAGTGAAACATGTACATATAGACAAAGATGACATCATTGTTTCTTATGACGTTGTATCACTCTTCACCTGCATCCCTACAAAAGAAGCTGTAACAGCAGTCAGACAAAGACTACAAGGGGACACCACACTGCAAGAAAGGACCAAACTGACTCCGGAACACATCTGCAACCTGTTGGACATTTGTCTCAACTCCACTTACTTTCAGTTTCGTGGTGGTCTCTACAGACAAATCCACGGCTGTGCGATGGGCTCTCCAGTGTCCCCCATAGTAGCTAATCTTTACATGGAGGAGGTTGAGAAGCAAGCCCTGAGCACATTCCCAGGAAATCCACCCAGTCACTGGTTCCGCTATGTTGATGACACTTTTGTGAAGATCAACAAGCAAGATCTGGAAGCCTTCACTTCACACATCAACATTGTGGATCCGAACATCAAGTTTACACGTGAAGACTCCAAGGACAACCGGTTGGCCTTTTTAGACTGCGCTGTGATCATAGGGGAGGACGGGAATTTGCAACTGGAGGTATACAGGAAACCCACGCACACAGACCAGTACCTACAGTTTGACTCTAATCATCCTTTGCAACACAAACTGGGTGTCATCAGAACTTTACAACACAGGGCGGAGGAGGTACCCACGAGCACAGAGGCTAAGGAGAAGGAGACACAGCATGTCCGAAAAGCCCTCTCGGTCTGTGGCTACCCCAAATGGGCCCTGAATAGGGTGAGAGCGTCCAAGAAACATGAGAAGAGGGAAACAGAAACTGAGAAGAGAAAAAATGGAGTCTCTATTCCCTACGTGTCAGGACTGTCCGAGAAGTTACAGAGAATCTTCAGACAACATGACATCCCGGTTTTCTTTAAACCGGTCAACACATTACGTCAAAAACTAGTACATCCTAAAGACAAGATGCCTACGGAAAAACAGAGCAATGTAGTTTATTTGATCCGGTGCAGTGAAGGGAGCTGCAAAGAAAACTACATTGGGGAAACAAAGCAACCACTCCACAAAAGACTTTACCAACACAGAAGAGAAGCCTCTAGTGGTCCACAGTCTGCCGTACATCTGCATCTTAAATCCACCAAACACACTTTTGAGGACAGTGAGGTGAAGATTCTAAGTAGAGAGAAAGGTTGGTTTGAAAGAGGGGTGAAAGAAGCCATTTTTGTGATGAAAGAGAATCCCTCACTGAATCGGAATGGAGGCGTTAGATACGTTTTGCCCGGTATCTATAGCAGCCTTTTGAAGCCATGGACTAAAGATGACACCTTGTGACTCAGTTTCACGCCTCTCGTTAGCAGGTTTCTCTTTTCACTAGGCTTTTAGCATTTTTATAATAGGTTTGTTTACTGGTCTGTGGCTACAATAGGAGCCATTCACGGCCATCTTAAGGAACATTCTCATTGGTCGAGCCCTTCTTACACTTTTTTTTACCTGTTACTCAGGTTAGTATAAATGGATCCAGGTTCCAGTCCATTTCATTCAGATTGAAAATGATTTCCGGATGGAAGTCGAAACGTCTCGTTGAAGAATTAAACTGTCCAGAAGACTTTTTTGAAACTTTTTCTACTATGGATCACTCCTGGATGAATGAGGGACTACACGGATTTTCTAGAAATGATAATATTCTACCTCTTTATTTGACAGAAAGAGTAACATTTGCTTTTACTGTAATAAACCCAAAGTGTTGTTTAAGTGGTTATGAGCTGTGTTTTACACAATTACATTCTATAATATGCCAAAAAAAGTAATATTTATTAAATTGTCATGTTTATCCGATTAATCGATTAATCGACCCAATAATCGACAGATTAATCGATTACCAAAATAATCGTTAGTTGCAGCCCTATACGAATGCATGTTCAATTGCAAAAAGACCAGGTGGATTTTACTGGAATTATGTGGGTGACATTAAATCAATACACTTTGATAAGGAAACTTCATACAGATCAAGCCAAACTAGCAGTTAAGTGTTCTCTGAGATATTCTAATTATGGAAATGGATAAATTAAACATTTTTTCAATTAAAAAAAAAACAAAAACCCCAAAATCCCCTCAGTGGATGTTTATCTCTTTTCAACATCCCTTTTCAAATCCCAAGGTGTTTTCAAGTTGACTTCAGGTAAGGAGTCTAAGCCACACGCCACAGTTTGATGCTGGATGCCAACATATTAGGACATGTCATCATCATTTTCTTGATGAAGCTGAGAGTATTCAGTGTTTACAAGCTCCACCACACAAGAAGAAAAGATGTAATATAAGTGTGTTTGTGTGTGAGGAAACACACCATCCAGGAGGTTGTGTTTGGTCTTAAATTGTGCGGCTGCTGGTGCGTTTGTTCATTGTTGCTCCGACCTCCTCTCTCCCATCTGCCGCTATTCATTAGCATGGAAACAGGACCGGGAGCATTTTCACACATACACACACTAGCCATTAATCACAAGTCAGACCAGGGTCCATTCCCACACATAAACACCACACACATGAAAACAAAGACTATACACACACAGCCCCTCAGCTTAATTACAGAAATATCCCACAGCACACTTTACTTGATCTCGACCACTCCCCAAGTCTCTGTGGATCAGACCTGGCAGCCCAAATTTTTGTCCATCAAGTCTGCCAACCTAGTGACATCTCAATTGGTGTTTCCATTAAGTGATGACTACTCCATCGTGGCACTGTGAGTGAACACGGGAGGAATTGTTCCCATCAGCTGTTCTCGCTTTTGTCTTCAAGGGATGAATTGGCAAGTATTATTGTGGGAATTTGCTGTCTAATTTGTCTGGCCATAATGAATGGGCACATTGAAGAGAAGATTGGATTCCCATGAACAGACAATATAAATGTGAGGATGAAAAGCAAACTGTGCTGCCACCCTCTAAGACAGATTAATCTTTATTTACATTGACAGGATATACTCAAGGCTTACCCTATCATAGACACAAATAAATACTTTGATACAAAGACAAACAAAAAAAATCAAGGATTTTTAACACAAGTGTTTGTAAAAATATAACAAAGTGATGTAATTACACCCCTCTGATGCATGATACACTAATGTGAGATAATTCACTTAGACAATAGTGAACTGTGTGTGACAATAGAGTGACAATAGAGACAATTCACTAAGACAATAGCTTTAAATAAAATGATCAAATCATGACATTACTGTTTTAAAAATGGAAAAAACCCTGATATAATGACCTTTTTGAGCTGTTATTATTGTTTTCTAAGGTTTAATTCCCTATTGTGTCTTACAAACTTTTATTTCTTCTAAAACAGTACTGTGTTGTTTTTCTGCTTTACTATATCTAAAAAAATCCCTTCTTTTTGCAATAATTTCTGTTGTTTTTGTGTTGCCGTTATGATCCTTGATTCATAGGTTAGGTGTGGCTTTTGGCATCTGTGTTTTGATTCTAAAAATAAGTTAATTATCAAATTTCTTTGAGTAATTTTTGGCCACTGCTTGTATAATTCACTTTTAATTTCTTTTTGAATGAGTTGTGCAATAAAAATAAACTTGCATACTGTCAAATCAGTTTTATTTTGTAACTTTATTCTATTAGATGTCACCGTAAAACATTTAAATAAACCCAGATCTGTTCTCATATTTCATTATTTGATGAATGGAACAACAGCATCCCATTTTTATACACTTTGTATTCACATATGTCACATCTTAAAGTGACTCTTTGTGTCTTTTCTTCATGTAAATGCATCTTTTCTCTCTCTGTTGAGCCCTTTTGATGGAGTAATTTATCACACATTTGTATCTGAGATATCATAATTTAACAACTTGTGACAGGACATCATAATGGGAGCTTAAAAGTTTAGAAGGTTAAAAAGAAATTCAACCATAATGGTCCATTGCAAGTGCGAGACCAGCCTGCTGTGCTCTGCATCACTGAACAAAGAAGCATCGTTTTCTGAAAAGCAGGTAAAGCCGCTGTCTCTTCTCACCTGCTGCTAAAGAGCTGAACACAATTGATGCTCATCAGAGAGAGATAGAGAGAGACATCTGCTGCTTCTCTATCTCTTCGTCCCCTCCTGTGTGTCCTCTGTGGCAACATCTGCTTCCTCTGCTGCTCTTTCCCATCATGCAGTGGGCGTGTCCTTTGTGTTACCCTGAGCTTCATTGTTCTAGCCAATCATTGTCCTCGCCAAGCTGTTCCCACGATGCACTAGTAACAACCAGAAGGTCCTGATGGGAGCTGGTGGCTCTGATGGAATGACTACGTCTTTACAACCTCTCTAACCATCAAGTATAGATTCGAGAAAGTTTTGACACAAACAACAATCTTAATACTCTCCAGAGTTGTGTGATTTTTGTTTCCGATCTCCAACTGTACCCTGTACCTCTTATTTGAAAAGAAGGCAAACAAGTCTGAGAATCGATGGAAAATGTTCATCAGAGCCAGAAAAAAGCAATTGGAAAAAGAGGAAGAAAGAGGGGTGAAAGAGAGAGATGGAGCGCTGGGAAAAGATCAGAGCCTGGTCCCTGGGGAGCTACGACAGATGAAGTAGCTGAATAAGCTGTCTGTCATTGTGTGACTCAGGCTGCTGTGGTCACTTCGTTTGTTCAAACTCAACAATGGAGGATGGCTGAGGCAGAAATGTCTGTTTTCCCACAAGATTTAGCCCAAAAATCTCTTGTCAGTGATGCTCTGTGTTTGTAAGGATTTGTCCTGATGACAAGTTGAAACACTGATAATAGACAGATGAAGATAGGTGCAAAGCAAGTGGATTATTGTTAGGATGCCTCAAGAAATGGAAGCTGTCCATGGAATAGATAGTCAGGATGTGCATGACATAACATAGAGAAACTTTGTGTCAAATGGCTACCTTTGGCCTCAAATGACCATCACAGACAGATTGTAATCACCCTGTAAAATCTTTCAATTATTATTTTTAAGTGAGAAAATGAAGAAAAAAAGATTATTGAGTGAAACATGAAAACTATTGATAGGTTTAACTATCAGTCATAATTCAATTGGAAGAGGCAGAGCATCCAGCGATGGAACTAAATTTACAATTTATGAGTTTTGGTTAAAATTTGCACATAAGCATTAAAATGATTTGTCTAAGTTTTCTTTTTTTTTTACCAGAAACAGCTGGCACCTATTGTCACATACAGTCAATCAAATTACCAAATCGAGAAAAATTAGATCAGCGTTTTTCTACCAGTGTTTTTGGCACGCTAGTGTGCTGTGAGAGATCGTCAGGTGTTCCATGGAAAATGATCTTATTTCACCTTATTTCATCATGATCTAATGTTAATGATTATTTTGGTCAATCCTATGGTGTTTTTGTAGAGAAAAATAAATTTTAGAGTATTTATTTATCTTTCTCAGTATGATAAATCCTCTTTCCTGTCCTGTGATAGATAGGCTGTTTATTTTAACCATACCAACCCACTCCATGATTTTTAGCTGATGGCGTCCCTCCAAATTTTTTTAGATTAAAATGTTTCTTGGCTTAAAAAAGGTTGAAAAATGCTGAATTAGACTATAATGTTTTCAGTTCATTTTTTTTTTTTTTGGGTGTGTCAGCCCATGTGTCGGTCAACTCATAAATTTGCGTTTTGTGATTAGATAAATATTTTTTAGAAAATTTTCAGATTTTAAATCTGGACAGGTAGAAAATCTCAGCAAGTTGATGATCAGAAAGTTAACAATTCTACTACACATCATACACAGTGATCAAAATGGTTTATTTCATATCGATCATTATCAAAATTATTTTTAGTGTTTTGTTTTCATTTTATTTAGTCTTCTGAACCACTTATCCTAAATGAGGTTGTGGAGGGTGATGGAGCTTATCCTGGCTGATTTAAAGCGAGAGGCAGGCTACAACCTGAGCAGGTCACCAGTCTGTTGTGGGTCTGTAAATTTTATTGTATTTATTAGAATTTTATTTTCAAAATAATGTTTATGTGCAATAAGCGCCATTTAAAAGTATTCAGGTGTTTTCACACCTAAAACTATGGAGTTAATCTACATAGAAAACAATATTAAAAACATTTTGATAATGTGTATTATCAGATTTCATATTTGATATTTGACAATAATCACATTGTGGAGTAAACTGAAATGCCCTAAATTTTGATTGTATCTATAATATATCGCTCAACTGACTGTAATGTAAAATTATATAATGAGACGTATCCTGATATTAATTTAAACTAATCTAATTTAAGTACTATTATGTAAAGTCAGTGTTTTGATTAGTGTTCTGTTCCAAGGAGGTTTTATCTCCTCTTTTTTTTTTTTTTGCTGGTTTTTAATTGTGTGGTATTTTTTAGATTCCATCTTAACTTTATTTTAGTCCAAAGCATCCCAAGAAGGTACATCTCTATTTAAAGAATCGTCAAACGGGCAATCACCACCGGTAAACAATAGTAACTTTTTTATTTGCTGTCAAACCACAGGTACTTCGGACCGGCCTTTGGAATTGTAGGGACCAAACCTTCTGTTGTGGAAATCATCGTTTGATCGTTACAACCAGGACTGTCGAATTGTTATTGTGACACAAAATTAACTTTGAACCACTTTCTCATGTAAAAGCCTGTAATTGAGTCATTTCTCTTTTATTAGAAAAACTGAATAAAAAAATGTAAAACAGAGTGAACGAGTGAAAAACATGAATCATACTTCAGTCCTTAGAGCACCTAAGTTTCAACTCTTGGGAAAGTATTTTTCTATGTATGAGTGTATGTGTATGTGACAGGTGACCGGTGCACTGACAAAAGGAGGGTCATTCGCAGAGTGTGAGCCTTTTCCCCTCCCTTGTTACCCACAACCAAACAATATCTTTCTGTCTTCTTCCATCACACACACAGCAGCAAGCATCGATATGCCTGTTTACACACAGAAACACACGGACACACAAACACACATGCGCGCACCCAAAGACCCCAAAAGATTTGCAACAGGAAGGGAGAGAGGAGAAGAGTTTATGAATGGGCAGATTAATCAGATTATAGCAGAGACACACTTAAACAGGCTGTCTCTGGATTAGCTATGGTCCTGCCTACCCTCTGTCAGCATGAAAAGTGGATGAGATGAGAGCGGGCCATGAAGTGAAACAGAAACTCATCTTACAAGGTGCTTATTTGGGGGGGGAAAACCCTCCTATTATTTATTTATTTATTTATTTATCTTTTAAGGTAACACAATCAACGAATATGCTATATGATAAAAATAAATATGGATGAAGATAGCCTTTAATGTGGGTATGTGACAGCAAACTGTTCAGGTCTAAGCTCCAATATTGAGGTCATTTGACCAAGAGAAACATCAGTGAATAATATGGAAGTGGTTGAACAAACACTTCTCTATACATTTGACCATGAAGAAGTTTCGATTTGCCCCTGAGAAGTTCAAAGAGTGCTGTTCTTTATGAGCAGCAGGACAGCATATGGCAGCCAGTGACCAGGCTTTGTCTGACTATTGACACCAGATAGATGCTGAGAGGAGGACGCGAGTGTGAGCGACTGTTCGGGGGCCGGAGGACAGCCTAACAACAACAAAGAACCAGCTTTAAGCCTGTCTCCTGTGATTTTCCAACTCAGCGAAAAGCTATTGTGGCTCAGAAAAAAAGTTAAGTTAAAAAGCTTAGCATGGTATGTGCTAACAACTGCCTGCTGCCTGTGTAATACAAGCAAATACTTTCTAAGCAGCCACAGTTGCAGTCTTTGGAAGGGCAACCGTCACTGTGTCTACAGCCAGTGGGCAGGTCACCGCTTCGATCTGATGGTCTTTTAAGTCAGTTTGCACGTGACAGAAACCTAAGTTCTATAATGGTGTTAAATTGGGCGACTCGAACTCAAAACTTTCTTCTTTTTCAAAGTTTTAAACAAGTGAAAATTGTGGTTGTTCCGCTTTGATAAAAACAAGATGATAGACTAAATGAAAAAAAAAATAAGGTAAACAACTACTTTGTAAATCTTCACTTTAGAAAGTGAAAACTTTCTGGGTTTGATTGATATTCATTCAGCTTAAGTAGATCCCCATAAATTTCTTCTGTGAGTTACAAACTACCGAGTATACAAACTAAAAATTAAATTAATTTAACACAAAGAACAACGACCAAAAGGAAAGTAGACTGTGATGTTGCTCAGTGACAATAACACAAAAGAAAATAATAGTTTTGCAGAAAATGACGTAAAAGTAATAAAAGACCAATTTTTCATATTTAAAAGCTTTTCTAGCCCATCAACTTTTTATAAATACTGGCCAATTCTCAAGACCTCCCTTGGTCTATTTTTGGTCAGATGGGTTTGTTTCGCCAACTAATAGAAATACCGTTGTTGTCACCAAAACCAGAAAGCTGGAGTGATTGTCAGCCATGTTCAAAAAAGGTATCATTTTTTATTTAAAAATTATTGGCTAAAGTTTCCAATGTTCTGTTGAGTTGACAATTAATTGATGTATCATTTTTATTTCAGGTATTTATTTTATGTTTATATAGAACATTTTCTATACGACCATAAAATCTTAGTTTTCTTGTGTGAAACTGATTGAGATTCTTTCTAGTTCGGGTGATTTTCTTTAACCCTTCTCTCTTCTTCTTCTTCTTTCAGCATTTCTCTTCAGGGGTCGCCACCTCAAACCAGTTTCTTCCATCTAACCCTATCTGCTGCTTCTTCTTCGGCCACGCCAACTATCTTCGTGTCTTCCTTCACTGTATCCATGAACCTTTTCTTTGGTCTTCCTCTAGGACTCTTTCCTGGTGGTTCCAAACCCAGCATCCTTCATGTCCAAACCATCTCAGTCTGGCCTCTCTGACTTTGTCTTCAAAACCTCTAACATGTGCTGTTCCTCTGATCCTGTCCATCCTGGTCACTCCCAGAGAGATCCTCAGCATCTTCATCTCTGCTACCTTCACCTCTGTTTCCTGTCTTTTCCTCGGTGCCACTGTCTCTAGACCAAACATCATAGCTGGTCTCACCACGGTTTTGTACACTTTCCCTTTAATTTTAGCTGAAACTCTACTATCACACCTGATATTTTCCTCCACCCTTTCCAGCCTGCCTGCACACGCTTCTCCACCTCTTTTCCACACTCTCCATTGCTCTGGACTGTTGATCCTAAGTACTTAAAATCTTCCACTTTCTTTATCTCTTCTCCCTGTAACCTCACTTTTCCATTTGGATCCCTCTCATTCACACACATGAGAGGGATCCAAATGGAAAAGGGGACACACACAAGAAAACCATACCCCCATAGAAAACTAACCCCCCACTCACACGTCCATTCTAAAAGACAATTTCCCAGTGACAAATTAGTCTAATATGCATGTTTTCAAAGGGTGGGAGGAAAGAGTATGCATGAGAACCCAAACATACATGGGAAGAACATGCAACCGCTACATAGAATGATCCATGTCTCAAGCTTTGTTCCACCTGAAGCCAAACCAGTGACCTTCTTGCTGTGAAGCCAAAGTATGAACTTCCATCCATCCGTTTTCTAAACCACTTTAAGACCCAGAATTCTAGAAACTTTCACAGTTGGTGTTAGATGAGAGACCGGATCCACCTTGGTAAAGTCACTTGTCTGTTGCAGAGTTGTATGGGGTGAATTTATCCCAAGTCTCTGAAGAAATTCAATTTTTAAGAAAATTAGGAAATGATAGGCAGACAAACCGACAGACAGGGAGATTGATAAACAGACAGACAGATGATGATAGATAGATAAATAGATAGATAGATCGATAGATAGACAGACAGATAAGTGATGAATGAATGGATAAAAAGATAAAGTTTGTTCTCCGTAATTGCTGTAAGTTCCTGATAATCTGTCGTTCAGTTTCTTCGTCTTATTTGTGTGTGTAAACCAGATGACTTCCTTTGATGACTGCTTCTACACTCTCAGTGGTTGCTAAATCAAACACAAACAGACATACACACACCCACACACATATTCAGTGTAGTCAGGCAGGGGCAACTGGGTCTAAATCCAGACTGGTGGTTTCTATCTCCAACTATAAATACCCCTCTGCTTAAACAAGATCACACACTTGAACTTATACTCATGTCAAGAGAGGCCCATTGGAAAAAAAAATTCATTCACTAACACATTAAGGCACAGACATACACACTCATACACATTTGAACTCATGCTGGTACACACCAGCACACAAATCCACACACAGAAATGAATCTGGCCTCAGAGGAGGCTTAGCTAAGCGGTCTATGATTATGGGGTGTGTCTTTGTCTCATTTAGTGGTTCCACAAAGGAGACAGTCTTCTGCTGTGTCAGACAGACACACATAAATACACACACACATGCACACACGCATACAAATACCACTTAGTGACAACAAATCCTTAAGTTGGAATTTGTTCAACTGTTTTTTTGGGAACTTCGACACAGAAATGGAGTCAAATGACTGAGGGGTCTTTTTTTATCAGTTAATCTTTCTTAAGATGATGTACACACGTTAGGATGCTGATGCTGAAGACAGTTACTTCAACTATGCAAAAAAACATATAAACAAAACAAATAAATGACTCATCATTAGTGTGCTAGATTTCATTTCTTTTTTATTTTGGAAAAATATTGTTTTTTTTCCCCCAGTAATAAAAATGACAGGCTCTGTACATACGACTCTTCTCTTAAATATAACACAGTCACATTGGTCTCAAGTGCCTAACACATACATACTTACAGACATACTTACATACATACAGTGTCTGCCAAATAAAAACAACTCAACTTAAATTATGACAGGTTTAACAAAAACATCAAAATAGAGCACAAATAATTACATAATTAAATTAAAAGAATACATCTTTCTTTAGATAACAAATAAAATAAAACAGAATATCCTAACCAAGGGCAGGCAGGGTGATGGTGTCTTTAAAATGGCTAATGGTGGAAGACAGGGTTTGAGCAATGAGTGGGAGTGGGCAGTGCACACACTGACATCATACACAGGCATCCCCAGGTACTCACACAAATACACATACCTCTATAGTGCAATGAGGTTTTGGCATTAAGACTTTATAGCTCAGCCTACTTGGAAAAACATCATGAAGAGGTCAGGAAAAGAAACAGTGGACAGTCCATTTTGAGCTGATGCAGCATTAATTTCACTGAAAAAGTGTCTATTTTGTTTGATTATTTCATCTTTTCACTTTTTGTTCCTGCATTTGTTCTCTAACGCTAATGCCTCAGAGGTTGTCCTGCCCATAACATTGCCCTGTTTGTCTAAACCTTCAGTGGTCACAGGCCAGTATGGCCCAACAGAATCCATGTTGGATCGATCTGCAGTCACTACTGGAGTCTTTAGTTTTCTATCATCTGCTGAGAACCAGCTCAGCCAACATTGGTTCTGTCAGTACTGCAGAATTGGAGATGTTAACCCGCTGTTACAGCTCCACTCTCGATTTTTTAGTAGTCTTGTCAGAAAAGTTCTTTTTGAGATTCCTGGTGTAATTTATTAAAAATAAGCAGACTACCACAGGAAAGAAAATCATGTTTCAACAGCTAAACATACTCCTCTGCAGCACTTTACAGAATTTCAACCATACGACATCCATGACAGATTTACAGTACGACAAAAGCACTTAAAAAGTTCTCGGTACTGTTCAGGTACTTCACTGCTCATTCAATGAGTATGCCATGGTGCGGCGTCATCATCAGCTGACCAGTCAAAGCTCCTGTTGTGTCAGGAGGGAAATGTTCATCCTGTTATGAGCTGTGGATCTTTCAGTGTTGTGAGAAACATGAAATGAGCTCTTCATCAGTTCGTCATCAGTCTGCGAGTTCTCAGCACCGTTTCTATACAAGTCCATGTGAGTGCTAACACCATCTCCTGGTACTTCGACAGCACCAAACCAGCTTAGAGACCTGCATCCATCTATCCAATGTTGAAATATCCAGAAATCACCCATAGTACTCTACATTAGTACTCTGTCCTTGCCAAGTAGGTGCTAACTGGCTCGTCAGCACCTTGGCTCAAAGTCCTCTGAGGAATCCCAGGGAACAGCAGCAAACAGCAGGAGTAAAACCCCCCGGAAACAAGCTGAGCTCTACTGCTCAGGGTTCGTGCGTACGGATCGCCATCAGCCACAGGAAGCCACAATCATACCTGTGAAACAACAGAAATGTTAGAACAAAGTTCACCTTATATGCTCTCTGAGCAGATAAATCCATCGTTCTGAACTTACCTCTGTAGCGATGATACATTCATCTTTCTGGTCTGATATCACATAAACAGACTGGTATTTGGTATCAGCGGTACATGGGTACCGGAGGTCACTTGAACTGTGGTAGTCAGGTTCACTGGTTGGCTGAAACTTTACATCACTTGTTGACTGATATTTCACCTCGCTGGCAGCATGACAGTTTAGATCCACAGACGACTGGTATTTAGCTTCGCTGCAGCTCGGTGAGTCTGATGCTTGCTTCTTTTCTGATGCATCACTGTGATACAAAGATAAAAATGTTTAGAAACAAGAATTCTCACATGAGGGTTTGAACTATTTGAGCTATAGACTAAGTCTGTTTCTTTGTGTTTTTACAATGTAAAGAGTTGAGGATTTTTAAATGTTCTTACCTGCTTTGTCTCTTCCGAAATCCTTCATCTGTGTCGGATTCATCCAGCGCTTCACATTTAGCGTCTGATTCACTGGGTTCTTCTTCTTTACACAGCGACATCTCCTCAGGCCGCAGCTCATGAACTATGTTATACTCCACACTTGGATAGCGAGTCTTAAAACCGTTCTTCTCTGATCCATTGAGCCCACCGATTCCACTCAAACCACCAAGAGAACCACCCAGGTCAGAATGGTAATCTGCCTTTTTGTTGGTGTTTTTAATAGATGTTGTCATCACAGAGCACAGCTCTTTGTCGTTACGAAGACAATTATTAGTGGTAGTGAGATTATTCATAGTTTCGTGGCTGTCACTATGGACACTATCACTATGGTGGCTGTGTCTGTCCTGAAGTTTTACCCGTATGTACACCACCAGCACGGAGCAGCCAATCAGAATCACAAGAACAAGGAAGACACCAGCACAGACGGCTGTCCAAGGGAATCCACTGTCGTCATCATCTTCATCCTCAACATTTCCACCATCTGATGAAGAATATCGTCGATCTGGTCCATCCACAACTGGCTGGGAGCCTCGAGGAACTTCAGGTAAAAGGTACTGACAGTTATGCCCACCATAGCCTGGGACACAGGCACACACGTAGCGACCACCACGTTCATGGCAGGTGGCCCCGTTGTGGCAGGGGTTGTGATGGCAGCGAGAAATTGGCGAACTGCAGTTTTTCCCGGTGTAGCCTATGAATAAAGTTTGCAAGTTCAAAGTCTGGAAATCTTGCAGAAAACACTGATACATTTTTTTTAATTTGTTGTTGCTTTCATACCTGGAGGGCAAGTACATGAGTAGCCAGTCACTCCATCCTGACATGTTCCACCGTTCTGGCAAGGAAAGGAATGACAGAATCCAGAAAAGCCACTGACAACTTCACAGTTTGGACCAGAGAACCCCTCAGGACACTGGCAGAGGTAGGAGTTCACCAGATCCACACATTCAGCACCTGCAAAGGACACATAGGTCAATTACATCATGTTTTGCATCTACTATCAGGTTTTAACTCTACAGTAGGTACATGTGTGAACAACCTACCGTTCAAACATGGGTTGGAGGAGCAATGGTCAATTTTCTTCTCACAGTTGAAACCAGCATATCCCATTGGGCACTGACAGAAGTAGCCACCTTCAGCGTTGTCCACACATCGTCCTTCATTAAAGCAGGGACCATCTGCGCAGGTGTTGGCACTTAACTCACAGTTGTTGCCATAAAAACCAGCAGGGCAAGTGCACATGTAACCTTTTTCCCCATCCTAAATTGGAAACATTGCAAAACAAAATGGTTAAAGATACATATTGGATGAAACTTTAATGGTTATTTTTGTGTGAAGATATACTCACAGTGCAGCTGCCTCCGTTACGGCAGGGATTCTCAGAACATTTACTGACTAGAGTCTCACAGCTGGCACCTGTAAATCCAGGTGGGCAGGAGCAAGTGTAGCTGCCCTGACCGGTGTTGGTGCAGGTGGCTCCATTGAGACAAGGTTTATGGTGTGTACAGTAGTTCAAATCTGGAAAAAAACAAGTGTCAAATAATGAGTAAAATAAATACAATTTTATGCTTGGGCAAGAAGAAAAAGCTGAGACTAAAAACTCACCCTGGTTGCAAAAGAGCCCACCCCAACCCTCCTGGCAGTTGCATTGCCACGGTTGTTGGCAGGTGCCATGAAGGCATCCTGGGTAACGAATACAGTCATCACAGTAACGACCGCTAAATCCAACACGACACCTGAGGACACAAAATCTGGTTAATATCTAATTCATAAAGAAAATTTTTAGGTTCTGTGGAATTTAAAAATGGAAATTAAAAATTTTGGAACTTACTTGCATTCCCCTGGTTTATCACAGAAGCCATGTTCTTCATCACATCCAGGAAGACAGATTGCTGTGGTAACAAAAAGATGATTAATTATGGGTACTTGAAATTACTCCATCAGTTTTTTCATGCAATAGATATTTTCATCACATTCTGGTTCTGGTTCTGTATCTCTGTATGGGTCTTTCTATGCATTTCTTAAATATTTTGGGTTTGTTTGATAAAGTTGCTGAGAAGGTTTTCTTCCAGTTTTTCAGCCAAATTGGGAACTCTGGAAGTTTTAGTCACCAATTATGAGTTCCAGTCAACAAGTTTGCAATTTTAAAATGGTTGCTCTTTAACACAAAAGCATCCCACACAAAGACCCCTTTACTATGGGTCAGAAGTTTTTGCCCTTCTTCTCTTCATTCTCCCCTCCACTTCCAACTACCTATCCCCTCCCCTTATCCTCATCTCTCCTTCTTTTTCCTCTCCTAGATTTTTCTCCTCCTCATCTCCTCCCACCTCTCCTCATCACCCTACTCGTTCACCTCCTCCTCTTCTTCCCCCCCTAGGGCCAGCTGGTCTGTGTGGAGCTAACCACCAGACAGCTGCTCCATTGTCTCCTCTCACTGAGCAGCTGCCCCCTCCACAACAATACACAACCCCGCTCGACCAATCACTAGTCCGGGACACAACAATACAGGACCCCCGCTTGGCCAATCGGGGAGGAGGTTTGGGGTAAGGAGGCCCCAGTGGTCTAATGGAAGGCACGCGGCGTGTGAATTACTGAGGAGCCTGTGCGGCTCATTAGGATGGAGGCCTCCGGTGCTATGGGATAACTAACTGACGCCTGTTGCACACGGGCCTCGCATTATGAGGTGGAAAAAGTCTCAAACAATAAAGAGAAGCAAATGACTGTTGGGGAAAATTAACTCAGGAAAGTAGTTTCACAAACTGTGCAGAAGCTGAAACCTGTTAAGTGTGTACCCCATTAGTTTTCAAGATTAAATGATCATGTTTTCGTGCTAATTTGTGCCGCAGCCTAACTTCATGTAAACATATATTATTACTGCATCAGGCAGGGTTTGGAAACTGGATGCCTTCAGTAAACATCAAACCCTCTTCCAATGATGGTATTTACCAATCAGCTGTCATCAGAACAAAATTAATCAACTGCATTGCTAAAAGTGGGGAAACAATTACTAGTTTATGTGCTTATCTCACAACATTGATTCATAGACACTTAATCATGATAAAATATAAAAATCACTCACGTTCTGTGCAGTACTGGCCTTTCCAGCCAGAGTTGCAGATAATTTCTCCACGCTCGCCACAAGTGAAGTGTCCAAAAGCATCGTCTCTGGGCCGGCAGAAGACGGAGCAGCCGTCCCCGTAGTAGTGCTCATCGCACAGAAAGCGATAGGAGTATCGTAGTTCTGTTCTTCCGCCTGTCTGCATGTCTTTGGACCATTCTTCTCCCACTGCAAGGTGGCGCTGAGTGGTGATTCTGCTGATCAGATGCTCCGGGTTGTCTGCACAGACCAAAACACAGTTTGTTAAAATTGGTGTTTGTACCATTTTAAATTTCCATCCTTACATTTTGTATCTGTTTTGAATAGCAAAGAAACTAATAAATCTTAAAAGTATGTCTTAAACAAAATTATTTGCCGTTGTTACAACAGAAACTTTGACACATTTACATTTAAAATAGTTTTTAATAAAATAAATCCAGTATGAAATAAAAGCATTGGAAAATAATTTAATTGTATATCCCTTATATCTAGGTTCACATACGTCAGAAAAAAAGCCATTCGAACCAATTTCCCTTATTTTCACCGCACATTCATTTTTCTGAAAGATTTCTTAAGTTATGGGCGGATTAATGCAAGTTACAGTATATGTTTTATATGTGTTAGGAAGTAAAAAAAGTTATTTTGAAACAGCAAAACAAGAATATTAGCATGCTAGTAATAAAAATGGTCTTGAAGAAACAGCAACACCCTTTCTCCGCCAAATCACAACAACATTGTTAAACACTATTTAAATTATCATTAAGAAAAATGCATTAAAAACATGAAATGTGTTAATATTTTGGTGCCATTAAATTTAAGATGTGTGTCTTGAACAGTTTCTTTAAGTAAACAAGGTCAACATTAGCATTGACGTGTGTCTGGATTACACTACTGCCTTCTTTGGATGGTCACCCACCTGTCGTCAGGTCGTCCAGAGAGTCAGTGTGCAAAGCTTCAATGATCAGTGAAAACGTCCCCTGAGGAGAGATTGAGAGAGTCAACAGCTGCTCAGCCTGAAGGCAGCAGATCAGCACAAGACCATTAGGAGGCATTGCTATAAACTTCACAACCTAATTCCCATGTTGATTAGAGGCCTAATAAGGAGGCTACCTGCTCCTTTTTCACACCCCTGCTACTATCTCACTCTGACTCAGTCGTAAAAGCAAAACGAGGCGGAATTTCACGCTGTGCTGCCAATGATGTGCCAACTCGGAGGATGTTATATTTCCCACCACTGCTGGTCAGGAGAGAGAATCGTTTGGTGACACCCCCCACTCCTTCACCCCCAAACAGACACACACACCCTCTCCTTCTCTTTCACACACCCTCCTCCCCTCCTGTTTTATCCTACCAAAGAGCACAGAAACACTACAATAGCCTCTCTCACACACTGCTGACAAAGACCCTCACATGTGTTGAGTTTGGGAGCATCTGTTGGGTTTTGTACTCTTCAAAGCTAACATGTCCCACTGGAATATGAAAACAATAATTAACTGTCTGCTTATGATTTGTTCTTTTTGCCCTAGAAATCTTTCCAGAGAATTTAACAATAAAACTCCAACTGTTAAAGTTGTTGTGACATATTTACATGGGAAAACAAGAGCATTTTTTTCTGCTTAGATTGAGCAATAAAAACAAAAACATTTTATATGAATATCTAATTTGATTAAAAATACTCACTGGCCATGTGAAGCCAAAAGAGAAGCGGATTGGGTTCGTAAAGGTGTCAGCATTGGTTTCTGGAACTTGAAAGGAGTTGGACCCCAAAACAGGAGTCACAGACCCGCCATAGGTGCATGGTGGCTCTGGGGAAACATTGGCCTGGTAGTGCTTCAGACAGATCCGAAAAAAGGTCTTGCATTCGCACTGCTGGTGACCCTGCGGGTGTGCAGTGCCTCCTGGGCAGCAGTTGGAGTTCCCAGCTATGCCCTTCTTGTTGAGAAATTCCTGTAACTTCAGCTCAAACATGCCAGAGCACTGAACCTATGACAGAAAATCAATTCAACCGGTTTAGACTACAACACTAAAAATAGATCATTTGAAATTTTTTATATCTAAATACAAAAAATGCTGTTTTGAAATGTTTCCCTGTTTTGTGCCAAATATATTTTCTGGGACCTACCTGGCAGGTGAGCAGTGAGACACTGACAGCCAGTAGCAGACACAGGGGTCCCATTGTGTTGACAGCCCCTCAAAAAGTAGTGAAAGCTCAACAGGTCCGTGTAAAACTCTTCAAACACACATGGGGGAAATTTTGAAAGCTCTTCGATGTCTCAAAGTCAAGGTGAGTTTTGTGCGTAAAAGATGGATCAGACTGTTTCTGTCTGTCCCCCACAAGATGTATCAGTTACTGGTAGAAAGAAAGTTTTACAGCAATATAATCCCAAGTAAAAAGTCTCCTCTTGAAGAAGTTCCTCTGAAATCCCCGCCGGAGATGTCACTGTTAATTCCAATCAGTCCAATTTTTATTAACTTGTTTACTTTTCCAGATGATTTTTTGATGACTTTTTCTTGTTTAATTCTGATCCCAGATGCAGAAAACAAGGATCTACTTCTCTCTGAATCTCTTAGTGTTCCAGTCCGTAAGTCTGATAAGTCTTGTGTCCTGCGCAGGGTTTTATACGGACCACCAGGCCAAGGGTAATAAGATGCAAATGAGCCCCTCTGCTCCTCTTCCTCCCCTCCCTCCACCATCACCACAAGTCCGCCCCGGGGCCATCACAAAGAAAAGAGAGGAGGAGGAGGATGGTGTGGGAGTGGGGGTGGGGGTTCGACGGGGGTGCGCAAAACTTTTCTGAACCCGCCCCCTCCTCTTTTTTGCTCTCAAGGGGACAGACCAAATGGCTGGTGAGCTGTTAAATGTGCAACAACCTCTTGCTTCCCTTGATGCCTCCCTCCTCCACAACACACCTATTTATATTCCGACAAATTCTTTAAATGATGAGATTTAGATGCGAAGCAGCCAGTCTTTCACATATATGAGGTTAGTATGATACAGCTTTGGCAGGCTTTCCTCTTGGATGGCCAGCCAGCCAGCCGCCCCAACCGCGCTGAGGACCATCTGCTCCGTTGCATTCCTATGGTGTTACCCTGCCGGGTGTTTTCACCCAACCCCCCGACCCCCAAAACAACCCGATATGTTTTTATTATACCTACTATTCATTCTCATTCAGATGCGTTTCATCCAACATCAACTCTGCATCTATGCGTAACGCACATGCTTTGGACCTAACTATGCACGTTAAATCTTGATTTTATCATGCTTTCTTTATATTAGAACAATAAATGTATAATTGCACTAAAAAAAATTGCCTGGAGAAATAATTCTCTGCTTTTTAAAACTAAATGAAGTTGACATGTCCGCGCGTAAAGACGCACGCTGTCCATGACCGGCTGAGTGTTTTTTCACTGCTTGTCGGTGTATTTCCCAAACTTGCTCTTTGCTAGAAGCAGTAAAAAAAAGATTTGGTGGTGTGTCACTCGCGTGGCTATCATTAAGGGACTTTGTGAGGAGGGGGATCAGGAGGAGGAGGGGAGTCACTGAAGTTTTTTCTCTTTGTGCTTTCAGCTGTATGGTAATTGGGTCTGCAGCACCTGCTCTCCCACAATAATGCAACACCAGAGAGGGAGAGAGAGAGAGAGAAAGCCAGAGAAACAACCTCCAACAATAATGTGTTTGATTTTAAAAATAAAATCCACTAGTCATGTGTAGTTACATAACTGTTGTATTCTTATACACCTGAGTTTTTGTTTCTTTTTTCTTAATTACTGATACAAAAAACACAGTTCACTGCTCAGATTCTACGTATAATTCAAAATGGATTAAATAAAGCTTATCTATGCTGTGAATAAAACCTGTGACGGCACAAATACCCACGCACTCCGAGTTCACCAGGTTGTATTTATCCACTGGCCACAAGGCACAAACTCACAGTATTCAATGTCTCATTTGCATATGTGTGTCTATCCCAGAAAAATGCAGGAAAGAATGCACACTTGTTGCCATGAAGTTGTTCTGAGCTCATTTATAGGAGATGTCTTTAAAGTTGTTGGTTAATTCTTTTGCGTTTTACAGCAAGGATCGGATTTCAATGATGAAATCAGAAAACTATCAAGTTGTAGGTGTTGAAAATGTTTTGTCTTTTCTAGCTTACTGAGGCGAGTCACTGATTGGTCAGAGCAGTTAATTGGGGTTTGGTGCCACACTTGTCAATCAACCTAGCCTTTATAGCACAATTCAACAAAGATCTAGTGTGGCCTCCTTACTGAATTATTCTTTTATCACCGTGTTGGCACAGCAGTAAAGCTCGGGAAGAACAAGTGTACTGCATCCGTGGACATTTTCACTTCTTATGTTTATGCATTTGGGCACACATAGTGGTACACGCACTGGGAGGAGGGGGCTCATGGAGGGTCTTAGTGGATGACTAATTGAAGCTACTCCCTCTGCATAGCGTCACTGTTTTGCTCTGCTTGCTGTCCACAAACAAGGACTCCATTCACAAACCTGCAGCTAACATATGGACATCTCTCAGCTTGGAATGTCAACATATACAGTATTGGATGAACTGTTCAGAAAGCTGCAGATGCTCGATTGGCCGGGATATGGATGTCTAAAATGATTGGGTGTCCATGAAGATCTTTTTACACCCTTCTGGGCTGATTGAAAGGCCTTTAACCTTAAGCCCTAACACTATTATCCCTGCCTGCCACATCCATTGCAGAAACCCATGTGTGTGTTTAGCTGCGAGACGCTGCTCTGAGCTCCCTGTTTCATTTAACCAGTTGATTTTCGGCCCCTTGTCAATAGTGGGTAATGTTCTTCTGTGGCGTGGCGTAAAATCCCTCTCATGGAGTCTTTTATTTGCTCTCATTCTAACTTTCAGAGGTCCCTGTTGCTTCTCTCTCTTCGCACTTTCTGTCTCTGGATTGGTCTGAATAAACCATCAGTCACTCATCACCACGACATGGCACACAGTTCCCCTTTACACCAGCAAAGCGTGACTGTGCTCGATGGAAAGTGACCCCCTCCTCATTTGCAAAGATCAAGACGACATTTTTCACCCAAACATAATTTATGTCATCAGATTGTCTGTTTTAAGGAAACAGTAGAAACTCCTCCCATCTGATCGCTCTTTGTGTGTGTCTGAGGTTAGAAAAATTGTTTAACCGGAGGTCGATTGTTTAATTGAAGTGCTTTCCTGTTGTCCGTGCGCGTTTGTGGAGCTGCGTGTAAGTCAGCGTGTGTACGTGTGTGCGCAGGCAGCGGAGATCTCCGTGACACGCAGGGAAACAACAAAGGAAGAGCTCTCACGCCCCGCCGCCCATTCATCCCTTTCTCTACTCAAGTAATTCCCATTGATTCCTATTGAACGACAAGTCGCGAGCCCCTCAGGGGAGAACCGTGTGATTTGTGAAGGGTCGTGAGGACAAGACACGCCCCTCCTCAAGCCCAGGCCATCTGCTCACCAAACACCACAACACTAACCAACCACCAAATCCCTCCATACTGTCTCATTCAATTTCTGTTTCTGTCCCACTCACTCTCATCTCCATGCGATCCCTCTATCTCTATTTTTTTTTATTGGTGTATCCTCCAACAGAGCACACCCAAATGCCTCTGCAAGGGAAACAACCAGTTGCTTCCAGAGCCAGATCACAGTGGTGGCATGTGAGGGGTAGGAGATGGCCATATGGCCTGTGTGTATGTGTGTGCCAAGAAATGGATGGATGGCCATCGTGGGAACCTTCGCATCATTGCCATCACACCAGTCCCACTCACACGCATACATGCATGCACGAACACACAATTCCACCACAGAAGGACAGCATTGTCACTATTAGAAATCAATGTTCATGAAGACTATTGAACACTGACCTACAGCATAAGAATTCAATTCATTTTGTTCCTGACTTCAATAAAATGCAAATTAAACTTGTTTTCAGTTAAATCAACTGTTACAGTTCTGAGTTCCTGCATTTGTTGGATCGATAGATGTTGTTGCACTTGTTAGATGGATTAAAAAATTGATAGATAGATGATAGATGGGATGAATGGGACAAAATCTTAAACCTGGAAGACATTATATTCAGACTACAAATGTGCATTTTTCTCTCTCTTTTTTTGGAAAAATTTGAACTAGTTCGTGGTTTTTGACTCTTCAAATCAGTTTTATTGTATAGACCAATATCAGACATGAGTATCTCAATGGGCGCAAATATTCATAAGAATTTTGCGACATTTTTAACCACTTAATTGAACACAAAAAATAGTATTAAAATAAACAGCATTTTGGTTTTTAAAAAAACCTAAACAGGTTAAGAACTTTATTTGAACATTGAATATGACAGCAACAATAATTTCATTTCTGGTCATTGATCTATTTTGTAGTCATCATGATAGAACTTTTGTACTCACATGTAATACTAATCTTTACATGTTGCTTTATTGTGAAAATTTATTTGTTTGTTGAAACAAGCAGTTAAACCTGCAGAAACGTTTGAATTTTGAACAAATCACACATTAGCAGTTCTCTGAGGTCGCTGCCCTGAGGCTCTCCAGGGGTCCTTGGCCTTTAGTTTGAGAAGCAGCAGTCTCCAGCAGCAGGATTAGCCAAGGCCAGCTGCCCACGAAGACCCTGGGACCTGGACGCTGACACCAGGCCTGACCCTGGGGAGGTGACTATCAGAGAACCTGAAGGGATATGGACAGCACATGTGTGTGTGTGTGTGTGTGTCTTAGCTGCTCATTCAGTTGGACAACTGTTGAGTTCTTACAGATTTAGGCAGCAGTGTTCTTTGTACAAGTGTGTGTGTGCTTGTATGGTCAATTCTTTCCGGGGGTTAACTGCTGATCCTGTACAAATGGGAGGTGCTGAGTGGGGTGGGGCTATGAGTAGTCGTGTGCTCCTGGAACATCTGCCTCTGTTTCTCCTGAGTCAAACTTTGGATGGGAGGGGGTTTTGAAGGGAGGAGGAACTCAAAAACGATGGAAGAGGAGAAAGAAGAGTCAGCATTGGAGGAGGAGGAAGTTGAAAAGAACTGACATGAAAAGGCAGCAGATCTAAATGCTCGGCACTGAGAATGAAATTCAGGATTATTGGAGTGAAAAACTAAGTATTGGACGCTCAGTTGTTGCACTGGAGTATGAATAAACAAGCAGACATACTTGGTATTGAAGTGTTGTGAGACACTGCTAAAATGAATTGATGGCGTTACTTTATTATTTTAAGTGGTATTATTCATTAAGTCCTGAATAAATTAAGTAAACCTAAAGGTATTTTTCTCTGTGATTAGAGTATTAACTTTGAACTCTAAAAGTTACATGTTATAATTTCCCCAAAGTTCTTGGCAACAAGTCTGTGAATCCCTAATTCATCCAGGAGTGATCCATCATAGAAAAGGCTTCAAAGTTGTCTTCTGGACAATGTAATTGAAGATCGAGACGATTCGACTTCCATTCAGAAATCCGAATGGAGGTTAGTCCATTAAGTTGTAGGCTTCCCAAACTTTGAAGCCTTTTCTACAATTTAAGAATATGTTAGAGACAACAATTTTGTCCAACTTCCCTC
This sequence comes from Neostethus bicornis, assembly GCA_902685375.1. NCBI lineage: Eukaryota > Metazoa > Chordata > Actinopteri > Atheriniformes > Phallostethidae > Neostethus > Neostethus bicornis. The sequence continues at coordinate 28,301,058 of LR738543.1, forward strand.
AAAATAAATAATTTCGCTGGGGAGAAATTTTATTAAAAAAAATCAAGCAACAAACCTGCAAGAGATAATCTTGTTTCAACAAAACATTTTAAACCTAAAAAGATTTACTGTAACAACGATGCTTTGCTCATCTGAAAAATTAGTTTTTTATTGAAAGTGGTTTTCAAACTACTACTTTAATTTCAGTTTGACCAAAATATGACTACTTTCAAGAATGATTGCAACTTGCTGAAAAGATTAACAGCATGACTCTTCCTCTGAAGAAGTTGTTTGGGTAGATTGTCCTCCCGGGACACAGCATCTGGCTGAGAAACAACAGATGCTGACAGCTGGACTGACAACTGGCATATGTCCCTTTCTTTATTACTGCCCTGGGAGACAATAGAAAGGAGAGGATGGCTCTTTGTGTGAGAAGTAGACATAATAAGTTGGGATTTCTGTCAAGTACCACCTTCTCTCAGAGTAATTAGTCTTCCTTTGTTTCTGCATGAAGACTACACAATCAAAACACAGTAGATCTCATTAATTCATTTAAAGGATTTAATATGCATGAATAAGAGCCAAAACAATTATATATTGTTACATTTATTATATATTAATAAATGAATTTATAACATTTACATTTATTATTTATACACAAACAATAAAAATAAGTGTAAATTGTAACCTTTTTTGGGTTTTTCCTGCATCTATTTTTATTTTCTTAAAAATCTCACTAAATTAATGCTTCAATTACAAAAATTCAATGTGGACTTTAATTTTGCATCGTGATGACGTCACGCACACAACAGGAAGTAAAACCTCACGTTAGCCAACGGTCCTGCAAAAGTAGTGTCAGAGCGTTTACCGAGCGGTTCAAGTGAGTTTAGGTTTTTTAAAAATATTTTAAAAACGTACAGTTGTTTGCTTAAATATTCTAAAAGATATTTAGAATTTCTCATATATAGAAAACGAAAATTGGAGTAGTTGTGATTGGCTACATGCAAAGCTAACAGTGAAAATAAATATTTCTTGATTAAATATTAACCTCAAAACAAGATTAATTTAATTAAATAAACCACCTTTTAAACAATATTTTTGCCAATTTTTTTCATAAAATGTTGATTTTTTTTTTATATCAATTTTGATTGAGTTTTTTTTTTATTTCAACAGAATGGGTGTCACAGGGCTGCATAGATTTATGGAGCGCTGCTCTTCAGACGCCTGTGTGACTGTGAACCTGAAAGACATGGTCAGAGAGCAGGCTAAAAACAAGCAAAACGGTTACAAATACTCAGGTGAAAAAAAAGAAATCAACCATATGTTTAATTTGAATGGAATTAACCAAAGTTACCGAAATTACATTTCTTGGGAATCATTATAAATTAGAATTCCACATTCTCCACTTTATTAAAACAAAAACAAGTAACAGATGACAAACGAAAGGTTTTAACTTTAAGAGTTAAAGTGCAATCTGACAGAAGAAACAAAAATGTTGTCAAGCCTGCATTATTTCTTAGTGTTAAGCTAGAGCACTGAGGCTACGTGCTAGTTACGTTGTAGCATTGCTACACTGTAGCATGTAGCCTCAGTGCACATGCTTAACAATAATTTAACAATACTGATTTAATCATTTACATATAAAAAACACAGCAGTGACTCTACAAAATAAACGATGTTTATTTAACATCAAAATAATGGCGAAACATTGGTAGGTAGCGAAAGCTAAACTCTTGAGCAGTTAGCCAACGAGGGGCTGCACATTACCTCTGCTAGCCTAACCATGGTAGCGCGTGGCCTCCATGCCCTAGCTTAACACAAATAATGTATGGATAAAAACGACAGCAGTGACTCTACAGAACAAACATAATGTGTACTTATCATCAAAATAATGGTTAAACATTTGCATAACAATAATGTTATATAGCTACCAATAGTAGGTAGCAAACGCTAAACTCATGCGTAGTTACCTAACCAAGGACCACACATTTCACCACATTCTTGCCCTCAGAGCAGGGGTGTCCAACTCAGGTCTTGGAGGGCTGGTGTCCTGAGGGTTTTCCATGTTGTCCAGGTTCAATACAGCTGATGCACATAAAGTGAAATTAACAACCAATAAAATTTGGTACAATAACCTGAACCAGGTGTGTAGATGCATGAACACATGGGATACTTTCACTACACTGAAGTTGGTCATCTCTGCCTTAGACTCCCCTTCACATTGAGGAAAAACTCCAAAAATCCCAGCTGTGTGGTTTTTGCGCCTCTATTCTGAGCAATTAATTGATTAATCAATTGATTCAAACTTAGCACCCTTAAGATTGCACAAGACTCTTTATAATGCGCACACCTCTGAACTTTTTCTAAAATCAGGACTATTAAAATAAAAAGATTTAGGCACCTTACTGTCACTGTCGTAGCAAAAAAAAAATAGTTGCCATGTGGGTTACAAAATATTTCTGTTACAAATAAAGAAAATTGTGGGAGAAATTATCACTGAAAAAGTCCTCAAAGTACTTAATTTGCTGGGGGATTTTAGTGGGACAATAAATTGATAAATAGTTCAAAATTTTTTTCATTAAGGCTACAAGCAGAAACAATATGATTTATAAGCAGCATGATGAAAATAAAGTGTTTTGTAGGTTTTCTGAATTTTTAAACATATGTTGTCTTTTTTTTTAAAACCACTTCATTTGGCCTTCAGGAATTTGGGAATAGTTAAGACTCGGTCTTCAACCTACTCCTGTTCTCTCCATACAGACCTAATGCTGTATCCATTCTTACAGGAAGGAACAAATAAAAAATTAAATGAATAGCTTTATTCATCAGTTCACTACAACAATCAGTTTGTTATACAATAAATTCCAGGCACAGTGTTGGACTTGGAAGATTGGTGTAAAAAAACTTATTTCCTGCTACTATTGGATTGTTTCCTTTTTATTCCACTCCAATGCAGATCCCACTATTGTTGTGGATGGTATGGCATGCCTGCGCTACTGGTATAAGTGTGAGGATTGGATATGTGGAGGTCAGTGGAAGGAATACCTCACTGTCCTGAAGAATTGGGTGGAAGCCTTTACAACGGCAGGAATCAAACTTGTCTTTATTTTTGATGGTGTAGTGGAAGACCAGAAGAGAACAGAGTGGGTAAGCATGGACTTAATTTAGTTTTCTCCAACTAGTTTGCACTGGAACTGCTTTTTGTTGTATATGTGTACTGTCTTACTGTTTGCAACATTTGAATTCCCAAACTTGGGATCAGTAAAGTATTTAAACTCCGTTCCATTCTCATCTAAGCAAGTTGCAAGGGTGATGTGATATTTCACTTTTTGGTGGAGCTATCATTTTGATGTCTTAAGATTCAAGTCAACTACAACTCTGATTGTATAAATCATAATTAAATTAGGTTATTTGTAGCAGAAATTATCAAAATCGATGTAACAATTTTTCTGTACTGCAGGTAAAGAGGAGATTACGAGTAAATGGTGACATTTCAAAAGTCTTCAACTACATCCGACAACATGGAAAGCAGCCTGGTAAAGAGTTTTTTTGTCTTCCCTCTTCTCTGGCCACGTTCACACCCTTTGCTCTCAGGTCAGTCTCTTCAAACACTAACAATAAAACCTTTTTCATCATAAGAAAAACCTATGCTTTCCGATATTAAAGATATTCATTCAAAATATAAATTTTGTGTTGTTTATAGATCATTTGGTCAAGAAGTGTTTTGCTCAGTGCGTGAGGCAGACTATGAGATTGCCAACTATGCTCGTCAGCATAACTGCATGGGCATTCTGGGACAGGACTCAGATTTCCTCGTATATGACAGGTTTGCAAATGTCGTGATGTTGTTGTGCTTAGATTGTAAAAATGCCCATGGTAATGATACTAGTGTAACAGGTGTACCTTAAACCACTGTGATAGACTTCAGGGTAATTATAAGTTATGTAAAGGGTGGATAAACTGTCTGATCCTAACATGCAGTTTCATTTCATCTGTTAAGTGCCCCCTACTTGTCTGTGGCCAAGCTGCAAATAGACAGTCTCACAACTGTCTTATATGATCGGCAGAGGCTCTGCAAAAACATTAGGCTGGCAGTTACCAAACTACCTCTGATGGCTTGTCTCCTGGGAACTGATGTGGTGTCAGAGGAAAAAATGCGTCATATAAGACGATTTGCCATTGATAAATACAAGTATGACTTATTTAAATTTGATCCTTTTTTTTTTTTTTTTTTTTATTAAATGCTGTTAGTACTCTGCTATATCAAAAATGTTTTTCCAAAAGTGTTTGCTTGAACCAATATCAGAAAACAGTTCTGTTTATTAATGCAATAAGTCTTTAGTATGATTTTGATTTACCTCATTCACAGAAAAAAGCCCACAAATGTTTTATGTAAGAAAACATGGTCATTTTGTATTGTACTCTCAACAGAGCAACCATCCCACAACAGCATTTTGCTCCCGGCCTGGTGGTGCTAGCAGTAGCTCAGTTTGTGAGCTCTTTCAATGGCGAAAAGGAAGATGACAGCAAACTTGTTCCAGATAATCTGAATGTGTCAGATTCCCACAGGGAGCTCCTAAAGAGGGGAATTCACTCCTATTTACTGCCTGGAGACAAAAATTTTGATCAGTTGGACATTGCTGAACCTCCTGCGGCTTTTCAGGATTATATTCATCCAGAAATTTTAAAGGTATGTTATAATTCTTTATGTACATTTAAGCTGCAAGCCTCTCTACATTTTTCAATGTGCTAAATACCAGAATGGCTAAATATCTTTTACTGTGTGGTTTTCCACAGGCATGTAGAGAGAGGCATGTAGCAGCAGAGGGTTACATGGTTTACGCTGTTTTGTGTGCTGGAGTCGTTCAATGTAGCAACTCTTTAGAGGATGAGCAGGACTCAGTGTTGCTGCCACAGGCCCTTGTTTATAAGTACTGTAGACAACGGATCTATGGACTACTGCTGTTGCACGGGCATGAAGGTGTGTTACATATACTGTACACACATTCACCTCTACTGAAAAGTTGAAGTGTTTAAGTCTAATTTACACACTTTATTTTCAGACACCAATGCAGATCTCATAGTAATCAAAGAGTGGTTTGTCTTCCCTGGAAATTGTCTGAAAAAACCTGAACTGGTCCATCCAGTCCCTATTATTTTTCCAGGTATGGTCTCTGTTATTTTTTTACTTTTATGCTGACACAAATGGTCATACACTTGGACATCATTTGCACATGCTCACACGTTTAAAGAACTTGTTTTTTCTTCAACACATCCAGTATTGATCATTTAAGCAGATATTTTTACCCAGGTTAAGATTATAATGTTCTTTCTCAATTTTTAGGTTACCAACCCAGTCTAGACACATTGTGGTTTAGCACTGGCCCAGAGGTTTCTTCTCTCCGTGTGACAGCCTTTCTTTCCATTTTTGACTGCATTGAATACTTGGAGTGGCATGGAAGAATTGAAGACAGTCTCCTGGCTTGTCTGTGCTTGGTGACATACATAACCCTCCAGGTAATGTTAGCTTACTAGAGACATTGTTTTAGAATTCACCAGCAGTAAAAAAAAAAAAGCAGTACCATCATAGAATTCACACAAAAAAAGAGGAAATAAAATGAGTTTTAAGACTTTAATCTATTACTCACTAAATGAAAATTCAACACATCTAATATGAGTATTATCTGTGTTGTTTCAGTGCCAAATGACTAGATTACATGGTTGACATGAGCTTCAATGAACAACGTCTGTTGATAAATAGGTGGTAAATCTACACCAAGTGATTTGTGTAAACAAAAAATGAAAGCCTAAAATTATTTGGAAACAATTAAACACACGTCAGCATTTGATTTGGGTTTACATCCATAACACATACACATTGATTATTGTAGTCTTTTGTTAACATTTGATATGACATTAAACATTGCTTGTTGACGTTTTGCAGTGTGTTGGTTTGCCATTGATTGATTGTCTCTTTTTATCACCCACAGAGTGCCCATTCTTGCCTTAGATCCTAATATTTTTTATTTCAGCTCCTGCGTCACCAATAAGTTTGATAAACACAGTGAGGCTTTGAATATTTCAAGAGACAGTTCTTATTTTGTCAATAGCCTTATGCCATTTTTAAACTACACACAAACTGGAGATGTTTGATATCCCATTGTAATGACATGTGACCACTTTTCAAAGTGTGCATAGGAAGTGAAGATTTGTGGATTCTGAACCAACGTCATGTATTGCTTTTGCTTAAACACAAGAGTGATCACAGGTTTAAATCATCTTGAGAATAGCATTTTTCTTTACTGATTATAAAATACTTTTTAAGATCTCTACTACCATAATTCTTTAACATTATCTACAGTATATTAAAAGGAAACTATGATTTATTTATTTTTATTTATTTTTTTAAATTGCACAGTTTAAGCACAAAGTACCTCACTTATACTTTAACATTTGTAACTTCCAGAGTCTGCTTTAAACAGGGGTGAGAGATTGACATGCAAAGCCCCAGACAGACGCTGGTTTTAGACAAACAGAGACGACAACTTGCAGGCACTGATTTAAATGGATGGAAGAGCAACAGACAGACATGAGTGCACTGCAGCTTGTTAGACAAACTGTTAGACGAATAGATAATCAGAGATAAGCAGCCGGCCTGACACACAATAGTAACTGTTGTGCGATCAGTGCTGCTTTCACAGCCTCCTCTCACTCTTCTATTTAAATAACTTCAGGGTTTGTTTGTTTTGAACACACAACTGGGCAGCTTTGTTTCTGCTGTCAGCATTGTTTCTTTCTCTGTTGAATTGTTGGACAGCAGGCAGACCAAACAAACGGACCCACACAGAATACAAACTGGGATGTGATTAAATTGGCAAACCATAAACTGTCCTCTTTGTGGTTTTTTTTATGTCTGTTTTCAGGATCAGAGTCTGTCTCAAGAGGACGTGGATGCTTACCTGAGTCAGGCAGTGTGTCTGAACACAAAATCCCCCATGGAGCTTCAGCAGATCAAGGTAAAACACAAGCTACAGTTTTTTTTAATTCTTGTCAATTTGGACTCTTTTGGGAACAATATAAATTAGCAGATTTGGAATTATTAGAAGAAATCAAAAGATGAAAAAAGTAACAATTTTAACAAACAAAAAAAAATGTAACACGCAGATAGCAAAAATAAATTCATGTGAGATATTACAAAAAGTACTAGAAATTGAAAAAAGTAATGGTTATTTTAGTTGATTAAATCACTGATGATGATAGAAAAAGAAAGTATTTCAATAATTATTTAAGTAATTAATAAATGATCTGGAAAATATGTAAGTTTGGGAACAAAATCACCAACAAAACAAGTATTTTTTTCCTAGAAAGACAACAGAGCAAATTCAACTTGTGATTTAATGAATCTTCTTTTTTATAATGAAACTAAGAATTGACTTTAAGGTTAACAAATTAGTAAGAAGTAAACTTGATTTATCAGATCGCACTGATTCCAAAGTCAAAGAGCCATCTAAGCTTTTTCATTTTCTGAGAAAACAAGCGTTATCTTTGCTCATTTTTTCGCAGCCTCATTTATTTTTCCTGTTTAATTACCGTACTTATGTCAAGTAATTTGTATTTTTGTTGCTAGCCAGTTTTCTACACAATAATTAGGGTTGGGCGTTGATTTGCTGTCTTGAAGTGTGACTGAGTACAGCAGGCGGGGCTAATTGATGGATAAAATATACATATAGAAACACACATATAGAAACACACACAGGTTAGAAGTACCCAAAATAGTTGGAAGCTATTGTTTGTGCGCGCTTGATCGTTGTTCAAAATTTTTACTTATTGGCATAACAACAGTGCTCTGCAATGAACTTACTAAAGATAAAGAGAAAAGTTGGTATTTTGTCACCTCTCACAAAAGAAAAACACAATTTTATCATCTTATAAAACATTTGTTCATCTACAGATGGTGTTTATATTAGTCTGCCAGCAATCATTTGTCTGCCTTCACTTTAGAGAAACAAAAGTTTTCACTTTTAAAATGAAAGGTTTGGTTACACCGTTCCCTGTTAAGAGTTTGTGATGTTAGGTTGTGTGAGGTGTGTGTCTATATGTATTAAATTTGTGTGTGAGAAAAGGGGAACATGAGACAGACATTTTTTCTGTTCTGGCTGATGAGCGCCACAAGGAGTTATTTACACCACACACAAACAGAAACTCCACCTTACCATACAGATGAACATACTCTCTCTCACACACACACAGATTTCTGTCTTTGTCTCTGGCCTCTTTTCTGTTCTCCTGTTCTCTATTAGCATCCAACAGTTACTCATTTTCTCTTATCTTCACAATATTCTCTATCTTGTTTTTTGTGTCTTTGTTTCGTTGGGATTGTGTCTTTCTGTCTCCGTCCAGTAGTCCATTGTTTTCAGAAGGTGAAGCTGTGTTTGACTGGAAGCAGGTGGCAGGCAGGACTGTGTGTGTGTGCACGTGTGTGTATACATAATCACTGTTATCAGTGCTACTTGCCAGAGGACAGGTGAGAGCAGACACACACAGGGAACATCTGCATGGTGTTATAGCCTGCTTGTTTGCTAGTTTTCCATCTCAAAGACCTTATTATCTCCTCCGGTTACATCTTTTATTTATTCTTAGAAGCATCTCTCTGAGATTCGAGTCACAACCGATTAGATGTCATCTTTTTAAAAGCAATTCAAGCTAGTTTTTAGTTTTTTTTTTTTTTTTTAACTAAAGTTTCAAGTTTCTTTTAGATATGTATTCTATGTATTCTCTTAAGCCAGAAAAAATATTGAATTTATATTTCTTTTAAATGAATAATAATGTTTTCCATTTAAAGTAGTCTGGGGCTAAAATAATTTAATTACGCTTGCGAAGATGCTTAATCCCAGTATTTTGGTAAGAAAATTGACTCCTTAAGTGAACCAATAATATTGTTCTTCTGTTTTCTGACTACAAAGATGGGAATGTAGTGAAGTAATATTGTAGTGGGTGGCCTTAGTTGTTTGATTTATGTGTTAGTGTTTAGCAAATATGATTGTGCAAATTGAGGTTGGAAAACACTGATTATTTTATAGCAAATGTGAGAAAGATGTTTTGGAATTGGTTGTGGGTGGTACAGCATGGTATAAATGAAGAAACAGATGGCTCTTTATTGCAAGACTGTTAGAAATGCTGTTTTGATGCAGGAGCATATCAGCATGGAATCTTAGGAGTGGTTCATTATTGTCTTGACTAAGTTTTGTTTAGTCATTCATAAAAACTGTGATACTAAAAACAGTTGAAGATGAATGGTTCAAAGTTTCCGCAAAGCAACCAATAATGATGATTTTTACATGACTGACAGCTCAAATAGACAGTAAGTAAAAAAACAAAAAAAAAAGAATACTATCCTACGACAATAAAAAGTACCATGACCACAATGTACTAGGTATATTGATCTAATTTTTATGGATAAGATTAGTGAAGTTAGCAACATTTTTATAATTATGGTCACATTTTGAAATCAACATTAAAAATGTTTTAAAATATTTTAATGTTCAACATAAGCACGATCCCTCTTGAGCAAAATGTTTACTGGAAACAATGACATGCAATGGATTTGATTTGCTTGTGATAAATTTGTGGTTGCATTGCCTCAAGGCTCTTTTTTCACCTGCCATTAGAAGCTTTATCAAGATCATTCTAAATAGAAAAGGCTTGCCTATTCTATTTGTATTTATTAGAATCAGAATGCTTTTATTGCCAGGTCAATGAAGAATACCAGAGACTAGGAACTTGCTATGATACAGGTGTGCAAAAAAATAAAATAAAAATGATAAAAAAAACCAACATAAAATAAATAACATAAAATAAGAATAATTTTAACAAAACTAAGAGTGCTCAGAAAGAAAAAGATAAGTAGTGCAATGACATAGAAAATAATAAAGACAGTAATGTGACAAGATCGAAGTGACTAAGTGATGAGTTGATCCTGGTTATAAAGTGTTCATAAGTCCAACGGCAGAAGGGAAGAAGCTGTTTTTGTACTGGGACGTTCTGGTCCGAATGGACCAGAGCCTCCTGCCCGAGGGGAGTCGCTCAAAAAGTTCATGTCCAGGGTGGGAAGGGTCAGCTGCCATCCGACCTACACGCCTCCGAGTCATAGAGACGTACATGTCTTCGAGAGATGGAAGGCTGCAGCCGATCACCTTCTCTGTGGAGCACACAATGCGCTGCAGTCTTTGTTTGTCCCTGGCTGTGGCTCTAGCGTACCACACAGTGATGGAGGAGGTGAGGATGGACTCGATGATGGCTGTGTAAAACTGCACCAACATCTGGGCGGGCAGCTTGGCTTTCTTCAGCTGCCGCAGAAAGTACATCCTCTGCTTGGCGTTTTTGATCAGGGAGCTGATGGACGGCTCCCACTTTAGGTCCTGTGTGATGGTAGTGCCGAGGAAGCGGAAAGAGTCTACAGTGGTGATGGGGGAGTCTGTCAGTCCAAGGGTGGGATGCGGGCTGTGACTTTCCTAAAGTCCACGATCATCTCCACTGTCTTCTGAGCGTTGAGCTCCAGCTTGTTGTTGCTGCACCAGGACACCAGCTGGTCTTATGTGTATGTAAACCAAACTCCTTTCTTATGAGATTGATCGTGGACTTATTGAAATGTTTTCTCACCATTTCCCTTTACTATTAAAATTTATTGGCTGCATGCTTCGCTTTTTAACACCAAAGTTTGGTTTTCCAGCCATATAGCCACAATAATGTTGCTGTGATGTTATCTTGGTTTTCAACAAATGATAAATCATATTTTATATAATTTAGATTATAATTGATATGATTTAGAACAGGATTTCAGTGTAGACACAACTTCTGTGGGTACACAGATTTGCTTGCTAAAGAGACAAATTAAGCTCTGTAATCGAAAATATATTTTTTAAAAAAAGTTGTGTCAAACTTACAATATTTTCTACCACAATGTTCAAGTTTCATTTGTATTTTTATAAATATACTTTACTTCACTTAAGAGGGCCAGGGAGTTTGTTTTTTTAGTGTCATTTTGGTAACATCAACTGCTAGCATTTTACTGTTAAAACAAACTTTTTTAAATAGTCTGGGCTTCTGGGTAAATTTATTGTATTTACTCAAACTGTAAATCATCATTTACTAAAAGTGGTAACGTGTATCATCAAACATGAGACCTTTATTTACTGTATATCTACTCATTTGTCTTCATGCATAGTGTCCTAATATATTGCATGCTGTGTTAAACATCATCCTAAAGATTTCTTCAAAATGTGAAACTAGACCTGTTTTTTGTCTTTCCAGCTGCCCCTGCTTAATACTCGTGCTGTGCAGCTTGGATGTCTATACGTTCGAGGACTAAGCTGCTTGCTTGGGGCAAACACTGCCACCAACTACCCGCTGTCCAATTCTGCCCTGATGCCCTGGCACTGCTTTGATGGGCGGCTTTTCCACTCTAAGTACATAATGGCACACACAGGGACGGACATCCTGGAGCTACTGGAGGGAAATGTAAGTAAACACACAACAAAAAAGGTACTTTTATGCTGATGCACCATATTCGGCTCAGACCTTTTTTTTCCCATAAAAACACCATTGTATTGTGCAGTTACTACAAGTATATTATGAATGTATTCTTCTGTTGTCCTTCGCAGGCATCTTTCTTGTCTAACTTCATTCACCTAAGACACAAGATTACAGAAATTTGTTTAAAAAAAGGGAGAGTCCTTCATTCCAGACCCAGAACCCGGGATCTTCAACCATCCTCAGGTACTGTGCCATAATTACACCTCTCTAAATAACGTGCTTAGTTGACTCAATTTTATTTTGTAACATTTATACTTTTTAGAAAGTAAAAAGCTTTTTAAATGCAATCAACCCAACTATTTTGCATTAACGTTTTTATTTTAAAACTCTTACAAACTAGAATTGACAGACATCAGATGTAAATTGCAACCTGATCTTCAGTTTTGGGCTAAGCTCCAACTTTTTATAACCGTCAAATTAATAGAAATACATGCTATTGCATTTCTTGTTAAAAGGTTGCAAATCTCAAAATATACAAATAATCTATATGTACCTTTTACTTCTTTCAGCATTTCCCTTCAGGGGTCACCACAGCAAGTCAGTTTCTTCCATCTAACCCTATTTGTTGTATCTTCTTTGGTCATGCCAACTATCATCATGTCTTCCTTCACTGTATCCATGAACCTCCTCTTTGGTCTTCCTTTAGGCCTCTCTCCTGGTAGTTTCAAGAGCCTTAGCTCTTCCTCAGAGATAGGGTGAGAAGCTCTACCATCTGGGAGGAGCTTGGAGTAGAGCCATTGCTCCTCGGGGTCAAGAGAAGCCAGATGTAGTGGTTTGGGCATCTGGTTAGGTTAGGATACTTTAAGATCACCTCGCTGGTGATGTGTTTCGGGCACGTCCCACCGGGAGGAGATGCAGAGGTAGACCCTAGACCCGCTGGAGAGACTTTGTCTCACAGCTGGCCGGGGAACACTTCAGGCTCCTCACCAGGTGTGCTGGAGAATGCAACCGGGTTGAGAGAAGCCTGGGCTTACCTTCTGAGCCCCCGGGACCTGGCCCCCCTATGAGTGGAAGATGACTAAACAAACCAAACAATTTTTTAGGAATGCATACAATTTTATTTATTTAATATTATCCTAAATCAAAAAGAATTTTATTTCATCTCTATGTGTTCTGTTTTTTACTTGTTTTTTCTAATTGTTCTTTTTTCAGCAAAATGCTGCAGCATACTTTTTTCTGTGGGTGCAACACGTTATGATGGTCACATTTAATTGCAATTTCTTTCTATAACCAAATTAGTAATGTTTGAGGATATTTTTATGCTGTTTTTAGGATATCTTGGTAATCAGTGGTTAAGATAAATTACCAAAAGAACAAAACAAAAAAAAACAAACCACAGCGTTTTCATGCATTTCTGGCAACCGTTGTTGTCGAAGTCCAATTTCTCTTTCTTGGTTTCCTGTCTGTACCCATTAAATGTCCAATAAAATGTGAGACGACAAAAAAAAAAAAAGAAAAGACCAAAACAAAATTACAGAAGAGATGCCACAACATAGCTATTATTTTTTTTAGTTCCTCAGTTGTTTCATTTCTGTATAATCAGTTTTAGAGCCGCCATCGCTCAGAGAACCAAACAGCTCTGTAGTGGAAGAAACACATAAAAAACCTTTCTGCTGCCAAATGGAGATGCGTCATTTAAATATGACAGCTTAGCTCTGATTGTAGTCCATTTTGTTCCTCACAGAACCACATTACCCAGAGGGCCATGGTGTAATGAGGGCCATATGTACTGAGGCCCTAATGCATACCACTGTGTGTGTGGGCACACACACGCTCATATGCACGCTTGGATGGAGACTTGCTTTGTCAGTGCACCAGTAATAGTAGGTTTCTGTTTATAGGCTGGGATTGCTCTATTTTAAGACACACAACAAGACTAACTGATTACAGACTCCTCTATTCACTCCCTCTTTGCTCTATGCACCCCTTCCTCTTAGTTGTTCCCCTCTTTCTCTTTGTATTTGGTTTTCTCTGTTTTCCACATTTTCTGTCTTTTCTTACAAACAATTCAGAAATTTTCCCAGCATATCATGAATAAAGCATCTTTGTTCCCTGCTTTAAAGAAAATTGGTTAAAAAAGAATCACTAATACGATCTCACACATGGTTAAAGTTGTTTGTGGTGACTTTCAGATTTGTTCCCCTCAATAGAGAGTCACTGTTAATGATGATGAAGCAATAGGTTGTTAAATGTCAACCCGGAATTTTTGTTTGTTTTTGTGACCTATTAAACTTTCCGCAACAGTTTCTTTGGTTGCCATGTTGGCAGAGAGTCTACAAGTTGTCTGTTTTTCATCTGTCAGAAGTGTAGATGTTTCTAGATGAACGGTACTCTCCGTGCTTCATGTCTGTCCGACACAGACACCAATCATTACTAGAGAGCTGTAGAGTAATAAAGTGTGTGTATGTGAGAGTAGTAGTGGCGCTATGTGGTATCGTTGAGGTTTGGTTTTTGTTTGGAATCAGGCCTGCTGTTTAGTCTCCTCAGCAAATATCTCCTCTGCTTGCTTGCCCTCACAATTACACTCAAGCAGTGAATCTAGAATAGTTGCTCTCCCACATCTCTTCACTTTGTCTGTCTAAAAGGAAAAATGATTAAAAAAAAACCGAGCCATCCCATTGTTCAAACTGCCTTTTATTTTTATGTTGCACACGCAGTTGCTTGGATCCAGTTTGATTAATTAAATCCATTTTTGTTTTCTCATTCAATAACAAAAGACATTTTTTAGTCTTCATTTATTGTCTGGATCTTTAATTGTGCATTTAGACTGTTTATAGGTGTGCGTGTGCACGTCTCTCCGTCGCCTGCCTCTTGTCTACTAGCTAGCCAGGAAAGACTTTTGCATCAAGATGAAGTGAACTGACTTTCTGAAGCGGAAAGACAGAATGAAAAGAAGAAAATATAATCAACTGTGCAACAAATTCTATTAATTTCCTCCTTGAAAATGCGGAATTGGGTTTGTTTTTTATTTATTTTTTTGAGGGAACATCTGTGATCAAAAAGCTGTTTCCTTTTATCAGAACGTAGTGTGGCTCTGACTTAACTCTTTAACGGGCAGACATTTTTCACCTTTCTTACTTTGAACGGGCGTACGACGCATACGCTTTCAAACTGACAGGAAACTGGAAATCAGTTGTTCACCTCTCGAAAAATCTTGTTTTCTAACGTTAGTTGCCAAGGACACTTTTGGCCATTTTGCTCAATAGCTAGTGCGACTGCTACATCGTGTAGAGGGTTATATGCTATTTTTTTGCCTTCCTGTTTTTATGGCTAGACAAGCTGGACGTGAAATGTGGGATAACATATTTGAGATTTGGATAAAAGGTTTCTTCAGAAGTAAAAACTTCCCTAATAAACTGAAACTGCCAAAACCTCAAATTTGGTGAAGAAAAAGGTGATTTTAAAATGTTATGTCAAAGTTTGAGATAAAGGTTTTGAATTTTAAAGTGTCAATTTAAAGCTAAGAATATCTCTGAGTTGCCTAATCACTGTCATTTTCAATTGTGCAGTCTTCAAAGTTGATTTTGACAGAAGTAAAAATGATCAGAAACAGATCATTTGGGAAAAACAAGGCTGTGTTTTTGTTCTAGGAAAATATGGAGGAAAACTTTGTTTGTAAAATACGTATGTATCGAACAATCAAAGTGAATACATGTGGAATATAAAAAGATCAAGGCAGAATGATGTAATATTCTCTGGATGGAACAGTTAGAAAATAGGAAAAACAAAACATTAAAAGATTTGTTTTGTCTTCTGAACTACCTATCCCTAACAGGGTCGCGGGAGGGTGGGGGGGGCAGACCTTTTCCGGCTGATTTCAGAATACACCCTGAACAGGTCGCCAGTCTGTTGCTGATAAGTGGAAGACGACGGAACAAAATGGAACTGTGAAAAAGTTAAAGGATTGACAATGAGATGACTAAACTATTGGGACAACAAACTTATGTTGTACAGTAAATGTTTATCTGTAGTAAAACCTCACATACAAAGTTCTGTTTCTCATCCTCAATTTTTCCTCCAAATGTAGATGAAGTCTGTGGGAGCAGGAGACCAGGAGGTGAACCTTTTGACGATGGACGACCGTTTAACGGGAATCAACTCCCGCCACAGTCCTGGGGCCGATCACACCTGCACAGAGGAAGAAGCCAACCTTCTCGGAGGTAAAATCGGAATTGGTTCAAAATGTCAGGGAAAGATAATTTTGACTAAAACTTCTCTGTTTCTCAGGTGGCAACAACCTTTCAAATACGGAAGAGGAAGCAAATCCTGACTTAATAAATGAGAGGAGAAACTGGTCAGTCAATGATTAAAAAAAAACATGCAAAATGAATCATTGAAATTTTAAATGTTATCTTGAAAGATTTGTTAATTTCTAAAGTTTAAACGAAACTTGTTCTGAAAATGTGTACAAGAAAAAAATAACTTGTGAGTGTTGATACTAACAACACTAACAAAAAAAGAATGTGTTCTTTTAACAAAAAAAAAGAACACATTCTTTTTTTTGTTAAAATGTTCTCATTTTCAATAGGTAATCGTTCCGTTCGTTCCGTCATCTTCCGCTTGTTCCGGGGTCGGGTCGCGGGGGCAACAGCCTCCGTTGTAATTGTTGTAAAATAATAAAACTATCAGCTCAAGCTGTTGTGTCTACAGTAGTTTTCAGTTCCTTAGTGTAAATGTCTGATTCATCCATAAAACCTTGAGTTAATGATGTGTGACCACACTTTCTGATCCCAGTCTTTCTTCTCAGTCCAGTAGTAGTTTGGAAAAAAATGGATGTTTCTGGGTTAGTAACTGGGGAAGCGGTATGTGTGATGAGGAGACACAAGGGCAGGGCACACCACACAGACACAATTTGGGTCTAGTTGCCTCTTTCAGATAACAATATCAGGAGGAGGGATGTTTTCTGTGGTGATGAAGGAAACTAGCGATGGAAGGTTAAACTGAGGGGAAAAGGAGCAAAAGGAAAATGAAAAAAGACAGATATGAACATGTGAGAAAGATGGAATTGAGGAAACAATAGGATAAGATTGGAAATTAATTTTGAGGTATAAGGAAGAAGGAATGTAACTAGACTGAAAAGTGCTAGTTTAGGCTCAACTAAAAGAAATTTGATGAAGTGGCTTCATCTGTGTGTGGTGGAGGCTTGGGTGTGGCACCACTGGCAGCAGAGACAGTAAAAAACTTCTTTTGTACCCTCCTTTCTGAGGCTTTCGTTTTTCTTTAATGCCCCTCAGTCTGCAGGCTTCTGTTTTATCTCAATTTTCCAACCTTCTTTCAGCAAAAACAATCAAGCCAGAAACTTTTTATATTAAACCCAGTAGTAACCAGATAGGATTTTATACACAGTATCCAGTGGTTTCAAGGGATTAACTGTAAGTAAACTCAACAATTATCACAAACTACAGTCAAAGCTCACATTTTAACAGCAAAGAAATCTTATTAGACAATACTGTGTTTATTGAAATGAGCAATTCTGTAACCCAAAGTAAAGCCTCAAAATGAAAAGATAAAATTAAAGTGTAAATAAAATATTTTCTTGCAATCCAACTAATGCTGTTCAGATTAGCACCAATGAATACTGTATAAGTACTGCAAATATCTTCATCTATCGATAAATTTCCAACTTTAGAAATTTCAACACTTTCTGAGAACTCAAAAAACAACATTTAATTAATTTAATACTTTATATTTAGATATTTGCAAAATGTTCTCTTTATTCTCATCTGCTTGCTTATGAGCAGACATGCCTGTGTGCAATTTTGCCAAAATGAAGAAAACCAGTGACAGAAATGGCTCTGTTATTTTGTTGTTGTCATTTTTAATTCTACAAAGGCACGCACCAGAGACACGAGCGTCCAGAAATACTCTGAACCATGGGGGACAAATATAACCCTTGTGTATTTACAACAGTCTATAAATACAAATGGCTTTCTTTAGCTGAGGCCGAGGCGCAGAGGGAATGACTCCCAGACTGTGTGTGAGTCAGTCTCCAGTGAGCACAATGTGTGTTTGCATATTAATTTGTGTCATTCACTTTCAAACCGGTTTGCATTCTTTAGGAAATATGTTAAAGAGAAAATAGAACGTTTTTTCCTGCACTATTTTTTTAACTGATCAGATGACCACCTCCACTCATGAAACATTTACCTACAGGTTTTTCATCTGAGGTTGATTGATTGTCTTCCTTCTGATTTCTTTCCTCCACCTACTATGTTCAGATCACATTCGTATGACTTGATTTTGGTCTGTCTTCTGGCTTCCTGCCGGTTAGTTCTAACCCAAGTATTGATTATTGACTTTAGAAGTTTGTATATACAGTATGTTGCCTGTTTGGCATACACATTAGCAACATCTTGATGGCTTTCAGCCTTTAGCCTTATTCCTCCTGAAAAAGCATCCGACCAAGCCCTACCTGCCCACCTTGCAACCTCCTTCTGCTCACTTCCACCCAACCTCACTTTTCACAACACTGCATTAGAATAGCTAATATTTTACTTACTAAATGAATGTTTTCACAATGTATTTTCTGTAATTGTAGCTTGTGTTTGATGTTATTTGTATGCATTATACTGTAGTTTTTAAATTTAGTACTGGAAAACTTGAGATGCATCATTTAATTTTCATAAGGATCACAAAAAAACACATTTAAAAACCAAAAAAATAAAGCACAATATAACAAATATGAGATTAGACAGCACAAAAAAGAAAATTTCAGCTGATAAAAGACTTCAGACACCTTACCCACATCTCAAAACTACTGACTGTAGAGATGCTAAACACAGACATTACCCTGAACTTTTATCATACAGTTAAAGCAGAAGGGTTACATAAAAGCATAAAGAAAACATTTATTGTACCAGTGTTAGGTATTTAACAGAGGTTCTTTTACCATCAGCGTGAATGTTTATTTTAGCAGAATGAAAAAAGTATTCAATTTTTTTTTTTTAATTTGGTTTACGAAAATTAGTCTTGAGCCAAGTTTGAACTGAAGTGAAGTCCATTTGTAGTCCATTTAGTCTAAAAATAGACAGATGGAGTATGATCTGCTTATAAATGAACGTGGCCATTAGAATAGACATGGGGATGATGATTAAAAATTTAAATAAAAGCAAGCCGAATTGAGAACCCTGAGCTACCCCCTTTTTAACAGTAGAATGTGCAGACCGAGCTGCTTTGAATTGAACAAACTAACGCCTTTTTTGTAGGTAAGGACTTGCTGATGTGTTAAACGTGCAGTGTACTCAAGTAGTCGCTGAACTATTTTAAATTTTTGATTATTCATAAACGCCGACAAATCCCAGATTACCTCTTAAAATCCAAATAAAAAACATGGGGGTTGCTTCAATCTTCAACACCACATCAATATCGGTCCTCGTGTTTGTCTACATCGGAGGGCCGAAGCAAAATGACCACTCCCCTCCTTTTTCCTGCTGTCCTCCAATCAATTTCTCCCTCCCTTTGCTCCCCCTCCTTTTATCTCTTTTCACCTCCATCTACCCCTCTCGCTTGCTCTCTTGCCTTTTGCCCACCTCCATCTCTCTACAGCCCCAACCCAATCACTACCCCCGTCTGTCCGTGAATGAATGCTCACTGACTAGTGGAACATATGCTGCTGGTTGTTCAATACCCTCCCTCTGAGCGGGGGTGCATCCATGCGTGTGTGTGTGGGTTGTGTATGTGCGTGAAAAAAACTGTGAGTTTGTGTGTCTGTCCCTGTGTGAATACAAAGCGATGTGTGTGCGTGTGTTCATTGAAACATATGCCTCCTGTTGCACATCGGCCATCTGTTCCATGAATGGACTGATGGAGTGCTGCTGTAACCATGACGATAGGCCATTCAGTCAAATAGCCCGTCAAACAACCCCTGGCTCTGTGCGTGTATGTGTCTCTGTGTGTGCATGTGTATTTGTTGTATGTGTTTATGTTTAGGAATTGCTCGGTGGAGTAAAGGAATTCCCTCATGTTGATGAAATGGGGTTAACACTTCAAGACAACCTGGAGATACTGGGCTCATCATGCAGATGGATCATTTAGAAACCATTGTGAGAAGATAGGGATATTTTGGGGTTGTGTGGGTAAAAAACAAAATGAATACTTAAATTTATCCAAAATTAGATTAAGATTTTATCTCTTCTAATTTGGAAAAATCAAGTTAGAAATGTTTGTTTCAGTCAAGTGGAAAAAACTTTCAGCAAGAAGATTTTGGTGGTTTAAAAAAAAACGTATTTAAACAGCAGCAAAGCAACAGTAAAAATGAATATTGAGTTTCAACTGTCTCTAACCGCTGGTCTATTCATCTGCACCCTCATCAGACCATTTAGCGACCCCACCCTCACACACACACACACTTGCACTGCCCCACCCAGTGCAGTGGTCTGCTGGCCATATGTCAGCCCCATCTCTTGTGAGACACCTCTCCTGGGACCTCCTCTTCTTTTGTATATGGGTCCCTGTATTTGCCATGTCCCCTATCTTCACAATCTCTTTATACTTTGTTCAGTGAAAAAAAAAAAGTAAAAGAAGCTTATAAATACAGGGGATAAATGACGGTGAAGAAAAAATTGTTTCAGAAGTTGAAATGAGCCTGTGAAACTAAACGGCCTGTTTTCCTCCAGGACAACACTGAGATTGATTTCAGGAGACTGTAAACTGAATTAGCATCTCACTGAGTTTTCACAGTGGCTCTTGTGTGTTTGTGTGTATATTTTTACTGGTAGGCATATCCACCAGAGTAAAAAGCAAACTGTGGGTAGACAGTGTCTGCAAATCCAAAGTTCTGCACTGTTTTCCACATATCGATTACTTCATGTCACACATGATTACTAATTGTCCAGAAGGTTGGGTTTTTTGCTCCCTGACATGATGGGGTCTTTTTTAGGATTGTACAATTCTTTCAGACCAAGACATTAACCATTAACAGATAGAAAACCTTTACAGAAAAACATGTATTTCTTTCTTGTCATCAAAAACTTCCTGGTGTAAAGTGTTGGATTCGTTTAATAAACTCATCTGCAACATATTAAATAACATGTAATGAAACATTTTTAACGCTACATGTAGTATTTTTATGTGAACCATTTACGCAATATGTTTTTACAGTGAAAGAACGCATGAACACCTATTTAGAGATAAATTAGAAGAAAAGTTAAGCCACAAATTCGCAGTTTAAAATTCAGCATTTTTATGTTTGTCCAGGTCTAGCAGATCAGCTGAAACACTTTTTAAGAATGATAGTACATGCAATTACCTGTTTTATTGTGCGAACATAAAAATGAACTTCTAAGTGAATATTCTTTTCAATGGTCTTCAAGTCTAATGAAAGTATGAACCATTTAGTTTTGGAGGTTTAGGTTTAGGGTAGATTGGAAATATTAATGTTAGGTTTGTAGTTAAGTTTGTTGCTTCCTCCGCAGGGTGGCTGGTCTCTCACTCAGAGATAGGGCGAAGAGCTCTGCCTTCTGGGAAGAGCTCGAAGTAGAGCTCCTCTGGATCGAGAGAAGCCAGATGGGGTGGTTCGGCCATCTGGTTAGGATGCCTACCGAGCGCCTCGCTGGTGAGGTGTTTCGGCTACGTCTCACCCAGAGAATAAAATAAGTTTTTCAAGAAAAACTTATTTGCTAATTATATGAAAACATGTGACACTTTACAAAATCTTTACAACAGAAAACCTTCCTTACAGCTAACCTTCATACTATGACATTTAATAGTATCTAGATTAACAGAATCAATATGCATAAACAACATTTCTTGAAGACAAGAGGGGTGTTAGCAACCTTAATATTTAATTCAATTAAATGTTTGCCGAGGGACTTTTTTAGTTTTACCCTTTTTGCTCCAAATCTGAGTTGATCCTTTAACTTTGTAAGTCTAATCTACAAAAAGAGTTTGCATGTCTTCCCCATTAATGGGTGTTTTTTTTCTCCTGAAAGTTCCACAACATGCAAACATTACTGGTTTAATTTGAAACATCTTGTGACTGTCTCTTATTGTGCAGCCCTTTGGCAGACCAGTGACCTGTCCATGGTGTACCCCACCTCTAACCTGTTGACGAGCTGGAGTAGGCTCTGGTCTATGAGCAGTTTGCAAAATGAAATGAAAAATTTAATTTAGTATCAGAATCAGAGAAATACTTTATCGATCCGACATGTGGTACAATTGTGTGAACCTCTCTGTAGCATTTCTTCAGTTTGTGTGTGGAAGCGTGATCATTTTAGGATTAATTAATTAAGTTTAGGGAACATATTAACTTGGTTAGGTTTAGTAAAAAAGCATCCAAATATGGTAAAAAAAAGTTTTTTTTATACAATAGGCTCATAAAATTCTTGAGCCCACTGCAGTCTGACTGAAGCTCCTGTAAAAGTAATTAAGACCATGTTTGGTAAGGATCTTAGATGTTTATTTTTAGATGAGAAACTTTGATTAAAATAGTTGGCTTTTATCCCTTTGATTCTCTTATTTCTCTTTTATGTTAACAAGTACTTAGTGTTAATTGAGGTTGATTCATTATGCTTCCTACCACACATTTAGGACCAAACATGGGTATAACCATCTTAATAAAACTTCATCTACCGGCATCGGGGTGCTGGGGATTGACAATCTTATGGAACCAGTTCTAATTGGCCCTGATATTCAACAAGAACATTAAGTCTGAGTCCTTTTTCTTAAAAAGTGGTGAAAAAAAATGTGATTTGGTTTCCACTCTGCATGTGAAAACCACAAATCTTAAGTTTTGGCATTGATGTGGAATATCACACTTTAAATTGAGAGTTAAATAAGGATTCTAGTAAAATAGTTCCATTTAGTCTGGCAGATTAATCGTCTTACTATTTATTTCTTTATTTGTCAACCCTCATTTTCTCATAGTTATGAAACCAAAATCCCCATCATAATAAACAGGAATCATTTCCGAGTGATAAATTAGTTTGGATAGAGTTTTTAAATATGTTGGATTTGGTGGTGCCCGCAATTCTGCACTCTCAGTGGGTGAAGATAACAACATATCCCACAGGCCTGATTGTGAAGCTTCTGCTTTTTGTTTCTTGGCTCCGTCTTGAGCAGCTCAAAAGCTATCTTGGTTGACAGCTGTAGAGAAACACACAAGCAGACACGATGAAGACAATGTATCCGAGTGTGGGAATGTAACATTGTGCAACTATAGTTGTATCACAGAAAATATTTAGCAAGCACAGCATGACTGCCCACAATATTCTCGACTAGTTATGGTTAACCAAAATGTCCATCTGCTTTCTGGATATGTGCATACAAACTATGGTAGGATGCCACATCTGGCCATGTTTGCTCATGAGCATTTCAACTGCAAACTCAAAGCCCCAGACCATAATCCAAATGTTTTTTATTTCTCCCCCACCCCTTTCTTAATGTCCCTTTTGTTTTGTTGGATCTCACCACTTTCCCTTGTCTTCTCTTCATCTTACCTCCTCTTTTATCTTTGTCTGACATCTGTATAAAGACGATCTGGGTTTTGTGGAATTGTCTCCAATGTTGTCAGTCTTTCTCACTGCTTCACAAAGTCTTGCTTTTAGTTTGGCCGAGAGCAAAGCAGTTGCGAAAATGTTCTTTCTAGCAACCCAAAACTGGAAATTTACTGCTTGCGTTTACCTGTTTAGATGGTAGTGGTTTGGGTAAAACTCAAAAAAAGCATATGTAGGTTTAAAAAAACCCAAACATATTGTTAGTTTTAGTTTTGCTTTATGCATTTTTATAAAATAAGTTTTTGATAGTTAGCTGCAGCATTCGCACCGAGACTGTTTCCATCTTCTATTTTGTTGTTTGTAATGATGAAAGATGGAAGTAAAGCCTCAAGTGTTTTGTCTCTTCCTTTGTGGCAGTCATTTTTACGGATGTCTGTGGCTTCAGCTCTCACCGTTGTTGTCAGCAGAACATGTGGGAGAGCAAACTCATATGTGGCAAGCAAGAATTCTTTGGAAGAGATTTTTTTAAATCATTTTTGGCTGTTGCTGAAAGTCAAATATCCATTTGTGCTAATTTAGCCTAAAAAATATGTTGATGAATAAGATGCTCAATTTCTACGATGCCACAAAATTGTTGAACACATCTAAATGTTTATATATTAAACTTAAAAAATAATATTCTTATGGGTTTAAACTTATAGAATTATTACTTGAAGAAGTTGTAGACCATTTTTTGTGCATCAGGAAAACCACAGCCTATCTTTGCTAATTACTAGACAATAGGCGGGGTACACTCTTTACAAGTTGCTAGTTAGTCACAGCGCTACACAATCACAAACATCCAGTCGCGTACACACTCAAACCGTTAGGTCATTTTAACCAACTAATCAATCTAATGTATATCTTTGTTTTATTGAGAGGATTGCTTTTTATAACCAGTAGTTTATAAACCAACAAAGTTTTAATCTGTAATGAGCTTCCTCCGCAGGTTAGCGGAGCTCTCACCCAGAGATCGGGTGAGGAGCTGTGCCATCCGGGAGGAGAGGAGCCTCCAGGTCAAGAGAAGTCAGATGGGGTGGTTCGGGCATCTGGTCAGGATACCCCCCGAGCGCCTTGCTGGGGAGGTGTTTCGGGCACGTCCCACTGGGAGAAGACTAATAGGCAGTCCCTGGACCCGCTGGAGACACTATGTCTCACAGCTGACTGGGGAATGACTTGGGATCCTTCCGGGTGAGCTGGAGGATGCAGCAGGGGTGAGACAAGCCTGGGCTTCCCGTCTTAGGCTGTTGCCCCCCCCGGCCGCCCCCGACCCGGCTCCGGATAAGCGGAAGACGACGGAACGGGAAAGTTTCAATCTGTCCTAAACTCTGTTATATTAAAGCAGAGCCAACTTTATCATTTAAATCTTCTTCAGAAAGAAGTCCCAGTGTTTTTATTTAAGCAGTATTAACACTAATGTCACAAATTCTGGCCTAAAAACCTTTTTTAGACTGTAAATTACCTTAGTTCTCAGCAGTAGAATAGAAAACAACAAGTATGATTTTCTATGAATAATGTGAGCTTAACTGTTGTAGGGTTTTTTCCACATTTTTATAATTCAGTCTTAAAATAGCCCAGATTTTTATTTCATTTTTTTGGTTTGTTTTGCACATTAAAACAAAATAATTAAAAATTCAACAGTTTATCTAAATTGAAAAAAAGTTTTGGTTTAGTGGTACTAAAAAGTCTAGACAAATTTAAGTTTTTTAAAATGATTTTCTTCAGAAGACATTCTGGTGTTTTGTTGTGGATTCTTGCTGAAACTAATTTATCAGTTTTATGAGCGAGTTCTAACCCATGCTGCTTGAAGCTTCCTAAAGCTTCATAAATCACTGCACTTTTAACGTTTCCATGTCTTTTTTTTCCTTTCTTCATCTTCACTCGCATCGGTCTGTCTTGCTCTTTTTCTATCTTCCAGTAACGCTTTAACCCTCCACAGATGACTTTCTGCAGAGACTTCCTCTGAAGCGCGTATGGGTCACATGCATGACGGTCAGGTTAACTGGCAGGCAAGATGAGTAGGTAGGAGGAAGGTGGTCACGGCCAAAGGTCAGAATAACGAGGAAGTCCCAGAGTTCAGAGCAGATTCCCTCATCCTCCTGGGATGTGATCACGACAGAAATCCCCTTTGATTCACTGCTCACTTTCACAGATTATTCCTGAGACACTATTTTGGTCATGACTTTATTTATTGGCCCTGTGGGTGATTTTTAAATTTTTTAAAATGATTTAAATATTACATTTTCTGCTCCAAGGCTCTTAGCATGTGGCCAGTTTCCATTGTGTTTCTTCCAGACTGAAAGCAACAGGTGTTTTTTATTCCGACACAACCACAAAATAAAATATTTGTCTGTTTCACCACACGACTAAGTCTGCACAGTGTAGTTATAAGCACACATAATTGGTACTGTAACACATACATGCCATGCACACTTCATCATGCCCACACACATACATGCATGAGGATTTTTTTCCCCGCAACCACTCGACACAATTGGTCGAAACACAGCACAACAATGAATACACAACCACGAAGCCAGTTACGAGAAGAACAACTATTAAAAACGAAAAACATGAAAAGCACCAAAAAACAATTACCAACTTCTTGTAAAACATCCAACATGTTAACTTGGGAAGCACGATTTATTTAGGATACCAGTAATTAAACAGGCGACAATACAAGGAAGAATACAATGTCCCAGAAAATAGCAAACAGGTGAAGAAGATTCGACCTTTTCAGGGTGGTAGGAGACACTCTACTGAACACAAAAATGAAAAAGAAAAAGTTTGACGATTTAAACAGAAAACATCTCCTTTCGGCATTTCTCTTCAGGGGTCACCACAGCAAGTCAGTTTCTTCCATGTAACCCCATCTCCTGCATCTTCATCAGTCACGCCAACTATCTTCATGTCTTCACTGTATCCATGAACCTCCTCTTTGGTCTTGCTTTGGAACTCTTGCATATTTTTTTATATAAAATACATGAAATGTTGTTTTGTCTTATAAAATAAACTAAAGCCAATCATTTGTTTTGATTAGGATGCTTTAGAGGTTTTTTTATAGTGAAAATGTTCAAAATTCACGTTTTCATCTTCATTCTGTTTTATGTTCATTTTGAATTTTTTATATAAACTCCTATTTCAGAGCTACACCGTGGCGCAGTGGTTAGCGCGGTGGTCTCACAGCAAGGAGGTCAGGGTTTGAGTCCTCAAATGGGGATGAGGTTTGGAACACTGTTATTTCTGTGTGGAGTTTGCATGTTCTCCCTGAGTGTGCGTGGGTTTTTTTGGGTTCTTTGGTTTCCTCTCATCCTCCAATAACATGCATGTTAGGTTGATTGGCCACTATAAAATTGCTCCAAGGAATGAGTGTATGTTTGTGAATGGTTGTCTGTGTGTGTGGCCCTGAAGCAGAGAAGCACCCTATTAGGGGTGTATCCTGCCTCTCGCCCTAAATCAGCCAGGATAGGCTCCAACATTCCCCGCAACCGTCCTAAGGATATACAGTTCAGAAGAAAAAAATGAAACTCCCAAGTCACCTTTAATTTGGTTTTCTGGACATCTCTTTTCTGAGATTTTTTTTTTTGTTAAGATTTTATTTTTATAATATTTTGTTTTCTTTTTCTGAAGTTGTTTAGTGCACCACAGGGTTGAGACTTTTTTTTCCCCAACATTTAAAAACCCATCAGACCATAGTAGCCTTTTCCCCACTGAGTATAAATCACAGCCATGGCTGTAAATCTGAAAGTGGGAACACTTTGATCGTGGTAAAGAAGTGCTAATGTGTGTGTATGTGTGTGTGTATGTGTGTGTGCATATGCATGTGAACCTGATAGGTATTTCTTTCACCAACTTTGGGCATTTGAGGAATCAACCAAATCACTCCAAACTGAGTTGGTCCTACTGACTGTTTCCTTTTACACCCAGTCAAGCACTTCTAATTTAAAAATACTGTGTGGTAAAATGTTTACGCTGGACACACAAACACTGACCTTGTTTTTGTGTGTGTGTCTGTGTGTGTGAAGGACTAACATCTCAGTAAAAAGCTGGTAACTTCTCAGCAGGTACATGTCAGCTCATCCCGCTCTTTGATAAGCACAGTCACTTCCCTTTAACATGGAAATGACAAACACACACATTCACTGTCTATTGTGTCTTTGTCCTGTCATGTGGTCGACCTTTTTTTTCTCCAACACTGAGTTGTTATCTTTTGAAATGGATCAATTTGGTGTTTCGCATAAAAAGATTATTTCTTTCACAGTTAGAAAATTATACGTATAATCTTTCTAATTTTGCATCACAAAAACATTTGTTATTGTCTGTTATTTAGGTTCTAATTGATAAAAACATGTGTATTTATCAGAGAAATGTGTCATAAATTAGTATTTGGAACACTATAAAGTTTAAGTATTTTATAATATGAAAAATTATTTCCTAAGAAATATGTGGAGTGATTTATTATACTTTTATTAAACAAGTTTCAAGTTTTAAAGTGAGAAAAGAAGTCATAAAACATTTAGTTTTGACACCGAGACCAACTTCAATGGGCCACAAGACCGTTTTGTTTTTTCCCAACCTCATTTAGTTCAACAAACCACCAGAACAGAATGATTTCTGTCTTGTGAGACCTTTTGATAGTTTTTGCTTTACTTGTCAAATCAAGAGTAAGAATATAAATGGTAACAAATGAAACAATGGCAACTCTGTGTGTCACTGGCTGTGAAAAGCTATTAAGGGAAAGAAAAAGGGCTGCACTTCATAGCTAATTTTATGCATAATCTATGGCACATGCATGACAAATATATGGTAAAATTACATCATTGACATGTGATCGGCATTTCCCTCAGGGGTCGCCACAGCAAATCAGTTTCTTCCATCTAACCCTTCCTGCTGCGTCTTCTTCGGTCACGCCAACTATCTTCATGACTTCCTTCACTGTATCCATGAACCTCCTCTTTGGTCTTCCTCTTGGCCTTTTTCCTGGTGGTTCCAAACCCAGCATCCTTCAGCCGATGCACTCTCTCTCTCTCCTCTGCACATGTCTAAACCATCTCAGTCTGGTCTCCTTGACCTTATTTCCAAAACCTCTAACAATGCTGTTCATCTGATATATTCGTTTTTAATCCTATCAATCCTGGTCACTCCCAGAGAGATCCTCAGCATCTTCATCTCTGCTACCTCCATCTCTGTTTCCTGTCTTTTTGTCAGTGCCACTCTCTATACCAAAAAGCATGGCTGGTCTCACTACGGTTTTGTACACTTCCTTTTCATTTTAGCTGAAACTCTTCTATCATACATCACACCTGATACTTTTTCCACCCATTCCAGCCTGCCTGCACATGCTTCTTCACCTCTTTTTCACACTCTCCATTGCTTTGGACTATTGTCTTATTTAAGTCTCAGTCTTTGTTTAACTGGCTCAGAATAAAATATTGTACAAACTAAAGAGATAAAATGAGCTGACCAACGTACAAATGTTGAAGGAAAAACACAACTAGTTTACCAGGAAGTAATATCTTTGTATTACAATACACCTGTTTGTCAAAGTGAAATGGTTCAATGAAAAAAAAAAAAGTCAATTCAAATTATTCTACACCATCTCCATCACGGCAGCAGCTCTTAATATGAACCGAGTTTGCTTTATAATAATGATTGTAACTTTCTGTAATAACATAAGCTAAGAAAAATGACTTTGATCTAAAGGGATGATGGATTCTTGTCCCTAGGGGAACAGTTATAGAGTGACCGAGTCAATCCTGACTGTATGCTCCCTCATTGTGATCCACCAAGTGTGTATTAGGGATTAGGAGGTTAGTTAGAAGATCATCTCCTATATTGTCAATGAGGTGTGAACCCCAGCCTCCACCACCCCAACATGCACCCCTTTTTTACACCAACCCAGGTGTCAAAGCCCCCACAGAGGTGTCAGTTATCACCGGGGTGGGAAAGAGCTGCTTTGCAACAACACACACACACACACAGATACCAGAGGATGACTCAAATTGGAAAATGTCTCCTCTTCTTAGTAGATATTAAGATTATCAAGTCTAGACAAGAATGATAAAACCGCTGTGCTTCCTTAAACAACGTGTTGGCAACTACAAGAGTGGCGTTAGTTACGGATTTATCCAATCAAACTTCCTGTTTAGAGATTACTGACTTTATGCTGATCCATATCTCCTGACACATGCTGCTTAACTGACACTCACTCACAGATTTATCTCTGACTACCTGACAGGAGTCTGTTTTTAGGTTGTGTATCTTGCTCTGCTCTCCCTCCTCCTTTCCTCTGAAGATAAATATGTCACTCACTGCAGGAGAGTCCAACGGAGATGTTTGCATCAGAGATAAAGATGCTTAGGATCTCTCTGGGAGTGACCAGAATGGATAGAATCAGAGGAACAGCACTTGTTAGAGGTTTTGGAGATGAATTCAGAGAGGCCAGACTGAGATGGTTTGGACATGTGCAGAGGAGAGAGAGGAAAGATGCTAAGTTGGGAACCATCAGGCAGGAGGCCTAGAGGAAGACCAAAGAGGAGGTTCATGGATACAGTGAAGGAAGACATGAAGATACAGTAGTTGGTGTGACCGAAGAAGATGCAGCACATAGGGTTAGATGGAAGAAACTGACTTGCTGTGGCGATTCTGAAGGGAAATGATGGTAGGAGAAGAAGAAGACTGAATTTGAGAACATTCAAACCCTACACAGTGTTTTAAGTCTTGCTTGGCTTGAGATTGGGACTTGAACCAGTGACCTTCTTAATCTGCAACAGCAGTGTCAAACCTTTACCCCACAAAGTTTGAAAAATTAGTTTGAAATAATTTTCAAATCTGGTATTTTGTTTTGTACATAATCTTGAAGTGTGACTTTATAGTGGATCAAGTCATTGATTTACGTAAACATTTATCCAGGTAACTCCAGCTTATCAGACACTCTGAATTTCTGTCCTTTTTCACTTTTAATTTTTAGTAAAAATGTTTTGTCACGACCGTTATTTACAGTGTTGTTGCCTTCTCAAAAGATTCCACTTTTGCGCTCTTTCTTTTTGTGGGTGATCTTGTACAAAGTAATCCCTTGGATATTAAAACAGCCAACCTAGCGTGGTTGAACTGATGAGTGTAACACAGACCAATAACAAGCTTAAAGATTTAGAGTTTTTTAATGAAGAGTCCCACCAGCAACAAAAGAAAAATTTCCTCCTGTTCTTCCTTTCAGTTTTTTCCCCTCATTCTTCTTTTGTACCCGTCTAATTTAGGCATTTTGGCTCCCTCAAAGTTCTATTTTATGGATGGGAATGGTGTGGACTGCAGATGGTTGCAATTTGTTGACGGCAAACCAAATTTTCGGTGTCTGACTTTTGGTACAACTGTTGAAAGTTTCTCATATTAAACATCAAACAATTTAATTTCACTATAACTACAAAAAATTGATCTTTTGTAATATTTCAAATAACAAACTTAGGCAATAACTGAATTGAATTTGTTAAAACACCTCGTAAAGATCTTAAAAAGCCACATTGACTGAGATCCGTGCAGTTGGTCTTGACACCCACTGTGACATCAGTCACGTTTAAAATTAGATAGTACATCAACACAACCCTAAAAACCAATGTCCTTTCTAATTGTTGTTTGTTGAGCAGACCTTGCAGACTTTCTAATCCCACTACGAACCAACACTGTCCTTAGCTGAGACTGTTTGATCTGTAATTTGATGTTCTCGTGTCACACCTTCAACTAGTTACTACTTAAAATGATTTTCTTAACCCTTCTCTTAATTTTGTACTTTGATAATATCATGTTGTACCACACCAAAGATCTAAATGTTACTTGGACTGGCCACGTAAACAGCTAAGTATAAACAAGCGTAAGGCTTGTTGTTTGCCATCATAATTGTGGTCGCTGCAAAATGAGACATTTTTAACAGCATCTTATTTTAGTGATGCAAATATGTAGCACTAGGAGGCCCGTTTCATTGTAATGAGCTGTCATAAAGAGCAGTTATTTGCTTCAAGGCCATTTTTCATGTTTACTAAAAATGCACTCAGAAAGTCATTTGTCTTTTGAATGCAATTAAGTTAATTATAAAGTTTGCACCATAAGTAGTCCTCTTCATTTGAGCTGTAACCACTGTTAGGTTTTGGTGGTGTCAATACTATATATTAAAAATTTTTAACCTATAACGCACCCCTATACTCTTACAGATCAGGCGGACAAAGGCAAGAAAATACATTTAGAAATTAATCATTTAATAAATTGTTGTGACATTTTTTTTGTTTTAAATGTCAGTCACTGACACAAGATGAAGAAAAAGAGCAAATGTGTCATCTAGTGGAAAGAGACAGGAGGTGCAGCATCAGCTGCAGGCACTGAAATACAGTATGTAGTGGGAAAAAAAACTCCCAAAGTTAAGTGATATCACTCAATAAATAAAAGAATGATCAAGTTTTAAATAAGTATTTTTTAAATATTGGATTGTTCAAATTTTTTACTTAATTCATTATTATTAAGATACTTTATAATTAAGCTTTGGTGACAAACAAGTTAATTAAGAATAAACCAAAAAAAAGAGTGAACAGAAGAAAATTAGTATTACTTCTGTGCTAATTAAATATATAGATTTCTTAAAAAAAAAAAAAAAACACACATAAGTTTTTTGCATTTTGACATGATTATTTTTGTGTATTTAGAGTTTTTGCAAAGAAATTGAATATTTGAAAGATTTGTAGTGGTGTTCCACAGGCTTGCTTTGCTGATACAAGATCAACAGCAAAATAACTACAAACTTAAAAAAATATGGGATATTACATTTTTTAAACTTTAAATTTGGAAATAAGTTCTAATTAAATGCTTCGACAAAAAAGGCTTCTAAGAAATAGTATTTGACTATTAATATTCACAACATTAGAATTAAAAGGTATTACGACTTCATTAAAAAGGAAAAAAAAAACAACAACTTGTAATTGGTGGTGGGGGGGGGGTTATTGCTTTGGTAGAATTGTATTGCAAGAAAGTTGAAATTAAGATTTCTTTCTGGCTAAAAAGCCTTTTTAAAAATTCTTAAATCTATGCAGCATAGAAGCAGAAAAAGCTCAGTATATGGAAAGACACCCAGGCCACAACACGCACGTCATCTAGCGCGCTAGATTTTAAAATTAGCACGCTAGATTTATCAATTTAGGTATCTAATTTACGTGCGTGTGATGGTCCGGATGGCTTTTCATACTTAGCCTTCTGGACTTTGGGTAATTTATAAATTAGATCACATTTGCATTAAAAAAGCTGTATTGTAGCTCATGTATGGTGCAAAAAATCTCAGAAACTTAGAAATATGTTCTATTTCTGTGCTTATTTGACCAAAAAAAGGGTTTTGAATAAAAATATTTTTCCACACAATGTACACATCAATATAATTTGGAGCTCTTGTTACATTTTTACAACCAAAAAATTTCAATTTTGTTACAAAGTTTAAATTGTTAGGGATTTTGAAAAATCTTCTTGAAAGAATTGTATATAGTAGAAAAGTGGCAATTAAGGACATCTTTGGCATTAATCATGAAATAATTGTAATTACTAATTCATTTAAAATAAAAAATAAAGTGTTTTTTGTAGTTTTAAATGCAACATGAAACCTTTTAATACAACATTGGCTTCTAGTCATAGTAGCCTGTAGTGCCTCCAATCATAAATTTAAAAATAAAGCAAAATATTTTTGTTTTTTTTGGCATTTTCTTACCACTAGAAAATTGTGTAAATGACGTGTAAATTAGTAATTTTTCATCTTTCTGTCTAGCATTTTGTTCCTCTATTTTTTAATGATTTGAAGTTCAATTGAAATGAACAGATTTAATGCTAAAACAAAATACTATAAAGAATTTTAAATGGAAATCTGTTCCTAACATTAAGTCTAATATAAACACTTTTGTGTTTGAGCTCAATGTATTTTCATGTGGTCTTTTTAAGGTAAAAATAAAAACTGAATTATGAGATTTTGTTCTTATTAAAATACAAATGACCCAAATATTCTTTCCAGTATAAAATATACTGGAAAAATATTGCTGTTCAGACATTAATGGAAAAGATTGCAAATAGTAAAAATCTAAGATGCTGTGTTTATTTACTTCAATGTTAATTGTTGGATTTTCATTCTTAAAAAATGCTTTGTGTCCTTTCCTCATATTCTTCCTAATTTAATTCCTTAAACCTCAAAATCTCAGTTCCCATGCATTATTGTCTTATTTCTAATTGCATAAAAAAAAATTAGCTACAAAATGATTCACTGCAGAATAAAGCCAATCACTTTTCCTCATTCATGAAATTCTCCCTTTCTATACTGCTTCTGATTGGATGATCAGAGGAATAGGGTTTCCATTCATTACTTCATTCCATTCATATAATTTACTACATGATTATTTAGAGGAATGCAAGTGATCCACTCTTCTGACATTTTCACCTTTCACCCCTTTTTCATTTTCTTCCTATTTTTCTTTTGACCTGCTACACATCCATTGCTTCATTGCATTTATTACACTCTATACATCCTCGCTTCCTACAACATATCCTGTGTTTGCTACATTACTCCCAACCCCCTCCTGTTCTAAGATTCTGTGCTGGTTTGCTATTGGGTGTTGTGTGGGGTGATGGTTGTGGTTTGTGTCGGTGATATCCCCAGTGCGTGAGCTGGCTTACAGCCTCTGAGCTGCAGACATTCTTACTAACACTGCAGCCTTGCAGTATCTCTGGAAGAAAAGGGAAAGATAGAATGACAGTTTGTCTCCTCCCTGATGCTGAACATCTGGGAGATGCTAATAGCTGCTTATAGCTGCTACAACTGGACTGATGGACTGAAGCTATGATGTACATTAAGTTTATTTTGATGAATTAATGAATATCCTAATGCCTGAGATAAAAAGTACAAGAAGAATCTACAGTTTGCAGACATGCTAAATGACTCATGGATCTTCCAAGTGCGTCTTCATGCTGAGGTGAGATTAACTCCTTAAGTATGTACATACGTAGTTATTATAGTTTGTTACACATGTATCCATTAATCATATCTGATAACAACACTTAGGAGTCAGATTCACTGCATCATGGAAGATTGTTTACTATAAAGCATCACACTTCCTTCACAGAAAATTGTTTCCAGTGAACTGGATTGTTTGGCCAAATCATTCATTTCTTTTATTAGGAGGGTGTTGTCCCTCCACAGTCAACTGGTACAGCATCCTCAGAGTGGGATGTAGTGGTGAGTAAGGTTAGGTGTGGTTCAGAGATGAACAGGAACCATGTGGAGGAGGATTTAGAAAAGGGTGTGGAAACATGGGCTGACATAATGCAGTAAAAACTGATTATTTTGATCATTTTATTTAAACAGGCAAAAATACGAGATAAATTTATGATTAAAACAAAGATTTGTCACTCAGTAGTGTGGACGAAGAAGTAAAATAAATCTAAACAATACACACATTCACAACAATTCCTACATGTTTTGGAGGAACTGAAAAACAGTCAAAGGATTAATGAAAGTAATAGATCCAAAAAGCCAAGAAACAGATTTGCACGGAATTAGTCATGTGATTTTTGGTCAGCCCTGTGTGATTAGAGAGATGGAGGGCAGAAAAACAAGACGAGAAGAGAAAAAAGATTGGGTTTTTTTACAAACGGTTGTGGTGAATTTCAGAATTTGCTGCTGTTGTGATTCGAGGAATTTTGTGAGGTTGAGAAAAAGATCAACTTTAAAATATTATATATTGGGTGAGTCTATTGATTTATTTTAATTTTAATCAAAAGTAAGTGACACCATGATGAGAATTATTACTTCCTATTGAATAATGTAAAGCAACATAGAGAATGGTTTGTTAAATCTGATTGATTCACTAAATCATAACAGAAATAGAAAGACAGATTTTGGTCATTTGTAACTTAGCATGTAGAAAACAAAACAGCAATCTAAATGAATATGAATGGATTTTAAATAATTTCATTCCAGATTTATATATATTTAACGACTGACATGGAAAAGGAAGCTGTTTTTTCCTGAGTTTCGTTCTACTTTCTGCTTTAATCTAATAGGCAGGTGGTCCTGTTCAACACATCCCGAATCTGTGGTCTGATCCTGGTTGTCAGAAAAAAGCACAGCAAACCCTGACAGTGACAAACTGCTCCAGCGAGAACAGCGTCAAGACTGTTGGACTTCTTCTCTTATTAGGAATTTGACTACACCCATCATCATCATGTATTCTCCTCAAAGTCTTCATCGCTGGGGGATTACACACAGTGAGAGTATGGAGCGGTTAGCATACAGCCAAGGTATGATGGAATGGTATGAAGGTATGATGAGCACACTTTTGTCTGACAAGAAAAAAAAAAAGCTGTGGGTGGTGACCAAAAGAATGAGATCATGGATACAAGCGGCCAAAATGTGCTTTCTCTGCAGGGTGGCTGAGCTCTCTCTCAGAAATAGAGTGAGGAGCTCTGCCATCTGAGAGGAGTTAGGAGTAGAGCTGTTGCTCCTCCAGCTCGAGAAAAACCAGATGGAGTGGTTCAGGCATTTGATTAGGATGCCTCCCTAACACCACGCTGGTTAGGTGTTTTGGACACGTTCCGCTGGGAGGAGACTC
Organism: Neostethus bicornis; assembly: GCA_902685375.1. Classification (NCBI taxonomy): domain Eukaryota; kingdom Metazoa; phylum Chordata; class Actinopteri; order Atheriniformes; family Phallostethidae; genus Neostethus; species Neostethus bicornis. The sequence continues at coordinate 28,336,720 of LR738543.1, forward strand.
AGTCTCACAGCTGGCCGGGGTAAAACCTCGGAATCCTCCTTGGTGAGCTGGAGGATGCAACCGGGGTGAGAGAAACCTGTGTTTCCTGTCTGAGGCTCTTTCATGCATTTTTTTTTACACAAACACCATGAGATCAACCAAAACAAGCTTTGGGAGCTACCGATGATCATCGTATGATCATCGTATGATCATGATCATGAGGTGAAAGAATAATTTCCCTCAGAGCACCTGGAGATCTGTCACGGCACACTAGGGTGCCGCAGAACACTGGTTGAATAAGGTTGTTTTAGACGATCTTAATGAAAGGGAAAGTGTACAAAACCGTGGTGACTGAGGAAAAGACAGGAAACAGAGATGGAGGTAGCAGAGATGAAGATGCTGAGGATCTCTCTGGGAGTGACCAGGATGGACAGGATCAGAGGAACAGCACATGTCAGAGGTTTTGGAGATAAAGTCAGAGAGACCAGGCTGAGATGGTTCGGACATGTGCAGAGGAGAGAGAGAGAGTACATCGGCAGTAGGATGCTGGGTTTGAAACCACCAGGAAAGAGGCCTAGAGGAAGACCAAAGAGGAGGTTCATGGATACAGTGAAGGAAGACATGAAGATAGTTGGCGTGACCAAAGAAGATGCAGGAGATAGGGTTAGATGGAGGAAACTGACTTGATGTGGTGACCCCTGTAGGGAAATGCCAAAAGAAGAAGACGAAGTTCGTAATGAGATAGTGCTACCTTTTTCAACAGAGGTGCCATGCCATCAGCAACCTGTGTGAAATGATGCAGTGGTCCTACCTTTTCAGCAGAGGACGCCAAAGTATCAACAAAGCTGCCTGGTAGTGAAATGAGTTACTGCTACCTTTTCAGCAGCAGGGGGCAGCACATAACCAACAGCCTGCTAATGAAATGATGAAGTAGTACTACTTTTTCAGCATGAGATGGCGCTATGTCTGTGATGAGGTAATGATATCTTTTCAGCAGCAGGGAGCGCCATAGCATCAGCAACTTATGTGAAATGGTGAAGTCGTACCGCATTTTGAACAGGTGAGGGCGCCATACCATCAACAAGTTGTGTGAATTAATGAAGTAGTGTTACCTTGTCAGCAACAGAGGGCGCCATAGCATGAGCAGCCTGTAAGTGAAAGGATGACGTCTTGCTGCTTTTGTGTGTCTGCTGACACCGCCCCTCCGGTGGGTGCAGCAGGACTGGAGAGACGCAGAGTGTGGGCTAGGTTTGCAGGCTGTAAACAAATCTCAACACCACCGGGATGTAGGGATAAAAAATTCTTCTGAAAACTCTTTTCATTCCGTGAGATTACCGCTGATTGTAACGATCACCATGTAGTAAGTGGGTCGTTTATTAAAAGGTTTGACGGCCCGGTTTTCCCCTGACTGGATAGATCAATGGTAGCTTCATTTTTAAATCACACAGCTTGGATTTTATACATTTTTCTCATCGATCAGAAAAGCTAGTTGTTTTTTTTACGCACTTGACCATGGCCTCGGCTGCAGATCATGACCTGTCTCTGTCTGAAGTGGATACCAGCAAAGATAAATCTCAAGTGTTTGGTATTCTGAGGCTTCAGGAAGAGAAAGCAGGTGTTGGAGAGAAAGCTAGCAGCTCGGTGAGAGGAGGAGATGGAGGATGGCAGGCTCCGATCTTCGCCTTGGCCAGGAAAGCATCAGAGACCATCTCAGGAAGTATTCATGTTCTTCCTAAAGTATCAGACCACAGAACATCTCTTCCAGGAGAATGGGGGGTACAAGGTAGAGTACTGCTTTATATGGTGGATTAAAGGTGCTGTAGAAGATTTTTAATTATTCTTTTAGTCCAGTATTACTTTAATCTGACTTCATGGTGCACTAAAAATAATAAACTTCAGATTTTATGGAACATTGAATGGTTTGCCAATTTTGTATGGTGAGCAAAACTCATTGGTCCACAGACATTTCCATCACTTCCTGGTTTTGGTTACATGTAAGAATGTCTATTTCCATTTTTTTGTCTTCCTCTTATCCGAGATGGGGTCCCAGGTGCAACAGCCTCAGACTTGAAACCCAGGCTTCTCTTACCCTGGCTGCATCTTTCAGCTCACCCGGGAGGATCCTGAGGTGTCCCCTGTCCAGCTGTGAGACATGGGTTCTCCAGCGGGTCTGGGATCTGCCTCTGGGTCTCCTCCCAGGTAGGTGTTCCTATAGGACCATAACCAGATGCCCAAACCACCCCATCTGGCTTCTCTCGACCTGTAGGAGCAATGGCTCTACTCCAAGCTCCTCCCAGATGACATAGCTCCTCACTCTATCTGTGAGTGAGACCCCAGCTACCCTGTGGAGGAAGCTAATTTCGGACGATTGTATCCACGATCTGGTTCCTTCGGTCACCACCCATACCTGCTGACTATAGGTGAGGGTAGGAACATAGATCGACTGGTAAATTGAGGGCTTTGCTTTTCAGCTTAGCTCTTTCTTTACCACGATGGACCGATGCAGCGTGCTGATCATTGCAGGTGCTACACTGATCCATCTGTCAATTTCCCACCCCGTCTTTCCCCCACTTCTGAACCCGTTGAGGCAACTGTCCCTGACCCGCAGGGGGCACTCCACCCTTTTCCGGGCTAGGACCATCATTTCAGATTTGGAGGCACTGATTCCCATCCCGCTGCTTCACACTCGGCAGCAAATCAGCTATTTCAATATAATTATATTTATAGATCAATATCACAAAACAATTGGTATCGGATGGTATTTGCTGGAGACGCTAACCCAGGAGAAGCCAGAAAACCCCAAAGGTGGGTCTTGAGACTTGCCCTGTATTCACAAAAAGCTTCTAGGTTGTCGGTGTTCCATCCTCCCACGACGTTCCTATTTGGAGTCCATCAATGTGGATGTCACTATTTTCTCTATTCGGTGCAACTAATAAAGTTTTCACTGGAAGATGTGATGTTTTTTAGCTGCGATCGCTCCTCCCTTCATTCACAGTCATCCAATAAATTCTGCACTTGTTTATGCAACCTCACATTCATACTGGGAGCATCACATGCCAAGCAGATGCTGCTGGAAATGATCCCCAGAGGGTTGTCACACTTTGTACTCTGTTGTTTTTCTGTTGATCCCACTTCATTGTTGCCATTGGTACTGACCTAACAGGCAAGAGCTTCAATATACGTATATGCCGTGCAGCAGGTATTTATCTTTCTGACTAGTCAAGCTTTTTTTATCTCCTCCTACAAATGGGACCAAAAATAATCAGAAATCTGTCATATGTACATTACAAAGCTGCTTGTAAATTCTCTGTAGTGTTACGGTTTTGGATACTGACCAGATCCTAAAAAATGGCTTGAAACTGGCTTTGGAAAAGCAGTCAAATTCAAGGACAAATTCAATCTTCTATTTGTAGTTTTTTGTTTTAAATCCTTCAGTAGGTTCATTTTTATGGCTATTAGTTTCTGCGGTTGGAGTCACATGATGACTGTTTTCACTTCTTCAAGGCTCTTTGACTTTGTGCTTCAAGCAGACACAAGAAATGTCTTTTTATCCATTTCTGTGCCTCCATGTTGACTGTTTGCATTTGAAGCTCACCGACAAACCCTTTCAGCTGATGTTACTCTGTGTGTGGCTGGCTACACATTAACCCAAAGTTGCACATATGGAGTTATAAAAGCACCTCAAGAAAAAGCTTTAGAGATCTGGAAATGTAGGAGTTTATACGCACATAACAGATTGATAAATAAATAGATGAATAACAATCTACTGGTTGCAAGTTTCAAAGAATAATTTCAATTAAATTTTGGTTTAAAAAAAAGAAATTCTGGTCACTGTGGGCGTTGGCCTAGTGGTAGAGTTACAGTCTTTCAAACGGGAGAACCTGGTTTGAATTCCGCTGGGCCTTCCCTGGGATCACAGAAGTGACACGAAAACAAAAAAATAAAAAACAAATTCTGTGACACATTTTAGATCCAGGGCGGCATGGTGGTGCAGTGGGTAGCACAGTGGCGTCACAGCAAGAAGGTTGGGGTTCAAGTCCCGGGTGGGACGAGGCTTGGGACGCCTGTCTATCTGTGTAGAGTTTGCATGTTTTCCTTGTGTATGTGTGGGTTTTTTCCAGGTACACAGGTTTCCTCCCAACCTCCAAAAACATGCATGTTAATTTGACTGATCACTTTGAAATTGCCGCTAGGAATGAGTGTGTGTGGCCCCATGATGGACTGGCAACCTGTTCAGGGTGTACCCTGCCTCTTGCCTTAAATCAGCCGGGATAGGCTCTGGCATCTCACCTTATGGATAAGTGATTCAGAAGACATAACAAAACTTTTTATATCCAAAGTACTGCTAATTCAACCCATTTATTCTCTTTTTTAAGGTAAATTTGGACTTTAAACGAACAATTCTGAAAGTCTGACTGAAAATAAAAGTACCTTTAATCGGAAAATGTTTGATTGTAAGACCGTAGCCTGATGGCTTTGTTGTTGTTTATTTCCCATGTGGAAGTTCTGTAACACGTCCAGGGATTTGTAACGATATCTCCCTGTTATTAAAGCAAATGATTTCATTCTGTTTCATTTGCTGTTCTTCAGCTTTGCGAGACCCCATGGCCATGGAGCGAGCCAATCTGCTGAACATGGCCAAACTGAGTATTAAAGGTCTGATTGAATCAGCTCTGAGCTTTGGACGAACTCTGGATTCGGACTACCCGCCTCTCCAACAGTTCTTCGTGGTCATGGAGCACTGCCTTAAACATGGTCTTAGAGGTGTGAAAAAAATAAATTGCAATTAGTATTTTTTAAAGTTGTTTTTTTGTAAATAATTTCTTCTCTTTTTTTTTTTTTTTTTTTTTAGTGAAAAAGTCGTTTTTAGGTTTCAACAAGTCTCTGTGGGGACCTTTAGAGCTGGTGGAGAAACTTTGTCCAGAAGCTGCAGAGATCTCGGCCTCTGTACGAGATTTGCCCGGTCTGAAGTAAGAAATCCCTTCATTACTCCTCAAGTTGACTTGACCTAACATGATGATTGGAGAACATGAGACGGAGCAGTCACACACTTACAAACACGAGTAACATGAGAATCTAAGTGGATCCAGGGGACTACCTGTGTGTCATTTACTTTCACTTTACCTTTAACCAACCTTTTTCTTGCTTTCTTTTTTGTCTAACAACACTTTTTAAAATATATTTACATCTCTAATTGTACTTATGGGTGATGTAGATTTGCAGTATTTATTATTATATTTTATAAATTTGACTTTTTTACAGTTACAGAGACATTTGTAGACGGTGACATTTCAGACAGGCGGTGTAATGAGGAATATCCACATTCTGCCTGGACTAGCAAAATGAGGAACATCTGTGTTGGTTCAGATAAAAAGCACAGACTGTTTCCTTTTCTGATGCTGAGTCAGACCAACAGATGAACAGTGAAACAGTGCAGATCCAAAGCTTAGGCAGAACAGAGTAGAGAGGAATCCATGTCAACTTTCAGATCGCTTTATGCTGGAGGGATTTTTGGAAAAATAAAACATAATTTATGCGTCTTTATCAAATGTGGATATATGTATATGGGGTGCCTGTTTAGAGTATTATTATTGGGGCTCTCCAGCATAGGGCGCGGGGTCACGTCCTTGTGCGTTAAGCCGACCAGATGAACCAAGTTTTTCCATTGCTGGCGAACTGAGGCCAGCTTCTGCTTCCTCAACAGTGACTCCAAGTTGTTGGAGGTCGCCCGCGATTACGTCGAGCTATTGGTGTAGTTCAGGCATAGGCAAACTACGGCCCATGGGCCACATGCAGCCCGTTAAACGTTTTAATCTGGCCCGCCAAACTTGAAAAAATTAAATAAACGTTGTTAATGGTTTATTTCTCCTGCAATTCTGACGTTTCCTCACTAGATGATGTACTCTAGAAATATTGGCTTTTTGAGAAAACAACAACACTGCTCCTGTTAAAATGTGTGTTTCTCTGTGATGCGCATGCTGTCAAAACAACAGTGAGCCCAGATATGGAAAGCAATTGAGCCCAGTACACGGCTGTAAACAAGTGTGTTTTAAAACAAGCAAAATGTTACATCAAGCGCTTAGATTTCAAACCTAGCACTGCTAAATGCACGTTTTTAAGTGCTAATTCACTAGATTTTTTACCTAGTCCGCTAGATTTAAAATTTAACGCTCTTGATGTAATATTTTGTGCGCTTGTTTAAAATCTAGCACGCCATTCTATAGGTTTAATCTAGCGGTTACCAAAGCATGCCATCCATCTCCTCCTGTTCCGGCCCCCTGGTCAAATGTTAGGACTAAATGTGGCCTGTGAACCAAAAAGTTTGCCCACCTTGGTCTAGTTAGAATAATAGCCTTGGTTAACTGCTTCCAAAGACAAGAAATCTCACTCTACAAATTTTAGTTCCAAGCAGTTGATCAGCAGTTCGCTCCATCATGTCGTATGTTTTTTTCAAGTCTGATGCTTGTCATGCCATCATTTTTTTAACGTAACTGCTCTTAGCTGGTGCCATGTGATTAACTGATTAGCTATGTCTGCTAACAAGTATTAGAGTGTGTGACATGAGTAAACTTCTCAAATGATTAGAATGTGTTTGTGTTTTACAGGACTCCATTAGGCAGAGCTAGAGCCTGGCTGCGTCTGGCACTCATGCAGAAACGTCTGGCCGACTACCTACGGCTTCTCATCACTCGGAAAGACCTGCTCAGGTGAAATGATTGAAAAAACAGCCATCTGGATGATTTAATGTTGAGAGATGACTTGAACATTAAATTTTCTGTTCATCAGTGATTTTTATGAGAATTCAGCTCTGATGCTGGAAGAAGAGGGGGCTGTTATTGTCGGTCTGCTCGTGGGGCTGAACGTCATAGATGCTAACCTGTGTGTGAAAGGAGAGGATCTGGACTCTCAGGTAATCACTGCAGACACTTTAAAACATCCTGGTATCTCCAGGTGTAACACATATGATAGTGTTTGATATAAAATAATGATTAGCTTATTTTTTATTGAGATTCCTTTGCTTTTCTGTGATCAAAGACAATTTTCTACATCTTTAAAACCACATTTTTAAAGCTTAAAGCTCCCTTTTAATTCATAACATTTGGCAAATGAAAAACTTGGCGTGCAGATGTTACATTTCTAGTAATGAATGGAGACTAAACTGAGGCATTCTATAATTACAACTGACTGAATGAGACTCAGATATTTGTAGAAATAAAGTAATCTTTGTTTCTCAAGTCCATAAAACTTTAACAAGCCTTTTTGAATATGAATGTAGTTTATGGTAAAGTTTCAATCACTTCCGTTTTGATTTTGTCGACTCCTTCGTCATGCTTTGTTCGTCGTTTCATTCCAGGTGGGAGTAATCGACTTCTCTATGTACTTGAAAAACGATATTGATGATTACAGGAGTGAGGAGAGGTAAGATCTTTTCATCATGACATCTGGTTATTTATTTATTCTGTATCTCCTCTAAGATGTTGAACTGTTTGTTTCCATGGCAACAGGAATAGCCAGATCGCATCCATTTTGGATCAGAAGAACTACGTAGAGGAACTGAACCGGCAGCTCAAGTAAGATTTTGGTTTTACGCTCCGAGGTGCGCGGCGTGTTTGCTACGTAATTCCCGTCCGATATTTAATCGTTCACAGATTTCCTGCAACCTATTGATCTTGTTGTTTTATTGGTGTTGCACAGTTCTACAGTTCACGGACTTCAGGGCAGAGTTGACTCTTTAGAAAAATCTAACTCTAAACTCATCGAGGAGGTGAGATCCTCAGAAATCCCATCATCAGTCTGAACGATATCATAACTCTCTGCTTGTTTTTAACAGCTGGCTATCGCCAAGAACAACATCATCAAATTGCAGGAAGAAAACCAACAGCTTCGGAGTGAAAATAATTTGATTCTTTTAAAGGCACAACAACATTTAGAGGTAAACAAATTGACAAAAAACTTCATGCAAACAGAAATGTAATTTTTTTTTCATATTTTTGTAGGTTACTCAGGGCGACGTTTCCGTAGAGAGAGACACCTATAAACAGTCCCGCCAAGGTTTAGATGAGATGTACAACGAGGCTCAAAGGCAGCTAAAAGAAGAGTGCCAGCTACGACAGGTCAGACCTGCTCCCCAAATGGAAAAGATTTCTGTAAACAGGGTGCCATACTGATTCATGTTCATATGTGTTTGATCATTTTCAGGATGTTGAAAATGAGTTGGTTGTCCAGGTGTCGATGAAACAGGAAATGGAACTGGCTATGAAGCTGCTTGAGAAAGATATCCATGAAAAACAGGTCAATAAGAACTTTAAAGAACTTAGAAGTTGTTGATGTGTTTTTTAACATGGTGATCCATTATGTTAGGATTAGAATTAATTACTGATGATTTAACCACTAACTAGTACTTTGAAGAGTTGATAATTGAAGGAAGAGGTTCAAACAAAACAAATTGATTGTTGTGAACCAAGAAGTACTGATTTGTTTTGTTACCAGGACACACTGATCGGACTTAGGACACAGCTAGACGAGGTGAAAGCCATCAACGTAGAAATGTACCAGAAAATGCAGGTACTTTGAAAAGTTCTGTTCCTTCTTAAACAATCCAGAAATCAAACTTGAAACCGACTAAAATTCCTCCATTAGTCATCGCTGCTTCTGAAGTTCAGTCCTTCTTATTTTCCAGTCGTCCGATGACGAGATGAAAAAGAAAAACGACGTGATCAGTCGTTTGGAGGAGAAAACCAATCAGATCACTGCCACCATGAAGCAGCTGGAACAGAGGTGAGAGATTTTAATTAATCTGCATGCGAGGCCACATCACGCCATTATAATCCCACCACTCACATCATCATCCTTTGCTTCACAGCATCCATCCACCTGAAACCAGATTGAACTAAAAAAACACCAGTTTTCATGCTTTTAAGCTTGTGTTTAAATCAATAGTCATTTAACTAGTTTTGATGGGTTTTAAATGACAGAAATAAATCTGACTATTCCTCCCACGTCTCCCCCAGTTTTATAAGTGATCATTTTAATTGGAGTCATCTATAGTCCTTATTGTATTGTGTCTGAAGTCATAAACTAAAATTTTTTAGTGCATGTAAAATTTAAGTGGACCTTTTTTTGTTATTAAATATCCGCTTGCTGTTTTTTTTTTTTGCTTCATGATCCTTGTCTTATTGTCCAGTAAACTTAATCCAACCCTCCCTTCCTCACTTTCCATTGGCTTCTTTGTGCTCCATCCTCTTTGTGATTGGTTTTGATTGTTTTTAAGCTCCAGCGATTCATTTTAACTGCCACCGTTGGAAGTCACCATAACTAAGACTGAATAGTGTTGAAATAAAAATCAATACCGTATTATTCCCAATACTCGCACATGCGCTGCCGCAATGACGGGTGCACGTCTATAAAGAAGCTATTTGCATAAAAAAAAAAAAAAAAAAACTGCAGGGGAAACAAATTTGGCTCGGTGTGGTACCGATATGAGCACAAGCTGCACATGCGCGGTAGTGTTCTTTAAAAGGACTAGCAGCTAAAGTTGCACACAGAAGACTTATTTTAGTTGGATTGAGCTTTTCTGTATTGGAGTTTCCAAAAAACTAGGGGCGTGCTTCTTTTAGAACGTGTGCTTCAATTAGAACGTGTGCTTCCATTAGAACATGTGTTTCTATTAGGACGTGTGCTTCTCTTAGGATGTGTGCTTCAATTAGAACGTGTGCTTCAATTAGAACGTGTGCTTCAATTAGAACGTGTGCTTCAATTAGAACGTGTGCTTCCATTAGAACGTGTGCTTCAATTAGAACGTGTGCTTCAATTAGAACGTGTGCTTCAATTAGAACGTGTGCTTCAATTAGAACGTGTGCTTCCATTAGAACGTGTGCTTCCATTAGAACATGTGTTTCTATTAGGACGTGTGCTTCTCTTAGGACGTGTGCTTCTCTTAGGATGTGTGCTTCAATTAGGATGTGTGCTTCAATTAGAAGGTCTGCTTCTATTGGGAGGTGCGCTTCTATTAGGACATGCGCTTCTTTTAGGACGTGCGCTTCTTTTAGGACATGCGCTTCTATTAGGACGTGTGCTTCTATTTGGACGCGCGCTTCTATTTGGACGCGCGCTTCAGTTAGAACGCGCGCTTTAGTTAGAACATGTGTTTCTATGTATTAGGACGTGTGCTTCTATTTGGATGTGTGCTCCAATTAGAAGGTCTGCTTCTATTGGGACGTGCGCTTCTATCAGGAGGTGCGCTTCTTTTAGGACGTGCGTTTCTATTTGGACGTGCGCTTCTGTTTGGACGGGCGCTTCTATTAGAAGGCGCGCTTCAATTAGGACACGCGCTTTAATTAGGACGCGCGCTTCAGTTAGAACGTGCGCTTCTATTGGGAATAATATGGTATGTTTAATTATCAACCAGCTAATTTTCAAAAATCTCTTCATTTCAGAATAGAAACAATTGTTTTACAGAAAATTTTAAGTCCATTTCTGTGTTTTGTTGTGTAAATTAAAAATCTTTCATTTTTTCTTGAAACATTCAGCAACGTATAGATAGTTAGAATTTAAAATGTAATCAAATGTAGCTTTAATCGACACTTTTCTTCATCTCAGTCCTTCTTCTCGACTCTTGTCATTGCTCACATGTTAAGAAGGTTTAATAAATGTAGAAATCTGACGTTAGCATGCTCTCATTCCCCCCTCCCCTCATGCTCGTAGGCATAAATCACAACAATATTTCCAGTGTAACCGGGACAACACAATACTGATGTATTGACATCCTTTCTTCCTTTTTTCCTCCTCCTTCCCTCCCTTTCTTTGTCTCATTTTAAAACATCCACCCTCCATACATCCATTTTTATTTATTTTTTTGCTCCATGTTTCATTTGATTTTGATTTATTTCCGCTCTCCCTTCCAGCGATAAGGATCTGCTCAGCCAGACCCGAACGCTTGCTATGTCCTTTGTAAAATGTGCCAGCACAGACACAGAGCACCAGTACAAGCTAGTCAAAGATATCTCCTTCTGAGGACTCACGAGCATCATTAACAGGCCGAACTCTGAGGGATAGTCCTGTTATTTTGCACACACACATTTCAATAACACTTAGGACCTGAGGGCTCCTGAGTCAGATGGAACTGGGCGGCACATTTTGTTTCAATTTCCCCTCAAAAAAAGGGGTTTATAGAGATTTGTAGAAGTTTGCAGCACTTTTCACCATTTTTATTTAAACTTTTTGAAAGAAGGAAGGAAATAATTCAGCTCATAATCCTCACAGACTGTCAGATATGCGATATTTTGTTTTTTTAGAAAGTAAGACATTTAAAATGAATACTGAAAAATGAATACTGTTTAACGTGGTCTGTTTATAAACTGTAATTAAGGCTCATAGGGTATTTTGTTATAATCACACTAATTAAATCTGATTATAAGTTGTTCTATTATTATATTTAAGCAGCGTTCTTTAGATGCGTATTAAAGTCAAACTGGTAGCTGTTTTTAGAGAGAAATGAGAGCAAAAATACTTTGATGTTTCACTAAACAAGTAGATGTGCCACTGGTCGGCATCACGGGGATTTTTCAGTCCAGCGTTGACCTGAAGAATAGCTTAGCTGAGATGTTAGGACTGTGTGTGTGCTTCGCCGTCTGTACACTCTCTGTCCCTGTGGAGGGTGTGTGTGTGAGTGAATTTGTGGCGGTTTGAGAATCGGTGAGGGTCGCTGCAGACGCGCAAGCAGAAACATTCAAGTTTCTGCTTTTCGTTTGTTCCTGGTTTGTGCTGCGTTTGTTTGGACCGTCCGAACACTCACTGTGTCTAAAATCCGTCCTTTGTGCACTCAAACTAAAGCAGGTACTGTACTATTATCAATACTCATGCAAAGTGCAGCTCTATAATTAGGCTGTCTGAGGGTGTAAATTCGACCAGATCAAACCTTGATTCAACATTTAGGGAAAAAAACAGGGTGTGCTTCTATTAGAAAGTGTGCTATTATTAGGGAATAATACGGTAATTACCAGAATTAGATCACATTGTTTTTTTTACTCGATCCACCTGAGGTACAGAGTGAATAGATCGAGTGGATCTTTAAAGAATGAATTCAGGTTTAAACTGCAATATTTGACAAACCAGAAAGGCAAATAAAATCCTACACACTGAGAGAAGTTGTGACCATGAACAGCCTGCTGTTTGTTCTTCATGTTTAAAATGATTGTAAAATGGTTTTCTGATAACAGAGTTCCAGATCTTAAAATGCTCCGTTTAGAAAGCGTCCTGTTCTATTTAACTTGAATAACTACTAACGTCTGTGACCTGTATCCAGTAGAAACTCTTCTTCCTGTTCAAACATCTTCTCAATAATTCTGAGTTTGTATAGAAATAAAATGATTCCAGCTTTTGTCTTTTATCACCGTGATCAATAAAAAGAAAAATGTTTTGAACGTGTTGCATGTTTTAAAGTTTGATTTCTAACTAATACATCTTTAATCAGAATCTACTGTATGAGTGAGGATATTGATGGTGGAATCCAGTTACATTTTTTGCAGTTACTTTGATGCCTTTCCTACAAATTAATAACTTCATTTCTCAAATCAGGAAAACGTCCAAAAGCAAGTTTCTTTCTCAAAATCGATAGTTTAATCTACGATTTCAAACAAGTGTTAGTGCAATCAAAAGAAAACATCCTGACGTCACTGATCAGGAAAAGAACCAAGTCAGGTTTTCATTCTCACAGTTTCATCCTGACGTCTTCCGCTTACCTGGGGCCGGGTCGCGGGGGCAACAGCCTCAGATGGGAAGCCCAGGCTTGTCTCACCCCAGCTGCATCCTCTAGCTCACCCGGAAGGATCCCGAGTTGTTCCCTGACCAGTTGTGAGACATAGTCTCTCCATCAGGACCGGGGTCTGCCTCTCGGTCTCCTCCCGGTGGGAGGTGCCCGAAACACCTCACCGGCAAGGCGCTCAGGAGGCATCCCGACCAGATGCCCGAACCACCCCATCTGGCTCCTCTCGACCTGGAGGAGGAGCGGCTCGACACCGAGCTCCTCCCAGATGACAGAGCTCCTTACCCGATCTCTGAGTGAGAGCCTAGCCACCATGAGGATGAAGCTCATTTCGGTCGCTTGTATCTGTGATCTGATTCTTTCAGTCACCCCCCACAGCTGGTGAGCATAAGTGAGGGTGGGAACGTAGATCGACTGGTAAATCGAGAGCTTCGCTTTTCGGCTCAGCTCTTTCTTTACCATGACGGATCAATGCCGTTTACAGAGTTTTCAGTTTAATTTGGAATTTTTTTCTAATGCAGAAAAGATGTAAAAACTACCTGAAAATGTTCAAGCTACAACTTTGTCCCATTTTTGTTGCCGTTTGGAAGTTAAAGTTAGTAAAATTAGACATTATTTTATTTACAGAGTTACCTAAATAAAAGATGTTGAATCTGTCCCCCCGACCGAGCCCATCCACCTTTTTATTTTTACTGCAGTTTTTTTTTTTTAATGATTTCATAATAAAAACAAAAATGATGCACTGCAAACATAAACTTAACCTGAGCACTCCAAAGAGTAAACAAACTGTATCCAACACTGGAACTTAACATCTGACACACACACTGCAAATCATTCCTGCACATCCAGACATTCCTCTCTGTCTGACTGATCAAAACACTCGAGAAATAGTTTGGTTCGAGAAACATTTCTGGAAAAAAATAGTCCATTTATTTTTTAATCTTCTTTACTTACCAGTACCGCTCCATTTCTGAGTTGACTGAGTCCCCCTAGCAGGCAAAGCGTGGGGTACACACACCACAGTTCTCCAGCTGTGGTGACAACCTGGCTCCAAAGAGACAGCCAATCACACACCACCACTCATATCTCATCTTCCTCTTTACCTTTCCATCATCTTGTGTTGTTTTCTCCAAACCACCTCCCAGTTTTTCTCTCCATGGTCCTGAGTTTGTCCTGGTTATAATGGTGCAGATTACAGGAGGCCGAGAGGCAGCGCGGCTCAGCCGAGGAGGGAACCAGACGCTTCAAGTTGGACTTTGCTAACAAGGCGGACAGCCTGCAGCGACAGATTGAGCACAGAGAGAAGCAGCTGTAAGAACAACTCACACTCAGCCTCACTCAGTCCACGTGGAGGAGATGGTTTATGTCGATCATTTGATGCTAAATTGCATCTTTAATTCTTTTGATTTAAAGGAAGAATCAAAGATCTTTTCGTGCTGACAGTTCAGCAACTCTTTGCAAATTCTGGGCATTGAAAAACAAATTTATAAAGACCTTCTATTTGTCGGCTTTAGATCTTTAAGTTTAAAGTAGAACTTTAAATCTTTTACATTTTCAGAAACGAGTCAAACCGTAAAATAGGACACATCAATAAAACTTAGAAGTAAAATAATCTGCTGGGTTTTTTTATTCGTACGTGTTTCTGACCATGTTGATACTGCAGCCAGCAGCTCGAGACAGACCTGAAGATCGAGAGAGAGTGGAGACAAACATTACAGAATGACCTGGACAGAGAGAGAGACACGGTGACTCAGCTCAGCACTGAAGCTCTGCAGATTAACGGACTTAAGAAGGTGACTGAAAACTAGTTTTTACTCAAAAATAAAATGACATATGTGCTGTATTTTGATCTAATTGTGTTGTTTCTGGGTTTGTTTTAATCAGGAGTTTCATCGTCTACAAGACGAAAACATTCAGCTGAAAAACATCTGTGAGGATCAAGAACAAGCTCTGGAAGAACTGGGCTCCAAACTCAGCGAGTATGGAAAAATTTCATAGGAATTTTCAAAATTTTGAATAAAAAAACGTAAATGTTGTTTCAAATGACTTTAAAAACAAGGGATTGTATTGAAGCTTTAGAATGTCTAAATTTATACCTGTGTTTCTCATCAGGTCTAAACTTAGAATAGAAGACATTAAAGAAGCCAACAAAGCACTGCAGGTAACAAAATAGTTTAAACTCTCCTCAAGTCTTTTTAAATTGTGTTTGTGTTGATGTTTAATATTATTTAAGATCGATTCTCGTGCTGCAGGGCGGACAGGTTTGGCTGAAAGATAAAGACGCCACTCACTGTAAACTATGTGAGAAGGAGTTTTCCATCTCAAGGAGGAAGGTTTGTCTTTTTTGGGTCTTAAACTTCACATGTACCGTAATTTCACAGCCATTAGGCGCACCGTACGAAAAGGCGCAGCCTCAGTTTTGTGCGCCGTTGCTGTATTTAACACACACATAAGGCGCACCGTACGAAAAGGCGCAGTCTCAGTCACACACCGCCTTACAACAACACACACGCACGCATGCAGATGTAATGATTCTACTCTGAGCTCCTCCCGGATGACGCTCTTCTCACTCTATCTCTGAGTCAATTTTTCTGGAATTTAAAAAATATTCCAGAAAAATTTTTGTCCACAAATATTACAATGTTAAATTTTATGTATATTTTGAGTGCAAAGTCAATGTTTTGACTCAGAGATTTCATTTTAGTTTGAGATAAATGATGAATTCTTTTTTTCTGTGCACAGCATCACTGCAGAAACTGTGGGGAGATCTTCTGTAACAGCTGTTCAGACAATGAACTCCCTCTCCCAGCTTCTCCCAAACCAGTCCGAGTCTGTGACACCTGCCATGCACTTCTACTCCAGAGATGTTCCTCTAATCCAACGTGAGCGCAGCACTGCAGCCAAAATAATATGAAAAAAAAACTCTGACTTGCACGTCTACAGAATCCATGCCCCGACTCGCATGATCTCTAACTGCTGCTAGGAGAGAGCCACGCTCACGAGGAACCTTCGTCTAAACAATCAACTTCATCTGTTCTTCTCACCTGAAGCTGCTTTTATGGAGTTCAGAGATCGTCCTGTGGGAATCAGGTGGAAGTTTCTGTGTAAAATGGCCAAAAATATTCTACTTAAGATTGTTAAAAAAAAAAAAATGTATTAAAAACATCAAGGGCTAAAATGGTTAAAATATTCAGTTTAAATTATTTATTTATTAATAAAACGCATCACAGATTTGAGTCACTCGCCGTCTCGTGGCCAATGAGAATGATTTTGGGCTGTTATTACTTAACAGTGGGTTTTTTGTTTTTTTTTTAAAATCATATCAACCTAATGCATGTAACAAAAAAAAAACATATTCCATTTACTTGCTTGTTCTCAATTTTCATCTTACTGTAATATTAATTAAAACAACCTGAAAAGCATAGTTTGACCGAATTAGTGTGTTTTACCCAAATTATCAGTGTTTTATTTTTTTTGTTTTCTCCACCTGTAGTCCCAGGGACGTCTTGGGGCTCAGTGGAAATCGAATCGTGTTGTCCCGGTCGAAAGACAGATATTCTGCCACTTAGCCCATGCCTCCTGGACCCCAAATTACCAGTTTTTATAGGAAAATACTATGCTGATTTATGGGGACAAAAAACTCCAAATATGTTTAATGACACTGATGAAATCTAAAATGACCATTTTGGTTTGATGGAGTGTTTATCTGGACAGGATCACTAAAAGAATCTCAGTTGATGTTTTAAGTGAACAATATTCTTAAAATTTAAAAGTGCTGCTCAGCTCATCCTCTACGGGAGCTGAATTAGTTTTGGGTTGGTTTTTTTTTTTGTCCACTTTGTAGATTTGTGCCATATCATTATGAGTTTATATCAGAAAATGTGATATTTGAAATATTTCAAGTAACACTAGCCAATCAATCTAAAGGTACATTTCACAATTTTGTACACCAATGCAGCAAAATCTGCTTAAAGGACCAAAAAGCACAACTTCAGATGTTATCAATCTGGACTGCTTCTATGATCAGACCACTTCAGATTGATTAAATGTTCCTAAAAAGTCCAGGTACATGTGATACTTGCCAACAACTCACTCTTAAGTCTTAACCTCTTTGTATTTTATATCTTCAATCATGTAAAACATGGACGAGGATGAGTTTCTAGTGACCACATTGGGATTAGTGGTTTAACATGTTACACCTTACTGCTGCTCCATTCCTGGGAAGGTTTGACTAAAGTACAAAGGTTCCATCCAGTCTACTTCATCCACTCTGTTTACAGATAATCATTTATTTCCTAATAGAACCCAAAGTGGTTTGTTTTTGTCTCCTGATTCTTTCACTTAGATTTGTATACAGTGTTAACTTAAACCTTGTCTACTGTTATTAAACTGAACCATCCTGTTCAAATTGATGTTGATTGCCTGATTTTTTATGAATGTTTCATGAAAAAATATCAGCTTAAATCAAACCCTTATTTTGGCATCTTAAATGAAACTGATCCAGTGAAGGGACACGTCATTAAATATAAAATTTATTAGGCAAAATGTACAACAGCTGCAGAGGCTACTTTACAGCTCAGATCTTGTTTAAATTCCACTCTTGTGGAAATTAATACACTTGTCATTCTATAATGAGCTGTGAAAACGATTAAAAAAAAAAAACACACTGGCTCACATTAAACCTTTCGAAGCAGGAAAGCTGATCTGAAACATGTTTGCCAGATGAAGTTCTATTAAAACTTATGCATGTGACACTATACAGGTTTAAAGTAAAAGAAAGAATTTATCACAATCAGAAATAAAATTAGAATTAGTTGTTAAAATCAATACATTCTAAACTATAAAATAAAAGAGCACACTTCCACAACTAACAAACTTTCACACAGAAAAAATATATATTAAATGCCTGATATGTTGAGCACTTCTTCTTCATCCGCTTCCTGTCAGAATAAAAAGTGGGCTGCCGTTGGTATCAGCTGGTTTGGTGTAAAAATGAGTAAAATAAACTCTGAACCACATCGGCCAGATGTCCGACTCCTGTCACAGCTTTCCTGCTTAGAAACTTAAATCGTTAAAATGTGGCCCGAAGACAAACTTCAAGATGGATTTAAACGACATAATGACATCATCAGTATGAACCTCGCAGGCCGCCGCTTCTGGAACCTCCGCCTCCCGAGTTACCGTAGTAACCGCCTCCACCGCGACCTGAAGGAAACAAGGTTGAGGTAAGAATCACCGATACTAAACTTAAAGTATAAATCGTTTATTTAAACTTACCCATATCAGGCGCTCCGTTGGCCGTGGAGTTCAGAAAAAGCTCGATATAGCGATGTTCTGTGGAGAGGAAGAAGCATCATGTTTCGAGGCATCTCTCTTGTCATAAAGAATGGTGACACAATACCACCATGTTAAGCAGAAAGCTTGTTTGGTAGTTTAGTTTCATGTTTCTACTGGCAGCAAACACTGTTCTGTATCTGTCATGTTGCTTAAAAAAGAACGAAAGGACATACGCATGTGATTCTTATCTTTTGACATGGCTGCCACGGCGTCTTCATGACAACGAAACTCCACATCGGCCTCGCCAGTGGACTTTCCGTTTGGTGCCACGTCGATATGAACCTGCAGTGGAGTCAGAGGAGCGAAGAACTGGAGATAGAAGAAAAGAAGACACGGAAGTTTGAGCTTGGTATATGAACTTTAAGAAGATGCTTGCCTGTGGAGACAAATCCATAAAAAAAACATTCTAATTCCCTGTTTATCAAATCTAATGTCTGATCAAAACCTAACCCTTCACTTTGAAAGATTTCTTCTTATTTTAAAAACAGAAGTGCTCTTACTTTAGCGATGTCTCCCTCTGAGGCGCGGAATGGTAAACCTCTCATATGGACAAAGTGCCCACTGTGGAAGGAGGAACCCGCATCGCCCTGTCCTCCGTAACCATGACCACCCATCCCTGCAAGACATAAAAAACATTTTAGAAGAACAATCCAAAGGTGAAACTGTAGAGACCCCCCTAGATCTTTTCTGGATTCCTTAAAGTTTTGTCTCCAACCAAAAGAAATATTTACTTGTCAAATAAACAGGAAGTTGTCATGATCGACAGAATGTGGGTCAATATGATGACAGTTCTACAGTGTTTGGTAGAGGTTTCCCACAGATTATCAATGCACTGGTTATATTTTGGATACCCCATGAGTTCAACCAGATTAAAAGTTTTTAAAATACCTCTGCTGCCTCTTTCGCCTCTCATCCGGTCATCAAACATTCCATTACCAAAACAGTAGTTGTTGAACCCGTTGTAGTTGTCAAACCCACTGTAACCTAAACACAAGGTGAGCGGATTATTTTTAAAATCCTTTACAGAAGCAGTAAATTAGTTCAAAGGTCAGCTTCGTCTGGTAAATATTTGCGTACCTCCTCCATAGCCTCCTCCACTTCTCATGTTGTCCATCATAGCTCCGCCACGTCCAGGCCCGGGGTTAAAGAACCCTCCTCTAGGCCCGGACATCACCGGTCTGTCATAGGGCCCGGGTCTCTGGGCTCCCATCCCCCGGCGGGGCACCTCATAGTACGCTCTGATCTCGTTTCGGCTGCTTTTAAAGATCTCTATGTACCTGCAACGCGACAGTTTCAAACGTGCAGAGGAGATGGTTAATGTGTAAAAAGTGACTTCATTCGGGTTTCAGACAATAATTAACACAAAGAAAGAAGAAACACAAAAATATTCTAAACAATCTCATCCAAATCTGATAATATTAGCAGGTTTAAACTAAAAGGATTTCTAAAACTACCTCTCCACTGCTACTGACAGGTAACCCAACCCTTAACGGGAACTTTTTTACTTCAGATTACTGATTTGTTACCATGGAGAAGGCACAAGTTATTCCTCTGACCATGGAATAAATTTACAATTAATCAAAATATAGTTAAAAAAAATACCTGTCTTTTTAACCAGAAGTAGCAACTAGAAAATCCATGCTAAAAATACTTCTTTAAAAAACACCAAATTGAACTTAAAATGTAAAATTCACCCTTTATATCCCAAATGATTTACATCACCCTTTTAATTAGTACATACAGACCCCATACTCATCATTAACCCCACAATATCCCTTCCAGACTAAAATAAAAGCCCACCCAGTCCAGCCCGTCCCTCTCCCGTCTGTCCCACCTGTGCCCTATTCTTTCTTTGTGTTTCCCCAGAGCCTTTTCAGCTATCTCCTTTGAAGCAAACTGCACGAAGGCTTCCCCTGTGCTCCTCCCTTCGTAGTCCACTGGTAGAGTTATCCCATTTGGCACGATTCTCAACCCTTCAACCCAAGCACACAAATACATAGGTCGGTAGGTAGACTGGTAGAACAACACCCACTGCACAAAGTGGAGCTTTTCACAACTACAAAAAACAAAAAAACAAACAAAAAAAACCACATGGTGCTCAAAGTTTCTTGTAAAAACTAAGGAACTAAAGATGGGACTGGAATGAAAAATAGAGACACTGCCGTCCTGGAGTGAAATCATATTTAATATCTTCACTTGAACATAGAATCTTAAAGCTACTTATTTTACTATAAATCAGTGACCATTATTTATGCAATTTTCTAGTTGGATTGTTTCAGGTTGATAAAAGTGACTCCAGAGCAGTTTAATAAGTTTAAATCAAACCAGTCCCAAACATTAAATCCTTCTTAAAACACATGGTAACTACATCTTAAAGCTTGAACAGTAATAGATTATCATAGCACTTGCACAATCAGACATTTAGTACATACTGAATAACTTACACAAAAAATGATTTTCAACATGTACACAAGTCAAATTATTCATTTGAATTCAAAGTAAAACAGTTTCAAATTATTCAGACATGAAACGAAACATTGACATTATAAAAAAAAAAAATCTGTGGAATTAAAAATAATTAGTCTTAGAAACATTGAAAAACTTTAAAAAGCAACGTGTTGATCTTTAAATTCAAAAGTCAAACCTGTTTTGCTGTGAAAGACTGTCTACGAGCATTTTGTGAAATTTCTTTCAAATAAACATTGTTAGAGACTGTGAGATCGATAAAAAAAGAACAGGAGCAATTAGACCAAAAAAAAAAAATGTAAGAAAAGTTTAATACAAAATGAACTAAACAACAGATGTTTGGATTTTGATGTACCTGAAAAGAACTGGACAATCTCCTCTTTACTGCAACCAAAGGGAAGCCCTCTGAGCCTCAGCATGCAGCCGTTGGAGCTGTCATAATCAACAGGGCCGCTTCGTTTTAACACCCAGTCCATCTCACAATTGGTCGACTTGAACACTGATTAAGATCAAAATAATCATGTTAGACAACTTTGGAAAAATGTTTCTCTCATTGTCTGAGATTTATTACAAATATCACAATAACATTTATGTAAATCATCACCTCCGCTGTAACCGTAGAAACCACTTACCCTCGATGTATCTGTGTCCCATGTATTTACGGTCCTTGGCGAGAGCGTTCTTAAAATCCTCTGCCGTTTGCAGTTCAATAAACGCTTCACCACTCGGACGACCTTCTTTCGAATAGGTGAAACAAACTCCATTCACTTTTCCCACAATGTCACAATCTGCACAGAAATGAGATGGGTGCGGGTTCAGTGATCCCACGTCTCAACACATTTTATTTGGAAATCTCACATGAAGTTATAATAAAATAAATAAGGCTTTCACTGGAAAAATATAACAAAAGTCAGGAGTGAAATGAAAAACTTCAGCAATCCTTTTAAAATCCTGTTACCACTCAGTTTTTCAGCTTCAGGAACTATTTATTGGCCTCAGTTTGTGTAAGTTTATTCATACCAGAAAAGAAGCTGTGAACTTCTTCCTGTGAACAGGACCAGGGAAGTCCTCTGATCCGGACTACAAAATCCTCATCGCCCACAGACATTCTCACTGCAATAAAAAGACAAATAAGAAAATAATAAACAAGATGATATAAAATGAAAAACACATACAGATACAAATACATTTTTGTATTTGAGGAAATTCATGTGTCCAGTAGCGCTCTGGAGTCAAAGAGAGAGCTGCAAAACAGCTTTAGAACAGCTGCTGGGTGGTGTCAAGTTGAATGGAGTGGAGCTGAAACAGCAGCTTGGTGGAACACACGACAGTTGGGTGGGTTACCGTGGCTACAATGTTTGAAAGCTCCAGTTAATCATGATAAGAACTTAAACTGCCACTAAAAGCTCCACATCTTGACAGCAACTCACATCCCTCACTGTGATGGTTCTCACATCACATCACCAGTCCCCAGCTTTAGTTTTCCTGCACTTTTCCACGTCTCCGTCCGTATGAGCCATAGTGAAGCTGGGTATGTTCAGACATCAATCACCTCTGATGTCTCTCAGTCAAGTCTGTAAAACAGACTAAGCTGCATTTGAAACATCCCGTCTTTATTCCTCAGCCTTCTGCTTCACTCCATCCAGCACGCCACATCTCTTAACATGTCCACTCAGACTAGACAGTCCTTGCTGCTGAAGCTGCTCATCTCTTGTAACTCCCATAAAAATAATTGTTTGTAACAGTTGCTGTTTTGTTTTTTGTAAAATTGTATTATTATTTTTTTAATTGCCATGATGTGTAAAAGATGTTGATGTTAGATTTAAGACAATGTTACCCTGTCCAAGATGAATGAATAACAAACTAAAAAAATAAATAAATAAATAAAAAATGTGAAGCATCAGGCAGACAGACCTGCTGCCATCTCGAGTAGCGCATTTTTTAAATGATACATAAACCTTAAGATGAATCAACACATTACTAACCTCTTTCACTTTTTATGTTTTTTTTTTTTTATTAATAATCTGTATAATTTTTAAATGGAAATCATTTTTGTTTAGAAACCGCTAAAAAAACAACAACAACAAAAAAAAAAAACTTAATTTTCTTTTTCTAATATTTAGATATATGAAGTCAGAATTTGAGTTTTTATGCAGCAGATCAAATAATTCTGATGGAAAAATTGCTCCACTGAAAAACAATAACTTTCTACCTAAAAAGAGGCTTAATTTTAATATAAAAAGGTGAAAATAATGATTATAATTTATTTTTTTTTAATCAATTCTTGAGCTAACGTTTATTCTCTGTATTAAATGTGACAAAGAGGTTAGTTAGCCTGGTTAACTAGTGCTATAATTCAATCCATTTATCGTTCATTTAATTTATTATTTTATCTTAATCCAAATAAAATGACGATTTGTGTGATTTACGAGTTGCTTTAGATTAAATGACCAAGTTTAAGATCGATTTGAGTCGAAACTGTTAGCAAAGCTTCATAAACGGCTATCAGGCCAACAGCAGCAAATACGGTCAAACGTACAGAAAACCATATTACTGTTGATAATAATGTATTTACCCATAATTTAAACGTTTAATGTACATGTAACACGCCAAATTTGTATAATCTATTTTAAATTAAAGGTATAAAAAGCTCTAAATGTGTTTTTTTCTTACCTTCAACTCCGGTTTCCTTCTGCTTCTCGTGACGGTAGATGTCTACTGTGTTCTCGCGAGACTTCAGCAGCTACAACATAACTAGTCAGAAAAAATGGTTAAGATAAAAAAAAATGTAAATAATTTTAAAAATGCAAAACCTAAAGTAATGTGCACTTTAACAAATGCATGTAATTTCACAAGTTTTTTTTTTTTGGTGTGATCTGCATTGTAAATGCATTTGTAAGAATAAGAATTAACCACATTACGTGAAAAGCAATAGAAACATGTTCATTTTTGTTCTAAAAATCAAATGTATTGTATTGAAAAGAGGAGATCCACTGTAACTGGAGAACTGACATAACGCCAACTAACTTCACAACATCAACTGGATCATTAGGATAAAAATAATGCACAAATATTCCCACAGATCCTCTGCTCCTCAATTCTCAAACCTGCCCATTAAAAAAGTGACAATGTTAACAAAAAAATATGTCAACTTTAAAAAATAAAATGAGCATCAGTATTTTTCTGGATTGAATATTTTGCATGAGATGTACAGTATATAGCTTCTTTTTTTTTAAAAGAGCAATTTAGTTTTCATTCAATTTTGATTTTTAAATGTGACATTTTCAAATATTTTTTTAGCACCAAATCAAGCTGTCACTGTTTTAAACTCATGGAATTGCAATGATGACATTTTAAAGAACTATAAAACATGCTCTTGTATCAGTAGTAATTTCCATAAATTGTCACATTACACAAAACAAAACTTTTAAATAGTTTCTTAGGAAAAATGGTTTGATTTCAGTTGGTAGTGCCTGATCATTTCCTTCAAACTAACCGACTTGGTTCCTGATGAACATAGAAAGTGACAAAGTGGAGTTATATCATACATCAAGTAAATAAAATAGAAGGGATTTTCTTTTCACATACTGTAAATAATTAACTGGTGCTACAAACACCCTTAAAATTGTCCTGGACTCTCCACTTTTTATAGATCCAACCTGAAACATGAATTATATGTTGCTACAGGTTATCACACAATGTTGAGTTGACCATTTTGATGTATGAGTAGTAAATGAGTAGATCTGTTTGTAGAAACGAAGCTTTTGTTGTCCATCATTGTGACAAAGGTGAGGAGGGTACGCTGAGCACACATTGAAGCTCAGGTCGGTGAAAGTCCAACCACAACCAAAGTTCAAACAACTTTCACTCTCTGATTTTTTTGTTGAAGACTGATTCAAACTAAAATGGAAATTCCTGTGTTTACGCTGGATTCTTTTACCAATATACCTTTCAAAGGGAATCCAGCTGCTGTGTGCCCACTGATGAGAGTAAGTAACCATTTTAGATGATGTGTTTTAGATGATGTGTTTGTCAAATTTCTTTAAACTAAATACTGTATATGTATTAATGTTCCTCCCACAGGAACTGGATGATGATTTGTATCAGAAGATAGCAGCAGAAATGAATCTGTCAGAAACAGCTTTCATCACTAGGATTAACCCATCTGACACTTTCACCACTGGTAATACAATCAATCACTATTACGTCACTTCTTTTTCTTCTGAGCACTCTTAGTTTTGTAAAAATTATTATTATTTTTATTTATTTTATTTTTATTATTTTTATTTTATATGTTTGCACACCAGTACCAGAACAAGTTCCTAGTCTCTGATGTTTTTCACTGACATGGCAATAAAAGCATTCTGAATCTGATTCTGATTCAAATTACCAGATACCAGCTGAGATTCAATGTTACAACTTTATACAATCACATTTTAAAGTAATAAAAAAAAACAACCAAAAAAACTCCTCATTGTCATTCAGACAGAAATAATAAAAGTTTAGGATATGACTCACAAGGAGGCTGGAAATCTTTTAAAAAATGTCTGTAAAGTCTCATAAAAATGTGTGTTTTCATGATGCTTCAACTTTTTTGACATGTTTTAGATGACTTAAAAGTAAACAAAAGTAATTACACACTTTTCACAACAGCTTTTTGATGTCATTTTAAGTTCTAAAAGTATTTTGTGTCAAATTTTTCACTGTCAATTCCTACGGTTTTCTTTAAAAGTTTAAAATGTTAGGATATAATTGACAAGAAATGACAAAAATGTTTTGATAAAACTTGAAAATTGTGCAAAAAGATGTTAAATATTTTTTTTAACCATGTAAATATGACTAATGAGAGGTTAAAAATAATATAGAATTCTCTGAACTTCTTGTTACATTAACTGGAAAAGTTGATTAAATGTGTTTAAAGAACACATTTCATTTTCTTAGCTAAAATAAAACTACTTGATTTAGACTTGTCATGATGCAGATTTTTCAAAACAGCTGGAATATACAAAACTAGAAATAAACAGGGTCAGACTCATCTGGAGTTTACTAAAGGTCACTCTGAGTTGTTAACAAAAGATCAGGATCAGGCATTAACTAGATAAAGGGGGGAACATCTAAAGAAAACCTAACAAAAAAACCCATAAAGACCCCTCCTCAGCATTGTATTACTGACACTAAACACAGTAAATACACAGCTGTGGGACTCATTGTTAGAAATGAGAGCAATGCCTCGTAAAGCCAGAGTTTCATTAGTTTAAGCATCACACAAAAACAGCATCATGTTTCTGTTTGGAACTTTCTTTTTTCTTTAATTAAATTGACTAATTTATGATGTTTTAATACTGCAATTACTGCACATTCTATTGATTATTCAACAGCCAATTGGTTTAAGAAAATCATTGTGAAACTTTCTGACACAGTACAGTATATCCAGTGTTACTTTAAATCAAGTAAAAAATTGCTGAACTTTTCAAGTTGCTCTAAAATGAGTATTTATTTAGGTCAAAAAGCAACAAAAATGTTTTAGTTTATTAACATTCGTTAATAGATTTCCATTGTTTTATTTAGGAGAGCAAGGCTTTTTTTTGTATTATGGTACATTGCTGATGAAAAACGTGTGATGTGATTTAACAGGGTCGAGGTTTCATCTGCGATGGTTTACACCGACAACTGAAGTGAATCTGTGTGGTCACGCCACCCTGGCCACAGCAGCTGTGCTGTTTCAGTATGAAAGTAAGACAGCTGGATAGAAATTAACGTGAATAGGTTGTATTAAAAAATAGAACACATCTTGTGTGACATTTCAAAGTTTTGTCCAGATTGCATTTAATGATTTAAATATTGATCAAATGTTCCAGTCATATTGAAACACTTCATTTAAAGTTGATTAGATAGATTGGACATTTTATTTAATGTCTTGTGTTCTCACAGAGAACATAAATCCAATTTTGGTGTTTGAGACCAGAAGTGGAGACTTGGCTGTTATTCAGAGAGGAAACAATTACATTTTGGATTTTCCTCTTAATCCACCCACTAAGCAGGTAAAACATAGTGAGATAAATGATCTATTATGTCTACCACAGAAAGCTATAAATCACACATATTTCGTTCTATTTTTTAAAAAATTTAGGATCCTAATGAATTCAGAGACATTATTAAGGTGAGTTTCTTATATTTATTCTCCAGCTCACCAACATGAACAGTCGGTCACACTTTATCTTCATTCCTCTCTGTGTTAACTTGTATT
Source organism: Neostethus bicornis (assembly GCA_902685375.1). Taxonomy (NCBI): domain Eukaryota; kingdom Metazoa; phylum Chordata; class Actinopteri; order Atheriniformes; family Phallostethidae; genus Neostethus; species Neostethus bicornis. The sequence goes on from LR738543.1 coordinate 28,363,512, forward strand.
ACAGGCCGCAGTTGGAAACCATCCTGTTCATGAAGTTTTTCTTAACTCGGTCACAAAGAAGTTTCTGATCAGACTGTCTGATAGCTGTGACAGGTTAGCACACTCACACAGCAGAAAGGACCTAAACTTGGCAAATAACTTAAAAAATCTCCATGTGAAACACTGTAACGTTATTGTTCATCATTTCTAAATAGCTGTTGACTCTTACTTTGTGTCCACGTGGAAACATTTACCATCAGAGTTATTCTTGCCATTTGAATCTGCTCATCAGGAAGAAGTGAAATGTTGCTGCATGTGTCATCTGCAGGTCAGTGCTGGCCAGTCTGAAAGTAGACCCTCTGACTCTTCTGCAAAGTGAAACAACTGGAAAAGTTAAAGGATTAATCGTCACAGTCAAAGGTAACCAGGATTTTTTTTTCTTTCATATTAATTAAACACAAATCTTCTCTTTAAAACATTTAATCTTTCTCTCTACAGGGTCACCAGATGATCATAAAGGGTACGACTTTTACTCTAGATACTTTGGACCATGGTCTGGCATCCCAGAAGATCCTGTCACAGGTTAGATGACCAATTTAACAACCTTAAAAAAATAAGATCACAATGATACATCTGATGTACAGTAATTCTGCTTTAGAGTTGTTGTGTATTTAGCAGATAAGTTCAACCCTAATCCACAAACTTGACATCAAGCTGATGGATCATGTTGTTTTAAAATAGAGCACAATGATTCTAAAGAACCAGTCTAACCTTCCTTTTGAACGGACAAACTAAGAGTCAGAAGAGTTTGAGGGTTCAGCTTAGATGATTCAGTCTTGTGTTTTGTATAATTCACAAATACAGATCAGCTTTTCTTTTTGCATGCAGGCTCTGCCCACACTGTCCTGGGAAGCTACTGGTCCACAAAACTTGGGAAAAAGAAAATGATGGGTAAGCAATTCAGAGTCAAAAACAGTTAATCATTTACTAGCAATCTGTGTCTGACCTTGCTTAATTAATAACCTGCATGAGTTAACAACCAAATAATGCAACTCAAAATGTTAATCACTATTGACCCCTGGATTGTTTGTGTGCGTAGCTTACCAGTGCTCCAGTCGAGGTGGCGAGCTGGAACTTGAAGTGAGAGATGATGGAAGGATCAACATAGCTGGAGCAGTAACTCCGGTGATGCAGGGAGTAATCAGACTATAAACAGAAAATATTTTCCCACTGACACACTTCTTCTCTGTCCATCTGATAAACAAGACCGAGCACTGCAACCTGGTTTAGGTCAGAAGTTTATTCACATTACATCAGAAACAACACGACATTAAGAGCTCAAGTTAAAAAAAACAGCAGGTTATGACAAATTTTAAAAAATGAATGAATCACAGTTAAAAAATTCAGTTTGACTTTTTATGCTAACTGGATGTTTTTAATATTTTGCAGCAAAATGATGAGAATAATAAAAAAGCTTTTCTTCTTTTTGTTTTGCAGAATTTTTTATAAATATAAAATACATTTCATCAATTTATTTTTAAAGATATAATGGTTAAAAATGTTATCATTCAATCGATGTAAAATTCTTCAAGTTTATCAACACTGTATTAATTTGAAAAGTATTTACCGATGAATTGTACATTAGCCTTTGGTCTATTATATTTAAGTTTGGAATATTTTGTATTAAAAAAACAAGGATATGTGCAATTCTGGAATATTATTGAAGCTTTTAGTGTCCATACTTTTCCTGACACAGGATTATTTTAATTTATGCCGACACAAATAATAGTACTTTATGTTGCAAGATGGAATGAAACATGGAATTGAACATTCTGGATTACAACTGAGACTGATTAAGGTTAGATTGTTTTAAAAATAAAACAAATTAACAGTTTCAATACAATTAAATTCTACAAATGCAATAAAAATGTTAGACTAAGTTATGTGTTGGATTTGAATGGCTACATTAAAATGATGCAACAATATGACATTATATTTGAGAAAAACATGTTAAAAAAGGGGCATTTTTTTTATTTTATTAAAGGTTTCTTATGGAATAAACACATCATCTAATGCATGTTGGTTCAAGTTTTACTTCTGATTCACATCACTAAACCAGTTCTTGTGTTGTTTAGTGAAGTTTGTCCGAGTGCCTCCAGCTTCTCCACATGATGCCGTCCTGGAATTCTCTCACAACTCTATTTTGGGTAACATTTTATGTGCATCTGGTGGTAGCTGGATCATGTGGAAACAAAATTCAGGAAAAAAAAACTGTCACAAATTAATGAAATTAAAAAGTAATTTGTTCTTTTAGCTGGAATAATCTCAGTATGATTTCTGAGTATGAAAGGATATCATGTTCTCCTGCTGGAGATGGTTCAGAAGTTTCTCCACTGGTAGGTAACGTTGCAGAGTTCTAGCAGAGCCCACCATCAGCAGTTTGTGTTTAGCTCTGGTGATAGCCACATTCAGACGACGCCAATCTTTTAACAGCTCTCCTAACTTCTGAGGATCAGAACAGAAAAAAGAGGGTCAGGTTTACAGTCTCAACTAGATAAATGCAGAGATGTATAGATAGAAAGGAACACGTACATTTCCTGCCTCAGACGTGCTCCTAACAAAAGACAGAATGATGAGACTTTTATCTCGTCCCTGGTATTTGTCCACAGTGTTTACTTCAATGCCTGTGAAAGCAGGAGACTGCAGCAGAGCAGAGATCGTCTTCAGCTGCTGCCGGTAAGGTGCGATGACACCAACATCCCCAGGCTTACATCCAGCCTAAGAAGAGATTACCAAAGATAAAAAAAAAGGTTAATCCAAACATTTAACCTTTTCACAACATCCACCTAGCATCTGTAGGCTACTGAACCTTAATAAGAAGAGACACCAGCGTGTGTACAAGAGATGCTTCTGTGTGATTGCTCACTCCTCCCTGTTCTACAGTTTCTAATGCAGGCACCTAAAAAACAAAAACAGAGGAGCAGAGTGACATCAAATAATTTAACACGCTGAAATTTGGATTAATATGACGTTGTGTTACACAAACCATGGAGCAGTCCAGGAAGCAGACAGGATTGCTGGGTAGCAGCGTCGCTTGCAACCAGGACAAATCATGCTGGGGATGAGCCTGGGAGTAGGAGTCCAGCTCGGACTGAACGGAGGACAGGGTCGGCAATGAGAGTAATGCTGTGGCCGTTTTCTCTGATCCGCACTCCAGCCGGCCTTCGTACATCAGAGAGTTACTCAGAGACATGATCTGTCTGAGAGAGATAAATCACAACTTATTTAACAAATGTAATAACACGTGGATTTATTCTACCCACTCTACACAACCATTTGGTTCCTATTTTGTGACATAATTGAATCTTTTATACATTTCTGCAGCACACTAACAATGTATATAGTCCAGAAAAGCTTTCATTTTGACTTATAAAATTTCAAATTAAATGCAGGCATTTTTTTTTTTTTTTTATGTTCAAAGTCAGAGAAAAACTTATTTTTAGAAAATGCATTGTTCAACTTGTCAAAACTTTAAAAAATATTTTGTAGAAGTTTTACAAAAATTTTCTAAAAGTACATTAATTATGCAAATAAAAGCCACATATTATTTCTAACTTTGTTGTTGTTGATTTTCAGTATAATAAGTTAAAAACATGAGTGACCTGAGGCTCCTCAGGAAAGGAATCCTATTTTTTTTTTACTTTACCTGTTCATTCGGTACTGTACAGCAAGATGCACCACTGCCTCACTGTGGTGCTCCAGTCTCTTAAATAAACTCTCATCCATCCCAAGAGACCTGAAGAAAAAATAAGTAATTGTAAATCAAGCCTATTCTGTTTTCTGAATTAAACAAAAAGGCTTATTCTCTCATCTACTTGGACAATGCCTATTTTATGCTGGACCTTGCTTCCTGGTTTTGCACTATAGGAGGCAGTTGTTGATGGTCTCCAACCAGGACAAATCTCTTGGCATAGAAAAGTGGTCCCAGACAGATTGGTTGGCTGATCTGTGAGGCTTCATCTACGATACAAAAATCAAAGCGGCGGCGTGTGAAGATCGGATGCTTGATGCCCATACAGGTGGTCGCCACAACCAACTGGAATGTTTTAAAACAAACAAAAAGAGTTAGTCGCAGTTTGGTCGAAATGAGTCCAGAATCTTCTCACCTCTTTGTGATAGAGTTGCTCAAGTTCTGAGAGTGTGTGATTCCCATTTTTCCTCACACTTTCCTCCGTGTAAGGCAGAATGTCTGGGTGAACCTGTGGAGGAAAGTAGAGAAAACATCAGAAACTCATGAAAGTGAAAGTTACTTTACTGCCACAAAACAAGCATAGTAAAATTGCGACACACTCTGGCTTCAAGTATCAAAAAGATACAAAGTAAAAATTAAAAATAATTTGACCCAAAGTAAAAGATGCACATAATGGTTCTTAAATAACAAGAGGACAAAATATAAAGTTTTTAACCAATGATTGAGCATGAAATAATAAGTATTTGAAATACTAAGATAAAATGGCTGTTGGTGGTTTACCTTCTGTGAATGCCCCAGACGTAGAAAACCAATTCGGAAGCGTTTCAGCTTCAGCAGGATGTTGTCGACAGAAGAATGGGTGTAGCCGGTCAGCAAAACACTGAAACCACAAGCGTGCAGAATACGCACCTAAAAAACATGAGCAAGAATGAAGAAAAAATACTGAACAGGTGGAAAGAGAGAGGCCTGGTAATTTTGGGGTTAATTCTAAAATATCAATACAAAATCAGTTAAAAAACTAACCAGGGTGCAGATGGTGGTGGTCTTGCCTGTGCCCGGCATGCCTACTATCAATGTATAATCCTTAGATAGCAACACCTTCTTCATGGCCTGTTTCTGGGGTTTGTTGAGACCTAAATGAACACATTTAAACATATAAAAGTGATGTCTGATGAAAGCAGGTATTTTATTACATGGACCAAGAAGATAAATTAATCTGAGCTGAAGCACCTTTCAGGATGTTTGCCACTGTGTCCTTGGCATCTCTGGGCAGGACAGAGCTGAGGTTGGAGATGAACACTGGAGAGCGAAGATCAACAACTAGCTCCCGCAGATGTGCGCTGGATGGAGTAAAAATCAATTAAAAACAACTTACAACATTCAATAAATAGACACATAGACAGAAAGATATTTTTTAATATTTACTGAGGTTTATCCCCACCTATCTGTACCATTCTCCATCAGTCTGGAAAGATTGGTCAGATGAGTGCTAAAACCAACCACACCTTCATCTCCATCCATCCGAAACGACACTTCACTGAACTTTGACAAGTCCCTGGAACACAGAAACACTTTAATTCTGATTGAAGCTGAGATATTTTCCCTCAACCGAACCACGACTCTCCTACCTGTCCAGAGTGCAGGTGACAAATGTTCTGTTGACCTCGTCCAGGTAACCAGTTGCTAAGCCAACGAAGCGGCCATTCAGGTCACTGACGACAACGCGATCCCTGCTAGCCAATCCGCTGTTGGGCAAACCTTGATCTGAAGTATTACCACTGTCACGCTCGAATCGGTGCAGGAAGACACCGTCAGATGATACCGTCACTGGGGCGATGAGACGCAGGTTTCCCAAACAGTTCCCCTGCTTTTCACTAAAAACAAAATAAATCCACAAAAAACAACACTCATTCATAGAAGCTAAAAATATGCTCCACTACATTTAACAACTTCCAAACTTTGATGGTGTCTCAATTATAAGAGGTTTACTCTCATAAAGAATCAATATTATTATCAAAATTAATCAATTTGGAAGGTAAATTAAAGCTTGGGGAAAAAACCAAAACTTATGACAAATAACAGAAAAAGTTGGCCCAGCATGGTAAAAACTATAGCCACCTTATTCTGAGTTGGAGCAGATGGTATGGTTTCTAATCCCATCATCACTAGAATGCGTGCACTAATACATTTCCCGCTTACGCTCGAATGTGTGCATATGGGAGAAAAAAAATATGGTCAAAAGCAATCTTGTTTCTGACTTTCATCTGAATGAATGGGAGAGCTTGCAAATTACTCAAACATGCATGAATAAAATGGAAAAAAACTTTCAGGAATGTTTTGATGTGGGAATATTGATCAAAATGTTGAAACCTCAAAAGTTTTACATCTGTATCTATGCTGTTTTTGCAGCAGTATAATTTCAAAATAAGATGAGAATCAACATGAATGGATAAAAAGTTTGATGCTTCATACCTCTCTTCTGCAGACTGGAGCCACACTCGCCTCCGACTGTTCCTGGTTTCCATGGTGAACGCTTCCAAACAGCACAGACGCAACCAATGAGAGAAATACTTCAACTGTGTTGCCGACAGGTGGCCCGTCTCGTCCAGCAAAAATTCTTTCACAACATCTTCATTCACATCTAGAGAGCTGGAATCCACCACTCTGAATGAGGAAAGAAGACAATAAAAAGTTGACGGTTAAAAGATTTATTTCTATTAAAGTCAGAACTGTGATTTTGAAATGTTTCACCTCTCATACAAAGCACAGTTTATCTTCTGAGGACAGTACTGGCAGGTCTGTCTGTTGGTCAGGATCTCTGGCAGTTTGGAGAGGCGACTTCCGTCTACTCTTTTCTCCACACAATTGTGAATGTGATGAACTAAAGTATTCCTGAGTTTTAGCAGCTCTAATAAAAAAATTGAACAAAAACAGCAGATTTAGTCATTAGAATGAAAAGCTATTTTCACACATGCATAGTACCTTGCATGCATTTCCCACAAATGAAATGCATAAATAAGGAAAAAAAAATTCAAGCATATAAATATAGTTACACTAAAGCTAAATGGTTTCAGTTTTCCCTCGTTATTGAACAGTATGGTTTGCATGAACACAATGTACCTCTGTAGTCCATGTGGCTTGCTTCCACAGAGTGCATGTTGCCGGTTTTAAGATAAAGCAAAAGACCAGCTTCAGGGTTATATCTCTCCATGGCCATCAAGGTGTATAAGATCACCTAAACAGAGTCCCAATTAGTGATTATCCCCTGTTAGAGTTTATTGTACTACATGTGCCCCATCCACTGACCTGACTGCGATGTTCAATTGAGTTAGACTCCCTCCCAGTTTTAAGCTCCAGAGGAAGAGTCTTCTCCTCTGAGATTTTTTGTTTGCTGTTTCTTTGTTTGTGAATTTGAACTTGTGCTGTCACATCGATTTTGCCTTTCAAGCCAAATCTCGGGGACCAGACGTTCTCCTCAATGTCAGTCAGCTGGGTGAGAGTAGCAGCGCTCGAGTCTGAACATCTGCTGGTCCCAGGACTGAAGCAAAAAAATTGAAAGAACCACAGAGGAATGATAAGAACTTTGAAAAATAAACTTTAGAATTTTTGAAGCATCTGGACTTACATTTTTAGAGGGATGGTTTTTGGCGATGAAGAACTGAGGTATTCTTTAGCCCAGAGTTCCAATGAAGGCAGATATTCAAACAGTTCCTGTTTCATTTCTTCTTGACTCACACCCAAACTGTACCTGTAAAAAAGAAAACCATAAATGAATCTAAACTAACTCACGTACAACTTAAAGTCAACTTTGTAATGACTTCATGTTTAATTACATGGACCATGATATTGCATCAAAGTGTTTCTCTATGCTAAGCAACTAAATGTGACTACTTACATGTCTCCGAGGTAACATGGACTTTGCAGGGCTTCATTGGCCAGCATAGACAATTTTGCTAAAGAAAAATCTTTAGATGTAGCTGCTCTCTGGAAGACTTCATGGACCATCGTACCATTAAGCATTTGCTTTGAGCCTCCATCGAAACTCTACACAAAGCAACCCCCCCCCGAAGATTAATGAACATAAAAAATAAAAATTTACAGATACAAGGCAAGTATGTTGAACATTTTTTTTTTCTTACCTTGAATAAATCTCCTAGTACTGCTCGCCTCATACAGCGGATTGAACTGGAAATGCTGGTACCAGAGATGAGGCTATCAGGTAATAATACTAAAAAACCGTGTTCTCTGTTGATCAACCAAGTCCCATCATTACAACAACCTTCCAGATGCACGACATCACCACAGCGGATGGGTGTTGTCTCCCTGGAAATTTTTTTAAAATTTATTAGAAAAAATGAACCGCATAAAGTTCATTAAATGAAAGGTTAGCACAACATTTGTAATTACAAGTTTATTTAAAAATTCCAATAGGTGGGATGTGTACATTACTTGTTTTTATTCATTTAGTGGATAAAAAAGTTTTACCATCCATCTGTTAACAGACATGTCTCAGTTGGTTGGAGAGACCGGGAACAGGATATCAGTAAAGTTTTAGAACTGTGTGTCTCTTCAACATTCATGACCCAGTAACGGTTGTTTGGGCCTCCGGAAAGGATCACATGGTCAGGTAATTTTCTGGCAGGACAGAGAGGCATTTTATAAAATTAACACAATGTTTCAGGTTTTTTTCTTTTTTTAATGCTTTAGTGGTGTGTGTGAAATATGAACACAGAAGTACGTATTTTTGTGTGACCAAAACAGTATGAATCCAAACTACTTTTTTTTTTCTTAATAAGCTTTCCTCTTAATTTGAGCTTCCTTTCTCTATTTGAAATGGAGGTTTATTTGCTGGTGTGTCTTACGGGGTTTTTTTGGACTTCTCTTCCAGTTCGTCACAATCCATCTGCTCCATAAACCAGTTCTCATCGAATCCTTCTTCAACACTTGACGTTGCTGGATTTTCTTTTTCTTTTTTAAAAAAAGCAAGAAATGAGAAAAAATAAGCAGAGATGTGAAACAAACCAGGTCAAAGATATTAAAATGCTGGAATTATTCTTTGTGTGTATGTACTTACCGGTAGCTTCTATTTTCTGCTTTTTTGACTCTGTGTTCATGTCGCCTTCTTCATCCAACATTTTCATCTTTGTTGTATTTTTTTCTTTCGGTTCAACCTCCATTTCTAGTGCAGGTTTGATAATCTGGGCACTTGGTTCATGCATATGAGGAGTAAATCTGCTCGTATTATGTGCTTTCTGTTCAGCTGATTTCATCTCTGCTATTACAGTGAATTTAGAATCTCCCCCATCTTGCTCCGCCTGGTATACTTTCTGCCCCTCTGAGGAGTGGCAGGAAACAGGATGCGATAAATTCATTTGGTCATTACTTTGGTCAAAGTCCACTTCACTGCAAGCAAAAGTGAAGTTGGCGAGGTGAGATCTTGTAACCTTATTGATCACCACTTTTGGGATTGTCGGGCAGATCACAGCTTTAGATGGCGAAAGATCGATGGTTCTTGGTTTTTTGGCAACGTGGGAGTCTTGAAGAGGACTAAAGAGTCTCTTCAAGGACCCTGACAATTTAGCCTCTCTCTTGCTACTTCTTCTCAGATCTTTAGAGCAACGATTGCGATATATTGGGGAAAGTTGTTCAGAATGGAGTAGATCTGGCTGTTCCTTAACGAGGTCTGGATTTAAGTAGTTTTCCTCTCTGGAGGGAGGAGTGTTGATAAGCCGAATCTGACTGTTTGGAGTTTCAGGCACAGAGAGAATAAGCTCTGGGGAAGATGGGAGGTTTTCAAGTTCATTAAAGACGCCTCTGCTGGATGGAGAATTTGTTCTTATCTGTGGGGTTTTAGAATCTTTTACTAGAGGGCCATTCCTGACAGATTCCAAACTTGTCAGAGAGTCTTTGGTGGGAGAAAGATCCTAAAAACAAAAGCAAAAATTATAAGCAGAAGATAGATGGATAAAAACTTTATTTCTGGTGTCCAACAACAACAAATCACACAGACCGTAGATACACAAGAAATAAAACACCAGTACAATAATAAAAGCTATTATCAATAGTAAATAAGATACTCATATTGGACTCAGTTCCTTTAAACACATCTGTTTAATTAATTTGCCTGAGTGCTGCAGGGGTTAACGACCTTTAAAAGCGCTCAGTCCTGCAGCACAATGAGAGCAACCTATTACTTTGGGCACTTTTCAGGACCACATTATGGAGTGAGTGACGGGATTTTTCAGGATGCCCTGCATTAGAGCCCTCATCCTCCTCTCAAAACAGCTCCTACAGAGTCCATGTTTCTCCCCACCATAGATGCACATGTCTCAAGAGATGTGCATCTGTTAGAATTTAATACTTGAAGTTTTTTTATTATTATTATTTGTGCCAAGAAAAATACTAAATTTGTTTGTTTCTGTTGCAAAAATTAAGAGCAAGGTCTCTTTACATCCTGTCAAAAGAGGAATTTCAAGTAAAGAGATTTGTTTGGGGTTTTTTTTAAAACAAAAATGAAAGAACATGTTCGATCAGAGTCTTCTTCTGGAAGATCAGTCTTTCTAACCCAAAGCAATAGTTACTAGGCAATCAGCTCCTGAGGGCAATCATCTCTGATCTTTACATATGATTTATTTATAGCTGTTTTAAAATGATGATAATGATTCATGATATGATTAACAGGGCGGAAAAACAAGATTTACCTCTTGGAGTTTTTTACAAAAGAAAGAAGAGATGCTCTGCTGTCCTGCTGCAGAAACCTGACAGGAACACACAAAATTTACAAAAAAAACTTAATCCATAATATAAAGTGATCCATGGAATTAATACAGTTAATAATGATTAAAACTAGACTCAAACAGATTAAAATAATCCGAGACTCTTTAAACAGATTCTAATGAACTTTCTTTACCTGACTTTTCTTCACTTTAGTCTTTTTCATTGTGATTTTTTTTGTCAGGAATCCGGGGTTTTTTGTAGGTTAAATTATATGCCTGAAAATGATCCAACTGAAAAAAAAAATAAATAACTTTTCAAAAAGCTTTACAGCGGTTTAAATAAATAATCATTTCAGTTAGCGGCAGGAAGATAACTAGATTTTTTTTAATCATATCCGCAAATGGCTGAAAAAGACCCAAAAATATGGTAAATATAGTAATATTTCTGTTTTCATCTTTTATTTTTAACTAAAATCCAAGCCGCCAAAAATTTAGATTTGATCTCATTTCCGTTTTGTTTGTAGACGTCAGAAACAGGGAGCGAAGAAGAAAACACAAGAGCAGGGAAATAACAACACTGCCACCTTGTGGGGAGAATATTTATTAGTATAATTGTATTAGTTTCATATTAGTCAAATTCATTTTAATAGAATATAACTAATATTATGTTTTATCAACAAATGTTTTTATAGTAGTGGCTTTTTTAATTAACTAGTGAAGACAATATGATTTTAGAATTTTTCAGTTAATTTGCAGACATTTATTTTCACATAATTCATTTTAGTACAGTCTTAAACAAACAGTTTAACACAATTAAGCCCATCTTCTGCATCTAAACTCAGCTTTAAATTTACTTTAACACTTTTTATCACAACTTAAACATTCAGATCACTGCAATAAAACACAACATAACATTTGATCCAGAAAAATGACATTTAATCTCCAATTTGAGTAATAAAAGGTCACGAAGCATGAGGTCAGAACTGAAGAAGTCAAGGATTGAGAACTACCACTGCTACTTGTTCTCAGCTTTCCCTGAAGATCAAAATACGGTAGATTTATTTTCAATTCAATTTTATTTGTATAGCCCAAAATCACAGAATGTCCGTCTCAATGGGCTTCACAAGAAAAAGAGGACTGTATTAACACAAATACACAGCAAGAAAAATAACTAACAAATGCTGATTAAACAAGAATAGCACATTTATGCCCTTAGACTCTCCTTCTCGGTGAGGAAAAACTCCTAAAAAACCCATCAGTGGGGAAAAAATAAGAAACCTCATGGGGATCCACGTGAAAGAGAGAATGAGCTGATTGCCAAGTAACTATTTTAGAAAATACAATTGGTTTTTTTTAACTGCTAACTGACATAAAATGGCTGCAAAACAACTTCATGTGGTATCAATCTGAATTTGTATAGAACAGGCCAGGAGATGACAGCAGATATCCAGTAGAACCAACAATCTGTGACTCAGAAAAACTCAAATGGTATTAATCATCATTTTAATTATTTGACATTTCTGGTTAAGCACCCGAATCATAATGCATAATCAAGAAACAGCTATGTTTTTTTTTTAATTATTTAATCTTACTTTTACTTTTTTGGCCCCTTGCTTTGTCAGGTGTTTAGAAAAATTCCAGAAATACTTTTCATTTATAGTCTTTTCAAACATAAGGATTAACTTTAAGCATTTCTTTAGGGTCAGACAATAACATCATTGGGAGGCCCACCCAGAGCAGGACACAGACCAGGACAGTATGAACATGTAAACTTTCTGCCAGCTTGACAAGGCCTCACACACCAGAATGTACATGAACTCAACATCTCAACGGATCCAGCTTAATTTAAACATATAGCAGAAGCAAAAAGCTTGAGGGGTTTTTTCAATTTACGGGTTTAATGATAAAAGCTTCTTAAAAACAAGCATGTAATCATCACAGCTTTTGTGTTTAGCCCTGATAGTATGACAGAAAATAATTTTCACCCCTTGTTTCTACATTTTAAATAATATGGGATCCCCTTAATGATTATTCTGAAACACAGTTTCTACACACTGTACTACCACCCAAACTCATCTAACTCTGTGATGCAATTTATTTCCTTTCAAGTACAATTATCTTCATAAAAATGAAAAGGTTTGAAACCTTTCTTGAGCAGCATTTTGTTTTGTCTTTTTTTTTTCAACCTGTCTTGTCCGGCGTTGTGACAAGCAGAATAAGAAGAGAGGGGGGATAAAGTGATGAGAAAATCTGAATTTATAGTATTCAGCATCACGACCAACCTGCTGGATTATCTAAGGAGAAAAAAAAGTACAAACAAGTGTTTAAACCAGCGATAAAACTGACGCACACAGCAAAACCTTCTAGAATAAATGATGTAGAACACAAACACATGTTACTAGAGCTATAATAATATTGGTTGGGAGCAAGGAACATAGCGGACAGTAAACAGTGTGATACAGTGTGCGAGTGTGAGTGAAAGTACATGCATGCTGCCGATGTGAACCATGTGCTTATTAGGGATAACATCTCCTCACCAGCCCAAAAAGACTGGAATGAGGAAGACAGAGAGACACGCAACCCGGGCCTGCGCTCATCCAGATTCAGGGATTTGTTTGGGTTTTGATGTCACTCTTTCATTTTAAACTGCTTCTTTTTTCACACACTGAGACCAGTTTTACTCTGTCTATATTTGTAAAACTTATTTTTCTCTTTATTTCAGATGAACTTTTCTTTCCAAACTACTTTCCTGTTTTTATTGCTTATTCAACACAATGATTTGTCCTTTTTTCCAGCTCATGAAATTCTAAAATATATCTTTTATCCATCTATTTGTTTCGCAATATGGCACAACCGTCAAATTTAGTTTACTTATATTGAGCCGGTTGCAGTGTGACTGTGACTGAATATTAAATCTGCTCCTGATCTGCCAGGCTGCTGCATCTAAAATCATCTTATTGTCAACGTGTGGGGTCTGCATGGATTACAGAAGCATTTACCTCACTATGTCTGTCAATTTTTATAACTCTTTTATGAAAGACCTGACAGAGACCAATAAACAACCTCAGATATTTATAGCACATCAATAGATCTTGACACCTTCGTTCCTTCTCTTTCTGAGTCCAGTGGTCTTTTTGTTTGTTTTTTCTGATTTTTTTTTTTTCCTACTGCACCTCTATTTCTTTCAAAGGTCAACGAAGCAAGCGAATTAAGGCACGAAAAAAAGGAGATAAATAGATGCAAATACTGATGGGTGATTAATCTTTTCTGGAATCATTTGCAACACCTGTAACAGCTGCCTGGACTGACCTTTTAAAGTCAGTCAACAAAGTGAAGATCAAGGTTTTTAAGGCTTGGAAATATCATGAATTTTCTGTTTTTGGATTTTTATGAACATTTTATATACAAAAAAATTCAGCTGCACATTTAACTTGCTGAAAATGTGTTTTAAAACACTATCAAGAGAGTATTTTGCAGGGAAAAAAATCAGTTTTTAATTTTGAATAGCGTTTAGTCTTGGAAAAAATAAAATAGTCAACGGGATGACAAATAATCTACAGGCTGTTGTAGGTTATAAATGCAGCGTACCGATGTACGCTACATCGCTCCGTCGTGGTAAAGAAAGAGCTGAGCCAAAAAGCGAAGCTCTCGAGTTACAAGTTGATCTACGTTCCTACCCTCATCTATGGTCACCAGCTGTGGGTGGGTGTTCGACGGATACAAGCGGCCGAAATGAGCTTCCTCCGCAGGGTGGCTGGGCTCTCACTCAGAGATCAGGAGAGGAGCTCTGCCATCCGGGAGGAGCTCGGTGTCGAGCCGCTCCTCCTCCAGGTCAAGAGGAGCCAGATGGGGTTGATCGGGCATCTGGCCAGGATGCCCCACGAGCGACTCACTGGTGAGGGGTTTCGGGCACGTCCTATCGGGAGGAGACCAAGGGCCAGACCCTGGACTTGCTGGAGAAACTATGTCTCGCAGCTGGCCGGGGAACGACTCGGGATCCTTCCTGGCGAGCTGGAGGATGCAGCTGGGGTGAGAGACGCCTGGGCTTCCCGTCTGAGGCTGTAGTCCCTGCGACCCGGCCCCGGTTAAGCGGAAGACGACGGAATGGAACAGACTGTTTTTCCAGGCATTTGTGAACGGATGGGTTGTTATGTGGAACTCTGTGAATTCCAAACTGAAACTGGGATCCGATCACACCTGTGCAACAAATCCAAATGATGTCTGTTGTGAGCAGTATTCAGACTTGATGTGATTTGCAGATTAGCTCAAGAAAAGTCTGTAAAGACCTTTACAGAATGTCTTTTTTATGGCTGAGAAGCTGTATTCAAGTCGTTTATCACTAAATGTAATCCAAAGTGTCAAATGAAGCATGTGTGTAAGTATGTGTGTGAGGTGTGAATGTAATAAAATCCTGGTAGGAACCGTTGGGCTCATTTAAAGTCAGAATGCAAACCAAAAATTTTTATGTCATGACTTGGATACATTTACTCAGACCAAAATTCACAATGAATATATAATCAAAAATTTTAGTCACAGATGAATCATGCAATGTGTTCAGTCTGGGAACAAATAGTTAGGCTATGGTTTACATTCATTTGACAGATATTCAATAAGATGCAATCCAAATCAAATAAAATAATTAAAAAAATTTAATTGTAAACAGTGACCTGGTCATCCTTTTATTGTATGTGTTACACATAAGGTGCAATTTAAAAAAAGGGTAATTAACCACATGCAGATAGAGCACCGTGGCATCTGTGCATTCAGTGTGATATCACCAACAAAATCAAAGCAAGCAGGATGTCATGAGTCTAAGGAAACACATCAATGATCAGATAGGATCAATGCAGCTGTCCACAACCATACAGGAAACCCATAACCAACTGGCCCCATATTAGTGGTTATTATCAAGCTTTCTTTGTGCTTATCAGATCTTATCAAAGGTGACCTCTGAGAAAGTCACCAGCTGCCATTTGAAATCTTATTTTTTTCACTTTGCAACTCAATAAATACAAATTTCATTAAAATTCTTGTACATCATTGAGCCGCTCCCAGCTTCTTTATCTGGTAAGATTTGACTTGTGAGAGAAACTTCATCACACCTCCTTTATTCGAATGCCTGAGTGAGTCAGCATATGTGATAAACAGATTAAAGACTCTCTTTCCTGAAGGGAAATTAGTTCTTCGTTGTGTTATTTCGAACTGTGCTGCTTTCCTGTGTAACATGATGAATTACTTCTCTCATGTGAGGGAGGAGGATGCCAGAAAGTGCTGCTTGAGAACAGTGAAAGGATGGCAGATAATTTTCATATCTATTCATTAGAAGAACTGATTTAATAAATCTCGGACACAAAGAGAATCCCAAAAGTCCTGCTTGCAAAGTTAAGTTTCATATGTCTCAAAGACCAAAGTGTTCATCTGATTTTCAAAGCAGGAAATCATCTTGAGACCGACTCATTCACCAAAGCTTTTTTTCTTTCTGTCTCTAATAGCGTGCAGAAGCCAGAGTTGAGATGTAGAGACACGAATGAATAAATAAAACTTTTTTATGAATTTTCAGTTAATGTGACCTGAAAACAAAACAGGTTGAACCAATGTGTATCGCCGCAGAATGAAGCAGGTGTCATTGTGCTGAAAAATTATGTCTGAAGCACAGGTCTGCTGGTCTGTTTGAAGTCATCCCACTGAGAGATGATGCTGTCCCACCCACACACACTCATGAAAGAGTCAGAAATCAAAGAAATATATAAAAAGGATAAATTAAAGATGAAAGAGGTACAGAAAGAAAACTTTTTGTTATGAAATGACATCAAACGTTATCTGTTTGCTTTTAAAGAGGGGACATTGGCTCAAGCTTGCAAACAGTCAGAGAAACATGAGTGTGGATATTGTTTTGTTGGTGTAACAGCTTATTTGCGAAGCTACATGACGGAAGGAGAAAAAAAGATTTGGGTGCAGAGTTACTCTCCATAATTCTTATCCTAATGAACTTTTCAAGAAAACTAGGAGATGGTAAAAAAAGAAAAAAAAGAGTGGCACCATAAAGCTTTTCACATCTGTATGTTTGGTGCTTACGATTTCTATGGCTGCTGTGATTATCTGATGAATATTTTTAATCTGTTCCGTCGTCTTCCACTTGTCCAGGGCAACAGCCTCAGACGAAAAGCCCAGGCTTCTCTCACCCCAGCTGCATCCTCCAGCTCACCCGGAAGGATCCAGAGTCGTTCCCCGCCCAGCTGTGAGACATAGTCTCTCCAGCAGGTCCGGGGTCTGCCTCTTGGTCTCCTCCCGATGGGACACGTCTGAAACACCTCACCAGCGAGGCGCCTGGGGGGCATCCTGACCAGATGCCCAAACCACCCCACCTGGTTCCTCCCGACCTGGAGGAGGAGCGGCTTGACACCGCAATGTATCCGCAATCTCGTTCTTTTGGTCACAACCCACAGCTGGTGACAATAGGTGAGGGTGGGAATGCAGATCGACTTGTAAATCGAGAGCTTTGCTTTTCAGCTCAGCTCTTTCTTTACCACAACAGAAGCAAATTAAAAACACGACAGACAGGCTCTACATTTTTACTGGTTAAAATCTCACCATTTGTTAATAGGAAAAATAATACTGCAATTTTTATGTGTAGCAGGTGGAGACGTTTTTATCTTCATTGGGGGTGTTTTCTTCATTTTATATGATAATATAATCTTACAACCATAAACTATTTACTAAAAGTACATATTGATTCAGATCGAACACTACTGAAAGTCCCTGTGTGAAATGCACAACTTGTCACTGCATCTTTGTAAATTATGTTTCAAGCGTTCTCAGAATTCAATTGTATCATTTGTGGAGTTAAATGGAGAGAGTCCTTTCTAATATGTCATACTGACTTCATGTTATTCTCCAACTTGATCTTAAACATAGATTTCACAAGAAAGAACAAATCTACCTCCTTCACTCTTTAGAAGGACTTTGCATGCAGTTGGAGAAACTCAATTTTTTTTTCCTGCAGATTGTACAAATGGCTTCTTCAGGCCTCGTTATGAATCATATGGGAAGAAATGAACAAAGACTTTGATTCAGAGGCTTGTTGGAAATGTCAATGCATTATTTTGATTAATAGCTCTGACCTTGGTGCTCACAGTGCACCCATGGTGCTTTTCAAATATGCCCTTTTTAATCCATCGCGCAAAGCTATGCTAAACTATTAGTTTCTGAGGCATGTGCAGCACATTACAATAACATGGAAGACAAATTACATCTTGCTGAATGAACTCAACGGATCATGTCTTCATTTAGTAACTCTGAAAAGTTTCCAGACGGCATTTTCAATTTTACACGTCAGCAATGAGACCAAAGCCACCTTCTCTATGTTTATATAACCATAAGTAAGCCTGGTGACAACAAACGAGAAAAACTATTGAAATAAGTTTGCGTTTAATGATATTTGATGTGACTTTTTCTTTTGACTTTCCCTCGAAGGTTCATTTAGATTATTGTTTTTTTTTTTTTTTTTTTTGTTACATATCATCATCAGAGAAACCAAATTCCCAGATGAATAAATGTGTTTACCATGTTACCATACAGCTGCACATTAGGAGTGTCTGCTCTTAGAAATAATGATCCAATCTGTTTATAGTCAGAGGAGATATTTATAATGTTGGATTTTCATTCTTGTGTATAAGAACGCAGAACTTGTTTCATGCAGCATGATTAAAGTTATATAAAAAACAGTGGTCAATAGACACAGTTATTTATACAGTATGGATTAACAAATTACATGGGTGGCACAGTGGCTCACAGCAAGAAGGTTGTGAATTCAAGGCCCAGGTGTGGATGAAGCTTGGAACACTGGCCTTTCTGTGTGAATTTTGCATGGTCTCCCTGTGTGGGTTATCTCTAGTTTCCTTCCACCCTTCAAAAACATGCATGGTAGGTTGATTGGCCACTACCTGATTGCCCCTAGGAATGAGTATGTATGGAAAGCCATTAGGGCCACTACATGCACATAATCTAGTGTGCTAGATTCGAACACTAAGCATGCTAGATTAATCATTTAGTGCGCTAGATTCATCATTAACGCGCTAAGTTACGTGTGTATAGTGACCCCAATGGCTTTCCATATTTGTGTGGCCCAGCAACCTTTTCAGGATGTACCCTACCCATCCCCACAAAACAGCTGGTATGGGCTTTGGCAACCCTGTAGGGGATAGATGGCTAAGAAGGTGACTGACTGACAAATGACATGTGAAAAACAAAATTCTTTTGAGATCTTCATTTTCTGAATCTCATAAACTTTGCTTCATTTGTGCAATATTTTCAAATAAATCACAAAAATTATATTGTGTTATATTGTGCTTATAAAACTTTTTTTAATGGGTTAAAACCACTCTCTTTGCAATTTTTATGTAATTTAAAAAAAAAAAACTTCTGGCATCTGAAAAACATTGTCTCAGTTCCTCATTTATGTAATGACTGGATGACAACAGCTCATAACAAACAGCCAATTAGCTTGTATGTCTCCACACAATGTCATTATCAAATGTGACATTTTTGAGCTATATGTGCTATTTCAGTTTGCATCTACAGACTGCTTCTCACTTAATGCTCAATTTAAAATGTCAGCTAAAACATGGTTTAGTCCTCGTCATCTAATTGGAATTTGGATTAAATTTATTGGTCTGATCAGAGGTGGTTTTGGATCCAACTATTTAGGAATTAAGCTTGATTGTTTGTCTTCACTCAGAAAGCGCATTAAGAGGATGAGAATAGAGATTCAACCGTAATGCAAGGGTTTTTCTTGGAGATGAGAATTTGCAAGTGAAAAAAAATTGTGGATTTTGTACTGCAAGGTTTTTTCCACCATAAATTGAGACAAAGTGCCACAGGCAGCGAAGTAAGAAAAAATTAAGACTGGATTTTGCAGTTTTGATGTTCCCATCCTGATCAACATCCCTACCCTCACCTATGGTCACCAGCTGTGGGTGATGACTGAACATGGATACAAGCAGCTGAAATGAGCTTCCTTTGCAGAATGGCTGAGCTCTCACTCAGCCATAAAGTGAGGATTTCTTCCATAAGGGAGGAGCTTGAAGTAGAGTCGTTACTCCTCCGGGTCGAAAGAAAAGTCAGATGGGATGGTTCAAGCATCTAGTTAAAATGCCTCCTGAACCTGAACCATCAGCTGGTGAGGTATTTTGGGCAGATCCCATCGGGAGGAGACCAAGAGGCAAACTCCGGACCTGCTGGAGACGCTATGTCTCAAAACCAGCTGGGGAACGACTTGGGATCCCTCCAGGTGAGCTAGAGGATTTGGCTGGGGTGAGAGAAGCCTGGGCTTCCCGTCTGAGGCTGTTGCCCCAGCAACCCGGCCCCAGATAAGCGCAAGATAACAGAACAGAACGGATGTTCCCATTGAAGTAGTAGCATAACCTGATCAAAAATGTAAAGCTATTTGAAAATCTAAAGAAGTTTTTCAGCAACAAATAGATTTGTTTATTGAGCTTGAAGTAGAGCCGCTCCTCGTCCAGGTCGAGAGAAGCCAGATGAGGTGGTTCAGGCTTCTGGTCAGAATGCCTCCCGAGTACCTCGCTTCGGGCGATTCAGGTGTTTCGGGCACGTCCCACCGAGAGGAGACCAAGAGGTAGACCCCGGACCCGCTGGAGAGGCTCTCTCACACAGCTGACAAATTTTCAATGTAACAAACATTGCACACAAGATATCCATCCAACTTTATTCAACAACAATTACCTGAATATGTACATTTTACATTTTAAAAAAAATCTCATTTTATGTTTGCTATCAATGTAAATTAACGACTTACACAAGACTAAATATGTTTAATTAAACACAGCAGAAAAAAATTTTGAATTGAGAATTCAGAAAATAAAATTCACCCAAATTACGAACGGTGAATACTTAAATTAACAGTAGAAACAGCACAAAAAAAAAAGTCAAATTTACTTAAAAAAAAAATCTTAGCTCTCATAATTACTCAAAATAGAGCTGATTTGATTGATAGAAAGTTTGTTGTAGTGTAAAAGATTTTCAGAGAAACAGGAATGAGATTTAAATGTTGTGACTGTTGATGGACGAGCATGTCTAATTTAAGTATTCCACATTTTCAATAAAAACCTGTGTCAAAAGCAACTTTATTAACATCAGAAAATTATGACTTCATTCTGTTAAATAATAACTTACAGATTATTATAATTTTCTTCTGTCAAATAGAAGTTAACAGATCGACCACCAAAAAACCCCCCAAAAAAACAGTAGTAAAATTATCAGCAACAACGAAAACAGTGAGACAACTGAATTAGTTATTTTCCATATTTAAACACCCCCCCACCAACAATTATTAGCCCAAAAGAGTAATCTATAGATTCAACATTCCCATTGTAACATTCAATTTTAATTATAGTGGGATTATAATATTTTTAAAATAAAAACTTGTTGATACATTTGTACGTAATATGCTTAAGTACATCACCACGGCCGGTAGAGCCCGTTTATTGGGTGGTATGACAAATTTTTCAGCAGTTCGGAAGAAGGAAAAAAAAGTTGTGTTTATCCCTGAGATTGTTCAAGGCATTATACAGCTTAAGCTCACATTGGATTTCCAGCTGTTATTCTTTCTTTTAGAAATACAAAACAGCATTTGGGATTTGATAGTATTAAAAAAAAAAAAGTTGAATTTTTCTCTTCTATAAAATAATACCAAACAGATTGTGGGTGGTAATTGTCTGTCGGTTGCTTTAGTTCAGTATTCCGGCACACACCTAAACCATTTGGAGACTCGCCCGTTCTTCTTCCAAGTTCCTTCACTTCTCATCAGTGCTTGATGACTACACTCTTCTATGGCATCTTCAACACGAGAGATGTACAGCCCGCCAACTATCACACCGAAGAACTGGAAAAAAGATGACACACACAAGTACAAAGAGGATGAAGGAACATTTTTTTTTGTACAATTTCACTTTGTCATGGTATTTTTCTTTTATTCACAATCTCTATTGGCTCATTGTGAATCTCAGACATCGTTTAGTCTGTAACTGGACCAAACTGGACATATTTTAAACCTGCTGAAGAAAAACAAACCACAAAAAATAGTTAACCACTTGATTGAATAAACGTATTTAAAGTCTAGGCCATCTGTTTTCCTAAACACACAAAATAGGACTGGTCAAGTATCTGATGGATCACATGTGGGAGTTTATTTATAAGTGAAAAGCTGGTTTTATCGTATTGAATAATTGTAAATCCCAACAAGTTGCATCTTGTGTGTATCGAGGAAGTCTTCTTACCCTCATATTCCTTCATATTAACAAAAAACATCATAAAATCAGATCTTCACATGTACGTAATTGGTTATGTGTTACAGGAACGGAAAGTGTAAAAAAAACGTGGTGTGACCAGCCATGCTGCGTGGTCTAGAGACAGTGGCACTGAGGAAAAGACAGGAAGCAGAGATGAAGGTAGCAGAGATAAAGATGCTGAGGATCTCTCTGGGAGTGCCCAGGATGGACAGGATCAGAGGAACAGCACATGTCAGAGATTTTGGAGATAAAGTCAGAGAGGCCAGACTGAGATGGTTTGGATGTGCAGAGGAGAGAGAGGGAGTACATCGGCAGAAGGATGCTGGGTTTGGAACTACCAGGAAAGAGGTCTAGAGGAAGACCAAAGAGGAGGTTCATGGATACAGTGAAGGAAGACATGAAGATAGTTGGCATGACTGAAGAAGATTTAGCAGATAGGGTTATATGGAAGAAACTGACTTGCTGTGGCGACCCCTGAAGGGAAATGCCGAATGAAGAAGAAGTGTTACAGAAATGGGCATATTAAATTTCCCAATTCCCAATTTCCCAATCTCAAAATTTTCTTCGGGGATAAATAAAGCATATTCAATTCAATTCTATATTATTCAAAGATCTACGCGAGATTGAAAAATCTGGGGGATTTGGAGCCACATCGCGAACTTTCAACAAGCTGTATAGAGAGCCAAATCAAAAACTTAATTTACTCCAACTACAAGTTATAAATCCAACAGGAATGTGTTTGAATAAACCAGTGTTAAACTTTTAATTTCTGGCGTATAAAAAACATCTGGTGGGGGCCGGGATTGCCCTGGTGACTTGTTTTGGACAAAAACATCCACTTATCTGGTAAAAGCAGCAGGAAAAGGAGGCGTTTTTTTTTTTCTCCTTGGTGGCACCAAAGTAAAAAATTAATGGATTTGATTCAGCAGGAAAAAAAAAAGGAAAGATACGACGACAACAACACAAACCAAACCACTCTGGACACACTCCGCCAACATGGAGCTCTTATTGGTAGAGAAGTGAAGTAAATAAGAAAGGATAGAAGATGAGACTTTCTGGTAAAAAAAAAAAAAAGAAGAAGCAGAATGAAAGCCCTTGTGTAAAAAAAACAAACAAAAACCATTAAGTAGCGTAATGGACCATTAGAACGACTCCTGTTTGAAAGCTTTTTTAGACCAGAATTTTTTTTTTAACCATAATTTTGAACCATCTTCAGAAAACTTTAGGCTGGAGAGTTCTCCCGATGTTACAAATACACCATCTTTTCTACTTCACAGAAGCAATCCAGGCATGACAGGTTAAAAAACATTCTGAAAAACGTCCTGATATCCTCCAACCAGTTGTCATCGAGACCCTAAAGAGTCTGCCATTAGAGAACACATCTCCAGTCTGTACAGAACACACACACAGGTTCACAGGTAACTTGTTTATAGAGTCGTTTTTTATTAAAAAGCCCTGCAGAAATGCTTGGAATTAAAACAAATTGTGCAGCAGTGAGAATGGACGTAGTTGTGTTGAGCTTCATGTTGTTTTCAGACAATGATAAGGTTGTGGGTTTTCAGCAAATATAAGTAGTTCACTGTTCATGAACAAAGAAGCATTTAGTCACTCATTTGCTTCAATGGTAATTAAGTCTTTTACAAATTGGGGTGTGAACAATGATGTATACCGTATTTTTCAGATTGTATGCCACACCAGCCAAAAAAATACATGACAAAGAAGAGAAAAAACACAAGTTGCACTCAAGTATAACTCGCATTTTTTGGGGGAAAATTTCCGTTCCATTGTTTTCCGCTTATCTAGGGCTGGGTCGTAGAGGTTACAGCTTCAGATGGGATGCCGCGGCCTCTCTCACCCCAGCTGCATTCTCCAGCTTACCCGGAAAGATCCGGAGTCGTTCCCTGACCAGCTGTGACACATAGTCTGACTCTTTGTCTCCTCCTGGAGGGACGTGCCCAAAACACCTCCCCAGCAAAGTACTCAGGGGCATCCTGACCAGATGCCCCAATCACCCCATCTGGCTTCTCTCAACCTGAAGGAGGAGCGGCTTGACACCAAGCTCTTCCCGGATGGGAGGAGTTTTCTTTTTGCTGCTCGATTACAATTTTCAGCTGCATATTTCACTACAGAATATCATTTTCTTTTCGGTGCCATTTTTGATCAGCCCTTCTCAGTTGTTTTTACAAGTTACCAGCAAAGTTGTAATTATCAGCTCAGGCTTATAGCGCCCTCTTGCAGCTTAGAGTGAAAGTCGCATTCCCGGCCAAACTATGAAAATATACCGAAAAATACAGTAGTCGTGTACGTGATGTGAAAACCTGCTGTCGGTGTGGAGTTAACGCTTTCCCTGTATACATGTTTGTAATCTTGTGAGTGTGAGAGCAGTACTATGTCCATCTGCCGTCCTGTGAGAGGATGGTGACCTCTCCAGAGAGGACCTTGTTGTTTCCCTCCATATTGATCGGGGTAGATTCTAACCCCCCAGAAAATGTAAATTGAAGGAAGTTGATTGAATAAAGAACAAATAAATGAGTAAAACGTGAGTTTTTCTTTACCTGAGGAAGTAGGATTCCTAGTAGAATTGCTGCCATGATCTTATAGTTGTCAACCAGCCAGATGAAAACAGCGTTGGTGCAGCCTCGAACATGAATGTAATCCAAATCATAATGCTGAGAAAAAAAAGTATTAATTTTCATCTTTTATTGAAATAGATAAAGCCTTAATAAAAGTCCAAAACAATACCCTTTCCACACTTAAAGAAATTTAATGTTTAATTCTACTTGTTCTTAAATTTCTACAACTAATTGTTTTGCAGAAATGACAAAGTTCTTAGTGAAATATCACCACCTCAATTCTGGGTTTCCTCTTGGAATATAAATAACTACACATTAGAGCATATTAAAGATGTATAAATCACATCAAGGCAGCAGGATTATTAATCAGAGAACTTAAAATAAATGAATTAGTAGTATGTGCTGGGGAGGTCTCACCGTTTTCTCAATCACTTTGTACCCACACAGAGTGTTCACCACTTCATTTGGCTGGATTGGGGAAAAAAAAAGAGAATGTGAGGAACAAAACAGACAGCGTGCTAGAAATCTTGCTTTTACAAAGGAAATAATTTTAGTACATGTTTCACTTTTAAGGATATACCAATAAGACGAGTTGATGATCAGTGATCCTTACTTAACAGCTTCTCTTTGTTCACACAGATGGTCTGAAGATCAGTTTTATACTGTGACAAGTTTGTGTACGTGTGGCAATTTATAAAAGACTTTTGATACTTAGAATTTTCTTTTCAGATTAAAAGCCTGAATCCCATTCAAAACACAAAACATATTTTTTTCCCCTGCAATTTATCATTTTTAAAGTTACAACACGCCAGCATATTTTGAAGTTTGACTACATGTTTCATTAAGTCATTTTTGGGGGCATGGAAAACCTAAGGATTGCTTGCACTTGGACATAAAAATATTTGATTTAAAAAGTTTGACTGAAATTTTGTATTAGTTTTTCCAGCTCCTCTTAACTTCTTTAATAATTATTAATAATAATAATTAAACTCATAAAAACGGAACCTAAAGCAATTTAGTGTTCATTCGATGACAGTACATCTTTTTCAAGCCATCAAATGTTTAATTCCTAAATACAGTATTTTAGAGGTCAGTGGCAATTCGATCTAATGGCAATCTTTTCCACAACCTAACAAACTATTGTTTGTGAAAAAAAAAATCATAAAAACCTAACAAAAAATTATTGTAGAAATTTAAAATCTTCATAAAAAAAAACCCCAAAAAAAAAAACACATCAAGCAAGCAAAATGTGTAGAACCTACCTTTGTTTGAATACAGCAGGAGTAGGGAACTCCACACGCCAGAGGACCACGTCCAGTACAGTTATGGTACATGTTTATCTCCCAGTCTTTAAAGTCTTCACCTCCACAACACTTGAACTAAGTAAAACAAGAAAAAGGGAAACAGAAAAGAAGATGATATAATAGAACAAAATGTAAGCTCCACTGGACAAATTTAAAATGTTTTAGAATAAAGTGAGTCATATTAAACCCGACCTGCATGTGAGGAAACTGTGGTTCACTGTCTTATTGTTAACTGCTAACAACGAGGGTGGCTGAGAAACATTTAACACTGCCTCCACTGTAAATTTCTTTACATATAATTTTTGATCAATATATTTTGATTGTTCAGCAAATAAAGCATAGAATCTTATAAACTTTTGGATGTGAAAAATACAGAATGATTCCCTGGAATTGTAACATGCCTCACTGCAGCTCGTTGTACTTGAACAGCAACTCAATAGTAATACTATCCAATCAATAAGAGCTCTTACTTACCATCAACACTATTAAGAATGAAGAAAATGTACCAAGTTTCTTTTCTCCAGTGAAAAGTAATTTAAGTTTTTATCAACAACACTTGCGAGACTGCAATGAAGCATTTTTGCCCAAATCAATAATAATTCCAGTCAGAAACTGTGATGTCCAGAAACAGAATCAGAAGTACAAAGTTATATGATTCTGGTTTTTGTAACTTTTTTACTTCAATCTTCACTGATTAACGCTGAAGAAAAGGAAAACAAATTACTTTTTCGCAATCATTTTTTAAAGATGATGGATCATTAATATAAAAATAATTATATTTATTGTTGCGAGTATGATTTATACCAACTGTGAGAAAAAATAACTGTTTAAACTTTATGGTTAAAGGGTTTCAGAACACACATATGGTCTCTAGAAATACTCTACTATGGATTTGCATAAGTCTTTGAGCATTAAAACTCATAAAATTTCAAAATTAAAGACAAACAAATGTTGCTTCTATACATTTTATTTTATTAAATTAAAGAGTGCATTATTTACATTTGTTGGTTAGATATGGAAGTTTTCTTGGCATGCAAAGAATGACATCTCTCTTCCCCTTCTTCTTTTGGCATTTCCCTTCAGGGGTCGCCACAGCAAGTCAGTTTCTTCCATCTAACCCTATCTGCTAAATCTTCTTCAGTCATGCCAACTATCTTCATGTCTTCCTTCACTGCATCCATGAACCTTCTTTTTGGTCTTCCTTTAGACCTCTTTCCTGGTGGTTCCAAACTCAGCATCCTTCTGCCGATGTACTCTCTTCTGCACATGTCCAAACCATCTCAGTCTGGCCTCTCTGACTTTATCTCCAAAACCTCTAACATGTGCTGTTCCTCTGATCCTGTCCATCCTGGTCACTCCCAGAGAGATCCTCAGCATCTTCATCTCTGCTACCTCCATCTCTGCTTCCTGTCTTCCTCAGTGCCACTGTCTCTAGACCAAACAGCATTGCCGTTCTCACCACGGTTTTGTACACTACCTTTCATTTTAGCTGAAACTCTTCTATCACACCTGATACTTTTCTCCACCCGCTCCAGCCTGCCTGCACACACTTCTTCACCCGACATCTCTAACATAGCGCAATTCTGCTGACATGGACACTTTTATCAAAAGCTGTGGTCAAAACAAGAAAAATTACAAATTTAAACAATTCAAATGAGTTTTCTATAAAGCTTTGAAAGGGACGAGCTGTAATTGAAAGTGTTTAGTGTTAATTATAGAAGTGAAAATCCCAACAAAAAACCTATCACTAACAACCTGAGAGATTCACCAGGTCTCCAAAGGGAGGTGTTTAGAGAAACTGTTGGGAGTTTTGCAAAATGGCATAAAAATTGTATAAAACAAATTGTGGTTAAAAAAAAAATTGCGCTGCTATGAATTAAATGGATTGGTTTAGCATAGATTCTACAATTTCTTTTGTCTAAAATCTTATTTGATTTTTTTTTAACTTGCATATTTAATAAAACTGCAAATTAAATCCAATTTATCCTGCATTTAGTTAGAAGATGGCTCAGGTGTTCGGCTTTCAAACTAGATTAAATATATCTGATTTCAATCATGGTTGTTTTTTAGGTCACTTTGCACCAGATTATACTGAACCTCATAGCACCCCCCAACATATAGCATAAAAACATAACGAACAACAAAGAGGCATTGGTTCAGTTGCAGAATCTCTTCGGACCAGGAGAAGCTGCTTCGATTCTCACTTGGCCCAAGCCTAGTGGTCCCTGAAGCAGACACCTAACCACTGTTTGTCCCACTATTTGCGCCATTGTGGCTGCCTGCTGCTTAGGAATGCAGCACAATAATCTCCCTATTGAGGGATCAATATAGTACGTCAAAAAAAAACAATATACATTCTGAAAAAGGAACACAGCAAATTAAAAAAAGTAAAAGTAAGCGTTTCAACACAGAAAAGGTTAAAATTTTCTCAAAATGAAGAATGAAATGATGGGAATGAAAGGAATCAAGCAACAGACATCTTTGTCATTTTCTTTTTCCAAACAGCTGCATCAGTGCGTAAACAGCAACAAAAAGCCTTCAGTGTCACAGTTTTAACTCGGCTCGCTATTTACTGAGCGTAATGTTTCACCAGGAGAGAGAATGCCATGCAGCGAGCTTAGACGAGACGAGAGATAAAGGATGATGAATAAACGAATAAATATGAGGGAGCTCTTCGCCAAACAGGATGACGGCAGTTTGTGAAGATGCTTCTTCATGTTCATTTCTCATTCGATTCCACAGAGCAGGTTTTACTAACACGAGGTCGGGACCCAAAGAGAGATGAGAAGAAAGTGAAGAAATTTAGATGCATTTTTTAGGACCAACACGACTGGAAACAATTTCAGATTAGTTTGGATGTAAATCCCATCTTTATTGAGGCTGGTTTCAAGTTCAGCTCATTAAACCCCCTGCACAGCCAGTGAGACACTTTGGTTCAATCAAATCTTCACTCAGACGTTGTATAAATTATACCAAAGTTTTTAAGTTCTTTTTAAACAATATTTGCGTCTCCGTTGCAAATTTTTTACGTGTATGAATGTCTGCTTCTTCTAGTAGCGATTATTGAGAGATGACAGAACCCTTTTCAAGATCAATTACTTGGAAAATCTGCTAAGCCAGTGTGTTCCTCAGTGTGAAGTAATTTGCAGGAATATCTGATTTTCAGCCCAACTGTCCGTGTGACTGATGACCTGCTGCTTACCGGCTGAATGAGTGACTAACTGCGTGGGCTGCTGGCTCTGCTCAAAGTGTGGTCCATCTTGTGTTCCCTGCATTTATACGTAATTACATGGCACCATGAAGTAAAACAGCAAATGTGTAATTATAGGGGGAAAGATTAGGCTAATCTTCATTTTCCTGTCAATTTGAGGGCACTACACTGTTTTTTTAGACCAAAACTAACAAACTATTATTGTCTGATTATCTAATATTAATAATACCCTGGAGTGTGTTTCAACTACTAAATTACCATTCTAGAAGGACGTTCACACGTGATAAAGTTTAATTAAATCATAAAGACTCAGTGCCAAATGATCACAATATGTTCATCAAAACCAGTTTCTAAACACATAAAAGTCGGGCATTTAGTGTTGCAAAGAAAGAAATCATCAAAAACAAATAACAAAAGTGAGTGCAAATAAACAAAGCGGAGTCTCAATGTTTCTTTTGGAGAATGCAACATTTTAATGACTTTCAAGCGGTCTGAGCGCTGCTAATTAATGTACCATTTACGTATAATTATCAGTCATGCGTTTTAAAGAAGCAGCATCGGCTGATCTCACAAGCTGGGTTTTTTTTTTTTTTAGCACCACAGTGTTGAACATAAAATACTCTACTTAAATCTCAACATAAGAATAAACTTTTAAGGCATGATTGTTAAAAATAAATTGACAAATAAAATGAGGAATCATAACTTGGGTTCCCAGGAACATCTAAAAAAAAATCTTTTTTGAAAACAGAAAGTGATTTAACAAACCACCTGGCTTTAATGACGTGAACTGACCACAGAGTCCTGGTTTTGTGCGATAAATCATGGCCCACACAAACTCCTACTTGCACACTAATGAAGCAACTGAAATAAGAAGGTCGACAGTGGAAAAGATTGGGTATTAGCCCATATGTGGAGCAAAGCTCCGAACAGTTGTTTTGGGAGTTTCTAACAACTATCCATCTTCTTACTTAATGCCACTTCTCTCTGTGATATCTCAAAGCAATTACAGCAGAAAAGTTAGAACAGAGGCGACACTGCTGTAACAAATACAAGTAGAATCCAGGGTCAAAGTGGCACCAGCTAATTTTCTAGCACAGGTACAGACCTGTTTTTGTCTGTACCTGAAATATTCTCACTACATTTCTCAATAATTGCATATTTCATTTCATTGAACTCTACTTTTGTGGCATTTTTACACATGCATTGGCACTCAAAGCGCTTTACAGTGTAGCTCACATTCACCCATTCACACACACATTCATACCTGATGGTGGAAGCTGCCATGCAAGGCAAGCTGCAAACCACCATCTGGAGCAATTGGGGATACAGTGTCTTGCTTATGGTGGACACCCTGGCAGGAACTCCGGGGATTGAACCGGTGACCCTCCGGTTACATGACAGCCGCCCTACCCACTGAGCCATCCTTCCCCAAGCTACATGCTCCATGAACATGGATGCCGACAAGTCAACACATATGGTGGCCTTTGATCAAGTTAAACTTGTGTTTTAGATTGGCAGAAGAAACAAAAAATTAGACAAAATTTTTTGTACCAATTCATGCATCTGCTTTTCACAACAATTGTTGAAAAGTTGCAATGCAACTTGGTTAAAATCTTACTTTGACTTTTAGAATCATGTTGATCATCAGAATTTTTAGGCTCATGTTTTTCTCTCAAAAAACCAACGGTTATTAACTAATTAGATGAATAGGGACTCAAAGATGGTTGTTTAAAAGAAAAGTTCAATATCTGACACATTTCACAGTAATGCTTTCAGGAAAATAACAGTTTCTTATTTTAGAGCTGAAGGAAGATCTATAAGAACAGTGACACACCACAAGCCTGATGAACCGTTCCAGCTCGTATCAAGCCCACCTCCTCTCTGATTCATCTGCTGGATGAATGCTGTGAGATAAATCAGGACTTCCTAAAGTCTTAGAGATGCAGCAACTGGTCAATAAGGGATTGATAAAATGTCTTGTACTTCCAGAATACACACATCCCCTGTAAAGACCATCAATAGCTCACTTTGCTCAGATCATTAGGCTTTACCAAGTCTACTTATATTGTGTTAGGAAATCTTAAAGTGCAGCAAAAAAAACATCTCTTTTAAAAGTCAAGTGATAGAAACATGATGCAATAAAAAATTTATAAGCTTAAACAATAAGTTTTGATACAAGTTTGGGTGCATTGGCTCATTTCAAAAGAACAACTCATGCTGTTAAAAGCCCAGTTTTTTTTTCTTATGGCATGTATAATTTCACCTTAGTATGATTTTTTTTTCCTGCATAAAATTGCAAAGATTTTATAACAAATTGTCAGATAATTACAATTATTTACTAAATAGGTCCCACAGTTTTACAAATTATTATGCAGTTTTTAATCTAATATAGTAAAAAAAGCTTCAAAGTTTTCTTCTGGACAGTGTATTTTCTGATCGAACCGTTTAGACTTCCATCTGGAAATCCCTGAAAGTGAAGTTCTATCTATTATTTTACCCACAACATAAGGTTTTCCTTGTGTTACAATAACTCAATTATCCACAGCTAACTCAAAATCAACTAAAAACGTACTGCATTACATGGACTTAGCATGATCTCTATTTGGATCTGCAGGTTACCCTGTGGGCCTTTGCTTCCTCCAACCGAAACATTACAGCCTGTTGCAATAAGATCAAAAGGTGGTCAATAGTTTGACTATATTTTGGGAGGAATAAAGGTCACATCTCCATCAGAATATTGAAGCGGAGTGAATGGAAAGGTCAGTTCAAATGAAGTAACATGATCACCCCAATACACGGATCAATGCAGATAGAGGAACAACACGTAAAAGTATTTGATTCTGCATGAAGAAGTACAAGAAGTGAAAATCAGCAGATGGTTTCTCCTCATGCAGAGTTGCTGACATCAAGTAAAGAAAGTAATTGTGTAGAAAGTTTAATCACTCTTGAGTAATAAGATCTAATTGGATGTAAAGTAGCTTTCACTGTGGGAGAGACCGCCGGTGAAGGTGGCACAGTGTTGACTGTTGATGATGTGAATATTAAAACTCTTCTCTTGCCTCCAGGTCACCAAACTGACATTTATTATGGAAATTGTCAGACTGCCTGCTGATTATTAGCATCCTGAAAATTCAAAAACCACACTTGACCTAATTTGGAGCATTAAGTACAACAAAGCAGGAAGTGAGGAAAACAAAGAAGACAGTAACAAAGCAAATGAGAAGAATCAATGGTTTAATAATTAAACCGTGCAAAGACCCACACACACAAAAAAAATTTGTTCTTTGGAGAAAGTCTAACTGTGCCCTTAAACAAGTCACACCTGATTTTAACCTTCATCTGAGCCCAATTACAAAGATATTATAATGAACTCTTCTAAAAACACAAGTCATAGATTTCATCAGGTCACCTGCTAATCTCCACAAAGCTTCTCACTCTTTCAAGAAAAGTTCTGACAAGTTTTAAAAAAATAAATAAGCACTCAGGTTCTGTCTTTTATGATAGGCACGGCAGACAATTATAGCCACTTATAAAAGCTTTCCTGTCGAGTTCAATCCTAATTATCCAGCATGTCTGAGGAAATGTTAATCTGATCTACAGAAAATGGTCCAAGTGAACAATTAGAATGACTCACTTTTAATCTATTTTAAGCTAATCCTGTCAACATTCAAACTGAAAGCTGTTCATGGTAAATGAAAGAAATAAAAAACTTTCTTCAGAGTAAGATTGTTCTCTTTTTCAAATCTTTGAATAAAACACTTCAATCTTTTTTTACCATGAAGTGGAGCTAGTCAGAAGACTAACAGAATGGAAAAGGAAAATCTGAAGGATGTTTTATGACACTTCCTCTAAACGGCTTTCCATCACTGATGGAAACAACGTGTTGTTACCACATTAAAATCTTAAAATGATTCAACATGGAAATAAAACATTCATCATAGCAAGCAGCTCTCAATAAGAACAAGGAAAGTGTGACTGCTTATGAACATCAACTATTATATTTAAACTAGTGCTGTGATTTTAACGCGTTTATTCGATTAATTAATTACGCCCCATTTTAATGTGTTAAAAAGATTAATGTAATTAGTTATGGCGTAATAGTGGTGGCGAGCCAATGTTTGCGCATTTGAATTTTGGTCTATTGAAGGACCCGTAGTCTTCTCGGCCGTCCTACATTGCCTGTGCTGGCAAATGAGACAGTCGCAGGGCGTATCTAATGGGATCCCAGCCCCAACACTTTTTGGTCCACAAAAAAAATAAAAGTGTTCTTATTACTTTAATTATTATAAACTTTGGGCAAAATATGCACCAAAACACAGAAAAAATACTTATTTTTCAAAATGTTCTGGTGACCCTTTCCTCCACCCCTTTAGAAAATCCTGGATTTGCCTCTGAGTCGAGCCACTGAAAGGCAAGTTTTTAAACAAAAATAACAAAGACAGGACAATAAATAAAAACATAGTAATTTGTATTTTTTTTTTTTTCCAAAAAGGAGTTCTCCTACCACCGGAGCAACTCCAGCCTGACACACCATCTAAACACAAAACATGTTCAGGCAACTTCCTCTGTAGCGAGTGTGGCTACCGGGAGCTCGCTCCGCCAAACTAAGCTAGTTGAATTTTACAAGCAAATTAGCAAATCCACAACAGAGAAATGAACAAATACTATCGCCAAGTGGGTTGCTGCTGATTGCAGGCCAACTTATATTATTGAAGATAAGAACGAACCCTAACAAACCCACGAACCCTGACCCTTGTTTTACTTTATTTAATGAAGCACCTGGCCTCATGAGGCACAGTTCACCAATAATAAATTGGATTTAAAATCTTCTTATCTTACTGTATTCAATTGATTAGCCATACAGTACAATTTTTTAATATCCAAGAATTCAAATTCTTTATCAGGAGACCTTTAGCAAACATGACGTTAAAATGCGATTAATTAATTACACAATCCTGTAATTAATATGATTAATTTTTTTAATCGACTGACACCACTAATTTAAACTCATCTTTAATAGTGTGGTATTAAAACTGCATCCTCGGCTATTTGTCTAATCTCCAATGAAGTCGTAGGAACTCTTCTATGCATTCTGCAACCTGGAAAAAGCTAATACGCTAGCTCAACTCCTATTTTTGCACAAAAGTACTGACATCCTGACCTTCATGGTTGTCGCAGGGCAACGTGGTCATTCTACAAATAATGAAAAGATTAGATTTTTTTTATTCTGAAGTTCAACATTTGACCAGTTTCTCATAGAAAGATTTTAATTGAGCCATCTAAAGTTAACATTGTGCACCTGCTCTCCTGGTACGTTGTGCTCCGATACACAGCCTGAAGCCGTGTAACTCTTTTCAAGCTTTTATTGAGGAAATGAGAATGCTGTGCCTGGAGAAAGCATTCTGAAACTCAAACGCTGCACTGCAATGAGCTCTGTTGATTAGTAAGAAGGGGGGACAGGTCACATCAGTCTGCACGACTTGTAGCAACATGACCACTAACTGTGATAACTGCAGCACTGTCATTGGATTTAGTTTTCATCTGGACCTTTCAAATTCCTGAAGGCATCTTAGAAATATTTAATTATACCAAAAAGCAAACACCAGCGTGTTAACACATCCTACAATGTGGCACAAATACTTTCCTGCTTTTCTAAAACTTTGACCAAAGGCTGTTAAAAACCAAAACATCACCTTAGAAACACCTATCACTGCCACAAAGTTTCACATCAGCAGCTCGGCCCTCAAGGAGTTTGGAGACAAATCCTGAATCTTTTTATTCTAATAAAAGAGAAAAGTCACCACCAGTACTTGGACCAAAAGTCCCAAGATACAGAAGGCTTCATTTTGAAAAGGTTTGAATAAAATAATGTGTGTGTCCTCAAGCAAAGACATTTCACTCATTCCCTCTTGTTCTAAACCATAGGAGTGTTTTACTTCCATCAAAACATTTGTGTTAGAAATACTGACAGTACAAGAAAATGCATTGATTGTCCTATTTAGTTATTTTTGAGGTTTCACATTTTGTTTGCAGCATCATCTGAGCAGCTTTTGGCACATGTTTTGGTATCCCTAGACAAGATTAAATATCTACACAAAGTAAA
Source organism: Neostethus bicornis (assembly GCA_902685375.1). Classification (NCBI taxonomy): domain Eukaryota; kingdom Metazoa; phylum Chordata; class Actinopteri; order Atheriniformes; family Phallostethidae; genus Neostethus; species Neostethus bicornis. The sequence goes on from LR738543.1 coordinate 28,398,455, forward strand.
AGTGGTAAAAGTACAAAAAAAAAGATCAGTAATGTGTTGAAACCAAAAAGACCTTGATGTTCGGTAATTGTTTCCAGTATGATGCCTTATGATATTCACACTTTATAACGATCTATGAGGAATCTAAGAAGAATTTACTATGTTAGATCACTTTAAATTCCAAAAGGTTGAGATACAACCTTTCTTCTAATAAGCAGGATGAAGGTGGTTTAGAAAATATAGAGTCAAACCCAAACATACACATTTTTAGTTTGAACAAGTTTTTAAAAAGTTGTAATTTTGGAGATGGAGAGTGAGGAAAAGAGGCGAAGAAGTCTGTACAGGTAGGCTGCAATGGGTGGATAAATGTATCAGGTGTGATGTGTGACAGAAGAGTTTCAGCTAAAATTAAAGGGAAAGTGTACAAAACCGTGGTGAGACCGGCCATGTTGCTTGGTCTAGAGACAGTGGCACAGAGGAAAAGACAGGAAACAGAGATGAGGTAGCAGAGATGAAGATGCTGAGGATCTCTCTGGGAGTGACCAGGATGGACAGGATCAGAGGAACAGCACATGTTAGAGGTTTTGGAGATAAAGTCAGAGAGGCCAGACTGAGATGGTTTGGACATGTGCAGAGGAGAGAAAGAGAGTACCTCAGAAGAAGGATGCTGGGTTTGGAACCACAAGGAAAGAGGCTTAGAGGAAGACCAAAGAGGAGGTTCATGGTCGCAGTGAAGGAAGACATGAAGATAGTTGGTGTGACCGAAAAAGATGCAGCAGATAGGGTTAGATGGAAAAATTGACTCGCTGTGGCAACCCCTGAAGGAAAATGCCGAAAGAAGGAAATATGTAAAGTTATCTTCGGGTGGTACAAAGGACGTGGTTGATTAATTTAAAAGTAAACCAGATTTTAGAAGAAAAATAAATCTTTTTTCTTGTGCTGCGGCACCATAAATACCTACTTTTATGTGAAACAAGCTTCCAATACTATATATATTTTTTTTTAAAAACTTGTCCAAACTCTTTCTTTAAATGATCAAATTTACAATCAGCTATGAAAAAATGTTGAGCTCTGCCTGTGCTTTCTTCCTCAAAAGGTCAGAAATGGTGAAGATGTTTTTTCAATGGCGAACAAGTAAAAAAATGCATCAGAATAAACTTGAATGTGTGCAATTCTATGTTGAATAAAAGAAAATTGCTGAGTTTGGTTATGAGTGGGTGCATGATTAGCTCTGCAAGGGGCCGGTCAAATTTCTATGGTCTCCAACACGTGACTTCTTTATCTCAGATATTTTTTTTAGCCTACAGACCATAGAATAATTGGTCTACTACGCTCTGCTAATCAGTTGAGTTTGTTGTTGGCTGACGTATAGTTTTAATATGTGCTCATCAACGTACGATTCCCTTAGTCAAGCATTAAACTCGGAAAGGATAATTTTAGCTTCAGGCCATGTGTGTATTAGTATTGTGAGAGCAGGTGCAAAACAGTGGCTCAAAATGTTCTGGACCCTTTTTGGACACGTGTTTCAAATTCCCATAGACACCACTGATGCTGCTTTCCTGCACTACTTTGAAGAAATTAACTGGTCTATAGACTGCACCAACTGAGTTTATTCTTTCCCATATTCAATCAGTGGTCTTTTAACAGAAAAGAAAAACATAAAATCTTACCTTTCTCTGCACATAGTCCATGATGTTCTTAAAGTCCAGATCATCATAGTAGTTCTTCATGCCTTTTCTGATGTTCTTGTTTATTAAGTCTACAGTCTACAAGAAAAAAAAAAAAAAAACAGGCTATCGGTGGATGTTAATGGGATGGACGAGGTCATGCTACCCCATTTGTTCAGTCTCCATGACACAGCTGATCTACAATAAAGACAGCTGTGGAGAGGAAATGCTCCAATTAGTGAAGGTGACTGATCTTTCTAACTGGAATATGTGACACTGTGACCGCACACATCTGTCAACCTCAATCTGTTGCTACATACATACAGACAAATAAACAGCTAAGTACGTTAAATTTAGTCATTTAGTGGTTTTCCTGCTCTCATTTATGCGTATCTAACATAAACTCAGCAGTAAGCCTAACTCCTTCTGGAAAACATGCGCAGAGTCAAGATGTAGCGTCCAAGCTCCATTTTAATGACTACTGTATGAAAAAGATGTCTTCAGAACAGATTAAAACTGTAAAACAGAAAGAAAATATACACTTAATATAGTGCAAAAGTATGTTTAAAGTAGCTTATCACCATGAAAATAGGCCTACATGCGGTAATAAACATACAAACTAGCAGTAGCAAAATACACACTTCCAAGCGTCCTTTCACACAAATGAGACATTAATATTGTACTTTATGAACATATAAAACAAACTTACAGACTGTGATGTCAAAAGGGGATTAGAAAAAATAGACGAAAGGCGGTGGATAACTGGTAGCTAGCTAACTGTTATGCTAACTCACTAGCGGAAGCAAAATTGCTGACTTCTCCTCACAACTTCCTGTTTCTAGTTCAGCCTTCAAAATAAAACACAGGAAACGGCCTTCAAAATAAAAGACAGAAAACTTAAAGAATGTAATCTAACTCCGAAAATAAATATTCCGCACAATTACAAAGGGCAAGACACTCCCCGCCTGGTGTCTGCAAAGATGCCATATAAACCCAAAACATGCATTCAGTCCTTTGATTTCAGAAGAAGAATGACCTCGGTGACGGGCCGAAGGAATGTTTTTGTAGATCCATCTTTGGTCGTTTTAATCTCAATTCTTCGGACCTTTCCATCGCGTCCTGGAAAGGTTTTAGTCACAAGAGCCATGGGCCACTCATTGCGGCATGTCTGGGTGTCTTTTAGTAAAACAACATCACCTTCTTCGATGTTGGGACTTGACGCCTGCCATTCATGACGTACCCGTAGTGTATGCAGACATTCACGCTTCCAATGACTCCAGAATTGGTCTGCAAGCCTTTGTACTTGACGCCACCGTTGCTTGAACAAGTCTCTGTCGGTGAATCTCCCTGATGGAGGTGGAACACCCCGTTTCCGGGTGAGAAGCACCGCAGGGGCAAGCACCCGAGGAACCTCTGGATCAGAAGACACAGAAACCAGGGGCCTGGAACTGATGATGGATGTCACCTCCGCCATGAGAGTGCACAGGACTTCATTGGACAAGCTTGACGAGTGAATTCGCATGAGCATTGAATCTAAGATCCTCCTTGCGACTCCGACCATGCGTTCCCACGCACCACCCATATGTGAGGAGTGTGGTGGGTTGAAGTGCCATGAACATCCTTGATTGTTTGTGTACTTCTGAACGTCTGATCCCTTCAGCACTTTGTGAAACTCCAACTCTCTGCAAGCGCCGACAAAGTTGGTTCCACAGTCTGAGTGAAGCTGTTCAGAGGGGCCACGGATAGCAAAGAATCTCCTCAAGGCGTTAATGAACGACGACGTGTCCATCGCCTCTATTACCTCTATGTGGACAGCACGTGTACTCAAGCATGTGAAGAGAACGGCCCAGCGCTTGTTTTGTACAACACCTCCTCTTGTCCGTCTGGCTGTCACAAGCCAGTGTCCGAAGACATCCACACCAGTGTATGTGAAGGGAGATGAAGTGCTCAGCCGCTCTTGAGGGAGGTCCGACATTTTTTGGTTCTCTCTTTTCCCACGGAGCTTTCGACAGGTAACACATCCATGAAGAATGCTACTTATGCGTCTTTTGCTACTGATCAACCAGAAGCCGGCAGCTCGTACAGCGCCTTCTGTAAAGGTACGGCCTTGATGTTCCACTTTGTCATGGTAGTAGCTTATGAGCAGAGTGGAGACGTGATGTTTGCCTGGCAAAACAACTGGATGTTTCTCCTGATCGCAGAGATCCGCTTGCTTCAACCGGCCTCCGATTCTCAACAATCCATCTGATCCAAGGACTGGATTGAGTTTTGACAGTGGACTTTTCTGGTTTACGTCAACTCCTTTTGAGAGGGCAGTGAACTCTTCATTAAAGCAGTCCTTTTGTACAGCAAGAAGAATCACTGAAGTTGCTTGAGATAGCTCGTCCGCTGTGCGAGGTTTGCTACACTGATGCCAGCCAGTACAATCTATAACATTTTTGTTTGTTGACTTGAAACAACGAGCTACATGGATGAGGTTTGCAACCGCTCTTTGCAATGACTTCCAAGTTGAGAATTTTTCGAATCTCTTCGGATTGAGCGACTTATCATCGTGGCTGGTAACGCAACTTGTCACTTGCGGTCTGACATCAATGTCCGACTCTGGATCAATAAGCTCAAATGTTTGTTGCTGATCACATACTGTTTGAGGCTTGTGAAGGAATGCTGGACCTGTGAACCAGTTTGTTTTGGTGAGCAGAGAGGCTTGAACGGGTCTGGATGCATGGTCACTTGGAGACTTGAAAGGAAGGGGGGCGACCCAACTGTTGGATTCATCCTGAAAAACTTGTTCATCCATGACTTTGATAAACTGTTCGTCCTCTACAGAGAAGGCACGTTTCTCGTCATTTGCAGTTCTAGCAAAAACAGTGAGCCCGAGGGAGTCAGCGTCCATGTGCAAGCGACCGTTTCTGTGTCCGTTTGTTTGGCTTGGACTGATTACTTGGTTAAGATGGACGTGACTTGTGCATGGCTGAAAAAGTGTTGGTCTGCCATCTCCCAGTATGTTTGTTTTGTAGCTGTGAACTGTGGGCTTATGGACTTTTCCCAAACACACATCACCGACCAACACCCATCCAAGGTCAAGTCTTTGAGCAAATGGTGTATCTCCAGGGCCATTTATCTGTTGTCTCACTTTATGTGCGCGAAGAATGTCACGACCCAGAAGTAGAAGGATCTGAGCATCATTGTCCAGAGGTGGGATTTCTATGGCGAGATCCTTGAGATGGCGGTGGTGGAAGGCAGCCTCAGGTGTTGGTATTTCCTCACGATTGTCCGGTAAGTCCTCACATTCAATCAGTTCTGGGAGTGAAAAGCTTATTCCGCCTTTAATTGCTTCAATCTGAAATCCAGTTGCTCTTCTGCCAGATGTTGTGGTCAGTCCAGTACACGTTCTCAGGGTGTATGGATAAGTGATGGCTTCGATTTTGAAAACATCGAAAAACTGCGACCTGGCTAGAGACTTGTTGCTCTGATCGTCGAGCATTGCGTACATTTTCACTGCTTCATGTGGGTGGTTCTTTGGGTAAACCTTGACAAGACAGATCTTCGCGCAAGATTTTGACTTCAGAGCGTCTCCGCAAACCTCGGTACAGAGAGGACTGACTACTGAATTTGCCTCTTTTTCTTGCTCCCCGCCGTTATCTTGTGGGGGGTTTGACTCTTTGTTCGCCCATTTAGGCGGACCAGGGTGAAGGGCCGATATGTGACTTTCACTGTTACACTCATCACATTTCACCGTGGCTTTGCAATCCCGGGCGAGATGAGAATAAGATGAACAACATTTGAAGCAGATGCCTTGTTCTTTTAGATAAGCCTTTCTGTCTTCGAGAGTCTTAAGTCTGAATCCTCGACATTTCTTTAGGGGGTGGGGCTTCTTGTGGATAGGGCACTGCTTGACTAAATCGTCTTTAGAAGGCACTTCCGTTGGACTTTCGTCGTTTGTCACCTTGGTCTTGTGCACCGAAACCGCACCTCTTGGACTAACTCGCCTCTGCACAACCTGTTCTGAACGAACGTTGTTTCCAGAATATGAAAAGCTGGGATCGTTCCTTATTTTAGCTTGGTAGCAGACGAAAGAGGTGAAATATGAGAATGGTGGATAACTGACTCGAGACGTTTCTTTGTACTTAGATCCCTGGTTGAGCCACTTTTCCTGTAGGCTGTATGGCAACTTCTCCACAATTGGCTTTATACCACGTGCGGTATCCAGATATGACAAGCCTGACAAGTATCCATCTTTTTTAGCTGCGAGCACCTCGTTTAGTAGATCTCCGAGCTCTCTCAACTTGTAGTTTTCTTTATTAGAGATCTTTGGAAAATTATCAAGCTTCGAGAAGAGAGCACTCTCGATGACTTCTGGAGCACCGTAGCAATCATCGAGCCTTTCCCACGCTGTTTGTAATGCGGCGGCTGGATTGGCTATATTGACCGCTCTGAGACGTTTGACGTGTTCACTTGATTCTTTTCCCAGCCACTTCGAGAGCAAATCCAACTGTTCACTCGCAGACAGATCCACGTCTCTGATCGTGTTGAAAAACGAGGACTTCCACGCCCTATATGTTTCGGGCCGGTCATCAAAACGTGATAGGCCAGTGCATACGAGTTCTTTACGAGCTAAATATTTTGCCATATCCATCATTACTGAAGATTCTGCTCTACGTGTGTGGGATGTGTCCGCGTAGTTTGGAAAGCTTGACTTGGGTTTAAACTCTGTCTTTACACTGCTTTGAGTGGGGTTTTTAGTGTGCTGTTGTGGAGACGGATGATAGTTGAGCGCCATCTGGTGGGGGTGAGAGGGTACTGTCCTTTGTGGACTTTGAGATGATGCTGACCAGGAATCTATCACAACATAGTCCTGTGCTCTGAAGATGTGTGGTGTTGGGGGGTTATACTGGGGCTCAATACATTGCTCTGGGGTGTCCTGACGGTAGACTGGAGCAGGCCTGTCGTCAAGGTGACCATTTTGTTGTTCGACGTAATGGCTTACACGTTCATGTGTATTTTGGGCTGGAACAGGGGAGCTTCTCGTGCTACGGGTTTCTCCGTCCTCTAGATCTGCTGCTGCTTCCAGTGCTTCTGCTTTGGCGTTAGCGGCTGCAGCCTCTCTTTCATATTGTAAAGCTTCCAGATCGGCCTCCAGATCGGCTACCAATTTGGCTGTTTCAGCTTCCAATTTGGCTTTTTCAGCTTTTATGGCTTTTTCTTTTTTAGCGAATGCTACACGAGCGCGAGCGGCTTCAGCATCTGCTCTGGCTTTAGCTGCTGCGGTGCTCACAGATGAACGATTGGAACTGGAACTTCTGAAAGTCTTCACTGACCCGCCATCTTGGGAGTTATTGTTGGGTCTAGAATACTGAGTAGGCTCCGGAGTGAATTCCTGATTTACTTCGTCCATGTTTGATTATGTGCCGTGCTGTCCTATTTTGTTATCCGATTGCGTAAGGTCTCTTTATTTTTTTTTTAAGTCCTTTTTACTGTTACAGTCTTTTTACTGTAACAGTCCTTTTTTCTTCTAAAGTCCTTTTACAAAAAGTCTTTTTACTTTCCTGCTCTCATTTATGCGTATCTAACATAAACTCAGCAGTAAGCCTAACTCCTTCTGGAAAACATGCGCAGAGTCAAGATGTAGCGTCCAAGCTCCATTTTAATGACTACTGTATGAAAAAGATGTCTTCAGAACAGATTAAAACTGTAAAACAGAAAGAAAATATACACTTAATATAGTGCAAAAGTATGTTTAAAGTAGCTTATCACCATGAAAATAGGCCTACATGCGGTAATAAACATACAAACTAGCAGTAGCAAAATACACACTTCCAAGCGTCCTTTCACACAAATGAGACATTAATATTGTACTTTATGAACATATAAAACAAACTTACAGACTGTGATGTCAAAAGGGGATTAGAAAAAATAGACGAAAGGCGGTGGATAACTGGTAGCTAGCTAACTGTTATGCTAACTCACTAGCGGAAGCAAAATTGCTGACTTCTCCTCACAACTTCCTGTTTCTAGTTCAGCCTTCAAAATAAAACACAGGAAACGGCCTTCAAAATAAAAGACAGAAAACTTAAAGAATGTAATCTAACTCCGAAAATAAATATTCCGCACAATTACAAAGGGCAAGACAGTGGTGATTCATTTGAACCAAAAGTTAGGTTGTCTTTATGAAAAAGCAAGAACCAAACTTTTCTTGTTGTATCCTATACACATACACAGTTTTTTCGACTGTTCAGATCCCACTTTTTACACCGTGTAAGCGGACCAGAATGGCATCGAGGCGTTAGCGCCGCAGCGTCAAATTTCCCTTCGAGTATTAATAGAGTATTTACAATTCAATACCCAAAATTTGGGTTTGCTACTTCGGAAGGGAAAGGGCAGAAATACTGATACAATTTTTTTTCACAAAAAGGGCGGGCTGCACGGTTGGTTCACAGCAAAAAGATCGGGGTTTGTGTCAAGGAGTGCGGGCGACGCTTAAAACACTGGCCTTTCTGTGAGGGGTGTGCGTGTTCTCCTCGTGTATGTGCAGGTTTTCTCCTCATTCTCCAAAAACATGCATGTTAGGTTCATTGGCTGCGACAAAATCACAGCTCCGTCAGGGATAAGTGGTTAAGAAGCCAAAATAAAGATAAATGTTCTAAAAACCTTGGTGAAAGTTCCAAGCCACAAGAGCGTAACTGTTAGGAGCAAGAACGCTCTTAAAAGTTGATGTTTCTTTATTTTTTACACTTTTTTAGAGTTTCTCCTGTTTGAAAACTGGAGACGTTTTCAGAAATAGGGAGATAATTAAGTCCATGCTTTTTTTCACTAACGCTTTTCACACATGCACCACTCGATGGGAGATTTTCTACAATTGAGACCATTTCACAGCTGGCACTAGAGGAGTGACATCTGGATGTAGTACAAAAGAATAAAGGGACACCATGCAAGAAATATGCTACGGAAAGTGTCTGAGTTGGTCACGTTGTGGCAAAAATATAGAAATAAGGCTCTTAAGAGACTCTTTTCATTAAAGTGAAATGACATATTTGAACGAATGGCAGCATGCAGGTTTCTTACAAGAAACATGCAGGAACAGATGTTGCTTTACATTCGTAATACACACACTGGTGCTCAGCAGGCAGTATGCTTAGAAGTAAAACTAGCAGGAATTTGCATCTCATATTCATTTTCTCTGAAAATAGGATATTTCAGGACTATTATTCATGTGGGTATTTCTGTTTCTTCGTCTCTGAAACAGCTCTACGTAATGTAAATGATGAACACCAGTTTTGGGACTTTATTTTCATGTAAACAGGTCTTCACTCTGAATCGACTCAGGTTTAGTTGGTACACGAAAAGAACGTTTATCATGACCTTACGTCATCATCCCTTCATCCGCAACTGATAGTGACACAAGAGAGCCAAGAAATAAAGATACAGAATATCTTGTCATAATTATTATGTATTGTGAATGAAACACTGCAGAATGCCATTAGCAAGAAATGTGCAGCTATAATGAAAGTTTAATTTGTATTTGACACACATCACGGTGGGAAATGGGCATAAACTGAAATGTAATCAGACATACTGGTCATGTTGCCAATTGAGATCCTACCATACCCACTCACACCAAACAGTAATATCAAAACCAATCAACTTAATGCAAGTGTGAGAGGAAAAAGGACTTTGAAAAGAAACTGAGGTGATTTAAACATCTTGCCAGTACGCACAATTATGTAATTCCCTCAGTCAATTTAAAGATTAGAGAAATGTCACTTGGCAAGACGCCTTAAAATTCAAAATAACATACTAATACTATCAGTGGAATAATTAAAATTAATTATATACAGTAGTGTTAAAAGAAGAGTGATCTGCAGCCTTTACCTTAAGTACATGTTCAAAAAAGACCACAGTGTTTAGTTTAAAATATTTAAAGCAGGGATGATCAAATTTTTTTGCCCCAAGAGCTACTTTTCAAGTAGCAAACCTCCGGAAATCTACCAGTCCAGTGTTGACGTCACAAAACGCAACAGATCGTTTTCAACCTGGAGCAAAACTACTGTCAGAACATGTTTTGTTGTTTCACAACCATTAGGTATCACATCACAAACCCACCATCTTGCAAACACACACACCGACAAATCCCTCTTTCTCTGAAACACACAGACAAATTCCTCCCTCTCTCTGAAACACACACAGACAAATTCCCCTCTTTCTGAAACACACCCACACAAAGACAAATTCCTCTCTCTCTTAAACACAAAGACAAATTCTTCTCTCTCTGAAACACACTCCCACAGACAAATTCCCCTTTCCATCTCTATATCTAGCGCGCATGCATACACACACACTTTTTGAACAGGATAACATTATTGTGTCAGTTTACTGATTTACATTTAAAGCTACTCACCTGGTTATGAAACACAAGACCTAAGACTCCTCCCAACAGCTCGAGGATCAGGCAGACGGTCAGAGTGTACATGAACTGTCACAGAGAACAACATGCATTATTATGCACATTAAATATGAATGACATGATGGAGGCCCTGCCTGGTGTAGTTTTTACAATAGACCTATATATGAACATTCAAGATACACTCATCTCAGAAGTGCACTTCTGATGCGTTACTGAGCAGTGAAAGCTTTAATGAAGAAAAAAGACCTCCGTTTGTCCACCCAGAACGTGATGAATGGGTCAACTCTTCTATATACTGTATATATATATATATATATATATATATGTGTATATATACCATAAAATAGAAAAGTAAAAATGCTTACAGAAAACATTCAATCCCACTTCTGATGGAAACATGCAAGTAAAATACATAAATTTTCTCAAATGTATTCTTTAGAACACAAACAGGCTGATTACCTGTGATAAAAATTTATGGTAATCCTGTGGAAATAATTATTTTTCTATTTTTCATCTTAACACAACCAAAACATCTACAAACTTTTCCCAAAAACTCACCACTTTCAGCAGTTTTAGGTTATCCCTCATTGAAGCCAAAACTCCGATGAATGAAACGACAAACATGACAATGCCAAGTAAGATCAGGATTATTGATGGAGCCAAAAACACTCCTTCCAACTGCTTGTAGCGTTGCCTCTCCACTTCAGCATAGATGCCTATGGCCAGGATGCATCCCCCTATCAACTGAAAACAGAAAAAAAGGAGAAGTTAGGATGAAGAAAAAAACCTCATTGCTTTTAATATGTTGTTAAATACTAAATGTAATTTTAGAGGCATAATCAAGATCAGGAGAATCAAAACGTCAGTCGTAAAAACATTCTGACGTTTAATCTTAGTGTTTAACAGATATAAATTAGTCATTGTTGAAGATAAAAAAAAAAGTATAAACTTACATAGAAATGTTCTTAAAATATGAGTACTTTTATATTAACAGGTTTCAAACTTGAAAAACAAACAAATAAACAAATTAGTAAACTGGTATTTTGTGTTCAGAGACTTGTGTGATTACCGCTTTCACTGAGAGATTGTTTATTCACTCAACATTCAAATGCAAATATAGAAGATTGAAATGCAAATGATCCATTTACTTAAACATCTGGAGTCCCATTGCATTTAGAAATGCAAGCAATGTAACTGTGGAAATGTGTCTGGATGCTTAGAAATAACTTAAGACAGGAATTCCTCTGATTTAAAATTTAAATAGATCCCCTGACCTTTTTTTGGCACCTTAAATTAATTGGTCGACATTTTCTTAGTGTTGAAAATCATTAGGCTGCATTTACGAAAGAATGAGTAACAATTATACTGTTCATGATGACAGAAGCGATATTATTCCTTTATTATTTTTCTATTATCCAACAGATTAATCTTTTGCATTAATTAAATACTGCCACAGTTTTACATGGACATGGGTGGATGGTTGATAAATGTGACCATGCAAACCTGGTCAGGTTGCAAACAGACACCGTTACACTCACTCAACCCCATTAGCATAGTCATTACCTGAGGAAACACAGGAGAGTTTTGTTCTGATAGATGCAAATACTGATAGATGCAAATACTTAGGGTAAAGTTTTCTCACAAATAAACCTGCCTTGTACACCCGGATAAAACAAAACCATACTTTGATTTTACGGTTGCTTTGTAAATTTCTCTCTTCACACTAGTGTCTGTCCATCTCCCTGTATCACAGCGGTGGTGAGGCCACTTCTGAAGGAGAGCAATTTGAATTCTAAAATTATTGATAATTATCAACATGCATCCAACCTCCTGTTTTTGTTTTGTCTTCCAAACCACTTATCCCTAATGAGGTCGCGGAGGGTGCATAGCTTACCCTGGCTGATTTCAGGCGAGAGGCAGGATAGACAGCAAACAGGTCGCCAGTCTGCTGCGGGACCACACACACTCAATCCAAGGGACAATTTCATAGCAGCCAATCATTCTAACATGCATGCTTTTGGAGTGTGGGAGGAAACTGGAGTGCCCAGAGGAAACCCTCGTATACAAAAGTTGTGTTTAGTCAGATACATGAGTTTTTGAATAGACACTACATTTTAGAAAAAAATTTAGTTTTAGGACAAACCCCAGTACCAAAACAGCTCCATTTCAAAATTGTTATTCTATAGCACAGAAAGACTGGTTTATGTAAGTATGAATACATGGAAGAATTTGTAAAATTGAATGTGTGGTTTCCCACAGAACAAGCTTGGGCCCAATACTTTTCAATCTGTACATGTTACCACTTGGGGATGTCATCAGAAGACACAGAGTTGTTTTTCACAGCAATGCTGACGATATACAGCTTTACATCGCTGTGTCTCCTGATGACCCAGAACCAGTTAATGTTCTTTTAAAATTAATTTTATGTATAAATTCATGGATGGCAGGGAACTCATTACAGTTCAACCCAGACAAACCTGAAGTTTTAACTATTGGTCACGAAAACAAGATAGCTTAACCCAAATTACAACATTTTAAACCTTATTATTGTATTTTTTTACTCAAAACAAAATTTTATTCCTCATATTAATAACATTGCTGAGACAAAATTTTATCACCTTAAAAACATTACCAAGAGTATGCAATTTCTTTCTCTTGCCAGCATAGCAGTTTTGATAGGTGCTTAAATTCCCAGTAAAAAAGATTGCTGTAACGCCCTGCTCTTTGATAATTATCTTGTGGTAAGGATTATTTAGAGTTTAGAACTTCTTCAAAACTCAGACATGTTCTGACTCGCACCAGGAGGCGGGAACGCATTACGTCAGTTTAAAAACCGCTGCATTTTTTGAAAGGTTCTTATCAATTTTTAAATATCTTAAAAGGTCATTGTTACGTATGTGACTTCTTAGGAAACTACGAGCCCTTTTGGACCCTGAGGCCGTCTATTACCAGGCTTTTGGCCATTTTAAATTATAGAACGTCAATGCGAGGCAGTGTGAATTTTGATGCATGTGTGTGGTGTGTCGTTCAAATGTATGTGAGTGAGGGCAGTATGAATTTTTTTTTTTACTTTCTAATTTCTTATTTTTAAATGATCTGGATTTTAATTTTTTTGTGCTTGATTAAATTATCTGTTAAGCACTTTATGCAACTCTATGTTTTAAAAGTTCTTTTTACATGAAGTTTGATTCTATTCTGTACTGAATGCAGTTTGTGACCTCAGGGTGAAACACTGTCACATTATCACACATCAGACATTAAATTTAGGGCATCTATATGTCTGTTTTACTTAACACAGCACATGTTACATTATGTTAGTTAGGACAGTCTGAGAAAAGAAGTGTGTTATTATGAGAGTTATCGTAACCGCATAATTAGGAACAAAAAGTAATTGCTAGTGACACAAACAATTGAAATAATTATCAAATTAGCCAAAAAACTAAATTCTTATAAAAGCATAATAAAATTAGATCTGTGCATTTTTTTTACTGATTTTATATAGTATTTTTATAAATTATATATATTTTTTATTTTACTGTCTATTAGACGGTGGATACGGGAGGAGACAGTGGCTATGTGGTTAAAGCGTTCGCACACAGAACGGAAGCCAACCCGAAGTTTGCGGGTTCGCATCCCACTGAGTGCACGTTTAGGGTCCTTGGAGAAGACACCTAACCTCCCACACAAATTTCCCCAAAGAGAGATGAATAGAGTGAGTAAAAATTAAAAAAAACAATTATTGAAGTTAGTAAAAAGCAAAGTTTCACACTAAGCATACATGAATGCATGACATTGAGATTCTAATAACCTCTTGCACGCCAGATACTTTGAATAATTTTGTTGAAATAAATACTGTTTATATTTATGTTCCTGTTCACTGACCTGACTCCCTGATGCAGTGAGGATCGTACTGCTCATTGTAGAGTAAACACAGAAAAAGCAATTCCTCCAAATTTATGCAGCAGGCTTAAAAATTTTGCATAAAAATACAAGACATATAAAAAAGCTTACTTTTCTGGATTCAACATATATTTAAAAGGTAACCAAACACTAAAATAAGAGGACAAAAGCAGCAAATTAAAGTATTTTTTTCAGTTGTCATTTCTGTTTAAATGAAACCTTTTAAAACCTTCCTTACAATGGTGTAATAAAAGTACCTTTAACTGCTTCACTGAATAATACATTTTGTCCAGACTCTAAATTAACATTGACAAAATGATTTTGTTTTAAAATGTCAAAATAAAATCTTGATTAGGCAGTAATTATTTCTATAATCAACCAGGTCATCAAATAAAGTCAATATGAGTTGAGGTGAGAGGGAACCGAAAAGGAGAGAGATGAACAGCGGGTTAATAAGTGAGAAAATAGTCCCAATGAATTTGTAATGATTAATAAGATCAGTTAATATATAAAATAAAAACAGCATTATACATTAGATTAATGTGCCACTAATTTTAAAATATTTAAGCATGTTTTATTTAAAACACATATTAAACAGTATGATTAGAAGTGCCAAGACGTAGATGTTCTATAAAAAAATTAAGCCATTACCTTAAGTTTTAAGTGGGTCATTTCTTAACCTTGAAAGGAAACGCCTGACGGAAAATGAAGTATAAGAAAATGCTGACTTCCAAACATCTGTAAAGCCCACGCATACACGAGAAAAACATGCAAACTCCACACAGAAAGGCCAGTGTTTCAAACCTCGTTCCCCCCAGGACTCAAACCCCAAGTTTGTTGCTGTGAGGCTATGTTGCAGTCCCTATAATTTAATTAATGTGCAAATAGATGCTACTCATAGCATCTTGACAATTTACAAAAAACTACTACATTAAATCTTGATTGGTATCAAACACTGTTGTCATCAAAGTCAATAGGTGAATACATTTTCAGATTTAACAGAAAGGACATGAACCTGACCACATTTCTAACTACCTGCTCTGACTTGTGAGTCATTCCTGTTGCTTTAAGCAGTTTTCTATCTGACCGCTGTGGTCACATGTGTGACACTTTGAAAAAAACAGGATGTTAACAGCTGACATGCAGATGAGTTCTTCTCTTGTGGTTTCTCAGTAGCTGCAGTGAAGACAACAATTTGCTCTAAAAATCCCTCTTGGTAATCCTCTAATCCTTAGATGAATTGTAAAATCAAAGCATAGCAATTGTCTTTGAAAAGTTTTATTACAAAAAAGCAATTTTCAAAATAGATGTAAAAACAGCAGATCTGTAGCAAATGCAGGCTAAATGTGAACTAAAATTCCAAATCAATTTGACTAAAATTAAAGCAAACCAATGCTGAAGGAAAGCCAGATTGATTTAATTAAAAATATAGGAAGATTTCTTGCATTTTCCACCACATCTAGTATTTTTAAGTATTTGAAAATTAAAACTGACTGATGGCATTTCAAAGCAAAGAAGGACACAAGTGCTGAAGAGAGAGGAAGGAAAGAAAAGAGGTATGTTCAACCTAAGTATTCCAGAGTTTCAACACTATTTATAATCCACTATAAAGGTTTTTTCTTACATGTCCCTGCTTGACGTCTGTTATATCGTCCTGCTGCTGGCTGACTCGTCATAAGCGCTTCATAAAGAGCAGCCGAGCATGAAAAAAGACATTTGAAATTTACGCTATTAGCAGAAATATGTTAAAAAAAAAAAAAAAAAAACTTCCTGTTGAATTTTATGATTATTGGGGTGGACTCAAGTCTATTAAATGTCAAATTTTACAACAAAATAAAAACTATTTAAACTTTCACTGAGTAAAATGCAAATAATGAGTTTTTGCGACGTTAACCAAATGTTAAAAATTCTGACAAAGCTGAGTTTATCAGAATAAACTCTGCCCTCAGAAACCATGGTAACTGCAGATAACATAACAGACAATAGAAGATAACATCAACAGACCACCAGAAGCCCTCCACATATCTCCTATTGAGTGGTGGGACTTACAGTGGTGGTCAAAAGTTTACATACACTTGTAAAGAACATAATGTCATGGCTGTCTTGAGTTTCCAGTTATTTCAACAACTCTGATTTTTCTCTGATATAGTGATTGGAACAGATCCTTCTTTGTCACAAAAAACATTCATGAAGTTTGATTCTTTTATGACTTTATTATGAGTAAACTGAAAATGTGACAAAATCAGCTGGGTCAAAAATATACATACAGCAATGCTAATATTTGGTTACATGTCCTTTGGCCATTTTTACTTCAATTAGGCGCTTTTGGTAGCCATCCACAAGCTTCTGGCAAGTTTCTGGTTGAATCTTTGACCACTCCTCTTGACAGAATTGGTGCAGTTCAGTTAAATTTGTTGGCTTTCTGACGTGGACTTGTTTCTTCAGCATTATCCACATGTTCTCAATGGGATTTAAGTCAGGACTTTGGGGAGGCCATTCTAAAACCTTAATTCTAGCCTGATTTAGCCATTCCATTACCACTTTTGATGTGTGTTTGGGGTCATTGTCCTGTTGGAACACCCAACTGCGCCCAAGACCCAACCTTTGGGCTGATGACTTCAGGTTTTCTTGAAGAATTTGAAGGTAATCCTCCTTCTTCATTGTCCCATTGACTCTCTGTAAAGCACCAGTTCCATTGGCAGCAAAACAGGCCCACAGCATAATACTACCACCACAGTGCTTGATGGTAGGCATGGTGTTCTTGGGGTTAAAGGCCTCACCTTTTCTCCTCCAAACATATTGCTGGGCATTGTGGCCAAACAGCTCAATTTTTGTTTCATCTGACCACAGAACTTTGTCCATGTGATCAGCAGCAAACTTTAGTTGAGCCTTAAGGTGCCGCTTTTGGAGCAAGGGCTTCCTTCTTGCACGGCAACCTCTCAGTCCAGGGCGATGCAAAACACGCTTGACTGTGGACACTGACACCTGTGTTCCAGCAGCTTCTAATTCTTGGCAGATCTGCTTTTTGGTGCTCCTGGGTTGACTCTTCACCCTCCTGACCAGTTTTCTCTCAGCAGCAGGTGACAGCTTGCGTTTTCTTCCTGATCGTGGCAGTGACAAAACAGTGCCATGCACTTTATACTTACAAACAATTGTTTGCACTGTTGCTCTTGGAACCTGCAGCTGCTTTGAAATGGCTCCAAGTGACTTTCCTGACTTGTTCAAGTCAATGATTCTCTTTTTCAAATCTGTGCTGAGCTCCTTTGACTTTCCCATTGTAGCGTTTGTGGGTGTTTTTATCCAATGAGCCCTTTTTAAATGGCCTCAGAGAAGTCACCAGCTGTAGTCACTCATAATCACTCACAAGAAGTTAAGAGGTCATGCCATGAAGCTCATGTCATTGACACAACTTTCTAAGTCTCCAAAATTGCTCATTCATGTTGCTGTATGTATATTTTTGACCCAGCTGATTTCGTCACATTTTCAGTTTACCCATAATAAAGTCATAAAAGAATCAAACTTCATGAATGTTTTTTGTGACAAAGAAGGTTCTGTTCCAATCACTATATCAGAGAAAAATCAGAGTTGTTGAAATAACTGGAAACTCAAGACAGCCATGACATTATGTTCTTTACAAGTGTATGTAAACTTTTGACCACCACTGTACATCTAGAATAAGTACTGATGTGGTTTTAGTGCAAAAACAGATTCAGAAAAGCTGCAATTTCTTTTTTAAAAGCCTTTTCAACTGTTTCAGAACTGATCAAATAATGGTGCAGAAATCAAGCCTGCAAATTGTGAATCATTCAAAATTAACATGTGTATCAGGAGGCAAAATGTTGCAGCAGGAAATGAATACTTTGAATTTATTTTCACATTACAAGATGCAGAAACAAAGTAGCACATGGCTCTTGTTCACAATCTGTTTTTCCCCTCTCTGCTAATTATAGACTACTCGGTTTTTGTAAAGTTAAAGTGTTTCTTCTTGTAGACTCACACAAAAGAAAGAAGCCAATGTAGAAGTTCTAGTGAAAATGTAAATGCATAATCAACTTTGTGCAGCATCGTCTTTAACAATTCAGGATTGGGATAAATATCCAATAAAGAACATGTTTGACTAAAAAGCTGACTTAATGGGGTGTTTAAACTCCATCCTTTGCATGTAAAATACTGGATCACATTCATATAGCATTTTTTTAGAAAACCCAAAGTGCTATGCTGATGTGAAATAAACCACAGGGAAGAGAGACGAGTAAATAGCTATTAGTGTTGAGTGGCAATGACAGGAAACACCATCCAGCAGATGTAGAAGCATGGTCAATGTGAGCATATGGAGTACAAAATGGATTGTAAATTAGTTACTGAGCCTGTCGCACATATGAGATCGAAAAACGCCTTCACGTAAATTTTAGCATTTTACATTTACTACGACTACAAGGAAATGATAGATGATGTTCTCAAAGATTCAAAGGCCTTCAGAATTTTTGCGTGCAGGGACAAAATTTCTCCTTTCATCTTGTATCACCGTCCAGAATTTCCAAGTTTATCAGTTCTCAGAAGTAACTGGATACCAAATATAGAAAACCATAATATGGAGTGAGCGTGACAAAAAAAATCTATGTGCACATTTTAGACATATCAAATGGAAAAGTGTGTTCAAACTTTGAGGTTTGGTATTACTTAAACTCAAAGTTTGGGCTTACTTTGAAGTTGGTACAAAACTACTACATTAAAAGACTTTTTTTTTTAACTTGTTTGGCACATTAAAAATGGCTGCAACAATTTTGCCTCAAGCCAATTGCCATTTGTAGTTTTTGATACGTAAATAAAAATGACAGAGCATAAGAAATGCCACAACACAAAAAGATTTAAAGTGCAACATGTAAAATCAGAGTGCAGATTCACAAATAAAATGTGCAAGACTTGTTCAAAGAACATGTTCATTCAAGTTTACTTGAGTATATTTACAAAAAAAACAATATAAGCGGAGATTTTCTCCGTCTTGGACTTAGACCATGCAGAAACTACAAGTCTAACTGGGCATGTAATGGAGACAAAGGTTGTAAAAATGTGATGTATTCTCAGGTAATGATTACCATCATCTTTAAATTATGGAGTAATTGCAGCTTCTTAGAGGTTGCTGGTCAGTGACCTGAATTAAATAGAAACTCATAAATAGGAAGTGTGTTTATACAAGAATGACTCTGTGGTTGTCTGGTCTAGTTTTTATTATGTGCAACCAAGACAAATTTTATTCTATTAGCTGACCAAGACAAAATTTTCCTAACAGAAATGATTAAAATGTTTTATCTGTCTGTCTATCAATTCATCAAGCTAGAAAAGTGTAAAACAGAAAATTAAGTAAGACTTAAGCCGTTGGTAAACTTCTGTCACACTTCGTTCTACTTTCTGTGAGTCTAAGCATGCACGTTCAGATAGCCACTGCACTTGTATGAGTTAAATATTTTACCCACCAAGAGCAGGAAATAACTCATCACCTTCTGGACATTGTTCCTCTTAACGTACTGTACACTGTTTTACTCGACTTGTTTACATCCTCAGCAGCTGATATTCAGCACATCCTGTCCCTCTGTGCAGACAAATAAGGATGAACGAGGCGAAGTAGTGTAAGAAATCAAATAGAAAAACAGAAGAAACTAATAATCCTTCTCGGATTTATTTTTATAAGAAAAATGTCAACAAGTTTTTGAATTAATTAAGTTAAACTTCTATAGTAATTTAGAAATTGCAGCATATAAATCTACTGAAGTAATATTGGCTGAATATGAATGCGAAAAGCAGTTTTATAGTTATTACTGTTCAGTTCCTCTAAAGATTTTTCTATTTGTTCCCAGAATAGCATGTGAGATAAACACAAGTTGACTGAATTTCGTTCTGACTCGTGCAGGAATCTCCTGCTGATGGTGCATTTATCTTCTCAGTAGGATGTGAAAACAGTGTAAATTTTTTCCCACTTTTAACAGAATCTGTCGTGAAAAATGGATCAACAATACTGAATCAGCAAGTCGTAAGAGCAAAAGTAAATAAATACCATTAATCTGTCTCTCCTCCCCCTATCAGAGCAGCATTCAATCTCCATAATAAACCCAACACAAGCGCCCTGTGCAGCTTCACCTTTCCTGCTCCATTTTTCTTCATACTCTGGGAAGCTTTGTTTATGTGGTTCAGAAAAAAATGAATGTTTTTGTATGAACATGTCAAGCATTCGTCATCAAAAATGAATGGTTTAAACAAACCAGCTGCAAACCTGTTTATGCAGAGATTTTTTTTAAAAAGAAACTATCAAACTGCTTCAAACCACTTTAAAACTAAAGAGGGTCTTACTGTTAATCTGGGAATAAATTTTGAATGTTGTTTATTGATCACATGCAAGAAAAATAAAGAAATGAGCTAAATGAACAAACGCTGCTAAGTTATTTTAATAACCAATGAGGTTATACTTAAAAAGCTGTAAGTAGCTTTTCAGTACTCTTCTGAAGAATAATTTGGAGTCTTTACCATTTTTAACCGCCTTGTAGTTATGATTAGGTCAATTTTACTGACCAAACATCAACTCATACATTTCTTTTCATTCATTTGCTGCATTGGGGAGACGGTGGCTCAGTGGTTAGAGCATTTGCCCGCAAAGTTAACCGGGAGTTCACGATTTCGCATCCCACTGAGTTCACGTCTAGAGTCCTCGGAGAAGACACCTAACCCCCCGTTTCTCCCACCATTGACACCATCATAGTTGGCAGCCTGCTGCGGACTAATGCAGCACACAAATTTCCCGGTCAGTGATTAATAAAGTATATTAAAATAAAAAAACTTTATCTGAACTTTAAAAGGGCTGAACTTTTAAAGTTCAATCTCAAAAAGTTCAGAAGTGGCTTTCTTTGTCTTTGCTAATTTCTCTAAAACTAAGCTCAGATCCAAGTTTAAATATTAAACTGAACAAAAAGATTATGTTCTGTAAAAACTTTTCAGATGTAGAGTGAAAGTTTTTATTTTAATACCTATACTTAAAAAGGCATCTTGTCAAACCTGAAGCACAGAAACTGAAACCACATAGATTTTCAACAGAAATGGGTAATTAAATTCCGGTCTGTTATGATAGCATTACTTTACACTGGAATGAACTCACACCACCACAAATACAACCACAAACAGCTGGATTTGAGCATTTGAACTTGTTTTTTAAAGTAAACTAACATTTGTTGTTACATGTGTGTGTATCAACCGTAGCATCCTATTGCTTTCTGCATTTAGTTAAATTTTGTGATGTTTAATAGTTTGTGTTACTGTCTACCTACACACTCACATATAGCAACGTGTAACTTGTAGCAACGTGTAACTTGTGGAACTGGAACATCAGAAGCATGCAGACACTAAACTGTGCAGTTTTGCCATCTGACAGCATCAAATATGCTCTAGTCAAGTGGGCGCCACCAGGGAGACCTCACAACAATATAATTACATTCTCTGAACACTAATTACTTAATAATTTAATAATTTCAAGATTTATGAATCAAGTTTTCTAATGCAAAGAGATTGCATAAATATTTTTGATAATGAATATGACTGAAGCAACAGCCAACAGAAAAAAGTAAAACATTTAAGTGATCCGTCAACATAATTTCATTGTTTCAAGGCAAGTTTATTTATATAGCGTAATTCTTACACAAGAGTGATTCATCTGCAATCAAATGCGCAATTAAACAGAACTGGTTTCAGCATAGTTTAAAAAATCTTGTAGTAAAAAGAATCTTGTTACCAATTATTTGTTCCCAGGCTGGAATCAAAGTTCAGAATAAAATTTTAAAAAAAGTTCAAATACACCTCAAAATCAGTGAGCGAGAAAAGTTACAATTATGCAAGCAACTGGGAGGAGATTTCAAACATGTATGCTGAATATTTCAAAGTTAGGCTGGACTTTTTTTTTTTTAAAACTTAAGCAGCGGACTGCACGGTGGAGTGGTAACCACGGTGGCCTCACAGCAAGAAAATCTGGATTTTGAGAACTGGGAAGGGGGGAGACTTGAAACACTGACCTTTCTGTGTGGAATTTGCATGTTCTCTCAATGAATGTGTGGTTTCTCTCCAGGTAATCTGGTTCCATCCCTCTCTCCAAAAACATGTTTCTTAGGTCGCTATGAAATCACCCCTAGAAATGAATGTGTGTGTGTATGGTTGTCTCTGTGTGTAGCCCCGCAACAGATTGGCGACCTGTTCGAGGGTGTATTTCCCCATTGTGGGACAACTAAAAGTTTTTCTTACTCTTACTCGTATCCTGCCTTTTGCTGGTAAACAGCCGGGATAGGCTCTGGCACCCCTTTCGGTATAAGCGGTTTGGAAGACGAAACGAAGTTAAGCAGCATTAACTGCATTGTGTTAAACCATGTTTACAGAAAAACATATTTTGTTTTGAATTTTATTTTCCATACTCTATTGATCCCTCACCGGGGAAATTAGTGTGCTGCACTACTGCACCGCAGCAGGCTGCAACGACGGCGCCAGTGGTGGGAGAAAAAGGGGGGGATTAGGTGTCTTCTCCCTGGACCATAGACGCGAACTCAGTGGGAATCGAACCCACGAACTTCCATTCCGAGGTCGAACGCTCTACCACTGAGCCACCGTCTCCACCCATGTTTCAGGATTTTGTAAAAACCAGTTTGGGATGATGATCCCAAAGTGCAATCCTGATATCTGTCATGAAATCATTTACACTTTAATATAAAGCAACCACATCACATCTAATTATACTGTAAAAGTTAAAGTATCACACCTGTCAAGTTATAAGATTTTGCCGTATTTTAATACGAGAAGAGTGCAATTTTAGCAAAAATGGGCATATTGTTATTTCTATATGGCCCCAAAAAAACAGTTGGCTGAAAAAGACAAAAAAATTGTCAACGAGTGTCGTCCTTCATTAAATCACCTACAAAATAATTAGTTTTCAAGCCAGTTATGGTAAATTCCATGTGGCAAATCATACAGCGCAACTGGTTACCTCTCCTTACGTCACTCGGGCTCATTAAAAATTGACTGCGCAAGCGCAATTTTTTGTGGTTTTAAAAATTGGATGATAAATACTGTTTTTAAGTATTCAGTTCGGTAGGCAGGAATAAAGCCCTGATGGGTATAAAGTGTAGTTTTATTTCAATCACATTTTGTTTGGAACATGTGAACAAACCATATGCTAGATGATTTTTTAAAATTTTTCATACTTTACTACCATCCCATCTTCTAATAATTACGGTAATAATTATTTATGATCCACCTGATGTCTGATTCTGAAAAAGCCAAACAGTTCATAGAAAGGGTGTGTCTCATTATCTGTACAGTTCTAGTCATTAAATTACTCCATTAATACACCAATGAAATTAAAACTGAAATTAAAACAAAAAGCTCAGACAAATCGGAAAAAGAGAAGAAAACTGCTTTTAAATATCAATTTAAAAATAACACAGAAATGAGTTGAAAGCAACAAAGTGTAAAACATGTCCGGCACAACAATCGCGTCTTCTTTTACCTTAATTATTTTAATACTCACCCACCAAATGCAGGCATAAGTAAACAGGCATAGTTTCAGAAGTGTGTAGGAAAAATTTTTACAGTATCGGACCTCAGAGTCAGCCGGCATGTTGTCTGTTGAAAGTGTTTATCAGATCACTTCCGCATTGGAGAGGCGCCTCACCTGCAGCCATGTGGGGGATGGAGTGTCAATTCAAACAAATAAAAAAACATTTAGTCATATTTTTTGTTTAAGTTGCATGTTTTAATCATTTTTTTTAAGAAAAATCCATAAAGAAGACATTCACACAGCTGCTATGAAACATGTGATTTCTTTTTGTTAATTTTAATATATAAAGTATGTTAAAGTTTGTACAAAATACAAACTAACGCAAGTGTAGAAAGATTATATTTCATCTACAGGGAAAAGTTTAGCCACTTTGACATTTAATCCAATTTTATTTGTATAGCCAGATAGCACAAAATAATTGTCTCACATAAATTAGATTGCAATCGATTGAAAAAATACAAAAATAAAGAACAAAAAGAGACAAAAAATGTAGATACCCAAATACACATTAAAAACTAACTAAACAAAAGGTAGAGAAACAATTTCAGCACATTCCTACCATTAGGCCCTCCTTCACGTTATGAAAAAACTCCAAAAAAAACCTAGCAGTGGTTGAAAAAAAAAAAGAAACGTCATGGGGATCTACATGAAGGAGGGATCCCTCCCCTAGGACAACCAGTCAATGAGTATGTGACTGTTAATTAAAAATTAGCTTATTCTACTCTACAACTTTATATCTGAAGAAATCAGTAGATGGGCTTCATCCTGATGGAAACTGGGTTGGGAGATCAAGCACAGAGACCTCCTCAGTCTGGTGATGCTCAGGACATGAACACAGAGATCCATCAGGAATCTGAAACAGAACTCTATCCCCAGGAGGAGGACGAGAGAGGTGGACAACATGTGAATCACACTTTACCAAATAGTGGTATAAACACAAAATGAAAAGTAATTAGAGAACAACGAATGAGATGGAATAGGGGCCACGAGATAGAAAGATTGTATTTGGCTTTTTAGAAGTGAGATTTTCTTGATTTTTATGCCTTTGATTAGAGGAGTGGTTGAGTAGTGGAGATGGAGATGTGAGTGCATGGTGGCTCCCGGGCTGCCTGGTCAAGGAGCCTAGTCACACTCTGCCCTGTGGTGGTTGCATCTCGGGCAGCCTGGTCCTGCTTCATTAGAATTTTTTTTTAAAACGTTTGCTCTCTTATACTGCAATTCCATATTTTATTCACATGAACAAATTTATAAATAGTCACTCTTTTTTGGTAAAAAAATAATAATCAAGGATTGCACCCGTACTTTTTTTTTATTACTGTGTGAATTGGAATTGGCATACCTACAAGTAAATGTATTCTTTCTTTTATAACATGTTTTCTACTTTATGTATTCGTTCATATCTAGTGAAACACAAAAGACTGACTCCTACTGGTTAAATTTAGAAAGGCCCCCACACTGGTAATGGATGCCACCCACAATCTCTGAAGGAAATCTCCTTTTTCCCATATTTCTTCCAGTTTTTTAAACCTTATTTAGCAATAAGTTGATAAAGTCAAGCAAGAAGCAATCTAGAGTTTTAAGTTTCAAGAATTTTCTGTAGCCTGAGATTATAACAAGACTATAATCTAACAAGACTCCTACTTTGTTATGAAAATGAATTGAATTAGAAGACATGAAGATAGTTGGGATGACCGAAGAAGATGCAGCAGATGGGGTTAGATGGAAGAAACTGACTTGCTGTGGTGACCCCTGAAGGGAAATGCCAAAAGAAGAAGATCCCTACTTGGTTATGAAAATGAATTGAATTCATTTGGGCTTTTGTAGATTCAGCACACAGGGATTTTTTATGTTGCAATTGAGAAGCATTTCCATATACCAAATGTGTGGGCTCTTACAAAGTTCCTATATATATTTTTTTTTAAAATAACATTTTCTAAGTTCTATTCTTATTCATTCAGAAATATTTCATCTTGTATTATTTACATTTGTCACTGTGTCTTTCTCTTCTCCCGGAAATAAAATTTGCAAGCATGCGAAGAGCTGGGTTTACACACAGAGCTGAGACGAATACCAGGATACATCTTGTTTAGTGGAGGTCAGCACATCTGTTATGTCTTGTCTGTCTCCAACAAGACAAGATGTATAAAAGACTTTGAGGCACAGTCTGAGGGGAGCAAAACTGTGAGCAGAGTGAGTAGAATAAAGAAGCGAGGGCTATAATCTCACAACATAAGAACAAACCATTAAACATGATGTTCTTCATCAAACTCCTCAATAAAAACGTGGTTCAGATTTAATCAAATCTATCTTAAATTTGTCTGTTTTTCCTTCAATCTGGAAAATGTTACAATTGCATCTTGAATATTTTGTCTTATCCATGTTGACAAATAATTTAATAATATCTGATGGGAGTAGAAAATGTTGTGATGAAAATTTTGTTTGACTATTCACAAAAAAAATATTTTTTGCACATCACATGGAAACAACCTACAGAACATCTCTCCACAATATAATATTGAATCCATTAAATTACAAAAGAAATGTTCAAAAGGATTCACAACATATGAATAATTTACCGTCTTTATTTTATTTTGCATTTTTGAATAAGAATGGAACGGCACCGTGATCTCTGTTGGGTTGTTATTGTAAGTGTATTTTTATGTCATCATAATTCAGCATTCCGATTGCAGGAACACAGCAGGACCAATAAATAATTTCAAAGCATATCTCATCCATGCAATTGTTTCAGCATCAGTGATTCTCCCCACTTTTACCTTTGCATCATCACTCTGTTTATCTCGGAGCGTATTCTGGGAGGTTCATTCAGAAATCAATACAATTATTTTAGAAACAAAGCTTATCAAACCAAACCACGCTAAGCACACAAACAACATGTTTATATTGATTTGCTTATGGCTCATAAAATATTTTAATTACAATCTGATTAATGACAAGTTCTATCAGCCAGGTTTGCTGAAGAAAGCAAAATTTATGCAAGAAAAAATCTTGTTAATAGTCTCAAAAATAAGAAAAACATTATCAATTTAACGAGCATGTTTGTGACTATAGTCCATGGCTGAATTTTGACAGAACCATAACTGTAAATTGAAATGTCTGACAACTCCAAATGAAATTTGTAGGTTTGTTTTTGTGCACCAAAGTACCACCACGCGAATAATGATCACTGGCACTTTTCGCACCACGAGCAAAGAAGACTTTTAAAGTAATCTGTCCAGAACCCCCTTCAAATGTAATTTTCACCTCACAGCCAAGACCCTTTCCCATTTCCTTCTCTTTTGGCCACATATAACCTCCTCTCTGTGAGGTTTCAGGTATTCCTTCTCACCATCTTACTTTTACACCAGTATGAAAGAAGAGAGCTTCTGACATCAAAAGTGGGATGAAATTACTGTGTAGTCCAAAAGAGCTGAAAAAAAGTCAAGACGGTAAAAAGATTTGCTCAAAAGGTTTGGATTCCCCGATAATTTTTGTCTAGACAGTGTAACAATACAAGCAAAGAATCTCTTGGAAATTGGGGAACTTTTGATGGTATTTTAACAATGGAAGCTTAATGACTCTCTTCTGAGTTTTTAATCAAAAGTAAAAAGAAAAACAATAAAACCCGAATCCAGTTAGTTGAAATTTCCATTAAATCTCTCTTTTTCTTCACAACATAAGACAAATGTAGAAATACGAAATGTTGAAACCATATCGTTTTCCCATGTTATGGACGATTCACTTTAGTTTGAATATATTGTTTGTTCTACAGATGTGGGGGTAAAAGCAATTTATGTGTCTGTTTTTTTTCATGTAAAAATCTTTGCACATAAATGTTGAACAGCCAGACTTCACATCACGCAGTGAATGAAACATCCTCCTGTAATTCAACAACTCATTCCCTTGCATCTCTCTTTCTTTTTCTCCCCTCCTTGGAAGAGAGTGCTGTTTTACATTCCTGATGGATCGTCTGTGTTCCTGTTCTGAGTGTACCTAGACTGGTTCTGTGTTTCTTGATCTGCCATCCCGTTTCCATCAGGATGAAGCTCATCTACTGATCTCTTCACCTATATAGATGTAGAGTAGAACACTCTAATATTTAATTAACAGTCTGAAACACATTCACTGATCGTCCCGGGGAGGGTTCACTCTTTCGTTTGGATCCCCATGAGGTTTCTTCTTTACCCCGCGCCCCACTGCTGAGTTTTGGAGTTTTTCCTCATCGTGAAGCGTCTAAGAGCTGTAATGTGTTGAAATTCTTCAACTACTTTTTGTTTACTTATATTTTAACTGTATATTGGCATTTCATTTGCTTTTTTTTTCAATCTGGAATATGAAGCTCATTGAGACTATCATTGTTGATGATATCAGGCTGTACAATTATAATTGAATTTAATTTGTATAGCAAATGTTCAGATGCAAAAGTACAAGATTTTCTAAGAAGGTTTCAGATTCTTGAGCATGTTCGGTTACTGTTTCAAGCTGTTATCTTTAAAGATGTAGAATGCAATATTCTTGAAGAATATCCAGTCAAATTATTTGGGGAGTAAATTGCATGATTTTTTTCATTTCCATGTTGCAAAATCCAAACATCTAGTAATTTGGTTTTTATTTAAATACATCTTTTTTTTTTTTCTCAAAAACGTTCTCATCATGTCTTTTTTCTGGTAAAGTTAAAAATAAATGTACTTATAAAGATTTTTTCCAATCAGTCTGAGAAAGAAATGATATGACATGGTTTTTTTTTATTCATTTGAACCTGACGCACAGTGCAGTTTCTCCAAGTGCGCGGCTTTATGCGTAACGTGCGTATTTGTCTCTCTTGGATGAGAAGAGTTTGACACATTCCAGCAGAAACAGAAAGAGGGGAACTACATGTGTGCATCTGTGAATCTGTATATCTGAAAGAAGAGCGTAGAAAAATCTTTTGATGGGTTTTTGGATGCATTTGCACCGCTGTTTGCGCGCAAAAGGGAACCTATTATTTTTTGCGCATCAGTGTGGACGAACGGAAGGATCAGTGTTTAAATCCTGCTATAAAATCCCAGTGAAAGAAAGGTAAGGAAGGGAAAAAACACTTTGAAGTGATGCTGTTTTGTTGTTCCATGATCATGATCTGTGACCAGTCATTCATTTCCATTCTGAGTCTAAGAAAGGCTTTTATTCCCACAGATGGGTTTATCTTGATTGCAGCATTTGGTTTACCAGACAAGTTTTAGTACCACAGAAAGATTGAAGAAGTGTAAAACCATCATGTTCCACTGCCCATTTGGTTATCAGGAGACTGTCATGCTTGCCAAATGATATATGATATGTGATATTAACTCAGGCTGCTTTACAGGAAAGCCAAGAAAGTAAAACAATTGAAAATTTCTAACATTGCAAACCCAAATAGAGAAAACAATTTAATCTGCAATGCTGAAACTTTCAAATGACATTAGAACTCATTCAGAATGAGTTCTAAAAATAACCAAATCATATAAAACTAAATTGCATTGACTGATACATCATGTAGCTCATAAAATAATTTGTAAAACATTGAATATCTTAGTCATAATGACCACATTTTGCTGTGATATTTTTACTCATGTAGCCCCCATGGGTAGGTGTCCACAAGCTCAGTGTGCATAAAGCCTTTTGTCCAAATAGATTTTCTGTCTGCAGGAAAAAAAGTCAGTATGGATGCTGAAAGTCTTATTCAACACATTGAACGTGAGTCGGAGACCACCTTAATGCCCTTATCAGTTACCCCTGACTGGCTCGACGATGGAAATGAGACGAGCGAGAATCAGTTCCAGCAGCCCAACTGGCAGGTGGGAGACGCTTAAAAAGAAATGAGAAAACACTTGGAAATTTTATATCCTTCCATCCTGGGAGCAGTTAGAAAATAAAAGTTGTCAAGACAACAGGGAATATAAAAGCAGATTAAATACGAACCTGACCTTTTTTTGTATTATTTTAACATACTATATTCATCCCTCAATGGGGAAATTTCTGTGCTGCATTGCACCACAGCAGGCAGCCACAACAGCACCAATGGTGGGAGAAATAGGGTGAGGTGTCTTTCTCAAGGACACCTAAACATGAGCACAGTGGGATTAGAACTGGCTTTGCAAGGGCAGACACTCATATGTAAACAGTGTATGTAAATAGTATATATTTGAAATAGACTGGTTTGTCTTAGAGATTTGAATGCCTCATTGCCCTTTGTACAGTTACCTCGTCTCGTTGCCTCACCCCCTCTCTTCTCCTCCTTCAGGTGGCTCTCTGGGCTATAGCCTACTCCCTCATCATCCTGGTCTCCATCACTGGGAATGTTACAGTGATCTGGATTATCCTTGCACACAGACGAATGAGGACAGTTACTAATTATTTTATTGTCAACCTAGCCTTTTCTGATGTCTCTATGGCGTCCTTTAACACTCTTTTTAACTTTGTCTACGCACTTCATAACGACTGGTATTTTGGACTGGGTTATTGCAGATTTCAAAACTTTTTCCCAATCACAGCCATGTTTTCATCTATATATTCCATGGCTGCCATCGCTGTGGATAGGTAAGAAAAATTTCCATAATTTAAAACAGGTTTATGGTTAGATCACATTGATAGAAAACATTCTATGAAAGCCATCAGATTATTTTTGGTTGAATGGATTTTGTTGGGGGTTTTTTGAGCCTTGCATATTCATCCTAACACATTCCGAAACAGAAAAAAAAGAAGTCTTTGTGTAAACAAACTAACTCAAAGGCAAAGTTCATTAGCATTTATTCTGCATAATCAAAATTATGCTAATTTCTAATTTCAATTGGATTCACATAATGGTAAATTATGTCAAACAGAATATAAAATTAATCATGAATCAAACTATTCTTCAGAAAATATGTGTACATGCTACACAAGGAGTCTTATTTACAGCCTCAGGTTCCAGATCAAGCCACAGCATGAAGGAGATTTGGGTCAAGTGTGTGGAGAAACAGATGTTATTAATGCTTTCTGAAGCATGAATGGTCAGTATGTGATTGGTTTAAATCTGCTATTTCACATTTACATGAGTAACACAGCACCTCTGCAATAAACAGCTGTGTAATGAACCTTTTGTTTATTCAGAGATTGTGAAGTCTACTACTGTGAAGGATGTTTATGATCTTCTTTTTCACACGGTGCGACTTGTTAAAGCAACTACAGCTTAATTTGTACATTTCTGACAGCATCTTTAGACTGGTGCAGTTATTTATTGGCTGGATTGTTAGTAGACTCCATAAACTCTTAGCAGAAGAGTCTAAACATTTGTTAGAAGAACTAAACTGTCAGGGCACATCTGCAAGAGAAGAGAGTAATTTTAAATAAAGTTTCTTATAGCCATTAAAAAATAAGATTGTGTTTAAAGTTGACATCCTTAAGATTTTGTTGAACTACCTTTAACTGCAGCATTACGCACTCCCATTATTTTGCAAAGCTTCTTTTGGGTAATAAAAGATTCATTTTCATTTAATGTTGCTTCAATTTTTCTCCAAGACCTCATAGTGATGGTGGTAGAAGAGGGGTGTCCAACCAGTCAATTGCAGTCAATTGTAAGCCTGCAGACTGATCCCAAGTTGACCACCACGTATATAGGAAAATGTATTAAATGAAGTCAGTGTTGCAAACTCAGCTTGATGCCATATTTAGTGAGTTTTCAGACCATCTAGCGACTCTTTTTTTCAAGAAAGCAACAACCTAGTGGCTTTTATTAGAGTTATAGGAGTTTTTGGAGTTTGTGATGTGAAAGCACATTGTTAAGCCTGTTTTCAATGGGCAGCGCCTGCTGCTGCTTTGGCCCCTTCCTCCTTCCAAAGCAATGAGTACCTGCGGAATTTGTCTGCTTTTAGGAGTGAGTGTGTGTTTGACAGAGAGAAACTCGTCTGTGTGTGTTTGAGAGAAAAAGATTACCGTAGTCTGTGTGTGTGTGTGTGTGTGTGTGTGTGTGTGTGTGTGTGTGTGTGTATTTATATCCGAGAGGAGAATTTGTGTGTGTGTTTGAGAGAGAGAGGAATTTGTCTGTGTGCTTGAGAGAGAGAGGAATTTGTATGTTTGAGAGAGAAATTTGTCTGTGTGTATTTGGGCAGGCTTGTCATGTGATGCCTAATGGTTGTGTGACAAAAACAAAATGTGTTGTGAGGGTAGTTTTTTTACTGCAGGCTGGAAACAATCTGTCACAAATTTTATTAATATTCATCAAACGACACATTCTGCAATTAATTACACCAGATTTGTTAAGAACAAAGCTCAAAGCGTGTGTTCATTTACTGTTAACCACAAACTAACACCTTACGACACAGAGCATGTCAAAACTGAAAAAGAATGTGTGGCTAAGGCAAATTCATTGAGCCTGGTAAAAATTCAACTGGATTACCCACTGCCATGAAGCGGTGTGCAGGTGGAAAGAGGAGGACCCAATTGCAGACAGACTTCACTTGAGACAAACTTCAGTCCGCTGGGTCCATATTGGTCAGGTCATGCCATCTCTTCCAGCCAGGTCTCCCTGGTTGCCTGACCATGATCGGACCCAGCGGACAGAAGTCTCAGGCTTGCCCAGACGTCGCTGGAAAAAGCTCTGCCCAGGCGTCGCTGGAAAAGCCGCTGCCCAGGAGTCGCTGGAAAAGCCCCTGCTCAAGTGTCGCCATGTCAAGCCACGCCATGTCAAGCCACACAATGTCAAGCCACGCCACAAGATCCTTGACCACCTGGGGGTGGTTGTTGGGGGATGGGGGTACTATCATGATCCCCTCTTCTGTCGCCAGAGGGAGCCTTGGATATTCCTGATCACCCTGATTAGGGACACCTGAGATTGATTCCTGATTCCACACATCTGTGGCCATCTATTTAAGGGCATCTCGGACTTCCATATCTGGTCATACCATCCCTTCCAGCTAGGTCACCCTGGTTGCCTGTCCATGAACACATTCTGACAATAACCTTTTGCCACTCCACTGAAACTTTGTTTTTCTTTTCACAGTATTAATGGACTGCCAAATTCAAATAAACCATGTTTTCTGTCTGCAATTGGGTCCTTCTCTTTCCACCTGCACACCGTTTCATGACAGCCACAGTGGCTAATGATTTTTCGACGCTAGAGTGAGCCCAAGAATGGGATGAGAATTGACTCGATTGGGGCCAATTCCTGCCTGAAAAGATATCTCATGGTTTCTGGATCACTCTTTTAGTATAAACCTCAATAAATCCTTGCACGTCATCTTGGAATACACTTGGACTACCAGGGCAGAACAATGTGATCATTCAGTACGTTCGGTTAGTTGTCTGACCTCACTCTTTGAACACATAATGTTGCTAAATCTGAATATTCCTCCCAGCAGTCATAAGTTTATTTACCTCGTCTTTTTTTTATTCTGATACACTAATAACTCTGTAACAGATCAAAAATGGACTGATGGGACCACAAAATGTTCTTCTGTAGGAGTCCGATCCTTATGCTCCCTACTAAATTTTAACATTTTCTCTGCTGATTTTACTGATTATTTGTTCTGAATCTGTTCAGTTCCTTACGTTTCTTTTAGATTTTAAATATGGAAATGCTCCTACTTTCACAATTAAATACAGTGCTGTGTTCTACTGTTGTTTTTCTTCTATTTGATTTCACCAGACGTTTAAGTTATGACCTAATAGGAGTTTTTATTTTTTTGCTTTTTGCTTGTTTAAATTGTAGTGGCAAAATTTTTAATTGGCCTGGCAGTGGATTATTAACTGAACAATATACATTTAACATTTGAAAATGCGGATGATTTTCCAAAATTTCACAACAGACACAATTATTTTGTAAAGAATTATTCTATCAAAATGCCCGAGGTAGTTCATCCACTTTAGATACTTCAATGAGGACAAATAGAAAGCTGTGTTAACTTTCCACCAGAGAGAGATAGACCTTAGCCTTAAAATATTACTGTATCCTGTGATACTTATGTGTGTAATCTAATAAATGGTTCTGTACTCTATGACAAATGATGATAAACAGAGTCGTGTGATCAGGGAGATGGGCCATGAGTAAATTGTGCAAAAAGAAATGACAATATTTCTTCAATCAAGTTCGTGGAAACACATCCATATCAAAAAGCCAAAAATTATTTTAAATGTGCAAATGCAGAAGCAGAAAATTGGTTTGACTCCCAGCTAATGTGGCATCTGTACAGACAAGTTCAAAGTTCATTGGACAGAAAAATATGATTAGACTTGCAAAAAACATAATGTACTAATTCCAAATAACATGAGGCATGAAAAATGTTTTTTATCCAAACTGTCATCCACTTGCAAATTATTTCTCTGCAAAATCTCACTTTATTACTCATGAAACATTCATACTTTCTATTTGCCTTGAATGTTACAAATTCATGACTCATTGCCATTGTTGAATCATTTGACTGTAATGACAACAGCGTTGTAATTAAGCATTAATATTTATTAGTTCACATCGACTTTCTGTTTCAGTGCTCAAAGTAATAACAACTACAGTCATTTCTATTATATATTTGTTCTTAACATTAAAGAAACTCATTGAAATCACTTGTAAATTAAAACCTAAAGGTAATGTATTCGTGTATTAATAATCTCATTATTATTCAATGTTCCACTTGGGAATTTTGGTTTATGTGCTCCTTTAAGAACCAGTAAACACGTAAATTAAGTTTTCATTCATTTGCATTTCAGTTATCACTATTTGAATCAGCCAAATTGTAACTTTTGATTTCATTTATGTATTGTGTTTTAAGCCTAATGCAGGGAATCTGAGTAAAACCAGAGGTGAACAACTTCTCCTGTTCATTTTTTGTAATTTTTTTTGCTTTCTTTTTCATAAAAAAAAAGAGCCTGATGTTTGAATAAAATATTTCAAATACTTGCTGAACATGTGCCTGAACAGGCAAATTGTTGTTGTGTTGTTGAACTGGTTTATTCTTGTTTTTCAGGTACATGGCCATCATTCATCCTCTGAAACCTCGCCTCTCTTCTACCTCTACTAAAGTTGTGATTGCTGTGATTTGGATCGTTGCATTCTCTTTGGCTTTTCCTCAGTGCTTTTATAGTGTGACACGTTTTTATTACCCTAGGACTGTTTGCATGGTCGACTGGCCTGATGATTATGGAGGAACACACCAACTGAGGTGAAAAAAGAGAATGATTGAACAGATAGAAGTTCCATTACAGGCAGAGAAATTTCCCATATATTCTTGAGCTGCATTGAACTTTATTTTGTGAGTTTGACTAGTTTTTAAAACCTCACTTGACATGTTTTTCCATGTCTCTCTTTTTATGCAGCTACCAGTTTGCAGTGATTCTGCTTATCTATTTGCTCCCTCTGTTGGTGATGCTGGTGACTTATAGTTTAGTAGGTCGATCTCTGTGGGGTGGGCACATCCCTGGTGAGGCATCTGACCATTACCACAATCAGATAACAGCTAAAAGAAAGGTCGCTCAGTTCTTTTTTTCTACTTTTTTTCCCAGAAAAGTCAGCTCCATTATGACAGGAAATGAATTTACGTGTCTTATAGTCATTTTGTAAACTCTAGGTGGTGAAGATGATGGTTGTTGTGGTGGTGACTTTTGCTCTCTGTTGGCTACCCTATCACGTGTACTTCATCTTGGGGACATTTAATAGAGACATTTATAAGCAACATTATATCCAACAGGTAAGCAGATGCTTCTGATTGATTTTTATCAATAAACAGTAAGAACTTACTCGTCTCTTTCCGTCTCGTTTTCAGGTTTATTTGGCCATCTTCTGGTTGGCGATGAGTTCAACCATGTATAACCCCATAATATACTGCTGTCTTAACCAAAGGTAGAAAACTAATTTGTATTTCTGTGATTTTTTTTCTTAATGTGCATGATGTCTAACAGCATAAACAAGGCGAGGGGTCGGCGGGGGGGACTTTGGGAGTCACAGGTAAAAAATTGTATTAGTGTGCATAAAGAAGCCAAAAATGATGGAAAACAAATCTTTAAAAGGTATCAAATTGCTGGGAAACATTCGTATAATACATAGTATATAATCCCTGTCTTGCCAACTCCAACACCCCCCCCAGATCTACGACCCTCAACCCAGTATCCCTCAAGATTCCCAACATAACCGCACTCTCCCACATATGCACCACACCTCAACAGCACATGTGCAACTGTCTCCATTTCCCCACACCGCCCACACTTCCCATCAGAGTGCCTCCCCACAATCTTAAGAGAACCATTTAACCCCGTGTGCCCTATCCACAACCGACGGATCACCACCTCCGCCCACCTCCCCTCTGCCATCGAAACACCTCTGAACACCATACAAACCCAGGCCTGTAACCCTCGACTCCCACTTAATTTGCCACTGCTTTAACC
Organism: Neostethus bicornis; assembly: GCA_902685375.1. Taxonomy (NCBI): domain Eukaryota; kingdom Metazoa; phylum Chordata; class Actinopteri; order Atheriniformes; family Phallostethidae; genus Neostethus; species Neostethus bicornis. The sequence goes on from LR738543.1 coordinate 28,434,351, forward strand.
CCCCCAAACTAGCGCCTTCGCCTCACCACTGAACAGAGCTATCACCCTCTTCACCTCCACTCCCTCCACTGACCTCTTCGCCACCCTATCCACCCGTCGATTTGCCCAATCCCCACACCACCCGGAACCCGAATAATCACAAACTCCCCACCCAACAACCCCAACACCATATTGAGATGTCCCACAACAAACCCTGGCAATATCTCACCGTTCCCAACCCAAGCCCCTTGACCCAAATCATGATTAAACCACCTGCATGCTTAACTTGTTGAATAGTTTTCTTCCACAAACATTTCTCTTCTCGTTTCGGCCAAACAACTCAATTTAACCTCCACAAAACTATCTCCAAAATGCCTCCGGCTTATTCATTTATAAATTTCAAGCACTGATTTTTTTTAGCGAGGACAAGGTTTTTTTGTGATGACTCTTTCAAGAAGGTCAAATTTGTACAAGTATTGCTTTGAAGTGGAATAATGTGAAACAACTTCAGTGTCTGAGAACAACCTTAAGACATCATTCTTTGGTTTTCTGTTATTTTGAAAATGTAAATCTTTTTTGCACATGATAGGAATGTTTAATCTATAATCTGGTGTCTTTTGGATTTTTTTCTATCTATCATCGGCTTCTTTAAGCACACTAACACTATTTTTTTTTACTAGACGTGCCCAAACTTTTAATCCCCTGTGTGTGACCCATGAAAATTGATTTTCATCTCTTCCTTAGGTTCCGTGCTGGTTTTCGTCATGCTTTTTCTTGGTGTCCTTTTATCAAAGTGTCAGAAGAGGACAAAATGGAGCTGCAGTACACAAATACCTTCCGAGTCACAATGACACGAAGCCACCGCAGTGATTCTTCTTACACTCATACGTCCATTAAAGCGAGCCTCGCAGAGAAGAACGCTTCTTCACAGAGAAAAAACTTCTCATGCAGCCCTCATAAGTCCTATTTAGTAAAGGAAGTGGTTGAAGCTCACCTTCATCTGCCAAGATCACAGAGGAAATCAGTGACTTTGGAAATAAATCAGTCAATTGAAATTCAACATGAAAACATTCCAACACAAGAACACATCTAGTGAAGGCTGGATTCAGAGAGAAGGAAAAACTCATGAATGGTTTTTGTCGAGGATTCCCAAAGCCTTTCTATTTGTGAAATAACTGCGTATACTGGACGAGGGTGGGCAATACTTTTTAGTTCGTGGGCCACATTGAGTTCTAACATTTGACAAGGGGGCCGGAACAGAAGCAGATGGATGGCATGTTTGGTAACCGCTAGATTAGACCAATAGAATGGCGCGCTAGATTCTAAACAAGCGCGCTAAATGTTACATCAAGAGCATTAAATTTCAAATATAGCGCACTAGGCCTGAAATCTAGTGCAAAAGCACTTAAAAACATGCATGCAGCGGCAATAGGTTTGAAATTTAAGCGCTTGATGCAACATTTTGCTTGTTATGTAACATCTAACATACTTGTTTACGTGCGTGTTTTGGGCCCGATGGCTTTTAATATCTGTGCACAATGATTATTTTGACAGTGTGCGCATCATGGAGACACACATTTTAATGGGAGCAGTGTTGTTGTTCTAAAAACAAAGCCAATTTATCTAGAGTGCGCCATCTAGTGAGGAAACATCAGAATTGCAGGGAAAATAAAAGATTAACAAAGTTTATTTATTAAATTTTTTCAAGTTTGACGAGCCAGATTAAAATGTTTAACGGGCCGCATGTGGTCCGCTGGCCATAGTGTGCTCATACCTGTAGGAGACCAAGGGATGTGGTGACATTTGCTGCTATTTAAGTCTAAATATGAAGCAATTTTTCATTCCTCACTGAGGCTTTTATTTCTTTGTTGATGCTGCTGGAAACATTTTATATTAATACTTGTTTGAATGGATAAACAATATCATGCCTTAAAAGTTTTTTTTTTGGAACCTTGTTAGTCTTGTCACAACTAAAATGGTAAAAAAAAATGGTAAAAGTAACATTAAGAGGTGACGTTTCTTGTTTGTTTTGATTGTCTGCTTACCAGTTTACATTCATACATAATAATCACCAATATGTAAATGATTGTAACATTTACATAATGGTGTCATGGGAAGCAGGAATGCAAAGTTGTTTTTAATGTGATTTGACTTGTTCCTGCAGGTGCTGTTTGTTTTGTGAAGCGTCAGTAGATTTTAATTATCAGTATTTTAATGGTAGTAAAGTGGTTTTGTTAATTAGTCATTTACATTATAAATTGTGCGTTTTTAGAGGCCAGAAATATTTATTGTAAGTTTTAACAAATCAACATTTTTTTCTGTACATAAGTTTGATATGTACATAAAGATGGTGTATAGCTAAATTAATGTAAAATTGAAAAATAAAAGCATAATGAAACACATTTTGAGCCTGTTTAGTTTTATTAAACAAGGGTAATTGTGTGTTATTTGTGGTATTGGGCTACAAATAAATTGAATTTTAGGAACACATGGATTTATTTAAATAGCTGTTGTGATGTGGAAGCAGGAAGACCCAAATGCAGGACATAAACAGGATTTATTTAACAAAAGTCAGGCAAGGCTGTAAGACAAACGCATAGGATTAATCTTTAAGTTAAAAAAAATAGAACAATTCAATGAAAAACTTGATGACGTGATTGCCTTTAAATTAGCAGCAGGTAGAATGATCCACAGGTGTGTTTCATCAGACCAATCCCCTTCAGGTGTACCTAATCAGGGTAATGATGGAAGTTCCAGGGCTCCCTCTGGTGGCCGGTGAGGGGAACATAACAACTGTGTCACGGCTCGATTTTTTAATCTGACCTTCAATGTATTGCCATCAACTCCATGTCAAAAATGACCACAAAATTAGGTACATTTTTTCATTTTATTGGAAGAAAAATAGCCTATTTCTACCAGCTGTATTAGAAATTCATGAAACTCTTATTTTAATAAAGCTGAAGATCTTGCAAAAATTATTTAGAATTTATTAGTTAAATTTTCTCACAGTTTTAATACAGAAAAATGAGATTAGTGTTTTTAACAGAAATACTGTAAATCACACAAAATCTTTAAGGAAAGTTTTTTAGTTGAGTAAACACTTTTTAAAACCAAAGTGCTATCAAACTGAACATTTAAACTGCTTGTAAAATTGTTTGTAACTGTTTTTTGTGTCTCTGGCGTCTTTCTCAGCACATTTGTGGTTTATGATTTCACTTTGCTGAAGGGTGCAGCCTGAATTACTTCACAGAACCAAAGAAAAAACAATACAGGTAGGACTAACAAAAAATCTTCAACCATAAATCACAAATAAAATGAGTTGCAATTTACAACAGAAATAAATATAGAGAAAATGCTTAAAATGGAATTTTGTTTTCGCTCATAAAGCCAGTAAAAATTCTTTAACAGTGCAAATTATCAGTAGCTTCCTTCATGTGGGTCTTCATTTTACTATTGCAAAAGTAAAACCTTCTAAACATAAAATTAATAAATAAAATGTGAAATTTTTTAATCACTTCTGAAAACGGATAAATACTTTAAAGCAAAAATTATGTTCCCTTCAATCTGAGTTACATATTTCAAAACATGCTGTTTCCTAATAAAATCTCACAGTCTGTCTAAAAACAGGGATCATATGACAATCAATGAATATTTTGAGAAAAATTATAACAAAAAAGCAAAAGAAAACTCCAATACCACAGGAAACCTCAAGATAGAGCCAGAGTATCCCTTGAAACATGACAGATTTAACATCATAAATTGTTTTACAAGTTTGTTTGAATTAAATTGATCTCACTACCTCAGAGATTTATTCTCTCTGATCACAAACATAACATGAGAATTGCTTGATGATCTTAGAGTCATTATAGAAAGTGGCAGCAGGAGAATACTGGTTTGACTTCAGAGAAAAAAAAAATTCTTGTCGAAGTTTTTTTTTTTTATTAGGATTTACAATTGTCGGAGACGGCAGCCCACTGCAGTGATGAGTGCCGCTCCTTTTCCGCTGCCATCCTCCGATAGCATAAAGTTTACGGTACATTGAGGAGCGAGTTCCGCAACAGTCTCTTTCATGATTCCAGAGAAGCTAGACAAAGACAAAAGACATAAAATTGTTATAATCTATTAAAACTAAGAAGAAAACATGGAGCAGGAGACAAACATTGTGCACTTCTAAAATTTGGAAACAACTATTGTACACAGGCATTTTTCAAAGTTCCCTTCTGTTGTCTTTCACTTATCTGGGTCGCGGGGGCAACAGCCTCAGATAGGAAACCCAGGCTTCTCTCATCCCGGCTGCATCGAACAGCTCACCCAGGAAAATCCAGAGGCATTCCCCGGCCGAGGCCTATGTCTGTGTCTCCTCCCTGTGGGACGTGCCCAAAACACCTCACCAGTGAGGTGCTCTTGGGACATTCTGAACAGATGCCCGAACCACCCCATCTGGTTTATATCGATCCGGGGGGGGCGGGGGCAACGGCTTCACTCCAAGCTCCTCGCTATCTCTGAGTGAGAGCTCTTATTTCAGCTGCCTGTATCCACAATCTCGTTCTTTCAGTCATCACCCACAGCTGGTCCATGGTCACTAGCTGTGCGTGATGCTTAAATTCTTTAAATTTAAAGAAATTAAGTTCTTTAAATTTGTTCTGGATAAACTTTACTAAATTCATACAGAAAAAGTAGCAATAAATTTAGCAAACATCAATTTTACATGTTTCTCACATCAATTTTGTTTTTATCAATATAAGCAATCAGAATGAAATGTGTTTTCCTGTTTATCCCATTTTTAACTCAGGATGAGATACTTTTTTCAAACTTACTGTGGATGTAATTTGTACAAAGTCCCATCCACTCCCACAGTGATATCCAGATGCTCAAAACCACGGTTCTCTCTTATTTTCTCAACCACAGCTGCCAATCCTGCACCGCAGATCTGAGCTGCACGACGTGACACCGTCCCGCATACCTATACATATATATATATAAATCATTACAGCAATCAGATACGTCTTACTAAAGGTTTAATACTTTTTAAAAAACTATTAATTTCACATTTTGTGCTGGTTTGAAGAGAAAGGTTGCAAGTAGAAGAAACAAAGGAAGATGAGGGAAAGACCATAAAAATGGATGGATACTGATACAGTGAAGGAGGATATGGATGTTCCGTTCCATCGTCTTCCATTTATCCGGGGCTGGGTCGCGGGGGCAACAGCCTCAGACAGGAAGCCCAGGCTTCTCTCACCCCAGCTACATCCTTCAGCTCACCCAGAAGGATCCTGAGTTGTTCCTCAGCCAGCTGTGAGACAGTCTCTCCAGCGGGTCCAGGGTCTGCCTCTTGGTCTCTTCCCTGTGGGACGTGCCCGAAACACCTCACCAGCGAAACACCTCACCAGATGCCCGAAACACCCCATCTGGCTTCTCTCAAAGATGGGGTGATTGTACTCCTCCCAAAAATGATTGTACTCCTCACACAATTAAATAAATGAGTCTTCAGTGTTAAAGAACATCTAAACAAGCAATCATAGCTTTTATAGTTATTTTTGTAGACTATTCAGCCCTACGTGATAGTTGTTCCGAGGTAAACTCACCGACTCGACTCGTTCTCACATTTAAAAAACATGATTGACTGAATTGGCTGAATGGTCATTCATTAATAAGAAGTCAAAATTATAATACAAATAAATTAAGTTATCACACCTGGCATTATTAGAGCTTAACATGTTCTAAACTTAATAGACTTCTCACCTCTTTTACGATGATACTGTCGTCACAAGTGCTGTCCAGGCCCAGTTGTTGAAGAATAGACCTGACCTGAAGCAAAGCCAATCTGTCACTGGTGACACAAGAAAACCCGAGGATTCACAGAAAGTTAACAAACGCCAGAAATACTCATTTAAAATTGGAAAAATTAAAAACAAATTAAAACATTCAGTATCGCCAAAAATATCACTACAAACGTATTAAAGATCGCAGCAAACCAGAAAGTTTTGGCATGCAGTAGTAAACTTTTACAGTTTCCTTTGTAAAATAAAAACCAAAATGAGCTTGTGCTAGGCGATCTGTATTTTTAAAAATTTCTTTACATGCCTGCTTATTTAGCAGTTTGGTATATTATATGGGATTGAAGGTTTAATGATAGAAACCACCTCAGTTTTGAAATAAAGATAAAAAAAAAAAAGAAACACTTCTAAATATTCAAAATACCAATTTTGAACATTTGACTCTGTGGCCCTGAGGTCCTCTTGCAGGCTGTTCCACAGGTGAGGACCGTAATGAAGCAAGACTGAATGTTAAAAAATAACAGCCAAGATAAAACAACAGCAAAAAGAAATGGTAAAAATGAGCTCAGATGAGCACCAAATGTTTCAGTGAAGCAGAAAAAAAAAAATTCTGAATGGACAAACGCATTTCTTACTGTATATTACTTTAAATGATCATTTACTGCTTTTAATACCTCTTGCTGAAATGTGATGTTTTATTCCTCTCCTGCTTCCTGAGAGTAAATCATCACAGAGCCAAACCCATGAAGCAGATCATTACAAAGATTCAATGAACCATCTCATCACACTGTAGTGGGTTACATTTGATTAAAAAATAAGCGGCTCTGAAGAAAACAGGAATACTGTTTACCAAAGGAGCCTGGTGTTTAAAAGCAAGGGTCAACAAGAGGGGCTGATAATTGAGAGTACCTCGCAATTAGTTTATCAGCTTAAATCCATGTTGTTTTTGTTTTTTTATATTTCTTGTCATTTAGTCATGTTATACAGATTTTATTTCTAAATAACCTGGAATTGTAATAACCTATTATATTCCCATGTCGACGGTGTTTAGATATGATTGTGATATACTTGTGATATGTAATTTACAAGTTTATCAGAAACTTTTTATTTGGGTCCTGGTTACCTTTCTATCTGTGAGAGAAACTTTGTTTCAAAGATGCCCTTCGTCCTCAGACTGTCAGAAATCTGCCCTTTGAACAGAAAACCTTTCTTGGTCATCTCGATAAGGATGTTGCGCACAATTTCACCGAGGTACATGCCACTGCACATTTTCTCATAACTGAAAAACAAAGCGCTTTCGTAAGCACAAATTCTTTATCTGAGACCATAAATACAGAACAGGAAATATTTGAGTTCCTTTTTTGATCAGTTCAGAACACAACTCTGTGTGTTTTGTGCACCTTTGTTTTCTTGGATTGAGTGAGAGCTTGTCAACAGCAATGTCGAACACCGTCCTGAAGTCATCGAGGCATCCGTTGTCTCCGAAAGCGCCCCACTCCATGTTAATACACATTTGTCCTTCATCACCTTCGATAACCTCAATGTTCTTCATCTCTTCCATGTAGCATGCGTTGCTGCCGGTTCCTGTGATCACAGTCATGTGTCAAACGGAACAAATGTTGTTTTTTGTGCTGTAGGGTCACAGATAAATACATACTCTGCTGGGTGGAATGGGGGGAGGACCATCTTTTTGGTCCAAAAAAAAAAGGAAAGATGGACTATTCAAGCTATCCCCTTGCAGGGCCAGTGAATGGGCCTCCAAAATGCAGGAAAATGACAATTATTTTTCAAAATAGTCCGGGGGGAGGAGCCAGGCAGAGGCCCCCAGTTACCTGATACTGGCTTTGTCAATTACCTAATCCCTGGCCCCTTTAGTCCATGTCATCAAGACCTGCTCTGTGTACTGATAGCTCAACTTTTATTTAAAAGTAAACAAAACAAACAACAATCTTCTGACTCTTTTCACTTTGTGTAATATTTAATGTTAGTTTTTTGGTGGTGAGTGACTGCGGAAAATGTTTACTCTCAATTCTGATTAGCCATCGATTCATTACTTCTTCTCCCTCTTGGAGACTGTAGGCGATAAACTGCTCCCTCTACAGGTTGATTTTGGCGATGCGGCTTCAAGATGCGCTAAAAAACTGTATATTTTGCAAATTCCTGACTGAAAATGTAACAAAAAATGCAAAGTACACTTTTAAAAAGTAGCGGAGTAAAAGTACAGATATTTACTCTAAAATGTAGTGAAGTGAAAATAAAAAGTACATGTCTCAAATTTTACTTAAGTACAGATACACAATTTTTTTTACTTAAGTACAGTATCGATGTACATTTACTTCGTCACTTTCCACCACTGCACATACTGTAATTATTAATACTCCAGGCTCATTCTGACTTAAAATGATTACAATCAATCAGAATTTTTTTGTTTTCTGGAAGAACTTACCAGCAATGAGTCCAATCTCACAGCTGGGTTCCTCATGAGCACAAGTCATCATGGTTCCAACGGTGTCGTTTACTAAGGCCACCACGTCCAAATCAAACTCCTGTAATAACAATCAAATGATGCTAAATACGTCCCCTCACCAGTTTGGATTTATAAAAATCAACTTTTTTTATACATTTCTTCTCTTAATAGCATCCCGCAACAATCCCACGACATCACGTCCTTCACAGCCGGACGCCTTGAAACCTTTGGTCCACGTAATCAGGATGCCCTGCAAAAACACACAAAAACACAATTTCATCCTTCAGAGTCTTGTCAAAACACTAAAGATAGTTTTGTTTAGCAATTTTAAAGAAGAAAAATTCTTAGTAGACTCACAGAGTCCAGGCCGGTTTGTTTGCAGGGGAAAGAAAATGTGAAGCCAAGAGGTAGCCGTGAGTTCTTCATCCCCATGTAGTCCAAGAAGTCACTGATGCAATGCACAATGTGATCAAACAACTGGAGGAGGAAAGAAATAAGTCATTCGTTCAAAACAATTATATTTTATCTATCTGGCTCAATATCACAACACAGTTGTCTTAATGAGCTTCACACAGCTAATTAAAAAAGAACAAAACGAACCCCACAAAAATTACTCTAAAGATTGACAATACTTTTCATTTCGTCTTCTGAACCCCTTGTCCTTAATCAAATAGCGGGGGCTGTTGGAGCCTATCATGCCTGATTTCAGGCGAGAGGCAGGGTGCACCCTAAACAGGTCGCCAGTCTGTTGCATGGCAATACAAACAACCATCCACACACTCATTCCTAGGGGCAATTTCATAGTGGCCAATCAACCTAACATGCGTGTAGGAGGAAACCAGAGTACCCGAAGAAAACCCTCACATCCAAGAGGAGAACATGCAAACTCTACATGGAAAGGCCATTGTTTAAAGCCTTGTTGCCACTCTGGGATTTTAATCACTGACCTTCTTGCTGTGAGGGCACCATGCTAACCTCTGCACCACTGTAAATCACCACACATAACTTAATTTCTAAACTAAACAGACCCTAACCCTATAATAGGTGTGACAGGTCTTACCTCCTCTCCTGTTCCTTGCATTACTTCTAGAGGAATTGCATATATCTTGTTGTGCATTTCCACTCTATGTTTCTTCCCTGGATGAATCTTGACCAGCAGAACTCTGAAATTGGTTCCTCCCAAATCCAAAGCCAGGAAATTACCAGATTCTGCACACAGTATAAAAACAGACATGTGAATATATATTTATATATATATACTACGTATGTGTCTCTCACGCGGGAATATCCCTAGGTGTTCACTGTCCAGCTCTGAGACATAGTCTCTCCAGCAGGTCTACGGTCTGCCTTTGGGTCTCCTCCTGGTGAGATGTGCCAGAAAAACACCTCACCAGCGAGGTGTATGGGAGGCATCGTAACCAGATGCCCAAACCAGATACCTAGGTTCTTTCGACCCGCAGAAGCAAAGGCTCTACTCCAAGCTCCTCCCAGATGGTAGAGCTCCTCATTCTATCTCTGAGTGAGAGCCCAGCCACGCTGCGGAGGAAGTTCATTTCGGCTGTTTGTGTCTGTGACCTTGTTCTTTGGTGACCATAGGTGAGGGTGGGAACGTAGATCAACTGGTAAATCGAGCGTTTTGCTTTTCAGCTCAGCTCTTTCCTCACCACGTCGGACTGATGAAGCGTCCCGATAATTGCAGATGCGTCACTGATTTGTCTGTCGATCTACTGATTTATCCTTCCCCCACTCGTGAACAAAACCCCGAAATACTTAAAGTCCTCCACTTGAAGCAGGACCCTGTGTCTGGCCTGCAGGGGCATTCTACCCTTTTCCGGGCGAAGACCGGTCTTGGATTTGAAAGCGCTGATTCCCAAACTGGCCGCTTTATATGTAATAAAATTTACAAACTTGATTTAACTGAAACACTAAACTTTAGCTGATGTTAGCTAGTTCCAACAGATCAAACTTTAAGAAGATTATTCCCTTTGGGGTATCCTTAACTTTGCATTGCACATGTTTATGCTTGAATGTATCACCTGTTCCATCAGGTGTGCCTCGCACAAAAGTTGGTAGCATTTTAACGCAGGCAGTTTGGTAGGTTTCTTTTGAAAGTCCATTCAGCATCTCTGACCTCATTCTGTCCTTTATCTGCATTAATAAAAAAAAAATTCTTTTTAAATTTTTTTTTTTTTTAAATTTGTTTATTACATAAAACCATGCTATGATGTTACCTCTAACAGTCTTTCCTTGGACAGGCGGAATTCGGACAGAATTTGGTTGATTTGTTGAGTTTGCTCGGCCAGTCGGTAAGCCACAGCTGTCACCATGGCAGCGCCCTTGCTGCTGCCGCTTTCAGAGAGGAGGAATCGGATGGTGTCATCAGGAACCAAGCGTCGCACTGTTTGATGAAGACGGCGTGCATATCTAAAACAGATCAGATAACTTTATATATAAGACAGTTATTTAAATAGTAAATTAAATGTCAAGTACAAAAAGGTAAGGCAAGGTTTATTTATTATTTCTGAAGAGTGGGTGTTTAACTGAGCACTCACTGCGGGTGCATCTTGTACAGAGAGCCATCAATTCCCACGGTGGTCTTTAGTGTACCTTCTCCTTTGTTTTCCTTCAGCCGCTCCAGGATGCCAGTGAGCACAGCGGCTACCAAGTCGGAGGAACGGGTTGAGACAATGGAACAGACCTGATGGAAGAGGAGCGGCATTTTTTTAAATTAGCAATTCCCTCTATCCTATTCCATCAGCAGCATATAAACATCCCCTTCTTTGATTCTATATTAAAAAAATTACATGTATTCATACTGATTGGTTCAAAGCATAAAAGAAGTATTGGCTGTACGAAAAACATATCTGACTGTGTAATAATATTCTTTGGAAATTAGATATTTAGATACATACATGCCGCACACCAAGACAGTCATTATCAGAAGGATTCAAATCTAGTTTGGTCAGAATTTCCTGTGCCTTGACGAGACCTTCCTTAGTCCTGAACAAATCACAAAGTAAAAAAAATAAATAAATAAAGTTTTAAAAATCTTTCTTTTCTCCGACTGAACGAAGAAGCAGGTGGGTTTAACTTACTTTTCTATGGCCGAGGCGTGCTTCGTGGTAAAAGACCCGCAGGCGAGCAACTCCGGTGTGACTTCTCCTCTAAAAAGAAGCCCATCTCTAGCCATTTTCACCAGGATGAGACGGATCAGCTCTCCCAAGTACATCCCGCTAATCATCTTTTCAAAACTACCAAAGAAAACAAACAACATGTTACTGTTCAGTACATCAAACTAGAGGAGATGCTCATTTTGTCAGACTGTCGTAGGATTATTTTCTACAAGTGTTGAATAAAAATCTTTTTATTTTTGCCTTCTAGCTTGGTGGCTCACGTTATCTCAGGTGTTTCTGACTTACAGATGTTTGCCCGGATTGAGAGAGCCTCGGTCTATCTCTCTATCAAAATCTGTCCTGATGTGCTCCAGCTTGCCGTCATCTCCGAAAGCCCCCCACTCTGTGTTCACACACATCCTTCCTTCATCTCCCTCCACCAGGTCAATGTGTCGCATTTCCTCCATGTAGCACCCGTTAGTGCCTGTACCTACAAAGATCAGTATGCAAACAGTCTAGTTCTGTCTTTAATTTAGCAGAGTGAGATAATATCACAGAGAAGCACAGCACCTATGATGACGCCAACTTCACAATTTTGGTCATCGAAACCGCAGGTCATCATCGTCCCCACGGTGTCATTCACCAAAGCCATGACTTCCACTTCGTATTGCTGGAACAAAAAACTGAACTTACGTCACTGAATCATTCAACAATTTCTTTTTAATCAAACACAAAAGATTTGACTCACGCCTTTTTTCTGTATGGCTTTCTCGAGTAGTTTCACAACATCCATCCCCTCCACCCCACTGGTTTTAAAACGCTTTGACCATGCTAACAGATATCCCTAGAGAAAAGAATAAATGTGGGAAAAACGGTTATTGCACAAATGAATGTAAATTGAGTTTTCATGTAATAAACACATAATAAAGCGAACACCACAGGTCTTTACCTCATTTAGTTTAGTCTGCTGGCAGGGGAAGGAAAAGGTAAGGCCGAGTGGATATTTTTTATCGTTGATATTGTGTTTGATCAGGAAGTCACCGAGACACTCCGCCACATGGTCGAACAGCTGGAACACATGTGAGGTCAAATAGAAACTCAGTTGAAAGTTTGTTTCTGTTTCGCTGTGAACTCACCTCAGTTCCAGAGCCATGAATAATCGACTCTGGTGTATCGTAGATTTCGCTCTCCATTTGAACCGTTTGTTTCTTCTCGTGGGATACTCTGACAAGCAAGATCCTGAAGTGACTGCCTCCCAAATCTAAGGCGATGAATTCTCCTTTCTCTGAGGAAGAACAAACAATGAGAAGAAAGAGAAATGACGTTCATAAATACCACCGCATTATTACGACTGTATGTAAAAAAATAATCCCAAGTCATCAAGGAAGAATTAAAAGGTAACATTATGAGGCTCGTCAAGATTTTCACTTATCAATTTGGTTAGACCAAAAAGTCAGCAGGTTAAATTATTATAAATGATCAGAATAAAGAAAATAAACAGATCTAGGAGAGACTAAAAAAAAGAAAAAAAATGCAATAAATACCAGGATTTTAAGATTTTAAAATGCAGTAGAGATAAACAGAGGAACAATTAAAATAAACACTTAAAAGTTCAAAAATAAATAATAAAATTAGATTAAAAACAATTTTAATGTTGACAACGGTATTCTGCATATTTTTCTTCCAGCACAGACCTAATGCTGAACTTTACAACATTCTGTAGAAGCAACTTTTAATATGTAACAAAAACAGAAGCTTTATGGATACCAGTCAATCATGGACTGATCCAAAATAGACCCCCAGATGTGTAGAAAAAAAAAGTTATGAAAGAAAATTAGTGTTGCCAACTCACTGACTTTGCTATATAAACAGTAGCAAGTATTCAGACCCCCTAGCTGCTAGCGACTCTTTGTTTTTTTCTTTAAAAAAAAGCGACAATCTAGCGTCTTTTTCTTGTTTTAGAACAATTTTGGGGTCTGTGACATGAAAGCACGTTGTTAAGCCTGTTCTTAAAGAGCAGCGCCAGATGCTGCTGTAGCCCCTCCCTTGGAACTTGTCTGTATGTTTGATGTGATGTATAATTGTTATATAACCACAACAAAACGTGTTGTGAGGGTAGTGTTACTGCAGGCTGGAAACAATCTGTGTGGGTTTGCGATGTTGACACTATACTGGTAGATTTCAGGAAGTTTGAAACTTGAAAAGGAGCTCTTGGGACAAAAAAGGTTAAACACCCCTGTTTTAGAGAAATGAGAGATTATTGAAGATTTTCATTTAGATGTAAAGTGCCGGTAGAGATGTAGGATCTCTTTATGTGTATCTTGCAACTCACCAGCAATGCAAAGAAGCTGACTGAACATGCTTTAAAAACCATCGTGCTTGAAATCATTAAATTTACCAATAATATTGAATAAAACTGAGATACTCAGATTATCAAGACAAATCGATTGTTTGAGATGATGTCTAAGTCTGCTAACCTGATCCATCAGGAATGGAGCGCACAAACGTTGGCAGCATCTTCAGGGTAGATGTAGAGTTACTTTCTCGACTCAGACCCTTCACCATCTCCTTTTTGAACAGCTCAGTGATGTCCAGTAAATCTTCATCAGTGAAACGCATGGAGTGCAAATACCTGTTGATCTGAAAATGCCAATTGGGAAAAGTAGGGTAGTTTTAACCTTTATTCACACCATAGCACTTGGTCTTAAATTTAAAGTAACAGAATAGATTTTTAAGCATCATCGTTGCAAAATACAGGAGCTCCGAGTTCAACATGTTTCCTAAATTCTGCAAATAGAGCAAAATTCTAATATTGTTATTATTTTAAAATAGCACCATACAGTATTTACAGATTAAACTGTTCATTGACAGTAATCACGCAGTCAGTCTGTGGCAAAGCAAACAGAAAGTCCTGTTTGACTGCAGGGAACAGGATGTCTAGCAATCTTCATTGCATCAAACTGTGTGGTGACATTAAAAATACGTTTATTACGTTAGTTTTCTTCTTCTTTCAGTATTTCCCTTCAAGGGTCGCCAAAGCAAGTCAGTTTCTGCCATCTAACCCTATCTGCTGCATTCTCTTCGGTCCTGCTAACTATCTTCATGTCTTCCTTCACTGTATACATGAACCTCCTCTTTGGTCTTCCTCTTGGCCTCTTTCCTGGTGGTTCCAAATCCAGCATCCTTCTTCCAATGTAGTCTCTCTCTCTCCTCTGCACATGTCCAAACCATCTCAGTCTGGCCTCTCTGACTTTATCTCCAAAACCTCTAACATGTTCTGTTCCTTTGATCCTGTATATCCTGGTCACTCCCAGAGAGATCCTCAGAATCTTCATCTCTGCTACCTCCATCTCCGTTTCTTGTCTTTTTCCTCAGTGCTACTGTTTCTAGACCAAACAGCATGGTCGGTCTCACCACGGTTTTGTACACTTTCCCTTTCATTTTAGCTGAAACTCTTCTGTCACACATCACACCTGATACTTTTCTCCACCCGTTCCATCCTGCCTGCACACGCTTCTTCATCTCTTTCCCACACTCTCCGTTGCTCTGGACTTTTGATCGTAGATACTTAAAATCTTCCACCTTGTTTATCTCTTCTCCCTGTAACCTCACTTTTCCATTTGGATCCCTCTCATTCACACACGTACTCTGTTTTACTCTGACTAATCTTCATTCCTCTTCTTTCTAGTGCAAACCTTCACCTCTCCAGCTTTTCCTCCACCTCTTCCCTCCTCTCACAACAGATCACATTGTCATCTGCAAACATCATTGTCCATGGAGATTCCTGTCTGACCTCGTCTGTCAGCCTGTCCATCACCATAGCAAACAGCAAAGGACTCAGAGCAGATCCCTGGTGCAGTCCCACCCCCACACTGAACTCCTCTATCTCACCTACAGCACGACTCATCACTGTCTTACAGCCCTCACACATGTCCTGAACCACTCTAACATACTTCTCCGTCACACCAGTCTTCCTCATATAATACCATAGCTTTAGACGCCGTGCAGCTCCCTCTGACCTTCCCTGTACTTCTCTATCAGCATCCTCAAGCCAATACTGCATCTGTAGTGCTCTTTTTAGGCATAAAACCATACTGCTGCCCACAAATTTTGATTTCACTAAAAATGACAGCATCAGTGAGAAAGAATGTTACAGATATTATGTCACCACAGCAAACTTATTGTGAATTTCATCACATAGGGTTGCAACTTTCTTATACAATCACACACAAACCGTATGTAGGAGTCGAAGAATTTGGTTGAGTGTATGAGGGAGGGAAAAAAATCCATCTACTTTGTACCAGCAAAAAAGTTTGAGTATTATATTGAGTCTTCTTTTGGGGTTGGGCAAAATAGCGCATGAATACGTCAGACATGAGACACGTAGCGAGTGTTTCTGAGTCCCTCCAAACATCGATGCACCAACAGAGCAACTCAAAAAATTATTTCAAGCATTTATAACCCAAAAGCATTTAATTAAATAGAAATGAATGACCGATATGCTTTGTGGCCTACATTTTATTTTCTTATTACAATTTTTATGTCTGAAAAGATGGAGAGTTTTGAACTTTTCAGCTTGCGAGTAGAAAAAATGAGCTTAAAAAAATCTTTAGAAAATGATAACTGCAGTCAATTTAAGAAGTAATGTAGTATATCCAATTGTTGAGACCATTGATAACTTCTGTCCTTGGAATTGGAACACTTCAGTGCTTTAGATTGCCAAATGACTAAATGAAAGGGAGACGGTGGCTCAGTGGTAGAGCGTTCGCTCTCGGTCCGAAAGTTTGCAGGTTTGCATCCCACTGAGTTTATGTCTATGTGTCCTTGGAGAAGACAATACACCCCATTTCTCCCACAATTGGCGCCGTCGTGGCAGCCTGCTGCGGTGTAATGCAGCACACAAATCTTTTGGGGGAGACAGTGGCTCAGTGGTTAGAGCGTTCGCCCGCAGATCGGAAGTTAACCGGAAATTCACATCCCCTGAGTGCACGTCTAGGGTTCTTAGAGAAGACACTTAACCCCCCCCCCCCCCCCGTTTCTACCACCATTAGCGCCGTTGTGGCAGCCTGCTACAGTGTAGGAGTGCAGCACACAAATTTCCTCACTGAGGGATAAATAGAGTGAGTAAAAATTAAATTAAAGAATATTTGCGCAGTTTGATTTAAATCAGCAAACAAATGGAAATTAAACTAAGTTCATAATAGAGCGAGAACAAAAGTACATTTAATCACATTTTAAACAGCACGTTAGTCTAATAACGACTGCTAAAACCTTAAACAGGACTTATTTAAAGTATTTTTTTAACAAACAATGCAGAGAAATACTCATCCACAGCTCCTTGGTGAAGATTCAGTCTGAGCAGACAGTTTCTTTATTCCCTACCTTGTCCTCCATCTCGCCAGTTTCAAAAGATGTTGTACTGTAGTCTATGTCAAGATCAAGTTTATCAACCATCTCTCATCCTGTTTAAAGTGTCAAGGTGGAAAAAAAAGGAATTATAAACTAGCAACTTCAGTATTTTACACTCAGCTCTTGCTTCTTGGTTACATAGTAAATCTGGCAGCGGATGATTAAAAATACACTGAATCTTCTTCCTAAAACTTTAACTTTAATTGGAATGCAATGTGATTATGTTATTTACACTCCATTTGAAACTAATGTGTCTCAAATTTCTTTTGTACAACCAAAACTTTCATTCCTTGAATATCTACGTAGACTGGCACAGTTTTTATTTAGTATGTGGAAAGCACACATTTTAATGAGAAAGTGGACAAAAGAGTGAAAGTTTTAATGATTTCAATAAAATTTCTATCTGGTCTTTCCTAATTAACGATGTTCTCAGGACCGCCTAGTTTGCATGAGGAAGTGCCATTACTGCTACCAGTTTTAATGAGGTAGTTTTCAACCGCTTATCTTTAATGAGGTAGCAGGCAAGAGGCAGAGTACACCCCGAACAGGTAGCCAGTCTGTTGCGTGGCGTCCGACACATAGACAATCATCCACATGCACACTCATTTGTCGCCAATCAATCTAACACGCATAGTTTTTCTTCAAGTACTCTGGAAGAAACCGGAGTACCCGAAGAAAACCCATGCGTACACACGTAGAACATGCAACCTCCACACAGAAAATCCATTGTTTCAAGGCTCAAACCCACTCTGAGACTCGAACTCCACCTTTCTTACTATGAGACCACCGTGCAGTCCTCTGCGATTTTGATCAATTTTTAATTGTATTGCGTTTATAGCTTAACTCTAATTTCTGAAATAAGTTGAGGATCTGAAACCCAACAAAACTCAGTTTACTTCCTACCGCAGGACAGAAATAAAAAGACTCAGCACTCACAAATAAGCACTTTATCAGCAGTGCTCCACATGCCCCGATGTACCCTAGGTCACCGAGTTCTCTATGATTCAACTTGAACGAAGTATATCAATCTAAGTTTTTCTTACAGAGTTGTGAAGTTATCAACTCTTTTGCATCTGATATTCAATAAGGTTGGCATCATTTCTTGTGAAGACCAATCTTAGACTTAAACTTTGACTCAAGTTTCCTGAACTCAATCCGGAACTTGGATTTGCAAATCAGAAAGATCACGTTCTCTTCCCACCTTCCATTTTGTCTTCCCACATTCTTAACGTCCTCCTCCTTTCTGTTTGCATTCCTGCTCAACAAAGCCTTGCTCTACTTGCCTTGAGGTGAATCTGAGACAAATGTGTAGGCTTTGCTGTACAGACACACACAGCGTCACCATGTGGAAAATTACTACCCTGTCCTCTACCCCCTCCTGTATGGTTCCTATACCACCTTCAAAACATGCACGCACACACACACAAAAAACTGCAGTGGACATCTACAGACCAGCTGGAGTGAAATAGGGAGTTGATCAAGAACACTGCAGGATATTGTGTGCATAGGAAAGGAAAGGCAAGTTTATTTGTAGCACAATTTATAAACACACAATTTGGTCCACAAAAAAAAGACGAAAAAAAAGGGGATTAGTCAAGCTATCTTCTTGCAGGGCCCCAAATGGGCCACCAAAGTGCAGGAAAATGACTCTTATTTTTCAAAATGTTCTGTGGGGGAATGCCCCCGGCCCCTATACTGGCTTTGTCAATGACCTCACCTCCCGCCCCCTCTTTAGAAAATCCTGGATCCACCCCTGTTTATGACATAGTTGATCCTGTTTTGCTTACAGTTGTTCAATTTTGAGTATTTTTAGAATTTCCAAATTTTTCCCCCATTCTTATTTGAGACCTGAACAAAACTTCTCTCTGTGATGATCTCCAATGGCCTCACACATGCCTGCTCTCATCACCTATGATCACATGGTTCAAAGCTGGCCTGTTTAAAAACGCAGGAAGAAAGCAAGTAAAAGAGGGCAGGAGATGAGTTGCATTGCAATTTGGTAACTGAAGCATGTTTTTTTTTTGTTTTACCTTAAAAGACTGATCTGATTAACTCTACGAGAACTAATGACTAAATTTTTGCACGTGATAGCTGTAGTGACATTTTTTATGGGAAACTTTATTTCCCATATAGAGTGTATGTGTTAAGAAATATTCATAAACCCAAACGGAAAAACACATGTACTTTGCCCAACAACTTTCCATCAAAAAACCTATTTGAATGACTGATTCTAGAAAGTGAGAACCAAAAAAAAAAAACTCATTTTCATTAGACACTGTTTAAGTGAGTAAAACTGGTCAGATCAGTTTTCAACAGGACACGTACTAGGAAACTGCTCCATTTCTTGTTCCACCTCGTTTCTACCCCTTTCTTTGCTTTAGGCATGTTTTCTAGCTTCTGAAAGAACATCTGAAAATAAACCCCAGGATATTTCACACTTCATTCTAATCAGCTTTAAATCTATTCTTTTATTTTGCTCTTACACAATAAAATCTGACATAAACAACCAAGGACTTATAAAAAAATTATCATTGCTACCCTTTATGATCACATTGAGAGAAGAAGTGTGAGAAAAATTCACAAGAGTTTCCACTCGCACAATTAATAGACACACAACTCTCTGCCTTATTGATCAAATTTGCTGATCTTTGAGCATCCAATCAAAATGTTGTATTTGAGTTATGTAGACTAAACTCAATAAAAAATTAAAAATTTTGACTTTGAACATACAAAAAAATATGTTCTTTCTCAATTCTTGCCGTATTAGTTAATTAGTCAGTTAATTTTACATAAAACCAAAAAATTTGAATAAAAACAATTTTTTTTCGTAACATTTTGTTTTGAACATAAACCTGACTAACTGTTTATTGTTCATTCTTTTCATTTCATTTTTGTGATTAGTATGGAAAAAAAAGTGGAATATTAAACGTGCGCCAATTTCCATTTACAAAGGATTATCCTGCAGAAACTCAACAATCGATCAACCAAGTTCTCGACACCCATGCCGATGTTGTACCTCGCACATGCCGCTGGTTTTGACAGCAAGACAAACATTTTGTCTTTCATGGACCATTGTTTCTGCATCTGAGGTTCAATCCGAAAAGCAGAAGATACGGGGACAACCAACTTGATGAGCAAACACTTTATGACAGCAAGTTCAGGAGGGGTTCGATTACAAACTCCAATGTGTCTTTGTTTCTCTTTGACATGTCCTTTTCTGTTCAGAACTTCTTTTTTTTTCCTCCACTAAGGAGGAGTTTGACTGCAAAAAACAAACCCTGAATTGCCAAAGAACAGACTAAATGTAGAACAGCTTGTTCTCCAAAAGTGTTTCCTTCTGTATCTATGTAAAGAGGTCCCAGATTGGTGTATTTCAAAGATTCATCACGACAAACAGACTGAAAATGTCCAGTTTGGTATAGATACACTCGTGTACTTTATACCTACAATAAAAGAAACCATTCACTTGTAAGACAACTCAACTCTTTGCATTTAAGAGAACCTGCTTCTGAAAGTAAAACCCTTTATTGTCATTTGAAAAAACTAAAATGTCCACTCTACACTTTAAGACAATACAAGCAAAACCCCACAAAGATAACTCTATTATGTTTCAATGTGTTGTTAAAATACTTTCATTAGCTACATTACCAACACTTCAAGCCAAAATTTGTTCCAAAAAAAGTCACTTATTTTAAATAAATTTGAATGACGGTGTGATTTACCTTGATGACAAAAACTCTAGATATCCTTTTTGGATGGTAAAAGGAATCAAATCAGTGGTGCAGAGAGTGCTAATGGTAAGCCAGGATACACCAGTTATTTTTTAATTTTTTTTAAATTCCCACCACATTTTGAACCATAACAACAACAACAAAATAAAATATGTAATGTATCACTCTAATTTGATTTAAATCAGGGTCAGATTTCCTCCTCCTAAATTACATTCAGCTTCAAGATACACGCTTTTTTGAAACAACACTTTGATTTTCAGCCTTTTGTATTTTTTCATATGGGTTTTTAAAATGATTAAATATTGTGAGAATAGTGGAATAAAAATGTGCAAAGAAGGTAAAATAATAATTCAAATAGCAAGAAATATCTCATTAAGGTCTGATTTTGAGACATTTTTCACATTCATAGTTAATCATCTCCATAATTCTCATTAAAAAAAATCTAGTTTCCTCTTTTTTTCTTAAACAAACACATTTAAAGCACTCACCCTTTGGAATTGATCACTCTTTAGTTCTGTAAAAATATAGGCTAATATTTGACCTAAAATCATTTTCTTTTTTTTTTTTCTTCTTCCTGCTCTTTTACTTACAAAAAAAGAGAGAAAATTAACAAGTAACAGTGACAATTCTCTGCTTTTGTTAGAATATTCAGAGTCCAATCCAGAGTGGTTTTAAAATAAGCAGAGATGAATTATGAATGATTAAATCTCTGAGCATGTGAGATGATTCAGGAAGAGTGAGTGAAAGAAAACTGAAAGACAGGGAGGATCAAAATGTAGGACCTGCCCACTACCTAAAAAAAATGGAGGAGAGAGCAAGAGCTTGAGGGAGGGAAGTCAGAGGAAAATTTAGAGTTCAAGAAATGTACAAATATGTTCTGTTTTGCACGTAAAAGGGACATAATTAATCATTTTTGTATAAGTTAAAAGGAATGCTGACTCTTGAGTCATGTGGGAGTTGTTAAACATACAAGAGAAACTTTTTAAAAGGAAAACTTTATGAATCTGACTTGTAATTGTTTTTGTTCTACTTACTATTGTGTTTTATACCATTTCTGCTTCATATGATTAAATCATCTTATTAAATATGACACAAAGCACCTCTTTGTTCATCTAATTATTAATCATCTGTATTGTTTTCTTTGTGTTGTTTATCTTTAGCATGTATACACTAACCTAAAAGATTATAAGGAACACCTGTCTAATTAATCTTTAATTCAATTATCTAATCAACCAATCATATGGTAGTTGCTCGATGCATCTTAGGGGTGTGGTCCTGGTCAAGATAATCTTCTGACCTCCAAACTGAGACATATACCATGTCCAAATGTAGTCGGGTATTTTTAAAGAAGGAAAATCCGCTGTCCACTGTTTTAGAAAAACTCTTGCGTACTCACGTAACCGTTTTAAATATGACCGCATCCACACAAACCCCTGTAAATACGCTTCTGAGTACAGTTATAAGCATGCCAGACCAGTAGTAGGCAGTATTTATCTAAACGTAAGCTCTGAGCTAGGAAGGCTTGTGTGATGGATAATAGCCGACTGCAACGCAATTCTCCTCGACAAGAAGCAAGAGCAGTTGTAAAAAATAGTAAGAAAAGAGCGTAAGAGAGGAGCCATGCTGCCCACTGTCTGATATTAAAAATAAAGATGCACACAAATGACGTTTAAGCATTATTTGTTACAGGTAGTGACGTTTAAAAATGCAAAACGCTGGTTATGCATGTCCACACGCAAACACAAAACTGGTGTTTTCCAAAATCTTCACTTTGGTCGGAGTTTCAGAAACGACGGTTTGAGTGAAAAAACCTACAGGTTCATGTGGATGATAGGCCAAAACAGATAAAAATATATTCATTTTACCAGATACCCGGCTACATGTGGACAGGGCCTGAATGTCAGAATGGGAAAAAAAGATAATCTTTGGCAATGTTGAGCATGGCTTGGTTGTTGGTCTGTGTACACCACACTCTGCTCAGTTACTGGGAAATTCACGCACAATCAAAAGGGGAGAACATCCAGTATGCATCAGTCCTGTCAGCCATAATGCCTTGTTGATGCTAGATATCACAGGAGAATGGGTCGAGTCATTCAAGCTGATAGAAGAGCAACGCTGACTGAAATAACCAGTCATTACAGCCGAGGAATGCCGTGAAGCTTTTGTGAAACAACATACACAACTTTAAGGCTTGTTGGGCTACAACAGCCCACCGGGTACCAATTTGTAAGAGCTCACCAATTTTAGACAGTTGGAGACAAATGTTGCCTGGTCTGATGAGTCTCAATTTCTGTTGAGACATTCAAATGGGTTTGATCAAAGAGAAAAATCTTTATTTGTCTTTGCCGTTCATCCCAGAGTGAGAATAAAGTCTGTTTATTCATCCTTCTTCACTCAGTTTTTCAGACAGTCATTCTGTGAGCTACACTTTCTGTTTCTACAGACGTGACATCACCTTTGGAACAAAAACTCTTTGTTTGGGAGCGATGAACAATACATGCAAACCCACAGTTTACATATGTTAAGAGTGTGTTACAAAAATGAAGCTATACATCTGACCTTTAACCAAAACAACAGCAAAGGGTATCTCAGTTCTCTCTAATGTTGAGTTAATGACAACGATTTACAGATTTTTGTCTTTTTTAAGTTGTTAACGTGAAAGATTTAGTATGAATTTATTATAGCAGTCGTTAAAATTTGAACCCAAAGTCTATCACTAGTAACTGATTTAATAAAAACAGTCTTACCTGTGGAAAACGGAAGTCAGTATCTGGAGATAGCGTTTTCCTGCTGTCTGGATGATGATGACAGCTCGCATCCAGCTGTTCTGTATTTGATTAAGGAGACTAAATTAGTGATTAAAGTTGATCAGTGATAAACCGTATTCAAGGAGGCATCTGTAGACGATCATAGTCACTGTCTTATTTTTAAAACCATCTAACTTTGTAAATATAATGTATTTTGAGATCACTAGTTTTATGTCTTATACGGTCACCACCAAAGACATGTAGAAACATCTCAAAGAGATCAGTTCATTTTTGTGCCCTGTAAAAATACAGAAATTGAACAAATTTAGAGTCTTTTTGGGTTAGATTAAATAAAGTAGTGCAGGAACCAGTCATAGCTTTAAGTTTAAGTTAAGTCACTTTAAGTGTGATATTTAGTGTCATTGTTTTTCTGTGGTTTTGCCAAAATTTTCTTGTTCCATTGTCTTCCGCTTATCCGGGGCTTCTGTCACTCCAGCTACAACCTCCAGCTCACCCGGAAGGATCCCGAGTTGTTCCCCGGCCTGCTGTGAGACAGTCTTTCCAGCGGGTCCAGGGTCTGCCTCCTGGTCTCCTCCCGGTGGGACATGCCCAAAACACCTCACCAGCGAGGCGCTCGGGGGGGCATTCTGACCAGATGCCCGATCCACCCCATCTGGCTTCTCTTGACCTGGAGGAGGAGTGGTTCGACATTGAGCTCTTCCCGGATGGCAGAGCTCCTCACCCGATCTCTGAGCAAGAGCCCAGCCCCCCCTGCAGAGGAAGCTCATTTCGGCCGCTTGTATCCGCAATCTCATTCTTTCGGTCTAGTGACCATGGGTAAGGATAGGAACGTAGATAGACTTGTAAATAAGAGCTTTGCTCTTCGGCTCAGCTCTTTCTTTACCCTTTCTTTCCCTATCTTTAAAATTATGACCACCTTCCTGTAATATGTAAATTAAAAAGAGCTATTCAATTCTTCACAGACTTAACTTAGGGACAGCAACACAGATGCACCTCTCGTGGTACAATTTGGGTTTTTCATTCCTCTCAGTTTTTCTTTAATTTTTAAGTTAAAATACCTTGAAATGACTAAAGTACACTGTATTCTGTTTATTGAGATTCTTTTTGTCACTAACGTTAGGATTAAGTCCAAATTTAAAGAATGCTCTCTGCTGCGTTCTGCAGACAAAACATGCACTGCTTAAATTAAAGTCACACAAAATCACTCAAACTCATTCAAAAGTTTTCCATCAATTACTTTCCAGTTACAAATGGGTCAGGAACAAATAACTAAGTTCTTTTATGCTTCTCACTGCTTGTCTCATGACAAAGGAAGAGCTTGTTGTAGAAATTTTCCACTTCCCAACAAGAAATACACGGGATCATAAAAAAATAAACCACTTTGCTTTTCTGTCATTAAGATCTGAGGTTCACTCACATCAAATTCAACTTCTTACTTGAACTCATTTAAACATCTCAGCTTGACTGTTCACTTTCTGAATAGCTTTGTCAGCTTTTCTAGAAACACTTTTCCCATCACATTAATGATTCATTTACCTTTGCTGATGCATTTTCTCTGATCCTGTTGAGTTGATGTCAGGCTGTCCTCAAAGTCATGTTTTGGTTCGCTTTGGTGGGTTAATCTTTCTGTTTTCACTTCATAAACAGGTTCAAATCTTGACCTTAAGCTTTGACCCATTTTATCTTTAAAAAAATGACAACACAGTTAGGTTGAAATATTGTTTTATCATCGAAACTCCTAAATACTGATAAAGCAGTGGAATCTTACCAGAGAATCCAGCGTGCATCCCACTCTGAGTTGCACAACATCCCATCAGCCAGATTATTTCTGATTCTTTGTGTGTGTCTAGTATGTTGTGTATCAAAGCTCTTATTGTTATTTTATAGAAGAAGACAAACACACAAACACGTACAACCTACTATGCAGAAAAAAAAACAAGCTACATTCACAAAAGATTAAAACCTCTTAGGAAAAGTAAAAAAAAAAAAGACACTTGCCTAAGAAAGTAAACAGGTATTGAGGTAAGGGATAGTGTTTTTTCCACTCACAAATTTCCTTTTCTATTGATGAGCCATTCTGTAACTTGCTCACACATGGGAAGGGAAACATGGGACAAGAACAGGGCACAAGATTACAAAATGCAAATGAACAAACACACATATTAATATTCAAATTTTTTGCAATCTCTCTGGTGAACTTTCCTTTGAATGTCAGGAGAAAATACAAGACGGTTATTGCTCTGCATCTGGTTGCTTAACTGCAGTTTAAATGAATCCAGCTGTGTATGTGTGCAGGACAGAACTGTTGCACTATGATAATAGTGTGATTACTGCGTATGTACGTATATGTGTGTGTGAGGGAGAGATGTCAACTGATAGCTCCCTATCACGTTAACACAGTCTAAGTAGACTGTACCACCTTAGAAAGCTCAGGTCCTTCAACGTCTGCAACAAGATGCTCTCCATGTTTTACCATGCCATCATGGAGAGTGTCCTGTTCTTTGGCCGCCTGAGGAACTGGTATAAAAATAAAGGATGCCAACAGACTAGACAAACAGATAAAAAAAAAAGCTGGACGTGTGGTTGGCTCACCCCTTGCCTGCGTGGAGGAGGTAGTGAGGGACAGAATGAAAGCAAAACTGTCATCAATCATGCTAAAGCCCTCTCCTACCCTCCATGAATCTGTGGACCATCTGAAGAGCAGCTTCAGCAACAGACTCCTGCAACCCCCCTGCTCAAAGGAACGGTACAGAATATCATGTATGACATACAGTATGATTGTAACATTGCAGAACTCAAATTTCCCTTCGGGGATGAATAACATATCTTCAAATCAATTAAATTCTGAACAGATTAGCCATCATTTCACTCCTTGTTAGTTTTATTTTATTTTTAGTTTTTACATATTTTCTTATTTTGATTTGATCCTCTGGAGATATAAATGAATACATAGACAGATAGTTACCATTACTAAAAAGTCATTTAAAAGAATTAGTTATGAATAGATGTATGCAAAAATTTGATGCCTTTAAAAATGCCTTTCTTATAATTTTGATCATAAACTTGGAAAAATTGCTCATATCTTCTTCAAGAAAATGTTACAACACAACTGTTGTGATAGGATTTTCATTCAGTGTTCAGATTGAAGATGCACTGCATCTACAAACCATTCATTTTAGATTATAACTTTACTTTGAAAATGACAAATCCTTTTTTTTCCAAGCTGTTTCCAGAGTTTTAAGTCCGTTCCATCATTTTCCGCTTATCCGGGGCCAGGTCGTGGAGGCAACAGCCTCAGACTAGGCTTCTCTCACCCCAGCTGCATCCTCAAGCTCACCCGGAAGGATCCAGAGTCATTCCCCAGCCAGCTGTGAGACATAGTCTCTCCAATGGGTTCCGGGTCTGCCTCTTGATCTCCTTCCAGTGGGACATACTTAAAACACCTCACCATCGAGACAGTCGGGGGGCATTGTGAACAGATGCCCAAACCACCCCATCTGGCGTCTCTCAACCTATAGGAGGAGCGGCTCGACACCAAGCTCCTCTCGGAGGGCAGAACACCTCACCCAATTCCTGAGTAAGAGCCCAGCCACCCTGCGCAGGAAGCTCATTTCGGCCGCTTGTATCTGCAATCTCATTCTTTTGTTCACCACCCACAGCTGGTGACCATGGGTAAGGGTGGTTTTAGGTCCCCTTGTGAAAACTGACAGAAAGCACTTTCAATAAAAGACAAAAACTTTAAAAAGTTACCTGTTTTTTTAAGTTATTCTCACACAGTTTTCTTCATCTCATCTTTTAAACACTTAACTTGTTTTCTTACTGTTGATGTGAAGACAGACAGAGCGTTAGCAAATCATGAGTACCAATAATTCATCCAAAAATGTCTGAAACAGAGTGTTAATTGTCTTTGTCTGAAAATGTGGACTACTGCATTCCAGTCCTCCTTCTCATCATTGCTGAAGGACCGCTGAAAAAACCTCCGCAAACACACACATATTTATGTTCCCAAAACTTCAGCCTATTATAATCACACAATTATTTTACCTTTCACAAACATGACTGTACTTTTTAAAACAAGATATTTCAATCTGATTTTTGATATTGGAGACAATTTGTAAATATGATGGCATTGCTAAAACTTTACGTTACTTATGTGTGAAAACATCTTGATTCCAGCAGAAAAAGCCAAATCTGTGCATGTGATCATTTGGATATTTGGCTTTACTTGCCATAATTAAATTTTTGAGCATAAAGGACACATTAATATCAATACATGCAATCTTACATCATAAAAACAGCCAAAACAACTTTCAAAACGGCACTTGACTAGTCCAAAAGTCAAGAAGTCTTGTCAGTGCAACTGCACTATCATCACTAATAATTATTCAAAAATACACAACAGAAATAGAAAAACTAGTTCAGGTATGTTTTTGATCGGGGAATAATGTTCAAACCAGTGATGTGCGGTGAGGCACTGACTCTTCAAGAGTTAGATTTACAATTGTAAGAACTGAAAAATACATCTTATTTCAGCATTCATTCAATAGCATCAAACTATTGATAATACTTTATATCCAATCAGCATTCCTTTTTCAATCACATTCTCAGGAACAGATTTGTCTCTTTTATAACTATGGATAGAGCTTTAAGAAATTCATCAATAATTGTAAACAAATTAAAGTACACAGATTTTATTTTGACCAACAGTAAATAAAATGTTATTTTTCAAATTTTGGTGTTTGAATAAATTTTTATAAAGTTTGCCTTTTGAAATACCATACCATACATGGCAGGATCGGGATGACCCACTGAGGAAGTCAGGGGAGGCTGCTTTTAAATAGGCATCAGGCTAATCACCACCGGTGTGATGCTAATCAGCACAACTGTTTGGGATTAGGCTGAAATTTAGGGCTCCCTCTGGTGGTAGGTGAGGGGATCATGATAGTTTTATTTCTTAATTTTACATTATTCCATTTTTTTTTTTGTATTTTTGTAGCTGTTCTTCCTCTATTATGTGTACTATTTCTTTTTTTGTGCTCACTGTGCTGTAACACACAAATTTCCCACATGTGGGATTAATGAAGTACTTGTGATTTTGATTCTAAACTGACTAAACATGAGCACATTCAAACACCACCGAATGTTCTCAAATATAAAATCATTTTCATACCAGATGCTTTTACAAAATCAGAAAGTTTTTCTTGGATTAGATTATTTTATTTGACCAATCATTTTGCATCAGCAGTGTAAAAATAAAAAGAAAGACATGACAGTAAAACGTTCAAACATGTTTAAAATAAAAGAGAATGTGAAGAAAACACATCACCAATAAAATGTTTGGAAACTTTTGACTTGATAAATGTAATAAAAACTGTCTAAAAACAACAAGTGTCATCATTCTGACAAATAGAAACAAGTTAGGGACCTAAAGTTGGTTTCATGTCTGATAGTGAGGAAAAACATCATGTGTTGTAATGTATTTTTTCTGTAAACTGGTTTCAAATATTTCAAATGTTCATTCCTAAATTCAGCAGAAAAATGCCGTGAACATACTTTTATGACACAGGGATTTACTTTCCAGGATGATGTTGTAACAAAACATTCTTCTCATTTATTCTCCAGACTAACGACACACAGATGATTAGCATCATACTAAAGACCACAGGTGTTTGGGATCAAGCTGAAATCCAGGAGTGGGAAGAAGGTCCAGGGCTCCCTCTAGTGGCAAGTGAGGGGATCATGACAATTATAACATTTTTAGCATAATCATGCTGAATAGCTAATTATGCGTGTGTTAATTAGAATTAACACAAGTCTAAGACAAGTAATGGGACTTATTTAAGATCTTTATGAACATGTTCACAAATTTCTTGTAACCACTGAAATGCATTGATGCAAAACTCTGCATATATCCCAAAGTCCATATTAAATTAAACCTTTTCGTCCATTCTTAGTCACACTTCAGCAGTTGCAACAATTCATTCAGAAATTGGACTGCATTAGCTTTGCAGCACGTGATGGGAGCCTAATGAAAAACATCAAGAACAAAGATGTGAAAGATTTAGTCATGAATTGTGCCATTGAAAAGAAGCTCCATGAACGTCACTGGTTCAAACATGATAGAAACCTCAGAAAGTTTGATTTTGAATGGGACATTTTGAAGAACTTTGTTATGTGGACGTGTGGCTTCACATGTTCTTCTTTTGTTGAGTCACGGCTGCAATGAGGGCAGCACCTTTCCCACTGCCCTCCTCTGAAGGCAGGAAGGTCACCTCACACTGCGGAGCCATTAACGTAATCGTCTCCTGGAGGACCCGAGAGAAGCTACAACAAGCCGCACAGAGAAAAACAAACGAAGTGTTGCTTTTTGTGAGAAATTTCATCACTAGAAACAAGTTGTAGACCTTAAAGAGTTGTAGAAAAATGAAGTGACTCACTGTGGATGGAGTCTGTAGAGTGCCCCATCCATCCCTACGGTGATGTTCAAATGGTCCAGTTTTCGATTCTCTCTGATCTTATCGACCACCGCGGCCAATCCTGCCCCACACATCTGAGCAGCACGACGAGACACAGCTCCACATACCTACACAGCAATAAAGATTTTTACCAGTCCACAAAGTAAGTGTTTTAGAGTAAGTGGTCTCGTTAAATCAATAGTAAAACAAATTCAATTCTGATCATTTAAAAGTCAGATATTTCTTTCCAACACACAAGCACCAGAAAAGAATATGTTATCAAGAAATTCCGCAACATCCAATTAAGAAAGCTTTTTCTTAGTATTTAATTCTCTACAATAAATGACCTCAAATCAAAGGCCACTGAGAACATTTTTGTGTGTGTTTTATTCAACACGGTAGTAGGAATTAATTCAATGAATGAACCTTCACAGCAAGGCTTGAAACATTGGTCTTTCTGTGTGGAGTTTGCGTGTTCTCCCTGTATATGCGCAGGTTTTCTCCAAGTACTCTGATTTCCTTCCACCCTCCAAAAACATGCATGTTAGGTTTATTTGCTGCTAAAAAAAAAATGCCCCTTGGGATGAGTGTGGGTGTGTGACCCTGTGACGGACTGGTAACCTGTTTGGAGTGTATCCTGCCTCCCAGGTTTCTTTTTCGTCTTTTAAAACCAAGTATTTTCTTTAGGTGAAAATAAGAAATAATGCCATACAGGTTTTAAGTATTTTTTTTGTCTTTATGTCGTACCTCTTTAACAATGATGCTGTCATCACAGGTGCTGTCCAGTCCCAACTTCTGCAGAATACACCTGACCTGCAGCAGAGCTAAATTGTCTCTAGAAGGAGACAAAACACACATGCGTATGTGTTAGAACAAATTTCCAGCTTCATCAAACTGACAAATTAGTTAAGAATTTACCTCTCTATTTGTGACAGGTATCTAGTTTCAAACATCCCGGGTGTTTTTAAAGTTTCTGTTACAACTCCTCTAAACAGCAGTCCTCTTTTAGTCAGATCTAACAACACATGACGAACGATTTCACCCAAATACATCCCACTGGTCATCTTTTCAAACCTAAACACACACATACAAAAAAAAAAACAACAGAAAATCATATAAAGATGAGAAACATCACATTTGCAGCACTAACACAGATGAGTAACTAACTTTTGGTTTCCAGGGTTGACTGAGTTCTGGTCCACCTCACTGTCATAAGATGTAATGAGACCATCCAGAGATCCATCATCACCAAGTCCGCCCCACTCTGTGTTGATGCACATCTTTGAAACCCCACCATCAACCTCTGTTTTCCTCCCATCATTCTGCTGTGAACAGAAACAAAACCCAGAAAAAGTGAGATTCATCTCTCTGGAACGCTGTGTTATTTTCACCCAATTCAGGTCAGACCTTTTTCTCCCCTTCTTTCAAAGTCCCATAATCTTTATCTGTTGTTTCTTTATTTTGTTTGATCTTTTCAATGTTTTTCATATCCTCCATGTAGCAGAGATTCGAGCCTGTTCCTGTGAGACACATCAGTTTAAGTATCAGACAGAAATAACAAAATATGTGGAAACACGTCCTAAATTTTAGAATTATAACAACGTATGTAATAATTAAGTAATATCAATGGATATCGTTGAACACAGATAAATATGTTTTTTATGTAAATGTATTCTCCAATTTTTTTTTTTTTTTTTTTTTGTCACATACCGGCGATCATTCCGATTTCACACTGAGGGTCTTCATACGCGCAACTCATCATAGTTCCAACCGTATCGTTTACCAACGCTACAATGTCCAGGTCGAAATCCTGCAGCCAAAAAACCTGTTCAGTTCATATTTGATCTATTTCCTTAAGTGTACACACATTTACACACATTCACACACTGATATGCACACTTCTAAATAATACCAAGATCTGTAAAGACTCACATTGCGTCTCTTGATAGCCTCTCTTAGCATGTCAACGACATCATGTCCCACACAGTCCGTAGCTTTGTAGCCTTTAGTCCAGCTCACCAAGGTGCCCTGAAAAACATAGCAAGTTTAATATGAGAGAAATCACTTCACTATATGTTTTACCATGAGAATAAGATTTTTCATGTTCGAAAGATGGATTTATGTCCACACCCACCGTGTCTATGCCAGACTGCTTACAGGGAAAAGAGAAAGTGAAACCTGCAGGAAGATGAACATTTTTCATCCCCATGTAGTCCAAGAAGTCACAGACACACTGAGCTATGTGGTCAAACAACTGGAAGCAGAGGAGAGACAGAAGAATTATAAAAGAAACAAACTGAAAAAATGAGCTCAAAGTCTCATAGAATTTTCTAAATTTTCATGCATGTCTTACAAAACGTAAATCTAAATTGAGACGCAGGTTGCATAATCCATTTGTATGCAAAGTCTTTTTGTTTAGATCATTTTAAAAAATGAGATGATAAACTCGTACCTCCTCTCCGGAGCCCTGCATAATCTCCAGTGGAATAGAGTAAATCTTATGGTAAAGTCGTGCATGGTGTCTTTTAAACCTCACAAGCAGAGTTCTGAAGTTTGTTCCCCCCAGATCTAAGGCAAGATATTTTCCTTTTTCTAGACAATTAAACGTAAAAATTAGATGGAGGTTATTTTGTTAGAACATCAGAATGTCAGTTTTTGTACATATGCTTAAACCATTAATGGTTTTAGACCTTTGCCATCAGGTGTGTGACAAACGTAAGAAGGAAGCATCTTGATTGGTGAGGGACCTTCAGTCTTCAACCCGTCCTCCAGGCCCATTCTCATCCTCGACTTAACCAGCTGCATCTGCTCTGGACTCAGTTTGAATTTAGACAGGACCTCGTCCACCTACAAGAATAACCAGCATTTTAATTCAGAATTTGTCCACATTAGAAGGAAACTGTGTGTTCGTAAGCACTTGTGACCAGCAGCATAATTTTTTGCCAAATGAAAGTATAACAGATGCAGTCGTTAATTTGAGGATGTTGATAGAGATAGAGGTCAGGTAGAGGTTAGGTTGGAGGGGCCAAGATTGTGTTTTGGTAGATCTATAGACAGCTTATGATAAGGTCCCTTGAGAGGAGGGACACTGTGGTATTGTGTGAGGACAATTGGAGTAACAGAAAAGTATGTTAGAGCGGTGAAGGACATGGATGAGGACTATAAGACAGCTGTGAGGTGTGCTGTAGGTGTGATAGAGGAGTTGGTGGCACTGCATCAGGGATCTGCTCTGAGGCCCTTCTTCCTGCCTCAGAAGAGCCTCCGAGGCAACAAGAAGGGCCTTGTCAGGATGATTAACGGGCTGACACCAGTGAAAAAGCACATTAGAGGTTTTGGAGGTAAAGTCAGCGAGGCTAGACTGAAATGGCTCGAACATGTCCAGAAGAGAGAGAGGAAACATATCGGCAGAAGGATGCTAAGTTTGGAACTGCCAGGCAAAAGATCTAAATGAAGACCAAAGAGGAGGTTCATGGATGTAATGAAGGAGGACATGAAAGAAGTTAGTGTGAGCGAAGAGGATGCACAAGACAGGGTTAGATGGAGATGGAAGAAACTGACTTGTTGTGGTGACCCCTGAAGGGAAAAGCCCAAAGAAGAAGAACAAGAAGAGACACTGTAGACAGAATAACCTTTCGTCTTTGTGACGACAGACGCTGTGCAACCGCAGTGACCAAGGCAGCGCCTTTACTGCTGCCGCTGTCTGACGGGACGAATCTAACATGACACTCAGGAAGTAAACGCCGCACCACTTTATGAAGACGCTTAGGATACCTGAGAATAAGAAAACATGTAAAAGATCATTTAAATCCATAATTATACTTTAAGCAACCATTTTTCTCATAACTTACTGTGGATGTGTTTTGTACAGCGTTCCATCTATACCCACAGTGATTCTCAGAACCCTCAAATTACGGTTTTTCTTGATACGTGTCAAAATAGCTGCCAACCCAGCCGCCACCAGATTTGAAGACCTAAAGGATATTATCGTGCTGACATGTTGAACAGCAATGCAGTCATCAGGTGATGGTTTCAGACCAAGCTGCAATAAGATGTTTTTGGTATTTTGGAGACCATTTTTGTACCTGAGACAGATGGGAATGGGATGGAAATGCACATTTTAAAACGTTTTTTTGATAGTTAAAGAAATAAAGAACTTACTCCTCCATTGCAGCCACATGTGCAGTGGTTATCTTCCCTGTAGTTCGCAAAGCATCAGACACATGTCCGTCGAACAGCAGTCCAAGTTTAGCCATTTTTAACACCACCAGTCTCACCAGCTCACCCAGATATAATCCACTCACCATCTTCTCAAATCTGTAATGTAGAAAAATACGCTGGATAAGAAATGAATGAGCTTTGTGTGATTAATTTGCTATGTATTTGGTACAAAAGTTGTGCCCCACGTTTGTTTGCCAGGGTTGGTTGAAGCTGCATCAACGTCTCTGTCAAACTCTGTGATGAAATCATTCAAAGCTCCGTCATCGCCGAAAGCTCCCCACTCAGTGTTCACACACATCCTGCCTTCATCTCCTTCCACCAGGTCAACATGACACATCTCCTCCATGTAGCATGCATTGGTACCAGTACCTACACACACACACACACACACACACACACACATGAACAGATGAAACAAAATAACTTGGAGGATTAGTACTGCAAAAAAAATATCCAATTATTTTGTAAATGTCATGATTCCCTCGCCTACCACCAGAGGGAGCCCGTTACCTTCTCTCAACTCCCTGATTTAGGACACCCAATGGTGATTGACCTGCTACCTATTTAAAGGCAGTCTGCCTTTCCTTCATAGTCTTCTCATCATCCCTTCCAGCCAGATATTCCTGGCTGCCTAACTAGGACATGCCTGTGAACCATGTGCTTTTCTCCTTGTTTTTCTGGTCTTCCAAGTGTAAACATTGTTTGGTGTCTTGCAATTGTGTCCTCCTTCTGCACCCTCACCTTGAGAATGAATACATTTCTGGAAACTCAAGGGCACTTTACAACAAGGATGTCAAACATTAGTGGCATCCGAGCCCCACAAATGAAATATTCTACTTTGTTCCTGTGGTAACTTTTTTAATTAAATCAAACATTTTTAAAGAAAAACTTGAATGCTCAATTTAGTTTTTAGGGATAGTGTTGAAAAAGGCAACCAGAGACCAAGAAAGCCACGTTTTCTTTTAACGTTTTAATTTGGTCCACATACAGTATGCTGTCTAGTTGTATAATTGACAATATTTTTTGTTGATGAAGAAAAGTTTGATTCAGCCGCAAATTTCAAGGATGAAAAGTGAGTCGCAAAGGCAAAAGATTTTTGTCGTTTCATTGAATTTTGTTGCAGGAAACTTTGTGTCGTACAAAATAAAAAATGGATCATGAATGCGGTTTCACAAACTGAGTGTGCATAAATGTGTAAAATCAAGATGTTTGTTTTTAAAGTTTTATGATCATTTCTGTCACAATAAGGGTGCGGAAGAAGGAGGACCCAAGTTCAGGACGACAAACATGATTTATTTAGTAAAAGATTCCAGTTTAAGTTGTAATGGATGAACCACATGGTTCAAGAGGAATGTCTCTAGGTCAGACAGCCAGGAAGACCTGGCTGGAAGAGATGATGAACCCACACTAAAGGGAAGGCAGCTGGTCAATGACCTTCAGGTGTCCCATATCAGGAAGACAGGGAAAGAACCTGGGCGCCCTCTGGTGGTAGGTGAGGGAACCATGACAACTTCTGCTTCATTTTCACAGATATTAGACTATCATTTTCTCTTAATATCATTGTATGAAGCTGATGAAGAGTATATTATTCTTTTTTTCTCTGGGGTTTTGGAGGATGTTGTTTTTTTAATATTTTCATAAAAATTATTCATAATACTGCATTAGTAACTTGCAATGACCATTTAAATTCAATTAAATTGAAAAAGAAAAACTTCTTCAAGGTAGAACTATGGAATTTTTTTGCGTGTGAAGAAGAATTCCAATAAAACTGCTTAAAAAAACCTTTGAGAAGTACGTTTATGCTCTTACCAATGATGAGTCCTACTTCACAGAACTGGTCATCAAAACCACAGGTCATCATGGTTGCTACAGTGTCATTAACCATCGCGAGAACCTCAACGTCCATGTCCTAAAGCATGATACATACTTCTGAGTAACATCTCCAAAGCTTTCTCCATATACATTAAAGATTTCTTACCCCAGTTTTGTCAATTGCCTCTCTGAGGACCTGGACCACATCTTTACCCTGAAGACCTCGAGCTGCATAGGTTTTACTCCAACTCAATAACAATCCCTGAAAGATGGGTTTGTTTTAGAGACGATAAAATCCAGATGTTTGCTTAGTGTGCCCTACCTGATCCAAACTGAGATGTTCACAGGGGAAAGAGAACGTGAAAGCCAGAGGTTGTTTCTTCTCCAAACAGATGTTCTTTTCTTGCAGGAAATCCTTTACTGATTCTGACACATGTTCAAATAACTACAAGTAAAGAACAGAAGAGAAGATTACACCTGATATGACTGGGTGCAGAATGGTTTTTTAATGAGCTGATGTTTACTTGTGTTCCTTTCCCAACTTGCAGCTCCTTTGGCATGGGGTAGATCTTCTCCTCCATCTCCACTTCTCCTTTCTTGATCCCTACTCCTTCTCTTACTTTAACTTGGAGCACTTTAAATTTGGAGCCTCCAAGATCCACTGCAATAAACTGTCCTTTTTCTGCAACAACAATAGAAAATGTTATCATTATCCATTAGACATTTAAGCATTTACATTTAAGTCAACGAATAAGAAGAACCTGATCCATCAGGAGTGGAGCGAACATGTGTTGGCAGCATTTTCACAGCTGCAGCTGCATGGCTTTCTGCAGTAAGACCTTTCTTCATTTCAGCCTGAAATCTGGCCGAGAGGTCACTTAAATGATCGTCATGGAGACGCATTGCATGAAGGAATCTGTCCACCTTAGAAAGAAATAAAATGAGGGAGCAAATAATGAGAAACACGTAGGAATTTGAGAAGTAAAGACATTTTTTCTAAAGGAATTTAAACTAGTTTTAAAAAAAATTCTATACAGAGGTGAGGGGCGCTGTATGTGTGACAGAGTATCACATTCATCTCACTATCTTTTCTTTATATTGTGTCATTGACTTATTTGGGTGGCACGGTGGCACAGTGGGTAGCACAGTGGCCTCACAGCAAGAAGATGGGGACAAGGCTTGTAACACTGGCCTTTCTGTGTGAAGTTTGCATGTTCTCCCCGTGTTTGCGTGGTTTTCTCTAGGTATTCCAGTTCCCTCCCACCCTCCAAAGACATGCATCCTAGGTTGATTGGCTGCTACGTGATTGCCCCGTGTGGAGGCCCCAATAGACTGGTGACCTGTTTGTGGTGTACCCTCAAATAAGCCGGGATGGGCTAAGAGAGGAAAGTGACTACATTGTTTTAAAAGTCAGTCTGCCACTGCTATCCCCATGACTCATACCACCTATCGCATCAGCAGCAAGTGTGCTAGGAGCTCTAGCTCCTACATTGGCTTATTCAGCCACAGCCGACGCTGCACAAACAGATTAGTATCCAGGCCCATTGTCTCTAGAGACATGAAGGATGCCAACAGATGTTGTTTTCAATAAAAAAGGGGATATTCTTATTACTTTGATACATGATCTAATTTATAGTAATAATTGTGTCTACACACACAAATACACACATGTGCCTTTTGCAACTGTTAAATCTTTTTTTAAAAATAATTGAAAGAAGATCAGCTGTCAGAAGAAGTGTCAGAAATAAATTAATAATAATATCTAATTGATTAATTAGATATTTAGCTGTAGATTAGAATAATCTTTGACACATTGGTTGCTCGTCCCGGGGGGGGGATCTTTCTTTTGTGTGGATCCCCACGAGGTTTCTTATTTTTCCCCACTGATGGTTTTTTTTAGGAGTTTTTTCTCACTATGAAGGAGAGTCTAAGGGCAGAAATGTGATAGTCTAGATAGCATTTGTTAGTTATTTTTCTTGCTGTGTTTTTGTGTTAATACATTCCTTATTTTCTTATGAAGCCCATTGAGACAGAAATTCTGTGATTTTGGGCTATACAAATAAAATTGAATTGAATAAGTTTATTAGTGAGTTTCACTTTCTTTTCTATCGAAATTGACTTTAGAAATAGATTTTATATTTGTCTTTACTGTCCACAATGTTGGGTGAAAATGATTGTACTCTACCAATCTGAAAGGAAATAATCTTGAAGGAGCAGATTGACAACTTTAATGAGTAAAGATGTTAATGATTGTTCAAGAAAAGACAAAGTAACAAACTATTACATCATAATTCCGATTTTACTCTGCAGCTTTTTTCTTCTTGTTATAGAAGAAAACACGAAATAATTGTAAAAAAATTTTTTAATTTGCTCTTGAACTTAAGCATCAAATTAATTTCTTCTTTAGTAATTAAAACCATTTCAAATAAGTTTTTAATCCTTATTTCAAAAGAAATGAATGAAACCTCAACTTGTACCAAGTAAATTAAAAAATTTTTAATCCAAATGAATGCTAATTAGATTATTTCACCACAATTTGGACATTTCCTTAAACTTTTTTTACCTTCTTTGTTGGATCTTCCTGGAGTTTGGTGAAGAAGAAAGAAACAAGATGTACAGCCAACATCTTGAAAATTAAAAAAAAAAAAAAATTAGTATGGAAGTATTTTTTTCATGAACAAAATGTTCTCTTTTGTGACTAAACAAAGAATAGATTAGATTTTCTTTCACCTCTTTTGTCTGACTGAGTCCACAAAGGACAGACCACTGACTGTAACAACTTAATCATTAACAATAAGCCAAACCCTTTTTATCATCACTACCTTCAATCAGTTTTACAGCCCAATTTATCACCTACATCACTTTTACTCATCTTTATTAAAAAGTATGAGATTACATTGAAAAAATCCCTACAAGTGGGATAATGTTGTGATGAGGAAGGAGGAGGACCCAAATGCAGGACAAAAACAGGATTCATTAACAGAAGTCAGGTAAGTCTGTAGGCAAAGGACACAGAATTAACTCAGGATCAAAAACTTCAAATGATATCACAGAATTCAGAGTTGGACCTGGTCAGGAAGAATGACATTGACACCTTAAGGAAGTCAGGTGAGTCTGCCTTTAAATAGGCACCAGGATCCACAGGTGAGTGTCATCCGACTAATCATCCTCAGGTGTCTCTATTCAGGGTGATAAGGATGGTAGGGCTCCCTCTGGTGGCAGCCACGGGGATCACAACAGATGAGTGCAGTTATGTTTTCTTTTTTCCCAGCTGTGTATGTTTTTATTACTTGCAATTTTTTGCATCCATTAATGAGTGTTCAAATAAACTATTTTATTGTGGTATTTAAGAAAATCACTTGAAAAATTGAGTTCGACAAAAAAAAAAGACTTCTTGTTTTTTAAATAATTGTACTGTAAAAAAAGGGCATAGTGAAAAGTTGTGTATTTTTTATTAAAAAAAGTTACTACTTAAATCCATACTTGACTTAAATGTACGCATATGTATGCATAAAAAAATGTAGTTCAGTCTGTTTTTTTAAGATCAGAGAAATGTCCACATTGAAATCCAAGAATACAAACCGAAAAAACAGACATGCAAAACCTTTTACAGCAAAAAAAAAGAAATGAGTATGAGTACATCAGAATCTTTGTCAGACTTCTAATTGGATCATTGATACTATTTTTTCACCAGATGTTCAGTCGTGGCCAAAAGTTTTGAGAATTACATAAATATTGGAAATAGTAAAAGTTGTTGCTTAAGTTGTTTTAACAGCACTTGAGATTGTTATGAAGTGGGATCAGATGATTTGCATAGTCTATCTTTG
The DNA here is from genome assembly GCA_902685375.1 of Neostethus bicornis. NCBI lineage: Eukaryota > Metazoa > Chordata > Actinopteri > Atheriniformes > Phallostethidae > Neostethus > Neostethus bicornis. The sequence continues at coordinate 28,473,907 of LR738543.1, forward strand.
CCATAAAAACGAACTTAATCCCATAAAAAACCTCTGCTTTGTTTGTTGTAAGTAAAGGACCAACTGAGATTATTTCTGCAATGGGGTTGTTAACTCAGGTGAGACTGTTGACCAGCACAGATCATTATGTCAGACTAACATGGATGTTGTTGCTACTAAGACTGCAGCTTAATCAACAATTTATAGGACAATCTAGAGACCAAGAGGCAGACCTCGGATCCGCTGGAGATACTATGTCTCACAGCTGGCTGGGGAATGACTTGGGATCCTTCCGGGTGAGCTGGAGGGTGCAGCTGGGGTGAGAGAAGCCTGGGCTTCCCATCTGAGACTATCGCCCCCGTGACCCGGCCCCCAGATAAGTGGAAGACAATGGAACAGAATCTAGAACTTTGTGGAATGAGGCTCAATTTTTAAGAAGACTTCAAGTCATCAAAGCAAGTTCAACGAGGGCCAGGATTGTGTCTTAAAAAGGATCCAGCTGTGGGATCATAGTGCCACCAATGCAGAGGCTGCTCAGTAATTGCTGCAGATAAATGTGAGCACATCTGTACCCACAGGGAGGTGAAGACATTTGGAAGATGGCCTGGTGTCAAACAGCCACGACACACTGATTCCCCTTCGTTTCACTTTATTATGAGTTAACGTGCATGCTAAAAGGTACAGTCTTTAAAATGTATTGTTTTCAAAATTTCTTTAGTCAGATTTCACTGATTGAACTTACGCTAATAAATAGATTCACAGACAAGGAAAATGTATACTGTATATAATAAACAGTGGACTTTCTGGAATCTCAAAAACTTCAGTCATTTTGTACAATTAGTATGGAGCCTGAGATCACTCAAACTTCTTGGTTTTGACAACAAGTATTTCTATTGGTTGGAGACACAAAGTCAGAGAGTCAGAAAAGACCAACGTGAGCAAAACAAGGTGGGTAGCTTTGCTCAGTACTCACAAAAAGTTTTTAGAATTTCTTTGTATGAATTCAATATTTTGCTTGACAGCAACATCTGGTGAAAATTTTGTATCAACAGCCGTGTTAGAAATCTCCTTAGAGGTAAAGTTAGGTGAGCTCATTTTGACCTTACATTAAACCAAATCTATTAGTTATAGAAGATGAGCTTTTGTGATTTTCTCACTTAAGAAAATTTCACTCCTGCTATTGGATCTATTAGAAAAGCAGCCAGAAGTTCACAGTAACATGATCTAAACACATTTTCCAGATTTCACTATTTTGGCCAAACAGAAAACTCTGCATTATGCTGAAACAAAAAAAAAACAAAATAAGTTGGTGTGCACACATGATCAACACATGACTAGACATTTTCTTCATTTCTTCCTTTTCTTCTTCCCTTTATCGTTTTTCCTTTGAGGTTCGACACAGACACTCCTCTGATTGCTCTCCTCTTCCTGTTTTAGATCATTGGACCACTCCCTCTGCAGCTGTCTGAGCAGATCAGGAGTCAGCAGTCCGTCTCTCACCAGGCGATTTGCCAGCGAGCTCTCCATCATTTCTCCTGAAGTTTTCTGAGCTCTGCGGCTGGTCAGTAAAGCTTTGCTGACTGTTCCAGGGCTGCTATTCGACTGGCCACGCGTCTGAAGTGGGTCTGACATGTTCGGCTCGGTGGCTCTGATGAGACGAGTGATATTTCGCACGCCCTGTTGGATGATTTCATCAAGTTCCCTCTGAATTTGTCGGACCAGAGCTGTATCTGGAAACATGTCCATGAAGCGGTAGCTGCAGGAACAACAACATACACAGCATAAAAATTTAAAGGAAAACAAATCTGGTGCGTTTTCAAAGGCAAAACGTTTTTCTACCTGAGCACAGACAGAGCGATGACAGTCTTACCTTAACCAGAGATAGAGATCCAGCACGTCATGGACAGCTTCTAAATGAACCAGATCTTTGATATTTTTAGGTGCAGCCAGAGGCCAGCCGATGTGGCGACTGATCCAGTCAAATGTCAGCGGCTCGTCTCGACTGAACTGACGAGCAAACTAGAACAAAAAAAAAAATAGTATAAACAAAAACACACAAACAGAAATTTTTTAGGGAATAAAAGCAACTCAATGAAACACTTTGGACACACACTATTATCGTAACATATTTTATCTAAACACAAAAACGAATAATACACAGTTTTAGGTGAAACATTTTCCTCAGACCACACAAGCAACACAGTACTTCGCCCTGAGGGATAAAGGTTGTACAACGACAGTAATTTTACTTTGAAGTTTTATCAGCATGAAGTGAAAGACGCGCTATAAAATGCACTTCTTCCTGCTTTGATGTACACACCGGCTCAGTTACCTTCTAATGAACCTGTACGATCCTTTTTTAAAATAATTCAATCAACTAGAAGCCAGCTCTCGTTGTGTGTCCCTGTTGCGTAGTTTTTTTTTTTTTTTTTATTACCTTCAGAAATGAAGTACACACGAAAGGTTGTTTTTTGTTGATGGGAGCCGTACAGAAGACGTAACGAGATCTCAGGTTGAGAGGGATGTGCTGGATCATGTCAGCGAGAAACTTAAAGTCATCGATGTTGCAGACAAAATACAGACCGTCCACTCGAGAGAGACTGACAAATATATCCTGAGACAAAAAAGAAAGATGTTATGTCCACTTATGTTCTTCATTGATACTTTTTAAAATGAATTTAAACCTAAAATTGTGATTAGAATTTTTTTTGTAGCGTTAACTAATCCGTCCAGATTGTCTGTTCATTGCTGTTTCTGTTTCCAATCTGATGTGTTTCTTTTACTTACAACAAGGTTTGAGAGCGTAGCGTCAGGCAGATGATAAGCAAACATTTCTATCTGCTCTGCGGTTGGATGGAGACCTGCAGTCTGAGATACAAAGAACATCATCAGACAATTTACGTAACACAGAAATTAAATCTGCATGTATAGGCCTCAATGGTTACCCCAACAGGATCAACAGGGTGGCTGAGGATTTCCTTCAGCACGGCGAGATCATCTCGGTGCATGGTTGTGACTTCTCCTTCTTTAAATTTAGAAGAAAATCTGAAACGGAGAGTTTCTGGTTTGAAATATCAACTTGGTAGAAAATAAAATAAGCTTTTTGTTAAACTTCATCACTTCACATGAAAGTAGGAGAGACGTACCTTCCTGCTCGGCCTGCGATCTGCAGAGCCTGGGACGTGCTGATCGTCTCCATCTGTTTCTCCCCCTTTTCATTAATATTGGGCTTTACTAGAGTGTTGAAAATTATTCTTTTTATGCTCCTAGAGAGGCAGAGAGACAAATAAGATCTACAGCCGGGATCCCACTAAGTTTCACCAGATGAACTACAAATGAAATTTCAAAGTTTAAAAAAAATCTATTGACAGAAAAAAAAGTGTGACATTTTTACATATTAATCTTGTAGATACTAAATACATTCTATGCTATTAATAATATTTCAAGAATAACATTTTATCTTTGCATTTCAATTATTTTTATTACTGAACAAGAAAAGCAGTTGGAGAGCGGAGACGGATGCAGATTAACAACATGATGAGGTCTTCATTCGGGAGGTAAGTAAAAGGTATTACTCGATGTAATCAAGTTATACTGAATGACGTGTCTTCTTTTGTACTTTAGAGGGTTTGGAAAAAACAGACTATATCAGTCATTTTGATTTGTTAATAACGAACCTGTATTTTTACCCAGAATACAATGGCAACTTTTCCTCACTTTAATGTTGTAAAGAATGAGAGGACTAAGTCTTGAACCTGCAATTTTTCTGGGTGAAACACAACCATAATTTACTCTTAATGTCTTAACAATGTGTTAAATGTGAGCCATGAGCTCCACTTTTTTTGGGAGGATGGGGCAGTGCATGCAGGGGAGAGGCAGAGAAAAACACTAGGATTGCTGTTTGGTTGCTATGGTTTCAGTAAACAACTGAACAGAGCAAATTTTCTCACTAGAAAACCTTACCTGTCTGTAAAAAAAAATGAATACATATATTATATAATATATGCATTCCCTTTTTCCCCTTCAAAACGTACCCTGGAATCTTACCGGTTGATGGCAATCAACATATTGAATTCACAATCTTCTTGAAAGTTTAAAAAGAAACAATATATTCATATGTAAAATGTTTAAAATAAAAGAGATGTCCCACGGCCAGAAAATGACTGGCAATTGAAGCTTTCAGTAAATAATGTCCGCTACAACTCATTACAATTATTGATTTAGATTATTACTTACAGGTTCAAACCCATGCCGATAGCATCTGTAGCAACCAGGATCTTGCATGGATCATCAGGGTCATTGAACTTTTTAGCTTGAGACAACTTTGTGCCTGGAAATAACAAAATGAACAATAAATCTTCTAAACCATTGAATTAGATAGCAACTATAAGAGCTCAGGTGTTAAAAAAATGTTTAAAAAGCTGAATACAATCTTTTCTGGAAACAAACTGAAATAAATAAAATATTTTAAGTACTTTTTGTCTTCTTCATGTATCCACAAATGATCTGGTTTATAATTTGAATCTTTCTGAAGATACCTGGAGGTAAACTGCCATAAATCACAGCACATTCTAGTCCTCGGACTTCAATCTGCCTGCTTATTGAGTAGATGTCATTTTTGCTGAAGCACACGATGCAGTCTCCTGGTTTCAGGTTATCTAAAGACTCCACAGCCTTGTCCAAGATTGAGAAAGGAGTCAAGCGCTGGTAGGTGTGAACCTGTGGACATAAAACATTAAGTTGAGAGATGTTATCCAGTTTAAAGAAATGCATAGTTTTTCATTTTAGAAGCATCTTAAAGCCGTACTTCCACTTCCTCTCCGGTCGTGTACATCAGCTCTCTAATAAAGTCTATGGCTGCAGGCTCCCCACACACGTGGATCTCATCGGCGCATAAACCTGCACAAAAAAATAGAATGTTTAGAAGAGCAGATTTGGCTCTTCGGATCAGTTTCAGGTGAGATTTTCAGACTGAACTTGTCATACAAACCCAGCAATGCTCGAGTCCACGCCCAACCTCTAGAAGGATCTCTGATCATTTGAATTTCATCAATCACAGCCACCTCATCTACAAACACAGAAGTGGGAAAAACATATAAAAACAAATAGAATCTGTTAGTCGTGTTATTTTTTGAGGGAGAACAAATTGTGACGATCAGTCTCAAACCGTGCTAGTTTCAATGTACTTACAAGGTGTTGTGACACTACACATCTCAATAGTACACGCCACATGTTCAGCAGCACGACCGTCTGAGTCCACAAAGGTTCTTTCCTCACCGGTAACCAGATCACACGGAACACCCTGGAGTCAAACACAGACACAGAGAAGTCATTGGTATTCATTTAGAAATTAAGATTGACACATTGATGATTACATCGGCAACAGATCGGTGCAGCGTCAGCAATAACTATGATGATGCATTAATCCATCGTGGTAACAAAAGAGCTGAACCAAAAAGCAAAGCTCTCGATTTACAAGTCGATCTACACATATTTCCTTTTTACCCATATTTCTGAATGACTAAATTGATGAATAAAAAAACACTTCTCACAGCATTATTGCTCTTCTCAAAGATTTCGTGGGCGAGTAACTTCAGTGGGCCACAGTAAACTCCAGATTTTGCAGCCAAATAGCGTTGAATAGCATGATAGGTTTTTCCACTGTTGGTAGGTCCAGCATGGAAGATCACCTTCCTCTGGATTGCACGAGCTTCAGGGTACCTAATACAAACATTTTGAGGTGTATAAACACATCTATACCAATAAATATAGATTTTGAAGCATTTTCATATCACAGGTTAAAAATTACCAGTTGGCAGGGACTCGAAGATCTGAGATTTTTCTTAAGTCATCCATGCAGTCCAGCATAGGAAAAATTTGTTTAGCATGGCGCATAAAGTATGGATAAATATCATCAATATGTCCTAAAAAATAACAAAAAAACAAATCAAAAACCAATCTAGAAAACTTATTTTAATAGATTAACTGCAGACATGACTTGATAAATGTTTGTACCTGCACCACAGCAGACGTCATTAAGGATGATATGAAGGTCGGCAGGAAGTGAAGTCATCTCCAGCACGTACTTTCTGAAGCTAATGAAGGCTTGGTGAAAAAGGCGAGCTGTTTGAACAATAAAAAAAGCATCATGGTATTAAGAGGAAACAGATCTGCTCAGCTGCAGTTTTCAGTTATCTGAAATAATTTGATTCTAAAACCCCCCAATGCAATAACAGAGATCTTTTACAACTAATTTTTTTTATTTTACATTCTCTATACATCTCTCACTGGGGAAATTTGTGTGTTGCTGCTGTTGACAGCAGGCTGCCATGGCGGCACCAATGGTGGGAGAAACGGGGGGTTAGGCGTCTTCTCCAAGGCCACTAGACGAGAACTCAGAGGGAATTGAACCCGCGAACTGCCGGTTAACTTCCGGTCCGTGGGCGAACGCTCTACCACTAGCCACCCTCTCCCATGCCAAACTCTTTCAAAAATAAACCAAATTGTTCCACCATCTTCTGCTTATTCAGAACCGGGTTGTGGAGGCAACAGGCTCAGACAGGAAACCCAGGCTTCTCTCACCCTGGCTGCACCCTTCTGCTTATCCAGGAGGATCGTGAGGTGTTCCCTGTCCAGCAATGAGACAGCTGTACCCACTCTCCAGTGGGTACGGGGTCTACCTTTAGGTCTCCTATCAGTTGGACGTCCCCAAAACCAGTGGTGGAACGTAAAGAAGTAAATGTACTTCGTTACTGTACTTAAGTAAAAAAATTGTGTATCTGTACTTTACTTAAGTAAAATTTAAGACCGGTACTTTTACTTCACTACAATTTTAGAGCAAATATCTGTACTTTTACTTCGCTATTTTTTAAAAGTGTGTTTTACATTTTTCGTTACATTTTCGTTCAGAAATTTGTAAAATACACAGGTTTTTTTTAGCGCGTCTTGAAGCCGCATCGTCAAAATCAAAAGAAGCAGTTGATCGGGAGAAGAAGTAATAAATCGAGAAACATTTTCCGCATTCATTCAGCGCCAAAAACCTAACATCAAATCTAGTACAAATTAAAAAGAGTCAGAAGATCGTTGTATTTACTTCTAAATAAAAAGTTGAGCCATCATTACACGGAGCAGGGGCGGTTCTAGGATTTTGACAAAGCCGATATATAGTGACTGGGGGCCTCGCCCCAAAACATTTTAAAAAATAAGTGTCATTTTTCTCCATTTTGGCGGCCCATTCACTGGCCCTTCTAGAGGATAGCTTGACTTGTCCCTTTTTATTTTATTTTTATTTATTTATTTATTTTGTGGACCAAAAGAGGCGGGAGAGAGAGGGGTCACACTCCTGCAGAGTATTTATCCTGGTTACTATGGTGACACCCTATAGCACAAAAAATAACACTTGAATTATGATCGAATACTTTTACTTTTTACTTAAAAAAGTACAATTTACACCAACTACTTTTGTACTTTTACTTAAGTAGATTTTTTTTTTATTGGTACTTTTACTTTTACTTAAGTAAATTTTTTGCCTAACTATCTGTACTTTTACTTAAGTACAAAAAGTGAGTACTTCATCCACCACTGCCCAAAACACATCACCAGCACATCGCCAGCGAGGCATCCTTACCAGATGCCCAGAGTACCCCATCTGGCTTCTCTGGAAGCAGAGCTCCTCCCCCTTTTTCTATCCACATTTTAAAAATGTGGGTCAGAGAATTAATACTCTTTCAGGATTTAATTTTCTTGTTCAGTAAATTTTATTGAAAATTAATCGGATCTTAGAAAGTTTCAATACTTCAGATTTTTGTTGTTGTTGAGTTTGTTTTCTTACCATCAAGACCATGATCTGAAGCCAGCTTCTGCATTTCTTTTCTTTTATAAAACCGGTTTAACACTTTTAGGAGTTCACCTGGAGACAAACATGGGGGGAACTCATTATTAGCAGATTAATGTAGTAAAAAGAAGAAAAGTATCAGACTGACTTTTATCAAGTGGTTTAGTCAGCTCTGCTCCAACACTCCCATCAGTCAGGACGTCTGTCTTCACAGAAACAGGGACAAAAAGCGATGTGTCTGGAGGTCTGACACTTGAACTGTTAGAAGAAACACATTTACTACAAACTACAGAATGACTACCAGGTTTTTTTAGGCTCAAATTAGATCCTAAAGACAGTCCAGCTGTAACCCGAGTGTTTATCCGGACTTTAAGCTGAGAAAATAAACGCACGCAACTGTTAGCGGACATTTTTAATGTTCACGTTATTTTTATACTTTTGTTCTGTCCTGTGATTAAATTATAACTGGATTATTGACACTTTAAATCCATAATAACAGATTAAAACCTCGAACATCAGCAGAGGACATTTTTCACTTCCTGTATCTGCAACGTGCAGAAGGACCGGTTAGGTCATTTATGTGCCTGTGTTAAAATATAAATCAAACAAAAAGATTTTTGTTTGTGGAGTAGTTCTAAGTGGTAACACGTCTAAAATGTAGAAAAAATCTATTTGCATTTGTTTAATTAAAGTCACAAATAAAAGTTGTATTCTGAGAAAACCGAAATTATGTACAGGCATACCTGATGATACCTAAAATTCAAAGATCATTTCTGCAAAAGGATGTCTTCCTCTTGCCAAAACGTGAAGCTGGAAGTCTAGTTGGTGAAAAGAAACAAATATTAAAAACCACATTTATAACTTACATATGTGTAAATTATATGGTGCACATGTGTTGTTGTTTCATTCTATGTAAATGACAACAGTTCTGTAGAACTGATCTAATGTGAGAGGCAAACAGTCTGCAGTAAAGGACTTAAAATACTTTTATGGTAAAGCTTCTTATCATTCCAACTAGAATACAGAGTAAATTAAATAGTTACAAGTAAGCTGCAGGCTGGGTCATCTAGTTTTATTGGAGAAAAAAAAATATAAGGAGCTTGGAGTAGAGCTGTTGCTCCTTTGGGACGAGAGAAGCCAGATGGGGTAGTTCGGGCATCTGGTTAGGATGCCTCTCCAAACGCCTTGCTGTGAGGTGTTTCAGGCACATCCCACCAGGAAGAAGCCTAAGGACAAGCCCCGGACTTGCTGAAGAGAATATGTCTCATAGCTGGCCGGGGAACACCTCAGAATCTCCCTGGGTGAGTTGGAGTGAGAGGTGAGAGAAGCCTGGGCTCCCCGTAACCTCACCCTGGATAAGTGGAAGATAACGGAACAGAACAAAAACTACAGTTTTAAAATAGGTTCAGTATAAATTCTGCTTTATTCATGATTCATTTTAGGGATATATTTAAGTTTGGAATACAGGATATATACACATTATCACACCCACGCACACAAACACGCAATGGCATGTGTAGACAAACATGCAGTAGACAGGACAGAGACAAAGTGTTGGCTTGAAAGCTTTTTCTTTTTTTTTTTTTTTTTTTTTACAACTTCTGACAGCATTTTCAAGCCAGGCCAACAAATCCTATCCGAAGTGTGTCAACAAAAGAAAAAGTGACTAAAAAAAAAACATTTGCTTGCAAATAAATTACACAAGGAAATCCAGACAACAACTTTAAAACTTAAGTGAAAGAACAGAAAACTAGATTGAAACTTTGATCTTAATCTTCACACATTAAAGAAATAAATGCGAAACAGGGTTGTCACCCACATTCAAAAGAGGCAAAAAAAAGCATAAATATTGTAATCTGAAGTTTGAATTAAAATATGTAGTAATTAAATAAACAGTAAATATGTTCACTGCTCAGAAATCTGAGGTGAAGTTGTCCTTGAGTTGTTTTTAAATTCATCATTCATGCTTCTGTATTTCAAATTTAAGCATTGAAAGAAGTGCAAACTAGCCATTAAGTCAGAGCTGAATGCAAGAAAAGAAAAACACAAATCTGAAGACAGCTTGTTAAAGCAGGACCTAAACTGCAGGTCTGAAGATCACAGTGGAAAATCATTTTGGATTTTACAGTATGTGGGAAGAAGGATCCCTTCCAGTGCTTAAAAAAAAACATTGTTTATTACATCAGTATTCTGACTATTTAAAACCAGAACACTCAGAGAGATCCTTTAGAAAAAAAAAAAACAGAAATGATAAACTGGAACAGTGATTGTACGTTTTCATGATCTTTTCTAAACACATTTTAAATGTTATGTGAGAATGCCAGGTGAATGGATTGTTCAGCACCCTCTGAGCTTAATTTGATTTAAAGCATCTAACTGGTCAAAACTTTCTTTGCAATAATAACAAATGCATTTTTGAACCTTGTTAGTAATAAGTGGGATTTCATGATAAATTAACCGTAACATCAGCAGCAGATCCGTTAGAAAAGAAACACCACAAATATCTATGAAAATATTCCAGCTCTCTACCCTGATGCACATTTGCAACGTACATCATGTTAACATGGCGCCGAAATCTCACATACATGTGCTATGATTTTAAAACACACACTGCTATTCAGTTATGATTAAGAAAACACTAACCAGCCAATCATTCAATAACAAATTATTAATTTGAGCTTTCTCTAAAACAACTAAAGTAGAAAATTTTTCTAAATGTGCAGATGTCCAAGCCTGAGGATTTATTCTGAACTATTTGCTTAAATGATTACCCAAGTCATAATTGGACAACTATTCTAAATATTAAATGCTTTCATAACGTGTGTTTGAAATGTTCACATTTGTTTTGGAGTTACTTGATTGAAATAAGTAGTGGAGATGATATTTGATCTGAATAATATATGTAAGATTAACTTTGTTCCATCCTTATTTTCTAAATTAAAGCAGAAATTTGTGCAGAAAGTTTGTAAACTGTTGCAACATATTACAGTAATAACATGATGAAGTAAATTTTTCCAGCTCAGTGGAAGCATAAAGTTCAGTTTTAGGAAGTATAAAGCATGTGGGTTTGAAGGAAGTCCTGCTGATCCGAACTTTTCTGTAGCTTCACTTGGTACGATGTGAGACCGAGTCTGATGTTAATGCCATTCAGAAAGCAAATTAGAGAAACTCCTTTGCAAATAGAAAAAAATGGTGTGGTTTTCAGATATGTCCTCTTTACCCTTTGCTCCTGTAAATGCATTTAGCAAACCCAGTGTGTATGGCTTCGTTTGTGTGCTTGAGTGTGTTTCTAGTCCAAAGAGCCATGGTCAAACGGGCTGTCTCAGTGCTCATTACTTGCATTGTTTTGCTTTGACATTTTAGCATCATTACGTAGGTGTTTCAGTCCAGAAGAGACAGGGAGGGATGTGATGATGGGCAGCTCGCATACGAAGCTGTGAAATGGTGAGGACGACTTTTGGAGGGTGAATTAAATGTGTTTTACGTTTGCAAACTTTTTTTTTCCAGTTCGTGGAGACGCCTTGGCAACCCTCACACCTCTGGCTGCTTTAAGCAGTGAAGAGCTGCGATGTGTCTGTGTGTGTGTTTTTTCCCCAGTTTATACTCTGGCCTTCACATTTCCGGCTGCTCTGCGTTTAACGGCTGGCTTCGGGGTTCGGGCGACTCATAGCGTTGGTGGAAGTTTCGTTTTCTCATCTTCTCCGGAGCTTTCCTCCACAAAACAATCTCCTAAACACACAGGAAAAAAAACATAATGAATAAAAACGGCATCTCACTTCGAGAGATGAGCACTTAGATTTTTATTACACAGGAAGGAATGTTTTTGAACCAAACTCGCATACACATTTAAAGAAATAAAATGCAATACACCCACAAAAGATATTATAAAACATTTAACTTGATCCATATTTCTGTGTTATTTTTTATGTTAATAAGGATTTGGTGTTATGCACTTGTGTATTTATGACAACTGTTGATAAATGATGCTATTCATAGTCATTACAGCATGTTAAGCGAGAAGCACTGCTTTATGGTGGATACGTCTTATTTGCATGTCAGAGGCAAATCTAAGGAATTGGATTAGCAACATTAAAACAGACATGGTGCACTTTGTGCTTCAATCGACTGGATTGTTTTGCTTTTTACTTTCAAATGCAAACAAACCACATAGCCACATGAAACCATCTTTTTTTTACTCACTTTCAAAAACATCAGCATTACAAATGCTGTGAGATAGCGTGGATGCTGAGTCACAGTGTCAATAACTCAATAAAAGAATGTGTTGAATCAGCACAAGTTTGCAATTCATTCCTCCTATTTGTTTTTACATAAAACATGGAAACTAAATGCGGAAACTTTTAAATCTAGGTTTAAAAAACTCTTAAATTATCTGTGTTTTAATCATTTGAAATCATTGTAAAAATTTTAAAGTGGTTTTTTAAAAGTCTTTGTGTAGTAAGTTTGTTATTTTCTCTGTAATAATTTTATTGTCAATTTAAACCCTTTGCAAATACATCTGCTTTGCCAAAATAAGATGACGAGACGATACACAAGCTTTTATACAATAATGATCCTCCCAAAAAAAAAAAAAGATGATTAAGTCCTTGAAATTTAATATTTTTACCATCCATCTTCTAAAATACCTGTTGTTTGAAATATCTTCTGTCCTCCTCATCCACCAGCACCAGATTGAGGAAGTAACGCACTGAAAACTTCTTGTTGACGTCCCTCATGGTGGGTGTCAAATCATATCCTGTCAGAAGTAACAACACAAAAGGTTGGAATAAGTTATGTTGGGAAATCAATATCTCTGTGGTTTGGATTTAAAAGAGAAACTATCCTCTGATGTTTTAAACTTTCACTTTACCAAACAGGGTGACCAAAGTAACGAGTCCTTACCTGCCAGGAAAAGTCTGATTGGAATGGATTCCCCTTTTACTGGAGCGCCATCCATGATCTCATACTTTGCAACAGTCTCTGTCTCGGTTGTGGTGCTGGGACCTAAAAAAAAAAAAAAAAAAAAATAGCATTCTAAGAAAGTTAACAATAAAACCTCATCAGTGATTAATTCCAAAACTTCTGTCCAGATCCACACACGGTGTGTGCTATTTTAGAATTGATTTATTTTAACCTATGCCTGTTATCTCCTTCTTGATAAGCTGGAGCTCCATGTGTTGGATCTTGATCCTGACAAGAAGGAAGTAAATCTTCCCCACAATCACATCCTTCAGGTGGTATCTGAATGACCAAAAATCATACATGACTGATCTCAGATTTGGGCTTTCTACACAAGCAAAACACTCATATAGATAAATTTATCTTACTTGGATTTGTTATATTCAAACTCAATGTGAAGACAATCTTCAATGCCGACCTCCATCTTGATAGAGTTGTTAACATCTGGGTAAGTGGCTAACTGGTGGACAATTAACTCGTATTCCTTCACTAAATCAGACAGACGGCGAACTATCGTCACTCTGAGGAAATATCTGAAGAAGAGCGATACATTGGTTACATACTAAAAAAAAACTAAATCAGTTTGTGAATCTAAAGCCGGCAAAACATTCATCTGCTTTTTACTCGGTGTACCTTAGCCTGACGTTTGCTCCGGTGTACGACTCATAGGGCTTTTCCACCTGCATAAATTCAAAGTCGTAGCTTCGGTTCTGCGTTAGTTCTCCAGGCAAAGCCAGCTCTTTGACCAAGTCCACAAACTCATGGGTGTTGCTCTTATCTGAGAAAAGCTCTGAATAACAACACAGATAGTTTGGAGGGATTTAATATATAAATGGTAAATAATTCAAGCACTTTTCAACAGCAAGTAGGATTTTTTTTCAGACAGTTAGCACACTGTCAGAAATCGCTAGCTTATACACGATGATGATGATCTGACCTCTTACACCAATAAACATTTTGACCTCAGGAAAAAAATTAACATGTCGCTGAAATGGCACATCTCACGCGTAGTACCACGACTACAAAGGCTAAGCACTTGCTCCTCACATACTTCATTAGTTTCAACAGAAAAACACAAAGTAACAGAGGCAGCGTCTCTGTCCAACTCACCTATCTGTCCAACAAACTCGATGCGAATACCTTGATGCTCCAAACGCTTCCCTCCCTGCTTCACATTTAGATTTACCTGGAGAAGTAGTAATTAAAAACATCACATCAAACTGACCTGCAAACAAATGAGCATTTTACAAGAAAAGTATTTCAAAGTAAGACGTATGTTCAATTATTAGCTTACTTTACAAAATGTTCATATTTGTTATAAATCACTTTCAATAATAAGAAGTTGAATTTATTTAAAAAGAAAAACCTTTAGAGCATGCTCCTCAAACTCATTTTGGCAGGGGGCTGCTAAGAGGTAAATAGAGTGAGGCCGGCATTATGTTCATCACAAAATGTGTTTGTTCTAATTTGTAACACAAAATAAAATGTGAAATGCGAAAAAAAAAACTCACTTTTGATTAACTTGAGATAAATCTGCCTGCTGTTTTATATATGAATCTGTATATATGAATACATCAATGAAAGCATGGCTTCTGCTTGGGGATCCTTAAAAATAAGCCTTTTGGGCTTCAGAAGCAATGCTTCATATCTACCTTGCCAGAGACAGATTCCCCATCATAGAACAGGTAGTGTTTCTCCAGTTTGCCATCTTCTGTCTTGAGCTCAGCTGTTTTTCTGTTCTCTGCATCATTCAGCTGCACGTCTATCTCACATACAGGCCCAAACAAACCACCCAGGAAACTCTGAAAAAAGAAACATCACAGCAAAACTTTGTTATTGACTTTGTGAGGCCAAAGAGCTGATAAGACAAGAAAACTACCCAGATGAATGTCTAAGAGGTTTGAATACATAACTGGCAATTTCACCTTGGGATCACAAGGTGCATCAAATACATATTGTGACTATCTACCCAAATAATGCTTAGACTTTCAATAGTTACAACCTTGAAAAAGAGGTTTTTATAGATTGTGAACTTTCAATTAGTCTATAAAAAATAAAACCCAAGCGCCCACAAGAGTTCATTTAGGGGAGAGAATTTGTTCATATGCAACATTTAAGGATTTAATTCTCACACATTGAAACTCGGCTGCATGAGAGTCTAGTGGTTAGGATGGTGGCCTCACAGCAAGAAGGTCAGGGTTACTAGTTCCAGAGTGTAGGCGAGGCTTGAGACACTGGCCTTTCTGTGTGCAGTTTGCATGTTCTCCCTGTGTATGTGTTGATGGTCTGGTGTTCTCCCACTTTCCAAAAACATGAACGTTAGGTTAATTGGCTGCTATGTAATTGCCCCAAGGAATGTGTCTGCATGTGTGGCCCTTCAACAGACTGGAGACCTGTTCGGGGTGTATCCTGGCTCTTGCCTGTAATCAGCCGGGATAGGCTCTCTTCTTCTTTCAGCATTTCCCTTCAGGGCTCGCCACGGAAAGTCAGTTTCTTCTGTCTAACTATCTCCTGCATGTTCTTCGGTCACACCAACTATCTCCATGTCTTCCTTCACTGTATCCATGAATTTCCTCTTTGGTCTTCCTCTAAGCCTCTTGCCTGGTGGTTTCAAATCCAGCATCCTTCTTCCAATGTACTCTCTCTCCTCTGCACATGTCCACACCATCTCAGTCTGGCCTCTCTGTCTTTATCTCCAAAACCTCTAACATTAGCTGTTCCTCCTCTGGTGAGTCCAATAGGGACAAGCGGTTCAGAAGACAAAACTATGATTCTCAACAATAACAAAAGTAATGATTGCCTCTAAATAAAAGAAACTGTCATCGTGTGTGTGAACTTTGACACAAAACTGGAACCCAATCATTTCAATATCTGGAACAATGTTTTCTAAATCAGCCCACTTATCACTTAAAGGCAACATTAAATGATTGTATATTAGTTGATATAGAATCATAAATCCATAATTTAAAATTCAGGAACCAGACCTTTCAAAGATTCTATCCAGTCATTCATTTTTCATAAGGAAGTCACAGAAGCAATCTGTGCAGCAAATACAAAAAACTACTACAGTTAGAGCATGGCTATCTGAATGATTATGTTTCTTAAAAATCAATCAGATGAATGTTATTGATCTTTAAGGAGAATCTGGTTTTCAGACAGCATGTGACGGCTTAACTTTACATACCAAGCTAACCAACAAAGCTAGCAAGATCAGACCTTTATTGTAACCACCCAGAGTCTTTAATCATACTAAATACCATATAGATACTACCAACTCAGCTGGTTTATGTCTTTAATGGATGTCATATGAATTTATTAAAGCTACTTTTAATAATTAGACCAAAACAAATGTGAGAAAAGCGGCCTGATGCTAATCCGCCCAACCCAGAGAGAGCATTCCTTTCACATTTAAATCTTAAATATAGTCTTTTAGAATAAAAAAACACCTGCTACTATGGTAAATGTATAGATTAATATTTTTACTTTGAGCTGGAGTTAGTTTTTAGTTGTCTGTGAAGTTAGTGGATGTTTTTTTACTCACCATGTCGCCGTCTTGACAGATGAATGCTAACAGTTAGCCAGGCTGTCTGGACCCAGCGTCATATGACCTGCCCGGTCACCTGCTGTCTGTGAGGGTTAAAAAGACCCCGTCACTATGGAAACACACATGGAGGACCACAAAAAATTCCTGTCCGTGTGTTAGGTAGAAATATGTATCTTTATATACTTTTTTTCACCATTCAAAAGTGTCTTTAGTGTAATGTGGTCCCCCAGATGCAGCAGCTGTGTGACACTGATGAATGTGGTAACTCTATTTGTTGAACACCCCCTTTGTTTGTCTCCATCATCTGTAAGCAGGGGTCTGTAACTTTTGTTTCCCCCCACTACTCTGAAGAACACACCTCTCTGTTCTCCCTAACTGTATAAATAAAGCAGACACGATTTGATATTCTCTTGTAGACACTCTGGTAAAGTCCATTAGGGTATGCTACCCTTGTCCAACAAGTAAAATACGAGTCTCTCGTTTTAGTTGTCTGGCTCAAAGTGTGCTTTAATGTAAATTTTAATCAAGATTTTTTCATTTTTAAATGACTTTTTAAACAGGTACAAAACGAAAGCTGTGGGGAGGATTGTTGTCTGTCTCAATGTGTGGCCTCACAACAAACTGGCACCTTGTTCTGGGTGTACCCCGCCTCCTGCAGAAATTTAAGCTTTTTTTTTTTTTTTTTTTTTAAACAGTTATTAAACACCCTTTAGGGTGGTTTGGGAGCTTTGTGACCATGATTTTCAGTTGCATGACCCTGAAAACCTAATCAGTTAATCTACAGCTGGTATTGAGTAACTATGGGCAGTTTCATTAAAATCCGTTTGGTAGTTCGGGATGTAGCGCATTCACAAAAGGGTTAGCTTTATTCCTCCACCCACAACATCAAAAGTTATTTTTTGTTCTCTATGATTTGTTTTCAGTTATAGTAAAAGTAGTTCTTGCCATGTTCAGGTACTGAACTTCGGTTTCCTCCCACTCTTCAAGATCATGAATATAAGGTTAGTTGGCTCATGAAATTGTCCCTTAGAATTTCAGTGTGTGTGTGTGGATGGTTGCCTGTGAGTGTGGCCCTGCAACAGACTGGCGACCTTATCGAGGTGTATCTTGCCTTCACCTGAAATTAGAGGCAATTTCTGGAAAGCTTCCAGAAAGCCATAAATCAGGGAGAAGCAGTTCAGAAGATGAATGAGTCATTATTATTTATCTTTATCTGATTACAAATTGTGTCCATAAAAGACTAGTTTCTTTTTGGCGCAATTTTTGGCGTGTTCAAATCTTTATTTATATCAACAGTTTACTGTATATTTTAAAAAATCTAGCTGGAAAATCTGTCATAAAAAAGTCATTTAAAAAAAAGCACAATGAACAACTTATTGTTGTTATAAATCCTTTATTGATAAAATTTCACTCGCATATCAAAGCAAAAAAAAAGAAAAAGAGTCCAATCAAATAATATACTTTTTATGGTCAAATAAATCTATATTATATATGAATATTGCATCTTGTGTAAGTGCAAAGTGTTTAAATTCTCAAGAGGTGCTGATCAAATTAGACACTGTAAACAATTGTTAAAAAGGCTGTAGCTGCACAAAGTGAGCAATGCATAGGTAATTAGACCAATATAAAAAAGAAACATCTGTTGTATAAATTACAAAGCATGTTAAACTCTCGTTTAGTCATAATGAAGCAATTTATGGACATTTGAAGCATTTGCTAAAATAGGTTTAGGCTCTCTGTTTTTTGGAGTATTGACCATGCTTTTCACACCCAAATAACAAAAATAAATTTCTTATTAGATTTTGTGTGACCCAATGTTTTCACAAGGTGATAATTGTCATTTGGTTAGATTTAAAAAGAAAACAGATGTTCGGCTTGTGAAGGTGTCTAGAAATTCAGCAGGTGGTCTTCTTTGAGGTCCTGCTCTGTGGGTTTGGACTCTCCTGGGATAAAACTTGGATCCAACTTCCTGCCTCTTCCTTTTTTTACTACAAAGAAAAAAAACACAAAAATAAAATGATATAACACAAGAAAAAGCCATTTGAATTTATGCTGTTACGTTCTTGCCAAAATACCTTTATATGAAACAATGTCCATGAAGGATCGACCAGAGCCCATGTCCCTGTCAGCCGGTTTGACTCTATCCGCCATATACCAATCTTCTACTCCAGAACCTTCATAACCACCGGAACCTTGATAGCCGTAAGCTGACTCTCCATCCTCACTTGTCACAGGTGTTTCTTCCACTTCCTGTTGGTTTTCTCCGACATATTTTTCCTCCCAGGGTGGACGTTCATCTTCAACAGGTTCTGTTTTTCTGGAATGAAAATTATAATCCAATATAAAAAATTGAAAAGGCAGGTGAGAGGCAGGGGACACACTGGCCAGGTCACCAGTTTGTTGAAGGACCACACAGACAAACACTTTCTCATTGTCATGATCCCCTCTCCTGCTGCCAGAGGGAGCCCTGGATGTTTCGCATCAACCTGAGTAGGGTCACCTGAGGATAATTACCTGTTCCACATATTTGTGCACCCTGCCAGCTATTTAGAGGCAATCACCCCGGACTTCCCTTGTTGGGTCATACAATCCCTTCCAGCCAGGTCACCCTGGTTGCCTGACCAAATACATATTCTTGCAATAACCTTTTATCATGTCACTGAAACTTTGTTTTTCTTTCCACAGTATTAATGGACAGTCAAATTCAAATAAACCGTGTTTTCTGTCTACAACCGGGTCCTCCTCTTTCCACCTGCACTTCGTCTTATGACACTCATTTGATAATTTAATGAGAAATTATTTAATTTGTGTAACTCATTGGATTTCTGATTTACCACCCAGAAAAAAAATATTATAAAAGACCTTTCAATTGTTCTGCTGCAGTGAGTGTAAAGACGGAGGCTATTTTTTTTCCCCTCATTGTTTAATTTATCGCATTGTTGACAGCTCAGTAACCACACTGACTCAACCGCTCTCACCCATGCTATTTCCTGTCTTCCCCCACCTTTTGCCACACCACCCAAGTGAAATTTTACCGTAATTGCACCATTTAAACAGTGCAGTAGTTTACAGACGGTGCTTGGCTGACATTTTTCTTGTCCTGCAGATTCTCAAACTCATTGCATATCATGGTTGAAAATCTGCAAAATGCACAACACAGAAGGAAATGTTACTTCAGTACACTTCTTGTAACTAAAGCAGATTACTTTTCTGATACTTGGAAATGATTGTTATCTATATCCAAAACCAAATATGGCACGTTATCATTAATTGATTACATATTAACAAAGTAAAATGAGAAGCTACAGTTGACCAACTTAACGTACATATGTAACCATCAACAGTTAACTGCTCAACGGATAAATATGTGCATAAAATTAGATAAATTTATGTAATATTAAACAATATTGTGTTAGCTGCTATACACTAAGTTATTTTAAAGTCACTATATTTTTTCCACTGTTTTATTGTCTACAGCCTCACTGGTTTTTCTCAATTACTAGTATCTGACCGCCACATGTATACATTAAACAATGGACCAGAAGTAGCAGCCCACCACACACTTCCTATCCACACATCCCTGTTTTCCTGTTCAGAGCAGGCTGGAAAAATGAACGAGAACTGCAGTCATAATCATGGATGCCAAAAACCATGTTGACAACGTACGAAAATAGTTACTTAACAGCAACTTTCATCAACTTCAATTTTTATTAATCATTGATGTACAGTAAGTTTTAAATTAATCAACTGTTTTTTACAAAAGCAACTCATTTATTTAGAAACCTACAAACCCGACAAATAAAATCCAGATCAATCGCATTCACTTGTGAATATGTTAAAGTACAATTTTTTTTCCAAGAAAGAAACCATTTTCTTTTCATAAACATCAGTGAAAGGACCGATAAAAAATAAGAACTCTAAAACAGGAAGTTTAAAGATCAAGATTGTGGAGGTGCAATGTTGTTTTCCTGTTTGCACAGCCACATACAGTAATTCAGAATAAGAATGTCACATGAGCATTGTGTGCCAAACACACATTCATGAAGTTCTCTGGTTCATTAATTCCAGCTGACTGTGTTTTTGAAGTTTGCTGGAGTTAAACTAAATGAAACAATATGGAGAAGCTAAAGGAAAAAAATGCCTTGATTTTTTTTTGTACAAAGGCATTTATTTAAAGTAGTAAGCAATGAGTGAAGAACAAATGTGGACGTCCTTGGGGGGAACAGCTTGACCTTGAACCAAACGTTGTAAGTGGACACCACTTTAATGAGCTCTTTGGAATGAACTGTGTTTATAAATTTGATCAGGTACTTTTTACTTTCCAACACCTAATGCTAAACTTTCACAATAATTCCTGAGCCACAACTTAGACGTTTAATGTGTCTGCCATATGTTAAAGTAACGTCATTGTAAATCTTCTCATGACCACCATGCCCTGAATTAGAATAACAGGCTTGCTTTTGTCCTCAGATACATAGCGTTATTTTACATATATTAAAAAAAAAACCCAGAATCTTCTTCTTCTTTCGGCTTTTCCCTGCAGGGAGTCATTTTCTTCCATCTAGCCCTATCTGCTGGATCCTCTTTGGTCACACCAAGCACTGTATCTTCATGTCTTCCTTCACTGAATCCATAAACCTCCTCTAATACTAAATTATAGTGGATTTGAGATTCTTATCTTTTCTAAAAAGCCTCAATTAAATAAATGCTTCTTTAATACTTTTATGAGTCAAATAAAGTCTAATTTAATTAATTATTGCTTGCTCTTGTATTTCACTCATATGAGGATGATTTTGATATTAATAAATCCATAAATGCTGTGTGTGCCCACACCCACTCACAAGAAGTCATTGCAGAGTTTAGCACGCAGCAGAAATAGTGTTCATGCTGCTCAAAACATCTCGTTTGCACACCGAGGTCTGTAGAAATGCGAGAAGTTGCAAATATGGCAGAAAGAAAAAAAAAAGTAATGCAATGCCATTTTCTTTGACATCATTACATATCTTTCTTTATAGGTCAGTTAACCAGATTCATAAGTCATTTCTCAGAATGACTAACTATAATGGGCAAAATGTGCATAATGTGCAAAGCTGGCTCCTTAATCGGAAACCTACATGTGCATACAAATACACACACTATTCCCACAATGCAACAAATTTAGAATCAATATCTGAGATATTCTGGTTTTCTAATAAAAAATGCAAACATGAAAGAAAGACTAAAGTTTTTTAACAGAGAAAATAAAAGAAAATTTCCCACATGCACATAAATAGATGTTGTGCATTGCGACAACTGAAGACGTCCATCCAAATTTTTCTTTTTTTTGTGAGTCTTGGCCACCTACCTCCCACTTAAAGGCTTTCTCCTGCACACATCATACAAACACACAAAGAGTAGTGCAAATCTGAAGGCTTGTGTTAACCAGCAGTAAAGATTCAATGCTACATCAGCAGTTTTTCACCTAAAACAATGTGTTTGTCTGAAACCATTTATCATGGGCTTTTGTTTTTTTTGGATTCATCTTTAAACAAATGTGAACTTAAATCTTCCAAAAATACACTCCTCCTTTTTCTGAGATACTTGCAGTTTAAAAAGTGTCTGTTTGAACTTTTTTGCGTAAAGTCTTTTTTTTTTTTTACAGTGTAAGCAGATTGTGATGAACTTCGATACTCACAGGTACTGTGCTGCGGAAGCAGGGAGTTTAGCTGGTAGATCTGGACTCCAAGGCATCTCAGTAGTTTGTTGTGTCACACAGTTGGCCTGGTCACCATCAGGGTTGCATCTGACAAACTTATACACAGCTTTCCTTGGAGCTCCTGTGAAGATGTTCAGTCATTGTTTAGTTTTTGTGATTTCAGAATATTGAACCAACATTAAGCAATAAACGGCTGATTGGTGTCCAGTAAATTTTTCCTCTAGAGATGATTAAAACAGGAAGTATTGCTACTTTAGCTGTTTTCTCAACACATTACCAAACCGTGATCACAAGACTGATCTGCTGTTGAAAACAGTTTGAGACTAAAGTGTTTCTTCACTTTGTCTTGCTAAAGGTTTGTGCAAAAATGTGAGTTCATATATTGGGATTGTGCATGCTTGAAAATAAAAGGTAAGGTAATTCAAAAACAGAACTTTTTTAGTGACTTGTGCTAGTATTATTGTGGGTTCTGCTCAGTATTAAGGTCATAAAGTTTTAAAAAAATGTCGGACGATGACTAACACAACTTAACTTTATGAATAAAATGAGCTGTTTTGTGTCAAAAAGGCAAATAATTTCAAATAAGACCTAATTATCCTTATGGAAATTTGTTAGTAGATACAAAACTATATGCGCTTGTTAAAAAAACATGTATAAAAACCCCAATATGTCAGAGGTTCTAAAACTTTGTTTCCATATGTAATTGGAAAAAAAAACCCACACTGTCAAACACCCACAAATCTACAGACACGCATTAGACCTAGTTCCCTTTTTAATACACAGAAAAAAAAAACCAAAATCCCCTTAAGATGAACTCATCTGTTTTTAACACAGCTTCACAAACATAAATGCTTTTCCTTTTTGTTTTCCTCAGATCAGATCAGATGAGTGGTATTGCATAATGACATCTGATAGTAATGACTTTATAAGGACTGATTTGGGAGACTTTTTTGTCAAATTGGGTGTTTGGAAATGTTTTTTTAAGATGAGTGAAAGTTAATCCTACTAATGAGATTACTCTCACATAAAGTCAGATTAATAACAATAACGGTTTTTACTTTTGATTTTACTATAAAAAAACAGATCTTGTTAAATCCTTCAGGTTAAATTCCTCTGAGATGTGATCAGTAGATTATTTAGGCTCAAGAAAAGAATTTCAACTGTTTATTTCTTGATCAAATAAGTGGATAAAGTTTTTTCTTACCTTTTCCGTTATGAAAAGCAAGGCAGCAGATAAGAAGAAGAAAAACTGCTTTCATTGTTAATCTGATCTTTCTTTTTTTATCTAGTTAAAAACAGAATCTGACACTTCTGTACTTGTTGTTGCTTCTTTTGGTGGTGAAAAGTGAGTGTAAACTGTGTGAGATGGGTTAGATTTCTTCAGAAGAGCTCAACCCTTTCAGTGCGTCATAGTTTCCTGAGCTGAAGAACATCTTAGATGGAAACTCATTGCATTTCTGCGCTGCGTCAGAAACAGATAGCAGGTCAGAGTTTGCGCAACAATTCAGTAAAGCAGGGGAAATGGAAGTTAGATAAACAGCTAAGATCTAAATCTATGCTTTTTCTCCTGATAGAGGATCATTAAAGATGTTTTTTTTGGTCAGATTTTGATGTCCATGCAACCTTTTCTGACTCACTCTATTTCGGCTCTTGATTATCAGATTAAAAACATGTCTAATTAACTTTTAACATACAACTGATAGTTTCTGAGGTGTTTTAGTCCCAATTTGATATACTTAAACTACGTTTGGGTCTTTTTAAGTTGACAGTCTGTTTGAATATTTCTAAAGTTTGATAATCCATTAAGCAGTCCTTAAATTTACTTTCAATTCAATTCTATTTATACTGACCCATATTCACAACACTTGTCTCAACAGGCTTCACATTGTGCCCTCAAACCCTCCTTCTTATTAAAGAAAAACTTTAAAAAAAAAAAAACTGCGGTGGGGAAAAAAAAGAAACCTCATGAGGTTCCAAATGAAGGTGGGATCCCTCGAACAGGACAAGCAGCCAATGTGTCTAAGAATGTTAATTAAATATGAGCTTATTCTACTCTACAGCTTTACGTATATCTGAAGAAATCAGTAGATGGGCTTCAACCTGATTGAAACGGGATGGTAGATCAAGAACAAAGGTCTCAGAGGACAGGAACACAGGATCCATTAGCAATCTGAAACAGAACTCTCCCTAAAGGAGGAGAAACAGAAATGTGGACAACATGTGGATTAAAATGTCCAGTCAGAATGTGAAAACTTAAAGCAATAAAGCATGATTTTCAACAATATTTAGGGCTGCTCTTTATTTATTGCTCTATATTTAGGTTTTGCTCTTTTTTAGCATGATGATATTAGTATCATCATGCTGCAGGATTAACATGATGAGCGAGACCAATATGATATCAGAGTAAAGGGGCGAAATTAACTCCAAAATGAGCCCAATAATTTCATTGTGCAAAAAAGTAAGGATTTAGCAAAAAAAAAAAAAGTTTGGGATCCTAGGAAAAAATATGAGAAAAACAAAAGACTTTCTTACTGAACGCTTTACTAAACCATAAATTATAACATCATAGACGATGACATTTAATGTTGAATCATATAAAAGACTTCAAAGTTGTCTTTGACGTTTAGACTTCCATCTGAAAATCATTTTCAATCTGATAGAATAGAACTGATTCTATATATTATGTCCAAATTATCAGATTGAAAATGATGTCCAGACGGAAGTCTAAACATCTCAATTTTCAAATACATTGTCCAGAAGACAACATTGAAGTCTTTTCTACAATGAATTATTCCCTGGACGAATGAGGGATTACATGGATCAAATGTTGGAAACAAATTATTCAGCTGTTACATTAAAATACTTAGTTGATCAATAATATGTACCAGAAGAATTAGAATAGAGGCAGCAAAAAAAAGAGAAGAAGAAGGAAACAACAGGGAAACATATTACCACTGATTAGGTTAAGAGGGAACAGGCCTTGGTGTGCAGAGAAAACAACCAAAAATCACCAAGAGACACATTAGAAAAAAATCAGGATGTCCGCCTCTCACTTGCTGTGTGGCATCCGGAATAATTCTATTTACATGTAAACAATATCCAGGCTAAATCTATTCAGAGAGAAACTGCAAATCCATTAAAAACTGTGGTCACATAAAACAAAAATACAAAGAAAATGTGAAACTCTTCTGGAAAATCCCAGACCTCATTTAGTTTTGACTAAAGCCAGAGAGATCAAAAGAGAAGTTTGGGACTTTTGGTTCAAAAATGCAAATTTCTGAATGTACTCCTATTAGTGCTACAAATACAGTGGAACTGGCACACATCGCATCAACACACTCCAGGCCAGCAGGCCATAATTCACCTCTAAATCATGTTTGCAGAATTGTGACTGTGTGTCTTGGACTGTGAGGTGCAGAAGAGGTTGTAGCTGTAAATCGATCACTACCTTTGGGTTTTAGTTCAAAACAATCCAAACTTGTACGTGTTGTGCTCATGCACAGAGGTTAGATATACATTAAGTTCTCACATAAACAACTCCGAGGTCTGAAATGTGCTCTCTTCTCCACCCCGTGTTGCTCTTTTTTCAACTGTCACATAAGTGCAAAACTGAAGGAAGTGGTAACATCAGTTGCTATCAATTTCTTTCAGGAAATGACATTGTAGCTTTACTCAACTCTCTACTTAACCACACACCCATGAATGCAGACATAAATACAGCAAATGATAAATACATGGTTCAACTCAACGTATGTATTATTTTGTTTAAAAATTTGTCAGGTTTTTTTTTTTTTTCTCTGTTTTAATCACTGTGATGACACATGTACAAACTGTTATTGACTTAATCCTAGTTGATAAATTACAGACAGATTTAGTTCTTTCTTTCTGAAGCAGCTGACACTTCTCAATTCTTATCCTGGTTCTCATTCCCACTCGTCAAATTATGTAGAAACAAATCCATTGTCTGAGTAACTGGAGTTTATGACAGGACAGACATGGCTATTTTCACTCTCTGAGAAAGAGAAGCACAATTAAGATAAACACAACAGAGTTTTAGTTGTTTGAAAAGAAGATTAGAGGTCCTAAAACACAACACGAAGCAACATAACTGGCTGATTAATGGTACTAACACACCTTTTCTTGTTATTTCTACATGCCATTAATCTGCTAATGTCTGTCCAACATCATAAATATCAATAAAATTGTGTCATCCAAACCCTGTTTTGTCTGATCCCTTAAGAAAAAGTTAAGCTCGGTCTGTTTTGAAGCTGTATGAGGCTGCATGACATAAAAGTTTTATTGGAAACAAATAAAACTATCGGTTTACAAGTCGATCTACTGTGGTAGAAGTTCCCAAGCCCACCCATGGTCACCAGCTGTGGGTGGTGACCGAAAGAATGAGATCGCGGAAACAAGTGGCTGAAATGAGCTTCCTCCGCAGGGTTGCTGGGCTCTTACTCAAAGATTGGGTGAGGAGTTCTGCCAACCGGGAGGAGTTCGGAGAAAAGCTGCTCCTCCTCCAGGTCGAGAGAAGCCAGATGGGGTGGTTCAGGCATCTGGTCAGGATATCTCCCAAGCGCCTCGCTGGTGAGGTATTTTGGGTATGTCCCAACTGGAGGAGACCAGAAGGCAGACTCTGGACCTGCTGGAGAGACTATGTCTCACAGCTGGCTGGGGAACGACTCGGGATCCTTTCGGGTGAGCGGGAGGATGCAGCTGGCGTGAGAGAAGCCTGGGCGTCCCGTCTTAGGCTGTTGCCCCCGCGACTTGGCCCCGGATAAGCGGAAGACGACGGATCGGTACAAAATACTTGACCTGACCTTTTACCAATCCAGAGGTAAGGTAAAAACAGAAAAAAAGAAACTCAACCAATTGATATGGTAAATTTAACAAGTTGAATTTGGAAGGATTTTATTATTAAATACATCTTGATCTATTAGTTTAAGATGATTACATTTTCTAGGTTTAAATAAAGACATTATGATGTCCCAGAATACTTTAATGGCATGACAGAACCACTGTTTATTAATTTTCATTCTTTTTTTCTGATTTAAGTCCATTCTCTGAAACTTTTTGAATGTCCAATCCACTACTCCAAACTAATCTCTACATTAGTTGCCATCTTCAGAAGTTACCTGGAGATATTTATTGATCTTATTTTAGATAGAATCAAGAAGTTGATCTGCGGATCTAAACATCAGATCCCCTCATCTCCACCAGTTGAAAGTTGTGCATCAATATCTTTGCACCACATATCTTTAAGGAAACCTCAGAGTAGTTTCATGTCCGTGTGATATGCTTTTCACGAGGCAGTTAAACGTGATCTTTTTTTCAATGAGTTTCTTTAAAAGATTTAATCTGCTTCTCACTTTTTGCAGCAAACAAAAGATTTTAATACTTATTTAAAATATTTGTTTCAGACAGTTTTATATTTTACATCGATCTGTCCCAATAAGACATGCACTTTAGGTGTCCAAAAAGAGGAGAGTTTTTAAAAAATTAATTTGATAGAAATTCGTTCAATTTGTTCCATCGTCTTCCGCTTATCTGGAGCCGGGTCGCAGGGGCAACACCCTCAGACGGGAAGCCCAGGCTTCTCTCACCCCAGCTGCATCCTCCAGCTCACCAGGAAGGATCCAGAGTCGTTCCCCAGCCAGCTGTGGGACATAGTCTCTCCAGCAGGTCCGGGGTCTGCCTCTTGGTCTCCTAACCGGTGGGATGTACCCGAAACACCTCACCAGCAAGGTGCTTGGGGGGGCATCCTGACCAGAAGCCTAAACCACCCCATCTGGCTCCTCTCGACCTGGAGGAGGAGCGGCTCAACACAGAGCTCCTCACCCGATCACTGAGTGATAGAAACTCACGTGAACAGTTTCAGACATTTCATAGTTTTTATTCGACACAGATTAACCATTTGATGAATTTAAAGTCCTGGTAAAGAAATCTTAAGGACATTTTGTTATTTAAGAGAGTATATTTTTTTTCCTGTAATCCCACTATGTTGGTTAAATTTTGTTCTAAATATGAACCTACAGTTCACACAGTTTCATGTACAGGTTGACACGAATTTATACACAAAAACTCTTCAAAATAAAAGCTGGAATTTAGATTGATCTTTTTCTGCATCATCTCCACTATTTCTCACTTTTTTATAATTAAAATCACAACCTATTAAATTGTATCTATTCGTAAGAGACAAACAGATGTATTTTATAAAAAAAAAAAAAAAACACATAAAGAACAAATTGTTTATCACTAGGACACATTAATATGTATAGAAGAAGACACGTAGTGCAATTAATTAAAAAAATAAATATAAAGAAGGGATCGTCATAAAGTTTTTGAAAGAAATTGAATTCATCCGTAGAAGCAATAAGTTACGGATTTAACCTGTTTTATTGTTGTAAATATAACCATGCTCTAATTAAACACCTCCACATGTTCTCATTTGACACTAATTACATGTTATCCAGAGTAAGCAAGTGTGTGTTTGTTAAATTATAATCACAAGTTTGTTACACATACGTATGAGGGCGCAAATGTTTTGTACAGCTTGTCATGTGATCACCAGGCCTATGAAAGCAGCATGCTGATTAAACAACAGAAAGAAATTACGACAGGAGTCTAAATTCTATTTTTTTATCTTGGTGAATTTAGATCGGCACATTTGGGTAAGTTTAACAAGCGAATAATCTCAGTTATTTGCAGCCATCCTCATTTTCAGACGATTGATTTTGAGAGGGAGGAGGCCGACCATTTCTTTGCTCAGCTCCAGTTCTGTCTCCACTGCAGGTGCATCATCAGGGTGGGCTTCACAATACTGCACCACGTACCTACAGAGAAAATGAAACACTTTGTCACACAGCTGGATGAGTTAATGTTAATTTCCGTTTTGTGAAGTTTATGCATGGCCGGTGTCCTGATGAGATCTGCGACCATCGAGATCTGGGACTTTGCGCCTCTGCGCATGCTCAGAACGCGTCACTCCCACCCCCTTTCAGATGACCTAAACATCAAGATCTGCAACCTGGCGTAATTAGCGCTTTTTTGCACCTGGTCTGCATTTTTCAACTAAAACATCTATAATTTTAAAAGGTACAAGTGTTTTTTAATTGTTTAATGTCTACAATTTTTAGGTTCTGCGCCCGGTTATTCACTTCCGGCTGTTTCAGTGAGGCCGCAGATCTTGTCACCAGGTCGGTGGGGGGCAACAGCCTCAAATTGGAAGCCCGGGCTTCTCTTAACCCGGCTGCATCCTCCAGCTCACCTGGGAGGATCCTGAATCGTTCCCCAGCCAGCTGTGAGACATAGTCTCTCCAGCGGGTCCATGCTCTGCCTCTGGGTCTCCTACCGGGCAGACGTGCTCTAACCACCCCACCAGTGAGGCATCCTGCATCCTTAACCTCCCCAACTAGCTTCTCTAGACCCCTATCTCTGAGTGAAAGCCCAGCCACCCTGTGGAGGAAGCTCATTTTGACCGCTACATTACTGTTAGTGTCACTTATTAAAGGAATATTTTTTTAGCAATTTACTTGTAGTTTTCCAGAGATCTGTTGAGATTATCCAGTTGGACGGTGGGCGAAGAGCTGATGAGTTTGCTGTGAAGTCGAGCGACTCGGAATCGGGCCACCAGAGCTGGTCTGAGCACCTCCTCCTCAAGGTGTTCAGGAAACTTCCCCTCAGGTGAACACATGGAGTCCAGGAACATCTGGTAAAACCTGGAAAGGTTGAACGTGATCATGAGTGGATTAACACGGAGCCAGACGGAGGTCCTCACATGAAAATGAATTCTTACTTTGCAGAAGAAGAGCAGAGATGGTTAAATTTCTTAATAGTGTGGTTGTCTAAAGATTGTGAATCTGCTTGTCTGTTGGCGAGAGTCAATTTCAGGTCCATCATTTCATTGTAAGTCTCTGCAAGCTCAAACATCAGCTGTCTGCGGATCAGTAGGTAGTACTGCGCGTTCAGATCTAAACAAAGAAGAAAGAATTTTTCAGGAGATGAAACTGTATTAAATTAAAAAGTAAAAGGGGGGATATGTGCTTTTGTGGGGTAATAATTCTTGTCTTGTAGCATAAACTTAGACATACATAGTATCTTTTAGCTCAGAAATACAATATTTGCCAAAAGATTTTTTGTTTTTGACCTCATGGCTCTATAAACTTTGTTTGAGGTTGCAAATGTAGCATAAAATGCATCAAGTCAGCATAGTTTGTAAATTTACATAAAAAACAACACCCCCTGTTAGGACTGAGCATGAGCAGAACACAGGCACAGAAACACCTGCTTATAGAACAAAACTATTCTTATTATCCAGCTGAACAATATTCCCCAAAGATCTTTTATGGAGTTTAAATGTAACTTTAAATCAAAATGTTGGCAGGTTTATGACTGTTTCTGAGCATCATTGTAAAAATGAGAACTTGGTACCGTTGCAGATGGGCTCCAACATGTCCACTCTCCTCTTGTGCATCTTGCAGCGTCTCTCCAGGTCCTCTTCAAAGAAAGCCAGAGCCCGAAACAAACTACTGTGATCCTGCAAAATCTCTATGTGATCCGTAACGTATCCGTCCATCTGGAAGTACTCCTTGGCCTTAGAAAACAGAAAAAGAATCAAAAAATTACCTGACGAAGAAACCACCCGAGCTGATGACACAAACATATATTTAAAGGCAACCACATCAAATAGGAAGAAAGAAAATCTGTTATTTGCTATATGTTTCTTAAGGAAGCTCATAAAATGATTGCAGGTGAGTTTGTGTGGGATGAAAAAAAAATGCAATGGCTAAACAATTATTCTCTATACATTTTTTTATTTCACTAATTTTTATTCTAATCAAATATTCTTGTTTCACCAAATTTGCAAAGAAATTAGCATAGAAAAATAATTAGAAAATATAATCACTGGCGTTAGAAAAACTCATCCAAAGATTTTTTTTCCCAACTAAAGTAAAGTTAATGTTCCGTTTCGTTGTCTTTCGCTCATCAGGGGCCGAGTCGGGTGGGCAACAGCCTCAGACGGGAAGCCCAGGCTTCTCCCACCCCAGCTGCATCCTCCAGCTCACCCGGAAGGATCCTGAGTTGTTCCCCGGGGTTCCAGGGTCTGCCTCTTGGTCTACTCCAAGTGGAACGTGCCCGAAACACCTCACCAGCGAGGCGCTCGGGGGGGCATCTACCACCCTATTTGGCTTCTCTCTACCAAGAGGAGGAGCAGCTCGACACCGAGCTCCTCTCGGATGGCGGAGCTCCTCACCTGATCTCTGAGTGAGAGCCCAGCCACCCTGCGGAGGAAGCTCATTTCGGCCGCCTGAATCTGGAATATCATTCTTTCGGCCACCAGCATAGGTGAGGGTGGGCAAAGTTAATTTTTCACAAAAAAATTACAAAACTTTGCAGTCTTGGTGATATTAGTTGTCAACAAAAAAATATGGTATTGTGGGAGATTTGGTTTGTGTGTGTGTGGTTTGTTTGTTTACCTGTGTGACGTAGTTCTGTCCCACCAGGAAAACAGACCTTGCCTCAGTGAAGTCCAGAGGAAACAAGCACAACACCTGTAAGGCAGAAGATTGAGTGGCTTTTCAGTCCCTTTTACATTTAATCACAAACTACATTTTAAAAAAAAAAAAAAAACCTCACATTTAGTCGAAAAAAAGTTGAAAAAGATAAAATAAGCCGATAAGTTCTCAAAACTTTTTGGATGCTTCAAAACATGTAAGTATTTATCACAAGAAACTTCTCTGAAACCGTGGTCATGGTTGATTACCTGACATTCGAAGACTCATCAGTGTTATCCACGATTGCAATGTTTTGCTTATGCATCTAATCAAGTATTTTTTTTTTCTTTTTCATCGCTTTTCATAGCGATGAAATTGTCCACCTTCATCGCTATCTGGTGGTGAGGGTGTGTAACAAGATTTTTTTAAAACATCAAATATCCGTTTTATCTCTATCCATCTGCATGAGGAAGTGCCGCAAATGGCTGCACATCCTCAGTGTCCTGGCTTTGTAACTCGTATGTATTTGTCTGTGTTTATTTTAAATGGAGTATTCTGGAATTGTAATCTCGTTCCCTTGTCGAGTAGTTACAATTACCTCTTTGGTATTTTTTATGTTCTTTTTTTAACAAGTGGAAATATTTAAAGTGATATTATGTTTTGTTAGCGTTCACAATTCAGAAAAAATCAGGCACAACTGACCTTTTCTTCCAAACTAGCAATGGAGTCAAATGTGTCTTCAGAGCCAAAGAGTAAAGCACTCTTCCTCCCTTTCTCTTCTTCCTCTTCTTCTTGTCTTCTTGCTCTCTTCAGCTCATCTTGACGATCAGTGTCCAGCTCACCGATGTTGTCCTGCAGACACCGAATGCATTCTCAGAAAAAAAACAAACTAGAGCATGCAGAAGAGATGCACAATTCAACACAACAGTCAATTTTCAAAGAATAATTCATTTAAAAAACACAGTTAGATGCACTACCTCCAGCAGTTTCTTGGCATCCTGCAGCAGATTTAGACAATATTTTATCCAACATCTTGCAATCTCAGCTCTTTTCTGTCTTAGATGTTCCCGGCGTTCACTCTCTGTTTCACCTGAATCAGACAGAAGGGACAAGAAGATCTTATGATGCGTCTCGGTGGTGCCGACCACCTGGCTTGCAATGACTATTTTGGTCAATCTAATGGTGTTTGTTGGCAAAATTAAGCGGATCCCCATGGTTTAAAAGAAGAAAACCAAAATGATAGGCAGCTTAGGTTTCTTAAAGAGCTATTTTATAAAGGCGATATAATTATGTTCTTGTAAATGAGTTCAGTCTGTACTCACTCTCCTGTGCTGCTGCCTCAGAGGGAACTTCTCCTGCCAGTCCAGATATGACAGACGCTGCTGAAAGGCAGTGCCTGCCTTCCATGTATCGCCCCTGAACAAAATGTCAAGCATATAAAAGAATAATGCAGTCTTTATGGTGACGATGATGAAACCAAACTTAACTAAGAATCACCCTGATGATTCTATAAATAATAGGTCAACTTCATAAAAGGCAATGCAGATCCGTCAACTCTAAAGTTATTGTTTGTATCTACTAATGATGCCCTACCTTTGTGATGTAATACTGGGAAAGTGTGGCAGCGTTTAAAGCCCACTCCATTGGGACAAACTGGTTTAATTTCAGCTGTCTCTGCAGGGTGCTGTGGCAGTAAGTGGCAGCACGTTCAGTTTGACCTGAAAGAGTAAACCACCAATAATTAGAACTATCATCAAATAACACATTTAAAGATTATCAAACCAACCAACAATGCAATTCTTACCAAGGTTTTTATAAACTTGAGCAAGGTAGTACATGGTATGGGTGTATGCCAACTCGAACCTGGTTGAAGGAAAGTGTAAATTAGAACAAGAGCAGAAAATAAAAGAACAAAATATTGCATGTGACATGTTGGTGGATTTTACTTTTTGGTTCTTTCCTGGTGGGTTAGCAAGTTTTCCTCAGTGCAAAAGTACTCCGTCATATCAGTAGG
Organism: Neostethus bicornis; assembly: GCA_902685375.1. NCBI lineage: Eukaryota > Metazoa > Chordata > Actinopteri > Atheriniformes > Phallostethidae > Neostethus > Neostethus bicornis. The sequence continues at coordinate 28,507,423 of LR738543.1, forward strand.
TGGAGTCCCATCCTAAAAAACAAGAATAAGAAGCACAAAGCACAATGACAGTACGGGAGGTCATTTTAAAAAAAGACTACCTAAAAGTAAAACGACAAAAAGGAAAAAAATCTTAATCTAACTTCTTCTTCTTCTCCTTTCGGCATTTCCCTTCAGGGGTCGCCACAGCAAGTCAGTTTCTTCCATCTAACCCTATCTGCTTCATCCTCTTCAGTCACGCCAACTATCTTCATGTCTTCCTTCACTGTATCCATGAACCTCCTCTTTGGTCTTCCTCTAGCCCTCTTTCCTGGTGGTTCCAAATCCAGCATCCTTCTGCCGATGTACTCGGTCTCTCTCCTCTGTACATGTCCAAACCATCTCAGTCTGGCCTCCCGGACTTTATCTCCAAAACCTCTAACATGTGCTGTTCCTCTGATATACTCATTTCTGATCCAGTCCATCCTGGTAACTCCCAGAGAGATCCTCAGCATCTTCATCTCTGCTACCTCCATCTTAATCTAACTAACAAAGTAATTTATATTAAAAAAATACATTTCAATGCAAATTAGATGATCATAAACCAGGCATGGACAAACTACGGCCCGCGGGTCACATGCGGCCCTTTAAACGTTTTAATCCCTCCCGCCAAACTCAATTTCTAAAAATAAACTTTGCTCATATTTTATTTTTCCTGCAATTCTGTTGTTTCCTCACTAGATGGCGCACTCTGGATATATTGGCTTTATTGAGAAAACAACAACACCGCTCCCATTAAAATGTGTGTGCTCCTTGATGCGCACGCTGTCAAAATAAATAGTGTGCACAGATATGGAAAGCCATTGGGCCCAATACACACACGTAAACAAGCGTGTTAGATGTTACAACAAGCGCTTAGATTTCAAACCTAGCGTCGCTAAATGCGCGTTTTTAACCGCTATCGCACAAGATTTCAGACCCAGCGCTGCTAGATTTGAAATTTACCCCTCTTGATGTAACATTTAGCGTGCTAGTTTAAAATCTAGCGCACTATTCTATCGGTCTAATCTAGCGGTTACCAAAGCATGCCATCCATCTGCTTCTGTTCCGGCCCACTTATCAAATGTCAGACCTCAATGTGGCCCACGGACCAAAAAGTTTGCCCACCCCTGTTGTAAACTGATTATAAATGATGAGGGATTTGCACACCCTGGGAGAGTTTAAGGATGAGTACAAACTTTTTGCTTGTCACTAATAATTACTAAATCTTGCCCAAACAAATTTACCTTTAAACAGAAAACAAAATGCCACTGCCAACTGCAACTGAGTTGATGAATGGAAAGAAAAACTTGAACGAAACAACAATTTTAGACAAGTAGATGTAGAAACGTACCTCCTTCATGTAACGCTGATAGATGGACTCTGCTGTTTCTAGAAAACCTTGGGCCATCTCTGTCTCATCTCGACCCGCCCAAAGGATGCCCAACTGGTTCTGAAAGCAAAAAGGCAACAACATAATTCACAAAGCTCCTCGCCCTATATCTGAGAGACAGCCCAGCCACCCTGCAAAAGAAGCTCATTCTGGTCACTTGTATCAGTGATCTTGATGTTTTGGTCACCAACCAGTTGTTGGTGACCATGGTGAGGGTGGGAACGTAGATCAACTGGTAAATAGAGTGCTTTGCTTTTCAGCTCAGCTCTTTCTTTACCATGACAGACCAATGCAGCATCCTAATTATTGCTGATGCTGCACCGATCCATCTGTTTATTTGTGTTCAACAGACAATTTGAGCATTAAAAGTGGATTACATTAATGGACTGTAACATCAAATTTGAGAGCCTTTAATTTGGAAAATAGCTGATTTAAATTGAGAATAAGTAGACATTCTTGTGGCTTTTCTTTGGAATAAATACTGGTTTTGCTCCCAGATTTCTACACTAAAATACAAATAAGCCAGACATCTCAAGTTATTCCACTTCCCTAGAGCTAGCTTATGAAGCCGAGGACCTGACCACCAGGGTCCATGTCGTTGGCTGCCACCTATCTCCTCCTTCACCCGACTCCTTTGGCCCCTCCTGCAGGTGGTGAGTCCACTGGAAGGGACTTGACTCACCTTGGCCGGGCCCATGTGTCCTGTTTGGGCAAAGCCCAGCCGAACCCCATGGGTAAAAGCCTGGCCACCAGGCGCTCCCTCTCGTGCCCCACCCTCGGGCTTAGCTCAAAGGGTGGCTGGGCTCTCACTCAGAGATCGGGTGGGGAGTTCTGCCATCCGGGAGGAGTTCAGTGTCGAGCTACTCCTCCTCTAGGTCGAGAGAAGCCAGATGGGGTGGTTCAGGCATCTGGTGAGGATGCCCCGCCCCGAGTGCCTCGCTGGTGAGGTGTTTCGGGCACGTGGGACACGCTGGAGAGACTAGTCTCACAACTGGTTGGGGAACGACTTGGGATCCTTATGGGTGAGCTGGAGGATGCAGCTGGGGTGAGAGAAGCCTGGGCTTCCCGTGAGGCTGTTGCCCCCGCGACCCGACCCCAGATTAGCGGAAGACGACAGAACCCACAAAATGACATGTTTTCAAGCCACATCGTGATTGTACATTCTGGTTACTGAAGTGAACTGGTTACCTCTCCTGACGTCACGGTTCATTATAAATTGACCGCGCATGCGCAATCTTTGAGATCTTCAAAATGGCCAATTGATGCAGTTTTTAAGTACTCAGTACCGTGTGTAAGAGGATTGAATAATATAGAAAATACCACGTATTTAAAACATTCCTGAAGGGAAGTTAAACTACAAATGATCTGATCAGAATATGTTTACGGGATTATTACCCTGACGTGAATAAAGAGCGACACATTATCTGATGAAACTCTGCATTTCTCCACATGTTTAATGCAGTTCATCAGATGCTCCTGTCCTGCTGACAGCTCCTCCGTGTCCACATGGTTCACTCCGAGGTAATACTCCACAGCTCCCAGTTTGGCTGCCCGTAAGCCAGCAGGAGAATCCCCGCAGAATCCTCTGCTGAACACATCCTCTGTCAGGCCGTCTACAGGCTGCTCTAACGGCCGCTGATCGCTGCTCTCTCCAGATTCTCCATCACCAGGTTCTAGATTCTTTAGAGAACAGTAGATCTCTCGGAGGAGTTCTCGAGCTTTGTATTTGGAACGAAACGGATCGTTTTCTGGGTCTTTACGTGATTCTATCTCGGTGAGATTTTGGGCGTTGGTGAATTTGTCGCAGATGTTTCTCCACTCATCGCTATGGATGGACGCCATGTTGGTTTTCTCTCATGTCACATGAACAGGATTTTTGTTTTGTTTTCACTTGTGTTGAAATGCTGCCCCCTGTTGGTTGGATTTAGTTAACCGTTAAACGTCTGTTTATCAAGACTTTTTTTTTTTTTTTTACAAATGACAATGCAATTATTTTTTTAATTAAATAGATACTTGTAAAAAAAAGTGATTCTTTTCCAATGCCCAACTGGAAACTCAAGTGAGAGATTTTAGCTCAAGTGGGGTGTGACATCCACAACAATCAGAACGCTGCATCGATCCATTGTGGTAAAAAAAAAAAAAAAAAGAGCTGAGCCGAAAAGCAAAGCTCTCAATGCACTAAAAGATCTACGTTCCCACCCTCACCTATTGTCACCAGCTGTGGGTGGAGACCAAAAGAACGAGATCACAGATACAAGCGGCCAAAATGAGCTTCCTCAGCAGGGTGGCTGGGTTCTCACTCAGAGATTTGGTGAGGAGTTCTGTCATCCAGGAGGAGCTCGGGGTAGAGCCTTAAGAGAAGCCAGATGGGGTAGTTCGATCCCCACTGCCCTAGTTGGTGTAAGTGGTTCAGAAAATAAAACTGAACTGACATCTTTCAAAAGAAAGTTTCTGTGTTAATGTATTGCTTTATTGACAGGAGCAAAAATAAAAATTCTTGCACAAATAATGGGCTTCTATAGAATTTATTTAAATAAATTTACAGGAACCACAAATTAATCAGAGAAAATTCAATTATTCAAACAACAATCATAAGTTAATGTGAATGATGAATTATTTGAAGCAACTCGACATGTTTGGTCAGCACCAAAAGAAAGCAGCTTTTTCTGCTCAATTTTCTAGAATGAAGAACTGTTTGATGCTTACTTTCAAATTGTATATAGCCCTAGACTACATTTAGGAATTGTTTGTTTTATGCACTAAAGAGAAAAAAAAACACATGAATGAAAATTTTCTTGCTAAAAAATGCTATTTCGCACTGAGTTAAACTTGTGTTTTCTACAAATTATTTGCCAAGTAGGATACAATAATCAGATATATTGACAATGCAACCATCACAAACCAGTGTGCAAGGCATCCAAATGACAGGCCGGTGAGCTTGGTGTACATTCTTCCACATTAAAATATGATGTACCCTATTGGATGTCGGTTAAAAAAAAAATCTCAGCAGTTTATTTTTGTTATTGTACTAATTAGGGACAGATTTGGTAACATCAAGTTTTTTTCTCTTAGAAAAAAAAAGATAAAAGTGCAGTAGTTTTTCTCAATTAGATAAGATGTTTAAATGAATTGGTTGTGATGTGTTACAGGAGCCTTCGAGCCGTCTGTGGTCGTCTGGTATCTGTTTCCCTCTGTCACTAGGATCCCATCTTCTTCTCCATGCTAAAACAATGGAAAAAAAAGAAAAAAAAGAAATGGGTTTCAATATCATTCATAAAACTTTATTAGTGGAAAATTTGTTAGAGTTGCACGGTTATAGTTAAATGTGCACATGATTTTTTTTGTCTACTACTCAGATGAGCACATGGAGAAGTTCATGGTGCTCACTAAGTTTCATGGTGCTCAGCGAGTTGCAATTATATTTTTTTAAATTACGACTAGATCAACAGATAGATCGGTGCGGCGTTAGCAATAATCCGGGTGCTGCATCGGTTTGACGTGGTAAACAAAAAGTTGAGCCGAAAAGCAAAGCTCTCGATTTACCAGTCGATTTACGTTGCTATCCTCACCTATGATCACCGGTTGTAGTTTGTGACCGAAAGAACAAGATTATGAATACAGGGGGCTGAAATGAGCTTGCTGGGCACTTGCTCAGAGATAAAAGATCTGCCATCCGGGAGGAGCTCCTCCGGGTTGAGAAAAACCAGATGGGGTGATCCGGGTCTCTGGTTGAGATGCCTCCTGAACGCCTCACTGGTGAGGTGTTTCAGGAATGTCCCAACAGGAGGAGACCCAGAAGTAGACCCAGAACCTGCTGGGGAGACTTTGTCTCACAGCTGGCCGGGGAACGACTCGGGATCCTCCCGGGGTGAGCTGGAGGATGCAGGCGGGGTGAGAGAAGCCTGGTCTTTTCGTCTGAGGTTGTTGCCACCGCAACCCAGCCCCGGATAAACGGAAGATAATAAAACTACTAGTTCACATTATCTAAAAACCTTTTTAAGATCTAAAAAAATGATGGGTTTTTGTTTCCTTTTTCTGTGATAATGTGAAACTTGCAGGAGCATTTTTCAGTCCTTAGCCTTGTATGTCAGTATGGTTAACGTTAGACAATGCATGTGCATTTGCGCATTAGTTATGTGCACCTATGTTTATTATTACATTTTCATCCTACCTAATGTTCGATGTGATAATAAATTGATATAGGTCAATATGTAGCAGAGCCAGAATAATGTGAAAAAAAAGTTGCATGACATGCAGGTATAATAACAATGCAGAGAATATGTCTCACTTGTATTTGATGAGACGACTGGCCTGGATTAGTTGTGCGGACTCGTTGGTCAAGTGACAAGCAAAGAGTAACCAGTTGCGTGGTTGAACCTTGTAAGCGAACCTCATAAAGAGCAGTGAATAACAGCACAGAGCTGGGAGAAGAAAAAAAAATAAAAACGTGCAAAAATCAGTTTGTTAGAACACTTTACAATGAAGCTCTGATCAAGCTCTAGTGCCGTTCCTAATTAAGCATGGTTACACAACACAAAATAAAAATGATGTGCAATTGTGTATAATTTAAGCATAATGAAATATTTACACTTAACTTTTTTACAACACAATTCAATTCAATCTGATGTTGAACGTTACCATTTAAACAAGATAAGATGGGTTACTTAGATCTTTACAATAATAAACATAGACATATTAAAAACTTACCAAACGTCATCCTGCCACTGATAATTTCAGGGCTCTTCTTCATATCTGAGATAGCAGCTATAGGAAGACCCCAGTTTGCTACAGGACCCCAAAAATGCTGTGGAAGAAAACCCCCAAGACAAATACATTTAAACCAAATATGACATATGATCCAAATAATAATAAATACAATTACAAAGTGAAAATCACTTGTTTCACTTTATTGATGGATTAAAAACATGTAGATTATGGATCACATAGACATTTGCAATTAACAATGTAGACATAATGAAAATTAAAGCCTTACCGTACTGTTGGAAGGTTTTCATCCATTTATGTTGCCACATACAAGAGGAATAAAAAAAAAAAGAAATCAGACATATGAGATTAAACATCACCTTTATGCACACTCTGTCTGTAAAATGCTTAGTAATAGATTACAAATGAGATCACTTGTTTTTTGCTTTATGTTCACATTATTACTTTTATTTTTTAACATTTTATCCCTTATCTTTGTATAATTCCATACTATTTCTTTCTTCTTTTTTTCATGATGGTACGATATCACACAAATTTCCCAGGTGTAGGAAATCAATGATGTACTTATAAAAGGAACACTTAAAATGACAAATAAATAGAACAAAATTGCAATCCCGGGGTTTTTTTTTGTCCTCTAACCAATGAAGATGACCTGATAGCATCTCTGATACCAATACAAACAAAGTTAACCTTGAATCGATTTAAAAATTCTACCTTTAACCTACTTAGAATTTAGCTTTATGGCTAATCTGAAACAAACTAAACCCCAGAAAATCATAATATAAAAACATTTAGAAAAATCAAAGCCATATATTAAAATTTATAATTATTTCTAAGATATTTGAGAGACTGATTGACTATTTATGAGTAACTCCAAAAAAAGAAAAAAAAATTCATTTCAGTTGGAATTCTCTTCCTATTTATATGAATGCAATTCAGAGAACAATCGCCCTTGAAAACTGGCAAGTGTAAATGCTTCTGAAGTAATTTTTATTACATTAATTAGATAAAAGTATTTTTTAAACCGTTTGTGCTCCTTTTTTTTTACTCAGTCAAAGCTAACAGTCTGGTTTTAACACTTAGCAGTTAAACTTACCTCATTAAATAATCCCGGAAGTCTTTACTCTTGAGGTGGTCGAAAGCTTTCCGTGCAATTGTCCCTGCCATGGTTTAACGTTGTGTAAAGTAATGTTTTACTTTTAAAAATGCGTTATTTTTCAGTTCTCTGAAGGACAAATGGAAGCTTTCACCTCAGAGGACGAGATGTCAAATTTCTAACCACAACACCACTGCTTTACGGCACTCTCCTGAACTGTATAAAGCACGACAACATCACTTCACTGACGGCAGTCCCCTTTCAACACTCATTTTAGCGCCATCTTCTGGATTGTTTCTGTCATAACACAAATCTAAGCACAAAATAGAAAATTAAGGTGACAAAAAAAGGAGTAATTTAAACTTTTTTAAAACTAAATTTTGAGGCGATTGTTGAATGTGTCAAATTGTTATTAATTCAGAAAAATGATTTAATATGAATTTACCGATGTGATTTTGGATTAATATAGTAGACTAATAACTTAGACTAATCTAATATTTTTTATATATTTGTTGTTCAAATATTTTATTGGTTTCAAGACCTACATAAAACCCAAAGTCAACATATCAACACGACAAAAAAAAGGGACTATTCTAAATGCTCCAAATTGGGAGTTGATTGGTGAATGTGTCATATTGTATTTTCTTATTTCAGAAATAGGATTTAATATAATTTACAAATGACAGCATGGATGGGGCTGCATGGTGGCCTCACAACTAGAAGGTCGGGGTCGGAGTCCTAGTGAGGAAGCAAGGCTTGAAACACAGGCCTTTCTGTGTGGAGTTTACATATTCTCCCTGAGTATTTGGGTATTTTCTTTGGGAACTCTAGTTTCCACCCATCCTAAGAAAACCTGCCTGTTAGGTTGATTGGCCATTATGAAATTGCCCCGGGGAATGAGTGCGTGTGCGTCATGTCTTTGGCCTAGGCTGCAACAGACTAGCGACCTGTTTGAGGTGTACCCTGCCGTTCGCCTGAAATCAGCTAGGATAGGTTCAGGCATCCCCCACTACTCTAAGCGGTAGTTGTGGATGCACCACCACGACTAAGTGTTGGAGAAGTTTCTCCAAAAATTAGATTCTCCACTATTAGATTGAACTTTTTTGTTGTATTCCAACTTTAGTGTGAAATCATACTTAGTGTATAGCGAGAGGGCCAACTCATGGTTAGCTTGTTTTCTAAGCACTGAAGGTGATTGGGTTATGCATGGGTTTTAAAAGCAAATGTACCCTTTCGAAATTTCCGAGGACTGTTATTAAAGAAGTCTTTGTTTAATTTGCTTTCATAAAGTTGTAAACTCGACTTTCATGGAAAATTTCTCCCACCCCTACGGCTCTTTGAAGAAAAAGAATGAAATTATTATTTAAAAGCTTTTCAGAGCAGTTTAGATTGTGAACTAACTTGTTTTTGCCCCACATCCCTGTCAGGGATGAGTGGTTCAAAAGATGAATGGATGTTGTTTTTGCAACTAATTGCTTTTTTTGGTACGGGAGTAGTCAGGGCTTGCAGGGCTGCTTGGTCCTCGTGGTGTTTAGTTGGAAACTATTACCATTAAGAATTTTCCTCTGATAGACATTAACTTTGCACAACTCATCCTCAACAAATGAGAAGCAACATCTCATAATTTTTACAGTTATGTTTTTTTTACTTCTACTTCAACGTTTTTCTGTTGTCATGTTACTTTTAGTACCTTAAAAATTTATCTGGAAAGGTAAATATTTAAGTAAGGCTCTCACTCAGAGATTAGGTGAGGAGTTCTGCCATCCGGGAGGAGCCCGGTCTCAAGCCGATCCTCCTTCAGGCCAAGAGAAGCCAGATGGGGGGGCCAGATGGGCGACTTGCTGGTGAGGTGTTTTGGGCACATCCTCCCAAGAGGAGACCAAGAGGCAGACCCTGGACCCACTGGAGAGACTATGTCTTACAGCTGGCTGGGGAACGACTCAGGATCCTTCCGGGTGAGCTGGAGGATGTAGCCGAGGTGAGAGAAGCCTGGTTTTCCTGCCTGAGGCTGTGCACCTGCGACCCGGCCCCAGATAAGTGGAAGATGACAGACCGGAAAGTAAGGAATTCAAATTATCTCCCTGTCCCAGGAGACGCAGGACAGGACATTTTTTTACAGAAATTTTACCTTCACCCCTGGGTGCTATTTTTTATTTTTTTTAATGTAACAAATAGCTTCAATCTCATCAAAGTTTCATTGTTATGCATGATGTCGATCATCAATTATGCAAATTAAACTTGAATTTAAAAAAATAAAATAGAGGAATAACAATGTTAAATCAAAATATTTATTTGTAACATGTGAATTTGAGTTCAGGCTGAAAAACTTATCTTTACCCATCTACAGCTACAAACAGCTTTTACGTCTCAAATTGACAACAATTGTAAATAATTATTGTAAAATCAATTAAAAAACATTCCAAAGTCATTAAAATATGTTCAAAGCAAGTAAATAATTTGGAGCCATGTAATAATAACTTCCGGTCTCATGGGGTGTTGGCCTAGTGGTGGAGCTACCGTCTTTCAACCGGGAGAACCGGTTGAAATACAGTAGCGTATTTATCTAATTCCACTGGGCCAAAGCTTTCCCTGGGACTATGAAAGTGCACACTTTAAGGGAGAAAGTGAAAAATAAGACAATGAAGACAAAAAAAATAAGAACATCCCTTGGTTGTTTTTTTTGTTTTTTTTTATATTACTAAAAGAAATCTGCAGTCCAAAACAAAACAGTGTACAGCAGCAATAAAACTTTGATTGAATATCTGCAAGAAATACAATTTTTTTTATTCAATCTATATGAATAAAATCAGTCTTTCTTAAACATAGTTATGCTCCACCATTAGGCCGCACTTCTTTATAGTCTTTTACCAACTGGGAGATCCTGATGACTCTAATGTCCAGCGGCACCAGATCGTAATCCGACCAAAGATATTCCGGAGACAAAACCTTGGTTGGTTTGTTGTAAAGTAGATACCTGCATTACAGAAAAAAGTGGACAAATATGCAACGCTTAGTTTCAGGATTTAAAAAAATACAGTAAATATTACTAATTATTTATAAAAAATGTACTTGTTTAGATGACTCTCCTCCTGCCAAACAGCTTCTATGTGATTTTTTGCGTCTTCTTCCGACTGCAAATAGCAGTATCTGAAAGGACGAAATAGAAAAAAACAAATCAGATTTACTGATATTAACTCCTGGCCCCAAAACATCAGACTGCTTCAGTAAGTTGAAACTGACTGGAGGCACTATGTTTTGCTGGCCTGGTTAACAAATTTTATACAATTACTTGACAAGCGTGTACATGTCCTCCAGGTATCCGCCCCACACTGCTGCCGTGTAATAGTAGTCTCCTGCACCATAAGGAATAAAAGCCTTGGATTCTGGCCGTCGCTCGTAGGGAAAATTATCTCTATGAGTGTTCTGTGGAAAAAGTTTATTTTGTACAGACAAAAGTCTTCTGGACAGTTCAGTTCTTGAACGAATCGTTCAAGAACTGAACTGTCCAGAAGACTTTTTTGAAACTTTTTCTACTAAAGAATTTAGATTTTTTTTTTTTAATATAAGAGAAAAGCAGAAATGACTCCGTCAGATAATGCTGACATCAAAAAGTTAAACATTCAGCAGTAAATCTATAATCAAAGAATGATTAACTTAAAGTAAATGTGACATAAAAAAAATAACCCTGTAGTAACCACGATGAAGGACAGCAGACAGGCGACTCAGGGACTCTGCTCCAAAACGATTGTGAAAAACACTGTCGATGTCCATCATGAAAAGATAATCAGCTTCTCTACGAACCTGAAACCAATGACAAAACATGGCCGAAAGAAGTCAGACAGAAAAAGATGAATAAACTCTTCAGCAAGAAAACAATAAATAGCAAGAAAACTATATACTTAGACCATGTCCACATGTAGCCGGGTATTTTTGAAAACGCATATCCGCTGTCCTCCGTTTTAGAAAAACTCTCGCGTACACACGTAACCATTTTCAATATAACCGCATCCACACTAACCCATATAAATACGCTTCTGAGTGCGGTTATAAACATGCCAGACTAGTAGTGAGCGGTATCTATCTAAACGTAAGTTTTAAGTTAGGAAAGCTTATGTGATGGATAATAGCCGACTGCATTTCTTCTCCTTTGATCCTCAACAAGAAGCAAAAGCAGTTCAGTGTGTAAAAAAAAGTAAGAAAAGAGCGTATGAGAGTAATGTTTTTTTTTCCCAGAGGATCCATGCTGCCACCTGTCTGAAATCAAAAACAAGGACACACTCAAATGACGTTTATGCATTAATTGTCGCAGGTAGTGACGGAAAACGCCGGTTATGCATGTCCACATGCAAACGCAAATCGGAGTTTTCCAAAATCTTCACTTTGGTTGGAGTTTTCAAAAACAATGGTTTGAGTGGAAAAAAAACTATGGGTTCGTGTGGACAACAGGCCGAAACGGATAAAAATATATTGTTTTACCAGATACCCGGCTACGTGTGGACAGGGCCTTATTATTTAAGCAAAACAGAACTAAAGTAAAAAAAGAGAGAATCTGTTTCAACATGAAGTGGTTCACTTATTACCCTATCATCAATCACAGTGGTAGCCCATTTCATTCTGCCGAGTACAACGTCCTGCCAGCGTTGAGCACTAGGAACAGAAAGTACTGTAACATTTCGTCCTTCACCAAGTTGAATCTAGATTAAAAAAAAAAAACAAAACAGAAGGAAGACATTGGTAGTGTCTTAATCTCCACTCGACATCAAATGAGAATGTTAGAACAGACTCTTTTAAAGCTACAGTAAATAACTTTATTCTTTAGTTTGTCAGATAAACATCACCCCATAATAAAACTATGCAGCTTTAAAAAAAATGTGCAGAAATATAATTGTGGCAAAAAATATGTTGAGAAATTTAATTGTCATTTGGATAAAAATCCCAGAATGACAATATTTGTAGAACATAATGTGAAAATCTCACCAAAAAATGTATTAACAAATTGTGACACAAAAGTACAGAAAAAATAGAAAAAGTGAAGTCAAACTTGTATTTAGGCATATGTTCTGTTTTGTTGTCTTCCACTTATCCAAGACCATGTTACAGAGTCAACAGCCTATGATGGTAAACCCAGACTTCTCTCACTCCAGCTGCATCCTTCAACTCACTCAGGAGGATCCTGAAGTGTTCCCCAGCCAGCTGCTAGACAGTCTCTCCAGCGGGTCCGGGGTCTGCCTCAGGGTCTCTTCCTGGTGGGACGTGCCTGAAACACCTCACCAGCAAGGCACTTGGGACCAGACTCTTATCATAACCAGACGAACCACCCCATCTGGCTTCTCTCGACCCAGAGGCGCAACATATTTGGTCATGTTTGACCAATAAAGGAAGCTTCTTGTTCTGGTGATTTGTCTACATAGTTTTTCCCATCACCAATAAAGCAAACTTCTTCTTCTTACAGTATTTCCCTTCAGGGGTCGCCACAGCAAGTTTGTTTCTTCCATCTAACCCTATCTGCTGCATCCTCTTCGGTCACACCAACTATCTTCATGTCTTCCTTCACTGTATCCATGAACCTCTCTTTAGTCTTCCTCTAGGCCTCTTTCCTGGTGGTTCCAAACCCAGCATCCTTCTTCTGATGTACTCTCTCTCTCTCCCCTCTGTACGTGTCCAAACCATCTCAGTCTGACCTCTCTGACTTTATCTCCAAAACCCCCAACATGTGCTGTTCCTCTGATCCTGTCCATCCTGGTCACTCCCAGAGAGATCCTCAGAATCATCATCTCTACTACATTGATAAAAACTTAATTTACTAACTTTAAATGCAAGTTTTTTGTTTGAATGTCACACAATTTTCTAGAATTGACCCATGGTGATCAGGGTATCAGTGCTTTACACGTGCCATCTGGCATGAGCAGGGCCAAAAACCTGCCTAACCAGAAACGAAATCTGATATAGATCACCTGCATAACAAAGACATTGTTATGCAAAAAAAACAAAAAAAAAGGTGTCCATTTTCACTGATCCACTTTTTTTTTATGTTTCTTGCAGTTCAATATTGCTTCCTCTTCTGAGAAAGGAACCCTTTCTGTGTTAGACTAAAATTATAACAAGATTTATGAGGAAACTAGAATTTTAAGAAGTGAAAACAGTAGGTTTTTTTTTTTTGTCATGTTTTACAAATCCGCTTCTGTGAAGTATCACAAACAACTTACCTTAGGAACTTCATCTTTGTGGTCCGTAAAGATATAATAAGTGACCCTGAAACCAACAAGAAAGTATTTTTCTCCTGACTCGAGGAACCCCTTCAGAAAACGAGTGTATCTGTTCAAATAAAAATAAAGAAATAGTTGTGAGTCTTTAAGAGAAAAACACTCACAGATGATAATCTTGTTTCAGATGAAACAAGTCCATCTTTAATGTTAGCTGGGAAAATGATGAGCACATACTTGCCGACAGCAAAAACAATCACGGCAACTCTGGGGTTCATCTTTTTGTAAATTGCATCAATTAACACTGGATCAAAAGTTCCTTCCCAAACCAGAGGAGCGTTCCAGTTTGTTACAGAGTTTACATCAGTACGTCTAAAAAAAAAAAAAAGGAAAAAAAAAAATTTACAAACTATTTTACAGAACACTCTATAAGACTATGAAATTGACTATGTGTGTGTTTGTGGATGGTTGTGCCGGTGTGGCCCCGCAGCAGCCTGGCGACTTGTTTGGGGTGTGTCTAGTCGTTCGCCTAAAATCAGCCTGGACAGACTCCCCCCGCGACCCAGTTGGGAATAAGCAGTTCACAGGATGAAATGCTCTTTTAGATTTTTAGTTTCTTTAACCAAATTCAAGCACATACTGTTCGGTCAAAAAAAGGATTTTTATCCAACGTTAGGTCCAAAACAGGATTTTTATTCAATTTACTACTTTCAGAATCAAACCAACAATAAATTTACAAAACAGAGATTGACAATTGTCTTTTTTTGCTGCAGCAGGAGAGGGAAAGAGAGCGAGGAGAGATTACACTCTCGCTGGTCCAAGTAACTCTCTGCCCTCTGTCTTCTACGGTGAACGGTCATTTCAGCCAAGGACATTTTATTCACGGACATTTGGGCCAAGAAACTGCAACCTAGGCTATCTTGGCCACGGTGACTAGGATATTTGAGCCATGGGATAAAATTAGAATCAGAATATACTTTAATGATCCCACACATGGGAAATTTGTGTGTCACAGCAACAACTTCCTATCTGCTAAGTGAGTCATTGTAGAGCCCGATCACGTACGGAAAGAAAGACCTCCGGTAACGAGATGTTCTCGAGCGGAGCTGTCTGAGCCTCTTGGAGAAGGAGCTCCGCTCTTTGTCCAGGAGTGGGTAGAGAGGATGATAAAACTGACTAAATGCAATTATTTTGTGTAGTGCAACTGTTTATTTACAAAATATCACAATGTTTTACCTAAAATATCACAATTTTTTACATAAAATATCACAATTTTTTACATAAAATATCACAATTTTTTAAAATATCACAATTTTTTAAAATATCACAATTTTTTAAAATATCAAAATTTTTACCTAAAATATCACAATTTTTTACATAAAATATCACAATTTTTTATAAGTTGGGTTGTCCTCCACAAAGGTTGTGACTAACGCCACAAAGGACCTGGTACACCATCTTCCCACGCATGGAAGGACGGATCCCACGCTCCTCCTGGATCAGAATACCATCGACGGTGGCAGCCTCAGCCGGCAAGCACTCAATCAGCTTCCAGACAGTGGGGTTGCGATGGCCCACCAGACTGAAGAATTTGTTATTCCAGCTCTCACAGATGTTGTTGGTTCTGGGCTGGTTGTTGAGGGTGGCTTGATGCATGTTTCATTTCTCTGGTTGGAACATGGATGGCGTGCGGCGTAACCGGACTGGCCTGATTACTCCAGGTCTGGTGTTGGAGCGGACGTCGCGAGGGTGGCGGAGCTGGCCTGAAACGTAGGTTGAGTCAAAGTACTCAACGAGTACTGCTGCATCATCGGGCATGGTGGAGCGTAGATGTGCCATGCCTGACTTGATGTCCTCTGGGGCAGGAAGGCGAGGGCATCCAGCTGCCCGCAGAACAGGCGGAACCCATCATCTGACTCATTCAGGTTCTTCAGCCCTAGGCCCTGGATCTGCCTCCAGATAGACTTGCTCAGGTGGTAGAAGCAGTTTTTTGGCCCAAATGCCCGTGGACAAAATGTCCGTGACTGAAATGTCCTAGATTCGTCTTCTGCTCCCTTCCTTCTTAAGATCAGGTATCAAAACAGGAGTAGCAGAAACTGGCCTTGAAGCCAGTCTGCGCACAGATGGCTCCTGAGTCTGATAAGAAGAAAAAATGTTCGTGCAAACAGTATGTGGGAGAGCAAGCTGAAATGGTGGTTATATTAGTTCAAATATAAGATGACGGTTAGATGATTTGCACATTCTAGTATTAAAAGCAGAAGTTAAATACATAGTTATGTCTGATGTAAAAAACACACAAATACTTCATAATCGAGCTTATCTTACATTTCCCCCCTGTTGTGAGTTTTGAACATCAGATGTAGCACCACTCAAGTTAGCTTTAAGATACATCATCATTAAAAAACAAAACAACAGGGTGATATCTCAGGGAGCGTCGAAAAGCCCACAAAGAGTGTGGGAAAAGTCCCCTCTTACGCTCCGCACGGAGCGGCAGCCTTCTTGACCAGAGATATCAGGAAAAAAGGGAAAAGAAAACTTTAAGAAAGACCTGACCGGGGGCGCCACAATGGGTAAATTCCCGCGGGTGCTTGTTGGTGGGGATACCACGGTGCAGAGTCAAGGTCAGGAAGTCAAGCACCCTGAGAATGCACCTGTTGTGCAAACAGTCCAAACAGGTGAAGCAGGAACAGAGGTTACTAGGAATCCAGATCCGGAGTGGGGAGCAGATTATATTGATAAATCTGGGCAACAAACAGTCTGGTAACAGTTCGGTCTGTCGTAGGGATGATGCAGCAGGAACAGAGAACACAGACAAGCAGGACAAGGACAAGAACGGTCACGAAGGGCAGGATGGCCCGAGACTAGGAACCAGACAAAAGCCAGTCCAGCCATCCAGGGGCGGAGACAGACCCCCCCCTCTTGACCCAGTTGGGAATAAGCGGTTCACAGGATGAAACACTCTTTTAAGTTTCTTTTCACCAAATTCAAGCACATACAAATATTGCATAAAATTTGGCTTTATGAATCACTGTTGGCTTTGCAGCATATCTACATAGCGTATATGTTCAAATTTAAAAGCACGAATGTAAAGTTATTTGGCAAAAAAAAAGGAAAAATCTACAATTTAGTATTACAATCAAGCTAAAACATCAACTATGTTACCATAAAGTTGAGCTCTTCAGTTCACAAACAATGTGTACACAATGAATAATAATTCATTGCACTTAGATTACGCTTTTCCAGGACCCTAAGAGATACTTCACATATGCATTATACATTCACTCCATACCAGGTAATGGTAAGCTACTGTTGTAGCCACAGCTGCCCTGGGGCAAACTGACAGAAGCAAAGCTACCATTTTTGCGCCATCGGCCCTTCTGACCATCACCAACCAACCAATCAATCACACACACCATCCCGACTAGGCAATGTGGGTGAAGTGTCTTACCCAGGGACACAGCGACAATTTGATCTCAACGTCCATCACACTGTGGCACCTGGGGTTCCCATCCAAATACTGCCCAGGCCCAGCATGCTTAGCTTCTGAGGTCTGACGGGATCAGGCATTGACAAGCTGGTGTGGCCACATATGATGTTTTAAAACACATCGAGGAAATTAAATTTTTATATTTAAATCTTGAATGAATATGATCTCGTAACAAAAAATGGCAGAAAAAGACCTCAAAATGTGAATTTGAAGCCATGACTTGTTGCAATGCTGATAAAAAAAAGTAACTAAATATCTCCTGTGGAGAATTGGTCTTTTCAAACACTATTGTGTCTGAAATTCAAATCTAAGCCTCATGCAAATATTTTTAATGCTTCAGGCTCATTGAAAAGATTTGTTTGATGATAAACACAGCAGTGGATAATCTTGAACTTTTTACAACAATACCCATCTGGATGTTTTTTCCAAAACTGCACAAAAGGTAATTATAGAGCAAATGATAAAGTTTCTGTTTGTATTTTTTCTCTTTTCAATTCTAAATTCCCCTTCAAATAAATCTTTGTTCCAATGGTTTGTGATATTTAAATGAAACACTAAAAGAGGAATTGTGTTTCAAATATGTAAAAAAGTTCCCTTCATTGTTAAAAATAATGCCCGTTGGTTCTTTATTTCTAAACGGTTTCTACATCTAACATATGCCTCCTAAAATTTCAGCTAGCGTCGGAACAGCTGTGCTTACAGTCAAATTTGAAGCTCTCAAGACGGTAAGCTCTGGACGAGTTTTCCAGTGATTATCAAATCCCATCTGAATCTATTTGAATGGCCATTGTAAAACAAAACATGTAGTACTGGTTAAACTACCTAATGTTTCAGCAAGGTAAAATATTAGACATTCTGAAAACTAGAAAAAATATCATGATGAGTCAGAATTCCAGTGATCAACAAATAAATGCTGCAGGATTTCTGTCTTTTGTTACACTTTGAAAAGCTATCTAAATGAATAATTTTGTGTTTTTTCAGTCAATCTTTATTGGAGATGTTCAATAAAAAAAATTTAATCGATTGCTTGATCAATATTTATTAAAAGTGCAAAGTAAAAAATATTCAATCGTTCATTTTCTGAACCGTCTATCCCTAACAAAGTTGTGGTGGTGCCAGAGCCTATCACGGCTGATTCAAGGCGAGAGGCAGGGTAGACTCTGAACAGGTCGCCAGTCTGTCGCGGGTGACACACACTCATTCCTACGGACAATTTCATAGCAGCCAATCAACCTAACATGCATGTTTTTGGAGGGTGGGAGGAAACCGGAGTACCCGGAGTAAACCCCCAGCCTACACGGGGAGAACATGCAAACTCCACACAGAACTCACAACCTTCTTGCTGTGAGGCCACTGTGCTAACCACTGCGTGAGTGTGTGTTCTGAGTAGAAAATATAGTAATGCAAACGTTAGGGTTATTAACTTACCCTTTCAATGAGCTTGGCTGAGGATACTGGATTCTAAAAAAGAAGAGAAAGTTGACAAATTAAAATAATTTAAAAAAAAATCCAACTTTTCATTATGAAATTTGAAAACCTTCATAAATTTGTCAATAAATCTTAAAAAAATGTATTTTTTTCTATTCATTCCTCAGCTTTTAAACCTAGAACGAATCACAAATATTTATAAAAAAAAGAACATATCTTGAACCATTCTTATAATTTTTTTTTTTTTAAATCATAGCTTATATGCGTTTCGTGCATGCTTAATTGATCTAAACAGGAACAACTGAAAAAGAGACATCGATAAAGGACACTTGAGAGTTGTTCTTTTTTTATTTATCATTCAAATGTGTAGTCCACAAAAAAATGAATTCTTACGTGGCTGGCATGGACAGATCACCAATGGTCCACTTGTTCTGGGATTTGTTAACTTGTATGAACTTCTTCTCTACAAATTCGGAGTTTTCAATCAAGACGGACGTTTGATGTTGCTCGCTTTAAAGGAAAACACATTTTTAAAAAAAATTCCATTGAAAAAAATGGCCCTGAAACAGTGCAGAAACTTTCAGTTAAATTACATGTTTGCATTAAAGAAAAATGTAGCTGTTCTTACCGGGGGGGGTTAAAGTAACTTATTGAGTACAAATAGAAAAATCTGAAAAGAGAAAAACATTTTATTGTTTCATTACTGTCTATAAAGAGCATTTTTTTTCTAAAAAAAATATATATTTTTGTGTTTGTAATGGTAATATAAAGGCTTGATTGATACAAGATTATTTAATGTCACAATGCGAGCAAGGTGAAATTTTAACAGACTCGCAGCGATAAGTGTGAAAAAGAAAAATGTCAGCGAAAAAATGACATACAAAAAGGTGAGACAAAAAATTTAAACCCTCTTCTAAACTTTTCTTTAGTTTATTTTTTTTTATCAAGTAATTAAGTTGAAGATTTCAATTCAGTTCAATTGTATTTGAATAGCACAAGACCATAAAACAATTGTCTTAATGGGCTTTACGTTACAGATAAAAAAAAGTACAAAAAGAAGGCCAAAAAATAAAAAAACGAAACAAAAGCTAGCTAAACATTTTCAGCTCATTTTTGCCGTTACACACCACTTTACACCCAACTATTTTTTTTGCAAACTGAGGGGAAAAAAAAACAGCAGTGGGGAAAAGAAACCTCATTGGGACCCACATGAAGGAGAGATCCTCCTTGTGGATAATCATCCAATGTTTCTAAGACTTTTAATTAAATACTTGCTTATTCTACAGCTTTATATCTGAAAAAAAATCAGTAGATGGGCTTCATCCTGATTGAGATGGGATGGTAGATCAAGCACAGAGGCGTCCCCAGCCTGGGAGAAAATCTATTAGCAAAGTAGAGCAGGAGTGACAAAGTCCGATCCTCAAGGGCTGGGATCCTGAAGGTTTTCCATGTATTCTTGCATTTAGATTTTTTTATTCATTTGGATAGACTTTACAATATCTTTACACAATATATAACAAAGAAACAAATAGACCAAAGAAAAAGGAATAGGCTGAAGCATAGCTTAACACTGCCTATCTTTTATTTACACACCTGATCCAGGTTAGTGAGCCATTGTGCCAAATTTGATTGGCTGTTGATTTCACTTAATGTGAAAATGTATTGAAGCAGGAACACGTGGAAAACGTTTCAGGATACTGGCCCTCCAGGACCGGACTTTGACACCTGTGATGTTGAGCCTTGGATGCTCTAAGTTGGTGATTCGGCAAAAGGTTTATTTCTCACCAGTACAAAACCATCTTGTGTATTTCCGGCTGCAGGGGATACGCTGGGGTGGAAAAACTAACTTTGCACAGCTGGCATTCCTAGTAACAACCTGACTAGCTGGCTTAGCTTCTGGTGTGTGAACTCGTGCTTTTAACTCTTCTAACCTGGCTTCCAAATCTAAAACGAGGCTACATTTAACACACCAGCCGCTATCCTCGCTAAAGGAGAGAAGAACCTGACTAAACATATGGCACATGAAGCAGGAGAGTAAAAACAACAAAAAAACTGTAAATACACTTGATTAGAAATTCAGGTTGCAAGTTGTGAGAGTAATTAGTAACTAGGAAATAGGTGAAGATTTTTGCAAAACAAAGCAGCACTTGATGAGATTATTCAAGCACAGGGAAATTTGTTCAGAACTGTAAGTAAAGGAGTGTCAAGGAAACAAGTTTCTGTGACTCCTTGTAAATGAATGACCAAAAAAACCCACATTTGTGGTTAAATTTTGACATGTGCAAGAAGGCTGTACAAAAATAAATTAAGAATTAAACTGAAGCATGGTCTATCCTATACTTGAAATACTGTATTGACCTCACATTCTTTTGGGGACGGGGGGGCAAGTTTGTTGTAAGAAGTGTCTTCTTTAAACTTTGATGGGAAACCCACGACCGAAGTCAACAACACAAGCGTTGCTCTCACTCCAGGACTTGAACCTGGCCGCTTGATGTATCTACATCGCCCTTGGCAGATACCTAGCTTTCTATCTCATTCATTGTTCTCTAGTATCTTTTCATTTAGTTTTAGGGTCTGTATCCCCCCTACCCTAACCAGGGTCTGTATCCCTCTCCCACCTTTTCCCCTATTCAAACCAGGGTCTGTTTTCCCCTGACCCCATGGTTAGGGTAGGGAGAAGAGCTCTACGGGAGAGAGCTCTGTTTCAGATTCCTGATGGATCCTCTTGTCCTGGGCATGGCCAGACCGAGGAGACCCATCATCCCCCTCCGTCAGGATGAAATCCAACTACTCATCCCTGTCCTGGGCATCGTTGGGCTGAGGAGTCTCCCGTGTTTCCCTCAGGACGAAGAACATCTATTGACTTCTTTATATATTTAGCTGTAGAGTAGAATAAGCTAACATTTAAACAAAAGTTTTAGACACATTGGATGCTTGTCCCGGGGGAGGGATCTCTCTTTCGTGTGGATCCCCACGAGGTTTCTCATTTTTTCTCCACGGATGGGTTTTTAGGAGTTTTTCCTCACCGTGAAGGACAGTCTAAGGGCAGGAATGTGATAATATTGTTAGTTTTCTTGCTGTGTATTTGAAGAAGATTTGTGTTCATACATTCCTCTTTTTCTTGTTTTTCTTCCTTCTGAATCTGCAATGTGAAGCCCATTGAGACAGAAATTCTGTGATTTGGGGCTATACAAAAAAAATTTAATTGAACCCCTAACTTTCTTGCTGTGAGGTCACCGTGCTACCCTCTGTACCAACTACAGTGCCACGATGAAACTAAAATCAATTTTCTTTATAAACTATCTTTTCCTAAAAAAAAAAAAGAAACAACCTGCTAGTTAAATGCAAATAACTTGAAAACAGTTACATTTAGGATCTCATACTTCATGCTCTGATATCAATCAAAGGATTTAGTGATCAGATATGTACCATCAGTTACAAATGTTCAGTTTCCACCAAAGATCTCTCCTATGATCATAATTGGTCAGAGATAGTATATGTACCATACTATGATTTATTAACAGTCCACAAGCATGTGGCCACAAAAAGGGGGAAGATGACAGCTGAAATAAAATCAGACTTGAAAATAACCAATCAGCTTATTTACCTGCTTCCATCTCTTTCTTTTTAAAACTTTTAAAGGAATTATTAAAAGGCTTTAACCACATTTAATTTGATTTTTCTTTGAATGAACAGCTTTCCTCTATTTTTTAAATCATGCAAACACACAGTTTTCAATGCTTGATCTCTTTTTCTCAACTTGAAATGAGCTAGCAGGTTATTAAAACAGGACAAAGAGAATGAAAATGTCATGTTTAACAGAGATCCAGTTTCACAATGAAAGCTGATCTTTAGAAACAAACTGATCTCAGGGGGAAAACGTCGAAAACAGGAAGTTTCCTCATTTTGGTGTTAAACTTATACTTTTTTTATTACTCATAAAAACACCTGTTTTCATTTTAAAGCTTTTGAAATCACACAAACTTATTTAGATTGCTTTTACTGTAATTATTTCTATCTTTAAAAAAACATGCGATCAATTTAATAAATGATTTGTTTTAAGATTATTTTAGTTAAATTAAGTTGATAGTTATTTATAAAGCTGGCCAAAAAAGATTTAAAATAAAAAGAAGACAGGATTATTTGTAAGTAATCATTTTCTTGATAACGGTTCAGGAAACATATCAGACGTCGCCCTGTAAACTTCCGCACAACGTGAAGAACTAACTTTTTACAACTAAATCCTACATTAAAATAAAGAAAAACACATTTAATACCACATTTACCAACATCAATTTAGAAACCAACAATCGCAAGCTTCTATTATTTTTTTTAATTCCTATTATAAAGCATTTTAATGATCTAATGCGACCAAAAAAAAAAGTAGAAAAGATATTTTACTTACAAAAGGAAGAGCAGAAGAAAACAAAACAGGGTCCAACAGTGGTATTTCGATGGGGATCGAATCATTTTTATGACCTGAAGGTATGCGGTTTGACTTGAATGAGGTAGTGACCGAAAGTAAAAAAGAAAGGAAGATGCTGTGAAACGCCTCTCTTTCGGGGAGACGTTTGTAATCCACGTGATACTGATGACCTTTCAGTGACTCTAGGTCAGACAAAATCAATATATCTCGTTTTGTTGAATATATATATATATATATATATATATATATATTCTTACCATAACATTTTATCATTTCAAGTAGAATGTAAAAATTTATTTCCAGGCATACAGTTCCTATATTTAAAAATATTCAATTTAATGAAATCTCATGGAGACCCACAAGATACATCATCATAAACTTAATTGCAGACTCAATGTCCAATATAGAAAGACACAACCAACCAAAAACAACAAAACAGTCAGTTAGTCAGTCATCTTCTTATGTGTCTATTCCTTACGGGGTTGCGCTTGAGTGGGGTGCCGGAGCCCATCCCAGTTGATTCAAGGCGAGGGGCAGGCTACACCCCTACACCCCGAACAGGAACAACGTAACAGAGAGGGAGAAAAAAGAAATACATATAACACATCAAACCACTGTTTACATCAGACAATTGTACCAATGGTTCCACGGTTCAGACTGGTACTTTATGGTATTGAGTTTCACATCAACCAAGCTCCTACTAATGGAGTTCTCAGAGCTATTAAGACGACTAATAAAACTGTACATCAAATAGCACAGAGTGGCCTGGAAAGTCCTAATTCCTGCTGAGACAAACAGGCGACTTGCACTTTCCCATCTTGGTCTTTTCAATAGACTCCTCAAACAGTCATTGTATGCCACTATGAGTTTTCTTATGCTAGATCTCTTGTAGTTCCACCACAGATGTGTGGAATATAAGGATGTGCAGTAGGCTTTAATAAGTATCTTTTTCACTTGCACTTTACAAGCACCAAAACCTGCATGTGAGCATGTTTGCTAAGTCTTCAGCTGGTTCAAAATCACAAATAAAAGTGTCATAATGGTGCTGTCGGGCTGGTGTTATACTTTATGTCAAATTCCAACCCATAAGTAGAGCAGACATTGAGAAGTCCATGTAGACCTGCACTACTCAGGCTGAAAACAACAATATCATCTGCATACATTAGATGGTTCATTAAAGAAGACCCAATCAGACAGCCTGTTTTGCATGCACAAGAGTAGAAAAGATATTTTACTAACAACAGAAAAAAGAAAGAAAGACCATAAGAAAAATACATGGGGTTTGAAAGTGTAATTTGACATAGTTCAAAGTCTTGCGAGATTTGACGAGTACGACCAAGACTACAGGTCTTAGGCGAGCGTGACGCTCAAATAAGAAAAAGGACTCCAGAGAGAGAGCCATGCTCGACTTTGCCTAAAGACCTCCAAAGTTACGAGTTTTTCAAGGCATTCGATGGAATAAAGCCGCCCGCAGTAGAAAACCATGTTCAGTGTGTCATTGAGGAGCTCGAGTGGAAAAATCGACCAGCCCAACGGCACCATTAAGAAGCTCGAGTTAAAACTCGACCAGTCCGGCACCATTAAGAAGCTCGAGTGAAAACTCATTCAGCTGACACTACTAAGAAACTCGAGCAATAAGACGGCAGTTACAGTGGGTCGCGTTTCCGATGTTCACCACAAAGTGACGCCATTACACAACCTCATCGCTCCCAGCAACAGAGCTCCGTCAAGAAATGCCATTCAAAGGAAGTAAAGTAGAGATCAAGGGAAAGACTGCTTCAAGTGAAATAAGAGTGGTTTAAGCCAAGTTAAACACACTAAAGA
Organism: Neostethus bicornis; assembly: GCA_902685375.1. Taxonomy (NCBI): domain Eukaryota; kingdom Metazoa; phylum Chordata; class Actinopteri; order Atheriniformes; family Phallostethidae; genus Neostethus; species Neostethus bicornis. The sequence continues at coordinate 28,532,002 of LR738543.1, forward strand.
CATTTCTTGGGGTGACTGGGCTCTTACTCAGGGATCGGGTGAGGAGCTCTGCCATCTGGGAGGAGCTCGGTGTCGAGCCGCTCCGCCTCCAGGTCAAGAAGAACCAGATGGGGTAGTTTAGGCATCTGGTCAGGATGCCCCCCGAACGCCTCACTGGTGAGGTGTTTCGAGCACGTCCTATCGGGAGGAGACCAAGAGGGAGGCTCAGGATCCTCCCGGGTGAGATGGAGGATGCAGCGGGGGTGAGAGAAGCCTGGGCTTCCAGTCTGAGGCTGTTGCCCCCGTGACCCGGCCCCAGATGAGCAGAAGACGACGGAACAGAACATTTCTTAGGATGTTGCCTAAATATAGTTTATATCTACTGCTCGTTGGTTGTTTTATTTAAATTTTTAAGGTTGGTAATTGTATTTGAAATAAAATTGTACTCGGTTGTTTAAATTTGAAGGTAAACACGCCTGTTTAAATTTTAAAGTTTACACGTTTACAAGTTTTGTTCTTTCTATTTTTATTTCTGTTTATCATTTTATTATTATTTGTAAAAGGCTATGTTGTGCCTAGACCAGGGGTGGGCAAACTATTTGACTCCCATTGAGTTCTAACATTTGACAAGCGGGCCGAACTCAGGGGGGAAGACGGGGAGGGACGTGCTCCCCCCTCTCTAGGTTGACAAAAAAAAAAATTGCTCTTACTACTTTAATTATTGCAAATTTTGGTTAAAATATGCACGAAAATGCAGAAAAATTACTTAGTTTTTCAAAAAGGTTCGGGGGTGTTGCCTCCAGACCCCTCCATACTGGCGATGCAACGTACTTACGATGAAGTCTGTCAAATTGAACCCCTTAAATAGATGGCAGGGTCCACAGATGTGTGGCATCAGGAATCAATTTCAGGTGTCCCTAATTAGGGTGATGAGGAACATCCAGGGCTCCCTCTGGCAATAGGAGATGGGCTCATGACACCTAGAAGGACAAACTGAAGGTGATGAAGGCCCATGGCCAGATGTCGGCTCATGTTTGGAGTCAGAAGGATCCAAATCAAAATCAAGATCACAAAGTTCAAACAACTCTATACTCTCGTGTACACAGTCAAATAAAAGAATTGAAGCAGCAGCCGAAGCAGCAGCATCTCAAGAAATCTTAGCTGTGATGGAACAACGAGAAAAACAAGCAAGCAAGATTTCCAACTTCAGAAGTTAGAAATCGAAAACTTAGCTAGAAAACAAGTATTGGATAAGCAGCGCAGAAAACTTGAACTTCTGAACGTTTGGAGGAAATAAAAAACCTTAATGCTGCAAAAGCCAAAGTTAAAATCTACAACAAAGCTAAAAACAACTATGTGAATTGCAGTTTACCATCCAAACACCAACTGGCAAGCGAATGTTTTGAGTTTCAAGCACTTAACGAATCAAGTCCATCATTCACTCCTCGATTAACGGACAGATGCAGCAACTGTTCCACAACCTCAGCCAAATTCTGACTTAGTCTGCATATTTGCTGAAGCAATAAGTGCTAATCGTCTTCCAACTGCAGAACCTCCAATGTTAACTGGAGACCCTTTAAAGTTTAAGGACCGGCAGTTGTCGTTTGACACTTTAATTGAAAGATCAGAAGCAACGGGGGGTTCGGTGTCTTGCTCAAGGACACCTCGGCATGGACTCTGGGCGGGGGATCGAACCTGCGACCATCCGGTTACGCGACGGTACTTTGGTGGGTCTGCAAAGTAAGTAGTTGAAGGATTTTTCTGGCCATGTATTTAAATAATATCTGGTGTATGAGAGATACTTTTTTAAAAATTAGATGGCCTCGGCCAACAAGGACCTGAATTATGTGCAAAATGAAAACTTTTAAGATTTACAATAATGGTAAAAATAGGTGTTTGGTTGGGTTGAGAGGTGTGTGGTTAAGTATAGGATGATGGATCACAGAGTGAGCTGTAAATAAACGTCGTGTGTCAATTAGGGCTGCAACTAACGATTATTTTGGTAATCGATTAATCTGTCGATTATTGGGTCGATTAATCGGATAAAATGACAATTTAATAAATATTACTTTTTTGGCATATTATAGAATGTAATTGTGTAAAACACAGCTCATAACCACTTAAACAACACGTTGGGTTTATTACAGTAACAGCAAATGTTACTCTTTCTGTCAAATAAAGAGATAGAATATTATCATTTCTAGAAAATGACAAACCTACTTACTGTATACAGTAAAAATAAATCATAGGCAGCCATAAAATGTGCTTTAGTAGTACTGGCTAATAAAACATCAAATGTAAACTGTTGGATCACATTTGAAAACAAAAAACCTTTAACACTTCTGGATTTGCAAATTTAACCTTGTTCAGAAGTATTGTAAAAAAAAAAAAAAAAAAGGCCCCAGATTAACATGAGAAAAAATATACAAAAACATTCAAGTTGTGAAGTATTAGTGCAAAAAACAAACAAAAAAAAAAAACCCCACCATCTCTACTGTAAAAATAGTAACTTTAATAAATAAAATGACCATCTTTACCACTTATAATATTACAAACACAGATCTACTAATCGGTAAAGGGGTGCCTTTTAGTTAGTGGCAACTTTTTTTTTGTGGGAAAAAATGTGCTTTGCGGTGTAGAAGAGGGGGTCTTGTATCCTGGTTTGAATTTAGCGATCTTTTTTTTAAAACCCCTCGTCTTCCTACTGACAGCGCCCTCATTTCAGACATCTTCATTTCCAAAATGAACATTTTGAAGACAATAAAGTGTATTTAGCGACCTGTAAAATTGTTTTTATTAAAATAACATTGTGTATCGCTCCGGGTTGCGGTCTCCCGCTTCGAGTCCGACATGTTTTTTTTAACATGTTCGTGCAGCGTCGTTATGCTTCCGTGCCAAAACGTGTCCGTTTCGCAAACTTTGCAAATTAACGCGATTCTTTTTCAAATTTAGCGGTAAATGATCCAAACTTTAGATGATTTTGTGTGAGTTTTTCTTTCCGCCATCTTGTTTAATCTGCCTGATCACGTGAGGCGGGGTGAAATGAAAGCCAATGATTGGCTGCTATCTTATTCTCCTCCCATTTTGGTAGCGCGCGTCGTCAATTTGCTCTCTACTGTCCCACATGGAGACCAATTTAAGTGCAGTTGACAGCAAAAAACTTTTTAGACGATTAATCGATGACCAAATTAATCGACAACTATTTTGATAATCGGTTATAATCGATTAAATCGATTAACTGTTTCAGCCGTAGTGTCAATGAAATGGAGAAGATTATGTACAATTTGCATATTGTGTTTGCAGAATGGAAGTGACTCACTGTGCTCAGTTTTATTACAATTCCTACAATCAATGTAGGGATTGTTCAATCTCTTAAGTGTTTTCATAATGAGTAACATTTGAGAAATGTGTACAATAGCGTTGCCAGACGGAGGAAGCCTCAGTCTTGATCTACCATCTTGTTTCCACCAGGAGTAAGTCCATCTACTGATTTGACAAGCGTCAGATTTAAAGTTGTAGAGTAGAATAAGATAATGTTTCATTTATAGTCTCAGACACATTGGCTGCTCATCTCAGCGAGGGATCCCTCTTTTGTGTGGGTCCCTGTGAGGTTTCTTTCCTTTTTTTTCTCCACTGCTGTTGTTTTTCCTCACTGAGAAGGAGGGTCTCAAGGGCAGGATTGCTCTGAAATAGCTAATTTTTGTGTATATACAATTTACGTTCTTTGTTTTTTAACTAAACGTTGATGAACAAATTAGGTTTCCAGGGTGATGCAACCAAATTTGAGGTCATAAAGGTCGAGATCACAAGTTCTTGTGAATATGATATCTCCCTATCTAGTAAAGGAGTTGTAATAAAACTGAGCACAGTGACTCAGAACCAACTATAGATGAACTAATTATGTTTTCAGGGTCATGCAGCCAAAGGACACAAACTGAAAAACTTTACACACGAGGGCTTCAAACAAGTCATCACATAGATCTCATCCATTCTTATCTCATACAGTTTGTAATGTAGGGATTGTTCAATCTCTTAAGTGTTTTGTTTCACATGATTTACCTGTTTATTTAATCATTTGATTGTTGATTTAGCTCTACCAAATCTAGATCTAGTTGTCTCTACATCTATTCTTTATATTTCTATACTCACTTCTCCATGACGTCACTTAGCTCCGCCCTCGGCTTTCCTTTCTGTCCACGTGCTCGTGGGTTAGCTTGTGTCCACGCCGAGGGTCTCCAACAGGGCAAACAAATGCCATCTAAAATCACTTTTGAAAACGAGGAAGAAACCATGATTGAAGATATGGACACAGTAGCTGAGATTAAACCCATAAAGGTGAGATGACCGGCTTGTTTGTTCATAAATAAACAGCCTCCATGTTTCACAACGTGTGGCTAAGCTAGCTAGCTAGCAACAAGTCACGTTTACACGCAAAGTTATTATGTCAATAAAGGATAAGAAAAGACAGTTTGTTTTTGAGAATTTTCAGTAAAAGATTAGTAGAAAATTGGTGTTTTTTTCCTGTTTGGCTTTATTAAAAATGAAGTTAATAACTATCCTGCATGGAGCTAGCTTAGCTTAGCTTGACAGGCCTGAGTTAAAAGGCTGTTGACGGAAAAATCAATCCACGCTATCAACATAAAGACACTGGTGGTATTAATCCTCAATCAACTCTGCGAAATACATAGCGATCTTATTTTTAAGCAGATTTAAGATGTCAACGTTTTTTTTTTTTTTGTTGTTTTAATGGATGTCATCAACCTTAAACTCAGCAAAAACACTAAATAAAGTTGTGCTAATTTCTTTTTTGAAATGATAGAAAAAGACCAAGGAGAGCAAGAAGTTGAAAGCAGAGGATATTCTGGAGGAGGTTGCAGATCCAGACTGTGATCCTCCAGCACCCAAAAAGAAAAAGAAAAAAGATAAGCAGCCAGTGGACCAAGTCAACAACTTAGAAGATGATGATCCCACAGATAGAAATGATGACTGCAATGGGGATCTGACACCAAAACAGAAAACTAAGAAGAATAAAAATTCAGAGGTTTGTGATGTTTTTAGATGAGTAAATCAATCATCGAGTTATTTTTTTGTTTTGTTTTAATACTTAATTAATTCAGTCCTTGTGATCCCTTATTCATTCATGAGTGATCCATCCAATGTGAAGCCCATTGAGACGATGTTTTCTTTATTTTGGGCTATAGAATTCTAGAAAAGGCTTCCAAGTTGTCTTCTAAACAGTGTAATTTATGATCGAGATGTTTCTACTTCCATTTAGAAATCATTTTCACTCTCAGGCCATTTTATCAAATAGAAAATTATTTTCTGATAGAAGTCAAAACACCTTGATCATCAAATTCACTGTACAGAAGACAACTTGGAAACCTTTTCTATGACTTTTTTGATTTATTAGTATTGAAAAACTGGACATTTTTAACATTTAAAACATCTGTCAAATAAATTCTGTCCTAACTGTTGTATTTACTTCAGAAAAGTGAGAAGAAGCAAAAGAAAGCAGTTGAAGCAGCAACAACCAATGGACATTCCACCCCGAACACCCCGGTTCAAACTCCGATTCCAACACCCCTACAGTCAAGTGAGGAATCAGCCAGTGACAGTGAGAAAGAAGCGGTATGAATTGAAGTTTAAATTCTAACGTTTTCTTTATTCCATGACGATCCAATGATGCTTATTTAAAAAAAATTGATAATTAGAGCTGTGCAGTATGACACTAATAACTGATTCCTAATGGGTTTGCAAAGGGTGCCTGGCCTATCCTGACGAATTTCAGGTGAAAGGCGGGGTACACCCGAACAGGTCGCCATCACCAATCAATGTAACAAGCTGAAATTGTGGTCGTTCACCATTTATGTTGTTATTGGGATCTAAAATAATCCATATTGGGATGTATTTGTCTATATCGTACAGCCCTATCACCAATGGTGAAGATCACCATTTTGAAAAGCAAATCTTTATTTGGCTACTTTACTAAAATCTTTGAAGTGAAATTAAAATAGGCAAAGTTGAACTTTTCTTGTGTTCATACATGTCATCACATGATAATTGGGAGGTACTCAACGGCTACACACAATGGAACATTTAATATCCAAGCATGGCTTATATTTGTGTTTTTATTCAGGAACTGACACCAGAGCAGAAGGAAGGAGCATTTTCCAACTTCCGAATCTCTCAAGTCACTATCAATAAACTGAAAGGTAAACATGATGCTTCATGGATGTGTCCTTTAAAAGAAATCCGTTCTGTCATCTTCTGCTTATCCGGGCCGAGTCGTAGGGGCAACAGCCTCAGACGGGAAGCCCAGGCTTCTCTCACCCCAGCTGCATCCTCAAGCTCACCAGGAAGGATCCCGAGTCGTTTCCTGTCCAGCTGTGAGACATAGTCTCTCCAGCGGTCCAGGGTCTGTCTCTTGGTTTCCTCCCGGTGGGATGTGCCCGAAACACCTCATTAGCGAGGCGCTCGGGGCGGGGGACATCCTGACCAGATGCCCGAACCACCCCATCTGACTTCTCTTGACCGTGTCAAGTTTTTGACTAACTTGAGTTTGCTTCTTTTACTTTGGAAACATTAATTTTACTTGAAAGCCGACTAGTCTTCTAGATTAATATTTTATTGTCAAGAAGATTTCTGATTACCAGAGATTTATCTACTGACAAGTTGCCATTAATTTAAAAAAAAAAAGTTGTCTATTACTAACCATTTCATTCCTTTTTTTGTCCTTTCCATCTCTTTGTTATCAATTCTTCAGCCCGGGGAGTTACATACCTGTTTGACATCCAGGTCAAAGCATTTAATCCTGTTTATGATGGAGAGGATGTGATTGCACAAGCCCGAACCGGAACAGGAAAGACTTTCTCCTTTGCTTTACCTCTGGTGGAGAAGCTCCAGAAAGATTTAGGAGAGGTGAAGCGAGGCCGAGCTCCTAAGGTACTGAACAGTTAAGAAAACAAGTATCAGCCTCCTAAGTTTCCCTTTCAGCCTGCTCAACTTTTTTCTGTTCCCCCCCCCCCCCCCCCCCCCCCCCCGCAGGTTCTGGTTTTGACCCCCACTAGAGAGTTGGCTATCCAGGTTGCCAAGGACTTCAAAGATGTTTCCAAGAGGCTGTCCATCGCTTGCTTTTATGGAGGCAGCTCATACAACCCGCAAAGTAACTAAAACAGTTATTAATAATGCCCAGATTTTTTGTTATGCTTTACAACATTACTGATTGCTACATTTATTATCCCCTTCCTGTCCAGTTGATGCCATTCGTAATGGTATTGATATTTTGGTTGGCACACCGGGTCGCATCAAAGATCACCTCCAGAACAATAAGCTCAACCTTTCCAACCTGAAACACGTTGTTCTCGATGAAGTGGACCAAATGTTGGACATGGGATTTGCAGAACAAGTTGAAGAAATTTTGGGTTCATCATACAAGAAAGGTAAACTTAATTTGTTTCTCTTTGTAAATTTTAACTTTTTATGCTTTCGATCTCAAAGTGTAAGCATTTTAAGAATTTGATGTGCAGGAATAAATTTAGATGAATTCTAAAAAAATAAAAGCACAATAATATGCATTAAGTACAAAACCTAATAATCAATGCACATTAAAGATGCACTGAGGACGTTCACACATGTGTGAAATTATGTGTGCATATGACATTTTTTGTCTAGATTCTGAAGAAAATCCTCAGACTCTCCTGTTTTCGGCCACCTGCCCTCCCTGGGTGTACGACGTCGCCAAAAAATACATGAGACCACAATGTAAACACATTGATTTAATTGGCAAGAAAATGCAGAAAGCAGCAACGACAGTTGAAGTAAGTGTTTATCGTTTCAGAATAAATAAAAATAAGATCAATAAAACCTGTGTTTGTAATTTGATGTGGAACAAAATTGTTGTATTCATGTGCATCGATTACTTTGACATGGGTTTACAATCAACATATTTAAATAGTATTTTCTCACATTTGTTTTACCCTCTTTTTCTCTGCAGCATCTAGCCATCGCGTGCCACTGGTCCCAGCGTGCCGCAGTGATTGGGGATGTGATCCAGGTGTACAGCGGCAGTCACGGCAGAACCATTGTCTTCTGTGAGACAAAAAAAGAAGCTAGCGAACTGTCGCTAAACGCATCCATCAAACAGGTCGGTGGGCTCACATGTTTCAGTTTGTCTACAACTAAAAAAAAATGTTAGGATGGTATGAAATGACACCCTACACACTGTGGGCCCTCGTTGTAATTATAATAGTCATAATAGGCAAAATCTGCCAAGCGTTCAGCCAACTTTTAGTTGTTTTTTTTTAGTACTAATTATTATAGATGCTTTAAAACTCTCATTACAACATATAATCAACGAGTCATCTACAATTAATCTTGTTTGATAGAATTTTTCCAAAAAAATAAAAAAATCCTGACATTTTGGATAAAACTGGCAATTTCCTTGGACCGGTAAAAAAAATTAATTGGGCGACAGGACAGGTATACGTTGCCCCTCCCGCAGGACGCAGTGCACAAATAGTCAATCAGACACAGAAAATAACGTGCTGTAGAAGCTAAAGCTGTGAAACAGCGAGTCCGTGAAGCGTGTTTTAGTGAGGGACCTCTCACTCCATGTGCATTTTATCCCTCTTGATCAAATAGTCTTCATTTACTGCAGCTTGTTTATCTTTTAGTGTTACATTTGCTTTTTGTTTTATTCTGATGATTTGTTTTTTATTTTTGACTGTTTTCAGAGTGCCCAGTCCCTCCATGGTGACATCCCACAGAAACAAAGAGAAACAACGTTAAAAGGCTTCAGAAACGGAGCTTTTGAGGTTCTGGTTGCTACAAACGTCGCCGCCCGTGGATTAGACATTCCTGAAGTGGATCTAGTGGTCCAGTGTTCTCCTCCCAAGGTTTGATCAGATCCCAGTGTGTTTTTTTTTGTCTTTGTTTCTGTATCCATGTTAAAATACCAGGTTAAAATGTGCTCTTATCTTAAGAGTGCACACGTCTGCTTGTAACGTAACTCCTGAAACCATTTAACAACTTTATTTTTTTTATGAAGTACAAGACTTTGTAAATGAATGCTGATTGCATTCATTAACTTTATTCTGTTGTTTTTAGGATGTAGAGTCATACATTCATCGTTCAGGACGTACAGGCCGAGCGGGACGAACGGGGATATGCATCTGCTTCTATCAGAGGTCAGAGGAGAGTCAGTTGCGCTACGTCGAAACCAAAGCTGTAAGTTGTTTCTTGCACATTGACTTTTTAGATAACATCGTATTTTTATTCAAATGGTTTACAAATGTCTGTTTACATTCTGAAACATTTGAAAGCTGATAGATTTTAGACTCACTTACACATTTTTTTATTGACATCTTTGTTTTTGTGCATTTTTTTTTTTTTTTTGACATCTCAAAATTTTGAATAGTAAATATTTTCACTTACTGTATAATTTTACTGTTGATTTTAAGTTCTTATTTGTTTTTATTAAAGGGAATTACATTCAAGCGAGTTGGTGTTCCAACTGCAAATGATATCATCAAGTCATCGAGTAAAGACGCTGCAAGGTTGGTAATCTGAGAATACCAACGACGCCTGGACACACTAATGCTTATTTGAAACACATCACACCCATCAATTCAATTTTTTTTAAAGAAGAGCATTTATCTGCTTTTGCAAAAGTGATTTTCAGCACTTGCATGTTATTGTAGAATATTTTGTTGCCTGATCTCAGAGTCCTAGACAACAGCAGGACTGCTGTTATGTTTTGTTAAAAAAAAAAAAAAAAAAAAGAGTAGATTTATTCTTTTTTTTTTTTTGTACATTTGACCGCTCATCTTTTTTTTCTTTTCTCAAACGCAGGTTTCTAGACTCCGTTCCAGTTACAGCTATTGAATATTTCAGAGCATCAGCTGAGAAGCTGATTGAGGAGAAAGGGGCGGTAGACGCACTTGCTGCTGCCCTGGCTCACATATCCGGTGCCACTAGTCTGGAGCAGCGCTCTTTGCTTAATTCTGACGCAGTAAGTTTCCTGTTTACAGGCAGAAAATACCAGTCAGACTGGAGAGCTGCCTCACAGCTCTGTGTGTGGACATGCTTGCTTGACATGACACCTTTATTAGTTCTTGATATTTTATGTTTTGAATTCAAAATGAATAAATGTAAAGGTTATTTTATAGTTTTGGAAAGCTTGGCGTCTTGGTCTTCTCCAAGGCAACTAGAACTGTCGTGACTTCAGCGCCATGACTAAGGAGCTCTAATTCTTTGTGCAATTTGCTAAAACTCCAGCAGATGGCAGCATTTGTCTTTCTATGAGCTGCCACCCAATAATAATAATACAGAACTTGAGTTTTGAGTGAAACTTATGAGTGTTTTAAATAATTTAGGGTTTAACGTGATCTAAGCACTCAAGTTAAAGTTCAGTGATTTTTTTTTTTTTTTTTTTAAACAGAGTTGTAGTTCTTTGCTGTGTCACGTCGGTTGATGAGATGTGAGGAAAATGAATGGCAGTCCTCAGGATACTTATGTCTATATCACAAGCCCGGGAATACCTCTTGATTTCTGAGAACGAGCAATCAGAAATATCCAGAAAGAGAGAGTTCTCTATTTTTGCACACCATCTCTTATGTTTTAAGATTAGATTATTGGAGGAAAATAGCTGTATCGAAAATGCAGCTGGAAGACTTAAGAATAAAAATGGCACTTAAAAACCAAGCCATCTACTTGGCTGTTTTATCAATTTGACTTTATGTTTGTTTGATTATCCTTCAACTCAATTTGATTGAAAAAGTGAACTGAACTGAAAGTGAATTTTTTTTTTTTTTTTTGCAGGGCTACACCACCATCCAGCTGCAGTGTTCTCAGGAAATGCACGGTCTAAGTTACGCTTGGTCAGCGATCAGAGAACAGCTCGGGGATGAGTTTGAGAATAACATCTACAGGATGACCTTCCTAAAAGGCAAAATGGTAAGGACACCAAATTTAGACAAGATCAGTTACAAAAAACTGGGCTACTGTAACTTTGCAAAAGGTTTTTACGTTTCGCACTAAATATTTGTTAAAGAATCAAATCTGAAATAAAAGTTTGATTTTAAAAGATAATTTTATATTTTGTAGACACAAAACTTTTAAAGACACATCAGGACATTCATATTTTGGTTCAATCCCAATGAGTTGTTAAAATGAGTCTGTACCTCCTATTAATTAAAAAATTAACATTTTGTATTACAAATGGTTTCAAAGTTGTCGTCTGGATAGTGAGTTTGATGATCGAGACGTTTTAACTTCTATCTGGAAATCATTTTCAATCTGAATCAATCTTCAGGTTGAAAATGATTTGAAAAGTCTTGATCATCAGACACACTGTCCAGACAATGAGTTTTAAAAAAATCTAACTTAATGTTTCAGGTTAGAATACTGATCGTACTATTTTTTAAATTAAACATTAGTTTTTAAAAAAAAAATTCATGCTGTGACAATAAGTTATATTTTCTGTTCTTCATCACAGTATTCTTCCATTCAGCATCCCCAGATGAACAGATTTAAAAAATTACAATTTAATTTCTAAAACTAAAAAATCCCCTTTTTTGTTCGCAACAGGGAGTTTGTTTTGATGTCCCGGCGGATAAAGTTAAAGAAATCCAGGTAAGATCAGCAAAATATCTAGTGTTAAAGATGACCGATGATGTGAAATAATCTCAACTAAATTCATTTTCCTTCAACAGGAGAACTGGAAAGACGGCCGCCGCTGGCAGCTGACCGTAGCGACAGAGCTACCGGAGCTTGAGGAGAAGCAGTTTGTAGACCAAGGCCGTGGTGACAGAAGAGGGTTCCGGGGCGGCAGGGGGCGAAGTTTTAGAGGAAACGGCGGCAACCGCTGGGGCGGTGGTGGTGGTGGTGGCAGAGGTCAAAGGGGTGGGGGACACAAACGCACCTTCAGACAAGCCTTTAATAAATAAAGTTCAGACCTGTCGACAAAATTTTTGTCAAACTAAGTTTTAAGAAGTCAATACCTTTCAGTTTTATAGTAAGAATTATTTTGAACGATGGTCAGAAAAGAAAACAAAAATGACGTTCCCGTGAGCAGCAGAAGTTTGGACTGAATATTTTGGTGCTTTAAAGAGACATTTTTTCTTAAAGTTTCTTTCTAGTGAGACTAGTTTAAGGACAACGTCGACTTCTGCCATCGGTTCATTGGTATTGTTACAACTCTTCACCCTTTGCTTAAAAAAAAAAAAAAGATTTTTTTCACACAAACAGCTGGTGTATGAAATCAGCTGCAAGAATCAGACTTGGATTAGATGATAAATTATTCTTCCCCCATTAATATGTTAACCTGACACTTTATTTTTTAAAGTTCAAACCATCAGATTTACTTATTTTCTCCATGACGATGACACCTCAGTTCCATGATGTCACACGGAAAATTAATATCCATTTTTTTTATAATCCATGTCTGTAACATCTCTCTCCAAAATATATGTTGGATGATTGCTTTGCAATTGCTTCTATTTAATGACTGTCTATTGATTTCCATTCATTTGAATGGAAAAAAAAAACTGTTCATTAAAAAAAGGTAAACAAAAATTGTGTTTTGTTTGTGATGCAATTAGAGGTGTTGAAGCCGCTCCTATTCCAGGTCGAGAGAAGCTAGATGAGGTGGTTTGTGTATCTGGTCAGGATGCCCCCCGAGCGCCTCGCTGGTGAGATGTTTCGGGCATGTCCCACCTGGAGGGGATCGGGAGGCAGACCCAGGCTCTGCTGGAGAGACTGTCTCACAGCTGACTGGGGAACGACTTGGGATCCTTCTGGGTGAGCTGGAGGATGCAACTGGAGTGAGAGAAGTCTGAGGCTGTTGCCCCCGCGACTCGGCCCCGGATAAGCGGAAGATGACGGAACAGAACAGAGCCAACAGTAGAACAAAAATGACCAAACTGTAAATAAAACTTCAATGTCTTGTTTTTTTTTTTTTTTATTACTCCAAATCACAAAATACAAAAATCACAGATAAAATAAAAACTTATTGCTCTTAAATGATGTTGGAACAAAATAGAAACAGAAAAAAATGATGCTGGAAGTTTTTTGGATTCATTAAGTATGGAAAGCATTTAGATCTGATAATCAAACCACAATTTGTTCTGTCGTCTTCCGCTCATCCGGGGCCGGGTCATGAAGGCAACAGCCTTAGACGGGAAGCTCAGGCTTCTCTCTCTCTGGTTGCATCTTCCAGCTCACACGGTAGGATACCGAGGCATTCCCCGGCCACCTGTGAGACATATTCTTTCCAGTGGGGCTAGGGTCTGCCTCTGGGTGTCCTCCCGATAAACATCTTCAAGATGCCCGAACTACCCCATCTGGCTTCTCTCGACCTGGAGTACAGCCGAGGAGCTGTACTCCTCGGCTCCAACTTGAACTTTGGCAGATGGACGAGGACTTCTGACATAGCTCGGAGCTCGGCTGTACTCTGAGCTCCTCACTTTATCTCTGAGTGAGAGCACAGTCATCCAGCAGAGGAAGCTCATTTCATTTACTTATATCCACAATCTCGCTCTTTTGGTCACCACCCAATGCTGGTGACCATAGGTGAGGGGAAAAACGTTCAGTAGATCGACTTGTAAATCGAAAGCATTGCTTTTCGGCTCAGCTCTTTTTTCACCACAACAAACAAATGCAGCTGTCCTAATTATTGCGGAGGCTGCACGGAACCCTCTATCGAGCTCCTGCTGCATCCTTCCCCCACTGGCGAACAAGACCCCAAGATACTTTAACTACCAAGTACTACCAAGTGATCCTCTTTATATTGCAATAAAATTGAAAAATTTTAGTGTGGGGTAAAATTTTCTGAAAGTCTGGTGCTGTAAACAACAGCATCCCAAAAAATTCTCAAGAATTTTACAACCAAAATAAATCATTCTACATTTAAGAATAAAAAAAAGGCCTTTGAATTTTTCTTTAATCAGACACATTGATTCATAACAGTAATACAACTTCAGCCTGGACCAGATAAAATATATACAAATTTATTGCAAGTTTTTAAACGCTAAAACAAAAAGGTTTGTACAAGTAACTTGGATCAGAACACAAATATGAATGCTTTGTGGAATTTACGTAAATGTAATTTGTGGGTAACATGATGTTTCTGTTTCGTATGAAGTTCTCATTAAAAATAAGTTGATATCTTTTAGATGACAGTTTTCAGATCAGTGAAATGTTTCCAAAAGTTGTTCATTTTTAGTGCATTATTTAAATTATAACAATCTAAAAATATCTTGCAACTGAAACAAAAGTGAACCATAGTTTTTCTTGATTTAATACCAGAAATGTAAAATCCTAATAAACTGTGACTGATTTCTAGGAACACATTTCATAAGAAAAATAATATCAAAACAAAACTTGAGTTGAACTGCTTTAATTTAATGTCAGAATAATTTTTTTTGTTCTAAAAGTTTCTGCTTTACATTGGTTTGCATTTATTTTGCATGCACTTGTTTATTTTTAGTTTAACTCCCAAATTTATTAGAATAATTACACAACTTCAACTATGCAGAGACAATAAATACAAATCTTAAAAGCAAACAAATGAAATGTGGTCATTTAACACGTCTCTCCAGTGAAATTATGTTAAAACCCACATTAAAAATCTCATCTTGCATTGTCAAATAAAGCCTCTTGCATCTGTTAAAAGTGATTTCCCTGGTGCAGATCTGCTCCCTGAATGGATTTCATACTAATCTCCTACTGGGACACCAAACAGCTGCTGCACAACAAATAAACTTCATTATTTTTTTGTTTTGCTGAGTTTTGGATGTGCCCCTTCTTAAAAACTGACAAACTAACCTGTTTGTAAAGTGATAAAACACAAAAATGTCTAATACTTTATTGAAGCTGAATGAAACATCTCTAATAGGAATGGAGCTTTCTTTGCTTTGGCAGAAGACCTGCTGATTTATTTCCAACTCCTTTGTGGGAATTTCATTTCTTTTCTTGCCACAGCTGCTTGATACAAACTACAAGTCCTCAGTGGTCATAGAAATGGCATATTGGTTTGTCATTGTCAGTTCATCTTCATCCTTATCCTGAAAAAGAGAGAGAAAAACTTAGAGTACATTTACAAGCATTCCCTATCTCACAGTTTTGCATGTGAAACAGCAACGACTGTCTCATCTTCATACAATTATTTTCTTTATTCCATAAATAACTTTATATTATAATGTATCTTCAGGTTGAAATTGTTCCACCAAACATGGATTGTCAAATTCCGTTCCGTCATCTTCCGCTTATCTGGGGCCAGGTCACGGGGGCAACAGCCTCAGACGGGAAGCCCAGGCTTCTCTCACCTCACCTGCATCCTCCAGCTCACCCGGAAGGATCCCGAGTCCTTCCCCGGCCAGCTGTGAGACAAAGTCTCTCTAGCTTCCAGTGTCTGCCTCTTGGTCTCTTCCTGGTGGGATATGGCCGAAACACTTCACCAGCGAGGTGCTCGTGTGACATCCTGACCAGATGCCCAAACCACCCCACCTGGCTTCTCTCCACCTGGAAGAGGAGCAGCTCGAAACCGAGCTCCTCCTGGATGGCAGAGCTCCTCACCCGATCTCTGAGTGGGAGCCCAGCCACCCTGCAGAGGAAACTCATTTTGGCCACTCGTATCCACAATCTCATTCTTTCGATCACCATCCACAGCTGGTGACCATAGTTGACCAGGTGTGGGTGGTAACGTAGATCAACTTGTAAATCGAGAGCTTTGCATTTCGGCTCAACTCTTTCTTTCCGACGACGAACCGATGCAGGGTCAAATTAATTTTAATCTTTATTATTTCTTTAAAAATGACTAGGCATTTAAATAATTTTTCAGTGCACTTATTTTTTTAGAAACCTGTGAAGCCAGATTCAAGAGAGATTGGAAAACTTGATAATCTAAAAGGATCTTGCTCTGCTTTTAACTCAGAATGAGACTTACAGTCAAAATAAAAAAAATCCAAAAAAAATAAGACAAAATTGATATGAAAGCTGTACAAAATCAAAACCAAACGAAAAGGAACAAATCACTGATCCTTGCTATAAGTGTAAAAGTGGAGTTTAACATTTTTTTTTCTAATCAACTAAACGTGTGTGTATTTTATGTTAACCTGATAATATCTCTGATTAGTATTATTGCTCATCTACTGATTTCTTCAGATATGAAGATGTAAAGTAGAATGAGTTAATATTTAATAAGCAGTCTTAAATATGTTGCCTGTTTGATATTGGCAGGCATCCCTCCTTCATGTGGATCCCGTAAGGTTTCTTTTTCTATATTTGTGGGTATACATTTTTGTTGATCTTCATTCTTTAACCTTCTTTTCAATCTACAATGTGAAGTCCATTGAGATGATTGTTTTGTAATATGGGGGTTATACAATTATATCTGAATTGAATCAAACTCCTTTAGGTTGGAAGAAATTTAACATCCAACCTAAAAAAAAAAAAAGAACTAAATTTTTATCATAAATATATTATGTTGATTGTTCAGCCAATAAAACATTTAAATGTTCTATTTTCTGAAATGCTCAAATCAAAGCTAGTACTTCTTTGATCTGTTGCTTTTTTGGTGTTTTTTGATCAGGACCCCAACTGTGTTTTGTTATTCCGCACTTGCTCTGATATAAAATGTGTTGACAGTTTATTATATTTTAATAATATTTTGTGGGGCTCAGGTGGCTCGCTGCCTGGATACAATCAAGTAAAGCTGATTGAGTGTGTTGGTCTGAGTGTTGTTACTCACTTCATCTCTCTCCACATAGTCTTTCTCTGTGCCTCGATAGGAAACCACATGGATCAGAGTGTAGACCCTGCACATGAAGGGGCACAAAGATGAGGCAAATGATGAGAAAAATGGAAACAATAAATGAAATAATAGATTTAGCAAAACTTATGACAAAACTTTGATGTGTTGAACAAAAACCTGGTTTGATTTTCACACTGATGGATGTAGTGGTTGTATAAAAGTAGAATGTGTACCTGTGGTAAAGCATGGCCAGAAACTGGACAAGGAGTAGAATAGCGAAGGAAATCAAGAACATCAAACTGAGAGGCTCGACCTGTCAGATGGACAGAAATAGTTGTTCACATTAATGGAAGAACTTTTAGACCTTTAGAAATAAACAAAATATGTGATCAAACTTTCTCGACTATTTTTGTCATGATTCCCTCACCAGAGGGAGCCATGAACCTTCCTGCCTGATACCGAACACCTGTGGTTATTAACCCTATGCTGATCACCTGTGAATCATTGACATGCTGCCTGCCTTGCCTTCAGTGTCCGGTCATCGACCCTTTCAGCCAGGAGTCCTGGCTGCCCGACCAAAAGGCAATTCTGAACTTTACCACTTGACATTCCACTGAACCACGTGTTTTTCTTTATAGCATTACTGGACTCCTTCATTAAATAAATCATGTTTGTCGTCCTACACTTGGGTCCACCTCCTTCTTCCACATCCATTCTGCGACAATTTTTAGGCAGTGAACCAACCTTTAGGTATTCTTCAGTTTTATTCACTGATGTTGTGTACTTGGGGATTTTGATACTGATGACATCATTTCCGATAGCCTGCAGGAAGAAGGTGGCCACCACCCAAAGGACGTTGATGATGAAATACAGGAAGACAGCCTATAGGGAAGGAAATACAGTATGTAAAAAAATATTTCTAATTCTTGTTAATAAATCATATAATTTTATTCTAACAAAAAAATCCCATTTAGGTAATGCTAAAATTATCCCAATAGAATGTTTGTTCTTAATAATGTATATTTGATCCTTCTTGCTCGTAAAGAGATGATGATTCATGCACCTCTGAAACTTAGAGGTCACAGACACACAAGATTTGTAACAAAGATGAATGCATATAACACATGTGAGTGGTCTAGATGTTCCATCTTCTTAGTTTTCAAATAAACACACATCGGATTTGAGCAGATGAATTTAAACTACACAGTAAATACACTCATTTTGTAATAACTTTGACCTTGTTACGCAATGACTTCAGCTCTCTTTCAATGTCCTTCTTCTCATCAGGTTTTTCTTCAATTGGTTTCAAGTAGCGCTCGATCAGTTTATTCCAGAAGTCGTTTTCACCCTAAACACACAAATAAATGCAACTTTTTAATAGAAAAGTATACCTGTGGTCATTACTATTCAATTTTAGTTCTTCTTTTAGGATTTACCTAAGACTGTTCAAACAACCCATTCCATGCAGAATTGTGTCACTTACCTCATCAAGTTTTTGCACTAGTGGTGCGGTCAGGGTTTTCTCGATGGCTCTTTTCACTCTCTTTTCTAACTTCATCATTCGACTGGTTTTCAGGATTTGGCGAGCCTAAAATATACAGGACTGAAGTTAGTTTTGATCAAACTATATGTTCAATTCCATTGTCTTATTCACGGTCAGGGGGGCAACAGCCTTAGACGGGAAACCCAGGCTTCTTTGACCCCGGCTGCCTCCTCCACCTCACCAGGGAGGATCTAGAGGTATTACAGAGCCCGCTGTGAGACAAACTCTCCAGCGAAACGTTCGGGAGGCATCCTAACCAGATGCCTGGACTACCCCATCTGGCTTCTCTCGACTTGGATGAGCAGCGACTCTACTCCGAGCTCCTCCCAGATGACTATTTCTGAGTGAGAGCCTAACCATCCTACAGAGAAAGTTCATTAACAACTATATGTCGTTAAGTTTAATTATTCAGTTATAATCACCTGCTTGGTTAGTGCGTACTGCAACTCCTCTAGCTTAATTTGAGGCAAAATATCTTCAGGTCCGACACTGCTGAGTTCCACGTTAAGTGTGTCTGTTAACATGAGAACCAAGTCCTCACAAATTTCGTCATGCTGTTTGTTGCGCAGTGTGTATCTAAAGAGAAATGAGAAACAGATCAAATGTATAGACAAAAAAATAGACGTTTTTTCTTAACCAAGGAAAAACATAATCAAATAAAAAACACATCTATTGACATATTAAAGTTATTATTGGCTGCAGCTTAAATGTTTGAGTTTACAGTGTCCAATAATATTTGCACATAAATGCACATTTGGACACTTCTATACATTTCTGTTTTGAGCTCCATTCACTTTTTTTTCTAAAATATTATTTTATAACACATATTATTAATCTATGATATTATATATTATTTATAGATATTAAAAGCAAATAAAAAAGTCCATTTTTACCTGATTTGTTCCTGTAGATTCCTTTTCATGTTTGCATAAGTCAGTTTCTTCAAGAACTCTTTTTGCACAGGTGTCACCCATTCTGCATACGCACACACACATCCATCAGATTACAGTACACAATATTATGCATATGATGTTCTGCTTGATAAAATGTGGAAATTAAATTGATAAAAAAAATCAAGATAAGTGAACCTTTTAAGAACCACTTACCTTTGACTGGTTCGTCCAATTCATCAAAACTGCCTTTCATGTTGACATCATCATCATCGTCCTCATCCTCGTTGTCTTCATCAGAAGAGCTTAATAAGCTTTTTTTCTCCATACTGTCATCACTGCACACAAAATAAAGTATCTGCTCATACGGATCATATACCGTAATTCTTTTCCAAAATGCAAGAGTTTAGTAGGTTTTCACCCCACACATCACAAAATAGGATAGGTAGGTAGCACATTGGCCTCACAGCAAGAAGGTCATAGGTTTGATTCCCAGCTGGGGATGAGGCTCGGAACACTGACTTTTCTGTGTGGAGTTTGCATGTTCTCCCCGTGTATGCGTGGGTTTTCTCTGGGTGCTCTGGTTTCCTACCACCCTCCAAACACATGCATGCTAGATCGATTTGCCACTACATGATTTGCCCCCTAGGAAATGAGTATGTGTGGCCCCACAACAGACTGACGACTTGTTCAGGGTGTACCCTGCTCCTCACATCGAATAAGCTGGGATGCGGTTAACCAGTAAGGGACTGACGGTTAAGAAGGTGACTGACTGACAACATTAAATACGTATGTCTGTGTTTTTGTTTTTTCAAATGAGTTTTTTTTTTTTTTAGATGGATTTATTTAAATTTTTGACTAATCGTTCTAAATATTTCTCATTGACTAATAAAAATATCTTTTGGATAACCGATTTATGGAAGAGAAGTTTCTGAGATGAATACCTGTGGGTGGTTGCTAGATCACTGCTTTTTGACCCACGGGGCTCGGCCGCAGCGTTTTTAATTTCTTCGATTTCAGTTGGCATTTTCACGTTTTCATCCTGCTCCATTTTTGAAGACGGCAGTGAGGGAAGTTCTTGGTATTTGCTGTTTATGAGGGCGTGGGCTTGCTGCATGGTCTGAGTTGTGATCTGATGAAGCATCTGATTCTCTGTTTCTTGGGTTATCTGTTTAACAAAAAATCTGTTATTACATTTTCTAATCTAAAAAGAAAAGTTTTGATTTGAATTGTTTGGTGAAGCACCTGTATCTTCATGTCCCAGCAGCAAAGTGCACAGTTCCTGTTACACAAAATGTTTTGATGTTTCTTTACTTCTCCGCCACCCCTGAAAAATACAGAAAAACAGTCCATCATAAATGATCATATTCTAGAGGACATGCGGGGACAGTGATCAGTCTGATTGGTGTGATTAGAAGATTAATTACAAGAACAATTTGTTTGATTTTGTAACTCATATCAGTTTATGAACAGTAAATGATGCAGACAAGTCCGCTTTATGGAACGATAATAATCCAATATCTCATCCCTAGTCACAGATAAAATTGATATTGTGTGATTCTTCAATTAACTCAGCGATGCAACCTCTGTTAAAATGAAAACAAAAGCACTCCCATTTGTATTCACTTAGCAAAACTCTATTTGGAATCTTCTTGCCACGTTTAAAGGGTTGACAGATCCCAGCTATGGATTTATTCTGGATATCGGATTAATGTAATCATATAAAAAAGTCTATATATGATCTATATATGGTAATATGGTCACCAGGTGTGGGTGGTGACCGAAAGAATGAGATCGTGGATACAAGCGGCCGAAATGAGCTTCCTCCGAAGGTTGGCTGGGCTCTCACTCAGAGATCGGGTGAGGAACTCTGCCATCCGGAAGGAACTCGGTGTTGAACCGCTCCTCCTCCAGGTTGAGAGGAGCCAGATGGGGTGGTTTGGGCATCTGGTCAGGATGCTCCGAGCACCTCGCTAAGGAGGTGTTTCGGGCATGTCCCACCTGAAGGAGACCAAGAGGCAGACCCCGGATGCGCTGAAGAAACCATGTCTCACAGCTGGCTGGGGAACGACTCAAGATTCTTCCGGGAAAGCTGGAGGATGCAGCTGGGGGGAGAGAAGCCTGGGTTTACTCTCTGAGGCTGTTGCCCCTGCGACCCGGCCCGGATGAGCGGAAGGTGATGGAACGGAATAAAATAAAAAATTTGATTGCTTTATGTAAAAATTAAAAACGTAGTAATTACAATTTGATCATTGGTGAAAATTTCATCTTGAATCAGCGATTTTTTTTAATAAAATTGACCATTACTTGTTCGATTCCCTCGTGCCCCAAGACACAATGTGCATGTTAACCAGTGAATATATGGTTAGTAGAAGGTATCCACTAGGGATACAGATGAAATACATCAGACCATAGATGATCATCCCTGAGGAGGAAATGCAACAGAATGTGACACAAAATTAACAAAACAAAGGAATGCACAGCATAGCATAACCACCTAATAATAGACAGTGATAGAAATATAACCGTATAAACAGCATGTATAAACGAAGCGGGACACAATGTTTTATAGTGTAACAGAACATTAACAATATTTAAAATGATAAAACATACATACCAAACTCTTGTGGATGAAGTATAGCCGTAACCAAGTACATGATCGTCATGGACACCAGAAAAACGCCAGTAGGAGTCAAAAAGGTGCCCTGCATCACCATGTCACCTAAAAAAGAATACGAAACATACTGTATATTTTCTTTCAACACTAGTTTTATGGTCAATTTCTACAGATCTGTGTGAGTCAAATTAATTCTACACACCAATAATGGAAAAGAAGGATGCAGTCATGAGGAACGCGTAAAGAACACTCATGATGCCGGCGATTGTGATTTGGGTATTTGCTTTGGTTGTGAAACAGATGATGATGTAAAAGACGGGAGGCACGCTGGCGATGATGATGGAAGTTGTGCCGGCAAGTTTAAAGATGAACTGAAAAGCACCTGACAGAAAAACACACAACAACAAGGAACAGATTGTTTATTAATGGCGCAAGGTGATTAACACATTAACGTCATGTGTCGTACCCTGAACATCCACCGTTCACATTTGAAGTATTTCAAGTTTTTCAAGATCTGATTTAAGAATTATTTCCCAAATGAGGTCTTATTTTTGTTACACTATTTTCGCAAGTGAGGAGTTCTGCCATCCGGGAGGAGCTCGGAGTAGAGCCACTGCTCCTCCAGGTCGAGAGAAGGCAGATGGGGTTGTTC
The DNA here is from genome assembly GCA_902685375.1 of Neostethus bicornis. Lineage (NCBI taxonomy): Eukaryota > Metazoa > Chordata > Actinopteri > Atheriniformes > Phallostethidae > Neostethus > Neostethus bicornis. The sequence goes on from LR738543.1 coordinate 28,554,433, forward strand.
AGGCATCTTGTCAAGATGCCTCCTGAATACCTCGCGGGTAAGGTGTTTCAGGCACGTCCCACCGGGAAAAGACCCAGTGGCAGAATCTGGACCTGGTGGAGCTATTATGTCTCACAGCTGGACAGGGAACACCTCGGGATCCTCCCAGGTGAGCTGCAAGATTCAGACGGTGTCAGAGAAGCCGGAGTTTCCTGTCTGAGACTGTTGCTCATCGGATAAGCGAAAGACAACAATCCAGAATGTTGTCTTCTGGTTCGTTGAAGACAATTACCATCCAAGTGAGATATTGAATTACCCAAAGATTTTATTTTTCCTGTCATTAGAAAGACAACATGTACCTAGAGCTGTTTACAGCTGTAATCTTGTTAGAAAACATTTCAAGCTACTAAAGAAATAAGTTGGCTTTACTTCTTTTATTGCTTGGATGACTAACTCCCATTTCCCTGTTTCCTTTCTTAGTTTTTTGTTGCAGGGTCAAAGTTAATCTGACTACAGACAGATAAACATGGTAATAACCAGGTGTGTCCGTTTCCTTATTGATTCATTACAGTTTAGTGGGGTAAAAGGTAGCATGCTTTTAGACTCTTAGATTTGTTTACTCTGCTTGGAATGATTGGAAAAATTGATGGTGACCATGGGAGAGATCAAGAAGAGAAGTCATCTTATTATTTTAGGCAGCATTTACGAGTTGTTGAAAGCTGGCTCAGCGTAGAAGACATAGAGGAGTTTATAACAAGCTCAGAAAACTGTGTTTTCTCTTATAAAAGTCTAAGAGGTAAAATATAAATTGGTTGTTATTGCCCCTACTTCTGCCATGATGTCTGAACTTTTTATCTCGATGAGAAATGCACAATATTTTGTTTCAGTTTTAATATTTAGCATATTTTAAATTGTTTCAGACTGAGATCAAAAGAAAGATTGAAAGAAAATTGAAAGAATGAGATTGCGGATACAAGCGGACGAAACGAGCTTCCTCCGTAGGGTGGCTGGACTCTCACTCAGAAATCGGGTGAGGAGCCCTGCCATCCGGGAGGAGCTTGGCATCAAACCGCTCCTCCTCCAGGTCGAGAGAAGCCAGATGGGGAGGTTCGGGCATCTGGTAAGGATGCCCCCCAAGCTTCTCGCTTGAGAGGTGTTTCGAGCACGTCCCACCAGGAGGAGATCAAGAGGCAGACCACGGACCCGCTGGAGAGACTATGTCTCACAGCGGAGGTGGAGGGGAGGTGGCGGAGGATGCAGCTGGGGTGAGAGAAGCCTGGGCTTCCCGTCTGAGGCTGTTGTCGCCGCGACCCGGCCCCAGATAAGAGGAAGCCAAAGGAACGGAACAGGAATCCTTTCAAATTTGCCTGTAAAAACTACTTTGGAATCTTTTTTTGTGCATATATTTGAATTTGCATGAAAGAAACTGATATCTTTTCACTGACATTTTGCAAACAGTTTGAAAGGGATTGTAGTTTATTTTAAGATATTTATCTTTCAACAGTGAATTCTGCATATTTACTGTCATCCACTGTTTACCTTCAATACAAAACCTGAGAATAAAGTCCTTATTTTATGGTAATTGGTGATTTCAGAATGTTCACTGAAAACATTAAGCTTTCTAAAGATTTTTGCAATCATACCTGCAACCATCAAAGTCACAGAAGCTGGTCCCAGGATGGAGGATCCAACAGTGAACATCTGGTAGAAGATATAAAGCCTTGAGATGGAGGAGTTTCTCTTCACTGTCTCTTTACCGCTGTGTTAAAGGGATAATTACATAGAAAGCATTAAAATGCATGCTTGATTAACAAACCTCTGCAAATTACAATGACTATGTTATTAATAATGACTAAGTGTTACGGAACAGTTGTAATCACAAGAACTTAGAGCTCCAGTAGTTTCAATCTGTAAAAATTCTGAATTTTATTCACAAGGCAATACAATACAAATATGCATGCATGACTTCACATCCGCCAATGGACGACACCCGCATAACGATTGGCGTAAAACAAACTGTTCCAAACATGAGAAAGCGGCTTGAAAATTGTGCGTCTTACGTGTGTTACCACCTAGCGTTATGGATCAGTACGAAAAAGAATTACCACCAGGAATTCTCCCCTGCACTGCTTGTTCGCGCTTTGTTTTGCTGCTCACGCACATAAGCTGTCACGTGACCAAAGTTCCCGGATGTCAGACTTCTTCCATACGTTCACCAAAAACAATACCGGCAATAGACCATGCAGATCGCTACTAGTGGATTTCAGATGCACAGCTGTAGCAACATGAGATGCCATGTGCTTAGCCTCAATATACCTAATCATGTTCATGGAATGCACTATAGTGTTCATCATGCGGGAGTTTATTAGCGTTGGCGGGTGAGCGTGGGAGAGGTGCTAATTGCAGGTGTGCATGTCTGTAAAACAATGTCAAATGAGAACTAACCTGTGCAAAAGGTCCAGGGTGTTGGCCAAGGTGGAAGGTCCCCATCGTCTCCTCTGATTGTAAAACTCTTTAAACTCCTGTGGTGAGTTGGTGTAGGCATCTGATGCAGCATTGTATTCAACACGCCAACCTTGCTGAAGCAACAACGTACACAACCAACGATCCTCCCCTTGAAAAGCAAGAAAGAGGAAATACTCAGTCTAAAATCCAATATAAAGAAGCTATTTGTAGAGGATTGAAACTAAATGGCCGAGTGTACCAACCTTGGTCGTATTGGACATACTCTGAAGCTCTGGAAGCAGTTGTTGTGTACCTCTTCAAAACATTGTCATCCATGATGGCAGACCCTCTGAACAGACTAAAACATCCTGGGCTGCACAACACAGAGCCGAAGACGTGTTCAGCTGTTTTCTGAAGCCAGTGACCTACTGCGTATTCAAACTTCTGGTACCACACCATAGGTCCTGAGAAAACACAGAGTTGGGAAAACATGGTGGGAGAACATTGGAATAAATGAATAGTAAAAACTTAAATGAAATTTCTTAAAACTTTCCAGGGGAAAGAAAAAGTAAGGCAATCCCAGTTAGAGTTATTTCCAGTAAGTAACTCTAATGGGATGTACAAGTTAAATATGAATACATTTCAAAGAAGTTTTAACCTCAGGTTTCATAGTATAATATATATTTAATTCCGTTAATATTTGGGAAGCTAAGTGTGTCACATTAAAAACCTAAATGGTGATTAAATAATATAAAACGTACCCATGCCAGTGGGGTGAATTCGACCACAAGCCGCACCCACATTTTCATACATCCTCAGCCTGTTGATTTATGACCGTTCAATAAAAACAATAAAACAATTAGTTTTTATTAGATTTTGAATCATGAGTCAAAATAACGACACATTTGATTCACAGTCAAGGAAATCAGTTCATCTGCTGACCTGTCAACAAGCAGAATTACGGCTTTAGGTTGGAAGTCTGTGTCTCCGTCAAGGGCCAAGATGTATGTATTTTCATCTGAGATCAATTTCCTCTTGCTGTCATTGTCATACTGAGGATTCAGGTAAATCTCACCATCCATGGAGACCAAACTGTCTCTGCTGTTATTCTGCCTCTGAATACATAGATTTATATATTTACAATCATAAAAAAACATAAATACGGATTTGATCAAATCAAAATGAAAAAAACAAACATTTTTTTTTTAACTTACTGGAATCTTTTGAGGATTTTTGGAAATGTAGCCTTTCCAGCCGAGCAGATAATACATGTACATAATCTAGAAATGATCAAGCACATTATTACAACATAAGAATCTAAAATTAAAGATTGAACTAATTGAAGTTTTATTTACGAGTAACCAGATACCGAATGATTTGAAACTTGAGGGTACAAGTTTTAAAAAAAAAAACCTAAACTTCGAAACTCATTTGTGGTGTTGATGATTCCTAAATTGATTAAATCTCATCAGCATTTTAAGCATTGATGAATGCATGAAAGTGCATATTGCTGTATTAAATTCCCAAAAATCGTGGAAGCAATCTTTTAGAAGTCCTGTGGTAGAAAATTTAAGATTAAGTAAGAATAATATTCACTTTGAAAACATCTTAGTGACAATGGGTGTCTTAAATTAACTTGATGTGACGAGACAAGACATCTGTCTAACATCCATGGTGTGAGAATCTTGTTCCAGCCTGTTCACACAGACTCCAAGCTGCTCAAGGACAAGCCAAGATACATATTACAAACTCAATCCAAATGAGGCAGCCTCTGTCCGGCAAGAGTGCAGGTGCAGATAAGGACATGTCTAGTTTGCTCAGCCCAGTAATAAATATTAATAAATTATCAGCCTATCAAACATAATGTTCAGCCAAACCAAATTTGCATAGCCTAATCAGAATGAGACATTCAGTCTAGCAATGAAAAGGCCCACCCTGACAACGGGGATCCTTAAAACGTGTGTGTGGGAAAATTGTTGAACTTCTGCCGATCAAACTTTGGTTTGCATGAACTTCCAATGCTGCTGCATTTAATCTTTTTTTTTTTTTTTACTTTATTAAATTCTATTTTTTCTTCTCATTTATATGACATCTTATTAAGAAAATTCCACAACAGTTCTACAAGTCTAATAGAGTAAATGTGTTTTTAGAGAAAGAATCCTTTAAATTCTGTAAGCTCTAAAACAACACTGAAATACAAACATGCTAAAAATATGTTTTTTAATACCTGAGACCATCTTTTTTTGTTCCTGATGCTTTTTTTGTCTTTTAAGTGAACATAGAGCATGTTGCCTTCTGGTAAGACAAACACCAGCCTTCCACCATAAGGAGTCTCAACGATGGACACTTCATCTGGCTCTTTGTTAGTAAAAACCCTGAAAAGAAAAATGATCGATTTGATAGAAAAGAAAATGCTCGAGAACACTGACATCTGTATATTTAATAAACCTCACCTGTAAACCTCTATAACTACACGAATCAGGTCGTTGACGTAGGAGTTCACCAGCCTGTTTTCAGTACTTTCCTCAGTCATAAAGGCATCATCTACGTAAATGTGATTCTCAAAGTCAAAAGAGTCCTTGTGGTCCTCTTTTGGATCACCTCGATAACGGTCCAACCTGGGGAGATAAAACTTATTTTAACAAGAACACAAAACTATATGGTCACTTTTTTTTCTTTGTAGGAAACCAAAAATCACTCCCAGTGTTTTTTAAAACTTCTGTATTCATTTCTCTGAAGTTCAGATGAATTATTTAAAAAATAGTGCTTCATATGCAGTTGAGGTTGTCACTGACAGTGAATTGCAGTTATGTTTCCTTTTCATGCAGTAAATTTGAGACACTAGAAGAATTTTTTGTATCATTTTCCAATAAATGTACCTGCATAACAAAACATCCTGCTCCAGTCTGACTTACTCTAACATTATTTTTCAAACATTACAGCTCTGTTGCTGATTTAAAGTAAAGCGAGTTTTCGTGGCGAGGGTTCTGTCTTTGCGTAGATGTGAGATATAACATCTGAAACACTGCTTAAAGTTGAAATAACCCTGCGGTGTGAATGCAATTTCAGTACAATGAGCGTGTGATGTGTCTCTGACCTGAACATGGATGTGAGAATCTTCAGCATCTCATCATAGGTCTCATGCCACATGGTGGCACAAAGATAAATCACAGTTTTCTGGAGCTCATCTTGGCTGTGGAGTAAATTGAATAAGACATTTTTTATTTTCAAGGAAAACATTCATTCATTTTATGCAACAAATGTGGACCTCAAACGTGCATCTGTCACAAAGAGTCTGTAATGTTGTAAAGGCAATCATTTCATACAATAATCAGACTTTGTAATGCAAATAAAGACTTTCCATTGATCAAACAGGCACAAGTCAACATGATGGCTGTGTCTGAACATTTTCATGGAGAAATATGGGTTTGAATAAATCAAAGGATTCAGTCTTCTTCTCAAAAGTTCATCTTGTTCAAAGAAATTCATCTATACTCAATTTATATCAATTAAGATCTTTCTTGTCTTTAGAAGTGGCATATAACTGTCACTTTTCATCTGGTTGAATTCTCTCTCACTCAAAGATCTAAATAGTTATTGTCACATAAAACAAATATCTCATGATTCACGTATAGAATGGTGCCATTTCCTCATTAAAATGGGGTGAAATTAATAATAAAAAAGGTTGCTTTGTCTTACCTTTCATAGTTTTGTGCCTTCGGTAGCTTCATCTTGGTGTTAAGCAGAAGAGACAAGTCAATGAAAGCGGACTCATAAAGTCGGCGGACAAAAAGCTGAGAGGTCCTTTCGATTCGTTGAACCTATTGCATGATGACAAGTTTATACATCAGAGTGCGTTTTTGGTTTATTATTTGTGCCAAAATGTGATGTAATGAGATTATCAGTTTTTCTGAAATGGATGCCATTTTTAAGGCATAGTGAAAATATGACATTACATTTATGAAACTTCCTGGGTGTTCCAAGTTTTCAGAAGTAAATGGGAGTATGGCATTCTGCTTTTGTAAAGCAGTCACTCTGATCTCATATTGTTTATGGATAAATGCCTATAGTTTGTTCAGAATTGGGGTTGATTGCCAAAAAAAGCTTAAAAGCACAGTTTTTAAGTTTCACTTGTTTTTGAATCTGTGAATTCTCACCTCTTCTTGCTCAAAAAAAAAATCCAGCACCAAGAACAACCTGGTGTTCAAATACTATCTGAATACTGGACCGGAAGCTTGCAAATGATTCAAACATCAATCACTGAATGAAAAAAAAGTTCCGGCACATGGATGATGTGGAACGTTCAAACATCTAAAAAGTTTGTTTGGCGGTATACTCACTTTTATTTAAAAAAAACAAAACCCAACCCCAAAAACCACAAGATGAAGCATGTTTGCTTGTGTAAATACCTGGATCTTCCATACGTAGTAGGTACATGCGACAAAACCCGACCACATACACACTCCCTCCAGTGCCAGCATTGAAAAAGGCCATTGCAAGTAGTGGCTGTAAATCAAACAGTGCAGATTCACTGTTATGAGCAGATTATAAGCATGCAATGCATAACATGGCCTACATTATATATACTGTATGTTTATGCATGGTGATCTGGAGAGTGAAATACCTGTTAAGTGACGTTCGACAGATGCTTCTTGTGACCTCCAGTAAGGCGACAGGAGTTGTGTTTTTGTTACTCAGGTAGAACAAGCTCTCACAAAACCCTGTCAAGATTTTAGTATGAAAAAATTACTAGAAAATTCTGAATGTATAAATTTGAATAAAATAAACTCCCAAATGAATACAACTTGTTTCCAATCATGTCATTGTTTTTTATATTCGTGAAGTATGGCTCTAAACCAGGCATGGACAAACTACAGCCCGTGGTTTATTTTTTACATGCGCAAAAAATGTAAATAAATAGACCATATTAATGTTTTATTTCCCCTGCAATTCTGATGTGTCTGAACTAGATGGTGCACTCTAGATTTCTTGGCTGTGATTTGAAAACAACAATACTGCTCCCATTAAAATGTGTGTGTCTTTGTGATGCGCACGCTGTCAAAATAAACAGTGTGCACAAATATGGAAAGCCATCGAGTCCAATACACGCACGTAAACAAGCGTGTTAGATGTTAAAACAAGCAAAATCTTACATCAAGCGCTTAGATTTCAAACCTAGCGCCGCTAAGTTAAGCGCTAGCACGCTAGATCTGAAATTTAACGCTCTTGATGTAACATTCAGTGTGCTTGTTTAGAATCTAGCACCATTCTATTGGTCTGAGCTAGAGGTCACCAAAGCATGCCATCCATCTGCTCCTGTTCCAGCCCCTTTGTCAAATGTTAGAACTCAATGTGGCCGGTGAACCAAAAAGTTTGCCCATCACTGGTCTAAGCACAAGAATATCCAGTATAGTTAACAAAGAAGTATCAGTACTTTTAGTTGGCATTGATGTGAATTTCTCTCACGAGCCATTTATAGGTTTATTTTTTGTTCGCAGCATAAAAGTAGGCGGGGCAGTGGTTGTATTATGACAAAGTGAGGACAAAGTTCAAAGGGTGTGCTCCTAACTATATGTAAAGTGAATCAAAGCATTTGCAGCTAGACTTGTAAAAACCAAATAAACGTTTCATGAAAAGAAGCAAAAAAGTTTAAATGAAGTTAACAGAACCTTACCTGTTATGCTTCCTTGATCTGCACCCGACAGTTTTTGTGCCTGAGTGACAAAAAGAACCAGTCCCAGTATCAACACTGATGGTCCGGTGCAGCATACTGGTACTGCAAAACTCATCCTGACAGAATGGATCTTACAGGCCACCACACCAAACCAGTGGCAGGCAGCTGAACAGAAAGCCTAAAATACAGAGAATATTAATGAAAACCTGACCCTCCAGAATTAAATACTCTGCTTATATACTGTAGTTTAGGTCACATCCCTCAAACAGCATTGATTACCATAAAATAATCTCAAATTCATGATAAAAACCTTTAAGATAGAAATATAACATTAAACATCAGGTTTTTGTTCATGTGGACCAGTTGCACTACGCAGGCTTTATTGTCATTGAGCACGGAAAGCTTTGTGGATTTACAGTAAATTACTATGCCAGTATTTATCTTGTTCTGCATCTTCAGTCACACATAATGTTAAGTAATGTGTGTCATCAGAGATGTGATTCTATTTTTTAGAGAATCAAATGACACAAGAGTGATTGTTGAAACGTCTTTTACCACACCTGTAAGAAAAACAACACAAGTCCTGTTTGCAGGAGTTCCCATTCATCATTTCCAAGGTTAAAGTCAGACCAGACGATGGGATCGTCAACGATGAGCACGTAGTAGATCAGGTACACCGCCCCTTAAGCAGAATAAATCACATATATGCATTTTTAACAAAACAAAAAAAATTCTGAGAAATTCAAAAAATACAAATCATCTGTGGAAATGATTACTGTCTATGCATGAATAAATGTCAGCTGATTTTTTTCAATGTGTTTAATCTGTGTTCAGATAGTTACCGATCACCAAAATCCTCAAAATGCTGCTGATGACAAAGACAAAATCCCTGAAACCTTCCAATTCTGACAGAGTTTCCTGCAGAGTAAAATGTGAAAAAAAAAAGTCTCACAAATTACATGACTTTAAATATGTAAGCAGAAATCACCAAACCATGCCTAGATAAAACTTTACCTGCATGTTGTTTGACGCCTGCATTGGATTTTCCCACCAGCAGAGGGAAATTAGTAGAGATGAAAAAATTCCAACACCCACGTAAAAAAAGCAGTAGCTACTTTGATTTTCCACATATGACGTGACACGGACATAAAAGTCGAGTCCAAGAAGGACGTAGCCTGTGAATAAGTTTGACAGTTGCTCATGTTAGCCATTTGGAGATCAACGCGTTCTAATTTTTATGTCTTGTTCACGAGTAGAGGAAGGATGGAGCAGGAGATCGACAGACAGATCGGTGCAGTGTCAGCAATAACTAAGACGCTGCATTGATCCGTCGTGGTAAAGAAAGAGCTGAGCCGAAAAGCAAAGCTCTTGATTTACAAGTCGATCTACGTTCCCACCCTCACCTATGGTCACGGATCGCGGATACAAGCGGCCAAAATGAATTTCCTCAGCAGGATGGCTGGGGTCTCTCTCAGAGATCGGTGAGGAGTTCAGCCATCCAGGAGGAGCTTGGTGTGTCTCGACCTCCTCAAGGTCGAGAGAAGCCAGATGGGTTGGTTCGGGCATCTGGTTAGGATGCCTCCTGAGCGCCTCACTGGTGAGGTGCTTCAGGCACGTCCCACTGGGATGAGACCAAGAGGCAGACCCCAGACCCGCTGAAGAGACTATGTCTCTCAGCTGGCCGGGGAACGACTCGGAATCCTCCCGGGTGAGGTGGAGGATGCAGTTGGGATGAGAGAAGCCTGGGCTTCACGCCTGAGGCTGTCACCCCGGTGACCCGACTAAATTGCATAAAGTCAGATCCTGAAATCCATAAATGAATATATTCTCCATCATAAAACTGGGATTGATCACACCTTTAAGTGTTTTAAATAAAACTCTAGGTGATAAAAATGACTCTAAACAAGAAAACAAACTTTATGCATATGAAGCTTTTGAAGAGATTATTCTCATTACCAATCCTAATCAAATTATCTTGTTTAAAAACTTTTGTTAAACACATTTTTACTGTAATGAGTTGTTTGTTAAGAATAACATTTGTATTTATGGAATAAGTTTAGCCTTTTTTTTTTTTTTTTACAGTTGTCAATTCTAAGACAATTCAAGAGCTGCAAGAATTTCAAGCCAACCTCTAATCTTTAGTTATTCCTCTAAGCCTTTTTTCTGATCAGAGTCAAATCCAATTATCTGATATTTGCTTTTTGTAGCATTCAGGTTTTAAAACAAAACTTTTCAAGTTCTAATCCACAGGGCGATGTCTTCACCTACCAATCTAATTTTCTATTTGCTAGTAGTCAAAATGTACCGACACATCCCAGAGTTAAAAAGCTTTCTGTAACTCACATTTTTTTTCATTTTGGGACCCTAATACATGATTAATTACTTAACTCTTAATAAATTTCTCAAACACTGTTCGACACAGTTTTCACAATACGACTGGCAAATTTATTTCTATCTTTTTCAGAAATGCCACTGATAATGTGACATTTGCATCAGTGCAGTAAATAATCTGAAGACAGAATGTCGCAAGTAGAAAATAAATGTCAACACTTCAAACTTTTTCTTTGTTGTCACGAGTACATTTAATTTAGCGCACTCAAGAAAATGACAATTTTTTAATTAAACTTCTTTTTGAATGTCCTGAAAGGTGGCACATGAGATTAGCGTTACGTGATTTATACAAAGAAATGTTTGAGTTTACGGACACTTTGCTAGAGAGTAACTGTGAATTCAGAATGACTCATTATGGATTATTATGGTACACGTCAGTCATTAGAGTCATTCAAAATAGAGTGAAACAATTTTTCAAAAGTGGTTTACTGTAAAAAGTTACCTACCAGCTAGTGTGAGAATGAGTGAGCAGATTGGGAAGATGATTTTCCAGGTTTCTCTCTGAAGTCTGAAAACTATCTGCAGGATTGCAGAGACGATACAGACTCCTCCACTGATGAAGAGGTTAGTTAGGACGTCAAACTGAGGCATAACAATCAGAACCAGGACGGATGTACCGAGAGACACCAAACATTCGATGACACAAATCTGAAAAGACAGAAAGACGATACAGAAACTCAGTTTTTAGGCTCCATCACAGCATTACGGCCCTTTATAAGGTGATTGATAATATCTGTCTGGTTAAGGACATGTGAAAGGTTTGGGACTTAGTCCTGTTGGGTTTAAGTACTGGTTTTGATACAAAATCTTCTAACAGATATTAGAGTACTCGATAGGTGTTTCTGGTACTTCACTTGAATGGTTTTCGTCCTACCTTAAAAACAGAAAGTACTTTGTTGAATTTGGTAACTGTGTCTTGGATGAACTTGACCTAACCATTGGGCTTCCTGATGGGTGCTTTCTGGGACCTATGTCGTTAAATAGCTACATGCTCCCCGATCCAGTAATGTATCCTACCGTTAAGTGTGCAGATGACACATTGACGACTAAAGACGGGTGGTTTCACTTTGTCCCTGCATCCAGCAGAATAATGTGTGGATGAGAAATAACTATTTCTAGCCAAACACAAACAGACTCAAATGGTCTTTTTTGTCGCACAGAGTCAGAGTGAAGGTGTCACCGAGAGTCTGTTGTACAACCAACAAGTTAGATTAGAAATCTAGGCCTCAGATTTAAATGTCAACAGTTACAATAAATCAATAACATTATGAACTTTTATTCATCCTAAAAACATTGCCAGTATCAATAATAGAGTGTCTAAATTGGACCAACATAGATTTATTTATGCCCTTTGTCCAGACTACCATATCGGTCTGCTTTCTGCGCTCACTAAATAAGTTGTTAGACATCTGCAAAACATCTAAAAGTGTTTCTGCTGCTCGAGTCCAAACTGATCATTAAACTTGTCCTCAAATAGGATAGACTTTGGAACAGCTTAGTTTGTATACAAGTCTCTTCATGGCTTACGATCAAAGTACATCTGTGACATGTTGGTTCCATAGAAAGCAAATCTAATTCTGAAATCTTCAGAAATATGTTTTTACTGGTGTCCAGAGCAAGGACTAAAATCTGGGGAGCTATATTTTCTATGTGTGCGGCTAAAATCTGGAATTGTCTTTACTGACATTTTGAGACAGGCCTCAACTCTGATAATGACCGACTCAAGAATAAAAACTGCACTCTTTTGAGATTTCAAAAAGTGACTGAAGTATTTTAGTTGCACTCTTCTTTGTTTAATTTTACACTATAACTTTAAAATCTGATTTAACTGTTTCATTTGTCTTTTTTTTTTTTTTATTATTTTGATATTTTGTCTTTGTTTAGATGCAGTCTTTTGAATGACTTTTTATATGATTTGTGGTTTAAACATAAACTTGCATTAAGTCAGTGTGAGCCATCATTTGTCCAGGAGCAATTTGTTGTACAAACGATTTCAAAGTTGTCTTTTGGACTGTGTATTTGATGATCGAAGCGTCTTGATCCTCAAATACACTTGCCCTATTTTATACCCCAGGGCTACTTCGATCACATATCAATAAATATCGATATCTATTATACTAGAAAAATAGTTTTAAAAAATATACCATTCCCATTGTCTTCATGTTGGGTTGCACAAAGCTCTTGAAGGCACATCGCCATAGTGATTTGAGAAACACCAGAAAATTTGGCATGACCAGGCAGAAGACCAACATCAGCATGTAGAACTGTTTTTCTTGCTTGTTGCGAAAAGAATATGGACTTGACAAAGTGGAGAGAACCAGAAGGGAACCCTGAATGGAAAAAAGAAAGAACCAGAATTTAATTTTTATTTCATTGCCTTTTGTTATTGTTTAATTATTAGAAAAGTGATTTTGATTCATCATTAATATCTTTAGTAAACTATGAAGTGAGAAAATTTGACTGAGGAGGAAAAAATACTGTCGTGGTCGCCTCGCCTACAGCCAGAGGGAGCCCTGGGCCATCCTCATCACCCTGAGTAGGGATACCTGAGATTGATTTTTGATGCCACACACCTGTGGATCCTGCTGCCTATTTAAGGGCAATCACCCTGGACTTCCACATTGGGTGATTGTCATCCTTCCCAGCCAGGTCATCCTGGCTGCCTGATCATAAGTTATCTTGAACTCTGTTATATCATTTGAACGTTTGGATCCTGAGTTAATCCTGTGCCCTTTGACTTACAGACTTACCTGTATTGTGTTCAATAAACCTTGTTTTGATGTCCTGCATTTGGATTCTCCTTCTTCCACATCACGACAAATACACTTCGTTCAAAATTTTCCATCACTTAAATATTAAATGAAGATGTTTCACTTAAGCTGTTACATGAACAGTTGGTACCTTAAACGTGTCCTATATATGTTTTTTCTTTTCCACATAGAGTTTATACCTCACAAATAAAACATATTGACAGATGTGATTAAAGTGAGAACACAAACCCAGATAAAAACTTTCTTTCAAGTTCTTCTTTCTGTAAAAGTCATTATTTTTAAGATGAAGTGGCAGTCTCAGATATGTGTCATCCTTTATTTTTTCCCCCACACTTTTCTAAGTTTCTACACTGACAAGTTTTAGCTGAAACACTAGGAGAAGGTTTACAGTCACAGTGATTGATCAAGTGCTGCTTGTCTTCTTATTTTTGTCCCTGTTTTCAGACTATTTTATTAAAACCAGCCTTGAAGCTCTGCTGACTGCAGAGACTGAAAATAGAGGGATAAAATTAAATGGAGCACTTCTCTGCAAAGCAATTTTCTTAAATCTGAAACATCATGTCAGAGCGCAAAATGTTTGAAACGAGTGTGGGAAAGAAGACACAACGGAAAATAAGATGGAATAAATTGTGGCGTTCAATGCAGTCGTGTTTCTATCAGACATGGTTGTTCAAGTTTTCCAGAAGGAAGTAAATAAACTAAGATAAATGTGGCATTTTTTAGGCATAATAAAACTGAAAACATACATATTGAAAGAAAAACTTCAGAAGTGACCTGAAACATTTAAAAATATTGATTTTTCTAAAGATGATAGCAGTAAAATCTTTTGACTTAATTTTAATGTAATGACTATTTTTTATGTTTTATGTTGCTTTCTTGGAGCAAATTGATTAATGTACAAAAAAATTAAGCTTACCTTGGCAATAACAGCACTGACCAACACAGCTATACCCACAAAAAGGGCCACCATGTACTGGGCCACCAGGAAACAGTGCTGCTTTTTCTCCTTCTCTGATCCAATGGGATTCAGTTGGAATGGATCCCACGTGTCCCTGAAACACAATACAGTAGATATGGATGACAAACTCGAATTGAAATGCATTTTCTAAACTGAATGTCCAAAACTTAAATCATGACTGCAGAAGGCAGGGTACACCCTCTTCAGATCACCATTAGAACTTTTTAATGGTAATAATGTATACTTTATTGATCTCCCATTGGGGAAATTTAGATAGATATAGATAGATAGATTTACTTTATTGATCCCACACATGGGAATTTTGTGCCAGCAACAAGAAAGAAATAGACAGTATATATATAAGCAAATTTGTGTGCTGTTTTACACCACAGCTTCTACGACGGCACCAATGGTGGGAGAACAGGAGTTAGGTGTCTTCTCCAAAGACCCTAGACATAAACTCAGTGAGATTTGAACCCACAAACTTCTGGTTGACTTCTGATGTGAGGGCAAATGCTCTACCACTGAGCCACCGCCTCCATCTCAGACGTAAGGATTCTAATGTTCTTCATAAATAGTGACTTGAACAATTATGTTCTATACTATTTTCTAAATGCAGCTGGACGTTGGTCCTAAATGCCAAGAGAAGCCAGATTAGGTGGTTTGGTGTCATTCCTGAAAAATGAGGTAGGGATGAGGAAAGTCAAGACTTTTCGGCTGAAGGGTGTTAACCTCTTAACTTCAGAGGAAGTGGAACATAATACGGTTTGGTATTTTTTCTCAACTCATCATTTGACGCAAACAATCAAACACAAGTAGAATGTGTTTAGTTGTTTTTAGTAAATGATCTGTGATAAAGAATTGCAGGTTGAAGTCTGACTGATGGATCAACCACCTACAACCAGATGAATTTACATTCATATATAAAAATACCACTGGATGATTCAGCCTGACTCGGCCTGCTTAATAACCCCTGCTGATCATGTACGTCTTCCTATCAGCATCTCCGTCATCTGCACTGCTGGCTGATTGATTCCCGGAGAGAATAATAACCAGGGTGGAGTTTTTTCCACACTGAATTGATAACACTGTGATGACTTTGTCATAGAAACAATCAAAACAGGCCCAGTCTTGCAACATTGATACAGTTTAGATGAAATGAAAGGTTAACAGAAATGTCACACAGCTTTTATATGTAACCACTAATGGCGTCGACATGTAGAAATTCACATTAGATTTTTTTTCTCAAAGTTATTTCATTTAGAAAATTCTCAGTTTTAGTGTCTGTAAACAACAATTATAGATCAAACCTAATTTAATTTTAACTTGTGATAAGAATGCAATTCATTTTACTAATGTTTATTTTGCGTAATATTCGACATAAAAATGAATAAGTTTCCTTGTTATGAAACAATATTCAAACTTTTTGTACTTACAGGTATTCATATAAAGAAGATTAATCATACTTCTGAGATCCTTTCCTTTTGTGAGCATGTATCAAGAAACAAATTCCAAAGTCCAACCAGGAGAGTTGTGTAGTTTTATGAAAAACAATGCACCGTAAGAGCAGCACAAACTTAGTACATACAGTACACTGAGTTTTAAGTTATTATGCAGATGAGCCTTTTCTGTAGCGTTTTCTGCAGAACTATAAGCTGCTGAAAGATTCTGTATTTTAATGTTGGCACCACATCCTGTCTGCTTTTTTGTAATGTCATTTGAGCAGCTGTTCTCTTAATCTGACATATTTGTCTGGCAGAATTCTTCCTCATCATGTCTTTAGCTGCACTGCACAGTGTGGGCTCTGAATCAGACACAAACCTCTTAAATGCTTACATTTCTGTGAAACATAGAATGTTTTCATCTACTATATACTGTATGTCCTGCTTTCCAAGAGCAGAGATATTTTTTTTGTTTCCAGATTGCTGAAAATATCGATTTGCTTAAAAATATGGTACCTCATTTAGGAGTTTTACTTTCATTGGTCTCAAATGACCAACCAATTATGACGAAAATCTGATTTTAGAATCTAAAAACTGAAGTTATTTACATGGTTTATGGACTTTTAATTTGCTTAATTTTTCAAACCAACAGACCCATTGGGTTTGGTATAAATCTATTAGATTCAAATAAATCTAATAGATGTTTTTTTTGTATGTTCATTTAATAGCTACTGTTTCGTCTTGGTAGCTGCACCCCCACTAGCTTCACACCAAGAAATTGTATTCTTTAGTGTGGATCTCAATGACTGCAATATTTATAGGGATGAATAAATTATACCGGTATTATTTTATAAAATTTTATTATATACTTATTCTATATATTAACATGGGACAATGTTGTGAGGATTGCCCGTGATCATAAAAAATAGTAAAAAAAACTCATCTAGTTTATTCTTAACATCTTAAAAAAATCTCATAAGTTTTTTTTTCTTTTAAACCGTGGTGTATCTTCCTGATTCTAAAAATAATATGTCCTCATATTCTTTGGATGTGATCTATCAAATATGGTTTGTTTAATCTTTTGTTTGAGCTCATGTATTTACAAAAGCTTCAGTTAAAAATTAATTAAAGTTAATAAGCACATTTACATAAGTAACTGTATCCTTTAAAAAAAAAAAAAAAATCAGATTTAACTACATATTTGATTTCCATTTCGTTGATTGTTTCTTCCCACGTTTAGAAGAAAAAAGTTGTGAACTTCTATCAGATTTATTCCAGCTGTCACAGAAAATTCATTTACATGTAGGAAGAATCAAAGACCAAAGAACGGCCCAGTAACAACGAGAGTTCTGGTTTGACATGATGCAAACTATAAAAAAATACAATCCCAGTATTCAGCAGCATTTTCTCTTTCTATGTAGACGGTTTAGATCTGAAATTTAATTTATCCAGTTTACTTTTCATTTTGATTCCCTGAAGACATTTTTATATTTTTATTTAAAAGGTATTTTTTTTAAAAAAAAAGATAAAAATTCTTTTAAAACCCCTATAATTTGAGAAAGTTTACCACTAAACTACTTTTCATTTCCTTATGTTTACTATACTTTTCATAAGATTGGTGAAATATTCTTCAATCTTCAATTAAAACATCAAAATTCATCAACTTGAAGCCCTTCATTTTTCAACAACCAAGCACTTGTTTTCCAATAAATCTTAATATGGAGAGAGTTATTAAAGTTTTAAACATTTTAAACATCACCTCCAGAAACAGGAAACGAGGATTCCATGAACCACAGCAATAAAAAGACATACGACAGTGCACGAGGGAAATTAAGTGTTTCCTCAAACTGTAAATTATATTTAATTGAAACCTGGTAATACAAGCCAACAGTTTTTAATTTTATCCGGCAATAATTTTTCACCTGAAATTACGGCTGGCAATTAACCTCTAAACAATGAAGCGTTTAATGCAGCCTGATTACATGTTCATGGACGAGAAAGAAAATTAACATGTAGTTTAGGTCGAAGTTTGATTTACTTTTGACCTGTTTTTGGAACAACTATTAGAATGGCTGCTATTAATTTCAATAGATATTGGAGTGTATGAATCTTTATCTAGCATATTGACATGTATACTGGTATTTAAACATGTATGTGTGTGTATTCAGACAGGCCGTATGGGCACAGTGTAATGTCATATTTTTTCTGCTGCATCCTTTTCGGTCACACCAACTATCTTAATGTCTTCCTTCACTGTATCCATGAACCTCCTCTTTGGTCTTCCTCTTGGCCTCTTTCGTAGTGGTTCCAAACCCAGGATCCTTCTGCTTATGTACTCTAATGTGTGTAAAGAAGTATTGCATGCTGCTCACCTGTGTCTCCCCTCTCTCTTCTTCGCTCTGTATCTCAATTCCTCCGCCATCCTGCCTGTCTAGTCAGCCGCCTCAGCGGGGACCTGAAAATGAATAATTTCTTTTAAAGTTCCAATTTCATAATTTAAATGCGTTGAATTTAAATCCTCTAATTTAGGCCAAATCATTATCAATAGTCATACTTAAAAACAAAAAGAAAAGTTGACCTTTGATTTATTGTTTTCCTCCTTTTTTCTTTAAGTCCTTAAAGTTGGAATTAAGTAGTTTAGTCCCCCGGCTCACAGAGCAGTGCTCCTCGTATCCAGTTCAAGTTGAAATAATAAAATGTAAATCACTGAAGGATTACATGTATTGTAAACCAAATGCGTCACTTGTCCAATCCCTTCCAGCAGTTTGTCCTTTGGTCCTCTGCTTTTCAATCTTATCACAGGCTAATAAAACGACACCCATGTCTACAGTCAGGTCAAGCCTTCTGAGATGGGTGCGTGTTCACATAATCAAAGTTTATATAAGATAAGCAGATCAGGAAGTATGTATGAGGGGACAGGTGACCACAAAGTAAAGTACGGAATCACAGAAGTTGTGTACACACCTTAATTGTATGTCTAACCAAAGTGAGTGTACATATGAGCAAAAAGAGAGAGACAAGGAAATGAATCAAAATTTCCAACCAATTCTCCAATAAAAAAAACCAAACAAGTTATCTCCAGAGCTTTATGAGAGGTACATGGGTCATTCAGGCAAACATACAGTAAAAGATGAACTCTAAACTCAATGATGGATTTATACGACTGCACGAAATAATGTTTGATTTAAATCAGGGGTTACATAAAATCTTTAGTTACAAAATATGTCATTTTGATGTCATGAAATCTTTCAAAATGAGCAAAGTGGACAGAAAACAAACCCAAGTGAAAAACATTGGTTATTGTTCCGTTTCGTTCAGCCGTCTGCCGTTTATCCAGGGCCGGGTCGCGGGGGCAACAGCCTCAGACGGGAAGCCTAGGTTTCTCTCACCCCAGCTGCATCCTCCAGCTCACCCTGAAGAATCCATAATCCATGGAGAGACAGTCTCTCCAGCGGATCCGGGGTCTGCCTCTTGGTGTCCTCCCGGTGGGATGTGCCCGAAACACCTCACCAGTGAGGTGCTCAGGGGGCATCCTGACTAGATGCCCAAACCACCCCATCTGGCTTCTCTCGACCTGGAGGATGAGCGCCTTGACACCAAGCCCCTCCTAGATGGCAGAGCCTCTCACCCGATCTCTGAGTGAGAGCCCAGCCACCCTGCGGAGGAAGCTCATTTCATTGGTTATTGTTACATATTAAAACACTAGATTTTTTTTTCAACACAAAATTGTCCTGTTTAATAGTTGTACATTTCTGAGTAAGTTGTAAATTGATCAAATTAATTGATCACCTCCAGATCAGTAAATTTGGGGATCGTTTCTGTTTGCCTGTCACCACTAGATGTCACTATTGTGCTTTGGCTTTAACCTGTTTTTTTTTTACATTATTCATCTTTGTGTGAGCAAATCCATGAAGTATAGAAATAATCCTGTCAATAGATAGTTGATCAGATTCACCTTCATGCACATGCAGTATGTATGCAACACGCCCCCTGATGTGTCGTTACATGTGCACATCTGCATCTAAATGTATGAGACCAGGAATCAAAAGAATGTATTTGAAGGTTTCTGGGAGTCTCATTAAGATGCTTTGCCAGCGTATAATAAGCTGACCATATGGTCAGTATGGCAGTGACTCCTCCCCCCACCTTCAGGTGCATGACATCCACAGCAGTTCCACAATATGACCAGAAAGCAAGGCAGAAAAGACGAAAATGGATGGCTTTAATTTGTTTTGCACACTCTGATTTGAAACAGAGAACATTGAAAAGTAATATTTATGAGTTCATAAAAATGGGCGAGATGTAAGAAGTTATTGTGGACATTAGTTTGATGTCTGCAAATCCCTGCAGGGAATATCTTCAGCTTAGCAATGTTGCACTGTGATCTGTGAAATAGGGTCTGCATCATTGTGGTGGTGTTACAGGGAGGCATTGTTTCTGCCGTGCCAGCTGATGCTGTTCAGTTTTACAGAAAGGTCTGCAACATTCTGACCTTCTCTGACTCTGATTCGGTCTCATGGAAATTCTTCTGCACCAAAGTATAATGAGTAACCATATGGAGTGTGTACTGACATCAAGATCACTGCTGCACACACACATACACACCCTGGGTTTGCTCTCTATTGATTGGCTGCTAAAAAATGTAAAACTACAAGGAGGGAATTGAGTTTTGACCCCCCCACAAAATTGAGTTTTTTACAAAACCATATGCATCATTTTAAAATATAGGTTTATTTTTTATTTATTCAGAAATGTTGCAATTACTTTGAACAAGATTTTACCTGGTGGACCTCGATGACCCTACAAAAAAATGAAGAATCAGTCCAGAACATCAAGGTTGAGTATTTGGAGGATCCAGAGGAGTCATGGGAGAAACTCATGTGGTCAGATGAAACCAAAATAAAACTTTTTTGGTCTAAATTCCTGTTGCTGTTTTTGCAGGACACCAAATGATAAGTACCATTCCAATAATATTATCCCTAATGTAATGCATGGAGCTGGTGACATCATGGTTTGGGTTTTGTTTTTCTGAAACGGGACAGGATATTTTCAGTTTATTTAGGAGAGGATGATGAGAGCAATCTATTATAAAATTTTGGGAAATAACCTTCTTCAATAAGTAACAAGGTTGAATAGTGGTGCAGTGGTTAGCACAGTGGCTTCACAGCAAGAAAGTCTGGGTTGGTCCCAGGGGGCATTGGCCTAGTGGCAGAGTTGCCGTCTTTCAACCGGGAGAACCTAGTTTGATTACTCCTGGGGCTGCTCACAGTCCAACATAATACAATAAAACACACAAAAACAAACAAACAAACAACCCCCCCAAACAACCAAAATAAAAAACAACAAAAAATAAATACTGGCCTTTCTGTGTGAAGTTTGCATGTTCTCCCTATGAACACAAGGGTTTTCTCCAGTTACTCTGGTCTCCTCTCTCTCTCCAAAAACATGAGCGTTGGGTTAACCGGCCCCTACGAAATTACCCCAAAGAAAGTTTGTGTGTGTGGATGGTTGTCTGTGTGTGTAGCCTTGCAACAGACTGATGACCTATTCGGGGTGTACCCTGCCTCTCACCTGAAATCAGCTGGGTTAGGCTCCCCCACCACTATTACTGTGTTGGGGATATGGGGTTCAGAAGATGAAACAAATCAAACTAATTCAAAGGGAACTGAATATGGATGTGGCTGGGTTTTCAAACACGACCCAAAACACACTGCTGGATTTACCAAGAAGTGGCTCCGTTAGAAGAGAATTAAAGTTCTGAAATGGACTAGCTGGTCTCCAAACCTGAAGACAAACAAAAATCTTTGGAGGAAGCTCAAACTCAGCAACAGCCCGTAAACCTTATTGATTTACAAAATATCTATGTGAAGCAGTGAGAATCCCTCCTGCAGTGTGTTTAAACCTAGTAAAAATCTACAGAAGATTACAGTGGACTGGAGTAGCTATCAATCTATTGTACCAAATATTAACAGAATTTTTTTCAGATGTTCGAAAACTCATTTGCAGCTTGCAGCATAAAAAGAATATGATGCAATTTTCCTGTTCGATTAGAAAAGATAAAAACCCCTTTGTGATTACAAAAGAGAAATTGCCAAATCTGTACTGTATATCACACTGAACAGGTATGAAATACATTTTGATGCACTGGTTGGTTGTGTTGCCTCAAAGCAAAAAAAAATTTCTGCCAGTCTGGATTTTCCCAAATGTGCAGTTCATGTATTCTCTCTGTGTTTGCACTGGTTTCCTCCAGGTGCTCCTGTTCCTCCCACAGCCTGAAAACGTGCTTGTTTTTAATTGATGGTTCCAGTCAGTGTGTACAGTAGCAAGGGGTTGCTCGTGATGGATTGATGCCCTGTCCAGAATGTCCAGAGCCACTAAAAAATTACTTTTGGGCTCCAGTTCATGGAACTTGAAACAGAAAAAGAAAGACAAACTAGGAATGACTTGACATTTTTTTTATCTACATAGAATCAGACATGTCTCTCTCCTCCATGAGGAGATGCTATGTGAGTTATCTGATGACAGTTCTTACTGCTGCTGTGACTACAAAACACTTTAATCTCATTTGGTTTAAAGTGCACATGGTCAAATTGACCTTACGTAAAACCAACTCACACTTTCTAAACACTATCGTAAGTGGAGTGCTGCACTAGTTTAAAATCTTGTGAGATTGTCGTGGCAACTACAGTTTTCTTTGTGGTCGTCTGCTTGGGAGGCAGCTTGACCACAAGGGACAACAATGGTCTGGACAGACTGATAAGGAAGTGTGCATCGGTGGTGGGGAGAAATGTGGACTCTGTGGGAGCTGTTTTGGAGGGGAGGATGAGGGCTTTAATGCAGGGTATCCTGAATAACCCCCGTCACACTTTACATGATGTTATCATGACCCAGAAGACGACCCGAAGTAAGAGGTTCCTTTCACTGCACTGCAGGACTGATCGCTTTAGGAGGTCGTTCATCCCTTCAGCCCTCAGGCAATTGAATAGATCAGATGGTTCTGGAAGGAACTGAGTCCTATTTTATTATGTGTGTGTGTTGTTTTTATTTATTTGTATGTACAGTTTGTGTGATTTCTGTTGCTGCTGGACACCAGAATTTCTCCTGCGGGAGAATAATAAAGTTTTTATCCATCTAAATTTTCATTGGTCATTTAAATGTCAGAATAAAAGCTTTTTAGGCTACATAAAAACACAATAAGTACATTTTGACAATGCAAAATTATTTCAAGACACAAATAAATTCTAGCAGACTTGAGAAAAAATGTATAGAGCACATAAAGAGAACACAGTCGGGGTAAAACGTTCAGAGCCATCACTTATCAAATAATCTTAGAGTCATCCTGCAAATCTGGTCATATGCTGAATGACAGGTTGAAAAGATGGTGGTATGCTTTTAGAAATCAAACGAGCAATCTCAAGTCACTTTTCTTGAATCCAAATGACAGATTTTTTTTTTTTTGCCCAGAAATTCTTAAAAAGCTCAAATGTTAGAGAAAAGGTTGATTGAGACTGGCAATGCACGAACGGTCCAATTTAAATAATTGAAAGTCAAAGAAAATGTGTGAAACAGTCTTTCTGCAACTATTAATACAAGAAATGAAGTCAAACGAATGGAATCAACTCAAAAATGTCTGTTCTTATTTGCAATGAGTTCAGATAAAACAAATGATTTTACATTCTAATAACATTTCTTTTTCCTTTATTACAGATTTGAAAAAAATTGCTCTATTTATTTTAAGCTGAGTCATCTTTCTCTCTAACCAAAATGTTAAGTACGCGTATATTTTATTTTCCAATAAACCTTCAGAAAAAATCCCTCATCTTCTCCATTTTCCTAGAATAAATATCATAAAACAAGAATAAGTGTCAAAAATTATGTCTCCGCAAAATTGTTAAACAACAACAACTGCTGCAGCAAATTGTTTCTAAAGGAAAGTCTAAATGTGGTTTCTTCATAAAAATGTCATTTTTCAGAAATTCTTTAAATATCTCAAAGAACCGGCTTTAGTAATGTTCGGTGAAGTACAGTGGCCTTGATCTTTGTGAGCTGAACCTTTGGTCCCTGAAAACCTAATCAATTAATCTAAAGTTGGTACTGAGTAACTTTGAGCAGTTTAATTAAAACCCTTCCACTAGTTTGGGAGATATCAAGTCCACTAAAGTGTTATGGAAGCACAGACACCCTTCTGTGGGCAGAGGCATGACCATCAGATAAAGATCCTAATATACGTTAGAAACAAATTAACTGACTTCTGATGCACAGTGGCAAAATGGCGGCACAGTGGCCTCACAGTGAGAAAGTTGTGGGTTTGAGTCCTGGGTAGATACGAGGCTTGGAACACTGGCCTTTCTGTGTGGAGGTGCATGTTCTCCCTGTGTATGCGTGGGTTTTCTCTGAGTGGGAGGAAACTCAACTCCCCAAAAACATGTTAATTTGTTTGGCCACTACTGGATTGCCCCGAGGAATGACCACACACTATTTCAGTTTGTGGCCCTGGAATAGACTGACGACTTGTTCGGGGTGTACCCTGCCCCTTGCCTCAAATCACCCAGGATCAGCTCCAGCACCGGACGTAAGGAATAGGCGGTTAAGAAGGTGACTGAATAATCTTATTGTATTCACATTGGAAAGAATAATCAAAATCCTATTAATAACGGTTGAATTTGGTTAAAAAACATCTTTACTTGCAACTGTGGTGGTTGTTGGCTGGGGGTTTCTCAGTGTTCAAGATTACCTTATCTATAGAACAAGATGTTTCTTACAGATAATGATAACAGCAAATTTGGTGAGCTCTTAGCAAATTCTGAAAATATCAGTCAAAGCAGGCAAGTTCCTGGAGAGTCACAACCAGAAGTGTTTGACGTTCATTTTTAAGGTGTATGCTCAAGGGTGTGGCCCAGCCTGGATTTATGTACATGTTCAGTCCAGTTTTGTCAGACTGGATCTGGTGACCGGTAGCTAGCATCTGGTGACTAATGTTCTATGAGGTTGTTGGATGACTCCTAAATATTCATAAAAAACGTCCCTTTGTTCACCAGTTTGGTGTCTCGTTGTGGGGAGGTCTCGAGAATGATTGGAGGAATTATTATTTCAAGTTATTTCCTAATGTTTTATCTATTGATTTATTTTTAGCGAGCCACACACATTTCATCTTTATGAGGCAAAACATCAGTCAGAAGATTTGGACTGTTTTTAAATTACATTTTGTTTGAGTACTTTTTCTTATTTCAGCTAACTGGCAGTGAGCAGGGACTCTGGTGAGCAGGGACTCTGGTGAGCTGTGCAGAGCTTTTCAATAGGAAATGAGGGGGTCGCAGGTGTAGTGAATCATTAATCAGAGCACCACCAGCTGCCACATCTTTGCAGAGAGGCCGAAGCAGCCAGAAGATGGAAAGAAGCTTCACATCATGGACATAAGGTGATGTTATGCAACTGGTCACGATTCACACGGGACATGCTTTGAGAGTTACTCGGGCAACTCTATTTTCTCAGGTTGTGTTTTTATCTTCCACAACAGGTACCATATGTTATTCATGTCGGTTTCACTTGTTTCTTGTTCTGGTACATCACTGAAAGACTTATTTGTACATTTAACACTACAAACACTAAAGCCAACAATTTGATGGTTCTCAGAAGTTTACGTCTAATTACTGTAGTTACTGGGCTTTTTACTTTTTCTACATTTTTTTGTATGTTGTTCCTATTTTATTTAACTGAACTAAAACACTAAAAATGAGTTCGGAGTAATTCTTCCTCAAACTCCCACACCACTCGCCTCTATTAAATACATTGTAAATTTTCCCGCGCTTGACGGTAGCGCGGTTACTGTTGCCTAGTAACCGTTGTGGCGCCACTAAGCCAAAATCTAGGTGAGCAAAAATGAATTTAAGAGGACGTTTGCCAGTCACTTAGGCGCTTCCGTGTTTGACGTCATCGCCGTAGTGCTAATCATCAAATTGACGGCCGTGGGAGTTATAGTAGTTCCAGAATTCTTGTAGTCCTAGTGTTAAATAGTTTCAAACAAAATTTATTTGATCTTTTTCTAATTGCGTTCAACAGTCATTTTCAAGTTTCCCGAACAGTACTTTTTTTAAATTAGATTTTTCTAGACAGGCAGATTGAAACTTTATTTTGGCTTTTGTCTTAGCTGTCACGACCCACATTGACTTATGACCTCCAGATGTTATCTTTGGATGATCATAAAAAATAAAAGATCTTAAAAGAAACTTTAACATTGAGGGGAAAGATATGATAGGGAGAAAAGTGATGGAATGATGTATGAGGGGGAGAGGGTATTTCATAAATTAATGAGAGGACGGGTGACACGAAGAGAAGGAATGAAGCTTGGATGAAAATGATGAATAGAATATATTTTTTTAGGACTGAGTATGGAGGAATAAAGGTGAAAAGTTGAGGATAGGTGTTTAGGATGAAAGAATGTTTGAGGGAAGATGAGAAGGAGGCAAAGATGAGTCAGTGTGAGAAGGATTTTAGGATTAAAGGATGATTAAAGAAGGTGAAAATGGACAAACAGAAATGGGTGAGAGACACGGTGGAAATGAAGCAATACAAAGAATAAAAGAGGAAGAGATTGAGAAGGAAGGGTCAAGGTATTGAGAAGAGTGTGAACAAGGCACAAGAAGGATCGCCAGGAGATTAAAGGAGTGGTTGTGGTCCGTTCTCACTCCCAAACCTATTACCAAGCCACTTTAGTATTAGAAAAGCTTAGCCAGAAAAAAGTACGAGGATTTTTATACTTGTTCATTAGGGATGAAGTAAATGTCACAATGGAATGTTTTGATATTAACTTAACAATATATTTCTCAAAATGTTACGGCGAAGTTGTTAATATTATAGAGGGGCCTTACATTTCTGTATGACCATACAACTGGAATGGTATTATGGTCTGGTTATCAATCATTAGGTCTATTATTGTCCTACGTTAATAACATCGTAAACATCTGTTCACACTTAGCTTTTTTAAGTTCAGTTCCGTTGTCTTCCACTCATTCTGGGCCGGGTTGCGGGGACAACAGCTTCAGACGTAAACCCCGGGCTTCTCTCACCCCGGCTGGATCCTCCAGCTCACCCGGAAGGATCCGGAGTTGTTCCCCAGCCAGCTGTGAGACATAGTCTCTCCAGCAGACATTCTTCCCCCACTCATGAACAAGACCCCGAAATACTTAAACTACTTTAATTGGGGCAGGACCCTGTCCCTGTTCGCAGGGGGCTTCTTCTTCTTTTGACATTTCCCTTCAGGGGTCGCAAAAGCAAGCCGGTTTCTTCCACCTAACCCTATCTGCTGCATCCTCTTCGGTCACACCAACTATCTTCATGTCTTCATTCGCTGTTTCTTCCACCTAACCCTATCTGCTGCATCCTCTTCGGTCACACCAACTATCTTCATGTCTTCCTTCGCTGTATCCATGAACCTCCTCTTTAGTCTTCCTCTAGTCCGCTTACCTGGTGGTTCCAAATCCAGCATCCTTCGTCCGATGTACTCTCTCTCTCTCCTCTGCACATGTCCAAACCATCTCAGTCTGGCCTCTCTGACTTTATCTCCAAAACCTCTACCATGTGCTGTTCCTCTGATCCTGTCCATCCTGGTCACTCCCAGAGAGATCCTCAGCATCTTCATCTCTGCTACCTCCATCTCTGTTTCCTGTCTTTTCCTCAGTGCCACTGTCTCTAGACCAAACAGCATCGCCGGTCTCACCACGTTTTTTTACACTTTCCCTTTAATTTTAGCTGAAACTCTTCTGTCACACATCACACCTGATACTTTCCTCCCCCTGTTCCAGCCTGCCTGCACACACTTCATCTCTCTTCCACACTCTCCATTGCTCTGGACTGTTGATCCTAGATACTTAAAATCTTCCACCTTCTTTATCTCTTCTTCCTGTAACCTCACTTTTCCATTTGGATCTCTCTCATCATAGGGGGCATTCCACCCTTTTCCAGGCGAAGACCATGGTCTCGGATTTGGAGGCGCTAATTCCCATCTCAGCCGCTTCACACGTGGCAGCAAATCGATCCAGTGAGAGCTGGAGATCACGGTCTGATGAAGCCAACAGGACCACATCATCCGCAAAAACCAGAGATCCGATCCTGAGGTCACCAAAAGAGGTATTTCACGTGTTTTTAAAAGCGGTATTTCATGCTAAATCTACTTTTTGGAAGTTTTCACCATGTTTTATGATGTTGGTGTTTTGATATTGTTACCAATTTTCACCTGTTTGTTTGTGTGTTTCTTGGTGCAGGATTAAAGTTTTTTAAGGGATTGCAAATGTTTGTTCTCAAGGAGTGAAAAGTTTGAAGAAGTGGAATAATTGGTAGAAGATGGATTAAATAATAAAAAAGATTAAAATCATTCATGCTGGCATGATGCAACTGTGTAACAACTTTGTTTTATGCTCCATGTACTCTGTTAGAAATCTAAAATTTGTTAGAAAGTTGTTTTTTCAGTCTTTCGTTAGCTCAGTTGTGTTTGCTTTCTCAGTTTTATTAAAAGTTCTGTTGGATAGAGACCTCTCTGATGCTTTGATACCTGTTTGGACTCAGTAAAAAATTGGCAGAGTATTTCCCTGTTGTGTGCAGCTGCAGGGCTTTGTACAAACCTACTACAAAGGAATGCACTGTGGATCTCGAGGGTGGGCCAGTCTGGGACAGATGCTCATGTATTTACATGAAGTGATTTGATCTTTGGTCATTTGAAATGTGACTGTGTCAGACCACTCGTGCTATTTTCAGGTACCACGACACATTCGCAATGTTTTTCTAGATAAAAATGTTGACCTTAAAAATTCTAAATTGTGAGTTCACTTTGGACCAAGTAGTTGCTGAAAGGAAATACTTAAGAAAGTTTACTGATCAAAGTTATAAAGTACAAAAAATAGGAAAGGTAAGTTTATCTGGACAGGACGTTTATTGTATAAGACAACTCAGAGTGCTTTAAAAGAAAATGAAAATAAATAGAATAGTGAAAGAGAAAAAAAAAATAGAGGTCTTTTGGAAAGGCACCAAAAATAAAGAAATTACTATCCTTAACAGAAAATTTTTACAGAAGTACATTTAGGTAACAAATTTAATTTAACTGCTTAAATATATTTTGTGGGATTCATTTAAAATAATCAGTGATTGAACAAAATAAGACTTAGAAAAATTGGTCCACTGGTGAGAAAAATAACTTTAGTCCCAGTTATGAATCTATCTTAAAGAGTGTAGGAGTTTAGGAGGCGTTAACTCAGTGGTAGAATGTCTGTCCTTGGACTGGGAGAAGCCAGTTTG
Organism: Neostethus bicornis; assembly: GCA_902685375.1. NCBI lineage: Eukaryota > Metazoa > Chordata > Actinopteri > Atheriniformes > Phallostethidae > Neostethus > Neostethus bicornis. Next base: position 28,583,380 of record LR738543.1, read on the forward strand.
ATTCCCACTGGGCCAATGCGCAGGTCTCTCTACAGAATACACCTAACTCCTAGTTACTCCCACCATTGGCGCCATCATGGCTTCCTGCTGCAGTGCAATGCAGCAAAAGTATCTTCCCCAATTGAATTAAACTTTTTTGTATAGTCCAAAATCACAGAATTTCTGTCTCAATGGGCTTCACATTGCAGATTCAGAAAGAAGAAAAACAAGAAAAAGAGGAATGTATAAACACAAATACACAGCAAGAAAACTAACAAATGCTAGCTAGACAATATTAGCAGATTCCTGCCCTTAGACTCTCCTTCATGGTGAGAAAAAACTCCTAAAAAACTCATCAGTGGGGAAAAAATAAGAAAACTCGTGGAGATCCATACAAAAGAGAGACGAGCATCCAATGTGTCTAAGATTATTGTTTAAATATTAGCTTATTCTACTCTACAGCTAAATATTTAAAGAAGTCAATAGATGTTCTTCATCCTGATGGAAACACGGGGGACTCCTCAGCCCAGCAATGCCCAGGATGGGGATGAGTAGATGGATTTCATCCTGATGGAGCGGGGATGATAGATGAAGCGCGGACGTCTCCTCGGTCTGGTCATGCCCAGAACAGGAACGGAGAGTATCCATCAGGAATCTAGCTCATTGAGGGATAAATGTAGTATGATTTTAAAAACAAAAAAGAAAGAAACATTATGCGTGAGTAAAAAGGATAAATTCAAATGCCAGAAGACAGAAATATTAGTAGAAATGACAATGTGTAAGACATGGATAAAGAGAAATTTGGAGGTCTCCCACAAGAAAAAAGATAGTGAATGTCTTAATGATGAAAATCTCTGCCAGTAATGATTTTCATCAATCACAAGAAAAAGTTTGAGTTCATCCTTTCACTTCGCCTCAAGCATCCAGACTTGCAGAAGAAGATCACCACTGAAGAGGTCTGCAAATAACTATAAGAAGGCTCAGTGTATGGTATTTCAAATGAACAGGCCACAGTTCACATTCGATCAGCGAATCTGTGCAAAAATGAACTGTGATAATTGTGAAGTACAAAAAATTTTGCCGAGGCACTAATTTACACGTTTGTTTTATTTAATTATTCCTTGAATATAATAAGTTATTCTTGAATAAATTCAATTGGATAAAGAATTTCTCATATGAGATAAGTTTGAGAAAAGTTATGAATTAAACAGAATTTTTGAAGCTCAATAGCGCATGGATAGAAATATTCAATTTTATTTGTATAGCCCAAAATCACAGAATTTCTGTCTCAACGGGCTTCACAAGAAAAAGAGGAATGTATTAACACAAATACACAACAAGAAAAATAACTAACAAATGCTAACTAAACAAGACTAGCACATTAATGCACTTAGACTCTCCTTCTTGGTGAGGAAAAACTCCTAAAAAACCCATCAGTGGGGAAAAAAATAAGAAACCTCATGGGGATCCACATGAAAGAGAGATCCCTCCCCCGGGACAAGCAAACAATGTGTCAAAGATTATTGTTTAAATATTAGCTTAATCTAATCTACAGCTAAATTATCTAAAGAAGTCAATAGATGTTCTTCATCCTGATGGAAACACGGGGGACTCATCAGCCCGGAGATGTCAAGTACGGGGATGAGTAGATGTTCTTCATCCTGATGGAAACACTGGGGGACTCCTCAGCCCGGAGATGTCCAGAACGGGGATGAGTAGATGTTCTTCATGCTGATGGAGACACGGGAGACTCCTCAGCCCAGCGATGCCCACGGCGGGGATGAGTAGATGGATTTCATCCTGATGGAGCGGGGATGAAGAAGCACGAAGGTCTCTTCGGTGTGGCCATGCCCAGGACAGGAACGCAGAGTCCTGGATGGGGCTCTCTCCCAGAGAGGAGGGAGAGAGGTGGACAACATGTGAATTGTATTGTACCAACTAGCAGTGTAATTCTAAATAAACAGACAATTGAGAACAATGAATGAGATAGAAAGCCAGGGGTTTAGGGTAGAGGGTTAGAGTAGGGGGTACGGGGAAAGAGCCAAGGCAGTCTAGCAGAGAATAGTAGAATAGAATTAGAGGACAGAACCCCAATGTACCATACTTTCCCCAGCTTTTACTATCTAGCAGCCAACTATTAATTATATTAGCTAATTGAATCTGTTTCTATCTGGCCTGTTGATAAGCTTGTTCAAACAGGAATGCTTTAAGCCTCCCTTTAAATGTAGGAACACTGTCTGCCTCTCTCACTTGAGCTGGGAGCTTATTCCATAAAACTGGAGCTTGGTAGCTAAAGGCTCTACCTCCAACTGTACTTTTTGAAATCCTAGGAACCACCAACAGCCCTGCATTTTGTGAGCGGAGTGTTCTGCTTGGTTGATAAGGTACTATAAGTTCACTAATGTAAGATGGAGCCATGCCGTTTAGGGCCTTGTAGGTTAGTAAGATGATTTTAAACTTGATCCTAAACTCAATAGGAAGCCAATGGAGAGACGCTAGCACGGGAGTAATATGATCTCTTCTATGAGTTCCTGCTAATAGTCTTGCTGCTGCATTTTGAACCAGCTGAAGACTTTTTAGGGAAGACTTAGGGCATGCTACGAGCAAAGCGTTACAATAATCCAATCTCGATGTAACAAATGCATGGATGAGTTTTTCAGCATCACTTTTACATAAGATATTTCGGATTCTAGAAATCTTGCGAAGGTGAAAGAATGCAGTTTTACAAGTCTGTGCTATGTGAGCTTTAAATGATAAATCTGGATCAAATAAAACTCCTAGGTTTCTAACGGTGAGGTCAGAGGCCACAGTTACTTCGTCGAAGAAGACTGCTTGGTCAGTAAAAACATCTCTCAGATTTTTAGGACCTACTACAATAACTTCAGTCTTGTCTGAGTTTAAAAGGAGATAATTAATTGTCATTCAAGTCTTTATGTCCCTGATACAGGTATTAAGTTTTTCTATAGAGTTCTATAGATTGTTCATATCACATATAGACTTATATACATTGCTTGAGACATTTTAAAATGTCTATTTGACTTTCCTCATGACGTGACAGTTTGGATATTTATTTTTTTTTTTTTTAAACTTCTGCTCGATACCGCAAAAATGACGAGACTTTATATATTCTACAAATCATATTTAAAATGTGGTTTCAATCAATTGACTCCAAAAAAACACAAAAAACAAACTTTTTAAAAGTGTCTTTTCATATTAACAAAAAGAAACACTGATTTATGTAGGGAAATGGATCCAAATTATTGAGCTCCGTGAAGTTGGCCCCTCTTAAAAAAAAAATATAAACAAAAATAAACAAAAAATATGTCAATCGTTTGTGCTACGTTTGTGCTGTTTTGTGCTGTAAAAATTTTCGTTTGTGCTGCTTTATTTTTGTAGATATTAACGATTCTTTTATAGGTCAATCTGAGGTCATCCAGCCCCTCACATTGCTTAAAAATGCGAGAAAACTCTTACAAATGGTGTCAATCGTTTGTGCTACGTTTGTGCTGTTTTGTGCTGTAAAATTTTTTATTTGTGCTGCTTTCCTTTTCTTTAATTTAAAGAAATAAAATTTGGATGATGACGTCATCAAACCCCTCCTTCTCCCTAAAAATGCGAGAAAACTCTTAAAAATGGTGTCAATCGTTTGTGCTACGTTTGTGCTGTTTTGTGCTGTAAAAATTTTCGTTTGTGCTGCTTTATTTTTGTAGATATTAACGATTCTTTTATAGGTCAATCTGAGGTCATCCAGCCCCTCACATTGCTTAAAAATGCAAGAAAACTCTTAAAAATGGTGTCAATCGTTTGTGCTACGTTTGTGCTGTTATGTGCTGTAAAAATTTTTATTTGTGCTGCTTTCCTTTTCTTTAATTTAAAGAAATAAAATTTGGATGATGACGTCATCCAGCCCCTTCTTCTCCCTAAAAATGCAAGAAAACCCTTAAAAATGGTGTCAATCGTTTGTGCTACGTTTGTGCTGTTATGTGCTGTAAATTTTTTTATTTGTGCTGCTTTCCTTTTCTTTAATTTAAAGAAATAAGATTTGGATGATGACGTCATCCAGCCCCTCCTTCTCCCTAAAAATGCGAGAAAATTCTTAAAAATGGTGTCAATCGTTTGTGCTACGTTTGTGCTGTCATGTGCTGTAAAAAAATTTATTTGTGCTGCTTTCCTTTTCTTTAATTTAAAGAAATAAAATTTGAACTATGACGTCATCCAGCCTTTTATCTGGAGTGCCGCCAGTGTCACAAGCGCTTCAACCAGCCAGCACAAACGATTGACACCATTTTTAAGAGTTTTCTCGCATTTTTAGGGAGAAGGAGGGGCTGGATGACGTCATCATCCAAATCTTATTTCTTTAAATTAAAGAAAAGGAAAGCAGCACAAATAATTTTTTTTACAGCACATGACAGCACAAACGTAGCACAAACGATTGACACCATTTTTAAGAATTTTCTCGCATTTTTAGGGAGAAGGAGGGGCTGGATGACGTCATCATCCAAATTTTATTTCTTTAAATTAAAGAAAAGGAAAGCAGCACAAATAAAAATTTTTACAGCACATAACAGCACAAACGTAGCACAAACGATTGACACCATTTTTAAGAGTTTTCTCGCATTTTTAGGGAGAAGGAGGGGTTTGATGACGTCATCATCCAAATTTTATTTCTTTAAATTAAAGAAAAGGAAAGCAGCACAAATAAAAAATTTTACAGCACAAAACAGCACAAACGTAGCACAAACGATTGACACCATTTTTAAGAGTTTTCTCGCATTTTTAAGCAATGTGAGGGGCTGGATGACCTCAGATTGACCTATAAAAGAATCGTTAATATCTACAAAAATAAAGCAGCACAAACGAAAATTTTTACAGCACAAAACAGCACAAACGTAGCACAAACGATTGACATATTTTTTGTTTATTTTTGTTTATATTTTTTTTTTAAGAGGGGCCAACTTCACGGAGCTAAATTATTGATATGCAGTGAAAAACGATACCAAAGTAGCTCCAATGTGACAGATTCTGACAGTTTCTCAGTGTAAATGAGATGCCTTCTGCTCCAGACACTTGCATGTCTATGTACAGCCTTGCATAAAGGAGCTGGTGTGAAAATAGCACACAAGATTTACCGTGTCCATCTTCATCTGCAGCGTTTGGAACGAGGTATCACGCTGGTTCTGTCACTCAAAGTGTTCAGTTTTTTTTCAGAAGACCTGAAATCAGAGAAATATTACAGCAATCTTGTAAACTGCTGAAATATTTGTAATGTCTATGCTTAATAAAATAATATTAGCAACAATATGGGGAGGAGGGAAGAGGTGGAGGATTGCACTAGAAAGAAGAGGAATGAAGATTAGTCAGAGTAAAACAGAGTACATGTGTGTGAATGAGAGGGATCCAAATGGAAAAGTGAGGTTACTGCGAGAAGAAATAAAGAAGGTGGAAGATTTTAAGTATTTAGGATCAACAGTCCAGAGCAATGGAGAGTGTGGAAAAGAGGTGAAGAGGCATGTGCAGGCAGGCTGGAACGGGTGGAGAAAAGTATCAGGTGTGATGTGTTACAGAAGAGTTTCAGCTAAAATCAAAAGAAAAGTGTACAAAACCGTGGTGAGATCCGCCATGCTGATTGGTCTAGAGACAGAGGCACTGAGGAAAAGACAGGAAACAGAGATGGAGGTAGCAGAGATGAAGATACTGAGGATCTATCCGAGAGTGACCTGGATGGACAGGATCAGCAGAGCAGCACATGTTAGAGGTTTTGGAGATAAAGTCAGAGAGTCCAGACTGAGATGTTTTGGACATGTGCAGAGGAGAGAGTCCATTGTATGTGTGCATTTTCTACTCTGGTTTCCTCCTACTCTCTAAACATGCATGTTAGGTTAATTGGCTGCTATGAACTTGCACCTAAGAATGAGTGTGTGGTCCTGCAACAGACTGGCTACTTGTTTTGGGTGGACCTTCTCTCTTGCCTTAAATCAGCCGGGATAGGTTCTGGCCCTTCCCATGAACCTGATGTGGATGGATGGTTCAGAAAACAAAACAACTGAACTGGTTCATAGTACACCTATAGCCTTTAAATCCATACTTGACAGACACACTTTTTTACACTCAACTCCAATGAGAAATCCCTGTGATTATTGTTTTATTGAGGTGAAACTAATAATTACACTGTGCTGCCAGGAATTATCATTGGAATTGCTTCAAAAATATTTTTAATTTGAAAGTTCCCCTTATAATCAGTTTTTGGTTAGAAACAGATCTTTAAAAATGCAAAACAGGAATTTAAAAATTAATGTGTGACACTACAATGATGCAGAGGTGAGTGGACAAAAGAAAGAAGGGGAGATAAGGATTGACAAACAAGAAGTGCATTGAAATGAGGACGGAGGAGGGACACAGATGAGGGGGAATGTGCCAGCAAACAGAAAAAGAGGAACTGAAAAGGAATGGACCAAAGGACCAATTCAAAGCAAGTGAGGGAGACTTTGGAAGATGGTGTGTTAGAGGATGAATAGTAAGTGAACACAGGAAGGTTAAAAAAAGAACAAGGTTAAATAAGAGATGGATTGAGATGGGAAGACTTTCCAAAGTTTCTAATTTAGAAGCTTTAGACTTATAATAATTAAGATGTGTGTTTTTTAACAGTTGAAGAAACAAGAAGTGGACACATCATTCCACAGGTTGATGTTGCTCTAATGCGTGCTTCACTCGAGTACAGAAACTCTCATTTTTTAAACCAGTTTCAAGAGTAGATTTTTATATGTTTTCACGGATGAGTCTACCCCAGCAGCCAGGTTCACTTATTTATTCATTTATCTTTGATATGAAGTCTGCTTGGTTGTCTGCTTGCAAGTAGAGGTTGTGTTGAATTTATTTCACTACTTTTTCTCTTTGGGTTTATTTTTTAATCATTTTCAACAAAACTTGAGGCAGCTAACAAAACTAAGTATGAAAATTTTATTGTTTTTTTGTTTGCTGAAAGATAAATAATTGCAACACAAAATCATCAGCATGCGATTGAGTCAGTCACACTTCTGAGATGTCAGTTTGTCCAGTTCAGAAAAAGCATCGATTGGGGATCGATTTCACCTGCTGTTGTCCACATGAGTGGAACAACAGGTAGAAATGGGAGGTAATTAGCAGGGCGACCTCTGAGGAATGCTCCACAAGACTTGTGAAGCTGGTCCCTCGTAAAAAAAGATATGAACACAAAATATGCCAATCGCTTGTGCTGTTTTGTGCTGTAAAAATGTTTGTTTGTGCTATTTTAGTTGTTTTTTAAAAAAAAGATTTTTACAATTCTTTTATAGGTTAATCTACGGTCATCCAGCCCCTCATTTTGCTTAAAAATGCGATAAAACTCCTAAAAATGGTGTCAGTCGTTTGTGCTGTAAATTTTTTGTTTGTGCTGTTTTAGTTTTTTATTTTAAGAAACATGATTTGGACGATGACGTCATCCAGCCGCTCATTTCACCAAAAAATGCGAGAAAACTCCCAAATCGTAAATCGTTTGTGCTTTAAAAATGTCTGTTTATGCTGTTTTAGGTTTTTTTTGTTTTAAGAAATAAGGTCATTCAGACCTTGATTTATTTCTGGGCGTCACCATCTTTGATGACGTCACGGAAATAAATCGTATTTCTTAAAATACCATGACGACAAACCCACACCCTTCTTGCGGTGAGGCCACTTTGCTAACCACTGCGCCACCGTGCTGTGGTGGGTGAGTTTCTTCCATCTAACCCTTCCCCCTGCATCCTCATCGGTCATGCCAACAATATAAAAGTCCTGTTGGTCATGAGGGGCTAATGTTAAAACGGTAGAAACTTACCAAAAATCCCCATGAAAGCAACCTGATTTCCAGTAACATTTATAAAGTAATGCTGACAGTAAACTGCATTTCTGTAAAATATTCACATAACTCATCAAATAATTGAAATGGACAGCACTCTGATGGCTCTGATTAACTTTAATAGGGCACAGATGTTTCAAACAGACAACTTTGTCTGTGTCCTCCTTTTTATTCATCAAAAATCTGGCTCGTTTGCCAAGTACAAACACATCCAAGAAATTGTATGTCCGATTTCTTTTTATGTCAGATTTAGTCAATCAGAGGTAGTTTGAGTAAAAAAAAAAACAACTAACATGCTGGCATTTATAATTAAAATAGACACCAATGTTGTTGTTTTTTTTCTACCAAGAAAGGCTCTTTACAAACAAAAATCAATATGTTTTGTTTCAATATGAAGGCATGAGTAGTTTTAAATCCATAAATTCATTGTTCTGCAGTCATGCAACGTGTGAGCATCATTATCAACCCCTTTTTAGATGCTTCCCTGGTCGAGATTAACAGACTTAGAAGGTCAAGAAAAAGCAGGAAAGGATTAGTGACATCAGTATGATGCATCTTCCAGAGTGTGCTTCCAAGGAGAAAGGATGTTAAAATAATGGACAGGAGATGTAATGGAAGAATTGATCAGTTGAGAGGAGCTGGATCTCCTATTCACTGCTGTGGAACAGGTTAGCCACTCAGCGTACACTAGCACGGTGATTTATTCTAGCAAGTGGTAAATCAGCTTTCTAGGACAAGCCTCAGAAGACATGAAGGGGCTCGTGCAGACAACCGCTGTATGCCTGTTTGAGCTCAGAGAAATAGTTGGAGCACTGCTAAATTCTGACAAAATCACCTTTAGAAGCAGCAGGCTATGTAAGCCAGAGGTAATGTGATGGCCATTAAGTATTGGGATGAGACCCTCTGACCTGTTGTTAGAGCATATGTTGAGGGACCATGACTCCTTCAGGTGTAACAAACTGGCCAGTGATGTTAGCAAGTGTGGGAACGTTTCCTCGATCACAAGGGCATTGAAGCTGTGAGATGAAATACCTGCTCACCAAACCAACTGAGAGGATCACTGAGAGCGAGTCTTGTTTTATCCATCTTTATCATGTGACACAACCAACTTTAAGTGCCTTCGCCTTGATCTTTGAGAAGGAGAAAAATATTCAATGCCAGGGTTCTGCACATAGTTCTGCACATATAGTTCTGCTCATAGTTGTAATTTTAGCCATATTTTTACATTTATTGTCAAATAAACCATTCTTTATAATGTAATGTCTATGCTTAATAATTCAAGATTCAAGAATCTTTATTGTCACTATCGTCATAGTGAAAATTTCTTCAGGCTATGAGTGTAAAAAAAATGATTATTGCTGTTAAAGTTTGTGTTGCTGTAAAGTGTCCTTACTACTAGTCAGGTGTGTGTGCAAGAGGATAGAAGTTGGAGGGATGATTGCATTCATAGCTCTGGCGAAAAACTGTCTCTGAGGCGTGAGGTGGTAGTCTTGATGGTGCTGTATCATTTCCCTGATGGGAGAGGTACAAACAGTCCGTATCCTGGGTGGGTGGGGTTCAACGCTTTCTGTCTGGCATTCTGCTGAATACGGGAGCTGTAGCTCGTGTCCAGATCTGGCAGCCGGCAGCCTACGATCCCCTGTGTAGTCTTCACCACCCGGGCCAAGTCCTTTATGTCTTGTGTAGTGCAAGATCTGATCCTGCTAATAAAATCCTAAACCCATTAAATACCAGGTATTTCAGCGTTACTCAGTCCGTCCACGACACCATTTATACCAGTAATCTATTTCTTTATTTTCCTTTTAATTCTGACTTTAACCTCTTCAAACTCTTTTTACCTTCATATATCTTTTTAAATGTTTGTATTTTTCCAGGTTCTATCCTTATACTTCTCATTTTTTAAAAAATTCAACTCTAGAAGTTTCGGCTGTCCTCTTTGTCTTGCCGAGCAGGGGCCTCAGACATGGTGATGCATAAATATTACTTAATATTTTCAACCCTGTAGCTCTGATGCTGAATTATTCAGGTGGAAAGTCATGTGATATGATTAAAACTTCAAACATCCCATAAAAAGTGACATTAATTCAATGTTATAATATATTAACATGAATTATTAGGTATTCTCAGACAAGGACATTTAAGCACAGAGTGTTGCACTCTTCTCAAGTTACCAGCACGAGCCTTTGAAATGAATACAACAATCCAAACTTGGAAAAGTGAAAAATAGGCTTGGTTTTGTTCAAATTTATCTCTGAAGAAAGTCCTAAAGGGCATGAGATATTGTCAGTTTATAATAGTTAAACGCCTTGTTGTCAATATAGAGATTGTAGATGTTCTTTTTAAAAAATATTTGGTTGGTCTTTTAGATCCAAATGCTGATGGAAAAAAGAGAGAAATACAGAGGAATTGTAATGGAGATGAGGGGAAAATGGAGAATAAACGTAAAGAAAAAGTTACATATAATTTTATTTCTGACCTCCTGCAACCCCACTACTCAAAGGAACAGTACAGAAAATCATTTCTGCCATCCTCCATCAAAAAATTCAACCTTTCACTTTCAAACCTTTAAACATTCACTGACAACAGCTGAAAAGAACCCCACATTGTTGTATGACATTGTGTGATTGTAGCACTGCAGCACTCAAATTTTTCTTCAGCGATAAACAAGGTATCTTTAGTTCAATTCAATTATGGGAGATGAAACTTGAAAACAAGGCGAGTTAACAAAAACTTTGATCAGATGCGGAGATACATATTTACATGATCTGCACAGTGACACAGTTTTTAGCACAGTGGCCTCATAGCAAGGTTGGGATTTGAGTCCTGGGTGGACAAGGCTTGAAACACTGGACTTTTTGTGAAGAGTGTGAATGTTCTCTCCGTGTATGCATGGGTTTTCTCCAGGTACTCTGGTTTCCTCCCACCCTCCAAAAACTTGCATGTTGGGTTGATTGGCTACCCTGACATTGCCCCTAAGAATGAATGAAGGTGTGGATGGTTGTGCATGTCTCGCTCTGCACAAGACTGGTGACCTGTTCAGGGTGTACCCTCCCACTCGCCGCGAATCAGCTGGGATAAACTCCAGCATTGTACGTTAGGGATAAGTGGTTCAGAGGACGAAACAAATGTTCACATGTATCTCTTAGCTGTACTAGAGGAAGTTGTGAAAATAAAACAATAAAATTACTTTACTCCTGGAACTAATATCTTTATCTATAATTGTTTTAAACAAACTAAAAGAGAAAGGGGCGAAACGGTCCAACTAGTGTTAAAAAAAAAAAAAAATCAGCGTCACTGTCAGGTCCACAGAAGTAAAATATTCTTTGGGAACAAAAATTTGCATGATTTTTGAATAATTCATGTATCAGTGTCGCCAGACTTGAACACTAATGTGATTTTCACCATCTAAATAAAGGCCTTTTTTTCAATATGTGTAAGTTTTTTTTAAATGGTTTTAATTCCCATAGCTGATGAAAACTGTTTTCTGCTTACTTAACCAGTCCATTGATGCTCTATAATGACTTAAACGTGACTCTCTTGCACTCGTTTAGAATGTGGGAATCATGAATTTGCAAATTAGATCAATTCCTGTACTTGCTTATGCCTGCAAGCCTGACCCGCTCTCCCTCAGCATTTACATGAAACTCAGTCAGTCATCCTCTGACAGGCTGGAGGACATAGCACTAGCCAACACTGCATAAATATGTAATTTTCCATCTATTTCTAAAGTTTAAATGAGGGGTTCTGTTGGGGTAGGTTAATGCCGGTCGTGGGGATTTTAATGCATTTAGTCAAAAGACCTGAGCTGATTTAGTTCTTTTAATAAAATCTGCATGTGCGGATTTTCTTTGACTATTTTGCACATGAAAAGTTTTTTGTAATTTGGCAAAAACCTTCTCCAGTCACTGTGAAGGTGGTTTATGAGGTTGGTGTGTTTGATGTATGAAAGCAGATGTTCTCAGAGTCTGGTGTCACGACACTACAAACAGACATAGTGCTTTCCAAACCCCATATGTTGATACAGACTGGTGACCGGCACAGGGTGTACACTGCCTCTCAGATAACTAGCTATCGTCAAATACAACCCAGTGTTAGAGAACCAGTGCAGAAAATTGATGTATTGATGGTATGCAATGAGGATTTCATACAGATTGCGGCAAACTAAAGTTTCTTGAGTTTACAAAAACTTATAAATTTTTTTAATAATATTCCAATTGAAATTTAACATTTTGTTTTTTAGATTTTTTTCTTATTTTGTGGAACTCATTTTATACACTATGCTGATTATTAGACAGTATTAGACATTTGTCCTGCCTGGCTCAATCCTCCACAATCTAGACCAGGCATGGGCAAACTATGACCTGCGGGCCACGTGCGGTCCGTCAAATGTTTTACTGCGGCCCGCTGAACTTGAAACAATAAAATAAATTTAATTTGGGTGGAGACGGTGGCCGCGTGGTTAGCGCGTTCGCGTCCCACGGAGAGCACGTCTAGGGTCCTTGGAGAAGACACCTAACCCCCGCTTCTCCCACCATTGGCGCCGTTGAAGGGCAGCCTGCTGCGGTGTAAGGAGTGCAGCAAACAAATTTCCCCGGTGAGGGATGAATAGAGTAATTCAAAATAATCAAAAAAAAAAATAATCAAAAAATAATGTTTTATTTCCCCTGCAATTCTGATGTTTCCTTACTAGATGGCGGATATATTCGGATATATATTCGGATATATTGGCTTTGTTGAGAATACAACAACACATCTCCCATTAAAGTGTGCGTGTCTCTACGTGATTTTGTCAAAATACACAGTGTGCACAGATATGGAAAGCCGTCATGACCAGTACATGCATGTAAACAAGCATGTTAGAGGATAAGACAAGCAAAATGTTACATCAAGCACTTAGATTTCAAACCTAGATTTAAAACGCGCTGGTTTTATAATTTAACGCTCTTCATGTAACATCTAGCGCGCTTATTTAAAATCTAGCGCGCCATTCTATCGATCTAATCTAGCAGTTATCAAAAATGCCGTCCGTCTGCTTCTGTTCTGGCCCCCTTGTCAAATGTTAGAACTCAATGTGGGCCGCAAATCAATAAGTTTGTGCCCCCCTAATCTAGATTATATGCTATGCTATTAGTACTATTACTATATACAGTACATACTATTATTTACAATACACACCCATTTTTTTTTCTGTTGAACACAGCACAATGTGACACAATGCATTTATTATACAAATAATTAAAAGAATAAAAAACAAGCCTTTAGACTTAAATTAACCACAAAGTACTTACTTTTCTCCACTGACCAAAAGATTTTTTTTTTTTAAAACTCATCTTCAATAAATCTCTCTGGTAGCCTTTTTAGAGTATACCCTGACTTCTGTCTGCATGAAAGCAGGGTTTCCGTACCACGTGCATGTGTGACCCTGAAGCCATTTGGAAAAAGGCTTTGAAAATAATTACATTTTATTTCATTAAAAAAAATGAAACAAAGGGTTTATAAGTTGCTGCAAAAATGAACTCGTAATTATTCCATCAACTTGTATGACTGACTTGATCAAATGGAAAATGTTTTGTTGCTGACGAAGCCAAGTTTTGTGGATTGTTTCAGCATTTAAACAATGGGGTTTTTTATTTGGAGTGTCAGCAAAACTCGACTTTTATTTATTTATTTTTATGTGGAATAGATTTGAGAAGCCACACTGAGAGACATGACTAATATTTTAGAATGACCTCAAATACCATCTCTCTACATTCAAGTGCTAAGTTATGTCGGATTTTTTTTTACATATATCAAGATTGAAGTGTTTTTTATGCAAACTTACATTTTCTTTTGAGGATGTGGGAACAAATTTGATGTCTAATACAAATCTGAATATACGCACGTAGAAAAAGTGAGTGAGGATTGAGGTATGGAAGGGCAATAATTATTATTCCATAGCATTCGGAATGCTATGTAAATTTTGTTTGAAGCTGCTAATAATCTAGTGTATATAATTTTGTATTCTTATTTCTATGCATTTAACATAAAAATGTCACTCCCTGTTGCGTCCGGGCACAAGCAGAGCATGTGCACTATTACACTTCTTGCTTATGTTCGAATGTTGGCATGGCAGACAACAAAAGGCCAAGAAGGTCCAAGAAGGTCCAAGAAGAGGAATAGCCCTTTCTAAACTGATGCTTAAATATTTATCCATGCATTTGTTACTTCAAGTCTGAATTATTGTAATGCTTTGCGAGCAAGCAGCATCCTCTAAATCTCCCCTAAAAAGTCTTCAGCTTGTTCAAAATGAAGCAGCAAGACTGTTAGCAGAACATATTGCTCCTGTGTTAGCGTCTCTTCACTTGCTCACAACTTTTAGAACCAAGTAGTAGAACAAAGTTTAAAATTCTGTTACAAACCTACAAGACCCTAAAGGGCATGGCCCCTTCTTACATTAGTGAGCATATAGTGCCTCATCTACCAAGCAGAATATTTTGCTCACAAAATACAGGGCTTTTAGTAGTTTTTTTCAAAAAAATTTTAAGGGCTGGAATGCGCTGAGTTTGTTTAGTTAGTTTTAGTGTTGTTGGCATCTTTCTGACTCCAGAGATAATACATTCTGCATCTGGATACTTATCTGTTTGTGCAGCATCAGCTGTCGCTGAATAAGCCAATGCGGGAGCTACAGCTTTACCACACTTGCAGCAAATGTGATACAACATATGGTATGAGTCATGGGGGGAGCAGTGGCCTACTTTTTTTTTTTTTTTTTGCTGTTTCTGTGTTTTTGTGGTTTTGCGCTGGATCTCTCTGTACTCCTCGGCCTGTTTGATACAGATTTTGATAGCTGCCTGCCACCTATAGCGGTCAGAGGTCACTGACTCGAGATCTGCTTTGTTGATGTTGCACAACTTCAGATCCTTCTCACAGACATCTTCGTACCGCAGGGCAGGTCATCTGTTCGGCCACGTTGTTGTGGCAGTCTACCCATACAAGTTTTAGATTGTATTGGAGTGTTTTTTATGTGCAAGTTTTTTGCACTTTGTTTTTGTATTCTTACTCAATCTACAATGTGAAGCTTGTTGAGACAATTGTGTTGCGATATTGGGCTCTGCAAATATAATTGAATGAATGACTAAAAAACAACCTGGCGGTGGGATTGTACTGTATCTGAGTACTTGATGGAAAAGTTTGCAAATTCTCAAACTGCATTCATGAAATAGAGAAAAACATGTCAGGTATGTACGGTATTTTATGTGAGATCATTCAAACGTAGTACAAACCTCTAACGTTGATTTTGCATGAAACCTCTCTTTTAAGTGCTTCACTTCACATTGATTAACACAAGAGGGACTGATATAAACTGCACTTTTCCAGCGCTCAAAAATAGGTATTTTTATGCGTCAGTACACCTTTGGGAGTTGACCATAAATGCAGAGACTTTTACGTTTAAAAAATATTTAAAATCACTTCCATTTTGCTTCTATTGTTTGATTAAGTCCTGCTTCTTTTTCTAGAGAGGAAGTAAATTTGATCCATGCACAAACCTCCAATACAGACGAATAACAGAAGCACTCAGACACCAAAATTCACCCTGATCTCAACAAATTGATCATATGTGCAACCTCAGAGGGTCAATAGCTCTTTGTGGAGTGGAAACTAACTTCATTTAATGAGGTGCATGTGTGGGTGCAGGTGTGGGAGTTTGAGCTGTTTAGAAAATGGAGTTAGTTGAAACGTAGACAAGTAAAAGCTCTCAGTGAGGTAGAAAGACAAAGAGAGATGGAGACAGACCCTAACAGACAGGCAACAGATTGAGGTGATGAAGACCACAACTTAAAGATGAACACAAAGACAAGAAACAAAAAAAAATACACGAAAGAAGAATGAAAAAAGGAACAAACAGAGAGGAAGATGGAAACCAAGACAAGAAGGGAATGACAGAGATCGATAGTGAGAAGTGGGCAGTGAAGAAAAAAAGAGTGGGAGAGACTGAAAAGATGAAAAGCTGTCTGCTGATTTGTTCCCTAACTAGGGAATTGGAATTGATCTCAGAAAGTGTGTGTGGGGGTGTCACGGGTGCTCATGTCAGGAACTGTGTATACAAACTTAAAGAGTGGGTGCATAGTTGAATATATTCACCGCATGTGGTGTGTGTTCATGCAGACATAACAGAGAATGAGAGGAGACAGGTCTTTAGGGGATTGACTAAAACACGCAGGCTCCTCTGGACTTTGGTCCAATAACCCTTAATAAGGGCCAAATTTTTTCATTTGTTCATTATCACTGGGTCGTGCACTATTTGATTGGGTTTTATATACTTAAACTGTGAGATGTGAGATTTTTAACTCTGGCTGAACTTAATTTCCTGCTTTCAAAGGGAAGATAAAGATTTTGATCTGTGATGTCACCCATACGCTGAAATGTGACCCTTCTTCTTTTTTGTGTGTGAAGAGAGAGTTTTATCAAAGCTGCATAAAAACCGGAATAGTCAGCTCAGATAAACCAATTCCAAATCCCTGATGGTATGTAGGGCTTTAAAGTGTTTAATACTAAAATAATGCGAATGTGTGAACATAAATATGTGGTCGGGGCTCTTGAAAACACATGGAGTTGTTGATAAATGACTGTGGTTGGATTTTCTGTCAATAATATCAATACTTACGAAGGTAGAATCAGAGGAAAAACTTTTTTTTAGAATGGTCACAAAGATATTTCCCATCATTAACAACAGAGATTGCAAATCAAAATGCAATGTGCTTTACATACACACATTAAAAGCAAAGTGGGAAAATATCTATAAAACACCATTTTCTAAAGAATTAAAGTCAATCCAGATGTTAAATGTTTTAAAATGATTTATAATAGTTAAAAAAAACAGGCTTAAAAATGCCATGCATAATTTATTGAAAGAAAAGTTTTTAAGTTAGTATTAAAGTTTTCACATCTGTTAAAAGTTTAATCTCTCCTGGCAGGTTGGTCTACTTGTTTGCAGCAAAACTGCTTTTGAAAATTTTTCAACGACCCTGGTCCAGACTAACTGACCTAATTCTATGGATCTAAGAAATATACTGGATTTATGAACTTTAATCATACATTTAATTCATGCATTCCAGACATAAACCATTTTTCAATTTATAAAATAACAGGGGGTGGCACGGTGGTGCACTGGGTAGCACAGTGGCCTCACAGCAAGAAGGTTGTGGGTTCAAGTCCCGGGTGGACATGAGACCTTGCACACTGGCCTTTCTGTGTGGAGTTTGCATGTTCTCCCCGTGTCTGCGTGGGTTTTCTCTGGGTACTCCGGATTCCTCCCACCCTCCAAAAACATGGATGTTAGGTTGATTGGCCGGTGCTAAATTGCCCCTAGGATTGAGTGTGTGTGTGTACGGAAGTATGAGTGTACACAGACTGGCGACCTGTCGAGGGTGTACCCTACCCCTCACCTTGAATGAGCCGGATGGGCTCCGGCAACCCCTGTAATCCCATAAAGGATAGACGGCTAAGAAGGTGACTGACTGACTAAAATAACAAGGTCTAAAATCAAGTCTCTGACCAATTAACTGGAAGCCAAGGAATGATTATAAAAGTCTTGTGATGTGTTCAGATTTCTTAGACCAGCGACATCTGGACGAACTGCATCTGCTTTTAATATCCCTGTTGGGAAGCCCACTACGATAATCCTCATAGAAACAAATCTGTGGATGTTTCACTCGAATTTCTGAGAAACAAACCTTTTGACTGACCTGATCGGAGACCAACTTTCAGGTTGTTTAGGAATGCTGAGTCTCTTCTCTTCACTACCAAACAAAATCCTTTTAGTTTTCAGTTTGTTCTTCAACAAACAGGAGCCAAGCTACGGAGCATTAAGTATTCTCACCCCAGCTCGGTGCCTTCACTGGGGCAGATCCAGGATAGAACAGAGTTTGGGAGGAGTTTGGAGCAGAGCTGTTGCTCTTCCGGGTCAAGATAAGCCAGATGGGGTCGTTTGGGCATGTCTCACTGGGAGGTGAGCCAGAGGCAGACACCGGACCTGCTGGAGAGACTATGACTCACAGCTGGATCTCGGGATCCTCCCGGGTGAGCTGTAGGATGCAGCTGGAGTACGAGATGCCTGGGCTTTCTGTCTGAGGTTGTGCCCTGTAACCCGGCACCGGATAAGCTGAAGAAATCGGAACGGAAAGTTTGTTTTTCATTTTATTTTTAGAAATTCGTTGTTAATTGTCTTTCATTTAGACTCCTAGAGTTAAGGAAACTTGCTCAGATCCTTAGAAGATGCAGAATATTTTATAACAGCTAAGTAAGACCCTTACCAGTTAAAGACTGGACGAGAAAATGTAACCAATTCTTCTGATCTAACAAGGCAGCACTGAAAATATTGATTTGCACTGTATTTTGATAAAATCAAACATCTCAGCACAACCTCTGTACCATTGTCTTTGCATTAATGATTAATTCCATTCCGTTTTGTCCTCTTCCGCTTATCCGGGGCTGGGTCACAGGGGCAACTGCCTCAGACAGGAAGTCCAGGCTTCTCTCACCTCAGCTGCGTCCTCCATCTCACCCAGGAGGATCCTGAGTCGTTCCCCAGCCAGCTGTGAGACATAGTCTCTCCAGTGGGTCCAGGGTCTGCCTCTTGGTATCCTCTCGGTGGGATGTACCAGAAACAACTCACCAGCGAGGCACTCGGGGGGGCATCCTGACCAGATGCCTGAACCACCTCATCTGGCTTCTCTCGACCTAGAGGAGGAATGTCTCAACACCATGGTAGAGCTCCTCCCTCTATCTCTGAGTGAGAGCCCAGCCACCCAGCGTAGGAAGCTCATTTCGGCCGCTTGTATCCGCGATCTCATTGTTTTGGTCACCACCCACAGCTGATGCACGTAGGTGAGGGTGGGAACGTAGATCGACTTGTAAATCAATAATAATATTAATAATAGTAATTAGTAAAATTAACGATTATATTTTTGACACTTTAACAACAATAAAACTGTCTTAATAATTTCTGTCATTAAAAAAAATAGAATTTGGTTCTAAACATTGATCCATTTTTTTTCTATAATGCTCCTTCTTTTTCCATTGAACAAAACTCAGCACTCTTCATTTCCAGCAATGCCTCATGTTTCCTCTAAATCCAACAGTAAAGAGTTGGAGAAAATCCTTTTTATTCTGCACCTCATTCACATGTTGTCATACCAAAATGCAATTAACAAAGAAAGCCTTCAGACAATAGTGTGTTTGTGTATTCATACACACCCTCTTCCTTTGCCTTCTATCCTCTTTTTTATTCTCCATCCCTTCAGTCCTTTGACATTTTCTCTCTGGTAGAGTAGCATCTTAATTCTTCACCAAGTTTAAACAAGGATCAATTATGAAAAAAAAATCCCTGCTACACCCTTCTCTTCCTCACCCTGGAAATCATTTCATATTTAATTCAATCTCATTGTCCCATGTCATCATCATTACCTCTCCAAACCTCTACATCTCTATCCTCCTTACACAAACTTCATCCCCTTCTTCCAGCCCCATCACACTACTTTCATTAATATCATCACAACCTCATTACAGTCTGTTTACTCTATTTCAAAACCCAGACTACGTTTACATTTTAATTTCACCGTACATCACAGGAATCCTAATTGATCATTTTCTTCATCCCTTTTTTAAAAACCAGTTTCTCTTCCATGTTGTTGCAAGTGGTACGGAAGGACAAATGGACTCGGATGATAACATTCTTAGTTAAAGTAGTTTAATTTGCAGAACTGGTTCGATTTGATTATGAAAGGAACCGAAGAAGAAACATAAAATTTTAAACCAAGAAACCAGATGCAGGCTGCATGGTGGTGCAATGGTTAGCACGGTGGCCTCACAGCAAAAAGGTCAGGGACTCGATGGCTGGGGTGGGGGCAAGGCTTGAAACACTGGTCTTTATGTGTGAAGTTTGTATGTTTTCCTCGTGTGTGTGTGTGTGTGTGTGGGGGGGGGGGGGGGGGGGGTTTCTCCAGGTACTCTGCAGGTACAAGGAGTCCCTGGAACAGACGCTGAACCCCCTAGCTGCTCCTATCATTGGTGCCGTTGCGACTGCCTGCTGTGCTGCAATGCAGAAAAAGTCATTCCCCCATTGAGGGACTAAGGGGGAGACGGTGGCTCCATGGTTAAAGCGTTCGCCCGCATTCGCCCGCGTTCGCCCGCGGATCGGAAGTTTGCGGGTTTGCATACCACTGGGTGCACATCTAGGGTCCTTGGAGAAGACACCTAACCCCCCGTTTTCTCCCACCATTGGTACTGTCGTGGGCAGCCTGCTGCGGTGTAGGAGTGCAGCACACAAATTTCCCGGTGAGGGATGAATGAAGTAAAATATATATATTTATTTAATAAGAGTATCAAAAAACGAAACAAAATATTCATGTCAGGTTGATTGGCCACTATGAAATTGCCCCTAGGAATGACTGTGCATGGTCCCAGGAGGCGGTGGCCTTGTGGTAGAATTTCCTCCTTTCGACCAAGTTCGAAAAACCTGGTTTGATTCTCACTGGGCCTAAGCTGTCCCTGGGACTACCTGACTAAAGAAAACAAAAGATAAAAGATATGACTGTGTGTGTGTGTGTGTTTGTGTATGGTTGTCTGTGTTTGTGTGTTTGGACTCACAACAGACTGGCGATCTTTTCGGGGTGTATCCTACCTCTCACCTGAAATCAACCGGGATAAGCTTCAACACCCTCACAACCATATTAGAGATAAGTGGTTCAGAAGATGAAGAAACTAGATGCTTGTTCTTGAAGACTTTGCCAAATACGGTAATCAGAATGAGAACTTTCCCTCTCATCTTGCTGCATAATCACCACCCTTTTCTAATCGGTAGATATTTTAACTCCTTCTTCTGCTTACTTTTGGATTGGCTTATTTTTTTACGGTACTCAAGTTCAAAAGATTTTCAAATATTTGTCTGATATGACATATTTACGTTCCTGACATTTCTTTCTTAGTTACTTTCAAAATGTCCGTACTGTCTCCTGCTTTCTGTCATCTTCTCCAAAAGTCCTCACGTGTGTACTTTTGTTCTTGTAGGAGAGCAGGTGTGTTTTTATTAACTGCCACTAAGACTTGAACACACACTACAGAGCAAACACATCCTCATCGTGCTGAAAGGTTCGTGTTTAACTGGGAGAAGCTTGAATGTGACTCGGTTTTAGTCCAGCGTTGCAGTTCAACATCCATATAAATGAGAAGTTGTGAAGCATTGAATGAATATTGTGGTTCACCTTGAACTTGTTCTCATTAAAATCTTTCTGTTATTGTAGCCTGTGGGGGATTTAAGTTTGTTAGTTTCTCCTCTGTTGATTCTGCGTCAGTAAAACATGCAGAGGTTACCGAGGTGTCCACACCCTCACGGGATTACAGAACAAGAACAGAAGCAAAAGGCTTGAAGAGGGTGTTTGACGATTTATACATGTGAGACAGTCTGCTTGGGTACATGTATGTACTGACACTGTGTGTGTGCATTTATGTATGTGTGTGTACGTGTCAGTCCGTACGTCAACTTCTAAATCTTCACACAAAAAAACGAGTATTACGAGCCTCGCCCCAATAGGGCTTGAACCCTATCCTTCTCAGTGCCACCATGCACTGCGTATACATATGTTTGGGGTTTAATACACATATGTCATGATGCCCTCGCCTGCCACTAGAGGGAGCTTGAGACCTTTCTCATCATCTTGAATAGGAATACCTGAGATTGATTTCGGATGCGACACACCTGTGGGCCTGGCTGCCTGACCATAAGTTTGATTTCTTTTGTGTCTTTTGCACTTTTGGATCCCGAGTTATTCCTGTGTCCTTTGCTTCGCAAACTTACCTGACTTCTGTTAAAGAAAAAATCTGATTTTGTCATGCATTTGGGTCTTCATCTTTCCTCATCCCACATCACAACACATACTGTATACACACACACAGAGAAGTGTATCTATTATTTTTCCTGTAACCCACTGAGAACATCATGTATCATTTTGTGTGTTGTATCCTAGAACATGTACACTCACGATCAACTCGCTGTTATCTGATGTTTGTGGGTGGTCTTACAAAGATTTTTCTTCTTCTTTTTTTTTTTTTTTTTTTTATATTAAAGATCTACGGTATGCTCTTGGTTTTGTGAAATGACCCAGAAGTATCAAAGAAGAAGTCTTGATAGGAACCTTTTGAAATCTCTAAATAAAGGAAGTGTGTTTGAGTGGCTCTTTTATTTTCCTCTTCAGTCCAAGGCCTGCCTAAAAAAAAGGAAAAAAAAGACTTCTTTGGTTACTTGAGTTTGCAGCTTTAAAAGTGACTTTTTTTTTTTGCCTTCATTTCTTTCACATGTTAAATCCAAAATGTGTGAGTGCACAAAGAAAAATGTGGAGAAAAGTCTGAGTCGACCTTTTTATCCCCATACTTTTCATCCCACTCTTTTTTTTGTACTGAAAGAAGTTAAAATTCATATTAAATTCTAGATTTAGTCACATTAAAGTCATAATCGTACATTTTTTTGCTGTTGTGTATGTTGTGCATTTTGACAGGCATTCTGACTTTGTTTTGGTTTTAAAAACAAATACAAAATTCCTAAAAAAAACAGGTTGAATTGAATTAAAAAGTCCTTCTCTTGTTCAATCTATAAATTTGTGTCTCTATCTTAAGTTGATCTCATTAAAATTGACAAAAATGAGAAATGTTGATTTTCTTTGCGCTGCATTCTATCTGTGAACACCAGATGACAGTCTTACTTCATGAGGTATTTGAGGGTGCTCTCCATGGTGCTGAATTATAATCCATCCAGCCTATCATCCATGCATTCGTCCTATCATTCATCCATCCTATCATCCATCCATCCACCCATCTATTCATCCACCAATCTATTGCCCCATTTATTGCTCAAGTTGAAACAATACCAGTGCTAAGAATTAACTTAGTGATTTTTTTTTTTTTTTTTTGGTGTGTTTGTGTGTTTGCGTGCGTGTGTGGTTGAATGAAGCCTCCCACCAGTGAATAGAAAGAAATGTTTTATAAATATATATAAAATGACTAAACTATCCCAAAGCCCAGAGAGCAACCAGCTTGATGGATGACTCACAGTAATACTGTGAAAACGTCCCAACCCACTACACCCCAACCAACACACTACCACTCACTACGACACACACATTAACTAATGCATAGCAGCTGTTGAGCACACATGAAGCCATGCATCGAATGACATGATAAAAAAGATCATATAGTTTACTATTGGAACAATGTGTATGATCATGTGAGTTCACTCGATAAAAGATTAGTGAAAAATAAATACAGAAACAAGCACAAGCTGTCGGGCCTGGTAAAGCCTGCGGCATGTGGTCAGAAGACCCAAATGGAATTGTTTGGGGGGATTAAAGCAAAATTATGAGTAATCTAAATTTACTTTTTGATTTGCTTATTTACAAGAAGCAGATAATGAAAATTTATTTTCACATGCAGATATTATATAAAAATCAATATAATAATTTTCTATCAAAATGGATCACTGTGGCTTCTGCAATAATTAGGATGCTGCATTGATTCATCATGATGAAGAAAAGGTGTTTCAAATAGCAAAGCCTCCAATTTACTCTTCAATCGAAATTCCAACCGTCACCTATATTCCCCCGGTGTGGGTGGTGAACCACATCTTTCACTTCTATAAATGGAAGATGATGGCATGTTACAGAGAACTTAGAAAAAGAAAGAAAGAAAAAAAGTGAAAACACCATGCAGTAATTGTGAATCCCAAACCGTCTTTCTTTCCCTTTTTGTGAAGTTTTGTGTTGCACCTGCTATGAGGTAATGTGCTGGGACAAATTTGGAGCGGCACGGCTAATCTGCATTTGCCTGAAAATGCGTCTGCTGTTGGTCTCCTTCGTGGCTCAGCGGGGTAAATCTCCAGCATGAGTTGTAATCTTGTTAGCATGATCCTTTGTAAGTGTCACCACGGACCTGAGATCAATAACCTGCATTCAGTCACACCCATGCAGATCCTTCTCAGAGTGAAAACCTCTATTTTTTTGTGTTGTTTTATACAATGATCCTCTAAAAAAAGAAATCCTGAAGGATAAGTGTTTCCCAACTTTTTCTGACATTAGAGATAAAGAGAAATTTCACTTTTGGCACCTTGATTGTTTTGTTTTCTTCTCTTGCTTTCTCCAGTCGGCTCTTTTTACTTTGACACCAGTTTATTGGCCTGTGATTTTCCCATCATCCCTCCCTCCCACTTCTCCGTCTTTCTGTCTGGCTCTTTCTTTTTGTCAACTTGTCACTTTGTCCCTTCTTTTTTAATCTGTCTTTACTTCCAACGGTGTTCATTTCTTTCTTTTTCTGTCACATTTGGGTGTTTTTTTCACTTTTAATCCTTTCTCAAACACAAGTTTAATTGTCTTTTTTGTTCTTATTATTTCGTTACCTTCATTTTTTTTTGTCTCCTTTGATATCAAAACTCTAATTTCCATTCATTTTCTTCCTTCAACTCAAGATAAAATATTTTAAAGAATCATTCGTTTTCACTTTTCTATTTTAAACATATTTCTTTTCATTTTCTTCTTTTTTTTTTGGTTTTGCATTCATTTTATTTCCTCTATCCAGATCAATCTCAATGAGCCTAAACCTGGTTAAATAAAGGTCAAATAAATAAATAAATCATTAAAAAGGCCCAGAAACATTTATACATCCTAAGAATGTTGCTTCAATTCTACTGAAAAACTTGTATTGCTGCATGGTAGTGTCCTAACCTAGGGATGCATGTTGTGGTATGCCATCTGCACTATGCTTGAGGCAAAACAATCCCCAGTGAATCACTGGCTCCCCATTCCCTCACCTGTCCTGACCACGGGATGCATGATACGGTATGCAATCTGCATTGTGCATTAGAAGAAACAACTGCCCAGTGAATCCTTGGCTGCCCATTCCCTCACCTGTCTTGGCCTAGGGATGCATGGTGTGGTATGCAATCTGCACTGTGCATTAGAGGAAACAACTGCCCAGTGAATCCTTGGCTCCCCATTTCCTCACCTGAAGAAGATTTATGCCAAACTTCTCCCTCACAGGGCCAAAAAATTGCTCTAACAGTTTCTTCCTGCAATTTTTCTTCCTTTCTGTTAATCACTTATCTCTATTTTTTTCTGCTTATGTATCATTTTTCTTTTTTCTTGCCAGTCACTGTTATTTTCTCACTTTTTAATCTTTTACCACTTAATTGTTTTCCTATTTCTCTGCTTTTCTTTCCCCTTTTCTCTCCATCTCTTCTCTTTTCCTACTTTTCCTCTAACCTCTGTCTCTCTCTTTGCGTCTGTCTCTCCCTCCCCTGCTCACACTCTCTCACCCCCCACTAAAGCCTCAGTCGCTGCTGCGCGCCGTGCTGTGCGGACCTACAGACCATCTCTCCGCTCCTTAACTCAAATCTCTCTCTCCTCTCCTCTTTTCTCTCTCCCCCCGGTCCCTCCACTCTCTCTGCTATGACAGCTCGGACTGGCAGCGCAGACCTCAGACCACCAAGCCGCCACCGCTTGTCCTGCCTGTCCACGCATCACCATGGACACGCGTGTGGAGGATATTCGTGATTGATCTTCGTTTATTTTTCCCTGATCTAAAGAGGGAAATAAAAAGAGGAGGGGGTGCTGTCCTCTTTTTTTTTTTTTAACCCCCCTCCGCTTTCTTCAGCCAAGCGGAGCGGTGAGGTGGGAAGAAAAGGCTTTTTTAAAAAAAAATCTGAGCCGGTTTGGATTTATTTAACAGCAAAATGAGGGATTTAGAGCTGCTGCTGAGGCTGGATGGAAAGAAAAGAGGGGGGCTTCTCCTCTTGCTGCTGCTGGGGCTTCTGGTGGGGGAATTCTCCGCGTCTGTGGGTGAGTTTTCTTTTTTTTTGTGGAGCTTCTAATTTCTCCGCATGTTGCTGTGGCTGAGATGCGCACCGGCGGATGTCACGCAGAGAGAAAGGTGATGCGTGGCGCAGACAGCTTGAGCAAGAGTTACACCGACACACATGTGTGTGTGTGTTTGTGTGTGTGAGTGAGCGCATCTCCTCATTGCTCCTGGTTACTTGTCATTTCTCAAAATGTCTTTGCACGCAGCATCAGGAGGATGGATAAAAGACAGATTTTTTTTTTTTATGAAAAAATGATCTTCTCATTTCAGTTCAAATTTCCTCTTTACATTGAGGTGCAACTTGGCATCCAGCTAATGATCAGAGAGGTTTTTCTGTGTGAGCAGGTGGGAGATTCCTTATATTTTTGTGGTGTCATGTAGAGGCAGCTGATTCTCACTGTGTGTCAGCAGTCCAGCAGGTCTGTGGTGCCACCAAAGAGGCTTTTCAGGTTATAGAGGAAGCAGAAAGTGTTAAAATTCTCTTGGTTTAGAGGGAGGGTCACTTTCCTCATCAATAGCTTCTCTGTGTCTCCCCTCTGTTTGTCTCTCTGTAGCTTCCTCTCAGAAACTCAAGACATCTTTGCTTTGAAAAGAAGAAAATCTTTTTTTTTTTTTTACTGTGGGAAAAATCTTAAAAAAAAGTCCTAATTAACTATTTTATCAACTCTAAAATTACATGATGTGACTGTTTGATATCTGCTTGATTCCTTCTTCTTACAAAGCATTAGCAGACTCTTCAGTCCCACTTAGACCTTCAATAGTGCTCCATCTGGATCAATCAACACCTCAGTAACTGTTCAAATCACACAGTAAAAAATAGTAGCTAAGGCATCAGAGATAAAAAAAAAAACAAAACTCCAGAACAAACGTCTTTATTTAATGAACAATCCAGTTGTGAGAAAAGTCTCATATTCTGCAAACAGCTGCCAGACAAACAAAAATAAGACCCCAGTATTTCAAAAATATTTAATATCGAAACTTGGATTACCAAATCCAGCTAAAAATCCAGCCTGTCATATGTCTTTAAGTTTTCTGTCTTACTCAAGTTTCTTTTCTTCTTTTGAAAAGTCTGTCTTGAAAATGACCTTGAAACTAAACAAGATGGCAAATCTGTTTGTTTTCCTTCTTCAGTTGTTGTCCACCGATAAAAAGAATGCTTATAGCATCAAAATAATACTTCCATTTGTGTAGACCACCACAGCCGCTGTTTGCTATGCTTTACTCTGTGACTGTCCAATCAGCAGGCCTGAAAAGGGTGATGTGGTTAGGCCTTTGGAAAGGCTCGGGCAGACCAAGTTGGTTTGAAGCAAGTTTTATTGTTGTTAACTTTCTGTAGAAAACAAGGCAGACTGAATTCTGAAGACTTTTACTGATACTCTACTGAGTTTGATTTGAATTGAATAGAAAATACTTTATTAATTCCCAAAATAAAGTTTGAGAAAGCTTTTTCAATTTATTAAGAGTTTAAACTAACTGGCAACAAATATTGGCTGAAATGTGAATGCACAGCTATCACATTTTTCTAATTCTGATTATCAGAAAAACTCTGAATCAAGGCGAACAAATCACAAGGAATTTTTAAAATGATAATAATGTAAAAATATATTCGACACCAATTGGTATTTAGGTATTTTTTTATTCCAGCAAAGAAGGCTTTGAAGGCATTCACGTCTCGCCACTGATACATGTACAATTTACCTGGGAATAAAAGAGTTTGAGTAAGCGTGGGATTGAGGAGGAACTGTGTGTGCTGATGAATACGATAGAGGAGCTTTTACGCTGTTTGCAAATCAAACTGCTTCTTATCACCTGCGGTTTATCTGGGAATTCAATCTTTGTGTTTCCGGGCAGAGTTTTATCAGATCTTTAAAATCTGCATATTTAACAGAGATAAGAGTAGCACTAAACACAAGCAAAAAAAAAATAGTGCAACAAATGCAATTCACTATTGTTGACACATATGCAGTAATAATTTATTGATGGTTACAAAAAGACTTTTTGCTACATAGGAAGTTGTGATACAGATAATATGTAGAATTAAAAGGCCTCTAGATATTTTAAAAAAGATGTGGAAATTAACTTAATCACTAAAATCTCAAAGTCTTCATTGCTGAAACAACCAATAATAAAAAATCTCAAAATTTTAGCCAAATTAGTGAGAACAGGTACATGTTTTAACCATTTATGTCTTTTTAAAAAATCAATTTGTCCTTTCCTTTCTGTTTCGTTGTTTCCGCTTATCTGGGGGCGGGTCATGGGGGCAACAGCCTCAGATGGGAAGCCCAGACTTCTCTCAACCCAGCTGCATCCAGCTCACTCGGAAGGATACTGATCATTACCCGGCCAGCTGTGAGACATAGTCTCTCCAGCGGTTCTCGGGTCTGCCTCTTGGGCTCCCCCCGGTGGGATGTGCCCAAAACACCTCACCAGCAAGGTGCTCCATGGCCATCCTGACCAGATGCCTGAACCACCACATCTGGCTCCTCTCGACCTGAAGGTGGAGCGGCGTGACACCGAGCTCCTTTGGGATGGCAGAACTCCTCACCCAATCTTTGAGCGAGAGCCCAGCCACCCTGCGGAGGAAGCTCATTTCAGCCGCTTGTTCCCGAAATCTCATTCTCATTCAATTCTTATTCTTTCAATTTGTCCTGTAAAAAATATTTTAAAGTACCAATGATAGGTTTTATATCATTTTAAAATAAAATGTATAAATGTGTTATATAGTTAAACAAACACACAAATGAACTTTCTAAAAAAAATGGTCCCAATTATTCAAATTGGAGATCTTTTACATAAACATATGTATAACAACCTTTTTCGAGGTCTATTTAACTCGCATTCCCACGATGTTTTGCATTCAGCTACTTTTCCAGCTGTGTAAAAAGCACAAACACGAAGAAAAACAAACTCTATTATCAACAGGTTGTTGTCAAGAAACGTTCACATTTCCAACTGTGCCCATAATTCCAGATAAACTCAACCAGCACTTTTATAATTAATACTACGTGAGCTGCGTTTCACGGGTATCGCACAAAAGAAGTTTTTGGCACGCGATCACATCTGCACACAGACACATTGTTGAGTATAACATGTCTGAGAAATCTATTTCAGACTCCCACTGAGAGTATGAAGCCCTTGTTTCATCACTCGCACGCACACACACGCACTACGACACACAAGACATTGTATTGACTTCTTCCTATTCCCTTGATCACTGATCAAATGACTGTTTTTTAAAAACTTTTTCGTGCTTAGAAGACCATTTGGGCCTAAAAGTACATATTCACACAATCTTGTCCACACACAAGCAAAGGTACATGCACAAGGTGACAATTAGCTGACATTGAATCAATGCCAAACAACAAGACATTGGAACTAGCTGCCTGTCCGCCTGCTTTGCATACCAATTTCACACATGGGAAACACACAAAGTCAAATAGCAACACACGCTCAGTGCATGTGGACAGTTTATTAAAACAGAGTTATCTGCCTAATCCATATTCAGTGAAGGTAGGCCAAACCGAGTGATTCAGACAAGTATGGCTGCACATCTATCTAGTGAAAAATGCTAAAAGTGTAATTAGATGTGAAAAATTGAAAGTAGGTCTGAATAACTCTGCTCCTAGTAAATTTTCTTTGGTATGTTTTAATTCAGGAAGAAATAGTTGAAAAGTATTTTCTCATTAAAATGCCACAAAGATAATTTGTATTTCAGAATTCATCTTGACACGGCGTAGAAATCAAGACAAAACAGAAAAACACAGACAAAATTGATTTCTGCCAGGGTTATGTCAGTTTTAAAGTAATAAATACCAGAAACAGGGAAATGGGGAGAAATAAATACCAGAAATGAGAATTAGCGCCTCCAAATCCGAGACCATGGTCCTTGCCCGGAAAAGGGGGGAATGCCCCCTGCAGGTCAGGGGAGGAGTTTAAGTATCTCGGGGTCTTGTTCACGAGTGGGGGAAGGATGGAGTGGGAGATCGACAGGTGGATCGGTGTAGCGTCAGCAATAACTCGGACACTGCATCGGTCCGTCGTGGTAAAGAGAGTGCTGAGCCGAAAAGCAAAGCTCTCAATTTACAAGTCAATTTACGTTCCTACCCTCACCTATGGTCACCAGCCGTGCGTGGTGACTGAAAGAATGAGATCCCGGACACCCTGCTTCTGCCGCAGGGTGGCTGGGCTCTCACTCAGATATTGGGTGAGAAGCTCTGCCATCCGGGAGGAGCTCGGTGTCGAGCCACTCCTTCTCCAGGTCGAGAGTAGCCAGATGGGGCGGTTTGGGCATCTGGTCAGAATGCCCCCAAAGCACCTCGCTGGTGAGGTGTTTCGGGCATGTCCCACTCGGAGGAAGCCAAGAGGCAGACCCCGGACACGCTGGAGAGATTATGTCTCACAGCTGGCCGGGGAACGACTCGGGATCCTTCTTGTTGAGCTGGAGGATGCAGCCGAGGAGAGAGGCCTGGGCTTTCCGTCTGAGACTGTTGCCCCCGCGACCCTGCCCCGGATAAGCGGAAGACGACGGAACGGAACAGAAATACCAGAAACATCAGTTTAGAAAAACTTGTTAACAATAGTTAAAAATCAAGTTATATATGCTAAAAAGTTGAAGGTTCTAACTTTTTTTTTGTTAATAAATTGTCTCCATTAGGCAGCTGACATTTTTAGTGACTTTAAGAGCTGGACTGTTAGCACTCTATAATGTCTAAAAGGGAGACAGTCTATTGATGCATTTTGTGCTGCAAGCTACACTACCCCGTCTAAGTTAGTGGATATCCTGACTTAGAAACATTTGAATGAGCAAAATATATAAAGTTCTTTGCACAACCAAGAACTTAATTCTTGGATTTTCTCTCCATCTCACTTGAAGACACTCCTCAAAATGTGTTTTTAGAAGTCTGCAAACAAGATCAAGTTATTACTTAGTGTGTTGCATTTTAGAAATAATACATTTATCATGAACTTAATTTTATTTATCGTCTTTTCAAAAACCAAGATATGCAAAGGAATTAAAATGCAATACAATCAGTGTGCCCCAGTTTTTGACATTGTCAATAAATGGATTCCTTTATTTCTCTGGCTAATGAAAACATTGCATTGCACATAAATGCACACAGACGGACAACCTTGTACAAGTGAACGTTTGTGTTTGATTGTCCTTCTGAAAGAAACAAAATGTAACATACCAATTTTTCTGTAATGGTTCAAGAACTAAGCATGCATTTTACATTTAATCGTCCTCGCACAGTGGAGACAGCTATTTAATTGAATGAATCTTGGTTTCAATCAAAAGAAAAGACCCCTGGTTTTTAGATTTAGCAAAAACAATCCTCTATAAATGGTCTTCAGATTTGTTTCCAACATTCAACAAGTTAACTTTGACCTTCTTCTAATAAGCATTACCTTGAGCCACAATGTTTTTCACACATCTGTGTTTTTCTAATCATTCTGAATTCCATCAGAGTATGATTTTGATCTATTTCTATAATTTCTTGATAGGTTCAGTTGAGTTGTTGAAAGGTTTAATGCTACACAGTTAGATCTTGTAATACAAGCTTCTCGTTTGGTGCATGCAGGGAATCCCTAACCATGATAGTCACACCTTTATGTTGATGGTGCAAGATTTTTTTTTTTACCATGAACTCTCGATCAAAGAAATTTAAAGCCCCAAAAAACTAAGCCTGGAAATAGTAATACAAATTTAAGACTTATTCTGTAATAATTTATCATCTTTCCTATTTTCTGTTTATTTTTTTTAACGGAGAAAAAGTTAGTGTAGTGTTGAGTCATGTTGTATTTTTTCTCTTCATTTACTTCCTTTTTGTCGCATTTTGGTACAAGTTGAAAATAAAGAAACATCAACACATAAAAAAACTCGACACCCCGTTAAGATTCTGGCCACAAAAAAAAAAAAAAAAAATAAAGTAATAAAAGTTCTGAAGGGAAAACCAAATGGGAAAAATGGTCCCTTGAGGAGAAAATAATCCTGGAAGCTAAAGAAAAGGGCAACCATTTGACATTAAACGTCAGATAAATCGGGTTGTGAATTCTGGGAATGAGTGAACATCTCAGAGGTATTCTGGTGCCTCCAACTGGACGTGGACAAAAAGAATGAGAAACATCTCGAAAGGAAAAACTCCCCCAGCTGTATTCAGTAAATTAGACAGCATAAGTTACTTATGCATTGTTTTTCTGTGAATAAACTAGGACACGTGTTATTAAAATAAGTTAAATGTATAATGTTCTTAGATACAAAAAAAAAAAAAAACTCATAGGATTTCTTGTAATAGATCTGAAAACAGATTTTTTATTTGAATGAATGTAGTGTTAACTTTTGTTTTACCACTTTTATTTCCATGTATTTTATTTACCTGTTTGAACATCTTGTGTAGTATAAGTTGTGTGTCTGATAATTGCGTTGGAGATAACTTGTTCTAAAAATGAAAAATTATCATATAATTTATCTTTTTTAGTAAACTGCAAAAAAAAAAAAAAAACCTCAAGATTACCTTAAAAAAATCTCAACAAAAACAACTGACCCAGAAAAAGAAATCATTATCTTCAAGTACTTCTACTAAGTTTCACTAACACCAAAAATCCTGTTCTTGTCAATTGGAGCTTGACAAAGAGCAAAGGGCACACTCTCTCTGAGTACTGATGATTTTCCGGCATTTGAGGGCCCTTCTAGTTGCCCGGTGAGATAGACCACACACAGACAAACACACATTTATCAGTATAGTTAACTTGTGCAGAGTTCACAGTTCAAAATAGATCAAATAGACACTGTCGGAACCAGAGAGACCAGATGTTAAAAGGGGTGTTGTGCTTTTCTGGGCTAATAATTCTAATATACTGTTATTATTTATGGAAACATGGTGCTTTTTGTTAGCTTAGAAATGCAAAATTTTCAGGAAAAGGGCTACATTTTCCAATTTTATTTCAGATTTTGACGATGCATTTCCCCCCTTTCTTTCACTCCATGCATGGTACTGCCTTCCCGTTGCGTGTACGACACAGCTTAAAATTTGTTTGAGGTTGCAAATGCGGTGTATTTTGGTGCATTTACCTTAAAAAATTAGTTCTGTGTGTTGAGGGAGAGCAGTACCGAAGGTGGGGGACAGAGCATGAGCAGAGTGCTTGGACTGGTGCGACAAAAATGGTTCGTGCTTTAGTTAGAGTGTGTGTAGAGAACAAACTTCGCGCCCGAGAATAACTTGCTGTACGCCTCGTATTCCAACACTGCACGAGAGAGCTTGCAACATTCTTAAACATGCATGAATCAAACAGAAAACTACTTCAGATCTGTTTTGATGTGGGAATAACTTTCAAACTGGCAGAAACGTCCAAAGTGTGGATTCTGCATTATTCCAGTTTTAAATTGATGATTAAAGTCTATTGTTTCATAAAATTTAAATGCATCTACTGAACATGACCTATCTCTACACAACCTCTATCCGCTTCTGCGCTCATAACCATACTTAGTGTTCATATGACAGAGGTTTGTAAAAAGCTGTGGCCTACATATGGTGCACTGATACAAGAGGACAGGGTAATGAGAGTGAGACTGTGAAGACAGGAAGTACAACGAAGAAAGAGGGAGAGACCAGAACAAGAGAGGTTTGAACTGAGAGGAAGCAGAGGCACTTGAAAGCAGGAGGAGAAAGAGAGCGAAAATGAAAATGTATTCCCGGACGGATGTAATTATTCAAGAATGAGTTTTCCATCTTCTGTTGCTCCGCTAGTAATGTCTGGCATTAAGTAATGACATCATAACCCTGTCTCCACTAAATTTATAATTCAAATTTGGAGGGAAAATTCACCAGTGAGTCAAAGGCAGGAATAAAAAGGGGGTTTTAAAAATCTATTGATATTAACGACAGGACTAAAATACTTCACGCAGGCAGTAAATATTACAACTACGCACGGCAGAATATCTCATCTATCACTTGAAATCTGAGGGAAAAGCACAAAAAGAGATAAAAGAAAAAGAGAGATAAAAGAGCATGGGTATATTATATGAAATGGCAAGACCGTCCAGACAATATGAACATCATAAAAGTGTTGCATTGCAGAGCCATTTCAAGTTTATCGCCTATTACTATGCTGTCGTAAAGGGAATGTTTAGTTAGTGTTTTGGCCAATATTTTTTTGAATAATGGCACTTTTCTTTTTCTCATTTTAAAAATAATCAAAACTAATGCATAAAAGTCCATTCAGCTGATATTTGCATGCATTCACAGTTTTAATCAAATTCTACCAAAGATTATTAAAACTCTTTCTCTCAGACAGTGTTCCCAAAGCATTTTGTGGGTGTTTTTTTTTGCATGTTGTTGTGCCTTGGCATGGTTAAAGCTGGGGGTTATTTCATAACATAAGATTACTCAGCCTGCCAGCTCTAAAAAAAAGAAGAAGAAAAAGCATGGAATAAAACTTTTAAATGAAGCTCTTAATAATTTTTTTTTTTTAAATGACTATAAGACAGCCATAAAAATCAAAATCCAAATGGAATTAAATTAATGATTCAGAACTTCATGCAAAGTAGAAAATTTAAACACTTTAGCCAGTCTAGATTTTTGCAATATGGATGCTGTAGATTTCACACTATTTATCTTTCCGTTCCATTCCGTCGTCTTCCTCTTATCCAGGGCCGGGTCGCGGGGCTGCAGCCTCAGACAGGGAACCCAGCCTTCCCTCTCTGAGCATCCCCAGCTCACCCGGAAGGATCCCGAGTTGTTCTCCAGCCAGCTGTGAGACATAGTCTCGCCAGCGGGTCTGGGGTCTGCTTCTTGGTCTCCTCCCGGTGGGACGTGCCGGAAGCACCTCACCAGCGAGGTGCTCGGGGGGCATCCTGACCAGATGCGAGAACCACCGCATCTGGCTTCTCTCAACCTAAAGGAGGAGTGGCTTGACACCGAGCTCCTACTGGATGGCAGAGCTCCTCACCCGATCTCTGAGTGGAAGCCCAGCCACCCTGCGGAGGAAGCTCATTTTGGCCGCTTGTATACGTGATCTCATTTATTTGGTCACCACCCACAGCTGGTGACCATAGGTGAGGGTAGATACATAGATCGACTTTTAAATCGAGAGCTTTGCTTTTCGGCTCGCCTCTTTCTTTAACATGACGAACTGATGCAGCGTCCTAGTTATTGCTGACGCCGCACCGATCCGCCTGTCGATCTCCCGCTCTATTGTTCCCCTTTAGTATTTATTTAAATATGCCATTTGTGTGATCTTGAAGGTGGGTCTGTTGTATTCAGACTCTTGATGGGGAAGAGTTGGACTTTATTTCCTAATTTTCAATCTTAGAAGAAACTTCAGCTACATTATGCGGAAATGTTCATTTGTGTCTTTAATTTTTGGTGGTCAGATTAAAGCTCAGTGCATGTTTCGGTGCAGGAACTACACTATCACTCTTATGGTATTGGCTTAGTTTGCACAGCTTTGATATTGTCCGTGTGTAATCATAAAAATACTATTTGTATTTATGTATGCATTGAATGAGACTCATAGGGAACTCCCCTTTAGTTTGGTTATGATGGACTTGGAAATCAATATGACTCTGCAGACCATGGGTGTCAAACTCATTTTGCTCTCAAAATAGTCTACAGGTAAATTTGTCTCAGGAAAGAACTATAAACACTCACATATGGGATGTAAGATATGCAAAGAAAATGATATTCCTCTAGACCAAATTCCTTCTTTGTAAATCTGTTGACTAACACTGCTGTGATTTTTTTGTTCGTACAAACACATTTATAGGAACATTTTCCAGGATTTTATCTTGCTTTGTGTTTGCTCGTAAACATAGCATCTTTTAGCTTGTACAAGTGCATTAACATCAGACACCATGTCCTGAGTAGAAGGCAATTTAGAACGCCATTTAGTTGCTTGTGTGTGAGCTTTGAGTGCAGCTTCATTTTAATAATGCTCATTACTGAGAAAACTGGCTCACAACAAAAGTCCTAAACATGCACCACATTTTTGCATCCCTGTTGTGTTCATTTAAAATAACCGGGTAGGAGATACTTAAAATCATATCCAATCTACTGACCTAAATCTGACCTTTCTTTCTGTACCAAATCAATTATCCCTTGTTGCGCGTCACGGACCACATCAGACTCTGACTGTGAATGTTTGACAAAACTGTGAATTCTGTCCAATGTTTTCTAAAGACCTGAAATTGTTTCACAAACTCCCACAGCAACCCCATAATCTTGTGTTTGTTCTGTCTCAGGTCAGGACTAAGGCTTGAATTGCAGACACCTCTCTCATCCAGGGGAAATAAGAAGGGTCGCCATTTACTGTCTGCTTCTCCCATAACGTGAACTTTATTTCTGCTATCGCAATAATAGTTTTTTTTCATCACTTTTTTTTCATCTTTACAACATTTTGTTGAGATTTCTCAACTGCTCTGTCATATAATCCGTGAATGAAAGGTCCTACAGCGACTGGAACTTCTCAACAGGTTTACCGGTTTCTCCATTAAATGTCCAATTTCTTGGCATAGATCAAAGAAGAGCTTTAGTACCTTGGCTTAACCATTTTATACACGGTGGTATGGGAAGCCATAAGGGATGTTAACGTCACTGGGAAAGCTCTCAAATTGACGATAATTCCAACCTCTGGCGTAGAGGAAATTAACAGTTTAGACAACCACCTCCACAGCTCACAACACAGTACGTCCTTTTTAAACATGCGTCCAAAAGTTTTACCCCAGTTGCAGTTTGCACATTTTTCTTTTTTTTTTTTAAACCAAAACAATAATCCATAACTCCTTAGAATATATAAAAATAAGTGTTACACACTGCACTTTACACAGTACACTGACTCAAATTAGATTTACACCGTCTAGCATGCTTTAAAGGGGCAGGAACAAAGTAACGACCGAGGGCAGAATTCACAATGTTAAAATGGAAGGTAAACTTTGCAGATGTAGATTTATGATGAAGAAGTAGGACCCCGAAAAAAAAAAAAAGCAGAGTCGTTGCTGCTTTGGGTCGAGAGAAGCCAGATTGGGTGGTTCGAGCATCTGGTTAGGATGGGCACTTCCCACCGGGTGGACACCCAGAGGTAGACCTGGAGCCGCTATAGAGACTATGTTTCACAGCTGGCTGGGAAACACCTCAGGAAACTCCTGGATAAGCTGGAGGTGAGAGAAGCCCGGGTTTTCCGTTGGAGGCTGTTTCCCCTGCAACCCAGCCCCGGATAAGCAGAAGACGACGGAACAAAAAAAAAACAAAAAAAACAATCTTTTTAATTCCTTGAGTAAACATGTAAATTGTGCGGTGTACTTAAGTACTCCTGTCGATTGAAGATAAAAGTTCACAATTTAGCGTTTCTCAAATTCGTAAAGCGTGCTGCTTGTCAGGACACAGCGAGCAGGTGCTAATGAACTTTCCTTCACCATTTAGCTTTGATGCTAATACCGTTTGCAAGCAATTAAGTAGTTGGTTTTCACCGCAGCATCACTGATCTCTTTCCTCTGTAGAAAACAAGTTACTGTTTTTTTCATTCTTTGATTGAGGACATTTAGCTGATGAACTTGTCAACTCCAATCTTGGTAAAATACCAATAGCAATAGAATAAAATGGAAAATTAAAGATTAAGATGCTCTATCTCTTGCATCTCAAATTGAATTGAATATACTTTATTTGTCCCTGAACAAAATTTGAGCGCTGCAGTGTTACATTCATACAATTTCATAAAACGCTGTGAATGGCAAGTAATTACAGGTTTGAAAGTGAAAGGTTAAATAGTTTGATGGAAGATGGTTAGAATGATTTTCTGTAACGTTCCTTTGAGCAGCGGGGTTGCAGGAGTTTGTCGCTGAATATGACTGATTGTTTTATATTGTGTCTAAACATGACAAACATGACTATTTTCTATTTTTTTTTTTTAAAAATGAGAGATTATAACAAATAATTCCACTGATTATTTGGACAAATCAATGTTTTTTGTATTTTAATTTTCTCTCCACTTTTTTACACACAAAAAATTCCAGAGATTTTCTGACTGTGAGGGTTCAGTTTTTACATATTTACCGAATTGCCATCTGCATTTCCATA
Source organism: Neostethus bicornis (assembly GCA_902685375.1). Lineage (NCBI taxonomy): Eukaryota > Metazoa > Chordata > Actinopteri > Atheriniformes > Phallostethidae > Neostethus > Neostethus bicornis. Next base: position 28,621,153 of record LR738543.1, read on the forward strand.
AGAAAGAATCCTAAATCCATTGTTTCCAGGTTGTCACCTTATTTAAAAAAAATCTTTCTGTATTCCAGAGCAAATTCAGCACATTTGCTGTACTGAAATAAATGGAAATAGTTTGGTTTATTCATGTATTACCTTTGTTGGTCTAAATGTAAATGTATTCCTTAATGGGGCATATCCCAAGGCTACTATTCTTAAATAAGCCAGATAAAAGTAAAATGGTAATTACTAATCCAGGTGGAGAAAAAAAAACTCTTTTTGATGATAGAGAATGGTCTGCCTGTAGGAACTGCTGGATATTTAATGTTTCTCTGTAAGAAAGGCTAAGAATGTGGAGACTTTTTGGTCTGAAATATAAAACATATGGTAAATAATGGTGTCTATCTGCTGCCAAGACCTGCAGGTTTTAAATTTTTCCCTGGTTGGAACACATTTGACTCAAAGATTTTTTTGTAAGGCAGCAGTGGCGTGCACAAACATTTTGGTGGTCTGGTGTTCAGTGAAAAATTTAGGACCCATTTATAACAGTGTGAGTTTAAATGAATAAATAAAACATAACAACCACATGCTAAATTAATTTTAACTTTTAAAATTTTAATTATTTGGTGTTGCAAGCTTATTGAGTTCTGCTGTAATGGGACAGATTGGGGCCAGACAGATCCACATAGGCCAGGTAATGCTATGTTCACAAACACTTGGATAGTTTGCATTCATGGTCTCAATGTTTTAAATTTAATGGATGATTGTATTTTAGTGTTTCAGCTTAGGGCCACACTTGGGGTGCATGTTAGTGCAAGTATAAGTCACACTTTATAGTGGAAAAAAAATGTTCAAAAGGGTATTTGCCTAATCCAAAGTATTACCTGGTTACTATCTATGCACTCTATTGAAAGGCAGTAGGGAAGATTTTGTAGCACTGACAGCCCTGAATTTCTGAGAAAACTGAGCAAGCAAAAGATTCACTTAAACTTTTTCTGGCTTTGCACCTATGACAAATAGAAAAAAGAAGGAATCATTGACAAGCCATTGGTTTTTGCCCACTAAACAAAAATAATTGGGTGAGGTTGTCAATCGCTCACAAAGTCCAAAAGTTTATTGATTTATATATATGAGTCTGTGAGGCTATTTTCAATGTATATACTGTATATACCAGCAAAAGAAGAAGACGAAAGATTTTGAGTACTTAGGATCAACAGTCCAGAGCAATGAGAGTGTTGAAAAGAGGTGAAGAAGCGTGTGCAGGCAGGCTGGAACGGGTGGAGAAAAGTATCAGGTGTGATGTGTGATAGAAGAATTTCAGCTAAAATGAAAGGAAAAGTGTACAAAACCGTGGTGAGACCGGCCATGTTGTTTGGTCTAGAGACAGTGGCACTGAGGGAAAGACAGGAAACAGAGATGGAGGTAGCAGAGATGAAGATGCTGAGGATCTCTCTGGGAGTGACCAGGGTGGACAGGATCAGAGGAACAGCACATGTTAGAGGTTTTGGAGATAAAGTCAGAGAGGCCAGACTGAGATGGCCAGACAGAGGAGAGAGAGAGAGTACATCGGAAGTAGGATGCTGGGTTTGGAACCACCAGGCAACAGGCCTAGAGGAAGTCCAAAGAGGAGGTTCATGGACGCAGTGAAGGAAGACATGAAGATAGTTGGTGTGACCAAAGAGGATGCAGCAGATAGGGTTAGATGAAAGAAACTGACTTGCTGTAGCGACCCCTGAAGGAAAATGCCGGAAGAAGATGAAGATATATTAGCAAAAGTCCAACCAGTGAATGCAACTTCAGGTAATTTTGCGCAAAAGGAATTTATAAAGATCTTCCAAACCACCTTTGAGAAGCTTGTAGAGACCTTTAAAAACAAGTAGCTGGTCTTGTATCAGCAGAGGAAAATCTAAAACCCCCAAAACCTTTGCCCCAAATGAACCCTGTATCTGAACGCAGCATACCAGCTCAGTCTACTATTCATCCTACCATAATAAGAAGGTTAGTGTCTTTTTTATTGTAGTCTTTTCTCAATATATTATTTCTCTCTTGGCTCTCTATTAGCATGACATTTTCTGTAAGCTGCAGGCTAATAGCAGGCTAGCGGGCTAACATTAAGCAGGCTAATGTGGCCGTTAATGTTGCATTAACATTATTTCAGGTTTTTTCTCACGCTTAGTTCCACGCTTTAAGGGTAAAGTGTGTGTTTGTGATGCTGTCAAAGCACACCTACAATTCTCATTCGAGTGTGTTCGGACAAGTGCTTTGGATACTTCTTGAGTGTGTGCATGTGTATGTGCGTGTATTCCACATATGAAGCCAATGGGATACATTTCCATTTCAAAGCGACGAGTCAGCAGAGGCAGAAGCTACTTTCATCCATTAATGTGATTTTAGAGAGGGAGTGAGACAGCGAGACACACACGGAGGGAAATACTGTACTCTAATTGTTACTCATCAGGTTGGTAAAGGGCTCAGGTTGTTTATCAGTGTTTCTCTCTCTTTGTTGTCCATCCGAAATTTCAACACCTGTCGCACTTACCTGTCTTTCTACAAGTTTTTACTGTGAATAAACGCACTCCATCTAACAACTGGAAAGGGCAGGGTTTTAATGCAGTTGTCTCTCACATTACCAGGTTCACTGCTCTGATAAGTGCACGGGTGTCGTAACAGTACAGAAGAGGATTGTTTGAGAGAATGAAGAGTCTTTGTAGTCTGTAGCCCAGGGTTTGTCTCAACCTTAAAAAGAGAGAAGCTTAAAAAGGTTAAAACAGGGAGAGAAGTGTGGGGATTACTTTGTGCTTGGGTGGCCCTTTGTGTATAAATGTCCATGCGTAAGCTAAAAGTGTGTGCCACTGGGTCTAACAGTTGTGAGTGTACACAGCTTTTCTGAATGCAACCATGCGAAAGCTATACAAGCAGTGTGTCATAATAACACGGTGGTGCGAGTATAACGCGAGCGTGTTTGTCTTGAATTTCTATATGTATGTGCATTAGTGTTTGTTTGTGTACACACGCTTGTGCGAGTGTGTTTGCTTTTGTGAGCGTGTTCTTGGGAAACAATTTAAATTGTGCATTTTTGGAAGATTTTTTTATGCAAATGAGCGGAGGCAAAGCTCTGCACAAACAACCAGAACGGCCTTCAGTATCTGTATATTTAGATATGTGTATTTCTCAGCACATAATAAATGTAACATTTTATGCATGTTCGCATTATAAACCTGCATTTTTGCATGGGAATTTGTCCTCATGGATTCTTATTATGTGTGAGTTTTCTTGTGTATGAATGCATTAGTCACTGGTTATCGTTTCTCCTGTAGCATCATTCTCCTGCCATTCATCTTTAATGACTGGTAATGGTGGCTAGCGGTGTTGAACTTCCATTGAAAGGACACAGCAAAATGGTCCCATGATGCCTGAAATGAGTAAAACAGAGGAAGCAGAAGTCTGGAGACTGAAAGATACTTTCAAAGGGAAGCAGAAGAGAAACTGGGGAGGTGTTAATAGTTGTTAGGCCGTGGAAACCAAGTACATAAGGGTTCAGCTGGAAAGGTCCCGGTTCACCATCATGCCTGTACCATTGTACAGGGAGGACAGAGTGTGAGAAAGCAGAGGGAGCTGTGAAACAAGCTTCCTGACGATCTGATTCACTAATTAAATGATAGGCTGGCTGTTAAATTGATTGACTGACTTGCCGGCTGATTGGTTGTTACAGACTGGCTACGTGACCGACCGAAGCTGATTTGTTGAAGGTTTTTATTGAGTAACTTTGCAGTGGCAGAACAAGATGGGATGTAATGGAAAAAAAAGGCCTCACATGTATTTAAAGACCACAAAGAGTAAAAAAGACACATTGAAACTTGGTTCAAAAAGTGTTTCTAACATCTTCTGTTTCCAAAATATGCTTTTTTGTTCATTTGCATCATTCATGAAGACATTTTTATACTGAATTATGCTTAACCTAAATAAATCTAAACAAGAGCCTGATCAATTAATTTTTTTTGTGACTAATTTAAAAACATCTGATATTGATTTCCAAGTAATTGGCCATTTTTTAAAAATTTATTTCTTTAAAAAAATCTAATATTTATGAATAATAACATTTGTTTTTTTCTTATCATTCATATGATAAGGTTATCAAAAATTAAAGATCAGATTTAAAGAAAAATTGAAATGCACAACTTGGCAGAAAAAAATATCACAACAAAAAGCACCATGCTCTACTCAACATGCATAAACATGATTTGCTCCATATATGATAAAAAAAAAAAATTCTTTTAAAAAATAAGTTTAAATTGTTTTTAATAGGGTATAGTTAAGCTTGATTGCTCCTCCCGGTTCCCTTCGCTCCTTTGGAGTTGAGAGAAGCCAGAGGGGGTGGTTCAGGCGTCTGGTTAGGATGCCTCCCAACTGCGTCGCTGGTGAGGTGTTTTGGGCACATCCCACTAGGGGGAGACCCATAGGCTATGTCTCACAGCTGCCCAGGAATCCACCTTGTGAGCTGTACAATGCAGCCGGGGTGAGAGAAGCCTGCGCTTCCTGTTTGAGGCCTGGATGAGCAGAAGACAATGGAATGGAATGAAATGAGATTTTTTAGCATATCGGCTCATGGTATAACCTGGTTATTTAAATGCTCTGTATTTCTTATTCTAATACAACTTTATTTATTTCAATTGCTAAATGATATGATGATAAACTTACTAGCACTGGCAAATACATTATATTAAATCACTCAAAATAACCACTTTAATTGTTTAGGGGGTGGATTTAAGGACATGAGAATGGACTGAAATGGGAAATAGTTTCTTTCAATTACAGTTTTTTTTTTTATTATTATTTATCTTGGACAGGGTAGCATGTTTTTAAATTAATACAAGCATTTTTCTGTACAGCAATTCAAATGGAGTAATAACAAGGTGTAATAAGTGCACAAAATTGATCAATTGATCACAATTGGTCTACTAAATTAACTTACTTAAGATTTATCTGACATATAGCACAGTGGAAAGAACTTTTGCTGAAGGCATTGCCGTGCATGGCTGCCTGCTGTAATCTGATCTCCCCTTATGGACATTTAATGACCCCCACCTTGTAGGTGAACTTCTGCATTCTGCTGGAACTACATATTAGTGTGTGCTGAAAAGTGAAAACCTCATAGCTTGGCTTGATTGAAATTCATTAGTGCAATATTTTTGAAAATACTAAGGATTTATGAAAGTGCAAAGTCGATTTAAATGGCCAGTTTATAAATCAATCGGGTCCAAATCGGAATATGCTAAATCAAATGAGAAAAAAAAACTTAATGGCAAAATAAAAAGCATTTAAACCCCTTTGAATTGGGATTTCTCTGCAAAGCTGACATCAAAACGTATAGAGTAAGCAATATTGCTTCGTCAAGTGAAGAGGGAGATAGATAAGGAAGAAAGAAGTGGACAAGTGAGGAAAAAACATGAAAGAGTGAGGACACCTCAGGGGGGTGAGTGGAGATGGTGCAGTGAAGAGAGTAGAAAGAAGGAACAGCCTTAAGCAGTGTGATAAGGAAATGATACTGGAGAGGTTGTAAGACTCCGGCTGTAGCAAATTTAGCAGCGCTCACACACACACATACACACACACACACACACACACACACACACACACACACACACACACACACACACACACACACACACACACACACACACACACACACACACACACACACACACACACACACACACACACACACACACACACACACACACACACACACACACACACACACACACACACACACACACACACACAGTTGATAGAACATGTGGTTTTATTAGATATTACTCAGCTAATTGTTAACAGCCAAATCCCAAAGATTAACAGTGAAAACACATCTTTTGTTTGGCTTATTGGGACAAAACTTTGTTCCTCACTTGAGAATAATTTAATGAAGGTACAAATATGTCTGGCGGCATGGTGGCACAGTGGGTAGCATAGTGGCCTCTCTGCAAGAAAGCCGTGGGTTTGAGTTCTGGGCATGGACGAGGCTTGGAACACTGGCCTTTCTGTGTGGAGTTTGCATGTTCTCCCTGTGTATGCGTGGATTTTCTCCAAGTACTCCGATTTCCACCGACCCGCCAAAAACATGCATGTTAGGTTGATTGACCACTACATTAGTGACCCTAAGAATAAGTGTGTGTGTATGGTTGTATGTGTGTGGCCCCGTGACAGATTGGCGACCTGTTTCTGGTGTACCCTTCCCCTTGATTTTTAGTTTCCTGGCCTAAAACTGATCAACACAATCTTTTCTCATCTGACAATCTGTAATAAAATAACACAGAGTTTCTTTCAATATTCTTGTCCAACTGTGGGTATGAAACGAGGAGATGAACCCTTCAACATAGTGGCAGTAAGAGCAGGAAACCCCCCGGTGCTAACTGTTACACGTAGGGAGGGGTGAGTCTGCTGGAGTGATGATATCCTGCTTCTTTACCCCTTGGTAATTCACACATGCCAAACGGAGGTGGCACAGTCTCAGATCACCGTGTCCTCAAAGACATCGAGCCGGCGTAGCAGAATCAGCTGGCTGATGACAGCGCCATTAGTTAGAGCGTTGAGTTCAGCCATGCTGAACCGATGTGCGCAAGCCGCCTGCTCCAAAGCGGGCCTGTTTCACCTCTGTGAATACTTTTTTTTTTTACCAGCTTAGAGTCACATCAAGCAGCAGATCAACTTCAACTGCATTTACAGCTGGATTTTCTCATGAAACACTAACATGGAATAAAGATGCATCACTCCTAAAAACTAAAGGTCAAAAGAAAACTTGTCCTGTTCCCAAGTAATAAATTAAAATCAGCATCATAATACACCAGAGAGTGCACCATTGTTCTATGTTGGGTGCACGAAGCAAGCTCCGAAGCAAAGTCTGATGCAGGTGGCATGTTGAACAATTTATTAAGAACAAAAGATGGTGGAGGATGGTTTTACTGACAAACAGGACCAGGGGAATCCTCTGGAGTAAACCCGAAAGATTCCTACGATGATGCTGCTACATTTAGGCTTACAAGGTAGCAGAGCCCCTTTCTCACAATGCTTTGCTAAAAAAAAAGTAATGAAAATTAGTGCAAAGATATCATCCATGGCAAAAAAAAGCAAAACAAAAGATGATAAGCAGGGATAAGCATATTTATTTTTGGCCTAGTAGTTAGAGGACCACATAGAGATGTTACTTGGTGCTCAATGAGCACCTGCCTTGCAACCTGCCTTATATGATGGCTAAACAAGAGATCCACTGTTGAATCTTGTTCTAAATGTCTCACTTTCCTTCTGTACCTTTTACAGATGTGAAATTGGACAGGTGGGTGGTTCTATCTGGTAAATGCAAACATCTGTGGTTGCTTGTCTCCTTGTTAAGTGCATGATGGGCCGTCCCTCTCAACCTTGAAGAAACGTGATTGCCTCCCATCCTCCTGCAGATTTTTTTCTTTCTTGCTGCCTTTCATTTATTGTAATCTGTGTCCTCCTTATTTTATGGCTTTGCTCCTTCCACCTATCTATTCCCTTAATGCCTGACCTCCAGCTCTTCCTACGCATCTCTCTCTCCTGAGCTCTCAGTTCTTCCTTTCTGTCCTTCCTCCATCCTCCTCACTCATTTTCTTCTCCACTTTCTTGGTCTATCTCTTTCTTTTGCTCTCTCTCTCTGCCCTTTCAGGTCCTTTGATTAGGTTGTTGGCATTTTCATTGGAATGTCTATATGACTACTGAAATAACTCTACTGTCATAGTCTTATCTGCTCCCTATCTACTTTTCTCTTTCTGTCTCTTCATTTTCTACTTCCACTCATCAGCATGTCCTCACCAGCCTTTTGAATTCATTCTCCATTTTATTCTCTTTTCTACTGCTGTCGAGCCTCTCAATCTCCTCTTAGTTTCCTCTATCACTCAAATTCTGTTCCAGCGTTTTGCCTTCTCTTTCATTCTGTTAACCTTTCTTTTTTGTTTCCTCCACTCCATTTCTTTAGCCACATTCGTAGGTCATTCGTCTAAATGTCAGATGGTCACATCAGCCACTGTTGGTATTATAAACAAGTTTCCGGTTTGTAAGAGAGAGCGAAACACAGTGGTGGAGGGAACTGGGCTGACACAGCAGTTTTTTGTTTCTGGCAGTGAAAAGGGAAAAAAAGACGTCTCAAGAAAGGCAGAAATGTTTGACAATTATAAGTGGTGTGGGCTGGGTGAGAATGAGTTGGCTTGTGGAGAAGAAAAATGAGATAAGAGGAGTTGAAAGGAGAGGACAGAGAGGGGAGGTGAGAAGAAAAAACGGGAGGAGAACGAGTGAAATGAAGAGAAAAAGAGAGCTTGCTTGTCTACATGCCTCTAATCTGTTGATGGTTGAGGAGAAGTAGACAATAAGCGATTATCTGTCAGAGACTTAGCTGCAGCAGTGTGGCACTGCATACTGCCGCTGCCAAAGCAGATTACAGCACAGTTATGTTCCCAGGATGCACTGACACCCATACAGAAAAGGTTGGCAAATCAAGTCACAATTTAAATGAGGTGGGTGATAAGAAATCACTGCTGCTTAATTGGAGCAGCACAATCTAACAAGGGAACAAAAATGTAACAAAAACATCCCTTATAGTTTTAAACAACAATGTATTTTTACAAGTATCCTTGTGATCACTGAATTATTTTATTCATTTAAATCAGGGTTATCTAGGCTGACTGTTCAACATCATGTAGGTAGAAGTACTGTTCACTTGAGGGATTTCATGGGAAAACGTCCAATTCCATAGAAGATAAAAAAAAAAGACAGTCTCATGCAACCTGTTACTCCGTAGGCACATGTGGTATCCACTTTTACATTTTGGTATTTTGGTATTCATTACCAAATACCAGCTGAGTGCGGCCTCAACAATAACTAGGACGTTGCATCGGTCCGTCGTGGTAAAGAGAGAGCTGAGTCAAAAAGCAAAGCTCTTGATTTACAAGTCGATCTACGTTCCGACCCTCACCTATGGTCACCAGCTGTGGGTGGTGACCAAAAGAATGAGATCGCGGGTACAAGCGGCCGAAATGAGCTTCCTCCGCAGGGTGGCTGGGCTCTCACTCAGAGATCGGGTGAGGAGCTCTGCCATCCGGGGGGAGCTCGGTGTCGAGCTGCTCCTCCTCCAGGTCAAGAGAAGCCAGATGGGGTGGTTCACTCCCGAGCGCCTCGCGGGTGAGGTGTTTTGGGCACGTCCCATCGGGAGGAGACCAAGGGGCAGACCCCGGACCCGCTGGAGAGACTATGTCTTACAGCTGGCCGGGACTCGGGATCCTTCCGGGTGAGCTGGAGGATGCAGCTGGGGTGAGAGAGGCCTGGGCTACCTGTTTGAGTCTGTTGCCCCCGCGACCCGACCCCGGAACAAGCGGAAGATGACTGAACGGTAGTCATTAGTTGTTTTCAAAATCCACCTTTTTTCTAAAGCACATTTTTGGATACAGTGAAGGAAGACATGAAGATAGTTGGCTGGACCAAAAAAGATGCAGCAGATAGGGTTAGACGAAAGAAACCGACTTGTTTTGGCGACCCCTGAAGGGAAATGCCGAAAGATGAAGAGCAGTTCTGGTGAGAGATGGCAAACAGAGCACATGGTTAAAATTGCTCATTGTGGAGTCTCACAGCAGAAGGAAGGAAAGACCTCCTGAATCTCTCCTTCACACAGCGAGGGTGGAGCAGCCTGCCACTGAAGCTGCTTTTTAGTGCAGACAGAATGTCCTGCAGGGGGTGGGACTTGTTGTCCAGCATGGATGTCAGTCTCTTCAAGCCCCTTCTGTCCTGAGTTCAGGGAGCAGCCCAGGACAGAGCTGGACTTCTTGATCATTCTGTCCAGCTTCTTTCTCTCCCTTTCTGTGATGCTATTGTTCTAGCAGCCCACACCGTACAGGATGACTGATGCCACCACAGAGTCGTAGAAGGTCTTCCGGAGTGCCCCATTCACTCCAAAGGACAGCAGTCTCCTCAGGAGGCAGAGCCTGCTCTGACCCTTCCTGTACAGTGCGTCGGTGTTATGAGTCCAGACCAGTTTGTTGTTGAGGTGAAACCCCAGGTATTTGTAAGAGTCCACCCGCTCAGTGTTCATTCGCTGGATGTTCACTGGTGAGGGAGTGGTAGAGTGATGCCTGCGCAAGTCCACCACCATCTCCTTGGTTTTCCCTGCGTTGATCAGGAGGTGGTTTCGCTGACACCAGTCCACAAAATTCTGTGTCAGTCCTCTATACTCCACGTCATTGTCGTTGCTGATGAGACCAAGAATTGCGGTGTTGTCGGAGAACTTCTGCAGCACGCATCTTTCAGTGTTGTATCTGAAGTCTGCTGTGTAGAGGGTGAAGAGGAAGGGGGACAGGACAGTCTCCTGAGGGGCACCAGTGCTGCTGGTGACCAGGTCTGAAACGCAGTTTCGGGATTTCTACGTCAGTTTCGTTATTAATTCATTACAGGTGTCACAGAATTAAAGTGACCAGTTTGTGAGGGTGGGAGACGGTGGATCAGCGTGCTCGTTCGATTCCCGCTGAGACCACCGTCTAGGGTCCTTGAAGAAGACACCTAATCCCCGCTTCTCCCACCATTGGCGCCGTCGAAGGGCAGCCTGCTGCGGTGTAAGGAGTACAGCAAACAAATTTCCCCGGTGAGGGATGAATAGAGTAATTTATTTTATTATTTATTTATTTTTTATTTTTTTTTGTGTAGTGAGTGAGTTAATGACTATGCTACTCTGCAAATATTTGGTTGTTGCTCTTATTCTTTAATTCACTAAACATTTCACTGTTTTTTTACATCGTAGGAGAACTACTGTACATAAAGTGGTCCATTCTTTGGAGGAATACCACGAGTATTGAGTTTTTTAAGCTGAAAACTTCCTAAACCTCTCTAAAATGATGTTTGCACTAAAAGCCAACATCTGTTTGCTGATTCAGGTAACGCAATGATGAATAATGAACCTCCACTCTCTGGTCCACTTTCCAGACAAGACCCCAAGTTTCGGCTGCATTAGAGCTGACATTCCCAATCCTCAAGTAGAGACTTTTCTAAATAGGTGCATGTCTGAGTGAAAATGGATGTTTACATTGCTGCCAATGAACTTTACTACCCAAAGAAGCTGACTGGGTTCATTTAGAGTGGACTAAAAAATATCAGTGTGAATGTGTCTTTGGATGAATGGATTCAATGCTTTTAATGGCCACCTTCGTGATGCAAAAAATTCTCTCTTTCAAGTTGAGTTCATTTTCATTTGGTGAAAAATGAGCATGTGTCGGCGGTGATCCTGGGATTTGTAGGGTAAGGTGACACTTTTACATCATAAGTGTAAAAGCTATGGACAGGTTTAAGAGTGACACAACCAACGATGGTTGGGTTTATGTTATCCAGAAGATTTTTTTAAGGAGTGAAGTTAAAATCCAAGAAATATTTAGACAGGAACTAATTTTTTTTCATCTAAAGAAAATTCCCAGAGATTTTTTCCACTCATCATAATGGTGTTCATCCTGTTTGTTCAGAATAAAACTGATAAATTGAAACAGTATGGCTGATTTTTACAGATGGATTTTGTGGGAAATATTTTTTTTCCCACAGAAATAGAAATTTTGACTCATGTAGACTCATTTCTATTTACATAAAAATGACACGTTTTGTTAGCTCAGAAATGTATTTTTCACCAAATTAGCTTATAAATACCTTTATTCAGTTTCAATTCCCTTTTCAACATTGAATTTCCCGCTCCTTTTGCTCCCTGCTTAGTCCAGTTCCCTGTGCACATGCATGACACAGTGTAAATCTTGTGCATCAAGTGCTTCAAGTTAGCAAAGGTAGCGGATATTTCTTGACAGTCCTATTTTAAATTAAATTAAATTAAATGAATTACTCTATTCATCCCTCACCGGGGAAATTTGTGTGCTGCACTCCCTACACCGCAGCAGGCCGCCCTTCAACGGCGCCAATGGCGGGAGAAGCGGGGCCAGGTGTCCCCTCCAAGGACCCCAGACGTGCTCTCCGTGGGACGCAAACCCGCGACCCTACGGTCCGCGGGCGAGCGCTCCAACCACGCGGCCACCGTCTCCCCAACTTTTGGTCCATTTATATAAAAATTAAGAGTCAAACAACCTGATTTAATGTGGGCGAGGCGGAGACCAAAATCCATGGACAAGAACGTGCTGGCATTTGAGTAGTACTCAAATACTGGACGGGACAGTTTGCAAATTACTCAAACATGCATGAATGAAATAGACAACCTTTCAGGTATGTTTTTGATGTGGAAATTATGTTCAAACAAGGTAGAAAACTCCAAAAAGTTGATTTTGCATGATGCCCCTTTAAACACAGATCCCAAAAACTTCCGGACAGATTGTAGACAGCCTACTCTTGTCTTTTTTCTCATTATACTCTCATCTTCACAACCCAAAGGCTTTCTGCCTGAAATTTATAGAAGAGGTGTAGTGGTGTGGCTGTCAGAGTGCAGGAGACAGCACAGGAAGCAGGGATTACAGCGCGCTATTTGCAACATGTTGAGAATAACAGATGAGGCCTCTTTTGTGCAGGTATGAACACCTCGTAGGTCTGCACATGTCCACAATAACAGGCTCATGGAAAGTAGCAAACAGGTCAGCAAAAAGAACAAACTGTCATCATCACACACACACAGGCTCACATGCTCATCGGCAGCAAATTTTCGGTGAATATTTGCTGACATGTTTACACATCGTCTCATCTGCTGATGATGTGGCAACTTCAGGTCCAGAGCGAAAATCTCCAGAGTCTGCCTTGAACTTGGGAACATTTGCATTCTCGCAGGCATGCGTTGCATGTGATGGGAGTAGGCAGTACATAAAAGTAGATTTGAGAACTTGTCATTACCAGAGTTAATATCAGAGCTGCTCTGTGATGGGACTTCATCTTTCCAACAATGGAAGGTATAAAATCTGACTCAATGTTCAGAGAGTGCAAACAGGCTTAGAATATAAAGAGAAATCAATTACTTCTGATCTGCTTCTGAAAACAACACATAACTGTTGTCATTACTAAACATGATTTCTAATCATGAACATCACGAGCTATAAGGCTTTAAATTTTCTCTGCATGATAATAAATGTTTAACCATGAACCCTGTTTCCCTCAGCAGACAGCTGAAACTAAATGATTTAAATGAATTGTCCATTATAATTCTGCTTCTTTGTTGCTTTATGATAAAGAAAATCTTTTTCATTCCTTTAAATCTTAATAATTTAGTTTATTACATATGTTCATAAGTGACATTTGTATTTGACAAGTTGCAAATAGAATTTTTCTATTTTTTACCCATTCCTCAGGCACAAATCAGTGATAAAAAAAAGAAAAATGCCAGGGTTTAAATATGATTGTAATGCTATTGTTACTCTAAATTTTCAGCAGTTTGAAAAAGAAACAAAACAATCACAGGTTTGCAAAGATGTTTTCATATGTTTTGGAATCTTAATTGTATGTACTCCTCGTTGATGAGAAACTCTTCATGCCAAAGCCAATACAAACTGTTTTAGAATCTTGTTCATTCTGTCTTCCTGGAGCAAGAAACAGGAGGAAGGCCAGATTTGACACCACTGCTGTTAAAAAACTGACGTCACTGAACTGACTAAGACGGAGAACTGAGAGAGGTGTCACATACCCATCCTGCTCTTCTCCTCTCTTCTCCTTTCCTCTTTTTCTCTAGTTTTGATTGCACAACTCATTTAGTGACATCCAGTAGCCTGCTGGTGTTGAGCTGTTTTGGGGATGTGCAGAGCTTTCAAAGCGATGGCTAAATTTAACTAAATGACTTCCTCCACTTATCTCTGATACAATATTCTTCCTTTTTCCCTCTCTGGATGTTTCTCTCATTGCCCCATCCCCTTTTTCTTATACCAGTTTTCCTCTTTGCTTCCTCCCTCCTCTTTTCACAACAACTCCATCACAAGGTGTAATTTTAGTTTTGCAATCTTTCCTTCCCTATCTTCCCATTTTTGTTCACTATCTCCTTGTGCTATCATAATTTTGTCACCTATTTTAACAATTTCTTTCTGTTTTTCATTTTTTTTCCATAGCATTTTTGTGTCCTCCCTCTATGTAGTTTCTTCCTCATTACTGATCAGTTCAATAATGGTTGTGTTGTCAGCAAATTTGATAAGGGTGTTGAAACCCTGGTTGGGAACACAGTCATGGGTGTACAGTGTGTACAAGTGGGGGCTGAGGACTCAGCCCTGGGGAACACCGGTGTTGTGGATGATGGTGGAGGATTATCATTATTATCATACTTTATTAATCCCTCATTGGGAAATTTCTGCGACGCATTGCACCGCAAAAGGCAGCCAAATGGTGGAGGGGACTAGTGGCTATGTGTCCTCTCCAAGGACACCTTGGCATAAAATCCGAACCGGCAACTTTTCGGTCCAAAGATGGCAATTTTACCACTGTTACACTGTTCAATACTGGATATTGTAAAGGTGTTTCTTTTTGCCTGCACTCTAAGTACTCTGTACTTGTGACCCTCAATTTATGCATCCAAAGTTCGTCATCCCTGTGATCACCATGTGCTTTATCTTACTAATTAACTTCCTAATAATATCTAATCATGCATCTTTTAAACCTCTTTGTCCAACACAAGATTGTTGAAAATACTACTCGTATGTTTTGATCCATATAATTTGATGAGTGTGTGTACATAATTTTAAAACAAGTTAATAAACATTTATTTGCCTGTATTATAATATAAAAGTGTGAGGGCTTATATTGGAAAATATGGGTGCATTTATTGTCCTCAGGGGGTACCACTGCCTCTATTCTAATGATGAGAGCTCCCTGATTTTATTGTCAGCATCCTCCTGTTTTTACATATAAAAAGGAGCCTGGCAATATATCTCGGAAATAAATGGGAATCTGGAATATTTCATACATCTTACAGGTTGATTGCCTCACAAGCGAATCAATCTGTAAAGCCTGGCTCTGCGAGCTATTTTCCATTTTCACACTCCGCTCTGTCGAAATGACTGATCTGTTAATCAGACTATTATTTATGGTTGAATGTGGAAATCATTTATTGGTACATCATAACCAGACCCTCATTCAAAACATTAAAAACATCTTAACATGACAATAAATACAAAGTTTTATGACTTCAGATTGGTTGTTAGAGATTGAATGTTGTAAATAATCCGTGTTCATCAGCAGAGGGAGGATTTTTTTGCTCCCCATAAGAAATTGTAATTTGTCCGTGGATTACACAGTGCTGGGAAAAATTTGCTTTGCTTTTCACAGTACGCTGATATCGGCTGCAGTTGGAGATGAAATTAGACAAGTTGGGATGAAATCAAATTTCCTCCTAAAAAAAAGTTTGAAATCAAAAAATAATTGAGAAACATTTAAGTGAAAACTAAAAAAAGACTGAGAATGTTACAAGCATCTCCAACACGCCTCACGATATTAATTGATAGGAAACAAAGCTTTGCAGAACACAATGTGGCCTTTTCTCTGTTCAGTTATCACACTGGCCGTGGTATTTCATTGATGTATTGATAAACTTTACCACAAAATAGAAACTGAACAGAGTTATTAACACGGCTCTCCCTAAAGGTCAAATCTGACCAGACCATCTCTGCATTTCCTCTTCTTATTAACGCCAAGTTTCTTTTTATTCGTGGATGCCCTGAACAACCTTAGATTCTTTTTATTTTTTAAGTATTCCTGCGAAGTCAGCAAAACATTCATAAATGATGAAAATAACCTGGAGGCACATAGTTTTCCATTTGAACAATGATGGAAAAAAACTCTAAAGACTGGAAATTTTACAAATTTGCATTTAAAGACAGCAGAATGCTTCATACATGTTTTTAAAAGTTAAGTAAGGAATTATAACCTGTTGAGTTTTTAAAAAGTTGCATAGTCTTAATTAGTTACAGTAAAATCTTAAACGCTACTCGTGTTTATTTATGGGGGAGACGGTGGCTCAGTGGTTAGAGCGTTCGCCTGCGGAACAGAAGTCAACCAGAAGTTTGCGAGTTCGCATCCCCCCGAGTGCACATCTAGGGTCCTTGGAGAACACACCTGACCCCTCATTTCTCCCACCACTGCTGTTGTCGTAGACAGCGTGCTGTGGTGTAGGAGTGCAGTGCACAAATTTCCCTGGTGAGGGATGAATAAAGTGAGTAAAAATAAAAAAAAAAAAAAAAAAATTTAAACAAGATTTTGTGAAACACGTAGTTTCACCATAGTTGCGCCACATTAAAAAAAGATGGATGACCATCCACTTACCTTCATTTTTCTCGTTTGATATATTTTGTTATGCACAACGTCTTAAATCAGCACCATCATAATTTTCAATTTGTCATATCTAGGTCAAAGAGATGAACCAGTTCCAAAAAGACATAACATGACACAGCTGTGGCGTGATTCATTTCAGCATATTTAATAATCTATTGCATAGAAGGATAGAACAGCAGGGATCCAAAACACAAACTGTGGGAAATGGATAATGTACAAAATGAGTCTGTTTTCATCCCGCACATCATAGCATCGTTTTTTTCTCCCCACCACACCAAGATTTTCGATTTAACAGAAAAAACAGTATAATATTGACTTCTCTCTTTTTTTTTTTTTTTTTTTTGTATTCATTGTTTGTATTCAGGAACATGCTGTTCTGTTTAGGTATGAGTTTTTCAGCACCCACGGTTTCTTGATCCTATGTTTCTGCTACACTTATATTTGCATTCACTGCTATTCTGATGAGTACATTTAAATAACGTTGTGATAATTTTTGATAGGATGTGTCTGATTAATCGTACAATAAATATTTAATCAAAAGATTAAAAGCCAATATTACTCGTGTACCAGCTAAAATTTCAAATATTCCCATTCCGTCGTCTTCCGCTCATCTGGGATCGGGTCAGGGATGCAACAACCTTGGACGAGAAACCCAGGCTTTTCTCAACCTGGCTGCGTCCTCTAGCTCACCCTGGAAGATCCTGAGATGTTACCTGTCTAGCTGTGGGACATAGTCTCTCCAGCGGATCTCATCCCGGTGATATGTGCTCGAAACACCTCACCATTCGGGATGCACCGTAACCAGATGCCCAAACCACCCCATCTGGCTTCTCTTAACCTTGATGAGCAACAGCTCTACTCCGAGCTCCCTCTGGATGGCAGAGCTAGTCACTCTATCACTGAGCCCAGCTACTCTGTGGAGGATGCTCATATCTCTGATCTAAATATTTTTCATGTGTTTTGGTTGATAATTTCAATGGATGTCCACCTATTCCTCAGTTTTGTTGGCTACAGGTACACATTTGCCAGTATTTTTGGTTTGGATGATCTAACCTTGTTGTGATAACTGCATATTTTTGCAAATAACCCAATTAGCAGTTATCAAACTGCATAATGCAAAAAAAACCCAAAAACTTTTTGCATTTTAGCATCGTTCTATGTTAAATGTTGGTTGCTGATGGTGCAGAAAAGCCACAGTAACACAGTTAAAAAAGTTATTAATCCATATAATAAAACAGTGTCACATTCAACATAAAACTATGGTTTAATATTGACTTCAAAGTAAATTTGCAAGAGATAAGACAATTTGATGTTACGAATCAAATCTGGTTTGTTGTGGAAGTTTTTGTCTTTCTTCATCAGAAACAAAACCATGCAGTCTCAGCCAAGGACACTCACATTTTTTCGCTAACAGAAAATCAGTGCATTTTTACTCATGAAAACATGTAAAAACAGATGTTTACTGTTGTGGTTTGCAACGTTTTACTGTAAAATTTACAGCCTTTTTTTTTTTTTACAGCGCTTTCGTCAGTTCCATGTAGCTAAAAGCTTTTCAAATTTGAATTTTAATGGTGACTCTTGTAGCAACTTTTCCTCATTTGACTTTAACTTGTTAGCTTATAAATGTGTCTGATTGGTGACGGTGTCATCCTGGAAATCACAAAATCTCAAGATCTTACATGTCACTGCCTCAAGGCAGCATATTTCTTTTAATTACGAACAAAAGAAACTACATTTTTTTTAAAAAAAAAAGGCATATTAATAACAACATTCTTTCTTTAGGGGGTTTCAATTGAAGGCGTACAATTTCTAAAATGAATTAGGGAGTTTGGGCTTTAGTGCGGGAGCCAATTTAACATGTATTCAAGGGAAACCAGGGCTCAAACCACCAACCTCCTGATTGGCAGAAAACCATTCTCCCTTTTGAGTCAGAAGAACTAAATTATACCAATGCTCAAATGAGTTTAAGTAGAAGGAAATCAGTGTATGATACATACGCACATCTCACGTAAGGGCAAAACTTCTAATTAAGAAAATGAAACAATTGCACAGACCCACAAGTTACTAAAAACTTCATTCAGGTTTTGTACGATCTGAGTTATTGGGGCGGATCCAGGGGGTACGCACGTCCCCTCTCCTCCCTTTGGTCCACAAAAAAAAAAGAAGAAAAAAGAAAGGGGACTAGTCAAGCTATTACCTTGTAGGGGCCAGCGAATAGGACACCAAAATGCAGGAAAATGACTCTTATTTTTCAAAATGTTCTGGGGGAATGCCTCTAGCTTCCCCTATACTGGCTTTGTCAATGACCTCACGTCCCCCTTTAAAAAATCCTGGATCCGCTCCTGGTTATCTGCAACCTCACTCTATTTAGTGTATACTGTATACGTATATATTTTTAACATAAATGTACAATTAAGAATACATTTGCTTGCTATCCATACATGTGTAGATACAGTATATAAAGAGAGGTGTGAAGGTTTATTTTGTGTGTGTCTCCGTGTGGGTACATTTCTAATATTTTACATTTTGCTCCAGCTTTATCCTCAGATGACTTGAACACTGCAGTTTACACTCTGCCCAATATCTCCCCAGCTGATTAAACATGGGGGATATTGAATTTGTGTTCATGAACAATTACAAGGATTCCATCTTTACGAGGTGAAGTTTACACATCATTAAGGGGTTTAAATGTTTCTAAGGAACAATGACTTTTCAAGTGAGGTGTTAAAAAGACAACATTCCCAAATTGTATTATTCTTGTGGCACATTGAAACACAAACACTGTTCGTTTAACTCTAAACTAAATCGGTCAAATTAAATTTTAGGAGGAAAATTCTTAACGGGAGATTTCATGCAAATTCATTAAAACATATGAACGCTATTCCCTAATCAAGAGATAGAAGTGTTTAAATAATTTTAAAATCAATTACAAAATGAATAAAGTGAATGTTAACCTATTCTATGTTTTTTTAAAAACATCTACTTCCATTAGGTTAAATGTGGATTTGCTGAGATGTTTATGCATGTGACATTTTCTGTCGTGGTTACCCAGTCTGCCTACATTTCCAAGGCCCACGCATGGAGGCATTGGTAATAGCTAGGCATTGCACTGCTGTATCTCACAGATTAAATGTACATTTACAGTTTTGTAGGTAATCGTATTGCTTAAATGTAAATTTTTAAACATATCAGAATTTTGCCACGTAGTGTGTTGTTTTACCTCGTCTCTTTCTTTTCCCCACCAAGTCATCATTGTCAGTGATTTACTGACTCAAAACAGTTGCTCAGTGGCATTAATTTTGAAAAGTGACGTGCAGCAAATCAAACTACTTTTCTGATGTATCAAAGAAAATCTCCCTGGGTCTGAGTCATCTTGATTAATAGACTTATAAACACGCGCCCTGAAAGCAATGTTTTAAAAATCGGTTCAGCATTTACGTTGAAAAGTGTCAACTCCATGTCAATTTTCTTTTGGGAGTTGTCTCGAGGAGATTTAACGTTCAAAACTTGCAGAAAAATAGGCAAAAATGTCCAATTCTAACTTACTGTGACAAATTGATTCACTACTTATTTAATTTTGTATCGAGTCAGGCAGAGAAATTGATTGCATTTCATTCTCCCATCAGGAAAGGTGACTAATATCAGCCTGAATATTTTCCTCCATGATGCCTGTGCATCACTGTGATAAAAATTTTGAGAATGATGCAGTGATTTGTGCACATTTGGCAATATTTTTATGTTGCTGGCCTAATTTGCCGGCCTCCGTACACCCCGAGAGTAAGGGTCTGATTTCATGCTTCCCGGTCTTGTCAGCGCCACATTATACAGTCTGTTGGGCTATTTATTGTCAGGGCAGCCTGACATGATTGATGCTTCTACATCTGTCTTTTTTTTGCTCTATAAAGTGTCAGTCATAAGCAACCATTGAGAATTGAAAATACATTTCTCTAAAGACAACCATATGTATGAATGCACGTCATCTGGGACTGACGGAGAGGGCACGACTGACGAGAGACATTTGTCATCACACTGACGTTCAATGGGGGCGAGATTGCATGAGCTCACCTTCTGCTGTAATTAAATTTTTAAACATGAGATCACTGAGATTCTCGTGTAAAAATTTTACTTGGAAACAGCAGGAAAGGTATTGAAAAACCATCCAAAAATGAGACACGCTTTTAGTGAAATAAACTGCTGATGATTCACTAATATCTACTACGTCTCCACAATCAGAATATACAATGGTAATGCTTGCAGAAATATTCAGTCCATTTCTTTAAATAAAATACTAATTTGTCATTAGTTCATTTTTCTTATAGGTTTATTTTTCTTGAATGAAATCTAATTTTTTAACCGATCATCGGATAATTGACACGTTTCTGTTTCCTAGACTCACAATTTTGAATGAAAACTCTTTTAGACACAAGTTTTGTTTTAATCCTGCTGAACTTGAGTGTCAAGGATGGGATAAGAAGTGTAATGAACAATTGGATTAAAAAAACAAAAAACAAAATGAGTTTACAGTAGTGATTTTATTCTATGCAGATGACACTCAAGTGTTTATTTTGGAAATACTACATCTGAAGTAAAGTTTTTTTTTCTTTTATTGAGTGCTGGATTCATGATAAAGCTAAAAATTCAAATCATCAAATGGTGGTTGTCTGTGGGTGTGGCCCCGCAACAGACTGGCGACCTGTTCGGGGCGTGCCCTGCCTCTCGCCTGAATTCAGCCGGGATAGACTCCGGCACCTCCTGAGACTTCCTTTAGGGATAAGCGAATCAGGAGATGAATGAATGCATCAAACCGGATGACATCATCATTTAACATGTGATGCTACGTGGAAAATTCCACACCTCATGACTGTTTTCATAAAAAAAAAAAAAAAAAAAAAAAAAAAAAGTATGTTCGTATTAATAATCTTGAATTATTCAGGACGTCACATTATGTCGAAAAAGAGTGAAGTTGATTTTTTGATGACACAAGATAAAAAAAAACTCTAATTAGTAAACTATGCAAAATTTGCATTTTGTATGGCAACACATCTAGGTGTTCAATGCTAAAAAAGGTTTTTTTTTTCAGGGTAAGCACCATATCAACAGAAATAGTCCCATAGATACCTTGATGAGTAGCAGACATAGTCCTGAATTATATAACGTCTGATGAACTACTCTGTCTTCAGAGTTTAAACAAGGTAAAATCTTTTTTATAAACCCCCATCTTTATGACTCCCAAATATCTAAAAAAGTTTAGACTCATGAGAATGTGAGTAGGTATTTTTTACAATTTAGAAGAGGACAAATATTCCATTTGTCAAAACAAGGTAAAATAAATACCACACTTTGCACTACTTATTTAGATGTTCAAAAGATTTATATGGGAACGCAATTCAATTTCAATCTTTTTTACAATTTTTTTGCAGCAGTTGTACATGGCATGAGTAAAATAAAGAGCTATGGAAGCTGTAAATTTCTTATTTTTACCATAACTTTTTGACAAAAAAAAAAGACTGACTAATTTGTTTTGAAGCTTTTGCTTTTTAGGCTTTTTGCCTAAAAAGTTGTGTTTTTCTTTTGTAAAGGATCAGAAAGTATGAAAAGTTCTACAGGTTTTCTTAATGGCATGATGTTTTCAAAGGGTTTGAGTGTTGGGAGGGGATAAGGCCTGAAACACTGGCCTTTCAATGTATAGTTTGCATGTTCTCCCCATGTATGCGTCGGTTTTCTCCAGGAACTCCGGTTTTCTCCACAGGGTGGCTGCGATCTCACTAAGAGATCGGGTGAGGAGTTCTGCCATACAGGAGGAGCTCGGTGTCAAGCCGCTCCTCCTCCGGGTTGAGAGAAGCCAGATGGGCTGGGATGGGCCTCTGGTCTGGATGCCCCGAGAGCGCCTCATTGGTGAGGTGTTTTGGGCTCGTCCCACTAGGAGGAGACCAAAAGTTAGACCCTATGCACAGACTATGTCTCACGGCTGGCCGGGGAACGACTCGGGATCCTTCTGGAGGAGCTGTAGGATGCAGATAGGATGATAGAAGCATTGGTTTTCCGTTTTAGGCTGTTGCCCTTGCGACCCAGCCCCATATAAGTGGAAGACAATGGAACGGAACTCCAGTTTCCTCCCACCCTCCAAAACCATGCATGTTCGGTTGATTGGCTACTATGAAAATGCCCCTAGGAATGAGTCTGTGTGTGTGTGTGGATGGTTGTGTGCATGTATGGCCCCGCGACAGATTGGTGACCTGTTTGGGGTGTATCCTGCCTCTCGCCTTGAATCAGCTGAGATTGGTTGGAAAAAAAATAGTTTTGAAGCATTTGCCTAAAAAGTTGTGCTTTTTTTGTTACTTATGTAAAAGTGTAAAATGTACTACGGGTTTTCTTAACGACATGATGTTTTCAAATGAACAACTCAGTCAAAGAATAATTTTCAAGTGTGGGAGCTGAAATGGTAAAGATTTAGTCATGTTTGATGGATAAGATTCACATTATTGATTAAATTGTTTTGCTCAGGGAAATGATTATTTAGGCAATGTAAATTATTTCGGGTTTTTTTCAGATCATCAGCAAGAAAATGGCAAATGAAACAAAGGCCAAAGAAAATAGAAAGCTATGAAACATGTTTTTCAGGATATAAACCAAAACTGTGAAAATCAAACTGTTATTCAGCTTATATTTTCCTAATAATTAGACTATTCATGTTTCCGCCACATAATTTTTAGGCAGACGTAATGTAAAGTGTGTTTTTGTGTGCGAAATAAAACAAGCCAAGAAACAAAACAGAACAAAAAAGTGTGTTTGGAAAATCAAAAAGCAATTACATTTATGCGAAAGAAATGCACACACAGTTATCTTGCACTGGGATCTCATATGCTGGAGGCAATTTTTGCAAATGCCGAGCAACTCCTTTGTGGACTCACAACTTCAATCACAAATCATTAGCATTTTGCAAACAGCTCAGGGATTCAGAGTGTCAAGTTAAACCTATCCATCCAGGGCTTTTATGAGTAGGGCATTAGACGGGCTGGAAAATAGTCTTTAAGACAGCACATTCAGTCCCTTCTTTCACTATATTTCCCTCAGTGTTAAGAATAAGGGGCCTAAAGGGGAGAGCAGATCTAAAAGCTAATTTTGTTTTTTTTTTTTAATGGTATTTCTCTGATGCTGGGATGGAGCTACTGTACTTTGTTTTTTGTTGTGTTAACCATTTTTATCTTGAACAATCTGACATTTATTTCAAGGGTTTGCTTTGTATTTTCCAACATAATGAATAAAGATGAGTTGTGTTATCAGTTGAACCACAAAAAGAAAAGGTCTGGAGACAGCTGGGATACTAAAAAGACATTTCGCCCTATTATAATTATTCATGTTCATTATTTTCAATTGTTCGATTATTTTCAATCTTCCTGTTTTGTCGAAGAGAAGTTACAAATTAGTAGAAAGATTTTGAAGAACTCTGAACACACTCATCATTTAAAACTTGGCGATCGATTTGATTACAATAAATGTTGCGTCCCTCATATTTCAGTGTCATTGTTTACATGTGTGTTGACACGTTCATAAACCTGCAATAATAGAACACTGAATAATGTGTATAGTCGCTTATTGTACGATCAACTTATAAATAAATTTTTTACGGTATTTGGTACTTTGTAGTGTTCCTTTTTGCTGCTTGAAAATAAAGTCAATGTGGAGAATTTTGTAGTATTATTAAAGTTGGATCGTCACATATTAAAAGTTGAGGGCTTCATGTAAAATCAACTTTTTGAAATGATCTATTATGTTTGAACATTATATTTTCATTATAATACCTGACGCGTTTTTCTTTTGTCTTCATGTATATTTGAGCGATTCCCAAGGTCTCTCGTTCAGTGTGTGGAT
Source organism: Neostethus bicornis (assembly GCA_902685375.1). Taxonomy (NCBI): domain Eukaryota; kingdom Metazoa; phylum Chordata; class Actinopteri; order Atheriniformes; family Phallostethidae; genus Neostethus; species Neostethus bicornis. The sequence goes on from LR738543.1 coordinate 28,645,276, forward strand.
ACTATTCCAACAACCTGTTGTTTTTTGGCCACGGATTTTGTTTTCCACCAAACCCACATTACTTATTGTCCTCCAAAACAGCGATATTTCATCATAAACAGGAAGTACTTTTGCAGCAGTTGTGCATGGGCGATCCCTTCTTCAGGTATTGCTCTTCCTCCCTTCACATTTAATAGTGGCAGCATGGTTGCGCAGTGGTTAGCACAGCGGCCTCACAGCAAGAAGGTTTTGGGTTTGAATCCCGGAGTGGGGATGAGGTTTGAAACACTGGTCTTTCTGTGTTGGGTTTGGATGTTCTCCCCATGTATGCGTGAGTTTTCTCCGGGTACTCCGGTTTCCTCTAACCCTCCAAAAAACATGCATGTTAGGTTGAGGACCCCTCGAAAATGAGATACTTCATCTCAAGGGGCTTATCCTCCTAATTAAATAAAATAAATAAATAAAAAATACGAACCAAAATAGCAATATAAAAGAATTTACGCACTTTGTTTTTGACAGTAAACAAGATTTAGGCTGTGTCATGCACGAACCCACGGGGTAAAACTATGCATGAAGTAAGAGGAAGGGGGAAATGAGTGCCAAAAACGGCAAAAAATTGAGTGTTTTTGTTGTGTATTATTGCATGTTTATCTATATTCAATATGCTATACCATAAGAATTATAAGCCCACAAAAACACAACACCCATATTGAGCTGATTCTCATAGTCCTTTTCATCCTTGTTATTGTAATACGTCATTTAGCTATAGGGGACCCCAAAATAATTTGGTGACATTTGCACAGGTTAGATAGAATTAGCTGAGCAGAATAAGTCTGATAAACTGGACACTTTGTAAAATACTCAAAAAAAAAAATGTATTTTGTACACAAGTAACAAAAAAACAGAATTTTAGGACATTTTATAATTCATTTGCACCCCATCTTTATAATCATGCATGAGGCTAAGTATTCAATAATGAGAAAAAAAATTCTGCACCCATTCAATTTTTAAAAATAATTCAGCTATTTAATCCAAAGATATTTGCAGCAAGATACTAGAAGATCATGTCCGAGAAATATGTGCTCACTATCAGAAATAAACAGTGACATGACCTATGGATTAGTTGACTCAAAGAGTGCCACATCCATCTGGACATGCACGTGTTCAGTTGTCAACAGTGAGAGCAAATGCCAGCATTTGCAATGTGCCAATCAATGAATCAGTGATCTGGATTGGCAGCAAGAAAAAAAAAAGTGTTCGTGTTGGACGGAGGGGAGTAGGCAAAGAGAGAGAGAGATATGGAGAGAAAGAGTGAGTGTGAGGAGCGAAGAGAGAGGCTTGAATTAAGCTTCCGGGCCCCAGAGGGACGTGCTCTCAGACATTTTAATCAATAACTGCAGCTCTATCAAAGGACGGCTGATGGGCTGGAGACAGAGGGATTGTTCTGCGTGCTATGCCTCGGCCCTGAGGAGTGACTCAACACTCTGGGACAGGACGAGGAGCAAGAAAGAGGCAGGGACAGATGGGTGAAAACGACAAAATATGAGGTAGACTGAGACAGCAAGGCAGGACGAAGAAAAAAAAAAACAGAGAATAGAGATGCTGTTACAGACAGATGGGCAGAAAAGGTCGACTTTGCATTTTTAAAGAATTTTTTTTGTCACTAACATAAAAACATGAGCGCGCATAAAAAATTTAAATCCTTAATAAGAATTGAGTGACTCAAGTTCAAAAGATCAGATAGTGTATTTGTGGGGTGAGCGGGAACGAGGCTGAAGATGGAGGGAAATAATGTTTGAGGGTTAGTTTAGTGACTATTTTGAAGAAAAAAAGACTTGTCTTTTATTTGAGAGTACTCACACTCTAAGTGGATGAGAGGTTTAGGAATTACAGCTCTTTAATATGTAGAACCCTCCATTTCAAAGACTGAAGTAAATTAACAACTAACTAACAAGACGTTTCATTTTAACGTGTACAATATTCCTTCCTTATTTCCTCCTGGAATTATCTTTGGTTTGATAAAGTAATATTGATTTAAAAAAACATTTGAACATGAAAGCAGGTGGTTATTAGTATTAAATAAGTTAATAAAAAATCACTAATTTATCTTTTTATTCCCAACTTTTGTTTGTGTGCATGCATATTATCTTTTTCTGATTTTCACTCTGAACATAAAATACTGTAAATGTTTGCTTATGCTCAATCAGAATATAGAATATTTTTTATTAAATTAAAATGAAATATTAGTGTATGATTGGATTCTTCTTATAATGATATTAAAGTTGTTTTCTATCTTCTTTCTTTCCAGTTAATTTGATCTCATTAGACCCGATGGTGGGCAACATGCACGACCTTTCTTTCTAAAATGAAATTGAAAGTTTAACCAAGGGATGCAGACAGTTTTTCAGTTTTTCTCTCTTATCTAAATATGGATATCATGCAAACATTTACACAGTGATTAAATCTAAACTTTGTTTTAAAATCATTGTACATTGGAACCCCAAAAAAGTTGCAATTAAACCTAAAAGATAGTTGGTTGTTTTTCATTTCATCTTATGAACACCCTATCCCTTGCGGGTCACGGGACATGCCGGAGCCTAACCCAGCTAATTTATGACGAGAGGAAGGATACACCCCGAACACGTTGCCAGTCTGCTGCTGGGCCACACACACATAACTGTCCATGCACACACTCATTCATAGGGGCAATTTCATACCAGCCAATCACCCTAACATGCATGTGTTTGGAGGGCGGGAGAAGACTGGAGTACCTGGAGAAAACTCACATACACAGAAAGACCTGTGTTCCATGCCTCATCCCACCCAAGACTCGAACCCCGACCTTCTTGCTGTGAGGCCACTGTGCTAACTACTGAACCACTGTATCGCTCTTATTGGGTTTTGTTTAAAAAAAAAAACAGGATTGCTTACTTCATGCTGGAAATGGTTCATGGTTGCAGGACGTGTTAGTGATGTTCTTGTGGCTCAACGCAGTTTTTGTTAGACAATGTATACTTAATACTGCTATCTATTACTAATGGGATATGCACGCTGTTATTTTCACTCTCGAAAGAGTGACACATCCACCATTGCCTTTAATCGTAAAGAGAAAACCAAATCAAAATCGAATAAGTTAAATGAGTGTATAACGATGAATCAGCATAGAAGTTGCTTTCCGCAGCAAATTCATCTTTCTTTGTTTTGACTTAAACTTTTCAAAAGCGGTTAACTTTTGGAGTCAATGACGAGTCACAAAGTCAAAAAAGACCTGTATATTTCCGTTTGTAACACATATCAAACTAGAAAACATGAGGAGAAATGCATTTGGTATAAGAGAGAAAAAGTAACACAAAAAGTTCCTTCACTCGCTCATTATATTTTTTATTGACTTAAAAGATTAAAAAAAAATTCTTGCATTTTTCTACCAAGAGAATAATAATAACGTTGTATAAAATGTGCATCCTCTAAATTTGAATGCATCTGCATTGACTGGTTATGTATTGATTGTTTTTCAAAATGATTACAACAACAGGATTGATGGCGCTCCGGGTAATAATTGTTTATCACAGTGTCTGCAATTGAATCTTTTATTGGCCACATTTTGCATTGTGTGATGTCAACATTTTGTTTTGTCTGGTGATAAAACGGAAGCTGCCAAGCAGCAAAAAACGCTGTAGTAGAGGTAGATCTTGATGCAAGCTAGAAGTAGATTTGCAGTCTCTGTTATTTTTGAAATTAAAACTAAACAAGTAAATATTAAAATGCTAACGTCAGCCCCTCATAGAAATGGACTATATAAATTTAAACATCTCCATGGACCAATGAGAATTTATCATATATATTTTTATCTGAAACTCTGGCCTTTCTGTGTGGAGTTGTATGTTCTCCCTGTGAAGGCGTCGGTTTCCTCCAGGTACTCCGGTTTTCTCCCTCTCTCCAAAAACATGCATGTTAGGTTTATTGGCCGGCACCAAATTGCCCCAAGGAGTGAGTGTGTGGGTGAATGCGTGTGTGTGTGTTGCCCTGCGACAGACTGGCGACCTGTTGGGGGTGTACCATGCTTCTCGCCTTAAATTTATAATAATCAGAAACAAACCAAATAAAAAACCTAATCCAGATCATTCAAATTAAAAGTTGACTCTTTACGTTCGATTTTTATTTCTAACTCTGGGCACACTGTGTTCCCCCTCCCCTCAAATGACATTTAATGACAGAGCAGCTGGACATAAACTATATAATTATAATCTAAGTTTTTTCCAAGCCTAATTCAGAGTACATTTTTTGATGATGATACAAAAATAGTGTTGTATGCATCAGTGTAGCTTTCCAGATGAAGATATCCAGAGATGGAAAAATATTTTCTTTTTTCTAACGCCTCCTGCTTTGTGTGATCCCTCTTTGTGCCATTGATGTGTGTTTTTGATCACTCAACTCAATGAAATACTGACATTACAGAAGAAGCAAGATGCAACCTTGAAAAATTTTGTGCGATCCGTAGCCAAAGCTACAGTTTGCTTTCCAGCGGGAGTCAAGCAGCCTCAGTAACTCTCCAAGGATTCAGTGTGGTGGGCTTGTGAAGAACCATGTGCTTAGCATCGTAATGCTCCAAGCACTTTTAATGCTTTCTATTTAAACTCTGCAACTCTCCATGGGTCGTGCGTTTCGCGGAATCTGTGTGTGAGATGGAGACCATCCATGTGGGTCTCAGAGGGGGAGGTGTTGAAGAGCTTATCTGGAGGTGTGTGTGTGTGTGCATTCACTCCTGAATGAGAAGGCTTTAATTGCACAGTGCTACATCCTGCTGTTCCAGTGAACAGTGCAGTGGGTTTGTGTGTGTTCATGTTCCTTTTTCAGCAGGTGTTTCAGATGTGGTCACAGACATGCACCTGGATTTCAGTGTAAATTTTTGTGTGAACTCACTGTGCCTCCATAATGAGTCTGCACCAGAAAAATTTTATCTACTATGATCAATGATTCATACATATTCCAACACTCAGCTGTCTTATCTACCTTTTTAATTTTGCATTTGTTGTGTGGAAAAAAATGGCACCAGTCTTTGTGCCAGCAATAAATTCTAAAGAATGCTTTGTGAAATCTCTACGGTGTTGCATTTGAATATGAAATGATTGTGATTGCATTTAAATAACCCTCATTTAATTTGGCAAGTCATTTGAAACAAATCCGTGGGACTGTAAATTTTGAGCCTGTGGTCCCGTTCCATTCCGTTGTCTTCCGCTCATCTGGTCTGGGTTATGGGGGCAACAGCCTCAGACGGTAAGCGCAGGCTTCTCTCACCCTGGCTGCATCCTCCAGCTCACCCGGAAGGATCCCGAGAATATCCCGAGCCTGAAGTACAGTTAATATTATAAGTATCAGAATTATTATTCCTACCCGGAGAACTATCTAACCCTAACATGAATCTTCCATACCCCCTCACGCTTAAATTTCTCTTCTTTTCATACAAACCCTGCCACACCCACTCAAACCGCACCCCCAAAATATTCAGTCCCACCCCAATGCACTTAAATCCCGCCCATAAACCATGCTCTCACATACTTTGGACCCATTCTCCAACTCACTAAATGGGGATCTGGATTACATCCTAAACATAAATTAGTATAAAATATAGTTTAACCCTCTGGACCTCACTGGTTTCTGATAATTGTAAAAAACAACAAAAAAAAATCTGTATAAAACCTCATCGACTGATCATCAGGTAGACCGATTGTCCCAACATGCAGACATTTTCTTGTTATTGAACCCAGCACAATGTTTTGTTTCTAATTCATAGGCCTTCGATTGGCGGCCTGACAAATATGCCTGTAGCTCATCAAACACGTCTAACTGTGGTTCAATGGTTCTATTCTTCTCTGACATCAGTGAGAATCGCTGGCCGTGGAGGATGATGGGGATAATGGTTGAAGCTGTGGTTAGCTGTGTCACTTCCACATCATTGAGGTCGTGTTCTGAGTAGAGACACATTAAATCAGATTGAGACATACTTTATCGATTGCACACAGGGAATTTGCTAAAAGCCAGCAAGTCCGAGGAAAAGTGAAGTGAGTTAGTGGTGAGCGGACTGGTTATTTAGGTCTATTGCTGTGGTGTTCAGACAATTTGGGGCGCAAGCCACTAATAAAAATTTCCAAGTCAAAATAATTGACTAGTAATTAATAAAAAAGAATGATGTTTACATACCATCGTAGGTGCCAAATAAGGTAAATAATTAACGTTCAATAATGACTTATCACGCTTGAATTTGAATTACTTTGGTATTTAAAAAACATTATTTTGGTTAATGATATAAAATCTATGGTTAGTTATTTTTGCACTATTGAAATTTTGAATAATCAAAATGGTCATTTCAATTAGTTCATTTTCAATTGATATTAAAAAAAAAAGGGCCGTGAGCCGTGAATTTTTTCAGAAGAGCAGTACACGCAACAGAGAGACAGCGGAGAAGAACATGATGGGTTGTACTGTTTTGTTGCTTTGTTTACAAGCAAAAAAAGCAACCTCATCGGACAACCCTGCCTGCCTGTAATTACAATGAGAAGATTTGACATTGGGGATCGATAATTAAGTTGAGGTCTATTTTTCAAAACCACAAAAAATTCTGGCGTTGATCAAAACTTTCTCTTTGAACCACTGTTCAATGTTAATAAACATAAAGGGGGGAGGCGATGGCTCAGTGGTTGAACGTTTGCCTTAGGACAGGAAGTTCTTGGGATCAAATCCCACTGATCTCATGTTTAGGTGTCCTTGGGGAAGACAGCTAAGCCCCCGTTTCTCCCACCATTGGGGCCATAGTGGGAGCCTGCTGTGGTGTAATGCAGCACTCAAAATTCCCGGAGGGAGAAGAAAAAAGTATGTTTCTATTGTAATACAGAACCCCACTCTAACTAATTAACTGTTTTATTGGTCATGTTCATTTTTCTTGTTATATTTAAGAAATCACTTAATATCATAACTGTTTTCAACATAACAGCATGTCTTAAAAAGTGTTTTTCTAAAAAAAACTTTCATTTTTTCCCCCAGATGTTACTTTTTTAGCAATTTTTAAAGATTAGTGGTGAATCAGCAGCTTTTTAATGTTCTTTATTAGGCTCATTGTTATTGGTTGTAGGCCGGCAGACGGTTATTTTTGGATCAAAATGTGTTTAAGGCAGCTTCTACGTAGGCGTTTATGAACAGTTATCATAAAATAAGTCTTTTTATTTTTATTCATTGTGTGGACAATTTTAAGCAAAACTCTGATGCAGCTTTTCTTTTTTTTTACTTTTTCAGAACTGAATATAACATTTTGGACCTCACTGAAACATCAATAAATACCCAGTAAGATTTTGTAGAAGCACATTGGTGTGACAATGCCAGCTAGTAGAGACAGGGACACTCTAATTTTTGCTTTACTGCTCGCTTAGTTCATACTCAGTAATAAGGACTACAAAATCTTCAGCCTTCAGAATACACCAATTTATTTATACACCAATCCAGGTCAAAAGTTGACTTTTTCTTTAATATTCTTGTCTCCATAGTTTTACTGTTGATTTTCTAAATTGAGCCGAGTGCACACTGAGAGATTTTTTTTTCAGGTGAGTTTAAATTTATGTACACAATCCTGTATCATTCAAAATAATAATAAAAAAAAAACACAAGTGAACAGAACATATTCAGGAAGTTTACAACTCTATTTCAATTTGTCGTAGTTAGCTATATTTTTTTGTTTTTCATTTTAACCCAGTTCATCTCTGTTAGCACAAGCAGAATGTTGATCCCTTGGTATCTACTTATGTACAGTAATAATAGGAGACAAAGTGATGAACCATTAAAAACTGTGGATTCGGTCATGGGGACATAGCAGACAGTAAACAGTATTACATGTTGTTTGTCTATTAAATTTAAAGTTTGTGTTGACCTCCAAAAAATACTTTTAAGGTTGCTTTCATTCTTCAAAAGAAGAAACAAATATTCCTTGCATGAGTTGTATTTCTTGTTAAATCAGTAAATGCACTTTCCATAAGAAAAAAATGGGCAAAAATACTGTAAAAATACACGCTTCTAAAAAAATTATTTTGGTGAAAGCACAACTTTTTTTCTATTCAAATGCACCAAAAGCAGCAGGGTTTTGAACGTTAAAAGCATGCTCAACTGAGATGTAAAAAATGATTTATAAAAGCAAACGTCCATCATTCTTGTGTTTTGAATAAAGATGAAAGTTTCCATGGTGAAGGCAGAAGCTCTCTCTTGTTTTTGCACGCTTAAAGTAGTTAAAATCTAAAAATTTGATTCTGGAAACAAAGAAGGTACTAATGACAGTGATTGGTGGCCATGGGCTTCAGGAAGCTTTATTACATGTTGACACTGCTGAATGAACGATTTGAAGTTTCTGAATGAGTAACTTTGACATATAATTATAAAATACACCTGTCACTTGCAGACTTTTTGCTTGAAAAGAACAACTTTGTTTCTACGCAAATTTACATTCTGTGAAAGAAGACCGTGTGGCATCTTTTTATTAAAAATAAGATACTCATTAAAGGAATTTTGTCAGTGTTGCAAAAAAAACCCAAAAAAAACCAAGCCCAAACATCTGTGCACATCTGGAGGAAATGCTGGACTTATGCATCTGTTAATATCTGAGAAATTATGACATATTTGAAAAGATGGCAAAGGAATGTGTTTTTTAATAATAAAAATGTAAATAAAAAAATATGAAAGGATTACTCTATTCATCCCTCACCGGGGAAATTTGTGTGCTGCACTCCTTACACCGCAGCAGGCTGCCCTTCGACGGCACCAATGGTGGGAGAAACGGGGGTTAGGTGTCTTCTCCAAGGACCCTAGACGTGCTCTCTGTGGGATGCAAACCCCGAGAACTTCCGGTCCGCGCGCTAACGCTCTAACCACTGAGCTGCCGTCTCCCCCAATAAAATAAACCAAGTCATTTTAGTTTTTATAGTGTCAACTGTGATTTCAAAGTGTTTTCCTATGCTTTCTCTATTTTAGAGAAAAATATGTTAAGCAAATAAATAAATATTATTCACGAGTTCCGTTCATTCGTCTTCCGCTTATCCAGGGCCATGTCGCTGGGGCAACAGCCTCAGACGGGAAGCCCATGCTTCTCTCTCCCCATTTGCATCCGCCAGCTCACCCAGAAAGATCCTGAGTCGTTCCCAAGCCAGCTGTGAGACATAATCTCTCCAGCGGGTCTGGGTGCATGCCTCCTGGTCTCTTCTTGGTTGGACGTGCCTGAAACACCTCACCAGCGAGGCGCTTGGGGGGCATCCTAACCAGATGCTCGAACCACCCCATCAGGCTCCTCTCGACCTGGAGGAGTGTGGGCTTTTTGAATGTATTTATTTTATTTTGCCTGCTAATATAAAACTAGACAAAGGTTCACATTTAAATTCAAACTCTTTCTGACATAATTTGTAGGCAAATAATGATTACAAATATGTTTAACAATGAGCTGAGCTGGCTAAAAAGTGAGGGGTTATTGGCATATTTAATCATCAATACAAAGTATAACAGCAGGATGACAGTAGGAATTTGAATTACAGTTCTTATTAATTTTAATTGAAGCAAACTGAATTATTTTTTTCTTTTTTACAAAGAGTTAACAGCAGTGATCTGAGCAATAAAAGATTCCTGAGGTGGCCCCATATACGGTGGATGTCAAGTCTATTGTGAGCCTTTTCAGAAGCTAAATGACTGGAGTTAAATAATCAAATCACCTCTGTCAGCATGCAGTTTCTTTTTAGCTGCCAAACTGTTCTTGTTGGGGTGGAAGGATAAAATGAAATTATAAAATCGAGCAGAAAAGGATGTAAAACTTGTGTAGATGTGAAAATATTTGAACACGTCTCAAAAACTTGTACATGTCAGTATGACTTTTTGTCATTTTTTTTTAAGTATTTCTTCTTCCTCATTACTCATTGTTCAGTAGGGAGTGTGAACTTGTGCTTGTTTTGCCAGGATTGAAAACTGATCTGGAAAGGTGTCAGGGTTATTATCGTACACTTGTCTAGGTATTCATTAGTGTAATTTAGCACGCCAGCCCTGAAGGTCTTTCCTGGAGTTTCTTCTGAAATGAGCTGACAGTTATCATCAGATTACAAACTAACCTCCTCGCTTCAAATTTAGCTCATCCACCTGGAAAGGGATATGAACAAATACAATCCTAACACCAGATTTCAAAATTTAGATTAAGATGAATTATCATCATTCAACCAGAACTTGTTCATTTAAATTCCTAATTTGGGTATTTTTATGCAAAAGAATTAATAATACAAAAAAACCTAAATCTATTTCAACAAATATTTAGGTCTGTGTTAATGATCTTCATACGTAGAAGTTTTGCAACCTTTTTGCTTTGGGCACGGATGTTTAAGCTGTTCCCATGGATGCTTAAAGACCCTGCGTCATGCTGAGTAATCTAACATTGATGTGCAAGAAGATCAGTGTTTGGATCAGTTTCTCAGGAGAACCGGCTGAGTATTTGATGCTGACATGAGCAGGATGTCCTGAGAAAGTTAATCAATCTCCTTCCTGTTCATCACCTCGGTTTACTTGTCTATCGGGGTAAGATGGAGCACATTACTAATTGATAAATATTGCTATTATGAGCTGAGAACTCTTTTCTTTTCTCTTACAATAATACAGTCTCGATTTTCTATGATGACTCCTCTTGGCACATCAATGCCTGTCTTTTTTTGTCGGATTGGATTCAAAAGTAACGATTTCTTAGTCTTACTGTAAGGTCTTGCATAAACTAATGGCTAGCTATTTTCTACTTTCTTTCTGTCTATAGAAAAGAATGATGCTAACAACAAAAGGAGGAAAAGAGATAAAATTTCAATTCCCATGAAGATCACATCAATTATGTCAACTGTCGGATTTGGACAGATGAGTGGATTCACTACCGTTTAGCCCAGGCATGGGCAAATTATGGCCTGCGGGCCACATGCGGCCCGTTAAACATTTTAATGCGGCCTGTCGAACTTGAAAAAATTAAATAAATAAACCATGTTTGTTTTATTTCTCCTGCAATTCTGATGTTTCCTCACTAGATGGTGCCAAGGATACAACTACACTGCCCCCATTAAAATGTGTGTGTCTCCGTGTGCACATTGTCAAAATAAACAGTGTGCACAGATACGGAAAACCATCGGGGCCAATACACGCACGTTAACAAGCGTATTAGATGTCAAAACAAGCAAAATGCTACATCAAGCGCCTAGATTTCAAACCTAGCACCGCTAAATGCACGTGTTTAAGCGCTATCGCACTAGATTTCAGACCTAGATTTGAATTGTAACACTCTTGATATAACATTTAATGCGCTTGTTTAAAATACAGCGTGCCATCCTATCGGTCTAATCCAGCGGTTACCAAAGCACGGCATCCATCTGCTCCTGTTCTGTCCTCCAGTTAAATGATACAACTCAACGTGGCTCCCGAACCAAAAAGTTTGCCCACCCCTGGTTTAGCCAATTCATGATTCTTTACGTATTTTATTCGCTGTTGATGATGGTGACACAAAGAAACTTTTATGTTCTGCTTTAGGTAGCGTTCCAATGAATGTGCTCATGCCTTTTTGACAAATCCTAAATGTTTTTTAATATTACAACACAGCGGAGAACCAGTTGGTACCTTAACTCTATTGCCAAAAGGGACGACAGGTGCTTCTTTATTTTCATAGTAAAAAAAATACCTCTCTTTGGTTCCGTAAGATAAAATAACCCACCATCCAAGCAAGTTTTAGATCCAATCAACTTATCGCAGTTTATAAATGTACCAACATTTGTTTAACATTCCTACGGCTACTCGTTTATATCTTCAATCTCTATTGGATTTTTATTGGTATAGATATTCAAATGATTTATAGCATTTTAGTCCTCTGAATTCCTGCTTCTGCAAAGCTCCGCAATTAGAGAACATACGACACAGAGAGCTTTAGAATAGCCTGTGGGAAGAGTGAACCTATAAGGGCCTCATAGCTGTAGAAGACTGTGTGAGACATTTATGTTTGTTCCTTATAACTAACGATTCATTATCCCTACAGGTGGAATTTGACAGACAGTTGAACAATGCGGTGGGTGTGTTGATAGAGAGAGCAATTACACTCATGGCAAAAGAGAAGAGGAAATAGGCGGAATCGAAAGCCAAAAAGAGAAAAGACACAGGGAATAAAGGATGATTTACAGGGTGGGGAAGAAAGGGGTGAATGGTGAAGGTAGATAAAACCAGTGACTTACAGATGCACAAAACCGACAGCCTCTCCACATGAAAGAAGATGGGAAAGAATGAAAGAGAATTGTAAAACAACCATAAGCATGCACTTACTTCTACATACGAACACACACGCACATACACAGACACATACACAGACAGCGCACTATGACGAGGCTCTGTAAGGTTGAGTACATACAGAATATTATATTGATAGCAATATAAATATATACATCAATATCCATATAGATATAGATTTCCTTCTGCTTGCATCTGGATTCTTGTTCTTTTGGTCGCAAGCTAGTGACTATAAATGAGGGAAGGTATAGAGATAGAGAGACTGACGAATCAAGAGCTTTTTTTTTTTGTGGCTCAGCTCTCTTTTCACCGTGACACACCAATGCAGCTTCATTGTTAATGTGGACTCAGGACCTATCTGTGTGTTGGTTACTTTCTACACTTCCCCTACTTATGAAGAAGAACCCGAGGTACTTAAATTCCTTCGGTTAGGGAAGGATTCTGTCTCTGACCTGCAGGGGGAACTCCATCTGTTTCTGGTCAAAGATCATAGTCTTGAATTTGGAGGCACTGATTCCCATCCCGGCCACCTCACCCTCGGCAGCAAATTGTTCCAGTGAGAGTTGGAGATCACGGTCTGATGATGCCAACAGGAAAGACCACATCATTTGCAAAAAAGCAGAGACCCAATCTGGAGGTCACCAAACCAAATCTCCCACCGTCTCAGCTGTGCCTTGAAATTTTGTCCATAAAAGTAATGAATAGAATCTATAAAAATAGGCAGCCTCAGCACAGTCTGACTCACCAGAAATGGATTCGACTTACGACCATCAATGCAGACAAAGCTCTGGGATCAGTCGAAGAGAAGATTGGACAGCCTGGATCACAGACTCCAAGAGTCCATTCTCACGGATAACCTTCCATAGGAGTTCCGGAGGGACGCAGTCAAACATTTTCACCAGATCTACAAAACACATGTAGACTGTTTGCCCACACTCCGACAACAACAAAGAGGCATACAAGGAAGGCAGAGGGAGGGCATAGAGATGGTCTGTTGTTCCACACGGAAAAAAGGCCGGAAACCACACTGCTCATCTTCATTCTGATTCTCTACCATCTGTCAACCCTGCATGTATACAAACATTTATACAACGACATCTAGATGAGATATCTGAGCTTAAGTAAACTAAGTTGTGAGGATACAGAGACGAAAAGAGAAAGAGAAACGGCTTGAAAGCTTGAGAGAGTCATTTAGGAAACTAATTGAAAGTGAGAGTGAATTAGAAAAGGAAAGAATGTTAGTGGTGGTGAAAGAATCACTTTTCCATTAACGCCTTTGAAACTTTTTCAACACTCATTTAGTGTGAAATCCAGTTCATTTGTACGACGTATACATGTCAGAAATACAAGAAATATACTGAATAGATATGTTAAAATCTCAAACTTTTTCTTTACAAAATGCTAAAAGCAATTTACAGTTTCCACGTATGCAGCTTAACAGAGCTGTTCAGAGGCCGTTGCACACTGTATAGTGACTCACGCATGTTGCGTTTTCAAAAGAACAAAGCTTTCTCATGAGCTCATGGGGTTTTCACAGGAAAAATGGGTAAAAGATTTAAATCTGTGGGTGAATACTGAGCTGTAGATCAAGCACACGAGTCAAAAACTATTCTTAGCCTGCTGCTGTTAACTGCCTCGACATTCTCACACATTTGCACACACAGACACAAGCATCCACACACTGGGAGAAAGAACAGGCCGTGCATTTGTCGCCCTTATAAACCTGCAAAAGATGCATATGTGTGGATGAGATGGAAGGCTTGATAGAGGAAGGAAGAGAGATAAAGAGTCAGAATCAAGTAAAATACACAAAATGGAAGAGAAAATGTATAACATGAGGCATGGGGAGAAAAGAAGAGATAACCGATGTTCTTGTCCTTGTATCAGCTCTAATTCCCCCTAATGTACCTGGTATTAAAGGGGGAGTTCACCCATTTTCTCTGACCTTGACTGTAGCACTCAGAGAAGCTCTGGAGATACAGAGCTGGCAGAAATCGTCTGGCTGTGTGCCAGTGGTTTGTCTCTCTGTCTTTCCAAGAAAAAAGAATAGCGAATGTTTTTATTGATGCATATTTTACTTCTTACACCAATACCCCATCTTTTTTCCTGTCTCTATCATTCTTCTTTGCTTCAAAACAATACATATTCTGCTGATTTCATGCAAATCAATAAATGAGCCTTTTTTTTAATTTAAGAAAACATTACAGCCTTTTAGTTAATAGTTGCAAAAAGCAGAATCCAACTTCTTCTTTCGGCATTTCCCTTCAGGAGTCGCCACAGTAAGTCAGTTTTTTCTAACTAACTCTATCTGCTGCATCCTCTTCGGTCACACCAACTATCTTCATGTCTTCCTTCCCTGTATCCATGAACCTCCTCTTTGGTCTTCCTCTAGCCCTCTAGCGTGGTGATTTCAAACCCAGCATCCTTCTTCCGATTTACTCTCTCTTTTCTGCACATGTCCAAACCATCTCAGTCTGGCCTCTCTGACTTTATCTCCAAAACCTCTAACATGTGCTGTTCCTCCGATCCTGTTCATCCTGGTCACTCCCAGAGATATCCTCAGCATCTTTATCTCTGCTACCTCCATCTCTGCTTCCTGTCTTTTCCTCAGTGCCACTGTCTCTACACCAAACAGCATGGCCGGTCTCACCACAGTTTTGTACACTTTCCTTTTCATTTTAGCTGAAACTCTTCTGTCGCACATCACACCTGATACTTTTCTCCACCCGTTCCAGCCTGCCTGCACACGCTTCTTCACCTCTTTTTCACACTCTCCATTGCTCTAGACTGTTGTCCGTCAGTACTTAAAATCTTCCACCTCCTTTATCTCTTTTCACTGTGACCTCACTTTTCCAAAAAGCAGAATGCAACTAAAACAAATAAAACCCAATAGAGTTAAATCCAACTGCAGCTGTGTAAATATTATTCAACAGACATTTCTGAAACATGCTTTTTGAATTCTGGTAATGCACAGACAAAATGTAAACTCTGTAAGATAACTTTATTTTCATTGAACAAAGCATGTCTCTTAAAGGTCCCCTATTATGCTTTTTTTCCCTTATTTTATCCTGTGCTATGTATCTGATATGCATAATTTTACATTCCGCCACAATCTCAACACAATAGTTTTTAAATACTATCCTGTTTAGGAGCGCAGTTTCAGACCCGGAAGTCAAAACAGCTTGTTTCAGTCTTTTTTTATTTTTTTTTTCCCGGGACCCGCCCCGTTGGTTGCGATTGGTTGTCATTCATTGTGATTTCCCCACCCACCCAGCACAGCGTGGAGCGGGAGGGGCGAGGTGTGCTTCACAGTAGAGTGAAGCACGGAAATGGGTGGATATCAGGGTGGAGAGCAGGTAGAAGTGGGGGAGGGTGTTTGAGCTGCAGGGGGCTGAACAAAAAACAGATGTACGTCACTATGTTACACCAGTCGTTAGAGGTTTGGAGAACACGCCCCTTACTTTGACTTTAAATATCTCAAAATAGCATGAATCACAATAAAACACACTTTGGGGGATTGTTTGGGGTAGTACTAAGTAAAATAAAAGGTTAAAACCTCATAAAAGTCAGTTTTGCATAATAGGGGACCTTTAACCTTAGTGATTTGATTGCATCCACATCATTGTGTATCGGTTGAGATACTGTTCATCTCAACCGATTGGGATGATCATTAGTTGGATTTAAAGCTGATGTAAAATAATTAGCATCAATAAAAAACATTAAAGTCGGTTGCCTGTTACTTGAATAATCTCAGCAAGTTGACTGTTTAATGTTTGTCAGACTGTAATTTGTCATGCCATAACAAGTTTAGAGCTTTGCATCCCAATGTTCCTCTGCATGCCAAATAACCTTGGGCAACACATTGAACCCTAAGTTACACGAGCACATCTCACGGCAGCTTTTGTGGGTTTTTAAAATATAAATGTAGAAGAAAGAGTAGACTTTTTTATGAGCTTAGCAAAGGTTAAAGGTGCATCATTGAGTAGGTAAAGACTAATTACTGCTCACCAGAAAAATGTTCTTCTCCCTGCAGGCCATTCATTTACACTGAAAGCTCAGCAGAAAACAATACAAAGTAAGCTTTGAGTTGTTCAAAAATAAACCAAAGAGTACAGAATTCATGATTAAAGACAGCTAGAAAGAAATAAGAAAACTATTTAAGATAGATCTGTGCTAAATAGAAACAATTCAAATTCAAAAATAGAAAAAATCTTTAAAGACAAACATGTATTGATCTAATATTATTTTAAAAACTAGTTGTGGCCTTACTTTTACTTATGAGTGAAGTTCATCTGCCGGTCCTCCTCCAAAATAAAGTTCTACAGCTAAGTTTTAGAAGTTGGTCTTATTTTCTCTTAGTTTTACAAGTTTTTCTGTTTTAATAGAAAGAACTTTCAGGTAATTTCTCACAGAGAAAAAAAAAAAACCTGCCGGTTTACATGCGCCCCCTTGAGTTTGAGCCAGAGTACATACCTGCCTCACCTGTTAATTTTTTCTGCAATAGTTATGTCGCACACACATAACATACATTACATACACTCCAGACAGTTGTGGTGGTAAACGAATATTTCTGTAAAGTTCTCCATGCATCATGCAACCCAGTTTGTATTGAATCATGCAGTCAGCTGTGAGGCACAGCTCACCCCTGCCTCACTGGGGTTTCTACCCTGGATTTGATAAAAAAAAAATCAAAATTGGCAATTTTTACCCAATAAAATGGCAGCAATGTGTAGTCATACTCTAAATGCTTTTTTAACACACATGAAAAACTGTATTAATTCTTTATATAAACTTTCATTTTTCTTCATGATGACAGGTGAGGCACTGCCATACCTGCCTCCCCTGACCGTACATCACCGCATCACACATAATAAAAATTCACTTATAGGAATTTGCTCTAACTTTGATCAAAACAAATTATTTATTGTCAGAAAAATGTTGAGTTTTAAACTGCTAGTTCAGAGGTTCGGAGCAGATTTATTTCCACTCATGGTTCACAAATAAATCCTTAGATGTGTAAGACATGCCACATGCACCATGCATTTTGATAAAACATCCCTTTGGACAAAAGACTTTTGTGGAATTGATACAAAATAATTTTAACTGTCTGAGTCTGAGACTCCATACTCTCAATTTTTTTTTCAAATTTTTTTTTTTAACTTTGTGGACAATTCAAGGTGAACCACAATTTTTTTCCAACTTTTGTGGCTGGATAAAGACCATCTTCATTTAAATGCAGGGCTATCTGAGTAAAATTGAAGTAAATCAAAAGTAAAATGCAATTGTGGTGTGCTCAAGTGATGCCAAAATGGTAACTATTAACTTCCCAATATAAATGCCCTGCATTGTTGGTAAAAAAACAAACAAAACAAAAACACTTCAACATAGTCTTTCAACATTTTATGAATGCAGCAAAAACTATATTCAATTTTTCTGCACAATGCTGGAATTGCAGGAGACCATATTCTTAAAAGTTTATTTTTCAAATCTATTCAAGTTTGGTGAAGCCAGTTTTAAAATTTCAAGGGGCCGATTTGAGCCTGACATCATAGTTTGCGTACGCCTTGTCTAGGGAAAGTTAATAGATGTAGTGAAAAGGGACTTAACTGTCGCTGGTGCAAAAAAAAAGAAGAGGCAGTAGACAGATAGCTGGATAAAACTGGCTTGTTATGGTGGAACTTGCAGAGAAAAGCTGCAAAAAAGGAGAAAAGTTGAGAGTACTGAGACATTTTATTTGAAAAGTGTTTTGCATTCACCCTTTTTGCATGACTTTATGGCTGTTTTCCTGTTTCAAACACCAGATCTTGACTTTTATATAATAAAAGCAAGTTGTCATTTATAAACAGAAATTGTGCAGCATAAGAGTGTATGCACTCTCCCAAACCGCGGGGATTTTCATTAATATGCCAGAAAGTAGCAAGACATGTCTATCAGTGTTTGTCCCAAACAATCTTAGCAAAGCCTTTTTTCTGCTCTGTACCCTTCCGCTGCACTTCGTCATTCTGTATTGTACTTAATGAAGCAAAAATGTCATTAACAGTTTTTTGACAGTAAATAATATCCTACTCAGTTATGGCTTAATAACTTGTCAAAAAAGATTAAAGTTCAAAAATAATGTTTTGTGTCTCCATAATTTATGGATAGAGCTGTTTTTCAATTCATCAAAACCATTCAGGGGATTTTTTTTTTTAACACTAATCGCATTCCACAGAAAGTTACAGGCAACAAACACATATCAGTTTTAAGTTGAATTTTTTTTTCATTGAATCTTGACATTTGGATCTGATTCTGTCTCCAATACATGCATTACATTTTTTTAATTTCTATCCATTTCCTTTTTTTTTTTTTTATGTAATGCTTTTTCACTCTTAAGTTACCTTTTGTTGAATGAACGTAATATTTCACATGAGACGAATACATCAGAGACCCCCAAAAATACTTTGTACAAGTAAAAGTATCACTTTGTAGGAGTCTAGAAGAAGGAGGAGTCAGAGTGGAGAAGGGGTCAGAGTGCAGGAGGAGGGGTCAAAGTGGAAGAGGAGGAGTCAGTGTGTAGAAGGAGGAGTCAAAGTGGAAGAGGAGGGGTCAGTGTGTAGAAGGAGGAGTCAAAGTGGAGGAGGAGGGGTCAGAGTGCAGGAGGAGGGGTCAAAGTGGAGGAGGAGGGGTCAGTGTGTAGAAGGAGGAGTCAAAGTGGAAGAGGAGGAGTCAGTGTGTAGGAGGAGGAGTCAAAGTGGAGGAGGAGGGGTCAGCGTGTAGGAGGAGGAGTCAGTGTGTAGAAGGAGGAGTCAAAGTGGAGGAGGTAGAGGATCACTAAACCTGTTTAACAATACCTCACAGAAAACTTGTGCAGGTGTGAATATAAAAGGACAGACAGTATTTTTTTTTTTTTAGTTTTATTTCTTAGCATTGATTCATACTAAGAAATAATCTTCATGTGTGTCTCACTAAAATTTCCACATTTTATTTTGTAGGGTTAAAGGAGCTGGATAGATTACGGTACAATCACTTTTGAGTTACTTTGTCATATTTATTGCAGTTTTCTGCATGCTGTTACAGACAAACTCCTGTTATCGATTTTACACTTTACTTAAAACTCACAAGATATATGTTTTTAAATGTACTGCTTCTAACTTCATTACATTTTGGTCAGCAGTTTGAAACTCGGTAGGATGATGACAGAAGTGACCCGGTGATCCCCTGGCAGTGTTTTATGAATGATCACTTTTAATTAAAAAAAAAAAAAAAAAAAACTTATTTCCTGAGCTCAATATAACAGATAAAATTCCAAAGATTTTATCTATATTGCTGCGGATCAATGATGGCTCTGTTGCTAGCAGCAATCTCATCACCATTACCAGTAACGCGTTCATTAATTTGCCTCGTGGTGGCAGTTTTAGCTGAGTTAAGCTAACTGTGATTGCTATGGGAATATACCACCATTCATTGTTGTGGAGCTGTACTTAACCTGCAGGTGTTCTCACAAATCTGAGGCAATGTTCTTTCCTGCTTACGGCTGACATTTATTATGACCTGGGCACCAGGGTGCATTGCTTTCTGATTGCTGAGGTTCTTTTTACTCACAAATTACAAATCACAGAAGGAGTTTAAAAAATTATTGTTGTTTTTATGCAAATTTGGGTTTAAACAAAATGAAAGCAAAGATGTTTTTTTATTTGTGTCAAATCAAACAAAAGGTAAACTATATTTAAATTTTTTCAGATTTCAGATTTATTTGTTTGTTCAAATATGCACAATCTTTACATATTTTCTCATAAAAAACTATATTTTCCTCATAATAATATTCCATCATTTTTTATATGCAGCATTATTTTCAAAGAACTTTTTTTTTTTATTTCTACCATTATTGTTCATTATTCCCACATTTAAAAAAAAAAAAAAATGATGCTTGGTAGAAGGAGGGGGTTGTGCCCACCCCCGTCATGAGCCCCTTCATTTTATCTGCCGGGCATACGTACGTGCACCAATTTCACAGGTGGGATCGAGGGAGAAGGTGTTGAGAGGGTGCGGTCAGAGTGGGGTCAGACTTGCTCTAACCTGTCTTTTTTTTGCATTTCTGGCAGAAATGTGATTAAATTTTTAGTCAAGAAGTGTTATTTTAATCCCAGTGACTCTTGGATGATCACTGTTTAATTTTAAACTTTAATAATGATTTAAAAAAGTATTCTTCATTAGTTTTATGCTCCGTGCAGCATTTTCTGCAAAGTGATGAAATTGCTAATCAGTCAAATAGAAATCAGTTAAACTGACTTTTAATTAAAAGTCACACTTGAAAAATATTTGAGCATCAGATTAATGTTCTCAAGTTAGTTTCATGAAGTATATTTTGATTTACTCAGTCTGAAGGAATGGTGGTTGTACCCAGACGATTTGGGTGTGACCTGTTATTCTTTCTGTAAAGGATTCAAACAACTAGACTCAGTCATTCTTTAACTTTATAAACAGAGGGATTCCATTAACGCCTCTGGTAACATATGGATTTTTTTTTTTTTAAACTGATGAGGAACATTTTTTTAAGTCATGGCCAGCAGCTCACACAGCATCTGTTATTTATTGTTAATTGTCTATAACATTGGCACCAGATGCATTTGTACAGTACTAATTGTGTTAAGTGCTTTTTGCTTGTTGTAACCCAATTTTTCTCCTTGTGATGTAAATATGTATGTGTTTGTGTGTGTGTGTGAGCGAGTGTGCGCATCACATTTGGTTCCGCCAGCTGCTCTCAGTTGCCATCAGGAGTCAGTTTGATGGAACACACACATTCAAACAAACACAAGCATGCACAAGTATTTCACCCAAATCGCTCCCAACATATCGTCAAAGAACTTAGATCTTTCCTTGAGTAAAAATACTTACCACTTGAAGTTAGTGCATATAATGTCCTGGAGAATTGAAAAGATAGAAGAATAACTATTATGATTATTAAATTTGAGGTGAATGATGAGGCGGCTGTGCTGGATAGAAAAAGAAAATTACAGTAGAAGAAATCTTCAGAAAAGGAGACAAGGTACTCTAGCTTGCAGTATGGTCAAGGTCTCCTGCATTCAAAACGTAATAAATAAGAACCCTGTGAGCTTTGGAATATAAAGCAAAATGAGATCGTAGATGGACAAGGCCCCACCAAGTATGTGAAGGGCACAGCTGTCTGCTAGATGTTAACCACTATTCACTCTTAGTCTCCGACTTAGAACTTACTGTTTTACAGTCTGTCTGGAGCACAGGGACTTAAAAGTTTTGGAGAAAAAAAATATGGCATGTTTGGATGAAAACTGATCATTAAAAAATTCTGGAAATATGAAAAAAATAAATGTTCTACTATTTTACATACACATGGACATTTTTTTTTTTAAATATGAGGGTTTAAAAGAGATGGAGGTAGCAGAGATGAAGATGCTGAGGATCTCTCTGGGAGTGACCAGGATGGACAGGATCAGAGGAACAGCACATGTTAGAGGTTTTGGAGATAAAGTCAGAGAGGCCAGACTGAGATGGTTTGGACATGTGCAGAGGAGTGAGAGAGCACATCAGAAGAAGGATGCTGGATTTGGAACCACCAGGAAAGAGGCCTAGAGGAAGACCAAAGAGGAGGCTCATGGATACAGAGAAGGTAAACATGAAGATAGTTGGTGTGACTGAAGAGGATGCTGCAGATAGGGTTAAATGGAAGAAATTGACTTGTCGTGGCGACCCCTGAAAAAAGAAGAAGACATAATGCTTACATTTAATGTTCATATGTAAATATTTTACAATTTGATTATTTTATTAGTCACTCACTTACGGAAACTGAATGAGCAGCGCTGCTCTTACTAATTACTCTCTTTTAAGATGCTTTGAGGTTACCACTACTTATGTACTTCTTAGTGGATCTTCAATATTGTGGAACAGGTTTCTCAACTGGGCAAAGATGTTGGTTAGCCTTACCCTTGAGCAAAGAGCTAAGGGAGTAGTTACTGGCTGAAGTAACAGCCAGAACAGCTGGGCAGAGGCCAGGTTGGACTCCCTTCACCCAGAATCTACTTTGTAGATCAATATTACTTAAGATCTCTAGAGAAAAGTGAAAACGAATTTAAAAAAAGAGTGAGAAACCAATTTGGTTTAGTTGTAAATTTGTTCTGCTTTTGAATCAGATTAGTCAAACAATTATAAAAAAATGTTGAGTAAATACTTCTGTTTTCTCTGTTAGTTCTACTGGAAGACTTTGGAATTTCCATAATTAATTCAACCATTTTTTATGTACCGGTAGCTTGATGTCTCAATGTTTACGTTCGTTTCATATTCAGAATCGTCTATCACTAATAGAGTTGCGGGATATGCCGGACCTAACCCAGCTGATTTATGGACAGAGGCAGTGTACACCTCGAATAGGTCTGGAGAGCTGTTCTAGGGAGCTGGCCCCTGTCTGCTCCGGGGACACACGCACACGCACGTAACCATCCACACACACACACTCACGTAACCATCCACACATTCATTCCAATTTCATAGGGGCCAATAAACCTAACATGCATGTTTTGGGAAACCAAAGTAGCCGGAGAAAACCCACACATAATGGGGTGAACATGCAAACTCCATACAAAACGGTCAGTGATTCAAGCCTCGTCCCACCCAGGACTTGATCCCTGACCTTCTTGCTGTGAGTCCACTGTGCCGCCTAGAACTTAATGTAACACAAACAATTTAATTGCATTTGCATTTGTTGTCGTTAGAGCCATAACATATAAATTTTCAGCACAAAAAGTTTCCCTACCCTCTGAATATCTTCTTCTACTTCTAATTCCTTTGCATAACTCCCAAAGTAGATCTTTCATTGATCTCTCACTGAGCACACTGATTATGTTTCAAACACCCAACCGCGTTTAGCTGCAATAGGTTTTTCCAATAGTTTAAGTAGAACACAGAAACTGTTTTAATTTGCATTTCTTCGACTAAATGTAGTGCTTGTCATAACAAAAAATAACTATATCATTGCCTAAGTAGTCTGGACATTTCTGCTTTTGTTCAAGATCTGTTATAAAGCCACACAAAGTACTTAGTTTTTATTAAATTATCATGCTTTAAGGCATGTCTGTTATCAGTAACTGGTGTCAAAATCCATATTTCCTATTGCTGCTCTCATACTACATTTCCCAGAATCCCTCATCATATCTTGGACTGTGGCTTGTTATCCTCAAGTCTTCCACCTGTGCTCTGTAGTAAAACATTGTTTTTCTCCTTCATTGCCTAGTTGGACTTGTCCATGAACCTTTTAGTGACTGATTAAATACACTTCGAGTCACCCTGCGTTCGTGTCCGTCCTCTTCGCTTCATATCAGACAGGTAACTACAACATGAACACCTTCAAAAGTTGCTTAGCATTCGTTTTTTTTTTTTACCACTTATTTTCTGCCAAGGATACATTAGTTGTTGCTTGCACATGTTGGATGAAAAAGCAATTAATGGTGTGGTTGCTTTTCTACTGTGGGATTTACAATGTGTGAGGGTTAGATGACCTGTGTCCAAATGAGGACACACTGTATGCATGTGAATGATGGACTGTTTACCTGCTTTATTTACATGCTTAGATTTAATTGTAAAAATAGATTTTTATTTATTGGAAAAAAAGGCCTGTCGATCTCTCGCTCCATCCTTCCCCCACTCGGGAACAAGACCCCGAGATACTTAAAGTCCTCCACTTGGGGCAGGACCCTGTCCCCGGCCAGCAGGGGGTATTCCAGCCTTTTACGGGTGAGGATCATGGTCTCGGATTTGGAGGCGCTAATTCCCATCCTGGCCGCTTCACACTCGACAGCTAATCAATCCAGTGAGAGCTGGAGATCGTGGTCCGATGAAGCCAGATCAACAGGCGGATCGGTGCGGCGTCAGCAATAACTAGGATGTTGCATCGGTCCGTCGTGGTAAAGAAAGAGCTGAGCCGAAAAGCAAAGCCCTCGATTTACGAGCCGATCTACGTTCCCACCCTCACCTATGGTCACCAGCTGTGGGTGGTGACCAAAAGAATGAGATTGCGGATACAAGTGGTCGAAATGAGCTTCCTCCACACGATGGCTGGGCTCTCACTCAGAGATCGGGTGAGGAGCTCTGCCATTCGGGAGGAGCTCGGTGTCGAACCGCTCCTCCTCCAGGTCGAGAGGAGCCACACACGGTGGTTCGGGGATCTGGTCAGGATGCCCCCCGAGCGCCTCGCTGGTGAGGCGTTTCGGGCATGTCCTACTGGGAGGAGACCAAGAGGCAGACCCCGGACCTGCTGGAGAGACTATGTCTTACAGCTGGCCGTGGAATGACTAGGGATTCTTTCGGCTGAGCTGGAGGATGCAGACGGGGAGAGAGAAGCCCAAGCTTCCCGTCTGAGGCTTCCCCCCGCGACTCGGCCTCGAATGAGTGGAAGACAATTGGGAAAAAAATGCATTTAATTTTTGAGGAACTGCTTTGCAGGTTTCATTAAATCAGCCCCTGGCATTTTTAGTCCTGACTGACCCATAAACAACGATGCACGTCACAAATCTTCTCCCTCCTTAAAAACCACTGAAGCCACATTATGTTGACATTACATTATGTTCCCTATTCATATTTCAAATGCAAATGTATCTCCTGGTAGAATGGACATTAGAGGATTATTTATCTTGGGTATTTGATATGGAGTGAAAATAGACGAGAAATTATTGATATGCTTAAAAAATGTCTCTAGATAAAAATGTGTCTGCTCTCCTCTTAAGATCTTATCTCCACTGGGTTCAACTAAAGATTAAGAGGGTTAGCGGTTTCTATCTTTTTTTTTTTTTTGTATAATTTTGTTGTTCCAAGAATGACGGTACTTCCTGATAGACGCAAATCACTCCATCATTACAACATATGGACAAAAAAACCTATAGTGTTCATTACCACCTACGCAGAAGACTGCATATGATGCATTTAGATGCCTAATGGCCAACAGTTAGCTTTCAACAACAATAAATAGACTTCTAATTAATACAGGTATTAATTTTCAAACTCACAGCTCATGGAGAAAAAAAATAGTTGAAATGTTTTTGAATGATTAATAGTTACAAAGAAGAGAATAAGATCTGTTAAAATACTCAGGAATCAGCTCAGTGTCCTTTATCTACAAAATCAAACTGGGTTGACCCAAAAAAAAAAACCCATATGGACCCTTGGGAAAGACCACGTAAACCTGATGACCGGTTCATAGCTGCTTTGTCAACTTATCAAAAAACAATGTTTTTGTTTTGCACTGAGGATACAATTACGTGCTCTAAAACTGTCACCTGTAATGAATGGAAGTGTGTCAAGATAAACGGCGTCAGGGGGGCTCTGCATATAGAGCAACAGCATGCATCTAAATCACATCAGAGCAGTCAAAGACCAAAAAAAAGGACATCATCTGCACAGTCAGCAGTTCACTAAAAGTACCTGTTATCTAATTTAGTTTCATGTTGACTTTCATCGTGAGAATAAAAGAGAAAGTAAAATGACACATTTAAGGAATTGATAGCGTCTTGTGTTTGCCTTTTCATTCCAAAGACAGGACAGATTCCAGTGTTTCTTGTTTGTGAAACTTCAAAAAAGCATGTTTCTTCTCAAAAATGAATTGATTTTATTTGGACTTTTGATTGAAACGGAATTTTAAGTTTTATAAATTGGGATAAAGACTCGCGGTTTGAAGGGACATCATTTAAAGCACGGGTGTCAAAGTCCGGTCCTCATGGGCCGGTGTCCTGAAGGTTTTCCATGTGTTCTTGCTTCTAACCATCTGATCCAGGTTAACGAGTCTTTGTGCCAAATTTTATTGGCTGTTGATTTGACTTTATGTGCTTAGCTGTATTTAATAAAGAACAAATGGAAAACCTTCAGGACACCTGCCCTCGAGGACCGGATTTTGACACCCCTGAAAGAAACATATTTTACCACAGTTAAGGTTTGTGGTCTCATTGACCATGTTTTAGAAATGTCCATTTTCGACGCATTCTCACCATTTTTCTGACCTGGAACTGGTTTTAAGCTTGTTTGGTGATGCTTTATTGGAGACTTGTGAAAGGAAAGTGGCAATGAAGGTTTAAAATGTTTAGAAATGTCAAATATTAATTACTGATTGTCTAAGGGATTAGTTGGACAGGTGACATCAGGTTAATTGAAAGTGTCTGGAGCTTCAAAGCAATAA
This sequence comes from Neostethus bicornis, assembly GCA_902685375.1. Lineage (NCBI taxonomy): Eukaryota > Metazoa > Chordata > Actinopteri > Atheriniformes > Phallostethidae > Neostethus > Neostethus bicornis. The sequence goes on from LR738543.1 coordinate 28,671,737, forward strand.
TGATAAATTAAACCAAACGTGAACATCAAGAACACAATTTGTAACAACAAATACTTGACAGGTAATTGTGTAGCACTTGAATATGTTGTAATGTTCGTTTTATTCCATCTAAATGATTTCAGTCAAAATAAATTCAAAATGATGACGTTATAAATTGTATAACACTTTCACATTTTTTTGCTCCCACGTTTACATTTTCTTAACCGTCTATCCCTTACGGGGTTGTGGGTGGTGCCGGAGCCCATCCTGGCTGATTCAAGGCGAAGGGCAGGATACACCCCGAACAGGTCGCCAGTCTGTTGCGGGGCCACACGCATACAACCACACACACTCATGCCTAGGGGCAATTTGGAACCGGCCAATCAGCCTAACATGCATGTTTTTGGAGGGTGGGAGGAAACCAGAGGATCCAGAGGAAACCCATGCATACACAGGGAGAACATGTAAACTTCAAACAGAAAGGCCAGTGTTCCAAGCCTCGTCCCCCCCGGGACTCGAACCCCCAACCTTCTTGTTGTGCTAACCACTGCTCCACCGTGCTGCCCATGTTGTTTCCATGTTAAAAAAAAAAAAAAAAAATCCTTTCAGACTTTGACAGTGGAGATAAAATCTGTAAATTTGTTCCGCTGAAGCTGAGCTCATTCAACTCCAGAATTTAATTTGATTTTGGGAAATGAATTAGAAATTTTTTTTAGGCACGATGCCGAATCTGCAGGTCGAGACCTGAGGGAGAGGAGCCTGGTTGGTATAACAATATAGTGACCCAAAGTGCACAACTAAATAAAAATGGAATAATTTGATGTGACAAAATAAAATATTTTTGATTTTTTTTTTCTCGCAATAACTGAATTGTTTTCACAACAGCAAAAAAAAAAAAAAAGGCATAATGCTTCCTCATAAAAATCTACCAAAAATATTGAACAGAAAAGAAAATATTGAGGAAAAATAGCTCAATATTTCTTAATTATGTGTAAATTTATTGTAGTGTTGGTAAAAAGGAGTCTGCTGGTTATTAAATTTAAAGATTTTTATTCTATTTTGGAGCCACAAACGTGAACAATTACTGTCTGTTCAAAACATATAAAAATGTTTTATTGATTTTGTGTAAACACGTTAGACCTGGCAATGAATTCCTCTAATAATAAAGGTGAAGAGAAGGTGACCAGCAGACATTAATGGTTCAATTCTGTTCATAGTTGCAGGTTCCTATCTTGAGATTGCTTGCAGATCAGAACCTGTGCCTGGCCAAAATCTTGTTTGCTTCTGCAGCAAAACTATTAACAGTAACCGAAGGAGAAAGATTGGAGGGAAAGAATGAAACGGGCAGTGTGGAAAAGAGATGAATTGGTGGAGGATGAGGAGAACGAGAGATAAGGAAGGGGAGCACAGCGAGCAGAGAAGTGGGTTGTCAAACTCTGAAGGGACCTGGAGGAGAAATGGAGGAAAAGAAGGAGATTTGGAAGACGTGGCTAGATATGCTTTGAGGATGAGGACATCCTGAATGCTGAGTGAATGAAGCATATGAATGCAGCACAACACGACAGACTCAAAGTTAGAGGGGAAGAAAAAATCTGCCAATAAGATTGATGTAAAAACATAATGGAAACAAACAAGTTGAAAGGACACAGTGAGGTCAATCGAAAAGAAAGGAGACGAAAGAAAGGGAACATAAAAGCGAGATGTCAAGAATAGTAGATGGAGGTGGTGATCTAGGAAGAAACGGAGCATGTAGTCAGATTTACAGCAGGACTATGTATCTTCTGTAAAGGTGACAGGATGAGTGTGAGTGGACCAGTCAGTCCATCATCCTTAACGTCCTCATTTAACCTTTTTTAACACAAATATTTCTACTCTGATTGGGAATGTTCATTTTTGTCAATCAGGCCGGAAGTCTAGACTTTAAAAAGGAAATCCACTATAATGCACTGTCATCTCCTTTTTTAGACGAGGTGAGTCTGCCAGGTGTTCAGGACGTATCCAAAGTAAAAATAATAAAAATTGTATTTGTACTGCACTTTCTATCTCCAGTGGAGATCTCAAAGTGCTACAATGACCAAAAAAAAAACAACAAACAGCAAAATTAAATAAAACCACAACACAAAAAACAACAATAAAAACTTTGCTGAAAAGCATTTAGAAAATTTTTTTTTTTAAAAAACCTCAACGCTCTGTGAAGCCCTCAAGCTCTCAGGAAGATCGTTCCAGAGTCGTGGAGCAGCTGCCTGGAAGGCCCTGTCCCCCTTAGTGGAGAGTTTGGTCCTTGGTTGGTGCAGGCAGTAGTAGGAGGAGCGCAGGTCTCGGACAGTGGTGTGGAGGGTTGGGAGTTCTTGGAGATAAACAGGTGCAGTGCCGTGTATGCACTGATGGATGGGGGGGCGCAGACCTTGTACTGAATTGTTTTTAACGGGTAGCCAGCGGAGGGATTTGAGGATAATACCTGAACCCCAGGATTTGGCTTCTTTATTCATTGCAGTATATCCTAGTTCATTTGTCGCTCACATGTAAACAAGACCCTGAGATACTTAAATTCTTCCACTTGAGGAAGGACACTGTTCCTGACCTACAGAGGGCTCTGCACTATTTTCTGGGCAGGTTTACAAGATGAATTAATGAGTCAAAAATCTCAATCATTTTAAAAAATAAAATATTTTGAACTGGTTTTCTGTCCATAAAGCAGTAAAAATGATAAATTGGCAGAAATACAACAACGGAAGACTGCAAGCTTTCCAAATGTAGACCAAACTTTATTGAGGTGGTCTGGATTTTTTTTTTTTTTTGCTCTACACTTTTTAAAAGCTGATTTGGCATATTCACGTCTAATACTTCAGCCCGACCCCCATCCACCTTCCAAATTCCTTATTTTATCTGTGTAATAATGTCCATCATTAAAAATGACAGTTAAAGTGGTTTTGAGAAGCCCTTCGAGTTCTCAGAGTGAGTGGTGTCCTTCCACTATGCATGCAGGTAGATTTGGAAAATAACCTTAACCGGACCTGGTCCTGCTACTTCAACAGAAATTGCTTCGTAAAAGCACTTTTATATTTTTTTGAGAAATTTTGGGCTTTAGTCCTGGCACAGAAAGTCTAACTTTGATTTTTGCACAGAACAGTTTGCTAAAGTAATATTGCTAAGTTACGTAATATTTGAAATCTAATGGTACCACAAAACTTCCGAGGAGGCTTAATGCCTTTTAAAATCGTCTAACGTCTAATTTGTTCAGGATTCAAAAAGGTAATTCTGTGCAAAAGCTAAAACGCATACTCAAGTCTTAGAAGTGAACGGGGTTTGTCGGTGAGAAAGACAGGTGCATCTTGGTATAAATCTATAATATATTAGAAAAAAAACATCACTTATGAAATACAAGTTTTTTTAAACATATTTTCATGAACGTTGACTAAAATTTGTGCCGAAGTCTCTTGTAAAAGTAATCGAGGATAATGGCACGATAATGGATAAAAAGTCGAGAGTCTGATTATGTACCGGTAGTGCAGGACAGACTGTGTAGGTCCGTAGGGAATGTAACCGTGTTTATGGGAGCAGGGGAACCGGCTGTATGCCAGATAGGATACAAGCCAGGAACATCAAGCTGTTTTCTGCAATTTATCTTATCGGTGGAAATGGAGACAAGTAGAGGGAAAAGATAAAAATAAGGCAAAAGCATAGTGTCTGGATCCTCTCACTACATTAGATGAAACAACACAGGTCTACAGAGAGCAGCAGGTGTAGTGACAAGGTGAAAACTGATGCAGTCTCTCCCGTACGAAGAAACTCTGTCAAAGTTTGGTAAGGTAAAGTAGTAACAGGGAGCTAGCTCAAACTCTCCCAGAACATTATTTGGAGGAATCAAATTTAGCACAGTCTGTGCAATGCTAGTGCAATATGTTCCTACCCTCATCTATGTTCACCAGCTGTGGGTGGCGACGGAAAGAATGAGATTGTAAGTACAAATGGCTGAGATGAGTTTTCTTTGGAGTAGTGGTCATATAGATCATCGTGATCTGGGATCTATTCGGAATGACATTTCTGGTTTTGGTTTTAGGGATAAGAAAAGTAATGCTGACATTTTCTTCCTACACAATAGGGTGATGGTCAAGATTCAAGATTCTTTATTGTCACTATTGGACAGCAGAAGAATGAGAGACCATGAACACCTGGTGTCATTTCAGTCACTTGCATGGCAACATTTTTGGCTTCCATGTCAAATTTATTGATGAAGGCCCAGCCACATATTGAAGGAACATCACCCAGCTGTTTTACTGTTGCTCAACAACCACAACTGAGTTTTGGTAAATTTATAGGCGCACAAGTAATAGTAATAAAGCATTGTATTTATATAGCACTTTTCAGGCCTATATAAGACGCTTCACATATGCATTATTCATTCACTCCATACCAGGTGATGGTAAGCTACTGTTGTAGCCACAGCTGCCCTGGGGGAAACTGACAGAAGCAAGGCTGCCATTTTGCACCATCGACCCCTCTGATTGTCACCAACCAATCACACACACATCATCCAGACTAGGCAACGTAGGTGAAGTGTCTTGCCCAGAAACACAACGGCAATTTAATCTCAACGGCTGACCCACCATGGCACCTGGGGGTTCCGGCAGTCTCCCATCCAAGTAAAGCCCAGGCCCAGCCTGCTTAGCTTCTGAGATCTGACTGGATCAGGCATTGACACGCTGGTATGGCCACAAAGTGAGCCTGTTATCAGTTTTGCTAGATGGGAGCTTAAACATATGCAGAAAGTATTTAAGCCACATTACAACATCCACTTTGGTGAAGAGATTGTGCCAGCTATGGAATGTAGCTGTGGGGAGGGAAGTCTTGGCTTCTCTGCTGAGGCTGTTGCCCAGCATTATGACCTCAAATAAACTGCAGGAAGATGGTTTGGTACATTGTTTCCCTGAAATTATTTACTTTGTACAATCAAACTTGTACAAAGTAACATCTTGAACATTTTTAGACATTTGCTTTAATTTATTTTTGAGTTCCTTCAAATTAAAATTCTCAGCGCTACAAAAAAAATGTAATTGCAACTAAATTGCATTAGATAAAACTCTCCCCAAAAAATTCTTATTACTTTTAAGCAGAAAGTGAACTCAAAGGCATTGTTTCAGACAGTTGGAGGGCTTTGTTGAGCTTTCTGGTTTGGAAAACAAAAGATAACCCAATCAGATTAAATAAGTATTGGAAGAAAAAGGCTGAAAATTTTTGTAATTCTTGTTTTAAATAAACCAAACTAGCCAGACAAGGTCATGTAGTCTGAACCGCTTGCTTGGGACCATATTCTCTACAATAGCTACTGGTCACGAAAGGTAAAAAGCAGGAAGAAGAAATAATTTGGTTTATTGATTGGTTCGGAGGACTAAGAAAGAAATTATTTCCCGTCTGCAGGCCAATTTGGGCCAGCACAGTGTTTGTTAACGCTTTACCTCTTGCAGATCATCAATAAAATCCATCCCTGTTCAGCTTTTGTAACTAATTTCGGGACGAGAAGAAAACCCTGAAATTGTTGAAGAGTGAGCAAAACGTTACTTCAGCAGATGAAAAGAATAGGTATTGTGTTTTGTATTACAATAGACAAACTAGCCTATTAAATTTAAATGCTGTGAAACTTGTTTTTCATAACTGTCTGAAAATTATGCAAATATGAGTCTGAATTAAATTTATAGTGCGACATGGAAAAAAAAAGAAAGTAGGAAAGCATCAGAAGGCACATGGAGAACCAGAAAATTCTTCAATAATCAAACAACTAGCTGGGAGATAGAACTGTGTTGGCATGCAGTGGGCTTCAATAGGAGGAGCGGTGTACTTAGAAATGGAATGTGAGGCATATTTTCTGCTGTTTGCTGTTTTCAACAACAATTTTTTTGACACGCCTGTTTGTGACGGATTATTTCTATGAAATATTTTTTTGTAATGTAATCCTTTTTTTCCTGATTTTAACCAGTGTCTGGCCCCCTTTTTAAAGTCGTCTCATCCCCCGTTGCATTGCCTCCTGCCAAGATGGCCTGTCCAGATAGAGGATTTGTCGAGTGTGAATGTGTGTTTGAACTTGCTGAGTGAGTGTGTGAGCAAGTGTGAGAGAAAGGATGGATTGAGGGAGCGGTACAGATAATAGGTGGCTCTGTCTGGAGGTGAGAGACGAGGAGGTGCAGAGGGAAGTGAAAGCGGATGGATGGACTAGAGCAGCAGCAGGAGGAGTGTAGATAATGGCTAGACATAATATCGGGCAGACAGGAAAGGGAAGAGTGACAGAGAAACGGGGGGAAAGAGGGAAAAGACAACAGGTGAGTTTAGGCAAAGTGTGAGGGAAGCTTCAGTAGATGGAAGGATGGGTGTCCAGGGATGAGCATAGATAATGGGATGTAATCTACAGAAGAGGAGGGGATTGAGTTGGGGAGGAATAAAATGGAATGGCAGCACGAGGGAAGATAGGATTTTTTTTTAGTCGTCCATCTAATGTCTGGAGGGAAAAGTGGTTACAGAGATAAGAAAGATATGAAGAGATAAGTAAGTTTTACAGAGACAACAATGTCTTCTTATCTGAACTCTGGAGTGCATCTACACCTTCTTTCTGGGTATTTTGGGTTCCTAACATTACTTTTAGCAAATCTTTGTGCAGAGTAAATACACTTTCTGTGTGGTGTGATCCTCCAAATGTAAATCTGAGTCTGTAAATGTCTGTAAATCTGAGACGCTCTAAAACAGGAGGGATTCACTCTGTTTTGGCAAGTGAGCCACTAACAAAATCTCCAATTTGAAAAGACCTATTTACAGTACATAAATTTTTTTTATGTATAAATGTTGTAGGTACCAAATGTAATTTAGGGTAATTCAATTGCAACTCATTAAGCTTGAATTTGAATCCTTCCATCATTTAAAGAAAATATTCTGTGTAAGCATGTCATTTAAATGCAAAGTTTTTTTTGCACCGTTTAAAGGTCCCATGTAATGCAAACTCATCAAGGATGTGTGAACTTTGCAGACAATTGCAGTTATTTTTTTTAATTATTTGTATCTCTGTCTTCCTTTGTGACAATGAGTGAGTACTTGCTATAGCGAAAGTCAGGCTGTCATACTTTCTGGCCAGTGAAACAGCTTCATAAATCAGTACGATTTCAAACCTACTTGTGATGATGACCCAAAACCCAAATTGTGGTTGTTTTTGTGCATGAGATGCAATAGAATATAGTTCTTTTGCTTGAGACAAGACTTTTGCTTTTAAAAGAACTTGTGCCTTTACTACACTTTAATGTAGCCACACATTTCCCCACTTTAATTTTGTCTGAACATTTTCAGCATGAGAGCTTGTAATTTTTTCTGATATGAAGCAACGTAACCTTAATTTTTTCAAAAACATGTATAAAATATGACTTACATCCTCTGTTTTTTTTGTTTGTTTGTTTGTTTTGGACATAGCTGTGTTTTTTCTGGTCTCCATGTTCACAGTAAATTCGTTGACTGGTGATCTTTCTTGCCGGTCAATCCTGTCTGCCGTTAAATTAAATGGAAAGAATTCATAGTAAAGATAAATGAATAAGCTGAATCTTTTTTTTTAAAAAAACTTACAACACCAAACACCATGAGATTAATGCAAACAATACTACTGGGCTACCTCTCAATTGCAATTGACATAATAGTCACCCCTGCTGTAAGATTCTGTGTTTTTTGTTCTGCTCTGGCTTCATAAAAGCAAAACATAAGCTCATCTGATTCTAGGGCGGAGTTGGGCAAACTTTTTGGTTCGCGGGCCACATTGAGTTCTAACATTTGACCAGGGGGCCGGAACAGGAGCAGATGGATGACATGCTCAGGTAACCACTAGATAAAACCTATAGAATGGTGCGCTACGTAGATTTAAAACAAGTGCGTTAAATGTTACATCAAGAGTGTTAAATTTCTAATCTAGTGGCACTAGGTCTGAAATCTTGTGCGATAGCGCTTAAAAACATGCATTTAGTGGCGCTAGGTTTGAAATCTAAGCGATTGATGTAACATTTTATTTGTTTTAACATCAAACACGCTTGTTTGCGTGCGTGTATTAGACTCAATGGCTTTACATATCTGTGTACACTGTTCATTTTGACAGTGTGCGCATCACAGAGACACATACATTTTAATAAGGGCAGTGTTGTTTTATTTTTGGCACCATCTTGTGATGAAACATTAGAATTGCAGGGAAATAAAACATTAACATAGTTTATTTATTTAAATTTTTCAAGTTCGGTGGGCCGGATTAAAACTTTCAATGAGCCGCATGTGGCCCCTGGGCCGTAGCTTGCCCATTTCGGTTCTAGGGGATTTGCTTTGCATAGAAGAGGATGGGTTTCCTATAATATCGAGATGTTTAGCAGAGAAAACGAAAACAAGTGGATGGAAGAGCAAAGGGTAGAGGATGAAGACAGCTGAAGATGAATGTAAGGAAGGAGAGGGCTGGAGGGACAAGTTTAAAATATGGCTACATGTAATGTCAGGTGACTAAAAGGGAGTGTAGGGGCGAGGGGCTGATATGGAGGAGTTGAGCATAAATGATGAGAAAGGTCTAATAAGCGGAGGAGCAGCAGAGGACATGTGGGTGGAGAAGTGGGAGAATGGATGAATGTTGGGATGCTATACAAGGATAAATGTGTGGAAGAAGGAAGACTGAGAGGGAGAGATGAATGGATGGACAGCGGAAGAATGAGTGTAGATAATGGCTAAGCCTAATGTCTGGAGGGCAGACATCCATCTGAGTGACCGAATTATAGTCTGGCTCACTTTCTACCGACTAATTACTGGAACAGACTGGACCGTGGCTTTTGTCTTTCTCAGTTCTTCGGCACTCGGGGTGATTTTCGACGATGAAGAGGGGGGATGCCTGTGCTGGTAACACACCTCCGTGTAGCTCATACATCAGTGTACCTGCCCTCTTTTTCCCTTGTTAGCTCAGAACCTCATCTAGCAGATGGCTTTCTAAAGCAAACTCTGTTTACCTTCCCACCTCCTTCCTCATTTGCCTTTTTTTCTCACTTCTCTGCTCCCTTGTCAACAATCTTTTTTTTCCCTCTTGCCTGGTCTAAAAAGAAACAGCTGCTTCCTTTTATTCTAGTTATTACCATCATTGTTACTCTTCACATCTTTTAATTAAGTTTCCCATCTTTAGAAATTAATTAGTTTAAAGCAAAAAATTTTGCAAATTTGTTAATGCATTTTTTTGTTCGTTAGACAAATATAAATGAAAGCAGTAACGAGATGCTAGGAGTGCAGCCCCTGCATTCTGTGGTGTAAATTCTCAATGTTTATAGATGCGGCCATGGATACAACATCTCTCTTTTACTAGAACTTCTGTTATTTAGTGTTTTGACTGTGAAGAAATCATGTCTTTGGCACAAACCAATCTTCTGTTAGATTGAAATTTAGTGTCAGGGTCTACTTTGGGATTCACTTAACATCGTTCCAAGGCTTATCAAACCAATTTAATTCTGTTCCCTGTAGATACAACTATTATCTTCCTGAAAGATTGAACATATTCTCTCACTCAACACATTTAATGTGCTGTCAAAGATGTCCAGCGTAGCTTAACCACGGCACGAAAACACATTCCATATGGCAGACACGGCTTGGTTTTTCTTGAAGGAATTATGAAAGATATTTATAAACACATTTTTGGTATTTTGTTTAAATCTGCCATTTTTGTTTAAATAATAAATAAGTGTACAGAAGATTTAGGAAAGTACACTCGCAAAGTGTGGACTCCAGTAATAGTACTAATATTACTTGACATTACAGATCACCATTCTGCTTGTCACAACACCTGACAGGACAGGGTTAAAACAATAATAAAAAAAGACTTCAGCAAATCATTTTTATGCAGTGGACACAACTTACTATCCCAACATTCCATCTGCAACTTAGACTTCCTTATTGTTGCTGCTGGGCTGACTTTCACACATGGAGTGTGAGACACCGGAATACTATAAATTACTATAAATTAAGTATTGAATTAATGTTAAAACAACAAATCTAAGATTTTGGGCATGTTCGATGTCCTGAGAAGAATCGCAAATTTCTTTCTCTGCAAACTGAGTGATTTCACAACCTCTCTCTCACAAACACACTTCTTCTCCTTTCAGTATTTCACTTCAAAGGTCGCCACAGCAAGTCAGTTTCTTCCATCTAATCCCTCGTCCTGCATCCTCTTTGGTCACTGTATAACTGTATACTTTTTGCCAACCTATTCCAGCCTGCCTGCAGACACTTCTTCACCTCTTTTCCACACTCTCCATTGATTCTAAGTACTTAATTTCTTCCACCTTCTTTATCTCTTCTCCCTGTAACCTCACTTTTCCATTTGGATCCCTCTGATTCACACACATGTACTCTGTTTTACTCTGACTAATCTTCATTCCTCTTCTTTCTAGTGCAAACCTCCACCTCTCCAGTTTTTCCTCCACCTCTTCCCTCCTCTCACTACAGATCACAATGTCATCTGCAAACATCATTGTCCATGGAGAGTCCTGTCTGACCTCTCAAACACACATGCTCTAACTACATCATAAATAAGTAAGAATAAACTTGCTAACTTCAAAAGTTGACGGCAGTATTCTGAACAAAATTCTGTAATCAGCAAGAGGAACGCTGACATACATTTAGAGTAAACTACTATCTATTTATGGCACTTATTTTTTTATTTGCAAAGTTGGATTTACGGTTGCAAATGCGCAATGTTAGTGGTCACAAATCTGACATACTAAATATCAATACCAATATAGAAAATTTGTTGGTTTTAACCGGAACAAAGTCACCTACGAAAAAGACTTAAGCCGGTTTTAATGCATGCAAACTATTTCCTAAGTGATGCTAGGGTTTTGACGCCTTCACAGGATAATTTGCATTTTATTACATTTAGATATTTTTTTAGTTGTAGTTTTTTAAAGTTGTAGTTTAATTGCAAAGCTTTAAAGTCACATTTAAAGAACTTTTTTTTACGTGTACAAAAGTTCTAATTTTGTCTAATTCCACCACAAATTTATTCTAACAAATCATTTTGTCAATCTATCATTTTCTCTTGGGCTTTAAATGCTTTTGTTCTTTTGCTTTCTTTCTTTCTATGGATGTGAAACTATGCAGACAACAAGACAGATGATTTAATTTGAAGGCTGCAGGACGCTATGTCCTACAGCCGCCGTGCGTGTGTGTTGGATGGTAATGGACCGACTCCTTACACCATTATTCAAGAAAAATTCAAAAGGACAAAAGTGCAAGTGCGCCACACACTCCCTACACTATTTGGATATCTTTGTGAACATATATTACACACGCTGTCTCTTTAATATGAAAAAAATGCTCATTTTGTTTACACATGAATAATTTCCTCTGGATTTTGTAGCTAAACCTGTAGGATGTAGTATGAGGAATATTGGTACCTTATTGCATCGGTATTTGATCATTTCTTCTTAAAGGCGTTTCCTGTTACGATAACGCTGCTGAAGACGATCTAATGATCTCCCAAATTACAAGTCAACAATAAATTGGATTTAATTTCAACACTTGTCTCCAAAAAAAGATATGCAGCATGTATGTATTACACTGTTGCGTTTGTTATGTGTTAAAAACATGCATATATTAGTGTTAATGTATTGCTCTCCGACAGTGATGACTCCCACTTGTGTGCAATTTGAAATTCTCATTTGAAATTGAGTGACATGTAAATGTAGACTGCGTATTTCTCACAGTACAGATGTGTAATGTATTTGACTGCAGCTTGTGTGCCTGACGATCTGTTTAATGATGTAGCGATGAACCTGGTTATTTTTTTAAATTGTAATAACACAACATAGCTAATTTTGTAAGATATAATATTTTTATAACCTTATGTAATGTTCTCTCTCTCTTTTCTTGTCATGAAAAAAAAATTCCAATTATCAACTGTTTTAAAACTAAATCAATTCTTACTAACACTTGGATATTTTGTAGATATTTTCTCTCAAAATTCTTCTGAAATGGGTCCAATAGCCAGTGTGAGTCATGTGCTGCAGTTTAGAAAATGAAATGTGTGGGATGTAGAAGTGGCCCCTGCTATAAATAAAAGCATGTAAAATCTCATTACTTGCATGGTGCACACCTCGAGAAAAGCACCCAAAGGGAAAAGGTCTACGGAAAGTTTGAAATCTTTAGAAATGTGAGTGCATGTTTTTATTTAAACATGAGAAGTTTAATGCAAATAGTGTCGTTATGAAGACTTAATGAAGCAGTTTATTCAGTATCAACAGACATTAACAGATCATTTTGGGCTCATGGTCTTGAGTTTTAGAGAAAACGCTTTTAAATTTTACCGTGGAATGATGTTTAATAGACAAACTGAACTAAATTTGGAGTATGGATGCTTTGAAGGTAACAAATGGGAATGTGAAATTTTGAAGGACAAACAACTTCGACCTGACTGCATTTACCAACAAATAGTTTAGTGCTGTGCTGCAACAAATAAATTAAACTTTGAGCCTTTTTTTTGGGAATCTGTTTTGTTTCAATGTTCCGAATCAATCATGAATCGTTGAGACTTGACCTGTTTTTTTCGTTCCATTCGTTCCGTCATCTTCCGCTTGCTCCGGGGTCGGGTCGCGGGGGCAACAGCCTCAAACGGGCAGTCCAGGCCTCGCTCTCCCCGGCTAGATCCTCTAGCTTACCTGGAAGGATCCCAAGTCGTTCCCCGGCCATCTGTGAGACATAGTCTCTCCAGCGGGTCTGGGGTTTGCCCCTTGGTGTCCTCCCGGTGGGACGTGCCCGAAACACCTCGCCTGCGAGGCACTCGAGGGGCATCCCGACCAGATGCCCGAACCACCCCATCTGGCTTCTCTCGACCTGGAGGAGGAGCGGCTCGACACCGGGCTCCTCCTGGATGGCACAGTTCCTTTTTTTTTTTTTAAATTAAATTTCTTTTGATAAAACCCCCAATGCTGCAATGTCAAAAAGCCTGCCTACTCACAAAAATCCAAATGAGTGAACATGAATAGAACTTAATATTTGAAACAAGTCAAAATCCAGATTTCAGTTAAACTAAGCTGTCATGACGGAATGTCAGATGTGCCAATCAATGCTAACCTATTTAATAAGAAAAAAATGTGAAAAAAAGATCTAAAACTGCAATGATCTGAATCCTGTGAACAGCAAAATAATTTGATGTCCAGGTGAGGGAGTTCATTTATTAACAAAATTGTTAGTTTTCCAGCCTACGAGGTCTACCAAAGGTGATGACCAAATTGTGAATCTATGGGATTCCAAGCAGGGTAACCTATGAGCTCAGTTTATTCAGCCTGCAGATATCAATCTTTATGAAAAGTAGAAGTGAATAGTCAAGAGGATGGCATTGATCAGACAACAAAAATGACTGAAAACTGCATGAAAGAGAAGCTGTTACTTCATAGGAGAGCCAAAAAATAAAAATAAAAGACTGAATTACCAGAAAAAGTTTTAGCAAAATTTTACAAGTTTAGTAGAAAATAGAACTTGAGACATCAAAATTGTTTTTGATCAGGACAAAGCAGCAAAATGCAAATTGATGGAACAAAATCTCTAGAATGCTTTGCAAAAAAATTTGCACAAAAACTCCGCATTGGGTTGATTCTGAAGTTAGAAGTCTACGATCTAAATTTAGCGTCATTTCACAATTAAATCTGTCTTCATGGTTCTACCTGTGGTTGTGTTTGTAGATCTCTCTTACACTTTGTACATCTGAAGGATTGGAGATCTGAGGCTTTAATAGTAGTGATCTACAAGTCATGATGACACCGACACAAGCGTGTGTAGACACATACACAAACAGCTGCTTTGAAATGTTCTAAGTACACATACGTACAGTAGGTTTCAATCAATATGGGTTGTTCAAAGCCCAACTGATTATCCATAAGAGGTCAATGACTAATTTTTGCTGCCAATATATTTTAAGGCAAAAGTTAAAAAAAAAAAAATGGTGTTGAAAAGTTGAGTCCAGACAAATGACACACGATTTAGTTTTAAGTTCCTGTTTAAGTTCCTGTGGGCCGTAGGAAGTTAACACCAAAACTTCTTGATTTTTGAAGTGTGTTTTGCAGTGCAAAAGGATTTTCAAGAATTTATAGCGTGAGTGTGTTTGAACTATTTCAAACTGTGTCATTAGTCGGCTGTGGCGTGCTTGGTAATTTGATTGGTGTGATGTTACCTGGAGGAGATGGTGATGGAGACAGTGGCTCAGTGGTAGAGTGTTCGCCCGTGGACCGGAAGTTAACTGGAAGTTCGCGGGTTTGATTCCCACAGAGTTCATGTCTAGGATTCTTTCCGAAGACTTCTAGTCTTCGTTTCTCCCACCATTGGTGCTGTTGTGGCAGCCTGCTGCGGTGTAGTAGTGCAGCACACAAATTTTCCTGGTGAGGGATCAATAGAGTATGTAAAAAAACAACAACAAACAAACAAAAACAAACAAAGAAACAAACAAAAACCCTGGCTAAATATATTGATAACATAAAGTCAGCGTGCACTTAAAAATGTACACATCCGCAATTTACGTAGCAGGGTTCAAAATGTAAGGGAGGAAAAAAAAACCAGCATAAAGCACTCTAATTACGAAATATAGATCACTGGGAAGTTTATTACTACTAAAAATAATTTTCTGTGTTTACCTGTCTTCACACATGGGAGACACCTCTGTGTGTGTGTAAAATAATTTCCCCCAATTATTTTATGGGGGATCTGATTCGGCAGCTTAACTAACCAGATGGCGTCACAGACAAAAAAAGACATAGCTGCATTTGAGCCATGATATTTTGATATTTGGTATAAATTTATTCCCTCAAATTGAGCGGTTAAAATCAGAGAAAATAGGTCAATGGCAATATATGTCAAATTTCTAAAATTTGGTGCTATTAATTATTTTAAGACTTACTGTTTACCTGTGTGTGTGTGTGTGTGTGTGTGTGTGTGTGTGTGTGTGTGCACACGTCTACTCAAAAGTTATTTATAGCGAAGAAATGTGTTATTTTAAGATACTGTATACAACCTAAAAAACTACATAGCACAAAGTCTCTTGAACCAATGCCACATATAAATAGTTTGTTAATTAGTGCTGTCATTAAATTTTAAAAACCCAATAGAATAATTATGATCTGTGATTAATTAATCTATTTTTAATCTCAACTCAAATTTGCTGAGAAAAGGCTGTTTTTTGAGCATACTAAAGTGAATATTTAACACAAGAACTAAACAGATCATTCACCAGACGTCAAGTCGCCACCATAATTTATTTTCTACACCGCATTTCAACATTAAATGTTTGTAATTTCTGTTTAAGTACTCTGACAATTTTAATGCGTTAAATTACTAATATAATACTCTTAACACTGGTATGTTCCGTCATCTTCCGCTTATCCCGGGTTGTGGGGGCAACAACCTCAGATAGAAAGCCTAGGCTTCCCTCACCCCAGCTGTATCCTCCAGCTCACCCGTAAGGATCCCGAGTCGTTCCCCGGCCAGCTGTGAGACAGACCTCAGCGGGTTTGTCTGCCTCTTGGTCTCCTCCCGGTAGGACGTCCCCGAAACACCTCACCAGCAAGGCGCTCAGGGGGCATCCTGACCAGATGTCCGAGCCACCCCATCTGGCTTCTCTCAACCTGGAGGTGGAGCGGCTCGACACTGAGCTCCTCCCAGATGGCAGAACTCCTCACCCGATCTCTGAGTGAGAGCCTATCCACCCTGTGGAGGAAGCTCAATTTGGCCGCTTGTATTCTTAACACTGCATATGATTTAATATTTATCTGTAGATTCAGATGTTTAGGGACAAAAATTTTCAAAGTCATCACGTCAACAATGGATGAAGTGGCATGAAAAGAGACACCTTTTTTTAGTAGTCAGAGCAGGTTATATTTATGGTAAAGTTGGCTTTTTTTATCTTTTTGTGTTTGCATATTTTAAATTTTGCTTCAGCTTGTGCACTACTTTATTCTGAATAATACTTATTTTTGCCCTCCGGTCCTAAGAGGAAGGAGAAAGATCCTTCTTTTTCCTGGTGGTAGAAATATAACATGTGGTTTAATTCCCATCAGGCGGCTGCTAGATAAGACTTCTGCTTCCACCTGCAAAGACTTGTGGTGGTAAATGTTCCACCATGATGTGCACATAGCTGACAGAGCCCGTCAGAGACAATGTGGGCCAGCCTGCTCACTCTGAGGAGTTTCATGGATGAGTTCCTTTCATTGTGGAACGCAGTTTAAATGTCTGTGAAGCTCGCCCATAAATCTTGGTGACTTAAATTCATGGCCAGTTAGGGTTTTGATTTCTGAAGGCCGAGGTTCCAGGTTTGTTATCTTAGAGGTGGACTCGTAGCATATTAAAAAATATCACAAAACAGATTTAGAGGGTTACTGGCACGCCCTTCCCACTTCCCCCATTAGATCTGGCAAAAAGCTCAGATATCCAGAGGACACCCTCACAGTAATATCTCCTGTTCGTTCAGCTTGAATGACTTGACGGAATCAGGAGAAGAAAAGTTTATCTCTGGAAATGCAAATCTTTGTGATTACGGTTCATAATTGGAATATCTTTGTATGCGTAGCAGTGTTGCCATTTAAAAAAAAAAAAAAATCAACCAATGGTATTTTACAGGAAGTGATGCATTCTCGATGTTTAGTACTTTCAACTATTTTGCATTTAAAAACACTCCAATAAAAATTGTTCATGTTTTATGTCAGTGTTTATCAACCTTTTTCACTTCCAGGTAGACTTTTTCATCAAAAAAAAAATCTTGAAGCACACCACCAACCAAAAATATTAATAACAATTCTCTATAACCATATGCAACAAGATAATATTAAAATATGTACATTTAGTTTCATACAATGAGCCTTTCAGAGGATTTTCCCAGAAGGCAAGAGCAACTTTTCCCTCTTTCATGTCTTGCAGAAAATGCAAGATTCTATTCGAATCTTCAATTTTTTTTGTTTTAAAACACAACCTTAATTTTCTCATAATGTCTCAAAAACATGTAGAAAATAGGATCTGCTCGGTCGGGTAGTTTTTGGAAGGGATGGACAGCAGCATGCAATAAAAAAAATCAGACAAGAGTGGGTTGCTAAGGTTACAGGACAGCACTGCCTTTCTGTAATTAACAAGATTTCATACTGATAAACATAGATAAATACATTTAAAAAAATTTTATTTACACAAACACCGGGAGATCAACCAAACCAATCTTTGGAATTTCCCGGTAGATTCCGCTCACCTTCGAGGAGAAATAGGATCATTTCCCATGAAACAACTGACGATCTCTCACACGGTACACTAGGGTGCCGTGGAACATTGGTTTAAAAAAATGCTGCTTTATTTAATTTTTTTCTTATTCATTACAAAAGAAATGATTATTAATACGTAAATGAACTAATTATATAACTAAAAATGTAAGTTTTAATTCTCAGTCAGACTTGGATGCAAAGAATTTCAAGCTGACAACAATAGATGTTGAACACAGTCAGAAGCTTTTTTATATTTAATTTTTTCATGTTAAAGCTCTCTGTAAACGGCTTGCTGGTGCAAACATGAAGCATGGATTTATTTGTTGTGTAAAAACAGATGAAGTAAAGCTCGTCATTAAAACTGCATGTGCTCACGATGTTGGCTGCTGGATACAATGCTGTTGTTGTCTAGAAGCATTGTACTCTCCACTCAAGGAGACACTTGTTGAAACGAAAATGAAATAGTCATCTTTGTGGAAGAAGAAATCCCATCTGAGCATTTATTGTCCTCTTGCCAAAAGCCTGTACGCAGGGTTTTAATCTATGACAAGTGTGAACTGTAGGTTTCATGGTTAGTTGTATTCCGTTCCGTCGTCTTCCATTTATTCGGGGCCGGGTTGCGGGGGCAACAGCCTCAGACGGGAAGCCCAGGCTTCTCTCATCCGGCTGCATCCTCCAGCTCACCCAGGAGGACCAAAGTCATTCCCCAGCCAGCTGTAAGACATAGTTTCTCCAGCAGGTCCGTAGTCTGCCTCTTGGTTTCCTTCCGGTGGTACGTGTCCGAAACACCTCACCAGCGAGGCACTCGGGTGGCATACTGATCAGATGCCCGAACCACCCCATCTGGCTCCTCTCGACCTGAAGGAGTTTTCTATGAATTAGTTTTATATTCATCCTAATTTAGACCAAAAAGGAACAACCAAATATAGTTGGAACAGTCAGAAAATATTGAGACCGGCCTTGCTGTTTGGACTAGAGACAGTGGCACTGAGGAAAAGACAGGAAACAGAGATGGAGGTAGCAGAGATGAAGATGCTGAGGATCTCTCTGGGAGTGACCAGGATGGACAGGATCAGACGAACAGCACATGTTAGAGGTTTTGGAGATAAAGTCAGAGAGCCCAGACTGAAATGGTTTGGACATGTGCCGAGGAGAGAGAGTACATCGGAAGAAGGATGCTGGATTTGGAACCACCAGGAAAGAGGCCTAGAGGAAGATCAAAGAGGAGGTTCATGGATACAGTGAAGGAAAACATGAAGATAGTTGGTATGATCGAAGAAGATGCAGCAGATAGGGTTAGATGGAAGAAACTGACTTGCGGTGGCGACCCCTTAAGGGAAATGCCGTAAGAAGAATCAGAAAATACAATTATTTTATTACAAAATGCAATCTGATATTTTGTGACGTACAAATTTACAAAATTTTGCGGGGCATGGGACAGGATGATAAATCTCTCTTTTCCACATGATGAGAGTTCAAAAATAGCCACTGAAAAATGAACTTACAAAGCTTCTAAAAACTCAGAAATAGCAGGATAAACCAAAATTTATATGTATCCTCAATTTAGTTCTGAAACTAAAATCCTCCTTCTAAAAAACATGAGACGAGTCTTTTGCACACAAACATATTAAAATTTTATTTGGTTTTTGTATGACTTTATTCAAAATGTCTTATGCTGTTTTAAAAGATTGCATTGTTAGCTTTCATTTCAAGCTTTTATCATGATTACAACCCAGCCTGCAAACACAGCTGCATGCCGCACTCGGCCAGCGTGTGATTTGCTCAGAGAAAGCCAGCTTGTTCAAGGCCAGATCCTTATATTTAAGAGTTGAACTGGGCCAGAACCCAGAGGAGCAGAGTTGTGCTTTCTCATGTCCAAATCTCATCGCTGTCTCAATCACAACATCACACAAATATCCTAAAATCTGTTTAGTGATTCTGTCTCATTGGGATTTGCTTGTCTTTCTATGCTTCTTTTTTTTTTTTCATTGACATTTTAACAGCTGTACCAAACTATCTTCATTATATATTTAATATATTTTATTATTTACAGTCCTGGGACACGCCACTTAGATTGAATATAGTTTGAACACATTCCTGTAGAGCTGTTAGAAAGCTGAAATGTTTGGAGTAGCATAGGGAACCAGTCCAGGATGCAGCCAACCTCTTGCTCAGTGACAGCTGGCTTATAGGCTCCAGGTCCCTGGAGATCTGGGACGGGACAAAATGGACACAACCAGATGGATGGATGTTCTCACAAATAAAAAAATACTTTATCAGTTGATTCTATTATTAAAAAACACAATAAACATCTACGTGAGGAAAATAAACTGAAATTAGTTTTTTCAAAAGACTACAAATTGTCAGGAAGCAACGGTAGTTCAGTTTCTACCACTAGTGAACCGTGCATTTCTCACTTTGGTCTTTGATAGTGCAACATCTGCATCTGTCAACCCCTCAGAAGCTATTATAAAACTACTCTACCATACAAGGCGGGTAGCACAGTGGCCTCACAGCAAGAAGGTTGTGGATTCAATTCCTGGGTGGGGACTAGGTTTGGAACACTGGCCTTTCTGTGTGGAGTTTGCAAGTTCTCCCCATGCATGCATGGGTTTTCTCCAGGTACTCTAGTTTCCTCCCACCCTCCAAAAACATGCATGCTAGCTTGATTGGCCACTACTTGATTGCCCCTAGGATTGGGTGTATGTGTGGTCCCGCGACAGACTGGCGACCTTTTCATGGTGTCCCCTTGCCCTTGCTTCGAATCAGCCAGGATGGACTCTGGCACCCCTTGCAATTTCAAAAGGGATAGACGGTTAAGAAGGTGACTGACTGACTTACTATACTAAATTAAACAGGAAAAAACATGGCTGTCATCCATAGGGACTTCAAAAACTAAAAACAAACAAACAAAACAATACTGTATCTCCATTTCTCTCGTCAACAAATTGTGTTATTTTTTGATGAAACAAAGAACGGCACCCACTGTTTATTTTAAGAATCCATTTTTTTTTTAAATTTAAATAAAAGATTGATTTTGATAAGGCACATCCACACTGCAGCACGCATAATTAATGTGCTTAGTCGTCATTTAAAGCACCAAAAAAAAAAAAAAAAAGAGACTATAAAAGAGTGGTTTTGTACCTGCAATGTCAGATTTTTAGCTTTACTGGCTGTATTAGTAGAGCTTTGGCAGAGAATTTAAGTCTAAATCTTTCAGGTTTGCTTTTCCCTTTATTATTGTGGCCCTGAGCAATGGCACACACACACATACACACCTGAGCAAATCCAGCAACCTTGTACAGACCTAACTAAAGGGACACTCCTAACCCCCCAAACCACACACACACATTCAGGTGAGTTATCATTGCAATGCCCTCAAGAGCACTATCAGTCAAAATGTAATTCAGTCACAACTTGATATACTAGTGTGCACGTTTGGGTTTGTGTGTATACTGTACATGCCCGTGTGTATGTGTGTATGTTGTTTGCATCAGTGTGCTTGTGTGTGTGTATGCGTGTGACATAATGGCAGGCCAGAGGGGGCCGAAAGAAATGGGAAGAGTCCAAACTCAAAGGTATTCTTTAGCTTTTATTACCATGATATTGCCAGGGGCAGGGAGAGTGTGTGTAAAGAGGACAGAAAGATGGATTGAAAGAAGAGGCAGATAACCAGTGAGCAAAACAGACAAAAAGCCACAAAACAATGAAGCTACCTTTTTTTCGTTTGGTCTTTAAGAGACGTGCTCTTTGGTTAATGCTTATGCATTTATTAGTCTTCACCGCTGCTCAAACACCAAATATTTTTGCACGTTTGAGACTTTCAAATCCTCCCTTTGAGTAACAAAGTTGGTAAAAATTCTTGTAGTTTTCTTTCATTTTAAAATTACTTGTATTTTCTCCCATTCAATAAGTGAAGTGTCTACAAAGCTTTTTTTAGCTGGTTTTGAAGTCAGATCTCAAGACTGTCAAACACAGACAGATGGTGGAGAAACAGAAATGTTGATGGTCAGCTGCATCAAACTTGTTTTTAAAGCCCCAAAATTACAGAGAGATGGAGGACCATAGCAAGTACTATGCTAGAACATAATGGCCACGTCAGTCTACAAAATGTCAAAGCCTGCGGCAGATTTTCTGATCCAGATCGGGCTTGTTTGCAAGGATTTTATTCTCTTCTTGTCTCCTATATTATCTGGAGAGCTGTTCAGAAGGAAGTCATTTCCAGTGAGTCAATATTAGTTGTTAGTGCTGACAGAACTCACTGTTGGATCCATTGTAATCCACTCTTTGTTGTTGATGGTAAGCTGAATGTGTAACAGCACCTGTACAGGTTTATAACAGAAACATCAAATGACTATTCAGATTTAATCACAGGAATTAAAAAAAAATCATTCACTGAATATTTTTCATCTACATTTGAACATCTTATCACCAATTGAGACAACTGTGTGGTTTCTCTTTCATTTTCTTATCATTCTATGTAATTCTGACTTTTGATTATGATGTCTCCATTGGAATATTTTGGGCTTTCATTTGCTTTTCATACCTGAACGGAAGCTATTGTTTACGAACAATTCTACAAAATAACATTTCTACTGTTAAATGGAAGTAAATATGAATGAGTTTAGATTATTTCCTGGAAAGATTTTGAGTTTTGGATGTTTTAAATTTCTAGTTCTAGTTGATTGCATTTTTGGTCACACCACCAGATTAAGATACCCACTGTTTTGGAAACTTAAATTAAGTTGTTTCTTTGGACTAAACAGTCAGTCCAACACTTATACAGACTGTGAGAATGTGACGAGTAAACAAAGAAAATATATCACTTTTACATTTATGTAATGACCTCCTTAATGGCTGCTTTGGGATTCCTCCTGATGAATATGAAGAAGTGGCCGGGGACTCGGAGTTGTCAGCTACCGTGCTGGGAGTGCCGCTCCACAACTTGACCTGGAGTTGATTGATTGAATGGAGTTTTAAACGTTTTTTTCTTCTACTTTTTTATAACTACTCAATTACTGAGAACATACTATACTTTGCGTTGAAGAACTGAATAAGAAAGATATATACTTTATTCATCCTTCAATGGGAAAATTTCTGTGCTGTATTACACCGCAGCAGAATGCCAGGACGTGACGAATGGTAGGAGAAATGGGGGGTTAGGTGTCTTCCCCAAGGATCACTTAGACATGAGCTCAGTGGTCCAGAGAACTTCCGGTCGAAGGACAAATGTTCTAACGCTGAGCTATCATCTCCCCTGAGAATCCCAACCAAAATGTCTCATCAGAAGACAAAAAAAATCCCACTAACAACTTCATAATGCATGTTATTAATTTCATTTTCATGAACTATACCATGGCAACCAGGGTACATTATGATTTATGGTTTATGAGACAAACATGCCTCTTTTTAACTGTTGAATTTGTTGCATTGGAATTTCTTTCAACATTGCTAGATTAATTTTTTTGATTACAAGATATTTATTGAGCTAGCTTTGGCCATCTGTGCATCACAAACTATGACATATTTTCTCTGTCATTACCACTGATCTTGACATCTGCTAAGTAAAAAAAACTGAGGGGGCTGTCTGTAGGCAATGGGAAATGCAAAGTAACCCACTGTGACACAAAGGCACTAACAAACACTCAACAGTATCTGCTTCTAATCACACAACTACATTGAAGAATGAAAAGAAGTAGGGTACTCTTTTACTTAGTCATTTTTACAAAATGTAAGTTCGATTGTAAGAAAAGCTCTGATTTGTGATTGATATTTTTTTTAACCAGTGTCATCTTCTGTGTGACAATATGATCAAGAATAACTTATCAATACTTCTTTAAAAATTCGCAAAGTGGATTTTGTGAGGTGAAGGATTTTTGTCCACCAGATGCTTAACAGTGTTTTAAGAAGCCTGCCTTACCAGTTTTGAGCTTTTGGCTCAAGACGTTTAAGACTGTTTTTGATGATAACGACATCAATGCTAACTGAATCTGTAGGTTTAGGTTATTCCTTGTATAAACCAGGGGCCGTGCTTCTGCGAGATGGTTTATATCAGAGCTACGGCGAGTGACCCAGGCGCAAAACACTGTATGCTAATGTTAAAAGTTTAAAATCAGGACTCCTTTTCAAGCCAAAAACAACGGGATTAATGTCGTATTAGACCATAGATTGTAGAATTGAACATTCGTTTCGTCCTCTCAACCGCTTATCCCTGACGAAGGGTGCCAGAGCCTATCCCGGCTTTCACACACTCATTCCAAGGGGCAATTTCACAGTTGCCAATAAACTTAACACGCATGTTCTTTCAGGGTGGGAGAAATTCCACACAAACTCACTCCACAGTCGTGCCCAAAGAGTTTGAGTGCGACTGCACAGGTGAGTATCTGGTATACGAACGCGACAACGATAGTCTCGGCCCCACTCTGGGACTCAAACCCTGACCTTTTAGCTGTGAGGCCACTGTGCTAATCACCACATCACCTTGCAGCCCAGAATTTAACATCTTCAATTTATTTAAAAATGCCAGAAATATTTTAGTAAAGAGGAAAGCATCTCGGAACCACATTTAGACAATTTATCAGCAGCATAAGTTGTTCAGTTACTCTTTAATGAACTCCTAAGTAGTGAGAAGCTTTTTGTTTTCTTGTCTTGACAAATTTAAAAATTTAAAAAAAATTGGGGTGAAAGATTCTACTTCCAGGAGAAACGGTATTATTCACCAATACTTTTAAAGATACTTTCCCAGTTTGTTTGTCGCTTCATGCTCACACATAAAAATGTATCTAAATACATGAATCACTCTGTCAAGTAATGAAGAGAAAGAGGGAGATTAGTGGCCTCAGAGAGATTTATTTATGCATTATTTATTGTTGTGTTCTGTCCCTTTCTGAGTGTCATTGTAACATTCTGTCCCTGACATTTTTAGCACCATTCCTGTTTCTCTTTTACTCAAGATTTCAGCGGTTTTACCGATTGAAATTATTTTAACAATCCAGGAAAAAAGTAGTTAGAATTTTGGAGAAGCACACAGAAAAACACACCATACATAAATGAGTGACATCAGGATGTGCAAGCGTGTGGAAAAATGAAGTGTGAAAGGGAGTGAGGGAGAAACTGAATGGGATATCAGATGAGAGGTCCATTAGTCACTGTTTCCTGCTGTGACTGTTTCTATGGTGATAATTAACATATCAGACATTAACCCTGCCTCCACAGCTTTCCCTGCCTTGTTAACCAATTAACTTCTGAATCAGTGAGGAATTACCTACGAAGAAAAGAAACTAGATCTAACAATCATCCATTATCACTAACAAACTCAGATCCATCACCAACCTGTGGTGAAGAAGTAACAAGTAGATTGTTTTATAAAATGAACTCAAAATCTCTTTGTAACTTTATCTTTTTTTCTTCAATCACACAAAAACCTCATAGAATTTTCTACAAAACAATTATTGCGAAGATATACTAATTTATGTTTTTGTGCCACTTGACAAAACCTACCCCCATAGGGTTTGTTTAAAATATACTGTATGGACCAAAGTATTCGAAATTAGAGCTGAAAATATTCCTCAACATATTGAGTGATTTGATATTAAAAACGCCTTCATTCTTTTGGGGGTTTTTATCCTTTGAAGTGTTATGTTATGTTTCTGGCTTTTGCTGCTTTCAACCTGTTTTTGGACGTCCAATAGTCAGTGCATATGGTTACAAATGTTTTTCCTCTAAAAAAGCTTTTATTTCCGATTATTGGTTAGAATACCTTCTTTTCCGTTTTGTTTTATTGTCTTCTGCTTATCTGGGGCCGGATGGCGGAGGCAAAAGCCTTAGACGGGAAGCCCAGACTTCTCTCACCCAGAAGCGTCCCGATTCGTTCCCCGGCCTGCTGTGAGACTCTCTAGCAGGTCTGGGGTCTACCTCTTGATCTACTCCTGGTGGGACGTGCCAAAACACCTCACCAGTCAGTCGATTGGGAGGCATCTTGACCAAATGCCTGAACTACCCCATCTGGCTTCGCTCGACCTGGAGGAGGAGCAGCTCGACACCGAGCTCCTCCGGGATGGCAGAACTCCTCACTCGATTAATCAATTATTGATCAATAGCGTCAATAGAGTTTTCAGTGACTGAAATAATCAATAACTGCCGGCCCACCTGATATTGCTAGATAAAAGCACTAATGGTTATTTGAAATTCTGGTTACTTAAATGACCATTTTGTGACTGCATTTGTAACTGCATGGGAAATCTGCTGGGATTGAAAATAGCAGGTAATGTCTAAAAGCACCTAGTTTCTGCATGAGTACTTTGGACGGTGGATAGGTCTGAACCCAAACATGAGCAAGAAGATAATATATTTTAAAAATTACATACTGATTTATTGAAACATTTGAAATTGAAAATATTCCACATACTCAATGTCACAACTTTTGTGGTAGAATATTTATACAATGCCACAATGTTAATGATGCAAAAGCAACATGTGTATTAATAGTATTATGGTGTCTTATTGAGGGGTGCTGGTTTAATTCCCTTTGCTGACAAATCTCTTGTCTCTGGTGTGTGATAGGATCAGTCAGTAGCTCCATGTAGAAGTGCCCTTGAACAAGGCACGGAATCACAAAAGAGTGTAATGACATTGCACACGTTACTAACCCTCTTTCTATCTTTTGAGAAGAAATGTTTTTAAAGTTCGGTATGTTCTTTAATGAAAACTGGCTATGCAGAAAGCAGTTCTAAAGTGCCCTTGAACAAAGCACTGAATTCCAAATTCCTCCAGAGGTTTTGCATCCCTCCCAGACTGATGCTGTATCAAATCTGCATGAATAAGGGAGGAGTATGCAAATTGTCAACATGTCTGTGTATCTTGCTTGTTGACTCTGTCTGCATTAAAAATCCACAGTGATCATTTGAATAGCTGCTAAACTTTCATCTGCAGGTACTAAAGTGAAAAAAAAAGTCTACGTCCCAATGGTGGAGTTGTGCAAATTTAAAAAGGTTAAAACCCAATGCATTGTCTGGCATTGTTTTAACTGTCAGATAAACTTTTGCACATCTCATTCCTAAACTTAAAGTCTTAGCAAAGCATCAGACTATCTTTTTTTCTTCAAATTTTCTGCAAATTTAGCAGATTTGTTGACATGTCAGTTTTTGCTTTGATTAATCTCAAAAGTGTTATATCAAGTTTAGGTCAGGATTTTGTGCAGAGACCAGTCGGGTTTGTTCATACGTCCATGTTGTCCATGCCTCTTTAAATCTTGCTTTTGGCAGTCATCCTACAGAGATAGTTGAATGAAATTGTTGAATATGCCTGGAAATGTGGAGTGATTCAGTTTTTCTGGTAATTCTAAGTGGGCATGCTTGGCTCTTAAAAATCATGCTGACACCATGACCCCTTCTCCTCCAAGATTTTCTCTTGGCCAAATTCAGTCAAGACAAATATTGCTGTTATGAAAACCACCAAACCTAGACTTGCTCATCCAATTGTCTGATAAGTGAAATTTCTCACCTCGAAAAATACTTTTTTTTAAAAACTTCAGCGTCCACTGACCGTGTGTTTTGTGCCGCTTGTTTTGATGTATTTTACTTGATGTATGGCTAGGATGAAGCTGCTCACCACATGAGGCACTCTCTGCATTGTTCTTGAGATAATCTGAAGGACTCGCGAAGGGGATTTGTAGCAATTGACTCTCCAGAAAGTTGGCGATTTCTCACACCATACGCCTCAGCATGTACTGACCGCACTGCATCGGTTCAGGTAACCTTTGCACCTTTCTGAGTTAGTGTTGCTCCCAAACACTTAAAACCCTGCTGATGTGTGTGTAATATCATATCTCGAGAAAGTTTTCCAACTGATTTCGTTGCATTGGTGAGTTCATTTTTCACTTCTGGGATGAAATTCACTGAACTTTTCAAAATTATGCATTATTTTTTAAAATGTTTGTAAAGACAGTCTGCATTCCGAGTTTCTTGATTTTTTTTTTGCACTATTGTATAGTAAAAATATTTTCCCTTTTTTTTTCAGACTGACTCACTTGTAAATCTATCTGATCTCCTAGATTTTTTTTCTCTTATCTTGATTTAGTATTTTTTTTGCTTGTTATGTCATTTTAAATCAAGTCTGAATAAAAGTAGATAAAAAACTAATTCACAACAGAATCTGAGGAGGAGAATTATTTTTTTCTTTTTCTTTTTAAAAGCAACATTTTTAACTGTAGGTCAGTTTCCTATAGCAACCGAATAGAACACACCAGAGACCTGTCACCATGGGAACCAATAGCCAGAGAGGGGAAAAAAAAAGATGAAACGGCAGAGACAGAAAGAGAAAGACAGATGTAAACACAAGTCGGAGACATTGAGGTACTTTTCAGAGTGAAAGAAACAGCAAAGAGAGAGCAAGTGGAAAAATTGACACAAATCCAGTCATGAAACCAGAGTTGAGAGAGCAGAGAGAGACACGACTCTTCAGAGCTGAATAGATGGCACATTTCAAATGCAACACAATTAGTTTGACATGGTTAAAATGTGCAGGCAGGATCTATGCTCCATTGTGGTTGTATTATTATATGAACAGTTTTTATCCTCTAAAAGGCCTTTGTGCTTACAGGGGATTCCTGCTTGGTCAGAATTTGCTGAACTGCAGTCTGTGAATCCAGAAACTGCTTGTCTGATGCTGCATTGAAATATGATTAAGCACCTCCAGCTGTTACTGTTGATTTAGGTACCGAGATCAACCCGGACATTTCTGCATTTCTAAGCTCTGTTGCAGATTCTATACGGCTTTACTGTTCACTTACAGTGCAATATTTATGCTAATTACTCCATCAATCAAACAACTTTCTAAGCATCTTTTAGCTATGAATGAAACCATTAGGTGTTTAATGGTTGAAAGTAAGGAAAGTAGAGGTTCTTCCCTGCAGCTTTTGGCATTATGTTTACTGGCAGCTGCTCACAGTCATTTACAGCCTTTTTAAAAATTTATACGGTATATTAGCTTGATGTTCATAATATGTTGATGGATACTTATGGCTGTTCAGAATTAAGCCATGCCTACAAATTTCGCCAGCTGCATCCACTTGTGGGAACGTTGCGTTAATTTGTGTGGGAGAAAATTAAAGTCAATTCAAAGCGGTAATTCAGCGTAATCCATAGTCCTCTACCGAAACTATGTGGAGCCCCAGATGAAAGAGCGGAACTATTTTTATCTCACTAATACAGAACAGTCACTGCTTTTTATGCTTTTATGTTTGGTGTTAGAAATGTAAAAAAAAAGAGGAAAGTTAGAGAACAACCGAAAAAAAATTGAGAGATGTAAGAAAATGAGCATTGGCCGCTAGAAGACCGGATAGGGCATGTATGGACTAAACG
Source organism: Neostethus bicornis (assembly GCA_902685375.1). NCBI lineage: Eukaryota > Metazoa > Chordata > Actinopteri > Atheriniformes > Phallostethidae > Neostethus > Neostethus bicornis. The sequence goes on from LR738543.1 coordinate 28,700,340, forward strand.
TCAAAGATGTGACTGTTCTGCTTTTCTGCGTGTGTCACAGGCTGGAGATTAGTGCTAACTTAGTTCTTATTCCAATCACATACTCCGCCTAATGAGCTAATGGGCCTGACAACCAGACAGACAATGTGGGGGACGGGTGGAAAGGCGAGCGGGTAGATGAAATGGCTTTGCTCATCGGCCGGTCAATCATTCGGGCAGCCATCCATCCAGGCGGTCACTCAGCTCCTCAACCTATTAGCCCCTTGTCCCACAGCCATGTTTGTGTGACCGCTGAAGATAAAAGATCCCAAACATTCTTGTGACATTTGGTGAAAAATTGACTTCTTTCTTCCATTGATCCTTTTCTATTTTATTATGCCTCTAAGGTCGGTGTGTGTTTTCTTGACAAACGAGGATTTACAGGATTCATATTTAAACATAAATGAACTGTAAACCATTTCTAAATTGTACAGTTTTACAAAACAAAGCAGAATAAATAACCAAGAATGGGATATTATATTCAATACTTACAAAGAGGCATTATAATGAGTGGATTTTTTTTGATTAAAATAAAAGAGACAATTTTTAATTAAAATTTTTCATGGACTGTGGTACTAAAATAATATTTGATGGTCTTGTTTTTATATAAATATATTTCTCCAGGAGGTTTGTGTCAACCTCCCATGGTAATCCACCATAGAGTAAGTAAACACATTGGATGTTCGTCCCGGAGGAGAGATCTCTCTTTCTCTTTCGTGTGGATCCCCACGAGGTTTCTTTCCACTAATGTTTTTTTTTTTTTAGGAGTTTTTTCTCACCGTGAAGGAGAGTCTAAGGGCAGAAATGTGCTAGTCTTGTTCAGTTAGTATTTGTTCTTGCTGTGTATTTGTGTTTATACATTTGTCTTTTTTCTTTCTTTTTTTTTTTTCTTCCCGAATCTTTCATTTAAAGCCCATTGAGACAGAAATTCTGTACTTTTGGGCTATACAAATATAATATAATTGAATTAAACTTAAAATAAGAAATATGGATTACTGTGTATTACCGGTTCTTTCTAAATCCACAGTAGGCTGCTGGCAGCGGGGTTGACAGTATCCTACCGTTCCCCCCCTATATTCACAGTAGGGTTGCCAGTACCCTACTGCTTTTTCCTAGACCTGCTGGAAGTGTTATTCTCAACTTTCAATACGAAATATGGAAGAATTCAGTAGCATTGCATAACCACAAGAAAAAAAAACACTTTTTATTTCCACTTTTTTTATTTGAAAAAGGCAACTTGGGTCAAAACAAAACAAAAAGACAGTTTATCTAAAATTCTTTTCGAAAAGAAATGCATAAAAAGACTTCGAAAAAAGAGAGAAAATTAGGTGCAAGAAGCTTGAAATTCAAAAACTGCAGCTTTTTTTTTTTTAGATGACACCAAATCTGAGCCATAAAAAAATTCAACCAAAGCAAAATCAGGAATACACTGTCTTCATACCTTAAGTGAATTTCAAGATAATTTCCAGAATGCAATACTACTCACAGTGTGTTACAATATTTTATTACACTATTTTGTGAATATTGTAATATGCAGTAATCATTTCCCAGAATGCATTGTTTTCCAACTGTGCAGCACTGCTCTAATAAGAAACAATATTTTACTGTTGGTTTTGGGCCTTTTTTTAAAGGCAATTTGTTACAGTGCAGGGCAGGAGGATGCGGCTGGAGCGAGGGAAGTAGCTGAGGTTGTTTCTCTCCGGATTGCTTCCCACCGGACAAGCAAATAAACCCCAAAACAAAAACAGAGCTTTTGTCTTCTTTGTGTGAAGTCCTTTTTAATTAAGCTTAAGATCTCATTTTAATTCTTACTGTCAAATAAAACTGTTTGAAAACTTTAGATGTTAGGAACAAAAAGTTATCTATCCAACTCTAAACAGAAATGCTGGCTTACCGCTGCGTCGTACTGAATATATTTACTTTGACAAAAAGAAGCTTTATGAAAATAAAACCCCTGTTGTTTTGTGTATGACAACTGTCTCATCATCACCTGTCTCGTCTCATCTCGTCTTTCTCATCATAATTTCATAAGGAGGTTTGTGGTGTTGTAACAATGCCTCTATGTCTGCCCACACTTACAACCACAGCTCCGCTCCATACATGATTGCTCTGGATTGAGTGAGTACCGTGTGAATGAGGGGCTAGATCGCTGCTGTGAAAGGCCTTTTTTCATTTGACAATTGCAGGTGGAAGAAATTAGTAGAGGAATTGTGGACCGACACGTGTAGATTTACAACAATGTTAGAAAGGATGGGCTGTGCCATGAGTGATCGGTACAGTGAATGTTAGTGCTCATGACACAACGCCAGCCACAAGAGCTACTAATGTGGGTTAAAAAAAAAAAAAGGATGATAGAGAACGTTTAAACTCAGGATGAACAAAATCACCATCTTTTTACCCTCCAGTTTGAGGGTGGCAGTGATGCCGGCTTCCCTGTGTAATGCAATGATTTATGAACAGGATGAATATTTATTATCATCAGTGAGAAATTAGAAATAATTTATACTGATCATAATGGCTTTCAGAGCCTGTGAGTGATGGCTTGTCTCTTGTGAGTTTTGCACTCTTGGAAATCCAGTCCATGGAGACAAAGGCACAAAAGTCACCCTTCAAAAAGCCACCTTGGGAATAAAATCTTATGTGCCTCTAAGATCTCCCTGGGAAAAGGTTGTGCTGAATTTGATCTGTTTCTCAATAGCTTGCTTGGAATCTAGAATGTAACATCTGTGTATGTGTTTGATATCTCTATAAGAGAATGATTTTGTCCATACCCTTTAATTTCAATTTTGGACAGAAACGTAAAGAAAATTGTCAATAGTCATCACTCGTTATTTGCAGGTATCGTCATCATTGCATGCTGAAAGTTTCCTCAGTGATTTAAAGCACATCTTTGCATGTTGCTTCAGCGATAAAATCCATCTGAAAAAAATGTAAAAACACAGCCATCAAAACTGGTCTATATGTATTCGTTTGCCTTTTTAGCGTTCACAGCTAAAGCTCATCTACTTCCGCTTGGTTCACGTTCTGGTCGCTTTGACGCTTTGTCCAGCACTCTCTGTCTAGTTCACTCAGCTGTTTGTTTGCATAGACCTGCCCCGCCCTTGCAATGGAATCAATTTCAGAGCAACCCAACTCACACTACCACAGCAGTGAGGCTGGTTTCCAGGCAACTCTATAGTGGTGCTTACCAGTTCTATGACTTTGAATTTTCAAACCCTGGCTATAGTGTGTATCGCTGCCATGAGGTCGGACTATATTTTAAATTTAGATATTTTTTGTATTATTGGAATCTTTAGATTGCATATCTGTTGTGATATTTACTAGTGATTTTTTCTGTTAAATTTAATGATATAATGCTTTTGAAAGATTTTTTTCAATTCCCAAAAAGTCTGTTACAATTCATGTAATGTTCTAATCCTTTGGAACGTTCCCCACTGAGATTTAAAAAAAAAAATCTTGAGGCTTTTATAGTCGGTGCCTACTACCTATACAGCAATTTAAATTTCTTATGCAAACCCTCAATGTGATGTATGATTGGCCGTTTGCACCAATATGGAATAGTAGAAGGGCAGAAGCCTTCGAGCCACTGTCTCAAATGAGAGCTTCACCCTGAAAAAATTGCCAGTCTTTTACAAATCCGTTTTGGTGGGAATGACAATTTTATTAACATAAGAGATTTGAACCTCCAGTCTGGACCAAGACTTATTACATATACATAGACAGGGCTGTTTTTGAAAATGTGAGAGTTGATTTACGTAATTAGACGGGTCAACGGAAGAGATTTTTTGTATAGAATCACATTTAGAAGAACCTGTACTTAATCAGCATATAGTTCCAAGCGTCGGTTTGGGTCCTCAGATTTGCAACCTTCAAATCAAACTCAAAAAATATAACCACCGTAGACAAGTATAAAAATACAAAAATACAAACCAGTTTGCAATGTGCAAAAAGCTTAGGCAGAGCATCACAGTCAATAATCTAGTTCAGTTTATTGATCAATGTTTGCTTTCCTTTGGCAGCATGGCTCATTTACACTGGGTAATGGTCTTTTTAGGCCTTTTTTTTTTCTTTCTTTCTTTCTTTCTTTCTTTCTTTCTTTCTTTCTTTCTTTCTTTCTTTCTTTCTTTCTTTCTTTCTTTCTTTCTTTCTTTCTTTCTTTCTTTCTTTCTTTCTTTCTTTCTTTCTTTCTTTCTTTCATCCAGACCATGAAAGTCAAAACTCTTTTGAAAAATGACAGAAAAACAACTTTTTAAAGCAATGTGTAATTGATATATTTAATTATTACATTAATGTGGTATGATATATGACATATCAGTATGAATTTTTATTAATCAATAGATGATCTAATAAATCTGTCAATTGTCAAGTGTTACATATTAATTAACCAAAATCTAATCAAAATTAATAGACATATTGATGTACCGATTTCTGAGGTGTATTGATACACCCAAATAGTTTGCCAATAAAAATGGATATAAAACATCAGATTAAATTCAATTCCATTTTATTTGTATAGCCTAAAATCACAGAATTTTTGTCTTAATTGGCTTCACATTGCAGATTAAGAAGAAAAAAACAAGAAAAAAAAGAAATGTATAAACACAAATACACAGCAAGAAAACTAACAAATGCTAGCTAGACAATATTAACACAGTCCTGCTCTTAGACTTTCCTTTACAGTGAGGAAAAACTCAGGAAAAAAAAATATCAGTAGGAAAAAAATAAGAAACATCATGGGGATCCACATGACAGAGGGATCCCTCCCCGGGATGATATATCTATATCAATATATAGATTTTTTGGAGGCGCATAAAACCATCACAAATGGATACACTTTACAAACAAAGATATAATATATTTCTGTACAGGTGTGTTTGTACCTTTACAGTAACACTGATTTTGCTCACTTTTTTTTCTTTCCTGTAATTTTTGTGCCATGCAAAAAAAAAAAAAAACCCAAAAAAACCAACAAACAACTTTTCCTTCTTGTCTAAGTTTTTACCAAAGACACTATAAGTTATTAACAAGGCATTTTGTGATCTTTCAAACAAATCTTCCAGTCTTCAGCTAGCCGTGTTAAACTTTCATGTGTGAATGGGCGTGTGTGTATGTGTGTGTGGTTACAGATTGACAGTCTAACATCTTTGAGTTTTACTGGGCATCTGGACCGGTGTTCATTATTGCTGCAGGTTCTGTTCTAGAAGCTGTAACAAAGAGAGAAAAAGGGATAGAAAAGTCAGTGGATGACAGCAGTAGCATCAATCACCTTGTCAACTAGCATTCTTCGCTACTGCAGTTCTTGCGGACAGATGTTCGACTGAGCATGCATGCAACCATTAGAGTGCGTGCGCATGTGTTGGGCATCTGTGTGATCAGGTACTGCTCTGTACCACACAGTAAATTTTAAAGTCTGTATTAGAACTTTATTAGAGTCTCAATTCACTAAACGGGAGGATGAGCGTCTGTTACTGGAGCAGGTTTACAGATTGAGTTGCAAGACAAAAAAAAAAAAAATGCAGCTTTATGGCATGAAGTAGAAACAAATTGTAGACTTTACTGGTGAAGAAAGATTTTGAAAACACAGGAGTTTTTGAGGATGAATAGTTGGCAACCATTCCCATATTTTTATGAGAAACATAACTACAGGAAGCTGGTACACACAACCTGTTTAATCATATACAAATACAGTATGTGATTAAACCCGATGTTTTTCAGGAAGAAACACAACACAATTGTTGGGAAAAAGCACAGTAAGGTTTCATTGGCAATTCTTTTGTACCTCTTTTCCAACAATGTCTTTATCCACCTCTGCCTTTTCTCTCTTTAGAGTACAGAGAAGAATTCAGTAGCTTTAAAAACCGGTACTGCATTGTACATAACATATTGGCTCTTTTATTCATTGTCTAGTCTAGCATATGGAGAATATTGATAAATAAAAGCATTCTGCAACCCTTCCTACACCCGACGATTCGCTTCCTGAAACAATAACTGAAAAGTTCACACGCATTTGCGAACCTGTATAGTCCCACAGAGACTCCAACAATCCAGTAGATGTTTCTCAGCAGAAATTATAAAAATCAAATAAAACAAACGCAGTTTCACAAATAGTCACAATCAATGGTGTCACACTTAATCTTCTCCAATTTAAATAAAATTGTCCCTCCTCCGATAGATGCATTTGGAACACATGCAAAGACTTTGCCTCTTCGTTTTTCTGTTTCCCAATTGCACAAACACTAAGTCTGCTCTAAGTCTGCCTTTCTACGATGTATTGACAAAGCCCATTAGCTAATCCAGTGAGTAGGGAGTGTCGTTGGTGGTGGATAAGACTGAATATACACTGATTTAAAAGTACCCCATAATACACGTTCTACTTAGTGTCTTCGCGTACCTTTCAGGTCAGGTTTATTTGTACGCTAACTGTGCTTCCCTGGTTCAGGTGAAGGAATAGACCACACATCAATAATGCATTAATTAAATCAAATTTCCCTTCGGGCATAAATAAAGTATTTTCAATTCAATGCAACTACTTTTGATGAACCTCCTTATTGCCATAGTGGACTCATTGTCTTAATCTTCTTTCGGCATTTCCCGTGAGGGGTCGCCACAGCAAGTCAGTTTCATTCATATAACCCTATCTGCTGCATCCTCTTCGGTCACAGCAACTATCTTCATGTCTTCCTTCACTGCGTCCATGAACATCCTCTTTGCTCTTCCTCTTGGCCTCTTTCCTGGTGGTTCTAAATCCAGCATCCTTCTTCCGATGTACTCTCTTTCTCTCCTCTGCACATGTCCAACCCATCTCTGTCTGGCCTCTCTGACTTTATCTCCAAAACCTCTAACATGTGCTTTTCCTCTCCATCCTGGTCACTCCCAGAGAGATCCTCAGCATCTTCATTTCTGCTATCTCCATCACTGTTTCCTATCTTTTCCTCAGTGCCACTGTCTCTAGACCAAACAGCATCGCCGGTCTCACCATGGTTTTGTATACTTTCTCTTTCATTTTAGCTGAAACTCTTCTATCGTACATCACACCTGATAATTTTCTCCACTCATTCCAGCCTGCCTGCACACGCTTCTTCACCTCTTTTCCACACTCTCCATTGCTCTAAATTGCAATAATTACATTACTCTCATTGTACTAAATATAAAATTTTTGCAACTTTTTGTACAAAAAGCAACATTTTATTCACCTAAAACTTTTGTGCCCTCACTAATGATGAAAGTCCAGCCTGTTCTGTCTCATTTCTGCATGTGTTTTCTCCTGATGTGCACAACTATTGTACAGATTGATCGTCATATTAGCAACACAGCATGTCTCGATGCATTTCAGCAATTTGTGTGTCAGTGACATTGAAACACTCCTGACAACACGTTTCATGAAACATGAATGAACACATAGCAATGCTAATAAATAACCCACATTTTGATTCCAGGCCAAAACAAAGTTCTTTGTTATGTTCCACCAATAAAAAAAAATCAGTTTAGCTTTGTACAGTCATTCACAGTGCTTGTTTGTGACTCTTAATCTTCCAAAAAACATTAAATATCAAATTTAAAGTTTCCCATTTTCCAACTATCTGTAATCCCTCATTCAAATATAGAAAAAAGTCATTTTGCTCTTTGACACTATGGGTTATCTAGTGCCAATTTCCTTAAAAAAAATACCCTGCAAACATTGTTCTAAATAAAACCTGTCCAGAGTTTCCACTTTGTTTTTCCACTAAAACATTTGAGTAATTTTGGCACTATGCTTCCCATCACTGTCAGACTGATACGTGGATTCCTGCCAAGTCTCTACAGTCCAGAGGTCATCTTGTCAACCGGAGTTTTGGCATCAACATTCACAGTGCTATCTATAAATGGTATCTCTCTGGGACATTTTGCACTAACGCAGTCTTATATTATTGCACTACTACTTCTACTGTTTGCTTTTTTTGATGAGCAGTTGCTGTGGTAGTTCTGGCAGAGTTCAAAATAAACATATGTGCAGCCTAACATTATACCTTTGATTAAATCAGATGAAAACTCATATTTTTAGTATCAAAGCTCAGTTGTCATTTTTGTGCCAAAAAGAAGAGGGTATTTTTTTTCCACTTTGGCAAATTCCAAAGTTTCAACCAAAAGCTCCTGAAACCCAATTTAAACCACTTTCTCATCAGTTTTTCAGGTTTAGATTGTGCAAGTAAGCCATTGTCCATGTCATCATTTTAAAACGACGACCGCTGCTGCTCTGATTAGTTGTACTATGTCTCAGTCTATAGCCTCTGATTACTTCAGAAACTGTTTCTACTGGATTTTAGATCATCACCTTTTTTCCTGCCCTTCTCTGTCTTTTTAAAGATTCACAATCAGTTCCCTTTTTTTTCCCTTGGCAGTGCTTTTCCGTGTACGGCTATGATGCAAAGACACAAATGTCAAGGGGTTTTTATATGAGAAACTTATGCTGTTTGAAGGTCATTTTGTGACCATAATCTTGCTTCGGGGTTCATTGGAAAAAACAGATTTTCCCACATCGCTCATTAAGTGCTGATTTTTAATCATTTGGCATTTAATTGATATTGCACTGTGGCGTCCACACTTCTGTTGAGTACTGAAAGAGTTCAAGGATAATCAACTTCCGATATTACTGACGCAGCCCCGGGGAACCGCTCCTTTTACCCACAGCGCACTATCAATATTTGGATGCATAAAAGACCTAAAACACGATAAATCAGCCAGTGAAGTTAAAAAATGTCTGGATCAATGTATATAATTTGTGTTTACGTATTTAACGAACAGTCATTACATTGGTTTTTTTTAAGCTGGACTGATCCGCCCTTCCCGCCCCCTGAGTGGATTTAGAAGTCAAGGTGCCACTAAAGACTATCAAGTTTGTCATTGATGTTGAAATGCCAGCTTCTCTGGCGTTTAGAAACTGTGAACTCATTCTTGCTTTAAAAATAAAATGCACAGTTCAGTTTGATCTTAAAACAAGCAAATTTTGGGTCATAGGACTTATTGTTGTGTTGCTCATTAGTGAAGCATACACTCCCCATAATAAGGCCAGACCATCTGGACAACACAGTACTAGGCTGCTGTGGTGAATTGCCCTTTGGACTAATGCCCCGGCCTCTCTCTCTCTCTTACATTTCCATGCTTTCTACTTCTCATAAGTCTTGCCAGGTTTGTTGTCTGAGCATGTTCTGTCCTAAAATCAGTCACTTCTAAAGAGATTAGAAAATTGGATTGTACTCAATGCATTCAGCTTCTTGAAAGCTGTAAGGTCTTCCATTTTCCTTGTATAGTGTCAGCTCAATCCATTTTCATTTATTGGCATCAAATACCATCATTTTGTCAAAGCTAATAGCATCAAGCTCAGGTGAAAGCAATATTTTTTGCCAGACTGAACCCCGCCTTTAATGCACAAAAAGACACTATAGATTCTTCTTCAACTGTCAAGTTTGAACTTTTTACTTGGCTTCAACATTTTTTGCAACCCATTAGTCGCAAATAAATCAGACACATTTATTTGTCTGATCTCCTTGTGTTTGCTTGCAGAAAATGTACATTTTGAATCTTTCTGTTTTTGTTTGGTATTGAGATCCAAATGCAACCAAAACAGGGGTGTGCATTATGTTAATTGTGATCGGCAGTTCCAATCTCATAATCAATCTTTCAAAATAAAAATGTGGAAACCTGTTTCTGACAGGTTTCTAAACTTGGTTGATGTTTCTTTAATTTAACAAAGGACACAATAAAAGGCAGGATCCACCCCAAACAGGTCGCCAGTCTTTTGCGGGGCCACGTATGGACACAGAGAACCATTCACACACTCACTCATTCCGTATTTCTGATGAACCAACCAAGTTCTTGAAGGGTGAGACCTAACAAACTGAGAACGTCCAGGGAACGTTGGCCTGAAGTTCTCTAACGGTTTGTTTTTACCTACCCAAAAACTAACGTTCCTTAAACGTTAGTTGGTGGTTATGTTTGAACCTAACCTTCCCAGAACGTTGAGAGAACCAAATTACAAACATTATGGTTTTAATTAAGTTTAGGGTAACATTCTCAAAACCAAAAAATAATGTTTGAACCTTTAGAGAACCAAAAGTAACCTTCAAAGAATGTTCTACTAGCCTTCGGAAAAACCTTCCCGGAGCGTTCTGGAAACGTTAAATTGTTAGCTGGGGAGGAAACCAAGACATACACGGGGAAAACATACAAACTCCACACAGAAAGGCCAGTTGTTTAAAACTTGCCACACCTTAGGCTCATGAAACCTCAGTGCTAACCTCTATGCCATTATGCCGCCTCACATATTTCATTATTCTAAAACTATCAGTATGTCACCGAACTGCAATTTTTCACCAAAAACCAAGTATATTTTTGTGTAAACTACAGACCACTTTTTTGCTTAGAAGAACGTCCGTTTCTAAGACTCGGTCTATAAAATGTTTTTCTATATTTTCTCTCCACCATGAACATTTTGTACTTGCATTAAAACGTGTTTTGGTCCCATCTCAGACTTCTGCATCCCCCGGTTGGAGTGATGTGTTTTGCTGTGTGAATAACATAAAATGACCAACTGGATTTTTTCTTTGACTTTCTGTCACATCACACTAACAACAAAAAACCCCTCTGTTAATTTGTGATTTTTTTTTTCTTTTTAATGGATGCCACTTGTGACAGCCTTCAGAGTTAATCTACTCTTTTAAGTGAACAAGAACTGTCCATCTATGATTTAATCTTTTCTCAGCGACTCCCATTAAAGGCAGATGTAATGCCTCTGCAACAGCTGGGAGCGTAAACTGAAACAAACTCGCATGCCACATACTGGTACCACTCCAGCCGGGTGCTCAAGCAGTTCTGTTCAATGTGTATAATTTAATAGGCTCCATGGTCCAAACTGCATTCTCCTCTAAATGAATAATTGTCTGACAGCATCAAAAACAAGCCAGCGCTGTCAACAAGCTGTCAGAATGAATAAAACAAACATTGATGCAGACACTCCTTTTTTTTTCCCTCCTTCCATCTTTTTCCTTTGCCCTGTTATTTGGTGGGACTCTTGCTCTGCAATGCAGCCTGTTTACGAATGGAAAACACACTCGAATATAAATCATAACTATGATCATAAGCATGTAAATTTCTCTGCTGAAGGAGGAATCGGAACAAGAAGCGATTGTTGAAGGACTACAATAGAGAGATAATGATATGTCATTTTTTTTCATCATAAAATACATGTTCTTTTTTCATAGTGAGCAGTCACCATAATCCCCAAAAACATGTTCTCTCACCAGAAAGCAGCTGGAGGGGTTTACTAATTGGCTGCTCTTCTGTCAGTTTTACTGACTGGTTCACTGACAGATTGGCACTGGGGTTGGTTGACTAACTGACCGCGTAACTGGCTGACAGACTTAGTGCTGGTTGACCGACTGGCTGGCTGAATAGCTGATGAAAAAGCGTACTGGATGACTGACCGGCTGGCTGAGTATAATGCTGCCTCACAACTCAAAGCCAACGGAGCAGCAAAAGCAGCATCCTCAGCTCCAATGATCAATACAAACAGATACTCACATGTGTTTTCAAAGTTCGGCTGCTGCCCATGAGTTAAAAGAAGATGAATCGATTTTCAAAGCCTCTCCCAAACTGCAGCTACAATCTAATTTAATATTTTTTACTCTAACAAATGTTTGGCTGTGTTAAATTATAATTTGGCGTGCTGCAAATTAGGAAGTCTAAGTGCGAAAATGTGGTAATGACTGATTGGGATTTTTATGTACAGATAAATATTTCAACATCAAAAGATTACTTAATTTTTTATGCTCATATTGAGCTATATTTTCTTGTAGAAATCTAGTTGACTTTTCTCTCATTTAAACTATTAATTTTACACAGAAAAACAAGAGGAAATGAAACATTTTATAGCTACTAGCTTTTTTTTTTGTGTGTGTCTACTTTTGTTTTAGCAAATACCACACAATCCCAAACTAAGTCAAGGACTCGCATCAATATGTCCAACCTCATACATCACTAGGGCTGGTCAAACAATCACAGGCCGTGCCAAATCCCCAACAGAACAAATCAAATGTAGCTTGAGGCAATTTTTTTACTTCCACTTTTCCTGACTGCAGAAAACTTTTAAGGTTTACTTTGGTAAATCTTTTAAGAAATATTAGTAGCTACTTTTCTTTTTCACTCGAAAAGTTTGATTTTCTCCCTAACGTAATAAAATAGATTGGGCGAGGACAGCGACTGTGGTCAGAGCACTGAGAAACAGCACGTTCAATGCATGACGCCCTGAAGACTTTCAGTTTGTGCTATTTCCCTCCATTTTCATCGCATTAAATGCACAACTTTTTTTTGATTACCTCATGACAGATTTTTACTTTTTGGTATTCTGGGCATCTCTTGCGTTTTTACGAGTTCTAATTAGCTGGAAAACTAGCTAACTAGCAAAACTCCCAGGATGTGGTGTTCCATCAAAACAACCGTGACCATTTCCAACCATGAGCATGCATTAGATTAACTCATAATTGCGCTCTAATTCTGGCCTTGCAGAGCGTTTAGGTTTAGAGTTCATGCCTTTTAGTCCAACATATTCCAATTTGTGTGTATTTTGCTCCCAGCTCCACTTGCATATCATAGTAGTCAGGTCACTTCTAAAGTACATTGTTCAGCCTAAATTTGTTGACAACATATCGATCACCAAACCCAAAAAATTCCAGATAATGGATAGTTTGCCCCGCTTTGATCTAATCTCCTAACTGCAAGCCATACCTGTTCGGCTATTGTTGTCAAAATGCCACAGGTGTTGGGCGGTAAGTGTGTTGCTTCCTTAAATACGTCATCAATTAGATGTTTTTTGTGGTTTTTGTTCTTCTTTTTCTTTTTCTGGCATTTCCCTTCAGGGGTCGCCACAGCAAGTCAGTTTCTTCCATCTAACCCTATATGCTGCATCTTCTTCAGGCTCGCGCCAACTATCTTCATGTCTTCCTTCACTGTTTCCATGAACCTCCTCTTTGGTCTTCCTCTAGGCCTCTTGCCTGGTGGTTCTAAACCTAGCATCTTTCTGACAATTTTGTAGTTTTTATTATTTCTTACTGCAGAAATTGTTTTTGACAATATATCGTAAAGAATAACATATGACCCATTTCTGAGTAATATCTACAAAATTTAAGAGTAAAAACTATTAACTTACTGTAATTTGCTCACAAACCACAACATAATCATTCTAGAACAAAATTTGGGGACTGTAGTAGACTACTACATGCTGAAGAATTCTAATTTCTATTTCAAATAAATAACAATAGTTCGTTTTTCAGAATGAATGATTAGTTTATTTAAAATGAATGCATGATGCAATATGAACAGCAAGCTGAGTGGATAAGCACTGCCTCTGTTGGCACATTTTAAAATTTGGACTGGAGTCAAGAAGAGCTGCTTATATAGTAAATCACTTGCACTATTTGCCCATCTACACTTAAGAGAAGCTCCATTTGTGTGGAAAAAAATTAGGCACAAAATCCAACTATGACTTTTGGAGCTGCAAAAGTCCACTCCAGCTCCTAGTTGGAGAGAGAAGGTTTTCCATTTTTTGTCTCTGGACAAAAACAGTCATACTAAGCACTTGGATATAATTGAGAAATACCAATTAACCCAGAATACATATAGTTGGCTTTTGGGCCAAAAATGGAAGAAGAAAAACCTGGCCAAAGTTTTCAATTTTTAGTTTAACATCAACACTTGCAAATCAATAATGCGATGAGGATAGAGAGACTAATTGACAGACTACCATTTTATACACTTCAAATGCAGTAGATGTACTTAAATGAACACATGTATTTTTTTTCAAAAACCAAAAGATCATACAGAGCTACTGAAGACATCATGCCAATCCTCACCATGAAAAATTTTCTCTTTATTAAACCGCTGTTGAAACATAATTGATTTCTCAGAGGAAAATTAAACATTGAGAACAATTATGTGCAGAAGTACAAAAATTTCTGCCAAGACAAAATTGAAAGCTTATAAAACTTTAAAAATGACAATTTGGTTCAATTTGCATGGTGGCAGGCGTGCAGATCTCTTTAAAATGCTAACACATGAAACATATGAAAATCAAACACTGTTACATAAATATAATACATTGCGTTTCAAGTAGCAACTAATTCTCAACCCCTATGTGTTGCTATCGAGCTTTAACACTTTGTAAGTGCGTGTTTCAGAAGTGTGTACATTAATTCCATGTTAGATCAGGGCTGATCAAAGTTTCAAACAAGCTAAAGCATGTTTGAAACATCAGCAAATGGTTTTAGATGGAGTACCCTCGATGATTTCTCTGCTTACGTGGTCTTTGTAAGAACCCATCTTTCTCTGTGCGTTCACGTAATAATGAGAATTCAATAAGTTCATTTGTCATTTGTGTTCAGGTTTTAATTTCTTTAAGTACCAATCACTTTTTCTGGTCATCCATTACCCCTCTAACCGTTCACTGTGTTTCTTGAAGATGCTTTCCCTCTATGCAGACAGATATGCTCTTGAGTTTTTTTTTGAAAGCACACTAATGTCTCATAAATACAAAGTATCACTACATGCAGCCGGCTATTAGTGGTTAAGGAGATTGACTTTGGTCAATGTTCCACTTCCTGAAACTCCATCAGGGTCAGCATTACACCCGCAAGCAAAACTTTCAAGTTCTTCATGGACTGCTCAAAACACTAAGAAAGATGCTGGTTTGTGGCCAAATCAATATCAATTTCACCGCTGGTCCCAATAAACAGCTGGGTCAGGGACATGGTTAGGCTGGCGTTGCTCAAATACAAGACGCACAGCTAAAATGTTAAAACTGCCTCTCGGCAAATCAAACAAGCCTTTTAGCCGAAATACTGACCACTGTTTTGTAATAACAAGGATAATGTTTTTATGTTTTTAAACTAAAGGTTACTTATTACTGAGGTGTGACGAAGCTAATTTCATCAGATCAATGACAAACGAGTGTGACAAATTTAATAAGGAACACAAAAGACTGTTAACGAAACACACAAATATGTTTTAGGTGATTTTTAAAAGATTTGGTGGGGTATTAATTCTTATCTCATAATATACTGTAGACATGATATATTTTCTTAGTTGGAAAGTGGGATATTTCTTTTTAAAAAATCCAATAAATACATTTATTCAGTTTTACTGAATAAACACTCACTTTTGTCACCCCCTCCTCTGACCCGTAGAAGTGTGTGAGAGTCAAGACAGCAAATGCTAATGGGTGAAACACTTCTTTCTTATGTATGAATGTGGGCGTGGTGGAGAACAGAAGGCGGGGCAAAATCGATTTTGCATAAATTTTCCTCTTTAAAGCACCTTTTGAGTGTATTATATTGTTGGTCATCTCTATTTATTTTGGAGTAGGAGCCTTCTGATCTAAAACTACGGTCGATGGCAGCTCAAGGACTGTTTAAATATTAGATTAACTGCTTATTAATTTAAGTTTAAATTCAATTTTTTATGCACGCCGTTAAAGTTCCTGTCTTTTCTGCTTGAAAATTTCTAAGGGTGAACAATAGCAGCAGAAAGTTTTACATGCAGGGATTGAATAGAAAAGAGAAACTCATGCATAATTCTAGGAGTAAGGTAACAGGATGTTTTTTAGGAGTCGGAAGTTAAACCCGTTTGTGCCCAGAACTATGGGAAGATTGTCATGAGCTGCTTTCAGATTACATAACTCTTTTTTTTTTTTTGCTCATTTTTTTTACTATTCCAAAAATAACAATGCGGCTTTAAAAAGGTTGTAATTTGTTCAAAGTTAGTTGGTTCCTTTTTTGAGCTTTTTGCTGTAAAACAACCTAATAAAAGGTAAAAAGAGTCCTTTATGTTTGTGTCGGGTCCTTTAACCTTCCAGGAGCTTTTTAATGTTCTGTTTAATTATAACAGCAGCACTTTTTATGGTAATATGATTAGTGTAGCTATAATAGCCTGATTAAAATAACCTTTCATGTAGAACAATTCATGCTGAGTAGACGGATGTGTTTGACCTGTGACTGTTGCCCCCGCCGTCCTCCACCCTCCGCACAAACATACTTACAATAAATATTTGTTAATTCATCTGTTTATTAATTTTTCCTTTTCATTTCTGTCATGGCCTCTTCATTTTGCTTTCTTTCTCTTCTCTGCTTTTTCTTGGTTTTTTTTTTCCAACAGAATGTTAATCTGTGATTACTGCGGCAACAAAAGGTTAGGTGTGAGTGTTGATGGGATTCTGTTGTCAGGGGAAGTGCTGAAGGCAAAAGGCAGCATCCAGCGAGTTTAATGATCCCGTGCGCCTGTGTGCGTATTTAAAATTTCTTGCTAAATCATGCATGGTGATGACGTGGGTATTTAAAGAGCTGCAGGCCTTTGCACACACCGACACGCACATAAGCAGACAGCAGAGGATGGATGTCCTAGGTTCTCTGTCTCAATATGTTTTCCCCGAAAATGACAACGTGGCATGATCATAGAGGACGTTTTGCCACACGATAGCAAGGAAACAAATTCAGTGACAGGTACAGCTACAGTTCCGGACACATAGAGACAAGATAATAACATAAGCGAGAAGGAAGTGAAGTCATGAGTGAGATCTCTTGTCTGTATTTTTTGCAAACTATGTGTCATGTTAAACCTTATCTTTATCTTACTTCCAGAAGCTCATGAAGTGATCACATCATGTTGTTTTCATCTCGCTCCATGTACCTGTTTGTGTGTTTTTGGTTGTTTGGTGTTGCATCAGCGATATCAGTTTGGTGGGGTGATTAAAAAAGAAATGCCTGTCAACGTGATTAGCAGTAATGATATTGTTTTTGGCATCTTTTTTTCTAAATTATTATTCTTGCATAACACAAACAGCTCAGGTTGGTAAAACGGGCACATTGAAACTGTTGCTATAGAAACACTGGAATGAAAGCACCCTCCCTGGTAACAACATAAGTTTTGATTTCTTCGTCAGACGGGAAGTTCTTTTTCTCTCTTTGAAATAAGACAAGTGTTCCTCCATGTTTTCTTCTTATAGGCTTATTCTTTTCTCTCAGAAGGCTCTATTTTTGTTAGTCAGATTAAGTGCACAATGTGGCTGTGAGTGCCGGGTTCTGGTGTAATTTGGGACTAAAGGCGACAAAATGTCATCGTAGCATGAAGAAGTTGGATTTGGATCAATGAATGAACTGAATCAATACTTAAAAAGTCAGGATCAATCTCACATAACTTCTTATTAAAGTAAAGTTTTTCCACAAACAATAAATTTCTATGAAATTTTAAGTTAAATCAAGTAAATTTAAAATAAGACAAATTTGTTTATCAGCAAATTTTGTTTCATCTTCTGAACTGCTTACCTCTATTGCCGTAGCGTATTCCAGCTGATTTCAGTCCAGAAGCAGGATACACCCCAAACAGGTCACCAGTCTGTTTCAGTGTCACAAAGACACAATTATGCACACACATTTTTAGGGACAAGTTCGTCACAACCAATCAAACTAACATGTATGGTTTTTAGAGGGTGGGAGGAAACCGGAATACCCGTAGAAAACCCACACATACACAGGGGGAACATGCAAACTCCACACAAAAAGATCGGTGCTTCAAACACCCCCCCCCCAATACGGGACTCGAACCCCGTCTGTCTTGCTGTGAGGCCACCGTGGTAATCACTGCGCCCTCGTGCAGCCAGGAAATTTAATATATAAGACAATTCAAAATGCTTTACTGGAAAAATATCAAAAGCATAATGGTTAAAATAATTAAACTGAAGTAATTTAACAAAATATATTCTGTTTTTTTGTTTTTTTTTTTAATAACATGTCCTGCCCAGTGATAGAAAAAGCATAATTTTTTTATACTTCATGTAAATTTATAAATATCTATACAAAAATGTTTTGGTTTGATGGAATCATAACTTGATTCCATTTCAAGGGACATAGCAGACAGGAAACAGTGTGATGCTGCTTCTGTCTCTCTGGGTTCGAACACATTCACGTTGCTGAGGTATACCAGCACAGTTTATTCGAATATCGTGACGAAATCACCTCTTTCATACATTTATACATAATAAAGTAAGTTAATCAATATCATTTCAAAATAATCTTTGCCCAGCAATGGTCAAATTTCAAAACGATATCAGACACAATGATTAGATTAGGCTAATTAATTTGTGTTGACATCCTTGTCTGCTTTCGGTAATGTTGGTGTGGAATGTTATTTTGCAAGCCAGAAGATTATTGAACTCTTGCTGGCAGGAAATTATCCACTTGCCCAGAGCAAATGTACAACTGCACAAGGGTTAGATTGCCGTAAGAAAACTCTTCTAGCGTGACATTACATCTGAGAATATCACTCGTCTGAATCACTTCATCAGTATCACAGCCCACTTTTTGTTATCATAAGGAATTTGCAACAGTTTGAAAAGTTTCTTCCTTGGAGAGATTGTGCAACTTAAAAGTCCAAATATTTGGGGAAATGTGTGAAAAAAAAATATGTGAATATATTTGGACAAATTTTCAATTATGTTCTCAATTTACAGCACGAGCAGCTTAATACAACAGAATTACAGAAACCTGGAATGTCCGATTAATCTAGGGCAGAGGTGGGCAAGCTTTTTGATTCGTGGGCCACATTGGGTTCTAATATTTGACAAAGGAGTCGTAACAGGAGCAGATGGTTGCCATGCTTTGGTTGCTAGGTTTGCTAGGTTTTGAAATCTAACGTCCTTGTTTACATGCGTGTATTGCCCCTGATGGCTTTCCATATCCGTGTGCACTGTTTATTTTGACAACGTGCACATCCCGAAGACACAGATTTTAATGGGAAGAATGTTGTTGTTTTCTCAACATAGCGAAATATCTAGAGTGTGCCATCTAGTGAGGAAACATCATAATTGCAGAGGAAATAAAACATTAACAAGGTTCATTTATTTGATTTTTTCCTAGTTTGGCGGGCCGAATTAAAACGTTTTGCAGGCCGGAGTTTGCCCATGCTGATCTAGTTATGTTACTTTTGGATAAATCATTAAGGTATGTTTTGTTTCCAGTTGCACATCTCGACCCCACCTTAAGCAAGCAACAAAAAAAAAACATTTTTCTTATTGAGATTGAGTTATAGTCAATCTGCATTTGTCTACAAGTAAAAGGTTGCCACCAAAAGCAAGCTCTTCTTAAAAAATATTAGCCTTTTCTTTTGAACTTAGCGCATGTAGAGAAACGGAAAGGAGCTTATTTATTTCGGAGGTACTTATTCTATTTGTAAAATAGGTGGTAATTTGTCTTGTCCCTCAAAAGAGGGGCTTTTCAATATGTTCCACCAGAAAAACATCTTAAGATTGAATTTCAGCTCTCAGACCATCTGACGGTGACTCAGGATCACAGTGAAATAATTTAAATAATTGGTTTTAGAAAGTTGAAGACTTGTGAAACTCTTTGAGAGTGAATGTATGTGTGGATGTTAGACCACTAGGAAAACAACTTGGAATAATATGTTGGGGAAACGTGAAAAAAATGAGGATTTTTTTGTTTAGAATTCTTAAAAGCAAATGTTTTTAATATCAGAACGCAACTGTAACATCTTTATCTCCCAGAGCCACAAAGAATATGGACAATAAACTGAGTAATCCATGGACGGCATAAAACTTAATGAACAGGATTTAGCTTTCCAGCATTACTCTGCATATTTCACTGAGTTTTTCTCTTTATCTGACTCTGTCATATGTTTCCTTTTCCTTTCAACTTGCCCTGTCTCTGGTATGTGTGCTACAAGGGTTAGGAAGATGCTTGGTGCCCTCATTTCTTTTTCCTTTTGCTCTGTTAACCTTGCTTTTGCTTTTTTCTTCCCATTTCAATTTTACCTCATAAACTTTTTTTTTTCTTTGGGTGTAAGCCTCTCTCTCACACACGCACAGACACACTCACAATGTGCAAGCTCATACAAAACATCTACACCCACACAGATGAATAATAAAAGCCTACTGCTGAATATAAGAATATTGAGAGCCTAAAGGCAAATGTGATTTAGATGTGAAGAACTCTATATCTCACTTTTACACTCTTTCTGTCTCACACTTTTCATCGGGTGTGATTGTCGCTACCTTTTCCTTCTCGTTGCATCTCTGTTTTTCTGTGCTGTAGAAATTTTCTTCCAACTTTTCTTTCACAGACCTACATTTACTTTTTGTCTTTTCTTATTTCTCCAAGAATGCATGATTGTGTGTCCATCACTGACACACCTGAAAAGAAGATTTTGTAGAGGAGTGTGTGAGACCCTTGCATGAAGTTTGGCTGCTCGTTCTGACGAGTCATTGTGCAAATCACTCTGCAGATAATCTTTTCATTTCACTCTGTCGATCTCACCTTGTGTTCCAATTTTTTACTTTGTTCAAAGCAGACACGAAAATCCATAGTAACCAATGAATTCAAAAGAATTGAAAAGGGTGGAAAAAAAGAGGAAGACAATCTTACTTTCCAGCAGTCTTTGGCAGTAAAAAGATTGTTGGACTTTAGACTAGGTGTAACCAATTAGATGAATAGTAGAACCGACGTAGCCCAATTAATTTTACTGGCGGAAGAAAAAAAAATAGATTAATTATTTACAATTGAATTACTTAAACCCAGCTATCAGTTTAGACACGCCGTTCAATGGTTTAGGATGTAATTGCCCAGGCTTAAAGGCATCATTTCTGCCAAATGACTTCTTTCATGAAACAGTGTATTCTGATTTTAATTGAAAGAAAAATGATCTTGGCCAGAGCACCTCCATTAGTAGTGGTCCAAATTTAATGCTGCCTGTTTTGCGGTTCTTTTTTTTTTTTTCTAAAGAAAGGCCTTTTGGCTTAAATCTTTCCAAGATGTTCGATAATCTGTTAATCTGTAAGTTAAGACTGTTTAAATCATTCGCCAAGTGTCGTTTTTACTGAAACAATTTCAGTAAACTCAGAGCATTCTTCATGTTAGATCCTTTTAGTGAAACACCCCCCCCGGATAAAAAACAAAACGTTAGAACAGGTCTGCAGATGGTCTTTGGGCTGATGGAAATAGGCAGTAGCTGGGAGAACAATGACGGCCACAGGACAGGGAAGCCGGAAGTAAGACAAGAGCAATGTGGATTTATCAAGCACCAAATAAAATCCCTATGAAGCTGTCCCTTCATGAAAAATATATAAACAAAAATAAACAAAAAGTATATCAATCGTTAGTGCTATGTTTGTGCTGTAAAAAAATTCGTTTGTGCTACTTTATTTTTTTTTATTGTTTTAAGAAATACGATTTGAACGATGACGTCATACAGCCCCTCTTTCCGACTAAAAATACGAGAAAACTCCTAAAAATGGTGTCAATTGTTTGAGCTGGAAAAATGTTTGTGCAATTTTAGGTTTTTATTTTATTTTAAGAAATACGATTTGAAGGTATACATCCCTATTTCCGGCGATTAGGCGGCGCCATTTTCGAAATGAAGCATGTGAAAAAAACAAAACAAAACAAAAAAAACCCCAATTTCTATCCACTGTTAACTAGTGTATGATATGGGCATACGGACTCATAGCTTCATGGTAAGAAGACTGACTTTATTATCGGAGCTGGCCAATAAAAGCCATGTAGTTAGTATGATCGAATACAGTGACTTAATCACACTAATGAAGTCATTAACGTTAAGTATCATTCATTTTCTACATTGCTTTGTTAAATTCAGGGTCGTAGAAAGTTAACCTCATGAATCAAATGCTTTTATTAACATGCTTTAAAGAAAAGTTATAAAGCTTGAACTCAAACACACGCATAACCAACAATCATTTGGTCTCCCATTTTATTAGAGGGGGAATTTAATTTTCTGTTTGTGTCTTCCTTCAGGTTTGAAAACACTGCTGAAATACCAATACCGGTGTGATCTGTATTCATATCTACGTGCTTTAATACTACCTCACACTACTAGGATTTATGTGTCCAAAGGTTGATGATCTGGCATATTCTTTATTGATCATCTAGTCATTTCATATCCTAAATAATCTTGTGACATCTTAAAAGAGCCACAAGAGCTCAGGGTAGGTATTCAAATGGTAAACTGAAAATCAGACTGGGCTCTTTATTCCAAGTCAGATCACTAA
Organism: Neostethus bicornis; assembly: GCA_902685375.1. Taxonomy (NCBI): domain Eukaryota; kingdom Metazoa; phylum Chordata; class Actinopteri; order Atheriniformes; family Phallostethidae; genus Neostethus; species Neostethus bicornis. The sequence goes on from LR738543.1 coordinate 28,722,454, forward strand.
TATTTCCCTGTGTTGCTCGTAAAAATATAGAGTACACTGGCTTGAGATGAATAAAATACTTCTCTAGACTGTCAACTGCACATACTGAACAATCTAAACCTTAATATGGTTTGTATTTAAAATCAGAACGGGTCTAGACCGGTCCCATGGATGTCATCGAATATATCAAACATAAACAAAATCAGTCAAGATGCTAAATCTGGTTAAGTTTTTAAAAATCAATCCATCCAATAAAATTCAATTTTATTGAGAATTTGGCATATTCATTCCAACGTTCCTGCCCTCACTTGTGGTCACCAGCTGTGGGTGTTGACCGAAAGAACGAGATTGTGGATAAACGCGTTGAAATGAGCTTCTTCCGCAGAGTGGCTGGTCTCTCACTCAGAGATAGAGTAAGGCGCTCTGCTATCTGGGAGGGGGTTGGAGTAGAGCTGTTCCTCCTCCGGGTCGAGAGAAGCCAGATTGGGTGGTTCGGGCATCTGGTTAGAATGCCTCCCTAACGCTTCGCTGGTGAGGTGGTTCAGGCATGTCCCACCAGGAGGAGACCGAGAGACACACCCCAGACCTGCTGGAGAGACTATGTCTCACACCTGGCTGGAGAATGCTTCCGGATCCTTCCAGGTCAGCAGGAGGATATAGCAAGGGTGGCAGATGCCTGGGTTTCCTGTCTCAGGCTGTTGCCCCCGCATCCCAGCCCCAGATAAGCAGAAGACAACAGGACGGAGCTTTTTTTTTTTTCCCAATGCCGTAGGCATTTTAAGATCTTGAGATGTTGTTTCTTACAAATAATTGTGTTATTAACAACATCTAATAATAATCTTTCCAGGTTTGATGTGTGCAGCACCACATCCAGTGTTTTACTACTAACTTAACCGTCAACTCAAAGACAAAAAAAAAACATATTTTTTATAAATAATGTGCCTAAAAGTACAATTTACTTTACTTTGGTGGTTTCACTGTAACTTTGAAGGACACAAATTTGTTCCAACAAAATAGAAATCTTGAATAAAATAAGAAACAATGAAGACATAATTTAAAGAAGGCTGAAATTTCACTTTTAATCTTAAAAGGATTATTACATTGATCTGTCCTAATCAGGAGCGAATCAAGGATTTTCCAAAGGGGGTGAGGGTCATTTACAAAGCCAGTATAGGAGAAGCTAGGGGCATATCCCCAGAACATTTTGAAAAATAAGAGTCCTTTTTCTGCACACCGCTGGCCCTGCAAGGGGATAGCTTGACTAGTTCCCTTTCTTTTCTTTTTTTTTTTTTTTTTTTTTTGTGAAGCAAAGATAAAGGGGCGGCGGGCGTGCGCCTCCACGGTCCATGTGGATCCGCCCCTACTAATGGCTAAATAATGCCTTAACAATTTAGTGCATGTGAAATTTGTTATCTGAGTTTACATATGGAACGACCCAATGTGATTTGCTTTCAAAATTGACGGATAACTAAAATCCCTATAATTATTTCAGATAATTTTTTATTACATTCTTTCTCTTTGACTGTAATTTTTTGTAGTTACTGTATAAACTAAAACCCACATTTTTTTTTGTCACTTTTACCGACGCTTAAAATTAAACAATACACATGCCTAAACAAAATGCATTTAAATTAAAACTTGAAAATTACACACTCATAAATGAAGGTTGTTTCATCGACCCGAAAGCAAAAAGAAAGGTCAAAGATAAGTGGATCATTTTCACAGCAGGAAGAGTGTCTAATAGAAATTATCATAAAATTATAAGGGACACACCTGGACTGCCGAGGCTCTGATTCCTTTATGAAGGCCTAATTTGGTTTTAAATTTCCTTCTCATGTGCGTTTTCTGTCAGAGCACACACCTGCACATTGAAAGGTTTTTAGTGGCAGAATTAAAGCAACCTGAAGTTAAACATGCTACAGGATTTTTTTTCTCCTCTTCCCTGTATGACACAGTGGGTGGCACAGTGGCCTCACTGCAAGTTTTTTTTTGGTCAGCAGAACGTCTTTTTTGTCATTCGAAGTTATTCAGCAACAAACAAAAAGCACTAATAATTCATAAAAAGACTAAGTTGTGTTTAAAAGTGTAATACAACTCATTGATGTGGACTCTTGAAAAAATAAATTTACTGTAAAAAAAGGGACTGCTGATCAATTCCATCTGAATCAAACAGCAGATTTATTTTCTATTCTTTTGTTTGCAATAAACAAAAACATTGTCGGACTGAACCAGCCATTTTTTTTGAGGTTTTCTTTGGAAAAAACCTTTATTGATGTGTTAAAATTTTACCTGGAAATGGCACATTTATGAAAAAAAGGAGTAAAAAAAGTTTACTTACAGTTTTATTAGGCGGTGGCAGTGGCTCAGTGGTAGAGCGTTCTCTCTCGGAAGTTCACGGGTTTCGATTCCCACTGAGTTCATGTCTAGGGTCCTTGGACAAGACACCTAACCCACTGTTTCTTCCACCATTGACGCAATTGTGGCAGCCTGCTGCGGTGTAATGCAGCACATAAATTTCCCCGGCGAGGGATCAAAAAGCATTAATTATTATTAAAAAAAAAGTGCAATTTGGATGTCTCCGTGTAAAAATTTTTTCAAATGCGTTGGCCTATTCATGCTTAAGATCAACTGAAGTAACATCCCGGTGAATTAAAAACCTCACTATAATATTGTTATTGGTATTGAACCAGTTTTGGGAAAAGACTGGGCGTGCATAAAACCATGAACGTAAAGTCACTTAAAAATAGTCAAACCCACTACTGGATCAGACGAAGTTATTTTTAAAGTTTGTAATTGTGAAATATTTTCAGTGAATAAATGTTTTTGCTAAGTTTTTTAATCGTTTATCTATTTTTTTAATACATTCTACATGACCTCTTTTGACTGTTTTGCAGCCTGTGCTGTTTTGTCAGCCAAAAGAGATTTACCAGTCATGACCCATGACCGCTGTTTCTATTGGAATGTCTCAGCAAAAAAATTCTACATATACAGTGTATAGATATATGGTTGACCACAGACATGCACATCCCACACACCCTGCACATTCCCATCCACATTTTCCTCTGCAAAACACATTTTACAGAGCAGTGCTTACCGTTACCTACCCTCCGAACCCATTTTGCTTTGCAGCATTTTAACAAACGTTCAGCAGATTGCTGATTTTATGGATTTGAATTCCCATCGAGTGTTGACCATAGAATACCGTGATGTGTGTAGTTCTTGGAGTGTAGATTTGAGTTTCTCTCTGGGAGAACGCACTGTGAAAATCTTATTTTAGATTAGAAATGATTTGCATCGTCACGTTTAGTTTGATGAATCTGCATGTTTGTGAATCACCTTCACAGATTGAGATGCATTATTTGACAAAAATGGGAACTTTGACTATTTACGGTTAAAAACTTAGCATCCCGAGGGAAACGGAACTCTTTGATCAAAAGGAATATTTAATGTGACTTAAACATTAAAAATGATTACTGTGTGATGTGACAGAGGGACTCAGCAATAAACAGATTATCTCCTGGCTCTCAAGTTCCTCTTTAGTACTTTCTATTAGCTCAGTGGAAGTGTTGAGGTCAGTATTTTGCAGTTTTCTTCACTGTTAGCTGCTTTAATGGTGTCATTTCTTGATGCTGCTGGCAGCTGTTTTCAAAGAAAAAAACCTTTTAGCGCTTCACCAATAAGATTAGCAAATATCTGCTGAACAGAATGGAGGGAATGGTTTCTCACACCGAGACGTTTAGCTCACCTCGGGAGCAGGTGGCAAAAAAGAAGGGGTAGAAAAACAAAAACATTTAATCTGATAAACAAGAGCATTACTTTGGCTTGATGGTAACACTGCTGACAGATGTTTAATATCAATTTTGAGGGAAATTTTAGCTGCTTTTGAGTGACGAGCAAACAGCATTAGAGGCTTAAAAAACTCCCAAGAGCCTCATTTTTTTGGCGCATGTTCAAACGACTTTGAAATTATTTAACAATAATTTTAAACATTTTTATACACATAAGTTAGATCATTTAATGCAGCATATTGAGAGTTAGTGCCGCCACCTTATCATGGTGAGGAGTTCTGGCATCCAGGAGGAGCTCTGTGTCGAGCCGCTCCTCCTCCAGGTCAGGAGAAGCCAGATGGGGTGGTTCGGGCATCTGGTCAGGATGCCCTTTGAGCACCTCGCTGGTGAGGTGTTTCGGGCACGTCCCACCAGGAGGAGACCAAGAGGCAGACTCTGGACTTGCTGAAGAGACTATATCTCACAGCGGGCCGGGTAAGGCCCCAGATAAGCAGAAGACGACGGAATGAAGAATTAGTGCAGATTATTTGATTTTTAGACGTAAGAACAAGTAAAACGACTAAAAAAAAAAAAAACAAGCTTCAAAAATAGGCAACCATTATTTTATGGTTTGTGTGACTTCTTAAAAGTAATTTTTTCAAAGACAATATAGTTTGGTAATACATTCTGTGGGTGGACATTTTAAATCAAACCTGACAAAATGGGCATGCCAACGACAGAAAAAAATTGTTCATATCTTGTCAAACCATTTTTTTAATCTCATAGGATGTCAAACTGCATTTACACTGCGCAGGTCACTGAGCGATATCTAAAAAAAAAAGATTACCACTCCAACTTTTCTGTTTGCGATGGAGGCTTTGACACTTGAGGTTCTGCACAATCTGCATGAATCTTGTTCTTCCTGAATGCAGTGGTAAGTTTGGTAATGAGCTGTCATTGCTGCGGTCTTCCATGTTGTAGAACCTCCCCCCCAGTGCATTGGCGTCACTGTAGTGACAGCAGCCCACCAAACCCCTAAACAAACAGGCTCGGGCTGCTCTACAGAGAGTGTTGAACCAAATACAAATAATGGAATGACAAAATATCAGCCATAGCCTAAAAGCAACAATGTCCACTGAGACCGAAATATCTACCCGTATTTTTTTTTTTTTTCTAAAACATTATGATGGATGTTCAGTCGGAACTTCACACAGTCAGCAAAGCAGCAGGTCAAAGATACTTGCTAGTTTCGATCTTTTCAGAGAGTAAACTTATTGAACTGAGGTTCACAAGTTGATTCGTAGCAGAAGCAGAAGAGTTGATTTCTTTATCAAACGTATATTTATCTGATTAAATCGGATATAAAAATGTCACCTGCACATAAACAAGTTCACAACAACTTCTCTCTTTCTTCTCTTTTCTGTCTCGCTTTTCATATTTCCTTTTTGCATTTTTCATTGACAAATTGAAATTGAGGCGTTAGATGGATCCGGTTTGGTGACCTCAGGATCAGATCTCTGCTTTTTGCGGATGATGTGGTCCTGTTGACCCCATTGGACCGTGATCTCCAGCTCTCTCTGGATCGATTTGCTGCCAAGTGTGAAGTGGCTGGGATGGGAATTAGCGCCTCCAAATCCGAGACCGTGGTCCTCACCCGGAAAAGGGTTGAATGCCCCCAGCGGGTCACGGACAGGGCCTTACCCCAAGTGGAGGAGTTTAAGTATCGCGAGGTCTTGTTCACGAGTGGGGGGAAGGATGGAGCGGGAGATCGACAGGCGGATCGGTGCGGCATCAGCAATAACTAGGACGCTGCATCGGACGCTGGTAAAGATAGAGCTCTGCCATCGAGGAGGAGCTTGGTGTCGAGCCGCTCCTCCCCAAGGTCGAGAAGAGCCAGATGGGGTGGTTCAGGCATCTGGTTAGGATGCCCCCGAGCACCTCGCTGGTAAGGTTTTTCGGGCACGTTCCCCCGGGAGGAGACCAAGAGGCAGACCCCGGACCCGCTGGAGAGACTATGTCTCACAGCTGGCCGGGAAACGACTCGGGATCCTACCGGGTGAGCTGTAAGATGCAACTGGGGTGAGAGAAGCCTGGGCTTCCCGCTGAGGCTGTTGCCCGCGCTACATGGCCCCAGATAAGTGGAAGACAATGGAACGGAACTTTAGACACATTCCTACACAATATATGGATCCGGTCAAAGCCGAGGAGTATTATTACATGATCGCATCATCAGGGTCATTAGACTGATTGATTAAGGACTCCAGCTGACTGTTTGACCTCTCATACTCTCGTACACACATTCACACGTGTTAGTCCTGTGTTGTTATGTTGACACAAATATTAAAAGTAAACCCTATAGCATCTATAGGATGACAATCTGGTCATAATTTAGTTAAGTGAACAAATCTCATTTCCCTTGCTGCTGATAGCAGCACTTTCGGGCTCTGACCCAGCGTTGCAGAGAATCCAGCTTTATGGGGATCATCCAGAGCTTTGGAAGTCTGAAAAGAAAAAGGCTGCAGAAAGAAAGAACTCATTTTACATTTGACTGGAAATAAAACATACATTTTAAGCAAAGCTTCTAATTTGAAGATGGAACAGTTATCATGGGGGTGTCACTAATTAGAGCAGAAAATAAGCTATTATTTCCCAGTAGGGATGAAGTATCAAGTGGCACTACATAAAACATGTATTAAATAGGTGCTGCAAAGAAATTGTCAAATAAGATATCAGATGATAATGTTAGAGTGATGAGTGCAGAAACTAACAAGGTGTTGAATATACGTTTTCACATATAAGTGCAAATGATGACGTCAGAATTTAACGCTCAATGCAGTTATTTCATTTTGATATCTCACCAGATTGGACTTTATTTGAATGTTTTCTTTATAAGCCTCTGAAAATGATTCCATGGACAGAAAAACAATATCTCTGTTTGAATTGTTCTGATCCGTCGTCTTCCGCTTATCTGGGGTTGGGTCGCGGGGGCAACTGCCTCAGACGGGAAGCCCAGGCTTCTCTCACCCGAGGTGCATCCTCCAGCTCACATGGCCCCGAACTCCTCACCAGATTTCTGAGTGAGAGCCCAACCACCCTGCAGAGGAAGATAATTTAAGCCGCTTGCATCCGCGATCTCATTCTTTCGGTCACCACCCACAACTGATGACCATAGGTGAGGGTTGGAACGTTGATCGACTTGTAAATCGATTAAATTACTTTTATTTTTTTTAATAATGTGATTGTTCTTATGGGCCAGTTGATTCCATTTTTTAAGATAGAGAAACATACCCATTTGATATTTGAACTTGTATCAACACAGAAAATTAGCCAATGTGCAAGTTTCTATTATTCATTTTTTTATTCTTTTAATACCACTTAAATTTGCTTTAACTGCTTGAATTTCATTTTTTAGAGATGTTCAAAAAATGAAAAATTCCAGACTCTGTAGAATATTAAAAACCTCTACCAATAAATTTTGTATGATAAGCAAAAACTCAGACTTCCTGGTTTTGGCGATGCATAAATGTGTCTGCAAAATGTGCACATTTAAAGCCTGTGCATGTGTAAATAAGATGTTTCTTCTTCTGAATGGCTTAGCGTTAACACGGTTGCGAAAGTCGCCAGAGCCTATCGAGGCAAGGTGCACCCAGAACAGGTCGCCAATCTCTTTCGTGATCACACACACACGCAATCCTACGGGCAATTTTATTGCTACCAATCAACCTAACACATGTTTTTGTAGGATGGGAGCAAACCTGCGCATACATGGGAAGAACATGCAAACCCCACATAGAAAAGGCAGTGTTTCAAGGCACTTCCCGTGTGTTTCTTGAGGATTTTTTTTTTGTCAACACTCTTAACACATAAAGAAAAAAAAAAAAAGACCCACTGACTTTATAAATTGACACACAGAAAGTATTCTGTGCTAAATTAGCTGGCATGAGTAATTGGGCCATAAACTATTACGTTTTTTTTTCTTTTGCGTTATTGAGTATTTGTATTAGCGAATGTATCCTGGATACAAACAGCCAAAAACAACTGTCTTGCAAACTGTCCACAAATATATTAACGAGAATAAAAAGTGTTTCTATGTGAAAACAAGCAGCTTGACATGACATATTTGCATGTAAATGAAAAGATTTGAATTTTATTATTAAAATTGTAGCTCGTATTAAAAAGATACACTTTATCCCTCGAGGGCTTTACAAGCAACGTAATGTGAACAACGTACAGTAAATACCACGGCCTCCCCGATTTGAAATAAGCACATTAAGTACCACTTGCTAAGATTGCATGCGGTATTTGCTGACAGTCGTTAATTTAGCACATCGAAAGAATGTTCATAAAAACACTTTTGTCAAAATCAGTGTATGAAAATGCCCAGTTGATAGAAACTATTTACCTAATAACCAGTATTTTTTTTCTTGATAGTTTTAAGTGTGGGTTTACACATAAGTACCAGGATAAGCAATAAGAAAAACTATTGATTTTTCCTCTATTTACTTATGAAACAACAGTTTTTCTGATGCTGCTGAAGGTTGTTGTTCCAACTATAAGTAAAAACTGACAGAACCAGCTGTTAGACTTTCTAGCTTCACACTGAGGTCAGAATGTGGAGGGAAGGTGATTCCTCCTGAGTTGGAGTTTACGCCTGCTTCAGAATGAACAGTTCTGACACGGTAGTAATGAAGCAGACCCGGTGCTGTGCTTTTTTTTTTTTTTTTAACAGAAATGGCATTCATCAATGAGGATAAGAGACAAAAAAAATGAACATAATCAAGAACCAAACAGTTTGTCACTACTAAGTTTTTCTGTTACAATCGATTAAGATTACCAATGCATCTCGCTTTCTTTCTCAATTCATCTTACTGACTCCCTTTTTTTTTTCCGTTCCGTCGGGTCCACCGGGTCGCAGGGACAACAGCCTCAGATGGGAAGCCCAGGCTTCTCTCACCCCAGCTGCATTTTCTAGCTCACCCAGAAAGATCCCGAGTCGTTCCCTAGCCAGCTGTGAGACATAGTCTCTCCAGCGGGTCCGGGGTCTGCCTCGTGTTCACCTCCCGGTGGGACAAACCTGAAACACCTGACTAGCGAGGCGCTCAAGTGGCATCCTGATCAGATGGTTGAACCACCCCATCTGGCTCCTCTCAAACTGGAGGAGGAGCGGTTCAACACCGAGCTCCTCCTGAATGGCAGAGCTTTTCACCGATCTCTGAGTGAGAGCCCAGCCACCCTGTGGGGGAAGCTCATTTCGGCCGCTTGTATCCGCAATCTCATTCTTTCGGTCACCAGCTAGGTGAAAATAATAAAAATAAAACAAGTTATTGCAAATTTTTCCTCCAAATACCAGAGAGGAGCCATTGCTTCTCTGCACGGACAAGAGTAGCCACATGGAGATATTAGGGCATCTATTCAGGATGCCTCTTGAACGCTTCGCTAACGATGGGTTTTTAGGTACTTTAACCGAGGGAAGATCCAAAAGCAGACCCCGGACCTGCTGGAGAGACTATGTCTCACAGCAGGACATGTAAACCCCCTTAGGATCTTTGCGGGTGAGCTGGAGGATACAATCGGGGTGAGAGAAGCATGGCTTTACCTTCTGAGGCTGTTGCCCCTGCAACCTGGCCATCAGAAAAATTAATTATCGGTAAAAAAAATTCTTAAGCTGCATGAATGCTAATTCCTAGACTTGAAGTAATAAATTCAGAAACTCCTTCTCTGCAAGAAAAAAATTCTAAAAAATAATGCTAAAAATGCAAATTATCAAAACACAAAAGAAAAAAAATCTAATTGAATTCCACTTCAAAATAAAAACCAAGGATTGTTGAAGCTTAAATGTTTGAAGAATTCATAAAATTCTCTTATTTAATTCTGCTATTCATTTTTAAAGGCTCCATGAAATGGTTTTAACACAGCTGTTTCACAGCAGAATGAAACATTTTTCCTCCAAACACTTGAAAATTGAACAGATTTAGTGTGTATTAATGCCTCTGATTTATTTCTGATAAGGATATGGAGCTCGATCCAGAAAGACTCTTAAATCATCTTAAAATGTGGCAGAAACTGTGAGATTTTAACACCATTTTAGTTTGTCAGCACCTTTAATCATTTTTACGCCTCATTATTTGCTTCCAAATTCAATGCCAGGCCAAAAATATGAGAGAAAATAGAGACGTAGTTTCAGGGGTTGTTTGATTTAGGAAGTCTATTTTTTCTTTCTCACATTTAATTGACTGAACTTTCCGTTCCGTTCCGTCATCTTCCGCTCATCCGGGGCCGGGTCGCGGGGGCAACAGCCTCAAACGGGAAGCCCAGGCTTCTCTCACCCCGGCTGCATCCTCCAGCTCACCCGGAAGGATCCCAAGTCTTTGGAGCCAGGCCCAAGGGTGGGGCACAAGAGCGAGCGCCTGATGGCTGGGCTTTTACACATGGGGCCAGGCTCAGCCCGAACAGGGGACATGGGCCGCTCTTCCTGCGGATTAACCACCTGGAGGAGGGGCTATAGGTGTCGGGTGAAGGAGGAGATGGGTGGCAGCCAACGACAGGGACCCTGGTGGTCAGATCCGCGGCTGCATAAGCTAGCTTTAGGGACTGAACTTTTTTTTTTTTTTTAACTTTATTTGCATTTCAAGGGTAATCGTTTTAAAATGCCATCTTATGGTGTCTTACTCCCAGTAATTATTCTCTGGGGAACACAGACATTTTTTTCATGCATTGTTTTGAATATTTAGATTCCATTTATTATTGCAGAAACCTCGTTTTATCCCGAGTCCATAAACACCCGAAAACAAACTGCAATTGCACTTGCTTAAGTAGTTTGACAGTGGGCTGACAGAGTGCGCAAACGGCGGCAATGAAGAGAAATGCAGACAGAGAGAGGTTGTGGTATTTGTTCTTTGTGTGATAAATATAGCAGGTGAGTGGGTGGAATAAAAACAGCCCAACACTCTAGCAGAATAACAGAGGAGACACAAGAGATAGATATAATGACACCAGGAGAGATGCAATATGACATCCCAGATAATAATAGTCAGGAAGAAACGTAATGACACTTAGGAGCGACGCAATGAGGCTAATACAGAGATAATTGTGATGAAAAGGTAATGCAGGAAGAGAAAGTGGGATGAAGGAGTGAAAAATGGGGAAATAAGAGAGAGAAGAGGGATTGTGTCAAAGCTGAAAAAAAGAGATGAAAAGAAAGGATACATGAAGAGAAAAGTCGATGCTGGTGTGATTAAAGAGTACACAGATGGACAGAAGGTTGGATAGAGAAAGAAACGATGTGGGGTGATGCATGAAGATGGAGGGCTGCACAGACAAACATAATGTGGGAGAGAGGCACAACGATTCTGACACGGAGATAATGAAAACAAGAGTGTATGCGTGAGTGTATGTGTGTGTTGTGCGTGGGGTAGGGATGGCAGAGGAAGGCGAATGCGAGAAAGCAACATGGGGAGAAAAAAAATAGGGATACCAGAAAAAAGAGAGAGCAGAATCTTCTCTCCTCCCATCTTTTCCTCACTTTTTCATTGCCAGTATTGAATCACTGCAGTCAATAGTTCTACACAGCGTAACTTGGAAAGATGCATTTGATTTGTGGCCCAGCACACTGTGGGAAGAAGAGGCCAGCATTTGATTTATGAACCAGGGACCTTGTGGTCAGGTTCTGTCAGAGTGTTCTGAATCTATGCAGCGTCTCACCGTCCAGAATTCAACAGTCTGGTTGATTGTTATGTAGATACATGCATTGACCTAATCCATTACCAAACCTGCAGGAAATGTTGAGGTCTTTTGGAAAAATACATTTTTCAGTATACTGTCGAGGGACCCGAGGAAGGATTTGAATTGCTTTAACTTGAATTTTAGCCAAAGGCAAAGCCCTTTTGGGATTTTTAATCTAAATGTAGAATTTCTTTAGAATTACCAAGATTGTCCGCTGCTTTTTGCTGACTCAAGCCAACTGGAAAAGAATGTTCATTCTTGGAAAAGTAGGACAAAGTGTGAAGAAAGTGTTTGCTATGTTCTTGGAAAGACTGGCATAGAGTTTGTTAGGCTTTGTGTTTGTACATGGGTTTGAGGATATAGTGTGCATGTGCGAATGACAGCATGCTTTTATCTCCTTGTGTCTGGAGTGGCTATTACACACTTTGCATTTCCACCAAGCGTCTGTTGGTTCTGGTTTGGAAATCAGATCTTTTCTCAGCATCAGTGCTTTAGATTCATATTTCTTTGTTACTGCCCTCTGTCTTTCTAAACAGGGTAAGTACCAGGATTTGCTATACTGGAGCAAAACAAAATTAAAAAAATGAAATGGTAGTTGAGTATACCTGAAAATACAAAGGTATTGTAACATAACTCATCACTTTCTAACCAGAAAAGTCATGAGGAGAACAAATGTCGACTATTTGCTTGTTTATTGACTTTGTGGTCTTCTTTTGAATTCAGCTAAATTGTGCATTTGTACCAAAACAACACCCGTTGTCGAAAGCTCTGGACATTGGTCAGTTTAAGCATAAAGTCTATTAGGACTATTTTGGTATGGCAGTTCCCACTCCTTGACTGACTGAGAGTCTCTGGTAACAAGTGACTAATGAATGTTTACCTTGCCAAACCAGTTTCCAGGACGTCTTGACTTGTTTCGGCCACCCATAAAAGATTGGTCTGACAGGTTGGTTAATGAGGAAAATAATAAATTTGGTGAGGTGGCATTCATTCTGAATCCACAATAACTCATTTTATTTTCTAAATATAAGCTGGGGCAGCATGGTGGTGCACTGGTTAGCACAGTGGCCAAACAGCAAAAAGGTTGGGTGTTCGAGTCCCGGATTGAACGAGGCTTGAAAAACTAGCCTTTCTGTGTGGAGTTGGCATGTTCTCCCCATGTATGTGTGCTTTTTTTCTGGTTTTCTACAACCCTCTGAAAACACATGTTAGGTTGATTGGCCACTGCTAAATTGCCTCTTGGAATGAGTGTGTGGCCCTGTGACAGACTGGTGACCTGTTCAGAGGGTACCCTGCCTCTCGCCTTAAATCAGCCGGAATAGGCTCCAGCACCCCCCGCAACCTGTCTAAGATAAGCAGTTCAGAAGACTAAAAAAAATGTGTCTAAATACTGTATACTCTTAAAACTTCTTGTGGCGTCAGTTTTTTGTGGCTGACTTTAACAGTTTATGCTTTTTTTTATCTGATAAGATTTAATATTTGAATTTAAAAATCCCCAACATGTATTATTTTTAAACTGTTTATTAAATTTTTTTGCATGAACTAATTTCTTAAATTAATCTTGAGAAAAGGAAACAACGTAAGCAAAATAAATGAAAAAGAGAGAGAGAGGAAAGAAAAAAAAGACTGTTTCTGTCAAGAGGCTAACTGAAGGACTATTTGAAATCCCCAACGTGTAGGGATACAATATGGCTCGATGCAAGTGTCTGCAGAATTCTTTCCATCCCATCTGCTCAAGAAAAGGTATCGTGGGATCAAGCAGTGAAAGACATGACAGACGGAAAGAGAGACAACAGAAGATGAAATGAGAGACAGACAAAAACAGCTGAGGGGGAGAGGTGAATTGGGTTGGAAAGACAGCAAAGAACAATCCAAAATTAATCTGGACACTCCAGATGGTTTGAAGTATGTGCATGTGCGCATGAGAGCCTAAGAGTGTGTGTGTTTTGCCGTTTGTGCCAGCTTGTCCACTTGAGCATGTGTATAGGTATTTACATGGTTTTGTGTGTTTGTGTTACTTCCATCAAACAGAAACATCTGTTCTCCTCATAGTTAGCAAGTTTTGTTCTCACTTTGAAAACCAGCTAAAAGAACTTCTCACCTGCCTAAAAAAACAAAACCTTTTGTCTAGTTCAGGTATGGGAAAACTACGGCCCATGGGCCACATGCGGCTCTTTAAGCGGTTTGATCCAGCCCGCTGAACTTGAAAAATTTAAATAAATAAACCTTGGTAATGTTTTATTTGCCTTCAATTCTGATGTTTCCTCACTAGATGGCGTACTCTAGATATATTGGCTTTGTTGAGAAAACAACAACACTGCTCCGATTAAAATGTGTGTCTCTGTGATGCGCACGCTGTCAAACAGTGTGCACAAATATGGAAAGCCATTGGGCCCAATGCCCACACGTAAACATGTGTGGTAGATGTTAAAACAAGCAAAATGTTACATCAAGCACTTAGATTTCAAACCTAGGGCTGCTAAATGCACATTTTTCAGCACTATCGCATTAGATTTCAGACCTAGCGCCGCTAGATTTGAAATTTAACGCTCTTGATGTAACAATTAGCGCGCTTGTTTAAAATCTAGTGCGCCATTCTATTGGTCTAGTCTGGCAGTTAACAAAGCATCCCATCCATCTGCTCCTGTTCCGGTCCCCTGGTCAAATGTTAGAACTCAATGTGGCCTGCGAACCAAAAAGTTTGCCCACCCCTCGTCTAGTTTCTACATGAATGCATGGACGCAGTGCCTTAGCCATCCATATATGCAGATGTACAGTATATACATGCATACTGTATTTGAACATGATATACGTATATAAACTGACATTGTGGCTGATTGAGAGATATGTTTATTACTTGTAGTAATTCGGTGACTGAATTGCAATCTTGTTAAAAGTTCTGTCGATAGAGTACCAGAAAAATGTGTGTGTCCGTTTAAAGAACAATACATTCACTGTGACCTAAAGTTAATAGATCAATAGCTTTTGTTATCTGAGAAACTATTACTGCCGACTTTCACTTTAGCCACAGTCACACACAAGTTTCACATCCACTGTTCTATATTTAGTTCAGAGGTGGACGATGTGAAGTTTTCTCAAAGAGTGTTGCAGAAACAATAAGATGAAGAAAAGTGAAGTTGAGGATGGACGATGGTGTGTTAAAAAAAACAAAAAAACACACATGCTTGAGGCAGGTCAGTGAGTGGTAAGTTAGTTTTCCCATGCAAATTCCCCATAACATTTATGTGGACATTATTTTAATAGTTACGTCATTAATTGTTCCATTAAGTCCCTAAAGTTCCCATATTTGCTTTCAAATGCAAAAATCTCCAAGATTAATTTTTTTTTGTCAAGTATACAATTATACTATAAAATTCTGCTAAATTCTTTTGTTGACTGAAGAGATAAGTTTTGCATGGTCGCTAAAAAAACAACTTATAAAAGTTCTTTAATTGGCATAAATTATTGAATTATTAAGTAGTACATAATCAATTATTAATTAACCTACATTAAAGAAGGGTATTGTGCCTCCATTGGGGATTAATTCTCATGTCATAGCATGTTTATAGACTTGGTGCCAGAAATGTAACATGCACCGAAGACATAAAGACATCTATTCAGTTTCACTTGCGCAAAAACAATGCAGCCTAAAATCTTTGTGAAGCTGCAAACACATCAGGTTAGCAAAGCTAGCAATTTTTTTTAATAATATTTATTTTTTATTTTGGTGCATTTACATAAAAAATAGTACTCCCTGTCAGGACTGAGCGAGAGCAGAGAACATGTACTACAACACTTTTTGCATACACTAGAATGTAGGAGTGGCGGAGAACAAAATTCTTGGCCAAGAACCAAACCAATGTTCAAAAAGGTATCCAAATAGTGCAGTGGAGAGCTAAAAAAATGATGCTCAAACATGCATGCATAAACAGAAAACTACTTAAGTTATGTTTTTGATGTGTTAATAATGTTCAAACATGAGAAGCCTCCAAAAAGTTAATATAGCACAATGCCTCCGCCCTTTTCTCCAAATATACTTGTCATGTGAATGTCACATGACAAAGTTTTTTCAGAAAAAAATCTGCTCCAGCTGCTGCAGACTTATCCCCGGCACAGAATTAGTCTGCTGAATCTGTTTGTTTACTCTGTTTTTATGCTGTAGCCACAACAGATGGCCGGAGAGCTGATTGGACTTTTTATAACAGACTTATAGAAATTATAAACATTTTTTTTTTATCCCACGCCCTGCATTCACCATAACACCCACATCCTACAACTCTATTAGCCCTGATGTTCCTTTGAAATGAATCCAGATCTCATCGGTTCAGAAGATCTATAACTTCACTGTTGCATTCTTCTACCACATACCATAGCTTCCTACATTATTACTGCTACATCCCTCTTTCAGATCTTCCTTGCTATATTCTGCCAGCCACATCAAAACTCTTCAAACTCTTTCAAATCTAGATTCTGCACTTCTGGTGACTTTACCTGCAATTCAGCTTGCAAACTTTTTCTTTGTTGCTGTGCCATCTTTATTTTATTAATTAGGGAAATGCAGAAATTATGTTTCTAGCAAATAACATGCGATGGACCTAAACAATTTTTATTGAACAGTTTTGTCCTGGGGAACTCGGTGTCGAGCCGCTCCTCCTCCAGGTTGAGAGAAGCCAGATGGGGTAGTTTGGGCATCTGGTCAGGATTCCCCTCGAGCGCCTCGCTTGTGAGGTGTTTCGGGCACTTCCCTCTGGGAGGAGACAAAGAGGCAGATCCTGGACCTGCTGGAGAGACCTTGTTTCACAGTTGGCTGGGGAAGGACTTGGGATCCTGGGCTTCCCGTCTGAGGCTGTTGCCCCCACGACCCAGCCCCGGATAAGCGGAAGATGATGGAACGGCACGGAAATGTTTTGCCTGTTTTTGGATTGAGTCAGCTATGGTGACCAGAGTATTTCCTTGTATAACAAATTCTGGATTCCAGGCACATTTTCTCTATCTTCATTCTCCAAACAACTTGATCCATTTCTGGCTTGCGTGGGTTGCTAAAGGCTATCCCAACTGGCATCAAACCAGAGGCAGGGAACATTTTGAATGGTCCGCCAGTCTATTGAATGGGGAAAATATAGAATTCTGCCATATTTTTGTATTGTCTTATTGTTTGATGTCTGTAGAGATTAAACTTTTTATTTTTTTGTGTTGGGAATTGTCCCTCAGGGTCTTGGGAAGCACTCTTCACAAAAAACATCATTATTTTATCTTGAGGAAGATAGTGAAAGATCTTTGTATCCTCAAGAGGCTATTTTGTCAAACATTGAGGAGGTTTCCATGTCGCATTTCCGGTTCAGTTGTTGTACAGATAAACCCTGATGAATGTGTGTACCACTACTACCAATACTTTTTCTAGCAGTAGTTTGTATACTCTTGTTCTTCTTCTAGTCAACCAGTGTCATTTCTGTCAGAGTTGAAGATAAGGGGATTGTTTTTGCAACATTGCAAACTGACCGACCAATTCTCAGCACTCCGCTTCTTTGTCCATCACTAATACAAACCACAACTGCAGTGTCATCAGAGAATTTCTGCAGATGACAGGACTCAGAGTTGAATTGGAAGCCTGAGGTGTTCCGTGTGAAGAAAGTATGAGAGTACGATCCCTTGTGATGCCCCTTTCCTGCTGACCGACAGCACAAACTTCCAATCTCACAAACTGTGGACTATTTGTTAACTATCCCAGTTGTTTGTGAAGATATCCACATGGATTATATCTGGCTTTTTCCATAAAATTCGCTGACTGAATTGAATAAGAAACTCCTGACAAAACAAACATGATGTCCATTCTTCTTCTTCTTTCGGCATTTCCCTTTAGGGGTCGCCAGAGCAAGTCAGTTTCTTCCATCTAACCCTATCAGCTGCATCCTCTTTGGTCACACCAACTATCTTTATGTCTTCCTTCACTGCGTCCATGAACCTCCTCTTTGGCCTTACTCTAGGCCTCTTTCCTGGTGGTTCCAAATCCAGCATCCTTCTTCCTATGTACTCTCTCTCTCCACTCTGCACATGCTCAAACTATCTCAGTCTTGCCTCTCGAACTTTATCCCCAAAACCTCTAACATGTGCTGTTCCCCTGATGTATTCATTTCTAATCCTGACCATCCTGGTCACTCCCAGAGAGATCCTCAGCATCTTCATCTCTGTTGCCTCCATCTCTGCTTCCTGTCTTTTCTTCAGTGCTACTGTTTCTAGACCAAACAGCATGGCCGGTCTCACCACGGTTTTGTACATTTTCCCTTTCATTCTAGCTGAAACTCTTCTGTCACACATCACACATGATACTTTCCTCCACTCGTTCCAGCCTGCTTGAACACGCTTCTTCACCTCTTTTCCACACTCTCCATTGCTCTAGACTGTTGATCCTAAGAACTTAAAATCTTCCACCTTCTTTATCTCTTCTCCCTGTAACCTCACTTTTCCATTTGGATCCCTCTCATTCACACACATGTACTCTGTACATGTACTCTTTCTGATTTCTCCAGACTGAAGTATTCGCTCTGTAGTAGTGAGAGGATGGCGTCTTCAACCCTAAGCCCATTACAATATGCAAACTCTAATGGGGCCTGAAAAGCATTCACTTGCTTATTGAGGCGAGCCAATAACGGTCTCTCAAGGACCTTCATATTTAAGTTGTTGAGCCAACTAGCCAGTAGTCATTTGTCTCAGATGGTTGGAATGTTTTAAGTACTGGTTGGATGTTTTTCACAGCACAGGAACTTTAATGAGTTCTTTGAGATTATTTTTATTTATGACTTTAATGAGCCGACAATGCAATCACACAGTCCATGCTGTTAGAACAACACCACGCACCATATCCCGCGAATGGTTCATCGTGGATGTGTCTTACAATGCTACGTCTGATAGAGGATTTACAAAGATGAAGCTGAGTGTGTGTGTTTTTTACATAGATTAAGTGTGTGTTTATATTCAAGCCCTAAATTTTATGGAAGCTTATGGCATATGTTGTAATGTTGTGGGAGGCTTTGAGGCATTTGTTTTATGATGTTTGAGTTGGATGTGAGGACGTTGGCTTGTTACCGTAGCAATACTAAGCTGATGACACATATTTAGGTTCAGCTCAGTTTTCTCCAAATTCACAACATCCAATACTATTTAAGCTTTTGATGAGAAAATTAACAAGATAAGTGATGAAATCAAGTGGGTTCAATGTAAATTATTTCTTTATTTTCCTTGTCTGATGTGTGCGCGGAACTTGTCAAAGGTTAGCGAAGCAATATGCTAAACCAGAATGATGCAAGCACAACATGAATGTTCTGATATTATGTGTATTATTTGTTATGGTGGAAAAATTTGCATTCTGAATATTCTAACAAGGTTTTTGTCTTGTGTCTTTTCTCTAGCTGAATCCTGTGGAGGTGTAGTTCAAGGCTTGAATGGCACCATAGAGTCGCCGGGATTCCCTCATGGCTATCCCAACTATGCCAACTGCACATGGCTGATAATAACGGGCGAGAGGAATAGAATCCAGCTAACCTTCGTCACACTGGCACTGGAAGAAGATTTTGATATTGTATCTGTTTACGATGGACAACCGTCACCAGGAAATTTAAAGATGAGGTTTGGATTTTTTTTTTGTTTTTCTGATGCTGTTCTTGCTTCTCGTCTCTTTACCTTCAAATTTATACATCCCAGAGGGTTTTTTTTCCCCCTGACTTTTTCTGCCCCAGTTTTTCTTAAAGCCAGGTCCCTCTAAAAAACATTTCCACAGAGAAAAACTAAAGCATATATTTTGTGCAATGAACACAAATCTAGATTTAAGCCAAATTCCAAATCAATGCATAAGAAATAATAATAATGTTTAGGATATTTTTTTTTTTTTTTTTTTTATCCAGTTATAATTTGTCAAACTGAACTCCAAAGTACTTCTACTCATTCACTACTCTCACTTCTTCTGCTGTGGCTGTACATAGTGTTTTTCAGCCTATTTTTCCCAAAGCCAACCATCACGTCTTGTGCTTATTTGGTGTCCAAGATGTGATGATTGCTTCTGCACCGTCTCACAAACTGACCGACCAATTCTCAGCACTCAGCTTCTTGTCCATCACTGACACGCACCACAACCGCAGCGTCATCAGAATATCTCTACAGATGACAGAAATCAGAGTTGAATTGGAAGCCCGAAGTGTACGATGGGAAGTAAAAAGTATGCGAGTACAGTCTCTTGGGGTGCTCCGGTGTTGCTGACCACCAGCATCTCAGACATTATTATTTTATTGTACAAACTTTAGGTTGTCCGTAAATTTGTCTAGTGGAGGAGGCATCCATCGAGGATTTATACAGCATCTCATGCAATAAAATGGAATGAATCATATTTAAAAGCACTTCAGACATAGTGCAAAATCCTCAAAGTGCTACCGTCTTTGTTGCGATGACAGCGCACTCTTTAAAGCAGGTTCAACCTCTAGCTCATTGTGAAATACAAACTGAAATGGATCCTGAAAGATGTTCATTCGCTAATTGAGGTGAGCCATTATCAGTCTCTCAAGGACTTTCATAATGTGAGTTGTTAGGGCAACTGATCTCAAGTTAAAAAAAAAAGAGAGAGTTTGGGTCACTTTAATTCTAAACTTTAGATGTTGAATTTGTAGGAAAAGTAGGTGATCTTTGAGGCTCTTTACCAAGGCAGAGATAAATGTTTTCAGCTGTGGTTGATAGGCAATTATTTTCAACATTGATGCTATAGATATTGTTTTATCTTGCATATAAAACAGTAGAAACTCATTGACATTGATTTTCAGCTGATCATCTTAACATTAAATCATAATTTAATATTAACCATTTTTCTGCCACGTCTGTTTTTGCAATAATAGTTTTTTTTAACCTTACAAAAAAAAGTGGAACCAATCAATAACTTTAATATTTTTTAGGTTATATAGGTCACGTAAAGACATTATGGTTTGCAGACAAGGAAATGTTTTGTCTTCTGAATCCCTTAGCTCTAACGGGGTCTCGGGCGGGGCATGAGGCTATGCTGGTTGATTCAAGTCAAGAGGCTGGGTGCCCCCCAAACAGGTTGCCAGTTTGTCACAGAGCCACAGACCATTCACACACACACACACACTCATTCCTTGGGGCAATTTGATAGCAGCCAATCAACTTAACTTTTAGAGGATGGAAGGAAACGGGAGTACCTGAGGAAAATCTATACATATAAGGGGAGAACATGCAAACTCCCCACTGAAAGGACACTGTTTCAAGCCTCGTCACCATCTGGGACTCAAAACCCAACCTTCTTGCTACAATGAAATGTCTCAACTAAAGTTTTAGAGAATTTTTAATAACTGTGTTTGCAATGTTTATCACTATTGCAAAAAGAGTGTCCTGAACATCTAGTTTTGGTGTGCATCTGTTGTACATAGCGACATGCGGATTGGTTCAGAATTGATGAATGGGTTGCCCCAGAAGCGTGAATCTTAATCCAAGTGCGATTATAATTTTAGTAGTTTCTGTGTGTGTTCAAACGAAGAGTCAACAAGATTTCTCGTCTTGTAATATTTGTCTGTATACAACAGTTTTATGACATAACCAACAGTTAAACATGAAAGATGTGTGTAAACATGCTGTTTAAAATTCAAAGTGAGAAAAAATGTAGTTTTATTTCCAGGTATAACAACAGAAAGTATGCTAATCGTCTCTTTCAGTATGCCTTGAGCTTAAAAAGAAAAGCACAACATTAGACTACAGGGGATTACTGCAAATCACAGTCCTTTGACTCAGCATGGCGTGCATTTGATAATATTTGTGTTCTACAGGTGAACAGGGAAGCAGGGAACAGAATAAAGCTCTGAACACATTAAAGAAAAAAAAACATTGAAAAACTATGAGGAAAAAAATTAAGTTTGAACAGAGAAGAAAAAAAGCATTACAAAACTTAGTTTTTCATAATATTAATCACAACCTTAATATTGGAGAGTGTAGAAAAGAGGTGAAGAAGTGTGTGCAGCCAGATTGGAACGGGTGGAGTAAAGTATCAGGTGTGATGTGTGATAGAAGAGTTTCTGCTAAAATGAAAGGGAAAGTGTACAAAACCGTGGTGAGACCGGCCATGCTGATTGGTCTACCGACAGTGGCACTGAGAAAAAGACAGGAAGCAGAAATGGAGGTAGCAGAGATGAAGATGCTCAGGATCTTTCTGGGAGTGACCAGGATGGACGGGATCAGAGGAACAGCACAAGTTAGAGGTTTTGGAGATCAAGTCAGAGAGGCCAGACTGAGATGGTTTGGACATGTGCAGAGGAGAGAGAGAGTACATTGGCAGTAGGATGCTGGATTTGGAACCACCAGGAAAGAGGCCTAGAGGAAGACCAAAGAGGAGGTTCATGGATACAGTGAAGGAAGACATGAAGATAGTTGGTGTTACCGAAGAGGATGCAGCAGATAGGATTAGATGGAAGAAATTGACTTGCTGTGGCGACCCCTAAAGCGGAATGCCGAAAGATGAAGAATAAGAATATTAATTACAACTTTTACAAATGAAAATACTTTCATTTTTCTTTATGGTATTTCAAAAATGGCAAATACAATGTCGATACTAAAGAAGCACCAAAGATGATTTGAAAAAGCTTATCACATGGATGATTGATATGTAGCTTTATGCAGACACACTGCGTGTTATCTTTTAATATCCATTTGCACAATCTGTCACTTTTAAAATATGAATATAACTCTACAAAGCACTTTTAAAAACACGACTTACAAAGTGCTTTATATGTTGCATTTGAATGGATCATTAATTTTGTAAAACTTATAAAATTTTACTCAAATCATATCTGTGTTGTCGGGTTTGAATGAGTTTGAACTTATTCTTCATTAAATTTGTAGCACATCGTGCTTAAAAAAAAAAGAAAAAATATACAAGTGATTAAAAATGCCTTATGTTCAATTTTTGTGCAAGTTTTTGTAATTATTGAAATATTAAAACAAATTCCACATGCTGCTGTAAAACCAAAACTGCTGAATCAAACTGTGGAGATTTCAGCATTATTTTACAAACTACCACTATTTTTCTTTCTGCAGTCACAAAATACAGTTATTTTTAATGTGAAACTAGTCTAAAACAAGTATTTCACCCAAGTATAAACTCTTTGTTACTAAAATTAGACACGTCACGATTCAGATCAGATAAATCTGATTTTTCACCGCAATCTTTGAAAACATTTTTTTTTACAGCTCATCAAATTGTGTTGTAATACTTGAACATTAAACTGCCAGCATCCTTATTTTGTGAGTAGTGGGGCTGTAATATTGTTGCAGAAAAGGTCAGGGAGAAGAAATTCTGCCGAGCTAGCAAACTGTGAGTAGCTTATTCATGGTACCATACTTGTGTGTAGGAGGAATGAGCTGTGAATGCACCAAGAAGTGTTTGAGGTTCGAGCTGTAGCTCTCCAACATATCACTGCTTTATTATATGTCCGTGTAGGAGTGGAAAACTTTATTTTATTTCTATTTTTAAAACATTTTGATTAGATATATATTGGAAAATAGCTGATAAGTTTATCTTATTTTTGCGCAGAATACAGCTGGACAAAGTTTGAAATCAACTTTTTTGGAGTTTCTACCACAATATTGCAACATTGTTGTTTCTCTTTCATTCATGGATGTTCGAATAATTTGCAAGCCATTGCAAGACAAGTTGTTTGTTGTGATGTTTGTAAAATATTCTTTGCTAATTCTACCGTGTTGAAATTGCAAAGATAATTTTGAAAAATGAAAAAAAAAGAATTACTCTATTCATCCCTCACCGGGGAAATTTGTGTGCTGCACTCCTTACACCGCAGCAGGCTGCCCTTCGACAGCGCCAATGGTGGGAGAAGCGGGGGTTAGGTGTCTTCTCCAAGGACCCTAGACGTGCTCTCTGTGGGACGCGAACCCGCGCACTTCCGTTCTGCGCGCAAACGCTCTAACCACTAAGTTGCGTTTATCTGACAATAATGCTGTTGATAATTTTTCCAATATTCTGAAACATTGATAACATTTATATCTTCATATATTTTACCTGTACTGAGAAAAGTTCAGACACATACTTTATATTTGTAAGATCATAAAATACGTGACACGTCTTTTATCTTTACGACATAAATGTTCGCCCACATCAACTACTTTTGTGGCATCACAAAAAGTTCTGACACATGTTGTATTTTTTCAGTACACCAAAGTTTAGATACTTCCACTTTTAAGGGATCAACAAAAGATCCAAAAGATTACAGGATTTTTATGAACTCGTAATGATATTTTCACCGATTCTATGTTTGAGTTTTTGCAAACTATGCAAATGTTGTAAGCAAGTGAAAACAACAATAGCACACTCAACTGATCCCTTGTGAGGACATTTTTGTGCTGCATTGAACACCCAGCAGACAGAAAACCACAGTACCAGTGTTGAGAGCAAATTTTGGGTTGGGTGTGTTTCAGATACTTTGTGAATAAACTGAGAATCAAACTTGCGGTCTCTGAACCAAAGGCGGCCACTCTACCGCTGAGCTACGCTACCATGTGTCTACCTGGTATACTGTGTCCGTCAAAAGTTGTGACAAATATACCGATGTGATAAAAGTTCTAAGACTTTCCGAATGTTTGCAACAGTCTTGTTTTGCGTATTTTACAAATTTTGGCATCACAAAGATTGTAATCAACATTATTTAAATCTTTGAAGTTCTGACAAACAATCCAGTACTCCAAAATCATGGAGTACTGGGGTTCTTGCTAGAAGCTGTCCAGTCTCTTTATCACTTGTATTAAAGCTGAGTCAAATTTGTTTTCAGTTAGAGTTGAACTCTGAAAAAGCCTTCCTAGTGTCACTGATTCACTTGATTACTTTTATGAACAGAATTTCAATTATGTCTTTCACCTGAAAAAACTCTCTAAACATTTTATTTGTTCTGGTTTAAAAGACTCAATTTTGGGAATTGTAGCTAATACAAATTAGCTCACTTAGTGCTTAGCAACCAAACTACAAACACACTCACAAGAACGGTTGTGCTATGACATTCCATCGCCTCTTTTCTTCACTGATTGGCTGGCGGTGTTTTTTGGGGGTCATTGTTGGGTCGATACTTGAACTAGTATCTGAAGTAAAACTAAATTGAGCAGAGGCACTGGGTGGCGCCAACCTGCCTAGTACTGTCCAACTCAGTAAGGCAAAAGCGATACTCTGAGAAAAGAGGCACTGACTTCTCTGGAATTGGACGCCTTCTTGGTGAGGTGTCAAATGTACAAACTTTGACATCCCATGTGAATTTACAGACTTAGTACCCTGAAGGGAAACCAAATGGGAACGCTCAAATATACTACCTGTTTGAGATAATACAGTTTTGATCTGAAACTTTACCCAAGAAAATATGTCAAATCTTTTGCACTAAGATACATTTTGATTTCTGAAAATTTGTGAAGTCATTAACGTCACAATTTGTGCACAATCTGCGCCTCATACATTGGAGTAATGTTGGAGCCATAATTATGACTTAAGAGGCTTGAAGCAACAAAACTGACATCTTCCATTCCCTTAATTAATCTCTAAACTCTAATATATTGGTAGATAACATGACTGACTATGCTTTGCGCTCTGAAACTTTTCACTGATAGTCGGAAAATCATCTTTATACTTGACGTCTGATGCAGATGTAGAAGTTTAACAAGTCATAACCAACAAACTTTAAGTAAACGAGTTTCTCCATTTTTGTTCATTTAATTGGATTGCCAGAAAAAAAGGTGCTGCTTATGACATAACTAGTAGTTCATTACTGATTAAAAAAAAAGGTAGTGCTGTAGATAAGTACGTTGGCAAGTGAGCTGACAAAAGGTGGCAGCTGCAACCTTTTCGCTGCCTGGTGGCTATGTCACTTCTTGTAATTGGCTCTGGAAGTTACTTGGCACCCACGTTATTAGAAAAAGACTCAAACAGGCCAGGAACATTTCAAATGCAGCATCCTCCTCCAAGTGCCACAATGTAGAAATTTTCAACAGAAGACTGGTGTGCTAGGTGTTTCCTGAGCTTGTGGTCTGAAGTGCGCTGAGCTACTGTATGTGGTAGCTGCTGTTAGATCAAGTGAAAAGTGCAGGATTACTCTCTTTTGCAGTTTCTGTTGATGTTAGCGCTTTTCGTTGAAGACATCATTCCAAAGATGCACTCGCCAGGCTTCCTTTGTGTCTTTTTAGATGTTTCCTCTTTGTGAATCACAGCAGGCAACACATTGACCAGTCAGTAAGGTCCCCTCTACTTCAAGCTGTGTGTGAATAAATCAGCAACTTTAAGCTTTTATGTTTTTACAATAATTTGTTTAACATGATTCACAGTGCACATAAAAAAATGCAAATTTTAAATGCCACTCTTTTTATGTTTTCTGTCAGAGCTCAGTCAACAGCCGTTTGACCTGAACCTGTACCTCTTAGTTGCATTCTAAATAGTGCAACACTTGCTGATATAAACCTGTCAGGCTGCCCACATGGACAGCAGGATAAAGCTAAAGGAATCTCACTGCCCTTTCTTTGTTCATAAAGAGGTGGACTGCAGACAGGGGATATACTGTATCTTTCTCAGACAGCCACCCACCATTAGACCGGTGTGCAGGGGATGCAGGAGTATCCTATTAAAAAGGGGGTTCTGGATAGGATTTTGCAGCTTCTTCCCACTCGTCTCAGTTGTGCCTTGATAGCAGTACCCCTGATCCATCCTATTCACTCTCATGACTTATCAAGAGTGTGAAAATATTTATCTAAAATATTAAAGAGCTTCTCTCACTGAGATTTCCCCACTTGCTCTAACAATGTTTTATACAGTGCGCGTGAAGACATCCCCCATAATGGTTTGGATTGTATGGATGGGCCATATGTGTTTAAACATTTACAATGCATTGTCAAAAATGTTTTCCATGACAAAAACAATAAAATGATATGACGTTATGTTTAAGTCACTTCCTAACACCTGTGGATTATTACTGGTATGTTAGAGTACCTAAAAGGGTTTTCTATTTCGGTCGTGCATTTTTGAGTAATTCTCAAGCTCTCCCATTCGGTTTTTGGACACTGTTTGAGTAACCCACCAAGTCCATATTCTATCTACTCGGTCATCCTCCTCAAGGACTGCTGTTGTCCCTTCACAAGCTTAGACGGTGGGAACAGTTGGGGATAAAGAGTACAAGGTAAATCAGTTCAAAAACCGAAAGCGATACTGAATAACTGTACCCTACGCTTTTATCGGTGGGTATTACAAAGTACATTTCTGAGGTAACATGTGTGTCTACGTAGATATGCCATGAGATATGATGACCCTACTGATGACCCTACTGATTGAAAACTCAAGAGATGGCTATTGAAAAAGGCAATTGAAAAATTTACGCATGTATTGCAATGAAAATAAGTTTATCTGGGGATAGATGATGGAAAATGTAACAATATATGATATTATATGTAAATAGTGAGTCCAGTGGATCCGATGCTAGAGAGCGATCATGTGTATTACTACTTGTGTAGATACCAGAGAGTGAGACCTGGTGAGTGATCTGAACTGAATGTAAATAAACGGCGATCTGGTTGGTCGAATAAAAAGTAAAATGGACTCATTTGTACAAAGATAATCACACATTAACATGGTGGCAGCGACAGAGAACCTTGCCCAAGATTTTTTCAGTCCTTTGGAGCGGTTTGCTGCAGAAGCACTGGACCTAACCCTAACCCAAACTTGGAAAAAAATCTCAGAAGTGCACACTTGTTGCCTTGACGTCAACTGGTTGCTGTTTACATCTACAATGCTTTGCAGCATGACATCAAATATATTGTATATACAGTATTTTAATCTAGAAAAAGCACTATTGGTATTTTTTTTATTTTTATTGTATTGAATGCCATAAATTTTAGTCGATTCGTATTGGATTATAAACTGTATTTTAAAATTGAACTATTGTACTTCTATTATTATTTAATAATTCATTTTCTGTTGATATTCAACAGCAGCATGAACACTAATTTAACCTGGTGTGGATGAATTCTTGCTGACCAGTCAGCCGAGTGTCTGAAACACACATGTAGTCTGTGGCCCACTGTTGTCATCACATTTCCACTGTGTTTTGAGAGGTAGAGACATCGCAGCTGTTTGCTTTCAGAACAGTTTTCTTGTCAGTTTTTGACAGCTTGGTCAGGATTTTTTTTTTTTTTTTTTTAAAGAAAGTGGTCATAGTTTAAAAACATACTCTGCATTTTACCTCCAACCAGTGAAGCATTTTAAAACTGTCGATAGGATTTTCTCCTACACACATTTATGTTTTGGCCGTAATTACAATCTGTAAAAAAATGTGTTTTTTTACAGATGATGATAGACCAACAAAGGTTGTTTGGTGGTCTATCATTTGTTTCAACAGCTCTGCATGGACTGTTAAACTGACCAGCAGTTTTATTTGTTTGCAAAAACTAGATTTTTATTTTCCTCCGAGGCAAATCTGAGGTAACTGTTTAAAAATCCCAATTAATTGTGGCTGATGC
Organism: Neostethus bicornis; assembly: GCA_902685375.1. Lineage (NCBI taxonomy): Eukaryota > Metazoa > Chordata > Actinopteri > Atheriniformes > Phallostethidae > Neostethus > Neostethus bicornis. Next base: position 28,750,461 of record LR738543.1, read on the forward strand.
AATGCATATGTTCAATCTCAGTAAAAGTTATATCACTCATATATTCTGTTTGTAAACAAATCACATACATATCTATCTACACAATTATGTGTGTAGATTCTGCCTATATAGATTATCTTTATAGAAATATTGATTATGGACAATACCACCAGAGAATGATATATTAGCACAACTTTGTTCTAAAATAATAGATTAAAGAAGAATTCCTTTATTAGTCCCACAATGGGGAAATTACTGTGCTGCATTGCACCTCAGCAGGCAGCCACACAACAGTGCCAATGGTGGGAGCAGCAAAGGGGTAATGGGTCTGCTCCAAGACACCTAGGCAACTCAGTTGGATTCAAACCGGCGTCTCACGGTTCAGGGATGCTCTACCACTTAGCCAAAGTCTCCCCATTAATTGTGAAAGTTGAGCATTAAAAAAGTTCATCCAGAAAGTTGCTGCATGCTTTTTATGCAAGACAAACTACATAAACCCACATTTGCATATCAAATGTTTTCACAATAAAGAAACTTTTCTGGCATTTGGAGCAAATAAATGTCCTATTAGTGTCAAGGTATTTTCTTAGAGTTTGAACAACTATTATTTTGAAAATTTCTGAGGTATTCATCACTTCCGAGAAAGTTGAGTCATGAGCGTGGAGATTCCTAGAAGTTTGTTTATGACCTTGAGGATCTATTGTAAATTATGCAAGTTCAGCTTCCTTTCTTCTGTGCAACTCATGGTTTAAAGAAGTCGGTTGACTTTAAGCAAACTGTTTCCTATCAGCATGAGCAGAGTGGAACTTCAAAAGGGTAAGGACATGGTATTCAGTCATGCAAGTGTGCGGGATTCTCTGTCAGTGTCAAACGCAGCAGAAAGGTCAAGCAGAATGAGACTGTTAACAAGACCAGAATTGACTGCAGTGAGGAGGCCATTTGTCACCTTGATTAAGGCAGTTGCTGTACTCTGCATGGCCTTAAGACCAGACTGTATGCTTTTATAAAAATCATGGTTGGACACATTTTTCTGGCAAGTAAAGGAAACAATAAAAGGAGACAAATACCCAAACACATCAACATTTGTAGCCCGATTATTACTTTGATCACTCTTCCAGCTGCCAAGGAAAACACACAGGTGTTCCATTGTGAAGTCGCTAGGATTTTTATTGTTGGACAAATTTGTTTTTCAGATCCACAGTCATTATGAAAAGATGTCAGAAGCTGGAGCCTGTCATATCCCCTGCAGGTATTGCATCAGCTCGGTGCATCTCTACTGCAGCTGCTGCTCATGAGGCATTCATTGGAGTTGTTGGCAAGCTGTACCGGACTTTAAGTAATCTAAATTCCATCATCAGTAATGTACTGTTCATTATGAAAACATGGAAAATTTAAAAATGGTTGTGTATTCATTCCTCAAATGTATCTTCCATTTTCAAGCTTTTTTGATGAGAGAAATGTTCGATAAACGTCAATCAATTAATTGGACATGGAATAAATACATCAATTATTTATCTTATTATATTAAAGCTGGCTATTTTAAATACATTTATTCCAGAGTTCATAAAGTTCTCAAAGGAAGAGAATGAAAACATCAATTGATGTAGCAGGGAATTGGTGGTTGTGCTATCAGACGCCACGTTAGCCATGACTAGATGCAACATTTGCAAATGTGCTCAGTGTCACACTGTTTCCTGTCTGCTATGTTCCTTGGTTCAAATCCAGACTGTTGCTTTTAGAATATTTCCTGTTTAGTTCATGGTCAGTTACGGAACATCGTCTTAGTGTGTCTCACATCCTTTTCTGGTTTAAACACTTTCTTCCCTACAGTACGAATTATGTGATGCTACAATTTACAACTACTACAGGTTGTAGTAGTTTAGCACCCAAATCCCCTCATTTCATCTCCTTTTTTCCATTTCCCTCCATTTTTCTTTAAATTTTTCCTTCTCTTCATCCGCTGCCACCCCTGTCTGCTTCTGCAAATAGACTCTAAACATTCATTCATTCATCTTCTGAACTGCTCATTCCTGACAGGGTTGCGGGGGGTGCCAGAGCCTATCTCAGCTGATTTAAAGCGAGAGGCAGGGTATACCCTGAACAGGTTGCCAGTCTGTCATGGGGCCACTCACACAACCATCCGCACAAACACACTAATTCCTAGGGACAACTTTCTAGCAGCCAATCAACCTAACATGCATGTTTTGGAGGGTGGGAAGAAAACTGAAGGGAACTTAAACATACAGTACATATAGATGTTTAGGAATTTAGATGAAATATAAAAATGTTTGCTACATGTTTCCATGCCTGGTAAAGCAAATGTCCAGCTAGACTTAAAGAAGCACAATTTGATTCATCATGAGGCTGGACAGAATAGGATAAGATTAAAAACAAGCTGGGCCTTTGATCTTGATGTCTTTCATTAAGGAACAAAACAAATTTGCATTATGTTTAGTTTTTCTTTAATCTAATTTAAATTGATGCATACTATTAATTTTTATCTAATAAGTTGCACAGAAAATGTGTTTAAATTGAGTTTTGATTAAGTTCTAACTAAGTGAGCCCCATGCATGTGTTATTTTGATGTTCTGCCTTGATCTTTTTGGGGGGCAGAAATCTCTCACTGTTTGGATTGAGGTGCCTTTCAAAAAAAGATTTAAGGTCACTTTGGGGTCTTGCCTTTAACAGTGCTAATGAAGTTCTGAACTGCATGGTGCTCAGCTCTGTTTGAGCAATTCTTGATCAAAGCAGAGGCTCAGACTGGCTTTCAGCATTCTAAATTTCCACGGCTGGTATTCATGCTTTGGAGTTTGAAAACTATTTTTTGCAAAGAGAGCTATACTGTAAGCAAGTGTTAGAAAACCATTTGTTTGGGACTCAACAATACATTATAATTGACAAATAGATTAAACTAAAATCCTGACGACAATACACACATATATGTACTGAAGGTCAGGGGTTCAGGTCCCGGGTTGGGGACAAGGCTTGGAACACTGGCCTTTCTGTGTGGAGTTTGCATGTTCTCCCTGTGTCTGCGTGGGTTTTCTCTGGGTACTTCGGTTTCCTCCCACCCTCCAAAAACATACGTGTTTATTGGCCGATACCAAATCCCCCCTAGGAATGTGTGTGACCCCGTGACAGACTGGTGACCTGTTCGGGTTGTACTCTGCCCCTTGCCTTGAATCAGCCGGGATGGGCTCCAGCACTCCCCATAAGGGATAGACGGTTAAGAAGGTGACTGACTAACTGCATCTTGTATGATATGAAAGTGTTACTAAAGTTGACCTAAAAAGATCTTGTGGAACTCTCTAAAAATGATTGTGTCTAAAACACGTTCTGTTCCGTCATCTTCCGCTTGTTCCGGGGTCGGGTCGCAGGGGCAACAGCCACAAACGGGTAGCCCAGGCCTCTCTCACCCCGGCTGCATCCTCCAGCTCACCCGGAAGAATCCCAAGTCGTTCCCTGGCCAGCTGTGAGACATAGTCTCTCCAGTGGGTCCGGGGTTGCTCCTTGGTCTCCTCCCGGTGGGACGTGCCCGAAACACCCCGCTCGAACCACCCCATCTGGCTCTTCTCAACTTGGAGGAGGAGCGGCTCGACACCGAGCTCCTCCCGGGTGGCAGAGCTCCTCACCCGATTTCTGAGTGAGAGTGTCTAAAACCCTTAGTATAAAAATGTTTGTATAACTGACATAAAATCTTCCACAAATCTAGTCATATTTTAATAAACTACAGTTTATTGACCTGGCACAATGGGCAAAAAAAAAAAAAAAAGAAAAACCTAAAACCTTATTTGAGGTCATAATTTGGTAAAACAGTACAGTAGACCTGAAATAATTTTCTTTGAAACTTATTCTTCAAAGTATTTGGCAGGTATGTTGCTCCAAGCCTCTGGGAAAAGTTATTGCAGTTCTTCTGTGGATTCAGGCTGTTCCCATTGTTTCTTTTTGACATCAAGGCTTTCTGATATCTATAGTATCTGCTACAGAGCCTCCAGTGCTCTGGCAGTATTGACAGGATCATCATCTTGCTGAAGAATAAATTTAGAGTCAATAAGATGCCTTCCCTATGGAACTGAGTAATGAATAAAAGTCTGAACAAAGATCTTCTCTCACAGGTTTATAAATGATCATAAGATTGTTCTTATTGTTCGGAAAAGTTAGCAAACCTGGTAAAAAGAAGCTTCTAAAACTTCTTTTAAGTCAACATTAAGTTTTAAGACATACATCCAGTCATCTTATCCTAGGAGATGTATTTACTGAAATAATAAAGTCGTTATTTTCAGTTTAAACAGCATTTTTTAATGACAACTGACTATGTCACTGATGGAGTGTAACATTTGATGTCTGAGGTTTGCGCATGAATCTCAGAATGTCTAACTCAGTATGCAATCTGGTAATGACAGCATGCACTCAGCTGGTATGAACCGTACATGTTTGAGCGAACCGTAACAACCCATGTTATCCCAGCATGATCTGAAAGGGTTTCAAAGAACCTGTTATGGTGGCATGGGATGCTTAGCTCAGTCTGTGAGTGCCTCATAAATGTTAAATAAGACTCCGGTCAGGTGACTTGGGGAGAAAAATCTATGAAGTTCTGCTCGGCTTGGTCTTCTTTTGTCATCAAGAAGGTCTTGTAAATCTTTTGGGGTGTGCTTGGGTTCATTATCCTGCAGCAGTATGAACCCGTCTTCACAAAAATGCCTAGCAGAAGGTGCAGCATATCTCTGAGGACTGAAGTGTTACAGATCTTTAGACAGTCTGTGCAGGTGTTTGAATTTAAAACAGAGAGTTGGATTGAACACTGTCATTGACATGCTCCCTCAGCACAATTCATTTTAATATTACTGCTACAAATGGTGCAAATGTATACATTCAGCAGTTTTATGTTTTCAACTGCTGGGTTTGTAAAGGCATTATTGTTCCTGACGGTGAATTTATAGTTAGATAAAACCAAATAATTATCCATTAAATTCAGTTTGCTGAAACTTGCCTTTTTACAGTGATCTACAAGAAGCTTTTTTCTACCTTGCATACTTTCAGAACTTCTGTTTGACTGTTTTTCCTTGGGCTACTTGTTCAACTTGGTATTTTCCAGTCAACTCAGAAGCAATAAAGCTGCCAGAGTACAGCCTGTCGTTCCTTACACATCTGCTCTTCTTTATAAATAGTGTGTATGTGGCAGAGTGCACCCGCTGTCATTATGATGGCTCACCATTGTGATGCCTGTCAGCCATGGGCGATGAATGATGACATCGTCCGACAATCCAACCTTATGTGGGAGAACATGTCACGCCCCTTTTATACATCATGGTTGCCAGAAATAGTCACCCGAAGATACACCTGTGCCTTCTTTTCTCATAGGTCGTGTAGGTCAGACTTCTCTTTCCTAGCCATTCTCATTCACTTACATCTCTGGAATTTATAGAATCTTAGGAAATGAGTTGGTGTAGCTTATAAACAAGTCATGAACCAGTCATCTTGAAAAAAGCCATCTCATACCCACACATACACAACAAAACACCTCCGTACATTAAAAAAAAAAAAGAATTACTCTATTCATCCCTCACCGGGGAAATTTGTTTGCTGCACTCCTTACACCGCAGCAGGCTGCCCTTCAACGGCGCCAATGGTGGGAGAAGCAGGGGTTAGGTGTCTTCTCCAAGGACCCTAGACGTGCTCTGCGTGGGACGCGAACCCGCGACCTTCCGGTCCGCGGGCGAACGCTCTAACCACGCGGCCACCGTCTCCACCCAACATACTCCACATTAAAGCGTTCTCCTTAGTACATTTTCAAAAGTTAAAAGAATGGGATGCATTAAAGACTAATAAAAAGAATTTTGAATATAACAAAATGAAAATCATGGAATGCCTTGGGGATGAACACGGAAGGAGAAGACGACATTCTGATAGGGCAGAGAAGAAACAGTGATTTTTAAATTACATGAGGGCGGTCTGGGAATGACAAACATAGCAATGACAAAACCAACAATTACACAACAACATGTAATTGGATGATTTTGGAAAGTAAAAGTCAAAGAAAATACTATGGTTACATTTCAAGGGTTCCATTGTATCTATATCAATTGAAAGATACCATTATACTACTATATATCTATATTTTTGTAACAAATGTACAACTTGGTCAAGGCATTGCTTTATTGCGTGACACCATGCTGAAACCTTTAATCAAATATTACTACATTAACAAGTTAAGAACAGTAATCTAGCATTTCCTCTCTGTGATGAGATGGAGTTAATGTAGCTAACAGTATACTTCTTAGGAATTAAGGCATGTAGCTGTACACATGTAGCTGGGTATTTTTAAAAATGCATATCCGCTATTCTCCGTTTTAGAAAAAGTCTCGCGTACACACGTAACCGTTTTCAATATAACCGCATCCACACAAACTCGTATCAATGCCCTTTTGAGTGCTGTCTGACATAAAAAACAAGAGCGCACAAATGACGTTTATGCATTAGTGGTGACAAACTTTTAAATATGCAAAACGCTGATTATGCATGTCCAAACGCAAAACTGAGGTTTTCCAAAATCTTCACTTTGGTTGGAGTTTTCCAAAACTACAATTTTGAGTAATATGAACCTGTGGGTTTGTGTGGATGACAGGCCAAAATGGATAAAAATATATTCATTATATCAAACACCCAGCTATGTATGGACAAGGTCTTAATCACCACATGGATATCTGCCAGGGAATGCCTCGGTTGCAGACGTTGGACTGTTTGATAAAGAATTTCATGCTAGCAACTAGAACTTACTGGGGAACCATAGGCCATCCACTCAGTGTCAGGGCTACAGACCATGAGACCTCGAGCCAACTACCAGCACCTAATAAGAACACAGTACTTAGTGGCTAATCAGTACCTTCTATCTTAACAATGAATAATGTTATTGAGCCTTGCTTTTTTACTGAAGTGCAATTATAATAGAACTGATTTATGTGCCTAAAAGTATTAATTACACTAGCAAGTACTTACTGTGTAACGAGACAACCCTTAATCAGTACCTGAGCAATAGCTAGTGTTTTTGTGTGCTTCAATACGAGCACCAATATTATACCAAGTACCCACTGAGTAAATGACTCAGTGGTCTATCAATATCTGACCACTTGTCACTGTTTAATTGACCCAACAATTGCTGAGTAGAGAGCATGGAAAACATTTCAGCATCTCTACAAGCACCATTACTTTTGATAATTTCATTCCCAATTCATTCTAGTTGGGAATCCACAATGTAAGATTTTTCAACTGAAATAATTTTACATACTGCAACCATAAACTAACGTTGTGGCAGGCGGATTGCAAATGAAAAATAGCCTCCTCGACTCATTCTGGCTTTTTTACTCATGTTTTAGCCATGTGTTTATGAAATTGCATCGTTCCCCTTTGAAATAATCTAATCTATGGTGGACAGGTTGGGATCAAATCCACACAATATTCTCATCACAAATCCTAAAAAAAATGGTTCCATCACCACCAGTATTTGGTATATGTGAGAGCAAACGATCTTGACTCATAAGACTGGTGGTGTGGGGTCAAAACAGACAGGGGTCCCAGAAGGTAGTTGTACGAAACTAACCCAAGGGGCAAAACTAAGGCAGGCATTTGTGAGGTAGAGAAATCAAGGTCATGTACCTTCTGTGGCATGGGAGCTGTAGTAAAGCTGCAGGATTGCTGGGCAAATGCCAACAGATGACCTAACGCTCTACGAGTGAGAAGAGTCAGCTTAAGGATCATAAAAACTAGTGAGCAGCTATGAGCCTGTTTAGAAGCTGGCAAGGAGGGTGCCAATCAGTTCACAACAATGGCTCTCATTTACAGGGTGTAGAGGAAGAATAACTGGCAGGAGGGTGGGTTTAAGACCTTGTTTGCAAACTGAAAACTGAGCTGAACACAGCATTTGGTAGGAACTCCCAGGGACAACGACACCTTGAAATCAGTTTAAATAACTTGGCTACAACATTCAAAAGAGCCCTGCTTGAAATTTTTGAAAAACAAAAGGTCAATAAAAAAATGTGAAAAGGAACTCAAGCTGTGTACTCTCTGAACAACCACCGAGCATGTCATCTAATCTAGAAGAATCACCATCTTCATTTACTCTGCTTTGAAGCTATTACCAATCAACACTAACTGGTTTAAGATGATATTTTGTGCGATGGACTCTAAATACAAACGTACAAAAAGATGGGAAATTGTCATGAGGAAGGGTGCATCGTTGAGTTTGTGTGTAACAAAAGAGGGGAATATGAAACACAGGCTGGTTATCAGCGAGGGGGTAGCAAGATGTTTGCAGTAAGATTGAAACAGCAAATTAAAGCCCGTGAAACAGATGGAACATATAGACAAAGTGGGTGAACATGAAGGCAAAAAGTTGAAGTGCAATACTGTATGCTACTGTATAACTCTGTGTTTAAATGTGAGGACCAGAAAAAGACAAATGTTCGTTTTTCACTAAAACATCATGTAACTTATTCAATTCAATTTTATTTGTACTGCCCAAAATCACAGAATTTCTGTCTCAATGGGCTTCATATTGCAGATTAAGAAGAAAAAAAACAAGAAAAAAGAGGAATGTATAAACTAACTAACAAATGCTAGCTAGACAATATTAGCACATTCTTGCCCTTAGACTCTTCTTCACGGTGAGAAAAAACTCCTAAAAAAAAACATCAGTGGGGAAAACTGAGAAACCTCATGGGGATCCACACAAAAGAGAGATCCCTCCCCTGGGACGAGCATCCAATGTGTCTAATACTATTGTTTAAATATTAGTTTATTCTACTCTACAGCTAAATATCTAAAGAAGTCAACAAATGTTCTTCATCCTGATGGAAAAACGAGGGACTCCTCAGCCTGGCAATGCCCAGGACGGGGATGAGTAGATGGGTTTCATCCTGATGGAGCGGGGATGAGAGATGAAACGTTTATCTATCATCAGTTTGTCTTATCATTCAAGATCTTTGTGTACAGGTCTATATCTGGCCAGTCTTGTATTACAAACATACATACCTGTGTGTACATAATAATGTCTTCTATAATATCGATGTCGAGATAAATATTGTATTGTGAGACTAATACTAAGTTGTCGTAAAGTAAGATTTGCATAAAGTTTAATCTCTAGTGTCGTCTTCTCCTCTTTCTGATGGCTTTTCATCTCTTTATTTTTTATGGAGGCGGGGAAACACATGGCCAAATGATTGTGTTTCTTGACCTTGTATTTCTGACTAGTCCAAATACAAACAAACAAAGTTAAAGTATGCTCAGTAATGGAAAACCAGACTTTCAAAGAAAAATAGGACAATACTAGATAACCAAGCAATGGAACTAATCCAGGAGTACCACAAGGGAAAGAAGTAGAGGAGAAGAAGAAAGTGGAGGAGTAGTGAAGGTAGAAGTGCAGAGGAAAAGGAAGAAACACAAGAGCAGAGAGGGAAAGCTAAAGCTAGTAGAACTAAGTCCCTCTGCGGTTGGTAGTTCTGTCTGTCTGTCGGTCTGTCTCTTTGTATTCCTGATAATTCTCTAAGCTGCTTCAACTTGTCACAAGCACATCAGAAAGTTGAGAGCAGTGATAGAAGTTGAAGGATTGCCAAAACTACTTCTATGGGATTTTTTTTGTGCAGCTCAACAGCATTTTATTTTGATCTCTATTAGCTGTAACAATGTACAGCTGCTTTTACTGGAGGAAATGCCAACATGTATCTATGCTGTATACATGTCATACCAAATCCGTACAATGGCAAATAACAGAATGCATATGTGACAAAATGACAAGAATAAATTGATGGTAACAAATTTGTGTCATCCCACATTCGTTCAGGAGTGATTCATTGTAGAAAAAACCTTGTCATTTTCAATCTAATGGAAATGAGATCAGATTGAAAAATTTCCAGATGGAAGTTGAAACGTCTCGATCCTCTAATACACTGTCCGGAAAACAACTTTGAAGCATTTTCTACAAAAAATAAATAAACAGCAAAAGATGAACAGCATAAGATGTAGGACCTAATTCACTTAACAAATAACTAAATAAAAAAACCAAACAGTTTCATTAATAGTGTACTGGCACAGAAATCTGTTCAATTAAAATTCTTTTCAAAAGAAGTTTAAATGGCTGTTTGCAAGTGGTTTTATTATTAAAGTAGATGGGTTTTATTTCCATCACACATGATCTTTGATAAAAACTTTCTTTCTTATAAGAAGATTTTGGGTTTTGAAGATGTTTTTTTTTTTTTTTGTCAAAAGTAAGCGAAATAACCTTCCGTCTTTAACACTAGCAAGACAGAAATTTTGGATACTCTTTTAACTCCTTCAAGTCCAAGAGAAGGGTATGAGGTACTCAGACAGATATTCACATTAAAATGCGTGTTGATGAGCCGCTAATGGTTCGCGAGGGCTTCGTGCTGGGTGTGTGAACGAAAAATTTTGTAGCTTTAGGTCCTCTCGTCATATGTCTCAAAATCCCAAGTAGCAGTCCTCCTAGTTTTATTGGTACACTTATTATATAAGATGAGGTATTTGCTAATTAAATAGACAATGCTTGTAGTTTTTATTGTTTGGCATGCAAGAAATTATTCATTTTTTTAGCCCAAACTATCTCAATGCTCTTATTTACTGGCAATGAAATGTTTTCAAAAGCTCTATTATGTTATGTATTATTATCAAATTACATTTCTTCTTTTTTTATTCAATAGCATGATAATTTAGAATAAAGCTGACATTTCTTTACTGTATAATTATTTAAGTCTTTCAAATACTTCCTGATGGGTTGTGGCTTGCATGCCTGCTTCTTTCACCAAGTGTAAATGTGTGTGTGAATACATGATGTCAGTTGCATTGTAAATCGCTTTGTGTGCCGTCACTTGTAGAAAAGTGCTATCTAACTTCTACTTATCATTTAAAAGCATGATAAGTTTGTTTTTATTTGAAAGCTTGTATTTCCGTCTCCGTTATCAGGAGCTCAGTAACTTCAAACACAAACAACATGCGTTTGGATCATAAAGATGGTGTTTCTGAAAGGACTCAACAAGCTCAAATTATTCCCCAGATTCCAGAGGAGCCAGAAGTATTTTGTCAGCTCAGAAATGAATGTTTATGATTGTCAAGTATGAAAGTGGCCGGAAGGAGCCGTGCTGCGTCCAGCAGGCTGCCGACTGATGCTGAGATCAGCTGTTAGACTGGACTGTTGGACTGATGAGAACATTTAGATCCGCTGCCCCCCTGCCTCAGCAAACACCTGTTACTGCTGAGACACAGCAGGGGGCGAGGGGTTACAGAAGGAAAGATGAAGCAATAAAAGGAGAAAAAAGACTTCCAGGTAGACTGGGAACAGAAAGATGAAGCCAAGCGGAGCGAAGTCATACAAGTGTGAAAGACGGAAGTGGAGATAAAACTTGGAAAGCAAGATAAAAAATTCATATCCGTGGCCAGATTTCGGCCTCCTTGTGTCAACAAATGTTGCATTTTGATTTCTAATCTGTGGTGTGTGTATCATCCAGGCATCCTTGTACTCAAACACACACAGTATTTGTTTTTATGTCTGCTTAGTTCCAAATAGATACGAATAGGAACTAATTTTTGGAGTTTAAGTCATTAAATTAGTGGCTGGATATGGAGAATAGTTCTTTTAAAAAGACATTTTACTCCTTTTAAATAAATTTTTCTTCTTCTTTTGGCATTTTCCCTCTGGGGTCCCAACAGCAAGTCAGTTTCTCCGTTTAACCCTATCTCCTGAATCCTTTTCGGTCACACGAACTCTCTTCATGTCTTCCTTCACTGTATCCGTGAACCTCCTCTTTGGTCTTCCTCTAGTCCTCTTTCCTGGCGATTCCAAACCCAGCATCCTTCTGCCGATGTACTCTATCTCTCTTTCTCTCTCTGCCCATGTTGAGACCATCTCAGTGTGGCCTCTCTGACTTTATCTCCAAAACCTCTAACAATTAGAATGAAATGGCTGTTTAATTTTCTTTAGACTCATCTTTTGGTTTCTTCTGAAGCATTAGGCATTCCGCTCAGTGCTTGTCAAACAAAGCCTGTACTCCACATTTAAACCTCAGAGGACTCCATCTTTACCTCCAGAGTTGTTTGTCTCCACAACACACCACACCTCACTAAAATGTCATCTGCCAGGTTTGTAGAAACGACAACATGTCAATGTAAACAAGGATTTAGTAAACGGATTAAACACACACACAAAATCAGTTCCAAATGATTCCTTATATTTTTCTTTTTGACATCTAATTATGTAAGAAACTGCATCCAATTTGCCAGTATGTTGTTTACATTCATTAATTTCCCAGTTTTTTTCTTGTCAGATGGCCAAAATTGTAAATAAAATGGGGCAATAAATCTCTCATTTATGTTTAGATGGATCTATACTGAAAGTGCGGTTCAACTCAACTGTGCATGTAAAAACCAATGTCTTCCCTGCCAGAAATTTAGATCCGGATAAGATAAGAAAGGCTTGGGCTTAGCTTTCTAGATGAGTATCATCATGCTCCATCACTTCTCTGAAATAAAGTCTTTCGATATAGAAGGTGAAAAATATCAAGATCTTTACATTTTTAATGCGGAATCTCCAAGGAGAGGTCAAAAATAGTAATTTTATCATTAAAACCAGACAAAAAAACCTGGTAAAGTAAATTAAAAAGCACTTTGTTAATCACCATCATTAATAATATTAATATATACTTATTCATCCCTCACCGGAGAAATTTTAGTGCTGCATTACACCGCAGCAGGCTGCCACGACAGCGCCAATGGTGGGAGAAATGGGGGGTTAGGTGTCTTCTCCAAGGACCCTGGACGTGAACTCAGTGGTTTGCAAACCCGCGAACTTATTCAGTGGTAGAACGTTCTAGGGCGAACATTCTACCACTGAGCCACCGCCTCTATCTAGAAGTGAAAACGATTAAAATGTTGCAATTTGTGTTTTAATGCCAAACTTAAAAAAAAAAAAAAAAAAACTATTTTAGTGATGGTTTTAAAATAAAGTTTCATCTAGATCAGAAAATTAACCAAGGGAGTGGATTGTCCACTCTTGCACCAGGAAAAGCCAGTTTGATTCCCACTGGACCCATACTTAAGACATCTAACCCCCCATTTCTCCCACCATTGGTGCCATCGTAGCCACCTGCTGCAGTGCAATGCAGCACACAAATTTCCCCATTTGAGGGATGAATAGAGTAAGTTAAAAAAAAAAAAATTGAGGAAAATGTTTCCAATTTTGTACGTATTAAGTAGTAGAAATTTCAGCTTTATCTTGTAAAAACATTTAAAGATATTTACTATATTTTATGTTGTTATTATTTTTAATGAATGCATTTAATTCTTTGCTTTTTTTTTTTTTTTACCCATTTTTGATTTTTTGATCTTCAATGACATTTGATGCAGTTTTTAATGTGTTAGTAATTCGGGGAGGCGATAGCTCAGTAGTAGAGTGTTCGCCCTTGGAACGGAAGTTCGCTGGAAGTTTGCTGGGTTTAATCCCACTGAGCTCATATCTAGGTGTCTATGGGGAAGACATCTAACTCCCCCATTTCTCCCACCATTAGCACCATCGCGGCTGCCTGCTGCGGAGTAATGCAGCACACAAATTTTCCCGTTGAGGGATGAAGAAAATATGTAACAAAAAAAAAAAAAGAAAAAATATTTTTATTTCCGTCCCGTCATCTTTCGCTTATCCGGGGCCGGGTCACGGGGTCAACAGCCTCAGACGGGAAGCCCAGGCTTTTCTCACCCCAGCTGCATCCTCCAGCTCACCCGGAAGGATCCCGAGTCGTTCTCCAGCCAGCTGTGTGACATAGTCTCTCCAGCGGGTCCTGGGTCTGCCTCTTGGTCTCCTCTCGGTGGGACGTGCCCAAAACACCTCACCAGCGAGGCGCTCGGGGGGCATCCTGACCAGATGCCCGAACCCCGCCCCCTCCACCCCAATCTGGCTTCTCTCAACCTGGTGGAGGAGCGGCTCGACACCGAGCTCCTCCCTGGTGGCAGAGCTCCTCACCCGATCTCTGAGTTAGAGCCCAGCCTCCTTGCGGAGGAAGCTCATTTCGGCCGCTTGTATCCACAATCTCATTCTTTCGGAGATCATTTTTCTTTCAAAATTTCAAATGACAATTTTTTATTTTGCATTTATATTCAATGTAAAACTTACATATTTAGAATAGAGATCAAGAATCAAGAAAAAAAAGCTTAGTAAATTGTTCTAAAAAAACTGCAGTTATGTAACTTATGAGCAAATAATGTGTTTGTATGTTTTTCTTCAAACAAGGTCATGATGCTCTTTGTTGTCATATTTATTAAAGTTTAGTTTTAATGTGACCTTTTGGTGAAACAAAAGCCCTGCAGTGTGGTTCACCTGCAGTAAATTAAACAATGACTTACCTACAGGGAAACACTAATTATCATATAAGCCAACAGCATTTTATCAACTCCACTATTCTAAAATACCAGTTCAATGTAAATCTTTATGTTCAGAGTTTGCCAGGCAGATGTCAGATTTAGAATAACAACCTCTTCCAGGTCTTTCTTATTTAGCTCAGTCCCCGAGGCATGACAGATTTGTATTTTATGTTTCAGAACCTCACACAGAAGTTTTGTGAGACATTCTTACACAATGCCCCTGGCACTCTTTCCCACATTGGATGACTGGCTGGATGGCTGACTTCCATTTTTGAACATCATTGCTGCCATTTATGCAGTAAAAATAAAGCCAAATAGAAAGAAAACTTGAATGTTATTTTTACTTAAGTGTTTCTGGCTAAAGAACAAAAAAAAAATTCAATTTTTTTTGTCTAATTTTTTCAGATTTTAACAACTTTTATCAGAGTTTTAAATAATTTTGATTTCAAACCTGCACAGTATTTATTTATTATTCATGTTACTTTTTATTTGAAAAGTTACCTATGGTCATGCTCTTACGCAGAGATAGAGTAAGGAGCTCTGACATCCAGGAGGAACTCGTAGTAGAGCTGGTTGAGAGAAGCCAGATGGTTTGGATGCTTCCCGAGTGCCTCACTGGTGAGGTGTTGCAGGCAAAGAAGAGACCCAGGGGCAGATCCCAGACCCGGTGGAGAGATTATATCTCACAGCTGGACAGAGAGCACCTCGGGATCCTCCCAGATGAGCTGGAGGATGCAGTCAGAGTGAGAGAAGCCTGGGTTTCCCATCTGATGTTGTCTTAGCAACTGAACCCCAGATAAGCGAAGACAAAAGAACGGAAAAAAGTTACATTTACAGCCATAAATGCAAAATATCACTTGACTTAATAAGTAACTGGTAAATGAACTCTACTTATACAGCGCTTTTCCACCTGCGTTGGCACTCAAAGCGCTTTACATCGTAGCTCACTTTCACCCACTCACACACGATGGCTGATGTTGCCATGCAAGGCCCAAAACACAATCATGAACAGTTGTGGGTCCAGTGTCTTGTTAAATGACAACTCAGCATGAACTCCGAGCGGAGGATCGAATCGGTTACCCTCCAGTTACAGAACGGTTGCCCTTCTCACTGAGCCATCCTTCCCTTAAGTCTAATACAGTCCGAGCAAATGCTGGTCTAAAGAATTTCTCTTGCAACAATTTGCAGAGGTCAGAAAGGACGGAATGGTCTACATATGTGCACTATTGACCAAGAGACAAAAAAAAAATCTTCCAAACTGTCTTTGGTTTAGTGCTACAATTTAGTATCAAACAGGAAATGTAGGGTATGATATGTATTTTTTGTGATGGTAATCTAATTGGTCATGCTGGTTTGTTTTCAGCTACTGTGCAACATCAAAAAAATTCATTAGTCAGCTCACTGATATCAGTGATGTTACATCTCAAAATCAGATTGTGCAAACAACACAAACATTTTTTGAACCAATCAATCATGGTGAAGAAGTAAAGCAATCACATCTTGTAAACAAAATACATTAACTTCAAATTAACCTCTGCTTAACGCTGGAGTTCATTAATCTAGTTTCCCATTTATGTAATTAAAGCTGCTATTGTTCCGAGTAAACAACAATTAACACCTTTTTTAGCTTTAGTTACACACATTAAAATAGATATCTAAACAGTTATGGTTCATTTCTCCAACAAAACTACGTTACATGGCAACAGGTATTTTTGACTTGATGGAGTTTGACTCCTTCCAGTAATGGATCAAACTTACGAGGAATATGAGATAACCTCTGGCACTGGTCACACAGGAACCAAACATCTCATAACCAGGGCTCCAAGAATACTCTGATTTTTATCATCTAGTTATCAAAAGACTCACACAAACAAGCAAACACAACTTAATTCAGTCAGTAGTCACCCTCTTAAACGTCTATCCCTTTCCGTGATGCAGGAGCCCATCCCAGCTGATTTGAGGCGAAGGGCAGGGTACACCCAAAACAAGTCGCCAGTCTGTCGTGGGGCATCACACGTACAACCATACACACAAACTCATTCCTGGGGGCAATCACGTAACGGCCAATCAACCTAGCATGCATGTTTTTGGATAGTGTGAGGAAACCGGAGTACGCGGAAAAAACTCACGCAAACACGGGGATAACATGCAAACTCCACACAGATAGGCCAGTGTTCCAAACCTCGTCCCTACCCAGAACTTGAACCTACAATCTTCTTGCCACGAGTTCACTGGGATACTCACTGCACCATCGTGCGGCCCAATCATTATGTGCATTTATTTATTTGGTAAATCCCCCTTCCAGTGATTTTCTGCCACATCTTGATAACTTCTTTTATCAGCTCACTAATTTCAAAATTGAAGAAGACTTCAAACAGAGTTTTTATTCTACAAAATAAAATAAAACTTCTTAGCTTTAAGTCAGGTTGAGGATGTGCTGCATGTTAAACACTTGCTGCCTGCGCTATATGAGCATATTGGAGAACAAAATCTGACATAAAACACAACCTGGCATTCGAATTAGTTTTGAATACTGGACGGGAAAACTCACAATGTACTCAAACATACAAAAATGAAATAGAAATCCATGCAAGTATGTTTTTGATGCAAAACATGGTAGAAACTTTCAA
This sequence comes from Neostethus bicornis, assembly GCA_902685375.1. Taxonomy (NCBI): domain Eukaryota; kingdom Metazoa; phylum Chordata; class Actinopteri; order Atheriniformes; family Phallostethidae; genus Neostethus; species Neostethus bicornis. The sequence goes on from LR738543.1 coordinate 28,767,485, forward strand.
AAAGTGCATTTTTGTATCAAAGCCTTCTTTATGGTTTTCTAAGATTTTCTTCCTCTTTGGTTTAGGTTTTAAGTGTTTTTGAAAAGTTGCCATACATTCAGTCACTTTTAGATTCAGGCACTCCAGATATGGTTAGTTTTCTGATAAGCAATATTAGTAATTCTGCTTTTTGACCTCGTGAGCGTTTTGTAAGGCTCAGCTAAGAGCTTCAGAAAAAACTTTATCTTGAGTTTCACTTGAGTCATAAAGCAAGAAATACACTGCTTTAAAAATAACAAAGAATTGCTTTGAGCCACTTTTTCCACTCCTGTGATTAGTTGAACGTCTGGTTGTATTGCTGCCACATTTTTCAAACTCTGACTTTGCAGGTTCAAGTTTTATTTTTAAGCCTTCTCAAATGGAGGGAATGTAAATTAGAGACTTTTCTTTTTAATCTCAGTTTGAGGGAGAAGCCTCATAGCAGTAAACATTTTAATATAGTATTATAAAAATGTTTTTTTGTAGGAATACCAAATGTTGAATAAAACTTAAGGGATGTCCTACATCTAGGATTACTGCAGTGGATTACTGGGACATTAGAAAGCGCTAAGCCATCGTATTACTTCTACCTGTGCTTATCTAATTCTAAAAAGGTTTCTTGTGCAAATCCTGTTTTATCAGTAAACTCAACTTTTTTAAACTATTTTCATTTGAATAATTTTATGATTCAGCACAATTTGGATACAAAAAGTTCCTTTTGTGGCCTATTTTTAAGCTGTAGCGTCTTCTAATTTGTGTGAAAACTATCTGGGCTAAAGTACAATTATGAAAAAAATTATTGTTGCCAAGAAATTGCCATATTTTTTAAATATTTGTCGACCAATATCGTGGGAGTATTTAAATGTCAAGTAAACTAATGTGGGCTGCCATTTGTGAATAATTAGAACATTCAGTTCTCAGGCTTTTACTGGAGTGTGTTTCATTGTGTGTGTTCCCACATGGGATTTTTAAAAAAAATCATTTTAACTCCTAATCTCTCTTCATGTTTCTCTTTGTTCCTTTTGTGTTTTTTAAAAACAGTTTTGTGCGCAAACTAAAAAAAAAGTCTTGCTATTGTTTTCTTTATTCAGTCATATTTTTTAATGTGTCATTTAATGAAGTAAAACTCTAAAAATTATTCTTTATTCCTGCTGCAGTGCATCAAAATTAGTTTTTTTTTTCCCAAACTGCTTGTTTGCTTGTCCTAACCAGATTGTGGGGAGACCCGAAGCCTATCCTGGCTTATTTAAGGTGAGAGGCAAGGTACACCCAGAACAGGTTGCCAGTACGTCGCCGCACCACACACACATCTACACCAGGCACGGGCAAACTACGGCCTGCGCGCCACATGCGGCCCGTCAAACGATTTAATCCGGCTCGCCAAACTTGAAAAAATTGAATAAAAAAACTTTGTTAATGTTTTATTTTCCCTGCAGTTCTGATGTTTCATCACTAGATGGCGCACTCTGGACATATTGGCTTTGTTTAGAAAACAACACTGCTCCCACTAAAATGTGTGTGTCTCCGTGATGCGCACGCTGTCAAAATAGTGTGCATAGATATGAAAGCCATCGGGGCCAATACACGCACGTAAACAAGCGTGCTAGATGTCAAAACAAGGAAAATGTAACATCAAGCGCTTTTATTTCAAACCTAGTGCCGCTAAATGCACGTTTTTAAGCGCTATCGCACTAGATTTCAGACTTAGCACTGCTAGATTTGAAATTTAACGCTCTTGATGTAACATTTAGCGTGCTTGTTTTAAATCTAGCGTGCCATTCGATCGGTCTAATCTAGCGGTTACCAAAGCATGCCATCCATCTGCTCCTGTTCCGGCCCCCTGGTCAAATGTTAGAACTCAATGTGGCCCCGAACCAAAAAGTTTGCCCACCTCTGATCTACACACACACTAATTCCTAAGGGCAATTTCACCCTCCACACCCTGCATGTTTTTGGAGGGTGGGAGGAAACCGGAGTACCTCGAGAAAACCCACGCATACATAGGGAAAACATGGAAACTCCACACAGAGAGGCCAGTTTTTTAAGCCTCATCCACCCAATAAAATGTGCACGTGCTAATAGAAAGTAGCAGTCAGTATTTTTGTTATTCTTATTTTTTTTTAATAACTTTGCTGTTATTCTTTTGGACACCAGCTATGGGCGGTGACCGAAAGAATGAGATCACGGATACAAGCGGCGGAAATGAGCTTCCTCCGCAGGGGGGCTGGGCTCTCACTCAGAGATCGGGTGAGGAGCTCTGCCATCCGGGAGGAGCTTGGTGTCAAGCCGCTCCTCCTCTTGGTCGAGAGGAGCCAGATGGGGTGGTTCCCCCGAGCGCCTCGCGGGCGGAGTGTTTTGGGCACGTTTGGGCACGTCCCACCGGGTCTCTGCTCCAAGGGGCAGACCCCGGACCCACTGGAGAAACTATATCTCACAGCTGGCTGGGGAACGACTTGGGATCCTTCTGGGTGAGCTGGAGGATGCAGCCAGGGTGAGAGAGGCCCGGGCTACCCGTTTGAGGCTGTTGCTCCCGCGACCCGACCTTGGAACAAGCGGAAGATGACTGAACTGAACGGAACTTTGCTGTTGAAACATTTTCTGACTTCCTCTGATCAACATGGTATGCTGGAGTTTAATGTTTCTTAGATACAGTGGGAAAAAAAAGTTTTACCAAAACTGCACTCATTTCAGGCAATGAGTCAGCACACTTTGAATAATTTCAACCCCATGGCCTCCTGCAGCACAACAAAGTACCTGACTGGACTTTGAATTTATAATGTTGTTTTTTTTTTTTTCCCTCCAGAGGATTCTAAAGCTCTATAGAATCTGAAGCTGATTTATGATTAGGGATTGACAGCTGACAGATCAGCGTCAGAATGATTTGTCACACAAAGAACCACTTTGAAGGACAGTTTTTCCTCTCAAGCTCTTCGTCTTTTTAAAGCTATGGTTGTCTCTATAGCTTAAAATAGAAGATTTAGGTCAGTCAGTTTGAAAATTTGTGAAGAAAAGAAAACTGGAAGCAGGACCGCAGAAGGAAAGGATTCAGAAATGATGTTTTAAAAAGAGCGTGTGATGGTTATCTTAAATAAAATACAGTACATTTACATAGAAAGTGATTTACCTGAAAAAAAAAATACAAAAAACACTTAAGAAGTTGAAAGTAAAAAGTGACTTCTCCACTGGGTTTGCCTTTCATGACTGATTAAGTTTTTCATCAGTTCGTGCGAGGGGCTTGAAAGATAAGCAGCTTGCGATAAACAAGAGGAATGTTTTCTTTCACTGCCAGATGAAGCATGAGACTCAACAAACTGCAACAAGCTGCCAGGTGAGGGTCACGTAATGGACAGAGACAGCGAAGGGGCGCCACTGTGCTGCTTGTCAGCAGACTTGGCAGGTCGTCTGCACGTACGACGGAGGTAATGAATGAAGATGCATACAAATGCAAGTGACGCCTGCAATTTTCAGTCAGTTTGAGCTACACGGCCACATGCAAATGCACCTTTTCAATTTGGTGGCTTATTTAAGGGAGAAGATTCGCTATTTTCTACTTGATACGCTCATGCAGCACTGATTTTCACCTGTTCGCTCCGAGGGACCACAGAGCTGTGCTTCACTCTTGGATTTTACTCTAATCTGGTGTTTGCAAGAAGTCATGATGATGAACCTGAATGCCAAACTCTGGTTCTGCTGGGGCAAAACAAAATCTAATCCGAATTATCAAAATCACTTTGGTTTAAAAGAGGGGTGCTAATGAGGTTAAAGTTGGTTTGTTTGTAAAAATCAACTTTTTGGAGATTTCTACCATGTTTGAACGTCATTCTCACATAAAAAAACATTCCTGAAGGGGTTTTCGATTTCCTTCATGCATTTTTGAGAAATTTACAAGCTCTCCCATCCAATATTGAGGCACTATTCTAATCCCAGATTGATTTGGGTACAGATTTCTACCATGCCCACATTCTAATGTAAGCAAGAAGATCCATTTCTTTGACGAGCAGAGTGCGCATTCTGTTAATTTTTGTTGCCTCTTGTCAAGTGCTGCTGTTACTTCCTTTACAGAATTCCCTTGAAAGATAGCATTTTTTTTTTCTTATTTGTGAACTCAAGATTCAAGCTGTGCCGTGCATGCTCCAAGGAGTTGGGGCCGGGTGGGGAGTGAGAGGAAGAGTGAATTCACTGTCAAAAAAATTGAAGTCAAACTGAATAAATGTATTTTTGTGTCATGTTTGGTAAAAGGGTATGAGATTAGGAATATTAACCTTGAAAAGTACAATACACCCTTCTTAAGTAAACCTTGAAAAAGCAAAACTATTAACTTATCAAACATGGCAATGTTTATTTTAAAGCATATTTGCATAAACGTATTAACTTGACATAGATTTTGTAAAGCATTGAAAAAAAAACATGTCTGCTGATTTACAAGTTTCCACCATTAAAAGGTTGACAGAATGGAAGCGAAATGTGTAAAAAAATCCGATGGACAACTGAGGACTCTGCCATAGTAGTGACCTGATTCTGAACTGAACTCTTCAAAATATTTCATACTTTCCAAATATAACTTACAAGAAAAGGTTTACATTACAACCACTAAAAAATTTTGGAGATAAAGTCAGAGAGGCCAGACTGAGATGGTTTGGACATGTACAGAGGAGAGAGAGAGTGTACATAGGAAGAAGGATGCTGGGTTTGGAACCACCAGGAAAGAGGACTAGAGGAAGACCAAAGAGGAGGTTCATAAATACGGTGAAGGAAGACATGAAGATAGTTTGTGTGATTGAAGAGGATGCAGCAGATAGGGTTAGAAGGAAGAAACTGACTTGCTGTGGTGACCCCTGAAGGGAAATGCCGTAAAAAGAAGAAGAATTAACATCATGCGTACAAGTGTAAAGGTCTACATTCCAATCTTCAGTTTGTTTTTTCATCAGAGGAAAAAAATGATTATGGGGAAGGATGGGTACGGGGACCGTCCCATAACCGGAAGGTCACTGGTAGGATCCTCTGCTCAGAGTGCATGCCGAGGTGTCCCTAAGCAAGACACCAAACCCCCAGTTGCTTCAGATAATAGTGGTATGCGCCATGCCTGGTAACTCCCATCTTCAGGAATGAATGTATGAATTGTGAATGTGTGTATCTAGTATAGAGTGAATGAATAATGCATATGAGAAGTGTCTTTGAGTATCCAGAAAAGTGCTATGCAATAGCACTAAATGATAATTCAAAGCATTATTATTATCAAACTAAATAAAAATATGTGTCACTTGAATAGTTTAAAAAAAAAAAAAGAAAGATGGAAACAAAAAAATTTGAGTTATCATTTTGTTTCAAAGAGCAATGGCAGCCAGAAGGAATGATTTCCAATATTTTTTATTCTTGTATCGGAATTGACAAAGCCTATGACTCAACTCACTTTGTAATCTCTCCACTGTGTTGCGTTGAGAATGAGGAAAATCTTTTCCTATTTTCAGCAGCATGTGCGGCATTCTTTTCCTGGACAATGAGCGCCAGAAGCTCCAGAGTTATTCTCAGAAAAGAACCACCGTTCTTGATCTGTTTGTTCTTTTTGTCTCTTTAATTCGCTGACTCCCAGGCAGCTGGCCGAGCAGATGGCTGCAAAGCTGATTGTATTTTCCACACTTATAGTAGATATACAACATCTTGGTGAAGCAATTGAATGATCTTAGCTTTCTTAAGTATCTGCTTTACCAGTTCATGTCGATGCGTCTGTGTTGCCTTTCAAGTCCATGTGTGACTAGCCCAACTCTACGATACTTTAATTTCTTCACTCAACACTCAGTGAACATTACCAACACACCACAAGTGTAGTCAACAGAAATATTTCCAATTCTTCCAATGCCTTTGCTTTGCTGACTCTTAGCATGCTGCAAAACACAAAACATTTCAATATCACAAACTGAATTGTGTAAAAACCGAGTGAGAAAAGAAATGACATGGCCCTCAAAGTTCTGTCCTTTGCACCAGATGAACCTGAAATAGGTAAACGCTATGGACCCCCTCTTCTTTTTTTGAGGTGACAAATTTCTTCTTCTAAGCATTAATCAGCGGCAAACTCTGAATTAAAAATCTGATTCACAAACTAAGTGATGCAGATGAAGCATCTCTGAAGGCCTAGATGAGAAATCCATGCACAGTTCATGACTGGCTTTTATGATGTAATTAGGTTGAGCAACTGGTCTGAAGCCATTTTTGTCATGATCCCCTCACCTGCCGCCAGAGGGAGCCCTGGACCTTTCTCCCTCTCCTGGATTCCAGCCTATTCCTGAACACCTGGGTGATTAGCATGGTACCAATCAGCTATGCATTGTCAGCCTGCTGCCTACTGTATATAAAGACAATCACCCCAGACTTTCTTGTCGGGTCATTACCACCTCCTACAGCCCGGTCTCCATTGTTGCCCGACCATGATAGAACTGTTATTATTTGAACTTTTGAATCCTTAGTTAATCCTGTCCCTATTACCTTACAGCCTTACTGGTCTTGTGTTAATAAACCCTGTTTTGATGTCCTGCAATTGGGTCATCCTCCTTCTTCCACATCATAAACTCTGACAATTTTGGTTCAAAGGGTTTTGACTCTTTTAGTATGTTTAGTTTTTTGTTTTTTTTACTGCACAGGAACACTTCATGGCTGAAGAATCCCACATTGCTGTTCTGAAAGCAGAATTTGGTTCAGTGTCTCCGGTTGTTTTGTCCACCTGTATGCAGAAGGCTAGCTGGAGATTCAAGGATAGAAAATCTCAGCATGTTTTGATGTGGATGAAATTTAGGCTATGTTAAAGTCCATGAATTTAACACGGACTGGAAATGTGAAGGAAAACCTGTGGGCTGATAGAGAGTGTGTGGTCTGCTGAGCTGAAGTTAGCAGGAGGTTTTTTGTGGAACGCGAGTCTTAACTGAACCTATTGAAGAACATATCCGGCTCATTAGCTGAGTCTAGATTTTCATCAGTCTGATCCCCTTAAATCTCAACACTGGTGAACTTTTTCTTTCTTAAACACACTTTTTTTCACTTTGCTTTGCTGGAGAAAAATACAAAATCCTGATAAATCTAATATGTAACTCAAAACACAATGAGTGTAACAGTTCTTTTTTTCTGTAGCTTCAAAAACGAGAATTGACAAAATATCAAACAAAACCCAACTTTTCCTAAAATTTGCCTTAGCTGCAAGAAATAACAAATTACCCTGATGTATGATAAGATGCGGCATATTGTGTGTTTGATTTCAAATCCAGGATGAAGGAAGTCAGAGCTGTCAGTTTCAGCCTTATGAGCTTGTGTTAGCAGCTTGTTCACAGCTGCCAGCTGAGCATCATTCAATGCAGAGACATGAACTTTTACTTCTCTGCTGTCATCCATCCAAAGAAATGTGTTTGTGAATATTCCAATCCTCTATTCGCTGTGCTCACCAGTTCAATGGTCTATATATGTAATTTGTGTTCGCTTTCTTTATCTCTTTATTTTTGTCATGCCCAAACCCGTCTTTATGCTTTTAAATTTAGAAAAAAAGTGGGGAGGGGAGTAAGAAAAATGCAATGTCTGAGATGTGAGAGATGTGAAAAGAAAATGGCAGGGTTGTGCTGATGATAGTTGCCGACAGGAATAAATGGAGAAGATTATGAGGGAAAGAAAGAATATTCAAGGGTTAGACGAGCTAAGCCGGGAAATTAGAGGGAATGAATAGATAAAGGAGTACAGATGGTTTGGGGGGCAAATAGGGAAGACTGTTAGCAGATGGATAGATGGATAGATGGCTCTGCTATATCAGTGATACATGTTAGCTCTTTGCGTAGGATTTCTCTGAGTCATTTTAAGGTCTGAACGACTGAATCACACCAACACTGACTAATGTCGGAGCGTTGTTATGCTCCAAGGAGAGAGCTCATTTCTCATCGCAGCCTTTGTCACAGCCTGAGAAACACAATCATTTTGACGCCTGTTTTTGTGATCAATCTTTTGTCATTTGAGCCCCAGGTTACTTTAAATACTTTAAAAAAGCAATAAGTTGCTCTTTCACAGCTCAACAACATAAAAATAACTTTGCCAAGTCTTCTGATTCCTGCTTGTGGCTTTGCTCTTTTTTATTCAGACCAAATAACTACTTACAGGTTGTCGAGAAAACCTTGGGACATGGACACCACTGCTTTTATTCAATTGGGTTTTTCAGTGAACAATTTTGGAAGACAAATATTCAACTCAAACAAATATTCCACTCCTCGACTCCCCAAGTGGAGGAGTTTAAGCATCCATGGGTCTTGTTCACGAGTGGGGGAAGGATGGAGCGGGACATCGACAGGCGGATCAGTGCGGCATCAGCAATAACTAGGACACTGCATCGGTCCGTCATGGTAAAGAGAGAGCTGAGCCAAAAAGCAAAGCTCTCGATTTACAAGTCGATCTACGTTCCAACCCTCACCTATGGAAAGAATGAGGTCGCGGGTACAAGCGGCCGAAATGAGCTCCCTCCACAGGGTGGCTGGGCTCTCACTCAGAGATCGGATGAGGAGCTCTGCCATCCGGGAGGAGCTCGGTGTCGAGCCGCTCCTCCTCCAGGTCGAGAGGAGCCAGATGGGGTGGTTTGGGCATCTAGTCAGGATGCCCCCCGAGCGCCTCGCGAGCGAGGTGTTTCAGGCACGTACTACTGGGAGGTGAGCAGGGGGCAGACCATGGACCCGCTGGAGAGACTATGTCTCACAGCTAGCCGGGGAATGACTAGGGATCCTTCCGGGTGAGCTGGAGGATGCAGCCAGGGAGAGAGACGTCTGGGCTGCCCGTTTGAGGCTGTTGCCCCCGCGACCCGATCCCGGAACAAGCGGAAGATGACGGAACGTAAATATTCAACATGATTGAGCGAGTTTTTCTTTCATGTTTGTGCAATGAGCTGTTCATTGGCCTACGAATGACATCAATTAAGATACACAACACTGATAGAAACACACACGATGAAATGGTAAAAGGTTATTTTACAGGCCTCACATTTGAATATGCTAATATTTTAGGGCTGTAAGTCTAGACTTTAAGCCTCTCTACACAGAAATCCAGCCTGTCCAGCATCTCAGTCTTGGTTGGAAAGCTCAGTGAAGGATTACAGCTGCAACAGAAGAGTGGCAATCAATCAAACGAGGATGAGTGAGGGTGTGGAGGGAGGGAATCTCTTTTCTGTCAGTCATGTTTTATACCCAGTGAGTGAGTTCAGCAGCAATCGACATGCCTTATTTCATTCCTAATTTAACACTTTTTTGCTTTATTGGTTCTGTCTTTATTTACATTGAGCATTCAGATTGTAATTGGCAACGCAATAAATTACTAAATTCAAGTGCAGCAACGGCCGACTGTACAGCAAAGAGACTACAAAGAGTTGGGTCAATTCAGTCAATAACAGCGGTCTGCAAGATAACACGCAGACACTTTATTTCAGCTTTCATCTGCAACTGCTATTAATAGAAGCATAGATTTTCATTCTCCCAAGTATAAATGCAATGATTACATAACTCTGTTAACTGTTTTCCAATTAACAATCAAGTTCTCCGTTCTGAATGGTGCTCTAAAAAATGTTTTTCATTAACACGTTACAATGAGGGGATGACTTTGGAAGAAATCAGAAATTAGTGGTTAGTCAGCCGCTACTTACTGATCAATACACAGTGCAGGCTCATTTAGGGACTAGAGAAAGTCCCCGAAGATGAAATATTTAGCAGCTGGTCGGTTGTTAACCAATACTCACTATTCGACATGCTTTCCAGGCTTTTTATTAGGAGACAACAAGTTAGTTACCAGGAAAACCAAAGAAGAAGCTGGAATGAACTTACAGGTAGTTAATGGGGTCGAGCCATTACAAAGCAGTTTCTACTGACCTAATAATGTCTGAATGAGACGCAGGTGTTATTTACATTTGCGACAGGATTGTTTTTTTTTAAATTTCCAAATGATCTGCTAAGGCAAAAAACAGCACAGTTTCTCTTAAGTCTCCTCTGAATACGTGGACTCTATTGCAGAAAGTAAATGAGAATGAAACTTTTGTTTCAATCGATAAGATTTTATATTCTCTGTGTCCACAATTTTCTTTAGACTACGTCCCCATATTCATATTCGCTGATTGGGTAGCTTAAAAGCATGGCAGCTAAACTTAGCAAAACATTATCATGGCTAGCTGGACTAATGAAAATATTTTTCTGTTGCTGAAAAAGTTCTTTTATCAGCCCACAATAACTGAACTAGAAGAAGACATTTTTTTGTTGGCTCATTTTCTTTGAAGGCAGATTTCAAGGTGAACTTTTCATGGAGCTGGTGACCAAAAGAATGAGACCGCAAATAGCGCCGAAATTAACTTCCTCTGCAGGGTAGCTGGGCTCTCACTCAAAGATAGAGGGAGGAGCTCTGCCATTCAGGTAGAGCTCAGAGTAGAGCCATTGGTCCTCCAGGTCGAGAGAAGCCAGATGGGGTGGTTCGGGCATCTAGTCAGGATGCCTCCCGAGTGCCTTGCTGGTGAGGTGTTTCGGCACGTCCCACTGGGAGGAGACACAGAGTAAGGCCCTGGAGACACTGGAGAGACTATATCTCACAATTGGACAGGGAATGCCTCGGAAAGCTCCCAGGTTAGCAGAAGAATACAGCTGCAGTGAGAGAAGTTTGGGCTTACCATCTGAGGCTGGTGCTCTGCGACCCGGTCCAGGAGAGCCGCAGTAATACACAGCCCTAATATTTAGTGTGTTAATATTCAGGAGAGCGAAAGATAGTTTTTCTACATATGTAAATATTTGTTTGGTAAAATGTTATTGGTTAAATGCTATTATAATGGTGTTTGAAAGTTTGTTTGTCGCTAGTTTTATTGTGTAAAGCCATGCTACTATGCAACACTTCTAAATTTTAGTTAACATGCAATTTATAAATTCTCATCACCATAAAACAGAAAAAATCCATTCTCATGTGAACTAATCTACAGGCCCAATACCTTTCTTTGTTTTTCCAAAATCAACATTCTGCATTGCAGGCCTACAAATTGTGTCTGTTGCTTGCAAAGACAAAGTCATTAGACCATAATGGGTTTGTAGGTTACCAGAAAGTCAGACTCAGTCTATAAACAAATCAGTGTGCACAGGTGAACTGATAAATAGCAGAGATTATATTAAGTGACAGGTCGCCACGGATGAAGATAGATCAGCAAACAAAATGTCCGTGTCACATGATTGTTTTCTTTTTTTTTCAGGTCTTGATAATAGAACTTTTCTATCTAGAATCAGAATCAGAATCAGAATATACTTTATTGATCCCACACAGGGGAAATTTGTGTGTCACAGCAACAACTTCCTATCTGCTAAGTGAGTCGTTGTAGAGCCCGATCACGTACGGAAAGAAAGACCTCCGGTAACGAGATGTTCTCGAGCGGAGCTGTCTGAGCCTCTTGGAGAAGGAGCTCCGTTGTTCGTCCAGGAGTGGGTAGAGAGGATGGTCATGGTTTTCCATGATGGACAAAAGTTTGTTCAGTGACCTCCTCTCTACCACTGCCTCAAGTGAGTCCTGTTTGCTGCCAATGACAGAGCCAGCCAGTCTGATTAGTTTATTCAGTCTGTTGGTGTCACTGGCTGCGATGCTGCTCCCCCAGCAGATGACAGAGAAGAACAAGGTGCTGGCCACCACAGACTGGTAGAAGGTCTCCAGGATCTTGCCGCACACATTGAAGGACCTCAGCTTCCTTAGAAAGTAAAGTCGGCTGCAAGTCTTCTTGTACACAGCAGTACTGTTGCTCCTCCAGCTCAGTCTACTGTCGATGGTCACTCCAAGGTACTTGTACTCCTCAACCACCTCCACATCTCTACCCAGAATGCAGAGCGGCTGCAAAGCAGTCCTCCTCCTCTTCCGGAAGTCAATCACCATCTCCCTGGTCTTGTCCACATTGAGGAGCAGGTGATTCTCTCCCGCCCACACCACAAATCCATCCACCACCCTCCTGTACTCCTCCTCCTGCCCACCACTTATACACCCTACAACTGCAGAGTCATCAGAGAATTTCTGTAGGTGGCATGAATCGGAGTTGTGCTGGAAGTCTGAAGTGTACAATGTGAAGAGGAATGGAGAGAGCACCGTGCCCTGTGGGGCTCCCACACCACTTAAAACCACATCAGACCGGACTTTCCCCAGCCGGACTTTCTAAGCCTCTACATTAGCTTTTTGGTTTGTAATAGTAATAATAATAATTATTTTAATACTCTTTTTTTATGTAATGTGCTTTACCTTCCTAATAACGAGTACATCTGTGGCGGCCCCCTGAACGGAAATGCCAAAAGAAGAAGAGGAACAGCACATGTTGGAGGTTTTGGAGATAAAGTCAGAGAGGCCAGACTGAGATGGTTTGGACATGTGCAGAGGAGAGAGAGTACATCGGCAGAAGGATGCTGGGTTTGGAACCACCAGCAAAGAGGCCTAGAGCATGGATGTCCAACCTTTTTTGTCCCAAGATCTACTTTTCAAGTAGTAAACCTCTTGAGATCTACCAGTCCCACAGCAACTTTGCAAACCACCACGGATTTTTCCAGCCTGTATTAAAACTAATATCAGTCCTGAGTTGTTCCTCCAGATCCACAGCCATTTAGAAAATTTATTTAGAAAAACTACAGTTGATTGGATTCACACATGACGTCATCAACCCAGAAGTATGCATCTATTCCTTTTTTAGCTTTCAGATCTGCAGCTGAGTAGAAACTTGGGGTGAATTGCAGGCATCAAATTGGGATTGTTTGAAAATAATTTATTTAGAATTGTGTAAGGATCTTCTCCACCAGTAAACTGTAGCTTGATTGGGGGAGAAGTAAAAAAAATACTGCTTTGATAGTTTCATCCTGATGGCCAACTTTGGGGTGTTAGTCACGTGGGTGAAAGCGCTCTATAACACAAAAGAGGTGCTAGATTGTTGCTAGTCGCTTTTTTGAGCAGCATTAAATTTAGCGTCAAAGTTGCTAAATTGGTAACACTGACTTAAAAAAAAAAATTGTCATAAAAATATTTTTTTTCTTAATTTTTTTTTCAACATGTCTTGCTGTCGACTAGGGACCAGTCTGCAATCTACCGGTAGACCGCGATCGACCGGTTAGGCATCCCAGACCTAGAGGAAGACCAAAGAGGAGGTTCATGGATACAGTGAAGGGAGACATGGAGATAGTTAGCGTGACCGAAGAGAATTCTGCAGACAGGAATAGATGGAATAAACTGACTTGCTGTGGCGACCCATGGAGAAAAGAATGCTGAAAAGAGAAGAAGTGCCTTACCTTTTTAATAAACCCCAAAGAGCTATCGATTTAAGGGTGTGTCTTTCCTGGTAATTTTGAGATGGTTTGCAAAATTTTTTGCAATTTTTTTTTCAATAATGTTTAACCAAAAGTGAGACACTATCAAAATAATTTCCTTGTGTTATACTAACATACTTTGAGTTCTTTTATTTTTGTATTCTGAAGCATTAGGACTCTTTGTGCTTAATGAAAGTAAGATTTTAAGTGATTATCTTATCAACCTGTTTATCTGTTTGTAAAAGTTCGGTACACCTATGTGTGTATTTTATGTGTGTGAATATGCACGTCCATTGAGTACTGTGTGAAGGTGTCCTTCCCTCAGGCTTGTGCGTTGATGTGACTGTAGAAGCTTTTAATGTTCACACCTTGTCAGGAATCTTACAGCTGTTGCACACTTATATAGGCATGCAGAGGACACATGTCACAGGCTTCTAAACAACCCAGACAGAGATAAGAGGAGAGGGGAATGAGATGGTGAAAGCATAATAGAGAAAAGGTGAAGAAATGTGGGGTATCCTAATTCTTGCTTCCTCTCTCTAATCGTCCCCTCTCTCTCTTTCTCCCCTCCTTGTCTCCTCTCGGTTTCTCTCAGAAGCAGAAAAAATCAGTTTTAATGGTTTGTCAAATAATGCTTTTCTCCCCCACAGTAGCTTGGTGAAGTGGTGTTTGTTCTAGCCATCAAACTGAAAGTGTGTGTGTGTGTGTGTGTATGTGTGTGTGGTTTGATTGCATTTTAAAGGGAAGATTGGCCTACTTTAGCCTTGTGGTTTTCTTCGTTGATATTCCCTAAAGCGTCGGATTAAATGCTTTTCAGTTTGGTCAAACAAAAAAATTCACGCAAAATGATACACACACAATTGGTGCAAATATTTTGGCAACAATTTTACAACACACAGGAAATGATATGCATATTGAGATATGAGTGTTAAAGACACAAAGAACCAAAACACATGCAGACACAAATGTATGCAAGGAGTTGTGAAAGGCATGGCAGATGAACTATCGTATTTTCACGACCATAAGGCACAGATAAAAGTCTTACATTTTCTCTGTGTTGCGCCCTATCGTGCAGCGCGCCCTATGTGTGTTGTTGAGACCAGAAAGTTTTTTCCACGCATCACCATCGCTTCTGATTTATGACTCTATGCGTGCTCATCTCACCACCAATGTGAAAAAAAAACAAGTGAAGCAGATGAACGCTACGCTTGCTGTGATTCCGGGAGGTCTGACATAGGAACTCCAACCGTTAGACATCGGCGTGAACCGGCCATTCAAAGTAAGGCTGCGAGCGGCGTAGGAGCAATGGATGACCAAAGAAGACCACAGCTTCGCGAAGGGTGGAAGGCAGCACCGGGCGAGTTACGTCACAGTTTGCCAGTGGATCGTAGATGCTTGGGCTAACGTGTCTGCTGGCACTGTTGTCCGAGCTTTTGCAAAAGCCGGCATCATTTCCGAGAAGCCGCACGGTACAGAAAGTGACTCTGACAGTGAGAAAAGTGAACCTGCTATGTTGGATTTAGCGCAGCTGTTAGATTCTGAAACAGAGGATGAGGACTTTGATGGATTTGATAAATGACTTTATGACGACTGTGACTAATATTTAAATAAAGCCAACCAAACTCAGTTTTGCTCCCGATCTATTTTTAAATACGCACACTTGTCTGCTTGTGTGTGTGTTGTTTTAAGGTGGACGTACGTAGTAGACGATATGTATATAAAACCCGCGCCCACAAAACCGGGACTGCGCCTTTTAATACGTTGCACCTTTTGGCCGTAAAAATACGGTATACTCATTTTTCTCAATCATTCCTACTTCAGAATTGTATTTTATATTTTACTGTGAGAAGTATGTCCATCGGACTACTTTTGTTTCGTACTTTACATAATGCTACTTCCTAATTGAGTCTTCTCTGTGTGCCTATCATAGTGTCAAAGTAGACGCCGCAAAATTTACGCCGTCACCATCGATCAGCCCAGTTTTCACCAAGCAATCATTCAAAGACACAACATTGAATTAAACAAAGGACTCAAATAGTAAAAGTTCACACTAGAATTATCCAGTTGCCCTGCATTTACCTGCAAATCTTGTTCACTTTCAAATCTGATGACTCAGCCTGTTCTGATTGCAAAGGCCATTTGTAGTTCGCCAGCTTTTCAATAACCCTGTCCTTTTGACAGATTACAACTCTAAGCTTGTTCAGAGTAAAGATTTTGTGTAAAAAAAGTGTAAAGGGCTCAGCTGGGTTGTACGCACAATGGGAAAAATATGTATCTACACAACAACCATTAAGTGTCATGATCTGTGGCTGAAGTTGTTTTTCAGCTATAGTTTGAAGACATCTGTTCCAATTGTAGATTATTTTTACCTCTGCTGCTCTCTCTTTTAAGAAGTTACCTTTTTCATCTCTTTGCCAGGTTGTATTGAGTTTTTACTTGTGAGCTTCAAGCTTTGTGATGTCCTGTTGGATCGTATTATATTATTACTTGTTTGCACATTTCAGTTTTTTTTTAAACTCGTTTTCTCGATCCTTTTAGCTTGGGATGATCTAACCAAAAGCCTCATAAAACATTCAGTCAGTTCGACAAAGCTGCCTGAAAATGACACAGCGTATCAAAACATTTGAGATATCAAAAAGCTTCATCTGCAAATTGTGAATGTGTGAAGAACGACGAGATAAACTTCAAGGCTTTTTCACATTTAAGGTTCTTTAAGTTTACAACATTGTACTTTGTTTGTCAGTCGGTCACACCTTCTTAATCAGCAAGATCGTGGCGATCTTCTATCAGTCTGTGGTGGCCAGCTCCTTGTTCTTCTCTGTCATCTGCTGGGGGAGCAGCATCGCAGCCAGTGACGCCAACAGACTGAATAAATTGATCAGAATGGCTGGTTCCGTCATTGGCAGCAAACAGGACTCATTTGAGGAAGTGGTAGAGAGGAGGTCACCGAACAAACTTTTGTCCATCATGGAAAACCATGACCATCCTCTCTACCCACTCCTGGACAAACAGCGGAGCTTCTTCTCCAAGAGGCTCAGACAGCTCCGCTCGAGAACATCTAGACACCGGAGGTCTTTCTTCCCTTACGTGGTCGGGCTTTACAACGACTCACTCAGCAGATAGAAGGTTTCCCATGTGTGGGATCATTAAAGTATATTCTGATTATGATTAATTGTCTATCCCTCACGGGGTCGCGGGGGTTGCCGGAGCCAATCCCGGCTGATTCAAGGCGAGGTAGCAGAAAAGGAAGTGGTGACATTACACTGCTCTATTGCAAAACTATGTTCAAGCTTAATGTTTAATCATGTATAATGACACAACGGGCAGCATCTGCATTTGTGAAATATGCTCACAAAAATTATGCATTTTATAGGATTTTAAAAAATACATAAAGCCCATTTCCCTTCACACTTTCGATTTTCTTTTGGCACACTCCAAAACTTCTAGAGCTTTGTAGAAAACCCTCTTGCAAAGCACTAATGCTGCCATATGCAAATACTTAATGGTCAAAGTATTTCCAACCACTCACAAATATGTAGTCTCATATTCATCCATAGATGGGGGGAGGTAAATCAGAGGCCAGGATGTGACCGCAACTTCAACCGTCTCCCATTGCTCATACTGGCACTGCAGCATGAAAATTGTAGAGTTCCACTGATCGTCAACAGCCC
The DNA here is from genome assembly GCA_902685375.1 of Neostethus bicornis. Classification (NCBI taxonomy): domain Eukaryota; kingdom Metazoa; phylum Chordata; class Actinopteri; order Atheriniformes; family Phallostethidae; genus Neostethus; species Neostethus bicornis. The sequence continues at coordinate 28,784,472 of LR738543.1, forward strand.
TGAATCATCTTGTGGTTAGGCGTTCGTAGTTGCTGTTTAATCTCAAACAACTTTCTTTTGGCTTGGAAACTAGTTCGAAAATAAGTCACGATTTGTCTTGCCTACCTTCTTTTATCTGTCAAAGCTTGTCTGATTCAGTATTTTTTTTTTACTGCCTGATTCAAACTGCGTGTGAGATGAGGCACATTTCTTAGCCCTGTGAGTCTTGTTTTTAACTGCATGTTGGATATGATGAAGCAGTGCACGTTTCCCCTCCAACCCCATGCAGTGAGCTGTGAATCCAGGGGGTCTCTCAAATTTTCAGCTGTCTGAGGTAGTTTGTTAGCTCTATGTTTTCCACATATTTTTATTGATAAATTGACAGGTGGCTCAAGGTGGCCATCTAGAGTGATCCGTGTCCAGATTTGAGTTGTTTGGTGGAAAGTACTACTTCTCCCGCAGCTTTGATGGATCTTTTTTTGTTTCCTAATATATATTTTTCAAATAGTGATTTTAGAGCCTGTCTAAAGGGTGGACACCTCTATGATCCAACTTCTGTACAGAATGTCTGAGGCTTTTTTGTCCTCTATCAATAGAAATGTTTGCAGATCAGTAAATCGTATCTCCACAACTGCCTTATTTAATTCAACATGCAATATTAAAACATTAAACATGTGGGGGAAGATGGAGCAGGAAATCGACAGGCGGATCGGAGTGGCGTCAGCAATAACTAGGACGCTGCATCGGTCTGTTGTGGTAAAGAGAGAGCTGAGCCGAAAAGCAAAGCTCTCGATTTACAAGTCAACCTACTTTCCTACCCTCACCTGTGTTCACCAGCTGTGGGTGGTGACCGAAAGAATGAGATTGCGGATACAAGCGGCTGAAATGAGCTTCCTCCGCAGGGTGGCTGGGCTCTCACTCAGAGATCGGGTGAGGAGCTCTGCCATCCGGGAGGAGCTCGGCGTCGAGCCCCTCGACCTTCTCTAAGTGGTAAACAAGACACCAAAAATGCACTTTTATTTCAGTACTAATATTGGTCATAATGATTGGTGGTGTGTAACAGTTGATTTGTTTTTTGTTGAAAGCTGTAGTGCTCTGGTTTTTAATCTGCTGGTCAGATGGAATGGCGCTCCATTGCTTGTTTTTTTCTGAGTCCCTCTATGGGATTTTCCCCACGTACTCTGACCTCAGAGCTTTATTAGAGATTTTATATTGATTACAGGCTTGAATATGAATATTTATAATTCTTCTGTTTTCCCTGTGATGGCCTCTTGATGCTCTGACCTATCTTTGGCGCGTTGTCAGCTGGGATTGGCCTCTACCCTTTGGGACCCTCTTTCCAGAAGATTAAGTGGCTTTGGCTAATGGATTGATATATTCATCACCAGCTGTTCACTGCAACACAACAAACAACATATCTTGATCTTTCCTGCTGTGTTTTAATATTTGTGTCTGAATTTTGTCAATTGTTCAGTGGGTAGAGTGTTGTTACAGGCCAACGTACTTGGCACCAGTCCTTCACTCAAACTCACAGTTTTTTAGTTACATTTTATGTTTCAGTTGTTTTCTTCGAAATGCTCGACATAACTAATGGAAAGTAGCCAATGTCAGGCTTCGGGCCAAGTTTCATTGTGTGATTTTTTCTCCCCCACAATGTCCAACGGTAATTTCAGTAAAGACGATTTGCTTCTGACTTGGAATCAAACTTTTTTTTCCCTACCTGTAATCTCTTAATTTGGTGAAAACAATGCCCACGAGGAAACCCTATCTGTGGTGGAGGACTGTCAGTGATAAAGTTTAGATGAGTAAACAGGCATAGTACTGTAAAGATGACAGGATTTGCACTTGCGCATACATTTAAAAAGTAGGCCGCATGCACATATAATGGGAACATCTTTACTTAAACTTTCTTTAAACTTAAACGTTCCAGATTTTTTTTTTTTAGAAAAAATAGAAATAGTACAGCTTATTTTAACACAAGGCTGATTAAAAAATCATTTGAGAGGATCAAATTCAGACCAAACACAAATCTATGACATATGGATAACCTAAACAAAAAAGAGCACCAATTTTTGTGCTGTCTTGTGTTTAGGTCAATTTTGAGACCGATTGGACCGTTATATTGCATGAGGAGGCCTGGAATGGAAGAGAAGTATTTCAGTTCAGTGCAGGACAAATATGATGACTGTGCGAAAGTGGTTCGGTACACTGTAAGTGTGACAGATGAGTTGGGACTACTTAAGGGATTGGTCCAGATCCCCTTTTTGTTTGCAATGGTTATGGACAGGCCGACAGATGAGGTCAGAGAGGAATCTCTATGAACTATGATGGTTGCAGACGACATTGTGATGGATAGATGCCTAAATAGGCTGCGCTTTGTTAACCTCAGAAGAAAATGACTTTGTTACAGCAGTTTATAAGTAAAATCAATTGAAATTAAAATACTGGTAGGGAAAAGCAGGTGATGTAGAGGTTTTTCTTGTAAAGAAGAGTAAAGAAGGTCAGCTGCATTAAGACAGAGTACATAAGTGAGAATAAGAGGAACTCAAACGGAAGGGGGAGGTACCGAGAGGAGAGGTAAAAGAATGTGGGATTTTATGTACTTATTAACGCTAAGCATTCCAGAGCAATAGAAAGTGTGGAAAATAGGTGAAGAAGCGAGTGCAGGCAGGTTGCAATGGGGCGAGAAATGAGAAGCAAGAAGAGGATGCAGAAAATACGGTTATACCAAAGTAAGTGACTCTTTGTTGCACCTCCTAAATGGAACAACAAAAATAAGAAGAATATAGAAACATGTAGACAACCATCAATCTACTTCTTCAAGTGATGCCTCACGGGTGTTAGCTGGAGTCAATCTGGTAAGCAACAGAGAGGTAGGGGACACGGCAAAGGCCATTTGGTTTTGTCTTGATATATGGGCAAGCATGCATTTAAAAACAGTTAGAAATAAAAATATGTGCAAAAATTATTCTTATTTTATGATCAATAACTCAAATTTTTCACAAATTTTGAGTCAAAAGTCATGCTTTAAAGACAACTTTAAAGCATGTCTGCTCTGTCATGGTGTTCTATCCGGCACCATAGGATGTTCAGGTGCTGGAACAGTGTGTATTATGACCTAATGCTCTTGAAAAATAAACAAAGCTCTGTCCGCTTGTGAGTACGAGACGATCGAAAGAAAAAATACATTAGTTTCAAGGACCCAGGGACTTGGCTAGCTTCCAGGTGTCTGGATACCCACAAACCCTTGCTTAAGCTGCTGCTGGGCAGAAAGCGCTCGTCTAAAAGGAAGTCAAAACTGCGGACTGACTTGAAGAGCATAAAATTATATTTCAGAAATTTGGGGCACATCATATCCAACTGGCTAGAGTCCAGACAAATTTGTCTGAACCTAAGTTAAAACGTTTAATTATAATTTATTCAACTAGTAAAAGTAGCTTCTTTTTTTTTTAACCTAGTCATTTATTCAAATGAGGTTATGGAAATATGCAAATATCCCATGATGTTTGATGTGAAACTTTCTGAATTTTTAGTGGTTTTCATATGCAATAAAAATCAGTATTTTAAATTCATGTAGTGACCCGTGTTAGGACCAGTTCCTCAGAGGGGCTAACACCAATTTACAACCAAGTGAGATGTTTCTGTATGGCCTCTGCATTTTCTATATCCGTGTTCTTTAAACAGCTCAAACAAATTGCCCCCTTTGGGATTTTCTGAGACTTTCTTGAGCTTGTAGTAACTTGAAAATATGGTGACAATGAAAAAAAAACAGCTATTAACAGGTGTTACATATGAGTTTGAGGAAAAGTTACGAAAAGTGTGTGTTTCAATAAATATCTATTTTAAATGACACTTTTCCACAAAAAAAAAAAAAAAAAAAATTCTTTTCTCTCACCCCAGCTGCATCCTCCAGCTCACCCAGAAGGATCCCGAGTCGTTCCCCAGCCAGCTGTGAGACAGTCTCTCCAACGGGTCTGGAGTCTGCCTCTTGGTCTCCTCCCGGTGGGACGTGCCCGAAACACCTAACCAGCGAGGCACTCAGGAGGCATCCTGACCAGATGCCCGAACCACCCCATCTGGCTTTTCTCAACGTGGGGGAGGAGCGGCTTGAAACCGAGCTCCTCCTCCAGGATGGCAGAGCTCCTCACCCAATCTTTGAGTGAGAGCCCAGCCACCCTGCGGAGGAAATTAATTTCAGCTGCTTTTATCCGTGATCTATTAGTTAAATTTTTTCCTGAATATGACTTCAACCTAAAGCCAAAAAAAAAAAAACTTAAAAAAAAACAAAAAAAAACAGAGATTGCATGAGATGATTTTTTTTAGGACAGCTCACAGACTATTTTAACTGAGCTACAACAAGTAGGATGAACTTATTGACTATAGTGGGAAATATCTTTTTTTTATTTAAAGACACTGCAAAAAACCTCAGGTAATCTGTCATGGGTTTCCCTACCAGGAGATCTGTATTTGAGTCAAGAGTAATTACCTACACAACATTTTTTTTCTTCTCCATCGAGTTCGTTTTAATCCTTTACCATTTTATTTAAATGACAAAGCTCAGCCTTTTTAATCTGAAATTGATGGATGTCCAAATGTCTCCCCGGAGAGGTTAAACTTCTAAATACAGACCCAGTGATTTCAAATCACGACAATAATCTGCAATATTATTGATACTAAATGAAACTAAAATAAGGAAAACAACCAGCTTGCCTTAGGCTAATCTTTTTTTTTGTCTTTAGTAGGAGATAGAAAATCATCTTTGGTGCTTTTTGCATCACTAGATATTTTTTAAAACTTTCTAAAAGTTTGAAGTAAATCGTTACTTGAAGTTCACATGAGGACTATTCAACGTGTGGCTTGGGGATCAAAAGTGGCTCAATATTTCATATGATCTGATCGCCTTCCTGTTCACATGGAAAAAAAATAATTTAATAGCATTGATTTAAGGTTGAAATACTTTTAGACTCGATCTAAAACTGTTAAAGAAATAGACACCAACTTTTTATGAAGAGTGACTTTTTAAAGGTTGAAAAATAGACATTTTATTAACAATTTGATTATGTGAAATGTTGATTTCACATGTCTTTAATGAATAAAGATCTAATCTAAACATGAGTGTATTCAGCAAACTAATGCAAAAGAAAACCCCCAAAATGCCTTAAACTACGAGTGAAGTTTTATGTATAAACATTTTTTTAAAAATATTAAAGTATTGACTGTTTTATAAAAATACTTTTTTTTTTTGTTAACGTTGAAAATTCAAATTAAGCATGAATATAGAAGAAAAAACGTTCTTTGGCCAGAACTTTCAGATTATTTTGCCCCTGGAAAAATGTTAAATCACTGTTCTCAACATCATGTGCGTACCTTCTTGAAATTCCAAGGAAACTCCAAACCCAAGATCTCCAGCTCTCACTGCATCGATTTGCTGCCGAGTGTGAAGCGGCCGGGATGGGAATAGTACCTCCCAATCTGAGACCATGGTCATCGCCCGGAAAAGGGTGGAATGCCCCCTGCGGGTCAGGGACAGGTTCCTGCCCCAAGTGGACGAGTTTAAATATTTCGGGGTCTTGTTTGAGTGGAGGAAGGGTGGAGCGGGATATCGACACATTGGATCGGTGCGGCGTCAGCAATAACTAGGATGCTACATCGATCTGGTAAACAGAGAGCTGAGCCGAAAAGCAAAGCTCTCGATTTACAAGTCGATCTACGTTCCCACCCTCACCTATGATCACCAGCTGTGGGTGGTGACCGAAAGAATGAGATCGCGGGTACAAGCGGCCGAAATGAGCTTCCTCCGCAGGGTGGCTGGGCTCTCATTCAGAGATCGGGTGAGGAGCTATTCCATCCGGGAGGAGCTCGGTGTCAAGCCGCTCCTCCTCCAGGTTGAGAAGAGCCAGATGGGGTGGTTTCCCCGAGTGCCTCGCTAATGAGGTGTTTCAGGCACGTCACCCCAGAAGGAGACCAAAAGGCAGATCCAGCACCCGGTGGAGAGACTATGTCTCACAGCTGGCCGGGGAATGACCCGGGATCCTTCCGGGTGAGCTGGAGGATGCAGCCGGCGGCCGGGGTGAGAGAGGCCTGGGCTTCCCGTCAAAGGCTGTTGCAACCGGGACCCAGCCCCAGATGAGCAGAATACAACAGAATGGAACTCCAAACCCAGTTTTCATCGTTTCTATTCTCGTTTTTCTGCAATCTCTCTGGTGTTGTTACTTTGAGGAAGTTTCACTTTCACTAAACAAAACAAGGTCAATTGTTTCTTTTTAATCTTTACTTTGTTTCAGGATTTCTTTAATCATCCGTTTTCTTATTTTCTCTCCGATCTTCTTTGTTCATTTAATTGGAATTGTGTTCCCATCCACAATTAGTTTCCACAATGACTGATTGAGATAAACTGTTTCAGCAAAGGAAATACAGAACCTGTATAAGTGGATTTTTTTTTTTTGTTTTTTGGTTGAAGGACATACATTCTTTTAGAAACTATAATAGAAGAACATTAAACTTGTTACGAGTTGCCGTTACTCTTGTTTCTGGTAAGTCTGTGACAAAAAGCTTTTTTTTTTCTAGATGTCAAAGCCGTATCGGCAGCCAAGGTCACAAACATCTGCCATCTCCTAAAAACAGGAAGGAAAAAGTATGTTTTTCTGAGAGAAAAATGGGTCTGACGGTCATGTTTTATTTTTCACGAGGAAACTTTGAAAGGCTCATACAGCTCTAAAGGTCATAGATTTTACTGGATCACTCTTATGCAACCATCAAGCTCATTTTTTGCAATGTTCATTCTATTTTCAAAATGTTTTCCATCAGGTTGATTTTTTAAACCGAGATCAGAAGAAGAAGATTTCCAAAACACTGCAAAGAAATAAACTGGATCATAGACCTCAGTATTGAATACGACATTAAATAAATGCTAATTTGAAAGGTGAAAGTCAGACAATTTTAGTAAACTTATAGATAATTAAGCTGAACAATCATAATTTGGGTTTTATGACATTCATTTAACAATAGTTATAAAATCTTCCTGATTTACAGAGCTTCAGCACAGACAAGGAAGTGTAAAAGTGTGACTATTGCTCATCCCCCGGACGTCTTGAGAAAGCTCTGCCCCGAAAATTTGACATGTGTCCCATTGAGGTAGGCAGGAGTGGGTGAAATGCTTCCTGCTTCATAAAAAGCATCAAAGATGCAGCTACTGCTTGTTTGTTTTCACATACTGTACGAGGGGAACAGAATCCTAACTCTCTACAGTTTGTTAAAAAGTTACTAAATCATTCAAAAAACAACTTTTGTGACAAAAACAAGGGCCACACGTCACTTTTAGGAGGAAATAATATCTGAAATGTTGATTTAACATGAAAAGCAACCTTTAAATTTAAAACTGGTTGATTGTCATAACCACATCAATGCCCAATGGAGCATGAGGTCATTGACAAAGCCAGTCTAGGAAAGGCTGGGGGCATTATCCCCTGAACATTTTGAAAACTAAGAGCCAGTTTCCTGCATTTTGGTGACCCCTTTGTTGCCCTGCAAGGAAACAGCTTGACTAGTCCCCTTTCCTTTCTTCTTCTTCTTTTTTTTAAAATTTTTTTTATGGACCCCCCGTCCTTGATCCGCCCCTGGTTATAGGTTACATTGGATATGTACTTACAGTAAGTCGATGGATACATGAGTGACTGACCATCTAAAAATTGTGTGAGTGCAGGAATCTTTTAACAATGTATTAAAAAATCCCAGTTATGTTGCTGTAAAAAAATAACATAACACTTCCACCTTTCAATAATAAAAAAAAGCATTCTTGACAATATTTTTTCAGAATGACATGTTGATTGTGTAGAAAAGTCATTCATTCTCCAACTGTGGTGCGTCGTGGTGAACACAAATGATGACAAATTGTTAGTCATGTTGCTTTATTGTCAAACGTTTGGAAACAACAATTATCCCCATGTTGTCTGATGGGGCACTACTGTTACCAGCACGCTTAAAAAGAACAAGATACAAAACTGACCAAAAATCAAACCAAAAAGAGCTAAAAATTGCTTTTTGGATGTCTAGAATACTTTGTTTTACACAATAAGGTTAGAAAGTGCAAATCAGGGTCTACAGAAAAAAAAAATCTCAAGTTTTGCCAAAGTACTTGTTTATTAGAAAACACAACGAAGCTCGTAAACAATAAAGACCGCATTCATTTATGTGGTCCTCTTAAACCACATGCTTATTTATACAACACATGCAAGCCATCAGTGCACTGTTCATTTTTCATCCACATGCCCAAAAAACAATGCACTCATGCGACCTGTAGTATTGAAAACTTTTGCTTCCTGCTCCGTGCTTCCGTGTGAGGTGTGAAAAGGTCACTGCTGAGACGCCAGACATCAGCGCTGTGTACATTCTGCATTCGCATATAATCCATTCCACTTTAGCTAGCCAAATGAAATACAGAGAGCTTCAGAAAACTGTTTGAAGCAGCTTTAAAGGCTTAAAACTTATTGAAATTTTCTGCTTGGTGGGCCACTTGTAAGTCAGATTAAGGAGTAGATCACAAGGACATGCTAAAGGTCATGGAGCTTTGATCCACAAATAAAAATAAATACAGACAAGGTGAGTTTCTATTACATCACTTGAAATAGTTACCTTAATTGCTCCTAGATAGAGTCTGGTAGGGAAAATGATAAATGTGTGTGGTACTGAATGCTTAAATAACATCAGACGAAGCAAGTGGGTGGCTTGGCTGTATTTTATTGAAACATTTGTATCAGTCAGCCTACACTTTTTTGTGCAGGGGCAGGAAGAGCATTTTACTTGCAACTGTTTAAAAAATAATTACATGGTTTCAGTTTGTCAGCTATGGATTCAGGAGACATTAAACCAACGTGTTTCCTATAGACAGCTGTTAGCACTCTAGTTCTAGAGTGAGCAGTTCAAATAAAAACTTTAATGTTTAGTGCTGTTGACACTTTATTGAAGGTATGCATAAATGGTGCGCAACTGCGTATGGATTTCCAAATGCCTCACGGCAAGAAGGTCGGGATTGGTGTCCCAAATGGGGATCAGGCTTGGAACACCTGACTTTCTGTGTGTAGTTTGCATGTTCTCCCTGTATACAGTATATATAGGTTTTCTTCGGATACTCCGGTTTCCCCGTTGTCCACTTCCCTTGCCCCAAGTGGAGGAGTTTAAGTATCTCGGGGTCTTGTTCACGAGTGGGGGAATCGAAAGGCGGATCAAAAGGCGTCAGCAATAACTAGTATGCTGCATCGGTCCGTCGTGGTAAAGAGAGAGCTGAGCTGAAAAGCAAAGCACTCGATTTACAAGTCGATCTACATTCCCACACTCACCTATGGTGACCAGCTGTGGGTGGTGACCGAAAGAATGAGATCGCGGATACAAGCGGCCGAAATGAGCTTCCTCCGCAGGGTGGCCGGGCTCTCACTCAGAGATCGGGTGAGGAGCTCTGCCATCCGGGAGGAGCTCGGTGTCGAGGCGCTCCTCCTCCAAGTCGAGAGGAGCCAGAGCGGGTGGTTCGGGCATCTGGTCAGGATACCCCCCCTGAGCGCCTCGCTGGTGAGGTGTTTTGGGTATGTCCCACCGGGAGGAGAGCAAGAGGCAGACCCCCAACCCGCTGGAGAGACCTTGTCTCACAGCTGGCCGGTGAACGTCTCGGGATGCTTCGGGGTGAGCTGGTGGTTGCAGCTGGGGAGAGAGTAGCCTGCCCTTCTCGTCTGAGGCTGTTGCCCCCGCAATCCTGCCCCGGATGAGCGGAAGATGACAGAATGAAACGGAACTCCAGTTTCCTCCTACCGTCCATAAACATGCACATTAGGTTGATTGGCTAATAAATTGCTACTAAGACTGAGTGTGTGTGTGTGGCCCCATCACAGACTGGCAACCTGTTTCAGTTGTACCCTGCCTCTCACCTCCAGTAGCCTTGCAACCTGTTGGTAGAAGCGGTTTAGAACACAAAACAAATGGTGAAACACCAAAAGTAGGTGTACGGGTAAGATGAAGTGGTGTTCAATGACTGTCCCATAAAATTTTTTGGGTCCGAAGGTAATATAGGAACATCTCTGTATTCTCTTTGTCGGTTTTTTATTGAAACCCCACAGATAACTAACTCAATCCTTGCCTAACCTGCTTTTTGATGTTTTTTAGTTAGTTGTCCACTAATTTGGATGTTTTTTTTAATGCACTGTTGCTATTTTTTGGTATGTGCCTCATTACTCAGCCACCATGCAGTCTAAACAGTAATCTGAGCATTAGAGGAGGCTATCAGCAGGGGACATGCTGACAGTCAGATAGACTGGCAGCCAGAGGGCGAGAGCAAGCTGAAGCAGATAGTTGCAGATGGCAGTCAGACAGATGTACATAGACACGACGGCGAGCTGGTTTGGATGTTGTTTGAATGTTAAACCAGAATGATTGAAATCACAGAGCAACAACCTCATTACATTCGCTGGTTCACTGACCGACTGGATAAATAAATAACTCCAGTACATACACCCTAACCCACTACTTTTAAAAATGAATGTCTAACATCCCAAATATCACTGGGTTTGTGTGAGTAGGCAGCCTGGTGGGATGAAAAATAAGAAAACCAGCAAAAATGTGAGAGATAAACACAGGCTATAGCATACAGAGGGATGTGGGATCTTGTCAGTTCATCAGTGAAGTGACAGCAAGACGATTACTGCTTATTACCTGACTGACAGACTGGCTGACAGGCAATCTCATGAGTGTATTTGCATGTGAGCATACGTGAATTGTCATATGTCTACCGTTAAATCTTTCATTGGAGACACAAATCACAACATTATTTTATTCTCAAATAGAACAGGAAAGCCTTTTTTCTTCTCTGAAATTCAGAATACAACATATTTAGCCTACAAGAGCACTACAGATGCAGTATTTGCGTTGAGGATGCTGATAGAAAAGTACAGAGAAGGTCAGAGGGAGCTGCACTGTGTCTTTGTAGATCTAGAGAAAGCATATGACAGGGTACCTAGAAGACCTATGGTTTTGTATGAGGAAGACTGGTGTGACTGAGAAGTACGTTAGAGCGGTGTAGGACATGTATGAGGGCTGTAAGACAGTGGTGAGGTGTGCCGTAGGTGAGACAGAGGAGTTCAGTGTGGGGGTGGGACTGATCTGAGTCTTTTGCTGTTTGCTATGGTGATGCTAACAGACGGTGTAAGACAGGAATCTCCATGGACAATGATGTCTGCAGATGACATTGTGATCTGTAGTGAGAGGAGGGAAGAGGAATGAAGATTAGTCAGAGTAAAACAGAGAGCATGTGTGTGAATGAGAGGGATCCAAATGGAAAAGTGAGGTTACAGGGAGAAGAGATAAAGAAGGTAGAAGATTTTAAGTACTTAGGATCAACAGTCCAGAGCAATGAAGAGTGTGGAAAAGAGGTGAAGAAGCGTGTGCAGGCAGGCTGGAATGGATGGAGAAAAGTATCAGGTGTGATGTGACAGAAGAGTTTCAGCTAAAATGAAAGAGAAAGTGTACAAAACCGTGGTGAGACCGGCCATGCTGTTTTCTCAGTAGCACTGAGAAAAAGACAGGAAACAGCGACTCCTAGTTTGCTACATTTCTAACAACTACAGTTTTTACAAGCTATTTTAGCAATGTTATCACACCGTGGTGCTGACATCCTTATAAATTCTAATGCCTCTTATTAGCCATAGTGGCTCTGTAATGTGGTGTCTGCCTTTTTGATCAATATAAGCCCTAAATGTGTTCCCTATTCTTTAAGTCCTCGACTACTGGTAAAAATCAACCTTGGCCTGAAGCAAAATGCCCTTCAAAGTTCACATGACCATAAAATTGAAAAACGAAAGAGCAAAGCATGCTTTTCATAATTAGTTTCACTTTGTTCACACTTTATTTGTTGAATGGTGAAATATTCACGTGATAACATTACTGCTGCCCCACGTGAGCAACTAAAGGGACTTCTTTTTGCTTTAGTTGCTTTTGTTGGGTAAATCTTTTTTTTTATTTGTGAAACAAGAAACAATGTGAATCAAGAGACACTCCTCCTCCAGGTCGAGAGGAGCCAGATGGGGTGGTTCGGGCATCTGTTCAAGAAACCCCCAAGTTTCTCGCTGGTGAGGTGTTTTGGGCGGTGTTTTGGGCAGTGTGGCTGGGCTCTCACTCAGAGATCGGATGAGGAGCTCTGCCATCCGGGAGAAGCTCGGTGTCGAGTCGCTCCTCCTCCAGGTTGAGAGGAGCCAGATGGGGTGGTTTGGGCATCTGGTCTGGTTTCAAAGCCTTACACTGGTTTAGATGACTTTACATACATCTAAACCTTTGTAGGCATGACCCAGAAACCTAATCAGTTCATATATAGTTGGTACTTCATAACTTTGGGAAGTTTTAATCAAAGCCTTTCACTGGTTTGGAACAGATTGAGACTCTCCTCCACATTCTGTGAGCGTAGGAATACAAAAAATGCACTTGGTAGGTTGACAAAATCCATTTTGAGGTTGTGAAAAATTGTCATTATGTTCATATTAGGCAATTAAAAATACAAATTTTGAAGACTGCGTTAACTTACATAAACTTTAGAGATGGTTTACAGAACAAAAACATCCTCCTCCTGTACCATCTTCAGATTTTACAGTCACTTAGGAAGATCTGTCTGTATTTACAAGTATTAATGCACTGGCAATGCACATGGCATCCATCTTTGCCACTTCCTCCCCTCCTTTATACAGTAACCAATGGACCGTTGGGATGAAACATGCCTCTTCTGTGGTCTGCTGGTGCTTCACGGGCAGAAATATAAGCTTAGTCTGCAGTTTATTGGGTCGAGAAATTTCCAGCTTCTGCAGTTTTATTTGAAATTTAACTATACATGTATCTTTAGTTTGGAAAAGTGTATATTGTTCACCTAAAGTGAAATAATCAAACTTGTATATAGTTTTAAATGAAAGGAATTAGCCATAAAGACAGTTGTACCAGTGTCTCAAGCTGGAGTGTTGGATTAGTACAGTGAGTCATATTCATTTTCAGGCCTCGTCAGTCTGCAGATAAATCTATGCATTAAAGTTCTAAAAACAACTTGTCATATCTACGAGGCAAAACTTGCAAGACAAGTTCTGCCTAATATTGCTTGCTTTAGTTTGCTTTAGTGTAGACTATAAGATTGTACAGTGTGAACATTTAAATTGTGAGAAAGGGCTCAAATTGTAGCAATTAATCAGTGCAGGTGGAATTTGATTCGATACGTTCTGAAATCGTCCAGCGTACACCCAATTTTATTCGTCTTCCTCTCTAAACAAACATCCCACCTCTTCAACTTCACCTCCAGCTGCTCTCACTCCATATCACAATGTCATCTACAAACATTAAAGTCCACGAAGAGTCCTGTCCGACTTCATCTGGCTGTCACCATAGCAAACAATAGGGGCTCAGAGCTGATCTTTTAAAATGACTCAAGGATGTGTTCTGATTGTCATGTTAATGTTAGAAAACTCATTCTTTGGTAATTTATCATTTTAAGTACAATTGTGAAACATCAATCTTAAATCACATTCTTCTGTTTCTCCTTTTCTTTGCTTGTGTATCCTGGTTTCCCCCCCTCTATTTTTCTCATTACATTCACATATGTCCCGTGTGTCCTCGCAGTGAGATCCAAGCAGTGAAGTTACTCCATTTTTAATCGGATGTTTTTGCTTTACTTTGTTTGCTCAATCCTTTACAAGACGTGGATATTTTACTCTTTTGATTGCTTCAATTGAAACCACTATTAAACCAAAAAAATAACACGTAGGGTATCAGACTTTCTGCCTCTCTGAGGGATGCTTCCAACTACAACAGATTGGCTTTACATTTTATTTTAAATTTCTCCTCTTCTCAATTCTTTGTTACTATGGAAGTCATTCGGGCGATGGTGGCTCAGGGGTTAGAGTGTTCGCCCGCGAGCTGGAAGTCAACCGGAAGTTCATGGGTCTGATTCCCAGTGAGTGCACGTCTAGGGTCCTTGGAGAAGACACCTAACCCCCTGTTTCTCCCACCATTGGCGCAGTCATAGGTGGCAGCCTGCTGCGGTGAAATGCAGCACACAAATTTCCCGTGAGGGATTAATAAAGTATATTTAAAAAAAAAAAATAGTCACAATTGCCCTTTTTTTAAAAAAAAAAAACAAAAAAACCCAAGTTCTGATGCTTTTAATCCAATGAAAGAACTCAACTAATTGATGACAAACACAGTTAAATTTCAATATATGAAAACTTAGTATGGCCACTATGAAATTGCCTCGAGGATTGAGTTTGTCTGTGGATGGTTGTCTCTGTATGTGCTCTATGACAGACTGGTGACCTGTTCGGGGTGTATCCTGCCTCTTGCCTGAAACCAGCTTGGACAGGCTACAGCAAAACCTGCGACCCCCTTAGCGATAAGCAGTTCAGGAGACAAAACAAAAAACAAAGTAAAATTTTCCTGGCATTAAATATGTTAAATTTTCACACAAATATATATCTGGGGTCTTGCAACAGACTGGTGACCTGTTTAGGGTGTACCCCATCTATCACCTGAAGCCAGTTGGAATAAGCTCTGGCACCCTCATACACTGACAGGAATAAGCAGTACAGAAAACGAATGGATATAGATCGGGGGTTGATTGGTGGTCAGTCAAATCTTCCTCTTTTGGATTTCTCAATTAGTTTTTAACCTTTTAGCCAGAGCTTATTCCAGCTAGTTTAATTAAATAAAAATATATTGGTGGTTATTTAGGAATCTTTAAGTGTTCAGGTCCTAAATGATGCTTCTAATTCCTCGGAGCACTGCTTTAAAACGAGAATTATTCTGGAAACTACTACATAAGCCTAGGAGCATTGCCAGGAATCCCCCTCTGTGAACACACTTCACCGTGCAATCCATGAATGTAGGTTAAAACTTAGTCATGCTTAAAAAACGCCATATGTGAACATGCTTCAATGGAGGCTTGTATTTTATCTGGGCTAAAGTTCAGTTTAACAGCTTCTTAGCTACATAAAAAAACTGTTAATTGATCAAATAAAACAAGGTTTGTGGTGCTTTCTTGGAAACTATTGATAATGAATCCTATGGACCAGTAAGTAGTTAAACCATCACGTTTGTTTTGCTGGAGAGTTAATCTGCAACTCTAATGGTATTGAAAAGCACTACATCTTATGATGAGGGGAGCTTTATTTTCTGGGAAGAAAATGGTGTGCTGAAAGGTGAAACCAAGCAAGACAAGTTTATTTCACTGCAAAAATTTATACAAGACCGAATCCAGTACTTTCCAGAAAATGAGAAAATGTATAAGTACAAGAGGAGAATTAAAGTTAAAGCATAGAACATCAATTTTATCAAATCAAATTTAAAGAAGGTAATAAAGGAAATGATGACTTGTAGATTTTTTTTCAACTTGGCACATAGGTTAAAGCCATAGCGACTCAAGGTGATCTTCTCTCTGTTCAAATGGGAAAGATTATTTTTTTAGGGTTATTTGTAGTTGGCTTGTGACTGTTATTACCCATCCATTACTTGAGCTTGTTGGATGGCAATCACAAAATCAATCCATAGATCCATGATTATATGCTGCAAGCGAAGACTCATCTGCAAAATGTTGCAACAACAAATTTAAATTGAAGAAAGTTGCGGGCAACTTAACACCAGGACTGCCGTGTTTAAAATCTACCTGCAAGCGCCATGACCGTCAATGTGATGCATATGTAATTATTCATATTTTGCGCTTCTGTATTACATGAATAAACTTTTACACCACTCAATTTTTGAGATATTAATAATGATAAAATATTACATATTTTTATAACCTAGAATAAAAAAAGCAAACACAATATTAAAATGATCTAATTTGTCAATAGCCCACTTTTTTGTCCGCATTTTGCGCTGCTGCTTCAAAAATGTCCTTGTTAAAAATGGGCTATAGGCTACATCTAAATATATTAACCTGAACATTCAAGACTTTTCTACAAAACATGGCAGACTTTATTCAGACAACAATTTTCTTACTCTCTTAATGGTATCTCTTTAATATTATCTCACTCAACCTTTCCAACCTTTCTATAATGGCGTCAGAGTCCTCCTTGTCTCTCTCCAGAAACATGAACACATACACATTTATTTGTGGATTTGTGTGAATAAACACATTGCCATAGCAACATAGCAACAACTTCTCACAGAAGTCGTTGCTATGTTGCTGTGGTAGCAATGTGCGCTTCCTCTCAGCTGCTGCGGTGTGCAGCAGGTTAGAGGAGATAAAATGCTTATAAATTTTTAAATGTTCATTTTTACAACACAAAAAATACATAAAATAAAAACATGTTCATATAAAAAGTCATGAAAGGTCATCCTCCCCGGCCGTGTTTTATTTATCCTAATTAGCATATCAAAGTGATGTAGAGTCATACTGACAGCTGCGGCACTCCTAGTGTTAAGTAGTTATTTGGCCAAAAAAATGTGCAGTCACTGGATAGTTTGAATGTAAAGAGATGATTACTATATTACTGCTAATGCAGAGATTTGGCTGTGATGGTATTTGAATGGATTCCATCTGTTAACCTCATAACAGTCTTCTCAGAGCTGTGATGAGACACAAAACCTGAAAAAGCAACAAAATCAGTTGTTCCACAGAAGAAAGTTTTTTGGAGCACCACTTTCTCAAGGACTTCACTTAAAATGACAAGCCTTATGGTTGATGAGGACTGTGTGATCAAGGTTGCTCTTATTTAAGAGAGGCTTGATAACAGCGGTTTTCAACAGCTTTAAAATTGTCCCAGACTGCAGGGAGATGTCTAGAGCTTTAAACAGGGTTGTTACATGTGAGGTATTGCATAGTCACACCGAGGCAATGCAGAAAGACGTCGTATCAGTCACACAATGGAAATAGTGTTTATCTGCAGTCTGCTACTTCCATCATCAGTAAACATTTTGTGCACTTTGGAAAAAAAGGTAACTGAGGTGCAAAACTATCAATCACTGAAATCATCCAAACTCCAGCAATCAGTCTCCTCACTTTTCAGATCTTATAAACGGTTGAATTGGACAAAAAGATTGTGTTGACAATGTAAGTTGAACTGCTGTCTACTCAATAATAATAAGAAAAATTAATAAATTAAAGATCACAAAATATTTTTAAAAAATCCAGATCATCAGTTTTGTTTTTATTTTACAAAGCATTTTTTTTAATATTAGGTTTCATTTGTTGGTAAATAAACTTCAAACTCATCATCTTGAACTTTCTACTGCATTCAAGAGAGGAAAATAAGATTTTGCGTTCTTCTTTTTTTTCCTATGGAATGCACTCAAATGTTGACAGAATATAAATTTTTTGGTGTAGTGTCTATGCGCCCTCTATGTGATGTGAATCAAGAATGAGATCAATATTATTGCAAAATTAACATCTCCTCTCCCTCCTATGCTGCTGCTTCAAACCGGTGCTTTAGTTTAAGTTGCAAAGACTGCAAATGCCAGCAAAAACCCAAACATTTTGGCATAAAAACACAGACTGAAATGAAAGTTTCTGGTTATAGTTTAGTCATTTTTTCAAATGAGTTTCCTAATAAGGCCGATAACAAGACAGTCAGTCACCTTGTTATCTGTCTATCCCGTACAGGGTTGCGGGGGTTGCCGGACCCCATCCCAGCTTATTCAAGGCAAGGGGCAGGCACACCCCGAACAGGTCGCCAGTCTGTCGCGGGGCCACACACATACAACCGTCCACACACACATTCATGCCTAGGGTAATTTGGCACCGGCCAATCAACCTAGCATGTACAGTATGTCTTTGGAGAGTGGGAGGAAACAGGGTTACCTGGAGGAACCCCATGCAGACATGGGGGTACATGCAAACTCCACACAGAAAGGACAGTGTTCCAAGCCTCATGCCCACCCGGGACTCGAACCCACAATCTTCTTGCTGTGAGGCCACTGTGCTACCCACTGTGCCACCGTGCCACCATTCCTAATAAGCCTCCTGTTAATATCAAGATCTTGGTTTAGATTTTTGTTATCTCTTCCTTAGTACCAAACCATTAATTTAGACTAAATGGACCTGAATTTAATTCAATAATTCCATATGTAAAAGGAGAAATACTTACCAATGATTTTGTTGCTATTTTGTTGTCTCAAACATTCTGCATTTCAATTGGTAATAAATGTCTCAGATGTATTTGATTACTTAGATGGCATTATTATTAAAAAAAAAACCCATCTGTTTAACTCAAAAGTGGACAGTTACAATTGCAACATGTGCCCAGGACTGAATAGAACAACATCTTTATTCTTTAAACCTTCATTTTATTCTGGAATTCAAACTTTAGATCAGCATAAAAATAAATCATAAAGAACAAAGTTATGTCTGCTGATTTCAATTTGCGAAGGGAAAGAATAATGGTTTTTGTGACAATCTTGTCAAAGCTTGCAGAGACACACGTTTTATATAACTGAATGCAATTAGTGTGATTAAAAAAAGTGGCTTAAGCTGTGGACTTTAAAGTATTGTGTGAATTCAATTTTAACTCAAGATATACAGCATTCCAACTATGATGCATTCATTGTTCTCGTGATAAAAAATAAAGTAAGAATAAAGTAACATGTCCCAACAAGAGCAGAGGGATGCTTTCCTGAATTACGAGAGCGCTCAGGAACCTTCAAATCATAAAAAGAAAACCTTCAGAGAAAGAGACAGGAAATGATTGAAGATAACACAGCAACTTGAAACAAAAAGTGAGGTGCAAGAAAATTGTTCGAAAGTTTGTGTCAAGAGAACAACATTTAGGAGTTTGAGGTCAGGAATGAAAGTGAATCACCGAGTTGAAGTTAAAGGGGATCAGACAGACGGATGTCATGATTAAACCTGATTCTTCTATGCTTACCCTGTTTTTCCTCACCTTACATATCTCAACACAACTCCGAATCCCTTTTTCACAAAAATAATCAGGTTACTTTACAGACGTATGACAGACCTATTGTCATGGTTCCCTTGCTTACCACTAGAGGGAGCCCGGGACTTTCTTTTATCTTCCTGATTCAAGACACCCGCTGGTGATTAACCTGCTACCTATTTAAAAGCATTCTGCTTTGCCTTCATTGTCAGGTCATTACCCCTTCCAGCCCCTGGCTGCCCGACCAAGAGATCATTTTGAATCATGACCACAAGACATTCCTTATTCTAATCATGTGCCTTTCTTTACAGCTTTGCTGGACCTTTTGTTAATACATACTGTTTGCTGTCCTGCGATGGGGTCCTCCTCCTCTTCTCTCTGAAACCGCATCGTGACAACAAACTAAAAACTGATTAGTCAGTCTGAGGTGGTGCCGAAACAATCACTTAATCAAAAAAGAAGCCAAACAATGTGTGTAGACTTCTGGGAGAACGAGGGTAAACAAACCACTGAGAGAAGAGTTGTAAAAGATTAGAGTAATGTACCTTAGAGTTTAGCAAAGACAACAAAAATAGAAAGAAAAACCCCACAAAGCATGGGGTTTTGTACACAATGAGTGGGGGGTGGGAGGTCTGGCAACAAGATTCTTCTTCTTCTTTCAGCATTTCCTTTCAGGGGTCGCCACAGCAAGTCAGTTTTTTCCGTATAACCCTATCTGCTGCATCCTCTTTGGTCAATCCAACTATCTTCATGTCTTCCTTCACTGCGTCCATGAACCTCCTCTTTGGTCTTCCTCTAGTCCTCTTTCCTGGTGGTTCCAAATCCAGCATCCTTCTGCCGATGTACTCTCTCTCTCCTCTGCACATGTCCAAACCATCTCAGACTTGCCTGTCGAACTTTATCCCCAAAACCTCTAACATGTGCTGTTCCCCTGATGTACTCATTTCTAATCCTGTCCATCCTGTTCACTCCCAGAGAGATCCTCAGCATCTTCATCTCTGCCACCTCCATCTCTACTTCCTGTCTTTTCTTCAGTGCTACTGTCTCTAGACCAAACAGCATGGCCGGTCTCACCACGGTTTTGTACACTTTTCCTTTCATTTTAGCTGAAACTCTTCTGTCACACATTACACCTGATACTTTCCTCCACCCGTTCCAGCCTGCCCGAACATGCTTCTTCACCTCTTTTCCACACTCTCCATTGTTCTGGACTGTTGATCCTAGATACTTAAAATCTTCCACCTTCTTTATCTCTTCTCCCTGTAACCTCACTTTTCTATTTGGATCCTTCTCATTCACACACGTACTCTGTTTTATTCTGACTAATCTACATTCCTCCCTAGCCCTAACCCTCTGGCAACAAGTTAAAACGTTAAATTCAAAGCAAAAGGTACTCCAAACAAGCAAAATAATCAGTCCATGCTGGTAAATAACTTCACTAGATAAGATTTTGTGGATCAAAAGTTTAATGCCTCTGCCTTCAGAATGTGGAAAAGGCATTAAGTACGCGGGCGGTCCATGTGTCTGTCCATGCTTCGATAACATTGTAGTGAATTTGGTATTTCCCAATGCACAGAAGACATTTTAATGAAACTGCACATCGTTAAGAGAAATGTTGCAATGTCGCTCACAGTCATCCACACTTTGAAGAAAGCACTTTGATTGTAAAATGCCAATTATTTTCCCATATAATTCTAATCATATGAAACCAGTTCAATGTTGTAATTTCCTTCTGAGATGAATAAACTATTTCTCATTTAATTTTATCTGCTGTACACAAACATTTTTTAGTGACACAGCATAATTTCTCTGTTGGCCTGAAAATATTCATTTTCATACAGATTTGGACTAATGCATTTTGAGATCAGCATTTTCCATGTGGTAGATAAGAACATCTTTTTCCTGTGAGATTGTAGCTCAGACAGCAACCCTCTCACAAATCTGACTCATCAAGTCATCTGCTGCTGCGAGAACCAGAGGCAACTTCACCTCCTCCTGCCTCGCTTGCTATATGTTGCATTTGCTTTTTTGCACTGTAAATTTTCTTCATATTTTCCATAAAACCCAGACATATACAGCCACTCAGAGCCCCTCCACACCATATTCTTCTTTCTAAATTTTATCTCGTTTTTTCTTTTGTACCCTGCCATACGGCCCATCCTTTTTAAAAAAAAACAAAAACAGATAACCTTTGAAATAATGAAACACAAAACGTGTAAGATGAGTAAAAGACACAGGCTTCTTTTTCCTTTGATTATTTTATCATTCCGAGCTGTTTCTTTGTGTCTTTCTTAAAAAAGAATGCATTGCCAACCCTCTGTTTTCTTCGCAGGTTGTCAGGATTCATGCTGCCCTCCCCCATAGTTAGCAGTGGATCCATATTGGCCTTGTGGTTTACCACAGACTTTGCTGTGAGCGCTCAGGGCTTCAAAGCTGTGTATGAAGGTAAGAAGACATGTCAGTGTTTGTAGTAACGTGTAAATGCTGCTTAAGACGAGCATTGTTTTCTAAGATTTGACTTGTGGTTGATGTGACTTCTTACATGCTTTTTTTAAAAAAAATTTTCCAAACTATTGCTTGTGGGTTTTTCTCGTCGTCTTACAGTGGAAATAATAGCCATAATTTTGTCAATGAAGTACTGTATTTCAGGTTCTTAAACACTATATTTGAATGTTGATTAACCACTGACTGTATTTAAAATTAACGTATTAACTTAGAAATTGACCAACTTTTTTAAATCGGAAGGATTTCTTGACATACTGAAGATTTAATGTGCACTCAGTCCACTCAGGGTGTGTTTAACTAGTGTGACTGCTCTAAAATGTGCCCGGGTGCGGTTCAGCTGTTTTAGTTGTTCCAGGTCTGCTTGGAAGAGGTGTGTCAGAGCATGGTTCAGTTGGACTATGTCATGCTTCACATGCAGTGCGAGCTCAAATCCTGCTGAAGTGTGGAACACAAAGCTTAACATTTCATTTTTTTGATGCCCCAAAACCATTTTTCTTGCCACAAAAGCAATAGGCCTTTTAGCAGCAAGTGGTGAAAAGATTTTTGACCACCGCAGACCAAACGACTTAAAATGATTACCTACAAAATAACCAGAGCGATGAACTCTATTGTGTTGCACCGACCTTCTTTTTCCTGAAACTCTTGCACTATGTTGATATAATCACTTTTTGGCATGAATGGTGAAACCCTATGTGAGTGCAAGCAAAGAAAAAAATGAATGAAGCAGACCCCGGTCCAGTTCATAGCAACAATGCTTTCTGTGTGTTTATCCATAGATACAAAACAATTTAGCAGGAGTCGCATGGTCAGGACGACTGTGAATGCCGTCATAGTATGGTACATACTTTTATGGAAGAAATATGAAACGAAAAGTGGGTTTAAGTGAAAAAAACCCAGTTTGAACATAAAGGCAAAAGATTATGATGATAGATAAGACATGCAGGAACCAGGGCTTATGGGGAAGTAGCGGTAAAAGAAAAAGTAGCATGGAATGGGTAGCAGAGCATTTGGTGTGGGCAGTTTCACAGGAGAATACTAGATAACTGTCCATGGCTAAAGTTAGGAACCGGGAGTCCAGATTCAACATTTAGCTTGTTTTGGGTGCAGGAAAAGACACTTGCCCATGTGTTGAATCTGTCAGAGGTCTCCCAGTGAGGGCTCTATTTAAACTAATTGTCAGGGTGGAGGACAATTGATTTTAGCCTTCCCAAGCTGAGCAGAGACCTACAAAATGATGGCCAGCTTGCGGATCAGTTCATGGATCTCAGCCATTCTGCCATTTAGAGTTCGAATGATCTCTGCGACAACCTCCTGTCTATGGGTCTACTCTACTTTAGTCTAAATGATGACCCTAAATCATCACCCCAATAAGCCAGGCTTTGTGGAACACTTCTTTGTGAAACACATTTCAGCAAGAAACATTTAAAACTTTGTAAATACGTACGCTCCAGATCAGGAGTTTGTAGGACTTGATGAAGGCATTTAAATCATTTGTTCACTCAGCTGGCTCAGTACGTTCCACATTTGTTAGCATGGGGTTTTTGTATGCAAATAATCTAATTTGCCTAATCAAATGTCTCAATGGGAATGACTTGTTGAAGTTTGATTTACACATTTGGCATCTTAGTGGTTTCTTTGTTCATTTGATTAATTTGTTCGATGTTCTAACGTGTCTTGTGTTTTCATCAGTTTCTGTTCGTCATAATTGTTCGTTAAAATCTTTGTATTTGAGGTTCTGATTTGTGGTTTTGCAATGATGAGAATTACCCTGATAGTTTGGATGACACGTAAAAATGAAACCCTTAGAAATGTGACTTGTTTGTACAGGTTAAGGCGGGTTTTCATTGTCAAACGTGCAACTTGTAAGTACATTTTCAACTATTCCACTAATATGTTCCAAATAATTATTTTTACTGTGCATTCTAAAGCTAAAAATATAACAGATACCAATGTACAACCCAAAACTTGACCCACAAAAAGTCACTGTGTCTTTGTGGGTAAAAAAAAAAAATTGGCGTCAAAACAGCCAGAGGAATTCCCCCTAAGTTGGTTCGCAGTTAGTAAATCTGTCCCTACTGTGTAAGAGAAGAAGTGCTCACACACTCTTCCACACTGCTTGTGTAACAGTTCATCTATGAATCATGAACTCTAAATATCAAAGAAAACGCAAGAGAGAGCACAAACACACAAACTCCCTGTGTGTGTGAGAGAGAGCCTGCATGTGTGTTTCACTCTGATCCCTTTTCTCACACTGTATATTACAATTGTGTGTGTGTGTGTGTGTGTGCATATCCATGGATGTGTCTCAGTTATATTAACAAACTAATGTGCCATCCATTAAACTTTATTTCCAGAAGTTTCCATAATCATTTTGTCTTGAAATGTGTTCCTTCTAATCATCTGTGGGGACCCTTTATTCTGTTTGTTGTCTCGGCAGTGATTGGAAGTGTGTGTGTAAATCTAAATATGCTTGAGTATGTAAATGACATTTTCCACAACAGTGTACAGATCCTTCTTTTTTTCACCTTTTCTTTGTTTTGCATAAAAATGAGCATCAGATCTAATCGCTCGTCTAAATGAATGTGAGCACAGATTCAAAGAAAACTCAAACTTAAAGGATGCGCCTGCAAATATTTGGATTTTGACGTAAACAGCTCACGATTAGATAATTATTTTGATCCCAGAAGTGAATATTTAACCCTAAAAATGAGCTTTTCATGATGAAAAATGTGGTTAGAAATTAATTTCTGCAAATTATTGCGTCATTTGGGATATCATTGAGGGCTAAAAATAAACTCAGATATCTGTTTAGCACACAATTTATATTTTGTATAACTTTCTTTAATCCAGATGATCATGAACTACATCCTCAGCCACGTGTGTTACATAATTCACAAAGATAAAAGTCGCTGTGCATCGACAGCGTAATTGCCTATGTAACATAGCACATTTGGAGATGAAATGTTAATGACTTTCACATCTCCCAGAGATCTTCTCACATTGCACTTCCTTTTACATCTTAAAAGATAGCACTAAAACCCCCATTACTCAAATCAAGAGCGTTAAAGATCTTTTTGAAATCACCAATTCAAAACATTTTGGAGCTGTATAATTGAATATGTCAGAAAACGTAAAGAAAACGTACACATTACTACATGAGAATTGCATGTTTTATGGATTTAATGTTAAGAATAACCACAATAAACGTTCCTAGTTGACCCTTTCAGACTGAATACATAGAGGTGAAGTTTTCTTGTGCCATGGAATTAATATATCCATAACAAAATGTTTTATTCACCAACATTCTAAATGCATTATTCATAGAAATAGCATTTGAGGATAAACCTAATTCTATGCAGACAAATAAATTGCACATTACTCCATACTGACCTTTTAACGAGAAATCTGGCAGCAGACTATGCTGCTGAGTCTTTAACTCACCAGAACATGGATGACTAAGAGTTTTTTATTAATTTAATTTCCAATCCTGTAAACTGGCTTGTTAGAGATTTTATTGGCCTGGGAAGGAGATTTGTGTGTATACACCCTCCATGATCCTAAATACACACTAACATGCCTTTATCAGAGTTCAGTCAAGGTATTGAATGTATTTTAAATAAACTGAAAACACTTCCCAAAATAATTCCCAATGGGAAATACAGTATGAGTACTGCAGTGCAAAAGAGAACCAAAAGAAGAA
The DNA here is from genome assembly GCA_902685375.1 of Neostethus bicornis. Classification (NCBI taxonomy): domain Eukaryota; kingdom Metazoa; phylum Chordata; class Actinopteri; order Atheriniformes; family Phallostethidae; genus Neostethus; species Neostethus bicornis. The sequence continues at coordinate 28,809,531 of LR738543.1, forward strand.
GACATAGGAAAAAGAAATCAACAGTTGAAAACTTATTTGCATTTGGACATAAAAAAATTGTTGCGAATACACAGTATGTAGTGGTGGTTACAGTCTGGAGGATGAAGTTTTTCATAATTCATTTTATGTATTATGATGAATCTCTGAAAATATACTTATATGTTTTTGCTTTCATGGTGATTTAAAAAAAGGGTTAGCATAATAAGCACTTGCTTCAGCCGATACTTTTTTGATCCCTTGGTAAAATACGAAAAAAATAAAGTAACTTTCTTTAACGCGAATTTACAATGTGACCGAAAAAAAATAAAAATAAAAAAATAAGTGAAAAAAGTTAAAAAGTTTATTGGAGGACGGCAGAAATGATTTTCTATACCGTTCCTTTGAGCAGCAGGGTTGCAGGAGTCAGTTACTGAAGCTGCTCTTAATGTGCTGCACAAATTTATGGAGTTTGTGGGAGGGGTTCAATATGATCTAATTAAGAAAATTTAAATGAATCAATTTTTTCTTTGGCCATAATAAATTGGGGAAGAGTCTAGGTCTATTTACTGAAGATGTTATGTTGTGTTCCTGGGTAGTCTGGTTATTGATCACAACCCAAAATATGCACATTATGCTAATCGGTTTAAATTTCACAGTAGTATGAACAATTTAGACATGTACAAATATTAATGAATTTAAAAACTTTTCAAGTAGAAGACTTTAATTACATATAAAAAAACAAAAAAAAAGTTACTGGAAGGGAATTTAATAGGAATTAGAATATAAGCAGATAGTAAATTTGGCATTTAGGTTTTTTCTTCAATATTTTATTGAAAAATGTGCAAGATTATCGTCTTTTGCTTGTGCACATGCAATACATGATTATATTAAATGCCAGACTCAAACAAGCTGGTCACCTGTGCAGAGTGTACCCCACAAGACACCGGATATGATTGGCTGCAGGATTCACAAGTAATGAATTAAACCGCGTGTAAAAAGGAATTTAAAAATAGGCCTCTGATAAACTTGAAGTGGTTAAACTACATATTATCATCCTCTTTAAAAGCCGATAACACTCCTTTTTTCCTCCAATTGTTTCCAAAATTCTAAAATGTCATTAGCAGTGGTCACAAAGTTGTGCTTAAATATTTCCACCTTTTCTCCAGTTTCTTTCATTTTTCTTCATGATTTGACCCGATTGAAATAATTCATGTCAAATCAAACCTTCTATTTTTTGTTTTATTTTAATAGAAGTCAGTCTAAGTATCCCAGGAGTCAGTCTACCTATCTTAGCCTGTGTTTGTCTGAAGAGCCAGTTCATATAACAAACTTTCCATTTTTCTATATATCTTTTATTAAAAGAACTTAAATCTAACTGATAAGACTCCAGTCGTCTGAGAAGGATGTTTGGTGTGAGAGAGGAGAGGGAGGTGTCAAATAAAGCTATAAGTGGCAATAAAATGAAGCCTCACTGACAAAAACGCAAGTTGGAAAACCAACTCTGCGAGACTAGATAGTCATCAATTAATATCCCCTAAAGCAGGAACAGAGGCAGTGAAATGGAGAAAGAAACAGATGGAGATGGAAAGAGAGGACCTCAACGGCAGTGAGGTTTAGAAGAGGTAACTTGGATAAAAATAAACCTGAAGATTGAGAAATTACAGGCTAAAGGTTTCTGTTTTTTTTTTTTTATTACTGTAGAAATTCAGAAATAGATCTGTGGTCTTGAAAGTGTTTTTAAAGTAAATTCTCATCTTTCCCATCAAAATAATGCTAATTTACAGCTGGAAAAAAGGGAAATATAAATATTTCAATAATATAAAACTTTAAAATGTGTTTCTAGTTGTTTCCTCCAAAAATACACCTGCAGGGTAGCTATAGATTTAAAATAAACCGCTTCTTTGTCCACTAGGATGTCTTTATTACACTGGTGTTTTCTGAATGCTAAAAATGCCTTTGTGCACGTTTCGAGTGGAGCCGGGGGCTTAACAAGTTTTTAACACCCCTGACGCCAAATGCTAGGAGTTATAAATATTTTAAAAAATTTGTGAATGGCTTCTTCACTTGGAATGAGTTTGCAATAGTTGCTTAGCAACAAGAAATCTTCCCAGCACTTCCCCTTGAGTGTTTTTTAAGTGCTTCTACCTGTAAGAAGAAAACCAGGTGCTGTACTTGTTTTCTTTTTTCACAATGGAGAAGAAACTGCGTCCTTTTTCTGGTTTAGAGGCTATCTGTGATGCTGCGGATTTAAAGACTAAACTCTCTTAAATACTGGAGCTGTGCGGTTTGACAAATGTTATTATTGAATTAGCCAATTATATTAAAATTAATTTAAATGATTATTTTATTTTTAATTACTATAAATTGGAAAAGACATATTTAAAAACGGGCATTGTGCTTTTAAAAATTCTCATTGCATAGTTTATATAGATACATATTGGACGAAAAAAAAAGCTTAAAAATTCCTTCATTAAACTAAATTAAATTCCCTCTTCCTCGAGCTCACTCCAGTCTTCCACCCTGTGACGGCATACACAGCACAGTGTAAATCCTGTTTGAGGCTCCAATAATGAGTGTGACCAGAGCACATTCACTACTGCTGAAAAAGTTAATGATCATGTCAGGATGTGGGCGTGGCGGGGAACAAAATCCTTGGTAAAGAACAACATGTTGCTCTAATACTGGACAAGAGAGCGTCCTCCTTCATGCATATATATATATATATATTTTTTACATACTCTATTGATCCCTCACCAGGAAAATTTGTGAGTTCCATTACACCACAGCAGGCTGCCACAACGGCGCCATTTGTGAGAAAAAACGGGGGTTAGGCGTCTTCTCCAAGGACCCTAGATGTGAACTCAATGGGAATTGAACTCATAAACTTTCGGTTAATTTCCGATCTGATGGTGAACGCTTTACCACTGAGCCACTGTCTCCCTCCAAACTGTCTCCCCCCATTTAAAAAAAATAAAAAAATAAAAATAAAATTTTAGGTAAGTTTTTGATGTGAGAATAATATTCATGCAAGAAAAAAAATGTTCAAAAATTGCAATTGATTTTTATGATACTCCCTCTTTAACACACGGTATTATTGATTTAGCAAATAATTTAAAAATCAATAGAAAGACGCCAGTAATTCTGTTTAAACCGCAGAAGAGAGAGGCTGTGTTAATTACTATTTAACACAAACTATATGAAAAAAAAAACTTCCCGTGATACTTGTAGTTAACAACGAGACTGACATGACTCTAAAAAAATTATTTAAAATATTCTACGGGGGTTATAGGATTCACAGCTTCAGTGGTTACTACATGGTTACCACCATTCTCTAAATACAATCTCGACCAGTGTTCGCAGTTTGTGTTTAAGTGACTTCATCACTTTGGTTGTTCCCAGAGTTCGTACCTCTCTAGATCGCTCCGCATTCTTTTTTTCTGCTCTAAATGACTGGAACGAGCTGCAGAGAACATGGAAAGTTGACACCATGGTCTCCTTGGCTGCCTTTAAGTAATTTACAGCTCATTTAGTTTGTGATGAGTGCAGTTGGTTTTAAGTTTATTTTAAATCTATTTCATACCTTTTTATTGTAAATAGTCATAAATTGTCTCTTAAGGACTCTTATTTTGAAAGTTTATTATGTCATGTTTTACGTATTTGGGCTCTCTCTCAGAGATCGGGTGAGGAGTTCTGCCACCCAGAAGGAACTCTGTGTCAAGCCGCTCCTCCACCAGATCGAGATGGGGTGGTTCGGGTATCTGGTCAGGATGCCCCCCGGGTGCCTTGCTGGTGAGGGGTTTTGGGCACGTCCCACCGGGAGGAGATCAAGAGGCAGACCCCTGACCCGCTGAAGACTATGTCTCACAGCTGGCTGGGGAACAACTCGGGATCCTTCCGGGTGAGCTGGAGGGTGCAGCTGGGGTGAGAGAAGCCTAGGCTTCCCGTTTGAGACAGTTGCCCCGGCTAAGCGGACGATGATGGAACGGACTGTTTTATTTATTTGTAAACTTATCTTGTTTTAATCTATTGGTTGTGCTGCTCTGGCTCCGGTCGTCGTTGTAAATGAGAAATTGTTCTCAGTCGACCTACCTGGTTAAATAAAGGTTAAATAAAAATAAATAAATGAACACACGTTGGACGAAAAAGACTAACAAAACTTTATGCCTCCGTCCACAATATAGAGGGGGCAGTAAGCAATTGGGATGTCCATGCTTTTGTAACATTTTCATGAACACTATATCTCCCAAACATGGGAAGGGCTTTTAATTAAACTGCCCGCAGTTACATAGTACCAACTATAGATGAACTGTATAGGTTTTCAGTGTGATGCAACCAAAGGTTAAGGTATTCTTGTTTTGCAACAAAAAGCTACACAAAAACTAAAAGTATTTTTTTTTCTTCATGTACGAACTTCCTCTTAAGTAGGAGGCGTTGGCTCAGTGGTAGATCATTCGCCCTCGGACTGGAAGTTAACCGGAAGTTCGCAAATTCGGTTCCCACTGAGTTTACGTCTCGTGTCCTTGGAGAAGACACCTAACCCATCATTGGTGCTGTCATGGCAGCCTGCTGTGGTGTAATGCAGCACACAAATTCCCCCATTGACGGATCAATACAGTATACGTACATAATGGTGACTTACCTACGCACAGTTACACAGGGCATAGACAAGTTGGCGTCTTTGAGGTAGCCCTTTCCCAAATCTGCTTTGGCAGATTCAATGCTTTGAAGAATAAAATGGTATCGAAACTAATTATATTTTTTAAAAAAGCTCCCCAGGGGATTAGCGCTGATCATGACTTTATCGCTTTTCTCATTTGTACAGTAGCTGTAGTGTTGATTCCCAGTGTGTTTGTGTTATGGGGTCATTTTTACACTTCATTACAACATGTACTTCTATCCCTGAGTGAATGTGTGTAAAATTGCAGAAAGTTCATTCCCTTTGGTGTTGGCATTTCCACTGCCCTCCTCACCCCCCTCTCTTTCTGTGTTATGTTCGCTGGTGTAGAATCCATTAGGAACACTACTAGCAGCTTCTAAATCTTGCTGACTTGATGCAAGCCTTTGCACAGACTGTGGCAAGAGCTTCATCGTCACCAACAACTGAACAAGATGCATGAAGATTTTCTCCTCCTGCTCATGGATTTAATGTCCTCACACACCACATGGGATAGATTTATTAATCTATGTTTATGGTAACTTGACAACACTCTGAAGATAAGGTTTTTTTTTTTGTAAACTAAACGACAGCCAATCAGCTGTCTAGAATCTTATTTCATTTCAAAAGAACATATACAATTTTTTTTTGTGGCATATTAAAAGTTAATTGGGTTCTGGTGCTATTTGTAAATAATGTTGTGAAGCATTTTTTTTTTAAAGGCGGCACAGTGATGCAGTGGTTAGCACAGTGGCCTCACAGCAAGAAGGTTAGGGTTTGAGTCCTGGATGGGACGAGGCTTGAAACACTAGCCTTTTTGTGTCGAGTTTGCATGTTCTCTTCATGTATGTGTGGGTTTCCTAAGGAACTCTGGTTTCCTCTCACTCTCCAAAAACATGCATGTTTGGTCGATTGGCCACTATGTAACTGCCTTTTGGATCAAATGTGTGTGTGTGTGTGTGTGTGTCCCTGCGCACACACAGCGGACTGGCGACTTGTTCAGAGTCTACCCTAACTCATGCCTTAAATAAGCCGGGATAGACTCCAGTGCCCCCCTCGACTCCATTGGGAATAAGCAGTTCAGAATCTTTAAAATATTTTTACAGTAACTCGTGCCATTTTTGTTGTTGAAGAGACATTAGTAATGGATCGGAATAAAGTAAAAAGTAAACTTACATCTTCCAAATAAATTGAATTTAATCTGTTGTCTTGGACCCGTGACAGACTGACGACGTGTTCCAGGTGTACCCTGCCCCTCGCCTTGAATCAGTTGGGATGGGCCCAGGCACCCCCGCAACCTCGAATGGTTAAGACGATGACTGACTGACTGACTGACTGTTGTCTTAGAGGTTCATTCAAGACCATCTGAGTGAATTTTTTTTTTTTTTTTGTAATTTTTCTGTATCAACTGTTTTCATTTTCTGCATGGGTAAAGATGTATAAAAATATATTCAAGAGAAAAAAAATATAGCAATGGTTAGATGTTAAAAAAAGGGGTGGGGGAGAAGCTTTTCTGCATGTTTACCCCAAAAGCCCGGACTTATCATCAACACAGTCAGAGAAAATGCTTAGCTTCATCCAAAAATTGCCTAGAGCTTGTACATTCAGTCATTGAACCGTAAATTGAGAGTGATTACAACTGCTTTTTACTCAAATCTTTGAGGGTCAGGAACCAAAAAGCTTTTTGGATGTGTGATGAGAAACACAGAAATCCATTTGAGTAAATGTGTCATCTTCTTGCCATAGCAACGACTTTTACCTTCAATCACTGCTTTTTTACACGTTATAATCAGAAGAACTCAATTTCTTTGGCATTTGCTTTCTTCTTGTGAATTTTCTTTTCAATAAATCAAAGATAAGTATCTGCTCAAAGTAGCGTCATTAATTGAATAATTTTTTTTTTTTTAATTATACTGATTCATTGATTTAACGGTTTTCGCCCCCGGCATTTGCAACTTAAAGAGACGCTGATGGTTTGATGTGTCATTTTAAGATTTTATTAATTAGTTTAAAATGTAATATTTACATATTGAAAATATTAATGTTGCTAAAAGATACTCTCTTTTTATTGTGCTGATTTTTCAAATGAAACTGTAATTTAGAAAAGCGGGATTGGAATTAGGACCTCCAAATACGAGACCAAGGTTCTCGCCCGGAAAAAAAAAGTGGAATGCCCCCTGCGGGTCTCGGGTAGAGTTCTGCCCAAACTGCAGGAGTTTAAGTATCTCGGGGTCTTGTTCACGAGTGGGGAAAGGATGGAGCACGAGATCGAAAGGCGGATCGGTGCGGCATCAGCAATAACTAGGATTCTGCATCGGTCCGTCGTGGTAAAGAGAGAGCTGAGTCAAAAAGCAAAGCGATTTACAGGTCGATCCAAATTCCCACCCTCAGGTATGGTCACCAGCTGTGGGTGGCGACTGAAAGAATAAGATTGCGAATACAAGTGGCCAAAATGAGCTTCCTCCGCAGGATGGCCGGGCTCTTACTCAGAGATCAAGTGAGGAGCTCTGCTATCCAGGGGGAGCTCGGTGTCGAGCCGCTCCTCCTCCAGGCCGAGAGAAGGCAGATGGGGTGGTTAGCACATCGCTGGTGAGGTGTTTTGGGCACGTCCCACCGGGAGGGGATCGAGAGGCAGATCCTGGATCCTCTGGAGAGTCTATGTCTCACAGCTGGACGGGGAACGACTTGGGATCCTTCTGGGTGCGCTGAAAGATGCAGTCGGGGTGAGAGAAGCCTGGGCTTCCCGTCTGAGGCTGTTGTCTCCCCGCACCGGCCCCGGATGAGCGGAAGACGATGGAATTGAACGGAACAAAAAGATATTTGCATAAAAAGTTCTTTGATATTTTAATAATTGTTCTAAACCAATAACATTTTTCATAACATCTGCTTTCAGTCAAAGTAAGACGCTGCATTTCAAATAAATTTTTTATCTACTTAAGCTTAATTTACTTAATTTTGAAATAAAAATCATCAAATACATTTGATTTCATTTCAGCACAGAAATGGTTTTGGGAGGTTGTGGATTTTCACAGAAGTCTGCTATCATCTTGTTAGAGAACTGAGCTTTTATTTGTCAAACACAATTCACTTCATGTCTATAAAAATGAAAGATGGTAAACAAGTCTCACCCACATATGAGAGAAATTAATTCATTTGGATTTCCTTTTGATTTGCGTCACCAGGAAATTGACTGAATGTACACTGATAGAGCTGGTAATTTATACATGTTGGATTTCCATTTGAAGTGGAAATGACTGACTGAAATAAATGGGCTGGATGTAAACTTAACACGGCTGTGGAAATGACTTTGATATATATGTTATGCTAGAATGCTTTCGTGCACGTACATTTAAACACATACAAAATCTATTTGAACCTTGTCTCTTTAGTGAAAATCTAAGTACTTCTCTGAGATGAACGTTTCATAGATCACAAAAAGATTTGTTTCTATTCTCCTGAACAATCAATTAATATTATAACTATTTCCAATAAATGCATTTTTTTCTAACCAATTTCTTTATTTGTTAGTTATTAATTTTTTTTTTCTTTTCTAAGAAAATATGCATGCCCTTGATTGAAAATGATGGCTTTTTTTCCCAAAATAACCAAGGAAACATTTTACACTGAAGGTCAAATAACTGAAAATATTCATGAGCATATTTGCTGGCTTGTTGGACTTTACGCTGTGCCATGCATGCACCAAGGGGTCGGGGCTTATCATGGAGTGAAGAGAGGAAAAATTTGCATCACAAAAAAAAAAAAAAAAAACGACTCAAAGGCAAGTCAAGTTTATTTGTATAGCACAATTCATACAAAATGTAAATCAAAGTGCTTCACAAAAAGTAAAAAAAAAATGCATTAAAATCATAAAACAGAATAAAAAAGTTTAAAAAATAAATACATAAAATAATTCAAAAACATATAAAAAGAGTAATTAATCAGAAGCACAGTTAAACAGAACTGTTTTCAGCCTAGATTTAAACATTGTCACAGTAGAGGCCTGTCTCACAGCCTCAGGAAGTTTGTTCCAGAGTTTTGCAGCATAAAATTGAAATGCAGCTTCTCCATGTTTAGTCCTGGCTCAGGACGCAGGAGGCCGTCCTCAGAGTTCTAGATGGTTCATAAGGTACTAACACAGATGTACTTTGGTGCTAGACCATGGAGAGAATTAAACACAATCAGAGCAGCTTTAAAGTCTATTCTCTGAGCTACAGGAAGCCAGTGCAGAGAATTGTGCACAGGACTAATGTGATCAGACTTTCTAGTTCTTGTTAGGACTCGAGCAGCAGCATTTTGAATAAACTGCAGCTGTTTTGTGGCCTTTTTGTTCAGACCAGTGAGTGTCAAACTCAAAATTGCATTTTGATGCGATCAAAGGTAGCATGTTTATCCACATCTGCACTCAAATATGAATCATGACTCCATCAGAAAAAGAAAGAAGGATTTTTGAGGGTTTGGAGTCGTGGATAGTTGGCACATGTGTAATGGTGGGTAGTGGTGAGGTGAAGAGATCAAAAGAATGGGAGATGGTAAGAAAGAGAAAAGAGAAGATGTCCATTAACCCATATTGACTGGAACACTATAGGAAGCTTCTCACTGTGGGAGTTAAGTCATATAACACAGTTGGTAACAGCAACAGCAGTAGTCAGCTACATCGATTGAAGTAGCAATGTCAACTGTCCTGCTGTGTGTGTGTTTGACCATAGCAGAATATCAGAGAAATATTCAAGGATGCCAGTGTCTTCATGTTGTGGAGCTGAAAATCACACACTTCCTTTCACACACGTACTTATAATAATCAACTTCCCTGCATGTAGGAGAGTCAATAAGACATCTAAGCATCCTTTATCTGCTCTCTTTGGGGTAAATGCACTATCTGTACAGAGCCTAATGTCTGCGGTAGGAAAATAGTGTATTCACTATCACATATGAGAAATATTTATTGGTTTTATTGGCTGCAAAGCTCTTGATCCTTCCTTGAGCTGCTTAAAAATGTCGGACTACCCAGAGAGCATTCAAATGTGGAACCTGTGACATTTTTCTCAGCTCAGAAGTCTGGAACAGAAAAAGGTGCGAGTATGAAATTAAATCTAAATTTGCTAATTGGATTCGTAATAGTAAGAAAAAATGGGGAATAACGTCTTATTGATAACTGAGGCATAAAAATAGATTTATCTGATTGGGTAGACCAGAAAAAATGTTCATTTCAAAGTCATTAAAGATAAAAATGTCACGAGTCTTCAAAGACAAATTACTTAAAAAAAATAATTTATTCAGTTATTCTTCCCTTCAAACAAAAAACAGATCAATTATTAAAACACAAAAACTAGCTAAAAAATGTATTTAAATGAACCAAATTACATTATAAAAACATAAATAAATATAAGTCTTCTTCTTCTTTCAGCATTTCCCTTCAGGGGTCGCTACAGACAGTCAGTTTCTTCCATCTAACCCTATCTGTTGCATCCTCATTGGTCACACCAACTATCTTCATGTCTTATGTCCTTCACTGTATCCATGAACTTCCTGTTTGGTCTTCCTCTAAGCCTCTTTCCTGGTGGTTCCAAACCCAGCATCCTTCTTTCGATGTACACTCAGTCTCTCTTTTTGTCCAAACCATCTCAGTCTGGCCTTATCTCCAAAACCTCTAACATGTGCTGTACCCCCAATATATTCATTTCTGATCCTATCCATCCTGGTCACTCCCAGAGAGATCCTCAGCATCTTCATCTCTGCTACCTCCATCTCTGTTTCCTGTCTTTTCCTCAGTGGCACTGTCTCTAGACCAAACAGCATGGCCGGTCTCACCACGGTTTTGAACACTTACTCTTTCATTTTGGCTGAAACTCTTCCATCACACATCACACCTGATACTTTTCTCCACCTGTTCCAGCCTGCCTGCACATGCCTCTTCACCTCTTTTCCACACTCTCCATTGCTCTGGACTGTTGATCCTAAGTACTTAAAATGTTCCACCTTCTTTATCTCTTCTCACTGTAATTTTATTTTTCCATTTGGGTCTCTCTCATTCACACACACGTACTCAGTCTTACTCTAACTAATCTAAATAAATATAAGTAAATAAAGTATAATTTACTTTTGTTTTCTACTTTGTGAAAATGACGGTAGAATATATTTCTTATTAAAATGGAAATTTTTAAGCCAGATTTGGCATTGTCTTATGTAACGTGTTTGAATGCTTCATGTTGTTTTTCTTAAAAATGACATAATACACACTATCACAATCTTTTATACTTACTTTATTACAGGTCGACCCTAGTAAAATCAATGACTTTGGGTAATCAATGGAAGCTGATTAATTTTGCCTTGAAGGTCGGAGAGGACGTATTAGGACAGTCTGCATCTATAAAAAAAAAAAAAAAAATCCAGTCTATAAATTAAGTCATGCCTGGGGGTATTTTTTTTTATAGCTTGCCATTGAGTTTTATGGTAGGTACAGTGATTTAGCATGGCAATCTTTTCCTGATGTTGGTCTAGTGATACAACTGGTCTCTCTTGAAAATTACACACAAGTCCTGAGGGCTTAATTGATGAAACTTTAATCTAGTGCTCAATGGCATAATAGCCATTAACCTTTTAAAGCCTAACCTTACAAATAAAGTCGGCGAGAAAAGTGTGTTTTTAAAAAGTGAAACCCTAATATATTCAGAAAATATTTGAAAAATTTAAATAGTGAAACGTAAATAGATTCTTGGCGGGATCTTTATTGAGCACCTAACCTGGGAGGCATCTAGGAGACATTCTGACCTGAGTATGCATATGGCCTCCTTGATGCAAAGAGCCAGTGGCTCTGCACTGAGACACTTTCTGATGACTGCGCTTGTCACCCTATCTATAAAGAACAGTGCAGCCACCCTTTAAGAGGACACTCATTTCAGCCCCTTGTCTTTGCTATCTCGGTCTTCCTGCCAGTCACTCAGTCAGTAACCGTAGCCGGTGACCATAAGGAATGGTTGGACCAATAATGGATAAGTAAACCAGACCCTCTTGGCTCATTTAAAGCCGAAACATGCAACTTGATTTACTGCTTCATCTTTTCATCTCACGTAAACCAGATGCTGATACCTGAGCTCCACCACTAGGAGTAGAACCTCATTAATTAACCAGGGAGCAAATTTGCCCCTTTATTGAGGACCCTGGTTTTGGATTTCGATACACTTATTTCTACCTGTGCAATTTGTGAGCAGGCTGCAAATCACTCCATTCAGGAAAGTATGAACTAAAAAAAATCTCAATGGGATTCTAAAACAAATTTGAAGCCTGCATGTTGATACAGCAAAAAAAAAAAAAAGAAAGTTGATTACACTTATGAACATATTTCCTGCCTCGGGGGAGTGATTGTGATGTTACCCATCGTGTTTCATCAAAACAAAAACAATTCAGTTGCACTTTTCTACCAATATTGACGGTGTGACAATTACTTTTTGGAGCTGGAAATACACGACAAGCCTCGCCAACCAACAGCAAGGTACACACCCTTGCAACTGAAGAGCAGCAAACTCTCCATCTGTCTGACATCTAATACTCCACCATATCTGACCACCATCATCATAAACAACTTGGTACCACGTAAATACCCCCCAACTAGAGACAAAACATCCCTAACTGCATTGCTCCTAGGAGACAATTTCCCTGAAAGGGAGGGGAGCGACATAAATGTTTTAAGAGTTATGACGTAATAAATTCATTTAATAATGTGACATACTAACCTACAAGTTTAGATTTTCTTTTATCTTTTATGTCCCATCAGTTACAATTCAATATATTTAAACAGTAATGGCCTGTTGGGAATGGAGGGGCAGAGATAAAAGGTTTCTTTAACATTTTCATATCTCTGTGGCTCTTTTTATCTTCTGTGTTTCTCTGATGATAAGCAGAGCTTACAAAATCTGTGCAAAAATCTTAGAGACAGAAAGTTCTGGCTTCTCACCGTTTTAACATCGCTGTCTTCAACTCTCAGTCCTAATTTCAGTTTTCACTTTTGTCTTGGTGTCCCGTGTGTCTGACCCTGTCTCGCCCCTTAAATCTTTGATATAATCAGTGACATTCAAGGGAAATAGATGGATTGCCATCAGATTCTGGCTGTGACCTGTAAAATTATTCTAACAAATGGCTGGATGGTGCAGAGCTTGCTCGGATTTCTTCTCCACATGCACAAACAGTATATTTTCTATAATTTTCCCTCAGGGATTAATAAAGTACCAGTGACCTCTCCACAGTGTATGCTGCCTCTTGACAAATAGCTGCTGGGAAATTGGTCCAACCTGCTGTGCTTTGGACACCAACAAGTTGCTTATAGCCAGTAAAAATAGATATTTGTGTAATTATGATTATGCATATGTCAGAACAGTTATAAATTAAAGCAAATATGCGCATATATACTTAAGACACCCACACAAATTATCAAAAAGATCAACCGACAAAAAGGAGGAGGAAAAAGCAAACTATTTACATGTAAACATTGTGAATACCAAATGCCTCATGGCATTGAAACTGTGACACATTATGCAAGAATTTAAATGATTTGAATATATAATTGAAACAATTACTCTACGTAAGTGTTGTTTTTTTGCAATATTAAAACTTGTGGATTTTTAGATCTTATTTATCATATCATCATCTTTGGTTCCAAATAATGAACCTGTGCTATGAGGGATTTACCCAAAAGGAAGAAGAACAGCTTCACACTTTTCAATGTTGGACGGATTGAGATAAAAGTATACCTCAATTTTGTTTTCTGACATTGAACACAATTGCAATTTTTTCTCACAAAAAATGATCGGAGCGATCGTCAACTTTTGGTAGAACTGTACTCATTTTTTATTTTCTTTTGTGGCAGCAATTTAACTAAAAAAAAAAAAAAAAACGTAACAATATAAAGTAGTTTAAATATGGATTTTTTTAAATCAAAAGAAATAAATTTACATTATTTTTTATGATGCATTTGTTTATAATAATGTCTTTAGTCAGTTTATTGTTGTAAAGAAAAAAAATCGTCATTGGTTAAAATGGTGACTCCTAAGAAAGCTTTCCGTTCTGTCGCCTTCCGCTTATCCGGGGCTGCATTCTCCAGCTCATCTGGAAGGATCCCGAGTCATTCCCCGGCCAGCTGTGAGACATAGTCTATCCAGCGGGTCCAGGATCTGCCTCTTGGTCTCCTCCCGGAGGGACGTGCCCAAAAAAACTTCACTAGAGAGGCATCCTGACCAGACGCCCGAAGCACCCCATCTGGCTTATCTCGACCTGGAGGAGGAGTAGCTCTACTCTGAGTTCCCCTCGGAAGGCAGAACCCCTCACTTGATCTCTGAGTGAGAGGCCAGCCACCCTGCGGAGGAAGCTCATTTCGGCCGCAATCTTGTGGCAATCTTGTGGCAATCTTGTTCATTTGTATTTTGTGGATAAATTTATTTAGTAAATCTGAAGAGTGAATTAAAGAAGAATTAATATTATTAAAATTTGAGTAATGGTTGAAGCAAGAAACATAAATACGAACAGTTAGATAAGAAGTTTTGTACATCAACGAAAGTAAATTTACTGACTTTATCAAGTTATATTATTATTATATATTACAACAGATTAGGTTGGTCATAATAATAATAAATTCTAATGATTCAGTGCTCTCATTAAATGAAGTTAAAATGTAAAAATCAGAAAAAAAAACCTCAGGTATTTAATAAAATCAGATATTTTCAGAACATGTGTTGATCAGCGCCTGAAGGTTGGCATCAGCTGCTGTTTTAAATACACTCTACGTCCATCAGGGGTATAAAAATAAATTTCATATAGGCCATATGAGATAGATAGTGAGATAGTGTGTGAGAGAGAGGCAAAGTGAAAGATAAAGTGAGTTCATTAGGAAGAGAAAAGAGGGGGAAAGAGCGGAGAGTCAATTGGAGAGGAAAGGAGACAGAAATCAGTGGAATACAAAGTATTTCACTTGCTGAGAAGGAAAGGAGGGAAGAGCAGCAGTGAAAGATGGAAAATGTCCCTAGAATGCCAAATAAATGCTAGCCATTTTTTTCCAAGTAATTTTCAGCCCCTCTGGTGGATACAAATTAGCACATTGGAAATAATTGATGCCGTCCTTTTTTCCTAGAAGTGTCTTTGTGGGCTTCTTTGGTTTTTCTTTTCATTCTGGAAAAAAAAGTTTTAGTTTTAGATCAGCAAACGGAGATGGATAAAAAATAGTATGAGCAGATGAGGAAAAAGAAACAGGTAATGACAAGTAATAGTAATAGAGACAGGAAGAAGGATGAAAACGAGTGAGCTGACTTTAAAAATCATCCCCGCATGGATGAACTCATACCTTTTCCCAAGATGCTTTCTGTTTGACATGTGCCTAAAAATAGAACTTGCACACACACTTCCAGAGACACACACATACACATCCCTGGGGTGTACTCACTGTCATCCACACAGCGACATATACACTACAGATAACCTGCAGGCACATCAACCGACTCAAGACATCATGTTGCCTCACTTTAAATGACCGTCACAAGTTGTTAACCTTTTTATGGATGTGGAGAAGAAGAACAGGAGAGATGG
This sequence comes from Neostethus bicornis, assembly GCA_902685375.1. Lineage (NCBI taxonomy): Eukaryota > Metazoa > Chordata > Actinopteri > Atheriniformes > Phallostethidae > Neostethus > Neostethus bicornis. The sequence goes on from LR738543.1 coordinate 28,824,733, forward strand.
GCACTAAGAGAATATGTCAGGACTAAATGACTCAAAATGATGTCATGCAGGACTTGATTTTTACTTTTGTTCTCCTGTGTTCGAGTTTAGAAAATTATGACGTCAAAGAGGTTTTCTAATTAGTTTCCAACTTGTCAAAAATTCTATTTTCATACAAACATATTTTTGGAAAACAAATTAAATACCTCCCATAACACCTCGATGACACAAAACAAATTTACCTGCATAATGCATTCAAACAGTTTCACACACAATGAATTGAAGACACACGCAATCAAATTTCGATGAAGAACGTTCGGAATGTATACACCGCCTTTTTTCTCCACGTTTTTTAATGCTAAGACCTTTTTTCAAAGTGAATTAAATCCGATTTTGCCTCAAAAATTTGAAAACAACAGTGCATCTTGACAATGTTAAAAAATCAAATACAATTTTGCAAATTTATGGAAAAATAAGGGCAGGTTTTGGTGGTCAAACTGTGGCTTGAATGCCAAATGTGGCCCATCTAGCCATTTACTCTCTACTCTGAAAAGACTATTATAAATACATAAATAATGGTTAAAAATATGTTGCACTTTTAATACATATTTTTTCTCATTGCAATATTGGCACTTTTTACTAGATTGATGTTGTCTGTGCCACGTTGGTCCTCATTTATCAAAGTTGCAAATGACAAAATTTGGTATTAAAGACAGTGCATGACCAAAACCGTTAGCTTGTAAGATGTAACATCATTCAGTATTTTTTTTCCCTTTTTGCCACACTGTCCAACCATGTTGTGAAATCATGATGTGACTGAGCTTGGATCTGAATAAATATGGATGTGTTTGTTATAATTACGGTCGTTTTCAGCTCCACATTTACCAAGATCGGGCATTTCGATTGCCCAGAGACAGGCACGCCCCTCTTTCTTTATGTCAGGTGCTTAAGGTGTATTTTTTTTTGAGCATCTAAAATTTACACCAGTCTGTGTGCAGCAATGATTGAGCCAATAACAGTGGTGTTTTGATTGGACTTTTTAGATGTTTGCTATTAACATGAGAACAGGCTCTCTAAACAGCCTGAACCAAAAAATACACATTAAAGGAATAAAAATCCCAGAGTTTTAGTTGAAAAATGCAGAGCAGGTGTGAAAAAACGCTAATTCCAATAAAATTATTGGAATTCTATCTCCAATGTGTGGAGGTGTGGTTTTTAATTCCAATAGAATTATTGGGATTACGCCAGGTCGCAGATCTCGATGTTAAGATCATCTGGAAGGAAGGGGCTAGGGGTGACATGTTTTGGGAGGGAGGGCGAGGTGGATGACACGTTCTGAGCATGCACATAGGTGCACAGTCGCAGATTTCGACGGTCACAGATGTCGTCAGGACACCGGCCTTCACCGTGCCTTTGACTTCTCATTTCTTTCCTTTAAAAAAAAAAAAAACAACAAAAAAACAATGTTTTCCATTTTATTTAGAAGATTCAACATTTTCTTTGATTTTTTTTCTTTTTTTTATTTCCACTGTGTTGCCTTTGACAGTTAATCACATTTTGGGATAAACAATAATCACAGCTTGGGTCTGTTTTTAGTTTAGCATTTTCTACCAGTCTCCTTGTGCTTGTTTTTCTTTTCAAAGCTATGTTTTATTAACGTTGCTAGCTTATCTTTTTATTCCTGAAAGGTCCTTTTATTCTCACTAAAATGTTTCGCTTTTTAAAAGAAGACTTAAAAGAAACGGTTGGTTAATTTATCGTCATTTGCATCTTAAACGTGGTTATAATAACTAACCACATGTTGTCAGCAGCTGTCTTTCCAGCTCGTCCCACTGATGCTGTAAATGTGTGCCGGATGTATTTTTGCTGAAAAAGAAGTATTTTGGACTCATACTAATTTTTCTTGTCATGATTGTGAATGAGACAATGAGAATGTGAAAACGAGTGTGAAAAGAGCCCACTTGTGTGTGTCTGCGGCCATTAGCTTTGTTACCTTTCTGATATCTTTCAGAAACACTTCGTCCTCTTCAGCACTGTCGTGCTAACTTCTCATGAATCCCACTCTCTTTTTCTTTTCTACATGACATTTTATCTTGTTTTTGAAGTAAATATAACCTGCTCTCTTTATTGGCCGTCTTTCTTCCTGCTGTCAGTCCAGCAGCTGTTTACTTTTCCAGATCGTGACTCATGAACATGTACAGCACGAAGTTGCTTATGTAACTGGTGCAGATCAAAAATAGAACTTGTGGCAAATATGTGGATCAATTGAACTGATTTAGATAATTTATTCTAATTATACTTTTTATTTAGTATATAATAAATAGATTATAAGCCATGTCATAGAACTGCCGTCAGTGGAGAGTTTTACACACAGTACTATTTTTATGGATCTACATGCGTGGGTGTTGGGGCTGGTGGGCGTTGGGGTGGAACGATTTTAATTTTCTATTTGACAACATAAACTTCTACTGTTCTAATGTATTTGCAAGCTTCCTTAACCTTGGCTAATATATTAAAATAGAAATAGAAAAATCAAATACAAATGACCAATCAGAAGCCTTGAAAATGTAGTTGTTGCAGTGGTATCATGTGTGAGTGTGTGTAAATGTGAAATTGAACATGCAAAGAATAACTTACAGTATATTCATATCCAAGCAAGAACAGACATGAATAAAATCACAAGTATAATCTATTATAAGAGGGCTTATTTTCACACAAGTATTCTATATCTCTATAGATTTTTTACATCTTTTATTCTTTACAAAGTCTAAAGAAAGTGGCACTGAGAAAAAGACAGGAAACTGAGATGGAGGTAGCAGAGATGAAGATGCTGAGGATCTTTCTGGGAGTGACCAGGATGGACGGGATAAGAGGAACAGCACATGTTAGAGGTTTTGGAGATAAAGTCAGAGAGGCCAGACTGAGATAGTTTGGGCATGTGCAGAGGAGAGAGAGAGAGTACATCGGAAGACGGATGCTGAATTTGGAACCATCAGGAAAGAGGCCTAGAGGAAGACCAAAGAGGAGGTTCATGGATATAGTGAAGGGAGACATGAAGACACAAAATTGTTCTGGTCCACTTGCTTTGTTTAAAAAAAAAAAAAAATCAAATTTAAAGCAGTTTTGAACATGATGTCAGCCTGAAGTCTCATCTGACCCTCACTGTGTTGGATCATTTACTAATTGAGCAGGAGGCTAAGCACAAATTGATCTGGAAGCCGACACAAATAGCACATCAAGGTGTGTATGATTATTTATTTTTGCTCAACTATACAGATTACATGAACATTATGAAAGCAAAAGATCTTTTATGAAGTGGGATTCTCATTGGATTAGTTTGGTCTACTCTTCCAAACAGTCCTGGACTTTTTTTTGTGTTGTTTAACTAAGTTTTTACTGTAAATTACTCACTGTGTACAGTTTCTTTGTATTTTCCTAATTAGATCATTTCTGTGGAGAAATTGCACTGCAAGAAGATAAATGTGCATCATGTTTCAAATAATTTCATGAGCAATCCAGCTTTCATTTGCTCCAACTCCCAACAAAGTCATCAAAGGGTGTTTTATAGACAAAATCAATTCCAACCAATGTGCTCTACTCTAATCATTGTTCATAAAAATGATTGCTCAGCTCGGGGAAATCAACATATTGCGTTGTGTCTTGTCTTTGATTCAATTCCCTATACTAAGCATGCATGTGGCGGAGCAGGTAGGTGGATAGAAACACATCTGTACAACAAACTTGTCTCTATTTGATTTAAATTTGGTAATAGTTGTCCAGCTAAATAATTATTACATGACTTTATATTCAAATTAAAAGCATGTCTATTGGGTTTATTCACTTCACAAAATAGTGGATTATAGACCTTGACTCATTTTCTCATCAAATGTTTTTATATTACAGTCTAGTTTTACAACTTTTTAACATTTGGCATTTGAGAACGCTGAGCGTCCGTTTCACAAAGCTATTTGTTAATAATGAACAATAAAAAAAAAATACCACAAAAAGCTGTAAACAATTTTTAGATCGTCTGTAAAAAGAAGCTGTCTTTGTTAAAGCCATGCCAGTGTCAATAAAAGTAGCTGCAAACACTGAACAGAAATTTTATTTGCAAACAGTTGTTGTGAATGCTGCTCCACACGGGGCGTCGGGTAGCGTTGACATTCATGACTGTCCATAAAAACAGAAAACAGCTGGAGATAGAGACTGGGACTGATGTTGGGTTCTTTCACTGCTGCTTTAAATTTACATTAATGTGATTTTTTTTTTACATTTACAGTATGTAAGTATTTGAAACATTTACATACTTAGAAGTTTATTGCTTAAAAATGATCTCCAAACAAATTGGCTAGGCTCAGTTGTAACCTCTGGTATAGATAGTGTGTTATACAAGGTCTTAATTATCATAATTAATTCAGAACTTTTTATGTCGAAGTTCAGCTATTCATCAAACTCTACATTTTCTTGCAATAAAGGGTTATTTGAAGGGGACTTGGGGAATTTAGAGAAGATGCAAGACACAGCATAAACAGGTCCTAAGGAGCGGTTTCATGCAAAATAAATTTTTGAAAATTTCTATCATATTTGAATCTTTTTCCCAAATCTACGTATACCAGAAATATTTTTTCTATTTCGTTCATGTGTTTGAGTAATTTGAAGCAGCAACCATCTTCTTGATGTACAAAGTAAGATTGCAATGCTAACCGATCCACCATCGTGCAGTTTATGATATACACTTAAACTTTTTTCCATTCCGTCGTTTTCTGCTTATCCGAGGCCGGGTTGCAGGTGCAACAGTCTCAGACGGGAAACCCAGGCTCACCCGGAAGGATCCCAAGTCGTTCCCCAGCCAGCTGTGAGACATAGTTTATCCAGCGGTTGCGGGGTTTGCCTCTTGGTCTCTTCCCGGTGGGTCGTGCCCAAAACACCTCACCAGTGAGGTGCTCGGGGGGAATCCTGACCAGATGCCCGAACCACCCCATCTGGCTTTTTTCGACCTGGGGGAGACTTAAACTGCACATGAAAAAAACCCAAAAACAATTCTAATCCATCCATGCACCAAAAAACAAACAAAAAAAACAAGCTACATCAATGGCTTCAAACAAAAACCCAAAATTGCATTAAGCAGAGATGTCCGAGTTTCTCCTCCACACTCCATCCTGGTATCATTCATACTCTATCTTAGTTGTGTCAATCTGATGCTGTTACATTAAGCAGGCAGCACTGACAGCAGCAATAAAGGATCCATCAAAACAACCGAAAGGTGACAGATGGCTCAAGGAGGATGGAGATGGTTTCTTTTGACCCGTTTGTTCGTGCTTGTGCTCAAAATGGATCCTCGTGTCAAAAATTTTACGGGAAAGTGACGGATTGAATTTTCTTAAACGATAGATCTGCATGAACGACATAACTCATGTTATATTCTGTTATCTGAAAGATTTTTGCCATTAGTTGTGCAGTATGCATCCAGATTCTGAATGATAAAATTCACTAATGCTGGCATGAACAAAAAAAAAAAGTCTTATTACATGTTGAATGTTATGATGAAGGCTTGTGGACCCTAGAAAGCAAATGCATCTCCAACTCTTTCTACTCTCGTTTGCTTTCTCCACTTCAATTTTTTTTCGGTTCATCCAGGCATGGCTTCACAATGAAACAACTTGTGAGACAAGGAGCAAGCACAGTGTCAGTGTTTGGTCGCCAATTGGACATACAGGTCACTACATGCCAACCCAAATGTCACACTCTCTCAGTACCGATGAGTCATATACAAAAACACACTGTAACACACAAACACATATTCACGCAGTGACTTGGCCTTAGGCTGTGATAAGCATATCGCCAGTCAAACTCCCCTCACAGCTGAAGAGCAACAGAACCACTGACCATAACACCTCCACAAATATACTAACTCACATTTTGCAAGGGCTGTGAAATTGTGGTGATTTGGCCCCTGGTGACAAACTTCACTGTAGATACTGAATCCCAAGCGTTCTCTGGTCAGGCTGCTGTCCTTCCATCATGACACCAGATGAACCGCACTATGGCAAACTTATAAAATTAAATTATGATTACATAAAATAGAAACACCGCACTGGAGCTAAACGGTATTGCTGAGGAAGGTAAATTTACCTTCTGATGTTTTCCAAGCAAAATTAAAAATAATAAATTAACTTTATTTGTTCGGAAGGTCAGAAAACTTTTTAAAGATGTCGTCTTTATGTAATTCTGCATGATAGCGCTAAAAGAAAAATAGAGTGTGGAAAAGAGGTGAAGAAGTATATGCAGCCAGGTTGGAACGGGTGGAGAAAAGTATCAGGTGTGATGTGTGACAGAAGAGTTTCAGTTAAAATGAAAGGGAATGTGTACAAAACCGTGATGAGACCAGTCATGCTGATTGGTCTACAGACAGTGGCACTGAGGAAAAGACAGGAAACAGAGATGGAGGTAGCAGAGATGAAGATGCTGAGGATCTCTCTGGGAGTGACCAGGATGGACAGGATCAGGAACAGCACATGTTAGAGGTTTTGGAGATAAAGTCAGAGAGGCCAGACTGAGATGGTTTGGACATGTGCAGAGGAGAGAGAGAGAGTACATCGAAAGAAGGATGTTGGATTTGGAACCACCAGGAAAGAGGGCTAGAGGAAGACCAAAGAGGAGGTTCATGGATACAGTGAAGGAAGACATGAAGATAGTTGGTGTGACCGAAGAGGATTCTGCAGATAGGGTTAGATGGAAGAAACTGACTTGCTGTGGCGATCCCTGAAGGGAAATGCAGAAAGAAGAAGAAGCGCGAACAGAAAAATATACACATGCTAAGATTCTTCTCTGTAATTTGTGTTTACTGACAAAAGAATGGATTCTAAGAAAATTCTCGTTACGTTAGGTAATATTTGTAGTTTAGATCTGAAACTTTTCTTCATAAATATCTAAACTGTCTTTTGGTATCAGTATAATATGATTCCGTGCACTGTCTGGCTTCGTCTGTTTGCGGCTGTGTGAGTATGTGTTAAGTATATAAGTGTTCAAACAGACAAACCAGTCGAATCTAATTGAGCGCTGCTGTATGAAGCTTTCCACTTTACTGCCATCATCTGTACACTCAATTGTAACAGTGGTTTAATTATTCAACTACATCTCAGTGTTAAATGTGTTGGGAGCAACAGCATTGCGGAGGGAGGATTGCGGGGATAAAGGCACGACAACACAAGCATGAATACTGGAATTAGCTCGCAATCCTTTTAAAATGAAGTATCTGATGTGACAGGTGCCGTAAAAAGAACAAACAAATTCAACAGGTGGTTGTCTCGCTACCTAGATGAATTGCTGCAGCCCGCTACGCCATAAATGACTGGTGGAGAAACAAATGACACTGTGGAAGCTTCACCGAGGCACAGCGGTAAATACGAGGCTCAAAGATGTTAGAGGGATCTAGTGCTCCCCTGCCAAACTCTTTTTCACTTATGCTCGACATGTCTGCCATTTTAAATATTTAACAACACAACTAAACATAGCAGGTGGTGGGCGAACCCAAGAGAGAGTGCGACTGGGAGAGAGAGACATTCGCTGAAATCTTTGCTTAATGTTCATGCCAATAACACTGTCAGTGTGGAAAGAAACTTCATCATTCATACATTTGATTCATTTTCTATTCCGCTTCTACCAATTCAGGGTCAGAGGGAAGCTGGAGCCCATCCCAGCAATTAGCAGGCAAAAGCCAGGGTTCTCCATCACATGTCAACAAACACTAATCACTGTAAAATATAAAAAATGTGCCAGTCAGTTTAAATACAAGTGATTATCTTTTCATTTATTTTACTAGAGATTTTTAAACCCAGGAAATAAACAGGAAAGAAACAGTTCAGGTCACGAGTCCTTTACAGGGCCAAAGCAATCCGATGGTAAATCAAATCCAAAACATATCTGAAGTGGTTTTCTATTTCACTCATGCATGTTTGAATAGTTGGCCTGGTTTACTTTTAATCAAATAGAAAGAAATAAAAATACATAATTCATCCCTCAACAAGTTAATCTGTGTGCTGCACTACACCGCAGCAGGCTGCCATGACGATGCCAATGGTGTGAGAAAAAGGGGGTTGGGTGTCTTCCTCACGGACACCTACACATAAGCTCAGTGGGATTCGACCCCGCAAACTTCCGGCGAACTTCCGGTCCAAGAGCGAGCATTCTACCATTGAGCTATCCCCTGATAGATGTTGGGTTCCATTGTCTTCCGCTTATTTGAGGCTGGGACACAGGTGCAACAGCCTCAGATGGGAAACCCATGCTTTTCTCACTCCAGTTGTAATCTTCAGCTCACCCAGGAGGATCCCAAGAAGTTCCACGGACAGCTGTGGGACATAGTTTCTCCAGCAGGTTCAGGGCCTGCCTCTGGGTCTCTTCCCAGTTGGACGTGCCCGAAAGACCTCACTAATGAGGCGTTCGGATGCATCTTGATTAGATGTCTGAACCATCCAATCTGGCTTTTCCCGATCTGGAGGAGCAAGCGCTCTACTCTGAACTCCTCCCGAATGGCAGAGCTCCTCATCTCAAATATATGTAATCTGGATTAAAGGAGAATATCATGCAGTTTTTGGCTGCCGTCATAGTTTGGAGGAAATACTTTGCACAGGCTGCAGGTTTCCGTTATCCGGTAGCATTTTCTTCCAACCTTTTATTTTACTACTAGTTTTCTTGCCATGTTTAGTTGCACTTTTTTTTAATTTAAATATGTCAATTCCACACCTCTAGAGCTACTCTCATTGCAGTTTAATCCAGTATAAAAAACATGCCTAGGAGATTGACCAGAAGGTTGGGTTTGTTCTTGGATTAGTTTTACTTTATTGGCAAAAAACGACTTCTTAACTTTTTCAGCTTTTTTTTTAGACTGTGGCTTTGTCCTAAAGATTTATTTTCATATGGTTTCCAGTTCTGTTTGGCAGCTCAACTGCTGGCAAGAAGGTGATTTGGCTTATAGCGGTGGATTTTGAAGAAATGGCACTGACATTAATTTCAGGTGCACACAAACTACTTTACTAACTGCTTTTCCTCCAGGGATTGATCTTTTGTCGCAAACATGTTTGGCAGCCTGTAAGGATATGCCTTCATGTTGCACGTTTTTGACCGAAGGGTGAACTATATCTTCTAAATCCCACTGGTTTAGAGTCTTCAGAGTGAAAAATACACTGAAACTGACTTTGATTATGAAGGCTGGGTTTCTCAAACATCCCTCTAGGTATTTTTTAATACTGTGAGTTTTCACAGTTTGTCTACTGGCCTTGTTTGGCCTCTTCGTTTGGACCACACTGCGCTTCTTTTAGACGTCTGACCTCAGTTACTACAGCTTTTCTTTGGTATTTTTTTTTTTTTTTTGCACCATGTTGACTATTTGCAACAAGACCCTGTTAGATATCCTCTTGAAGTCTGCAAGCCCCAGACTTTTTTCGTTTTCATTTGCAGTGGAAAATAACCTGTAATATGATCATTTCAACTGATACTTTTGGGCTTTCATACATTGTAATACTTTCTTGTTTTACACACACACACACACACACACACACACGCACGCACGCACGCACGCACGCACACACACACACACACACACACACATATATATATAAATATATATATATACTGCATATATATATATTTAAAAAAAAAAAAAAAAAGGTTTGACCAAAGACAGTGAGACGATATGTGTAGGAGGCATTAAGCACTCGGCCTTTGAGCTTCTCTAATGCGAATGTCATATCGCCCAAGCCAATGAAGATATTTGAATGAAACTGCCAACAGTTACTCAATACTAACTGTAGAGGAATTGATTACATTTTCAGGGTTCTGCAAAATCTGAAAACCTTACACACATGACTGTTTAAACCTGGTTATTACATAGAACTCAATCGATCATTTTGGAATAATGACTATAGTATGGAACAGGTGGAGGTTCAAAACCTTGGCGTTCACTCATTTGTGTTTTATAAAGGGCCTCACTGTTCTTTCAGAAATTTACAACCCCACATTATTTTTTATGGTAGCCCAAAGCAGAAAAACAGTTGAATGCAAAGGCCTTTTGTCCTCTTCTCCTCGTTGCTTTATTTTCTTTAGCTACCAAAGCTTATTGACTCATTTATCCACTTAAAACTCTGGTAGAAAAACATCTAAAACTCTCTAAACTACGCTCTAATCTACGCTCACTTTAAATACCATTTTGCATAGGCAGGCCGTTAAATTTACTTTTCTAATTTAAAAATGTCTCCCAAATCCGAGACCATGAAAAGGGTGGAAAAGGGTGTCCGGGGCGTCCGGAAAAGGGTGGAATGCCCCCTGCAGGTCACAGACAGGGTCCTGCCCCAAGTGGAGGAGTTTAAGTATCTCGAGGTCTTGTTCACGAGTGGGGGAAGGATGGAGCGGGAGATCGACAGGCGGATCGGTGCGGCATCAGCAATAACCAGGACGCTGCATCGGTCCGTTGTGGTAAAGAGAGAGCTGAGCCGAAAAGCAAAGCTCTCAATTTACAAGTCGATCTATGCTCGAACCCTCACCAACGGTCACCAGCTGTGGGTGGTGACCGAAAGAATGAGATCGCGGATACAAGCGGCCAAAATGAGCTTCCTCCGCCCGGTGGCTGGGCTCACACTCAGAGATTGTGTGAGGAGCTCTGCCAACCGGGAGGAGCTTGATGTTAAGCTGATCCTCCTCCAGGTCGAGAGGAGCCAGATAGGGTGGTTCGGGCATCTGGTCAGGATGCCCCTCGAGCGCCTTGCAGGCGAGGTGTTTGGGGCATGTCCCACCGGGAGGAGACCAAGGGGCAGACCGCTGGAGGGACTATGTCTCACAGCTGGCCGGGGAACGACTTGGGATCCATCCGGGTGAGCTGGAGGATGCAGCTGGGGTGAGAGAAGCCTGGGCTTCCTGTTTGAGGCTGTTGCCCCCGCAACCCGACCCCGGAACAAGCGGAAGATTACGGAACGGATTTAAAAATGTTCAAAAAAGAGAAATTCTGGCGGATGCTTCTGAGTTTGTACAAAAATTAGCAAGAAGTGACAACTGAAGCTTTACAAAAAAATACGTGATGAGCAGACTAGCAAAAACAAACCCAACGACAACGCAATATTGTCACTTTTTGTTCTTCATAAAGTTAACATTAAATTCATAGAGAAAAGTACCATTTAACTGTTAAATGCCTACAGTCATTTCAAAGCAGGAGACGTTCTAATTGTGGGTGACAGCTTAGTCGTTTCAGGGTTAACATAAAAAAGTAACGCTAATGCCTTTTCTAAATTGCATGAGTTCATTTTCACTGTTCATCAAGTCACAGTTTCTCTTCAGAGGGAGGGTTGAATCCATAAAAACTAAATGGGATTACATATTCTAGCAGAGTGTTAATATTAATGGCCACATTGCTGTCAGTCTTTTTAATATTCAAAAGAGAATGATGGACACTTGAAGGTGGCAGGGGTCAAGCGTGATACGTGAAGATCAGAATAGTAACTTTACTCAGAGGCATTTCCTCAATTTTAAATGTCGTATTTTAGAGTGAATTATTGGAACTTTGGTTTCGTGACATGTATCCATATTTCTTTTGTAACGAATACAAACACATCCTTGGTCGATTAATTTGGGTCTGTGTGTCTGCTGACCTCATAAATTGAACAGCTGGTGAATTTTGATTTGAATATTTACTTGATTCTTTCACACAGCAAAATTGTATCAAATAACTACTTGCATTAGATATTTTTCATCTTTAAAATTCAACTAGCCAACCTACCAGGCGTTCTTTTACTCGTCATCCAATTCAATTCAATTTTATTTGTCTAGCCCAAAATCACAGAATTTCCGTCTCAATGGGCTTCACAAGAAAAAGAGGAATGTATAAACACAATACATAGCAAGAAAAATAACTAACAAATGCTAACTAAACAAGATTAGCACATTTATGCACTTAGACTCTCCTTCTCTGTGAGGAAAAACTCCTAAAAAAAACATCAGTGGGGAAAAAATAAGAAACCTCGTGGGGATCCACATGAAAGAGAGATCCCTCCCCGGGGACGAGCAACCAATGTGTCAAAGATTATTGTTTAAATATTAGCTTATTCTACTCTACAACTAAATATCTAAAGAAGTTAATAGATGTTCTTCATCCTGACGGAAACACTGGGGACGCCTCAGCCCGGCGATAACCAGGACGGGGATGAGTAGATGTTCTTCATCCTGATGGTAACACGAGGGACGCCTCAGCCCGGCGATAACCAGGACGGGGATGAGTAGATGTTCTTCATCCTGATGGAGTGGGGATGATGAAGCGTGGAGTTCTGCTCGGTGTGGCCATTCCCACAGTCAGTGACCAAAGGTGTTAGGGTTGGAACGGCAATTCGATTGGTAAATCAAGAGCTTTGCTTATTGGCTCAGCTCTCTCTTCACTGCAAAAGATCAACCCAGATGTACTGATCCACCTTTTGATCTCCTGACCCATTCTTACTTTGCATTTGAACCAAAGTCTGAGATATTTAAACCTCTGCACTTGGAGCAGGGCCCCGTTCCTGGCCTGTAGGGCCAAACTTTTCTAGTTGGGGGCCATGGTCTCAGATTTGTTAAGTGATGATTCTGATCGCCACGGTTTCCCACTCGGCTGTGTCTTGGTCCAATGTCAGTTGAAGATCTCGGCCATTCAAAGCCAACAGGACCGATTCATCTATAAAAAGCAGAGGCCCAAAATACAACGCCAAACTGGTTAATCTATGCCTAGTTATTCTGTTCATAAAAGTAATTAGCAGAATCAATAACAAAGGAGTAGCTTTGGCACTGGTCAAACAGAGACCTGACAGCCCAGGACAAGAGCTCTGTTACTCTACTCAAACATCAATGGAAATGTGTGGAATTTTTTTTAAGGGATTTTAGTTTTGTACGATTGAAAATTACCTTTAAATGTGTTTCATGTCATTGTTGTTTTGGTTAGTCTCTATATTTGTCTGTAGTTTGGTGTGATTGCCTTAATGTGGCTGAACTTGAGTTTGAAATATTTTCTATAATTGAGTAATCAGAATAGCAGCAAAAAAAGTTATTTTTTTTTATTTACTCATTGAAAATAGGACAGACCCGCCTGACATTAGATCTGTTTTTGCATAAAAAAAACAAAAAAACAGTGCATATTTGACTGTAATAAATTCTCTGAACAATTATGTGGTCTGTTCACACATGGGCTCAATCACAGATTACCAGCATCCAATGCTCAGAGCCTACCAATGTTACATCGTCCACTGGTTTGGGTTTAAATTATTCAGACATTGTTCTTTTCAAATTTGCAAGCAAATATGTCAGGGCTCCGTTGGATGTGTGCCAATCAGTTCATTTTGTCTTCTTTTACTCTCATTCGCTATCTGTTTGGTGCAAACACTGTCTTGCTGATCATTGACGTCAAGTCTCAATATTTGACTCGTTTTCACTGATATAGAGGAAACAAAAAAAAATAGATGTCTTTTTTATGCTTAAATTTTGTGAGGCTGTAAAATCAGTGAAATAAATCCAATATTTTTGTTTCCATTCTGAAGACCTCAACTCTCCTTCCTCTTCACTCCACTTTTCGTCCGTCTCTGCCATTTATTCGTGTCTGATGTTTCAGTCAAAGTCTCAGTAAATCAAAGTGTGTCTCTTTGACTAAAAGGATGTGTGTTTATCTGTGCGCATGAGTGCTGAGGTTTCTGAGCGTGCGTGTGCTCTATCTGGTGAAGCCAGGCTTGTGTTAATCTGACGTGCTTGGTTGGCGTTCTTTTAGTCGAAACTTTGCATGACTCCGTGTCAATCTCTTCTTAAGCTGAAAGACAAGACAAAACTGTACGTGTGTGAGATGAAGAGTGGGAGTGTTTGTGTGGAAAAGAGGCTGATGTACAGCAGGAAAATACAGAATGCAAGAACGTGAAAAAGAGAGAGGGCATTGAAGATGTCAAGTATGCGTTCCAAAACTGAAGGAAAGAGAGTACGCTTCTGAATTTGTACTTTTTTTTTAATTGAGGATTTAAATCAGAGCTGTTTCAGATGCCATTTCAAATGGCATGCCATGCGTTGATGCCGTGCCATGTCTAAATGAAATTCCCTTTAAAAAAATTACTTATGTATATTTATACAGAACACACAGTATAAATAAAATAAATAAATAAATGAATGACTCTATTCATCCCTCACCGGGGAAACTTGTGTGCTGCACTCCTTACACCGCAGCAGGCTGCCCTTCGACGGCACCAATGGTAGGAGAAGCAGGGGTTAGGTGTCTTCTCCAAGGACCCTAGACGTGCTCTCTGTGGGACGCAAACCCGCGAATTTCCAGTCCGCACGCGAACGCTCTAACCACTAAGCTGCCGCCTCCTCCCATATAAAGCCCTAATTAAATATTGCAATCAACTATTTTTTCTAATCACTTTGAATGATGGCTGTTAGAAAATATACTTGCAAATGTCAGATCAGAGGCAGGGTACACCTATGATAAGTCACCAGTCTGTCTCATTAATGTTTTCATACAAGTTTATGAAATTAATTTTTTTTTTTTTTCACTTTATTAGGAACTAAAATATAGATGCCTATATTTATTTCAGGTCAACCTTTACATTGCAACAGCTTTTTCAACAGACCTAATTACAGATGGTACTGATGTAGCGTAATTGACTGAGCTGATTAATTCAAAATAATTCTGAGTTGAATTTGGCTAATTTTCAATGTAATTAATCATTGTTGTGTTGTTCTTAGTTAGGCGACGCATCATCATTTGAAAAACAATTTGTTGTCATGTTTTGCTTCAGTTTGCAAGAAAAGACCTTAAACTAGAGTATTTTAATTGGATTCATTGAAATTTTTGTAATTTTTTTAAGGATCCATCAAACCAACTGACAACCATCTGAGAATATACATTTGACTATAAAATTACTGTAATTTCTTTTTAAGTTCATTCAAAAATTAACCGCAGAAATTCTGCCACCTAATCTTTATCTTTTCCTTTGGTAAGTGTGGGCTTAAAAAAAAAAAACGTTGCTATTTGGAGGCCCAGCAAAACAGATTGTGAAACCCTCTAGGTCACAGGTGTCAAACCCAGGTCCTTGAAGGCCGCTGTCCTGATGGTTTTCCATGTGTTCTTGCATCTACATACCTGGTCCAGGTTAACGAGTCATTGTGCCAAATTTTATTAGCTGTTGATTTCACTTTTTGTGCATCGGCTGTATTGAACCAGAAGCACATGGAAAACCTTCAGCACACCGGCCATCGAGGACCAGAGTTTAACATCCCTGCTCTAGGTAGACTTAGAATACTAACATGAGTGTGCAAAAACAAGATATTCTTTGGAAAGGCTAGGAAAAGAACAGACCACCAGACAGACCATTTGGAAATCATTTATTAATAACCACAGACTAAATATAATCAACATCTGTGTAGCATTTGTAGTAGTTAGTTTCTATTCATGTAGAGAAGGCCTCGAAGGCCCTGATGACCCACCACAGCAAGCCCTACAAAAACTTTACTTTTTTAAACAATAGTTTCAGGGTTAGTGACCACGACCTTTGTAATCATGAACGACATGTCAGTTTAAACTTTTTTGCAAATTAGATGTCATGTGGCCTCACTTGGAAAACTGGCTTTCATGGGCTGAAATCACTCAAAATGAATCAGCGGGAACTTGATAACAGTCAAAACTGTAGGGTCGTGGACGTGCAGATTGCCCTTAACACCCATACCAAGAGAATTTGGCGGGATAATTACAGAGCCTCATCGCAATCCTGCTGTGAGTCTGCATGGTTCCGGTTAATTGTTCTCCAATGCTCCTGACCTCCAACAGGACATTGCAATTGTTTTTGAACATTCTCACCAGTGACTTTGGTCAAATGCTGTACAAATGGTCTTATTAGGAAAAAAAAAAACCTGTCAATCCACTGGGCAGTGCTGTTATAGCTATACCTGTTAAACATTAGAAACACACACTCCTGGGAATACTCGTGCCAATTGCACATTTTTTCCCCTGTCAGCCATTGTTATCACTATTCTAACCTTGATCCTTAATGTAGAATTCCATTATTCTTGGTTCTGGAGGTTGGTTTTGTTTGACAGAAGTGTTTTTGTTTCTGTTAAGAAACTAAGCAGTTGGATTTCTTCAAATCCTCTATTACAACTAATGTCTCACACACTGTCATGCTTCAGTGTCTCCGTCAGTTTCAACTTAGCCTCAACCTCTTATGCACACTCACAAACAAACACGTCTATGTGCGAGAAAAAATAACAAAGAAAAAAAAAGAAACATTTTGTAGCCTCATTTATTTTTCACAAAGACAAGTTTGTTCCTTTAAAATATTCCTATTCCAGCACGTTACGTCGGACTTTTCACATTTTGATTCTAAAAACACACTTCTTTTCAGGAAGGTCAAGTAAAACTTCACAAAATAATTTAATCTCTTGTGCAATTTGTTGTATTAAAGAAGAACAACAGAGTTTAGGCCTATTCATCCGTCTGCAGGGGTGAAATAACAGTGTATTTGAACATAGTTGAGTAATTGACCGTTACCTTTGAATAGAGATCCAATGTATCATGTATAAGTTCAGCAGTGACACCAGCTAGGAAAATTGAAATTAAACACCTTTATTGAGCTTTACCCTTGACTGGAGGAAAGGACTGGACAAGATAAGATGAAAAATTATTAAATATGTGGAGAAAATGGGTCACCACCACAGTAAGAGCCAGACAAATGTGAATAGGACCTGAAGAATTAAAACTGTACAAAAATAACCCCTCAAAATGAACTACTGTGCTGGATGAAAGTGTGATGGAGGATTCTGGATGTCGTGGTGTGAATAATATTTGCATGGCTTAAATCTGTGAAAGAAACTCTGTAAATAACTTGGCATGAGAAGTATATCTTTTGCATTAAGTTATACGTAGAGTAGATTTAAATTCAAAGGTGGAAGATTTTAAGTACTTAGGATCAACAGTCCAGAGCAATGGAGAGTGTGGAAAAGAGGTGAAGAAGCATGTTCAAGCAGGCTGGAAGGGGTGGAGAAAAGTATCAGGTGTGATGTGTGACAGAAGAGTTTCAGATAAAATGAAAGGAAAAGTGTACAAAACCGTGGTGAGACCGGCCATGCTGATTGGTCTAGAGACAGTGGCACTGAGGAAAAGACAGGAAGCAGAGATGGAGGTAGAAGAGATGAAGATGCTGAGGATCTCTCTGGGAGTGACCAGGATGGACAGGATCAGAGGAACAGCACATGTTAGAGGTTTTGAAGATAAAGTTCGAGAGGCCAGACTGAGATGGTTTGGACATGTGCAGAGGAGAGAGACCGAGTACATCAGAAGAAGGATGCTGGGTTTGGAACCACCAGGAAAGAGGGCTAGAGCAAGACCAAAGAGGACGTTCATGGATACAGTGAAGGAAGACATGAAGATAGTTGGCGTGTCCAAAGAAGATGCAGCAGATAGGGTTAGATGGAAGAAACTGACTTGCTGTGGCGACCCCTGAAGGGAAATGCTGAAAGGAGAAGAAGAAGATTTAAATCCAAAGCATGACAAATTACAGTAAAATGTAATCATGAATGAGTTCAAGGTGACAATTTACCTTTTCCACAAATGATGAATTATTTTCACCTATGGCAGAGTTTTAAAGGTTTTTCACAATTCAGGAACTCTGCACTGTTATTAATGTTAATCTTGTTCAATGGGATTTGTTAAGTATTAATTTTTCAAACCAGCCCGTCATCACTTTGTCGTTCTGTCAAATCCATTGCCCTTCTCGTGTGTGCACAAGTACTTTGGCATTTGTTCCTGACACACCATTGCAGCAAAGGCTGGAATAATCAACTCTAGAGAGATCACTTATGAATGAATGCAGAGTAAACTGGGACGAAACCATTGGCCCAAAAAATTTGTTCCTGGTCTGCACACACTCTATGCATAACATTTATCAAGAACCGGTGTGTGGATTTTTACTATCCAAGCAAATAACTTTAAAATAAATTCTTTTAATTTCGCAAATGTGGCATTGTTGTTTAAAGCTTTAGTTATATTTTATTTTAAGCACATAGTTGAATGAGTAAAACTAAAGATTATAATTTGGAATTTTGTCAGTGCAAATTACACCAGCTGGCTCATGGAACGGTGTTTACTCACTTCATTGGGGCCAATTTAAATTTCTCATTGGTTCCATGCTGAGCAATGGGATGCTGTCTTTAGAATGACACACACCTTGGAGTTGTTGCCTCTATGTTTTTTCGCCTTTGAAAGAAGGTGTGGGAACTTTGAATTTGTACGAGAGATTTTGTACGAGAATACAATAAAAATACCTGCATGTACTTCATTCTATGAGCGGAAACACGACTCATTGGTGTCGATTGATGTCATTTAGGCTGTAGGTTTCGACTGATCACACTTTGCACAAGTCAAATAGGCCATTGGGTTATGGCTTATTGGGTTATGGCTCCTTATTTTACGATTAATACATTGTAACACACAATTTGTCAGTCAAGCTTTACGTATTGGCAGCTGGATTTTTCAGGCTAGTCTTAGTGGTCCTAGTGCTGAGAATTGGTCAAATGTTTTCTATGTTTTACAAGATTCCACCATCAGTCAAATATATATAGACAACTGCCAAATTAATTAATGAGGAAAGCGTTGTCAGATGTTTGATTGATGATATTTATCTCCGTATGACAAATTAAAGACTAAAACTCCAGGTCATTTCACTATTGGTTAACTTCTGAAAACTCAGAGGACGTATCACTAAAAACCTTCTGAATCACATGATCTGAATCTTTTCCCAGTCATTTCAGAAAATCTGGATAATGAGACCATCGAGAATAGGTGATTGAGCAGATTAACATAAATGAATCTTAATTAGTTGACCAATTAATATTCTGTTCAAACTGTTCAAAAGTTTTGTTGGAAGAAGAGCAAAGAAAAAAGAAGTACAGGCAAAGAATGTATTGGAGTATGTTCAATAATATCTTTAAAATATGTGATCGGATTAAAAAATAAATTCACTTGCTTCCGTTCCGTTCCGTCATCTTCCGCTTGTTCCGGGGTCGGGTCGCGGGGGCAAATGCCTCAAACGGATAGCCCAGGCCTCTCTCACCCCGGCTGCATCCTCCAGCTCACCCGGAAGGATCCCAAGTTGTTCCCCGGCCAGCTGTGAGACATAGTCTCTCCAGCGGGTCTGGGGTCTGCTTCTTGGTCTCCTCCCGGTGGGACGTGTGCAAAACACATCGCCTGCAAGGCGCTCGGGGGCATCCTGACCAGATGCCCAAGCCACCCCATCTGGCTCCTCTCGACCTGGAGGAGGAGCCGCTCGACACAAAGCTCCTCCCGGATGGAAGAGCTCCTCACCCGATCTCTGAGTGAGAGCCCAGCCACCCTGCAGAGGAAGCTCATTTCAGCTGCTTGTACCCGCGATCTCATTGTTTCGGTCACCACCCACAGCTGGTGACCATAGGTGAGGGTTGGAACGTAGATCGACTTGTAAATCCGGTAGCTCCTGTTAGTCAATGCTGACAGGAATGCTAGCATGAAACTATGATCGAATGGTAAAAAGATACCGACAGAATGCCTGTGCAACAAGTCGAGTTGAGAAAGTTCCCTGTGGGAAAAATTTTTGTGTAAAATTTTACAGTGGTCACATTATAAAGGCATTGCAAAAAGAGGGACCCGACTGGTTAAGGGCCGCCCCACCTTACAGTCAATAAAAATTACAAAAATTGTCGAATGGGGAATTGTTCCAATGTTCAGAGTCAGTGGATATCGAAGCATGTTAGGCAAAGAGGACGATAAATTTTCTGCAACTGCATCCATATTATGCCTCTACTGCAATTCATGGCATCAGATGTAATGGTGTGGAGCAGTCACTGGAGGAAGCCCTCATTTCCCCATCCATTAATCCCATGAATGAATCGGGGTTTCGCAGTTTTGTAAAGTGTAAAGTTTGGTGAAGGGCAGGATATGGCATGGGTTGGTTGTCAGGATCTGGACTTACCCCCTGATCATAATCACTAGTGAAAAAAAACCTTAACTGAATTCTGAAGCATATCCTCTACTTTGTGGACAGTCTTTCCAAAAGGATAGGAGCTATTCAAACTGCAACTGGTAGATGTCACGTTGAACCCTACGGATTAGGAATAGCACTTAAATTAATTTGCTAGTCAAGGCAGCTGAGAGAGAGTGTAATATTAAAATGAAAAAGAAATTATTTCACTTATTTTTGGTCTCTATTTTTTCACTTGTTTTTCCTGACTTCAACATATCTGGCAAAAGTGAACTCACATTACATAAAAAGGAGTTTAAAAAAAGTCCACAGAACAACTTCCACTTTAAACATATATTGATCAGAAATGCAGTAAAATATGCTGCAATATAAATTCATATCTAAGCCAGTCTATATTTGTGTTCAACACAATCTTCTTCCGCGACACAAACATCTCCCTCAAGAGAGAGTAACAAGCATTAATCAATACGAAAGGCTCTGCCAACAAGATGAAGCGGGGTTCTACCATTTTATTCAAATGAGCACACCCATACACACAGTACAATTGGAAAGACACCCGTTAAAGCTGCAGGGAAGATAAATAACTGTGAAGGGCCCTGGAGAACATTTATCATAACCTGAGCTCACAATAACGTGTTAAAATAAATGTTTTAAATAATGGCAGAACAACCTCTGTCTCTCTTTTGAAAACAATAGTAGGTTAGTTGAATAAGGGAATAAATAAAGAGACGTGCACGAATGGTGACAAGCATTGTTTGAGCCTCTTAAAATTTATGATGTAAATGATTTATTTATTTACAGATTCAGAATACTTTATTTACCACCTACCGGGAAAATCTGTGTGTCCGGTAGCTCCAAACAGTCCGAAAGAAAACTCCAAAACAGCTTCTGAACGAAACAGCTGCAATGTGGCGCCGAGTTGCATGGAACAGCCGCATGGTGGAATGGGAGCTTGATGGAACAGAGGTGTAACAGCCACTTGGTGGAATAGAGCTGGAACAACTGTTCGTGGAACACACGACAGTTGGCTCTGAAGGAATGTGGGTTATCATGGCAGCAATGTTGGAACGCTCCAGTGATTCCTAAGATCCACCAAAAGCTCTACATCTTGATAGCAACTCACAAATTCTTCACTGTGGTAGAACAACACTATTTGTTGTTTTTAAACACCACCATTCCACCCCCTTTAGTGCCATACGTTTACTATTTAATTTTAGTCTCTATCCTTAAGTTTCCATCTGGGGAAGGATGGCTCAGTGGGTAGGGCAACCGTCCCATAACCAGAAGGTTGCTTGTTCGATCCCCTGCCCAGAGTGCATGCCGAGGTGTCCTAGAGTAAAACACTGAACCCCCAAGTTGCTTCTGATGATAGTGGTATGCGCTTTGCATGCTTCACTCCACCATGTAACATCTCGACATGGCCGCTCTTGAAGTAGCTCATCTGTTGAAACTCCATTAAAAAACAAAAAAGATTCAACAAAAATGTGAAGCGCTACATGGACCTGCTGCCATTACAAGTAGTACATTAAAAAATAAAAAATATATATGTTCGTATAGCTATTTTAATCTAAATGGCTTGTTTGATGGCGTGTTTTCCTCATTTTCACATGACCCAAGAAAAAAAAATTCAAACATTAAGATTTAGTTGCATCAGAATTAACCTTTGAAAACAAACATTTGTCATGTCGCCCCACTGGGACACTCCAGTGCAGTCAAGCATAATTGAGAAATGCTGTTTAATTATGTGACTTATTTGTGTCCACTGACACACAGCTTCATTTGCATTGGACCGTTTGGTGATTAACAGAGAACTAATTTTTTGCTCATTTAAAAGAATTATAAGTCAAACTGTTTATTACCCGGGCAGAGATATTAAAAGCTTTTGTCCTATGATGATTGCAGGGTAGAAGTACTTTTAAAATCTCCAGAATGTAAAATAGATCTAAATGTGTGCTTGAGAGAAAAAAAAAATAAAAGTAAGTTTATAAAGAAGAAAAAAATACCCAAGGAAACCAGCAAAAATTTGCAAAAAGAAGACTAAATACAATATGAAAGTAATATTCTCATTTGCAATAAAGATTAACATGTTTTATTTCAGCCTAAAGAAGGACACTGGTGCTCTTTGCACCATCTGACAGATTCCAAAATACGTCAAACTTTTAATAATTATTAGAAATGGATGTTTGAAACTTGAAATTAAACTTACCGTTTTTTTCTGCACTATAAAGCGCACCCAAAAACCTTAAATTTTCTCTAAAGTCCACGATGCACCTTTTAACCCGGAGCGCCTTATATATGAATTAATATTGAGCTACAACACGTGTCGCAAATGTGGTAAGTAGCCGCCGACTCCATTTCCCCCGTAGAAGAAGTAGTGCGTGTTGCGTGCTGGGATATATGAAAGGGCGTCTCATTTCCATTTGTGTAAAGACCTGGACATGGCTCCTACCAAGAGACATTGTTACACCGCAGAGTTTAAATGCGGTCACGCAGTAGAACACGGGAATAGAGCCGCAACGAGAGTTTAACATCAATGAATCAATGGTGAGGAAGTGGAGGAAGCAAGAGGATGCGCTGTGCCAAGTAAACAAGACTAAACAGAGTTTCCGCGGAACAAAGCGAGATGGCCACAGTTAGAGGACGAAGTTGAACAGCCTTTACTGTAGCACCTTATAATGCGGTGCGCTTTATATATGAAAAACGTTTTAAAAAATGACATTTATTGAAGGTGCGCCTTATAATGCTGAGCGCCTTATAGTGCGGAAAATACTGTACTTCTTTTTGCATAAACTTGCAAAATTAATACAGAATGTACTCTGATCAATTAATTTTGCACCAATTTAACAAAGGTTTATACAAATGGTTTTCAAAGTGGTTACCTTACGATAACATTCCTCATTTATTTATTTTTGTACTCTCATCATCCTCTAAGTGAGTTCATTTTGAGACAGAATATTAATTTGACAGTAAAATCATAAATACTTAAAAATGTATATAGCGTGGTGCTTTGGTGTAGGTAAGATTGTTCCTCTGGTGCTCTTTAGTTTCGAGATCAAAGTAGAATCGATTAAAAACAAATAGAGGCACTCAGGAGAGTAAAAATCTGAAAACCTTCATTAGTGCATGACTGGTCTATTGAAAACATGCCAACAAGTTTCAGCCAAAAAGGCCTTCATCAGGACAAAGAGAAAACGATTGTCAGATAGCTTTGCCATTATTAGACGGACAATCAAGAGCGGCTACTCGATTTTCGAAGGTAGTACGCTCAACATGACAGAAAAAAAAAAAAGTATGAGAAGTTTGGGATTACAACAACATTTTAAAACATTTTTTAAAGACTTATTTTTCAACTGTTGGCCAATGTGTAAAGAAAAAAATCGAATGCCCTTGTTTTCACTAAAAATGGTGTATTCAAAATCCAAAAAATGTGAGGTTTTTGAATTTCACAAAATATTTTGTAGACCCTTATCATTCTGTGATCATTTGACATTTGTAAGAACTTTAAGCCCAAATTTCTTTTCAAATTGAAGGTTAAAACCAGTTCACAAATAATTGTGCCATGAAACAGCTTGTGGCGCTAGTACCACAATGTCCTTATTTGGTCTTCAGCCCTTGAATTATTTGTATAGGAGGAAACATCCGTCAATTTATTGGATCGTTCTTCCTTTGTAGTACTTCTCAACGTCATAGTCTTCACTGTCCCGTTTTGTTTGGGTGCGCACAGCCACCAGCTAGTTCTCAGAACCAGATTCACCGTGACTGGAAGAGTCGTTGCAGTCCCAACAGAACTGAGAAGGAGACGATCTGAAAGGAGGCGGTTTGAGCTCGGTGTCCTTGTGGTTGTTATGGGTGACATCCGGTTGCTCGCTGGCAAGATGGAGGAACTGGGGCCGCTTGTTTTGACCCAGCAGGAATGTGGAGGGGCCACTTTGGTGTGCTTCATTGAAGCCCTACTTCACGGAATCATTACTGTTTTTTTTCAACAGTTCAGATGTCAGCTTTTACACCTCGTAAGTGGCAAGGAAAGGCAGCAAGGTGTTAGCACTGCAGCATCATATTTTCCTTCGGGGATTAATGAAATATTTTTAATTCAATTATCTGTCCATGATGGATATAATTTGGTAGTATTTTGGTAGCATGATGATACCACACATCTCCAGTTTTTACACCCCTAAATAGGGAAATTACAGTGCTGCATTGCACCGCAGCAGGAAGCCTTGACTGCACCAATTGTGGTACTAACCGGGGGTTAGGCATGAACTCAGTGGGAATCAAACTGGCAAGCCATAGGTGCGAAGATGGTGGCTCTAATAATGAGATAACTCTACCTGCTTTGATTAGTTTTTGTCTGATCATCTATTACATTTTTATTAAAAAGTTGGTCATTTGTCATTTTTCAGCAGGTCTTTATTGGCAAACTGGTGTTACTTCATAATAATAATTGTGTATTAATTAATCTTGATAAATCACATATTCCATTGCATGATTTGCATATGTCCTGTACAATTAACATCTTCAAGAATAAAGAATCAAGAAAAGCTTAATCAGTCCTACAGAAATTGCAATTGCAATATGAAATTGCAATATGCAACAGCATACGTTATCGATACCATGCTACAACTAACTCTATTTTCATTTTTAAAAAGCTTGTGCACACTTTTTATTGGTCCTGAAAACAAAGGTATGTCCATTTTTGACTAATTACAACAGCACACTTTAAACAAACCCAGTAATATCAGAATGACATTTAAAGTTGTTTTATGCAATGAATTGCTTGGATATTCCTTGTTGAGAATTAGAAACGCGAAAAAAAAGTGGAATATTTTGTGCAACTATTATAGCTTAAATCTTATTATTTTTTTAAAGAATGTTTATAATGTGTCTGCATTTTAAGTTTGAAGGGAAAGGATTCCCACAATGCATTAAAATTATGCAGGCTCTTATTAGAATATTCCATTTATCACCATAATTCAGCACATTATTGTAGTGAGCAGCACAGTGAGGATTATTTTTGTTTTTTCTGTAATTTTCATGAATGAAGGCTAAATATTGCATGCATGTAAAAAGAAAACACCTCCCAGAAAATAAAGCGTGCATTTGCTAATAAAAACTGAAAGTGCTATCATTTCTAATTAGAAAGTAAGTCCAGGAAAAAGGAGAGAAAACAAAATCACACAAGAACTCTGAAGGGAAGAAAAATATTTGATTCACAAAGACCTTGGAATTGTTATGGAGATTATACTGGAACGTGATTTTTCTCTTCTTTTAAAGATAAAAATAAAACTCCCAAACAATGAAGACATAAAGAGTAAACGGGATATGAGTTTAGAGAATGAGGTCTGAAGGATGGACTCTGCAGAGATGACACTCACGCTCTGCTTGTTTAGAAACGCTTTAAAAGCGAGAATTGGAGGTGAAACGATAAGAATACAAAAATATTAAGTACAAGCTGATACATGGAGGCAGTTAAAGAAGACATGAAACAGCAAAGAATGAGGAGATAAAATAAATCTTTTAAAGGTTAATGTGGATTCACAAAAAGAATTGTGGATAGGACAGGATGACACGGAAAGATAGAGCGCTGGGAGATATACGAGACGTTGGGGTGAAAAAGTAAAATAAGAAAGAAAAGGAACAAAGGAAGAAATAAAGAGTATAGACGGTGCTCTTTTTTCCCCCCAATTCCCACTTTCCTTTTCCCCCTAATTCCTCTTTGCATCACTTCCTTTTTAGTTTTGAAATCACTAAATAATTTGCTTTTCGTAATTTGAAGAGTATCCTTGCACACACACCTTTTGAGTGTGTTTCTATCTGCAAGTACGTTAGATGAAAGTGTTGTGTTTACACTAGACACTCATGCCATGAACAATAAGAATCCTTGATCAAACATCTAAGACTTCACACACACTCACACACACAAAGACAACCACGCAAACCCCCCACATGCATCCTGCATTTGAATTTGAAGAGGTTGAGATAGTGTACAGATTCTCTCACCGTGCTGAGGGGTTGCAAGCTTAGTGTGTGTTCATGCTAATATGTAGAACTTTTCGGTCAAACATCGATACAATAGAGAGGACAACATTTAAAAGAAAAAAAGCCGACCATATTTGAAGAGTGTGATCAGTAAACACAAATATTTTACTCAGTTCAATTTTATTTATAAAGCTCAATATTGATACAGATTTGTTTCAATGGGTTTCACGCTGTTATTGAGCAACAACAAAAAGTCTAGACCAAGCCATCAAAAATTATGCCTTCAGCTTCATAATGACACTAGAAATAATGGCTAAAATTAATAACATTTACATAACTATTTACGATAGAAAGATGAATTATGCAAGGCTTAGACGAGACTTTTGATGCCTTTTGATACGCCCGTATCAAAATCAGGAAATGTCCATTTGAAAAGTTAATATTATTCAAAACAATATTTTTGACAAATCTGTGACGTGCATTAAATCACACACAGACACAAATGATAAATGGCTATGTAACAGATCATTCTCCGGTTATGGGACACAGGGCAGCAGCCTAAACAGAAAAGCTTCCATTTCTCAGCTCATCCAAGGTAGTCCCTGCAGCATTCCCGATAACACTGGAAGATATATTCCCTTCAGCATGTCCTGGGTCTCACCTAAAGTCTCCTCACAGCAGGAAATGCCTAGAAAGGTTCACTAAAGATGTGTCCAAGGGGCAATCTGACACGATGCCTGAGCCACCTCATCCATCTTTTCATAATACAGAGGATCAGCTGCTTTACTTTGAACACCTTTGAGATAACTGAACCCATCATTTCATCTCTAAAAAAGACCTGGGCTACTCCACAAAAGATGTCTTTTTAGAACACCTTATTTTTTACCAGTATCAGTATTACAAATGATCCAATTTTGTGAGAGCTGCATGGTGGCACAGCGGTACCTGTTCAGGGTGTGTCCTGCCTCTCGACGGAAATCAGAGGGGATAGGTTCCAGCATACCCCCGATGCACCGTTATGGAATAAACAGTTCAGAAAACAGAACAATTTTATGAAACTATTTGTTTCTTCAATTGCATGTTTAATAGGAGTTACAACAGTTACAACAAAGCAATGGAGAGTGTGGAAAAGAGGTGAATAAGCGTGTGCAGGCAGGCTGGAATGGGTGGCGAAAAGTATCAGGTGTATCAAGTTAAATTAATTTCACTTTAAATGAGTGAAATTCATTTAAAACTAGTTTAACAAACACACACACACACAAATGGGCAAATGGTTTTGCATTTTGTTCCAATACTGTTCGAAAGCTGTTCTGAACCATGACCTCAAAATGCAATCTGTTTCAAAGTGCGATTTTAGTGTACCTCTAAACACTACTTACTGTTCCATGTAGAATGAAATTCACATGACGACTACTTTTTGTGAATCCTATTGTTAGCTTTTTAACTGAGGAGGAAAAAAAAATCACTTTTGAGAATGTGTTGCAAAACTATTCCATAATAAAATTTTTGTTGCTGAAATTTCAAGTACGTCTAAATGCTCCGGGTGTTGTTTTTGTTGCTTAGCAGCATCGGAGTATAAACTACAGCATGGTATTCAATGTGAGGTGAGCAGAGATGTTGTTTTTCTCACCTGTAAGCAAGAGCTTCTTCTTCTTTAGACCTGCCACTCTGTCTGCTGTCTCCAACTTCCTGTTGTGTTTGATAGCTTCATAGAAAAAAAAAAAAACCCAGTGTGTTCCTAATACCCCGCTGTGTTCTTCGCATTACAATTTCCAATTCAATTCCTTTTCTTTGTGAACAATCACCATTATCAGCGACCATAGAAAAAGCAGAAACAGTTTTGACGTCCTCTTTTCTCTAAAGTTTTGCAACCCACCTATTCTTTACACACTCTCTATTTAACTTAAATTTCTTTTTTCAGACATTTCCACGGGTATTTGAGAGCTTAGTAATTTTCTGAGCCGTGTAACCAATTTGCCAAAAGACATGAGTAAAATAAAATGAGACTTATTTTTTTGTCTCTTACATAATGGAACATGTCATGTAGCTACATTGTTAGCTACGTGACAAAGAAAGTTTTTTTTTTATATATGTCCATGCAGTAAATTTGAAGTAGGTACGTAAAAAAAATTGATAATAATTACATATAAAAGAATACAATGATAGGAATTAAAGTAGTCGGATGACACAAAAAAAAAAAATAAAACTGAACATTCAAATGTTTAAATGAGAAAAAATGTCACAAGTTATTAATTTATTTCTGTTATAATAAAAAAAATTCCTTCGTTCTTTTTATTCTAAAGTGAATGTTTCAGAAAAGATTATGGAGATATTGCTAAAAGTAAGAAATGACTTTTTGTTTGTTTGAATGCAAAAAATAACCATTCGATACAGTTCATTGTCCTCCGATTGATGTGTAATTAAAGAAGATCTACAGCAGTAGGTGGGTTGTGTTGCTACCGTAACTAAAGCCACCGTTTCCAAAAATAGAACAAGAACACGTGGAACGAGACGCATTCTCAAGGTTTGCTATGTCGTCATGGCTCAATCGAAAAAATAAATTCCAAAGTTAAAACCAAAATAACTTTCAAAGCATTGTTTTTGACATCTAATATTGTCACAGTTGGTCCAGTTTGTGCTTAACAAGCATTAGCTTTGACACTTGTATTAAATTTAGTACTGGTAGTTCTTTTCTGATCAATTTCTTTTCTCTTTTCCGACTCTCTTTCAGTCGTCAGAAGAAGCGAAACACGGGTTGTTTCTATATTGGTTGTACGAACATTTGATTTGAACTCGTGTCTTTGAGCCGTTTGGTTTTTATCACGTAGGTGCACACGTATATGCGTTGTTTGATAAGAAAACAAAAAAAACTCTAATATTTTTTATCAAATGCTGGCAATTAACCTTCAACTTTTGTTAGATATTTTACATTAAGGCTAAAAATGTTTCCTCTTGCTGTTGCCTTGCACCGTGTTCTCTTTCTTATTTTCTACTATATACCTTATTATTTTCATGTAGAAAGCTTAACTTTAGTCTGCATGAGATTAAACAGAGAAAAGAAAAAAAATCCAGTGTGTAATCGACTACAATTTTCAGATGTATACATGAATGTATTTCCATATCTTCACTGCCAGGCTAAATAAAAAGTCACTACTCAGATTTAACCAAGCTTAACAAAACTCCAGAGGGATTAATTACTGCATATGCTCGGCTTGTCAAACACATTTTTGTTCATTGGCTACATAAAATCAAAGTGACCCAGACTGGTAGATAGCAGCGTAATAAATCTTACAACATATAATGAGGAGAAAAAAGTTTTTTTTTTTTTTAATAAATTTTGGGTCAGTTCAAATTGTAGAAAACATAAACAATTTGAAACAAATAGTATTCGATGGGTTTGAATACAGTTTTTAGTCACACAATTTCTGTCTTTTTTTAAGGTAATTAAATTTACATGAGCCTCCTTCAAAATGGTGTTAAATTGTGAAAATATTCAGTTTTTTGTTGAACATCTAAAGGTATTTTTCATATAAAACAAATTTACATAAAACATAATGTCGAGTTTCGATTGAAATTCAACAGAGGAAGTTAATGCAAAAAGTTTTCTTATACAATTACTTTTTATTAATTGGATATTGTAATCATAAACTAAGATAAGTAAAGATAAATCTAATAAGATAAATAAGATCAATCAAGATAAATAAGATAAATCTAATCTAATTAAAACTGTTAACTTGAACTTTTGTTATTTTGCAATGACCAATTTCATGTTGGCTAGTGGCCGCATTGAACCTTACAACGGGTCGCTTTTAGCCCCTAGGCCAGTTGTTTAACACTTATGATTTGTGGGATTATTTGTGAGATTACAAAGATTTATTTAATCTCAACCAGTGAAAATTGTTTCTTCTCTTTTCAAGAAACATGTCGAAGGCCACGTCTTTTGGCTTTGAGAAAGTCTTAGTCTGTTTAAGAACGGTCAAGTCGTACATAAGCGTGCATCAAGTGGAGAACATTTTAACAGATTAGAAACTACAACAGTTAGACTATAAAACATTTTTCACATTGTTAGAAGCTTGACAAATTGTGGAAACACAACGTTATTCAAGCCATTGATTGGAAAAATTCCTGAATAATCTTGATCAGTGATTCATTCAACATTTAATGAAAACAAAGATTTTAAGGGTTATCAACTTAAAAGTTTTTGATTTTCAACTTGTACCTGCTTTGACGTGGCATCCATATAAGGAGACGTCTTTTTGGTTTGTGTAGAGAAGGTAGAATTTCTGTATTTAGAATCCACCATAGCAAAAATAGTTCGTTCAAAGTTTGGGTCTCATATGAATTACATTAAATCAGTGCAGAATATTTCACACCAATGAAAGAACGTTAAGTAATGCTTTCAATTTGATCAAATCTTTATATTGACACAAATACAAAGAGCATACACTAAATAAATATTCACATGCTTGGACTTTTTGGACCAAATCGCCCCATGCATTTTTATTCCACGTTTGGCCCTGTTCTTTACTCTAAGAAATAATTTTGTGCATTTGTGAGCATAAAAGGGACACAACCAAAACCAAGGTAATGGCATTCTGTGTGTCTGTTGGTGTTTGCGTGTGAACCAACCATTGCTTCTTCATCCAACGATACCAAATGTGTCATGATCCCCTCGCCCACCACTAGAGGAAGCCTGGAACCTTCCATCAACTCCCTGATTTGGGACACCTGTTGGTGATTGACCAGATGCCTATTTAAAGGTAGTCTGCCTTGCTTTCAGAGTCGGCTCATCACCCCTTCTGGTCAGGTCTTCTTGGCTGCCCGACCAGGAGACATTTGTTGTTTTAATCCTGTGCCTTGCTTTTAAGCTCTGCTCGACTTCTTACTGAATAAATAATGTTAGTCGTCCTGCATTTGGGTCCTCCTTCTGCGCCCGCATCGTGACAAAATGTTTCTTATTTCATCTGTAACACCCTGTCAAACTGCCTAAAATTTACTCTTTGCATGTGTGTGTGAGTCCTAGTGTCTGCTCATACACATACTCTTGTGCAGAACAGAAGATAAGCTCGTCCAAGCATTTAAAAAAAAAGGTTTTCTCTGGATAAAATACTATTCAAAAAGAAACACTGCAAAATGGACTAAAATTCTGCAAAGTACTGAAAAACCAGGGTTGTGTAGTATCACAGTTCAGGCTCACATCATCAATCATTTCAGAGGATTTTTGGCCGCTGCAGTGTTCGCTATCTAAGAGCCCAAACATGTGCATTCAGATATGATTTTTTGAAAGTTTGAATAAGATAAAATATCCAAATATGCTGATTTCTTTTTGGCGCCGTACACACGTTGACCTTTAATTTTGGATGGTAAAAATATGTGCTTGCACATACGCTATGAGGGTGTGTGTATCTCTTTTGTTTTATGATGTGAAATGGGCACACACTCTAATGCCTGTGGGTGATTAATGGTCACTGCCCTGTAGGATAATGAACTATTATATATATATGTATAATCAAGTAAGTATGATTTATACTTCTGCAAGCTTGTGGGTGTGTGTAGATATGTGTGTTTCCATCGAACAGGGATCTTTTTGAACAAGATTTAATTAAACACAAAGAGGAAGTTTGCTGATTAAAGCATTCAGAGCGAGGCATTTGTAAGTATTTTTTTTTAACAATCCAGATTTGTAGGACTGCACTAATAATTTTTGTTTGCATACTTGCATAATTAATAATGTAAACTTGTTTTACAGTATATTGCATTCTTTTTTTATTAATATTTGTGCATCACTGCAGTAAAATAACTACATGTGCAGTGAAAAAAAAAAGTAGGGCATAAAAATCACAATAGATATTTATCTACTCAATCTTAATTTTCCAAGGCTATTTCTGCAAAGTTGAAAAATAAATTTGGAAAAGGTTGAAGCCAAAAAGCAACGTGTTTAAAACGGTTTAGATATGTAAACATGACCTAACAGGAAGTGAGAAAAATCTTAATGGCTTCACATGGTTTTCTCAACCGGAGTCTCCAGAGTCATGCTGAGTCACAGTTGGAATGAGAACAGGCTTGTGCAAGATGAATTAATAAAGCTTTACATCAGCTGCACAGGGAACATAAGGGCTTAATCTGTACTTAAGATATGTTTCCCTAAACATTACAGAGTGCTATTACTCATTAGGTTTTTTTTTTCTACGTTTTTTTAATCAGTGCTGCTACTAAATACATCCACAATTGCATTAGGGTGGACCTTGTTCGATTACCAAATGCACCCAGTCAAATTTTTGTTACAAATATTTGTTATGGTGCTTTTTTGTGTCATTCGTCATTACAATGATTAACTAGATACTGTGACTAAAGGTTTTTATTTATTTATTTATCAAGACTTACTCAAATCCAGCAACCGTCACATCCATTAATATGGGAAATTATAAAAAAAGAAAAAAAAATGTAGAAATGAAAAAAAAGAATTATACTGTATAAGGCAGCAAATATGGCATTTATTGTTTTTTATTTGTAATTATTTTCATATTATATCCCAACAAATAGAGGACATTTAGGGTACGCTAGCCCAAAGTTCTCTAAAGGTTTGGTTTTACCTAACCAACAACTAACGTTCCCTAAACGTTAGTCGGTGATTATGTTAAAACCTGACCTTCCCAGAACGTTGAGAGAACCAAATTCCAAATATTATGGTTAAAATTAAGGTTAAAGGAACGTTCCGATAACCAAAAAAAAATATTTTTGGAACTGTCATAAAACTTTCCATTTGAACCTTTAGAGAACCAAAAAATAACTTTTATGGAACGTTCTGCTAACCTTCAAATAACCATCCTGGAACGTTCTGGGAACGTTAAGTTGTTAGTTGGGATTCACATAATTGCATTTCTCAAATAATATATACTTGTGATCAAATTTTTTTTAGAAAAAATTAAAGAAAAAAAAAAGTTGGTTCATATTTACTATTGTTTATTTTGGTCATATTATGTTTCATTTTAAATAACAGTTTAAAGTCAGAGAGTTTAAAGTCAGTTCAAAGTCAAATAGGCAGGGCTTTCTTCTTGTTCTTTTGGCATTTCCCTTTAGGGGTCGCCGTAGCAAGTCAGTTTCTATTTAAAGACTACCTTTAAATAGGCATCTGGTCAATCACCAACAGGTGTCCCAAATCCATTTTATTGAAAAAAATAAATAAATTGATCAACTACATCTTGGACAGACAATATAGTTTATTTCGTTTGCAATTTCAGTGAAATCAATAATTCTGCCAAATTGTCTTAATTTGTAAAAAAAAAAAAAAAGTGGCCATTCCTGATCTAACCAGTTAAAAGAAAGATAGGGCCTTAATTTTACATGCCATCCACGAGGTCTTAAACACAGGCTTAAAAATAACAAGATGGTGTTTTTTTTTTTTTTTTCCCCGAAGCGATGCTTTTTGAAAAGAAAAAAACAAAACTTGGACCCAGTTCATCTTAAAACCACTTTGTGCAAAAAAACTAACAACCACTGAGTCAAATAAAAAATCTAGGACATCAGGGTGTTCTTTATTGGCAGTCAAATAACAGTGTGTGTGTGTTTTCAAATCCACATCCTCATACAGTATGCATCTAAAACACGCTGCAAAGAGTGGGAGCATGTCACATTCACACATCTGCATATCTAGAGAGACTTAGAAAGAGCTGTCTTGCCAGCGTTTGGACTGAAATTTGGAGAGCTGGATGCAGTGTTAATGCAGTGCTGATGAAAACATCAGAGGATATTTTGGCTGAGTGTTATTCTGACGGCAAAGAAGCTGAAGCTGCCAATAGTAAATCCAAGAGGTGTGTTTCTCAAGAATTATTTCAAATGTGTGTGTATTCTGTGTTTAGCCATCACAAGAAAAAAAAAAAAAAGATTTTTTTTTTTTTCTTAAATGTCTGTGGAACAAAAATGCCCACAATCACACTCTGTTGCAAATTAAAAAAAAGCTCATATTTAACTCACATACATCAACAATTTAGCACGCAATAGAAAATATCATTTATGACAGTTTTTTTCTTTTATTGCACTCACAAGTTTAATTGCAAACATGGACGTTGAAAAAAATTACACTAGAAAGGCTGAATTTGTAGTGGCTGAAAAAAAAAATAGTACTCTTATCAGGACTA
Source organism: Neostethus bicornis (assembly GCA_902685375.1). Lineage (NCBI taxonomy): Eukaryota > Metazoa > Chordata > Actinopteri > Atheriniformes > Phallostethidae > Neostethus > Neostethus bicornis. The sequence goes on from LR738543.1 coordinate 28,858,826, forward strand.
TCATGGTGTCATACGATACCAAAAAAATTAAAAAGACATTACATATGAACACATTGATGGTACCCCTGTTGCTGATTTAAAAAAAAAAAATCCATATTAGTAGTCATTTAAACCTCGGTCACAGCATCTGGTTTCATTCTGCAGTCAGTTTGCTGATGCTGGAGAAGGAATTCCTCTCTGAGGTTTCTGATGCTTTTCAACAAAATGAAAAATACTTTAATTTCTATCTACTTTTTTTTTTTTTAAAGAGAAACCCAAAAGGCTGTTTCTTATTGCTCTTGCTTGGAAGCTACAGATGCAGTGAGTTTTGTATTTTGATCACGCAGCAATTCAAAAAGGTAATAAAGGTAAAACTCTCTGGTGTTTTCTCATCGCAGTGCGCTCTGCTTAAAATGAGAAAAACTAGTTATCACCAACAGGAGTAATATCTTCTGCTTTGCAGATTCAAACTAAAAAAAAAAAGAAAAAAAAAAAAAAAACGAGTTTCTTTTTTTTTTTTTTTTGTGTGTCAAGATTTACAATATTTTAGCCAGCAGAGTTGCATTGGTTAGATTAAAGGTGCATGGCTTAAGATGATGACTGGCATACTTATAATAATATAAAGTGAACAAACTGCACTGATTGTAATAAAATATATATAAAATGTTAGTTTTCTCTATTGAAAGAGTCCATTTCCAGTTTTTCTGTCCTCTACGTATTTGTCCCTCGCAGGTCATTAATGAGCCTCCAAAACAAAATGTGCCTCATTAACTTTCAGAAAACAAATAAAGGGCTTTGCCCTTGACAAGCAAGACTTGACACCCTTTAACCAAATTACTTAGATTTGAACTGATATTTACATCCCCATCCTTTCAGCTAAGCAGAAATTTAAATATTTGGTCAAGTTATGAGCCAAGGTTATCTGTGGATGTGGATTCCATCTCCATGTCATTAATCACACGCACCTCAACACACGAAGATGCTTTACATCTAGAATGCATGCTTACAATTTTTCTTCTAAATAAATTTTAATAAAGGCACAAGTTTTTTGTTGTTGTTTTTTAATCTGTTTGAGATAAGATAATTCCATTTTTATCTTTAATTTTGCCCATGATATTACAAAATAAGAGCTTGCTTGTAATAATAACCTAACAAACATAATTGTAGCTTCCAACCTATACTTTATTTTTGGCAAGCATTGCTTGCAGACAAAACATTTTACAAACATGTTATTTCTTAGGTGTACACACGCTTTGGTTACCATCATGTAGCGTGTGTGCGTCGTTCCATGTTTATGAGATTCAATTGCAAAGTTGATTACATCTGACATTTTGAGCCTTCGTGTTTGGCTCACAGCTCTTTTTAAACTTTCAAAAATCACGCCACCAACTGCACATTCCAATGCGATTGCATTACATATGCCCGCGTTGTTGCACGGATGCTGCACAAGTAGAGGTGTACTAAAACACACATTTTTATAACATCTTTTTGTTTGTCTTCTTAACTTTAAATACACTCAACCAATAAGTTTGTTTGGGGATATCACCATTATTTATGCATGCAGTGCATGTATCAGGTTCTCTCTGAATTTCCCCTTCATCTTGCTCCCCATTCAATCCCAGCCCTTAGCACGTCCATGATGCAGCATAGATATTGTTCGAAGGCTGCATTTACATGGTAAAGAGAGAGCTGAGCCGAAAAGCAAAGCTCTCAATTTACAAGTTGATCTACGTTCCTACCCTCACCTATGGTCACCAGCTGTGGGTGGTGACCGAAAGAATAAGGTTGCAGATACAAGCGGCCAAAATGAGGTTCTCCGCAGGGTGGCTGTGCTCTCACTCAGAGATCGGGTGAGGAGCTCTGCCATCCGGGAGGAGCTCGGTGTCAACCCACTCCTCCTCTGGGTTGAGAGGAGCCACATAGGGTGGTTCGGGCATCTGGTAAGGATGCCCCTCGAGCGTCTTGCTAGTGAGGTATTTTGGGCACGTCCCACTGGGAGGAGACCGAGAGGCAGACTCCGGATCCACTGGAGAGACTATGTCTCACAGCTGGCTGGGGAATGACTCGGGATCCTTCCGGGTGAGCTGGAGGATGCAGCCGGGGAGAGAGAAGCCTGGGCTTCCTGTCTGAGGCTGTTTCCCCCGCAACCTGACTCCAGATGAGCAGAAGATGACGGAATGGCTGCAAATACAGAGTAAAGTGTATTAATTTAGTTAAGCTAGCACATATTCTTCTTTTGGTGCATTTACATAAACATGGCACTTCCTGTTGAAGGGAGGGACCACGTGTGAGTTGACCTTTGTTGACTAAAATACTTTCTGCTTATGTATGAAAACAGTAAAAGAACAAAATCCGTGGCCAAGAACAACTTGGCATTCAGATAGCATATTAATACTAGACAGGGGAGCTTGAGAAGGGCTCAAACAGGCATGAATGAAATAGAAAAGAGAATGACATTCAAACTTGGTTGAAACTTCCAAAAAAGATAGTTTGCATACGACCCCTCCCCTAAACTTTGAAATATGTTGCTGCAGACTTTCAAGAGAATAATTCCAACAACAGGTAGGACTGTTGTGCCAGAGCGATCAAGTCCCGGGGAGTTTAAAAAAGAATCTCCAGGATTTATTGGTTCGGAAGTCATTTCAGTTATCTTCTTCATCCTTTAAAGACTCTTGTAGGAATATTTACAGCCTTGAACAAAAATCCTGCGATGTGCCTCATTTGCTGTTATCAGACTGACATGATAAGGTGATGATTTGAGAGTTTTGCAGTGAAATTGAAAGCCATGCTGGATATTTTCAAATCATTAATCATGTCTTATAGATTCTTTTTTTTTCTTTGATCACCAGTTGGAGAGATTTATCATCTTGTGATGTGCTGAGCAAACTTTTTAATAACCACCTCCTGTGTGGTGAACATGGCAGCTGCTGCTTTTAGCAACATGTCATTTAACATGTTTCATGTTGTGATATCATGTATGGATTTAAACATGTAACCGATTCTTAAATATTTTATATGAGCACATTTAATGCTGATGCACAAAATAATTCTGCAAAGCTAAATTTGGATATGACTGATTTTTTCTAAATTTTTGGCTTTTTTTTGTGAATAATGGTACACCTCACGCAATCCAAATTACCTGAATAAAATTTAGTATTACTTCAAGACGGAAGAGGGGAAATTGCAGATACAATGAAGATGGGAAAAACAGAATAATTATGTATTATTTTAAAACTATTATTCCCAATTTATCTGTGCCCTGCTTCTGTGCACAAGAGGAAAGCTTCAGTCGATTCCTACAATTTGTCTGCAAAATTATGCAAAACTGTTCTAACAGGCGGTGCAAAAAAACAGATTTAGTCACCAGTTTAAACCCTCCTCACAAAAAAATTCTGTAATTGCAAATAAAACCTGGAACTTTTCCAGTGAGATCATTTCTTTTTTATGTTTAGGTCCCATTAATAAATAAAAGTTCAGAAAACTTTTACAAATCTGATGGCTAATTTGTTCATTATTGATTAGAAAAAAAAAAGCACAATTAGTGTTGAGCATTCCGTTGCTCCTTGTGTGTGTGTGTTTTGTGTGTTTTCCTGTGTCACTCTGATGATGAATGGGAATAGTTTTGACATTGAGTTTACCCACAATTCGTTGCTGCCCAGGGGACCGTGAACTGTCACCTACCAAGGAAATTGACTCTTATGCACACATGCACACACATTCCTGCACACACCTACATCAACATGCATAAATAAAATAAAACACATATGGAACATGGGCCCTTGGTTAAAGGATTAATACACAACGCATATCCAAAGCAGCGTGAGATCGATTCAATCCATACATGAATGCTGCACGCATGGACAAGACACACAATCCACAAGTCTATCCATTTATTTTGGATGGCGAGTTGACAAATGTAAATGTGCCCTGAGGACAGCGAGACTAAATGAAGATGCATTAGACTTCTGTCTGCATGTGAATGTGTGTGAACAAAAAGCAGTTGGAAGGGGGGGGACGGGACAACTATGATTAATGTCTATTTAAACATCCAGGCAATAAATGCTTAAAGCCCTTGTATGTTGTGTTTTTAATTAGAATTTTATGATTTGTTGCATGATATTACTCCATTTTTAAAACACTTAGATCATTACAATGTGCAAATAAGTAAATATTTACAATTCATTTGACAGTTTGTGCATGTTAAATGAACACCGATGCCGTCATCTATTTGCAGGACAAATACAACTCTTCTTGTTTACAAAATTTAAATTCCTGCGCAGTTGAAAAATGCACATATTAATTTGCAACACGCAGCACGGTGGCACAGTGGGTAGCGCAGTGGCCTCACAGCAAGAAGGTCGTGGGTTCGAGTCCCGAGTGGGGACGAGGCTTGGAACACTGTTCTTTCTGTGCGGAGTTTGCATGTTCTCCCTGTGTTTGCGGGGGTTTCCTCTGGGTATTCCGGTTTCCTCCCACCCTCCAAAGACATGCATGCTAGGTTGATTGGCCGGTGCCAAATTGCCCCTAGGAACGAGTGTGCGTGTGGATGGTTGTGTGAGTGTGGCCCTATGATAGACTGGCGACCTGTTCGGGGTGTACCCTGCCCTTCGCCTTAAATCAGCCGAGATGGGCTCTGACACCCCCCGCAACAGATGATTAAGAAGAAGATGATGAATTTGCAACACTGATACATCTCAATATGGCTTGAATGATGATTCTGCCTGGTTTTCCCAGTCTGTAGGCAGAGGCCACGGGCAAGGACATCTTGCCCCTTTGATGATGTTCATAATTTTTTGGTTTGTAGTAGATATCGCACATCAGCGATTATCTTGACGACAACCCACTTTTGGGGGAGACGGTGGCTCAGTGGTTAGAGAATTCGCCCGCGGACCGAAAGTCAACCAAAAGTTTGCGGGTTTGCATCCCACTGAATGCACGGCTAGGGTCCTTGGAGAAGACACCTAACCCCCCGTTTCTACCACCATTGGCGCTGTTGTGGGCAGCCTGCTGCGGTGTAAGAGTGCAGCATGCAAATTTCCCCGGTGAGGGATGAATGGAGTGAGTAAAAATAAATAAATAAATAAAATAATATTTGTCCTGCCGATGTATGTCTTTTATTTAAGCACAAATATAATTAGAAAAACATCAAGATCTTTTTAGATATTCGGTGCACCTGCAAAAACACACATTTTTTGCTCCTGTTTTCCACCTGAGTGTATTTGAACACCATTTCTTTCTTTTTTTAAAAACTGGTCATGCATGCGAGTATTGATGGAGAAAGTGATGTTGATTTCTGTGTTTTCACGTCCCCTCTGGCACAGCTCAGCCTCAGGGCAGGCCACTCTCCCTAGAAAGAAACTGGTATGGTCAGGGTTGTCATAGCAATGATGACTGTGAGGAAAAAGAAACAGGACAAGTTGGCAGTGGTCTTTGGAAACTAAGAAGAAGAAGGAGGGGAGTGAGACGGGGGGATGTGGATATTAGATATTTTCAACTTGTGCAGCTGAATGAGAAGCTATTTTATCTGCAGGTCATCTATTCTTTTGGACTGTCTGTCACGGTGAGGTGCGAGGACCCTCAGTAGTTATTCTGAAGGGTTCACGGATCTCCAAGCAAAGGTTATTACACAGAAAAATAGAAAAGCCTACATGGAGACAGACACACATTAATATGCTGACTCGATCTTATTATTTTTCAGTATTAGTCGTTGCCGTGATGCAGTGAATTCTATTTAGTTTCAGATTTGCTGGTTACTTTTAAATGAACTGGGAGGTCTCGTGCATGGAGAATTAGTCAGCTGCATAAAAATTTCATTCTGAACCCCTCTATGAAAATAAAGCTTCATTGTGATGCTTCACACAGGACATCAGTATCCAGTTCAGACCAGAGGTGCCCACTCAGTTTCAGCAAGCGAGCTACCAATATAATTACTGAGTCCAAAAGATCAAGTGACCAAAAAATAAAAAATCATTTGCTGTTAACATTATTTGAGAATAAAATATTCTGCTTGAATTTAAATTGTTTTTCCATTTAATTGAAAACAATATTTTATGCAAGCTTGGTACATTTTCTGATAGTCACCACTACAATATTTTTCTCCTATTGTTTCAAAAATATGGATAAAATATGAACTAGTGCATGTAGAAGAGAAGAGGAACGCTAGAGGACTGTGCTGTTTGGTTACAATGGTTACATTAAAAAAACTAATGAGGCAAATTTTCTCACCGGACAGCCTTGTTTGACTGTAAATAAAAAGACAAAATTTTATACTGATGATAAATTAATAAGATAATGTCTGGGTTTTGTTCAAATTAAGCAATTTCTTTTTCAGCCAATGCAATAAACACCTCAGATGAAAATAACTAAATGCGCAGCTCCCACAAAGAAAATACATTTTAAATAACACTAAAATCCATAAAAACCAATATTTTTCAAATCATGAATTGGCCACCAATTGCACAAAACTTTTTTAAAATTTAAACAGATCAAAAAATGTCTTGAAAGTATTAAATTGCAAACTAAATTTTCTGGTAACAAATATTGAAACGGCCTGTTTTCATACAAAATTACGCTTAAAATTAAGTTAGTGTTTAAAAGTTTCCCACGTTATTAAAACCCTTAATTTTTTTGCAACCTTCTTATTGAAGAACAGTCATTAAGTCATCCCACACAGTCATCCCACTGAGGACTTCGTCTAGGGTCATTGGAGAAGACACCTGACTCCACCGTTTCTCCCACCAGTGGTGCCGTCATGGCAGCCTGCTGCGGTGTAATGCAGCACACAAATTTCCCCGGTGAGGGATCAATATAATATACATTTTATTATTATTATTATTAACAGAATTCTATCAATTATCATTCCTAAGTTTTTTTGTGTCATTTTTAGATTTTATAGACTTGAAACATAAAAAAAAAAAAACAATAAAAAAAACTAATGCCGCAATTTGAAGATAAGAGAAACTTTAAAGAAAAAAAAAAAAAACTAAATGTAAAGTGCTTGACCTTGAACGCTACTTAACGGATTCTCAGAAATTTGATTTTTGAGAAAAGGTGTTAAATGGCAAATGAATTCTAACAAAAGTTAATGACAAAAAATATATATAAAATCATCACATTTAGGGTTAGGATTAAGGTTAGGTTTTTGGTCCCCCAGGTACGTTTTTTTCAAATGACAAAGAACTTGAAATTTTCTTCACCCAACCTGAGATTGAATTATTAAAAAGTAATGAAAATGTAGATTCTGGTCATCAATCTAATTAGAGCTGATATATTACCTCTGCAAAGTTGCTCTGTGTGCCGTTGTACAGCTGCTGTTAATAATTAAACCTCAGTCACATTTTACAGCCCAATCACCGGAGCAATAAAATGTCAGAGTAGACAGTTATTTTTTAGCAGTTTGCTTCAGATCACTGCAAACCCACTGCTAGGACTCTTTAAATACCAAGCTTCTGAATCATCACCCAATGGGCCTCGGTGATAACACACTGTATTGTGTTTCCTTATGAACAAATCTCAATAACACGACGGTGGAGGTGGATCATCAATCCTCATTTATGGAGAACGGAGGTGGCGCTCAGAGGCCAGGAAAATCAAAATGGAGCTCTCATAGCTGTGTTAGTCCTGCCATGGAGGATGAAAGAAAATGTTGTGAGGAAACGCACACCTGTTCACAGAAAAAAGGAATTATGAGCAGAACTAAGGTGGCAGAGCCTTTTTTTCATCAGAGCAAAGAAGGTCTTGGAGTGTGAAAGGAAAAAAAAAAAGCCTCAAGCATGAACCCCCAAGTTTCAATTTAACAAGTTCTGTCTTGAAGTAATGGTTCTTTTTGCTCTTTGCAGCTTCAGATTTGAGAAGGTTGCGAATCATTATTTGATAACTAAAAGCTCCTGGTGTCCTCGCAGTGTGGCGTGCACACATCAGAGCTGTAGATGGATAAGAAATTACATTGTTTTCTTAGTGGCTGGTAGACGGAATTAAATTAGCAACTGAACATACGTATATAAATGATTACAGATGATTACAACTACTGCATATATACATATACATGTATGTACCCTCCCTTCCTTTGGTCTCTCGATCTCTTCTACTAAGGTAGTGCCGTCATTTGTTGCATGCCTTAATTCTTGCAATTTTTGTGGGATTAATAAAATTTTTCTTGATATACGTTACACCCAATTTGTGAAATTGCCCATTTCACAAAATGGGCCGTTGAAACTGCTCATTTCATAAAATGAACAGCATTTATGAGCAAAAAAATCCGTTTTGTTCACAGATGTATAAAGATGCTAAAATGTTGAATTTCCCTCTGAAATTGTTGGTTGGATCTCCCTTAGGTGACTTAATCCATGTTGTCACAGGATTGTGGCTATGGCAGGCACTGTGACATCGAAGACCAGCTGCACATTTTGTAAAATGGACAATAGGGGAGAGGCGTTAGCTCAGTGGTAGAGTGTTTTTCCTTGAACCGGGAGAAGCCAGTTCAAATCCAACCTCGGTGTCCCTGGAGCAGACACCTAACCCCCTACTCGTTCCCACCAATGGCACTGCCGTGGCTGCCTGCTGTGGTGCAATGCAGCAATGCAATTTCCCCATTGTAGGACTAATAAAGGTTTGAATTATTATTATTACTAAGACTGACTGTTTTATGAAATGGGCAACTTTACAGATTGGGTATAACACAATCTATATCGTACGTATAACGCAATGTACATTCCATGTTTATATATGATCTATTAAAGACTGAAAAGATCATAGTTTCTCTATCCAAACTTACCAAAAATCTATCTTTGTAGGGAGTTTCACTTGCACAAGAAAAGCCAGAGAAAAAAAGATGGAAACACTTCTTTTTTCCACTGGAAAAGTAGAATTTACTGTTTGTAAAATGCAGAAATTGCAAAGTTAAACATTGCACAACCAATCACAGACCAAGATGCACCGACCTAGTGACATTCCTCAAAAATCTGAATTGATCCCTGTTGAAGTGTTTGAATTTGCTTAGTAATGCAAATGCAATGAAATTGTGACCCAATTAGGCACTTTGCGTGATTCCGAATTAATTACACCTTTAAAGTGCTTCTTTCCCGAAACCAACAGTCTCCTGTTGTTGTTATCCAAAACGTCTCTTTTGTGTCCACATAATATCAAAAGCTTCTTTTTTTTCAAACATCAGAAGTCATTCAATAGTGGTCGTCTTCAAAGACATTCAGAACATCTTCTTTCCCACACCCAACAATAAATACATTACAGAAAAAAATTATTTGGAAAGTCACATTTTAACGTAAGCATAAAATGTTTTTTTTTTTTTAGATACGCTCTGCCCCTGCTCGGTCCATCCCCTCAACAGGGAGTTCTATTTTTATATAAATAAACCAAAATAAGAATGTGCACTTGATTTGCTAACAGGAAGTGAAACTGAATTTACAAGCTTTTTTTCTGCATATCATATCAATATGCAAAAAAAAGATACCATATTTATCCAATAATACTATGGGATATGAACTAATACCCACAAAAATCACAATGCACCCGCTTTAAAATTTTGAATAAATATTGAGTCCTTTAATATGTATATTTAAAATTTGTCAAACTTAAGTTTAGCATTTCTTGTCTGTGGCTGCTGCGATCACCTAGTGAGTGAGCCTGTAGCTTCTGGTACATCCCATCACTGCATGGGGTTATTGTATATTATTATCCAATAGCGCTTGTTTCTTTAGTCCAGCTGGAAAAGTCTGTGGAGAGCGGGTGTTTAACAGAGTGTGGCTGCTACAGTGATTACTCTGTTTAGCAGATGATTGATGAGAAGCCCTGCTGGAAATGTCACTTGCCTTGCTAAAATCTCTTCACTGGCTGAACACGGGAAAGGGAATGTTAATGCATTTTAATACAGTTACTCAAAGGAAGTGGAGCAGAAATGTAACTTTCTAAGTTTTTTTCTTCTTAAATCCAGCTACTGGAAATGTAGTGTGGACCTCAGGTCAAGGCTACAAATTACATTAAGATAATTTTATGTTTTGACACTGTGGTTGCTAATTGTATTTTATACACCCAACCCCCGAAATTTAATAATGTTCTACAGCACTGATTACTTCAGGGAAATTTGCTTATATGTTGTAGAACAAAGTGAATTCTGTTCTACTTTGGGGGCGATCTTAAGGGATTTATGGGAAAAACATAACTGAATGGCACACTTAAAAATAAAATCCAACTGCCAGAAATATATATATATATATAAATATAAATCCAAAAATCTGTCCTCATTATCTCAGAGAGGACATTCACTATTAAAGATAAAAAAAAAACAACTCCACATCCCAAAGCAATAAAAGCAGGACTGGAAGCTTTGATTTGTATGGATATTGAGATGCATGCTGCTTTGAATGAAAACTCAGTCCAGCAAAAACAGCTCGGTTCACTTTGGAAAGCTGGGCGTAAATACAGCTGGGTTCCTTCAAGTTTAATCATCACTAAATGAAGACTATCGCCAACAACAGATTAATAATGGATATCGCAAGAAATTTATTATGATATGTTGATGTATTGCTCATATTTGTGCTCAAGTGTGTACCCATTGTGGAAAAATCCCATGTGGATTTTTATGTGAATAATAATACCATATATAATTGTTGGCAAATATGGCTGCTGAGCAGGTGTCTCTGATTGGCTGTATGCCCTTTGGCCACTACCGATCAAGCACTCCATAGGTTATTAGGGTGGTTAGATTTATTAAGTACTATGTGACTTGGAATCTGTTCCTGCTTGTACTCCGTGGGAGCGCCGATGGTGCCGAGGAATCCAATTAGCTCAGGGCATTTGGCTTTTTTCCAACCACAACAGTTTCACGTCGAGAATCACAGATGATAGTGTGGCCATTTATATTTGGTAAAAAACCATGGAAATAAAAGGAGATGATGTTATTGTATGGATAGAAACTCAGAGATATGACATTGTTAGCTCCGTGCAGAAATGTGTGGGAGTTTTGTGTTTAGTTTGATAGGTAATACATCAAATAGCATTTCAAGAGAAGAAAATTTATGACTGTGTGTATTTTTTACTGCAATCCAAACAAGTTCGGTGAAAAACAGTTTGAATCCAGAACAACCTGCCACACTATTTTTTTTTTTTCATTCGCCCTGAAATCCAAACCTTTTGGTTCTCAGTGTGAATTCCAAATGTAAACATTTGTCCAAAATCCACTGTTTTTTCTTCTGGTTTCACTTGGATCAAATTTAAAACGTCTCTTGATACAAATTAAGAAATGAGTTACTTTTGCCAAACACATCAGACAATAAATGTGCTCAAGCTGCTATTTTTGCCAAGTTTACTTTTTAGTCAGGGAATTACTTTGAAAGAAATCTTCTTCTTTCAGTATTTCCCGTCAGGGGTCGCCACAGCAAGTCAGTTTCTTCCATCTAACCCTCTCTGCTGCATCTTCCTCGGCCACACCAACTATCTTCATGTCTTCCTTCACTGTATCCATGAACCTCCTCTTTGGTCTTCCTCTAGCCCTCTTTCCTGGTGGTTCAAAACCCAGTACCCTTCTGCCGATGTACTCTTTCTCTCTCTTCTGCACATGTCCAAACCATCTCAGTCTGGCCTCACTGACTCTATCTCTGTTTACTGTCTTTCCCTCAGTGCCACTGTCTCTAGACCAAACAGCATGGCTGGTCTCACCACGGTATTGTACACTTTCCCTTTCATTTTAGCTGAAACTTTTCTGTCACGTATCACACCTGATACTTTTCTCCACCCGTTCCAGCCTGTCTGCACACACTTCTTCACCTCTTTTCCACACTCTCCTTTGCTCTGGACTGTCGATCCGGAGTGCTTAAAATCTTCCACCTTCTTTATTTCTTCTCCCTGTAATCTCACTTTTCCACTTTGAAAGAAAAACTTTTTAAATTGATTCAAATGTGTGCTTCCACTGCATCACTTCCTAACATATTGATCAGTTAGCATCTATTTATTCGGAAAAAAAATCAAATTGATATGATGTGTGGTGATTGTGTTTTGATCTAGTTTTACAAGTTTACTTGTTGAGGTACTCAGAAGTGGTGTAAGAAAGGAAAAAACTGTTGGGATCCCTGTCAGTGTGTTAATTTATTTAGAGGGGGAAGAAGAAAAGAGATCAAATAGAAAAAAGGATACAACTTTCAGCGTACAAGGATTCTGCAATACTCTGCTAGTCTCTCATTCATAATTGAACAAAAACCATGTCAACACCTCTCTCATTCATCCCTTTCCTCCATCACTTCCTCACCGCTTCTGGCTCACTTTGTTTATTTCCGTCAAACTTCACTTGTTTGTTCTAACGCACTCCTTCGTTCCACTTGTATTTTTCTCACCCCTAACAATCTCAAACTTCCCTTTGCTTTATTTTTGTGTTACTGCGATTACTTTCATCAGCTCTATATTTTTATGAAATAATATGCTGGCTCGGGGTGGCTGTGGAAGGAAAGACACAGACCTGTATTCAAAGTGAGAATGTGCAAATACAACACAGGAGCATCATCAGTTATTTTAACAAAAGCACACAGTTGAAAAATGTCTGTAGATTTTGTGCCGTAAACACATCAGTAAAAATATGTAAAAAAAAAAAAAAATTATACTACTTCTTAAACATTTACTAATAAATAATGGTAAAAAAGGCTTCAAACTTGTCTTCAGAGTAGTGTGTTTAGTGATTAAGACGTTTCGACTGACTCGATCATCAAATTCATTGTCCAGAAGACAACTTTCAAGCATTTTTTACTATTCGTCACGCCTGGACGAACGAATGATCACACGGATTTAATCATAAGTAATTTTTTATTTTTTTTGGACCGTAAATTGTTCATTTTTTCTTAAACTTCCGCTGCCATTATTTTGTCATAGAAAAAAAATACAAAGGGGCACAATTAATCTATGTGTGTACATTTTTGCTGTAACCATAGCTATCAAATAGCATGTTACCAAACTCCGCCTATCTGTGTCATCACCAGAAATAAAAACAACTAAACTGTAGTGCTAGAGCTCCATTAAAGCTGGTCTACAAACACAAATGCTCCCTGTAAGTTTAGAACCCTAGAAAGACAATTATGGTTAAGGTGCACATCATGGCTTCATGCTTTTTTGTCATTTAAGGTTCTTCAGCAGGCATTGTGTAAAAAATACATCAGAATGGAGACACAGATGCAAAACCAATCCACCAATAAAAGTAATTGCTCATAAGTCAGGAGGATGGTCACAATCTTGTGGATGCACTTTAGCTTACTGTACCATAAAACATGAATCAAAAGAAGCACATGTTACCAAGTAACAGAGTTTATGAGTTTACATGTGAAGTTAACTTATGATGTTGGTTAAATTAAAACAGTGTTGAAATATTTGAGAAACTTAAAGCAGTAATTGTGTGTTAAATGGAAATAGGAAAGTCCTCACGTTTATAACTGCAAGGTATTAGGAAAGGGACACATTTTCTTAAATGTGACAGTTTTCTATGTCCTGCTTTAGCGTTGCACATTTTATTTTAGCAAAATGTGATTTAATGAGATAATGAGTGTCTGTTTTGTCCTGAGGGTGCTTCCTGAGTGCACAGACTTTACAGTGGCTGCTTTAAACACAGCTGGCTAGTTTTGTCTTTTTTTTTGTAGAGTTTTTTTTTCTTCTTCTCGGAATTCAACCAAATGCAAATAGTTTGAAAATGTAAATCTGGACATGAAGTCGCCCAACCATGCGACTGATGAAAAATCTAAATATCTGATTAAATTTTTTTCCAACGCCACTGTACTAAGCGAGGTTTTATATTTTTGACCAAAATCAAAGCAGATACATTAAAACGTTGTGGTTCCTATGGAACCAGTTTGCTAAAAAAGAACAATAATAACAAATCATTTTAATTAGGATTTGCAGTCAAATAGCTGATGCTGTATGTGAACGATGCTTCATTCATATTGTCAAAAAGTATTTTATTGTAAAACAAAAGAAAACGTTTCCAAAAGCCAGTAAAAGTTTAGAAGGCAGATAAAGTTTGTGGAGTTTCTTTTAAAGTCTGTTCACAGTATTTTGTTAATAAAATTTTATTTTCTATGAGATCCTTCTTTTGTATTTGGCTTGCATTGTATGCTGACCCTTACTTAGAGCTTAAGAGCACTAATGGAGCTTTACATTATATCCGTTAGACATAATTATTATTGGCCTGAACACCTTCTGTCTACTTCTTTAAAAGCCTCTGTTTGGCTTCCTCTTTGTGTAAACTTGAATGGCACATCAGCTATTTAGCCTTTGGGCTACATAATTTGTTTCAATTCGTGTTCAATCCATTAGATCTGGAGAACAACATGTCACCTGTGCTGTCCTGCATACATTTCTGCGAAGAAGAAAATTCTAGTTTTCACCAATCAGAAGCCATGAGTAGATAAGCACAGTGTGGTCCCTGCTCAGGGTCTGAGACAAAACTTATAGATCAGGGGACAGACTGGCCTACAGCAAGACCAGAAAAGGTCTGAATAAGGGCATCCAGACGGAGACACAAGCAGCGCATTGACGAGCAATTGTGAAGAAAGTTAAAAAATGTCTCTTCTTCCCCAGGAAGTGCTCTGGACTCCCCTTACAACTTCTTGTGAACTGTTATTATGTCACTCTTTAGGGTATCCAGTCTCTCAGCGTAATTGTGTGGTAGGGCATCTGCACTACAAAGCACAAAATAGACTTGGCCTAGGTGGTGAGAACTACACAGTGGATCTTAAGTCTGCCATCTTCCAGATCTGGACTCGGTCTACAGCTCAGAGGTTCAGCAGAAGGCCAGATGCACACTAACCGACCTCACCCGCCCTAGAAATGGACTGTTTGTACCTCTCCCATAAGGGAAGCAGTAAAGTACAAATCGAAGAAAAGTTTCTTTGCAGAGTTTACGTGAAGAAAAAAATTATAAATATATAAAAAAAAAATGTATGTGGAAAAAAAATTGATTTTTTTTGTTGGTCGTTTTTTATGTCAAGTTTTTAAGAAATTTGATAATTCTGCTGATCTTTAAATGCAAATTAAGATTTGGGACCGCATCATATGTATATTTACATTTGAGAATGATGTCTTAGTTTAATTAAAACTTCTGTTTGGACAACTGATTTCTTCAATTGTTCTACTACTATTGCTTTTGTGGGAGACGGTGGCCGCGTGGTTAGAGCGTTCGTCCCACGTAGAGCACGTCTAGGTTCCTTGGAGAAGACACCTAACCCCTGCTTCTCCCACCATTGGCGCCGTTGAAGGGCAGCCTGCTGCGGTGTAAGGAGTACAGCAAACAAATTTCCCCGGTGAGGGATGAATAGAGTAATTCATTTTTTTTTTTTTTTTACTAAAAAATGTAATTATCAAGTTGTGTATTTCTGCATTCAGATCACCAATGCCGTAAGAGACCAAGTTTATTCAAAGTACTGGTAAACTGTCACAATTAATGTTGTGATCGTAATTTAAGAGTTATGCTTTAAAAATTCTGTTTCAAATAAACTTCATTACACTAATACAAACTTTTTGATATCCTTAAATTAAAATCCCAAATTTCCCGCACTGCTTAACACATCAGAGGGACTCCGACAGAGATGAAAAGCTCCCACAAAAAGGCCTCCTCTGGGGTCACCGTGTGTCAGAACAGTGTGTGATGAGGAATATTTTTCAGAAATGCAATCTATTATTAAGAACAATGTTCCATTGATGTGAGTTTAGAACAACCTTTCAAACCGGATGTCCCCAGATCATTTCACAGGGTTGCCAGATCATTGAATATATAAATAATATCTTTGTCAGTAATGATTATACTACTCCATTTTTCATAACTGTATATTGAAATTCTAGCAAGTCCAAATCTTCACATATTGTTCTGGTACGGTATGACCTATAGAACGATTAGATGCCGATATCAAATCATCAGACTGAGATGGTCGTTAGTTCAGTCTGTCTGTGCCTCAAACATCTACAGGAGTTTATCAGAGAATATTCTACAGATGGTAAACAAGAAAAGAATGACAAATCCTTTATTATTTTTTAAAAATTATGATAAGAATCTTGATATAAATTCTATTCTGTTCCGTCATCTTCCGTTTGTTTCGGTGTCGGGTCGCGGGGGCAACAGCCTCAAACGGGGTAGCCCAGACCTCTCTCACACCGGCTGCATCCTCCAGCTCATCCTGAGGGATCCCAAGTCGTTCCCCAGCCAGCTGTGAGACATAATCTCTCCAGTGGGTCTGGGGTCTGACCATTGATCTCCTCCCGGTGGGACATGCCTGAAACACCCCGCCCGCGAGGCGCTCGAGGGGCATCCTGACCAGATGCCCGAACCACCCCATCTGGCTCCTCTCGACCTGGAGGAATAATATTAATAATACATATAGTATAATATAATAATAATCTTGATATAAATTAAATTATATAAATAAATTATGATAGGAAATATGTTTTGGGGACGTCCCAATGGCAGGAGACCAAGAGGCAGACCCCGGACCTGCTTGAGAGACTATGTCTCACAGCTGGCTGGGGAACAACTCGGGATCCTTTCGGGTGAGCTGGAGGATGCAGCTGGGGTGAGAGAAGCCTGGGCTTCCCGACTGAGGCTGTTGCCCCCGTGACCTGGCCTCGAATTAACAGAAGACGACGGAACGAATGAAAAGAAACTTGTTTTTAATGCATTGAATTGGTATAGGGCGCAGTGGGTAGCACACTCGGCCTCACAGCAAGAAGGTTGGGGTTCGAGTCCTGAGGTGGAGATGAGGTTTGAAACACTGGCCTTTCTGTGTGGACTTTGCATGTTCTCCTCATGTATGCGTAGGTTTCTCTAGATACTCCGGTTTCCTCCCACCCTCCAAAAACATGCATGTTAAGTTAATTGGCAACTATGAAATTGCCCCTTGGATCAAGTGTGTGTGTAGATTGTTGTGAGTGTGTGATCCCGCAACAGATTGGTGACCTGTTCGGGGTGTAGCCTGCCTCTCGCTTGAAAGCAACCGAGATAGTCTCTGGCATCCTTTGCAATCCCATTAGGGATAAGTGGTTTAGAAGACAAAACGAATTGATATAGGTACTGGTGATTGAATTAGTGTTTTTTTTTTTTTTTTCTGTCCTTTTAAAGCTTTGGCTTATATGGCATTTAAAAGAAGCAATGATAATGTTGATGTAAAACCCCACACGACCTGTAGACCAAAGAATCTTGTGAATCCCTCCATCAGCCAAGCCGCATATTTGATGGATAAATCAGTTCGAGATTAGCCAGGAAGTAACAGGTCACAAGCGTTTTCTCCCATCAAAATCTTTTTGAAGTTGCCCTCATTTAGACATCAGTCTAAACGAGGAAAACCCTTTACCCACAGCACAAGTATTACATCTTTTCAACATGCCACCTTGGCACGCGGAGGCGTTTGCACTCATGAACGTGTGACTAACAACTTGGCTCGGGGACAAAGTAGCTTTCTTTTTTTCTCCCCTTTTATGGTTCCTTTCCATCTTGCTGCCCATCGTAAAGTCGAGTTTTCGTTTCGCTCTGGACTTTGTTGTTTGACTCATTTTGATGAAACAGATGAGACAGCATGTTAGCACAGTGGATATCGTGGTCAGCTGAGTAAGAGGAACTTCCCTCTGAGGCACGACTTTCAACAATCCAAATAATGAGTCAATTAGTCTAAATTATACATGTTTAGGAACCACTGCAATTAGTTCCCCTTTATTTTCCAGTCAGACATGAGTCTAGTCTCTATCCTCCCTCCTTCATCGTTCTGATGCTCGCTTCCCTCACTTTTCCCCTTTTTTGTCTGTCACTTCTTTTTATTTTTTCTCTTTTTCCTCTCTTCTTTATCTCTTCCTTTCACCCTTTCTCTCCCTTCCCTTCTGTCCTAGTTATTATGGTCTCATGGTGAAGCTTTGTCTAATTAGCATGCTAGCGTTTAATTGGAACAGCATTTGCAAACACACAAATTCACTCACATAATACATGTAGACACACTGTACTGTGCATGCCCATAGATAGACACACATATCAAACCATTGCATACAAACATTACACACACAGCAACCTAACATGCTCCAGTTACACAAATACGCATAGCATGCCGTGTACACAAGGGTTAGCCTGTGGAGTCGGTCCAGGTTGTGTTGCATCCACTGTGTAGCAGTGAGGCTAAGGCATGTTGGCTACAGTCACAGTTGATTTTGGCCTAGTTATACCATGCACTGCCTGTAGCTGCTTCCACTTTAGAGCTGTGTCATCTAAGAATGGGCAACAACAGATGCACATTGAAAGCACACTAACAGACAGACATCCAAATACAATCAAAACTTTGATGTTTTTAGGTTTCTTGACAAAATGGATCCTTTTTTAAAAAATCTGTTGACAACACTCGATGGTACTTGAAACATTTTGGGTTTTTGGGAATTACAAGAGGAAGCCTCGTTCCGTTCCGTCATCTTCCGCTTGTTCCAGGATCGGGTCGCGGGGGCAACAGCCTCAAACGGGCAGCACAGGCTTCTCTCACTCCAGCTGCATCCTCCAGCTCACCCGGAAGGATCCCAAGTCGTTTCCCGGCCAGCTGTGAGACATAGTCTCTCCAGCGGGTCAGGGGTCTGCCCCTTGGTCTCCTCCCGGTGGGATGTGCCCGAAACACCTCGCCCGCGAGGCGTTCGGGGGGCATTCTGACCAGATGCCCGAACCACCCCATCTGGCTCCTCTCGACCTGGAAGAGGAGCGGCTCGACACAGAGCTCCTCCCGGATGGCAGAGCTCCTCACCCGATCTCTGAGTGAGAGCCCAGCCACCCTGCGGAGGAAGCTCATTTCGGCCGCTTGTACCCGCGATATCATTTTTTCGGTCACCACCCACAGCTGGTGACCATAGGTGAGGGTAGGAACGACTTGTAAATCGAGAGCTTTAAAAGAGGAAAATTAAAAGAGGAAGCCTGTATGACGAAACTTGTAAAGCCCCAGAAGAATAAACCAATTTTTCTGGGGCAAGAAATATATTGGTTGAAATAAAAAAAAAAAAAATAGATTTGAATGGTCGGTCATTACATTTTTTAATCAAAACTGCCTTTTTTTTTTGTCTTCCAGTCCTGCCCAGTCATACATGTGGCACCCCAGGCCTCATTCCAAATGGAGTCATTCATGGCTCGAGATACAACATGGGCGACAAGATCCGATACAGCTGTGAGTCTGGTTTCGTGCTGGAAGGTCACAGTATCCTCACATGTATAGTATCACCTGGGAGTGGAGCACAGTGGGACTTCCCGTCACCATTTTGTAGAGGTACGACTTCTTTTTTCTATTTTCTTTTTTGCTAGCGCCTTTCCCTTTTTTTCTTGCTTTTACGCAGCATGTCAGACTTTAATTGAATCATGAGCGAAATAAAAACTCACGTTATGTCATTACACGATTTTCAAAGGAGATGAACAAAGTGTCTGATCAAAGCATTACATTGTGAAGGAGGCTTAGGACGACATGCTGTTATGAAAGTGAAAAAAAAATAACATGGAACTATGATAAGATATAGAGTTAAGGTCATGAGAACTGAAGGACCTAAACATTGGGTCACGAGCCAGAAGATAAGGGGCTCTTGTGTATTGATTTCTTTTTAAACACAAAAAGGTCTGACTCATATTTCTCTATGAGCAACTAAATGAATCAGATGGAGCTCAGAATCCTAAAGCAAAGCTAATGATTCATTAAACATCAGACAGGAACAAATATGTCTCTAACATGATGATTAGTATATGGTTGAACTAATGAAAAGATGGTCATCGTTAGGGTAATGGTTTAAAAGGACCGTATTGTTGTACTGTTAGTACCACGTTGTCTCCTGACAACAGAATCACATCATCTGCAAAAAGACATAAAACCATACCATTATATTTATGATACACAATTTAATTAATGGGAACGGTTGTTTTGTTTTCTTACTGAGGAAAAATACTGTATAAATCAGGCTACCAAGACACTACCAAATGTCTCCAGTAGGGACGTCTCGATCAGGCGTGTCGCCGTCAAGTACTTCTCTAAGTCATTTGATTTTTAATATTGACTGAGTCCTAATTCCATACTTCCAAAATATGTTAAATAGCAAAGTAAACAAACCCAGACTCTATTATTTTTTATTTTATTTACCTTTCACCCCACAGACATATATATGGCTGTAGCTTGGAGCTATGTATGTCTGGGTTTTGTCCAGTGACGTCATTCCGCATGCGACCTTACCTATGTGGAATTGAGTGGTCTCACTCTGTGCTACCACATGACTATATCTGAATTTGATATAAACAAAGAGAATATATATTTCCGAGTCCTGATCAGAGAGTAACATCTGATTTTGATCAAGTCTGAAACCACAAAATCAGGCCCGACTCGGACTTAGTTTCCCTCCAAAAACTAGGCCAAGTAATAACAAATTAGGGACTGTTCCTGAAATTTGGCGACCAATCCGCAAATTAAGGTGGCGTCATACATAAGCATACATCTGTAATTCGGTTACTAAACATGAACGTTGACCTAGCCATTGGCAACAATTCCCAGAATCAAGCATTTAAAGGCAGAACAATGACAATTTTTAAAGATTTTTATTCATGGAAAAGACATTGTCCTGCTCCCAACAAAATTTAGGAAATGTTTGATTTCACTCTAATTATTCACTACATATTAGAAACCAAGCGATTTAATTTAGGGCCAAAAAAAAACGCCAAATTTGTAGCAAATACATCTCAATGGTTTGAGGTCAGACTGTTTCCAATTTAAGTTTTTGGAAGTAACTTTTTTCATTTTTATATACATGTAAACTATAAGTAAAACAAACAGTTAAATCATGCTATTTTACAAAATAAAAATATTCTATAAGTAAAGTTGCGAGACAGGCTGTTTATTTTAAGGGTGTCCTATTGCTTTTCATTTGTGTGTCTCTCTATTTCCAATCAGCTGAGGGAGCATGTGGAGGGACGTTACGAGGCACTGCAGGGTCTATAACCAGCCCTGGATACCCTGCAGAGTATGACAACAACCTGGATTGCACGTGGTCCATCCTCGCAGAACCTGGGGACACTATAGCTCTCGTTTTCAATGACTTCCTTTTGGAGGATAAATATGACTTTCTAGAAATCAGCGGGACAGAAGCACCGAGCATATGGTAAGACATAAAATGCATCTTTTATCAAAAAACAATGCTGACGGGAGGTTTTGTTGTCACATATATACATTTTTTTCTGTAAATCATCAGTATATGAAATGTCATAAACGCCGCAAATAGACATTTAACAGGGTAGTTATATTTTGAATGATTTTCAATTATCTTGAATCATAAAAAGAAAGACTCTACCTTCTCATGAGAGGAAGTGACAATGAGCTTTTCTAAAGAAAAACATTAGCCAGCGCAATCAGTTTTGATATATGCCCAATTTTATTTGAATTTTGTAATGTCTACACTTCAAGAAGTGATCTTATTTTATGATTAAAAGAGCATGAATGTGTCTCTAAAGATAGATAAAACTTCTGATTGATTAGCAACCCAGGTGTCCTGTTGATTTTGCTGATTTATTCAAGTTTCAAAGGGCAAGTGATAAGTTGATGTATTTTCACAGCCATTTTCAGTGGCTGTGTTTGAAAATTGGCTCTCCGTTGTTCCAGAACTCACCCTGATTTTCAAATTTAGGGCGGAGTTTTCATCGGTTCGCTCATCGGTTCGCTCAGAGTATCACACATATTCATTCAAGGCTTAGAGATCTTTTTGTGTGGGATGATGCATCCTTGCTTGCAGGGTTATCACGATTATCAAGTTGCTGAGAAAATTTTGAGAGCAAAAGGTAGAAAAAAAAAATTGTTTGACCTTCATTGGTAATAAGAGAGATGCCTACGAGTCAAGTCTGCTCTGAAATTGTTGGTAGTTGACTTTGAATTTTTGGGTAGCTTTAGGGTTTGAGTGTATCTTATATTTGTAAAGTACCATATGTTTAAGAAAGAAAAGAAAAGAAAAAAACATGTATATAGAAACATCCACTTGATGAGTTGAAGTTGGAAATGAAAAAAGTTATTTCACTGTCTAAAAGTCTGAAAGATCTATTTAAAAGACGAGAAGTACCGATTTCTCTTTAAAGGGTCATTAGTAATCAGTCCGAAATAATCTCAGAAAACCTCCTACATCTGAAACCAAGCCACCGAAGCTTACAGAGTCAACACTAGTCGGTATTGTCATTTCCCATAATGAGATGAAGGTATACAGCATTCTGCAAATGTACTTTACAAATTCATGTTCACGATTAATGAACATACTTTAAGTCAAATAATTGGCAGCCACACAAAACTTGCATGGTACACAATGGCCCTGCTCTAAATCAAGTATATACAGTATATATATATATATATATATATATATATATATATAATAAAAAAACAACAACGGTGAAACAATATTTAGATTAAAACACTCTATACTGACCCAGAAACAAGAACATCTTGCTTAATCTAATGAGATCCCATTTGGTAGTAACTGGAGTGTGAGCTCACCTGAGACATGGGAAATTTGGTCCTTGGTGTATAAAATGTAGAGTGTTGATTCTCTGTGTGTAGATCAGTGGCAAAGCTGATCCTCTTGTAAGCAACAGAGAAATAAAATTTCCCTTGACTCGATGGGAAAGGAGCAGAGGAGTTGTAGTATACAGATCAGATCATCTCCTCTATGGGTTAGAGGTACATTTAATCTCTTTGGACCTAAAGGTTCTTTTAAAGGAGGAGCATTATTGTTCCATTAAGTCTAAGTATCCTTGAAAAACAAGATTTTATAACCGAGATGGAATCAATGAGCGATGTCTGCTTTTTAAAGGTCCACAGGGACAATGCCTCTTTTTTTCTTTTTACTTTTGATACCCAATCACTATTCTCCCATGTACATAATTGGGTACATCTGTTTGGCGCCACGATAGTTTGGTAATGCATTCGCCAAAGGCCAAAGTAACACAAGAGACAAACATGGTAGTAGAGCGGGAGACCATGATGATGGAGAGTCTAGGAGAGATATTAAAAATAAATATAGGCTGAGCATTTGTTAAATGTTTGTGTAATACATTGGTTATACCACTCGGTGTTGACCAGACATAATTCACCAAAGACAGTGTGTTCAATGTGTCGTTGCTTCCCTTTTAGGAGGGCGCGCTTTGATAACGTCATATTTTAACGTCTGTTGTTCAGTTCCATCGTCTTCCGCTCATCCAGGGGCCGGGTCGCCGGGGCAACAGCCTCAGGCGGGAAGCCCAGGCTTCTTTCACCCCAGCTGCATCCTTCAGCTCACCCAGAAGGATCCTGAGTCGTTCCCTGGCCAGCTGTGAGATATAGTGTCTCCAGCGGGTGCGGGGTCTGCCGCTTGGTCTCCTTCCGGTGGTACGTGCCCGAAACACCTCACCAGCAAGGTGCTCAGGGGCATCCCATCTGGCTCCTCTCAACCTGGAGGAGAAGCGGCTTGACACCAAGCCCCTCCCGGATGGCAGAGCTCCTCACCCGATCTCTGAGTAAGAGCCCAGCCACCCTGTGGAGGAAGCTTATTTCGGCCACTTGTATTCGCGCTCTCATTCTTTCGGTCACCACCTACAGCTGGTGACCATAAGTGAGGGTTGGAACGATCAACTTGTAAATCAAGAGCTTTGCTTTTTGGCTCTGTTGTTTTGGAAAAAAAATTCTACGTGGATTCGTGTGCGCTCTCCTTTTATTTGCCAATTGGTATCAATCCCTTTGGTATCAATTCCTTGTATCCTTTTGGTAAACGTATACTTTATTGATTCCTCACCGGGAAAATTTGTGTGCTGAATTACACCGCAGCAGGCTGTCATGACAGCACCAATGGTGGGAGAACAGGGGGTTAGGCGTCTTCTCCAAGGACCCTAGACGTGAACTTAGTGGGAATCGATCCCGCAAACTTCCGGTTAAGTTCTGGTTCGAAGGCGACTGCTCTTGAGTGTAGAGTGCCTACCACCTCCCCAATTTGTTTGCTTGGTAAAATTTGTATTCTCAAGTGCCATAATAACTTACTACATTGCAGATCTGGATGATTCACAACATTATAAAGTTAACGTTGTGCAATAAATAGGCTTTTAGCAAAGTGAGTTGTCTCCAAAGATTTGGATGCATTACATACACTATTTTTTTTTTAAAGCCATGTGCTCTTTAGGGTTCATGTCATTATTCACACGACTGATTCCCTAACAATCTCAAAGTGAAACTGAGTGTACTTTAAAAGTCTTTCTTTTTTTTTTGCAACTGCAAGTAATGCTAGCCACATGAGGAGATGCTTTGTACCGCAATGCACAAAGAAAGTAAATGTGTAGGTCGACAAAATAAATAAGTGAAGGAGACAGAGAAAATGGAAACAAAAGGAATGGAGAATAATTGTGCATTAAGTGCTGTCACTGGCGAAGCAGTTCACATCTACCATTGCATTCTCATGATACCATTTGTGTGAGAACATTTCTGTGCGCATGTGTTTGTGTCAAGTCTTAAGTGGTCCCCTGACAGGGTGAGTTGTTGATCATTTCTCTAGGCTCTGACAGATAACACGCACTCAGCTATTCACACACAAAGCTCTGCTCCAACCGTAAAACATTCAAGAATCACCCTTTACGCACCCTCTGCAATTCCAGGGGGGAAAGTTGGATAGTAAAGGAAAAAAAAGAGTACCCGGAATGTCCTTGCTTGGTGTCTGTTTTTAACATCACAAACAAATTAAAACCTCAAAGATGACCATTTAAATACTAGTTATTTTCTATTTTTGACCAACCAAAGACAAGCTTTGGTCACTCATTTTAAATGACTGACTTGCATTGCTTCTGTGATGACTTCAAACTGCTTTCTTCGGACCATATCAATTTTTTTGGGAGTAATACACGTCATGGAATAGGCTAAGAAAGTGTCGTGTTTTAGGTGGCGCTGTAAAAATAAGATACGATCAAAACTGAAAAATTGAAAAATGGCTCAGTTCAGGCTTTGATTTTTAACAACCAAATTTGGTGGAGATTAATAGTTATATTCCAAATTTTTAAAGTACTCCTTGTTTTATCGTGTCTAAACAATTTTTGCCATTTTTTACTTTTTCTGGTAATATGAAAAGGGTTCGGCATGATCTGAAGTACTTTAAAATTCTGCTGTCCGATTTTTGTTCCATGAATGACACGAGATTGAAAACAAGGATTTTCTGTTTGTGGTGGGTAGGGCTAGACCCTTGTCAGGAAGTAGTTTTGTGGATAATTACAATCAGACTGTGAGTATCAGGTGTTGGTTTGACGGAGAGCTAATTAACTGTGAGAAGTTCCTGGGTTCGATTCCCACTGAGTTCATGTCTAGTGTCCTTGGAAAAGACACTTAGCCTTCTATTCTCCCATCATTGGCACATCGTTGAAGACACCTAACCCCCTATTCTCCCACCATTGGCGCGTCGTGGAAGACACCTAGGCCTCCATTCTCCCACCATTGGCGTGTCCTGGAAGACACCTAGGCCTCTATTCCCCTACCACTGGCGCATCGTGGAAGACACCTAGCCCTCTATTCTCCCACCATTGGCACATCGCGGAAGACATCTAGCCCTCTATTCTCCCACCATTGGCACATCGTGGAAGACACCTAACCCCCATTCTCTCACCACTGGCGCGTCATGGAAGACACCTAACCCTTCATTCTCCCACCATTGGCACATCGTGGAAGACACCTAACTCTTTATTCTCCCATCATTGGCGTTCCGTAGAATACACCAAACCCTCTATTCTCCCACCATTGGCGCGTCTTGGAAGACACCTAGCCCTCTATTCTCCCACCATTGGCGCATCATGGAAGACACCTAGTCCTCTATTCTCCCACCATTGGCGCATTGTGGAAGACACCTAGCCCTCTATTCTCCCACCATTGGCGCATTGTGGAAGACACCTAGCCCTCTATTCTCCCACCATTGGCGTGTCGTGGAAGACACCTAGGCCTCCATTCTCCCACCATTGGCGCATTGTGGAAGACACCTAGCCCTCTATTCTCCCACCATTGGCGCGTCCTGAAAGACACCTAGCCCTCTATTCTCCCACCATTGGCGCGTTGTTGAAGACACCTAGCCCTCTATTCTCCCACCATTGGCGCATTGTGGAAGACACCTAGCCCTCTATTCTCCCACCATTGGCGCGTTGTGGAAGACACCTAGCCCTCTATTCTCCCACCATTGGCACATCGTGGAAGACACCTAATCCCCTTTTCTCCCACCATTGGCGCGTCGTGGAAGACACCTAGGCCTCTATTTTCCCACCATTGGCACATCGTGGAAGACACCTAGCCCTCTATTCTCCCATCATTAGCACTGTCGTGGCAGCCTGCTGCGGTGTAGTATTGCAGCACACAAATTTCCCCGGTGATGAATAGAGTATGTAAAAACAAAAAATAAAAAAAAAAAAAAAAACATCTGGGGTTTGGCTGACCCCCTACCTTGTTTGTAAAATCATAAACCTACTTAATCCTGAAAGATTATACTTTCAAAATCCACCAACTATTAAGTTTTTTCCATTCCTGACCAAGCAAGATGTAGACTGGATTAAAACACAGAGGCTCCAAGTTAGAAGGAAACCTCTCGTGTTACATCAGATGGATGTTTTATATCTGATGAAAAGCCTTGTGATGGATTCAAGAGTCTTACAGGTTTCACAGATACATCTAAACGGCTTTCTGCCATGCAGATTCTTATCCAATGCTAAGTGTCTTTCTCTGAAGAAGGTATTAAGTAATGATTGACATTTTCACTGAGGCATCTGGACGGGTCATTGTGAAAATGAGTGACACCTGACAGGTCCACCGTGACGGGTCCTTCCTGTTTACGAAAAGATCTTTCTGATTGGCTGTCCCAAAAGCAATTTCCTGTTTCATGTTCCTGTCTGCTAGCTGGCAGGTTGAATGTCATGTTGACTAGCTGTCACGCGTAGACACATGCGCACAAACACTGTTGCACGGACACACCGAGTGCAGGATTCATACACGCAAACTCTCAATATATTTTATGCGACTAACCTGGTGGTTGTTATGCTTTTAAAAACTGCTGGCTGACTGAGGTCAGACATAAGAGTGCCCAAGGCCTTACAATGAATGGCAGAGGGAATGAAAGCATTCATCTAAGAGACAAAATGAATGACAGAAGCAGGGTCAGAAGAAAGGGTCAGTGAGATTTTATTAGGCCGCCGGTTATTTGCGTTGCTGCTGTGTACTGTAGTACAATGGCTTTATCATTATGTGAAGCCTTCAGTATGTTTCTTTGTATTTATCTATTTAGCGAGTGAATGTCAACAGGTCAAACAGGACACATAAGTCACATTCTGTGTATGGAGCTGACAGTGCTATCAGAGCCTCTGCTCATGCATGTCCTTGTGTCTTTTGATGAAGCACCACAATCCTTTCATGGCAAAAGAGCAGCCATGCCATTAAAGAGAAACATAAATAAATACAGACGATCGTGTACGGTCGTAAAAAAATACAAATTTTTCACAATTTAAGAATGTGCTCAAGATGTCAGGTCGAAATATGTGATAAAAAATGAGCCAGGATTTTTTTTTTTTTATCAAAATTTGTATCAGGTCTTTTTTCAAACAAATTTGATAGTTGTTAAAAATGTATTTTTCTGTTTATTGCTGATTTGCAAAACAAAATTTTTTTTGGAGCTCAATTGTCCGCTTTCCATCAGAGAAAAAAAAAAAATAATATCAGAAGTGAATTTATGGACATCTTTCATAAAAAAAAAAATCTAAAGAAACGGTGGCTTTGTGGTTAGAGCATTCGCCCGCGGACCGGAAGTTAGCCAGAAGTTAACAGAAAGTTAGCCAGAAGTTAACCGGAAATTTACCGGAAGTTAACCAGAAGTTTGCGGGTTCGCATCCCACTGAGTTTCTTTGGAGAAGACACCTAACCCTCCGTTTCTCCCACTGTGCGCCGTCATAGGTGGCATCCCGATCAGGGATTAAAAAAGTATATTTAAAAAAAATATACACTGTATATATATCCGTTCCGTCATCTTCCACTTGTTCTGGGGTTGCGGGGCAACAGCCTCAAACGGGTAGCCCAGGCCTCTCTCTCTGTCCGGCTGCATCCTCCAGCTCACCCGGAAGGATCCCAAGTTGTTCCCCGGCCAGCTGTGAGACATAGTCTCTCCAGCGGGCCCGGGGTCTGCCCCTTGGTCTCCTCCCGGTGGGACGTGCCCGAAACACTTCGCCCGCGAGGCGCTCGGGAGGCATCTTGACCAGATGCCCGAACCACCCCATCTGGCTCCTCTCGACCTGGAGGAGGAGCGGCTCGACACCGAGCTCCTCCCTGATGGCAGAGCTCCTCACCTGATCTCTGAGTGAGAGCCCAGCCACCCTGCGGAGGAAGCTCATTTCGGCCGCTTGTACCCACGATCTCATTCTTTTGGTCACCACCCACAGCTGGTGACCATAGGTGAGGGTGGGAACGTAGATCGACTTGTAAATCGAGAACTTTGCTTTTCGGCTCAGCTCTCTCTTTACCACGACGGGGCGATGCAGCGTCCTAGTACATATATATACATAAAATGGAATAATTTGAAAGTGTAAACATGGACAAACTGAAATAATATACACACAACAAAATACTGGAGGTGAATGAATTTTAATTCCATATTTCTGTCCCCAATCCTTACGCTTCACCTTTTCTTTCTTATTATGTGTTGAAATCTTTTCATGTTTTCATAAAGTGTTTCAAACCTCCCCCCCTAGCTACATATCTCTTCTTTCCTATGATTTATCTTTTTTTTTTCACCCCTTTTATTCTTGTGTTTCAAATTGTGGTACTCAAGTTGCTTTCGCTCTTTTTTGGGGTTTTCTACCTTAAAAGGCTTTTTTTTTGGCACTGAAAGTGTTTTTCAGCAACTGATCATATTTTGTTTTAATGGCCGATACATAATCAAAGCTTATTTTACCTCATCAGTAGTCATGGAGTTTTATTAGGTGACAGTTTGCAATGCTGAATAAACCATAGAAGGAATTTTAGTTTCTCCTTCTTATCGTTCCTCATTCAGACTTTTATTAAGCTAAATGAAAGGTCATAATTTCCAGCAATTCCAAGAAATCATCATTATATGCAGCGTGATGAGCTATTACCCAGGAAGCAGGTTTTCTGGCACCTGCAAAAGGTCACATCTGTTTCAGTAAAGGTGATATGATTCTAGACTCCAGCACATGATTTTTTTTTTTTTTTTCCACATTAGTAATTGATATGTTCATGAACACTTTTGGACCTGGAATATTGATTTGAGAAGAACATTTGAAAGATTGCTTCCAAGACAAGCCTCATTATCTACATTTCAACCGAGCAGTTTGGAACAAACAAGCTGAAATAAAATTTGAAAAGAAAATCATGAATAAAAAGAAGTCATTAGAGGTGAAATTTAATCTTTTCTCAACCTGTGAATTTACTAGAAAAATAAAACTCTGCTGGTTACACACAAATAAATTTATATTAGTTCGAGTCTGCAGTGTCTCTATGAAAATCTAAGTGACATGAGTCACATTATACACTGTCAAATCTCATCCAAATTCAAAGTTACACACATACGCTGTAACACAATCTGAGTGGAGTCTGAATGGCTTACCACCTCTTTGAAAGTTTAATAAAATATGGGGGTGGTGGGTGGTGACCGAAAGAATAAGATCATGGATACAAGCGGTTGAAATGAGCTTCCTCCGCAGGGTGGCTGGGCTCTCACTCAGAGATCGGGTGAGGAGTTCTTCCATCCGGGCGGAGCTCGGTGTCCAGCCGCTCCTCCTCCATGTCGAGAGAAGCCAGACGGGGTGGTTTAGCGCCTCGCTTCCCGCCTGAGGCTGTTGCCCCGCGACCTTGAATAAGCGGAAGACGACGGAACAGAATTTCTATTCTGTGTAATTGTACACAAGATCAATACCGTTTTTAGCTTATAAATATTAAATGATGCAAAGTTTGGAGAAAAATAAGTTCCTTCAAATCTTTTGAATAAATGAAAGTTCACTCAACCTAAAAAGAAAAAAAGCCGAAAAAACCAAACAATGATCTAATTTTTTTGTTACTCTTTTACCTGACTGAATTTTGAGGACTTTTATTTAAGTTTAGATTTACATTCAGATTTACTTTTTATGGCTTGCTATGCAACTATTAAGTGATTAGATGGTGCGCATTTTTTTTAATTTGCATATTTTTGCACACAATGAAAGGAAACTCTACCATTCAGTATTTTTTTGTTTGTTTAGACTTTATTTACTTTTTTTAAAATTTGCTCGAAGCCAGTTGTTTTATAAAGCTTTTGTTTTTATCTTTGTCTCAAAAAGATAGTGGACTAAATCAGTGGTTTAGCATAAAATAATCCTCAAACATAAATAATATATCAGAGCTAATCAATCCTCCTGAGCTGTGATTTTATTTTTCTTTTGTAAAAGTCGTAGAAATCTTAGAGAATGACTTTGTACCTCTTTGTCCTCCTTATCCTTCATTTCCACTCACTGCTCTCCTGCAGCTTCACTGTCTTTCTCATTTATTTCTGTTCAATACAATCAGGCATCAGTAATGCCTGCCCTCATTTAGGCTTGCCTTCTTGTGTCTTCTTTCATTACTTTTGACTCCCTGTCACGGCCCACGTAACCTTTTCCCCATCTTCATGTAAGTGAATTTCTCCCTTTAACTGCTTCCCTGTAGCTAAACGGATATTCTCAGGTTTTTTTCTGCTTTTGTCCAATTCCGTAGGCTTTTATTCACTCGCTTTCCTTTTTCGTCATATAAGAACAAACTTCTCCTATCTTGTCCTGGTTTGTCTTATGTTTGGCTGTCCTTTCCAATTCTCTTTTGCTGCAGATTTATTTTCATTCATTGTGCCAATCTTTTTTATCGTAATCTCTTCTAAGTTCTCATTTGCTTCTGAAATAAAAGTAAAAAGAAAACTTTGTGCCCTTCTTTTTATTTCAGTCTCATTCATCCTTCCTTTTCTTTTTGTGACCTCTCGTGTCTACCTCTCTCCAATGTCAGGAAGCCGGCATGTCCCCATGAATAATGGAAGAGACACACCATATCTTGTCCTTTTCATGTTTCTCCATCTACACTTAATCTTCCTAATCTTTCTGATCTTCTCTTGCATGACATCATTCCACTTTTAGTTTTGTCTGAGTCTTACTAAGTTAAATATGTGGACTATTTTTGTATTTAAGTGTTACAAATCACACATCTTGCCACTTCCTATAAATTTTATAGAACATTTTCTTGCTAAAATTGCTTTTTTGTACACTTCTGCTGCTATTAAATCAAATATGAATGTAGAAGTGGGGGTACACATGAAAGTTTTGGTAGGGTGCCTGGAGATGTTACTTGCTGCTCATAGAGCGCCCATGTATCAACCTTCCACACATGACGGCGAAACAAGTGATACCTTAAACTTCAATACAGCAAAGCTCAGTCTGACAAAAAAAAGTCTAGCGTGTTCAACTGTAGCTCAAGTCTGACATGTTATTTCTTTTTAAATAGCGCTAAATAATGCTTTAAATAGCACTACCACACATGTGCAGCTTGTGCTGGTACCATTACCATTCCGAGCCAATTTTTTTTTTCTCCCTGCAGATTTTGGGGTTTTTTCGTTTGTCTTTTTGAGTATATCAGAGGAACAGCCAATGTTAGAGGTTTTGGAGATAAAGTCAGAGATGCAAGACTGAGATGGTTTGGACATGTGCAGAGGAGAGAGAGTACATCATAAGAAGGATGCTGGGTTTGGAACCACCAGATAAGAGGCCTAGAGGAAGACCAAAGAGGAGGTTCACGGATACAGTGGAGGAATACATGAAGATAGTTGGTGTGGCCAAAGAGGATGCAGGAGATAGGGTTAGATGTAAGAAACTGACCTGCTGTGGTGACCTCTGTAGGGAAATGCTGAAAGAAGAAGAAGAAGATTTTGGTTTTTGCAAATAGTTTATTTATAGACGGGCATGCATCAACGCGGCCGCACATGCACAAGTATTAGGAATAATACGGTAATCAAAAAACTTTTAGTAAAAAAGTTGTAAAAAACAACAAGTAATTGTTGTTTTTTAAACATACTTTATCTGATCCGGGGTGGTTGTGACCCCATCACAGTGACTATGTTTTATCAACGTTCGGTCTTTTCTCCAAGCTGACTCAACTCTAGAAAGATAAACGAGCTTAAACATTGTGCGTTTTCGTTTGCTTCAAGAACTAAATACCTTGGATCAGCTGTCATAAAAGATTCTTCCACAAAGCAGTCATTTACATTCTATTATTTATTTCACTAGAATATCAAGTCAGAATTGATTTCATTGCACGTTGCGTTTCACCAATTTTATACAATATGTCATTCTTAGTCACTTGAGGATTCCATGTAAACTCTGTTCTCATGTAAAATTTATCCCAACAGTGACCGAAATGCTAGATGTGTGTTTGTGAGTCTTGATTTGTGTTAAAAATCGATTATTATTGAGCAAAATGAAATAAAGAATCGCACGACTTGTGTCTGTTGATGCAGACGTGAAATCTGCTTTGAGCTTCTGATGCAGTTACAGAACCCGTGTGATGAAAACAAGCAGACATAGTGTTCATCAAAAGGCTGGAACAAGCGAGTGAAATAATCCATTGGAAAAACTCAGCTAAGTTTCATGGTCCCTGTGAGATACATCACGGAACATGTTTTAGGGCAACATGACTCTTTGGGACCCTTTGAGACTGATGAGAGTCTAAAGCAAAACGCAGCAGAATAATAAACATTGTGGTTGATAGTCTACATGTCTTGAACATTCATGCAGTTTTTTTGTTGAGATAAGAAAAAGTAGACCAGTTAGTCCTACCCGGGTGACCGATAACGTGAATGCAGAATGAGATCAGAGTGTGTCAGCAAGAACTGTTTGTTGCTGATTGTTCTCAAAGGGATTTTATTGCAAGGTTGAAGAACGTAAACAGCTCATTACAAAGATGAACACACTTTTAGGAGCCCTGCTGTGCAAAATCCGCAGGCACTGATCAACATACAAGAAAAAAGATACAGATATAATCAAATGAGTCATTCATTATTGCAGCGTATTGTGTGACCCGTCAATGAGGAGGGCTTTGGGATGTTGAGAGAAAAAATATTCTCCATTCATATAATAAACATTATATAGACATGCTCATTTCAGATACTATCCAATATTTGAATGTGTTTGCATGTAGAATAGATAGGTACACTATTGGGGGTGTAATGGTACACAAAAGCAACGGTTTGGTCTGTACCTTGCTTTGAGAATCTATTAATTTGTGTGTATAATTTTCTATCTGTATGGATAGATTTCTGTATCCACTTTCAATCGATTTGAACTCAAACACTTTCAAGTCGAGCCTTTTGTTTTCACCAACAGTGGATTATAAATGATCAGTTTCCAAACAGACAAACATTCACATCATCATGCCTCAATTTCAAATAGTGTGAGTCTGCATCACAATGCATCTGTTGAAAAAAACTACTGCTGTGCTGAATTTTAATTATTAATGATTAAATTCAGTAGATGGCTCTGGGAGTTGTGGTTGGGTTGAAGATTTTCTGAGTAATGTTCCTTGCAGATTAAGAAATGATTGTATTGAGGATGCTTTGATCCATGCAATCCGTTGCTGAGAGTTAAATCTACTTCTCTAAACTTGTTCTATGGTGAATCATTTGTGTGAGTTGCAAGTGAAAGGCTTTTGGGTAATCATTAAACACAGTCTTCTTGATATGTTCGAAAAAAGATTGAGACTCTTACAAGTTTCTAAAATCTTCTGACTTTTAAAACTTTGATCAATATGCTCAATAAATTGTGCATAAACCGAGTTTGATTAAATTCAAGTTAATTGCAGCATTTTCAGTCCGTTCCATTCTGTTGTCCTCTGTTTATCTGGGGCCAGGTTACGGGGTGAACAACCTCAGACTGGAAACCCTGGTTTCCCTCACCCCAGGTGCATCCTTATGCTCACCCGAGAGGATCCCGAGGTGTTCCCCAGC
Source organism: Neostethus bicornis (assembly GCA_902685375.1). Classification (NCBI taxonomy): domain Eukaryota; kingdom Metazoa; phylum Chordata; class Actinopteri; order Atheriniformes; family Phallostethidae; genus Neostethus; species Neostethus bicornis. The sequence continues at coordinate 28,892,786 of LR738543.1, forward strand.
CAGATGTGAGACATAGTCTCTCCAACGCTTCCGGTGGGACATGCCAGAAACACCTCACGAGTGAGGTGGTTGGGAAGCATCCTAACCAAATGCCCGAACCACCCCATCTGGATTTTCTTAACCCGGGGAGCAACGGCTCTAACTCGAGCTCATCCCAAATGGTAGAGCTCCTCACTCACTCACTCAAACTTTAGTAATAGTTTTATCGTCCTCATGTCTGACTTGACCAAAGTGTCCCCACTTGATAAGAATTTTGTCAAATAGTAAACAATCTAAGGAGTTGAAATGGGAAAAAGGTCAAATAATCTATTTAAACTAAATGTGTATGTGATAGTTTTTATTGTGGTATGAACTCGATACCAAGTACAGTATGTGCAAATCAGTATCGTCTAAATCAATACCGAACGGTATTTATTATTTTGATCTGTCTTAGGCCATGTCCACACTTAGCTGGGGATTTTTGAAAACGCATATCTGCTGTTCACTGTTTTAGGAAAACGCTAGAGTGCACATGTAACCGTTTTAAAAATATCCGCGTCCACCCAGAGCCGTTATCTGAGTGCGATAACGAGCATGCCAGACCAGTAGTCGGCAGTATTGATGTAAACGTAAGTTCTGAGCTATCCAATCAGAGCACCTCTCTCTTCATTTCCGCAGCATGGATCCATGCTGCCTACTGTCTGCTTTTGTAAACAAGCACGCACACAAATGACGTATGTGCATTACTTGTCGCAGGTAATGATGCAAAAAAAAAACGCAAATCTCCGTTTTCGCACGTCCACATGCAAACGCAAAAACGGAGTTTTCCAAAATCTCCACTTTGGCCGGAGTTTTCAAAAACGCCGGTTTTGAGTGAAAAAAACCTCTGTTTTTGTGTGGATGGCAGGCCAAAACGAATAAAAATATGTGCGTTTTCAAAAATACCCGGCTACGTGTGGAAAGGTCCTTAGTTTTATGGGATTTTTAAAAAAATATTTGACTTTGTAGCATTTGCACTATATATAGTTAGTTTTTCACAAATTCCCCATTGCACAGCACACATATAGAAAAAAACTTGGCACTGCAGATGAACCTGAGGGGATGTGATGTCACCTTGTGCATAAAAATGATGTTGCATCACATGACTCACATTACCATACAACGTCTAAATAAAGACAGGGCGTCTAACACTGTGCTGACACGAAAACGAACCGGACAAAAGAGTTGCTTTTTTGTGGTTTTTTTGCAAAAGAGATAGGTTTGTTAGGTTAAAATAAATCTTAATTTTTTTGTAAAGGGAAATTTTGATATTGATTTACACTTGGTGTGAACATATTAACAATATTTGAATCTATCCGCCCTATGCTATTGGTTTGAGGAAAATCTACAATGTAATAAAAAAATATATTCTGATATTAAAATAATCACTGATTATTCATTAAAAGAGGAGGTTACAATAGCCAGAGCATTATACTTAGAGTACACAAAAGAATATTCATTTGGTAGTAAGCTACATTAGTTGTAAGAAAAGAACGATCCCGGCTCTCTAAAGTTCCGTTTTATTCTCGAAGTCTATTTTTAGCTCTTAAGTTTCCTGGCGCTTGGTGTCAATCATTCCTCTCCAGCTCATAAGTCTATCGTTATCTATTATTTGAAATTGAGGTTAAAAAAAAAAAAGTAATTTCTCTACTTATCTTAAGGGGATGAAAGAAATAGTGTGCTCAATCAAACACATTTATTTCTTTACTCAGTGTTGAAGCAGCCAAACTTTACAATATAGAAAGGAACAATGGAGATGAATCTACTACACCAGAAATATTTACATGGATTTTATTCAGCTTTTAGCTTCTGTTTTATTTTAAATGTTTTCCATTTTTCGGTCAATTGGTTACAATTGGTTTAAATTGGTTTGGTAAGTTCTAAAAGATCTCTTTGTTTAATCTGAATATTTTCTGTATTCCGTTCTGTTCCGTTGTCTCCCGCTCATCTGGGGCCAGGTCGCGGGGGCAACAGCCTCAGATGGTAAGCCCAGGCTTCTCTCACACTAGCTTTTGCAGCTCACTCGGAAGAATCCTGAGTCGTTCCCCGGCCAGCTGTGAAACATAGTCTTTCCAATGGGTCAGGGGTCTGCCTCTCGGTCTCCTCCCGGTTGAACGCGCCCAAAACACTTCACCAACGAAGTGCTCGGGAGACATTCTGACCAGATGCCCGAACCACCCTATATGGCTTCTCTCGACCTGGAGGAGGAGCGGCTAGATACCAAGCTCCTCCCGGATGGCAGCGCTCCTCAACCGATCTCTGAGTGAGAGCCCAGCCCCCCTGCGGAGGAAGCTCATTTTGGCCGCTTGTATATGCAATAGCGTTCTTTCGGTCACCATCCACAGCTGGTGACCATAGGTGAGTGTAGGATTGTAGATCGACTTGTAAATCGAAAGCTTTACATTTTGTCTCAGCTCTTTCTTTACAACGATCAATCGATTTTACCAAAAATTTTACCAAAAAATTGTCCACTTTTGTTTTTTTAAAATTTGCTAATTATTCTATGTCTGTTTCTTCTTTTTTAACGTCCAGTTTCAGTTACTGAAATATAATACAATACATCCTGAAACTTCTACCAAGCTCTTGGTATTCCTTTCCCGTATTTTTTCTTCTTATACATACCTGCAGTTTTAATAAAAGACATATTCAACAACTCGTCTTACTTTGTGACGGCAGTAGGGGATTGGTGAAACAGTGGAACATCTGCTTCCAGGCAGACTCTTACATCATTTCCTTTTTTCTCACTGCACCATTTTCCCTCGTCTTATATTTTTTATAACTACTCCTTCGGGAGGGTGTTGGTAACAAAATGAGAGAGCGGCTACAGCTGATGTAAGACTTAACAAAGACTTCTAACGTATCATCTTTGTGCCGTTGCTTTAGAAACTCTTCAACATTTGGACTTTTCTATCAACCAATTTACAATCTGTGTCAAATTATTTTGCTTGTTCTTTTGCTCTTGTCAGATTTGACTGTAACCATGCTTGTAAAAGTCTGCCGTAATAACTTGCTTTTTTGTTATAACTAAAGTTCCACTTTTGATGTCAAATTTATTTTTTATGTTTTGCATAATAATAACTCAGATTTTTATCGATAGTTCACGTAATCGGGGTCCTCCATCAGAGTTTTTCACATATTCTTGATTAAAATAGTACATATTTTTGTATCATTTTCAACTTTTGTCCATGATTTGAATTCTTCAAAATATTAAAAGTTTGGCAAAGTTTTCTTACAGGCTTAAAAAAAGTTATATCCCAGGTGCGTAACATTACCATTGTGCACCGCTATTGTGCACCATTGCCTGTGAAACTTTTAATTTCATATGATGAGCAAAAAGTCTTGTAATCTAATCTAAAAATTAGAAGCAAAGAAATGTACATAATTTGACTAGGATCCAAATCCTGGATCAACTTGCAAATTACTCAAACATTCATGAATGATGTTCAAACATGATGGAAACTTCCATAAATTTAGTTTTGCACAAACCTCGAGCTGCACCCCGTACCTGCCCTCTAACCCCCTTAACATCTGTTTAGTTGGATCATTTCAATATACCTGCACACGTTTGGACTCTTTCTCAAAGACTCACTCTATACAGTAAAATTGATAGGGAATCACATTTCAAAACTGGATTAAAAACTCATCTTATTAAACAGGCCTATTCTCTTTGTTAAATCTATGTTTTATACTGATAATTTTTTAATTTGTATGTATTTAATATTTTATGTTGTTTTTAACTCTTACTGTATTTCTTTATATTTTTAATGTGGTGTACGGCGACCTTGAGTGTCGAGAAAGGCGCCTTATAAATAAAATGTATTATTATTATTATTATAATCATTAAAATCTGAGAACTATATTTACAATTGTATAATAGTTTTGTAATAACAGCAATGAGTAGATTTCACAAAGTTTGTATAATTATTTATCCAGTTTTCACTAATCTGCTTGAATTGATAATACTTTATTAATCCCTGAAGAAGAAATTTGAGTGCTGCAGTGCAAACACCTCGATGCCCACTCGCCCCTATCCTCCTGCATCTCAGCCCGGTCACACTATGTCCAACCTCGCAAGTCAAAAGCTGCTGTCTGGAATGGGTCACGAAGTCTGGCCGCAGTGAAGAACACTAAAGTGGCCTCTCTGTTATTCACTGGGTCCAATTGTGCGTCTCCAGTTCCTCGAGCAAGCAACCAGATTTTTCCACGGAAAACGTAAAAACACAGGGCTCGAAGCACCTCCTCTAGACAGTCTCTTCTCCGCACCTCTTCCAGATTGACTCCTTCTCCTCAGCTCCTCCAGGACCGAACCAACTTCTCCAGCCACACATGGATGTGCCTCCAAGAGACAGCAGCTGGTTGCACAAGTCAACATACATGTCATAGCAGAATGACTTTGTAACCAGCTAGCCGTCGGGAGCTAGCCGTCGGGAGCTACCCGGACGATTTTTGAAAAATCCGCTGTTCGACACAAACAAAGTCCAAAATGACGTCCAACTTGAGCTCAAAATGAAATCTTAAGAAAGAGACAAAACATAGCCAGAAGAAGGGTCAGAAACTCAGCGAAAGTTGGCGATTAAACACTCAAATAACAGGAAGCACTGCTGCAGCAAGCCGCCCAGGGGAGAACCTTAGCCGTTAGAGGGATTTAAAGAAATGTTTAATCACCAACGTAAGAGATTACTTTTAGGATTTGTTTAATTTCTCAGTTACATTCATTTTAGTTCTATCTTGATTAGCCGTAGCCTGTATAGCATTGCTTTCTTAAATTGACTTGAAGCACTACTTTCAGCAGTCGTAAATGTTGCTACAGACTGTGTTTCTACCTTCTTGAATTGCTGTATGTGACATTCTCCTCGATATATTTGCTGCTTCCATTGAACTGTTTCTCCTGCAACCGAAAACACAGAAGGGCATCGCACAGCAATTCCATTGGGCCATTGATTTGATTTTTTTAGGTTAAAAAAAAAATTGCGTTTTAGTAACTTAAGACTTTTTCCACAGCGAGATATCTTCATATGTTTTAAAACTGGAAAAAAAAAACAAACAAAAAAAACATCATTCTCAAAATGTCAGAAAATGTGATTACTTCAAATGTGTTATTAAGCTTCTTAATTTCTTTCTCTTGTTTTGTCAGAATGTCACTAGTATTAAAATGATGTTTTCATCTTGTTTACTTGCAGGCTGACTGGTACCACTTTGCCCTCACCAGTAATATCAAATAAAAACTGGCTTCGGATTCACTTCACATCAGACAGCAATCACAGAAGAAAAGGATTCAGTGCACAGTATCAAGGTAAAACACTCCGCAATAGCAATCACTTTTTTTTTCTTCACCTTTTAGAAGAACTTTGTGGATAAAAAAGCAAAAAAAAAAAAAAAAAAAACACAAGATACTAAAGTTATTTTTCAATTGTGAAAGTTAGCTAATCATTATGTTCACATGTTCTGATCAGTGATTTTCACTTTGATCTAGTTGGGACCTCTGGTAAAATAGCCTGCTAAGCCGTAGGTGCTTCACCTATGATTAATTAGTTTATAGTCATCATAGACATTATTATTTCAATAAATTAGTATTATTAACATTTTCCCATGTAACAATTACTTGTATTTTAAGATGAGTCATTTTTCAGAAAAATAATTTTGAAATGAAATTTTAAAAATACATTTTTTTAAAATGATTTTTTTTTTTCGTAAAATTGTCTGTGCTTTCCGGTGTGTGTGTGTGTGTGTGTGTGTGTGTGTGTGTGTGTGTGTGTGTGTGTGTGTTGCATTGCATTGTAATTAGCATGAATCATCTATCCATGTCTATAACATGAGAATTTCAGCATTTGAAAAAATGGCATAAGAATAACAATCCATTTTTTTCAATCCCATCATATTTGAATTTGTAAATGTTTGTGTGAATGCTCGTCTAAGGCATCGATGTATAAAGATTTGAATGTCGTTAGATTTTACAAACTAATTCAAACATATGAGGCATAATCAATAAATGACTCTAATATAACAGGATTAGAATTGAGTACCCCAGAGGAACAGCACATGTTAGAGGTATTGGAGATAAAGTCCGAGATGCCAGACTGAGATGTTTTGGGCATGTGCAGAGGAGAGAGAGAGAGTACATCAGAAGAAGGATGCTGGGTTTGGAACCACCAGGAAAGAGGACTAGAGGAAGACCAAAGAGGAGGTTCATAGACGCAGTGAAGGAAGACATGACAATAGTTGGCATGACCGAAGAGGATGCAGCAGATAGGATTAGATGGAAGAAAATGTGTGTGCTGAATTACACTGCAGCAGGCTGCCACGACGGCACCAATGGTGGGAGAAACAGGATTGTAGGTGTCCTCTCCAAAAACCCTAGGTGTGCACTTAGTGAGATGCGAACCCGCGAACTTCCGATTGACTTCCAGTCTGCGGGTGAACGCTTTAAGCACTGAGCCACCTGTTTTCTAATCGATAGTTTGTGGGTTTGAATCACACTGACTTCACGTCTAGGGTCCTTGGAGAAGACACCTACGCCCCTGTTTCTCCCACCATTAACGCGATCATGGCAGCCTGCTGCAGTGTAATGCAGCACACAAATTTTCCCGATGAGGGATCAATAAAGTATACATTATTATTATTATTATAGAAATGCCAAAAGGAGAAGAAGAAGTCGTAATCAATAAACAACACAAAAAAAAAATGCAATTTTTTCTATTTCTATTGCAATCGTTTTGATTGGAAACCACTTATAGGAGGAACGTTTTTAATCACTTAAGTGGCTTCTTTTTTTTTTTTTTTTCATCTTTTATGACATCCTAGATGTCCAAAAGAGGCATAAATAAATAATATATAACAGATTTCATTCCGTAAAGTATAACTGTCATAATAAAAACACAAAACTTTTTCTCTCTTAAACTTACTTTTTGCATACCTGACATTATATCTGGGTTCCATCTCATTTAGGTATTTTACTCTCTTGTACGGGTCTGTTGCCTCAACCATTCACAGATCCAGAGTGTGTGAGTGTGTGTTGTGATGAGCAGGGAAAAGAGGTGTATTTTTTTTCCGTTTTTCATGCCAAGTCTTCCTCTCAGTGGAACGGTGTGTGGTTTTAGCACAGCTTTTCCTTTTTTCCCTGATCTTCTGCCGTGCTGCCACTTAGTATAAAATAGATGGAATAAATTTCAGTCTTGCCTCGCTCCTTCCATATTTTTCTCTCCGTTGCACTTTTTTGTATTTAATTGCCTCCCTCTTTTGTAATTCAGAGTTTTTTTTTGTCACCATATGATTGTTACAGGAGGCGAATTGTGATGCTTGATTACACATAAATATGCCATGGCGTACATGACAGCTTTTTCAAAGTGCTTTAGGAAGATGTACAGCAATTAAAGTTTAACAAAGAATGTTTTATAATTTAATGAATAAGCTGCTTCTCTTCTTGTCTTTGCAGTGAAGAAAGCAATTGAGTTGAAGTCCAGGGGGGTTAAAATGCTGCCCAGCAAAGACTCCAGTCACAAAAATGCTGTTTGTAAGTATTTTATTTTTGTTTATTTCAGCCAAATATTGTAAGCTTGTGCTATTGAAATATTTCAAACTAAAATGGAATCACATCGGAGCGAGCACAGCCACATGCTGTGTGTACACAAGGACACACATGGTGCATTCATCTTTGAGGTGGCAGGAGCTGTGATTTCATCTATTTTTCAGTGAAGTTGACCTTCTTGGAGACAACCACTTTCTCTTTATTTTCCTTTTCTTTTTCTTTCATTGCAGCTTAGGAAATCTCTTTCTTATGTCAACTTTTACATTCAAACTTTCCACAATTGATTTATTTCTTTTGAGAGCATAAAAACATCCAAACAGAGTTCAGGTGTTCTTTGAATTCTCTGGAATAAGGTTTAGATACATGTAACTGAGTAAAAGTATAACTGTGGAACAGGCCGCGATTTCTTTTATTTTCATGACAACTGTTGGAGTCGGCTTTCAGGTCACATTTATACTGGAGTTTATTTGATTGTTTTCCGTTCTGGTGTCTTCCGCTAATCGGGGGGTCCAGGTTGCAAGGACAACAGCTTCAGTTGGAAAACCCAGGTTTATCTCACCCCTGCTGCATTCTCCAGCTCACCCGGGAGGATCCCAAAGCATTGCCCGTCCAGCTGTGTGACATAGTCTCTCCAGTTGGGTCTTCTCCTGGTGGGACGTGCACAAAACACCTCACCAGCGAGGAGCTCGGGAGGCATCCTAACCAGATGTCTGAACCACTCCATCTGGGTATCAGAGGAGAAACATCTCTACTCCGAGCTCCTCCAGGATGGCAAAGCTCCTTACTCTACCTTTGAGTGAGAGCCCAGCCACCCTGCAGAAGAAGCTCATTTTAGCCGCTTGTGTCCGTGATCTTGTTCTTTCGGTCACCACCCACAGCTGGTGACCATAAGTGAGAGTTGGAAGATAGATAAACTGGTAAATAGAGAGCTTTGCTTTTTGGCTCAGCTCTTTCTTTAGCTCTTATTTGGCACAATAACTTTTTTGCTAATTAAGTTCAAAAGAGATGTAAATATTCTTGACTGGCAGCCTATTTGGAGTGTACCCCACCTGTGGCCTAAAACTAACCAGCATAAGCTCTTGCAAACTCGAGTTAGATTACGTAGTTGTTTGTAAAATGAATGATAAAATATGTAAACCAGTTGTTGAAATCCCTAAATTGGCAAATAGGACGTTTTACAAAACCAAAAAAAAAAAAAATCATTTCAAATAACAGATACGGGATTTGGAGAGGATTAAAATTACTAGAAGATGCTAGTGTTGGGCAACTTGTTATTTTGAGGGGCAAAATCTTGACGAACATTTTTACTGACATGGCTTATTTGCACAGGATAAGAAAATCCTCGATGACATTGGTGATCGATACAAATTACCAAAGGTGCCCATGTAAAACTAATCTTATGTAAATATGTTTTTTGAATAGAACAGTGTAGTTTTCTTAAGTACATTCTCTATGAAAGCCTATGTTTGTTTGATGTCACTATTTTTATTTTGGTGCCCACTACCTCATAAAGTACAGTACAATTCATTTTATACTTAATATTCCATTATACATAATAGACCGGCCATGCTGTTTGGCCTAGAGATAGTGGTACTGAGGAAAAGATAGGCCACAGAGATGGAGGTAGCAGAGATGAAGATGCTGAGGATCTCTCTGAGAGTGACCAGGATGGAAAGGATTAGAAATGAGTACATCAGGGGAACAGCACATGTTAGGAGGTTTTGGAGATAAAGTCAGAGAGGCCAGACTGAGATGGTTTGGACATGTGCAGAAGCGAGAGAGAGAGAATGCTGGATTTGGAACCAACAGGCAGGAGGCCTAGTCAAAGACCAAAGAGGAGGTTCATGGATACAGTGAAGGAAGACATGAAGATAGTTGGTGTGACCAAAGAGGATGCAGCAGATAGGGTTAGATGGAGGAAACTGACTTGCTGTGGCGACCCCTGAAGGGAAATGCCAAAAGAAGAAGAAGATTCCTGGAATAAATTCAACAATGTTTGAAATTGGAAAACAAGCAGCCAATCAACAGACTTTGAAAATAAGAAGAACATGTCAACTTTCAAATTATGAATCTCTTCAACTATTAATGATAATTGTTTTCCAAGTTAAAAAATGCTGTTTTGTTAAACTCCTGACGAGACTTCACCTCTATGTTTCACAAGGGTTCGGGTTTTGTAGTTTTTGTCATTCAGTGACAATAAAAGAATCTTGAATCTTAAATCTAAGAAATAATTAGGATATTTTTTTCAGCCTTAACAACAGTATATTATTACATGTCAACAGAAATTTCCAAGCCATTGGAAATTGATGCTTAAGCCCAAAACACCACAGGTGTCAAGTAACGAAGTACGTCTACTTCGTTACCTTACTCAAGTAGAAAATCTCGTTATCTTTACTTTAACGAAGTAATTATTTTTTTGTCTACTTTTTACTTTTACTCACTACTTTTTTATGCAATTATCTGTACTTTTACTTCGTTCATTTGATAAAAAGTAGTCGCTACTTTCGCCATTTTGTCACCGTTAAAATGCCGCGACTGTTTGTCGGAGTTTTTTTTTTTTTTATGAACCCTGAATGCATCAAACAAAGGAACAGATGAATGATTGGCTGAAAGGTCCAGTCAACCCTTACTTTGGGTCGAGTAGCCCCGCCCACAAACTTTTAAAGAGCAGGGACGTCAATTTCCGTGTTTGAGACTCGGGCTCGGAAATCAAAGTGTTTCTGATGCTGCAACACTGAACTTTGATTGAATTATCAATTTTTAAAAAAAACAACAGCAAAGAAATGTTTTTTATTATTATTTTCAGTCTGCGGTTATTGTAAGCGTCTTTGCTGAAAATATTGTAGATGGTATTTTTATAAAAATAACTTTGATCTGTGACGCACTATTTTATCTTTAGAAACAAAGCTAATTGAACTGATTCATCCATAAATAGTAGTGGATGAAGTATTTGTGCTTAAAAGCATCCAAAATGTTATTGATTAGTTTATAAAGACTGACTAAGGAGATTAAAACTACACATCGCTTAGATTTTGTATCATGTAGATGTTTGGGTTAACATAAAACAAAAAACCTTATATGTACACATATATGTGTAGATAAGTATTTATGTAAATGTATATACCGTAATTTCACGGCTATTAGGCGCACCGTACGAAAAGGCGCAGCCTCAGTTTTGTGCGCCGTAGCAGGATTTAACACACACATAGGGCGCACCGTACGAAAAGGCGCAGTCTCAGTCACACACCGCTTTACAACAACACACACGCAAGCATGCAAATGTGCGTATTAAAAAAATAGTCCAGTGCTTCTCAAATAGTGGGGCGCGTGTGATCCTGTGGAACACGTTTTTCTTTTTTGCCGTACTAGAATAAAGTGTAATTGTACATCCACTACAGTAGTTGTAGTTTATAGTTTAAATAAGTATTTTTTTTTTTTAAATTCAAGTTAATTGATGCACTTTAAATATTTTCTTTTACACACTAAAAAACAATGTTAATAAAGATGTTCTTTTTTTTTTCTTTAATGTTAACGAGGATACAATGTTATATAGAAGTGTACTTAGAACCAGGGGTCCCCAACCTTTTCTGCGCCACGGACCGGTTTAGTGTCTGATAATGTTTTCATGGACCGGTCTACAGGTGATAAGACCAGCCGGAAAAACTGGCTTTTTTAATCAATAATAATACATTTAAACCCACGTTGTCTTCACGAGAAAATTTATTAGCAGCGTCTTTATAACGTGGAAACATTCTCTCTGCTCGAACGCACTCTGGTTGCCTTGGTAACGGTAAACATACCTTCAAAATAAAGACATCACAAAAACAAAGTGAATAAAAATACTAGTTAGGCCCCTCACACCAGGGGTGGTCCACCTGGTGGTTGGGAACCACTGCTTATAACAATTTCATAGACAAATGATACTAATTATGGTCATGGCGGAGAGTGGGGGAGAGCGGGGGGCGAAATATTTTCTTCTTTCTAGGGGGGGCCCAACAGGATATAATTGAGAAGCACTGCGTTAGTCCAAGCATCTACAATCCATTGACTCGTTTATGCTGAAGTTACTCGCGGCGGCTCGATTCCAATGTTCCTCCGCGTAGCTGATTGCCTTCAGCTTAAACTGAGCGTCATAAGCGTGTCTCTTTTCCATTTTCAGGGTTAAAACAGCAATGTTGTGCATACAGAACATACCTTTTTTATACACAATCCACGCTCACACTTCACTCTTTAACGTTCTCATGCTTTTCTTTCAGGTCCGCCTCGCCTCACGGGCACCGCTTTTTTTTTTTAGGTCACACACAAGGCGCACCGCACGAAAGGGCGCACCGCTCATTTTGAAGAAAATTTTAGACTTTTAGGTGCGCCTTATGGCCGTGAAATTACGGTATACCGTCTCCTAGGTCCCGCCCCTACTGGTTTTTTAAAATCTTGTTTCCCTGGTTATTTTTTCATTTTTACAGTTCTTAAAATTTTAGAAAAAGAATCCAAGGATTTTGCCTCCTGTGTGTTTCCTTCACTCCCACTGCCTTACGAGTGCATGTAAAGGGTGTTATTTTGTCAATGGGCGTGGTTTTACTGGGTGTACGATATTTTTTGTGAAATACGATAATTTTACGTCATTAGTACGATAATCCAGCACCTCCCACCTGGCAACGCTGCCCAGGCTGTATGTGGCACTCCCATACTTACTAACTTGTTAAAGACTATTCAGTATTTGTGCTGTCCTCACGACACGTGACTGTGTGCAGCTAGACAGCCAGCTAACTCTTCCAATGAAAAAAGAGACTCCCACACAAGGCTTGCTTTTCTTGTTTATGTAGACTCTTTTCTTCACAGGATTATACATATATGTACGTATATATATGTACGTGATAATAGTAACTGAAACAAAACAAACAAAAGAAGTGCATTATAAGCTGTACAAAACGCTGAGTCTCCATGATCAAACACACGTTAGCTTAGCTTGAAACATGCGCGCGTTAGCTTAGCTTGAAACATGCGCGCCCACATCCTAAGTGGCTTACTACATAAGACGCGATTCACACGTTATCAAATGAAATACAATCTTGAGCATGCAAACAAAGCACATAAACACAAAAAATACTTACAAAGACTAAAGTTATCCCAGGTTTTGACAAGTTTTGAGCGCAGTCTACTTCCGTCTTTTCAATTTCAGACTCATGCTAGATCTACTATTTTCGAGACCTCTCACTCTGCTGTTAGTTTAACAAATTATAAAAGATCTTTAGAAGAGACAGACGTCTCACTCTGACATACACTCCGATCAAAGACATAACACTCCCCGCTTGATATAAACATATTATATCACCACATATCGAAACATAAAATTTACATAGATAATATCTTACTCCGAAAGCAAAACAACAGTCTCTGAGACTGGTCTCAAAAACACCTTTGGAGTTCCATCTTTGATGATCCGTATCTCCACTTTACGAACCTTCTTGTCACTACTGGGTAGAGTCTTAACTATCAGTCCCATAGGCCATTCATTCCTGTGGGCTAGAGGATCTTTTAACAACACAATGTCTCCTTCTTTGACATTTGGTTGGTTTTCAGTCCACTTTGTGCGCTTCTTCTTGCACCGAACGAATGATGACATTTTTGGCTTGAGTGAGTTCATTTGTGTTACATTCTCTTTCAGACTTCTCCATCCTGCTTGTTTATTTGTCTTTTGTTTCAAAGAAACCATAACATGAATAAGTTTGGCTACTGCTCTGCATGCCGTTGTCCAACTTGAAAATCTTTCGAAACGTTTTGCACCTAACTGAGTTGTTGTGACGGTAGTTGCAAATGTTTTTACATGAGCTCGTATTTCTTTGTCATTCTCAGGCTCTACCAGTGAGAATGAATAGTCTTTTTGAGATTCATTGAGTTTTTCTGAACACAGAAAGCTTGGGCCTGTAACCCAATTACTGTTTTTGAATTCAACGGCTGGAATAAATCTAGTTGCTAGGTCAGCTGGATTCACATCTGTTGAAACGTAATGCCACTGGTCAGGTTGAGTGGATGACCTGATTCGTGTGACGCGGTTAGCTACATACATGTAGAATCTTTTTGAGGAGTTGTGTATGTAACCTAACACAATGCGACTGTCAGTGAAAAACTTGACACTGTCAATTTTGAGGTCTAACTCGTCTTTGATTAAGTCATACATTTCTACTGCCAGCACGGCAGCACAAAGTTCTAACCGTGGTACGGTGTGTGCAGGTCGGGGTGCTAGTTTTGACTTCCCCATCACAAAACCTACGTGATACTTGCCTTGAGTGTCTAAAGAGCGCAGGTAAGCTACCGCACCTATAGCTACAGTAGACGCATCTGAGAAAATACAGAGTTCATTAGTTTTCATTTCACCTAAAGAACCTGAACTGTAACACCTTTTGATTTGGAGATCTTCTAGAGTTTTCAGTGAGTTTCTCCATGAGATCCATGCGTCCTCTTTTTCTGGGGAAAGAGGTGCGTCCCAGTCGCTCTCCTCAGTTGAAAGTTCTCTGAGTAGCGCTTTGCCTTGCACGATTATAGGAGCTGCAAAACCCAACGGATCATACAAGCTATTGACAGTTGACAGTACTCCCCTACGTGTGAATGGTTTTGTCTCATTGGATACAAGGTAAGTAAAGATGTCAGTTTGCAGGTTCCAACATAGTCCTAAGCTCCTTTGAACAGGAAGTGGATCTACACCAAGATCTAATTCTTTCAAGTCCTTTGCTAGATCGTCTGCAGGGAATGCTTCCATAACGAGGCTGCAGTTGGAGGCAACTTTGTGTAGTCGCAAATTGGACTCTGCTAACATGTTTTGTGTTCTCGTTAACAGGTCAACTGCTTGTTCAGGTGTGGCGACTGAAGTGAGCCCGTCATCTACATAAAATTGTCTTTCAACAAACCGTCTGGCATCTGAGCCATGTTCCAGCTCACCTTCGCTTGCTGCCCGCCGCATGCAGTAAATGGCAACAGCGGGTGATGGGCTATTCCCAAAAACATGCACTTTCATCCGATATTCGACCACATTTTTTGTGACGTCATTGTCCTCAAACCAGAGATAGCGCAGATAATCTCTGTGATCTTCACACACCTCAAAACAATAAAACATTTGTTGAACATCAGCTGTCAGGGCTATTGGCTCTTTTCTGAACCGTAACAGCACTCCTAACAGAGAATTATTCAGATCAGGTCCACTGAGTAGCACTTGGTTCAGGGATGTTCCTTCACACTCTGCACTAGAATCAAAAACAACACGTATTTGATCTGGCTTTTGCGGGTGGTATACACCAAACGTTGGCAGATACCAGTGTTCTTTACCTTCGGGCAGAGGTGGAGCGAGTTCAGCTTGATCGTTATCCAACATTTTCTGCATAAATCGGATGTAGTGATCTTTCATTTTTGGTTTCTTTTCTAACGTCTTTTTGAGTGAGTATAGACGTTTTGAGGCTTGAACTCTGTTGCTTGGGAGTCTCCTCCTTGGAGAGCGAAAGGGCAATGGAGCGACCCAGGTGTTTTCTTTGTTTTGTTGGACCGCCTTGTCCATTATTGTTAGAAAGTTTTTGTCATCTATAGACAGTGCCACCTTGTCATCTGACTCTGTACGTTCAAACACAGACTGACCTAGCTTGTGTGTGTTGCCTTTAATGTCCACACTATTTGAGATTAAAGGTGTGCTTTGCTGGGGCTGCTTGACATAGTCCTCTTTCACTGTAAAGACGTTTGGACATGGTTCAAAATGAGTAGTCCGTCCGTTGTCTAGCATGTGTGTTCTGTACACGTTGACTTCTGTTGTGTTGTGAGTTTTGCCCAAGCACACTTCCCCTATCACAACCCACCCCAAGTCTAACCTTTGGGCGTATGGTGCGTTATTTGGTCCATTGATCTGTTCTCTTACTTTATGAATGCTGAGGAGGTCCCTTCCCAGCAAAAGGAGAATAGGAGCATGATGATCGACCGGTTGGATTTTGCTTGCAATAGGGAGAAGGTGTGGATGGTGCTTAGCAATCTCAGGTGAAGGAATTTCAGATCTTTCGTCCGGCACTGAATCACACTCGATTAAAGGAGGCAGTTTGACATTTGTTTTTCCATCCATGGACTCTACTACAAAATGTTCTGCTCTCCTACCTGCAGTTTCAGCTTTTCCTAAGCATGTTTTCAGCGTGTATGGCACAGGTGCACTTTTTATTCCAAACAGGTTGAAAAAGTCCGTCCTAGCCAGGGACCTATTGCTCTGTTCGTCAATCACTGCATACATTTTTATAGCTCTGTCCTTTTGACCTTCTGGATATGCTTTCACCAAACAGATCTTTGAACATGAGCGTGGGCTGTCACTTTGTCCACATACCTCTGTGCACTTGGAGACTACTGCAGGATGGTCTTCTGAGTCCTCCTTAGCATCTACATTCTTTGAGGTGTCATCTTTTGGGACAGGTGTGGGACCCGGATGGAGTGCTGACAAGTGTTTTGGACTGTCACACTCAACACACTTTACTGCTACTTTACAATCTTTGGCTATATGTTGCACAGACCCACAACACCTGTAGCATATACGATGCTCTCTCAGAAAAGCCTGTCGTTCCTCAATTGATTTGTCTCTGAATAACTTGCATTTTTTCAGAGGGTGTGGCTTCTTATGAATTGGACACAGACGATCTGGTTCTTCGATTTTCTTCTGTTCAAAACTCCCTTGTTTTCTTTCCTCAATTTCCGTTCTGTGTACTGCAACAGTAGCTTTTCGATTATATGGAATGGACTTTTCAGTGCGTGTGGTAACTTGGTTGCTGCAGCTGGATGGGGAAAAACTTGGATCATTTTTCATTTTTGCTTGTTGCTGTACAAATTGCACAAAGACAGAAAAAGGTGGAAATGACACTCTATTGACTTCTTTATACTTTGTACCTACAGTGGTCCACCTCTCCTGCATGTTAAAGGGGAGTTTTTCAACTATTTGTCTAACCCCTCGAGCCGTGTCTAGATATGCAAGACCTGGCAGTGTACCATCAGACTTAGCACACTGCAACTCCAACAAGATGTCACCTAGCTCCCTTAATTTGCCACTCTCTTTGTTTGTCAGCCTTGGAAAATCCTCCAACTTTTTTAACAGTGCATCCTCAATGACTTCTGAGGAGCCATAACATTCCTCTAGACGCTCCCATACCACTTTTACACCTGCAGCGGGATTGAGGGTGTGTACTGCGCGAAGCCTTTTTGCTTGCTCTGAAGATTTTGGCCCTAACCATTTTGTGAGCAAGTCTAGCTCTTCTCTAGGGGACAGATTCAAGTCTTTAGTAACACTCGTGAATGAGACTTTCCATGCCCAATAGTTTTCGGGTCTGTCATCATATTGGAGTAAGCCAGTGCTAACTATTTCTTTGCGGATGAGATATTTTGCAAAATCTTGTACGCTGTTTTGCTCTATTTGGTTGTGACTTGTAGGCAAAAAGGTGTGAGCTTGGGGTTTGAGTGAGAATGTGCTGGTTGGAACAGCTTCTGGTATGTCCTCATGTTTAACATCGTTTTTCATTGGGGACTGGACATGAGTTTCTTTTGTTATTATTGATCGACTTGGCATTTGAAATTTTGTGCTATCATGTGTAGCACTAGGTAGCGCCTTTAGCTTACATTGTTGTTCCACATAATCACTTGTGCGTTGTACTGCATTTAACGTCTCACCTGTAATAGGAAGTTCTGAGTCTGACTCCCCGCTCTGACTTTCTAATTCTTCATAGGCTGCAGCTTCTGCCTCAGCTGCTGCTATTTCCTTTTCACACTTCAAAACATGGAGACTGGCCTCCAAATCTGCCTGTTGTCTCGCCGAATCTGCCTTTTGTCTCATCAGACTAGCTTCTTTTTCTGCGAAACGGAGCTGGGCCTTTGCTGCTTGGGCTTTGGCGTATGCTTTTGTGGCTGACACACTTGAAGCTGCTGTGGTGTGCGACCGTCTGCTGGTGGCTCTGGACCTGACGCTGTGTGGAGGTGAATGCTGCGGCCTCTCTGACGGCTGCCTCTCAGGCGACAGCTGGTCTGCAGGAACCGGGTGATTGGTAGCAGCCTGGTCATCAGCTTGCTGCTCTGAGTTTGCCTCTGGCTCGAACTGTGATTCATAATCTCTCAAGTAAGTCTTACCTGAGCGTAGACTCATGTTGACTGTGTAGCTCAGTGTTGTTTAACCCGCCGTATAGAAGTTTTTTTTCTTCTATTTAAGTCTTTTTACTGTGCTGTCCTCACGACACGTGACTGTGTGCAGCTAGACAGCCAGCTAACTCTTCCAATGAAAAAAGAGACTCCCACACAAGGCTTGCTTTTCTTGTTTATGTAGACTCTTTTCTTCACAGGATTATACATATATGTACGTATATATATGTACGTGATAATAGTAACTGAAACAAAACAAACAAAAGAAGTGCATTATAAGCTGTACAAAACGCTGAGTCTCCATGATCAAACACACGTTAGCTTAGCTTGAAACATGCGCGCGTTAGCTTAGCTTGAAACATGCGCGCCCACATCCTAAGTGGCTTACTACATAAGACGCGATTCACACGTTATCAAATGAAATACAATCTTGAGCATGCAAACAAAGCACATAAACACAAAAAATACTTACAAAGACTAAAGTTATCCCAGGTTTTGACAAGTTTTGAGCGCAGTCTACTTCCGTCTTTTCAATTTCAGACTCATGCTAGATCTACTATTTTCGAGACCTCTCACTCTGCTGTTAGTTTAACAAATTATAAAAGATCTTTAGAAGAGACAGACGTCTCACTCTGACATACACTCCGATCAAAGACATAACAGTATTGCCTCAAAGAACTTTGAAAACTAGCTGCCTTCAAGGCTTGAAAAAGCCTTTTGGTCATTTTTTTTTCATTTATTTATTTTTTTTTAACATTGAGTGTGTTTGTGTCTTAAAGTTGGTTAAATTAGGTGATGCAGAGTGAAGCTTGATAGCTGAAGGGACGTTACATAATGCCCTGCTTATGTTAATACATTTGATTGTGTTAATTAATCGATTTCCAATAAAGGTTAAGAAATAAATGTTTCTGATTCATAAAGTTTAACACCAAAACACTTTCATTTATTATCATATTTTCTGCTCCTTAAAGCATGTGAAAATAGTTTAAAAATATGTTCATACGCTTTTGTTAACAATATTCCTTTTTTTCTGAAAATTACTTTTACTTTTTTTACTTTAAGTAGTTTTAAAATAGGTTACTTTTTACTTTTACTTAAGTAGAAAACTTGAGTTGATACTTCTACTTTTACTAAAGTAGTTTTTTAACTTGGTATTTATACTTCTACTTAAGTAGAAAATGTTGGTACTTTTGACACCTCTGCAAAACACAACATTAATAACCACAAATTAAGCACAGTTGTATCCCTCATTAAACAGCTTTCAACCTCTATGTAACATAGATATCACTCAAATTAATTTCTAAAACAAACATTATTGATTTGTCCTTTAAAATAGTTATAATTAACTAATTAAATCATTTTTAAACCGACAATCATTTATTTAGCTTTTTGTTTAAATAATTTATTTGAAATACCATCAAAAGTATAGAAAAATATAATTACTATGGCTCGTCATAAGTGCTAAATTGGTGGGGGAAGAAGATAATAAAAAATATATGTATACTGTATATATTTCCATCACATTTCATTTGAATAAAGAACCTTTCAAAGGTATAATTAATAGTTAAATAAATTGAACTAATTGACATTCTTTGAAGATATTGCAGTAAGTTTGTCTTAGAACATCGAAATGGTTGGTTGACCAAAAATGGGCCAATAAACGAGTAACACATAAAATAAGTTTTAGCTTAAACGTCCCGTGTTAAAATGAACTTTTCCAACCTTTCTATCTTCTAATAACAATGCGTGGGTTTTGTACCAGTATTTGTCGCCAACGGGGTTTTTTGCTTCAACCTACATCCAACAAGCGAGCGATTGCTACATTTTGGGGGAATATTTTACAAACATGTTTTTTTTTAGACAATGACAATTTCTGCGGAATAAAAAATCCTAGTCGACATTTGTGACCATCACGAATAGGTCAGTCAAAGGAATGACTAGAGAAAAGAGGAATGTTCTGCACACAATATGACTTCTTTGTAAGTAAAGTTTTTGTCAGTAGGTGCTGTATTTCCTGCCCAATGGCTATTAATGTACGTACCAAATTAAAAATCGTTCTGTCGTGGTAAAAAAAGAGCTAAGCCGAAAAGCAAAGCTCTCTATTTACAAGTCGATCTACGTTCTTACCCTCACCCATGGTCACCAGTTGTGGTGATATTGTGGATACAAACGGCCGAAATGAGCTTCCTCCACAGGTTGGCTGGGCTCTCACTCAGAAATTGGGTGAGGAGTTTTGCCATCTGGGAGGAGCTCGGTGTGGAGCCGCTCCTCGTCCAGGTCGAGAGAAGCCATATTTGGGTTGTCTTGGGTATCTGGTCAGAATAAACTCTTTAGTTTCGGGCACGCCCCACCGGGAGGAGACCAAGAGGCAGACCCCGGACCCGCTGGAGAGAATATGTCTCACAGCTGGCTGGGGAACAACTCGGAATCCTTACGAGTGCAGCTTGGCTGAGAGAAGCCTGGGCTTCCTGTCTGAGGCTGTTGTCCCTGGGACCCGGTCCCAAATAAATGGAAGACGGAACAGAACAAACCAAATTGAAAAAAAAAAAAATGGAGCTATTGTCCAGAAGTTCTCTCAGTTTCTTTAACGCCGGTAGATAACCATAAGATAACTACAGTTATTTTTAGTTTCAGACAGCCCTGTTTGTATGTAAACACATTGATACGTATATATCATACTGGGGATAGATTATATGCTGAAGGGGTTTTTTTTTCAATCAAACATTATGAGATTGACAAAAAGTCTTTCTGGAAGTTGCTGGTCGATTACAATCAACATAATGGCACTCCTGCAATAAAACGAGCTTCTACATCTGACCATAAATTATACTGGAGGGAGTTTGATTTTTCCATTGCAACATTGTAGTAGGGGTCATAGCAGACAAGAAACAGTGTGATACCTAGTGCACTGTGTATCATCTGTACTTGACATATATTATGTGCCTCATAAATAATGATTATTTGCTATTGTTTTTCTTAAATTAATCTAGTGTGCTTGATTTAAATATAAAAAAAATTGTTTAATTTTCATGGTCTAGTCTTGTTTGGTGTCGGCTCAGTGATTTACTTAACTTTCATTTTAAAAGATTCCAGCATTTCTCACCCAAAATGTAGTTATGGAGACAGTTAAATTTTTACTCAACACTTAAGAATAAAACCGAACTGTTTATGATTCAAAGCTCACTCACTCCAAAAGTTTTATGAGAAAAAGTCTCAAGGTGATTTATGACTAATACAGTTTGTATGAACATTGGCATCCAATGCTAATCGTGGGTGTTAATGTTTATCTCTCATATAAAAAGTAAAAAAAAAAAAAAAATTCTTAAGTGGTTCCTGTTTAAACATTAACAGATTTACTATTAAAAACTTTTGTTCTGTTCTGTCGTCTTCTGCTTATCTGGGGCCGGGTCGGGGGGGCAATAGCCTTGTATAGTGAAAATGAATTAGTTCATTTATTGATTTTGGTTTTTTTTTTTTTTTTTTTTTGTCAAATAGAAAGTTTTCCAAATACAAAAAGTTAAGTGAATTAACTGAAACTTCTTCATTAAAATAAAGTTGGGTGAATCACAAATGATCAATAATGACAGCCTTGAATGGTACAGATATTTCTTCAGGGCTTAAAGTTATCTCTAGAAACAGCATTTAAATTTTCTGATAAAAATATTTAATTATCGCAAAATCCCAAACCTATCCATGTCCTTTGCTTCGGATTTAATGGAATTTCATGATAAAATTCTTGTCAATAATTTGCCTTATTTACATGCTAAGCTGGATGTCTTCTCCGCAATCGACATTTAATACACGTTTAGTGAATGTGTGTGTGTTCTGGCCTTTAAAAAAATTATGTGTATGCTTCTTCATGTTTTGTTACAATAAAAATTTAAACCAGTTAGCTTACTGTGTGCTTGAGTTTGCACAGAAGAGTGCGATCGCTACCTCAGGCAGCTTGGTATACTATGTTTATCAATGATGCGGTGCTTGGTGAAAGGCTCAGATCTACCCAGAGGCACGCACACACACACACTCACACACACACACACACACACACACACACACACACACACACACACACACTGAATACTGTCTGTTATGCTCGTACCATGCATTCATTCACTTACACAACTTCGACATATTTATTCACAGAGTTGTTTTCTTTTGAAAACAATAGCCTGAAGTCAGTCTGCTGAGTTCAGACCTATTGGTTTTTCTTGTTAGCGAGAGGACAGCTGGCAAAAATATGAGCACAATGAGGTAGCTTTTCTTTAGATTCTCTCCTTCTGAATAGATTCTAAATATACTCAGTCTACTGTGACATAAGCACTGTCTGGTGAGGTGAATGAAACTGGTTTTCTGCTTGCAATGACGTTAATACATAACACAAATGTACAGACTGAATTTGTTATTTCATACTCCATACTTGTTTTACATTTTTCTTTATAAGACCATATAATCTCAAAAATTCTGTAGCTTGTGTCAACATTGTGGACGGACTGTCTTTCTGATCTAATGTAAATGATTTTATGCCACCTCGAAACTCAAAAAGATTAGTCAGGGTAAAACAGACTACATGTGTGTGAATGAGAGGGATCCAAATGGAAAAGTGAGGTTACAGGGAGGAGAGATAAAGAAAGTGGAAGATTTTAAGTATCTAGGATCAACAGTCCAGAGCAATGGAGAGTGTGGAAAATAGGTGAAGAAGTGTGTGCAGGCAGGCTGGAACGGGTAGAGAAAAGTATCAGGTGAGATGTGTGATAGAAGAGTTTCAGCTAAAATGAAACGTAAAGTGTACAAAACCGTGGTGAGACCGGCCATGCTGTTTGGTCTAGAGACAGTGGCACTGAGGAAAAGACAGGAAACAGAGATGGAGGTAGCAGAGATGAAGATGCTGAGGATCTCTCTGGGAGTGACCAGGATGGACGGGATTAAGAAGAACAGCACATGTTAGAGGTTTTGGAGATAAAGTCAGAGAGGCCAGACGGAGATGGTTTGGACATGTGCAGAGGAGAGAGAGAGAGTACATCAGAAGAAGGATGCTGGGTTTAGAACCACCAGGAAAGAGGAATAGAGGAAGACCAAAGAGGAGGTTCATGGATACAGTGAAGGAAGACATGAAGATAGTTGGTGTGACCGAAGAGGATGCAGCAGATAGAGTTAGATGGATGAAACTGACTTTTTGTGGCGACCCCTGAAGTAAAAGGCTGAAAGAAGAAGGTGTTGTGTATTCGCCTTTGTAGACTTCCGTAGTGTGCACATTAAATACTGTACTTCATTGACCTCTGGCGTATTGGGGTGCACATGACCCTTTCATTTAAGTATGTCTTTCCAGTCCTCGTTTAAAAGGCACATCCAAACTTTAGTTACTGTTAGTTTCTAGATGGACAATGTTATGCATTATACTCTAATAACTACGGTAAATCGTCAACAACCCATCCCAATTATAAAATTATTGACACACCGTCTATAATCTTTATTTTGAACAAAGGAAAATAATGATGACTGTGATTTTTTTTATGCTGTTTGCAATGTCTTCAAGCTTTTTCAACTTTGGGCCAGAAAAGTGAAATTACATTTATCAGCAGGGTATCTATGATCTCTTGAAAAGATGCTGACATTTTAACCCCACCTAAAAAAACAAAAGGTTTTCAATGACATTACATAAAGATTTGTCATGATGTTGGGAGACATGATTGTAGGAAACTAGACGTCTGGGTCGAATTTTAGTCGTAACCCGGTATTGAAACAAAGATTTTTTTTTTTTTTTTTACACTGCGTCACGGCTACTGGAGATTTAATGTTTCTAAGTTGGGATTTCACAGAGTTTTGTAATATATAATCATAAAGAAGCAGAGTGGGGTGATAATGAGTTTTATCCGTCTAGAGAATGAAGTACTTATGAATCATAATCTAAAGACTCTGTTGGAGCCTCTTCCTTATATTAAAGTACCATATAAAAGCAATGCACATGTAAGAGGACAGTTTTTAGTTATAAAAATCTATTTTTATGGATACTTTTGCACAATATATAAAAAAAATCATTATATAGAAATTGAAATAATATTCTTAAGAAAAAGTTAAGCAATAATTTATGACAGTTTGAATTGTTTAATTAGAAATAGCTTATTTTGTACTTTTTCTTTCGGCGCAGGGTTAGTTGACTTCTTAAGATGTGCCATAATTATAGTGAGACAGAATTCGGTACAGGAAGTTTTCTTTCCTCTTCAGACAATGACCTAGAACGTCAATGAATCATTGCCGTGAGTGTGTGATCAATAGAAAAAAAAATATTCAGGGTTGTTAGGCGAAGTGGTGCAAAGTGGTGCAAAGTACTTCAAGGAATGAAGCCTTGAAATGGAAAAGTATGAAAGAAAACAACACGATTAAAGAGGGTTCGTAGGAAAGTCACATTAGTACAAAATTTAGATGGAAGAGTAGAATAGCAACAACATTTTCATTGACGTTTGACATTTTGATTTAAGGGGGTTGGGCGGTATTTGTGCTTTTAAGGGATCATAATTCATATCTCATTCTGTATGTAAAAAAAAAAAAAAAAAGCCCACAACTTTACCTAATATTAGCTTGGAAATGCAATATTTGCCAAAAAAAAGTTAATAAATACTTTAAATACTTTTTTACTTACACAACTAAGCTCTCTTCTTAGTCATCCATCCTTTACACGTGCACAACACAGCATCAATTTTATTTGAGGCTGCTTATTTAATGTAAAGTGCATCAAACTTGCATAAATATTACGTTCTTTATTTTTGTTTTTTTTTAACTCTCATTTTGGTGGGGCAAACGGAAAGGAACGAGCGTAAAGGACCGTAAACAGAGCATGTGAAATGAGACACTTTCTGCTTATATTAGAATGTGGGTGTGTTGGAGAACAAAATCCTTGGACATGAACAGCCTAGCATCCTAGTATCCAAATTCGGTCGGAGAGAACTTTTGTAGCTTGTAGAACATTTCTACATCCATAAATAAAATAGATATTAATATAAGACATGTTTCGATGTCAGAATAAAGTTCAAATTTCCAAAAGGTTTATTTTTCATAATACACACCTGTTAATAAAAAAGTTAAGTCGTCCTACAAGCTCTAGAGGTTGAAGAATAAATATAGATGATGATAAAAGTCTTTACTAGATAGTGCCGTATTTGTGTTTCCTCTTCTAATTTGAACATTCTTTTGTTGCTCAGTTAATGCTCCTAAATTGAAACTGAATTTTGCAACATTTAATACATTCTTTGTTGTTTAGATTTTTTGACTACTTTTCTTAACAAATTAGTGCCCTAATTATCTTCGCCAAGCTAAGAATTTCAACTAGTTGTTGATGCCAACTGGTGGGAACAAGAATTCATTTTTCTTTCACTTTCATGTGTTCATTAATGTCACATACACTAACTTAATCTTCTTCAGAGGTGCAAGAGTTGTCAGCAGGTCAGAGACAGAATCCACCCGGAGTAGGCCTGCAGTCTATCATAGGGTCAATAAAGCCCAATAACAGTCTCTAACTGCAGGTTTAATTAGAATCACCAATTAATCTGTTGTGCACCTCTTTGGTTCACAGGTGGAAGACAGGAACAGCATGCAAACACAACAAAGAACACAGAGAAAAAGAACCAACTGAGATTTAGATGTCTGTGAAAAAGATAACAGTGGTCAATTATTTGCTTTTATTTTGCATATTTTTATGCAAAAAAAGTTTTAATAATTAATCAAATATAATAATATTATCATTAACACATGCCTGACATGGATTTGTAGTGCATAGCTAGTCTTTTAGATCGACAGGCGGATCGGTGCGGCGTCATCCGTCCGTCGTGGTAAAGAGAGAGCTGAGCAGAAAAGCAAAGCTCTCGATATACAAGTCGATCTACGTTCCAACCCTCACCTATGATCACCAGCTGTGGGTGGTGACCGAAAGAATGAGATCGCGGGTACAAGCGGCCGAAATGAGCTTCCTCCGCAGGGTGGCTGGGCTCTCACTCAGAGATCGGGTGAGGAGCTCTGCCACCCGGGAGGAGCTCTGTGTCGAGCCGCTCCTCCTCCTGGTCGAGAGGAGCCAGATGGGGTGGTTCGAGCATCTGGTCAGGATGCCCCCCGAGCGCCTCGCGGGCGAGGTGTTTTGGGCACTTCCCACCGGGAGGAGACCAAGGGGCAGACCCCGGACCCGCTGGAGAGACTATGTCTCACAGCTGGCCGGGTAACGACTTGGGATCCTTCCGGGTGAGCTGGAGGATGCAGCCAGGGAGAGAGATACCTGGGCTGCCCGTTTGAGGCTGTTGCCCCCGCGACCCTACCCCGGAACAAGCGGAAGATGACGGAACGGAACGGCTAGTTTTTTTTTTTTTTTCACCAATTTAAGATCGGACCTCTTTTTTTTTTTGTTTTGTTTCACTGACAAATCTATGTGTGCTACTCAAAGGCCACGGGGACTGTCTCCTTCTTTCTTGTCTTAGTTATAGGAGATGTTATCGTTGCTGTACTATGGAAAAACTTTGCACAATTTTTATGCACAATGGCAACGTGTTGCCATCATGTTTGACCAATGACATGCCGCTGACTCGTTTGAAGATCATTGCACATGGATCAAGTCATTACATGATACATATTTGGCATGGAATGGTGAGATTGGTCACAAGTGAGCTCTACATAGCTTAAGTTGCATGAAGAGACTTTCAGATGTCTTTATGAATCCATAATTTGCATGGTGTGAACAAGGTACATAAACTGAACAAAATTACTTGCTTAACTTAAAATTTACACAAACCAAGATCTTGAGCTAATTTGAATGAATTTATCCAAAACAGTTGAATATCCATAAATGTTAATTAAAGAGGATTAGTTTGTTTTTTACAAATTCCTGAAAAGTTTACTTTTACTGATGAAACGCTCGCAGAAGCCTTTGATAATATGGAAATGATGTTATGCATCATCAGTTTCTATTAAATGTTCAATAGCCTTTTAAGTGCAAATATGGGATTAAGTCAGCAGTACCAGTATATTTGAAATCAGCCCAGTAGACATATTTGTCTTTTTTTTTTCTGCAACAATCTCATGTTATTTGCATGAGCTGGATTTGTTTCTGCAATATGAACCTTTGTGTCTGATGCCAATGAATGCCATTTGAACATGTGTGAGAGAGAACGAGCACAATGACTGATTGTGGAAGTGTGTTCGAACATTCGTGTGATGATTTTTGGACAGAACATCAGAAACACGGCAGAGCTAGAAGACAGCTTGTTCTGTTTGCATCATATCTCTCACAAACATGCACACAGTGTCTATACACTCACAAACCCCTTCAGCACACCCAAAAAATGCAATCACACACAGGCAACAAATCATTCATCTATCTTTTATGTTCGGAAGCACAAAACTTCGGGATCCCTTTGTAAATTGCAACTAATGTCTGGGAGAGGGGAAAGCAGGGCGAGAACACTGAGAATACAAAAGTAAAAAGAAGGAGTGAGTAGGAAAAAAACGAGAGGGAAGCACACAAAAGATTGGCAGAGAGAAAAAAAGGAAGCCAAAGAGGTCAGATAGTGCTCTTTCTTGGGGTCATGTTTAAACCCCTGCAGAATATTCTTTTTTCTTCTTCTTTGCTCTCTTGTCAATGTTTCTCTCATTTCCTTGGACTTTTTTTTTTTATATTTTCTCTTCCTTTTCTTCATTCTGTCAAACCATCATTATTCATCTACAGAGTTCCATTAAGACAGAACTGGCCTAAACTGGTTTCTATTATGTTGTCTGGCTCATTTCCATTTACATTACAATTTAAGCATGCTGCAGATGCTCCCAGTCGGTCTAAAACCAATGCAATATCCGCAATGTAAGATAGACTAAATATCTACGTGTTTTGCTTTTGCGCTGTTTTTAAAACTGATTTGATTCAGATGGATTATTTAGTGGATAAAAAAAAAAAAAAACCTCCACGGAATGTCCATTGGTTCAAAACTAGGTATTCTATCTATTTTATTAATATTCAGCTAAAGCATTTTCCCTGTTTTTCAAATCTGTCACTATTTATTCTGACTGAATGCAGATGTAAACAGTACATACTTTTTTTTTCTTTCCAGTGAGTCAAAGCGGTCTAGCTGGAGATGTCTGCCCAGATCCAGGAGTTCCTGAAAATGGCAAAAGAATGGGCTCTGCCTTCCAGTAAGTTTTTATTCTCTTTATTGTTTTGTTGTTTCTCTGACTCATCCAGTCCCACACTCCAGTATTTTACTTTAATAGCTTATGTTGGCTAACCTGGCACAAGACATTAGATCAATGAACTGAGAGGAAAAAAAAACTGCAGCCTTGTTCAGTGTATTCTTAGGTTGTTATGTTTAAATTTATATGTCTGGGTATCCACTGGCTGTTGTCAGGAGGACTTGGAGGAGTCCCAGCAGGTAGATCTTTTTCTAGAGTGGATTACTCAGTGGTACAGCAAAAACACAGTCCTTTTTCACCAGTAGTTACCTCCTTTGCCCTGCTTTTCTTTTACTTTCCAGTCAAACAACTTCTCATTGACAGTAAATGGGGGTTTTAGGATTTGAATCGGATGTCTTAAAATACACTATATCTAAATCTGCTGTTTTTTTGAACTTCTATGAGAGGTAAAAATATCCATTTATACTAATAAATGGACAATGATGTTTGCAGATGACATTGTGATCTGTAGTGAGAGGAGGGAAGAGCTGGAGGAAAAGCTGGAGAGGTGGAGGTTTGCACTAGAAAGAAGAGGATTGAAGATTAGTCAGAGTAAGACAGAGTACATGTGTGAGAATGAGAGGGATCCAAAAGGAAAAGTGAGGTTACAGGGAGAAGAGATAAAGAAGGTGGAAGATTTTAAGTACTTAGAATCAACAGTCCAGAGCATCGGAGAGTGTGGAAAACAGGTGAAGAAGCGTGTGCAGGCAGGCTGAAATGGGTGGAGAAAAGTATCAGGTGTGATGTGTGACAGAAGAGTTTCAGCTAAAATAAAAGGGAAAGCGCACAAAACCGTGGTGAGAGCGGCGATGCTGTTTGGTCTAGTGACAGTAGCACTGAGGAAAGGACAGGAAGCAGAGATGGAGGTAGCAGAGATGAAGTTGCTGAGGATCTCTCTGGGAGTGACCAGGATGGACAGGATCAGAGGAACAGCATGTTATAGGTTTTGGAGATAAAGTCAGAGAGGACAGACTGAGATGGTTTGGACATGTGCAGAGGAGAGAGACCGAGAAGGATGCTGGGTTTGGAACCACCAGGAAAGAGGCCTAGAGGAAGACCAAAGAGGAGGTTCATGGATACAGTGAAGGAAGACATGAAGATAGTTGGCATGACGAAGAGGTTGCAGCAGATAGGATTAGATGGAAGAAACTGACCTGCTGTGGTGACCCCTGAAGGGAAATGTCGAAAGAAGAAGAAGATTTATGCTAATAAATAACTAACAGCTTTCAAGAACTTTTTCTTAAAGCACCGGCTTTCTAGATGAAACACTTTTTCTTTTGGCAAAAAACAAGAAACCTTTTTATTTCAAACCAGTAATGCAATTTAGTGACACCTTCAGAAGATAAAGTTAAAAGCAGCAATGTGACGAGCACACAAAGAGACACTTACACCCATCCATACAGAGATATAATGTGTGTGGAAGGTTTTTTCCGGTCAAGATTAAATAATACATTTACTCTGCGTGGTCTTAAATAACCTTTCGGTTTTCTTCTATGAAGCCAGCGTTCTGATACTGTTTTACTCCATCATATCTGGGCCTCTTATAACAGCATAAGGTCTGAAACTACAACAGGACATTCAAAAGACACTCAGTGTTGTTTTTTTTTTTTTTTTTTTACTGTCAAAGCTTTCTTTTCAACCAGGATTTGTGGCTAATAAATACTGATCACAATGGGACTGTAGGGGATTTTGGTCTGAAGTTGAACCCTGCTGTTCCTGAGCTAACACATGAGTAACAATTTAGTTTTTGTCAAAGCTAACAAGATTAACATGGTTACGCACAGCAACTAGATGACGTCTCGTTTTTCCATTCACATACAAAAACACTAAAAATTCCTATTGTGTACGTAGATTAGTCGACGTAAATGGGAAAATTAAGACACTTTTATGAAGAAGCCCATTAAAATACCTCATGATTATCTTGTTGTGAGCCTAATAGATTCATCTAGTAATTATACATTATTACCCATGTTTATTATTTCCTTCTTAGGATGTGTAATGTATAACACATACCCCGCAGAGCTCAAGAATTGCACTTGTTCATGAAGGTTTTTTTTGTTTTTTTTTAATATGTATTATTTGGAAGGCCCATTGAGATTAAAAACCTTTTTTTCAATAGTGTTCTGGGCCCTAAAACACATGTTTTTGGAGGGTGAGAAGAAAACAGATTACGTACCCGGAGAAAACCCAGGTATACACCGGGAAAACATCCAAACTCCAGACAAAAAGGCCAGTGCCCTATCCAGGACTCAAACCCCTGATCTTCTAGCTGTGAGGCCACCATGCTGACCACTGCGCCACCGTTCTTAATTGATGTAAAAGATTTGAATTGTTTATGGTAAGCATTTTATTGCATAAACAATTGGATATTAGCAACTGCATTTCAATTTTTGCCCATTTTTGACACGTATTTCACACTAGCCAACTGATTTGTCAAGGTATTCTCAGATGGCCAATCAGCTTGGATGAAGTGTGAACAGGAGGCGGGGCCACATAACTTGCATTCATAGTCAACATTGCCATGTGCTTTAAAAAAATGGTAGAACATGGTTGAAGAGCAGTTCTGCACTGTGAGGAGCTTGAATAGGGTGTAAGTGTTGAATTGTGAAGATATTTGGGATTTATAACGAAACTTGCGTTACCAAAAAGAACACCTTTCAAAGTATTTGCTGTAGTTCGGTTTCTGGCCTTGAGGCTGTACATATAACAGATTGTTGTGTTTATAAGTATGGTTTTTTCTTACTGCTTAAAATCCTCAATGCCACACTGACCACCTGAGGGATTTAAAATTTGAACAAACATTTTTCAAACTACAATAACGATTTTTAAGTCTATCGAAAGTTTTTTTTTTTTCCTATTTTTATTTGCTGACCTGTTGAAGAATCGAAGTTTGAAAAAAAAATGTGTTCAGGGTTCAATTTTGTTCACTTAATAACGAAGGCTTTTTCTTTATTCAAAATATTCAATTTATAGTTGTAGAAAATTGTTGTGATATAAATTTTTTTTTTAACTATCAAAGAGTTACTTTTCAATCATTACTTTTGTCTCTAGTTGATATAATCTAATAAAAATGAAAAAGGAACACTTAATTATTTATGTACATAACAAATTAGCAGTTAAAGAACATCTTTACTTAAAAATTCTCTAGTAGAGCGGTATATCCCAAAATACCCCATAAAAGTAGGCTCCGAAACAAACATTCACAATGGATCAACAAATTGCCTTCAATTTTAAGTCTATAAAATCTCAGTCCCAATCTTAGCCACGGCCTTACAGAAAAGAAGCCTTAATTTGCCAAAACAAAAGTAAAAAAAAAAAAAAATCTCTATAAATGTAGTTTTCTGATACAAAAAATAACTAATTTACAGAACATGTCATTTTCAAGAATTTCTAAAACAAATCAGAATGCTGTGATGTTCTATTTTTTATGTGTAATTTATTACAGGCAGAGGATTTGGCACACTCACTATTCCGGAATCCCATTAAATAAGAAACCATGTTCTATTTCTCGCTTGGAGTTTCATTATAATTTAGTTTCCCATTTATTGAATGCCGTGATAAAAGTAATAAAGTAAGGGTATGAATGCCTGTCAGGAACATGTTGAACCTCAAAATATGGAGAGAAAATCTAAAGAATTGGTTGGCAGCAGTGAACTTGAAAGCAATGAAAAGTGAAGCCCCAAAAACGCCAAAATTAGAGGTTATTGATGCAAGCTGCAGGAAAGGAATGGAGATCTAAAGATGTTCTCCTGTCTATTAGAGCACAACTGGTAAATAGGGGAAGTATGTCATGATGCATCATACAAAAGATCCTTCGAGGGAAATATTCTGCTTCAAAGTCTGGAGTTTTGTCTGCAGTGAGTGAAGGGTGCAAACTTGATGCACTTGACATAAAAATGCTAATTAGGTTTCAAATAGTTTTTGTAAATGTGTGATTCAGAAAGTATTAGAGGTTATTTTTTTTAATATTTGTGTTATGACATATTCATTCGCGCATGGTCGTTTTCCAAAGTGTTTTTTAACTACAAACGAGAATGAATGATTCTGTTCAAGGATCTGCTTTGAGCCTCTTCTTTTTCAATATAGTTATGGACAGGTGGACACCAGTAGTTTGAGGGGTGTTTGAGGGTCACTTTTCAAGATTGAAGGTATTGTTGTTGTACTGAGGTCAAATATTGTGCAGTGTTCTTCCATCACGCACTATAGTTCTCTCTTTTCATTCTTGTTTTATTTTGTGTCATTGTTCTTTCTTGTATAACAAGTTAGGCCAGGCATGGGCAAACTACGGCCCGCGGACCTCATATAGCCCATTTTAATCCGGCCCGTGGAAATAAAAAAATAAATGAAAAAAAACTTGTTAATGTTTTAAATCTCCTGCAATTCTGATGTTTCCTCACTAGATGGTGCCCTCTAGATATATTGGCTTTGTTGAGAAAACATCAACACTGATTCTATTATAATGTGCATGCAGATAGGGAAAGCAATCGGGGTTAATACACGCACATTAACAAGCGCGATAGATTTCAAATCGTTATTTTAAACATAGCGCACAAAATGCATGTTTTTTGTAAGTGCTGGTATGCTTGATTTAAAATTTAACGTGCTTGATGTAACATCTAGCACGCTTGTGTACGTGCGTGTTGTGACCCCGATGCCTTTTCATTCCCTAATCAAATATAACGCGCTCACAGACTGCTTCCTGCAACCGTTTCATCCTTGCATTTTGTTGTAACGCTTTTTTTAAATTTTCATTGTAAATTAAAGCACATGTTTTCTTCATTTTCCAAAATGTGTATTTTTTGTCCAATGACGTGAGGTTACCAAAGCATACCTCCATATGCTCCTGTTCCGGCCCCTTTGTCAAATTTTAGAACTCAATGTGGCCCGCGAATTAAAAAGTTTGCCCACCACTGAGTTAGGGTATGTTATATGACTAGGTAAAACATTAAAGTGTGTCGTGGATTTTTAAATTCATCTCTGTTTGGATTCCACTGTCCTAAGGTAAAGGCTAACTTACTGGTGATGTTCTTTAGAGAGGATGAGGGTAAGCACCAAGACAGTAAACATAAGAATCCATTTGTGTAGATTTAGGGAACATATTGGCGCATGGAAGAAAGGCAGTGTGTTTCTTTGTAGACAAAATCAGAGCAATGAACATAAAAAACAAGAAAATCAATATGTACTCTTGTTCTATGGTTGAAGTATGAAACCTTTCCCCAACTTAGGTCTTGTCACTGGTAACCGAATCAATGGATGCAAATGGAACAGAAAGCTTTGATAAATATTATTTAGATAGGTAAACTTACCAGAACAAATTTTCAATCAAGAACATCTTGGGAGCCTTTTGTGTTTTTTTCTTTTTGTTCATTTTTAAACAACCTTATTAAAAGCCAACTTTCAGAAAACTGGTCTGTGTATCCGTTCCGTCATCTTCCGCTTGTTCCGGGGTCAGGTCGGGGGGGCAACAGCCTCAAACGAGTAGCCCAGGCCTCTCTCACCCCGGCTGCATCCTCTAGCTCACCCGGAAGAATCCCAAGTCGTTCCCCGGCCAGCTGTGAGACATAGTCTCTCCACTGGGTCCAGGGTCTGCCCCTTGGTCTCCTCCCGGTGGAACGTGCCCAAAACACCTCGCCCGCGATGCGCTCGGGGGGCATCCTGACCAGATGCTTGAACCACCCTATCTGGCTCCTCTCGACCTGGAGGAGGAGCGTCTCGAGACCAAGCTCCTCCCGAATGGCAGAGCTGTATAGGCTGTACATATATATATATATTTTTTTTTTGAGCGAGTAGGAGGAGTTTAGCCCCATTTAAATTAAAATGGACTCTTTTTTTTTTTTGATAATCAGTATTTTAGGAGGAAGGGGGGAGGCAATAGCTCAGTGGTAGAATGTTCGCTCTTATACCAGAAGTTCGCCAGTTTGAATCCCACTGAGCTCATGTCTAGGTGTCCTTGGGGAAGACACCTAACCCCCCCATTTCTCCCATCATTAGCACTGTTTTGGCAGCCTGCTGCGGTGCAATGCAGTACAGAAATTTTGCCATTGAGGGACAAATAAAATATATACAGTATATATTTTTTTTTCAACAAAAGATTGATACATATCAACGTAATATGCTACGTTGTCTATAGCAGTTGTCAGGTCGACTTTTTACTATTGTTTTCAGAAGTTTTTTTTTTTCCAAAAATACAGAATGATATTTAGGGGAGTCTTTAAGCTCATGTTTGTGAGAGTGAAAAAAAATTTAAGACTCTTTGTAAGCAAACTTTTCCAAGATCCTGCAAGACATCTTTAAATTCTTTAAGACTAAAATAAACAAGAAATAACAAGTGCGAAACATGCATTAGAATATTTTCACACAGAAATAAAAAAAATAGAGCTCTATCCTTCTCACGATTCTGGATTAACCTGACATGTTTGTTGTCTGATAGTCCGAGAGGTGGGGTACTATTACATATTTATTAGTCTTGTACCATCTGGTAAAACTAGAGTACTCAGACAACCTTGCCGTGCTGATTGTGCTTCTACAGCCTCGGGTCAAACTTCAGGGCTGCTTTTATGTCCCAGTTTCTTTCTCCAGGGTCCAGTCATACAGGGGTTATACACAGAAAATGTCAAGGAATGTTTTTCAAGCAAAATCTTGGCCAGAAAACAGAAAAGTGGTGAACACAGTGATTTATTTGAATCTTTTTTTCTCCTCAAAAAAAGACCTACCCCACGGCAGCTGTCATTAAGTCAATGGAATCGTCAATGCCGTTTTATTTAGGCGTGATGATTGTGGAATAAATATCTCGTCTTGAAACTCATCTACTTAATATCAGGGGCACCTTTGTTTTTTTAAAATATCTTGCTTGCAGCTATTTAACAAAAAAGAAAAAAGAGTTGTTGTGTCTTTTTAGTTTTAAAATTCAATGAACGTTTTCAGACCAAAATGAAGAAAATATTAATCATAGTTTAATCTCCAACGGCCATTTTCCACATTAGCATCCGTAATTACTCAATTTCTCAATGCAGAGTTTTCTAAGTTAGTAAAACATTTTTTTCGTTGGTTTTTGATTGTTCATCGGTTAGAGACCAAATTATGATATGCATGTCCTGAATTTTCCGTTTAGCAATCATTATTCACAACAAGATCATAGTGTGAATCATTAGTGAAAAAATGTAATAATGAAGGCAAATTGTTTTTCTCGTCGACCTGGTTTAGATTTGATGACATGCATCAAATATTTTAGAAACCATTGTTCTTAAATGTATTTTTTTTCAGTAGTAAAAAAATGGTGGTAAAATTGTAGATGAATTTCTTTTAAAAAGCTAAAGATAAATGGACTAAATTCTGCAACAAAAGAGGCGAGAGGTGCCTTCCTACAGTTTACGAGGTTCATCGGCAGGGTGGTGTCGATCATCCAGCAGCGCTGATAATTGCGAGTGAGCGTTTGACCAGGTAGTTTTATTCTGGTGAGGGAGGGAACATTAAACTTCACAGACATGACATCATGCAGTCCTGTGCTTGGAGGGCTGAATGCCTGCCACACATGTTAAACAGTGATGTGGAGAGAATAAAATTAGAGTCAAAGAAAGCATAGAAATCAAGCAGATTAAAATATCAATGAAACCCAACATGACTGCCATTGGACAGTCTTTTGATTGCTTATACGGTGTAAGGTGTTTTCCTTTTGTTGATGTTTGTTTTTTTATTTATTTTTTGCAGAATTGGCTTAAGCGTGCAGTTCAGTTGTGATGACAGTTATGTTCTGCATGGATCTAAAAGCATCACCTGCCAACGCGTCACGGACACACTGGCTGCCTGGAGTGACCACCGACCCATCTGCAGAAGTAAGTTTTCCATCATCATCCTGACTATTTTTTAGTAAACGTACTTATTGTGGAATTAGCAACGCCCAATCCCACTGCTTGTATGAACATGAGCATTGAGCATTACGCATGGGTGGATCCAGAGCCCTTTTTTTTTAGTTCACAAAAAAAAAAGTGTTCTTACTACTTTAATTATAATAAACTTTGGGCAAAATATGCACCAAAATGCAGAAAAATTACTCTTATTTTTCAAAATGTTCTGGAAGGTGGGAAGGAGGGTGCTCCTAGACTCCCCTGTACTGGCAAGCACCATAGGTGCACGTTTTGTCCATGACCTCACACCCTCCCCCCTTTAGAAAATCTTGCATACGCCCCTGTTACATGTTTTCACATGACATAAAAAAGTAATGCAATTATTTAAGATTATACTAATAATGTAAAATAATGTGATAATCTGTTCAGATTAAATAAAAGAATACTAATAAATGAAAAACAAATTAGAAAAATTAACTTTTCCTTTCTTATTGTTTTTCATTTCAAAGTTCAGTTTAATTGATTTTTTTCTATATAAAGAAAACAGTTAAACAAAATTGTCAATTAGTAATTAGAATTTTCTTATTTATACTAATTAGATGTGAATAAAAAATGTTAATTTCCAAAATTATTTAGTTTCATCATCTGAACTGCTTATCCCTCTTGGCGTTGCGGGGGGTGCCAGAGTCTAACCTTGCTGATTATAGGCGAGAGGCAGAACAGGTCACCAGTCTGTTACGGGCGACACACACACAACCATCCACTCACACACTTATTTTAAGGGGCAATTTTATGCGGCTGACCTATCATGCATGATTTTGGAGGGTCGGAGGAAACAAGGGTACTCGGAGAAAACTCATACTTACACAAGGAGAACATGCAAACTCCACAAAGAAAGACCAGTGTTTCAAACCCCACCCCCACTTCAGAACTCGAACCTCAATCTTCTTCCTGTGAGGCCATGACCAGCCCCAAAATGCAAGTTTGTTAAGCATTTTGTTATTTTTATGATCATTAATTTCATTTTAAATTTGACATTCATTGTTATTTTCATTACTCTGATGAAGTCGGTTAGAGTAGAAACTATTTATATTAAAAGAAGCTTTAAAGAAATCTACCAAAGTAAACACTCCAAAATGTACACACGGGGTTTAAATGCAAGGTTTTTGTGATGTGGAAATGATAAATATATTTTTACAGAATTGTCTATAGTTTGCAAGAAAATATTAAACATCTTAAACACAATCACCAAATAAGCTATTTTAACAAAACAATCCTCCTTTTGAATCCGTTTTTTATCTTCGTATTGGTGTGAAGGTCACTTACGTATGTGCTGGATCCCAGAAACCATTTACCGAAAACACTTTTGTTGACTGACAAGAGCAGCAGAACTAATGCAAGTCTAATGCAGGTCTGATCCAGATTTGTAATGCATTACAATACTAAGCACTGCAGGAAAAATGCTAAAAGGTAGCTGTGGTTGTGTGAGATTGCTGATATTTAATATTATCAACCTTCTAAAAGCGTAACACTATGACAGCATGATAGGTAACATCAGTTAGATTTACATTTTATTATTTATTCATGTGTAAAGCCCATGATTCACTTTGACTGTCTGAGTGGCAGGGCAATGATGCAAAAGCTCTCACTGCCCACATGTTTACTGACAATACCCTGTTGGGTTTATTGCTCCACAATGAAAAGCCAGACAGCCGGCACACACAACCAATTGAGTGGGCACACTCCCACAAACACGCTTGCCATGAAAGCAACTTTCCAAATGGTAATGTCACTTGCCTAAGCTCTCCAGCAGCATTGGCCTTGGACTGTGTGTGCGTGTGTGTGTGTGTGTGTGTGTGTGTGTGTGTGTGTGTGTGTGTGTGTGTGTGTGTGTGTGTGTGTGTGTGTGTGTGTGTGTGTGTGATTGATGGACATCTAGTCCCTGTGCTCAGACACTGACTGTAGGGTCTCTGTCACTTTGTGTTTGTGTGTGTGTTGTTAAATGTATGTGGATTTGTGTTCATGTTGTGAGTCTATTTGACAAAAAAGCCAGAGTTCAACTTCAGTCTGGAACAATGAAGAGAAAATAAAATATTAATTCAATCTAATTCAAATTTATTGAACTACATTGAAAATCACAGAATGTCCGTCTCAATGGGCTTCACAAGAAAAAGAGGAATGTATAAACACAAAAACACAGCAAGAAAAATAACTAACAAATGCTAACTAAACAAGACTAGCACATTTATGCACTTAGACTCTCCTTCTCGGTGAGGAAAAACTCTTAAAAAACCCATCAGTGGGAAAAAATAAGAAACCTCGTGGGGATCCACATGAAAGAGAGCTCCCTCCCCGGGACGAGCAACCAATGTGTAAAAGATTATTGTTTAAATATTAGCTTATTCTAATCTACAGCTAAATATCTAAAGAAGTCAATAGATGTTCTTCATCCTGATGGAAACACGGGGACTCCTCAGCCCAGCGATGCCCTGGACGGGGATGAGTAGATAGATATCATGTTAGGAATTAATTTAATTATTAGGAATTATATATTAGGAATTAAATAACTTTGTGTACTATTTTTATAAACATTCTTATTTATTTGTTCTCAACAAAAATGTTCCGTCGTCTTCCACTTATCTGGGGCTGGGTCGTGGGGGCAACAGTCTCAAATGGGAAGCCCATGCATCCCTCACTCCAGCTGCATCCACCAGCTCACCCAGAGGATCCCGAGTCATTCCCCCGCCAGTTGTGAGACATAGTCTCTCCAGCGGGTCTGGGGTCTGCCTCTTGGTCTCCCCCTGGTGGGACGTGCCTGAAACACCTCATCAGCGAAGCGCTCGAGGGGCATCCTTACTAGATGCCCGAACTACCTTATCTGGCTTCTCTCGACTTGGAGGAGGAGTGGCTCGACACTGAGCTCCTCCCAGATGGCAGAACTCCTCACCCAATCTCTGAGTGAGAGTCCAGCCACCCTGCGGACGAAGTTCATTTCGGCCGCTTGCATCCGTGATCTCAGTCTTTTGGTCACCACCTACAGTTGGTGACCATAGGTGAAGGTGGGAACAAAAATAACAAAAATGTGTTCTCCAAAAAAAAAAAAAAAACTAAAATAATAATGACGGAACACACCTTATGTGAAAAAAAAAAAATCGAAATTAGCCATGATACACCAGAGTGGCAGCACAGCAGATTCTGGATCTGTACACCAGTGGTTCCCAGCAATTTTTGGTCCTGGGGACACCCTGAGACATGGTTTCCTCTTTCCTGAGTACTCCCTGGTCAATCTTAACTTTACCATGCTTAAAATAAACAACAAAATTATAAATGAGCAGCTTTCATATGCATTTTTCTAATTAGCATGCATTTAGCATGTAATAGAATATTTATTTTAGTTTTAATCAACTCTTAATAACTCTTCCGTTCAGAAGACGGAATGAAACACCTCTAAAAGATTACTGACGAATGTATTGCATGCTTAGTGATACATTAGTATCCATTAAGTTTGGGTGGTATAAAAATTTCATGATGTCAAACGTCTACCACACTTTAATGTATGTAAGTTAGGATACGGTATCAATATTTAAAAATGATGACATAAGCCTCAGGTGGCTCGTTCCTTCAGCATGGAAACAATAACTGACGAAGTTTAACATAGCGTTTTGCACAGTCCTGATGATGAATGAATGAAAAATAATTAATAAACAAGAGACCGAGTGAAGGATTAAATAAACAATAGATAAATAACTTAATAAATGAG
Source organism: Neostethus bicornis (assembly GCA_902685375.1). Lineage (NCBI taxonomy): Eukaryota > Metazoa > Chordata > Actinopteri > Atheriniformes > Phallostethidae > Neostethus > Neostethus bicornis. Next base: position 28,932,267 of record LR738543.1, read on the forward strand.
CTGGAAAATAATAATAATAAAGTATTTTCATTTCAAAACTCCCAAACTTCCAACATTGTGGATTTTTTTTTCACACGAACTCTACTGTATAACTTGAACTACGTCATCTTTCTCTCCCTTTATGTCTCTCTTTTAGGCTAAGGCAGGGGGCCAAACTTTTTGATTCATGGAACACATTGGGTTCTAACATTTGACCAAGTGGCCGACACATGAGCAGAGGGATGGCATGCTTTGGTAAACAAGTGCGCTAGATATGGAAAGCCATTGGGGCAGCCACACGCGTGTAATCTAGCATGCTAACGTTAAAATCAACCCCCCTTGCACTAAAAAAATGTCTATCTAGTACGCTAGGTTTAAAACGTAGGTTTGAAATCTCCTGACAATCTATTTTGACAACATGCGCATCGTGAAAACACACACATTTCAATGGGAGCAGTGTTGTTGTTTTCACAACAGAGCCAATATATGTAGAGTGCGTCATCTAGTGTGGAAACATCAAAATTGCAGGCAAAATAAAACATTAACATAGTTTATTTATTTAATTTTTTTCGGGCCGGATTAAATCGAATAACGGGCCGCATGTGGCTCATGGGCCACAGTTTGCCCATGCCTGGGTTAAGACATGTAAGCTATTTGAGTAAAACTGACAACTCAATGACACAAAAGTGCTATTGAACATACAACTAATTTTATTTTATTTTTTACCTTTTTTTACCTTTTTTACCTTAATATGTTTATCCCTCTATGGGGAAATTACTTTTGTTGCATTGCACTGCAGCAGGTAGCGACTACGTTGCCAATGGTGGGAGAAAATGGGGGTTGGTTGTCTTCTCCCAAGTCTTCCCCAGTGGGAATCAAACCATTTTTTCTTGGTCCAAGAACAAGCATTCTATCACTCCTGCCACTGAGCCAACTCCTCCCCTTTTTTAGGCGCTAGATCACTTTTCATATAAGTTCATGTTTATATCCTCTATAAGTGTTTTTTTTTTTTTTTAATGATGATATTAAAACAGATGCTGTTGCTATTTTTGAGCACAACCAGTGTACGGTATTGTTGTAATACCGACTTAACCACCCATCATGTTAGACAACTCCAGATGTGAATCAACTTAATAATTTGGTTGGCATAAATACAAAATAAGAAGGAAAGACTGAGCATCGGAGACAACTAAATTAGTAAACTGCAACACAGAAAAAAAGGTTGAATATATTTGCGGTCTACTAGAGCTCTGGTGTATTGTATTATCTGGTGTGATCACTCTTCTGGGACTCAAACCCACAAGCCACTCTGATTCTCTGCTGAGACGTTACTGTTAATTAAAAGCTGGATTCCGAGATAAATTGCATGAATGTGTTTCTGTGTGTTCATGTAGCTGTGTGTGTGTGTGCGTTTTTCAGCTCTCTTTTCTAATTAACAGGCAGATCAGTCATCTGGGGTTCTCCTCTCACTACCCTTTTCTCTTCGTATTTTCCAGCTCTTTCTCACTTTACTTGTTTGCTCTTTTCTGTTTTTTTTTTTTTTCTTTGTACATCACTGTCTCCAATCTTCCTTTCTAAATTTTACATGCCTACAAACATCTCCTCACAAATCAACAGAAAAATTGATGTCTTGTTAGTTGACAAAATTTACCAGCTTTTTTTTAAAAAAAAAAAGTATTTCCTCCAATGACTGCAACCAAGTATAGATTGTATCATCATGCTCAATAGGGAGGAATAATAACCTTAGGAGACGCTGGAGGCAAGAAGAACCACCTTTAAGTAGGGGATTAAACCAATATGGCTAAAAGGTAGCCCTGAGGTATGAAGAAAAATACTGTTGACAATTTGGATTCCCACACTCTTGGGGAGCAGAGCAGCAGCACGTGGAATTAAAAAAAAAAAAGATAAACACACGTAAAACCAGTTTTAAACGCAGAAATAAATTTTTAAACTCTTTTAGTCCTCTCTAAATTGTGTCGATCTTTTTCAGGGACTCCAATGTAGCTCATGAAGTCGGTTTGTCCAAGTGGTCGCAGGAGAATAAGACTGTTCAAGGTGTTGGATTGCTTCTCATGACATTTACGTACATCGACTGATTTTTTTTTTTCCTTTTTCAACATGAACTTCACACTATTTTTCACAGAGGTTTTGACATCAAATTCAAAATGGGATCCAAGGGTTTTGGATGGTAAATAGTACCCTGGGCTCTTTTAAAATGTTCCACCATGTCTTCCAGCTCAGAAAAGGGTTGATGCTATAGGAGAGAAATGTGATTTTTATTTTCACTTCGCTTCAACTTCAATAAGAAGGAAAAAATATATTAATATGAAGCTAAAATTCCAAAAAGAAATAGTTGAGAATTCCATTCAGTTCCGTTCCGTCGTCTTCCGCTCATCCGGGGCCGGGTCGCAGGGGCAACAGCCTCAGACAGGAAGCCCAGGCTTCTCTCTCCCCGGCTGCATCCTCCAGCTCACCCAGAAGGATCCTGAGTCGTTCCCCGGCCAGCTGTGAGACATAGAATCACCAGCGGGTCCGGAGTCTGCCTCTTGATTTCCTCCCGGTGGGGCGTACCCGAAACACTTCACCAGCGAGGCGCTCGAGGAGCAGCCTGACCAGATGCCCGAACCACCCCATCTGGCACCTCTCGACCTGGAGGACTAGTGGCTTGACACGGAGCTCCTTCTGGATAGCAGAGCTCCTCACCCGATTCCTGTGTGAGAGCCCAGCCACCCTGCGGAGGAAGCTTATTTAGGCTGCTTGCATCAGCAATCTCATTCTGATGAAAAAGCAAAGGGGCCTCTGAATGCTGAATTTTTTTTTTTTTTTTGGTGGTAAATAAAAAGAATACTGTTAAAAGAAAATATCAAATGTCAAAATAGACAGTCTCCACAAAACTTGCTCTAAATACAATATTTGCATTCATCTGTCTTCGTTTCTCTCCCTGTTTTTCTTCCCTTCTCTCCTTTTTTATTGTTTTTATATGAAAAGTTTTCTTTTTTTTACTTGGCTGAGCATGAGTTTGATTGCCTTGTAATTTTTTTTTCTAAAGCCTTGTGACACTATCTCTCACTTCTCTTGTCTTCTTTATAGCTCGTACCTGTGGCAGTAACCTAAGGGGCCCCAGAGGGGTGATAACTTCTCCTAACTACCCCGTCCAATATGAGAACAATGCACATTGTGTGTGGGTCATAACTGCAATGGACTCTGACAAGGTAAGCTCGTTTTGAATATTTTACTTCTCTTTGCTGCTTAATAGAAATTTCTCCGAGCATCTAACTGAGTAACGGGGCAGAATTTTTCCCATAAAAAATATACGAGACCTGAACATTTTGATGGTGAGTTCAATTTGAATTGGCACTAAGAAAAGATAAAAAAAAAAGAAAGAAACAATAGGTGGACTTGCTTTCTCTGAACTCTAAAAGCTTCCAACATTTTTGAAAAGGAAAAATGTTAAAAAGTGAAATATCTGTCCACAGCGTGTTCCAAATTATTTTGCAAATTTGAGATCATTGTTTTTGTATATCTGGGTTGTTTTGTATCTCAGAATTTTTGGATTCCTGAAATCAGATTTTTGCAAATTATCAGTTTGTCAGCTGAACCCAATAAAAGAAAAACTCCGGAAGGCTGTTCCACGTAGACCATGTCCACACATAGCCGGGTATTTTTGAAAACGTGTATTTGTTGCCCTCCATTTTAGAAAAACTCTTGTGTACTCACGTAACTGTTTTCAATATAACCACATCTACATGAACACATATAAATACGCTTCTGAGTGCAGTTATAAGCATGCCAGACCAGTAGTGGGCAGTATTTATCTAAACGTAAGCTCTGAGCCACAAAGACTTATGTGATGGATAATAGCCGACTGCAACGCATTTCTCCTCTTTCCATGTCTCCTTAATCCATGTCCATACGGAAACGCAAAACCGAGAAGAGTTTTCCAAAATCTTCCCTTTGGTCGGAGTTTTCAAAAACGATGGTTTTGAGTGAAAAATAGTTACGAGTTTGTGTTTATGTTTATATTCATTTTACCAGATACCTGGCTACGTGTGGACAGGGCCATAGTCAAGCAGATCAATATTTCTGGCAACCAGGGAAAGAAAAATGTTCCCTGCCTCCATGTTTTCTGCAGTCAGGCAAATATTCCAGATTAAGAAAGCAGCTGCTAAAATGACATTACAAAGCAAAAAAAAAAGTGCTACCAATATCAGAATGTTCTTTTACTCTAAAGATTATGAAACAAAATCAACTTTTATATTTATTCAACTGGTCAAAAGTCTAATAAATCTAATTAGTCCATTATCAATTACCATAACCATGTTTCCACTTGAAGAGTACAAAAAGATATGAAGAACTATTTTTTTTTATTTAGATTTGTATTGCTTTATGAAAGCGTTGGTCAGCGCACCTAGCCCTCTGTGCAAAGGCAACTTTTTATTGTTGAGCCGTTGTTGCTTTTTCATGAATTATTCATACACTTACTACACAACATCCCACTCCTTCTGGTTTCTTTTGTTGTATTCTTTATCTGCCATGGCTCTTCCTATATGTCCGCTTCCTTTCCTTTGCTTCTGTAGTTGTTGCTCTCCATTCTCCTGTTCCGTCTCCCCATCTGCTTCCATCTCATTTTCTCCAAGCAGAGTTCTTTATTTGCTACCCCTCTCGGCTCGCCTCTCGCCCTCGTCTGCTCTTCTCCGCGTTTCTCTCTTCCAATCCTTTTTTTTCTTCAGTCATCTGCTTTCCTCCTTTCACTTTGATTTGTCTAAAATGTTAAGTTGTAAGATGGCGAGAGTGGAGAGTGGGAAACGCAGAACGAAGCGTAGGATGCCAATGAGCTCATTGAAAACTACAAAGAAAAAGGGAAAGGGAGAGGACAAAAAAGTGGTCTGAATATTTCGACTGCTATTTCACATTTTAGAAGCAGACATGGTTAGCAATGAAAAAAAAAGAAAAAAGGGCTGAATGTCCGAAATGGTACTTGACATGTAACGCTGAAGATTTCTCAAAAGATGGATAGCAATAGAAGCTGATCACCATGGCGCTCTGAAAGACTTGAATAAAGAAACAGGACAAAATAATTGAGAAAGAAATGAATTTTTTTTGTTCTTGCATGTCTGTCTGACCTTGTTGGAAATAAATGGTATTTCTTACATTGGCCAGAGTCTGGTGAGGTTGGTTTTACTGTTATTCTGAAGATTTTTGTCGTTCGCATTGGTCTGAGCTTCTGATTGGTCTGAGCTTCTGGTCTGAGTCTCCAATCCTTTTCTATTTCATCATCAAAGGTGTCATTTTTTTGCAGGATTTGTCAGCACAAAAATATGACATTCATTAAAAAAGTTTTAAATACACGTATTCAGTTTCACTACTACACAGTGGTGCAGTGGTCAGGACAGTGGCCTCGTAGCAAGAAAGTCGGGGGCCGGAGTGGGGAATAGGCTTAAAACACTGTTCTTTCTGTGTGGAGTTTGCATGTTCTCCCTGTGCATGCGTGGTATTTCTCTAGGTACTCCGGTTTCCTCCCACTCTCCAAAAAATGCATGGTAAGTTAATAACAGACATGCAGACAATACGGATGTTTGTCTGCATGTGGGGCCCCACATCAGACTGGCGACCTGTTTGGGGTGTACCCTGCTTCTCACCTGTAATTAGCAGAAATAGGCTCCAGCAACCCCACAGCCCCATTAGGGATAAACAGTTTAGAAGTTCACTTCCATTTTTGACATTATTAATTCTCTTCTCATCTCTGCCCAGCCCTGCCCCTCTGGGTGCATGCATGACACAGTGTCAATCTCGCTTAAAACTCCAAATACAGTGAAAGGCACATCAAGTCAGCAAAACTTGCGCATATTTGTTCGTAATCTTTTTATGATGCATTTACACTAAAACATAGCACATGCATGCAAATTTGTGGGCTTGAAGAAAATGAAAACCCATTTTGCGTGTTTAGATGTGAGTAACATTCAAATATGGCAGAAAGCTTTCCTCCCTTTTAAAACTTTATGAGTGTCATTTGTTCATTCCCACTCCAAGAGTCATAAAATAAATCACAACTAACTTTGAAATAATTAATTTGACGAGACTGCTCTTAAAATTCCTTCATAATCTTTTTTTTTTTCTACATGACAGATGGAAAGTCCTTCTTTGGGGATTAAAGCAGAATATATTGCGATTTTCTGATAAATTCACACGGTATTAAGTGATGGCAGATGGAAAAGCTTTTAAGCTGCTATCTATACTACTGACTGAATTATGTGAGGACATGTTCAAGCCTGTTGAAAATCCTTAAGGTTTGAGAGCACTTTGAGTGAGTTATAAGGAAATATTATCAGCCATTACAGCTGCTAACATGTCATTTCTATTTATGCTTCACTATCTACAAAAAGAGTGACAAGGACAAAGAAAATAAAACACAGTGAAGCTGAATGTCCCAAATTCAACGATGGACTCTTGTTTAGATGGATATTTCTAACAGACACAATTCTTACATGTTCCTGACCTTGGCCATAGTTGTTTATCTAGTATTCTCCCGTGAAGTAACCCATACCAGATGCTCTGTCTTCACTCTCAACCCCTGGCTTCTCACTTTCCTGACTGATATCTCCATGGACTGGGATGGAGCCTTTGACCCTGTAAATCTCACTGCTTTCCTGTCTGTGTGTGTCTATGAATGTAATTTTTGTTTCTTCTATGTTTGGTGTATTTTTTTATTCACCTTTTCATTTGCATTTTTTTGTTCAGCAATAGAGGTGTCCAACTTACTTTTTTTTTTCAACACCCCACACACAGTCTCCTTTCCTTCCATATATGGCTACATCCACTGTCTTCGTGACTATGTCGTTCGTGTGTGATTACATGAGCATCTATATTTTGACTTGGGCTGTACTGAAATGGAAATTTTAGTATCCCCATATCAATAATCTAAATCAACAGACGGATCGGTGCACCGTCAACAATAACTAGAACGCAGCATTGATCACCTATGGTCACCAGATGTGGGTGGTGACCGAAAGTAAGAGATCGCAAATACAAACGGCTGACACGAGCTGGGTGTCAGCCGCCACACAAGGTGGCTGGGCTCTCCTTCAGAGATGGGTAAGGAGTTCTGCCATCTGGGAGGAGCTCGGTGTTGAGCCGCTCCTCCTCCAAATTGAGAGAAGCTAGATGAGGTGGTTAAGGCATCTGGTCAGCAGGCCTCCCGAATGCCTCGCTGCTAAGGAGTTTCAGGCACGTCCCACCGGGAGGACACCAAGAGACAGACCCCGGAACTGCTGGAGAGAGTCTATGTCTATGTTGTTGGCATCCTCCAACTCATCCGTCCGGGTGAGCTGGAAGATGCAGCTGGGGTGAGAGGAGCCTGGGCTTCCTGTCTGAGGCTGTTGCCTCCTCGACCCGACCCCAGATAATTCTTTTGAGGGTCAACTGTGCAGGGCAGTGTACAACATGAAAATAGTAATGGATTGAGTTGTACATTAGATACACCACATTTTAAGGCCCTCTGTCAATGTTTGGGGAATTTATGGGGGGTTTCAAGTAGGCCTTGTAATATTAAAAATACAAAATTACTCCAAAAGACTTCTTTATTTTTACGTACAGTAAATTTGGATTGATGTATTTCGAAAGAAATGGGATGAAGTAGATAAGTTAAGGCAAAAAATCAAGCTGATAAAATTCAGCTTGTTTTCAAACTTGTCTGTTCTTATTTCTCCATTTTTCGTCCGTCTTTGTATCTCCTGCTCTTTTCTTGTAGTCTAATCTTGTCTTTGACTGACTATTATTCCAGATGGTTTATTTCATCAATAATGTGTTATTTGACACAAGAAAAGCTTTTTATTGAGGTGAAGTTTTTCTTTTTTTTTATGTAGTTTTTCTTGCAGTCGTTTAAATGGTCATTGAGTAATACTTGATGACGTTTGTCGACTCGTTAAGTTTGAGTTGGAGCACTTCAATCAATATGGCCTGCTAGTAAAGTACTTTGTTTTTTATTTTGTGTCACAAACTAAATATTCTGTCCTTTAGGGGAGGGTCTACAGTGTGCTTTCAATCTGGCAGTTTAATTGCAAACTGTCAGGGATTATCAGAAAAAAAAAGTGAGCTGTTAACTTTCAGGTTAAAGTGATGAGAGAGTTGAGTGGACATCTGGAAAAAAAAAAACTTGATAACATGTGCACACTTTATTTATTGTCAGTTATTTGATCCGACAGTATGGAGCAGATAATCATTTTGTTAGAATATCAACCACTCTCGCCTGCTCACACACATACAGACAGAAACACATCGCCACACACGCCCATTAAGCCTCTAATCATTGCTGTCTTCTTCCTGATGAATACAAACTAGCACGATCAGGAGTGTGCATGTGATTTTCTGTTTTTTTTTTGTGTGTGTGTGGATGTTGGATCATTTTCATGCCAGGTTCATCATCACCACTTCACTGCTGCCAGGATGCATTCTCTGATATTCTTTCAGATTCTCTTAAGTTTAACGTGTCACAAGAATTGAAGCCAATAAAGAGCAATAAAGCCAGGAGCCAGAACATGTTTAAGTCTAATCTGATTCTTGTAGCAGCACATTGTGGAGCGGAGTACACCAATCTGTTGCATGGCAACAGTACTTTCCCTCAAACTTAGTGTTTTTTTTTTTTTTTTTAAATATCAGGCATTACTCAGTGCTTTTGCCATCCGACTGTTTGGATTGTGACATATTCTGGTCATTTGATTTTAAATATTAACCCTGTCATCTCAGGTTAAGTTTAATTTCCGTTCCATCATCTTCTGCTTGATCCGGGGTCAGGTTGCGGGGGCAACAGCTTCAATGGGAAGCCCAGGCTTCTCTCACCCCGGCTGCATTCTCCAGCTCACTCGGAAGGATCCCAAGTCGTTCTCCGGCCAGCTGTGAGACATAGTCTCTCCAGCGGGTCCGGGGTCTGCCCCATGGTCTCCTCCTGGCTCGAAACACCTCACCCGCGAGGCGCTCGGGGGGCATCTTGACCAGATGACCGAACCACCCCATCTGTCTCCTCTCGACCTGGAAGAGGAGCGGCTTAGGAGGAGGAGGAGGAGTTTAATTTCCAGAGATGGTTATTTTTGTCACACATTTTCTTTTGCCTGTGTTTGGTCCCAGTCTGGAGTTATGACTTTGTGTGCTCTTTGGAAATCGTTTTGGACCGCATTGTTTAGCTTCAGATGGTTGTTTTTTTAGGCTAGCCATTTTTTTTTTGGTTTCAACAGCTAGCTCTCCGTTTTGTTGGTCATGGAGTTGTCTCGCTTTGTTAGCATGGACTCAACCAGCAGCTAGCTCTCGGAACAAGATCCACCGTTGCTTGAGGAGTCTATGAAGTCCCGACAGAACTGAGAAGGAGACGATCAGAAAGGAGGGGCTTTGTGCCCAGTGTCCCTGCGACTGTCATGGGTAACATCCGGATGCTCGCTGGCAAGATGGAGGAACTGGGGACGCTCGTTCTGACCCAGCAGGAATGTGGAGGAGCCACTTTGGTGCGCTTCATCGAAGCCTGACTTTGTGGACTCCTCATGGAATGTTTTTTAACTGTTCAGTCGCCAGCTTTTACGCCGTGTAAGCGGACCGGGAAGGCATTGAGGTGTTAGCACCGCAGCATCAAATTTCCCTTCGGGGTTTAATAAAGTATTTTCAATTTTCATATTTTATCAACTTACACATGATTAATTGTAATTGTTTTCCGTTTGGACCAGTTTAGATTAATTTAGCCTAAAAGGATTATTAAACTTCTCTGGAAACAAAATGTCAGATTCGTTTAATAGTTACATTTTGGTCTCAACAAGGTCGACACGGTGACTTTGAAAATCACCAATGTTCCCTTTGCACAGGGAATTTGACAAATGTATTTCTCTGAGCACAACTAATCATTATGATCTTGAAATTTTTGACAACATGCCAGATCAAATGAAAAGAATTACTTTTAAAAGGATCTACTTTATCTCAGGAAGTCAGATGGACTGCCTTGGTCTTTAGGTATAGGAAGTATGTTGAGAAAAGTTTTAAGCACAGCAGTTTTTACACAGCTGTCCACTCTTCATTATTCTGTAATGATTAGCGAGTTAATTTCAAAATCTATGTGAATCTTATTAAGTGTTATTAAGTGTCAGGATAAACAAAATCAAATCAATTAGCTTGATTAATTTGTCAAAGAGGAGTTTGACCTATAATTAACCCCTTGACCTGTAATTATCATAATATAATGAAAATAATTGTCCAACAGAGGATTTAGAAGATTACATTTCTAAAGTTCTGTTTCGTTGTCATCCGCTTATCTGGGGCCAAGTCGCAGGGGCAACAGCCTCAGACAGGAAGCCTCTCACCCCAGCTGCATTTTTCAGCTCACCCGGACGGATCCCGAGTCATTCTCCGGCCAGTTGTGAGACATAGTCTCTCCAATGGGTCTGGGGTCTCCTCCTGGTGGAACGTGCCCAAACACCTCACCAGTGAGGCTCTCGAGAAGCATCCTGACCAGATGCCCGAACCCCCCAATCTGGCTTGTCTTGATCTGGAGGAGGAGCGGCTCTACTAAGAGCTCTTCCTAGATGGCAGAACTCCTCACCCGATCTCTAAGTGAGAGCCCAGCCACCCTGCGGAGGAAGCTCATTTTGGCTGCTTGTACCCGCGATCTCGTTCTTTCGGCCACACCCCGTCCCCATTTCTAAAGTTTGCTGTTCTATACCTGCTCTAATTCATGACCTTTATTAGAAATTAATGGTCAGTTCATCTATATTTGGTACTGAGTAATTGTGGACATTTTACTAAAATCCTTCCAGTGGGTTAGGAAGTACAGAGTTCAAAAAAGTGTTACGAAAGACGGGCAAACAAACAGCTGGAATGCTGCATTCCTAATCCACATTTGTTAAATTTATTTTGCTGTACGATAGTGATCCCTCAATGGAGAAATTACTTTTGCTGCATTGCACCACGGTAGGCAGCCACGACGGCACCAATGGTGGGAGCAACTAGGGAATTAGGTGTCTCCTCAATAGACATTTCGGCATGAACCCAGTGGGAATCGAACTGGCGTCTCTCAGTAGAAGGGAGACATTCTACCACCTCCCCTTTTTCTGGACATTTTTGGGCCATCAAATAATGGTCATAATGGTGCACAGACACTATATTTAAAGCATTTAAATATATATTTTTAGACATTTCAAGTAAAGCATAACTGATAGCTTCAATACAGTTTAAACAAGTGTCTGAATGGTGCATCATCTCGGTTTTAAGATGTTTTCCTTTTTATGGCTTCATGATCCACACAGCTCCCACACCGCTGCAGCTCAAAAGCCAGCATATGGTTTATTTTCATAAAGTGTCCAGCAACAGGTCAACAGCACTCGAAGGTCCTTTTTACACCACGACAAGGGAGTTATTTTACCCGAAGCATCTGTTTGCTTTCTTACCATTTTAAAGCAAAAGTGACCCAGAGAGCAGGAACATATAAACATGTGCCACATCTGGGTACTTCTGATTCACCCCATAGGCGTGTATATTCAGTCTATTTCTGTTTATATCACATGAAGAACCACTTGTCAGAGTTGGTGTCACTGACTCATAGAGCTTCACATAAAAAAAAAACCTCCTTCAGCAACTACGATGTTTTTTCTAGACTCATTTTCTATCTAGTTGAAAACTTTATTTTCCAAATGTTTTTTTTCCACCAATGCAGAGTTTCTGCATTGGTCAGAATTCAATGTCAAAGATTTCTTTTTCACCATAGCCCAGACCTTTTTGATCAGTACGTGATGCACTAGCATTTCACACCTAGTCGTTCAGGAGTGCTCAACTGCATTAATCATTCCGTCGTCATCTGCTTATCCGGGACAGGATCCTGCAGAGAACCATCTCAAATGGAAAACCAAGATTTTCCTCACTCCCGCTGCATCCTCCAGCACACCCAGGAGGATCCAGAAATGTTCCCCGGCCAGTCTCTCAAGCAGTTCTGGGGTCTGACTCTGTGTCTCCTCCCAGTGTGACATGCCCGAAACACCTCATCAGCAAGGCATTCGGGAGCCACCCCATCTGGCTTTTCTCGACTCGGAGGAGCAACCGCTCTACTCCAAGCTCCTCGTGGATGGCAGAGCCCTTCATTCTACCTTAAATAAGAGCCAGCCAACCTGCAGTGAAGCTCATTTTGGCCGCTTCTATCCGTGATCTCGTTCTTTCGGTCACCACCCACAGCTTGATGAGTGAGAGTAGGAACGTAGATCGACTGGAAAATCGAGAAATATTTTATACTTTGTAACCATCTTTCTAAACTGAGTTAGTGCAGAAAAAAAGAAAGCTGGGCATCACAGACAGAAAAACTCCACAATAAACACTTTTGCTCTGTAAATAATTTAGTGGCGAAAAAGTCTAAAATGGGGAAACAGCTGTGACACAGAAAACATGCAACCCCATAAACTTCAACATATTACATAATGTAACACTATTTTACTCACCAAAAACTTGGGTTATTTAAGGATAAAACCCATCTTTATTCTCTCACCATGGCTTACAGTCGAGCTGTCTTGTCTTTTTTATTTGTGAGTTTTCTATAAAAGCAGAAGGATTATTTATTCTACTCAAATTTTTTTACGTGAAACAACTTCTTTTGAATTGTGTCTAACAAATAACCTTCAAACTAAATTAGCCACCAAGACTATTTTTTTTCTCTTTAAGTTATTGTATCATGAGAAATAAAAGATTTATTAGCAATAAAGTAAAATTTTTATATGTTGATTGCAAAGGACGATGTTTTTCTAGTTTAGCAGCAATGCTCTGTGACTGTCCAATCAGCAGGTCTGAAAATGATGATGTAGTAGGTTTGTGAGATGCTCCAAGGAGATCTGTTCCAAATGGGATTGGTTGTAGCAAAAGTTTCATAGCTTTTCTTTTAGTACAGAGAGAGCTACAGAAAAGCTCTGAAAGCCTTCATGGAAACTCTGCTGATTTTAACGTACCTGGCAACAAGTGCTGGCTGGAATGTGATTGGTCAAACACTTCAATGTCAAAATACATGGTTGAAAGCAATATAGCCATCAGAAAACACATAAAAGTAAACAGATAGACCATTTGGAAAATAATTTATTATCTGTAATGGTGAAAATATAATTAACACCAAATTGGGATTTGGGTATTTTTTTAGGCCAACAGAGACGGCTTTGAAGAAGTTCAGAGTTCCTCACTGATAAAGTTCCAATCAACCACTTTGTTTTCAACCCAATTTTGATCTCTCTTGTTAAATTAGTGATATGCAGTCTGTTGTTATGTTGGGAAAAAAAAACTGCTTAGATGTGAGGAGAGCAAAATGAATCAAATTTCCCTGAGCTGTTTCATCCTTCTGTCTATTGTTGTTAGACCTTTCCATCTCAGTTCAGAGTTTCCCCTCTCTGGTCCCGTTTGTCTGCATAGTTCAAAGACATGCAGGTCAAATAGACTGTTAATGAGTAGTAGTATATCTGTGTTAGCCTGTAATTAGCTGGCCATCTGCCTGGGGTCGCATTCTTCTCTCTTTGCGTGCATACTGGGACAGGTTCTCACTCTCTACATGGTGAAAAACAAAAACAAGTAGGTCAAGAAAAGAAACTAACAAATGTTTAAAGGTTTTATCATCAGTGAGCAGCAAATTCCCAAATTAATTTATTTTAATGAGATCCTGGAAAAAGATAATGAGACAGCCGCTTTCACGAGATATTTTACTACAGAAGAAATAACCATCAAACAGCAAGTTGTCCCACCGGCTAAACTATTGATGATGCCAAACCCAAACAGACTGATTTAGACCTAACACACATTTACATGCAGGACTATTTTAACCTATTTGTAACTATATTGTTTGTAGAAAAGTCTACAAAATCTCACGTGAATCCTGTTTCTCGCGCATTGCTGCAAAATAAACCATATGTAATAAAGTTAATAATAAAAAGACACTTTATTGAACCATCATGGGGAAATTTTGTGCTTCAAACCGCTGCAGCAGGCACCCATGAGAACAACAAATTGGAGGTTAGGTGTATTCTCCAGAAACACTTTGGCATAAGCTCCAAGTGGGAATCAAACCTGCAACTCTCTGGACCATAGATGGTCACTCTACCACTGAACTATGCCACGCCGCTATAAGAACTAGTCCCAATTTAAAAAGTTTTCTATGATCTCTAAAGAGCCAAAATACTTCTAAATTTTAGTTTGGTCTTTCAGCAAAAACATTTTGAGGTTAAAAATGGAATACAAAATTAGATGAGCGTCTAGAGTTTCAATGAAATAGACGAAAAAACCTGCATATCACCGGATCAATTTTTGTGTTCTTTGAATTTTTTTCCCCCTTAAGTATTTTTCCCCCAAAGTAGTAAGTAGAGAATTTTAGACAGTAACTATTTCATCTTCAAAATGGTTTTAAATTTAGAATTTTTACGCACCACAGTGGTTTAAGCTCCATCACTTTATATTAGACCGAAGCCATGGTTTTGTTGAATAATTTGGTACCTTCAGTTCCATCAAAGTTTTTTATTTTAAACGTAAAAGTTGGTAAAACAATTTTTTTTCATCTTTATGTCATTTATAGCATGGTGTGAAAAATTCCAACTGAAAATGAAAAAAAAAAAAAAATACAGTTAATATTATGAAAACTTGGGAATTGAAAATACTTTATTAATTGCTGAAGGAAAATTTATGCTGCAGTGCTAACACCTCGATGCCTTCCCGGTCTGCTCACACGGTGTGAAATCTAGCGTCTGAACACTTGAAAAACCAGTCTGCAATGAGTCCATAGGGTCAGGCTTCAACGAAGCACACCAAAGTGGGCCCGCCACATTTCCGCTGGGTCAGAGCGAGCACCACCAATTCCTCCATCTTGCCTGCGAGCGACCAGATGTTATCCATGACAATTGTAGGGACACCGGAGTCAAAGCGCCTCTTTTCAGATCGTCTAGTTCTCAGCTCTGTCAGGACTGCACCAACTCCTCCAGCCATGGTGGATCTTGTTCTGAGAGCTAGCAGCTGGTCGTGCACGCAAACAAAGCAGAACAACTCCATGACCAGCAAAACAAGCCAACATGGAGCTAGTTGAAAAAAATGGCTGGCTTAGAAACAGCCATTTTTTTCTTCTAACAATACAGTTACAAAGTAAAACAATGCAGTTCAAAATTACGTCCAAAGAGCGCACAAAGTTACATCTCCAGACATAGATAACCCACTGGTGGAAAAAATGCAAAACTAGACGACCAAACGCTGAAACAACACGAGGCACCGCAGCAGGCAGCGACCCGGGGTAACGCCTATTTTGGAAAAAAAAAAAAAATATTCCGTTCCGTCATCTTCCGCTTGTTCCGGGGTCGGGTCGCAGGGGCAACAGCCTCAAATGGGTAGCCCAGGCCTCTCTCACCCCAGCTGCATCCTCCAGCTCACCCGGAAGGATCCCAAGTCGTTCCCCAGCCAGCTGGGAGACATAGTCTCTCCAGCGGGTCTGCCTCTTTGGTCTCCTCCCAGTGGGACCTGCCCATAACACCCCGCCCGCAAGGCGCTCGGGGGCATTCTGACCCACCGAGCCACCTTATCTGGCTCCTTTCGACCTGGAAGAGGAGCGGCTTGACACCGAGCTCCTCACCCGATCTGTGAGTGAGGGCCCAGCCACCCTGCGGAGGAAGCTCATTTCGGCCGCTTGTACCCGTGATCTCATTCTTTCGGTCACCACCCACAGCTGGTGACCATAGGTGAGGGCTGGAACGTAGATCGACTTGTAAATCAAGAGCTTTACTTTTCGGCTCAGATTAATTATTAATTAGAGTTTTTACAGTTTTGGCAAATTAGGGGCATCATTGTTTAGTTTACTCGTTTAAATCATATTTTTTATAAAGTGGATTTCTATTAATTAACTTATTCAAAAATACAACAAAAATAACAGATGTTACAATTCTCTCAATTTCAATGTTCCCCACTTAGACCAACAATGTCAACCTCTCCTTGGCATGCACATTTTGCATCTGCTCCACCGGCTTTAAACATACTGTTGTATTTGTACTATTATTTTTGAAAAATCATGAACAAAAAGGACCTTATGCTGTGAGCGCTGAGACTAAAATGTTGTTTTGCTGAAGTAGCGACTACAGGTCACTTACGAGGTCAATCAAATCTAAAGTAAAGAAAAGAATAAAAGAAGCTCAACACAATTTTTATGCTGTTTAAGTGATTGTATGCCAGGAAAATGGCCTTATTGTGGCTGTTAGCTGTGATAGCAGCAGAAAAGGTGCTGTTACTGCCACTGAGATTGACATGGAACTGAGCCCATGTGCATAAACCTTTGCATGGGTCACTTCAGCTTATTTGGAAGTTGAAATGGCTGACTGAATTCAATTCCTTTAATGCGTGCAGTGGTGACATTTTAACAGGTCCAGCATCAAATTTTATTTTTTACTGTGCAGCAGCGTAACCTGTCAGAATGTAACTTTTTTACTTTTACTTAGTTTTATTCATCCATCTCTTTTTCTTTCTGTTTTCATCTATTAATTGTGGGGGTTTTTTTTAAAAGTAAATTGCATATAAGTGATCTAATTAAAATGTGTTTCACGGACGTATCGGACTTCAACTACATTTTCAATACAAATGAAACTGGGGTATTTTGGGTTTGTTGGCTGCACTCCATGTCTTTTTTTAATGGCCCCGTTTGGATCTTTTCAATAGCACAGAGGTTTTCTTGTTAACGACCCAAGTGTGTGCTGGCAAAGCTCTTTCCTTTAAGTCGGAGTCCGCAGAGCATTTTCTCTTCACCTTCTACATGTTGAAAATAAAAAGAGAAAAATAACTTATGAAACTCGGCTGCACCGCATTCACACATTGGGTGAAACAAGTTGGCCTTAACATTTATTCTGCTTCACTTGCTAAGACAGATGCACCTGCAAGAACCAACCACAACATACACAAAAAAAAACACACTTCATTGCACAGAAAAATCATCATCCGTTTCTGCTTCATTCTCCTCTTTGTGTCATTGAGCTTCTTCTTGAAAAACAACTTGAACTTTATCGACAGAAAAAAAGACATGCGTTCATTTTCTGTCTAGATCTTGAGCTCTTTTCTTGTCCATTTCATCTGCAGTGTGAAGTCAAACTGATTTCCATTTTTACCCTTTAGGAGTTTTCTGACAGGATAAGTGAGATATGGTCTGGTAGTGTCTATAGTGTTTGTAGGGGGTCATAAACTTCCAAGTCGCACGTTTGCTTTGCTCAGCAAGTCAAGGCATGAAACACAGCGTGAGTTCCAGAGAACGATGTCTAGTTTACACTTACATGAGTGGTACAAGTGTTTACCTCTTTATGCCACTTTAGTGTCAGGACAAAAAAGGGATCTCAAAGTAGATTCTTATTCACAAAAAAAGAGAGACAAGTGCAATTTTGTGAGCTACTGTATAACTGAGTATGCGGGCTTTATAAGCTACCCTCACAATCATTAAGTCTGGTACACTCGTTCTAAGGTTACAGTTAAAAGTTGAGTTCTATTCACCATTTTCATTTTTTTTGTGTAATAATTTATTCATCTATTTAAGTGCATGCGTTTAGTTGAAATACTTTGTCACTTAAAGTATTTGATGTATATCTTTTGGGGCACCAGTTTCTTTGGGCGGAGCATTGTCAGCCAAAGCAGAGCCATGGACTCTCTCATTTTACCATGTGTGGATTTGTTTAGAACATGTATTTGTTGATTTAATTTTGCATATCTTAAACCTTAGTTTGTTAGAGGTTTCGTCATCTTTTTTAAGGTTAAGATTTTGCAAGTCTTTTATTTTCATGTCTATTGTGTTGGTTTTTTTATCTGTTAGTTTGAGTTTTCCCCTCACTCGTGTGTCAATGGTTTGATCAGCCTGTATATAAGTTTCCCTCTGGAGTTAGCAATGACCAGAGCAATGGTTGATTTTTATTTTGAAATCACAGGGGATTTCGGTTCCCTGTTAGGTGTAATGTACCAACACTGGTATCTCGTGACATTCAATAAAGTAAAGTGGAGGAGTTGATGTCTGATTTGGTTATTCTTGTGTTGATTTTGTTTTTTGGGCCCAATCTGTTCGTAAAACAATATTTTTTGGTTAAATAAATCTAAACTGTGCTCATTTTATTCTTGGCTTGGTCACCTCACACTGAGAAAGGAAGTAGTTTTATCCTGTTTTACAGGTATAGGGAATCATAATATTGCACACGCCTGCACACTGCCTGCATACACTTTGTCCGCTCTTTTCCACACTCTCCATTGCTTAGGCTCAACAGTCCAGAGCAATGAAGAGTGTGGAAAAGAAGTGAAGAAGCGTGTGCAGGCCATCTGGAACGGGTAGAGAAAGGTATCAGGTGTGATACCGTGGTGAGACCGGCCATGCTGTTTGATCTAGAAACAGAGAAAAAGACAGGAAACAGAGATGGAGATAGAAGAGTTGAAGATGCTGAGGATCTCTCTGGGAGTTACCAGGATGGACAGGATCAAAGGAACAGCATATATTAGAGGTTTTGGAGATAAAGCCCCAGAGGCCAGACTGAGATGGTTTGGACATGTGCAGAGAAGAGAGAGTACATCGGAAGAAGGATGTTGGGCTTGGAACCACCAGGAAAGAGGACTAGAGGAAGACCAAAGTAGAGGTTCATAGACGCAGTGAAGGAAGACATGAAGACAGTTGGTGTGACTGAAGAGGATGCAGCAGATAGGGTTAGATAGAAGAAACTGACTTGCTGTGGCGAACCTTTAAATAGGAGAATAAGTCTTATGTTTATTGTCATTTTTAATAATATTTTATATTTCAAGCTGTTTTAAAATAAAACTCTTGTTTGCGACCGCAGCTTTTTTTTTTTTTTTTTTGCTTTGTGTAGTCATAAACGCATTGAAATGTAGAAAGAGATTTCGGGTTATTCATGGCTTCATTACCATTCCTGTCATGATGTCGGCTAATCCCTCAGACTGTTCGCTATCCTTAAACATTATCTGAACATTTGCCAGCCATTATTATTTCTACAAAGCACAGCCAATTGCTTAGCATTGCATGACTGGTTTCAACGTGCTGAAATGACTTTTGCAGTTTTCTTCACCTGTAGATTTTTTTTCTCATTTGCCATGGTGTGATTTGCTGTGTGATGGATTTTTGTCCCAATACCACATGTTCATAGTTCACCTTTGGCCCCCAAAGTAATACACTCATGCTTCAGTTACTGATGCTATGTGGGCTTTTTTTTTTCTTCTTACTCGGAGGGTTCCTGAGCACAGCAGGAATCTGCCGCCTCACATGCTGCTAGTGATATGATCTACGGCTAATAAATAATGAACAAGCAGCAAATAATGGAATACCAGTTGTGTAGGCCTTTAGAGCACACCGCAGATTGATGATCCGGTGCAATATGCATGCCACTACAAGCGAAAAGGTGCCTGCAAGTCAGGCATTCAATACTCAATATTTCAGTGCTCAACAGCAGAAGGGTGTGATTGCAGGATGTCGTATGCATTGCTCCCCAAGGTAGCTTGTTTAACTATGTATGAGAAGAGAAAAGCATAAAAACTGTAATGCCTTTAAGAATCTAATTCTGGTTTGATTATTATTACAGTTGGAATATCTCACTTCTCTAATTTAACCATCTTAAAGTTTTTATGAGACAAAAACTTTATTTCGACACTAAAAACATTGCTAAGATAGCAGATGTATTTTATAGGATCAATAAAAAACAATGTATGAAAAAACATACCCATGGAGATAATTATCAAGAGATCTCAATGTTGGCTCTTTTGTAACAGATATTTTTTGGGGGATAATTTTTTTTGTAAAATCACATTATGTTGGTTAATTATTAACAAAAGTGATTCTGTCTGGATACATTTTGATTTAAAAATTAAGAACAAACTAAAACATGGAAGATATCATTTTGAAATAGGACTTAATTTGTAAATTGGGGGGGTGGGGACGGTGCCTCAGTGATAAGAACGTTCGCCCGGAAGTTGGCATGAAGTTAGCGGATTAGCATCCTACTGAGTTCACGTCTAGGGTCCTTGGAGAAGACACCTAACCCCCCATTTCTCTCACCATTGGCGCCGTCATAGGTGGCAGCCTGCTGCGGTGTGACGTAGCACACTAATTTCCAGTGAGGTTTTAATAAAGTATATGAAATATATATAAATATATATATTTATTTATATATATATACACAAAGCAAAAAAATGACATACACACGCTATGTTTGTCACAGCATGTATGTCATACTGTTCCGTATGTGGTCGTCAGTGTTGCTATGTATGCCATACTGTGCCATGTGAGGATACCATATGGTATTTTTGTATAAATGTCCGTTTTACAGTATGGCTAGCGTACTGTGTGTGTTATAAAAATTGTTTTTGTTATTTTGAGTTGGTTACTGTGACTGATATTTGGAATTTTTTTTTTATTGGACTATATTTGGGAAAATTACTTTTGCTGCATTGCACCGCAGCAGGAAGCCACGACGGTGCCAATGCTGGGAGCAACTAAGGGGTTAGGTGTACGCTCCAGGGACACTTGGGTATGGGCCCAATGGGAACTGGCTTCTTGCAGCCCAAATATGGACATTCTACCACCTATTTTAACAGTACTTCACACAACTTTTCCAGAGATTCTTTGTGAACGCTTTGAGCAGCTCTTAACAAGTTACAAAGATACAAAACATATTTGGAGCGATTTCAAGAGACCTACATACTAACTACTAACTTTTCTAAATGTACCTGTTCTGGATTTCTCCTGCCTCAAGCCTGAAATGACATGGGATAGGCTCCGGTATCACTCATAATCCTTTTAGGGACAAGCGGTTCAGAACATGAATGAATGACAAACTTTTGCTTGTTTACGCGTGTATAGACAGATTACTGATAACGGAATTAACTTCTCAGTGTTTTTTTTTTCCTTATTTGCTGTGGCAGATTTTGATTTGCTGCCGTGCATAACCATTTTCTTATCTGTTTTCCAGGTTATAAAGTTGTCATTTGAGGAATTTGATCTGGAGAGAGGATATGACACATTGACTGTGGGAGACGGTGGGAAGATAGGAGATACCCGGAGAGTACTTTACGTGTAAGCACGATACCAGATAATATATTCTGTCTTTTATTGACATATAACAATATTATTTAATATGTTGCTTGTATATTTCTGCACAGGCTTACCGGCTCGAGTGTTCCAGATCTTATCGTGAGTTTGTCCAATCAGATGTGGCTTCACCTCCAGTCAGATGACACGATCGGCTCTGCTGGGTTCAAGGCAATATATGAAGGTATGACATAAACACATGCATAAATAGGTGTAAGAAAATTTTCATTAAATTATTGTACTCTCTTGCTGTTTTTGTTAAATATGACCTAAAGAATAAAGGTTTTTGTACAGCTTCTATCATTAAAAAATTCCAAGCATTTCTACCTCTTTGATGGTAGCAAGTTTTCCCAGATGTATCAATCCAACTGATATTTGAAGGTAACTGGAAGCATCGGTGCTTCAAAGTCAAGCAGTAAACAAACAGCATGTAGTCGCTGTTGGGATTTTGTTTATTTTAAGCGTTTGTTTGATTTGTTTGGAACATTTCATTTCATAAAATTAGAAAAGACATGTCCACCTGAGACACAGGTTTAAAACAAGTCTCTAATTCACAAAATTACGGCAAATTTGTTTTTCCTACTCGATAATTTGCTAAATTTCTGTGATGATTTCAGGAATATACGTTGTTACGTAGACCTCCTTACAAGTCAGTTTCCGTTTTGAGATGAGGATTCTAAAATTAGGAAACTTTTTTTTTTCCTCGATTACAGTTTAGTACCAGAAAAAACATGGCACTTTTTACTCTTGTGTGCAATCAGTTCCGATGTTAGACATTTTGGAAATAAAGACAGAGAGGTCAGACTGAGACTGAGACAAAGAGTATATCAGCAGAAGGATCCTGGGTTTGGAACCTCCAATTAGTTTCTGATGTAGGAAATCACATTTCAAAATGAAAACTCAAAGGTAGAAAGGTCCAAGGACCCACTTCCTGTTGATTAGTGTTTTTGTATTTTTTCATTTCTCTCTTTTATTTTTACCTGTTTTATTCAAACCAACTTCTGCTCAGAGATGTTAGTAGCTTTCCACAGATGACCTGCTCGCTCCGGGCCTTTCCACAGCACTCCTATTGGATTAAGGTCAAGACCATGACTCGGCCATTGCGAAATATCAACTTGAGTCCTCTTTCAATATTTTTTTGCTACAATGACTTTGGTGCTTCAGGTATTTCTCCTGCTGCATGACCCATTTTTCTCCTGAGATTTTATTTGCAGATATGTCTTGAAATTCTTTTTTTCATAGAAATTATTGTTGTGCACAATTAGCCCCATTAATTAACTAAGAAAATGTGCTGTTTTGGAGCCATCAGTGTTTGACTCTAAACAGAAAACAAATACATTTTTTTTCTCTCTCGTTGGGAGACACGTTGTAGAGAGCGGTGACTTCCTCTTGAAACTGAGCCATAAACAATTTACCAATGCTCCTCTGAAGTTTGTTTCCGGTGTGACCCTGCAGAATTTATTGCTCTTGGTGTGATCCTGTTGTTGATCAACCATTCTTGGAGTGGATAATGGTGGTCTTGAATTCTATCCATGAGTAGAAAATCTGTCTGACTCATACTGGAGCACATCTTCAGAAACGTGTTAGCCACATCTCATGCTTGTTGAGCACCACCAACTCTTTGAGCCACGATGTGCTTAGGAAACTTTTTAGAAACTGTTGTAAAGATAAAAAATATCAAATTTGCAGGTTACTTCCTTTGCTGTATCGATTAGCCTTTATGCTATTAAATACCAAACAAAATCAAGTCTATCGAGCCGATAAGCATCTGAATGAACCATTCTTCATAATTTTCTTAGGCCCTGTCCATACGTAGCCGGGTATTTTTGAAAACGCATATCTGCTGTCCTCCGTTTTAGAAAAACACTCCGCGTCCACACGGAGCCGTATAAATACACTTCTGAGTGTGATTATGAGCATGCCAGACCAGTAGTTGGCAGTATTGATGTAAACGTAAGTTCTGAGCTATCCAATCAGAGCACTCTCTCTCTCTCGTCATTTCCGCAAAACCTGAAACAGGAGTGGACAAAATGGCAAGAAAAGAGGGGCTGCAACTGGGTAAAAAGTAATGCCTGTTTCCGTGGATCCATGCTGCCCACTGTCTGCTTTTGTAAACAAGGACGCACACAAATGATGTATGTGCATTACTTGTCGCAGGTAACGCAATAAAAACGCAAATCTCCGTTTTCGCACCCCACACGCAAACGCAAAAACGAAGTTTTCCAAAATCTCCACTTTGGCCGGAGTTTTCAAAAACGCCCATTTTGAGTAAAAAAAAAAAAAACTCGGCAGGCCAAAACGGATAAAATTATATGCGTTTTCAAAAATACCGGCTACATTTGGACAGGGTATTAGACAAGCACCAATGAAAACATCCGTTAGATTTCACAACAAACACGTTTATCCACTCAATTTTTTTTTTTAAGAATCTGACACAAAAACTAATTCACTTTGGCACTTATAGTTTATGACACGACACTGATCTTTAAATCAAATCAAACTGAGTTTGCTTACTTAAGAAAAAATAAAATGCAATTTAATGAACGTCGTAACAGTCTCAGAGGGAAAACAACAATGACTAAGAAAACTGAGAAAGTCAAAGTGACTTTGTGAGATGAAGGTTCTGCTCCTTGTTTTGCTTAGTTAGTGTTTAGTTTGGTTGCTGATGGGGTTGCCCTGGGTCAAAAACAGTTCATGGGAACAGAGTACGAATGCTTGTGTAGTTTTTAATAAAAACCATATTGTTTCAGTTTCTTCAGAGCAGCACAATATTAAGCTGTTTCTAATTTAAAAGCTACAAGCTTTTTATTTTTTGGAAAAATGTTTTTTGCCCAAATGACTTTAAAATCAAAAGTCTGATTTTGTGCTTTTGATTTAATATTTGATTAATTCTATGGGTATTTTTGTTTAAAATCTGTTTACAACAATTGTAAAGTATTAATTGTGCAAAATGATAAAAATAAACAAACAAACTGTAAATCCCATTGAAATAAACAAACAAAAAAATCTTGATCAAGTTAGAAGAATAGAAACATTTTCCAAAATCTGCTTCTTGCAACACAGAAAATGTGAAATATGAAATATGAAACATTGAAGAGCAAATGAAAAGTTCCATCAAACATAAGCTAGCATTCATGTGGAGGAGATGGTGGCTCAGTGGTTAGAGCATTCGATTAGAGCGTTCGCCCGCGGACCGAAAGTCAACTGGAAGTTTGCATCCCCCCTGAGAGCACGTCTAGGGTCCTTGAACACCCCCCCGTTTCTCCCACCAGTGGTGCTGTTGTGACAGCCTACTGCGGTGTGGGAGTGCAGCACACAAATTTCCCCGGTGAGGGATGAGTAAAGTGAGTAAAAATTAAAAAAAAAAAAAAAAATACTCTATTTAATTATAATAACCCTACTTTTTTTTTTTTTCAACTTAATGCAATTTTAAAAGTGCACAACCTTATTCAATAGCAGCAGAAACTACTACCGCCCAGCACCCCTTCCGACTCTGCCAGAGCAAAGCCAATTGGGCAGCTATGAACAATCTGACAAACATTTTGCCGCTCAAAGTGCACACAAGGACATGCCATTTGTACCAGATGGAAAATTGCTGCTCTTTGCAATTAGCTAGTTGAAAGAATTAATATTGCAATATTGATTCAATATCGATATACCGCGTAGCCTCAATTTTTTTTCAAAGCATCGCCACATACGATGAAGAAATGATGAAACTGCAGAGCTCAATAAGCCTAAAAAAATGTTTTAGTTTGTTTATCCCACATAAAACAGAACATCTGCTTGTGGTTTGGTTTACGACTGTGTCCTTGCATGGATACATGCGATCCTGTCGGGTCGTATAATGTCACCATATTTGATCAGTGTTAGCTCCTGAATTCTCTCAGAGTTTCTGCCACAGAGGAAAAGCTGGCTTGTGCACTCAAATGCTTGACCAGTTTTTGAAAAAGAAAAACTTAAAATGAACTTAATCTCTCTTTTGATCCTCCACTTCCTCTGCTTGTCTTTTTGTGTTAGCATCTGCATCCTCGAGGAGGAATGACACATTGTTGACATCCCAAACACGTGCAAAACATTATGATAATTAAAACTGCAACTAAAATTTAAGCCGATGGCAACTTGCCGTCAGAAAATGGCACTGAAAAAGATTCTATTTACATGTTCCATATAAACTCAAGACCCTAAATTTGGGTCACATTTGTTTTACAGTAAATTTAAAAAAAATGCAACTTGACTGCAAGTTTTAATCGTGATGAACTAGTTGAATAAAAATGACTTTATGATATCAAATGTGTGCAAAAGTGTTGACTATTTAATGCAAAAGTATTCCTTCTGTGCAATAAAATATCACAAGGTACAAATTTTATGGTGTTCAAAATGTAGATTTAGTCAGACAAGAAGAATGATAAGAGGACGGAAGTATGAAAAGCATAAACAAAAGCAAAAAAAAATGAGTTAGAGAGGCAGTTACCACCATAATGACAGACACACCAGAGGCTCTGCATCTCTGATATCCATCCTGACACTCGTCATCTGTGTGACAGCTAGCTCTGGGCCACACATACACACAAACATCCCGATCCCTCCATGAGTATTCTATTCTTGTGGGTGATTGCAAAAGGAAAGAAAATGCATTTGCACACACAGACATAAGTCACCCCAAGATCTGTTTGCCCAAAGCAGATCCAGAGGCTCGGTGGAGCAGATGTTTGAGAGAATGAAGGATTTTAATATAAGAGTCAGAAAAAAGTAATGCATAAAATACACTCCCATTAGGAGGGAAAAACGGATTAAGAGCCAGTCACAAATGGAGGGAAAAGGATCACAGGCCCAGTCGTAAGAACAGCTGAAGAGACATGCACACCAATAAAACATAGCTGTGAATCAGACTTGCAAAATAAGCCCTCATGAGAAAAATATTAAATTAACATTAGAAATCTGAAAGTTAACATGAAAATTTCCACATTGGAAATATTGAAAGTCACATTTTCTATAATGTCAGTGCCATCAGTTTGGCTTTCTTTTTTTCTGCTCCTCGAGGGTAGGCATTGATTAGTGTGTGTTTGCATCTACCTACACACTTTCATTTATTGTTTTGCCTCTTAGAATTAAACTGAATTGCACAACAATTACGCTGATGACAATTAACTGTGAGGAGGAAACAATTTAGTGAATAGCTCACAGGTTGTACATCATTTCTTAACACTGCCAAGGGAAATCAAAGCAGACACCATTTTACCCTGTTTTCTCTGCTTTGTCCTGTTCAGATTTAAATGCAAGCTTGAAGGTTTTTAGAGTTATGCTCTTATGCTTCTTCATGTTTGTTTTTGGTGCTTATGTTGCTTTTTTATTTGAATTGGTCATTTGAAGTAATCAATTTTTCAAAAATGTGTTACATCCCTTAAAGTTAAGATACTCTGCAAAGTTTCTTCATGCATTATTGGTCAAAGATTGTGAACAACTTTTTTTTCGTGTTATCGACATTGACAAACATAAGGTTAAAAAACTAAGAATATTGGAACCCAAAATAAAAATACAAAATTGTGTTTTTTAAACCATCGCAACGGTCTTCTTCTTCTTTCACCATTTCCCTTCAGGGCTTACCACAGCAAGTCAGCTTCCTCCATCTAACCCTATCTGATGCATCCTCCTCGGTCACACCAACCATCTTCATGTCTTCCTTCACTGCGTCCATGAACCTCCTCTTTGGTCTTCCCCCAGTCCTCTTTTCTGTTGGTTCCAAACCCAGCATCCTTCTTCTGATGTACTCTCTCTCTCTCCTCTGTACATGTCCAAACCATCTCAGTCTGGCCTCTCGGACTTTATCCCCAAAACCTCTAACATGTGCTGTTCCCCTGATGTACTCATTTCTAATCCTGTCCATCCTGGTCACTCCCACAGAGATCCTCAGCATCTTCATCTCTGCTACCTCCATCCCTGTTTCCTGTCTTTTCTTCAGTGCCACTTTTCTAGTCCAATCAGCATGGCCGGTCTCACCACAGTTTTCTACACTTTTCCTTTCATTTTAGCTGAAACTCTTCTGTCACACATCACACCTGATACTTTTCTCCACCCATTCCAGCCTGCCTGCACATGCTTCTTCACCTCTTTTCCACACTCGCCATTGCTCTGGACTGTTGATCCTAAGTACTTAAAATTTTCCACCTTTTTTATCTCTTCTCCCTGTAACCTCACTTTTCCAAATAACTAGAACTGTCAAACTGTAAAAGTATTAAAAAGTATTTGTTACTATCGGCATCTGATTCCATTGTTGATAAATTTGTTGTTCGCTGTTGCAAATGGTTCTCATAAAAAGTGTAACAAAAAATAAAAAAAAATCAAAAGTCACAAACTTTAGGGAGTAATGAATTATGACGTTCTTTATTATACTGTAAATGCTGTAAAAGCGCAGTGTGACCATCATAACAGAAAGCAAATTAAAAGACAGCTGACATCAAAGCAAATGTCCTTCATAAGCTTAGTAACAATTACAAAAAGATTTAAAAAAAAAAAAAAAAAAAAAGAGAAGTTTGATTTTATATTCCGTGTTTACATGTTGATGCATGCTTCCATAAATGGTTTGCAAAAAACTAATTGGCTCGTTCAAGGTTTTGCCTTTTTGAAGTAGCAAAAAAAAGAAAAAAATCAATTTATACTTAAAAAAAAAATGTGAATGTAACTATGAACGAAATAGGTTTGATTTAATTAAGAAAAAGAACATTTAAAAAGCAAAAAAAGTGCCATAATTATTTATTCTTCTCTTATTTTAATCAAGATTTAAATTAGTTTGTACAAAACACAGGCCATATGTCAGGAAGTTTTAATTGGAGAAAGAACTTTCCTCAGTTATTCAAATAATAATGATTTAATTTGGTGTAGGTCACTACATGAATAAACAAAGGTAACTTTTAATTTAGTAGTTAAGTATCAAATTAATCCCACACTCCACAGACAAATCTTTTTCAATGTCATAGTGTCACAAACTAATATGAGTTACCTCATCAACTGAGACACATAATTGTTCTTGCTGTGTTTTCCAGAGATCGACCGTGGAAGTTGTGGTGATCCTGGGGTGCCAGCATTTGGTCGCCGTAGTGGCAATCGCTTCCAGCATGGCGACGTGTTGACCTTCTTTTGTCAGTCGGCGTTTGAACTTGTCGGAGAGAAAACTATCACATGCCAGCACAATAACCAGTGGTCTGGAAATAAGCCCAGTTGTGTTTGTAAGTGTATTTTTTAAATTACGCCAAAGAATACCTTTGTGTATTTCCTTTGTTTTTTTTTCCACGCCTTCCTTTTTTCTTATTTCTTGCAAACAATCCAATGGGGTTTAACTCGCTCTGCATTATAATCCGGTTATCTTTCTGTTTATTCCTTCTTTACAGTCTCCTGTTTCTTCAACTTTACCGCTCCATCAGGGACTGTATTGTCTCCAAACTATCCAGAGGAATATGGCAACAACCTTAACTGTGTGTGGTTGATAATCTCTGAACCAGGAAGCCGTATTCATCTTCTCTTCTCTGACTTTGACCTGGAGCCACAGTTTGACTGGCTGGTGGTGAAAGACGAAGGTAAACTTAATGTCTCACTATCTATGTAATTGCTTTCTCATCAATTCAAGCTCTCATATTTTACACAAATACTGTGTCTTGATCATATTGTTCAGGAGGAAAGCCTTTAATTCTCTCAAAAGCCGACAGTGCGCCTTAAAATCCGATGCGCCATTTACTATATGTACCAATAGTGGTTCATTGTGACTACCGATGTTCTAATTTTAACAGTCACCAGATTTTCTTCCTTACTTACTCAAAGGTAATGACCTACCTTTGACACATAATCGCATTAAATTTAAACTCCTAAACTACCAAAATGAGT
Organism: Neostethus bicornis; assembly: GCA_902685375.1. Lineage (NCBI taxonomy): Eukaryota > Metazoa > Chordata > Actinopteri > Atheriniformes > Phallostethidae > Neostethus > Neostethus bicornis. The sequence goes on from LR738543.1 coordinate 28,961,191, forward strand.
AAAAAACAAAGAGCCATAGAAAGCTTCTTTACTAAGAAGTGTTACAGAGTTACGAAGCAGACTGGACTTTAGAAACACTCTTCAGATTTCAGGTCAAGATGGGGCTGTCTGGTTCCAGCAAAACAAACTCAGAAGTCTGATTGATATAGTCTTACTGTGAAATACCTAACTGGTAATTTTATTCACTTTGTTTTTGTGATGTCTTTTATTTTGAAGGTATGTTTACCGTTACCATAGCAACCAATTCAATTCAATTTTATTTGTATAGCCCAGAATCACAGAATGTCCGTCTCAATGGGCTTCACAAGAAAAAGAGGAATATATTAACACAAATACACAGCAAGAAAAATAACTAACAAATGCTGACTAAACAAGACTAGCACATTTATGCACTTAGACTCTCCTTCTCGGTGAGGAAAAACTCCTAAAAAACCCATCAGTGGGGAAAAAATAAGAAATCTCATGGGGATCCACGTGAAAGAGAGATCTCTCCCCCAGGACGAGCAAACAATGTGTCACAGATTATTGTTTAAATATTAGCTTAATCTAATCTACAGCTAAATATCTAAAGAAGTCAATAAATGTTCTTCATCCTGATGGAAACACGGGGGACTCCTCAGCCCGGAGATGACCAGAACCCGGATGAGTAGATGTTCTTCATGCTGATGGAAACACGGGGGACTCCTCAGCCCGGTGATGTCCAGTATGAGGAAGAGTAGATGTTCTTCATCCTGATGGAGACACGGGAGACTCCTCAGCCCAGCGATGCCCAGGGCGGGGATGAGTAGATGGATTTCATCCTGATGGAGCGGGGATGAAGAAGCGCGGAGGTCTCCTCGGTGTGGCCATGCCCAGGACAGGAACGCAGAGTCCTGAATGGGGTTCTCTCCCAGAGAGGAGGGAGAGAGGTGGACAACATGTGAATTGTATTGTACCAACTAGCAGTGTAAATCTAAATAAACAGACAATTGAGAACAATGAATGAGATAGAAAGCCAGGGGTTTAGGGTAGAGGGTTAGAGTAGGGGGTACGGGGAAAGAGCCAAGGCAGTCTGGCAGAGAATAGTTGATAGTAGATAGTAGAACCAGAATGCATTACTGTAGCAACCCGAGTGCGTTTGGGCAGAGAGAATGTTAGCATGTTTTAAAGACACTGCTAATAATTTTTTTCACGAAGACAAAGTGGATTTAAGTTTAATATTATTGATTAAGAAAAGCCAGTTTTTCAGGTTGGTCTTATTTAGTTTTTTCTGCTATACCTTTAGACTAGTTAGTTAAAATTTTGTAAGACACTGAACCGGTATGTGGTGCAGAAAAGGTTGAAGACCCCTGATCTAGTGGGTGCATGACGCAGACCAAGACACCACAGTACGGTAGTTTCTTTCTATGTGCCTTATAATGCGGTGCACATTATATGTGAAAAAAAAGTTTTAAAATGGACCATTCATTGAAGGTGCATCTTATTATACAGTACGCCTTACAGTGCAGAAAATACGGTATATGCTACATAAACCATAAATATTGGTCTGAGTTAGACAAAAAAAAAGGTGGTATTTCATGTTGTTGCACTACGTGAATCAATTTCAACCTCAAACAAAACAAGACAAATTGATTGCTGTTTCACATTTCATCTTAATTGATTTGAAAACAGAAGCCAAGCCCTTGTCCGACTGACTTGATTAAGTTGTGTTTAATTGACTTCCATGACAATGCATTTGTGTCTCTAAATGCGTTTCTGCTCTGTTGTCTGAAAGTGGTTTGAAAATTACAGAACAATTACAAGAAGCTTTGATTTGAACGCTCAAACTAAAATGAGTTAGAAGCTGGTAATAACTTAATGATGGACTGTGAGGACTTGGAAATTTTAGACAGTGTTTTTTATAACAACCTTCGAAATTTACCACAGCTTTAAACAGTGTATGTGTATATATACTGTATGCATGATGGCTCTAAAACTAGTTGCAGATCATGCATTGTTGCTAAATCTCTGTTTTTGCTTGAAACTAAAAATCTGATACCTTAAAAACTCCTACATCACTGTAACTTTGTGAAATGTTGTGTATAGTGAGATAAGTTTTTTCGGCAGGTCATTTGCATAACTCACAGCACAGCAGAACGATTTCTGTAACGTTTGATCTGAAGCTTTACAAGAAAGTATCAGATCATAAAATACTTCTCTCTTTGTCTTGATGGCGACGGATCTCATCACTTTTAAAGCTTAAGTCAAATTGATTTTCGTACCACTTCTGGTCTCCTGACAATCTGTGCAATAAGAAACGGGTGAAAGGGCATCTTGGTTTCTGGAGAAGAAAGAGATGAGCACTCTACATTTCAGTCACTTTGCTGCCTAATTAAGCGAAAGTGCTTTTGATCCAAAACATCTCAGATTAATCTTATTTTTAAAGGATCAAGATACCAGCTCATTTAGAAGATGAAAACCTACTGTTGTGTCATTTTAAAAATTATTTTCCATTACTTCATGTTATGATAAGAGAAAATCCTTTCTTCAGTTGTTTTTGTGAAACTTTTTGATGATTTTAGTATGATTTGATCTCGTAGAATGAAAAAACAATTAAATAAATCTAAAGCTGATTAAATAAAGATGTTGTTCTGATTGGATTAAAAAAGGAATTGAACTACATTTAAAAAATCTCCACAAAACACAAAGATTATTTGCCAATAAAGAATTTAAAAAGGAATTTTTAATTATTGTTTTTCTAAAATGAGCTCTAAAGAAATACAAAAGTCATTTTGGTAATCATCAATGCTCATAATGTTTTAAATGATTATTTTTCTTTTCAAAAAATTATCATTTTTTAAATATAATGTTTATTGTTTATCTCAACGTCTCAATTTTGTACTATTTTAGAACTGTACACAATTATCTGTACAAAGTTTGCTGAAAGTTCGGACGTATCAGGAGTGAGTTTATTTTAAGTTATCAATTGTAGAATGGGCTGCACAATGGCCTCACAGCAAGACGGTCGAGGTTCGAGTCCTGGAGTGGGCATTTCAAACACTGACCTTTCTATGTGCAGTTTGCATGTTCTCCCTGTGTATGTGTGGGTAATTCGATTTGTTCCCACCCTCCAAAATCATGCTTGTTAGGTTGATTGGCTGCTGTGAAATTCCCCTAGGAATGAGTGTGTGTAGATGTTTGTGTGTGTGTGTGTGGCCCTGCAACAGACTGGTGACCTGTTCGGGGTGTAACCTGCCTCTCGCCTGAAATCAGCCGGGATAGGCTCCAGCACCCCCATGACTTAATTGGAGAGACATGGTTCAGATAATTAAACAATAATCCACAAATGTGAAAAGTTAGTTCTTAGTTTGCTGCTTGAAGAATTGGATTAAATCATATTTATTTACTTGTGGCCTTTTATTCAGACATTTATCTTATAAATATGTACTCCGTTAGATTATCAATATGATTAAGGAGGAGCTTCTGAGGACAAGGATGTACGTGTTCAGTTTAGTTTAGTTTAGTTATTTCTATTGTTAATTAAGAAAGTTTTTATGATCGCTTAAAAAGTCTGTGTATTGAGCCAACTTTGTTGTATTTCATGGTTTTTAAAGAAAATTTAATTAAAATAATCATAAAAAACATTATTTGAGTCGTATAGATCATAGTGACCATGACAAAGAAGAGAAGAAAAAGACTTAAAGTTCTCATTTACTTTGTTTTCTCTCCTTTTTAAATTATTTATATGTGTTTTAGGAATTTGATTGATTAAAAACTTGTTGAAAAATTTTGAATAATTTGATTAAGTGGTAATGTCGTTTGTTTATTTCAGCGTCAACATTAACCAAAAAAAAAAGAAACAACTTAATTTTCAGAATATTTCATTTAGAAATATTAATTTGTTAGCATGAGTAATTATAATTATTTTTATTAAAATCAATCATTTATAATCTAAAAGTGTAAATAGAAAACACATTTTTTTAATTGGTAACAGTAATTGCTTATTAGCAGGAATTTGCATACCGAACAAGAACCACAAAATAATTTAAAATATTATTAAAACAATAAATTAGAAAAGGCAAAAGGTAATCTTAGTATGTTGGTTTTTGATTTAAAAAAATTTGTTAATTTTTGGTATTTTTTTTAATTACAGTAGTTCTACCGTTTCCAAGAATGTGTTTGTGTAAATACATTTTTGTGTCACTCGTCTCTAAACTTTGCTTTGGTCTTTGAAACCATATTTAAAGATGGCCTCTCCTTCCATGCTCCTCTTCAGAGGTTTCCTCCCATCCCTAAAGAAATTGTTGCTCATAGTCAGCTCATCGGGGAACAACCTGAAGAGCAGAATGTATTCTTCCAAATAAAAGTGTATTACAATTTTTTGCAGTAAATGGTCCGACGCTGTGACACAAATCTGCCAGGCAGAACTGAGGTGATACATGGTTACAGCTGTGCAGCCCAGTAGGGAGTTTCAGGGCCATTCGTAGCACACAGTGAGTCTTTTAATGGCAATAGAGTGATGCCTTAAAGTCATTGCAATCATGTTCCCCTGAGGGGATGATGGTGTACTTCAAACAATATAACGCCTCCTCCTGCGGTGCCAAAGATGTCCTGCGACGTATGGTTCAGGACACATTCAGGTGGAATGACATTAATAACCACAGAAACACAATCATCTGATATTACTTTCTCTGGACTTCACCCAAATGCATAGTTTGGAGAAAAGAGTAATGGTATCATTCTGAGAAGTGAAAAATACTTCACATCACTGGTGCATGATTTAAATGTAATACTAGTGTTTCCAGGAACAAACACCAGAGAGTTCACACAGAGAAACAAACAACCAGTTACAATCCTGAAAGGAAATGAGAAGTGCTGATTAAACTGATGCATATTTTTAGATTTTGGAGAACACACAAAATAATACCTGCAGTGCAGACCAAGTTTGCCCAATAAACCAAATAAACCCCAATAAACCCAATAAACTAAGTTTACCATTGGTGACAAGGACACTAATGGCTCCCTATTGAAGCTTCACCACCAAATTACTAGTTTAGGTCAATCAATTGATTACATTTGCAAATATATAAAACTAACTTATCATTTATGCTGAGATTCTTTATAATACAATATTTAGTACCAAACATCTTAGTACCATTTGTCTACACTTTGAAATTGAATTGAATATATTATTGGTCCCCGAAGGAAAATTTGAGTGCTGCAGTGCAAACACCAGGTGTTTAACACCTCGATGCTCCCTCGCTCCTATCCACCGGTGTCCCAATCCGGTCGCACTGTGTCCAACCTTACAACCCAAAACCTGGAGTCCGGAATGGGTCAGAAAGCCTGGTCGCAATGAAGAACATCAAACTGGCATCTCTGTATTTCATTGGGTGCAAGTGTGCACCTCCAGTTCCCCAAGCGAGCAACCGAACGTTTCCATGGACACCGCAGAAACACAGGACCTGAAGTACCTCCTTTGACGGTCTCCTTCCCCGCACCTCCTCCAGATTGACGACTCCTCCTCATCTCCCCTGGGACGTGGGGATGTTAAATGATGTTAAACTGCATCTGATTTTAATTTGATATTCTTTTCTTTCATTTCTTTCTCCAGGTTTGTCTGAACCAACAACATTTGGAACATTCTCTGGAAAAGATGTCCCCTCCCAGATTGCTTCTAACGGACACATCATGAGACTGGAATTTCAATCTGATCACTCGAACACCGGGAAAGGCTTCAATATAAGCTACACCAGTAAGTACTGACAATGAACACAGAAGTGCTAATGATTGTTTTTGGTCTAGTACTCAGGAGAGCACCCGGAGATGTTACTTAACCCTAATGTTAGCAGAGTTTTAACCTGCCTCACATGATGGCTAAATAAGGAATACAGGGTTTTAAAGTTAAAGAAAAAGTGTTTATTCAGATGTTTAATTCATCACAATTTCAGTACCCCATGCCACACAGTAGGTTATCCTCATAGTTACGTTTCAAATTAAATTTAAACTCTATTCCCTCTTTAAAACCGTCCCATCAATTACCAAAAATGCTGCTAGAGGCAAATAAACAGCATGATTACAGGTTTTTATTTCTATACAAGCTTCTACAAAGCAGGGCAATTTTATTCAGCGAGAAATTTAGTGAATTCAAACATTTCAGTTGCTCAGAAACACAAGTTTGTCTACTAAATCATGGGGGAGGTGTTGGCTTAGTGGCAGAGTGTGTGTCCTTGGACCAAGAGAAGCTGGTTCGAATCCCGCTGAGCCCCCAAGTGTCCCTGGAAGAGACATCTATACCCCTAGTTACTCCCACCATAGGCACCATCGTTGCTGCCTGCTGTGGTGTAACGCAGCATAGTAATTTTCCCATGAGGGTTCAATATAATACTGTTAAAATAAAAAGAAAAAATAATAAATATGCGGTAAAAATGGGATAAAGTTCTGTTTGATCGGTGTGTGCAACTTTTTGCAACATCGTACGTCATAGTTAGTTTTTTGTTTAAACACCACTTTTACTGTTTTGGGGCCACGCAGAGGTGCAGTGGTTAGCACAGTGGCCTCACAGCAAGAAGGTCTCGGTTTGAATCCCGGGTGGGACGAGGCTTGAATCACTGGCCTTTCTGTGTGGAGTTTACATGTTCTCCCTGTGTATGCAAGGGTTTCCTCCGGGTACTCTAGTTTCCTCTCACCCTCCAAAAACATGCATGTTAGATTGATTGGCCACTATGAATTAGAATACGTGTGTATATTTGTGTGTGGTCCCGCAACAAACAGGCGACCTGTTCAGGGTGTACCAAGCCAGTCACCTGAAATCAACCAGGGACCACCCACGACCTTTTTAGGGATAAGCAGTTTATAAGACAATATTTTTTTCTGTGTTTTGTGATAAAACAGTTTTTAGAGGTTAAAAATTAAAGTTTTTTTTTTTTTTGGTATTTTTTCTTTCTTTTGCTAATGTACCATCTCAAGGATCATTTTGACCCTCCTGACTTGCCACATTAATATGTAAAAGTGCTTTAATATGTTCACGTTTCAGTGCACCGTGCATTCACACAAGGGATATGCAAATGAGCACCTTTGTGTAAATATACATGTATTTATGTCACACATGTTACTTTTCTGTTTGGTCTCTTTTAGAGTCTCATTGCATGATGTTGAGTCAGTTTCAATGCCGTTACAATCCAATACTGTTTCACCTCCAGCTTTTGTCCAATTTCTAAAATAGATTTCTTTTTTTTTTGTCTCCTGCTGCTGAATCATGCTTCAACCAGTACACGGGACAATGTGGCTGCTTTGGTCGATATCCAGTATTTACTGTTCCAATTTCAAACTTCTAGGGCAGAAAAAACTAGGGCATAGCATTGTCATGGGATGCTTTGAAATAAGAAAATGATATTTTCCAACGTTGGTTTAAATAGCAAGTCTCACCTTTACTTATGAACTTCAGTTCAAAGCAGGGAACGCATGGTGATGTTCTGGGGATTTAATGTAGAAGCCTGTCCAGATGTACCGTACTTACTGTCTCCATTAAACATGGGGTGTTTACATGAAGCAGGATGAATGAAAAGTCAAAGCGACACCTCTGTTTCATCATTGCAGCAGAAAATGTTCCAATTTAGGTCTAAGAGAATGTCTCATTTTCAAACAGAAAATTCAAACATACATTTGCCAAATGAATAATTTTAATTTATATTTTTAAATGATTCTTTATGGATATTCTTACATTTTTTTCCTCAGATATTAAACATGCTTCACTGAGATAACCAAGCAGATACAATAGTATTAAATTAACGGTCTCTTTTATTTGGTTCAATTCAATGAAATGATGATTAATTAGAGCAACGGTCAGCGAGGTTCATTACACATAGTTCAGTAAAGCAAATTAATCATCTAAAATGTATTGTTGCATGTTGTCAGACGGATTCTAATATTCTCATGAGGTTTTATTTTTAGGAATCTCATTTAGAGAAGTCTTACTGTGTTTATAATCCCTGTTACGACACCGATCAGCTACATTGCAGCATAGAAAGTGAACCTCTGGGCTGAAAGCTCCCCCACATCCCTCCTCATCAAAATCAATAAGCAATTTACACTTAAACTTGGAAAACTTAAATGATCAGAACATTTATCCATCTTCAATATTTCTGCCACATGCCTCTCTCGCTCGTTCTGTTTAACAGCTGTCATTTTGCCTTTTTTTTTTATTATTGGTGATTTATTAGAGGCTTCATTAGGAGATGCAGCTAGTTTGACTCTTTTTTTTTTAGGTGATATACTTTGTGTTGAATTGCTTTTCTTGAATGCACCTCATGCCTCGGGGGTTTAATTGAACGGTCTGTAAATCTATAAAAAGAAAATGATTTTCTTTCCTGCTTTATGAAACTCTGGTCACATTTTAACTACAACTTGCAAAAACGGACAGTAACAAATTATCTATGCACTTTACAACAATGGCTTAAACGAACGTCGGTTTCACCCAGCAAAAAAAAATTGGGTAAAAAGGATTTTGCAAATTATTATAACTGGAAGTAATAGTTAGATGACCAATTACAAACATTAGCTTGATTAGTTCTGCTTGACTGAATATTTCTTGGCTTACTCAAGTCAAGCTTTGCAGATCATCCCCGCCTTTCCTGTTGTTAGTCTGAAGCAGACTTCTGCAGCGTGCGTATTTACCTGCACTAAGCTGAACTAGTTCTACATGATTGAACCGCATTCATTTACTGTGATTACCATTCGGCTACGCACCATTTCACACACTGCCTCCTGAATGACCTTGTGTCCAGATCTTCCTTTTGAGGTGACATTTGACAAATGAAACCAATCAACGTTCATTTTGTGTCTGCATTTATTTGGTATAAAAACTCCAACCAAAAATGCGAACAAATAAGAAGAGTCCATAGTGTAATATGTTTTAAAAATTGCAGAAAATATCTCTAATTGACTTGATTAGTCATTTATTTTATTACTGGTAGTTAAACACCGCTAAAAAATCCATGCACTGGAGTGGAATAGTTTGTAAATCAATATCTATTTTGCTCTTCGGCGTAACCGTTTAATTGTAGATCATTTGGTTGTCTAATCTAATAAATTTAACACAGTTAGGTTAGAATTCAAAGCCTTTATTTTTATGTTGAGATATAAGTTTGAATTTTAAATTCTTATGCAAAATCGAAAATGTCCTGCTTTGTTTTTAAAACTTTTTTCAATTTTATTTAATTTTTTTTAAATAATTTGCTTCTAACACTTTTTAATATTAATAATAAATTCTATTTCATTTTTTAAGTTAATAATAATAATACTTCTGTATTAATGCCTTTTACTGCATTGCATTGTAGCAGGCAGCCATGATGGCACCAATGGTGGGAGTAACTGGGTGTTAGGTGTCTTTTCCCGGGACAACCAGGCATGAGCTCATCAGGAATCGAACCAGCAACTCTTTGACTCAAAGACGTCAACTCTAACTCTGAGCTATGCCTTGTAAAGCTCTACATAAACTCAGTACTTAAAAACGCTTTTTCTTTTTTTCGTCTCGTTAAGATAGAACAGCAATCAGCTGCTGTGTTCCTTATGAGTCTTCGAACAAACCAGATTCCTGTCGGCATTTGAGCAATAATAGATAGTTAGATAGATAGATTTAAACTTTATTAATATTTCACAGGAGAAGTTCTGGTGTCCAGCAACAACAGGAATCACTCAAGCTGTACATACAAAATAAATAAAAACAACATACATACATAATAAAATAGGACTCAGTACCTGCCAGAAACATCTGATCTATTCAATTGCCTGAGGGCTGAAGGGATGAACAACCTCCTAAAGCGCTCAGTCCTGCAGCGCAGTGAGGGGAACCTGTAACTTCGAGTTGTCTTATGGGTTGTGATAACATCGTGTAGAGGATGACGGGGGTTATTCAGGATACCCTGCTTTAAAGCCCTCATCCTCCCCTCCAAAACACCTCCTACAGAGTCATAACAATATCATTGTCTAGTATCGAACCAGGTTTGGAAAAGGACATCATTTTTATAAAACCTTGATAGCTCAGTGGTAGCACGTTTGCTCTTGGACTGGAAGTTCTCTGGAAGTTCGTGGGATCAAATCCCACTGAGCTTGTGTCTAGATGTCCTTGACGAAGACACCTAACCTCTCATTTTTCCCACCATTGGCGCTGTCGTGGCAGCCTGCTGTGGTGAAATGAAGCACACAAATTTCCGCATTAAGGGATGAATAAAGTATATTTCTTTCTTTCTGATGATGACACTCAGATGAGTTGTAAAAAGTTAAAAGAAATGTTAGATAATTTCTCTTTAAAGTGTTTATACATTTTAGGAAATACAGAAACTTGTGTGATTTGCTTTTTTTTAACAAATAAAAGACATTGCATGAGATTATTAGGTTAGTTCTAAAAAAAAAAAATTAAAAAGTTGAATGGAATTCCTTTTCACTGGAGACGACGAGGGTCATACGTTTGACATAAAGTTCGAATTCTTTGCATTAAGTGAACTTTCAAATTTGTCTGTCTCCATTTGAAATTCTCTCTATTATTCAATCTATTGAATTTATTGATTTAATAGGTCATCACTCAGCTGTGTATGATTTCCCGTGCTTCAAGTGGATGCTGATTTCTTTCTGTTGTTTGTTTTCTTATGGTTGATTTAATATCTGAGCCATGTATACGTGCTGTCTTATCATTCATCATCAGTATGTAAAAATGCGTGTGTTATTTCATTTTCATTCTCGCCATTTCCTGCTTCTCCTCGTTTCCCCACCATTGTCTGTCTATTTTTCTATCTGCTCTCATTTCCTCTCCATCAGTAGCTAATCAACCTGAGACATGTCCAATCACTGAGTTTGTGCTCTTGGTGGGATCAGGTTAATCTCCGGAATGGGGATAATACTGGCCAGACACGACAGAGTTGAATTCTTATAAGGATGATTTCATTCCCATATTTTCATATCAGCTAAGATGTCATGGCCTGTTATAAATAGAGCAATCCTGTTACGTTATTCATCACACAATGTCGGGAGGCTCACAAAATTATGAAATGTTTTAAAATGTTTGCATATTTTTATACTAATCAAGTAGGGAATGCATTATGCTCTGTCCATTAATAGGATTTTTATTATCCTCTCCTTAATTCGTAATGATATAAACTGGTCACTCTCCAACTTAAAGTGTCATTTTCAAGTTACTGTATGTATTGATCAACATTACAGTTGTTGGTTATAAGTATATCTGGTCACTTAAAACAGATTATTTTCAGAATAATTGTAAAGTACTAGAAATGGTGAGTGGGGGAGACAGTGGCTCAGTGGTTAGAGCGTTAGAGCGTTCGCCCACGAATCTGAAGTCAACCGAAAGTTCGCGGGTTTGCGTCCCACTGAGTGCACGTCTAAAGTCCTTGGTGAAGACAACTAAACCCCCCATTTCTCCCACCATTGGCGCCGTCGTGGCAGCCTGGTGCAGTGTAGGAGTGCAGCACACAAATTTCCCCGGTGAGGGATGAATAGAGTGAGTAAAAAATTAAAAGTTACCCTCAAAGTCCAAACACATTTCAAATATCGTCACACAGAAAACTCAAGCATCTGAAGCGTTCAAATTTAATGTCAAGTCAATTGTTTTTCCGAGTCTTTCAGTTTCACGACTCTATTTTGCCTCCAGTGCTGCTCATTTTAGATGTACTGCAATATGTCACCTCAACACAGGACACCGCATTACGCGTTTATTGCATTAAAATGCAAAAGTTAAAAAATTGATTTTTTTTTTTCACTGAAACAATTGCTGGCATCCAGAAACAGATTTTTTTGCAGGGATGTTTTTAAAACATTTCTGGTTACATGTATACGACCTACCATTTGGCACGATGCCCATTGAAGCATATGAGTTGACTTTGTGACAAATATGGACCCCTACCACATATGCGATTCTACATGTAGAACAATGGATTGCTTGCATTTCTTTTGCATTTCTTCTGCATTCCATTTAACTGGCAGATGCACGACAACCATGTTTTTGATGCACTGTAAGGTTGAGTTTGCCAGATTTGCTATGTATGCTTAGGTGCGTTTGACGCAACAAAAAATAAAATCTTACCGCATGGCATGATTCAACCTGCTGTAGTGCTAGACCAGGGGTGGCCAACTAGCCAGAGACTAAGAGCCACTGTTTTTCTATGTTACTGCAAAGAGTCACATCATACACATAGGCTCACATGAACATCATCTTATTCCTTAATCATGTATTTGCGCATCCGCACGCACACACAGACCTCTGCTCAGCCAAATTTAATGAAAATAATCACACCAACATAATAATATCAGTTTTTTTCAACAGTTGACGTTGTGTGCACTGTCTTACACAGACATGCAAGCATTACGATCTCCGAGTGTTTCGTAAATTTTTGTAAAAACTGCAACTGCTTTTCAGCCTGACTTTTCAAGACAACCAACTTGTGCTTTGAGAAATTCCTGTTCGATGTTAGAATGAAATGAGCGAAAGTTTTGAAGCTTTGAAATGCGCTAATGCTGCGTAACATAAAAGGCAGATTGACTTTCAATGTGTTACAAAAATCCACAACCTTGCTCTGAGGCCACTGTGCTACCCACCGAGCCACTGTGCCGCCCCCATGAAAATACTTATGTTCATTTTTTTTTTTTGACCCATCACTTTTAACATGGCAGTGTTTGCATACGATTAACTGTCTGTTTTTCCCCTTCAGTGTTTGTAGAGTTGTGAGGGCCAAAATTCTTTCTCACATCTGATTTAAATTCTGCTCAGACACCCTTCTTTTAAATCCACATTTAATTCACAGCTATTCACAATCTTTGTTCACTGATTAGTTAGTGTGGGTACGGCGAGCACAACGTGCATTCGTATTTGCTGAGCAATCAGTTAACTTAAAAGTGCAGTGGTTCGTAAAGTAGTTAGATCCTGACTGATGTTTTAACCAGAATTTCTTTTGTTTGTTTGCTTTGCAGCTTTTGGACAAAATGAATGTCACGATCCGGGCGTCCCTATAAATGGTCAAAGATATGGTGACCAGTTTCAGCTTGGCAGCTCTGTAGCTTTTCGTTGTGATCAAGGATTTATAAGAACACAGGTAATAACAATTCCTATTAACCCACACAATGATATTTTTCATAACTAGAATGTTTTTTATCAAGGTTTTTTATGATTATTTGTTGTGTTGCCAGGGATCAGATCAAGTCACCTGCATCATTCAGGAGGGAAATGTTGTTTGGTCTGCAGCTGTACCCCGCTGTGAAGGTGAACACAAACACACACGTGCTCCTAAATGCTTCCATAAACAATGCAGGACGATTCGGAAATATTTCAGATTGCACAATGATGAAGTATTTTGTCATTTTGTGCTCACTGAAATGCATTTACAGAGCTCAACAATTGTGCAAATTTGTTTTCTGATTGCCTCAGTTTCTCCCCGTTCTCATTCAAGCTGTTTGCTCACATCATCCCACTCAATATTAATCTTAAATGAGATTGGCACAAATTACACTGAAACACATTCGAGGACGCACATTCATTATTTCCTGAATCTAAAATACAGTGAGCTATCTGTGTGCAGATGAGCAAAAAATGTGAAAATAATCATGAAGGGACAGTGAATGTCAACTGTAAAAGTTGAGCTAACTGATTTAATTAATGTGATGGCCTTTATAAAGAAAAAGAAATTTATTCAGAAAGAAGAAAAATGATAATGTTTGAATTGGATGATTTTCTTCTGGATAGTTTGTAGCTGCGGCTACTTAAGAATGCAGGAGGTGTTGGAAAAGTCACAGATTTGCTCAAAAGCTGGACTCAGGAGAGCAATCAGAAAGGACAAAGGCACTTCAGAAGAGTGGGACGGTAAAAGCTGTTAGAGATAAGGATTAGCAAATTATATATTGTGGAAAGAGCAATGCATGATATACATATTCTGATCTTTTGGTCTGATTTTTCTTGAAAGGTTAGCTAATCTGCACATGTTCAGATTAGACCAGAACAAATGAAGAAAGAAATACAAACTAATATTACATGTGTTCAATTATACACTAAAAAACAGCAGATAATTGCTGTGTAATTAATTATTTTTTTATATTAAATTCTGGTTGTTCATCGCAAATTTTAATTACTTAATTTTAATTTTTTTTCCCCCTTTTTTTTGCCTTACACTGAATATCTGAATATACTGGGATTCCCTCATTAATCAATATGTGATAATTATTTATATACTTTGTAATTCATCCGCACTCAAATTGGAATCAGCACAGATTTGTAATCTTTGGCCCAAAATTGGCACGGCATAATTTCCAATAATAAATTATTTTGCATCAAATGAATAAAATCAGGAAGGATTAGACGAAAGAGGAAACAAAAAAATTGAGCATTTGTAGGATCTGTAAACTTAACGAAACATGAGATTTGTGTTCATGCTTTGACACGGCTACAAACCCAAAATGATTAATTTCAGTTTTAGCTACAGTTGTTTATTTGAATGTGTGTTTTTGCTTTTCTGTGCAGCTCCCTGCGGAGGACATCTCACAGCTTCTACAGGCGTTGTCTTGTCTCCTGGTTGGCCTTCCTTTTATAAAGACTCTCTGAACTGTCAGTGGGTGATCGAAGCACAAACAGACCACGCTGTTAAGATACACTTTGACAAGTGAGTTATTTTATTATTTACTTTTTATCTCTTCATGATAAATGTGATTGATAACCCGCAGCACTATTGTTTCGTTTTTTTGGGGTTTTTTTCTACATCTCGGGGCGTAATGGTTCTGTGAGAGTAAAGTTCAATTGAGATAGTAGTCTTGTTTTCATTAGATTTTTTTTTCCAGATTCCAAACAGAGGTCAACTATGACACTCTAGAAATCCGAGACGGTCCATCCGCCTCCTCACCTCTAATAGGTGAATACCACGGCACCCAAGCGCCTCATTTTCTGATTTCCACATCCAACTTCCTGTTCCTGTTGTTCACCACGGACAACAGCCGCTCTGCCACAGGCTTCAGCATCCGTTATGAAAGTAAGTGTGACCACCTGAAAAAATATCATACACGGATACAGTATGTACACTCTGACTCTTGACATTGCTGTGTTTTACACTACGTGATTTGCAGGTGTGAAAATGGAATCCGACTCTTGCCTCGACCCCGGTATTCCAGTCAACGGTCGTCGTCATGGTAGCAGGTTTTCCATTGGCTCCCGCGTCTCTTTTACATGTGACCCTGGGTACACGCTTAGTGATCAAGAGCCAATTGTTTGCGAGCAGAATCATCAGTGGAGTCACGCTCTTCCCAGTTGTGACGGTTAGATTTTTTCTTTCTTGTTAAGTCGCCGCATCTACTCACAAAAAAAAAAAAAAAAAACTACCAGAGGAATATTTGTATCCTTTAAGGACAGGAAACATATTGTTGCATGACAATAGAACACATGGGGATCTTACCCCTATGAAATATGAATTCTTTAAACTTTGCTCATACTAGTCTAACTGTTCCATTCCGTCATCTTCCGCTTGTTCCGCGGTCGGGTCACGGGGGCAACGGCCTCAAACAGGTAGCTCTCTCTCCCCGGCTGCATCCTCCAGCTCACCCAGAAGGATCCCAAGTCGTTCCCCAGGCAGCTGTGAGACAAAGTCTCTCCAGCAGGTCCAAGGTCTGCCCCTTGGTCTCGCGATGGGACCTGGCCGAAACACCCCGCCCACGAGGCGCTCGGGGGGGCATTTTGACCAGATGCTTGAACCACCCCATCTGGCTCCTCTCAACCTGGATGAGGTGCGGCTCAACTCCAAGCTCCTCCCGGATGGCAGAGCTCCTCACCCGATCTCTGAGTGAGAGCCCAGCCACCCTGCGGAGGAAGCTCATTTCGGCCGCTTGTACCCGTGGTCTCATTCTTTCGGTCACCACCCACAGCTGGTGACCATAGGTGAGGGTAGGAACGTAGATCAACTTGTAAATCGAGAGCTTTGCTTTTCGGCTCAGCTCTCTCTTTACCACGACGGACCGATGCAGCGTCCTAGTTATTGCTTACGCCGCATAATTTCCAATGGGTCTCGTGAACAAGACCCCGAGATACTTAAACTCCTCCACTAGGGGCAGCAAATCGATCCAGTGAGTCTAACCAATCATTTTAAATCTTATACATATTGAACAGTCTCATCAAAAGTTATATCTTGGACAAATTCACCAATGAATTCAACTAAAAGCTCAAAAGCTATTTTTTTTAATCATCTCAGTAAACATTGTGACTAAAGATAGCCTAAATCTCATTTAGTGCTTATGAGATTATTATCTAATTAATCATCGTTAGTGATCAGTACTACTATATATATTAGAAGTGACCTAATTTAATATACCACCACTGAATGTGATTAAACGTTACCATCCATGGAGAAATGGTGGAACATTGATTAATGCTACAGTTTGTTTAGATGTACTTATTTGGCTTCTTTCCTTTGATGCTCCCTTTAGTTTTCTGTTTGGTAAATGCTTACACTCTCAGTTGTAGGTTTGCTAGTCAAGGCATTTTGCACAGGGGTCCATTCAATCACTGGGTGGCCACACAGAGAGGTGACCACTGACCTTTACATTTCTGGAAATTTTGGAGTCAGCAGTTAACATAACGCATGACTTTGGTGTACACGCAGGAAGTTCAAATGGACATGTGGACCGCATACGAGTTGTTCTGCCCTCGCTACATGTAGGATGAAGTTATGCAGAAAGATAAACTCCTCAAAAATATGCCAGATGTATGTGTTTTATTGACGTTATCTCCCACAGTGATGAATACAGTGAAAACTAGAACACAGGAAAATACAATATAATTTACAACAAAACTGACAACCTTGGATAAAAGAGGGATGAAAAAGGTTTGAGATTTACAGATTTGCTTGTTTCTGATAATTGTCAACATGCGTCCTAACTCTTCTTCTCATGCCACAAGAAACCACAAAACTAATTGTGAAACAGCGCCAATTCTGGCCGGAAATATAATTGTCGGCACACGAGTACCGATCAGTTAGCATTATAAACCCAATGTTAGTCACTGTAACGGAACTTAAAATGAAAATCCAAACTGATTCCTCTGGTGATACTTTTTGATAACGACGCTGTGGGAAATACAACTGTAACATTTCGTCTTTGTTAAACTCAATTTCAGATTTTTACGAGTCACCTTGTCTTAACCATGTTTTCCAGCACACTAGCTGCATCTTCTTCGGTCACGCCAACTATCTTCATGTCTTCCTTCACTGCGTTAATGAACCTCCTCTTTGGTCTTCCTCTAGGCCTCTTTCCTGGTGGTTCCAAACCCACCATCCTTCTTCCTATGTACTCTTTCTCTCTTCTGCACATGTCCAAACCATCTCAGTCTGGCCTCTCTGACTTTAAAACCTCTAACATGTGCTGTTCCTCTGATCCTGTTCATCCTGGTCACTCCCAGAGAGATCCTCAGCATCTTCATCTCTGCTACCTCCATCTCTGTTTCCTGTCTTTTTCTTAGTGCTACTGTTTCTAGACCAAACAGCATGGCCGGTCTCACCACGGTTTTGAACAGTTTTCCTTTCATTTTAGCTGAAACTCTTCTATCACACATCACACCTAATACTTTTCTCCACCCATTCCAGCCTGCCTACAACTGCACGACTGATATTGAGACAAAAAACAAAAATCCAGATTCATAATTCATAAATTTCAACATTTCACTCATACTTCAAATTGTTGTTAAAAAAGGTGAAATATTAGTGGATTTTTTTTACTTCAGGTATAACACATCTTGTGATTTGTGGAAGAGACTTTATGACAGCAGGTTCATGGTATTTAGTTCTTAAACCTTTATATAAAATAAGATCAAACTTACTTTGGGAGGAATACTTATATTTCCAGTGTCAAACTAGTTTTGAAGAGGCCGATGACCGTGAACTCAGTGTGATTTGGTTAAGCTCTTTCCTGAATCAAACAGTTATTTAAAAAGTAGAATAAAAGGCATTTTGTTTACCAATCTTTAACTGAATAAATGCTTGCTTTGAGTTTTATGACTGTATTCAGTCATGTTGCAAAACAGGTTGCAACTCGAGTGCAGGACAAACTCAAAGTAACATCTAGAAGTGCTCTTTAGACGTATGAAATCTTCAAATGAACTTTTTCTTACTCAAAAAAAGTCACAAAGTCAGTATGTCTGAACATGTGATTGAGTTCATTTGGAGTTGCTCTGCCTCCTCCAATCCACCACATCTCGTAACCACTTCAACATCCTCATTTCTCAGCCAAGCATGCAATGTCACCAGACAGCTGTCGTACTGTTACATGACATGACCCATTATTGCTGACACAGATTTCTTCCTGAAACAGTGCAAGATTTGACTGAGATGTGCCATGTCATGGTGGAAGATCATAATGGTAGATTTATATGACAAGCATGTGTGACACTCTTTATTGATTGTATGGTGTCCAGTTCTCTGCAACGTAAGGCTTCTGATTGTGTGACAAAAACCCTACAGCAAGCTCACATGTCACAATATTTTATCCGCTAAAAAGAAGTAATCAGTAAAAACTCCTGGAAACGACTCGACTTTTCCTGCAAGCCTCAAAAGCAGTTTTAACTCTTCATACAACCCTGTCACCGTCTTAACTGTCTATCCCTTACAGGGTTGCGGGGGTCGCCAGAGCCCATCCCGGCTGATTCAAAGCGAGGGGCAGGGTACATCCCGAACAAGTCACCAGTCTGTCGCAGGGCCTCACACATACAACCATACACACACACACACACTTGTTCTTAGGGGCAATTTGGCACCGGCCAATCAGCCTAACATGCATTTTTTTGGAGGGTAGGAATAAATCAGAGTACCCGGAAGAAACCTACGTATACACGGGGAGAACATGCAAACTCCACACAGAAAGGCCAGTGTTCCAAACCTCGTCCCCACCCGGGACTCAAACCCAAAACCTTGTTAGTGTGAGGCTACTGTGCCATTCACTACGCCACCGTGCCGCCCTACATCCAACTCATTTAGCCATAAATAGTTATTAGTTTGATAGAGAAAAAAATTATGTGAACTCCATGAGCGTTTTAATTCTGTCTTTATACCCTTTAATGTGCAAAAAAAAAAAAAATCACCTTTCTTACTCTGAACGGGCATACACGTTTTCAAACAAAATAATCTTGTTTTCTAACATTAGTTGCCACGGACGCTTTCACACGTTCTGCCCGATAACTAGAGCGGCCGCTTTCGGCTGCTATGCCCTGCAAAAACTTAATAATGCAATAAAAATCTATTGAATTCCAGCTCTCATTTTTTTTAGAGTCAGATGGTTTTCCTAAAGGAAGTCCAAAACAGTGGATTTTTCTATGTGTCATTGAATACATCGAAGAACAAGCACAACATTGAAAGGTTCGCAGCTAATACCAACGTAAAAACTCATCTGAAAAACCAATATCAAAATGTGTCTTCTAGGTTTTAAAAAGAAAATGACAACAGCAACACTTATATATCTATATCCACTATGTCTATAAAAAAAAACCTGAGTGGCTTGAACAAAAAAGTATTTTTGAAGACTTTTACATTATCTTATAAGCATTTATAGTATTTCTGAAAGATTTATCTTCAATATCTCATCTTTCAAAATCTCTGCCTCTCAAGTTCTTAGAATTAATGAGGTTTTTCTTTTTCTATCTTTCTATGCATTGTGGTAGAGCTCATAGCTTCTTGCGTTCATTCATTAGCATCCCAGTTTCTCCCACACAGGCCATTCATATTGCTGAAGTAGTACGGGCTGTGTTTCACACAATGAATACACCGCACAAAAAAAAAAAAAGATACCGAAGTACACGTGCCTCTCAACAGGGGTCATTTTGTCAAACAGTGTCCTAGTTTTTGCTGCGAAAAATGCTGGTGCTGGTTATCAAAACTCCACTCGAGACAGTAATTCAGCCAACTGTGTCGAAATATGATCTGGGATGAGATGATGGAAAATAAAGTCATGGATGGTTGGGTAGATAGAAAGGTAGGTAAGGAGGTTGGGTTAGTGTAGGTAGGATTGAAGGTAGTAGGAAGTTGGGTGTTTAATGATGGGCTTTGGCGGTGTCAGAATTTAAATACCATCAAATGTCCTCCACATGTAATCTTCGCAAACAGTATTATAGTAACTAAATTAAATGATAATGTAAGCTTAAATATTTTTACCATTCAGAAAATGAATGCCTAAGAATATCAAAATATTGTAGAAATATGGACAGAATTGAACACATGAATAACTATGTACATTTTCTAATAAATGAATAAGCTCTTTATAATTCCATTTTGTTGTGGACTATGTCTTCGAACACCGTGCTAATCTTAGCCACCAACAATATGCTAAATTTATACTTAGGTCATAAGACTATCCTCTGAAAGTCCCAACTCCATTGGTTTCTTTTTGAGTTGACTTTTACGGTGCAGCTCTGTGATTGGACTCAAGGATATTGCACCGCTGTCGGAGGATGTGTTTAGCCAAAGTGACTCATTTCAGATTATGCGTCTCTCACAGAGACGCATAATATGTTAAGAACTCAAAATTCTCCCAAAGTGCAAAAATTGTATTTCTTTTTGGAAATGAGAAACTGGTGCCAACATTAAGAAGAAACAATTGGGGAAGTAGAGCAAAGAGCAGAACAAGAAGGAAGGATAAATAGCCTAAAGAGGAGCTGTCATGAAGCGGCATGCAAGTGGAAAGAGGAGGACCCATTTGCAGACAGAAAACATGGTTTATTTGAATTTGACTCTCCATAAGTATTGTGGAAAGAAAAACAAAGTTTCAGTGACATGGTAAAAGAGTATTGCAAATATGTGTATTTGGCCAGGCTACCAGGGAGACCTGGCTTGAAGGGATTGTATGACCCGTCAGGAAAGTTCGGGGTGGTTGCCCTTAAATAACTGGCAGGGTGCACAGATGTGTAGAATCTACAATCATCCTCAGGTGACCCCAATCACCAATCGCGAGGAATCCCTCTCGCGGTAGGAGAGGGGAAACTTTGACACGAGCATCCTGCCAATGTTTTCTGTCCCCCTCCCTTTATCAATGCAACTCTCTCTTTCTTTCCTACACTCTGTCACGTTCATGGAACATCTCCAAATCTACGCAAAACCTAGAAAACTATTTAAGTAAACCTTAAAACTCAGCAAAACATGACTGTTATTAATCATAGATTTGATTTTAGGCAATTAATTATTTTTACTTAATAATTAATCTGCACTCTATGTTAGTGTTGTATTTTCTAGTGACGGTAGTCAAATTTGATATTGTTCCTATTTTTTTTCTACACATTTGCATTACACTATTACCATATTCCTGTCCAAACTCAGAATGTAAAAGTAGACAATTAGGATAACATTGGTTGACTAATAGCGACTTTATTACTCCCCTTGGGGAAAATTCAACATCCAGTGGCTTGTGTTCACTGTAAAGAGATGAACAGCCAAACTTCCTGAGGGACAAAAGAGTTACTCAATCTATTCATTTATGAGACCGGATAAGAATGTAGGCATGTGGCTAAGTAGATGGCAGGGGTAGCAGGTTTTGGAAGGATAGGTAGGCAGATCGGTAGACAGAAATAGATGGACGGAAAGATGATAGATAGAATGATTAATGAATAAATGGATTTATAGATTTCTTTTACAAGAGTGAACTGAATAGCGCTGTACGGAACTAGAAAGAAATGTGTCTGTTAGGCATACCAAATACATTATCTGATCTCAGCAGGCTCTCCTGCATCAAAAAACCTTCTTTTGCTCCTATTGCATCTTTATGACATGTTTTTTGTTTTCATTTTCCTCAGTACCAAATCATTCCTATCCATTTCTACATCAGTTCCAGACTCTAGGTGTCGGGTTAAAGTCACACCGATATCTCAGTCTATTTTTTTTTCCTTAATAAAAAAAAATAAAAATCTTCTTGCTGCTTTGCTCCATCTGAGCTTCACATCCAATTTTTTCTGAACTATTTCTTTCACTTTTTAAATTGTGCATTCACCACCTTCTGGTACATTCTTGAAAAATGCCTTTCCCCTTTATTTCCAACACAAGAAAATCTAATGAAAACAGCATGAATAGTTAAGTCCATGCCATTTGTAAAGTGGTTTGCTGGCACAAAGTAGCCACAATCAAACTGTGTTTTTTCTCCATTTTTAATGTTAAAAAAAAGAGTCGTATACCTCAACGTTCATGTAGACAATTGTGCACTCCTTGTATATGTCCGTATACATGCCTATAGCACCCATTGTACATGCCTGTAACACATGTAGAAAATGTAACAACTGTGTTATAAATCCATATAAATGGATATCCAGAGCATTGGCAAGTGTGGAAAAGAGGTGAAAAGGCATGTGCAGGCAGGCTGGAACGGGTGGAGAAAAGTATCAGGTGTGATAGAAGAGTTTCAGCTAAAATGAAAGAGAAAGTGTACAAAACCATGGTGAGACCAGTCGGGCTGTTTGGGCTAGAGACAGTGACACTGAGGAAAAGACAGGAAACAGATATGGAGGTAGCAGAGAGGAAGATGCTGAGGATCTCTCTGGGGGTGACCAGGATGGACAGGACCAGAGGAACAGCACATGTTAGAGGTTTTGGAGATAAAGTCAGAGAGGCCAGACTGACATGGTTTGGACACGTGCAGAGGAAAGAGAGAGAGTACATCGGAAGATGGATGCTGGTTTTGGAACCACCAGGAAAGAGGCCTAGAGTAAGACCAAAGAGGAGGTTCATGGATACAGTGAAGGAAGACATGAAGATAGTTGGTGTGACTGAAGAGGATGCAGGAGATAGGGTTAGATGGAAGAAACTGACTTGCTGTGGTGACTCCTGAAGGGAAATGCCAGAAGGAGAAGAAGGAAGATATATATTGTGCCCTTTTCTAGTAAAAAAATCTAACGTTGTTTTATCTGCTTGTTTTTCTCCAGCTCTCTGTGGAGGCTATGTTTTTGGAAAAACTGGGACAATTCTGTCCCCGGGCTTTCCTGATTTCTACCCCAACTCTCTTAACTGTACCTGGACTATAGAGGTGTCACATGGGAAAGGTGAGAATGTTCAGATGTTTTTCATCTACTCTTATCTTAACTGTCTATCCCAACAGTATCTCTTAAAGAGACTGCTGGTCCTGATTTGAACGTTAAATACTAATTGTAAAAAATAAATATATATCTAGGATAATGTTCTTGCATCTTTTCTCTTATCTAATGACATCTAACAACTTTTTTCTCCTGATTTCTATCTATTTCTGCTTGTTCTATCCATCCATCTATTCTCCCACCCAGGAGTCCATTTGATTTTCCACACCTTCCATCTGGAGGAGAACCATGATTATCTTTCCATCACAGAGGATGGAAATTTTCTACTTCCAGTGGCCCGACTCACCGGCTCAGTGCTCCCACCCAGCGTTAAGGCTGGACTTTATGGAAACTTCAGCGCACAGTTACGATTTATATCCGACTTCTCCATGAGTTATGAAGGATTCAACATTACGTTCTCAGGTAAGAGGAGGACAAAGATAAATCAAAATTTAAAAACAAACATTTTAGACATTGGCTTCTTCTCATTGTGTGTACGTTTTTAAACAATAGGGGTTTAAATGACCTGCAACATCCGGGATAGACGATAGTTTTTAATTTAAAGATTTTGTCATTTTATTCACAGATCGGGCTGTTTACTGTAACCATAACAACAAAACAGCGCAACTCTTCTTTTCTGCCTCTCGGTCACATGTGTCCCCATATTTTAGTTTTTAATATCTGTAGATTTTTTTTAAGAAAAAAAGTTTCAGTAGTTGTTTGTTTTACAAAAGTGGTTTTACCTGCTTTAAACGGAGATGCAAATTAAAATTCACAATAAAATATAAATATGTATACTCAACGCTGGACTTTCTGTTGCTCCAAAAACAAAAACAAAAGAAATAATTTGATGATAGCATTTAAAAACTTTTGCACTTTTATAAGTTGAATAATGTAAAAGGAGTTTCCTGCAAAATCAACTTTTTGAAAATTTCTTCCATGTTTGAACATCATTCTCACATGTAAATCATGCCTGAAGTGGTTTTCTGTTTTTATTCATTCATATTTGAACGATTCTTGAGCTCTCGTAATCAGTATCTGGATCCAATTTGAAATCCAAATGCCAGGTTGTTCTTGGCCACTGTGTTTGCTGCCTCGAACAAGATTTATGCTGTGTTGTGCATCTGATTACAATCCGGTACAAAGTGGGAAGTAAAAGAAGGGGTAAATCACTGTGTCAAAACTAGAACCGATTAAATGTGTTTATGAACTTGTTTTTTTGTTGCAAATATTGCATTTATGAGCTAACAAAAGTTCCCATGGTTGAATCTGGTGGGAGATAAGAATTATATCCAGAGAAGGACAGTACCGTGTCTTTACTGTTCTTTGTAACGCTTGTATTTATCATTCCTGAAATTTCCAGAGTATGACTTGGAGCCGTGTGAGGATCCCGGCGTTCCAGCGTTCAGCAGGAGGATGGGATTCCAGTTTGGTGTCGGTGACTCGCTGGCCTTCTCCTGTTTCCAAGGCTACAGACTTGAAGGTGACAGTAAGATCACTTGCCTTGGAGGTGGTAGGCGGGTCTGGAGCAATGTCCTACCACGATGTATAGGTAAGACACTAGTCATGCTGTTTAAAGTAACAAAAAATCAACCAGTTTTCTGTTTGCAAACATAACTTTAAATTCCCCAGTTTTACAGTTTACTACACCAACATGACAGCATATAGGTTACAAAGTAACTCCATTATAACATAAAAAAAATGCTTAGAGGTTGGTATCAGCATTATCCTGCTTGTAATTCACCAGCGTTTATTACCAACATGGTGGAAATTTACTGCTTTCTGATTGGTTGACTGTTTTATTTGCGTGGAATTTTTTTTGTTAGCAGGTTGAAATTTGTTAGAATTTGATGTTTATCAGTATTTCCTGGGATGCATCCTATAATTTATGAGTGGCTTAGTGATGGCTGCTGGTAATTTTAAGCCTCAGAGCGAGCAAGCTGAAAATGCTATAATAGCATTATTTGTCAAGAGATCAGGCCTGACTAAGAGGAGACCGAGCAACAGCTGCTGGCTCATCTCTCTCTGCTTTTCTTAGTAGCTTCCATCTATCCTCCTCTCCGTCTGTGTTTGAAAAGTCTTTGGCTGGATAATTAGAGCATTACCTTTATAGAAAATAAATACCGCCTGTGTGGACACTCCCTCTGTCCCCTTTCTAATTTATCTTTGTACATCTTTAAAAATCTCGGTCGACCCACCCTTATTTGTTCCCATTGATCTCTTAAATTCCTCTGGTGCTGATTTTAATTGGAAATAAATTAATGAAGAATATGATGACAGTCTCTTTGAATTTCAGATAACAGTATTAATCGGCCTAGAAAAATAGGCTAAAACATTTGTTTGTTTTTTTTTAATTATTACTATGATTATTATTAGGGTGATTGCACGCATGCGTTTTTTTTTTAAACTGGCATTCAGGTCATTTAAAACCATATCTGACGGCAAACTTTTCATCTTGTAGCATTATTTTTATCAGGAGTTGAGACTGTTTTTGAAAAACATATCATTTCTGTTCACAGTTTATTTATGTTGATATTCATTGAGTTATTTGAATATACAGTATATTTGATTCTTATGTTGAGGGAGCACATCTGAAAATGACATGAAAATTGCCGGTTTTCAACAAACAGCGGTCGGTTGTTACTAGCACAAAGTAAAGTGGAACGAAACACTAATTCGGTGGTTGGACGAGAATATTTTGGGGAAAATTTGCTTATACTCCAATATCAATTTAAGGCCATTGAAGTATCTAACAGTGAAAGTCTGAGATTTAGCCGTCACTGAATTCAGCAAGTGAAAGGAGTTCATACAAAGTTGATACCATATTTGAACATTATTATAGACCTGGAGGTTTGAAAACAATTCAAACACCAGGTTATTATGAAAACAGATTTTCTTCTAATCGACCACCAGAGTCTGCAGTAAGCAGGAAGTAGTGTTTTTGCAGCATGCACATGCTCAATCCCTCTCCTCAAAATTAATTGCTATTTTTATTTAAATGCACAGTAACAAGAAAAAAAAAAAGAGCATGTGCTAGTTTTGCTAACTTGATGCACTTTACACTGTAGTTGTGGTTTTCAACGAGATTTACACTGTGTCATGCACACCCAGGTGGCGGGACGAAGTGTGGATATTCATAGTCAAAAATGGAGATGAAGCTTAATAAATGTTGAAATTTCTAGTCATGTGTGATTTCTCCAGTGAGCATTCATTTGTAAAATTAATGGAATAGTTCTTTTCATTTTGCTTTTTAAAAATTCAATTGCTTTTTCTCTATTTTATTTAAGCATTTTTAGTTAGAAGGAATTGTTTTATACTGTAGCTGCAGGTTTTCATCGTTATCTCTAATATGTCCTCCAGTGATGAGTGGGCATCATGCAAGATTTCACCCGGGTTTTTTGTCTTTCTGTAGCTGAATGTGGAGCCACTTCACTGGGGCCAGAAGGGGTTCTTCTCTCACCGAATTTCCCCTCCAACTACGATAACAACCATGAATGCATTTACCGCATCACTACTGAAAGGGGACAAGGGATCAGGCTGAAAGCTGAGAGCTTCTCATTGCAAGACGGAGACTATCTGAAGGTATCCTTTCAAACTCGCTCTGAAGCACCCTCACGCACAATTCGTACAAGTGTGAATGTAGCAGATTTACTCAGGTAGAAAATATCTAATTTATTCATGGATTCGCTCAGAAAACGCACACATAGAATTAAATAATCAGTGCCTGTCAACTGGTAATGCAAATACTAAAATTTAATGTGGACCTTTACACTTTATTAATATATGAAAATATTTATTTTGCCCTCATAAATAAGAAAATAATCCAGATATTTTTATTTCTTAAAACTGTTTCCAGTTTCATACCTCTTCTTTAATTATATAAACGTGCAAGTGAAAAAAAAATGCATTTATCTGTATAACTGCATGCATACAGATAAATGCATACAGATAAATGCATACGGAGAACCAACATTTTTACACAACTTAGTTTTTTATCATTGAATAAAATACACAATTGATATAAAGTTTTTTGTTTTGTTTTTTTTTTAAACCGGAAAATGTAATTAGACCTCTTTAATTTCTCTTTAAAAAAAGAAGAAAAGATATTCTTTACAATAGCTCTGACTCCTGCTGTTCTGAAATTTCTCAAATCATAATTATCTTCCATATATATATATATATATATATATATATACTGTATATATATATATATATATATATAAATCTCTTTTTGCTTGCAACAATTTTTCTCTTAAATTTAGACACAAAAATAGGTGTGAAATCCAACTAAGATGTAGACCTTTAATACTTAAAATTTAAGAAAGGTTTCTTTAGTTGTTAAATAATATGGTCAGAGGTGGGTAGTAACGTGTTACATTTACTCCATTTAATTTACTTGAGTAACTTTTTCAATAACATCTATCAGTATTTTTAAAAGTTTTTACATTTACTTGAGTAAATTTATAAGTAAATAACGCTACTTTTACTCTGTTGCATTGGGAAAAAGTTGACCCATTACTTTATGGCTTTTACAACGTTTTTCAGTACAATATAAGAATTCCTGCTGTGATGACTGTAGACAACGTTCCTCCAATCAAATGTAGTGAGCACGGCCACATCGTTCCATCTGACCTATCAGATGTACCTTTGCACCATCTTACAAGAAAACAAAACTTAGCAGGAAAAAGTTATTTTGGAGAAAAAGCAGATGAAAATGTGTTTTCATCTGATCTGCGTCCATGGCGGTTGGTCTAATAACCACAGAAAAACAATGCAAGCATCACTCTTGGTTTTGTTTGTTTGCTTGTTTTTACCGATCTTTTAGGTTTATTTTGAAACTACAAATTTTGCACATTTTGTTCTTGATAAAGTGCATCGTTATCTGCCCAATCTAATATATTTTAGGTAGCATCAACTCTAAATTAATTTGTGTAGTTATATATAAAAGTAAACGTCCAATCAGTGTTAGTTGTTTCATTTCTCATGCATGCTCCTGTTGATTGCTTTCACTCATCAAAAGCTGCGTTTCCTTTCATGATGTTCAAACATTTTGGCAGGAACTTATACAGCAGTCCACACTTGTAAAGCCCTTTCTTCAACCGTGCATTAAACGAACCACACAACTCATCCTGCAGCCTTTGTTACAGTCATGAACACCTGGTCTAATTAAGGTGTCACAGAATGTGCATCCTGCTATAATTACGACCTGCGCAAAAATAAGACAGGAGGTGTTGGGAAAGTTTTTAAAAAGGTATCACACTTGTTAGAAGTTTAGAGATTTTTTAAAAGATAGTGAAGTATTGGAAGTTTTGCGATCCAACTGAAAAGCAGAAATTCCCCAAAAAAGTAAGTTTTTATCAATTCTTGTTGGTCGGTTGGACATCATCTCTATCCGTCAGCATGCACACGTCAATGTGTCATTATGTCAAAGACTAGTCAGAAGAGCAATCGAGACATAAGAGCATGGGACATGGAGCTTAACATCAGGATAGGCAAAGCCTAACACAGCATGTGTGGGACAACCCCATGCTGACTCTCAACGCAAAGATGAAGGTTTACTGAGCATGTGTGCTGAGCACACTACTGTACGGCGGTAAAGCTTGAACACTGTTTACCTACCAAGAGCGGAGACGAAATGCCCTCCACCTGAATAACCTTAGACATTCCGTGGGCATCACCTGGCAGGAATGAGTATTTAATGTGGATGTCCTGATCCAGATAAGCATGTCCAGTATTTTTGCCATTCTTTCATAAAGGCGCCTGTGCTGGCTAGGTCGTGTATGCAGGATGAACGATGGCCGCATCCCAAAGAGTATCCTCTATGAAGAGCTCGCGACAGGAACGCGGCCAACTGGACGATCTGCCCTGTGCTACAAAGGTGTCTTTAAGAAGGCTCTGAAGTCGTGCAACATCAACGCAGCATATCTCGAGTTAGCGACCTCTGACCACTGTAGGTGGCGTGCAACTGTCAAAAGCAGTGTCAAATAGGCCAAGGAGAACAGAGAGATCAATCGTAATGCTACAGCTAATGCTACAGCTTTGGCCTATCTGGCCAACCTTAACATATATTTCCTCCCAGTGTGAACAAAGTATAGCATTCTGTGAGGTGATCCATTTCTCAGCTAACCACCAGGTAATGGAGAAGGTGAATATTATTTTTTCTATTTTAGAGGTGTGACATAAAAAAACAGACAGAGCTTTGGATTTTGGGCTTACTCTGTATGCGCCTACATTCTATTATCAAGATCTCCCGTGCTATAAGAGATATTCTCCCTGCAGGTGGTTTAAACTCTGCTCTCCATTACTGTTAATGGTTAAACTGCTACGGTAGCTGAATGAATACCCATGAAGTGGTGGGAAAAGATCATTTTAGCTTTACCAACCTTCTTTGAGAACTCCACCTTTGTGAAATGAAGTAGTGTTTGAAGGTCATCCTTTACTTTTTGACACTTTGATTTGATGTAACCGATAAAAGCAGTGAGAAAAATAAGTGGGGTTCAAAAACCTGAACATTTTAAGGTAGTTTGGATTCTGTATCTGGTGTCTATAGTTTTGTTTTGATTATATATTTAATTACTGTGCCCTAAAAACACATTTTAAAACGATGAAAGATTAAGTTTTGAGGAAAAAAATAATCAAGCTACAAAATTTTCTTAAGAAAAATGCCAAATACATGCAAAGCCTTTTGCTTTAATTTGTACGCCTAACACGTGATGAGGCATGTAATTTATGCATAAAAGTCTTACTCCAGCGCTGCACTTTGAAGGTGAGTAAACATCTACATAAACAGAGTTTTACCATCTCGATGCAGTCCTATTGACATTGTCTGAAACTGTTTCTATCTTGATGTCTTTTAGCAACATTGAGCCTGAGGGCATTGTTAAGTCAGTATGTGGTTTGAGTGTATTATCAGTCTTAGGCCCAGAGCACGAGCTTGGGTTGTCTGTGGTTAGATTGCATTAGCAGGGTTTTCCTTGACTTTTAGAGAGGCTTAATGTCATTGTAAATGCCAGAAATGTTCCCAGAAGGATAGGTATTAAAAGGAAAAGGGAAAGAAAAATCCCTTAAAGGAAAAGAAAGTGACACGATGGTTAACAGTCATAAATACGCTTAAATGCCGCCAGACCATTTTCATCACACTGATTTTTGAAGAAAGCCATGACGATAAGCAAAGGGACTCCAAACCCCACCAGTTCTTAGGATCCACGCTTGCGTACACACACTCTAAAAACATTTTTCAATTATCAGGGTATTTGATGAAAGAATTCAATCACCAAGACTTGTTTGTTCTTTCTTTGCCTCCGGGTTACGTCCTTGAAGCCAAGAGCCTTTGATTTTCCATCTACAAGAATATTTGGCAATCCAAACATAAAACACATCATCATCAAGCCAAATGTCTTGAATGCTGAAGATAAAAAGTTTGATTACGAATGAACATTGATGGGCTACAAACATCCCTCTAATGTTCTAGTTTCTGCTTTGGGAAGCTGTATAAAGCGTCCTTGAACTTCTATTTCCTACATGAATCTAACGTCATACCACTGTGTAACAGCATTTTTTGTTTTTTTGGGTCAAAACTCAAACTACAAGTTTATGGCATAAGCAAATTAGTCTACTTCTAGACTGATCGTCTACTAGTCAAATTTTGAATGTGAAATCTTCACACTTTCATATTTCTTTTAAATCCAAGCTTTGGCCAGGCATGATAATTTATTATCTACATGCTTTAGGGTCTCTAGTTTATGGCCACATCTTTGGCGTTTTGCTACAATAGACTTTATTGTCGCACTAAAACACATCTAGTGTGCTTTGGTTGGGCGGGTTTATTGTATAGGTACACCAGTAGTGATCTGTTTTGGCCATCATTCATAGTATAATTGAGAGTTTGCCCCTAGCTTACGCTACATTTGGTTTCCATCCAGGTACGTAATCATATGGATCATTTTCTAAGCTAAACAAAGGGGTGCTGTTTGGTTGCTATGGTTAAAGTGAAAAGGCAAAGGGGGCGATTTTTCTCTATGGGGCAGCTTCACCTGTCTGTAAATAAAACACAATAATTTAATACCGAGAATAGATAAATGAGCTTTTTTTTTTCCTCAGCAACAAAAAAGTGACCAAAACTTTCCCCGGTATCGACTGGCTGATTGTGATCAACATAATGGGAACCCCTGGTGTACACTTATCTATATTTAGATAAGCATTTTTTAAGAACATTATCTAGATTGCTGTACACCAGTTAGAACCTAATGACCAGGAAAAAAGTAGCAAACTCCGATTTTGCTTGACAATTAAGTCACTGCTCCGCAGGTGCTCACATTCATGAGGCTATTTTCTGTAACTCCAGTTAAAAACCCTGAACACAAACCATTTGTGTGACAGTCCCATCCAGCCCGAGGCTAGAAACCTCCTTTAACACATGAACCAGCTCATTACGATCATCTTGCCACCGGCTAATGTTTTTGCCCCAGCACTGTAGCCAAAACAGGAAGTTACGAAGCTAAATTTGCTGAAATGGGTCACTTAATACACTCCTTGACCACAATTTCTTTGATTTGTGCAATACCTGAAGAGAAAAGGAGGGTAAGAAGGTGTGGAGGAATTGTTACGAAAATAGAGGTGGCAGGAGAACATGTGAGAGGGAGTCAGACAGACATAGGGAGGAGGGGCAGCAGATGGTGACATGTTGATTTATGAGCTGCAGGGCTTTTCATTAACCATACTGAGTTTTACAGAAATTGGAGGAAGAGAGAAGACAAGGCAGGAAAAAAAATGCAAGACGGTGAGGAGAACCAATGGGGGAGGAACATGTGAGAGGAAAATGAAGTTTAGTAGAGTAATGCCACTGATACTGTCACGCTATTTCACACTGTCTTTCTCCATATTTATACTTTCGATCACAACCACACACTCGAATAGACTGTAACTGCATATAGAGTTGTCTCTCTTGACTGGCAATAGTTGTAAAGATAGAACACTACATCACCCCAGCCCATTTCTTTGGCATTTCTGCCACCTGCAGACCTGTCACCACCAATCTGTGAAAATGTCACTTGCTGCCAAATATAAGCGCGTAGTACTTTAAGCAAGAACGGTTCACATTTTTGTCCCAGCTGTGAGATAGCAACACAAAAGCTTCAGAAACTCTAACACCCACCACCTGTAAACTGAAAAGGTGTCACATACAGTAATCAGCATGCAAACAGTTGACCTTTTCTGCAAGATCCCAAAAGATTTTGTTGTAATTTTGAGATTTAACACATCAAAACATGTAAAAATACCAATGATTGATGATGCATTCCACTCATATGCCTCCAGCACTGCCACATCTGCAACAATCATCCCCTCAATAATAACTTTACAGTCATTAAACCATCAACAAAACAATGTTTCCACATAGCACACTATGTACGTTGTTTGAGAAAAGGCCCCAGAAGACCAGCTCAAAATTTGATTGGTGGAACCAGAGGTTTTATCGTCATTAACTTTGTGTAGAGAGCAAAAACTGTGGGGCTTTGAAGGCCTTTATGGAAGTTCTTTTGATTTTAACCTACCTGGCAACAATTGCTGGCTGAAATATGAATGTTCTAATGCTTTCATGTGAAAATTGACTGTTAGGATGAGAACATCTATCGGAAAATCCACGAATGGAAATGAACAGACTTTTTGGAAATACGGCCCGTCTATTTTGTCGTTGTTCAATTTCCTCTTCAGATCGAAAATCCAAATTGGAAAACGAGCCTTTTCTCAATTACCATTAGCAAATAGAAATATGAAAATGGTATCAAAACTCATTCTTTGTTTTCTATTTATTCAATTTGAAGCCAAAAAGTAAAATAAAAACTACACATTTTTCCATTTTATTAGAATTGGTAAAACAGTCAAGTGAATTGTTTTTTGACCACATTGGGATGGATGGCTCAGTGAATAGGGCGACTGCCCTGTAACTGGAGGGTTGTTGGTTTGATCCCCCGCCAGAAGTTCATGCCAAAGTATCCTTGAACAAGACACCGAACCCCCAATTGCTCTTGATGGTGGTTTGTACCTTGCATGGCAGCATCCCTATCAGGTGTGAATAGGTGAATGTGAGTTACACTGGAAAGTGCTTTGAGTGCCGACATAGGTGGAAAAGCGCTATATAAGTAAGTCCATTTACCATTGGAAATTTTTTGTGATCTCGAAACTACTGTCCAAACATCATCACTGTATATTCATCTGAGAAAAACACCTCTTTTTTCTTTGGTTATTTTTTTGTCCTTTTTTTTTCACGTAACAATCTAAGTGAATTTGTATCGGTAACCACCGCCAATAACGTATTAAAATTGTTTCGAATTCAAAATGATACATGTATATTTTTAAATGTTAAAGCTCAATTCTGATTAAAAAAAAAGTAGTTTATACAATTGTTTTTAAAAAATGGGTTATTTTTCACTGTTTTAAACTGAATGATTAGAGTAAAAAAGAACAAGCTCTTATCCAATTTCTGTTTTTCCGTGCAAATGGTTAATTGGCAAAAGGCTCATTTTACAATTATAAAATTCCAATCTCAAGACACAAATTGAATGGTGGTAAACAACACAGAACAACATATTTATCAAATAATAATAGCCAAAATATGAATAACATCAGCTTTTGTTCCAGAAAGAAGAACTTTGAAGGCATTGAGGGTTTGCCACTGATAAAAGCATGTCTGTAATTAGCCACATTAACATTTTAAGTAGTTTTATTCATCCTTACTGAAGCAAACAGGTAAACTGCTTCAGTTTTCTAAATAACATTGAGAACCTGAACATTATCCTAATTTAATGATTGTGCGTAAAACGCCTCATTTCGATATCTGCCAAGCATTGCTCAGACTTATCTTTTTCTCGTTCTTTTTTTTTCTGCTTCAAACTAAACAGCAAATTCCACTACGTTGCTTGCTCAACAGTACATAACTTGCCAACTGACGCCTTTAGTTTTAAGAAAGGATTCCAAAAAAGGACTATTTTGTAGAAAAAGCTTCTTCCTTGAATATCTAAATGTTTATTTTCAATGTCTGAAATTAAAACCAAAAAGTAGCAACACAAATCTTTTAAATTGTTTTTTCTTACGTTCAATTACTGCATCTTTGCAGGTCTTCGTTTTAACTGCAGATCTCAGGCAGTAATTAACCTTATAAATAAATAATTAGGTGCAAAGTGCAGCGTTCTCACTGTAAATAAGATTACCGGGACATTTAGTGCACACAATATATATTTTTTCTAGCAAACCTTCTGATTTTACTGTATTTGGGGGCTTTTTGTTCTGAAATCTACTTTTTGTGTTTTCATCCACAGGTGTATGATGGAGAAAACTGTTCCTCTCGTCTCCTTGGCAACTTTACAGTTGATGCTATGATGGGTCAGACCATCAATAGCACGTCCAATCACCTGTGGTTAGAGTTCAATAGCAATGCCTCGGGAACCAATCAGGGCTTCCGTCTTTCTTACACAAGTGAGTAGAGTTCATCTCGTTATTTAAGACTTTATATCTGTTTTTCCACTTAAAAGCAAAGATTTATCAGGTTGTGCTGTTTGAGTAAGTGCGATTTCTTTGTGTGCCCTACGCCTCACACTGTTTTTCACATGTTAAGAGCTGTGGTTTTCTGAGATCAATGTTGCTCATTAGTGTTTTGTAAGAGTAACATTTCTGAATGAAACCCAAGATGTTGGTAGCCACATTTCCCCTAGTATATATATCACTTTCACCAGTCCCTCAGTCAAGTTGCTCTTTGAACACTGCAGTTCATTAAAGCATCAAGTTGCATCTCAGTTTTTACTCTTTGTCCTTTTATATGTGACAGGACCATAAGTTTTTACGCCATTTCTATTCAGCATGTTAGCAAGTGTCCAAAAATGGAAGGAGCATATGGCAGCTTGAAACTGACACTCTTCTCCTGACGCACAAACACGTACACACTTATCTTAATAGCTTCAAAGATAGCCTGTTAAGTAGGTAAGACCAGCTGCTATGGAAGTCAAAGAGGCTATTAAAGGAACATTTATTTGCAAGTCATTTAAAGAAGGTGAGAATGACACATCTGGAGTAGAAGAGTGGATGGGTAAAGGGATAAAAGACAAATGGAGGGAGATGGTATATGGATATAATAGATGGTCTGTATGTCTGGTAAACCATTAAATGGTGCTCAATATGCTACGCATTTGAGTGGAGAAGGTGACTTTTACCTGTGATTAACGAATTTGAATAAAGAGGAAAATGGAAAGAGCAGAAAAAACAATGCATTGATGCAAAATGTGTTTATTTTAAGAGTAATGTTGATTGGCCGTACGATCACGGACTCACCTCAGTCCGTTAAAGGTTTTAGGTGCTATAGTGACAACATTTCTAATGTTTTGTTTTGGGTTTTTTTTCTGCCCCATATGCAATATCAGTTTGACATGTGATACGTGTGTGTTTCAACACCCCATTTTGCAGCAATTGTAAAATATTTACCATGAAAATATATGTTTTAAGCAATCTTACCAACTAGCTTTAAATGTTAAACTATGGGTATAAATTTGTTTTGATGTTTATTTTTTTAAAGATTAATTGTAACATAATTCCATCCATTCTATTTAACTTCTCAACAGAACACGATGTGTTAATTTTATTACTATATTTTGTAGCCCTACTAGTCACTGAGAGTTCCAATAGGTCAGTCATGTGTATTTCTGTCTCAATGTGCTTCACATTGCAGATTCAGAAGAACGAAAAACAAGAAAAAGAGGAATGTATAAACACAAATACACAGCAAGAAAACTAACTAACAAATGTTAGCTAGACAATATTAGCACATTTCTGCTCTTAGACTTTCCTTCACGGTGAAGAAAATCGCCTAAAAACCCCATCAATGGGGAAAAAATAAGAAACCTCGTGGGGATCCACACGAAAGACAGATCCTTCCCTCGGGATGAGCATCCAATGTGTCTGAGACTATTGTTTAAATATGAGCTTATTCTACTCTACAGCTAAAAATCTAAAGAAGTCAATAGATGTTCTTCATCCTGACGAAAACACGGGGACTCCTGAGCCTGGCGATGTCGGAAATACCATTCCGTAACTAGCAAAAGTAAAATTTAAAATCTCCTTTATCAAACTTCTGATTTTAATAAATCATGGAAAGCTTTGCCATGAAATGAATTCCTTTGTAATAATTGGGGCTGAGTGTAAATATAAAAATGCCTCTTTTTGTGAGGCCGCGATACAGACCGGCCTCTTATCCTGCCTCTTGCCAGAAACCAGCTGGCAAGAGGCTGACCCTGATATATTGGGAAGTGTTCGCATTGTTTTGAATGAGCACCCCTCTATTTTCAGAAGAACTGATTAAGAAAATAACGAAAATAAACTTGACTCCAACTAAATACAAGTTTGAAAAAGTATAAGAAGTAAAAAAAAAACAAAAAACCTAACATTAAAGACTTTAATTCAAATGAAGCAATAAAAATTTTAGAAATGACTCCAAAATTTGTTATAAAATATTGACTGCAATTGCCAATGTTTTTATTATATTTTTTATTGTACCTCTTTTTTAATTCTTCCCTTTTCATTTTCACTGTATAGAACTGTTTTTATGATCAAAGAAACACAAGCTAGACATTTGTTGTATTATTACACAACATTCTATGATTGTATTTAGAATTTTTATTAGACTTAAGAAAGCAGCTCGAATGTTCGGCTGTGATGGAAGATAACCTTTCAACACAGTGAGTGGGGGGCAAAAGAAAATACATCCATGAAATTGCTTTGTCCTTCTTCATCTTCTTTCCTTTGAAGCAAGATTTACTTTCATATTCTTAGTCTTCAAGATGCAACATATTTGTCTTGTATGTACAAGTGATTATTTGATGTATTTTTAGCGTCAGAAGAAATACGGACTTAATCCATAAGCAACATCTTGCCATGAACGGGTGTCTGAGGAAAGTTTTTATATGTAAGGTTTACAAAAAAAAGCTTTCTGATGTCATGCAGTTTTTGCTGCAGCTGTGATTGCTCAAGTCCTGCTTATTTGGTTTGTGGACAGCACAGCGTAAATATTTTTAAGGCCACAAATAAAGTATAAAGCACATTAAGTTTGTAAATCTAGCGCACATTCCTTTACTGTCTCATTTTTGTGCATTTTTGTTACAGCACATGAGGGGTAGGACTGAGTTTGAGCAGAGCGTCTGCACCAAAGTGTTCCCTGCTTACGTCATAATGTGGGCGTGGCAGAGAACAAAATCCATGGCCATTAACATATTGATGATCAAATAGTAACAGATTTAAAGGACAAGGGAGCTCCCAAATTACTCAAACATGCATGAAAGAAAATGAAAACCCCTGCAAGTATGTTTTTGATGCAAAAATAAGCTTCAAACATGGGATTTATTTTAACAACCAACTGTTTTTTTAAGTGTGTAGAGAATAAATGAACTTGTCCAGGAAGTAGAGATTCAAGAAACAACATTGACCTTTTATGTTTCACGTCCAGAGTAGATTTTTTTTGTCATTTCAAACCAAATTCTAATCTTAGTGTGCATTTATGTGTTTGTCTCTTTCTCTTATTTTAAGGTTTCGACCTGATACGCTGCGAGGAACCCGGCATTCCCAGTTACGGATATAAAATCCAGGATGACGGCCATTACGCCAACACTTTTGTTCTATACTCCTGCAACCCTGGATACAGTCTCCATGGCAGCAGTACACTGACATGTCTAAGTGGTGACAGGCGCGTGTGGGACAAACCGATTCCTTCATGTATTGGTCAGTATGCTCTTCGACTAATTAGCCAAGTTTAAAGTTAGAAAGAGCACGGTCAGAACCACCAGAGAAAAAGATGCTGTTTTAGTTTTTTTTTAAACATTATGACTTTAAAAATGGGTTGACCGAGGAAATGATTCTGTGGACACAGGTGATTTTTCTAAAAGCTTTCCAGGGACTTATTGAGCACAGTAAAGGATATTTGTAGCTGTGCTAATGCATTTCTGCGTATGAAAGCTGGTCTGTCTGATTCACCTGTGAACACATAAGCTGCCCTTTCACCTCCGATTACGGTCATGCTGGATGTTTTATATGTTTACAGACACAAGGGGTTATCTATCTATTTATTTAATTACTGTGCACACTTTTATTATAATTCTTCTTATTAATAATCGTTTTAGGAATGAAGATTAGTCAGAGTAAAACGGAGTACATGTGTGAATGAGAGGGATCGAAATGGAATTGTGAGATTACAGGGAGAAGAGATAAAGAAGGTGGAAGATTTTAAGTACTTAGAATCAACAGTCCAAAGCAATGGCGAGTGTGGAAAAGAGGTGAACAAGCATGTGCAGACAGGCTGGAACGGGTGGAGAAAAGTATCAGGTGTGATGTGTGACTGAAGAGTTTCAGCTAAAATGAAAGGAAAATTGT
The DNA here is from genome assembly GCA_902685375.1 of Neostethus bicornis. Taxonomy (NCBI): domain Eukaryota; kingdom Metazoa; phylum Chordata; class Actinopteri; order Atheriniformes; family Phallostethidae; genus Neostethus; species Neostethus bicornis. The sequence continues at coordinate 28,999,625 of LR738543.1, forward strand.
ACAAAACTGAGACGAGACCGGCCGTGCTGTTTGGGCTATAGACAGTGGTACTCTGGAAAAGACAAGTAACAGAGATGGAGGTACAGGTAGCAGAGATGAAGATGCTGAGGATCTCTCTGGGAGTGACCAGGATGGACAGGATTAGAAAAGAGTACATCAGGGGAACAGCACATGTTAGAGGTTTTGGAGATAAAGTCCGAGAGGCCAGACTGAGATGGTTCGGACATGTGCAGAAGAGAGAGAGAGAGTACATCGGCAGAAGGATGCTGGATTTGAAACCACCAGGAAAGAGGTCTAGAGGAAGACTAAAGATGAGGTTCATGGACGCAGTGAAGTGACCAAAAAGGATGCAGCAGATAGGGTTAGATGGAAGAACTGACTGCTGTAGCGACCCTTTGAAGGGAAATGCCGAAAGAAGAAGAAGAATGACCGTTTTAGAAACCTTGGCCCTGGTGCATCACAGATCATTGAAAATCAAATAACATTATCCAGATAGACTGCAGATGACGTTTCAGGGATAAAAGTATTGAAAACACAAACTAGTCAAGATGCAAACTTAGTTACAGTATATTGTCAAAAGAAAAGTTAGTTTTACTGGTACAGAAAACTCAGGGCTAACTTTTTATTTCTCTGAGGTTTTACCATTTAACTACATCAAATCCAGCTGGCTACACTTTCTAATCATTGGACAACCACCGATGATTCACCAACCTTTGTATATTTATATTCTAGTTTTATTTCTAGCTACCTTTGAAATCCCCAATGTGATTGTGCATTCGTTTGCCCATTGGTTGTTTATAGAGGCATGTAACATGGCACATACCAAGAGCCAAAGCCTGTCTTTGTAATCTGCCAGCACACCTGAGCTGTGTGAGGTGGGACCTGAGCCTGACGCAGTTACTAATGGCAACAGAAAGAATGGATGTAGAGGGATATTTGTCTTGCATCCTTTTGTATGAGTATTAATTATGAAGAAAAAAAGGGATACAGAGTAAAACTATTAATGTGCAGCCAGCTTTTTGTTGGTTGTCCCTCCATCGCTAGCTCGGCTCAGGTAATGAAGCGACCAGAAGAATACTTGCTGACAGAATTCCCCCACTGCTCCCTTTTTTTCTACGCTTTCTGTTTGTCTTTCTTCCTCTTTGACATTCTCCTTCCTTCGCCTGTCTGGCTCTGTGTGTGTTAGTATGGAGATCATGACATGGCCTTGCCTCAGGCTGTTTCCATCCATCCTTCTCTCTCTATATCCCACACCGCAGACTGGTCCACCTATGTGGGACTCCATTTGCTCTGCTTTCCACTTTTCTGCCTCTAGTTCATTTGACTTGTGTTCACTCCCCAAGCGTGTGTGTTGTGTCTCCATATTTTTTTGTCTTTCTCCCTTGATTAAACCATGCAAAATATTTTTATTCTGTGCCTCTCCTATTTAAATACAAACGATAGTTGGCTTTTTTTCTGTAACAAGGACAATAAGAACTGAAGTAGCTTTTTGCATGTGTGTGGGAGAAAGCATTGATATGATTGCATAACTGCATAAGTGTTTTTAAATGTGTTTTTGGCCCTCGCTATAGTTGTGTGCTTATCTGCTACTCCTTTTGTTTTTGCATCCACATGTAAATGTGTGTTTGTGTAGATCCTGCCCAGGGAAACGCAGCACAAATGTCCTTGTCTGGATATAGCAGGTTATTGTGATGCCAGCTCAACTCACAGAAAAACACAACACACACACATACTCTGTGGCAAAATGCTTCCTAATCAACAGAGATCTTCTGGCTCACTGGGAGACCAAGACCACTGTTGTGTACCGCTATGATAATTTTAAATCTGCTCCGAGCCTTAAACACAGCTTATCCTCATGCCTTTATGCTATTCCACCAAAAACAATGTAAAATGGCACAAATCTCAGTTCTCACTCTTCAGCTGAAGGCAGTATTTTCTGTCTTGAGATGGTACAAACCATTTGGGAATGATGAGAGTTGTATGCTGTTGCAGTTTTATCAACCTTAACATTGAGTGAGAAGGTAAACATTTTCTATCTGATTATCTATAGAAACCCAATCGCCCTAACGACTGAAGAGAATGTCCAAAAACTTAGATCTGTTGTGATGTGGAAGGAGGAGGGCCTAATTTGCAGGACAAAAGCAGGATTTACTAACAGAAGTCAGGCAAGTCTGTGAGGAAAAAGCATAGGATTAATCTAAAGTCCAAAAGTCTACAAGTCCAAAAAGAATAAGTTCAAAGATAAACTTGTGGTCAGGAAGCCAGGTAGAATGAACCCTAAGGGAGTGTCATCCGACTAATCACCCTCAGGTGTCTCTAATCACGGTGATGAGGGTCCAAGGCTCCCTCTGGAGGCAAATGAGGGGATCGCGACAAGATCAATAACGCAGCTTCTAAAGAAAATTAATTTAAGGTCACTACCCCAACAGGTTTTATTTTTTAAGTTTGCACGCTGAGCTGCACATCAAATGCATTTAAATGTTTTTGCACACCAACATGGAAATCCAAAAGAGTGAAAACTTACCCCTGAAATTATACGTTGGCACAAAAAGGGTGAAAAAAAGCGCCATTTTTAATAATCTAAAACCTCAAGTTTGTCACTAAAAATGCTATTTAAAGAGTTTTTTTTTAATGCAACAATATGTCATAAAAATGTGGCGTTCAATGACCGTATATAAAAAAAAGTTTTACATTTAGTTCCAATTAATTAAAAATGTTTCGTTATTACACCAGAAGCTCATTCTGAAAAAAAAATCTGTAAAATATGCATCACATTTTATTTTGTTCTATTTTTAATTAATTTTTTAAAATCAAGGTATTCTTCTAAAAACTTATAGCACTTATTTTTTTAATTACCAAGAAATGACCGCTGATAAAAAAAGTACCAATCTGTAGATCCAAGTTGTATTAATTATGAGTAACAACCTTTAACTTTATTGTTTGTGTGTATTTCGTCTTTTTTAACCACAACACTTTGTCTTAATTTCTTTCAGCGGAGTGTGGGGGTCATATCTCTGGAGCGGTTTCTGGACGGATTTTATCTCCTGGTTATCCTGCTCCATATGACAACAACCTCCACTGCACCTGGACAATAGAAGCCGACACAGGAAAGACTATTAGGTAATTACAAAATAGCTTCAAATCAAGTTAATATTGACCTGCACTTATTCAACGCAAAAAATAATTTTGTAATTAACATCCTGAGACTGTTCCAAATACAAAACTCTCATTTCGTTCTTTCAACCATAGATGTGGATGCTAACTTTATTGTGTGAATGAGGATAAAACTTCTTTTTTTTTTCTTTTTTCAGCCTTCACTTTATCGTCTTTGACACTGAGATTGGCCATGATATTCTGAGAGTTTGGGACGGTCCGTCCGGGTCACCAGATGAAGGGATCTTGTTGAAAGAATGGTCCGGACCGGCCTTACCAGAAGATATCCACTCTACCTTCAATATACTCACTCTTCAGTTTGACTCAGATTATTTCATCAGCAAGCAAGGATTTTCCATACAGTTTTCTAGTGAGTAACTGAATCTCTTCATCATAATTTCTAAGGTATATGTGCACAGCAATGGTGGATGAAGTACTCAATTTTTGTTCTTAAGTAAAAGTTCAGATAATTAGGCAAAACAATTATTTAAGTAAAAGTAACACTTAAAAATCTACTTAAGTAAAAGTGTATATTTGATGTTAGTTTTTTTGGTGGTGAATGACTGCGGAAAACGTTTACTCGCAACTTTGATTGGTCCTCGATTCATTACTTCTTCTCCCTCTTGGAGACCACATGCGATCAACTGCTCCCTCTACAGGTGGATTTTGGCAGTAGGGCTTCTAGATGCGCTAAAAAAAACTGTATATTTTTCAAATTCCTGACCGAAAATGTGTGTTTTGTAAATGCAAAACATACTTTTAAAAAGTAGCGGCGTAAAAGTACAGATATTTGTTCCAAAATGTAATGAAGTAAAAGGTAAAAGTACAAATTTGTACGTTTACTTCGTTACGTTCCACCACTAGTATATATTTTCCTAAACCCAGGAAAAGTGTTTCAATTTGGCTAAATCAATTACTTTGTATTTGGGCGGTCTAGTGGGCTTTGTGCAACATATTCATTTATAAAGACAAGCTAATTACTGAGTTTGCTATGAAATTACCTCATTATAAAACGAATACAGTAATATTAAGTATTACACGATCCCTATTTTTTTCCATTTGAGTAATTAATATAGCAATAACATTTAATTTGATGTTATTTCTAGAAACTTTGAGCAAAAGACTCAAAGGAGAAATTAAACATATCATCCCTGGGATACAAGATTAGTGTGTAGAGAGAAATTATAGTTCGTCTCAATTACTGTTCTTCTTATATGAGGTGATTTATATCATTCTACATTTGATATGACTTTTCTTTTTAAATCGATGTCAAACCAAGTTAACCAGAAACCAGGTGCTACCCTTGTTTAAGAGAAATAAGATAAGTTCCTTCTTTTAATGGTAAGTTTTGACAGAAGTAAAAATTCGGAAAAAGTGAAGGAAAAAAAAAAACGCTTGAATTGTTGATTTTGCTGCAGTATGAGAAAGGAATGCATATGGTGGATTTGCCTTCAGGGCTCTCTGTCAGAAAGACTCATCATTCCGTTCATGGTTAATGGTGTGCAAAGATGTGTGTTAACCCACACTTTAAGAAGAAAAAAGAACTTCAACTCTACAAAAAAAAAAAAAAAAAAAAAAAAGGTAAATGGATTGAACTTTTTAATTATAAACTTTTAATCCCAGTTAGTCATTCACGGTGATTTTTTGTAATATCTTAGCATAAAAAAAAGAGAAAAAAGAACTTTTTATGTTTGCTGCAGCCTTTGTTAGCTCATAAACTTATTTATTCCGTTCCGTTCATTCTCTCGTCTTTCGCTCATCTGGAGCTGGGTCGCGGGGGCAACAGCCTCAAACAGGAAGCCCAGGCCTCTTTCACCCCAGCTGCATCCTCCAGCTCACCTGTAAGGATCCCTAGTCGTTCCCCAGCCAGCTGTGAGACATAGTCTCTCCAGCGGGTCTGCCTTTTAGTCTCGTCCCCGGTAGGACATGCCTAAAACACCTCACCAGCAAGGTGCTCAGGAGGCATCCTGACCAGATGCCCAAACCGCTCCATCTGGATCCTCTCAACCTGGAAGAGGAGCGGCTTGACACCGAGCTCCTCCCAGATGGCAGAACTCCTCAGGCGATCTCTCAATGAGAGCCCAGCCACCCTGCTGAGGAAGCTCATTTTGGAAGCTTGTATCCACAATCTCATTCTATCGGTCACCCCCCACAGCTGGTGACCATAGGTGAGGGTGGAAACTTCTTTATTTACAGTTCAAAGTTTGTGATATAGGGCAGACGAACATCTTGCCATATAAAAGCCTTCAAAGTTGTCTTCTGAAGAGTGTATTTTCTGATCGAGACGTTTTAACTTCCATTTTATCAGGTTGAAAATAATTTCCATATGGAAGTCAAAACATCTTGATCATCAAACACACTGTCCAGAACTTCGAGGGCTTTTCAACAATGAATCACACATGGACGAATGAAGCATTACATAGACTAGCAAGGGCCGGATCCAGGATTTTATAAAGGAGGGAGGGGGTGTGAGGTCATTGACAAAGCCAATGTAGAAGAGGCTGGGGGCGTTACCCCTAAAACATTTGAAAAATAAGAGTAATTTTCCTGCATTTTGGTGGCTCATTGGCTTGCCCTAATTTGACTAGTCCCCTTTTCTTTCTTCTTTTTCTTTTTTTTTTTGTAGACCAAAAACGGCGGGGGCGCACGGGGGACGTGCCCCTGACTTGTTGCCATCAACATTTCCTTGTTATTGAATGTGTTTAACAAAGAAATTTCTATCAAAGCACGTTAGCATCTTTCACTTATAGGTTTGATTAGATCTGTTTTCTAAAATTACAAACAGTACAATAATCTGGTAGGAAATCTATCACTTCTTATATTCTACATATGCAGGGTAACGTCTCCAAACCTGAAAGAGTAAAGCGAACGTGAAAGTCTTTGCATGCGAGCACATCATTTAAATATGGGTAAACAGATCTTTGGAACCGGAGGGGACAGGTTAAATGTCTAATCTTAAAAGCAAAGTACATCTATTCTGGTCATGAAACATTAGCTTTGATGTGTTTGTAGGATTTTAAATTTGCCCCGTGGGGTCTTTGTTTCTGCAGTTTGACACAACTTCACCTCTGACTCTTTCAGTCAAAGCATCATGTTTACTGCAGATAGATTTTTTTTCTTAAAGTATTGCTTTATCAGCCTGATAAAAGATAGAATCATCCAGAAAAATACCCACTTTTTAAAACTTTATTTGAACATTTCTTAGAATTCATTTTGGCACCGCTTCACATAAAATCTACACGGCTTGCATATTGAAGGGAAAATTAAATTGCGTATAAAACAGGCACATACTGCTTCTTTCTGGTGTAATAATCATTTTTGGAAGTACAAGCAGCAGGTGTGCTCGAATCTGATGCACCAGTTTGGAACATCTTGCACATGAGAAGCATTTCCAATTCCTCCTGGCACATCATCCAAGCCCAGCCAGAATAAAGTCGGAGCGTTAGTGGAAAAGTTTTTAAGCCTACACAAAAATGTGTCTTTCAGATTGACTGTGTAGTTCCGTACGGATACACGTGTTTATTTATTTTGATCAAATTAAAAAGAAGAGATACTAATTCTCAAGTTTATTCTCTTATGTTTGAAATTAAACGTTTGAAACAGACATGCATTAGCATCGGGGTACCCAACCTTTTTTGACCCAAGATCTACTTTTCAAGTAGCAAGTAGCACATACATACACATTTTTCTCTCTCTCAAACAGACACAGACAAATTCCTCTCTCCCTCTAAAACAAACACACACACCAACAAAATCCTCTCTCTCGCTTGCTCTTTTTCTCTCTCTAAGACACAGACATTTTCTGTGCTTTGCAAAGGGGCAGGACCAGAGCAGCACCACGGTCTGCTTATTGATTACAAGCTCAGCAACGTGATTTCACATCACAGACTCCGAAAATCTCCTATAACACTAAAAAAAAGCCGTTAGATTGACACTTTTTTTTAAAAAAAAAGAAAGAAAGAATAAAAAAAAAAGAGTTGCTAGAGGGTCTGAATACTCAATAAATATAGCGTCAAAGTTGCTGAGTCGCTGACATTGACTTTATTTAATTTTTTTTCTCCCGACACCTGGCGGTCGACTTGAAATCAGCCAAACTGATTAGGCATCCCCGCATTAGCATATTCAGATCCCAATGCAAATAATACAGTAAATTGCTGGTAGCTGATGTTGCCAAAGAATAAATTACCAGTAGTAAAAACCGAGGCCATTTTGGTAAAAAAAAATCTGAAAAGTTTTGTGTCTAAAACTCTGAAGCAGCTTAAAAGTTTTTGCCCAAGAACTTTGGTTTTTACTTTCTAGTCTTCAGATCTTCCAACCAAACTTTCAAGTCTCATAATCAATTTGCGAACTTTCCTCTCATGCCAGAGTCACATGATGCTCGATCTTTGTCAACTTTCTTTTAAAATGGCCAAATTTTCAATTTTACACATTTATTTAGATTCAAACTTTTTTAAATTTTATTTCTGCAGTGATTTTTTTTTTTTGTCAAAATTTTCTCTTAAAATATTTAGGTGATTTGCTTCATTCTGAGATTTTTGTCGTATTAAGTAATATAATTACTCTAATTTATATAAAAATTTATTCTATTGAGATCTTTGCGCATTTTAATTATTTAATCAAGTTGTTCAAATAGAAATGAAGAAAGAAACATAAACAGAAATCACTGCCACAAGTGAGAAAGAAAAAAAAAACATTTTTTTACTGTTGTTTTTTTTCAAATAAAATTGACTGCGTCACTTAAAAGACAAAGAATCATAGAAAAAGATTATGTTTTTAATTCAATTCAATTTTATTTGTTTAGCCCAAAATCACAGAATGTCCGTCTCAATGGGCTTCACAAGAAAAAGAGGAATGTATGAAAAACACAAATACACAACAAGAAAAATAACTAACAAATGCTAACTAAACAAGACTAGCACATTAATGCACTTAGACTCTCCTTCTCGGTGAGGAAAAACTCCTAAAAAACCCATCAGTGGGGAAAAAATAAGAAACCTCATGGGGATCCACGTGAAAGAGAGATCCCTCCCCCGGGACGAGCAAACAATGTGTCAAAGATTATTGTTTAAATATTAGCTTATTCTAATCTACAGCTAAATATCTAAAGAAGTCAATAGATGTTCTTCATCCTGATGGTAACACGGGGGACTCCTCAGCCCAGAGATGTCAAGTACGGGGATGAGTAGATGTTCTTCATCCTGAAGGAAACACTGGGGGACTCCTCAGCCCGGAGATGTCCAGTACGAGGATGAGTAGATGTTCTTCATCCTGACGGAAACACGGGAGACTCCTCAGCCCAGCGATGCCCACGGCGGGGATGAGTAGATGGATTTCGTCCTGATGGAGCGGGATGAAGAAGCGCGGAGGTCTTCTCGGTGTGGCCATGCCCAGGACAGGAACGCAGAGTCCTGGATGGGGCTCTCTCCCAGAGAGGAGGGAGAGAGGTGGACAACATGTGAATTGTATTGTACCAACTAGCAGTGTAATTCTAAATAAACAGACAATTTAGAACAATGAATGAGATAGAAAGCCAGGGGTTTAGGGTAGAGGGTTAGAGTAGGGGGTACGGGGAAAGAGCCAAGACAGTCTGGCAGAGAATAGTAGAGAACTTTTTACAAAAGTTTTGGTCAGTGAAAGCTGCTAAACTAACAAAAGTTGATCAAATGACCTGCAGGAAGTTTCACAGACCTGGTGTGACGCTCAATGCATCACCAAAATGTTCTCTGATTAAAATTACTGTCATCTGATGATGCTTCATGTCTTCATGGATAAAGAATACAATGGAGCTCAAACGGGGATAAAAATGATAACACTTTAAATAATTACAGGAAGCTTCAGATCAACTTTTGTACATCTGATAAAAAATCTTGTTTTAAGATGACGTTAAATTACAGTAATCTAAATCAGATGAACTAAAAGCTGTTTGATTATTTTCACATTACAAGATGACACAACAAGACTCAGATTTTTTTTTTCAATTTTTAATACACAATGTACCATTTTAACTTCCTCTTTCATCTGGGAGGAACTCAGAGTAGAGCTGTTGATACTCGGGGTGGAGAGAAGCCAGATGGGTTGGTTCGGGCTTCTGGTTAGGATGCCTCCCGAGTGCATCGCTGGTGAGGTGTTTTGGGCACGTCCCACTGGGAGGAGAGCCAGGGGCGGACCGCAGAGCCGCTGCAGAGACTATCTCTCACAGCTGGACAGGAAACACCTAAGTATCCTCTCAGGTGAGCTGGAGGATGCAGCCGGGGTGAGAGGAGCCTGGTTTTGCTCCCGCAACCCGGCCTCAGATGAGCAGAAGACAATGGGACAGAACCATTTTAAGAGCTGATTTGAAATTTAAATAGATTTAAAACTTTCTTTGTGATACATTTTAATAGTTGTCATTTGAAATGAACTGACCAAATTATCTTGATCCTAATGCCCAGTTATTTTCTAGTTAGATACCGTATTAAAAAATAATAATTTTAAAGGGAAACATCTTTCTTTCTCAAACTAATCTAATGCTGAAGAAACTTTTAACTCTTCTTCCTTATGTTAGAGATTCGTTGACCTTCAAACAGCTTCTGTTGTGAATTCCGGGAATAAATCAATTTAATAATTTGTGCATTTAACTCAAGGACAAAGTATGACTGAAACATATAACAACGTTTTTGAGAACGTTATGATAAAGTATCCAAGTACTTGTTGAGATTTTTTTTCTGAATAAACTGTTTTTATAGACTAATGAAAAGATTGAAGAACATAAAGGATCTCAACACCTATCCTTCAGAAGTGTTTGCTTAGTGTCTTTTAAGTGGCTATTGACAGCGTCGTAACTCTATATTAGATTTTGATGTTGGTTTATATAAAAAAAAAGAAATTCTGGTTGAATCTGTTGTGCAGTGTTAGGGAAGCAATTCAGGTCACATAAATCTTAACTGGGCACAATGATTAATCCAAAAGTAGGAAACAAAAGTGATTTACCAAGACATTTAGTGTTTAGAAAGAGTTGCTGTAATTACAGATTTTTAAAAAACGAAAAGAAAAGTTGATTTTCATTAGTGTAACTACAACACCATCCGAATGAGTATGCATCATTACTGCTAGATAAATTAGTAAAAAAATAAGGTATTTTGGTGTCACATCAAAGCTAGTATGTCATGCATCTTCATCAAAATTCTCTCTGATGTGGGCCGAATACGTTCTCTGCCAAACCAAACATAAAAAAAGCGTCGAAAAAAACAAAAAAAGGACGACTTTTTGGAGCTAGTTGTGTCCGTATGTGCAGTATACTGCATGGCAAAACTGAAGGAGTGTCAGAGTTTTATGGGATGTCGAAGGAACAGCCAATTGTAGGACTTCAAACAAGGTTTATTAACACAATTCAGGAAAGTCTGTAAACTAAAGCAAGAAGCACAGAATTAACTCAAGCTTTCAAAAGTCCAAATAATAACAGAGTTCAAAACATGGTCAGGCAACCAGGGTAACCTGACTGGAAGGGATCGTAAGACCCGAAAGGGAAGTCCGGGGTGATTCTCCTTAATAGATGGCAGGGTGCACAGGTAAGTGGAATCAGGAATCATCCTAAGGTGTTCCTAATCAGATTGATTAGGAACATCCAGGGCTCCCACTGGTGGCAGGTGAGGGATCCTGACAAGGAGGAGTTTTGATTGTTTTAAAATTAAAAAGCTCAAAAAACCTATTTTTATACAAACATCAAGATATTCATTGGGAACTTTCTACTCACCACCAGGTTGTGAGATGCTTCAAATCTTTGTTCATAGCATCAGCTGCATTTTCAAACTTCCAAATATAAAATGTGTGTTGAAAAAGCAAAAATAATCATTTTATCACCCTATCACTTTATTTCTAAATTAGCTTTGAATCAGAATTTTTTTTTGTTTTTTGTGATGAGCTCTAGTTTCGCTCATTGTAACCATTCAATTATTTTTATACTTATTTATCTTTTTTTCCAGCCACAACAGCGACAACCTGCAACGACCCCGGCATCCCAGTAAATGGCTCTCGGTATGGGGACAGCAAGGAGCCAGGTGACAGTATGACCTTCCAGTGTGATCCTGGTTATCAGCTGCAAGGTCAAGACACTATCACTTGCGTGCGGATGGATAACAGATTCTACTGGCAGCCTGACCCTCCAACATGTATGGGTAAGCAAACAGTGCTGTGTTTACTGCAAGGATAGCAGTAAACAAGGCTGGCTGGAGATGTGGTGACACATGAGGACAAAATAAGGACATTTACATTATTTTAATAAAGGGCTTAAAGAAAGATTTTTAATGTCAAATCAACTTGTTGTAGGTTTCTATTGTGTTTGAAAGTTATTTTCCCATAAAAATACCTTCAGTGGTTTCCTATTTTATTTGTGACTGTGATTTAATAATCATGCCAGTAATTTGTGTGGTCTTCCATGCTGTTTTCGGACATGATTCAAAAGTCAGGTTGTTCTTGGCAGCAGAATTTGTTCTCTGCCACGCCCACTTGCTAAGCTTGTTTTTGGTGAATAAAATGTATCAAGTTTATATGTTTTATGAAATAAGAAATATCAAGTATCTTCTCCCAAAGTCTTCCAGAATATCAGGAATGCTGACAGAAAACAGGAAACGACACCGTAGTTATGACTGTCATAAAAGCACTACACCCACTCTTTCAGTGAATCTACCTCAAAAGTCAAATTTCCACCTCCTAAGTGTCAGGATGTGGAACGAGGAGGACATACAGTAAATGCAGGACAACAAAACAGGATTTCCGTTCCGTTCCGTCATCTTCCGCTTGTTCCGGGATCGGGTCGCGGGGGCAACAGCCTCAAGCGGGCAGCCCAGGCCTCTCTCTCCCCGGCTGCATCCTCTAGCTCACCTGGAAGGATCCCAAGTCGTTCCCCGGCCAACTGTGAGACATAGTCTCTCCAGCGGGTCCGGGGTCTGCCCCTTGGTCTCCTCCCGGTGGGACATGCCCGAAACACCCTGCCCGCGAGGCGCTCGGGGAGCATCCTGACCAGATGCCCGAACCACCCCATCTGGCTCCTCTCGACCTGGAGGAAGAGCGGCTCGACACCAAGCTCCTCCTGGATGGCAAAGCTCCTCACCCGATCTCTGAGTGAGAGCCCAGCCACCCTGCGGAGGAAGCTCATTTCGGCCACTTGTACCCGCAATCTAATTCTTTCGGTCACCACCCACAGCTGGTGACCATAGGTGAGGGTTGGAACGTAGATCGACTTGTAAACCGAGAACTTTGAGCCGAAAACAGGATTTATCAACCAAAATTTCAGTTAGTTAAAAGTCCAGAAAAGTCCAGAAAAGGCAAAGGGCACATGATTAACTCAGGATCAAAAGTTCAAATAATATAACAGCATTCAAAGATCCCACTAATAGTCAGGTAGCCAGGACGGAAGACCTGGCTGGTAGCGATGGTGATGGTGGTGACGACAATGGCTCAACAAAGATGTCTGGAGTGATTGCCTTTAGATAAGCACCAGGATCCATACGTGTGTGTCATCAGACTAATCACCATCAGGTGTCTCTAATCAGGGTGCTGAGGGAAGGTCCAGAGCTCCCACTGGTGGAAGGGGAGGGGATCATGACATTAAGAGTTGAATGATATGGAAGTCGTTGTGGGATTAAAGTTGAAAAAGTTGCTCCGATACCACCAGCTGTAGGGGTGGGCTGGTATTAGTTTTCTTTTTTCAGACGTATGTAGAATCCTGACCACGTCAGATTTTTTTTTTCCCGTTTTTGAATGCCATATAACCCAATCACTGGCTTTTTATTGTATGAACTATCAAACCCCTGGCCTTCATTCTTCTCTGGACTTTTTTTCACTGTAATTTGCTTTACTCCAGTTATGCTTCTTTCCACAAGCCTTCCTTGACTTTCTTTTGTAGGGAACATAAATGACAAAAAAAAAAAAAACTGCATTGTGGATTTTTTTTCTTTAAAATTTGAGGGAAAAAAGACAGCCAGCATGAAAGGACACATTCTATAATGAGAATAGTGTCTAAAAGTTTCTTTGCAGGTCCCGCAGGTCAGGACAGGGATACAGATGAGATCAGCTAAGGTTCAGACAGCGTTGCGGTCCGGTCAGGAAGCAGGGATCTAGCACAATCCTAAATGGGGAACATGCTGACGACAAAAATTACATGGACATCATGGATTACTTCACTCATGCATTTAACATTTTGCAGCTGCTTCTGTAGCTAGATGTCTTAATCAGGCTAGAAAATCCATAAAGTCCTTTTTTTCTGATTAATTACTCTGTCTAGTTCAGTTTTCATGTCAAGTTAATCAGAGGAGATAAATGAGGAAAATCAACAGAGATTCTGTTCTGCTGCAATATTAATTATTTAAACGACTGGAAGAAAGCATGACATCATCCACAGCTAACGGCGGGATGCAACAGGGGCAATCTGGTAAAAAAAAAATACCTGCATGAAGAAGCACATTGTCTACCTGCCAGCTTAAATTAAGGATCCTCATCGATACAGCTTTTAGTTTTCTTTTTTTTTCTGCTATTATCTCCTGGTGTTCATTACTCAGCACAAAGTAGAAGTTCTCCAGCTCTATCATCAAGTATACTTTGATTTTACAGGGACTTTGAAGCAGTGCATAAACCTGCTTCTATCTATAGACAGTTGGTGGTACCAGAGCCCCTACCCTTTGTCCTGTTCATTAGTCATGTGTCCTATGCATTTTGAAAGTTAGTTTGCTTTTTTAAATGCTGATAAAGTAAAATTTTGCACTAGTCGAAATGAAAGCACTGGATAAACCTGATTTTATTTGCACCATTAACGTCCATAAATAGACACCAAATGCTTCCAAAGCTTCTGCCCCATTTGCCTCCTAAAGAAGCCGAGTCTTTTTTGGCCTTTTGAAAGCTTATTTTTTTAACAGGGTAATGTGGTTCTCATTGACACCAATCCATCTCTCATAATCCCCTCACCTGCCACCGAATGAGCCCTGGACCTTCCTCCCTCTCCTGGATTTCAGCCTGATCCCAAACACCTGGTTGATTAGCCTAAACCTAATCAGCTGTGCGCCATCAGCCTGGTCTCCATTTAGAGGCAGTTTTCCCCACCTTCCTTCCCGAGTCAATGCCATCCCTTGCAGCCAGGTCTTCCTGGCTGCCTGACCATGAGTTACATCATTGAACGCTGGTATATTATTTGAACTTTTGATCCCGTGCCCTTTGCCTCACTGGACTTTTTGCCTTACTGGACTTTTGGTTAATAAATCCTGTTTGTTGTCCTGCCTTTGGGTCGTCCTTCACATCCTCACATCACTGAGCTGAGATGGTCAACTATAATCAAAGATTATATTTTTTTTAATACGTGGCACCAAATATGGTGCTTTAGAACAATCGATTGAATGGTAATTGACATATAAATAAGAAGTTGGAATTTTCTTTAACATATGCCTGTGATGTAATTGTATTTATAGGTACTTAACCCACATGCACAGGTGCCCAGATTTTTTCACTGAGCACCCACTCCTTTAAATGTCTTTCCACACTGCCCTTTTGCACTATTTTCCCACATCTGCACTTTGACCAAATAAAATGAATTCCATGTTTAGAAGCTCAAAGTTTTAAGTACATTATGCAGCAGTTTGCAGCTTTGGAGTTTTGTAGTTGTCTGGAATAAAGTGTGACCAGAATTGCCTTTGTTTCCTTCTATTGTACCCTTGTTGTTCCGTCCACACAAAGCTATCTACATCCAAGAGTGTTGCAAGTTTTAGACTATTTCCTCTGGTGCTTGAACACATCGTTCTCTCTTGCTCCCTCTTACTGCCTGGCCTAATGTGAACTAAGATGACCGCTTTGGGTCTAATTCCTGTTTTAATTCCTACCCAGAGCCTCTTGCAAAATGACTAAATATCCCCATTATTCCCTCCTTTATTTCTCTCCTACTATCCACAGCCACCTGTGGGATTTCATGCACAGGAATCGTATCGTTTTAAGAGGGTTTCCTGTGAAAATAACTTTTTGGATGTTTCTACCATGTTTGAATGTTATTCTCACATCAAAAACACACAAGAAGGGCTTTTCATTTTTATTCATGCATGTTTGAGTATTTTGTGTCCTCCAGTATTTGGATACTATTTGATTGCATAGGGATTTTTTTTTTGCCCCCTTCAAACCACTCCCCATATTTTTTCCTCCGCCATGTCCACGTTCTAACTGAGCAGGTGGGGTTTTAGCGGACGTGCTCTGCTCAAAGTCAGTCCTGCTACTCTGAGCCTGGGCTTCCTGTCTGAGGATGTCGCCCCTGCATCGCCTTCGTTCCAGAAGACGACGGAACGAAACAAATCACATTTCTGAACAAACAAAATTGATCATGTTCATCTAAATATGCCATGAAATAAGAATACTCACTTGTGAAAACATAATGCCCCCTCAATAACTATTTGCCCTGCCATACATCATGCACTAACTTCCTCCCCATAAGCTTTCTTGCACTGGTTAAGTTACTGGTCAAATGTAGGTTATTTCAAACGTATTTTTCTCTAACTTTTCCTTTTCCTGCTTGTCTCATTTTTAGCAACCTGCGGAGGTAACGTGAGTGGTCCCTCTGGTGTGATTCTGTCTCCTAACTACCCTCAGCCTTACCCTCCCGGGAAGGAGTGTGACTGGAGAATCAGAGTCAACCCTGACTTTGTCATCGCCCTTATCTTCAAAAGGTAGTAAAACCTAAATTTACAACATTGTGCTCTATCTACAAAAATGTGACCGCACATATTTCCTGACATGTGTATTTATGATCATCGCTGGACAAATGAAGGTTGTTGTTCACACTTACCCCAGGGTGTAGTGTTTTTCTGCTTTATAGATTGGAAATTTATTATTTAAGGTGGCTCAAGTTTGTTTGGAGATTAGAAGAATAGTGCAAAGTGGTCTAAAAACGTGTTTAAAACCAGAACTAAATTTGAAAGATGATGCTTTTGTTTTCATATTGCACTGATTGATGTTTAAAAAAGTTTATTACAGATTATTTAACAGCTTAAGTTCTGTTTTGCATTTAACTTTGACCCTTTGACGCTTAGGTCATATAACTTTTCTACAGTTAGATTTCCCTCACATTTTTTTGTATAAATGATAGCTTTATTATACATTTCTTATGCATTATAACCAATTTAAAAGGTATTAGTCATGGCAGGTTCATGTTTTCTAACTACATGGTGGACTAGTTTGAAATCGGACTCATTCTGCACCACTTCTGTCCACTTAATCATGCTAGTTATCTTTCATGCTGAAGCTTAGCGACTGCAATTTTTTTTTTTAAATCACTCTATTCATCCCTCACCGGGGAAATTTGTGTGCTGCACTCTTGCACCGCAGCATGCTACCACGACGGCGCCAATTGTGTGAGAAACGGGGGGTTAGGTGTCTTCTCCAAGGACCATAGACGTGTACTCAGTGGGATGCTAACCCGTAATCTTCCGGTTGACTTCCGGTCTGCGGGCGAACGCTCTAACTACTGAGCCACCGTCTCCCCAATAATAAGTGATGCGTTTTGTAATAATAATAGTGATGATTCAATAAGTTTCAATAATTGATGCAAAATCAAACTGTTATTCAATCTCAATAAGATGCAATAAAAATAATAATGATACACAAGTTTGACTTCACTTCCCAACTTGTAGCGCAGCAGCTTCTTTCTATGTGTTTACGTTAGGATGAAAATCTAGCCGTGGCACTCTATCCCACTGAGTACCTGTCTGTTTGCTCATACACAATCTACTCCTTCAGTATCACTTCCTCTTAATCCGTATTTTCTCTTGCACGGCACACACAAAGACTGAAGAAAGTTCTGTGACTTCCAGACAAACACACATCACAGGACAAGTGGGAGGCTGAGCTATTGTACACATACAAATCTCCAAAGCAAACTTAGATATAATGTGTAAGTGCCCACTCATAGTTATTACCCTCATGAGGACCCTCTGTCCTCCCATACGGTATGTGGAGAGAGATGAAGTGATGCTGTCAGTGTGAACCAGTGAGACTCGCATCCAATCCCATCTGCCAGGTTTTGGCGGGAATAACACATAATTTTACTGTAAGAGGTTGAGTATACTAATTTTTGTTCAGTGTATTTTATATCATCCAATGGAAGAACAGTAAAAAGTCAACTTCACTATCAACCTAAAAAAATTACTTGTTCTTTTTATCCACATATTAACCTACACTAAAATGTACATTTCATACATTTGAACGTCCCATTTCATGTAAACTCAAGGCTTCAGAAGTTTTCAATGTCTCTTAGGATGTATTTTCGAATGATTCAGTGGATTTTTAGAAAATTGCAGTTGGTATTTTTGACCTGCTCCCACGTGACAACAAATAAGCGCTCGCTACAGTAACTATGCACCTGCTACATTCATGACACTTAAATGTACCATGATGCGTTTCACACCCGCACCGCCACAACTCTATATAACTTCGGTTCACCCAGGACATATGGCAAATTTCAGAGGCAGAGACTGTGCTGACGGAGGGGATGAGCCATAGTCAGGCTTTCACACTTCCTGAGTAAGATTTCTTTCCTGATATGTAATAGATGTTCCCTAACTCAAATTATGGTTGTTTATGAGCATAGGATGCAATAAAAAAAACATTTTGCATGAGATGGGTTCTTGAAAAGGTTTTTATATCATTTCATTATTAATTGCGGAGACCTTCAAAATGATGTGAAAAAATTCTAATTGAGGATTTTTTGTTCAGTTTTTTTAATTTTTATTTTGTCTTGTATTGCAATAGAAATGTCTTAAAGAGCTTTGAAAAAAAAAACAATTAATACAACTAAATGGATCCCAGACATCCATGTTCCAAGAGCCTCAGGAAAAAACCAAAGCAAAAACAAAAAGTTACGGATGAAAAATAAAAACCTAATTAAAACCCTGTTGTAGTAGAGATATCTTCCCTGGCCACTCAGGTAATGAGTCTGGAAATGTTAAATAGAAGTGAGCTAATTTAAACATGATTTGTTTGACGTAGCAGATGAGCTTCGTCCAGACAGAATTGGGGTGAGGTAAGAGATCAACTGAGGCAAAGAGCATATAGAACGGCCTTAGCCCAATTAAGAAGAAAGAACAAGTTTAAATAATCAATTTAATTACCAGATAGACAGCAGATTAAAATATTTTTTTAATTAATTGTTTTGTTTGAAACCTTAAATGAAATGAAATTATCTTAATTACCTACAATGTGCATAGTGCCAACACAAACACATCCAATCCTGAATGTGATTTTTTTTTTTTTTACAGTTTCAATATGGAACCCAGTTACGACTTCCTCCACATTTATGAAGGAGAAGACTCTAATGGGCCGTTATTAGCAAGCCTGCAGGGCACGCAGGCTCCAGAGAGAATAGAAAGCAGTGGAAACAGTCTTTTCCTGGCATTCAGATCTGACGCTTCACTGGGCATGTCCGGATTTGCCATCGAATACAGAGGTAAATAAAGCATTTAACATGTACATGTGGATTTAACAATAATTTCAAACCAGAAAATGTTTCACATGACTTGAGCTGACTGCAGTGTAAGAAATCACAATATGACAAAAAAAAAGATAACAAATCATAGAAATAGAAACATTTGTTGATGTCAATTTTTTTTTCTGCAGAAAAACCAAGAGAAGCCTGTTTTGATCCTGGGAACGTTATGAATGCAAGCCGAATAGGTTACGACTACAAACTGGCATCTCAGGTCACCTACAGCTGTCACCACGGTTACACAATAGTGGGGGAGGACACCATCACTTGTGTCCTGGGTCGTGATGGGAAGCCAGCGTGGGACAGAGCACTGCCATCCTGTAAAGGTACGCAGCTATCTTTGTGTGTGAAAAAAAAAAGTATTATTATTAAATCCAAATGCTATTTATTCACAGACGAGAGAAAATAACTTATCAATGTTGTCTTTAGTTGATGTTTCTTGACAACCATCTTCCTCCACATGTTGATGTTGCCAGGCAATGCGGTCGGACATGAATAATTTCAGGCAATCTTGCATATGAATGATTAAGCTACATCCTTCAGAAATTAAACAGAGCACACTGAATTTAAACAGCAAGTAGAAATCTGCTTTATTTCTGTCGTGTCATTCCCTTTGAGTTTCCTTTTAGCTTTGAACTTTTTGGTCGCACCCAAAATTGTGAGAAGTTACCCCGGAACTCCATTTCCCTGTGGACTGTGATTGTTTGCAGATGACATTGCAATATTTAGAGGAAAACTGGAGAGAAACATGTGTGTTAAATAAAACTTGGTTTTATTTCAGTTTTTAATTTTCATTCCTTTCCATAAGACAAAAGAAATGAGTCATGCAATGCAGTCATGGGGGTATTTGTCAAAGCTAAACCAAGGCCAGAAGAAGCATTTGTAAGCAGTAGTGAAACATTGGTTCTCTGTCAATAAAATAATTCTATAGATGCAGCATTTGATTTAAAGATGTTGACAAAGACGTACAGGGAAGATCAGAGGAAGTGGCATCTTGAGAACGGTAGAAAGAATGGTGAAAAGGTTGTGAGAGAGTGGCATGTATTGTAGGAGAATGACTGGAGTGCAGACTTGCCAAGTCTCCCGCATTGGGTGGGAGACACCCGCAATTAGGACCTATCTTTCGATCACCCGCCAAGGCTAATAAAACTCTAGTACTCTAGTACATTGCATGAACATGATTAGGCATTCTGGGGCTAAGCACATGGCATCTCCTGCAGCTGTGCATCTGAAAGCCGCTAGTAGCAATCTGCTTGGTCTGTTGCCAGTATTGTTTTTGGTGAATGTATGGAAGAAGTTGGACATCCGGGAGCTTTGGTCATGTGACAGCTTATGTGCGTGAGCTGCAAAACAAAGCCCGAACAAGCAGTACAGGGGTGTATTCCTGGTGGTAATTCCTCTTCGTACTGATACATAATGCTAGGTGGTAACATATGTAAGACAAACAATTTTCCAGCTGGTTTCTTGTGTTTTGAAAGGCTTGTTTCACCCCAACTGTCATGGCGGTTGTTGTTCATTGGCGGATGTGACGTCAAGCTCCTCCTCCTTTTGGCCCCGCCTGGTCAGTCTCACCCTGACCCCAAAATCTCCCTTTTTGTAAAGCCAAAAACCAAGAATAACTGCCCATATAATATACGTAAGTGACTGGCTAAAACACTGAAATAAATATGACTCACTGATTCAAACCGACCAACATGTGACTGTGTTTTCAGAAGTCACTGATTGGAGACTAAGCTGTTTTTGTGGCAACCAACCGGTGTTTAAAAACAGACACCTTTTCAAATGCCATGCGGACCGAAACCTTTGGGCTTATTTGTATGTTAACAGGTTGTAATCTTAATCTTAGAATCTTGATTTCGTCCCCATTTTTAATATGGACCAAAACATCTTAAAGTTTGAATACACTCACAGACACACCAGATTTCATACATGGACAATGCTTATTACCGATACTAATTCTTATCATCCAACACCCTGAAGATTCTCCAGTGAAAGCTGTTTAATAACGTCTTGGAGGCAGTAAAAGGGGGGGAGTGGTGGGAGAGAATAAAGAAGAGATAATTGCACTCAGACTAGCAATTTTGGAGCAGAAACTAACAGACAGCAAGAAAAAAAAAAACCTTGTCAAGTCAATTTATCTCATCTTCTTTCTCATCGAGTTTACTCCAAGATAATACCGTCACTTATCACATCTAAATGTCCAAAAGTTACTAGAAGGACAACTAATCTACAGGATGATAAAAGTTATGGTTTCTGTTGCTAAAAAAAAGCTGGAAGACTTTTCAGTGGCTTAATGAAATTAAAATTTTAATCAAATGAAATTAAGTTAGTAAAACCTGCAATTTGACCAAATTAAAAACTCCATGTTTTCAGTTTTAGATAACGAGAGACTCTAGGTTGTAAGTTTGATTGTAGACAACATTGAAATGAACTTAGCGATCAAAAGGAACAATTTGGTATCTCCAGAAATAAAAAACAGCTTCGGGCTGCACTGTGGCACAGTGGTTACCACAGTTGCCTCACAGCAACCTCAGGTTTTGAGTTCCGGGTGGGACGAGGCTTGAAACACGGGCCTTTTGGTATGGAGTTTGCCTGTTCTTCCCTTGTATATGTGGCTTTCCTCCAGGTACTCCAGTTTCCTCCCGCCCTCCACAAACATACATGTTAGGTAAACTGGCCACTATGAAATTGCCCCTCAGAATGAGCATGTGCATGGATGGTTGTCTGTGTGTTTGTCTGGGTGACTGGCCACCTGTTTGGGGTATACTCTGCTTCTTGACTGTAATCAGCCGGGATAGGCTCCGGCTCCCCCCGCGAACATATTATGGATACGTTTTTCAATTCAAAGAGTAACATAAAGTTCTGATGTAATTAGGTAGGACACCAACTCTCCTGCTTTCTTTTTTATTGTGCAGAAACACTTTAACACCATTATGAAAGCAACGCAGACTGACTTCGTTTCCTTTCTTTAATCTAAACCAACTTTTTTTGTTTCACTTCATCTCTGAATCTATAGATGCATTTGCAAAGAGGTGCTCTAACAGTTAGCCTGGTCACCATGACAAAAAATCACTATGAAAAAATAAAAGAACAAAAATAAAGGAAAAGCCTTCACATTTTCTACCAACAGACTCGAATGTCTAACGGTCACAAGGAAAATTATGTGTGATCAAATGAACAAATAACCAAAAATGAATGGAGAGAAAAATAGTAACGAAATGTGTTTTAAAATTGGATAGAGGGAATAAATGAAAGAAACAAAAAATGATCTTGTTTTTTCGTTTTTTATTGAGTTGCTTTTGATTTTTATACAAATGGACACATTAAAAAAAATTCAAATGAAAAACCAATCAGTAAGATTTCAGAGTGCTCAGAAGTTTGCAACAATGAAGCAGGTCTTGGCGAGTCAGAGGATGAAGTCGTCTGATTCTCCCAATGGTGCCATAGATAGTGTGGGTCTTAGACTGACCGTTGAGGTGCCCAGTCACTGTGTCCACCTAATGTGATGTTAATCTGGATGGAGGCGTGGTCTTTGGCTCTGATGATTCTATTGTCGTTCTGCATGTCTATACGTCTGAATATTGCGTTTGAAAAATGGCCGACCAAAATTACTGGTCAGTTACTGAACTTTTGATTTACAATGTGACTATTTTACACATTTTTAAAGCATTTTCTTACACTATCTAGGAAGTCCATTATAATTGATTTAATTTTTCTCTGATTTATTTCTATTTTGTGACCAGAGACTGAAATTAATTCATTTGTCACACAATCTTAACGAAACAAATGAATATTTTTCAAATCAAAAAGGACCAAATTTAATCCGACATTTAAAGAACATATGTAATTAAACAATTTCTAAAAAAGTCTTAATTTTTTTTTTTTTTTTTTATTAATGTGTTATTTTCATGTTACTAAAAAAGAAAAACAACAACTTGTTACATTCGAATCGTGTCTCTATTGTTTTCATTTCGTCTTCTAAAACGCTTACTTCTGGGTGCCTGAGTCTATCCCGGCTGATTTCAGTCAAGAGATAGGGTACACCAAGGAAAGGGCGCCTCTCTGTTGCTTAGCCACACACACACACACACACACACACACACACACACACACACACACACACACACACACACACACACACACACACACATACACACACACACACACACAGACACACAATCATTCTCACACTCACTCCAAAAGATAATTTCATAGCAGCCAACCTAACATGCATGTTTTTGGAGGGTGTGAGGAAACCAGAGTACATGGAGAAAACCTACACATACACAGGAAGAACATGCAAACTACACACAGAAAGACCAGTTGATTCATACCTAATACCACCCAGTTTAAATGCTTCTGTTTTAACATTTAATTAGATAATCTCTATAATTCAATGCATTTAATAGCAACATTTAAATAGTTATGTGGGTGTTTTTAGTTTTAAAAACCTGTACTTTGTTCTTTCTAAATGTTATAAATAATAAGGCTTCTCCGTGTTGGCTTGATGTACTTTGTTCCTTCCTGCTAAGACTTGAAAAGATTTGCTGCGATCGGCTTTACTTTCATTCGCAACAGTTCACAAAGTCATAGAGAAAGAAAATGATCCAAATCCACCTCTACCTTGTCATTTTGCTCTTTTAGCCCATCAACTCGTTTCGCACATTAAATTTTCTCCCCACATAGTTTAAAGAAGTTTCGTGGCCTTTTCTATCTGTCTCTCTCTATCTTTGGGCTGCTCCCAGAGCTTTTAGACCAAACTCATTAGACAGGGTGAGACCTCTTTAAATAATACATCCCCACTTACACCCCCTCCATCTCCTCTTTTCTTTCCTCTAATCCCTCCTCACACAAACCACTTTCTCCTCTTACTTTTTTTTTTTTTTCCTCCATAATTACAGCCTTCCACTGTTATTTTACCTATCTCCCCTGTCTGTGTGTGATTTACTCCATACCTTCTTCTCTGGTTCTCTCTCACCTCTTCTTGCTTTCGCTCTGTCACACACTCACACACACCTCCCGTTTCAAACCGCTCTTTCACTGGTTTCCATGGTAACTAAGAGCTGGTGCGAGAAAGAAGGAATTCTCTGTGACTGTTGATAGGGTTGCTTGTATGTGTGTGTGGATGTGTGTGTGGATACAAGAAAGCAAGAGAGATGCTCAAAGATAAACTAGGAGTCTAATATAGACTGCCGCCTACAGGAAAAACATTTGTGTGCACAATCATGCTAATAATCTTTTATTAACGATAGATAACGAGAAAATTAAGCATGTGAAAAAGTACGAGCATTGAGTATACAGAAAGAATAAATCAGTTTAAACTTGTCTAAGTTGAAACGTTATTGATCAAAAATGAAACATGGAGCCAACGAGGTGAGGTGATTGTCGACCTGATGAATTCAACTGGTTGAAAATCATGATTTGTAGCCTCAAAATGTAAATATATTTAAAGCAATTTTTAATCAAAAGAGTTCAAAACTCTACACCTTCAAGGAGGTAATCTAAGTCAGAGTTTGTGAGTGACCCAGTCAGTCTCCAGACCTAAATCTAACAAAAAATCTTTGAAACAAAGCTGAAACTTTGTGTTGCTCAGCAATAGCCTCAAGACCTGAGAGATCGAGGAACAATCTGTGTGGAGGAGTGGGCTCAAATTCCTGCTGTAACATGTGCAGTGCAAACTTGGTCAAAAACGAAGGATCTATAACAACTATTAATATCATTGACTCAAATTATTCAATACCTATTTGAGCCAGTAATATATATTTAAAATGGAAAAAAAAAATCAGAAAGTCATTTAGATGTTGTAAAGAGGTCGTGGTTTGCGCTCGAAAGAAGAAGAATGAAGAGTAGTCAGAGTAAGACAGAGTACATGTGTGAGAATGAGAGGGATCCAAATGGAAAAGTGAGGTTACAGGGAGAAGAGATAGAGAAGGTGGAAGATTTTAAGTACTTAGGATCAACAGTCCAGAGCAATGGAGAGTGTGAAAAAGAGGTGAAGCAGCGTGTGCAGGCAGGTTGGAACGGGTGGAGAAAAGTATCAGGTGTGATGTGGGACAAAAGAGTTTCAGCTAAAATGAAAGAAAAGTGTAGAAAACCGTGGTGAGACCGGTCGTGCTGATTGGTCAAGAAACAGTAGCGCTGAGGAAAAGACAGGAATCAGAGATGGAGGTAGAAGAGATGAAGATGCTGAGGATCCCTCTGGGAGTGACAAGGATGGACAGGATCAGAGGAACAGCACATGTTAGAGGTTTCGGAGAAGTCAGAGAGGCCAGACTGAGATGGTTTGGACATGTGCAGAGGAGAGAGAGAGAGTACATCAGAAGAAGCATGCTGGGTTTGGAACCACCAGGGAAAAGGTCTAGAGGAAGACCAAAGAGGAGGTTCATGGATACAGTGAAGGAAGACATGAAGATAGTTGGCGTGACCAAAGAGGATGCAGCAGATAGGGTCAGTTCGAGGAAACTAACTTGCTGTGGTGACTCCTGAAGAGAAATACCCAAAGAAGAAGAATTTTTTGATTCTGTAGTTAGGGTGTCACCACCCAGTGCCTTTGCTCAATTTAATTCTACTCCAACCACTGAGCCAAGTATATATGCTTTAGCGATTGTCTGTGAGACCCTGGAAGAACGACTGGCCAATCAGTGAACAGAAATGATACCATAATGTCAAATTATTCATATGGGTCTATTTTTAGTTTGGTAGCAAGCGAGAAGTTCTGTTAGCAACAATTTCAGAAATTGAGTAATTAAAGCCAGAACAAAGGAGGTGTTTAGAGAGTTTTATTTTGCGGAAAGATAACATTACCTTGCTGCTGGTGGAATTTGAGATTTTGATTTTACGCTCTGCTTTCCAGACTACACTGACTGTTTGGATGAATTTCACACTTCACGTCTGGTCCTAACCAGAAAGAAAAAAAATACTTGCACATCATGGAGCGAACAACCCCTAATGGTGTGAGGTCAGATAGACTCAGTGAAAATGCCCCAACACTGGAAATTTCAAACCTTTTTATGATTTCTGAGTGGCAAAACTTGAATAATCACAAGTGGAACAGATACTTATTGACCTGAATGGAAGTGCTGATAAGTACTGGAACCGTGATTCAGAGATTACATTGCAAAACAAAGTGAAAAGCAGTTTGAGAAGCAAAGACAGTGTGAGAAAAATAAGGCCAACGATGTTCTTAATTTGCTGGCAAGATCTTTTCTACTTGGTCGCAAGTAAAAAATATGAATGCCTCTGCTTTAAAGTTCCCTTGAAGGAAGAACACTCAAGCAACAACTTTAGAAGTTCAAGACTTATCACATCTTTTTTGAGAGCTCTAACTGCCACCTTAAGCATTTCTGTGTGTGAGAGAGCTTGAAGGATAGATAGCGATAGGAAACGAGCCACTGGTGGTGAGAGGTAGAACTACAAAAGTGTTGTGTATGCGTAGAGATGATCAAAGCTTATGGATGTTTGAGAGAAAACTGAGTGACTTTTGAATCATTTTTTTGCATTTATTTGTGCGTGTTTGAGGGGGCGGGTGTGAGTGATCAAAGCGTGTGTGTGGAAGCTTTTTGATAAAGCTGACACCTGAGCCTAGAGCAGTACCACCGGGAGATTGTGGGTAGATCAAGACAACGCCTCTAGACCTAATGGTTTCAATGAAATGGCACAACAAAAATCAATGTATGAATATGAATCAGTATCTTTGTGCACGATTCTTCTTCTTCTTCTTTTGGCATTTCCCTTCATGGGTCGCCACAGCAAGTCAGTTTCTTCCATCTAATCCTATCTGCTGTATCCTCTTTGGTCACACCAACTATCTTCATGTCTTCCTTCACTGTATCCATGAACCTCCTCTTTGGTCTTCCTCTAGTCCTCTTTCCTGGTGGTTCCAAATCCAGCATCCTTCTTCCGATGTACTCTCTCTCTATCCTCTATACGTGCCCAAACCATCTCAGTCTTGCCTCTCGAACTTTATCCCCAAAACCTCTAACATGTGCTGTTCCCCTGATGTACTCATTTCTAATCCTGTCCATCCTGGTCACTCCAAGAGAGATCCTCAGCATCTTCATCTCTGCTACCTCCATCTCTGTTTCCTGTCTTTTCTTCAGTGCTACTGTTTCTAGACCAATCAGCATGGCCGGTCTCACCACGGTTTTCTACACTTTCCCTTTCATTTTAGCTGAAACTCTTCTGTCGCACATCACACCTGATACTTTCCTCCACCCGTCCCAGCCTGCCTGAACACGCTTCTTCACCTCTTTTCCACACTCTCCATTGCTCTGGACTGTTGATCCTAGATACTTAAAATCTTCCACCTTCTTTATCTCTTCTCCCTGTAACCTCACTTTTCCATCTTTGTGCACGATCAGAAGTGAAAAAAATAGCAAGGAGTACCTTCCTGCTTTGCGTTATTTAGGAAATAGAAACAAAAATTGAACGGGGTCCAACAAGCTGCTTAGAAAAGAGGCAGAAGCCAAATTTTACAGCCATCTTTATCTACAACTCGTAAATCTATTTAGGGAAGTCTCGGCTAAGAATATGAACTAATTTTTAACACTCCCATTAATGGCTTTGTAGACTTTGACTGATGGTAGAGATAATTTCTCAACACTACCCCGTCAGAAGGCACTTGAAAAAAATCTGATGGACTTTTTAACGTCCCTTTTGCTTCGTTTTCTTAAAGACTAAAAATGCTGAAAGCTTTGATTAAGAGAGTTATCCTGTGGGAATTTTTTGAAGGAAAAAACTAATAATGTTTAAGCTATATGACCCTTCATCTTAATAGTCACACTTTGTGGTAATTTATCATTTGTTGCCTCTTGTCTCAAAGCAATTTAAAGTCATTTGCAAAATTTTTGAAAAAAGAAGTAACAAATATTAATCTCTCAGAGATCCCCGCAAATGTGATCGGTTGTTGCTAGGCAGGGTCACAAAACCAGTTCAGATTGAGAGGGTGTATTGTGCTTTTGTGTGGGTTTAGTTCTTATCTCATGAAAGGTGACCATTTGCCAAAAAAAAGATTTGAATTCTGTTTCATTTTTGTTTTTTACATTATGAATTCCCCTCCTCTCGCTCTACGCTTAGTCCCACCCGCTGGGTGCATGCATGTGACAGTGTAAAGTTTGCTTGAGGCTGCAAATACAATGCAAAGCACAACAAATTAGAAGAGCCCACTAAAATGCTTTGAATATGGGCATGTTAGAGAACAAAATCCCTGGCCAAGAACAGCCTGACGTTTGATTAATTTCCTGGATGGTAGCGTTCACAAATTACCCAAACATGCATGAAAGAAACAATCTCTAAAATGTGTGTTTTATCTGTTTCTTGCATTAAAAAAATCCATTCAAAATTAGTCCCTCAAAATCTGTTGGATGTTTTTTGGGGTCCATTTAATAACTTGAAAATTAAACAAATTTCTATTTCTATCCCCAGATGTCCACATGCTAATTGTGCATATGCAGATTGACATCAAAAGCAAAAGCTGCTCTATCATTTTAAAACGCCAACGTGACACGGGGGGTTGACAAGTATTCGGAGACATATTTTCTCATTAAATTTAAGCCAACTGTTCTTAAATTTTATATAAAAATTCACCTGAATAAAGTAGAAGTAAAGGATTGGTCCCAACATATTTAAATAAATCAGATGTGTTCCCAACTACAACTGTTCTGTTGTAATTAGTTATTTATAAATATATTTTTTAATTTTCTGACATTAATTTTTTTGAAGGGATTGTTTTTAAATTTTCTTTCTACCCTTAAAAATGACTGAAGTAAAAAGGCCAAAAAGTTCCATTTGCCAGGATCCAATGTTTGTACATTTTAATGCCTAAAACACCAAAATACTTATTTTGCCAGTCAAATTGAATGACCTCGATTTAAATTAATCACATATTTTTTTTGTGGCAAACATTGAATAAAACTGGCTGCAGGACTGTGCCTGGCACAGCATCCAACAGATCATATCGAGTTTGTGCACAAATGAGTGGGCTTTAGACTCTACACACATTTTCATTTTATTTATTTACTTTAACTTTTATGTTCTCATTTGAACATTTCTGAGAGCCAACTTTTTTTTTTTTTTTTTACTTTCAGCAGTTTTATGATCAGACGCATCACAGCATATGTTCAAACCTGGAAGCCGTTCAGAACATGATCAGTTTGATCTGTCGGCCACAAAGCTTGATGTTAGTGAAGAGGAGGGGGATGTGTTCCCTTCGAACAGTCTGATGTAGGAATGTTGGTACGCCGGGACTTTAAACATTTAGATTGAACACAATAATCTCTGTTTTTCTGTTTAGCTTTGCCTTCTTAACATTTTCTGATGAACTTTTAATCATCTGACACAAATTGCTAAGAATTAGGTAGTTTATTGAGACCTGAATAATTCAAATCAGTTTACATTCTTGGTTCCAAAGTTGCCTAAACAGAAGCCAGGGGCGGATCCAGGATTTTCTAAAGGGGACACGGCATGAGATAATTGACATAGCCATTATAGAGGAGGCTGGGGGCATTACCCCCAGAACAATTTGAAATATATAAGTCATTTTCCTGCATTCTGATGGCCCATTTGCTGGCCTTGCAAGAGGATAGCTTAACTAGTCCCCTTTCCTTTCTTCTTCTTTTTTTTTTTGTGGATTTGTGGGAAGCAAATAAAAGTGCAACACCCCTCTCCCTTTTATCTGATTTCTATTTATTTTTATTTGATTTCATGCATGCATGTTTGAATTTTGAGCTCTTCCGTTCAGTAATCGGATACTATTTGAACGCTGAGATATTCTCGGTCATGCCTTTTGCTCTCCGTCTCACCCATATTCTAACATGAGCAGGAAGCATTTTTGCAGCTTGCACTTGCGCTGCTCATGCTTGGTCTCAATTGGGTAGTGCAATCTTTAAGTATTTTCACCAAATAAGAATATAACAGAATATGCTCAAGCTTTGCTGACTTGATGTGCTTTACACTGTATTTCCTGCCTCATGAAAAGATTGATATTGTGCCGTGCACTTGCACAGGAGGTCAGAGTAAGTGGCGGTCTTGAGGTCGGAGAATTCAATGAGTCAAAAATGCTATGTTTGTCTATAAAAGCTACAAGGTCAGAATTTTAAGACTTATTTCTTAACAAAAGGTTGACTGTCGCTGTTATATTTTTAAACAACTATATACACTGTATAATTTTTTTTTATTTCGACAGCTCCATGTGGGGGTCAGTACGGTGGATCCGAAGGTGTCGTTTTATCTCCAAACTATCCTTTAAACTACACAACAAGACAAACATGCTCCTATTACATCACTGTGTCCCCACAGTTTGGTATGTACAAGATATTTGTGGTAAATTTGGATGGAAAAAACAACAAAAAATGCACATTTAAATGTTTTTTTTCTTTCTCTCTTTCTGTAGTGGTGTTTGGTCAGTTTGCTGTTTTCCAGACTGCAATGAATGACTCAGTGGAGTTGTTCGATGGAGCCAATGACAACGTTCGTTTGCTGAGCTCCCTGGCCGGGTCACATTCAGGTGAGTCGGTTGATTAGCTCCAGAATTAGAAACAACAAAGCTCTGTGGTTTTATCGTTAATCAAAGTTACTGTTTCTGGAACTGCGTTGTTTATTATGATTCACTTTGCATGAGTGAGAATCAAGGGTCTTGTTTAAATTTTCAAATGCTTTCTATCTCAGTTTTTTGTTTCTTTTTTTTAAGAGGTTCCATCTTCAAAAAAGGTACAATAATGATACTATAAAAGAAAAACATGAGCACACCGGTCATTACTAATGTTCATTTAGACAGTGATGAATTTGCTGAAAACCCGTTAAGAGTTATCTTTACAAGAAGAAATTAGTAGTTGAAAGAGTCTCGCAGGAGCCATACAAAATACAACACAGCAGCTCTCCTTACGAAGACCCTCCATGGATTTCCTTTCCCTCACACTTTTAATCATCCACCTCTTAAAACATTTTCACTCACTTCATAGCTGCACACTGTGCATGGATGGATATGGAGATATGGAAAAACTGATTTGGATTAGAACAAATGCATAAAAAATATGAGGAAATATTGTATAACATAGTGTCATAGTTTTGTCTCATCTGAGTTGTGTGTGCCCGTGCCAGCGGGCATGCTGCAGGGAAACACCCCCCCCAATATGATACAAACTCTCTGTCTATACAAATTCACACTCCAAGTGGATTTTCTCATGAGTGTTGTTTTTTTTTTTTTCTCTCTCTTCTTTTGTTTTGTTTGTAGTTTTTTTTTTAAATCTGTTTAACAAAGATAACATGCTCCAAATCCCAAAGAAAGAATCTGGTTGTAAAATTTATTTTGTGTTCAGATCAAAAACAGCAGTTAGGATAGAAATGTGTTCGCTCACAGATATGCAAAGAGATGATTTCACTCATTTATTTTCACTTTTATTTATATGCTGTGATGATTCTTATTGCCTGTGGGTTTTTTATTTGTACGTCAATAGATCAGTAGGGCTAGAAAGGAAACCAGATCTTCTAAAAAGGTACTTTATTGGTAGTGGATTGTTTTACCACAAGAAAAAAAAAGGAAACATGCTGTCTTCGGATAAGCAGACACATTTAAAAAAAAAAAAAAATCTAACAAATTAGAAATAAAATGAGATCCCATATTAGCACATAACTAAAAAAAAAAAAATACAGTTATGACACAAACGATGCAATAATCAGCACACTGCATCGGTCCGTCATGGTAAAGACAGAGCTGTGCTAAAAAGCAAAGCTCTCGATTTACAAGTAGATCTACATTCCTACCATCACCTATGGTCACCAGCAATGGGTGGTGACCAAAAGAACAAGATCATGGATACAAGCGGCCAAAATGAGCTTCCTCTGCATGGTGGCTGGGCTCTCACTCAGAGATAGAGTGAGGAGATCTGTCACCCAGGGGTAGCTTGGAGTAGAGCCATTGCTCCTCCAGGTCAAGAGAAGCAAGATGGGGTGGTTCGAGCATCTGGTTAGGATGCCTCCCTAGTGTCTCGCTGGTGAGGTGTTTCAGGAACGTCCCATCAGGAGGAGACCCTGGAGAGACTATGTCTCACAGCTGGTCGAAAAACACCTCAGGATCCTCCCAGGTGAGCTGGAGGATGCAACCAGGGTGAGACAAGCCTGGGCTGTACCCATTGTGACCTGGCCCCAGGTAAGAGGAAGACAACGGAAAATAATGAGCAATGCATCATGATTTGTGATATTGGTTTATAGTTCATAACAAACAGGGTGAAAATCAGAATAATACATTATGGATAAAATAATCTATCTAATCTTAGAAGCAAACTGTTTGTATTGTGTGATCAGTCTCCCAAATTAAAGTGCCAACTGTTTTTCTCTCTTTATTGTTGTTCTTCATTGTAATTTGGAGACGTTTGTTAATACAGAGCTCCATTACGATCACATTACAGTGTTTGAATTGTATTTTTCTCAAATGAGCTGTGGCTTCAATTTTTTATCCGTTTTTTTATTGTTTCTCATGTAAATTTAAACAACAATTTTAGGATGATTGGATTTGGCAAAATAGACCCAGTTTGTTACTCTTCTATTATTAATTGACGTGCTTCTTAGATGTGCTTGGTGTGATATATAATGCATTTTGGGTAAATGATCATGTGTTCTTACAATTTTAAAGGGCACTGTCGCTCTAATTTTCAGAGGTGTTACAGTTTAATTGTTGGATAATCAGTGAAAACAACATAAAACAGTAACCCGAGGTTGTATTTACTTGATTTTAGGACCTTTTAACAACCAGACGATGTTTAATTATCACTTGATATTTAAAGACCCACAAATTAAAAGGAAGTTCGTATTTTGTTTTTATGACGGAGCACACGGACACACACACACTAGACTTACGCAAACGCACATATCTTGACTCTAATGATGGTTTTAAATGTCAGCCCCCCACAGGCAATGTGTTCCTCATTTATCACTATTACTTTCTCTGTCTGAATGTGTGTGTGCATTCATAAATCTATTTGTGTGCTCCTGTAAGTTCCTGTCACTTTAATTTTTAGAGAATTCAGAATTAGCACGAGAAAATTCCTTTTAGACAACTGTATCAAACTAAAGAGATCAATTAAAGTTTTTTAATCACCATGTTTATGTGTTAATGTTTGCGTTTGTCACAGGAGAAACATTGCCTCTGGCAACTTCCAATCAGATCATGCTCCGGTTCAACGCTAAGAGTGGCCAATCAGCAAGAGGGTTTCATTTTGTCTACCAAGGTAACCATCACCGTGTTTGCTTCTTGATTCCGTTTAATCGACCCGATGCTAACTAGCAATCAAACTCATCTCTTGGCCAATCAGCAATCATAATTTACACTAAACGTTCAGAGCTCTTTAGTTGCTGGAGCTCATCACTATTTTTATTATGTAAGTCCTCCAGAAAACTTTAAGCTGATCAAACGTTAGAAAATGATCTAAATTTGTCAGTAAACTTTTTACAATGCAACCAATCGCTATCTGGAGCTGTTAGTTTGCGGTGTAGCATCGTCAGGATGCAACCAGACTATGCATCGTCTTACTGACATGTTGATGCTACAAGGTCATCCCTCTTCCTCTGGCTGTGAAACACTACAACTTTAATGCAGATTTAGCTGCTAAATGTGGCCAAAATGAGCTTCCTCCCAGGGTTGCCGGGCTCTCACTCAGAGATCAGGTGAGGAGTTCTGCTATCCAGGAGGGGTTCGGTGTCCGTAGCAACCCGGCCACAGATAAGCAGAAGACAACAGAACGGAACAAAAGTTGTTATTTATCAAAAATAAGTGAATGGTTCAATGTAAAAGTCAATTGCAAATTGCTTGGTTTGAATTTTCTCCTTTAAAAAATAATTACAAACCAAGAAACGCTCCTCAAAGTCTTTTGGTAACTTTGATAAAGAAAGAGCGTAGGACATGCACTTTAGTTTGTATCAAGTGGGTTGTGTTTGACATCAGCTGGATTTTAGCTCAAAGTAAATGCATTTCTTTACTGTGTCTGTACTTTATTATTTTTCTACTCACTGTGTGACTTGATTCCTGCCATCTTCACAGCTGTGCCTCGAACAAGCGACAGTCAGTGCAGTTCGGTGCCCGAGCCTCGATATGGAAGACGAATCGGTTCAGAGTTCTCAGCAGGTTCTGTGGTTCGGTTTGAATGTAGTCCGGGCTACCTGCTGAAAGGATCCAGCGCCATTCAGTGCCAAGCTGTGCCTGGTGCCCTCGCGCAGTGGAACTCAACAACACCAACGTGCATTGGTAAAAAAAAAAAAAAAAAGCTATATGACCCGAAATGTAACCACATATTCTAAACTTTTAAGTAAATATTATCAGAGCCAAAATGTCTCAAATTATTTTTATTGTAATTTGCAGAAGCATTTAATTAAAATATACACATATTGATTTAAAATGCTCAATCAGTGAGTTGAGGAAGACCAAAGAGCAGGTTCATAGATAACGTGAAGGAAGACATGAAGATAGTTGGCGTGATCGAAGAAGATTCAGAAGATAGGGTTAGGCGGAAGAAACCGACTTTTGGCCGTTTTGCCCGCTAATTAGTACGGCCAAAAAAGTTGATATAGTTTCACAAATCTATTTAAGCCAGTCATTTGGAAAACTCTCAACTTTTAAAAAGTAAATGTTTATTGAACCCACCACAAAGCTATTTGTACCCAGCGTAAAAAGAACATCAGGAATATGAACATCTTCTTCTTTCGCTACAGCGAGTCAGTATCTCCTGCATCCTGTAGTCACCCCAACTATCTTCATGTCTTCCTTCACTGTATCCATGAACCTCCTCTTTGGTCTTTGTCTAGGTCCCTTTTCTAGTGGTTCCAAACCCAGCATCCTTCTGCCGATACACACAGGGGATACGCCCATTCATATGATTCATTTGACCAATATAACATTTTGCTTTTGCAATAATATAATCTGAATTATCGAATTAGGATGAAGTAAAATTATTGGGAATTTCTGGGAAAAAAAATCAGATTTGGCCACAAGAGTGCAACTGAAAGAAAATTAAGACTAAATAATCAATTCAATTGTATTTATTGTGCACTTTTCATGCATAAGCATTAAAAAATTGCAAAATTAAAAATAAATATAAAACAATTTGCAACTTCCTGTTTATTATTTGATGTTGGAAAAAAATAGCAGACAATTAGACCAACAGAGTTTAGTTTTTTCTCTGGAATCAAATTATAAAGTAACTTTAAATGATAGAGAAAAGTTTCTTCCCACTGAGTGTTGCCATGACGGGAAACAGCTCCAACTGTCTCATCAATTTATAAACATTGTTTGTTTCATTGCGCTCCCTGTAGAGACAATTTGAACTCTGGATTCTCTTCTTCCGCATACGGAAAACTATTTTCTACTTTTCTGTCCATCCTGCTACATACTTAGTTAATAGTTAAAACATCACGCCAGAAAATTTATATTCTGTCTTTATTTTAGTTCCCTGCAGTGGCAATTTGACTGAACGCCGTGGTACGATACTGTCTCCGGGGTACCCCGAACCTTACCCAAACAGCCTGAACTGTTTGTGGAGAATTCATGTGAGCGAA
Organism: Neostethus bicornis; assembly: GCA_902685375.1. NCBI lineage: Eukaryota > Metazoa > Chordata > Actinopteri > Atheriniformes > Phallostethidae > Neostethus > Neostethus bicornis. Next base: position 29,034,807 of record LR738543.1, read on the forward strand.
GGAGCTGGAATCCAGGTACACAAAGACAAACACTCCTATGCAAACATAATGTTTAGTCTCATAGTGGACACATTAAAGTAACGTGGCTGTTTGCGAAGTTATTGTGATTGTTTGCTCTTTAGATCCAAGTCATGACATTTGCAACGGAGCACAACTGGGACTCTCTTGAGATCTACGACGGCGGAGACATGACAGCTCCAAAATTAGGGTCATTTTCTGGTACGACAACGTGCTCACACGTGTACTCAGGGACACAACCCCATGTCCTGACACCATGCACTCTAAAACACTGAAGTTTTTTTTTTTTGATTGATGATGGTTGGCAGTACACAACTGCACACACATACACACACACACGCAAGGTACAGCAGATGTATGATAAATGGTGTGTTTGAAACTACGGGCACACATGAATGAAGCACATATTGTCAAACTGAGATGGATGGGTTGTAATAAAAAGAAGTGTAGATATCTTAAAAATGAACAATTATTTGGAAGGATTTTTTTTTCAGCACAAAAGCAGTTTTTTTTTTTTTTGTACGATTAAGGATGGAGTAACATTAGGAGGCAAGAGAAGAAAAAAAAATGGTCTAACCTTTTCCAATTTCCCTGAAGAGTTTCTCCTGTGACCTGCCCCAAGCATATACCTGTCACACACCTATCACACATTAAACATACCTCCTATAGGGCCACACACACACACAAACTGTGCCCTTCTGAAGAAGCCACACTGGGGATCTGCCCACAGTAACCATGGCGATCTGAAGTTGACCACTGAGTTAGTTGACTGGGGCACGTAAGGTTACTTCTCATAAAGACACCAAAAAGCTTCCGTTCATGAAGGATGAAGGGTTATTCACCTCTTCTATTCTTAATTTCCCTGTTGATCTCTATATTTAAACAAGTTTTAAAGCCCAGAGGCCTGAAACTACAAAGCAGGATTTTTTCTTATCAAGATAACTTGAGGGTTAACCCGGGGCTTTCAATCCTATGCGGACTCAAATCCTTATCAGGAGGAAATCTCTGCGGTAACTTGTAGGAATGGCTAACCTTCTCTGGATCGGGTTATGTTTGAAATCGGATTAACAAATGTTGGGTAACGCTTCTTCCTGACCGCGGGATAATTACCTGGCTGCCCTTTGGACCACTTGTTCATGCTGGTTTGAATTATGAAAGAAGCACTTTGGACAAAGATCTATTTAGTTTTAAGAGATAGCTTTCCTTAAAAATGAATGATACAAAAAATATGAAAACACACACGAGAGAAAACATAATTTTACTCACTTTTATAAACTTCATTTTTATCCCAGTGGGTGTCAATGAGTATGAAACAAAACGTGTGGTTTTAATCAAAACATTTGAGACAGTATAATTCAATTCTATTTTATTTGTATAATCAAATACAAAGTAGTCCATTTTCTCAATTGGCTTCACAAAAATTTTGTAACATGGGACATTTTGAGAAAACAAGCCGAAAAAAGAATGTAAGTTTCAAATGCATTTACAACAGAATTGCTTTTAAAAAAATTTGCACTTTTGTTGGGTAATAATGCAATAATAATCTCATAGCATATATTGGTAAACATCATACATTTTGTTAGCACAGAAATGCTCCCCAAAAAGAGCTGACAAACATGTTTATTCAGTTTAATTCCCATTTTGAGCCCCTCCTTGCGCTACCTGCTTACTGCCGCCAGCTGGCTACATGCATGACACGGCGTAAATGTCGCTTAAAGTTGCAAACACGTGTTCTTTTATCTTCACATCTTTGCATTTGTATAAAAATGACCTTCAATGTTGAGAGGAGGGACCAAGCATGAGCAGAGGTCGTGCACTAAAACACTTCATGCTTATGTTTCAATGTAGGCATGGCATTCAGAACATATCTAAATACGGGGCTTGTAAATAAAACAAACAAACACTTCTGTAATATTTTTTATGTGTGTATAATGTCCAAACCTGGTAGAAAGCCCCAAAAAGTACAATAGCACAATTAAAATACTATCTTTAATTTCAATCAGCTTAGGAAATATTTTACTTTTTTTCATTGTTGGTATTTTTTTATTCATTGATGGTTTGATACAATTTCTATTTCACTGTTAATTTATTGGGGATCTGATTAGTTGACAAACTGAAAAATATCAGTGACTAGTCGACTAATAAATTATGGTTCATGGAAATCGCAATCATAACTGTTCTTCTTCTTCTACAGGAACAACAGCTCCTGCTCTTCTTAACTCAACATCCAATCAGCTTCTCCTGCACTTCCAGAGTGACATCAGTGTGGTTGCGGCTGGTTTTCATCTAGAATATAAAAGTAAGTTAAAGTCGACTGTACAAACAACATGGTATTCTTTTGTCATCAAATATGGCTAAAAAAAAAAAATCTATTTTTTTTTACAAAAACTAGTTTAACATACTGCTGTGTCCTTCCTGCTAAGAATAAAACAATGTGTACGTATGCATGATTCCACCCAAAACTTCAGCATGTAATAACCTGAATCAGTGACCGGAACTTGTAGTGCCTGAAAGCAAACACACACACTGGGATTCACATTGGAGCACACGACACACACCTAGAAGGACACAAACAAAAAAAAAAAAAACCTAGACTCAACAGCACTCAGACACGAGTGCATAGTGCTTTCTCTTCCGCTACGTGTACGTTTAAATGAAAGCCGCACACATGTAGAAATGTGCAGACAAATAAAAGTATAGACGTGCGGGTTATCGTCATGTATTTGCACACCTGTCAGTGCATAGCTGTGCTTTTCAGGTCTTTGTAGTTGTTTTAACTTAGATTCACTTCTAGATCAATGAACATGTCCCCCTTTCCCAGAGTTTGTGAGATTTTTATTGTGAATGAATGAGCAATTTTTTTTTTCTGGGTGGGTTTCTTGCTGGGTGCACACGTTGGTGGCTCGATTGTTGTATTTATGTCAACGCGGCGTGTTGACATGCCATCACTACAAATGAAAATCAGAGACAATATATTTTCTATATGGGGTCCCTTTGTGTATTTATTTGTCTCTCTGTGCGCTTTTAAACTAAGCTTTTTCTCCCTCTTTTTTTTTTTTTAATCGAGGTAGATTGGAGGTTAGAAAGGTAAAATAAAGCAGACAGGCCTTTAGTTTACCACCAGAGGCTCTTTATACTATTGTCTTTAATAAGTCTTTCCTTCCTTTTAAAACTAGGGTCCAAAAGAACATTTTATCTTGTTTGTAGACCTGGAAGAAGGGGTGAAAAAAAAAGCAGTAAAAAACAATACATTTGTTTTGTGATGTGATGGTAATAAATTTCCAAAAAAAACACGTCCAAAGAGACAAGAAAATAAATATTCTTGAACATAAACTTAGTGGTTTATATGAAGCCTTAGGAAATGCCAGCAGACGGGTTGTGAGTCAGCAGTGATTTAAATCTGTTTTTGAGACTCTGTTTCTGATAGATTACTTTTATAAGTCCAGGAAAACACAACCATACTTTTGTTTACAAATGGTTCCATCGGTTGGGATGAAACAATTTAGGAATTTATGTTTTTGATGACATAAATAAGTCTGTCATTTGTCTGCATTGGGGACTCATCTTCATAAAAAAATATGAGGTGCTCATAATATGCACTTCAGATGTTAGAAGGTGTCTGGAAGTTTATAAGATAGGGTTCGAACTGAAAGAAATGGAACTGGTTATATATATGTTTAGAATCGAAAAATACTTTAATGATCCCACACATGGGAAATATGTGTGTTACAGCAACAACCAGTTATCTGCTGAGTTTCAGTGAGTCGTTGTAGAGCCTGACCACATAGGGAAAGAAAGACCTCCGCTACCGAGGGGTTTTTGAGAAGATCTGTCTGAGCCTCTTAAAGAAGGAGCTCCACTGTTTGTCCAGATGTAGGTAGAGAGGATTGTGATGGTTGTCCATGATAGATAAAAATGTATATACAAACCTTGGACTAATTTTTTAAGGCCAATCTAGAAACAAAAGTGCTTGAACTAAATATTGATCAAGAATTACAGTTGTAAGACTTTTAATGATCTTCATTGATAGTACAATCTGAATTTGCCAGGATGGAAAACCAAATTCAAGATCATGGTCCTCGACCAGAAAAGGGTTGAGTACAGGTCAGGAATAAGGTCCTGCTTGAAGTGTAAGAGTTTTAGTATCTTATTCATGAGTGAGGAAAGGATGGAACGTGAACTCGACAGGTGGATCGATATGAGGTCCATAATAATTAGGATGCTACGTTGATACGTTATGACGAAGAAAGCCCTGAGCCAAAAAGCAAAGCACTTGATTTACATGTTGATCCATTTTCCTACCATTACTGATGGTCACCTGCTGTAGTGATGACCAAAAAACAGCATCCGGCAAAAATTTTGATCTACTTGGTCAAGAGAACAGAAGCTAATACCCTAAATAATAATGTGTTATGATTTCTTCCTCTTGTATATTTTATTTGGTGGTCAGGGGCGGATCCAGGGGGGAAAGGTGGCCCCGCCCCTTTTGGTCCACAAAAAAAAAGAAGAAGAAAGAAAAGGGGACTAGTCAAGCTATCCCCTAGCACAGCCAGCAAATGAGCCACCAAAATGCAGGAAAATGAGCCTTATTTTTCAAAATGTCCTGAAGAGGGTGGGGAGTGCCCTCAGACCCGCCGTATACTGGCTTTGTTGATGACCTCACCCCTTTGGAAAATCCTGGATCCGCCCCTGGTGATGATCACGCAAAACTATTTTTTTTTCCTGTAGAATCAGAGAATAAACAAGGTGTGTGAGAATATGAGTATCATGATGATGTTATTTTAAGATGACTAGTTTCCTTTTTTAAAAAATGGAGGGTCTGTTTCTCCTTTTCACTCTCTCTCTCCATGTTTTTCTCTCCGCTGCTATTCTGTCCACACAATGTGGAACAGCAATACAGTAAATACAGTCAGTTAGGCTTAAATGCTGACAGGATCTAGTTGTTGCTTAGTGGCCCTAGTGGGCTGTTTTGTGGTACTGTCAGCAGTTTACAGAGCATAACCATGCTCTCATAGTCAGGGAAAGAGTGAAAAGTCTGCTAGCACAGGAAGGGAGAGAGATGGTCAGCCAAATGGAATAGCTTCATTGATCAGTTGTCATGGCAGCCTGCTGATGCTCAGCCTAATAATACACAATGTTTCAAAGTGTGTGTCTTCATGTCTCACGCTGCTTTCACACTTACTGTATGCTGCATATATAAAAGTTTCCCACATCGCCCCGTAGCAAACACACACTGATGTAAAAGTCACTCATGCACACACTCCCAGAAATGTCATTGGGAGAGCTACAGGCCACCTGCATGTGTGTTGCTATGCGTGTGTGTGAGCCTGGTAGTCTCACCGGGTTTTACTGATAGGAAGGTAGATAATGAACCAACAAGACCAGACACACAAACAAACATACACAAACCTTCACTCTTCCGTCTCCTTTTCCTTCACTCACTATCCCTCTTCTTCCTGTGTGTTGCCATGGTAACTGCTCTGGGGCAGTCTCCTGCAGAAGTTTCTACACACACATCAACATACATAGACTTGATGTTATTTGATAATCGGTCTGCTGCAGTCAAACTTATTACAGATAAGTTTAACTTTAAGGAAGTAGAGAAGATGTAAACGTACAAACTCATATTTTATCATAGTTTGAGTTTTTTGTATTAAAACAAAAAGACGTTGCATTTGAGATTAATTTGTACTTGAATCATTTTCTTTTATGCAAATAAATTTTTACTTGTGTCACATTTTAAGTAACTATGCAAGAAAAAAAAGCAAGTGAGCTTTTAAAAAAAAGAAACCAGTGGGAGGCTTTAGTCATTGTTCCATCAAATAAAATGATTTGACTTCACAGTAATTATTTTCAAAGAAAAAAATTTTTTTAGGCTAGATTAAGCTAAAGAAATAATGATCATATCACATTTAGATGTTTAATTATTTATTTGATTATAGAGAGCGGATGTTTGCACTAGAAAGTTAAAATCGATTAAATTTAAAGAATCTTTTCAATGATGATCTGTAGTGAGAGGTGGGAAGAGGTGGAGGAAAAGCTGGAGAGATGGAGGTTTGCACTAGAAAGAAGAGGAATGAAGATTAGTCAAAGTAAAACAGAGTACGTGTGTGAATGAGAGGGATCCAAATGGAAAAGTGAGGTTACAGGGAGAAGAGATAAAGAAGGTGGAAGATTTTAAGTACGTATCTAGGATCAACAGTCCAGAGCAATGGAGAGTGTGGAAAAGAGGTGAAGAAGCGTGTGCAGGCAGGCTGGAACGGGTGGAGGAAAGTATCAGGTGTGATGTGTGACAGAAGAGTTTCAGCTAAAATGAAAGGGAAAGTGTACAAAACCGTGGTAAGACTGTAACCAACCAACCAAGGTAGTTGGCGTGACCGAATAGGACCCCTGAAGGAAAATGCCGAAAGAAGAAGTCGGATTTACAACAGAAAGCAACAGTCAGACAAACACAGTTTTTATTTTATTCCATTTAACATTTTTGTTGTCAATTGCTTTATCTGAATCAATCCACATCTAATTAATCATTTTGTGGTTTTAAAAAGAATTCTCATTTTGCAAAAATGCAGAGTAATAGCTTCTGTGCAACAAAGATAACTCTTAATTTAAGTGCTTTATCTCAATAAAACAAACCCCGAAGAACAAAATTTCCCTTCAGGGGTCACCACAGCAAGTCAGTTTCTTCCATCTAACCCTATCTGCTGCATCTTCTTTGGTCACACCAACTATCTTCCTTCACCGTATCCATGAACCTCCTCTTTGGTCTTCATCTAGGCCTCTTTCCTGGTGGTTCCAAACCCAGCTTTCTTCTGCCAATGTACTCTCTCTCTGCTCTGCACATGTCCAACCATCTCAGTCTGGCCTCCCTGACTTTATCTTCAAAACATCTAACATGTGCTGTTCCTCTGTTATTCTCATTTCTAATCCCGTCCATCCTGGTCACTCCCAGAGAGATCCTTTATTCGTTTTACTCAAATGGCAACAAGGACGCGTAAAAATCACCAATGAAAAAACTTTTAGTCATAAAATGCTGGATTAATTGTATCTTTTCTAGTTCTTGCTTTTTTTTTTCTCCCCTCAAACCAGTTGAAAAGCATAATCATGAAGAGGATTTGTATGCTTCAGTTCCACCAATACAGTCTTTTCAATTATCATTAAACGCAGCGGACAAATCCCGTTCTCATTTATGGCAGACTAGCAATTTTTTTCTTTTGCTGAAAATTTTTCAGTCAATAAGCTACCAAATTCATTCAGTCTCATTCTTCAGTCTCTACAGGTGGATAAAACAACAAATGTGTTTTGTTTTTTTCCTTTTTTTTCTTCATTTGCTTGTTTGTTTTGACGGTCTTGCCTGTTCAGAGCACCTGGTTGCATCGACTCAAAACTAAAGCTTCATCTCCATTTAAATTGAGATAAAACACCTGCTAAATGAATTGCAAAGATTGCAAAGAGACTCTCGGCAGATAAGATTGACTTTGACTCTGCCTGGCAACTAATCATGCCTGAAACGGGATTGGTTAAATTCTTCAGTATAAAAAAATCGATCTCCTTTGGTTTCATTAACATTGGAAAAGCTGTGAAAAAAAGTAGAAAGTTTATTTGGAATTATTTTATATTCATAGATACAATACAATTAAAATCAGAATTAGATCCAATCATTTTTGGACAGCATAGAAGATCTCTCGATGTGGCATCGCCACTATACTAATATAATGAATGTATGTGATTAAAAAATATTCAGTTCATGCATTAAAAAAATTGATGAAAATGAGATTTTGTTATGTTTTTTTTCTTTTCTTAGCTGTCGGTCTTACTACCTGTCCAGAACCAATGATCCCTGCTAACGGCATCAAAACAGGAGACAGATACATGGTCAATGAAGTGGTGGCTTTTAGTTGTGAAGCTGGGTATACACTGCAGGTAATACACTCTCTCTCACACACACACTCGTACACACAAGCATAGACTGAGCTTTGAAAAAATGCATGACTATTCAAATTGAAATTTAACTACTGTTTAGAATGTTTTTTTTTTCTTTCTTTTTAAAAGTTCAACTAAACTATTTACAAAGTATAAAAACTTGTATCTTCACATTGTTTTTCATAGATTTTAAAGCAATGATCATTTCTGCAGAAATGCAATTTTTGCATTGAAAATGAAACACTTTCTACCTATTTTTCAGGGTCATTCTCACATTTCATGCATGCCTGGGACTGTGCGACGATGGAATTACCCTCCCCCACTTTGCATAGGTAAAAATAAACACATTGATCACACTGATGGCTGGATTGTGTGTGTGCAATGTTAATTTTTTAGAGGAAATTATTTTTTTGCGTTAATATTTTTCACATTTTTTAAATTAACGAGATCACAGATTTGTGCTAAATAAAACTTTGATATCTTGTCACAAATCCTTACGTGCTTAGCACCTGAAATGTTGCCGAATACGACACCCACTCAATTGGCAACAACTCTTTTAGTTCATCCTCTGAGCTCAAAATTCCATTTGGGGTGAAAAGAAAAATATATATGTACACTTCTTTACTGACGTGGGCTCTGAAATCTATCGGATCAATATGGCTGCTTTTTTTCAAACAGTATCAGAATTTTTTTTCTTTGAAGTGAGCAGCAAAGCCTCTTAACATCTGCAACAGTGCTGAGGGACCTTTCGTCTATTGATGCTCGTTTTCCGGAGTAAACAATTTAATCCTTGGTGGATACTCTTAGATGCAGTTTTTTTTTTGTTCAGCTGTTTCTGTGAAAACAAAGCTACAAAAATGTTTTGTTACGTATCTATATATATTTTTATATAGACATATACTGATCCAACATCAAATCAAATTTGATTAAATCATTTATAATCTAGTTACATGAACTCTTTAAGTGAGATTTGGAAGAAATTGTGTCTGTGTTGACGTACTTTCTGCCTGTATTAACAGCTCGCTGTGGTGGAGTCCTTTCTGAGATGAGTGGTGTCATCCTTAGTCCAGGTTTCCCTGGCAACTACCCCGGCAACCTGGACTGCACCTGGCAAATCACCTTGCCAGCTGGATATGGTATGTGTTTCTTTCCAAGAGGGAGAAGCACTTCTAAAAACAAGTTGTACATTGTTATGCTTGTGCTGGTAGGACAAACACAAAACTTTTTTTAAAATTATTTTTAGACTCAACCTGCAGCTGAAATTACTACATTTTAACATGAGAGTAGCACACAGTGTGTGTCATTACAAGCAGTGGTGCAAATACATTTTTTAGGTGTGCACCCTGCATGATGATAAGGACAATGATGTTTGCAGATGACATTGTGATCTGTAGTGAGAGGAGGGAAGAGCTGGAGGAAAAGCGGGAGAGGTGGAGGTTTGCACTAGAAAGTAGAGGAATGAAGATTAGTCAGAGTAAGACAGAGTATATGTGTGTGAATGAGAAGGATCCAAATGAAAAAGTGAGGTTACAGGGAGAAGAGATAAAGAAGGTGGAAGATTTTAAGTATCTAGGATCAACAGTCCAGAGCAATGGAGAGTGTGGAAAAGAGGGGAAGAAGCGTGTTCAGGCAGGCTGGAACGGGTGGAGGAAAGTATCAGGTGTGATGTGCGACAGAAGAGTTTCAGCTAGAATGAAAGGGAAAGTGTACAAAACCGTGGTGAGAGCGCTCATGCTGTTTGGTCTAGAAACAGTATCACTGAAGAAAAGACAGGAAGCAGAGATGGAGGTAGCAGAGATGAAGATGCTGAGGATCTCTCTGGGAGTGACCAGGATGGACAGGATTAGAAATGAGTACATCAGGGGAACAGCACATGTTAGAGGTTTTGGGGATAGAATTCGAGAGGCAAGACTGAGATGTTTTGGACATGTGCAGAGCAGAGAGAGAGAGAGTAGATAGGAAGAAGGATGCTGGGTTTGGAACCACCAGGAAAGAGGACTAGAGGAAGACTGAAGAGGAGGTTCATGGACGCAGTGAAGGAAGACATGAAGATAGTTGATGAGACCAAAGAGGATGCAGCAAATAGGGTTAGATGGAAGAAACTGACTTGCTGTGGCGACCCCTGAAGAGAAATGCCAAAAGAAGAAGAAGAATAGGTGTGCACCCTTCATACGTTACTTTGTACTCATCGAGGGCTACAGTTGCACCCTGCCTTACAAAATGGCTAAACAAAGCTCATCAACATCACTTTTTAAACGCATCTTTTAAATGCAACTTTTTTTCACCATTTCTTTGTTAAATGCCATTTTTAAGGATTCATTCTTATCCTTTGGCTTGCCCGAAAAAGTGGTTCGTTGCGTTTAATTTGCTGTGCAGTGTGCATTTCTACAACACGTGCACTTGTGCACCAGTTATGTGTACCTCCGATTATAAGTTTATAATAAGTGGTGGTTTGAAAGGGACATGAACGATGGTGTCAGGGGCATGGTGTTTATAGATAAATATATGAGTAGTTTAATCTCTTCGAGTAAATCCAGCGAACCACCAGAATTGTTTTGTCACTTTATCAGACAACAACACCTGCTGATGTAGCCAAAGTACAAATTACCAAAATATAATTGCATTTCTGCAAAATCCACAAATGCAAAAGGTGTCAACTGAAACTGATTTGAGCAGCCAAAGAAAAATAACTTGATTGCCCGTCATTATTTTTGCAACAATTTTTTGTTTAAAAATGAAACTGCTCCCAAATAGAAGCTAAAATCACTTGGCTGTACTCTACTTTTCACTCCAAAAAAAGTTTTAATTCCATGTTTTTTTTTCTTGAAGGAGCCCATGTCCAGTTCCAAAACTTTTCCTCAGAAGATAACCACGACTTTCTCGAAGTCCGGGCTGGACCACAGCACAGCTCTGCACTGATTGGTCAGTTTACTGGGTCACAGATTCCACCTGCTCTGATGAGTACGACCCACCTGACCATCATCCACTTCTACAGCGACCACTCAGAGAACAGACAAGGGTTCAAACTCACCTATCAAGGTAAGTTTCAGATCCACAATCCCACATTTTCAAATTGTACCTGCTTTTTTTCACATATGGGAGGAAGGAACACAATGAATTCCCAAATGGGTAAAAAAAATGGTCTCCTCAAAGGATAGATTAACTTTTCAAACCTGTGGGCACATTACAAAGCCTTACCAGCTCCAAGAAAATAGAAATGGGATGAAAAACATATTGCTGTGAGGTTTTGAGCTTTGATCCATGGATGAGTCATGTTAAAGACTTAGAAAACCTTATGGCTTTTCTCTCATCATTAAAAGAGATGGATTGCCTGTAAGCCCCTATGAGAGACTGGCATCTTGTCCAGCAGGCTTTACTTGTAGCTCTAAGTGCTTTACTTCAAAGACATAAGAGATGCACTTTGGGCCTATGTGCCAGCATTGAACAAGAACAAGGCTTACTTACTTATATATAAGCTAACTCATGTTTATATGTTTTTCACTACCAATTTGTAACATTAAATTCTGCAAAACTTTACTGTCTACCTATTGTTTGCTTTTGGGGTGATGCACTCATTCCAAGCAGCGGTTGTTTTTTTTTCTGTTTCCCTCCTTTTTTATTCACCTGACAGCAAAGATGTTTGGCAGAAAGAGGCACGGCTTAAGTGCATGCTTTCACGCCGACACAATTCTACACAACATTCAGTCTCAGGTTTTGTGCAAAAGGTCCTGTCCACACATAGCCGGGTATTTTTGAAAACGCATATATTTTTATTTGTTTTGGCCTGCCGTCCACACAAAAACAGAGTTTTTTTCACTCAAAACCAGCATTTTTTAAAACTTTTTGGAAAACTCAGTTTTTGCGTTTCGTGTGGAAGTGCAAAAACGGAGATTGAGGAGCAAAGGAGGATAAATGCATTGCAATCGGCTATTATTCATCACATAAGCCTTCCTACCTCAGAGCTTACATTTAGATAAATACTGCCCACTATTGGTCTGGCATGCTTATAACTGCACTCAGAAGCGTATTAATACGACTCCGTGTGGCCGTGTTGACGACAACATTTTGAAAACGGCTATGTGTGTACGCGAGCGTTTTTCTAAAACGGAGGACAACGGATATACGTTTTCAAAAATACCTGGCTACGTGTGGACATGGTCCAAAACTTCTAAAAGTAGCTGCTAAAAAGCCTTAATTGGTGTATTTTAACTAGAGATGGACCATGTGTTATTGTTTACAACATGGTGTTAAAAAAAAAAAAAAAAATTCCTGCAGTAAGAATTTCTCACCCCACTATATTTTTTTTTTCTTTTTTTAAATGACATATTTCTAAGAGCACAAAACACCTGCATCCCAACTCTTGTGAATAATTGTCACAGCGGCAGAAGGTGGAGCAGTTCATTCTGAAACAGAGATTTAGCCTTGTTATGTGGAGACTTCAAGATTTTTTAAAACAGATCTATAGTGAAAAAGTTTAGGCCGAAAAGTCCACCTCACAAGTGACTCTAGTGTGAAAGTGCCGCTGGGAGCAAAAGACACACAAATCAGGGTGAGTTTGATTAACACTAGAACTACCAAAGAAGTCAGTTTGATAATTCTCAGAAGTGCATGTCTATTTACTGTAGTTATGTTGATTTTTGACTTTCTTGGGTTTAGAAATGAAAATGGAGGTTGATTTTTTTGATAGAACACATACCAGGAGCTTTGCTAGTTAGTGACCCACCTACTTTTCGCCTGTCGAATTTGAAATTATAGCTAGCATACTAACCCTAGGCAAGGGTTAGCCTAGGTTTAGCCCTAGGGTTAGCCCTTGCCTAGGCTGATCATTGTTCATCACAGAAAAAATAATCAATGAATTGTAATAAATACTAAGTTTGACTTGGGGGGGAAATGGTACAAAATTAAAGGGGGCACACACTCTGACACACCCATTGCCGTGGGTCTTTCTAGCATCTATTTTTCAAAACTGCAAAAAGTGCTTTTGGTGTTTATTTTTTATTACTTTATCAGTACTGTACCAAATACTAGTAATTATTGGGGTACATTTTTGAGTCCATATCAATCATCCTTAGTCTAACCTTGTAAAATTAGACTTAAATCTTCAGGCTAAAAAGAAATACGTGGCTGCAACAGGGAAAATGGATCGAATTCCGATCCAGAGCTCACAGGTTTGAGGATTTCAGAGTTTTGGTGTTTGACTTCATGTTGCCTGTAGGTGTGTTTTTAAGTTCTTTCAATCAGATGGTGCAAGATTATTGGCAATGTTTTTGCAACTGTGAATGTTTCCACCACCACCAGCACTTTCACTGACCTCAAATGTTTTACTTTTCTTCCACTTACATCTCTCTCTTGCTTCATAAAGCTGCCTTTCACAGGTCGTTTAACTGCATTCTAAAACCTGCTTCCATACATGACACTTTGAAGGATAAATAACTTAAGCACTGTTTACTCTCTTCTTCACTCTTGTCCTTCATCTTTTATCTTCAACTGACTTGAAATTTAGCGTGATATTTTGCTGATTACTTTTGCTTGAAAAAAAAAAATCAATCTTCCTGTTCGTATTTCTATTAAAACGCTCTCAAAGGATTCATAACCTTAAAAGAAAAGGTGAATCAAAAGCAAGATGATGATGTCTGTCTTTTTAATAGTGTTCATTTTATAATTCAGATAAATAAAATTCTAAGAATGAAGTCAATATATTAAAAAAAAATTAATAAAGTTACAAAACTGAGATTAAAGTCAAAGTGTCAAGAATAAACTTGAAAAAAGAAATTGAGAATAAAGTTAAAACATCAAGAACAAACTTCAAATATATTTTCAAGGATAAAGTCATAAGGTTCACATTGAAGTGTAAATGTTGAGATTAAAGTGAAACTCTTGAGATTTAACACAAAAGTTTGTGATTAAAGCTATAGTTTTGTGAATAAAATGAAATTTTACAAATTTACAGTATAAATGCTTCAAAGTCCACTACATATAATCATATACAAAAGGTTTAGGATCGTTGGAAGTAAAAATAATTAAGAATGTTTAAGGTTTTCGAGGCACTTCCTTTAAATACCTGCTAAATCTCAAGTTCATAAAAAAGGTGGAAGATTTTAAGTACCTAAGAGCAATGGAGAATGTAGAAAAGAGGTGAAGAGGCATATGCAGAAGGCTAGAACAGGTGGAGACAAGTATCAAGTGTAATGTGTGACAGAAGAGTTTCAGCTAAAATGAAAGAAAAAGTGTACAAAACCGTGGTGAGACCGGCCATGTTGATTGGTCTAGAAACAGTGGCACTGAGGAAAAACAGGAAACAGAGATGGAGGTAGCAGAGATGAAGATGCTGAGGATCTCTCTGGGAGTGACCAGGGTGGACAGGATCAGAGGAACAGCACATATTAGAGGTTTTGGAGATAAAGTCAGAGAGGCCAGACTGAGATGGTTTGGACATGTGCAGTGGAGAGAGAAAGAGTACATCGCAGAAGGATGGTGGGTTAGGAAAGAGGCCTAGAGGAAGACCAAAGAGGAGGTTCATGGATACAGTGAAGGAAGACATGAAGATAGTATGCGAGACCGAGGAAGATACAGCAGTTAGGGTTAGATGGAAAAAACTGACTTGCTGTGGCGACCCCTGAAGGGAAATGCCAAAAGAGGAAGAATCAAATCTGCTCTGAAAACAAGATAAAAGCCATTATTTTTTATTGATCAGGATTGTATCGTATACATCTTGAGAATATTCTTGTCTCTTATTGAAAAAAATCTATTTAGAGTTCATTTCACCATTTTTACTTTATTCTTTATTCTTGAAATGGGGAAGACTAAAAATAGTCCTTGGCGTCTCGGTTATTCATATCCTATTGTTTGATTGTCCCTTGGAAAATGGGATTATTTGGACAGTCTACGATTTGCGCCCATGCTTTGCTTTCCTCAGTATCAGCCCAATAACATCAGCTCTACCTTTAGAGCTCCAGATTTTTCTGTTTGTGAGGCTTTTCTGCACCACGTTCTGTAAACGCTGCACACTGCTGAACTCACTGTTTACGTTGACCTTGTGTTGAGCACTTTTCATGAGCTGTTAGGTGCCTTTTCTTCAGCCTTATGTGGCAGCGAGTCCAATATCAGCCACTTCTGCTCACTGTGAACGACGCATTATGGAAGGACTTGACTCGCTATAACACTCACGCTGGGAGAGATGTACCTATAAACCCCTTACAGCTTTCAATCAAGTACACATATATGCAGATAATTGTTCAGAATCCTTAGCTGAACTTTTTATTGTACAATAAAGAAAAATTAGATTCAATTTAGTCCATAGAAATCAGGGTGGGAAAAAAATACAGTTACTTTTTTTAATCTACCAGTTAACTGTAACTTTTTAATAAAATATACATCTAAAAATTGGACTAAAAGCACATGTCCTGTTTGACATTTCTATCCCACATTGTGTCTCCAGCTTACCAGCTTCAAAACTGCCAGGATCCATCTCCATTTCTCAACGGCGATATCATCAGCAGTGATTACAGCGCTGGTCAATCAATAACGTTCCTGTGTTACCCCGGCTATGTTTTGATTGGACACACGGTATTAACGTGTCTACATGGGACAAATCGGAAGTGGAATCACCCGTTTCCTCGCTGTGAGGGTAAGAAGCACCACTGGACAATCAACGCCCTTTTGTTGGCAAGCAAGCAGAACCATAAAAAGCAAATTATTACAAGTTATTACCGTAGCTAATTGAAGATGATGCATTTGGTAAGGATGCCTACAAACGCCTCAGTGGAGAAGTGTTTTGGGCACGTCCCACTGTTTTACCATGAGTATACCCTTGATTATTCTGAGAGTGATTGTTGGTTCACATTTCTAAACACAATCCAAACACATGTAAGTGTTAAATATAAGTGCAGAAAATATTTCTGCATTGATCAAACAGAACGTAGACATCAAGCTGAAAAAAGCAAGGGTCGTTGATATTCCTGTAGACGTACTTGATGCAGACACAATTCGTTGGATCTGCCTTTGAGGCAGTGGTGGATGAAGTGTTCACTTTTTGTACTTAAGTAAAAGTACAGATAAGTAGGCAAAAAAATTACTAAAGTAAAAGTACCAACAAAAAATCTAGTTAAGTAAAAGTGCAAACGTAATTGGTGTAAATTTAACTTTCAAGTAAAAAGTGAAAGTATTTGACCATAATTCAAATGTTATTTTTTGTGCTGTGGGGTCACAGATAAATTATCTGTGTAATGATGGCTCAACTTTTTATTTAAAAGTAAACACAACAAACAACAATCTTCTTTTAAATCTGTGTTATATTTGATGTTAGTTTTTGGCGGTGAATGACTGCTAAAATGTTTACCCTTGATTCTGATTGGTCCTTGATTCATTACTTCTTCTCCCTCTTGGAGACTGCAGGAGATCAACTGCTCCCTCCATAGGTAGATTTTGGCGATGCGGCTTCAAGTTGCGCTAAAAAAAAAAAAAAAACGAGATATTATTTAAATTCCTGACTGAAAATGTAACAAAATGCAAAGCACACTTTCAAAAAGTAGCGGAGTAAAAGTACAGATATTTGCTCTAAAAATGTAGTGAAGTAAAAGTAAAAAGTACAGGTCTCAAATTTTATTTAAGTAAAGCACAGATACACAATTTTTTTTACGCAAGTACAGTAACGATGGAGATTTACTTTGTTACATTCCACCACTGCTTTAATGGAGGTTACTGGTTTTGGTTGTGACTTAGTCATGCTTAGAGGAACATCAATCTTTTTCTCATTGGACTTTATGCACATTAACAACCATGATTTTAGTTTTGAAACATCTATTAATCAATGCTTAAGAAATCTTACAAATACTGTATACAGAGCTTTTTGACAGACCAGGTAGAGTTCGTTTCCCCTCACTCCCAAGCCTGTACCTAAACATCTTTACCATTTTTTTAAAAACGAGCATCTATTTTGCCATTTAGGAGGAGATGTATTATTCCCAAACTGTTCCCTTACATTTTTACAGCACCTTGCGGCTA
Organism: Neostethus bicornis; assembly: GCA_902685375.1. NCBI lineage: Eukaryota > Metazoa > Chordata > Actinopteri > Atheriniformes > Phallostethidae > Neostethus > Neostethus bicornis. Next base: position 29,051,748 of record LR738543.1, read on the forward strand.
CAATGTCACCGCTGAAAATGGGACCATCTATTCACCTCAGTACCCCAATGAATACCCCAACTCTCAAGACTGTAGCTGGCTCATCAACGTCCCACATGGACATGGAGTTTACATCAACTTTACTCTATTGCAGACAGAACCTGTCACAGACTACATCGCTGTCTGGTAAGAATGGCTGCACCCACACACAAAGTTACTGAATTATGACAGAAATACACAAAAAATGATAAAAATGTTGGTTTTAGTTGTTTTTTGATCTGTCCACATACACACACACACACACACACACACATAGCAGATGCCAAGCTTTCTCAGTGGTAATAATAGGATTCAGTTTTGAGGTAAGGGTGTAATACTGGGAGTGTGGGAGTAATGCATTTACAATAGGACCACTGATCAATTCAATCTAAGTCAGCACCATGGCTATACACTGGTCCAGAGAGGCTACAAGGACTTTGGAAGTAATGATGAGAGTCTGCGGGGAGCAATGTAATGTAATAAATTGATTGGCAGTGCTGGGATCAAAAATCCAGCAAGACTAAACTGGTTTAGACGGACTAGGTCCAGATTTCTTACAGAACAATTCTAACAGTGTCATATATGTTTTTTTTAGAAATATGACTAGTATTATTTATACTAGGAGCAGAAATTCAAACCAGGTTGATTTTGGGTTTATTCTCCAACCATGGAAGGGTTTTGGTTTTAAGTTGCACGTATTTGGAGTTCAGTTTAATTTTCGGGTTCAGGAGTCGTGCCGTCAGGAGCTGCAGGCAGTGGTAAAGCAGTACATTCACAGTCACTGACTTCTGGTTTTCAATCCGGGCTGCTAACAGAACGTAGCTGTATTGGGTTATTTTGCAGTTTCAAAGTGATTTAAATGATTCATGTGTTTTCTGTGCTGCATTTCGTCTGAAAGAAAATTTTAAAATTGCATCTGTATATATTGTGGGCCACCAGAAAAGCTCAGTAATGTGTTATTAGTGCATACAAGCAGGCTCATTTTTGCAGTATTTCATGAATATATTTGGATGGGCCAGGGTGATACAATATACTGTCGATACTGTAGGTCTCCTTTTCTTAGAATCAACGGAGCATCATATTTCTTTCAAGAAACCTGGACTGATTTAGAACAGATCATCCAAAAGGACATCACTGATATATTTTATTTTTAAACAAAATTGCAAATTATCGACAATCTTTGTCCAACAAAATGTACTTAATATGTGCCAAAATTTAATACTGCAAGTACTTTTTTAGTTCTTGGAGCTAAATTAGTAAATAGTTTTAATTACAAATATCATGGGACAACATTTAGAGAGCGGATATTAATGCAAAATTATATTTTTGGCAATGCTCCCCATTTACTAGTCGATCTACGTTCCTACCTAAACTATGGTCACCAGTTTTGGGTGGTGACCAAAAGAATGAGATCACGGATACAAGCGGCTGGTTTGAGCTTCCTCTGTAGGGTTGCTGGACTCTCGCTCTCCCGTCCGGTATTTGGATATTACAGGTCGTTCTTGGCAATAAATTTTGTTTTTTGCTTATTTTCATTCTAAAAAAAAAAGTGTTTTCACATGCTGAGCCCAAACTTGTACCAAAAAGGAGTTCAGTTTTTATGGTAATGCAACTGAAAAATATAAAAGAAAACGGGCTAGCTTTACTTACTTGATGAATTTTACACTCTATTATCGACTTAAAACGAGACTTAGGCTGTGTAAGTATGCACCTAGGGGAAGGTGGAATTCAGAGTCATAAATGGGAGTAGAACAAAATTGTTCAGTTTATTTCATTCGGCCATCGTAAATAAAACAATGGAACAATCATGTTTCCAACAAGTACAAAATAAAGATGACCGAAGGGGCTCAGGCTGAAGTTAAAAACTTATAGACGCCTCACCTAAAACTATCAAAAAACTTTTCCCGTTGAATATCGCACTTCTAACAAAAAGTGACACTGCCCCGGTCCCATAAAATAACATTGTCTAACTAAAGGTATAAAACCAGGGTCATGACTCTTGCTATAATTTATTTAGATGTTCACGTTGTCAAAAACAGTCCAAACAAGTGGGATGAAACACAGGATGTCATATCTGTCTTTGGGGTTTATGAACATTTCAATGAAAAAATAATTCATGTCGAGAACAAAACTCTGAATAGTTAACTTAAAGCTTTTAATCATAAAATATCTATAACTGCAAATTGTTTTAACATTGAAAGCATCATTAAACACATTGCTTCAATTTTTTAAGTTTCCCCTCTGTTTATATATTTATAGACTGTTTTGTATTTGATAAATGAAATTTGCATTTATTATTAGTAACGGAGTCATGCAAACATCGTAAGCTGTGCTATAGTATAACGTAATAACCGAGGTAAGGTTGTTAGAACCTTGTCTCAGGTTTATTTTTCTGGTTATTCATCTATTTTTGTTACTTCTGGATATTAATGATCAGACTTGTCGTTGATGTATTTTGGACATGCTGAACCATGTCATGTCACACTGCAGTGGTGTGTGTTTGCTGGTGTCTATTTTGTTTGTCTCAGGGGTGTATAAGACAGCAGCTGGCTCCAGATGTCAGGAACTGCAGCTAAACCGCCTCACCACTCTCCTACTGGTTCAGTCTGGTTCTGTGCCATTTTTTTCTCTTTTTTTTACTGAACTATTGCTGAAAGCAGGATATTAAGCAAGAGAAGGAAAGTAGAGGTGTTTATGAAGCTGGCTGCTGGTCATGCATAGTTAAAAGCATCAATTATTTTAAGAGTTTTAACAAAATAGTCATATACAAATAAGTCATTCCTCTATTAAAGATGGAATGGAAGCTCTTTCTAAAATCAAAGGTTTTCTTTTTGCAACATTACTTAAAGTTGGCTTCACTAATCAGACTCATTGTTAATAGTGACACTGAAAAACAGTCAGTTTTTGTACTTAGTAGAAAATACTAATTCTAGAAAATATTTGAATATCCGAATTTGCTATGTTTTTTTTATACATTTTCAAAATTTAAACATAATCAGGTAATTTGCAAATTTGCAAAACATAGTCCTGAAAAGGGTGGAATGCTCCCTGCAGGTCAGGGACAGGGTCCTGCCCCAAGTAGAGGAGTTTAAGTATCTTGGGGTCTTGTTCATGAGTGCAGGAAGGATGGAGCGGGAGATCAACAGACGGATTGGTGCAGCATGAGCAATAACTAGGACACTGCATCGATCCATCGTGGTAAAGAGAGAGTTGAGCCGAAAAGCAAAGCTCTTGATTTACAAGTTGATCCACGTTCCCTCCCTAAGCGGCCGAAATGAGCTTCCTCCGCAGGGTGGCTGGGCTCTCACTCTGAGTTCAGGTGAGGAGTTCACTCATCCGGGAGGAGCTTGAGGTTGAGCCGCGCCTCCTCCAGGTCGAGAGAAGCCAGATGGGGTGATTAGGGCATCTGGTCATGATGCCTCCCGAGCGCCTCACTAGTGAGGTGTTTCGGGCACGTCCCGCCGGGAAGAGACCAAGAGGCAGACCCTGGACCCGCAGGAAAGACTGTCTAAAAACTGGCCGGGGAACAATTCGGGATCCTTCCGGGTCCCTGGGCTTCCCGTCTGAGACAGTTGCCCCCGCGACGCAGCCCTGGATATGAGGGAGACGATGGAACGGAAGCAAAAAAAAATTTAAAAGTCTGGAAAAAGAATAACCAGAAGCTTATGGCTATTTACAGCTACAGATACTTTATTGATCCCTTGTAGGAAAATGTGTGCGTCCAGTTGTGAGAAAGCTGCAGACAGCTTGAGAACAGCTGCTCGATTGTGCCGAGTTGGGTGGGGTGGAGTTAGAACAGCCACTTGTCGGAACAGCAGCTCTATTTGTTGAGCCTGTCTTTGCATACTGAGGGAAGGCCGTCATATTTTAGATGGAAACATTGTCTTCACTGTACCCCATCATAATAATCTTAAAAAAAATTTAAAATAATAATAATCTTTCTTTATGCAAAACATCGGAAACTGACTATTTGTAATAGAGTCCCTGAAAAGTGAATAAAGGATTTTTTTTTTCTTAAAAAATATGCTGGTTCTGGGGGCGTTGGCCTAGTGGTTGAGTTTGTGTCTTTCAACCCGGAGAATCTGGTTCCCACTGGGCCAAAGCTTTTTCTGGGACTAGTGGTTGAAAACTGAAAGGACAAACTAAAAAAAATAACAAAAAAAAAGATGCTGACTGTTAATAGCAATTTTCATTGGAGAACGTTCCTACTTTTTCTCAGAAAAATTTAAAGCAATGATTTTAAGACTCTTTTATTTTACTTATTGATTTGTATTTTTAAGGGTTTTTTTATGAAACAGTTCTAAATAATAAAACAATGATAAAATGACTATATTTTTACTCGAATCTGTTTAAAACAATCTGTAGATTTCTAACAGAATTTAGATTTAAATGACACAACTTGCACATTTTTATCTTCTAAATGAGCTCCAACACCTTCAGAAGACCTTGAATTATTGAGGAGCCAAGAGATCCCAGGCACTCCTCATGAATTAAAATTTTAAAGCCCTTGTTTAATCCAGTGGCTTGTTCATTAAAAACGTAAAACTGGGCATTTAGGAACGTTAGAAAATGTAACCTTTCAGAAACATTCAATATTTAATGAGCAAAGTTAAGCCTTTAATCTGTAGGCTTTGTGAAACAAACTTTTTTAATGAATGAATAGAAAAAAAAAGACTGAAATATTTTTGATTCCCTTTCAGTGAGAAATCACATGTCTGGACTAGAGGTTTTACAAACAGCTTGAACTTTTTTTTTAAGCATCTAAACAGTAGAAATCAATCTATCTTAATCTATTTATGTTTAAGTAAACCTGGAACCAACTGATGCACTTTGGTCACTGAATGAATAAAAATACCTGTACATTCCGGTTAAGATTTTTCGATTTAATTCATAAAATCGGAGCCAGACATTGAAGTTTCTTCACCCAAAAAAGGAAAAACAGAACCCTCCCTTGGACAGACGTATTGGAAAGCTTCCTCACTCCTCACTGGCCAATTGTTGGCTCTGGAGCTCAATCAGCTCAAATGAAATGAACCGACCAACTGCAGAGCGGAAATTCAATGCTGATGCATGGCGGGTTTGGGTGGCAGTCAAAGGGTGATGTCTGGATGGCAGCTAAATGTGGCACGAGCTAGTTTTTGGAAAACAAACACCCCTGAAGGGATTGTATATCTCCTCTGATTTGTGTATGCTTTTGGCTTTACCAGGAGGGGCTTGGAAGACATGATGGTAAAAGGGATGTCTGAATTTTATTTCTGCATTCAATGATGGAAACGATGGACAAAGGGGTGCAGAAAATGGAATACTGTCCATTTGTGGGGTAATAAACCTTATCTTGTAGCAAATGTAGATAAATATTATAAATATGGTTTGTGCTGTAGCAAAAAAAAAAATTTGAATCTGTCGTGATGTGGACCCGAGGCCAAAAATATACCCTTGACACATCAGACAGGCTCAGATGAAGAAAACAAAACAGATTTATTAGATTGATAAAAAGTTCCGATAAAGAAGACAAAAAACTGATTAATTAGGCTGGTTCTGGCATAGGAGCCAGGGACCAAAAACTGGATTACAGGTCAAGCATGGTAAACAAACGATCTGGCGAAGAGTGTGTGAAAAACTGATCCATTTATGCTGCAGCAGATGAGTTTCAGGTGTGACTTGTTGCAGCTCCATGCTAGGTCTGCCCAACTCCACACACACACACACACACACACACACACACACACACACACACACACACACACACACACAAACACAGACAAACAGCGACAAGACGGAGCGGGGAAATAGAAGGACACAGAAGGAAGAGACTACTCTCCTGAAAGAGTGTAAGCGTGACGGAGAATAAAATCCATGGCCAAGAACAACTGGATACTTGAGTGGTATCCAAATACTTGACTAGAGCATTCACAAAATATCTAAAGTTCCTTGAATGAAAAAAAAAAAAACATGTTAGCTATGTTTTTGATGCAGGAATAACATCCAAACATGGTAGAAACCTTCAAAAAGTTGAGTTTTGAATCAACTTTTTGAAAACTGAATTATGTTTTTTTCATTTATTGATACTATAGAGAAAAAAGACAATCATGCATAAAATATCAAATATTCCAACATGTCTAGAACTTTGTCTTTTTAAGGAATAAACTGAAATAAATTTTAAATGTGTATTCTGTGGACTTTGTCATTTGAAACTTTTTTATTTCAGTTTATCACATCAGTATTGAATATTTTTTGGTTGTTGTTTTTATTTTTCTTGTCGTGCTCCATGTCCGGTTCACTGTTATTAAGATTTCTTGCTACTTTCCTCTCAACAGCTTTAATATTGTCTGCGTCCACACAGAATCTGTATCTGATTTATTATTTCCTGTCTTTTCAGGGATGGTCCTGATTCATCTAAACCTCAGCTGGGAGTGTTTAGTGGTAACACAGCTTTAGAGTCAGCATATAGCACCAACTCACAGGTCCTCATCCACTTTCACTCCGACTTCTCAACGGGGGGATTCTTCATCCTCAACTTCCATGGTAATCATTTCGATTATTTGATTGAATCGATTAAATAATTGATTAATAAAGAAGATAAAATAGATCTGAGGTACTTGGATCCCAAACGGATCCTCAGTTGCAGTTCCTTGTTGATGTCCTTCTGTCTCTAGAGACAGTGGAATTTGCACCTGGATACTTATCTGTTTGTGCAGTTTGGGGAGTGCGGGAGCTGCAGCGCCTACTGCACTTTTTGCAAATGTGATAGGCGGTATGAGTCATGGGGGGAGAAGTAGCGGACTGTTTCTTCTTCTTTTTGGTTAAAGGCACGAAGCACCAACATACGTAGATGCATTACCGCCACCTACTGACTCCTAAGATACTCATTTCCTCCCAACAACCCTGTACACCTAAAAAAAAAAAAAAACAAAGCTCCAAAAACCCAGGACCATTCCAAGACCACCGCCCCTGGTGGTTAAGGCTATTCCCTCTCAAATTAATCCGATAATTCATTGCTAGGTGCTTCTACCTCAACGAGAGCGGCATGACACCTGCCTCCACCCTCAGTGCATACTCTGGCAAAGTCCTAAGAGCAAATCCCAAGGGCCTTGGCCTGCACCAAATCCAAAACTCTCAAAAATGCAGAAGCCGACGAACCATAAACCACACACTGATAATCCAACCTAGACTTTATTAGGGCATCATATAGGCACCTCAAAGCTGAAAAACTGGCCCCCACCCTAGCCCACCGCAGCCAGATATCTCAATCTGGCCTCTCGGACTTTATCTCCAAAACGTCTAACATGTGCTGTTCCCCTGATGTACTCATTTCTAACCCTGTCCATCCTTGTCACCAGTAGAGAGATCCTCAGCATCTTCATCTCTGCTACCTCCATCTCTGTTTCCTGTCTTTTTCTCAGTGCCACTGTCTCGAGACTAATCAGCATGGCCGCTCTCACCACGGTTTTCTACACTTTTCATTCTATTTGAAACTCTTCTATCACACATCACACCTGATACTTTTCTCCACCCTTTCCAGCCTGCCTGCACACGCTTTGTCACCTCTTTTCCACACTCTCCATTGCTCTGGACTGTTGATCCTAGATACTTAAAATCTTCCACCTTCTTTATCTCTTCTCACTATAACCTCACTTTTCCATTTGGATCCCTCTCATTCACACACATGTACTCTGTTTTACTCTGACTAATCTTCATTCCTCTTATTTCTAGTGCAAACCTCCACCTCTCCAGCTTTTCCTCCACCTTTTCCCACCTCTCACTACAGATCATCATTGAAAAGATTCTTTAAGTTTAATTGATTTAACTTGAATGAGAAATATTCTGTAAAATCCTGTTGTTTTGTCCTAATTTATTTATTTTGAAGTCATTTTTCTATCTACTGATCTATCGATCCTGGTATGTAATTTAGATATCTACACATATGTGTAAATTCTGCTTTCTAATACATTTTTTCTCTGTGGTTTGTTGTGGAAGGTTTATTACACAACTTACTGAACATCCTAAATTTGAGATTAAACCTACAGCACTTCTCTTTTTTTTTAAGTGGTCAGTGTATACATTGTGTAGCAGCTGTACATCCAGACAAACACATTTATCCTCACATGAAAATCCCCTTCCCCTCATCATCATTTTACACACACACGGCTGCACTCAAAGAACTGCTTTCATGTTTCAGAAAAAAAAGTATCACAATTTACATCCAGGCTGCATTTATTCACATGAATGCACTTTTTTTTTTTTTTTATAAAGAACTGCTTTGCCTGTTTTTTTATGATGTCAATTTAATTGTTTGCGCTGACAAATTAAAAACACAAAGCAACAATGTAGTTTATCAGTGAACTCATAATGTGTGTTCTGGAGATTATAATTATCCTTCCGCCCCTCCTTATTACAGACATGCAAACAACAGGGATGTCGAATTCGGTTTGTCAGTATTTGTGAGGTGCCTTTTAGGATTAACATTGTGTTCTTTCTGTCTGCAGCATACCGTCTGAAAAAATGTCCTCTTCCTCCTGAGGTGGAAAATGCAGAAATAATCTATGAAGATGAAGATTTCCACATTGGTAAAGATTTTAATTGCTACTTCTAACGCTTAAAAAAAGGTCAAATCAGTTAAACCAGCTTTTGTGCTTAAAATGATCAGCAGGCAACATTTTTAATCATGCTTAGTGGTTTATTTTTTGTCAGTTGTTCAGTTCTAGTAACTCATTATAATTATGTTGATTAATTTTGACACAAAAAATAATCCACAATTCAGTCAGCTGGATGTGATTGGTCACGTCAAAATAGGTATGTTTATTTATTTGAAGGTCTTGGGGGTTTTTTTTCTTTTTGCTGTTATATCATCCTAGAAAAAGAGAAATATCTGGCAGTGATGAGGTTAGAAAAGTTAGATTGAAGATGCAGCAGTGGTCTGTCGTGGTGAAGAAAGAGCACAGGCGAAAAGCAATGCTCTCAAATTACCAGTCGATCTACGTCCCCACCCTTGCCTATGGTCACCAGCTATGGTTGGTGACTGAAAGAACGAGATCGCTGATACAAGCGGCCGAAATGAGCTTCCTCTGCAGACTGGCTGAGCTCTCACTCAGAAATAGAGTGAGGAGCTTTCCCATCTGGGAGAAGTTTGGAGTAGAGCTGTTGCTACAGGTCGAGAGAAGCCAGATAGGGCAGTTCGACATCTGGTTAAGATGTCGAACCGCCTCGCTGTTGAGGTGTTTCGGGCATAACCCACCGGTAGGGAACCCCGAGGTAGACCCCAGACCCAGTGGAGAGACTATGTCTCACAGGTGGACAGGGAACATCCTCCCTGGTGAGCTTGAGGATGCAGCCGAGGTGATAGAAGCCTGTCCCGGCAGTCTGTTGCAAAATACAATGTGGATTTATTAAAATAATGACTTATTTTAATATTAATATTCAAAAATATCATCTGTGATTAATTATTACATAAAGAAACCTTTCAGACTTGAGGTTAATCCGGGGCTGCTCCCAGGTAACATCTTAGATTACAAATCAGTGGCTTATGGTTTCAAGAAGACCATTAAAAGAGCTAAGCTCATTGTATAAGGGAGTGTGGGTGTATTTTGTGATAGAAAGAATGGGGTTTTTGTAATTTTATTAAGCCGACAGTGACATTTCCCAAGCTAATGAGTTGTAACTACGTAATTGGTGATGAAATATTAGAGCTTATAACTCTGAACCAACCCAGGCCTGGTCATTTCTAGAGAGATTCTGAAATTGTATTGCTCCTTTTGCCACTTCATATTTCAAACCGTCCATTCCAGTCCCTTTGGACAAGAACAGGCCATTGTTTTCAAGAGAACAGTATCTTCTGGTGCTGGCTAAAGTTGTCATGAAATAACTTAAATTGTCGGTCAAAGACGGCAATGATTTATTCTTCTGAGCAAATTCAAACCTACCAAGTTTGTTCTGTTCAGTTTGTTCTTGTGCTGCACCAAACTCTAAAAAAGGCAAGCAGGTAGTACAATTCTGTCCAAGCTGAAGTTTCCGTATGACGCATAAAGCAGAAGTTGTTGTTAGACCTCTTGAGTAATAAAGTATCGTACCTAGAACTCAGTGTTTGCAGCTTTCTTTGAGAAAAAAGGTCGAATTGGCCAAAAAAGTGAGAAACAAGGTGATGATGAAAGCTTTTAGGACATCACCTATGGATTGTGAGAAGGATCAAGGTCAAATATTGAGGAAATGGCTCCTATCAACGTGATCTTTGGGGTTATTGATCACCAAATCCATGGGAAAATTATGATGGCTGACGGTCGCAAGTTTTAGACTGAAAATGAGCAAAAGTAAAAACCTAATCTAATCAAGTAAGGCTTAAAATAAAGCTCCAGCAGGTTTAAGGTACCCTAACATTTGTCATTCTCACTATGGATAAACCAACTAAGCTTGTGTCACAAAGTGGGAATGGAAGGAGTCACCCAAATGCACATCGGCAAGTTCAACCGTAGAAAACGTTCACATATTTAATTCAATTTAGGACTTCTGTGTTCTGATGAAACTCAAGTATTTTTTTTTCTGAGGGTTTTTTGGTGATGTCTCCTCAAAATTAGTTATATTTTTGTACATGTCTTCACCCACTTGAGCTTCTAAGCGCAAGACGTTTCCTTTTTTTCCCCCAATAAATAAGAAGTAAACTGTTTGTTTTAGGATTATCCCCAGAACTGAAATGTGTAATGGGGATAAAGTCTGAACCAGTTTTCTGACAGATCTCTTGTGATATCATCTTGAAGCAAGCTCAGGGCAACAACGTTAAATGTTCTAGTTTGTTCTTTTCAACAACTTAAAGCTTCCCACCCCTCGCTGTGAATCGCTGCACGTCTCCAGAACTAAACTTTGAAACACGTTTTGGTTTCTGCTGCTAGATCGCAGCTGCTTTTGAATTTGTGGCCATGTCAGACTGTACCCATCAAAATCTTGGAACATTTATCATCACTAACAAACAAAAGAATCAAAGGGATTCGTAAAGAAATTAACAAAATTGAAAAGTTGTAATTTACATTTGAGTGTTTTTAAATAAAGATTTATAACCTGAATGTGGTTCATATCCAAGATTTTTTTTTTTTTTACCAAAGAGGTTAAAAATATAAAACCAATAAAAACAGTTGAGCTTTTAGTCTTTGTTTATCATCTTTTCCTCACAATTCTGAACTCATATGTTTTAAAGGAATAACAAACGGCTGGAATTATGGTTTAGAAACACATCTATTTTAAAATCTGAAATATCAAGACTGGTGACCTGTTCGGGGTGTACCCTGCCTCTCGCCTGAAATCAGCCAAGGTTTAAGCTCTAGCGACTCCCCAGTTTTAGGGATAACCGGTTCAGAAGATGAATGAATATAATAGATTGTTTGCATAAAATTTGTCAAAGGGATATTTTTTTTTCTGTCTTTTAAGGCTCAAAAATGGTCAGTTTGTTTACATGCCTCATTATACTTTTTTTTCTTGGAGGATGCCATAGATAAACTATTTCTGCAATAATAAAGAAAAATAAATCAATTTTTTAACTTGTCATCCATGCAAACATATTAGAGGATGATGACTTTAAAAGGTTTAAAAAAAAATGACTTGGTGACTTAAAATGTGTCCTATTTTCTCCATCCTAGGCGACATTGTGAAATATCGCTGTTTACCTGGATACACGCTGACTGGAAAGGCAGAGCTTACATGTAAACTGAATTCTCATTTGCTTTTTGAAACTCCACCCCCGAAATGTACAGGTAAGTTTAAGCATTAAGTAGATGAAAACAAAAAAAATGTAAGAACAAAACCAAAAAATTTGGAAATAAGCAACAACGGATTAACATTTAAGCAAAAAAGGACACAAAATATTTATGCAACTTCATGAGCCAAACTAAAGAAAGTAAACTAAAATATTAAAATTTGAATATAAAATTCTGTAAATAGCATTACCAGAAAACACACACCAAAAAAAAGAAATTTTCACACAGAAATGAGCTAAAATATTTTTTTTTAAAAAGCAGAAGATAAATTACAAAAAAACAAAGGATAACCAAGCACAAAAAAAAAACAAAAAACAAGATAAACAACGCATCATAGGACAAACAGAACAATCAAGATCTTCCAGTTGCTCCATTAAATATAACCTTAAGATTCCCGTCTGCAGAACGGCCCCTGTTTATTGCCGTGTAATTATTGCTCTTTCCACCTGCGTATAAAACTCGTGTAGTGCCAGCTCAGCATCGTTCTCAGCGGGTTGTCATCTAGCAGAAAATCAGAAGCTAAAAACACAGTTAGGCCGACAGCTCATGTGAAGCAGAAGAGAGGAAGAAAATAATCAGATTCCAAAATTGGAAACCGCTGTGAAATATTTTGTCAGGAATTTTAAATGCATAATATACTATATTTTCTGTGTCTATTCAGGATTATTTTATAGGTAAAAATCAATAAAACTCATGGTACATTGTGTGTTTTGGGGTTTTTTCAGGACTGACTAAACCAACTAAATTTGATTTAAAAAAAAAAAATTTAAGGGAATTGAAAAGCCAAGACACAAAAATAACAAACTTCTCTTGAGTTAGCGACTAGCTTGTTTTTTGTAAAGTTTATTGCTTAAATTTAAATGAAATATTTTAATATCGGAAATGAGCTTCCTCCGCAAGGTGGCTGGGTGCTCACTCAGAGATAGAGTGAGGAGCTCTGCCTCCGAGGAGCTTGGAGTAGAACCGTTATTCTGGGTCAAGAGAAGCCAGATGGGGTGGTTTGGACATTGGTTAAGATGTCTCCCAAACGCCTCGCTGGTGAAGTGTTTTGGGAAAATCCCACCAGAAACAGATCCAGAGGCAGGCCCTGGACCTGCTGGAGAGACTGTGTCTCACCTAGAGATCCTCCCGAGTGTGCCGAAGGATGCAGCCGTGGACGGAGAAACCTGGGTGCCCCGTTTGAGGCTGTTGCATCTGCAATCTGGCCAAGGATAATGGAGTAAAAGAAAATTATTTATCATAAGCCTTCAGCTTCTATGGTCTAATTTTTAATTAATTTCGTCTGAAAATGTTTTCAGTACAGCTCAGCTGCTAATCTGGACAATTTTTACAGGTTCTTAAGTACTCCCTAAATTATAGGCAGCGCACCATTATAAATTTAACATCCAACTAAATGTGCCATTTAAAACCAAATACTTTGGTTTAAAATGTACCCTTTCACGTCGAATGAAAAGATGGACCATTACAGTTTTTGTACTTTCGATTAATTCGATTTCTTTCAAACCCAAACATGACCTTGTTTAACTCCGTCAGACTACGTACAATATTTTGTTAATATACTCAGAATTAAGTGTGATAATTAAATAACACAAAAAAAATACTTTTTTAATTTTAAATAAATGTTAAAGTGCTTTCCAAACTCAATATTTAACGAAAAAGAATGACTTCAATGTTTAAAACCCACTATTAAGAGTCCCACCTCGCTCCTTTTCTTCCCTCACATGCCACCCTGTTCTTAGTCCGTCTTTAAAAGGGCACTGTTAACTCAAACTGACTGGACTTAATTGTAGATAAACTGAGCAGAAAATTGTGTTATTAGATAGTTTTGTCAAATGGAAAAATTGAAATGTTTTTGAAAGTAGTAAAGATTAAATGAGAAAACGCAATCAGTGCATGAAATAAAAATCACATTCATACATAAGAAACTAAACAGATAAAAGTAAGTTTGAAATACCAAATGAAAAGGTCACTTTGCAATCAAAAATGGTTCAAAGCACAAGAACAGAAAAAAAAATCATGGGCTTTCATAACAAGGTCATTACAAATTCTGTATGTAAGCAATAAAACTATGAAATTATAAGGTTAGGTTTTCATTTTTGTTCAGATTTTTTAATCCTTTTGACTTTTGTGTATCACTTCAGCCCAATGCCCGGCCAATGAGGAGCGTTTCTCATCATCTGGAGTCATTTTAAGCCCTGGATTTCCTGGAAATTATCCCAACAGTCAGACATGCTCCTGGCTGCTTCGTATGATTCCAGGTAAAAGATTAAAATAAAACACACTGAGTGTTGAGTTTCTTAAGCAAACACTATATTTCAATGTAGGAAAGTTGATCGGCGCAGCGTCAGCAATAACTAGGACGCTGCATCGGTCCGTCGTAATAAAGAAAGAGCTGAGTCAAAGAGAAAAGCTCTTGATTTACAAGTCGATCTACATTCCTACCCTCACCTATGGTCACCAGCTGTGGGTGGAGACTGAAAGAATGAGATCGTAGCCAAAATGAGCCTCCTCCGCAGGGTGGCTGGGCTCTCGCTCAGAGATCGGGTGAGGAGTTCTGCCATCCGAGAGGAGCTCGATGTCGAGCCGCTCCCCCTCCAGGTGGAGAGAAGCCAGATGGAGTGGTCCGGGTATCTGGTCAGGATGCCCCCGAGCCCCTCGCTGATGAGGTGTTTTGGGCTTGTCCCACCAGAGGAGACCGAGATGCAGACCCCAGACCTGCTGGAGAGACTATGTCTCACAGCTGGCTGGGGAATGACTCGGGATCCTCCAGGTGAGCTGGAGGATGCAGCTGGGGTGAGAGAAGCCTGGGCTTCCCGTCTGAGGCTGCTGCCCCTGCGACCCGGCCCTGGATAAGAGGAAGATGACGGAAAAGAATTAATTATAATTTTGATTGTGCATTGCACACATTTTTTAATGCTCATTGATAGATGTGTTTCTCTCTCTTCCACAGGTTACAACATTAATATCTACGTTGAAATGTTCCACAGTGAGAAGCAGTTTGATGAACTGGAGATATTTGATGGTAAAGATGATCTCTTCTTTACTTTTTTTTAAACACATAAATATGCACAAACATTGGCATACAAAATTTTCAAATTTTCAAATTCACTTTGAACCATCTCCCTAGAAATAGTATGTGTCCTCAAATGGTATAATTCTCTGGTGTGCTAGGTGTTTGGCCACAAACAGACTCAGAAAGGTACAATTACTGCCAGTCCAGGTGCCATCCTTAGCGAAGGATGAAGTCCAAAAATATATCATCTGCATTACATATCAACAGTAAAACAATCATTTTCTGCATTTGAAGCAAGGACCAACAGCTGCAGGTTTACATTTGTTAATAATACCTTATCGACATTTATGAACATGTTACAGCAACAGATGTCCAGCCTAATCAAGGAGATGTCCAATGTAACAACAAAAAATGTTCAATCTCGAGATCCTCAAAACGCATGTATTTTTATCTAAATGTTGAATTCATGCTAATTAAACTTTGATTGCACAATTTCCCAGTGCTACAGCATCATTTTTTTTTTTAAATTAACATCTATTTTGACTCATCTGTGCGATTCTATAAAATAAGAATGCTGCAACAGGTGCAAATAACATTAGTTTTCCTCAATAAAAAGAAGTAATTGCTAGCATTATAGAATATAAAGTCCAAAATTTATGATTCCAGTTTTGATATTTCTTCTAACTGAGGGGAGGCGATAGCATAGTGGTAGACGTTTACCCTTGGACCGGAAGTTCTCCGGAAGTTTGCAGGATCGAATCCCACTGAGCTCATGTCTAGGTGTCCTTGGGGAAGACACCTAACCCCCTGTTTCACCCACTATTGGTGCCATTGTGGCAGCCTGCTGTGGTGTAATGCAGTGCAGAAATTTCCATGTGGAGGGATGAATAAAGTATACTTCTCTCTTGTCTCTAACACAGTTCGGCTTGCACAATAGTGAGAGTCTTAGTGATCAGTCCTGGTATCAGTCCTTTGTATGGAAACATCGGCACAGATGTTTATTATGACTGGCTTTTTGTCTGTTTTTGTCTTTTTGTCTGTGTTAGTGGACCTTGCGTCTGAAATAAAGATGATGATGATGATATTTCAATTTAAGTCATCCCTACTAAGAGTCCGATTTGGTTCACAATTCTGTTAAAAATCGGAAATTTTAAACTGAAAGTAAACAGAAAAATATTTAAATTAAGCAAGTAAAGCCTCATTCGTTCACAGTACAGTACTCATTTTTTAACTGGAGAAATGGTCTGTTTTGCACAGATATAAAAATATTAGACAAATAGATACAGCATTGAGATTAAATAATAGTTTATGTAAAAATATATATATATATTTAACTTATTTATGATTTAAAATATAATTATTAATTGGTCTGGCTCACTCAAGACAAGACTGAACTCAGACATACTTTTAACGCCTTGAATCTAAATGTTAAAATTATCTCATTTTAAATATTTAAGTCTATAAATTACATTCCAAGTCTCCGTGTGTAAAATTGACATTCATTCCTGATAAGCTTTGCGTCTGAACTATACAAATTCATAAAAATGACATTATTGAATAAATCCACATGGTAACAAGTCATTCTTGTCTGTTTGACAGCAACCGCAGTCTTATCTAGAAAACAGCACACACAGAAACTTACTGCAAATTAGATGTTACAAGCTTTAGAGAAAATATGGGATTTGCCAAACTCTGACAAGCCCGGTGAACATGCATGCAAATAATATATGTGTATCCCACTCATTCTGTTTATTTCTGCTATCTTGCCTGGTTCTTTGCACACTCGTTGATGTCTTTGATGTCGCCGACAGCAACGGGCCTGTTGTTTCGTAGGCGGCTGGCTGTGGTGGCTGAAGTTGTTTTTTTATTTGATTTTTTTTTTTTTTTTTTGCTTAAAGGGGAGACAAAAAACATGTGTATTTTTGTTTAGATTTTAAACAAGGTCAAACTTACTTTAATCGCTTTTTTCTTTTTTTTTACCCACCATCAGTACAGCTGTTTGGTTGTGGTCTACAAATCAAAGAATTGATCTAAACACAATGCCTGCACGCACAATAAGTCATTTATGGCTGCTTAGCAACTTAATGACACTGTCATCTGTATGTGCCTCATATCTGCAGAACAATAAACCACTCTCATACTGCAGCTTATTTTTAATTTCCATCTCACGTTAGGCCTGTGATAAGCAGAAACACTGCAGGAACAAAACTGATTGTATCGCTTTTATAGCCATGTCTCTTGTTAGACACACAGGCCGAAACAAATTACAAAATCTCACTCAACAGTCAGATGTGTAGACATAAAAAATGTTTGTAAATCCTCTCTGAACACTTGTATGTTCTTCACCAGGATCCTCCGGACAAAGTCCTTTACTTGTTGCTCTCAGTGGCAACCACTCATCTCAGCTGAACTTCACGTCTAAGACCAACCAGCTTTATCTCCGGTGGTCCACTGACCACGCAACCAACAAGCGTGGATTTAAGATACGTTACTCAGGTACGGCTGATGTGTCTTATTTTGTTTTTGTTTACTTAGTGTCTCTCACATTGGGTGAGATAGAGAAAACACTTAAAGTGAGGGCTGCCAACCGGTCGATTGTGGGCTTTCGAATGAATTCGACGTTACAGTTAGCGAATATTCAGACCCTCTTGCAATTGTAGCCTTTCCCGCTCGCAAAGTACTGCGTGCACGCTAAATATGTCAGTGTGTGTGTGTATGTTATAGAGAGAAAAAAAAAAAAAGAGTGGACGAGAGAAATTTGTTGATGTGTTTCAGAGTGAGAGAAGAACTTCTCTCTCTCTCTTTCCCTCTGTGTGAGAGTGTGCGTGTTTGATAGGGAGAGGAACTTGTCTGTGCGTATGTGTGTTTGAGAGAGAGGAATTTTTCTCTCTCTCTCTGAGTGTGTGAGAATGTGTGTTTGATAGAGAGGAACTTATCTGTGTGTTCGTGCGTCTGTGTGTGTTTGACAGAGGGGCATTGGTCTGTCTGTTTGTGTTTGAGAGAGAGGAATTTGTCTCTATCTCTCTGAGTGTGTGACAATGTGTGTTTGATAGAGAGGAACTTGTCTGTGTGTGCGTGTGTCTGTGTGTGTTTGAGAGAGAGGAATTAGTATGTGTGTTTGTGTTTGAGAGAGAGGAATTTGTCTCTATCTCTCTGAGTGTGTGAGAATGTGTGTTTGATAGAGAGGAACTTGTCTGTGTGTGTTTGAGAGAGAGGCATTGGTCTGTGTGTTTGTGTTTGGAGAGGAATTTGTCCGTGTGTGTGTGTCTGTGTATGTTTGAGAGAGGGTGTGTTTGTGATTTGATGTCTAAATGGTTGTGTAACAACAACAAACAAAAAGATTGCTGGGGGTTTGTGATGGTAGCCCCGGATTGGTAGATCTCAGGAGGTTTGATATTTGAAAAGTAAATCTCGGGATGAAAAAGGTTGGACACCCCTGACTTAGAGAAATGACTGTTAAAGAAAATTTTGTGTGGGAGAGAAAACGTTAGAGTAAACGCTGTGCTGGAGACGCTACGTAGGAATGACAAAATAGAAAATTAACAGAAAATCTGGGTTATTGATTTGCTACTAGTATTTTCGTCCAGCGCCCATTTCTTTATCATCTGAGAATTTCAATTGAAAAAATTTACTGTTCAAATTTGGTGGACTGTATTCAAAATCTTGCCTTAGCTTTGCAGCATCATTTGGGAACATGTCTATTTTCTTAATATTTTATGGCTTAATTAAAGTTAAATAACCTTATATAGTCCGCACATGTCGGTGAGGAAGTGTTAAATTATCAAAGCGACTACCTTTGATCACAGATTTGATCTGAATGACTGACAACTCTAATCTCTTTTCAATCTCTGCTTGCACGCGTATGCACACAGTAGTGAAAAGATTCATTCAGTTTACCGGAAAATTTAAAAGTCAAAACATCTTCATCCCCGGAAAATATTGCATTAGTGGTTTGCGAGCAATGAAAGTCCTAAAAAATGCTTTTATTTACATCAGGTTTCTGACACACTAATGAACATTAATTTCTCTGGCTTAATATTTGTGTCAAATTGAGATACATAAACATTCATTTTCTTGCCAAACTATTTTGTATCAGAATTTGTGTTGGTTATGAGTTTCAGTCACAGTTAATATTATGTAAAATACAGTTTTGTGAATCCTGTTTATGAGCTGAAAAGACCAAGTATGGCTCTTGAGTTTGTGAAAGCCTGATAGAAGAAGAGAAGAAAATGTCCTTTTTATCTATTTTATATTGCCACTATGGCCTCAAGTCACAAGTATTGTCTGGTCCCAACAGTGCAGTAAAGACATGACAGCAACAGCTTATCAGAGAACAGAAATTTATGGTTGAGATTTGTTGCACTCACAATTCATGAGTAATCGCTCTTTTATGGTCTTTTATACTTGAGCAAATCATGCATATACGACTGCTTACATATGCTAATTACTTTTATAATAACCGTGTGAGGTTATTTTGGAAAGACTTGAATGTTTTTCTTATCACTCCATGTCTTTACGCCTCGGTTTAGCTCAGCAAGTGGTCATTATCTATAAACGGTGTGGTTTGCAAAGAACATTTACCAGTCTGATAAATATCATTTAGCAAATTTCAGCATAATGTTTCATATGGGACACTTTCAAATTTTGCCTTGGCTCAGCATGTAAAAGTTATAGGAGGTCTTTTTTAATACTATATTCTGTATATATATTAATACCTATGACCAAGGCAGCACTGTGGTGCAGTGGTTAGCTGGTGGCCTCACACTGAAAATGTTGGAGTTCAATTCTCGGGTGGGACGAGGCTTGGAACATCGGCCTTCCTATGTGGAATATGCATATTCTCCTTGTATACGCATAGGTTTCCTTTGGGTATTCCAGTTTCCTCCGACCATCCAAAAACATGCATGTTAGGTTGATTGGACACCATAAAATTTGCCCTAAGAATGAGTGTGTATGTGGATGGTTGTGTGTGGCCCAGTGACAGACTGGCAACCTGTTTGGGGTGTACCCTGCCTCTTGCTAAAATTAGCCGGGATATGCAATGGCACCATCCACGCCTCATTAGGAATAAGCTGTTCAAAAGACAAACATTTGACCGAAAGAACGAGATTGAGGATACAAGTGGCTGAAAGGTGCTTACTCTGCAGAGTAAGCAAGGAGCTCGGAATAGAACCGTTGCTCCTCTGGGTCAAGAGGAGCAACGGTCCAGGCTCCAGATTAGTGGAACACAATGGAATGGAACGAAAAATTTGATACGCTTCGAGGAATCAAACCATATTCGAGAAGTTGTGTTCAAACAAAAGTTAAAAACAATAAGTGTATTTAGATGATCTTTGTAGCAATAAATTCAACTACATTTGCCATATGGGATAAATAAAGACTGAAACAATTTGGTTAGTGTTTTTTAGTGAACTCAAGTGTTGATAAAATATGGGAGACTTTTAATTCTCTCGTGGCAGACTGGCGACTTGTTCGGGGTGTGCCCGGGTGTGCCCTTCGCCTTAAATCAGCCAGGATGGGCTCCGGCACGCCCCGCAACCCTGTAAGGGCTAGACGGATAAGAAGATGACTGACTAACTGACTTTTAATTCTACTGTAAAAGTTCAGATTTTAATCAGAACTCTGCAAAATGAAAGCTAGACTAGTCATTAATCTCTCCTAAAAAACAAGTAGATATATTTTTTATGGAGGGGAAACATAAGTGTTAAACGTAGTCAGCATTTTTGTTTAGTAACTATCACTTGTTTTATTCAGTTAACCGCGGAAAGGATCATTTAGAAATAAAGAAAGGAAGCTTACAGGAGTTCAGAGGAGAGATAGACAAGTAAACTTTTGATTAAAGAGGTTACTAAAATTAATTCTATGAGCCTAATCTGATTGGGAATCCCGATAGTGATAAGAATGAGGAATAGTTAAACAGCAAACAAATGACACTCTATGATGTCATTTATTAGTAGTAATAGACTCATTTTTATCAAACAAAAACACTGAAAATCAGTATCATAAAGTTTAAATAATTTGACCCAACTGTTTTAAGAAGGGTAGCATTTTTTTCAGTGTATTTTTATGTTGGCCAATAGTGATTTTTGACCATTTCTTTTTTTCTGTTCTTTTCCAGCCTCTTACTGCAGTATCGATAATCTTCCATTAAACGGAGGTGTGGTCAATCGTACCAAACTTCGTCCAGGTAGCAGACTTCAGTTCTTTTGTAATCCTGGCTACCGTTTAGTTGGATTGAGCAACGCCACCTGCAGACTCAATTCCAACGGGTTGTATCAATGGGACACTCAAACACCTTTCTGTCAAGGTACATTTTCTCTTTTTCATTTATAAAAAAAAATTTACTTGCAGTTTTGTGTATTTTTAATGGGGTTTTTTATACTCTAATTTTTTTTTCTTTTGGCAGCTATTTCATGTGGAATTCCCCCAGCACCTGGAAACGGCAGCTTCTTTGCTTACCAGTATACTGTTGGTAGCCAGGTGACTTACCAGTGTAACAATGGCTACCACTTTGACCCAACGGTTCCGATGACGGCAGTGTGTTTGGAGGACGGGAGCTGGAGTAACGCTGGTTCAGTCCCCAGATGCTTACGTAAGTCTTTTTAATAATGTTTAGCTTCATTTATTTTCATTTAAATAACCCATTATCACATCTTAGTTGTTTCAAACGGGCTTCACACAGTTAATTGAACATAAAACGCAAACTTAATTTTTTTTTAAACTGACTGGAAGTGCAAAAAGCCAATAAAATCAAAATCTAGTATGTATATTAAAAAAAAACTTGACAGTGGACCAAAAATGTTTTTGGCAACTACATCAACTATTGTAAAAAAAAAAAAAAAAGTTAAAAATCACATTAGTATTAGGGTTTTAAATAGAGAAGCAGATTTTTCTTTGGGGATTAATAAATTATTTTTAATTTGATAAGAATTCCGGTTTTTGCTTAAATTGACACCTTCTTATTTAAATACATCAAACATATATTTGGTAAAAATAGCAAACAGCAAAGAAATTTAAAAAAAAAAATTGTAACTAGGATTCAAAGCTCTTTTTCTATGCTGATGATTTCAAATTATTTGCCCCCTGTTGTTTGTGGCGTGCAGTGGTTCCACTTTATGACAGTACTTATAAAATTAAAGGCACATTGCACTGAATAATGTTTAGTTAGAACAGTAAGTGTCCTAAGGGCTAACACTGGCGCAAGTACATACTTCTATTTGCCACAAAAATTTTAAGAACTACAAGAAAAGTTTGGAGGTTTTTTTTACGAATTTGTTTTCATCTGTAGTCGACGTGAGTCAAGTTTATACTTCCACATTTTTCTAATAAACTCCTGTTTAGCTTTTAATAACTTTTAAATCAGTTGCATTGTCTTTTATTGAGAATCTCTTTTAAATTAAGTTAATGTTTCAATAAACACTCCGTTTATTGGAAAATTGCAAATCAAAACGTGTGCATTTTTTTTCAGATCACTAATTACAAGTTTGACTTACTCATATAAATAATATATCTTGAATTATGACCCAATCATGAACGAAAGGCAGACTGCCTTTAAATTAGGCAGCAGGTCAATCACCATCAGGTGTCCTGAATCAGGGAGCTGAGGGAAGGTCCCAGGCTCCCTCTGGTGGTAGCCGAGGGAACCATCACAGGAAGGAAGCAAAATGTAAGATAGACGGAATTGGATATTTACAATCTCGAAATATGTTGTGTTAAGCTGCGTAATTGAGGTAAAACAAGGATTTTCAACTTTCAACAATAAAATTGTGATGAAAAACTGAACCAATCACGTATTTTCAGTGTTTGATTTTTTCATGGATTCCAATGATGCCAAGTCCTAAACAACGTCACATTTTCAAGATATACACACCACCTGTAACAATGGTATTACCTTGGCATGGGTTTACAGGCTGTTTGTTACTTATCATACAACTTTCCTCATATATAATGTGGATATTCATATTGTTTGCTATTTGTTAATTAATTTTTTCATTTTATCGCCCTAGCGGTTCATTGCCCCAGCCTTGAAGAGATCCTGTCAGATCACATGACCCATCGCCTGCTCGCCGGTAGGCTGGGAGAGTTTGGTTCCCTCGTCATGTTAGAGTGCTCGACAGGATACTATTTAGGCGTCGGACATCGGACCCTTCGCTGTCTCGCCAATGGCACCTGGGAGGGGTCAAATGACCCGGCCACGTGTAAAAGTAGGTTTTCATTCATTCGTCAACGCCAATGCAATGTCTTAAGATAAAGAAGAATTTTTGATTTTGACGACCTTGCTTACATGAGTAGTTTTAGTTGTGATTACAAATACAATACGATCATTAGGTATTAGAAGAAGAGGATTGCAAACATTTGTCCAATCAATGTAAAGTGGCTCATATGTTCCGTTCCGTCATCTTCCGCTTGTTCTGGGGTCGCGGGGACAACAGCCTCAAACGGACAGCCCAGGCCTCTCTCTCCTCGGCTGCATCCTCTAGCTCACCTGGAAGGATCCCAAGTCATTCCCCGGCCAGCTGTGAGACATAGTCTCTCCAGCAGGTCCCGGGGTCTGACCCTTGGTCTCCTCCCGGTGGGACGTGTCCGAAACACCTCGCCTACGAGGCGCTTGGGGGGCATCCTGACCAGGTGCCCGAACCACCCCATCTGGCTCCTCTCGACTTGAAGGAGGGGCGGCTCGACACCGAGTTCCTCCCGGCTCATATGTGTATTTTTAAAATGTTAGTTTTAAACACATACAAGAATATCTTTGCTTAAAAGAGCAAATTTTATTGAACAGTCAAAAAAAAGCTTTAAACACTGAGTTGCACAAAAATCAACACAGCACCATTCAGCACACCAAGAGCATAACAAAATATCAAGCTGCATTGCAGTTACTTCGCTAGTCTGTCAAGAACTGGTTGTCAGAATACTAAGGCCGTCTGAGAAGAAATAAAACAGCAGCTGAATTTATATCATTTTAAAAATAATTTTTTTTCAACCTAAAGTAAGTAAATGTATGCCACAGATTTATGTCACAGGTCTAATCATTTTGCTAACAGAGAAAGGGCAGTCTCAGGAGTGCTGCTTTCCATATTTGCCTGCGTTTGTGTGCATGTGTTTTTCTATTTTCCTCACTACTGCTTCTTTTTGATGAGTTAACGGTGTGTGTGTGTGTGTGTTTCCGAACGCCCCAGGATATTAACCGCTGCACATTATCCTGGGACTATGATAACTGTTTAAAGCAGATGCATACTGAGCTTCTGAAATGTAGGGTATGTGTCAGCAGTGGTGAAATACTCTCTTTTTAAATCTTGAGCTTCTTGCAATGCTCCTTTGCTGCTTATTTCATAAGCAGATGTTAAGGGAGAAAAGATAGCTTTGAAAACTTTTTGACACAGAATTTCTTAATGTTGCGTAATATATGATATGCCAATATAAAAGTGAAGTATCCACATTAAAAAAAAGTTTGATTTATGATTAAGAATTTATATCCATTCGGGGTGAGGTTTCATTTAGCTACACTTTAAGAAATTTTCTTAAAATGATACCACATTCAGTCAGAAAACAGTAACCAGGGTTTTTATTCAATCAACCACAGCTTTTATAGGGATAAAAGACTAAATTAATTAGTTGTTTTAACAAATCTTTTACAAAGTTCATGATATTTAAATGTATGTATTTTTTAAAACCTAATATTGTTAATCCAGTTAATAATTACTTTGGATGTTTCCTAACCGGGAAAATGTTGCAACAGCCTTGTAAAGAATTTTGGTATCGTTCCAATGGAGACAATGGAGTCTGCACTTAGATATTTATCTGCTTGTGCACTGGCTGAATAAGCTGTTGCGGGAGCTGCAGCTCCTACCACAACTGATGTGAATGTGATAGGTTGGTATGAGTAATGGGGGGAGCAGTGGCAGAGTTTTGCTGTTTCCAGCTCTTTTTGACCTCACGCTGGATCTCTCTGTGGGTTTTTTTTTTTTTTTATTTCAGTCACATCGTAAATTCACATTAAAGAAAGTTACATATTTTTTCTGAAATTGTATTTTACCAAAGGACCGAAACTGTATCGGCTGTAGCAAGTACGTATTACGCCGACCCTTTTTCCAAATAACCATGAAAGCAAAAACATACAGTATAAGTAAATATTCAGAAATCCATCATAACACATAAAATGAAAATTAGAACATCAAATGAAAAAGTAATACAATTGTTTCTTTAAATTCATTATATATAAGCTTGAATTTAACCATCAAGACTTGCATATTTTTAAGCAATAATAACTTAAATTTCTTCTTTAAACAGAAAAGATTGGAACATAATTTAAGTTCATCATCATATTTTTTTCCAAAAATCCACACCTTTAATAGAAATACAGAATTTTTTAACATTTGTTCTAAATTTATTTTTAATGAACACAACATTTCTTCTTAGTTCATATGGACTTTCCCTCATGTTAAACATATTTTGTAGAGAGTTTGACATCAAATTATTTTTTATCTTAAACATAATTTTTAAAGTGTGTAATTCCACTAAATCATAGTTCTCCTTGGCCTGCTTGATACCGATTTTGACAGTCGTACACCATGCAATGTCAAATATGAATATGCAGATGCAAAGAAAATGCAATGAAACTTCAACTTTTCGGAGATTTCTATCATATTTTAAACAGATTTTATATTTAAAAAAAAATAAATAAATACATACCAAATTAATTTTTTTTATTTCATTCATGCATGTCGGAGCAAGCCCTCTCGTCCAGTATTTGGATCATATTTGAATGCTGGTTTGCTTTTGGCCAGAGATTTTGTTCTCCAGCACTCCTGAGACATCACCCCGCATTCTGACGTGTTTCGTGCATGTCCCATGGAGTTGGGGTTGATCAGGGAGCGAGAGAAGGGGGGGTATGTGTATCATTCAAACTGTGTGTGAAAGTGTCCTTCAACAAAAAATACATACATACATAGATTTTTAGCTTGTTTTCTTATTCTGTTTTTTTAAATCTTCGCAAAGTATTTGATTTGTTGTGATCAACATTTTCCAAAATGAAAAAAATAACACAGAAAAATAATAAATCTGTTTGTAATCTTTGTTTTTGGCAAAAATTTCAGTTTTGAGCAAACAAAGAAATTCTAAGTTCATCTACACGTCATAAAATAACAATATTACCCTATGAAAACATTATTCTTTCTCTTTAAAAATTCTTGACATGTACATTACTCTTTCATTTTTGTGACGGTATATTAAATTTCTTGTTTAGTTATCTCCTGTGGAGAACTTCCTACCCCACCGTTTGGAACCAAACTGGGGACACTGACTACATTCGGAGCAACTGCGATCTTCATGTGTAACCATGGCTACACACTGGTGGGGTCACATGTGAGGGAATGCGGTGCCAATGGGCTGTGGAGCGGTACGGAGACCAGATGTTTAGGTAAGTGCAAATAAATTTGAAAAAACATGGATTGTGCTGAAATCTCTCCTGGGTCACTTTGACTCTGAAGTAAACAGTTTGCTTGGGTATGAAATAATTATTTAGTACATTGGATGCTGTTTATGATTAAGAGAAAACATCTGGTATATGAATTAGTAATTAAAGGTAGTGTGCGTTAGAGACGGACCAATAACTTAGACCATTTTCACCAAGAATGATTGATTTATTTTTTTTTTAAGAAAACCTTTTTATTTTACATAAATATTTAGGCCAATTACCCATAAGCTCTTGAACAATCCTCAGGAGTATTTTTTCAGTATTTCCATCCTTTTTTGCAAACTTGTGTTTTTAGATAGATTTTAGGGCTTTTTTTTCTTGAAAAAAAAAGTGTTGAACTGCAAAATCTGCTATTTGAAAGTTTTTGAACTAATCTTTTAGTTTTATTGAAGGATATTGCATCAATTAAATTGTGAATTTCTTTTAAGAAGATTTTCTATATTTTTTTTTTTCGGTTATGGAAGCCAATTTTTTATTCACTGGTACGTCTCAGCATTTGTATAAAGACATTTAGTTTTTGCAACAAAAATAACCTAAAATGAGATTTATTACACAAATCTGAACATTTCGTCCACTTGTATGGCCTAAAAAAGTTTCCTCAGCAAGGTAACTGGGCTCTCACTCAGAGAAAGAGGTAGAAGCTCTGCCTTCAGGGAGGAGCTCGGAGTAGAGCCGTTGCTTCTCCGGGTTGAGAGAAGCCAGAGAGGGTGGTTCAGGCATCTGGTTAAGATGCTTCCTGAGCGCCTTACTGGTGAGGTGTTTCGGACACGTTCCTCTGGTAGAAGAGGAGACTTCAGAGACTATGTAGGGAAACAAGTCCCGACATAGCTGGGAAACAAGTCGGGATCCTCCCGGGTGAGCCGGAGGATGCAGCCAGATTGAGAGATGCCCGGGTTTCCCGTCTCAGGCTGTTGCCCCTGCAGTCCGGCCGCGGATCAACGGAAGACAATGAAATGGAACGAAAATCTGAAAATTGTGTATTTAAAAAGGATTTTCCCCTTTGTCGTTGGTACGTTTTAAATTTGGAGACACAAATTATTGAGCTCCATCCAAACCACAACTGAAACTTAATTGTGATGCACTTCTGCTTTTTCTGATCAAAAGTTATATATCAATTATTAACCGTGTTTAAAGAAATTAAAATATTTTGGACGTCCTTTTCGAGTTTTCCAAGGATTTTGTTTTGCATTATACATTTAAAAGTTATATTAAGCCTACTTTATATTATTCGTCACACATGTTGATCCCTGTGCCAAAAAAATGAAACTGTGTAAACATTGAGAACGTTGTTCTGAATTTATTTGGCACATGCTTTGATTGCAAATGCAGCAGCATACGTACTCCACCATAAAACATTAAAAAGCATCACAGAACCCTGAAAGCTTTTCCTTGGCTTCCACTCAACTAGTCAACACCACAATGAGATGAATGGACACTTATGGAAGGATGTGAGCCAACGTTCCACAAAAGTAACATGGAGAAGAAACGCTTGATTTATCTGAAAAAAAGAGAAAAATCAGGATAATATTAAACTGTGATTCTTTTTTCAATTGGATGTTTTGCTTTAATATTCAGTATTTCTTCTCTTTGTAGCAGAATTGAACCTAAACAACATGCAAAGATTTTCAATTGTTAGCATGCTAATAGCTTGACATGTTAAAATTTTAGCATGGATGTGGCTTGAGGTGCTTTCTAGTTTCAGTATAACTTCACTCGGAGAGACCTCAGTAATCTACAGCAAAAACATAGCAGACAATATCTATTTTGATTCTGCATCGGACAGTTTTGGTCAAAAAAGAGCTGAGCCAAAAAGCAAAGCTCTCAATTTACCAGTTGATCTTCGTCCCTACCCTCCCATAAGGTCACCAGCTGTGGGTGGTAACCATACGTGAAGAACAAGATTGCAGATAAAAGCAGCCGGAATGAGCTTCCTCTGCAGGGTGGCTGGCCTCTCACTCAGAGATAGAGCGAGGAGGTCGGAGAAGAGCCGTTGCCTCTTCGGAGGGAGAGAAGCCAGATGCGGTTGGTTTAGGCTTCTGGTTACAATGCCTCCCACATGCCTCACTGGTGAGGTGTTTTGGGCACGTTCCACTAGAAAGAGACACAGAAGAAGCCCGCTGGAGAGGGTGAAGACAGAGAACACCTTGGGATCCTACCGGGTGAGCTGGAGGATGCAGCCGGGATGAGAGAAGCCTCTTTCCTATCTGAGACTGTTGCCCCTGCGACCCGGCTCCGGAAAAGCGGAAGATGATGGAATGCAATGGAACCAATTTTGATAGAAACATTTTTTGTGTTGACACACATTTTCATTTGGTTTTGACAGAATTTAGCAAAATTGAAAACAACTTTAAATATTTAGTACAATTCAAGTTCACAGACTGTTTCAGGCCTCGAAATGGTCGAGTGCCCCCTGCAAGATTCTTTGAATGTAGAAAAAGTAGAATTAGTTTTCTAGTAAAGTACAAACAAAAGTCTTGTTGATGAGTGTGTTATGGACAAAAACTTAAATGTAGTTTCAAAACACATTTGCATTTGCAATCTATCTTTTCATACCTGGTGTGTCATTGAAAATGTCTGAGTCATCCCCTCATCTTAGCTTTCAATGCAGAGGCGGGAGGGAAAAGTAAAAAGATTTGATACTTCAAGGTCATTCTAAGAACAACCCAATTTTTAAATCAATCATTATTGAAAAGTCTTTTGTGCATCTGCATTTCCTGCATAAACACTTGACGTCTAGCATCAAGTACTCAATACTTAATGTGCTTTTTGAAATGTTTAAAAGTCTAAATGTTAAGAAAATACAAGAAAAGTGGTCTCTCGAAAGTGAGTTTGCGGGAGTTTTTTTTTTTGTTGCCAAATAAAATATCTGTCATTTTTCTTCTTGTAGCTGGTCACTGTGACTCTCCGGATCCCATCGTGAACGGCCACATTAGTGGAGATGGCTCTAGCTACCGCGACACGGTGGTATACCAATGCATGTTGGGATACCGTCTGATTGGTACATCCGTCAGAATTTGCCAACAAGATCATCGTTGGTCTGGAACAACACCTGTGTGTGTCTGTGAGTATGGACCACTGCTGTTTTATGTCTTTTTAAAAATTTAATCACGTACAATTGAATAAACTCAAACGTTTTCTACCTCATAAAAAGTAGAACTATGATAAACAAAAATGTCTCCGATAATCTTTGTTTTTGTTATTTTTCTTTTCCAAGCTATAACATGCGGTCACCCGGGAAACCCTGCCAATGGGCGAACCAATGGCAGCGAGTTCAACCTCAATGACGTGGTCAACTTCACCTGTAACAAAGGTTACATCCTCAGTGGAAATGCTCGCGCTCAGTGCCGTCTCAATGGACAGTGGAGCAGCCCCCTGCCCGTCTGCAAAGGTCACTATCACATCTGCTTAAACAAAAACACAGTCACTTAACATCCCAGTAGACCTTTATTTAAAGACCATGTTTCAGACTGAAATACAAAAGATAAGGAGGTATAGTTTGATTTGTAAACATTTAAAATAAGTTTTACAGCTCTCGTCGAGGATTTAAAGTTGTGCATTTACTTTTTTTCATGCACTTTTTTTTACAGCTGTAATGAATAAATTGCATTTGCTTCCATTTATATAAATAAATATATGGCCGGATTTGTAGCAAGGCATCGGCTGTTGCTTGAGGGCCAAATTCAAGCAGTTAGATCAGTGTGTGTGCGTGTAAAGAATTTAATAAAATTCATACATGCACACTCACAGCTGGGTGAATGTCCAGAGAGTCTTCTTATCCTCCGTTAACCATGCGTGTTTGTAACACCACAGATCTTTGCAGAACTCTGGTGGCAGTGCAGTTATTATTCCCTAAAACACACTCACTCTACAGGCATTTTACACAGTTCGTATCACATGGCTGCAAGCATAGGTCACATAGTGGTTTCCCATTGATGAGATTCATCCTTCCTTACTTGCTTTCCCCATTTTCCCTGATTTTCTGTCTTATTCCCTCTTTCCTGCTTCCCCTCTCTCACAGCAGCAGCTGTCAATTATGAGACAGAAACTTTCTTCATTCCCATAGGGTGCCGAACACACACGCGCACACACACACAGCTGTCTCCCCCGTGGACTTGAATTTGAATAAATGTCAGTCTCCCTCGTGACATGTGGAAAATCACGCTCTACTTCTATTGCACCGGTGCCACCCAAAAAGGAGAGGATTTGAAAAAAGCAGAGAAGAGAGAAGGAACACTAAGAAACTGAGCAGAGTTTGACAAAAGACAAGTTTAGAGAAGAGCAACAAGTGTTTGAGAACTTCCAAGAATTTTATTCAATGTTTCTTGTTCAGTCCCATCTGATTCTAAGGTTGCAGTTTGGTAAAAGTTCGGTATCTTAAGAGTGATCTCTTCTGCTTTCCTTGCATGGTCTTCTCCTTTCAGCATTTCCCTTCAGGGGTCATCACAGCAATTCAGTTTCTTACATCTAACCCTATCTGCTGCATCTTCTTCGGTCACACCAACTATCTTCATGTCTTCCTTCACTGTATCCATGAACCTCCTCTTTGGTCTTCCTCTAGTCCTCTTACCTGGTGGTTCCAAATCCAGCATCCTTCTTCTGATGTACTCTTTCTCTCTCCTCTGCACATGTCCAAACCATCTCAGTTTGGCCTCTCTGACTTTATCTCCAAAACCTCTAACATGAGCTATTCCTCTGATATACTTCATCTCCTATTTTTAATTGCAGTCTCAAATTGAGCTTCTAGGTTATGCAAACGAACTGCTTGCATCATGATCATTTAAAATAAAACTTCCTGAAAAACATACTTGGTTATAAGTTTCAATTGTTTCAATTTATCTGTGTATGGATTAAATTGGCCTACGTTGCATTCTCACAAAACATTGATAATCAGTCGCCAATGTTACAAAAAAAATTTCCGAAAGCCCCTCTGCCAAAAACTCAGATTTGCAAAGTCCCCTAAAACACAGCACCATGTGACGTGCTTAACCAGTGCTGAAAAACAAGCTGAAACAGACCTTTGTTTAAAAAAAAAAAAAAAAAAAAATCTTGCTCGTTGTTTTGTGTGCATTAAATAAACTTAGGAACAAAAATATAAGTATAGTCACTACGTTGCATTATTCGAATATTCGATTTGCACAATCTGTTGAAGGACACTGATCCTCGCTAGGATTGTTGCTACTTATTAGCCCATTTCCTGAGCAGATGTAATTTTAGTTTGCAAGTTGTTTTCAGTTCAGTAAACGCTTAACTACCTATATTTGTTCAGACATTTAGATGTGCAATGGTGTAAGAAATAAGGTCAGTGCGGCTCAGCACATTTGCTAATGCCATTAAC
Organism: Neostethus bicornis; assembly: GCA_902685375.1. NCBI lineage: Eukaryota > Metazoa > Chordata > Actinopteri > Atheriniformes > Phallostethidae > Neostethus > Neostethus bicornis. Next base: position 29,083,325 of record LR738543.1, read on the forward strand.
CTTATTCACACATATCCACAATTGAAGTAAATAAATATTATATGATTAAGAAATGGTGTGTGCAAAATGAAACAGTGCAGACAAGTAGTACAGGTTCTGTACAGCTTTGATTTTGATGACTTAAACTCATGCATTTAATGAAAACATATTTTTTCATAAACAAAAACTTTTTAAAAATTGGCTGAATAATCAAAAATGGATCTTTTTTTACCTCCTTAACTAGTATTGGCATCACTTCTAAAAATATACAATCAATGTGGTGCATGTTGAGACTATTAAGTATTTTATTGTATTTTCTATTCCATTTCTTTGACATTTTCTTTGTCTGTTTTCAAGAAACTGAGGGTCCTTTTTTTTTTTTGCTCTTTACAGTCATGAACTGTTCGGACCCTGGCCATGTGGAGAACGGTGTTCGGCAATCTGGTTTACGTTACCCTGAAGTTTTCAGCTACGGTGTAACTGTTGCGATCCACTGCAAACGAGGATTTTACCTGCTGGGTTCTGCACTTCTCACATGTCAGCATGATGGACTCTGGGACAGACCGACTCCTCGTTGTCTAGGTATGTGTCGTTCATTTATTTGTGTTTTTAGTCAACCTTTATTTAATTAGGAAAATTGTCCAATAGAGATTGGGACAATTGTGTTCCAATCCCATTGAGAATTCCAACGGTATCCCTCTTTTTCAAGGGAGCACCAGCTAAGAAGCCCTACGAAACAAACACAACATATTGACATTTCATACAAAAATGTAAGAAAATAAGAATTTAATGATTGGATCTTTCAAAAAGGTTTCAAATTGAATCACAGAGACGAGATGTTTATGTGCAAAATCTGTAAGAACAAATATCCATAAAGCTAGGACAAATTTTAAAGGTGGTTCTTTCTAAAATGTGCAATAGGTAATTTATTCCTGAAGATAAATACCGTATTTTCACGACCATAGGGTGCACCGTATAAAGGCACAGTCCAAATTTTGCGTGCTCTGTATTTAACACACACATAACGTACACCTGATGATAGGGCGTGGGTTTTATACACATATCCTCTACTACGTACGTCCGCCTTACAACAACACACACACATATGCACACGCGCGTGCGCCACACGTGGGTATTTAAAAATAGATCGGGAGTAAAACTGAGTTTGGTTGGCTTTATTTAAATATTAGTTACAGTCGTCATAAAGTCATTAATCAAATCCATCCAAGTCCTCATCCTCTGTTTCTGAATCTAACAGCTGCACTAAATCCAACAGAGCAGGTTTACGTTCCTCGCTGTCAGAGTCACTTTCTGTACCGCGCGCCTCCTCGGAAAGGATGCCTGCTTTTGTGAAAGCTCGAACAACAGTGCTAGCAGACACGTTTGCCCAAGCATCTACAATCCACTGGCAAACTGTGGTTTAACTCGCCCGGCGCTGCCTTCCACCCTTCGTAAAGCTGTGGTCTCCTCTGGTCATCCATCACTGCTAGAGTCTTTCCTCCAAACTCTGGCCACCTCGCCTTATTTCCGCGGAAACTCAGCTGCGTCTTCTTCACCTGTTGCAGCTCGTTTTCCAGCTTCCTCCACTTACGAACTATCGACTCGTTAGTTTTAAATTTTCTTGCAGTGGCTCGATTCCCATGTTCTTTTGCGCATGTGATCGCCTTCAGTTTAAACTGAGCTTCATAAGCGTGTCTCTTTTCCATTTTCAGTGTTGTTAAAACAGCAATGTTCTGCAAAAAGCACATACCTGTTCTTTTATACACAATCCACGCCTACACTTCCCCCTTTAATGTTCTCATGTTCTCAACTGCGTCCAGCTCGTGGTTCTCTAATACGTTCGCAAATCACAAATCAGATTGGGCGCACTGCACGATAGGGCGCACAGCTCATTTTGAAGAAAATTTGAGACTTTTAGGTGCGCCTTATGGTTGTGAAAATACTGTAAAATGTCTAACTTCTTGTGTTTTTGTGTGAACCTGTTTGAGAAGGGTACAAGATTCAAATTAATTGCAGCATTAAATAATGAATATTAAAAAAAAGCTATTTTCACAGAGAATAAAACAGATGCATTGTTTTTGTGTAACCAATTCTCTTGAAGATGCTGCTTTCCCTATAAAATTAAATTAGTCTCTAAGCGTGATTGTTTTCATGTCCATACCCAAGTGATGTTTTTATCTCAAGTGACAGGCACATTTCCTGTTTACGTTAAATAAAAAAAGCTCTTCTCTTTGCATGTTACATCTAAATACAGTATGTGTAACACAGAAGTGTGGTTAGAAATACTGCACATAATTACACCATCAAACATCCCGTCCTGCCTCATTATGAGATTGTTTTGGCTTCATAAAGAAAACCCTTGAGAAAGACATTTGATTTAAAACAGGATTTCCCTCATGAGTTTTGTCTCCCCCCACCACCACCACCACCACCTCCCTGAGTCTTTAAGAGACAAGACATTGTTGTTGGTTGTGATTAATCGCTGACAGAAACTGTCATTCAATTTAATGATGCTTGTTTTAAAGGAATATTTAATTAATTGATTTCTAATTTTTAATTTAAAAAAAACGTGACCGTTTTCTGTTTTATAAAGTTAGCTTTTTTATTCAAGCATCTGACATCAGTGGCACTATTTGTTTGCTTCATCCAAATTGTGTCAATTTCAGATCATATTTAACTATCTGTAATTAATTTTATTCACAAAATACTGAAATTAAATGTATTTGGTTCCATTCAAACAAACTGTGAGATAACTGGGTTAAAATAGAAAAAATGTAAAACATTTCATTTAAAGTTATCTTTGCTTCTCATTTAGCTTTGACATTAATGTAGGTATAGAAATGGGTAAGCTTAAAATTATTTTCAGGGATGGATCGAGTAATGCTGGATCGCTATTTTATCGAACCGTGTTCATCCCTTGTGGGTGTCATGAAGCGGTGTGCAGGTGGAAGGAGGAGGATTCAATTGCAGACAGAAAACATGGTTTATTTGATAATGGCAGTCCAGTAATGCTGTGGAAGGAAAATACTGTATATACTTTTAGTGGCATGGCAAGAGGTTATTGTTTCAGAATGTGTTTCTTGGTCAGGCAAACAAGGAGACCTGGCTGGAAGGGATGGTAGACCCAACGGGGAAGTCTGGGGTGATTGCCCTTAAATAGGCAGCAGGGTCCACAGATGTGTGGCATCGGAAATCAATCTCAGGTGTCCCTAATCAGGGTGATGAGGAAAGTCCAGTGCTCCCTCTGGCGGCAGGTGAGGAGATCATGACAGTACGTTTGCTGCATTGCACTGCAGCAGGCAGCCTTGACGGTGCCAACAGGGGCTTAGGTGTCTTCTCCAGGGACACTCCAGCATGGGCCCACCGGTAATCTAACCAGCTTCTCCCGGCCCAAGGATGGACATGCTACCAGAGAGGCCACGCCTTCCCCTTTTTTTTTTATAGCATTAGCCCACATTTCAATTTCTTCAATTTCTATTAAACATTTTTCAAAAAGCATCGTTACATGTAAGGCCAAGATTTTATTTGTATTTTTTAAGAGTAGAAATATTGATAGAAATATTTCATTTTTTCTGCCCAACATGTGGGCAGAAAAAAAATAAACGGTAAAAGAAAAAAATGGCTTTAAGTAAAAAAAAAAAAAAAAGAAAAAAGGAAGCAAATTAATCATAAGAAAGAAAGTAAGAAGGAAAAAAAATGCTTGAAGGCTTGTGCCCTTTTGTGTGTATGTGTTCAGAAAAAAAGTGAGCATGTGTCTCTTAAGGCAATAGATGTTCTTGTTAGAGAGCTGCCTTGGCTGAAAACAACATGGAGATTAAACTAGAGAGAGGGAGATAGAAAAAAAAAGAAGGAGGCTGATTCACAGATGAAGGGAGAAACACAAAGAGGTGAACAGAAGCGTAGAAGGAGGACGCAGCAACAGAGGTAGAGATGGAGAATCAGACAAAAGAGGAGGAAGGGTCGATGCTGGTGACACACTTGTGTCTGTGCATTGAGCATTACGTTCAAGAAACAAGGTCTTATCTGAAAATTGGGGGGAGTGGGGTGATGACTGAGAGGCATGGGTAGGATGGAGCAATACAGTTCTCGAAGCGGAACGGGGGGGAAATCGGAGGACAAGTCGTTTAGCAGAAATAGAACATTGAGAGGAGTTTTATATCTGTGTTCTCCAGAAACACAGACTTTTTTTCTGAAATGAGAAAAAAACAAAAAAAAAAACAAAGAATCCACATTTTTGTCTTTTTTGTCTTTTTTTTTTATTTATCTTGGACAGGGTAGCATGTTTTTAAATTAATATAAGCATTCCTCTGTACAGCAATTCGAGTACAGCAATTCTGCACAGAATATCATTTATGTAATTATTAAAAAGTTTTGGTCCCAAGACAGAGCCTTGGGGAACACCACAATTAATACTAAGAGTCTCAGATGAAGTAGACCCTATTTGTACATATTGATTTCTATCAGTTAAATAGCTTTGTATTCATTTCCCCGCAATTCCCTTTATCCCATGTTCTTGTAATTTTTGAAGTAATATGGCATGCTTGATCGTATCAAAAGCTTTCTTTAAATCTATAAAAATTATCAATCGATAATATCAATTGATTATCAAATTATCAATAACTGTCATCGCTTCAACACAGTGTAAAGATTTTTACTAGTTTCCATCAGAGTATCTGGAGATGTATTTTCTGTGTTTTATAGTAAAGGTAAATGTAATTTTGTGTGACGATCAGTACACACTTGCTCTCAGGCAATCCAATTAAACTCAACAATGGCAAACGTCTCTGTTAAACTTCTATAGTGTCAGCTAAGCAAATGATTATGTTCACAGTAAGCAAAAAGCACTTATGTCCAACTATAATATCATGGATTTTTAAAGCCATAATTTGATGCAGATACTTTAATCTCTCTCACTCTAAGTTGATTGCATTTCTCCAGCAAACACAAACACCTGCTTTAATTCCTCACTTTTTCTTGTCCTCTTCTCATCTCACCAGTCGTCTGGCACCGTGACCCAGCTGCACTCTTTGATTTATCTGGAATATATAGTTAGAGGCAGTCACATACTCTAAACACACACTCTCTCTCCAATCTTTCACTCTCTCTGTAGCTATTTCCTGCGGTGACCCAGGAGTACCACCCAATGCAGTCGTCTCCGGAAGCCACAGTTGGACGTACGGATCTGTGTTGCAGTACTCATGTCTGCCAGGTGGAGTTTTAGTGGGCAACGTTACCCGCCACTGTCAGGAGGATGGCACATGGAGCGGGTCACCACCCTACTGCACTGGTAAAAGCCAATACAGCGGTCCTTGTTTTGCAGATTTATTTTAATGCAATTGTGTAGTTTTCTTTTCCACAGCAAATTGCATTTTATGTCCCAATTGATGTGAAGTGTTTTGCATGCTGATTGGTTGTACATACAGTAGCCTCTCCCAGGTATTTTGTTGCTTTTTCTTAAATCAATTTTGGTTAAAGAAAGATGAATGTAGCTAATACACATCTCTATGCTTTAAAATAGAGAAAAAACAACATTTTTTTTTTCCATTCATTTTTATAGACCTGCTAAAAATCACGCAACTGCCATTTTTTACAACCTGGAGAAAAAATGGTGGACACTTATTTATTTGTGGCCAAAAAAATGCTTTAAAACTGTGCAAATCGCAGCTAATTTATTGTTTAGAAAGCAATCCTAGGAAGAGATTTACACCATTTCAGAGAACACCATATTCAGGGTTTCTTGGCCTTAAAACCTCTGTAACAATGGAAAATGTAAAGTTGAATACTTTTCCCCTACTGTGGGTTATTTTTGGAACGTATTTCTCAAGATTAATGAGCGAGCATAACACATTAAAAACTGGTTTTATAACTCTGATTGTCAGGATTTTCAGTTGCTAAGCAATTAACGATGAAATTTGTATTTCTCTGTAAAATAATTTAAACAAAACAACACATTTGCAGTGCAACCATCTGGAGTTTTAAACTCTCAAATTAACATCAAACATGAGCTTCTCTACAAAATCAAGTCAATTTGGATACATGTTACCTTTCAAAAATGAGGTTATCATTGGTTTCAACTTAACTATTGCACACATTTAATACCAGCCAATCAAAAACAAGCTACCAAAGAAATGTTGAGGTTGGAGGATGTAGCACGTTGACTTAATGAATATTGGGGGTTGTGGGTAAATAAATCCCATAAGTCCATAGAAGAAGAGGTTACAGGATCAGAGCACAGATGGGATCCAGTAGGATCTAGATTTCACTGCTGAACCCACCGGGAGCAAGACATTTATTATTTAAGACTAATCTCTTTTTTTGGCTGTAAAGCACAAATGCAAACTAGATTTGAGCTGCATTTTTTTTTTTTTTTATTTCCAGAGAGATTTCTCACTAAATGCAAACAGAAAACAACCTGCAGCCAGTCAGAAGAACAAAAGCACGTACAGCAATGCAGAGCTTTGACAACGAAACGGCTCAAATGTAGAGGACGGTCTAATTAATTCCACTGAATACCAAAGGTTGTCGTTAGGCAATCTGGATCATTAACCTGAATCCTCATACCCTTAGATTTTGCAAGTTCTTCTAATTAGAAATCATGGGGGATCTTGTGGATGGGCTACAATTTTGTCCATAGTGCTTTTGGACAATTCTTCTTCTTCTGTTTAAAGGCACGACGCACCAATACAGGTGCATTACCGCCACCTACTGATCCCCAAGCAAATCAAATCCTCCTCAACAACCCTGTACACCTCAGGAAAGAGTACAAAGCTCCAAAACCCTGCCCCTGACGACCAAACAGAAACACCTCACTCAAACAAACCTGTTCCAACCCAACACTCTGCAGCACCCCCAGCATAGCTTCTCGTTCTTCCTCATATTTATCACAACTCAACAACACGTGTTCAATCCGCTTCATCTGCCCAAAGAAATCACAGCTCCCATTCAAACACTTACCCATGTCATTCAAACCCGTATGCCCAATTCTTAACCTGCTTAAAACCACCGGCCCCCGCCTCCCACCACTCACCGGTGCCACAGTTACTCCCACCGACCTCTGTACAGCATACAACTGACGCCCCTTTACCTCCGACTTCACTCCGATTGCCACTGTTGCACTATCCCCTTAGAGATCGCCTTCGCCTCCCTCTGTGACAGAGCCACGACCCTCTCCACCACCACCTACTATTGCCCTCTTTGCCACCACATCCACCCGCTCATTCCCCTCAGTCATGTTGATAGTTTGAGTGTTACTGATTGGATGTGGTGGACAGGTGTTTTCGTACATTCTAATGAAATCAAACAGATAAGTGAAAGTTGACTTAAAAAAATTAATTTCAACCTTCCCGTGTTATCTCAGTGGGTAATGTAAACTCACATAGTGTTCAAATACTTATTTGCTTCACCGTACCTGCTATCCTAATGTTTGCCATAATGTTGGCTCGGTTAGGATGCATAAGAAACAGGCACAAATGAGAAAGTGTGTTGGAGCTCTGGTTTTAAGTGCTTCTCTGTAGTAGGCTTACACTGATCCCACAACAGTAAAACTGATCATTTCAAACTCAGCATCTACTGTCGCAATGGTTGAAATGCAATAAGCTTACTCTGCTGGCTACAAAATGGAGCACTCAGCGGGACGGAAACCATCCGGCAGCTGAAGACCTCAATGAGATGCAAGACCCCGCTAAACTCACAAATCCATACTAGTGGATTTGAAACCGCTATAATTGTGACATGGACAGCACATCGAATGTGGAACTACATCTGTATGGTACAGTTTGCCTAGAAGGGTGAATGCACACATCTATGGCACAGCAATTTAAATGCTAATTGGGAAACCTGAGTTGATTCGAGAAAGCTCGTTGAAAGTTGATTTTAACAAGAATATATAACTATATATGCGATGTAATATGTGCCATGAGATAAGAATTATTACCCTACGGAAGCTCAATTTTCCCTTTTTAATAAAGATGAATCAAATAATTGGTTGTTTTGTTGAATAAATGTGACATAATTTGACTTACTTTTTAAGATAAAACAATCCACATCTTGCCCTATTAGTGGTAATTTCTGAGCTGGTTTTATGTTGCTTGAAACAACAACCTAATGTTTGCTTTGCTGCTTTAGGTGCAAATACGGGAACATGCGGAGACCCCGGGATTCCACCTCACGGCGCTCGATTGGGAGGAGAAGAATTCAAGACTAAGAGCCTCCTACGTTTTAGCTGCGAGGCAGGGTTTAATCTGATTGGCTCAGCTGAGAGAAATTGTCTTCACAACGGCACGTGGAGTGGTACACAGCCGGTGTGTCAAGGTGGGCAGCGTGATGATGACCTAATGTGCTGTGACTCTGATAAACCGCCTCTCAAAGATCATTAGAAAGTCATTAGAAACCTACACTGCAGCTCCCACTTCACACAGCTTTCAGAGCACACAGAGTTTTTGTGCCAACTCTGTTTTTAGCATTAAAAATTAAAGTCGTTCTTGAAGACTAAAGGATATTATGAGTTATGTACAGCATTCTATTTATAGACCTTTATTGATCTTGTTTTATCATAAAAGTCGAACATGATTTTACAAGAGAATTTGTGACAACTTGGTATTTTTAGAAGGTTCTATTTTGAAAATATCAAACATGTAGGTTATGAGTCATACCTTTCTTTTTATTTGTGGGTCCCAATCTAGTTTTCTTTAGACATCCTGTGAAGGTGAACCCGCTAAGATGTAGTGAATTACATTTCACAGAAAAGTATAGTTAAAAGGGTCTTTTCTAAACTGCTACACATTTTCTTTCAGAGGCTTTATAGCTGCTTTTATATTTTTCGGAAAAACAATTCCAAGAAAAAGATCCATTTCCTGTTTTAATTAAGTTACATTGCACTTTTGTTCTGCAGCAATTTTTCTATATTCAGCTGAACTGGAAAGTCAGCATTTAGTCAGGGAATGAGCATTTTGTGGAGCATATCCGGACAATAAAAGTTGTTTATTCATGTAGGTGTAGCCCACTAAACCCAGATAGGAAGGACTGAAATGTGTCACTGCTGACTTACTGAGCTGGATCATCTGCAGCGCTGCACTAATAAAGTGCATCCCATATAGCAGCAGTTTTCAAAGACATTCTGTAAGCCCGTGGGATTTAAGGGGAAATTAAAGCGGGTCCCTATAGTGCTGTAGAGACACAGACATCCCACACTGCAGCCTGCTTTACTTTCCATATTACAACCCAAGTTTTCTTTTCTGGAGAAAAAAAAAAAACACACAAAAAAACAGCCTGAACTCTTGCGTACTCTGATGTGGGTTTTAGTATTCAGTTGATGAGCGGTTAGGAAGTGTGAGTAACACCGTATCTGTGTACACTTGAATATCATTGCATGAATGTGACATTGAACATCAACAGGGTGCTAAAAGTAGAACTTCAAAAGCATGAGGGATGATTTAAATGAGCTAAAACACTCATTGATCATGTTGACAGAAATATGGATATGCAGTTGCCTGTGCGGTTGGATCTTTTGCATTTGATATTTCACGTCAATTTCCTAACTCTAGTTGTTCAATTATGTTCTGTGTGTACAAACGAAATAACATAAACCTGAATCACCAGATCCATAAAGGTGTTCATAAAATGTTTAATATGTATCGGATCAAATCTGACATGTCTTTTTTAATTTTAAAGATGTTATAATGTTTGCAAAATTATTTAAAACTGCCTTCACAGGTTAAACCTATACTTATTATAAACAAGTCTACTGATAATTGCAACATTTCATTCACAAGTTGTGGACTTTGCGGGACATTACGACAGGGTGGCTGTGTGAGCTTCATTTGTTTGGAGCCAAACTAAATAAAGGTCATGGGTTCGAGACACGGATGGGGATGAGGCTTGGAACACTGGCCTTTTTTGCATGGAGTTTGCATGTTCTCCCCATGCATACATGGGTTTCCTCCGGGTACTCCGGTTTCCTCCCACCCACCAAAAACAGGCATGCTAGGTTGATTGGCCACTACATGATTGCCCCTAGGAATGCGTGTGTAGTATGGTTGTATGTGTGTGGCCCCGCAACAGACTGGCGACCTGTTCGGGGTGTACCCTGCCTATCAACTGAAATCGATTGAAATATTAGAATAAGCTAGTATTTAAACAATAATCTTTGACACATTGGTTGCTCGTCCCAGGGGAGGGATCTCTCTTTCGTGTGGATCCCCACTAGGTTTCTTATTTTTTCCCCACTGATGGGTTTTTTAGGAGTTTTTTCTCACCGTGAAGGAGAGTCTAAGTGCATAAATGTACTAGTCTTGTTTAGTTAGCATTTGTTAGTTATTTTTCTTGCTGTGTATTTGTTTAATACATTCCTCTTTTTCTTGTGAAGCCCATTGAGACGGAAATTCTGTGATTTTGGGCTATAGAAATAAAATTGAAATCAGCCGGGATAGGCTCCAGCATCCCCCGCAAACCCGTAAGGGATAGACGGTTAAGATGGTGAAGGTTTAAATGCAAGTGTAGAATCCACTAACAGTCGTAGTCTTCTCGGTGCTCGGAAATCTTCCACGTTGCCTTTAAAAGTCTTTGTTTTTAGACTTTAAAGACAAACTCTAAAAAAACACTTTTAGGTCTTGTATCACAAAACAAAAACACCACCCACACGCCATGAGGATGTCTCTGTCTCTTGGATCGGAGTTTTTCTTTGTGTAATGCTAATTACGCCTGACCAAAGTTGTTTTTCATTAGGCTAATAGCGGTTAAAAGCTGATTCAGTGAGGGTGAGGCATCTATCTCAGAGTCACGAACAGAAAGAAATCTATACACACTTCCGGACAAATGCACATCTACGCTCTGCTACTAAAACACATACCCTAACACTCTCGGAGAAAACGTCTACGGACTGAGCTCTTAGGGGCTCTAACTAATGAACCTCATCAATAGTTGTTTGATTGGTAAGGACTGTCAGCTGTCATGATCCTATTAGTGGAATGTGCTAATTCTTGCCAGTTTGTTAATGTGCTGTGCCAGCACACTGAAGATCGATGGATTGCTAGTTTAGAGCTTTATTCTCTGTGTTTAAATACCTTCCTTGTGACTGCTCTCTCTCACAGTCCATCACATCACGATCAAACTGACATGCAGACCAAAAAGTTAAAAAAAAAATGATCAATTTCATCATTAATACTAAACATGGACGTCCTATGATAATAACAGTTTAATTATGAGTAAAGATGCACAGCAGTGAATAATACCAAAAATAACCTACACATAATCTCAAATTACTGTCTATTTTAAGGCCCTGTTCTCCATCCAATCACTCCAGAATAATTTTGTTTGCATATGCTTTTTCAACTGAAGATTTTATTTTTTTCCCCGTCTGACATTTATCAAAAATGAAACCAATTTGAAATGTTCCCCCTAACAGAGGCTCTTCACCTTCTGACAAAAACCTTGAATATCCAGCAGATTTTTTTGGCTTTACTTGACTATAGTCAGACAGGAACAGATATGACCAAACAGTTAGAGTTAGTAACTGAGAAACGATTTAAAAAAATGTTACAATTGCACTACCTGCTAAATTTACTAGAGCCTAAGTCCTAAAGTTTTGGTCAATAAAATCAATCCAAACAGCAAGTGGTCTGCAACAATGCTGAAAAAGAAAAGAATGAAACATCGTAAACGGTCCGACCAATGCCCAGATGTAAGCCGAAATAAAATATTGAGGAGAGAGGCAAGTTTATTAGTTCTTTCAGAGTGATTCAAACTGCTTCTAAATTCCTCTTCTTCTGTTTTTGGCATTCCCCTTCAGGGGTTGCCACAGCAATTCAGTTTCTTCCATCTAACCCTATCTCAATTTTTCAATTCAATTCAATTTTATTTGTACAACCCAAAATCACAGAATTTCCGTCTCAATGGGCTTCACAAGAAAAAGAGGAATGTATTAACACAAATACACAGCAAGAAAAATAAATAACAAATGCTAACTAAACAAGACTAGCACATTTATGCACTTAGACTCTCCTTCTCGGTGAGGAAAAACTCCTAAAAAACCCATCAGTGGGGAAAAAATAAGAAACGTCGTGGGGATCCACCTGAAAGAGAGATCCCTCCCCCGGGACGAGCAAACAAGATTTCCTGCATCTTCTTCGGTCACACCAACTATCTTCATGTCTTCCTTCACTGTATCCATGAACTTCCTCTTTGGTCTTCCTGTAGGCCTCTTGGCTGGTGGTTCCAAATCCAGCATCCTTCTTCCGATGTACTTTCTCTCTCTCCTCTGAACATGTCCAAACCATCTCAGTCTGGCCCCTCTGGTTTTATCTCCAAAACCTCTAACATGTGCTGTTCTTCTGATTCTGTCCATCCTGGTCACTTACACAGAGATCCTCAGCATCTTCATCTGAAATCGCTTCTAAATTGATGACCTAAATAACTAACAAACAACTGTAGTCGTGGAAAACCTCAGCCAATCACTTTTGTACGGTCAACAAAAACTATTAGTCCACAGTTTTGCAACAATGAAGTATTTCTATTGGTTGAAGTTGCAAACCCAGAAGATCCCTAAAGAATGAAAGCACGTCTTAAAACATGCACAGTATTTACTAAAATTCGCTGGACTCTCAGTGCTAAAAGATTTTCAATACCGCCTTGAATCACAGACGACATGCATTGATGAAAAGTTGGACCTTAAAGCTATTAAGCCAGTGGCATGGCTTTATTACGTCACATAAACATAAATTCTATTCAGCCCATGTTTTTTACATGACGGTATGGGTAATGTGCATTTGAGGTTATACATATGCATGTACTTTTAGCGCCCAATAAGGAGACCATTTTTTTTTCATATCTTCATATAATAAAAGCTCATGGTTGAAAGATAGCACATGGTCTACATCAGACAACTGTATAATTGATGCTTTAGATGTATTAGCAGTTTCCACCAGCCTCGGGCTCACCGTTCAAACACTGTACATCTGCTACTTAGTGTTGGGAATCACTCCAACAACCTTTAGTAATTAATCAGCCTCACTACCTCAAGGACACATTTTACGTTATTTATAGCTGACTCTAGTGATAATCTTATTATCAGAGCCCATAGCAGATCTGCCTTGACTGACACAAAGATAGTGTTGCTCATACTGACATTGTCACCGTGGTTAATCAAAATTTATTGGGTTTTCTTCATTCTCAGCGGTATCATGTGGAAACCCTGGGACGCCAGCACACGGCAGGATTGTCTTCAGTGATGGGATCACCTTCGGCAGTTCTGTGGCCTACTCATGTTGGGAGGGGTTCAAAACATCAGGCCTGACAACCAGACACTGCACAACAAATGGAACTTGGACGGGTCAACCCCCAGACTGCACAGGTAAGAAGATTTATGTCTCAGTCAGCCTTGCTGTAATTTAAAGCATGTTTTTTTAAGTGGGTGTTTTCTGCAAAAGAGACTTTTTGGAGATCAGTATAATTTTTAGACGTTATTCCTTCATCAGAAACTTTGAGATGGTTTTCTGTTTCATTCATGCATATATGAGAAATTTGCTGCCCTACGTTCCGTTATTCAATGCAGTTTGAGCATCATGTTGTTCTTGTTCATGGATTATGCTCACAAACATACACACATTCTAATGTAATTAGAAAGTGTTTTTTACTGCATCCTGGTGGTCATTGTTCACTGGGAGAACGACCGTTCAATGACCAATGTATCTTGAACAAAGTTATCAATATGGCATTTTAAAAAAAAACAGTGAGAAACAGTGAGAATATGCACCAAATATTAAGATACTAAAAACCCCAATGTTCACATATTCTGAGCCACATTGTACTACATCTAAGTAGGCAGATAAAAGTAAATGAGTGAGTACAGAAATCTTTCAATATCCTGAAAACCATTTTTTATGTGAAAAATAAATATAGAATGTTGTAAACTACATTTTATTTTTAAATAATTCAGGATCCATAATGGTATGGTATTTTTTTTTCAACGGACAAGTTGATGCTTGATTGTAAGTCACTTGTTGTAATGTGGAAGCAGGAGGACCCAAATGCAGGACATCAAAATAAGGTGTATTGAACACAATTCCAGTAAGTCTGTAAAGCAAAGGGCACAGGATTAACTCAGGATTTCAAAAGTTCAAATAATAACAGAGTTCAAACATGGTCAGGCAACCAGGGTGACCTGGCTGGGGTGGTATGACCCGAACATGGAAGACCAGGGTGATTGCCCTTAAAACGATGGCAGCGTCCACAGATGTGTGGCATTAGGAATCAATCTCAGGTGTCCCTAAACAGGGTGATGAGGAACATCCAGGGCCCCCTCTGGTGGCAGGCAAGGGAATTACAACATCACTGTCTCTTTAACGTTGATTTTTCTGCTCTTTATGCAAAATAATTTCACATGTTGTCTTTATGACTCATTTCTAAATCACCTGACTTGTACTGCGGCTTTAAAAAATAATTACAATCTGGGGAGTATTCTTTAATGTTATTTGGCAACTCAAAGAAAACCTGGTTGTCCTGTTGTTAAGGTTTGTACTTTATGAAATTCCATGCAAACTAATCAACGAGCATCTGTGTTTCTTTAGGTTGGCAGAAAGACAACAATATGACAGAAAGAAAGAATTGTGTATGATTAAGGGGAAAAAAGTATATTACAAATATGTTACAGGATTGTCTTTGATAATATATCAAAGTAAAACTGTTTAGTAAGAAGAGTAAGTCTTAAGCTGATAAAACTGGAACCCTGCCCCCGGATCTGAAAGTTAGGTACTTTATTTGCAACATTTTTTGTTTTTTTTTCTTTCAGTCATCAGTTGTGGAGACCCTGGACCTATTGCAAATGGCATATATTTGGAACGGGAGTTTACGTTCAACCACACAGTGACCTACCACTGTAATCCTGGTCACTTGCTGGAACCAAGTGGAGCTGGACGCAAGACTTTGCACTGCACCAAAGATGGTACCTGGAATCAAACCAAACCCAACTGTAAAGGTATGAGAAACTCACAGGAATGTAAAGTTCTGTTTCCGTGCTTCTTAACAAACTACAACCATGCAACTAAAACTTTGTTCAGTTCTTTTTATGAACTTTTTTTTGTTTTTATGCGGACTCCAAAAGTGGGAGGTGATAAGCAAAAATTTTCACTTTGATTTTTCTGCTGACATTTTCTCTGTCAATGCTTTGCTGCATGTATCCAACTGTGCAAATTCAATTCAATTTTATCTTCATAGCACAATTATCTTAACGGGCTTCACATAGTGACTAAAACTTTTTTTTTTCAAAAAGGGATAAAGAACAAAAAAAAAAAAGATATGCAAATCCACTCTAAAACTAACTAAACAAACTCTGGAGGTCATATTTCTCGGTATGAAAATTAAAAAAAAAAAAAACACCAGTGGGAGAAAAAAGAAGAAACCACATTGGTGGATCCACATTCAATGATGAGTCATGGAATAACCCTAACCCCATTCCACGATCTCTCATCATGCAATGTAACATCTACACACCTGATCCAGTTTATTGAGTCATCATGCCAAATTTTATTGACTATCGATTTCACATTGTGTGTCAGGTGCATTGAACCAGGAACACAATGAAAACCGTAAGTTCACTGGCCCTCTAAGACCGGAGTTTGACACTTCTATTTTAAGCCTATTCCATGTGGAAACTGAGTCTAAAGCTCTCACTTGAGCTAGGAGCTTATTCCATAAAACAGGAGCTTGTTGGCTGAAGGCTCGACCTACAACTGTATCTTTAGAAGTCCTAGTAACCAGTAAGAAACATAGACTGCAGCGCATTTTGCGCTCTGCAGAGAAGGTGATCGGCTGCAGCCTTCCATCTCTCGAAGACCTGTACGTCTCCAGGACTCGGGGGCGTGCAGGTCGGATAGTAGCTGATCCTTCCCACCCTGGACATGGACTTTTTGAGCAACTCCCCTCGGGCAGGAGGCTCCGATCCATTCTGACCAGAACGTCCCGCCAGAAAAACTCCATTGACATGGCAATAAAAGCATTCTGATTCTGAAGAACCAAGTGAGTGCAGAAATTACTTAATCAATATGATGTCAACTAAAAACTTAATATTTCCCTCAACCTTGGTTGGATTTGAAGCATCAAATGCACAAAAATGTGAAGATTATGTGCATTTTACAGCATGTCTTGTAAAATGTGCTGCGTTATGTAAGTAATTTTATGTGTCACGGTGTAGTTCAGAAAGTGTAGGTTATCTTTAAACTGATTGGTTGATGTACACCTCTTTTCACGTATTAACACTAGAGATTTTCAAGAGAAAGCCCGGGCAAATCTTCTTTACAGCTGCTGTTCACACTAGCACACCACAGTAGGAGGCCTTTTGGTGGAGATACACTTTCCCAGCTGGAAATATGAGAAAGGCAGTAAGGGTAATGGATGTCTAGAACGAGCAGGAGGTAGTTTGTGATCCAAGAATTGTGTCATTGAAATTGGTGTGTTTTCTATACAGCAGGTTCAGAATAGCAGATAAGACTCCCTACTGTTTTCCTGTATCATATCAGTATGTGTCTGGAGGAGTGGGGAGTAGCATACAGGTCAGCAGAAGCGACAAAGTCCTGCAAGCATGCTGATATGCACACAGTGGAAGCAAACGGTTTTCATTATTTGCTGACACATTCCTGTGATTATTGGCTTGGGCCTTATAACTTGTTTTTTTGGTTGAGGCATTGCATCGTGACAACCATTCTGCTGACTGCTCAGATTGTGCACCGTCGTTGAATGACTGAACAAAAGCAAGAAAATGTCACAAAATTAAGTGAATGACAAAATAAATATATAGAACAACAAAGGCAAGAGTTTAGTGACTTTTATTGACTAGGCTAAGCTCATAAAAAAATGTACAGATGGTTGAATACTCCAGATTAGTCAGAGTAAAACAGAGTACATGTGTGTGAATGAGAGGGATCGAAATGGAAAAGTGAGGTTAAAGGGAGAAGAGATAAAGAAGGTGGAAGATTTTAAGTACTTAGGATCAACAGTCCAGAGCAATAGAGAGTGTGCAAAAGAGGTGAAGAAGCGTGTTCAGGCAGGCTGGAACGGGTATAGGAAAGTGTCAGGTGTGACGTGTGACAGAAGAGTTTCAGCTAGAATAAAAGGGAAAGTGTAGAAAACCATGGTGAGACCGGCCATGCTGTTTGGTCTAGAAACAGTGGCACTGAGGAAAAGACAGGAAACAGAGATGGAGGTAGCAGAGATGAAGATGCTGAGGAACTCTCTGGGAGTGACCAGGATGGACAGGATTAGAAATGAGTTTATTAGAGGAACAGCACATGTTAGAGGTTTTGGGGATAAAATTCGAGAGGCGAGACTGAGATGGTTTGGACATGTGCAGAGGAGAGAGAGAGTACATACGAAGGAAGAAGCTGGATTTGGAACCACCAGGAAAGAGGACTAGAGGAAGGCTAAAGAGGAGGTTCATGGACGCAGTGAAGGAAGACATGAAAATAGTTGGTGTGACCAAAGAGGATGCAGCAGATAGGGTTAGATGGAAGAAACTGACTTGCTGTGGCAACCCCTGAAGGGAAATGCCGAAAGAAGAAGATAGTTGAATACTCCCAAACCTATTTGGAATAAATAAAAGCCCAGTATCCTTTAGAGTCACTGAGAGTATGTACAGATTATCGGGTTGGCCAATCATTGGCATGGATGGTCAGTCAGTCATCTTCTAAACCGGTCATTCCAACAGGGATCACAAGAGTGTATACCATGGACTGGTCGCCAGGCTGTTTCAAGACTATACATTTTGCCTCACCTCATGTGACAAGCAAAAGATCTGGCAGGTAGATCTGCAGATAAAGTCAGGGTTTTTTGGGGTTATTTTGAAATACTTTTTACAAAAAACATTCAGAAAACAGCGATCCATGTCTAAGAGGGAATCGGTCACTTTCAATTTTACAATCAAATCTTCTTGATCCAGCATGACCCAAAATATTTTATTCTTTCTAAAAGTCCACGTTGCACTTGAATTCACCGTTCAACATTTCTAAAAGTTTATAGGTTTTATTGAATTGAAAATACGTTATTAATCCCCAAAGGGAAATTTGCGTGCTGCAGTGCTACAATCATACAAGTCATCATACAAATCATGCAATCATACGACAACATGATTTTTGTTTTAAACTGTTGTAAGTGAAAGTAAAAAGGTTTGAAAGTGAAGTTTGATGGAAGATGGCAGAAATACTTTTCTGTACCGTTCCTTTGAGAAGCGGGGTTGCAGGAGTCTGTTGCTGAAGCTGCTCTTCAGGTGGTCCACAGATTCATTGAGGGAGTGGGAGGGGTTTAGCATGATTGATGTCAGTTTTACTTTCATTTAGCTTTAAAAAGTCAAACAGTAAAATAAGAAGTCAAAATTAGACTTACGTAAAAAACTGACCCTGACTTACCAACATTTTCATTGGTGGAGGATTGGTTTCATCAGGGCATCTTTGTTTTGGCCAAATTATTGTTAGTATGTGTGTGTACACAGTATATGCACATACACATAGAGGTAAAGTCTCAGATAATATTTGGGATTGTTACAAATTTAAGGAGGTAATTTTGTGAAACTAATCCCATACAAATTGGTCTTATGTGGACATGTACAGCTTAGTAGTGCTTGGTGAACTTGGGATGTAAATGCTTTAATCTAAACCGATTAAGTAAATAAGTGACTCCAACTATGTAACAAGGTAATAAGATCATACAAACATTACAATGATACATTTTAAAATGTAATGAAAAAAATCAAAATCTCTGCTCTTCCACAAACACAAAATATGTCAGTGTTGTTGGAAAGCATTTAGGGAATGATACTGAACAACACTAAAAAAAAAAGAGGGGATGCTCCCATTTTCCTCCCTGCAGTTTCTTCAAACAAATAGAAAATCCTCTGCTGGCTGGCTTAGTTTCTGAGCCTTTGAACTGAGATGAAATACTGAGGAAGCAAAAATAGAGGCTATTGAGAGGGATGCAGAAGGGTGAGGGGACTGAGAATTAAAAGATAGAGAATTGATAAGCACTGGATTATAGGTACTTTAAAGGGGAATTTAAAAAAAAAACTTGATTTATTTTTTTCCCCTGCATTTGTTTGTTTCGTTTTTCTTTCTCGTCATTCCTCCTTCAGTTTTACTGCAGAAATTAACTTTTTTTCCTTAACTTCTTTATTAAAACTTTCATTTAATTTCAACATGCATGGAATGACAACAAATACAGTCAATTAAACTGTAGCTTGACAGGCTAAATTAATCAAGGGAAGCAAAAACAGGGGAGGGTGAGTAGGCATGGCATTCACAAAGTGATAGGTATGTGAGCAAAATGAAAAAAGACGTGCAGCCATGGAGAGAAAAGGAAGGGGATCTGAGGGATGAAGAGGTGTCATGGAGAACAAATGAGATTAAAACAGAGAGGCACCAAAACATACAATAGCACACTTTGAGTAATGCAGAGATTAAGGCAAAGTGAGAAAGAGAGAAGATTAAATGGAAAATTGAAGGAAAAACGTGTGGAGCAACAAGAAGAGTTTAAGAGAGAAATGAGTGAAAGAGGTAGCAATAGATAAAAGAAACAAAGACGCAAATCAATACCTGACCTCGTACTCTTAAGCACCTTGCAAGTAAAGGGATTAAACTCATGAAATATGTAGCTTTTGGAATTGTGGAGGAAAAATATGCTTAGAAGACAAATTTGGGGTATGAAATAGTTGTAACAATGTGAGAAGATGAAAAATGACTGAACCAGGGTTTGCAGAAAGAGAAACAAGAATGAGTTGGGGGGTTTTTTTAGCACCACAATAAATGTGAAAGAAAAAAAATAGAAAAATATCTTTTTAAAAACATTTCATAAATATAGAGGAATCATCTTTTAAACTGAGCTGAAAAGGATACATAAGCGAGCTGAAATGAGATTTTCTTCTTCCTCTAAGCTGGGAAGTCACCTCAGCTCACAACAAGGGAGAAACACAAAAGGGAAATACACGAGTTCACAAACCTTCAATTATAGACACAGTCTTCTTTAGGCATCCGCGAACAGCAGAAACACTGGTGTTGAATATTAACTGTGGAAGTCAGCAAGAGTGTCCTCTTTCATTTTTAGACATCTGCAGTTTGTTCCTTAAGAGCAAAAAAGAGAAAAACATTCACGCAGTGATTCATTTGAATCCCTGTTTCTGGCCAGCTAACAGTTATTGTTCCTGAAGTCACAAAGCAATAAAAAAAATGAACTGCAGGTTTAAAAAAATACTGGCATTGACTTATATTCAGGGGGTTGATTTTGGAACTCATACCTAACAAAAAATAAATGGCAGGGTTGAGAGCGAACACTAGAGGAAAGTGAAAATGTCAATTGTTCAGGAAAAGACATTTCTGGCATTTCAAGAAATTGAGATATATATCTTCTTCGTCTTTTTTTGGCATTTCCCTTCAGGGGGCGCCACAGCAGGTCAGTTTCTTCCATCTAACCCTATCTGCTGGATCTTCCTTGGTTACGCCAATTATCTTCACGTCTTCCTTCACAGTAGCCATGAACCTTCTCTCTGGTCTTCCTCTAGTCCTCTTTCCTGGTGGTTCCAAATCCAGCATCCTTCTTCCGATGTACTCTCTCCTCTGCACATGTCCAAACCATCTCAGTCTGGCCTCTGGCCTCTCTGACGATATCTCCAAAACTTCTAACATGTGCTGTTCCTCTGATCTTGTCCATCCTGGTCACTCCCAGAGAGATCCTCAGCATCTTCATCTCTGCACCCTCCATCTTTGTTTCCTGTCTTTTCTTCAGTGCTACTGTCTCTAGATCAAACAGCATGGCCGGTCTCACCACAGTTTTGTACACTTTCCCTTTCATTTTAGCTGAAACTCTTCTATCACACCTGATACTTTTCTCCACCTATTCCAGCCTGCCTGCACACGCTTCTTCACCTCTTTTCCACACTCTCTACACACTCCATTATATATGAAACTAGAATTTTCTAGATTTTAGAAATTCAGGTGACTGGATAAAGTCGCCTGAATTTCCCTTTAAAATCACATACCATATGTTCATTGACATGAAGGTACTTTGATGATTTTGATTCATTTTAAGTTGTCATTTGGTCAGTTAATATTTTTTTCTAGTGTTTCCACTAATCAGTGATTTCACTTTAGTGGTCTAATTTTGTTTAAAGGAAGCAAAATTAAAATCTAATTGTCCTGGCTTTGTTAAATGGTACGAGAGCAAACAATCTCTGGTAAAAACATTACTTGAAATAAAAAATTCAGCGAGAATGCTTGTTGGACAAACTTTGCACATGTGATAAAATTACAGTAGCTCAATTTTTAAAATATATCTAAGCCAAAAAAATTATAATCCAACCACTAAATAAATAGGTGTTTATTAGTGATACAGGATGAGCCTGGTTATCTCAGAGAAAAAGGTGACAGAATCAGGCATACACAAGTTTTTTTCTTTTTTTTTTGGTACGACCTGACTGTTTATCGTTTTTATAAATGGCTATTTTCCCCACGTGTGTGTTTTCTGTTTCCATCTGCAGTGCGCCCTGTGTGCGTGCATGTGTGCTCTGTGTATTACAGCAGAGTGAATGGAGCATGACACCATCTGTCTCCTAGTTAGATGAGAATTACACTGACTTTATTAGGTGTTTGAAGCTCGGCAGATGGTTATCATTATCCCAGAGAGTTAGTTACATGCACACAGAGATGTTTATTGTGTTGGGACGTTATCTGCATGGACATTAAACCACACGTAAACCACACTACAACTATTCACATATATCCTCGATCACTTTGTTTATGAACAGCCTGCAGTCAAATGGTACCATACTTTTTTTATATGTTGCTGATGCTCATTTAATGCATCATGATCTTTTTTAACTAATGAAGAATTATGTGTCAGCATTTTAAATAGCTCAATTCAAAATTAGTGCTTACAAAGCGGGGATTTTATTTTTTTCATTTTAATTGCGATCTTGCAAATAGGGGAGTTTACAGTGTGAATTTTACAATGAAGCGTTTACAACAGAGAGAAAAAGGATTTAGAAATTGTGTCATTGATTGTGATGTTCATTGTGCTTGGTATTACAAAGAAGATGTTCATTTGTTTAGCCTGTGTATAATTTTTCTTATTTTAGTTACATTCAGGTAGGCCAGCGCATGTTGACTCATTGTACTGTAATCAAAGCAACCAAATAGCACTATTCCTATATAAAGGGAAAGTGTACAAAACCGTGGTGAGACCGGCCATGCTGTTTGGTCTAGAAACAGTCGCACTGAGAAAAAGACAGGAAACATAGATGAAGATGCTGAGGATCTCTCTGGGAATGACCAGGATGGACAGGATCAGAGGAACCGCACATGTTAGAGGTTTTAGATATATAGTCAGTGTGGCCAGACTGAGATGGTTTGGACATGTGCAGAGGAGAGAGAAAGAGCGCTTCCGTAGAAGGATGCTGGGTTTGTAACCACCACGAAAGAGAATTAGAGGAAGACCAAAGAGGAGGTTCATGGATACAGTGAAGGAAGACATGCAGATAGTTGGTGTGAGAAGAGGATGCAGCAGATAGGGTTAGATGGAAGAAACTGACTTGCTGTGGCGACCCATGAATGGGAAACACCAAAGAAGAAGAAGTACTATTCCTATATGTCGCCCGCTGAAGGGAAAAAAACCCAGCAGTGCTCATGGCCCATATTTCATGCACATCTTTGAGACATCATAAGAAAATAAAGGTTGTTTCACACCAGAGGACATGTGGGTTTTAGTCTTTATCAACATTCTCTGTGACATAAAAACCAAGAAAATCAGGATGTAATGAAGAAGCCGTGCCTTGGGAAGTTTCTGCATTGATTGAATGTCATCTCCAGCAAACCCACCATCTGTTTTTATTCATGTTTCTAATAAAAAACAAAACTACTCCAGTGAGCAGTCCAGTATGTTTGCCAGATTAAAAAGAGAATTGGCGAGCTGCTGCATTGTTCCTTAGCGTCCGGTTTTCTTGCCGAGACCCTGAGGTAAACATTGCCTTTCACTGTGACACCACTTCATCGCGCAGCCAGTCCTCTTTGGCCCTAGGGTATTTGCTGAGCTAAAAGCCCTGGTCCTCACCCTCAAGGGAGCCTCGATCAAACTGAACTTGAGCCCTTGAAGTGACAGTGGAGACACTATCGGTTCTGTCACACTCATTCTCCTCCAACACCAGTTATATCCATAGAAAATCTTTATAATTACCATGGTTACTGCTTAAAAATGGTGACATATGGAGTCAAATGTAGTAACTATCCACAAGGGGATGGAAATAAAAAAAATAGCATGTGGAATTTTGTTACATTCCATCTGCAGCCCTGTCGATTTTTTTTTTCTTTGTCATCTTCCCTTCATATCTGGTTTTCTCTGTTGACCTTCTATCCCAATTTGAACCTAAGCCAGCAGTCTCAGTACTAATTGGATCACACACATGGGCTGGCTGAAAGCTGTCAAAGAAGAAAACACACCTTCCCATTTATGAACAGGTCATTTGGCCTGACACTGCTCGTGGCCTGCACCAGAAGCCACTTCTGCTACAGTCCATGCTCACACGAGACCTCAATGATGTCCAGTATGCAATATGTGTCCGTGCAAAGAATAAATCTCTGTAAATATAATCCCAACCAGTTTTAAAGGTTGAAAGATGAACAAATGAATCAGTATAAATGTCATGTTACAGTGGTTACACATGTGCATGTGCACATCATAGTGACCACATCTCATTACATTTATTCATTCATCTTTTGAACCTCTATACATGATGGGTCACAGAGGGTGCTGGAACCTATGCTGACTGATATCAGCCGAGTGGTAGGATACACCCCCAGCAGGTTGCCAGTCTGTTGCGGGGCCACACAATCAATCACTCCTAGGGGCAATCTCATTGTGCCCAATCCACCTAACAAGCACATCTTTGGAGAGTGGGAGGAAACCGGAGTACCTGGAGACAATCGCCCCCCGCCCACACACACACACACGGGGAGAACATGCTAACTCCACACAGAAAGGCCATTGTTTCAAGCCTTGTTCCCACTCTGGGACTAGGACGCACCAACATTTTGCTGAGAGGCCACCGTGCTAACCCCTGCACCACCGTGCAACCCCTCATTATGTCTATCAGTTCAGTTTCTTTATTAAACTGCTGTTTTTACTACATCGTTTGCTAAAGTTTAATCAGTCAAAATGAACACGTGACAGCTGAATATGTTATATAATATTTTACAAATTAATCTAATAGCCCTCATTTTATTATTTGAGTCATTATTTACAAGATTGTTGACTTCATTCTAAAAGTCTTTCCCGCCAATTTGAACCTGGCCACAGCAAGTCAGTTTCTTCCATCTAACTCTATCTCCTGCATCTTCTTTGGTCACGCCAACTATCTTCATGTCTTCCTTCACTGTATCCATGAGCCTCCTCTTTGGTCTTCCTCTTTCCTGGTGGTTCCAAATCCAGCATCCTTCTTCCGATGTACCTCTATCTCTGTTTTCTGTCTTTTTCTCAGTTCCACTATGTCCAGACCAGACAGTATGGCCGGTCTCACAATAATAAAAATGACATATTTCATTTTTCCCTCATGGGAATTTTATGGGTTGCATTAAACACCACAGAGGGTGGCTAACGACAGAGCCAGTGTGAGAGCAATTAGGGGGTTAGATACCTTGTCCAGGACCACTTTGACATGAGGTTGTGTGAGCTTGTGACTCTCCGGTCCAAATATGGCCTCAATACCCCTGAGCTGTATTGCTGTATTGTGACTATGTGTCTATCCAGCACTTTGGGAATAACCCATCCATTTTGATCAGGTTGTCCACCAAGTTTTGCAGTTTGCAATGTTTTGAGAAACGAACCAAAGTGAATGAAAGAAACTGTGACACTTTAAACTAATCTGCGATGGTCATGAGCTAACTTTTTTGTGTTTATTTCAGTAATCCATTGTGGACCTCCTCCACAAGTTCTAAACGGAAAAGTTGAAGGAACCGATCACTCCTGGGGATCGAGCGTTAGCTACAGTTGTTTCCATGGTTATCAGCTCTCCGTTCCTACCGTGTTAACCTGTGGGGGAAATGGGACGTGGACAGGAGAAGTCCCACAGTGCCAACGTAAGTTTATTTTACTCTTTACTTTGCAAAAGCTGCAGAAATTAATTAAACAAATTTCTTTGCTTTCATCATAAATTCTGTTTTTATCAATTCAAACTCACAAAATGTCTAATTTTTTTGTGTTTCAGCTGTTCTTTGTGGTGATCCCGGCTCTCCTGGTGGAGGATTTAGAGAAGGGAACATCTTCACCTATCGGTTAGTTGTTAAATAACTACATTTTAATATTGAAATATTTAAAAGTGGGTCAATATGATTACTTTAAATTTAGTTTTGTGATCAAAAACATCGTAAAGTCAAAATAGAAGTAAAAAGTGAAGAAATTAGATAAAGACTCGTTTTATTTTTCTTGCCATTCCAGGTCAGCAGTCCGGTTTTATTGCCATGCTCCGTATGT
Organism: Neostethus bicornis; assembly: GCA_902685375.1. Taxonomy (NCBI): domain Eukaryota; kingdom Metazoa; phylum Chordata; class Actinopteri; order Atheriniformes; family Phallostethidae; genus Neostethus; species Neostethus bicornis. The sequence continues at coordinate 29,108,792 of LR738543.1, forward strand.
CCTGGTGGGCTCTGCATCCAGACTTTGTCAAGCAGATGGCATGTGGAGTGGTCAACAACCAGCCTGTATAGGTGAGTGGAAACCAGAAAAACACCTTCCCCTTTCTGCTGTGGAGACACTGCACAGAAAATAGTTTGTCACGATTATAAATAGTCAGATCATCAGCAAAGACGACACATCTGCCACGGTTTAGTGATTCAATGAAAGCGTAAGGTAGGAGGAGGTTGTTTTGGATAATTAGGTGTATCATCTTGGATGTCATGATGACATGCCAAAAGAAGACCCATGATGGCAGAAAGAAGAGTAATAGGACAGACAGATTATTGACACAAAGGAGTGGGAGAGATTAGATACTGTAATGGACAGAGAGGACGGGAGGATAAATAGATGAACCAAAAGGCAGATGGGGGTTTGGAAAGGAGATGAGGAAGAAAGTCGTGGGTGAGTGATGAATGAGTGAAGGAGAAAGGAAAGAGAGTGGAGGAATGAGTTGAAAAAGGAGAGACGGGAAGGATGGATGGTTGTAGAAGAAACGTTAAATCAACTAAATGAAAGAGAGAGATAAAAACTTTAAGAATATAAGAAGCTTCATCAGGTAAATTGCAGAGATGCCAAGTTTTTGGGTTCACGAAGAGGGAGATTTTGAGGCAGGGCCAAAAGAAGGAGGAACCATGACATGGCATGGTGTCAAATCTGCCAATGGACAACACCCCCCATGACAGTTGGCGTAAAACAAACCATTCAAAACATGAGAAAGCAGCTGGAAAATTGTGCATTTTACGTGTGTTAACACCTAGCGTTACGTATTGATACGAAGAGGAATTACCCACCAGGAATACACCCCTGTACTGCTTGTTGGCACTTTGCAGCTCACATAAGTTGTCACATGACCAAAGTTCGCAAATGTTTTTCCATACGTTCACCAAAAACAGTACTGGCAATAGAACATGCAGATCGCTACTAGCGGCTTTCAGATGCACAGCGGCAGGAGATGCCATGTGCTTAGCCTCATTACACCTGATAATTTTTTTATATTTACTTACTCTATTCATCCCTCACTGGGGAAATGAGTGTGCTGCACTCCTACGTGCTGCACTCCTACGTTGCAGCAGGCTGCCCACAACGTCGCCAATGGTGGGAGAAACGGGAGGTTGGGTGTCTTCTCCAAGGACCCTATACGTACACTAAGTAGGATGCGATCCCACAAACTTCCGGTTGACTTCCGGTCCACGGGCGAACGCTCTAACCCCTGAGCCACCATCTCCCCCATGTTATAATGATGTTCATGGACTGCACTTGAGTGTTCATCATGCAGGAGTTTTATTAGCCTTGGCGGGTAAGTGTGAGATAGGTCTTAATTGCGGGTGTCTCCTACCCAATGCAGCCAACTGAAAGTGCATCTCTACTCCCAAATCTTGATAATTCGATTAAGTACTTTTTAGAGATTAGACCGTTGGAAGAAGGATGTGTGATCACCATCATTTTTCAATAAAAAACTGTTTGTAATTGAAGAACCAATACTGGTGTTAATAGGATAATTATTCACATCCCATCATAGAAAAGAAATATTTCTGTTCTGCGGATAAACAGTTATTAATCAACAAGTTATGAGTAACACCGTGTGAAATTAGATTATCGGTTAACAAAATGGCAAAGCTGACGCGTTCACATCATTTGTCATTTTAGTTCCACAGCACCTCCTGCTTGAGGATATTGTAATTATTGGAATGGCTTTTATTAGTTTAAATGGCAGTATTTGGTCTCCAGGCTTTAATTTGTTGAAATGAAGTTGCATTTCTTGTAGAAACTGCTCTGAAAGTAATCATCTTATTTTACAGCGTTTGAAAACAGAATGTAAAACATCAGTTTGGTACAGCTGAGCAGTAAATCTGCCACTAATTACATCTCTGCTGAAATTGTACATTGTGATTTTATTTGTATGAGTGGCTACTTTTACTACTTCACTCTGCAAAAAGAAATTAGGTTTCTGAATGAATTTGTAGTAAATAGTATCCATCTTTAGAAATGGACTTGACCATGGCTTGAGAAAGTGGTAGAATACATTCATAGCTTAGTGTATCATATCGTTTTCTGTTTACTCACGGTCAGATTGTGATGGCAGCAGCCTTCATTAAAATAAAGGATGAAAAATACAAAGGTAGATATTAGTTTAGTTTTTATGTGTGTATTTGTGTGCAGATCCAGCTTTCAACAGTTGTCGTGATCCAGGAACTCCTGCCTATGGGATCCCGGTTGTTGCTCAGGGACTCCAGGTGAGTAGAATTTTATTAGTCCAAATATCTAAACCAACAAAACGATATAAAATATCTAACCTGCATTACAGTAGTTAAATAATCTTCTGATTTTCTAACAGTAGTTCAAAGGTTCAAACGTAAAAACAAAAGTAAGATTTTTTTTTTTATTATAAATGGATTCATTTAGATTGCAAGACAAGAACAAGCTGATCAATATACCTCCACTTGCCCAATTTTACAATTTTTATCAATTCATCTATAGTTGGTTCTGAGTGACTGTGAGCAGTTTTATTAAAATCTCGTCAGTGATTTTGGAGATGTCACATTTTTAGAATTTTGTGATCCTGATTTTTTTAACTTTCATCAAGACTTTATCAGTTCACATATAGTTGTTTTTGGGAAATTGTGGGCAGCTTTGTTTAAATCCCTTCGGTCATCGTGTCCATGATAACGTTACTGAAGCACAGAGGGAAAAAATAAAAAATTTACGGTTGAATTTGTAAATGATAGCAGCATTCAGAGGCAGATCCAGGATTTTCTAAAGGGGGGGAGTGAGGTCTTTGACAAAACAGGCACCTGTGGTGTTCGCCAGTATAGTGGGGTCTAAAGGCATTCTCCCCCAGAACATTTTGAAAAATAAGACAAATTTTCCTGCATTTAGTACATATTTTGCCCAGTGTTTATAATAATTAAAGTAGTAAAAACCCCCTTTTTTTTAGTGGACCAAAAATGGGTGCTAGGGGCGTGCGACCCCGCAGACCTCCTAAATCCGTCCCTGGTATAATTTCTCATAACGGTGTGTCAATGCCACAAAGTTAGAGTGAGAGGAAATAGGAAGCTCTGTAAAAAATAGTTATAAAAAACAAAACAAAACACAAGATTTTGTTAGAATATGGGAGGATTGGGTTTTTACTGTTGTTGTTTTTTTTTTTTTTTTAACCATTTCTGGACTTTAATTTGATGTGATGAACAAAAATCTAATCCATTTTACTTACTAATACGCAGGTTGGCAGTAAGATTTCCTTCAAGTGCCGCAAGAACTACCACATTCTTGGTTCAACCACACGAACGTGCCTAGAGAATCTTACCTGGAGTGGAACCCAACCCGAGTGCATCCGTGAGTAAAAGACATTTGTAAAATTATTTTTTTATATAGTTACTTTTTTATTTCTGTTCCGTCGTCTTCCGCTTATCTGGGGGCCAGGTTGCGGGAACAATAGCCTTAGATGGGAAGCTGAGGCTTCTCTCACCTTGGCTGCATACTTCAACTCACGAGGAAGGATCCCGAGTCGTTCCCCTGCCAGCTGTGAGACATAGTCTCTCCAGCCGGTCCGGGATCTGCCTCTTGGTCTCCTCCCGGTGGGATGTGCCCGAAACACCTCACCAGTGAGGCACTCAGGAGGCATCCTGACTAGATGCCCGAACCACCCCATCTGGATTCTCTCTACCTGGAGGAAGAGCGGCTCCTGGACAGGAGGATTTAGTTTTTTTATATGTGTATAGATACAGTATATATTATACTTTGTTATATGTATCCTAAATTGTTGTTTTGTCTCCCCTTCTCCAGCTCATTCATGCAGACAACCCGAGACACCCAATAATGTAGACGTTCGATCTTTGGATCTTCCCACACTGGGATACACTCTAATATACACCTGCCAGGAGGGTTTCTATTTGAGCGGAGGATCAGAGCACAGAACGTGTAAAAGTGACGGCAGGTGGTCAGGAAAACCTCCCCTCTGTAAAGGTACTGAGAACATATAACGTTAAAGTCTCTAAAAGGATTGAATATGTCTACATGAAAATGAAACTTTTAATCACCTGTGATTTGTGTTGATATATTAGTTTTATCACCTTGATGGTTTTTTCTATGCTCCACAGCATCAAGGAAATGACAGTTAGATTAGTTTTTATATCTTTTAATCATGCGATTATGGTGTTCATACATCATGATGGAAGATAGCAAAGCCAGGAAGATTATATTCACACAGGAGTTGGGCTACCAGCTCTTCTCTTTTTTAATAATCCAACCGTTGTTGCTTTAAATGTGCTACCTGATACGTAGCAAATACGTAGCAACTTGCTAAACGTTAATTTTGTGCTTTATTTTTTTCTAGTTGGAGTAAAAGTCAATGCCAAAGATCGGGGAGAATCAGATGTCCAGAAGAACAAGATTCGAGGTGAACAAAACACAAAATAACAAGCACACACTTCAGTTTTTACGCAACAAAGGAACTTTGATGCTTCTTTGTTATTCACATGTTTTTTGCACATTAAAAGAGACACGAAGAGGTTTTCAATTGTATTAAAGGAATTAATCAATCAAGAAATCAAGAACTGTTTAATGCTATTGTCAACGGAAATTCACAGACGAGGAACTTGCTTTGGAAAAACGTGCAACATCAAACATAAAATCTGTTTAAATAGAATAAAAATAAAAAAATAATGGAAAAATATACAATCAAATAAAATCACAGCACATATAGGAGAGACAAAATGTAGTTTTATGGGGTTTTTGTCATGATGTGGAGCTGAGGCCAAAAATATACCCTTGACACAACAGACATGCTCAGATGAAAAAAATCACAAGCAGATTTATTTAGATAAATTAAAAAGTCTAAATAAAGAAGACAAAAACAGATAAACTAGGCAGGTTCTGATGTAGGAGCTGGTGCCAAAAACTGGATAACAGGTCAAGCATGATAAACAACGATCTGGCAAAGAGTGTGTCATAAACTGTTCCATTTATGCTCCAGCAGATGAGTAGATTAGTTTCAGGTGTGACTTGTTGCACACACACAGACAAGAGGGAGGGGGGAAATAGGACACAGAGGGGGAACAGACTACTCTCCTGACAGTTTTTAGGTTCCCGTTTGAGTTATTTGCAAAGCTTTTCCATGTCCATTATGCAGATACTACTTGAATGTCAGGTTGTTCTTAGCCATGAATTTTGTTCAATCCAACATAAACAGGAAGTGTTTTAGTGCATGCACTCTGCTCAAGCTCGATCCGTTCCATGAATAGGCCGTCATTTTTTGCCTATGCGCCAAACGATAATATAAAAGAAAAAATGTTAGAGCTTTATTAACTACACAAGCTTTACGTTATATTTATGGCCGTAACCAAAATGTATGCTTTACTGTGCATGCAATGCACCCCAGGGTGTTAGTAGTAAAACTGAATGAATGCATTGATAAACTTTTTTTTTTTTTTTTTTTGTGCGAACATCTCATTTCTAAGGAAACAAAATGTGCCATGTTTATCTATTTATGTTGTGAGATAAGCTTTATCACTCCACAAAACCACTATACTCCCTCTTTAAGTGCATGTAATGTCATTTTTTAAATCTGTTTATTTCTTGATTTAAATTACTTTATACATAGTTTGTGTTTCCCAGAAAAAAAAGGGGAAAATGGGCTTCCAAATAGCAGAGGATATCTTTATAGTTTGGTCACTATAGGGTTAAACCATCTTTATTGGATAATAAAACTGTCCTGTCTGCTGAGTGTAAGTAGGCTTATGGAGAGTAAGTGAATTAATGAGAACATCCAGGTGTAATCCCAGTGAAAAAGGGATTTTGTAATCAGTGTGCTCAGTTACGGAGCCGGTTGATAAGAAACAAGCTCTTCAAGAAGTTTTGTGATTTCTTTCTAAGATGCTGCAGCTGAGTTTTGACTCATGCAGCTGGTTGAATGTGGAATCAGACTGACCTTATCCACGGAGAGAGCCACAGCTGGTTGTTTTGAATGTTTTCCAATCGTCATCATTACGTGTTCTGCAATCATTCTTTTTCCACGACCTTTTTTGTGCATCCAGGCAAATGGCTGCAGACAAAGTTTTCAGTATGCTAAAAAAAAAGACTCACTCATTTTTATGAATAATTAAAATTTTCTGTTTTATTTTTATCTTTGCAACAGTTCCAGTGGATGTCTTTTCTCCGAATTCCGAGTGGAGTGGATTCTATGAGTATTTGGGGAAGAGACAGGCCACCACGTTTACAGTCAGTGGGTTCAACGCTTCCAGTGGTCGAGTCAATATCACATTACTGGAAACCAGTGGCGTGTCGATCAGACTATCAGGTAATCCACAAAAGGTTTATGCTGCTTGATAAAAATATATACTGTATATATATTAAATACTATGGGAAGATAATTATATTGAAAGAATGAATTTACATTTTTGGGAATCATGAATAAAAGCACATATTACTTGTGTGTAAATAAGAAAGTTCCGTTCTGTCATATTCCGCCATCCGAGGCCGGGTTTTGAGGGCAACAGCCTCAGACGGGAAGCCCAGGCTTCTCTCTCCCCGGCTGCATGCTCCAGCTCACTCAGAAGGATCCCAAGTTGTTCCCCGGTCAGCTGTGAGACATAGTCTCTCCAGCGGGTCTGAGGTCTGCCTCTTGGTCTCTTCACCTGCGAGGCGCTCAGGGGGCATCCTGACCAGATGCCCGAACCACCCCATCTGGATTCTCTCAACCTGGAGGAGGAGTGGCTCGACACCGAGCTCCTCACCCAATCTCTGAGTGAGAGACCAGCCACCTTGCGGAAGAAGCTCATTTCGGGAGCTTGTATCCGCAATCTCATTCTTTCAGTCACCACCCATAAGAAAGAAGCTAAAAAAAAATCATAATGAAAAGACCCTTGAACTAGTTCTGAAGAATCAAAATAATAATAAAAATAGTGTTAAAGAGTATTGCATTGAATCATAACTTATAAATTTGGATTCTTCATGTAGTCTGACCAGTATTATTACAAACATTATTGTTAACCACAAAACAACAAACTGACTTTGAAACTTTTTTTTTATTGTACTTTGAACAATATTTGTGCAAAATATCTATTCTTCAGGGAGTCGATGCAATTGAATATTAAAAAAAAAAAATGGACTAATGGTCAGTAAGTATAGGCTCTAGGATAGCAACCACACTACTGTAATTACTACATGTGTTCTTCTTGCTTATATAGTTTTTTCAAACTCAAAAATAGTTTCCACCTTGTGTAGGTTACAAATCTCTCAATTTTCAGTGTAGTGCATTCTCCTGCTAATTTATTTTATTATTATTATTTTATTTTCCTGTTAATAATATATTATTCCTGTGGCAATGCTCACTATCAGTGCAGAGGCAACATGTCCCGCCTACTTCCTCTCGCTGCAGCCAATCTGATTGGTCTACAGTGAACTGCCTGGCAAATCAGTTGGCTCCTCAGAGTCCACCCCAGAACACTGTAAACTGGTGAAAATTGAATTAAAAATTAAAGAATCACTGTGGCTTCTTGCAATTAGTAGTTGATAATATTAGGACATCGATTGTGTATTTATATGTTGTGCAGCGATAATAAGAGTCTTTTAAAATTAAATATAAATATTTCTAAATTGAAATCGTAAATAAAAAGTTCAGACGGTTTTGCATTTGATATTTATTTCATTTTAACCCTAACCCTTTTTGGTTAGTTAAAAAAAAAGAAGCAACATAAAACTGAAATGATCAATTAAAACAAGTTGCAAAAAAAAAAATAATGTTCTATACCGTAAACTGGTTTGATAGCCTTTGTTTTTTTTTTTTTTAGGTATTTAGTAACAGTTGTTTTTTAACGACAGAGTAGTAAGAGTAAATTAAATGATCCGAGATTTTTTCTTGTGAACAGTAAAAAAAAAAAAAAAAAAACTGACCTGAGGAGGTTGTTCTTCAAATTAAATAATTGTAGTGCGTATGTTAAACATTTAATAGAAACTTTTTAAAAGTCAAACATGCCACTTTAAATGTATGGGACGTCTCCTGTGACTTGTCAGATCAATGCAGTAACAATTTTTAAAGTCTGCTGTGCATTTAGTCAAGAAGAGAATTGTAGCTGAAAGGTAAATGCCAATTTCTCCCTTGTAATGTGTCAGAAGCTTCTAGACTGAAAAAGACTGTGATCATTTAAAAATGTCAAGGTGTCTCTTTTTCTCTGTCACACAACTTCAGAGTTAGCAGAACATCTTTCTTGTCTGACTTAGCCTCTGACAAGAGTGTCTTTCTGTCGGCTGTGCCAAATTCAGACACAAATTTAAAGTAAAGTGCCGGGTTGTGTTTTTTTTTTTTTAATTTAATGTATCCTAAATTCTTTTTTTTTTTTTTATTTTTGCAGGTACCTATAAATCAGAGGAAAACCAGTTGCTACTGAAGGTCTACCAAGTGAAGGGACCAACTGAGCATTACTATAGCAAGTTCAAAAATGACAACTGGGCGATGGATGGCTATGTAAGCAAAGTATACTTTATATTATTAAACTTATTTAAGCCGAATGTATACAGCGGGGATGGGCTCATGCACCACCTGCAACCTTAAATATTTTTACAACCTAGAATAAAAAAGCAAACACCAAAGTAAAATGATCGCATTCGTCAATAGCCTACCTTTTTTTAACACATTTTGCGCTGCTGCTTCAAAAATATCCACGTTAAAAATTGGTATAGGCTATATTCCGATATGTTAACCTGAACTTTCAAGAAATCTAGAAAACATAGCATATTTTATTCAGACAATAACTTTTTTACCCTCTTCATGGTATCTCTCAATATTATCTCACTCAACCTTTCGAAAATGTTTTTGCAATGGCGTCAGTATCCTCCTTGTCTCTCTCCAACACTTTAAACACACACTTGTGTGTGACAATGTGTAAATAAACACATTAACATAGCAACAACTTCCACGGCCTTCTAGGCTGTGTTTTCCACGGGAAGTTGTTGTTATGTTGCTGTGGTGGCAATGCGCGCTTTCTCTCAGCTGCTGCGGGGCGCAGCAGGTTAGAGAATATATAATGCCTATAAATTTTTTAAATGTTCACGTTTAGAACACAAAAACTACATGGTAAAATAGAAAACATGTTTATATTAAAAGTCATAAAATGTCATCCTCCTAGGTTGTGTTTTATTTATTCTAATTAGCATATTAAGGTGATGTGCAGTCAAATTGACGGCTGCGGCGGTCCTAGTGTTAATTGGTTGATTGTTTGATTGCATTCATATTAATCAACTGGATGTTGTTTATTTAACAGTAAAGAGCATCCACACTACATTTTTGAACCCCTGAAATAACCCCTGAAATCTCATCCGCCTGCTAATAAAAAAATATAATCCATCTCCATTTTTATTCAGGACACATCATTCACAGTTTCCAAAAAATATTTCAAATCTTACATCAAAATTCTGTATTGATTTTTTTTTTGGCTTGTTTACACTTTTCTCATTTTTTCAGATGTTTTGCTGCCTTCAATAAATCTCTGTTTTAGTAATTGAGTTATATATGATGGATTTATGGGCTCCAGAAATTGTTACATCCTATTTTTCAATCACAGATTTCAATATTTAAACTGCAGACTTGATGTTTTAGTTTTGTAATTGGCTACACATTGAAAATATCTGAGAGTTAACTGCATGTCATGAAAAACAGATGCATCTCATGCATGTTGTGTTAAACTACCATCTGTCATCAATCATTTATTCTGCCCAGAGGACCAGTCGGGGCAGAGATTTTACTAGCTGATATTGTGAAGTAGTTTTCAGCTTAAAAGTGAGTGGGTTCTTTCAGATAAACTTTACCACATGAAGAAAAGTAACAAGGCGAAAGGTGGAGTTAATATTTTGATAAAAACACTATATTTTAAAAAGAGTACGTACTCTTAATGATGAATGCCCAGACTGGAGTTTTCAATGTAACTAGGAGGTTGAATTTTCTGATTTCATTTCATTTTTATATATTTAATTTATTTGACCATGGTGTCATAATTCCTGTTTGTAGGATGCAGCAGATGGCCTTAGTCGAGAGGGAATTTGGGGTTGGGCAGGGTTGTTGATGAGGTTAAAGGTCCACAGGTCAGAACAGGAGCACAGATGGGATCAGCTAGGGTCTGGAATTTAGTGGGCATCCACCAGGACCCAGTGCTCCTCAGCTTCTGACTCCATTTGCCCACTTTTAACTTATTTCTGTGTCTAGCCCGCCTGGTAATAAGAGACGGTGGCTCAATGGTTAGAGCGTTTGCCCGCGAACCAGAAGTCAATTGGAAATTTGCGGCTTCGCATCCCACTGAGTGCACGTGTAGGGTCCTTGGAGAAGACATTTAACCTCTCGTTTCTCCCACCATTGGCGCCATCATAGGTGGCAGCCTGCTGCGGTGAAATGCAGCACATAAATTTCCCGGTGAGGGATTAACAAAGTATATTAAAATAAAAACATTTTAAAAAGATTTTCCAAAGAAGAATGTTTTAACCCTAACTTTGGATGGAGAGATTGTGTCTGTCTCTCTCACATGTGCTAGAAGATGGCAGATGTTAACATAATTTATCATGTGACGTTGTGCCAAGTTCAGATTGTAGTCTCAGAGACCACCAACATGGTAAAAGCACTGGAAGAGTCCAAGGCTTTAACTTCTTTATTTCACATTTCTTCAATTGTTCTTTCACACCCACTCCCGACAAGTCCATCCAGAGTGGATTTAGCCGATAACTCCCACATATACCGTATAGGATCTCTTTAAAAGCTCTTCGTCCAGATCCAACAGAACAGAAAAAAGATATTTACAGAAAATATCTAAATATCTACACTTAAAGTTTCCCAAACTCGATAAAATGAAAGTTTACACATGCAAACTAGAACTCAAGAAATATTCCAAGCAAATATTTGAATGAATAACATTCCATGTTCATGTCCTGACAAAACATGTTTGACTTGTGTTTACTTACTGTTTTCCACATTCAAATAAAAGGCTAAATAAGTCAAATAATTTACCGTGAAGACATATTTTCCGTCTCTTTTCCTCAATAATTTATTTTTTTGTAATATTGCAATAATAAATCCAACAATTGAGATTTTAAAATGTGTGTCCTTGTGTATGTTGTGCGTGACTTTCAAAATAAAAGAACACCCTAAATGTGTTGCATGCCCTGTATTCTTTATTATAAAAAAGAAACATTTTATAATAAATAACACAAAAGGTAGGTATATTTATACTTTACTGGGGTCAACTCGAGTTACAAAAACCACTTTAAATGCATAAGAAAAAATCACATTTTTAGTGACTCACTTACCTTACTTAAACTCTACAATCATTAGCACCAAATTCAATTTACTCCTAACCTTTTAAGCATAATGAATGCCGTCATTCTGATATTCCATTATCCTTAATGGTATTATTTTAAAAAAACTGGGATTTTTAGATTTAAACTTCTAAGACGGTTGGTTTTCACTTTACTTAAGCAATTTCTCTTCCTTTTTTGGCTTTAGGTCACTGCAGAGTCTGACCAGAAGACATTTGTCTACCAGGGACACATTCACAGTAAAGATTTTGGCAAATTCCATCTGACAAGACAAGGTAGGTGTTTAATCTGTGCCGATGCTGTGTTTGAACAAATTAATGATGAATGTGGAGTATAAATGATTATAAAATATATTTGTTTAGGAACACGTAGAAGTTCCTAAACAGATAAGAGAAACAATAAATGCAGATGGTATTTAATCATTGGCATGTTCATATGTCTGAATTTAGGTCCTGTAACCATGGCAATGGACCCATCAAACCCCTACACAAACAGCAGTTCCGTGGCAGCAGCCATTCTAGTCCCTTTCTTTGCCCTCATCCTCTCTGGATTTGCCTTCTACCTCTACAAGCACAGGTAAGCCACACTCTCAATGTCAATCCATCAGAGAGAAAAACAGACAACGAGGAGAGTGAAATACAAAACAGCTATTTGCCCTCCATCTCTGTAAACAATAGAAACCCCATGTGGCTTCATGTCTATGCAGAAAGTTCACAAAATCTAAACAAGAAGGACAAAGAAAGTAAAATTAGTTCCTACCTTTTTTTCATGGTGTGCAACCAACTTCAGTTTAACAGAAAATAAGCTTAAAACACAAAGAAGTGGGACGTTTATCTTTTGAATGTAGTTTTTATTCCTACAGAAAACTTGAACGTTTTAAGACCTTGACTCTCAACTTTTTCTGTTGAATCTCAACTTTTTCTGTCCTTGGAACTTTGAACATTTACCTAATTCAATACCTTTTAATTGCAAAGCACTCAGAACCACATTGTTCGGTCATGTTATGATCTCTCAAGGTTTGTCTAATGAAGCTTGGCAGCAGTCACTGCCTCGTATGGTGGCACCAATAAAACACAAGGTCACAAACCTAAACAAAATGATCGTCTTCTTCAATGCACACTTCCAACTACCAATGAAATCAGTTAGAAAAAAATGGATGGTATAAAAGTATATTGAATACACAGATGACGCAAGTAAAATCTCTTACTTAATCTGTTTCCCAACTTTTTATGGTTCGAAAAGAGCAGATTTTGATTTAACCAGGTGGGTTTCAATTTTTTTTTGTTTGTTTAATGTCCAAAAATGTCTTAAAATGTTTTCATTACTATTAATATCTTTAGGTTGTCAAAATAAATACAAATAAAACCAATATAGAATCAGATAACCAGGCAGTAAAAATCATAGAAAAACTCATTTATAGTTGTGAAGTTAATATTTTGTTTTGAAGTTGTTGGAATTAGCACGTTAGCATTAGCAAACGTGCAAAGTCATATTGACCGTATATGTCTTTAAAACATAGACATTTATTCTACCGGACACACAGAACACACAAAACAATGAACAAGCTCAAAAGGGTCAGTTTCTGCTTTTTTCCTCCATGTCGGAGAAGCGCATCGTTGATGTCACAGGTGGTGCATGTATAGGTAGTCTGTTAATCCAAGGGTTTGGCAGATAGGCTTTGAGATGGAAATCCATTTGCACCAATCAGCAACATCTTAGTAGATTACCAACGTCTCGCAGAGGTGCAACATCAGTTTAGTCGCAAACCAATAAGTCGGTCGGAGATGAGACGCAAACTTTCTCATTCTGTAAAATCCATCTTTCAGTCGAGACATAACAGTATGCAAATCTCACAATACAATATTTTCATCATTATAATCTTCTTCTTTTGGCATTTCCCTTTAGGGGTCGCCACAGCAAAACAGTTTCTTCCATCTAACCCTATCTGCTGCATCTTCTTCGGTCACACCAACTATCTTCAGGTCTTCCTTCACTGTATCCATGAACCTCCTCTTTGGTCTTCCTCTAGTCCTCTTTCCTGGTGATTCCAAAACCAGCATCCCTCTGCCAACGCACTCTCTCTCTCTCTCTCCTCTGCACATGTCCAAACCATCTCATACAGGCCTCTCTCACTTTATCTGTAAAACTTCTAGCATGTGCTGTTCCTCTGATCCTGTCCATCCTGGTCACTCCCCGAGAGATCCTCAGCATCTTCATCTCTGCTACCTCCATCTCTGTTTCCTGTCTTTTCTTCAGTGCCACTGTTTCTAGACCAAACAGCATGCCCGTTCTCACCACGGTTTTCTATACTTTCCCTCTCATTTTAGCTGAAACTCTTCTGTCACACATCACACCTGATACTTTTCTCCATCTGCTCCAGCCTGCCTGCACACGCTTCTTCACCACTTTTCCACACTCTCCTCATTATAAGATTTATCGCAATATTGTAAATATTTTTCATATGAGTATATATTTATTATTACGGTACTAACCATCTATACCCTCTAACCATTAATCATTAATGCTCTCAAATTTCTCTTCAGGGATTAATAAAATATTTTCACATCAATTTTATGGTTCATTTTCACATCCACTATGATTTCAATTACTAATCACACTTTGCTAGTTTAAAATGCCTTTTAGATTATCTTCAAAGTATAATAAAGTATAGTAAGTCTAAAAACTGCTACAGTTTTTAAATTTCTGAAACATATTTGAGTGGTGGGTTTCTTTTAACTTTGTATGCTATGTGTATGTCTCTAGTGGGTGTGGATCGGTTGCTTTGTCACTTTTAGCGTTTGTTCAAATGATAAAATCAAATAGATTTTAGACGCTAACCTTAAATGTATCTGTGACGGTCACAGTCGCAATATCAACCTTTTTTTTCTGAATTCATATTTAATTTGCTGCTATTCACCATCTTTATTCTCTGAGTAGTGTGTGTGGGCAAAGCCTTTTGTGTTCACTATGTCTGGTCACTATCTTCAATGTGTTGCAGAATTTTTCTTTAAAAAAGGAAAGAAAAACCTCATAAGAGCGGTAGACACTCTTGAAACGTTATAGTGTTAAAGCGCTCTGTGATGGTTACATCTGATTGACCTTGAATATTAATTATGACGCCTACAATGGGAACAAAAGCCCTAGATGGCAGATCATTAGGAACTATTCTAAAGGCTTAAAAGGAATGATTATATTTGTTGGAGACTTTTTGCAAGTTTCTAAAGCAAAGGATTCACAAACACTTAAGCACTAAAATGTGTTCATCTAATAAAAGCAAAATCAGACATTTATGCTTTAACTTATCATTTTTAATTGTGCTGTTGAAATGAGATTTATTTATGCAGATGCTTGTTGTTTTCAGTGTTAATGATGTACATAAAGCAACAAAGAATTTTTCAAGAAAGAAAAAACAAGCTGCATTTGTGATGCAATTTTCTATTAAGTTAGCAAGTAAAAAAGAAAAACGAGAGACCTTCAGACTTGACGTACGCAATGATACTAAATATATTTAGTATGTTTAATTCAGTTTTGCTATTTTTGTTCTCGTTTGCAATTTGATCATTATTTCGCTGTGTGGAATGCTAGCTGATGTCATTTTAAAGCTGATGGTTCTACGCAGGGCATTGTCTGCTGACACAGATGACAATGAGAGACCAAAAGACACCTGGGGGCCTGGCGGCAGGTAAGACTGGCACTTGTCATCTCTCCGCCCGCCGCCACATCCTCTGTCTGAACTCTCATTTCTTGCTTTTAATTTGCTTTTTAGTACGGCTGCACAAACTAATGATAAAGATACTCAAATGATCATTTTTAAATGGGAATTTATTCCTTCGAAAAGAAAATAATGTGAGAATACTTCAGGTATTCTAAGAGAAATTAATACATGCATTTAAAAAAATTGCAGATAAATTGAAAGTTTTTCATACAGTGCAGCCTTACTATGTGAAAACAGCTGATGTAAAGCTATTGCAAAGCATTTTTTTGTCTTTAATCTCATTGTCATCTTTCTGTCAACATGACACCATCACAAGCTATCGCTATCTCACTATAATTAGGTTGATTGAAACTACAGTGTTTTATAAGAACCCAGCATCTACAGTCGTATTTAATATTGCTTTTAAAGAGGTCTAGAAGCCATAAAGTATGGTGCTTAACTCTGTTACCATGGTTAAAAATGTTGGTAAGTAGAACGTCGAGCAAATAGAAATAGAAATAAGTTCTTTTGCACAAGAGCAAAGCACCTTAAAGGAAAAATAGTCTCTAAGTCGCCACAGTATTTATAATAATGCCAAGGAAGCTCTGCGTTCAATTTTTCATTCTCCTAATAAAATAAAAGCAGTGCACCTACAGCCAGTAACAAAGCAGGGCTTTAAAGCTGCTCCATGCAGGGGGTCTGGGCTGTGTGCTAGTTTGAATAGTTTTGTAAAGTAATGGGTTGAACATGTAGAGGTAGGCTTAGTGGATCCCCAGGGTTGGATTTCTACTAGTGCACTCACACACACACATACTACTCGTACATCCACTCTTAATGAGGTCAGAATCAAACAGCAGTAGCAAATAGTTCCACAGGGTTTGAGAGGAAGTGATTAAATCTAGCTGGATTACAAGAACTGATTATAAAAACACAAAAAAACACAGAAAAAGAGAAGTGTTAGGTGTGCTTGACCATCTAATTTAACTTGTGAAGGAAGTAAATCATTTCAAAATAGTAAATTTTTGGATTGCTGTACACTTGTATAAAGATATGTGTTCTTAATAAGATGTCAGGCATTTTAACCTGTTAAAGAGGGGCTTCTTATCTCATAGGATGAATAGATGAAAATGATACATGTGGTTACCACAGATATTACATATTTATCAAAAAAGCTTTCAATAGATTTATGTAGTTCAAGCTTCGTTTTTCACAACGCGAGTCTCGCCCGCCCACTAGCATGACACAGCATAAATTTGCCTTGACAAAAAATACTTTTAACTGGACTTTTTAAAGTCTAGGTCAGTCCATTTGAGAGGAACCGAAATGGAAAAGGGAGGTTACAGAGAGAAGTGATAAAGAAGGTGGAAGATTTTAAGTACTTAGGATCAACGGTCCAGAGCAATGGAGAGTGTGGAAAAGAGGTGAAGAGGCATGTGCAGGCAGGCTGGAATGGGTGAAGAAACATATCTGGAGTGATGTGTGATAGAAGAGTTTCAGCTAAAATAAAAGGGAAAGTGTACACAATTGTGGTGAGACCGGCCATGCTGTTTGATCTAGAGACAGTGTCACTGAGGAAAAAACAGGAAACAGAGATGGAGGTAGCAGAGATGAAGATGCTGAGGATCTCTCTGGGAGTGACCAGGATGGACAGGACCAGAGGAACAGCACATGTTAGAGGTTATGGTGATAAAGTCAGAGAGGCCAGACTGAGATGGTTTGGACATGTGCAGAGGAGAGAGAGAGAGTACATCGGAAGAAGGATGCTGAGTTTGGAACCTCCAGGAAAGAGGACTAGAGGAAGACCAAAGAGGAGGTTTATGGATACAGTGAAGGAAGACATGAAGATAGATGACATGACCAAAAGAGCATACAGCAGATAGGATTAGATGGGAGAAACTGACTTGCTGTGGCGACCCCTGAAGACCGCTGTGGGCCAGGTGGACAACAAAATTCTTGGCATGGAACACTTCGGTGTTAGAATAATATCCTAATACCTGAGAAGAGAGCTTGTAAACTACTCAAACATGCACTAATAAAATAATCCACTTTAGATATGTTTCGATGTGCGACCAATGTTCTATCAAGATATAACTTCCAAAAAGTTGATTTTGGACAATATTCTTCTCTAAAGTAGTCATTTAATATTTTTATTTTGACTTAACCATTAATTTTTTATTTAGAATTTAAGTGACTAATGCATTTAGTTCAAACCAACAAAAGAGAAAAATGTTTTATTAGACATTCCTATGCTTGTTAATTTATATCTCTAAATATGTGCAAGTGCTTTTCTTATGTTATGCATCAGTGATTGTGGGATGTTACGCTGTCTGAAAATTTCTGAACTAATTCATCATTCTAAACGCTTGGGAAAATGGAGGTGCAGAGTAAAACATGCAGTGCAAATTAGCCCGGACGGCCATGCAAAGCTCTGAGCAATTCTGGATGACTCAGATGACCTGATTTTTCGAGGTTAAACAATTGCACAAATTTGTTTAATTTAAGGATATTTGAAGTTTTGACATTTCGATGTTAAACTTTTTAATAAAATGTGAAGACAAAATTGTGAACTTTTTCAATTAACTATTTTTTTTTTTAACCACCATCCTCTTGAAGTTGGAAAGCCAGAATGATGTTTATAATTAGTCACAAGTGTTTTTCTTCTTGCATAGAGATTTTTCAAACTTTGCTTGTGCAGCTTTTTGGCTCCGGTCTACAAACAATTTTTTAATGATGTCTCCAGGTTGACACCATTCATTATTAATGTGTTTAGAATAGACGTCTACACTTTTTTTCCAATCTTATCTTTTATTAAAAACCCATCACAGACAATGTGATGCGTCCCTAATTAACTTAATTAACATTCAAATCCAATAATCTACTGAACTGTGTGATGACCCAAAAAAAGCAATGTAAATGGATTGATCCACACCGCAAAGAGCTCACAAAAACTAAATTACTCATCTTGAATAATAATCAAAAGAACATTTTAGACACAATCAAGGCATCTGAATTATTAAGTCCATTCATCTACATTTTGCTGGACTCCAAAATTAACACTGATTTTGGTTTTGGGTTTATTTTTGCAATTTTTTCGTGATAAGCCAACCTAAGGAGACATATTACATAAAATCAGAGAAATAAAATATTAACACAAGTTTACTCAAACACTCGTAAAAATAGTTTCTCTACGTGATACATCAGATTTTTCAAGGGATTAACGCGTACATGAAGAATCGACTAATCTGACAGATCACCTGATTGGAATAATCGTTTGAGTGGCTTATAATAACGAAGAGTTATTTATGCAACTAGATATTTTATTTATTGAGCAGTATGGCTCAGTGTACAATGGTCAATCTGTAACCTAAGTGTTGCAAGTTTGAGCCCCACCTGTAGAGATCATGCCAAAGGGGAAGCTGCAAGCCAAGATGGAACCAGAAAAGACTAAGGGGAATCCTAACGCTTGCCCATTTGCTGTGGTGGAACGTAACGAAGTAAATGTACTTCGTTACTGTACTTAAGTAAAAAAATTGTGTATTTGTACTTTACTTAAGTAAAATTTGAAACCTGCACTTTTACTTTTACTTCACTACATTTTTAGAGCAAATATCTGTACTTTTACTTCGCTACTTTTTAAAAGTGTGTTTTACATTTTTTGTTACATTTTTGTTCAGGAATTTGAAAAATATACAGTTTTTTTAAGCACATCTTGAAGCCGCATCGCCAAAATCAAAAGAAGCAGTTGATCGGGAGAAGAAGTAATGAATCAAGGACCAATCCGAATCGAGAGTAAACATTTTCCGCATTCATTCAGCGCCAAAAACCCTAACATCAAATATAGAACAAATTAAAAAGTGTCAGAAGATCGTTGTTCGTTGTGTTTACTTCTAAATAAAAAGTTGAGCCGTCCTTAGGGGCGGATCTAGAATTTTCTAAAGGGGGCGGGGGGGCGTGAGGTCATTGACAAAGCCAATATAGGGTGACTGGGGGCCTCCCCCCCAAAACGTTTTAAAAAAATAAGTGTCATTTTCCTGCATTTTGGCGGCCCATTTGCTGGCCCTGCAAGGGGATAGCTTGACTTGTCCCCTTTCCTTTCTTCGTTTTTTGTCTTTTTGTGGACCAAAAGAGGCGGGAGAGGGCGGGGCAAGGGGTCACGCCCCTGCAGAGTATTTATTTGTGACCCTACAGCACAAAAAATAACATTTGAATTATGATCGAATACTTTTACATTTTACTTAAAAAGTAAAATTTACACCAATTACTTTTGTACTTTTACTTAAGTACAAAAAGGGAGTACTTCATCCACCACTGCCCATTTGCCACAAGGAGTTGCTCGGCTTTCTGCCTTGTTTTCATTTTGCGTTTCAGATGTTTGTGAAGTGTTGTCTCGTTGTGGTTTTAATTTCTTTCTTCTCTCCTTTCCAGAACGCGACCAAAGGTCCAGTTTAATGGCTACGTTGGCCATGAGAGTTCCAATGGCCAGGCATCCTTTGAAAACCCAATGTATGACACTAACATGAAGCCCACTGAGGCCAAGGCAGTTCGGTTTGACACCACGCTGAACACAGTCTGCACAGTGGTTTAGTCAATCACCAAACCTTCCACTGCCTAAAAAAAAAACAAGTGGTTCAGGCCAACTTTCAAGTCGCAGTCTGCTGTGTGGTTGAACCAAACAAACAGAAAAACACTTGGGCATGTCACCATGAGCAGCCTTTGTGTGGGGTGCTGGTCTCCTGTCAGCATAAACTGCACAATAATGCAATTCAACCTACTCTTTGAAAAATTCCCTCATGACAGAGTAAAACAGTGGAAAAACGTTGGGGTAGACAGAATCGTCTTTAAACAGTCAGTAATTCCGAAGATGCTTCGGTGAGAGTTCCTAAAGTGTGCTGCAATTCAAATACAATTGAAAACAAAGTGAAAATATGATTTGATAACCCCTTGAAGAAATTTGACCCTACCTCCTTGTGAAAAGGGCTCCGTGTGGCTTGTTATGCCTGTCACAACTTCCTCAAAGTGAATAATTTGTCCCGACATAAATGCATGACTCGATCCAACATTTGCACAGTGAAACAGGCTTTCTGTCGATGCTGTAGAGCAGAGTTAACTTAAGGTGAGGTTTGACCCGCAGGGGAAAGCACATTGACAATTCCATTCCTTAGTCCTCCCAGACATTAGTTTGCTCCCACATGTAAACAAAACATTACTGGTTCTGGACCAAAATCCTCCCATTGGACTTCCAAGCCTCTGGACCGCGCGGTCAGACACAATGACAGTTTAAAAAGCAGGTTTTAGTTTTGTTGAGATGTGCCTGTTGTAGGTTGAGAACCAGAGTGACAAAATCTACAGCAAAGACGTATCGATACAAATGTCTTAAAGCTAAACCAACTGTAGCCAAATGGAAATTACAGATGAGATTGGAATATTTTAGCCCACTTGGACAGCTGGATTAGTTTTAATTTAGCAAGACAATCACAATTTGGTAGCTTAGATATCAGCAAATTTAGATCAAAACATAGCGTCTTGGATTTTTTTTCCCCCTCTCATTATTTTGGCTTTTAGAATCACCAACAATGGATTTCAACTAAATGGGCTAAAACGTAAAAACAAGCTGTTTCCCTCTGTTTTTGGTCAACAAAACCACCTGCAAACTGGTATTCGATTTAGGAAATTCTCCTCCTTCACGTTATTCCATTGTAGCAGAAGGCAGACTGAGCTGAACCACAAAACTTGATGTTTGAGTTGCCCTATTGGCACACACCGGTTTCCTGAGGCCTGTCAAACACAATCAAAGATCCTTGTTCCTGGACTCGCCACAGTTCTGTGCTCACTGGCTTAACAAGTGGAAGCCTGGAGGCAATAAGCTGTCAGGATCATCGACGTGGCCAAATCCAGGAAATGATTTGTCCTCTCGTTATTCTGGTCTGGACTATCAGTCAGGAGATGACTGGTTCTTTTTTTTTTTCCACCGTGTACTCTCCAGCCACAAAATCAGAAATAGCTGAACTTTTTATCAGACCGCACGACTGACAGAAATCGAACAAATGGACGAAGACAAAAGTGCAGTCAGTCGAGAAGCGAGACTAAGGAAACAGAGGCAAATGGCCGTATCTACGAGTCTCTGTTGGCATTTTTCTTCAGTGAAGATATTGATGAACAGACTCGTGTTTAAAAAAAAAAACCCAGTGGCTCATTGGGATTTCCCAAACCATTGCTGCTGGAGACCCCAAAACATAAACTTTATACAAACCGCACAAATTTTGCACTAGTGTTTTTTTTTTTCTTTTCATTTGAATGGGTTTTTGAGAGAAAAGAGTTTGTTTTCGGGGGGCTGTGGGTTTAAATAATGAGTACTTCAGAAAGAGAGAAAGTTTATTCAAACACGTTTAAAAGAATGACAAAGTGACTAAAACAGGGTTACAGAGTGTTTGTATATACACGTTTATATTTCTTGCTCCCAGCTGGCAGGTGTGACCACATGTTTTATTGTTTCATTTTATAGTACATGCTAACCAACGTCAAAGTTGGCTACAATTCACCGGTGAACCACCAAGCAACGATAAGAAAACGTGGCAATTTTACTCATTTCAAAAAGCGCTTAATGTTTTTCTCACAAAGCATGAAGAAGAAAAATTTCAGAAACAGCCTCCTATTTATAAAATGAAGTTAAAATTTCATTTCGAAGTAAGAAAATTACTTTTTGAGATTTTTTTTGTTGCCATTTTTGTGCATCTGTTCCCTCGCTTTGGATAAGTGATGCACAAAAAGTTGCTTGAACACAACTTTTTAAAGAAAGTGGTCACGGTACAAAGACAACACGCACAATTATGGTTGTCAACAAGTAAACTTCCCACGCCCATTTTGTTTGAAAGAAAATACCTCTTTTGCGGAAATTTAAAACCTGACCCAATCCGGAAGAAGACGTTCAATCTGGTCAAGTCACTTTAACCACCATGAGTCAACAAGATAAGAGAAAATATCCCAGTTTGAAATTATTTAAGATTTCTATTCCTGCAGAGTCTATTCAAGATGTTTTATTTTTAATACATGCTGCGCTTTGTGTAGATCACCAATGTAACAGCTTTTATTGTCTTTCAGTGTCTTCGGGTTTGTCTCTCGCTTCATTCAAATCATTTTGGCCTCAACTTTTACCCTCTATTGTTTGTGCTATTCACACATTTCCTGTACTTTAACCAAAACCTCACTACAACCACTGCAGAAATGTAGGATCTTATCCACCTTTTTTCACTCATACATAAGAACCCACTGACTTCAGCACGACGATCAGCTACCAAAATGGTCTAAATTGGACGTATTTGCATGAGAAGCTTGTCAACAGCATCTGGTTTTAGAGAAGCAAGTATAATGGCCGACTTTGTTTAAAGATTCAGTTCATTTGATTAAAAAAGATCCCAAACAGACCTGAATTGAGCAAAAAAAAAACTGGAATAATAGTAATAATATTTTAGAGTGATGGCGGGATTTTGTCTGTTTAATTATGGTGTGAGGGTCTTAGCAGTTTGATGCTAAGACCGATGAAGCCTTTCAGTGAAAAAAATTAGACATCTGTAAACAACATGAGCCTGTTTTTCTGCTTTTTTTTTCCTTTTGGAGTTTTTCAGTTTAATTGGTTTAATTAATTACGCTGAGATTTCCCACAGAGTCAAGAGCCGATGACAAATGACTGAATGTTAGAGAGCGTAATGTTTCACAGATTTAATAATGAGTTGAGTTTTATTAATTATACACAAAGATTTGATTCTTCTTGTGTGCATTAAAAAAAATACCCCCAAAGAAAGATTAAATATACACAGATATTATTTTTAAACTTGAAACCAAATCTACATCTCAACTGGATTTTTTTTCCTAATAAATTTAGACTAAAAATGCATTCATCAAATTTTTGAACAAGGCTTCAAAGTTGTTTTCTGGACAGTGTTTTTGATAATCGAGATGTTTTGACTTTCAATTACCCAGAGTTTGACGAGGAGCTAACCCAGAGGTGGGCAAACTTTTTGTTTCACGGACCACATTGAGTTCTAACATTTGGCCGGAGCAGGTGCATATGGATGGCATGCTTTGGTAACCTCTAGATTAAACTGATAGAATACAGCAATAGAAATTTCAATACTAGCGTGCTGAGTCTGAAATCTAGTGCGATAGCGCTTAAAAATATGCAGTTAGCGGCGCTAGGTTTAAAATCTGAGCGCTTGATGTAACATTTTGCTTGTTTTAACATCTAACATGCTTGTTTATGTGCGTGTATTAGACCCGATCGCTTTCCATATCTACACACACTGTTTATTTTGACAAAGTGCACATAAGCGGTTTTGTTGTTTTCTCAACAAAGCCAATATTATCTAGAGTGTGCCATCTAGTGAGGAAACACCAGAATTGCAGGGAAAATAAAACATTTTGGTTGCTTTATTTAATTTTTTTCAAGTTAGGCAGGCCAGATTAACAGATTTAACGGGCTATAGTTTGCCCTTGTCTGAGCTAACCCCAACAACTATCAGATTGAAAATTATTTCCAGATGTAGTTGAAATGTCTCGGTCATCAAAAACACTGTTCAGAAGACAACTTTGAAGGCTTTTCTATGATGAAGCCCTTTAGGACGAATGATGGATTACACTGACTTGTTGTCATAGGGTAATACAGCCTTTCCTAGCTAGTTAGCAGTTGAAAGGCAGGGTCCACCCTTGACAGGTCACCTATATATACACAGAAATAAAAACACACATTCTAGGGTGTAATTTTAGAGTGATTATTTAACCAAAAATGCATGTTTTTAACCCTGACACTGCAAC
This sequence comes from Neostethus bicornis, assembly GCA_902685375.1. NCBI lineage: Eukaryota > Metazoa > Chordata > Actinopteri > Atheriniformes > Phallostethidae > Neostethus > Neostethus bicornis. The sequence goes on from LR738543.1 coordinate 29,132,628, forward strand.
ACATGCATTAAAACAATAGAAATTATCTTCATTTGAATAATTAAAGCTGGATAAACAACAAGCGCTTCTCGTGCTGAATTGGATTTTTAAATAGAAAAATAAAATACTTTTTTTTTTTAATGTCAAGAATGATAGCAACCCTGCTGGTCTCATTGGTTTGAAACATAAAGAAAAATCACTACATTTTATGGCTTTTTGTAAATTAGGTTAATTTTCTTTCAAATGTAACTGATTACAATGGAAGGATGATTTCAGGTCATCATGCAGTAAAAATTTTATTTTAAACGTCTAGTGAACGTTTCGCATTTGCTACAAGCAGACATTGGGAAACGACAGATCTATGAGTCGGCTGTTGTCCTTGGAACTTTTTTCTTGAACATCATAACTTCATTTCCCACAGTCATCCTCTCTCACCACCATCATGTGCTGCTGTACTTGAAGTAGGTGCGAAGAAAAGAAAACATTTTTGTACAGAAATCTATTTTTTATGGAGAGATTTGTAAAAAAAATAATAAAACAAATAAAGATAAAAAAGAAGATGAAATAAATAAATAAATGAAAGAATCAATGAGTTATGAAACATATGCTGTACTTTTTAATGAATAACCTAGATAGAGATCAAACCTTGCTTATTAAAAAAATTGGTGTTTTTACGGTCACATCATGTAAAGCTCTTTGATTCAGAGTATCAAATATAAACTTGTCATATAATCTTGAGTACATTATGGCTGCTTTTACACAAGAACAAAATATATTTTACACTTGTGACACCTGCAAAGTAGTTATCTCCACATCCAAAGTGTTTTTCTTCTTATTTTTTTTTTTGGCATCTTTCATGGCAGAATAATTTTCTTTTAAACCATTCAAGCTTTTAGGGAGTCGGTGCAAATAAGAATGACACATAAAACCGTCGGGATGGCAGCAAAGATGACCATAAATTGATGTTTTTAAAATCCGACACAAAATACAAGATTGATTTTATTTTGGTTTAACTTTTCCATTTTAGAAAAAAAAAAAAGCAGCGTAGGTTGTTTTTTTGTAACAGCAGCCATGTGTTGCAGGAGGGAAATATTTTCACTATTTTAATACATTTTTTTTTTGGATTATTTGACCCCTTTACTCTATAAAATGTGATTTTCTGTCTGAATAAAATCTAACTCTTTATTTTGACCTCATTGGGATAGCGTTGTATATTAAATTGTGATGCATTTGGACGTTAAAAGGATTAACAAATTGGATTTTATTTCTTTTTTTTTTCCAGCTGGTAAACATACACTGGTACTTATGTTTTAAAATATTTTAATAAATCATATTTTAAATCAGAGACAAAACATAAGTGTGTCATAAAGATTTAAACTTATGAGAATGCAGCCTCACAATGTGCTGTCAAAGAGACTCACAATTTATCTATCAGATATTTTGGAGACATTTGAAAATAAAGTTTTTGATACAATAAAAAAATGTGTTTTCTGTCATGTTTGTAAATAGATTTTATTATTACTTTCATTGGAAAATAATTTTCATCTTAAAGCATATGCCCCCTCGTCCTGCCCCCTAAGACAGGATCCTGCCCCAAGTGGAGGATTTAAGCATCTCGGTGTGTTGTTTACAAGTGGGGGAAGGATAGAGCAGGAGATCGACAGATAGATCAGTGCGGCATCTGCAATAATCAGGATGCTGCGTCAGTCTGTTGGTAGAGCAAAAAAGCAAAGTTCTCGATAGACTGTACCAGTCGATCTACGTTCCTACTCTCACCTATGGTCACCAGCTGTGGGAGGTTACCAACAAACGAGATCGCGGATACAAGTGGTCCAAATGAGTTTCCTCTGCAGGATGGCAGGGCTCTCACTCAGAGATAGAGCGAGGAGCTCTGACATCCGGGAAGAGCTTGGAAAATGTCTATCTCCTGAGTTTTATTTGTGCTTTTTCTTTTTTCTCAACCTGGAAGAGAGAGAAGCCAGGTGGGATGGTTTGGTCATTTGGTTAGGTTGTCTCCCAAACACCTCGCTGGTGAAGTGTTTCAGGCACATTCAACTGGGTGGAGACCCAGAATTAGGCCCCGGGCAGGGAACACCTCAGAATCCTCCAGGGTGAGCTGGAGGTTGTGGGTAGGGGAAAGCTTTCCTTCTGTTTCCCCTGCAACCTGGCCCCTGATAAGCAGAAGACGACAGAATGGGACCTTTTGTTTGCTCAGACTTATATTTGCCATAAAAAAAATTCTAAATGATTTTATTCAGTTTCTCATTAGATTGTGTCACTGTGATTTCGCCCTCCTCTCGCTCCCTGCTTGTCCCGCACCCAGGGCAAGTACTCAGCTCAAAATTTTTTGCTTAAGGCTGCAAATACTAGTATGAACTGAGAGTGTGAAATGTTGCTGCAGGTACACTTCCTGCTAACATATGAATGGGGACGTGGCAGGGAACAAAATCCATTGCCAGGAGCAGTCTGCTGTTTAGTTAGTCTAGATAGTCTGAAATCATCGGAAATCTTTGGGCAGTTGAAAAACGTCCGTTTTAGAAAAACGAGTTACTAATAAAAACAATGTCAATGATGCTAATGGGTCCCCTATTTCTTACAGCAGTTCATTCAGGGGATTGGCCGAGTGTTGTAACGAGGGTGTGGTGAAGAACAAAATCCATGGCCAAGAACTTGCTGTTCGATAAACTTGTAAATGCCGGATCGGAGAGCTTGCAAATTGCTGAAACATGCAGGAATGAAACAGAAAAACACTTTAGGTATGTTTTTGATTAAATAATAATGTTCAAACATAAAAACTTCCAAAATTTTGAGATGGGCTCACCGTCCTTATATAGATTAATATCAGCTCTAAAAATTTAACCAATAAAGCATGTCTCTTTTTGAAAAGGCAGAACTTAAGAAAATCCATTCATTTTCTAAACAGCTTACTCCAAGATGAACATGTGCCCAACAAAATAATAGACAAAAGGCAGCTCCCATCCCAGACAGATCCTGGACGGATCCTTTCGATTCTGGTCCAATTCAATAGAATAATTTTAGCTTGTTTTTGTCCACCCTTTTTTTTTTTTAAATCTACTACTATACATTTACACCCTGTCCTGAGATCTAACAGTATTTCTTTACATGTGCAATAGTAGTAGTAAACTGGCAATCATATCAGAGAGAAAATCTCTACTGCTGACTGACCTGAAAGTAGAGCTTCTCAGACAGCTGCTGCGTGGGCGCCACGACCACAGGGCAGGATGATGAGCTCAAGCTGAAACTTGACAGGATCTTACAACTCAAGGTTAGGAGCTGTTCGGTTGAACTGAAGATTTAGCAATGCTTTTAAAGACAAAAGTCAAATTAGACCAAGGAAATAGACATTTAAACATTTGAAAAATTAATATTTTTTATTAACTCTTTATTGTGTTGGTATTAAAAATCCAATTCCTCTGCTCTTGTGATGATATTTTATTCTTTTACAACCACATCATTTGAAGGATTTTACATGATAATGTAAAAACTAACCACTGGAGAAACCATGTGTACATAAACTGTTGTAAAAGCGGTCGTTCCCCTGACATTTACAGACATGATAACAACAGGAATTAGCTGAAAGCTTTCTTGCACTTTGGGAAAATGTTTTTCATGACGTGCAAATCATTTTTTAACAATATCTTTTCTTCTGACACGAGTCAACAAATGTTTTCTGTGAAAGAAAAAAGAATAGCTTTGGCTTTTTTTTTTTTTTACTTCAAGAAACAAGACCATATTTTTTTTACTTGATAAAATTCAAACATATTGTGAAACATGGATTAGTTTTTTTGGTTTTGTCCTTTAATGAGAAAATTTCAGACTTGTCTGGTTGGGATTTATGGTCAAATTCAGAGGGATTTGTTTTGATAGTATTTCTTCCACACTGTGAGATTGCACAAAAAACAAGGACATCTGTGAGTCATTCATTTTAGAAAATAACAATAATTATTCCGTTCTAAATTCTTATTTGTCTTAGTTAATTGGCACAGTCATGGTAAATAAAAAAAAAAAAAACCTCATCAGCTTTGTTTTTGAAAAGGTCGAAAAAGCTCTCTCATTCGGGCTTTGGTTAAAATCCATCAAAATAAACACATTTGTTTGTTAGTCTCAACTATTTTCAGTCTTTATTTATAATATCTGTCCATTTTTTTTTTCAAAAAAAAGATGAAAATGTGCATTTTCTATTGTCAGTTTGAGATTGTAGGAATGATCAAATGGAAACAAAATGAAGCTGTCAGGGTTTTGGGGATGTGGAAGGAGGATTTCGGTGTGATTCCCCTTAAATAGATGGCTGGGTGCACAGATGAGTGGAATCAGGAATCATCCCCAGGTAATCCTAATCAGGTTGGTTAGGAATATCCAGAGCTCCCTCTGGTGGCAGGTGAGGGATCCTGACAGAAGCATAGTTTTACTAAACTGTCAGACTAATTAGGTGAGTAGAGACAGAATGGAATCAGGTGCTTGGTTTAGCACCTGATCCCTGATTAGTGAATGTTCTAGGATGTAAAACCCAGACCATAAACTCCTCACACAATCTCTGAGTGAGAGCCCAGCCATCCTGCGGTGGAAGCTCATTTCGGCTGCTTGTATTCGCGATCTCGTTCTTTCAGTCACCACCCACAGCTGGTGACCATGGGTGAGGGTGGGAATGTAGATCGACTTGAAAACTGAGAGGTTTGCTTTTTGACTCAGGTATTTCTTTAACACGAAAGATCGAAACAGAGTCGTAGTTATTGCTTACGCTGCACCGATCCGTCTGTCAATAGAGATACTTAAACTTCTCCACTTGGGACAAGACCCTGCCCCTGACATGCATTGGGCATTCCACCTTTTTCTGGGCGAGGACCATGGTCTGGGATTTGGAGGCACATTAAACTTGTCACATGAAAACAGAGGCCCTCAGAACAGGAGACATGGGCACGTTTGAGGATTCACCACCTGCTGAAAGGACAAAATGGGTCAGATGAAGGAAGATATTGGTGGCAGGTGACGACAGGACCCTGGCTGTCAGACCCTCAGCTGCATAAACTAGTTCTGTTGACAGTAAGTTTACAACAAATTTGTTTCTTCTCTGTATTCAGTATCATGGGCTTACACAGTAATATTTCCACAAGTACAGCTTGCTATTAGTTTGCTAGCCTAGATAACATGGTGTGTAGGCCATCTGCAAGGCTTTGAGGACACCGACTCAAAATATCAACATTTACTTCATACTACAAGCCGTGATAAATACGATTATGAAAGCCTTTATGCGGACTTGCTCAACTTTGACTCCGTCGAGCAAAAAAATGTCTAAAATGCAGTGGTGGAATGTAACAAAGTAAATGTACTTCGTTACTGTACTTACTGTAAGTAAAAACATTGTGTATCTGTACTTTACCTAAGTAAAATTTAAGACCTTTACTTTAAATTCATTACATTTTTTGAGAAAATTTCTGTGCTTTTACTCTGCTACTTTTTAAAAGTCTGTTTATAATTTTTCATTACATTTTCAGCCAGGAATTTGAAAAATATACAGCGCTTTTTTTTTTAGCGCATTTTGAAGCATCGCCAAAATTAACCTGTAGAGAAAGCAGTTGCTAGCCTGCGGTCCGCAAGAGGGAGAAGAAGTAATGAATCGAGGACCAATCAGAATCAAGAGTAAACATTTTCCGCAGTCATTCACCACCAAAAAACTCACATGAAAGATAGAAAAAATTGAAAAAGAGTCAGAAGATTGTTGTTCGTTGTGTTTACTTCTAAATAAAAAGTTGAGCAATCATTACACGGAGCAGGGGCGGCTCCAAGGATTTTCTAAAGGGGGCGAGGCGGGGCGTGATGTCATTCACAAAGCCAGTATAGGAGGACTGGGGTGTCTCCCTCCCAGAATATTTTGAAAAAAAAGAGTTTTTTTCCTGCGTTTTGGTGGCCCTGCAGGGGATAGCTTGACTAGCCCCCTTTCCTTTCTTCTTTTTTTTTTTTTTCCTGTGGACCAGAGGAGGAACGGGGGTGAAGAGCGGAGGGGGGTGGGCTGGGGCACGCCCCCCCTTCTTGGATCCGCCCCTGCAAAGTATTTTTCTGTGACCCTACAGCACAAAAAATACTCTGCAGGAATAATTGAATTATGGTCGAATACTTTTACTTTTTACTTAAAAAGTAAAATTTACACCAACTACTTTTGTACTTTTACTTAAGTAGATTTTTTTTATTGGTACTTTTACTTAAGTAAATTTTTTGCCTAATTATCTGTACTTTTACTTAAGTACAAAAAGTGAGTACTTCATCCACCACTGCTAAAATGTGATTGATAAATGCGTTTATGTGCAAACATGTCTCAAAACAATGCAAATGTGAAAAAAAAAAAAGAAAAAGCGCATTTCAAATTATTTATTTAAGTACTTATGGGGAAAAAACAAATTAACATCAGTTTGTGATTCAGTTTTTTTTAGGACTGCAGAGAAGGACTTGAAGACCAAGATGTTTCACCTCGGACAACACATTCAAAAGGAAATTTAAAAGCAGGATTTTTACAACAAGCTAAGGTAAGACGGTACAACCTGTCCCTAAATTTACATTTTTAAATTAGTTAGATGACCTTTAGTTTCCAGGAGGAGCACAGTTTTGGCGGTTATATCCCAAAACATTCAATTTTCTTGACGTCTTGTCCACAATTCTGCACCTCATTATAGTGTTTTTGACACACTCTCTGTCCATCTATGCCTTCTCTCCTGAGGTGGAGTTTTGGTTTGAAAAGCAAGCTTCCAGTTTTGAAGGTAAGGGAGCTGACACATCAATAAATCTCTGGAGAGATGGAGAACATCCGAGGTAATTATTGTTTTTGAGTCAATAAGATGTAGACTGGTTGGTGAATGAGTGCAGATTCGTCCCTCCCTATGGGGCCCTAATCCATTCAGGTCACAAATAGTTGACTAAGAAACTTTTTTGGGGAGTTTCCTCTGCTTTTCAGACAGAAGTTCAGATCGATATTCCAGTCAGACATGTTTTGAATGTAATTTTACAGTCGATGTGTGCTACAGCTAATTGGTAAGTTTTCTCGTGGCATTGAAATAAACATGCTGAGGTAATGCTGCATATCATAAACATTTAAACACTATTTAGCGAGTGTTCAGTGAGACGAATTAAAAACAGAATGCTATCTCTAGCTTTACAATGCAACAGACTATGTTGAATGTTTGTCATTTCAGCCTCTTTGCAAACTAATTAGAACATTTCTGCCTTTCAAACGCTGATGAAATTTTTGCAATTCCAGCAGTGCATCTGTTCCTATTTAGGCTTCATGCTGTTCCTTTTCTTCATGCAAAGCTTTTTGGTGGAAGTTTGTGATGTACTAGTCAAGCTAGTTTCCTTGCAAACAGTGGACATGATTGATTACCGTGCGTACAATACAATGCCTTCTCTTTTTGTGATTTTTCTGCAGCAGGAACAGCATGAGTCACTCTTGTTCGAATGGGTCTTTTTCAACATGAGAGCGCTCACTAATTTGTCATCTTTTCCTCATTAGGGAGAATTACGGGATTTTAGCACGTGTAGAAAAACATCAGAGTAGAATTTTCAAAATGACTGGAAATACTTGTTCCGTTCAAGTTGATCAGATTTTGGAAAGATTTACACCAATTTTTAATTTCGTTCTGTCGTCTTCTGCTTATCTGGGGCCGGGTCATGGATGAAACCGTGTCTAAGGTCGCAAGGGGAGCAGCCTTAGAAGGGAACCCAGGCTTCTCTCTGCAACCTCCAGCTCACCCAGAAGGATCCCAAAGTGTTCCCCGGCCAGCTATGAGGTATAGTCTCTCCAGCGGAAAGCGGGGTCTGCCTCTCCTCCCGGTGGGACGTGCCCGAAACACCTCACTAGCGAGGCGCTCAGGGGTCATCCTGACCAGATACTCGAACCACCCCATCTGGCTCCTCTCAACCTGGAGGAGGAGCGGCTCGACACTGAGCTCCTCCGTATGGCGGAATTCCTCACCCGATCGCTGAGTGAGCCCAGCCACCCTGCAGAAAAAGCTTATTTCGGCCGCTTGTATCCTCAATTTTGTTCTTTCGGGCACCACCCACAGCTGGTGACCATGGGTTAGGGTGGGAACTTTTAATTCAATAAAATTTTATTCCGACTCAGATTACAGTATGCTTCTAAAATAATAAAATAGATCAAGCTCCTCCAGAACAGTGCCCCCCTATGGTATGACTGTAACCATGGCAACAATATGTTAGCTTTTTTTCAAATGTATTGCCTAAATGTAAAAAAAGTTAAAAACTTTTTAAGTATTTTATGTTTCCTGTCCTGACTGGATCGAAGAAGAACATTATATCCTTTGACGTAATAATTCATCTTTCTGGGTATTATCATCTGATAGAAGTTTCTTTTTCTTGAAGGTACTTACAGATGATTTCCCAGATGGTTCTGTGCAACAAACCATCTGCTACAACAGTTGTGTCATGATTAAAAACTCTAATTTAGACTATTTTACTCACTTTTTTAAAAAAAGGAATAAAACTACTTTGAATCAACTGGAAAACAGCTCCAGCATAAATTTTCTCTGATTTCTTTTTTAATTTAAAAAATGATGTAGTTGCTTATATGAGTAATTCATTCATCTTCTGAACCATCTTTCCCTTACGAGGACGCGGGCCATGCCGGACCCCATCCCGGCAGATTCGAGGCGAGTGGCAGGGTACACCCCAAACAGATCGGCAGTCTGTCGACATAATGAGTACATTTTTATGCATTTCTTCTCAGTTCCTAGACTATCTGTTTGTTTGTCTCACGGGTAGATGGTAGAAATCAGTCAGTTAGTCACCTTCTTGACCGTCTATCCTTTACGGGGTTGTGGGTAGAAATGCTATTGCCAATTTTTCCCTGTTGCAAATTTGTGTAAATATGACCTGGGGTTGTTGTGATCCCTGCTCTTGCTTCAAAGAGGGTGTCTGTTTCCGTGGCAACCTGCTCACCCCCTGCAGATGATCAGCAATCAGCAAGCTACATAAGCCACCCTGCACCTCCAGCCTATGCCAGATTGTTGGTTTCCATGTGGTAACAACATCAAATCTTTAGTAGATCTTTGTCTGCCGATTTTTCTGCCTGTGTTCTTATTTTCCGTTTAATTTATTCGAGGAACTCGCCTGTCTTGGACAACCCCCTTTTATTCATTAAGTGATAAATGATAAAGTGATAAATAAGGAGGAGACAGTGGCTCTGTGGTTAAAGCCTTCACCCACGGACTGGAAGTTCATGCGGTCACATCCCAGTGAGAGCACGTCTAGGGTCCTTGGAGAAGACACCTAACGCCCGTTTCTCCCACCATTGGCGCCGTCGTTGGCAGCCTACTCCGGTGTAAGGAGTGCAGCACACAAATTTTCCCGGTTACGGATGAATAGAGTAATCCTTTATCCTTTTCATCCTATGTTCCACGTTAGGATCTCATCATACCTCTTCACAACAGAGATAGGCTCGGGCAACCCTTCTGACCCTGTTAGGGGTAAACAGTTCAGTAGATGAAATGAAACATTTTGCAGTTTTTTACAGAAATGAACGTTGTTTTTTTTTTTTTTTTAAACTCGAGTGTCAATATCAAGTTTTGGACATACAGTATGAGCATTTGGGATTTCATTAGTGATCTCAAAGTGGCCAAATTGAACCTGTTTTAAAACCTTTTATACAGTCTGAGAACTAATGGAACAAATGTAAATTAGACAGCCAAACAGGTTATATCGTTGTCTATCGTACCCCACAATGTGGGATGGAAAAAGAATTTGTATTCCCCAAACTCGTTCTGTTGGTGACGTTATCAGGCAGGTATCAACTCTCCTTGGAAGGCTTTAAGTGGCTAAAAAAAGCCATAAACAAGAGTGAATAACCCTGTAAGTCATTATTGAAAAAGAGTCCCTGCATATGTCCCCTGATAACATCACAGATTGGAGCTCTGGCTGGCTTGGATTTAAGCTTTGGCAGATTTAACGTTGAAATCATCCCCACACAGCGAGATGTCACACAATCTCACATTTATTTGTTTTCAATGGACGGTTTTAGCATCTCATCAAAATGCCCACACTGCCAAAAGTTATACCGGTTGGAAACACTGAAATTTTATAAATTATCCACTTTCATTGGTCAATTTTCTGAAATAGAAAATGGCCGTGGGTTTTGGCATCTTTGTATACGTTTGGATTCATGATCAATTTGGCCGCATTAAAGCCTGGCAGTATGAGATTCAAAATGTCCTTTTTTTTTAAAAACTCATTCTCTGTTTTCCTTTGGACGTCTATAGATTTGGAGAAGTCAGGACTGCTGTCAAATGAATTTCTCCTGAGTTTTCAAGTTGTCAACTTACCTGTCCTCCTCTGTCCTGTTGTTCTTTCTGTGCTTCGCTCTCATCTTTCTCCACAAATGATAGCTAGAGATATCCATAGCAAAGTTTCTGGATATTTTTGTTCAAATACACAGACATGTATCAAATAGATGGGGATTCTTCTCATTATGTCACTGTTTGGCTATCCATCCAGATTACAATGCCAAGATTTTCATAGGTGTGAGAGTGAAATGAAAATTGGTTCTTGGATTTCAGCTCTGATCGGGACATAGACAATCTAACACAATCCTAACTGTTATGCTCCGTTGTGTTGGTAATGCAACACAGTAAAATTTCTAAATTTAAATGGTAAACTAGCAGGAAAACATCGGGACGTGACAGAAGCAGACATTGAGCACATATGAAATATAAGATCTATCAAACTGTATGAGGGCTGTAAAACAGTGGTGAGGTGTGCTGTAGGTGAGACAGAGGAGTTCAGTGTGGGGGTGGGACTGCACCAACATGCGTGTTTTTGGACGGTCGGAGGAAACCGGAATAGCCATAGAAAACCCACGCATACGCAAGGAAAATATACAAACTCCACACAGAAAGGCCAGTGTTCCAAGGCTTGTCCCCACCCGATCTTCTTACTGTGAGGCCACTGTGCTACCCACTGTGCCACCGTACCGCCCCTGACTGGGAACTGGTTCTATATAAACTAACCTGAGCATGCCCAAAGCCCTACGACAGAGCGAACCCAAAACTGTAACCACAGTTGGTTCTAGGCTTGTAGGGGTGTTGCTTCTTTTTATTGTCCAAAAGACAACTTTGAAGCCTTTTCTACGACAGAGAAAAAGCTCAAATTTCTCCTCTTGTTCTAATTGATTAACCCTTTAACATCCTCACTCCGTCACATAGGCTGAAAGGTCTGCCCATAAAGAGTAAATGAGTAAAAAAAAAAAAATCTTTTAAATGTTATAACAGTTTGAAAACTTATGCTTTCATTTAATTTTCAAACTAGTTCCTAAAATGTTGTCATTATTTTATGTTTTAGTAACATTTGGTTAAAAGAAATCAGAAAAAAAAATGGTGAAGATTTAATGAAAGATAAAAGTTACCTTGACATTCTTATTGAATCGTTCTTCCTTATTCTGTAAATGAAGGTAACTGACGTAAAAAAATAACAATTTTTTGTACTTTTTGTTCCATTTCCTGGAACGTATTTTCAGAAAAAAAACAGTTACAATTTTCAGCTGCTTCTTTTATGAGTCTCTAAAGATTTTGGGTCAAATTTGTTTAATTCCGCTTTTTCTGAAGATGTGATTTCTAAAAGGAACGCATAGTCGTTTAATAAGAAAAGCAGATTTAGAGGTCGGTTATTCAACATGTTTGTTCTCTAACAAGTTGCTCTCTATGTTTTGGGTTGAAATTGTGATCTGAGTGGATTGTAGGAGGCTATTTAAAAAATAATAATAATTCTTAAACAGAAAACACAAATTAAACCACAAAAAACACAAATGTGGCTGTGATTTTTCTTTTGTACAGATTTTCAGCGGTTATAATGAATCAATTTTCAGATTCCATGCTGACTTTATTTTAGTATATAAACGCACTACAAGACAATTTTAATCTGTTCAATTTGCACAACGTTAATGCTTGACAAGTTTTTAAAAAATCAACAAAAAAAATTTAGTCTAAAAATGCCGAAACGACCTTTTCTTTTCTTTAGAATCTTTTGTGTGTACAGAACTTGTACCAATATATTGCTTTACTAAAATGATCAAATTTCAAAAGAATGGCAGTGATTTTTTTTAAAAAATTTGATAGAGTTGTAACTGAAAAAAACAAGTGTGCAATCGAAGTCCAAAAATCCCCAAAAGTGAATTTATTTCAAAGAAAGAAAAAAAACACGCCCCACATATTCATTCAGCTGTACCTTTAACTTTCTGTAGAAAAATCTGTGCAGCTTGTTCTGCAGAGTTAACTCTATTTGTCTGGCTGACAGATCGATCGGCAAGAATGATAAAAGTAAAGTTGAGAGACGGGTGGGAGGCGTGTGAATATACAGAGAACAAGAATTATTTCTGGACTGATCGGAACACCAAAACAAACATTTGAGCCTGCTGGTTTTGAGCTAAGCACTCAGTAACTTTTAATGGCTAATTTTTTACTTGTGTGTTGTGTGTGAGATCAATTCTATAACTTTTGATTTATTTGGGAGTTTGTTTTATATCATAATTGGCTCTTAACCTAATTGCACTGAAACTTACATGTTTTCAAAAAAAACAAAAAACAGTGGCAGACTCCATCAATCAGCCCCAAAACAGCTTTTTTTGTGGTTTTAAAACCATTTATTATACTGAATTAATACAGACAGAAGTAGTTAGGACAGGGGTGGACAAACTTTTTGGTTCGGGGGCCACATTGAGTTCTAACATTTGACAAAAGGGCCGGAACAGCATGCCAGATAGGTGGCATTCTTTTGTAACCGCTAAATTAGACCAATAGAATGGCGCTAGATTTTAAACAAGTGTGCTAAATGTTACATCAAGAGCGTTAAGTTTAAAATCTAGCGGCACAAGGTCTAAAATCTGGTGCAATAGCGCTTGAAAACATGCATTTAGCAGCGCTAGGTTTGAAATCCAAGCACTTGATGTAACATTTTGCTTGTTTTAACATCTAACATGCTTGTTTACGTGCATGTTTTGGGCCTGATGGCGTTCCATACTTGCGCATACTGTTTATTTTGACAACGTGCGCATTACGGAGACACACATTTTAATGGGTGCAGTGTTGTTATTTTCCCTAACTAAGCAAATATTATCTAGAGTGTGCCATCTAGTGAGGAAACATCAAAATTGCAGGGAAAACAAAACTGTAACAAAGTTTTTTATTTATTTTTTTCACAATCAGCGGGCCAGATTAAAGCGTTTAACGGGCCGAATGTGGCCCGCGGGCCGTCGTTTGCCCACGCCTGAGCTGGGACAACACAGATGAACACAGATCTCCATTAAAAATGTCTTTGCTCAACAAATAATCCAGTAGTGAGTCTTCCATTGAGCAGACAGCAGCGATTCAAACCAGATTTGACTCCTTGGTTTGAGAAAAATACAGAAAATATAATCAATTTCGTCTTGTTTTTTTAATGTATTTTTAATATGCAGTTTATTGTTTTAGTTTTATATAAATATATATAAAATGACATTTCATTGCTCAATACAAAAGTTTTTTGCAGACGTCATGGTTTTAACTGTAAAAACACAGCAACATGAGAAGTTTTACCCATTTTGGTTTTTTACTATTTTTGTGAACCTATGATCCAGAAAATTGAGTAAAGTGAATTTTTTGGGGAGTTTTATCTTCCGATCAGTGTGATTTTTAAACGCACTCACTGTTTAATGGTACAAAACTGTTTTATTAGACAAAGCAGGAAGAGAGACTATTTTCTAACCCCAGTTTATATCTTTAAAAGTCCATATTTGGTGTCTTTTATGCAATAAAAAGCAGCTTTTCAATTTTGGTACTCTGCAAACAGTTTGTTTAAAAGCACCTAATCTACCATAATCCATTTTTTATTCTCCCTAAACACCCACAAAACCTCAGAAAGCCATCACTGACAGTCACTGTGGCATTTTATATCTGACCAGCTTCATGCCTGAAGCCAGACAAAACATTTTCCTAGACTTACTAAATCTAAGAGGTGATTCAAAAAAAGCAAATTAAGCTTGATTTAGTTACAAACAATATTAATTAATAAAAAATACATTAACACATTGATAATAAATCCTAAAAAATTTTAATTTTACAATCATTTTACCAGAAATTATTAAATAAATGACACCACTGTTGTTGTAACCAACTTTTAATCTAGAAGAATCGAAGTATTATTTATTCATCTCTCAACGGAAAAATTTGTTTGGTGCATTACACCGCAGCAGGCTGTCTCGACGGTACCATTGGTGGGAGAAACGGGGGGTTAGGTTTCTTCCCCAAGGACACCTAGACATGAGCTCAGTGGGATTCGATCCCGCGAACTTCCAGTCCAAGAGAGGAAAGTTTGAAAACTACACAAACATAATTAAAGATAAATATCAGCAACATGTGGACTCTCAGGGAGTCAAAACCTGACCCCATCATTTTTGTAGGACGAGCAAAAATAAAACAAAAAACTGCACAACCTGGTCTTAACTCTGCCTTCCTGGCTCATGGTGTTGCATAAAAATGTGTACCACACATGCACGTTATCGTACTCATTCAGGTGTAAAAAGAATGTTGTTGGGGGCCAGTTTTTGCTAAGCCTCATTGTTACTGTTGGACTGACTTTCACACATGCAGTCAGAAACATTTACAAAGTCCCCCTTCATGCAAAATCAACTTTTCACAGCTTTGGACCTTGTAAATGTGATATTTGTGTCTTCTATTTGTAACCAAAGTAGTTTCAAGAGTGATTTCCATTCCGTTCCGTCATCTTCCGCTTGTTCCGGGGTCAGGTCGCATAGTCTCTCTAGCGGGTCTGGGGTCTGCCCCTTGGTCTCCTCTCAGTGGGACGTGCCCAAAACACCTCGCCCGCGAGGCACTCGGGGGGGCATCCTAACCAGATGCCCGAACCACGCCATCTGGCTCCTCTCGACCTGGAGGTGGAGCAGCTCGACACCAAGCTCCTCCCGGATGGCAGAGCTCCTCCCCAGAGCTCCTCAACAAATTACTCAGTCAGAGGGATTTGTTTTTTTTTTTTTTAAGTTTTATTGAGTTGGAGTAAGAAGAGCCCCAGGAAGAATCAACCCAGGTTCTCCCGGTCGAAAGACGGCAACTCTACCATTAGACCAACGCCCCCTAGAACTGTGATTTTGTTTTTAAATTTTTTTTTTAATATTTCTATCCTCCCGCCCCCTCCATACAATTATGTGCAAGCTACTCAGAACCTGTGTCAAATTATGAAGGCAAAGCCTGTGCATTTTCTGGATGAGTGAGATGAGCAATAGTCAGGCTTTCACACTCCCCAGTCTTTGATAAAGCTCCATAAATCAGTGAGATTTACTGTCATAGATTCTCAAAGATTCATGCACAAAGTTTGTTTTTTTTAAAATGACAAAAGAAAAAACTAAATGTGGACAAAAATCAAATTTTGTTAGAGAACAAAAGTCAGACAGAACTGTCTTTAATTCTGAGTTTGTTGACTTGTGAAGTTTTCTTGTGTTTTGTCCAATGCATGCAGGGATTCTTCTGACCACACTGAAAACAGACAAAAATGAATAAAAGATTGACTGAGGCAGTAGATCTTGTATCTGTAATGCTGCGGTGAGCTACAGGGGCATATTGTCAAGTGATTCTCATTTGAAATCTTTTTTTTCCCCCTCAGCAGTCAATAAGTTTTCAGCGTTTATGTGACTCTTGAACCGAAATGCTGCTGGCAGGTACAAAAAGGAAGATTTATTTTGATATTTTTCTGTGAGTTAAATTGAGTTTTGCAAGATGTCACCACGATGTGACTTTTATCCAGATAAACTAAAAAAGTATGTTAGAAAATAAAAACTTGCACTGTGATGGATAAACAATGTGTGTGCGTGTGTGTGTGTGTGTGTGTGTGTGTGTGGGTGTGTGTATACAAAAGTATTTTTATTGTAAAGTAAAACGACAAATTTCTAAAAATCTAAAAACTAATCAAATCAGATTGTCAGTCGGTCGGTCACCTTCTTATCTGTCTATCCCTTACGGGTTACGGGAGGGGCCGCAGCCGATCCTGGCACATTCAAGACGAACGGAAGGGTACACCCCAAACAGGTCACAGGCTGTCACTGGGCCACATACAACCATCCACACACACATACATATTCCTGGGGGCAATTTGGCACCGGCCAATCGACCTAGCATGTCTTTGGAGGGTGGGAGGAAACCGGAGTACCCGGAAAAAAAACAAAAGACAAGGGGAGAACATGCAAACTCCACACAGAAAGGACAGTGTTTGAAGTTTCGTCAAAACCAGATTGTTTCAAGTTTAAATTTTGTACAAATGATTTGGTATTTCAAGTATCATTTTTGATTCCACAAGTTGCCATTTCAGCTAGCGCAAAATAAATTTGAGAACATACACACACTCACACACACACACACACACACACACACACACACAAGTGCACCAGTGTTGTGCTTTGCTGGATATAAGAAACCTAAAAGTGCTTTCCCACTTCAGCCACTTTAGTTTCCATATTATTTCTGTTCGTCGTCTTCCACTTATCCAGGGCCAGGTTGCGGGGGCAACACCCTTAGATGGGAAGCCCAGGCTTCTGTTACCCCAGCTCACCCGGAAGGATCACGAGTCGTTCCCCTGCCAGCTGCAAAACATAGTCTCTCCAGCGGGTCCAGGGTCTGTCTCTTGGTCTCCTCCCGGTGGAAACAATTCACCAGCGAGGCGCTCCAGAGGTATCCTGACCAGATGCCTGAACCACCCCATCTGGCTTCTCTTGACCTGGAGGAGGAGTGGCTCTACACCAAGCTCCTCCCAGATGGCAGAACTCCTCACCCGATCTCTGAGTGAGAGCCCAGCCACCCTGCGGATATTTCTGCTGCGTAGGCCTTATTCTTATTAATTTTACATCTTTCTTCAGTTTATTGTTAATTTCATGTGTGACTTTTTTCTGTTCTATTGCGTTAATTTTTGTTCATATTGTGCCGCCAAAAACTAAACTCCTTTTTGGCAGGTTATACACGATGTCTGATTTCTAATATAGAGTATCAAAAATGTGTTTTTATTATTCTCTACAAAGCATGGAGTTTGTTACATTAATATAGATGGATCTGTGTGAGTTAATATTTCAAACACCCTCAGGGTTTCTGGATTAATGATTCCTTGTGGTCGTTGGCAAACAGAGTGATAGACCACCTCAGATAGGTACTGATCAGATTTCTTATCTCATAGGTCTTCTATTAAAATTGATGTGAAATCAATAACTTTAATTTACTAATTACCGAGGATCACCTTGTTTGGAGAAGGGCAATTATTTCAGCGTCTGAGTCGATTTGATGCTGATAATTCACTTTCATGTCTTTAGAAGTCAGTCCGTTGAGCTTGTGAGCTAAAAGAAAACGGGGTGTACGTCTCGTAAAATAACAAAACAGTTTTGATGTTTAACACGTTTCGCATTTCCTTTAAACAACAGGATTTCTAATCTACACATCATAATAAAATAATTAGCATTTTATTTTATGAATTTTTATATAGAATATTTAGTTTAGGGTTTTCGGGGTTGTTTTGTTGACTTTTGTGCAATTTGTGGCTGTTTTTATCAGTGCTTTTAATTAAAATTGGATTGTTGCCGCATTGATCAAGAGTCACTTGTTATCATAATTAAATCCGTTCCATTCCGTCGTCTTCCGTTCATCCAGGGCCGGGTCGTGGGGGCAACAGCATTAGACGGCAAGCCCAGGCTTCTCTCTCCCCGGGTGCATCCTTCAGCTCAACCGGAAGGATCCTGAGTCGTTACCTGGCCAGCTGTGAGACATAGTCTCTCCAGCGGGTCAAGGGGATGCCTCCTGGCCTCCTCTAGGTGGGACATGCCCAAATCACCTCACCAGCGAGGCACTCCGGGGCATCTTGACAAGATGCCCTAACCACCTGCCCTATCGACCTGGAGGAGGAGCGGCTCGACACTGAACTCCTCCCGGATGGCAGAGCTTCTCAACCAATCTCTGAGTGAGAGCCCAGCCACCCTGCAGAGGAAGCTCATTTTGGCAGCTTGTATCCGCAATCTCATTCTTTCGGTCACCACCCACAGCTGGTGACCATAAGTGAGGGTTGGAACGAAGATCGACTTGTAAATCGAGAGCTTTGCTTTTCGGCTCTGCTCTCTCTTTACCACAACAAACGGATGCAGTGTCCTACGTAGTTATTGCTGACGCCGCACCGATCCACCTGTCGATCTCCCGCTCCATCCTTCCCCCACTCGTGAACGAGACCCAATAATAATAATGATAGCAATAATAATAGTTAAATCCTTGAAAAAAATCTGTTCTCAATTTTTAATTGAAAAGGAGGACGTCTGGAGAATTTATTTTTTAACATGTTTGGATAAAATTTAAGTGTTTTCTTTGGTTTTGATACATTTAGATTAAAAAAAATGAGTGAAGCCACAAGATTATTTTTGAGTTGTGACTCACCAGAAGTCTCAGAGTGAGAATAGTTTTGGAATATTTAACTCCAAAGTAAAAAGATTTTTTTTGTTTGTTTACAACGGAGGCAGGGGTCTAATCACCACGGCCATATTTTTTTACTAAAATAGTCACGGATTGATTGGCTAAAGAAAAATTGCAATTTAATTTGATTCGGTTTGATTTGATGTTGCACTATACTCCAACAAAAACAACAAAAAATGAAGCAACAGTAAATTCATGCAGCCGTGGGGTGTTTACTTCACGTTTCAAACCTCACAGACTTCTAACCTTCAGCAGCCCAGGATTAACAGCAGGTGAGACAGCAAGCTATTCAGAATGAGTGAGCTGTATGTGAAGCTAATGTGATCTACGTCACTCCCTCTTCGGCTTTCAAGGGAGTCTGGTTGTCTACACACTGTAAACAAACCACGTTATGAAGCAGAGAGTTGAAAAGAAACTCGACTTTAAATCAGACTGGTTCTTTAACAGGGAGACCACTCAATCTGTATGAAATATCGTACCTGTGGAGGGAAACTGTTGATGGTTTAAGGTCGACAAAACTGCAATAAGAAAATATTTTTCCCTTTACAGATGACCTTTTTGTCCAAATCACTTCACTTTTCTTTCTAGCATTAGTGGAAATTTTCTCTTTAACACTAGAACCGCCACATTCAAAATCTACCTGAAAGCACCATGACCGTCAATGTGACGCCCATGTAATTATTTATGTTTTGTGCTGCTATATTTCATAAATAAACTTTTACACACTGAAGTAATTATAATGATAAAATGTTAAATAGTTTTAAAATCTAGAATAAAAAAGCAAACACCAAAGTAAAATTATCTAATTTGTCAAAAGCCTACTTTTTTTCTGCATTTTGCGCTGCTGTTTTAAAAATATCCTCATTAAAAATTGGCTATAGGCTAAATTCCAATATGTTAACCTGAACTTTCAAGACTTATCTAGAAAACATGGTAGACTTTATTCAGACAACAATCTTTTTACTCTCTTCATGGTGTCTCTTCAATATTAACTCACTCAAATTTTCTAAAATATTTCTGTAATGGCGTCAGAGTCCTCCTTGTCTCTCTCAACAATTATAAACACACACACTTACTTATGTGTGGCCATAGCAATATATTTGTTGCCATAGTAAGATAGCAAGAACTTCTGCAAGAGGTTGTTGCTATGGCAACAACTATGGCAATGTTATGGCAATGTCTGGCAATGTGCGCTTCCTCTTAGCTGCTGCGGGGAGCAGCAGGTTTTAGGAGATAAACTGCTTATAAATTTTGAAATGTTCATTTTTCAAACACAACATATATACAATAAAATAGAAAGCATGTTTATGTTAAAAGTTTTATTTATTCTAATTGGCATATTAAAGTGACATGTCAAATTGACGGCTGCGGCGGTCCTAGTATTAAAGGGATTGAAAACAATTCTTCTACAATTAGCTATTAAATATCTAAACCAAACTTCGAAAATATTCATCTTTTTAAGCCAACCTACTGATTCAGACATGGACAGTAATGTGGGGGGTGGGACGGATGCGAGCAGAAGAAGCTGGAGAAGGGAGAAAATTTGAGAAAGTGAGTCTAAACTGTTTAAGTGGTCTGTTTTGCTCAAGGTGCTCTACCAACCGAAGCAGCAGTCTGAATCACCTGCCACGTACACACACTGGTCAAGACTATTTATTATCATACTGTGGACACTACAGGCAGTGCTTGAAAGTGATTTGATCATTTGGTAAAGATAATAAAGAAAATATTGAGAAGGATTGTTAACTTTTTTCTAATCACACAGTTTGTGGGTGCCGTGATGATACAGACAAATATGTTTAAAGTGAGTCGGTGTGGCCCCGATGTGCCACACGAGATGTATCACCTAATATGTTGCCATCATATTAAACACCAAGCTGTTTTCTGTTTAGACCAAGCAAGCATTTTGCGTGACATAGGACATGTGGTTTATAAATGTGAGATAATAGTGAATAAAATTACTGCTAAGATAAGGACCTGTCATCGCTGACAATGATTAGCTAGGATGAGTAAAGGTACTGTTTGTAAATCTTCGAGCTGCTGTGCCTGCAAGCGTCGCTAAAATCAGTGTGCTGATAAACAGCTGAGATAGAGAGATTCCTGGAGAGGATTGGTATTCATGTTAGATAGAAAAGTTGATAAGGTGGCATCAGCTCATCTCAGAAATGTTTTGGAAAAAAATGCATGATATTCACGACATTAAAGGGTTTCTTTTTCATTCATACATGTTTGAGTCATTTGCAAGCGGTTGTTCTTGGCCACACATTTTGTTCTCTGCCACGCCCACTCTCTAACATGAGCATAAAATGTTTTAGTGTTCACGTTCTGCTCTGCCTCGGTTCGTCATCACCTCGTGTAAGCTAATTTTATTAACTTGATGTGCTTTTTACTAATTTTTTGCCTTTGTCAAGATTTACGGTTTCTCATGCACATACAGGGAGGGCAGGATAAAGTGAGGAACAAGAGGAGGGAGGAATTCACGTTGTCAAAAATGGAAGTGAAACTAAATCAATTTATACAAACTTTTTGGGCCAATGTTGCATTTCTGAGGTAGCAAAAAAAGCTAAGTTTATTTAAGATATTGTTGTGATGTCGAAGGAGGAAGACCCAAATGCAGGACATAAACAGGATTTATTTAACAGAAGTCAGGCAAGGCTGTAAAGCAAAGGGCAAAAGATTACCTCAAAAAGATAAAAAAGTTCAAACAATATAACAGAATTCAGTGATCAAACCCATGGTCAGGCAAGATGACAATGAGACAATGAGGTGAGTGTCATCTGACTAATCATCCTCAGGTGTCTCTATTCAGGGTGATGAGGAAAGTCCGGGGCTCCCTCTGGCGGCAGGCGAGGGAATTACGACAGATATTAGATAAGAATAAAGATTAAAAACTCCAAAAAGGTTTACATTTGAAAAGGTTATAAAAACAAATGTACGCTTTTTTGCAGTTGTCTTTTCAGTTTCAGTATGTTGATGATTATTTTAGAAATAACCATACATTGCATTTTTTTTTAAATATGCAGAGTGTAATACAAGTCTTGTGCGTTACATGCAGAAGTGAAATGTATTCTATGTTGTGTACATTAAAACCAACATCCTGTACTTATCCCTCATTGGTAAAATGTACAACACAACCTTTTTAACCCCTCGGCCAGCATGAAAAAGCTGGTTCAGGTCAGTTGTATAGTGGCACACATATAAAAAGAAGAAAAACTCAATTTATGCACACAAACATGTTTGAATTATTTTCAGGACATTGCGTATGTAGCTTTTTCCTGAGGGTGAACTACCGGAACATCGGTGGGCATTTGCTGTATGGAGTTTTACATCACCTTGTTGATGTTCCTCACTCAGTGCATTTGAAAGCAAAGAGAATAGCAGACATGGTTGACTGAATAACTGACCCTTGTAATACTAGAAAAAGCAAAGACTGTGTGTGGATCTGTGTGTGTGGAGTAGTAGTCTTTTTGACAATGATTTGTCATGACAGTGGACGTGCACCGACCTGCTGCCAGGAGCAACAGCATGGCACCGCCATGCACATTCAAACAAACAGTAATCCATTAAAAATAAAAAAAATTATGTTATATTCTCAATGAACGATAGAGTGTATTAATTTATTGCTTTTCCTCTTTCAAGTTCAGGTGGTCGGTGCCAAATTGCCCCTAGGAATGAGTGTGTGTGTGGGTGGTTGTGTGTGTGTGGCCCCGCAACAGACTGGCGACCTGTTCGGGGTGTACCCTGCCCTTTGCCTTATATTAGCCTGGATGGGCCCCGGCAACCCGCGCAACCCCGAAAGGGATAGATGGATAAGAAGATGACTGACTGAATTTCAAGTGCCAATTTTTTTAACAAAATTATCCCAAAAAAAAAAAATTCTACTTGTGTTTTATTTGTTAAAGAGGGAGACTCTGCTTTTGTGGGAAAATAATCCACATCTCAAAACATACATAAATAAAAATGCCTTAGAAAGGCATTTTGTTGGGAAAAAATTAAGTGAGAACCAAGCACTAGCAGAGCACATGCACTTGATCCAGGCATGGGCAAACTAAGGCTCGCGGGCCACATGCGGCCCGATAAAAATTTCATCCTGCCTGCCGAATTTGAAAAAAAAAAAAAAAGACCTTTTTTTTTTCCAGGGGCTTTTTTCCTGTTTTTTTTTTCTTTTTCCTGCAAGTCTGATGTTTCCTCTTTAGATGGCGCACCCTGGATATATTGGCTTTGTTGAGAAAACAATAACACTGCTCCCATTAAAATGTGTGTCTCCGTAAAGCGCACGCTGGGATAATAAACAGTGTCCACAGATATGGAAAGCCTTTGGGGCCAATACATGCACGTAAACAAGCATGTTAGATGTTAAAACAAGCAAAATGTTACACCAAGCGCTTAGATTTCAAACCCAGCAACCTAAATGCATTTTTTTGAACGCTATCACACTAGATTTCAGACTTAGCACGCTAGATTTGAATTATACGCTCTTGAAACATTTAACACGCTTGTTTAAAATCTAGCGCGCCATTCTATTAGTTTAATCTAGTGGTTAACAAAGCATGCCATTCATCAAATGTTAGAACTCAATGTGGCCCGCGAACCAAAAAGTTTGCCCTCCACTGACTTAAACACTCCCTGCTAATATTAGAAATTGAGATTAGTTGAGGACAAAAAGCATGGCCATGAACAACCGGGTGTTTGCATAGAATTACTGGTAATCAGAGCTCCAACATGGACGAGTGGAATAGAAAACCCTTTTCAGGTGTGTTTTCTATGTAAAAATAATGTTCAAACATTTAGAAAACCCAAAAAAAAAAAAGGTGATTTAGCATCAAACTCCCCTTTTAATAAACAAGTTGAATAATTAAATAAATAAGAACAAGAACAAATAGATGTCTAATTTTAGTCGAAATAGAATTAGATTAAAACCTCTCGTGGTAATCAATCTACGTCTCTCTCTAGAGGTTATTTTTCAGCAGAAGTTAGAGATGTAAAATTCATCTCATGATGGTCAACTCCCTGGTTGAATTTTCAATCAGTTTAGCAAACATCTGCAAGGGTTTCCTCAGGATAATGATAAGCAGCAGCGGTAAGCCAGCAGCATCCTGACACCTCTCCTGTCATGATTAAAATATCAGATGCAGTAAGAGTTACCGCATTTTATTTACCGCATCCATTTTTAATGATTTTGGCTTTTGGCAGAAGAGACT
Organism: Neostethus bicornis; assembly: GCA_902685375.1. Lineage (NCBI taxonomy): Eukaryota > Metazoa > Chordata > Actinopteri > Atheriniformes > Phallostethidae > Neostethus > Neostethus bicornis. The sequence goes on from LR738543.1 coordinate 29,156,302, forward strand.
TTTTAATGAGTAACACGTCTTAAATCCACCAATAAAAACTAATAAAATGACAGAAGCAAATCAAATAACATTTGAATAGAGATCGTGTTCTAGAATTATCTATAAATACTGTCAGTTTCAAAGTATTGTACTCTAATATGTTATGGAACGAGTCCCTTTTGGGTCTGTCTGTGACCATGTTATAATGAAGCAGGAATTTAATATCAACTGACACCTTGAAAAATGTAGGCATGTCCAGCTGATGGGTTAGCTGTCATCTTTATCATTTTAGACAAACTGAAATCTCCCATATTGAAGAGAAAAATTGCTTCACCATTTTCAGAAAGTCTAACAGAAAAAAAAAGTTAGCAAGAGAAAAGTTTGAAAAATCAGCTGTTTGATTTCATTTAATCGGGCTTTTATATTCTTCTGCAATAAAAAAAAGTTGGTCACTGTTCATTAATTGCACAGGTGTCAAACTCAGGTCCCAGAGGACCAGTGTCCTGAAAGTTTTCCATTTTCCTGCATCTGATCCAGGTTATTAAGTCAATGTGCCAAATTTTATTGGCTATTGATTTCACTTTATGATTTCATAGCACACTCTTTTCCTCTGCCTCCATGTTTGATCCGGTTCTAAAGCTCATTTTTGGAACTATATTCAAACATAGGATCAACAGTCCAGAGCAATGGAGAGTGTGGAAAAGAGGTGACAAAGCCTGTGCAGGCAGGCTGGAACAGGTGGAGAAAAGTATCAGGTGTGATGTGTGACAGAAGAGTTTCAGCTAAAATGAAAGGAAAAGTGTACAAAACTGTGGTGAGACCAGCCATGCTGATTGGTCTAGAGACAGTACCACTGAGGAAAAGACAGGAAACAGAAATGGAGGTAGCAGAGATGAAGATGCTGAGGATCTCTCTGGGAGTGACCAGGATGGACAGATGGATGCTGGGTTTGGAACCACCGGGAAAGAGGGCTAGAGGAAGACCAAAGAGGAGGTTCATGGATACAGTGAAGGAAGACATGAAGATAGTTGGTGTGACTGAAGAGGATGCAGCAGATAGGCTTAGATGGAAGAAACTGACTTGCTGTGGCGACCCCTGAAGGGAAATGATGAAAGAAGAAGATTCAAACAAAACTTTGCCAATTAAATTTAAAAAATCAAAATAATTCAAATTCAAGCTTTTCTCACATATTTCTATTTTTATAAGAATAGTAATATGGCATTTTATTTTTATCTAAAAACGAAGAGTTTCATCTAAATCCTTTCACCTAAATCCCAGTATTTATTTTCCCTTCATTTGCTCCAACAAGTTATAAAAGATGTGAAAAGAAAACATGAGGTGGTGAAGCTTAAAAGCTCAGCCCCTCGTAAGTTCTGTCGTTAGCCCCTTACCTGCCACCAGAGGGAGCCCTGGACCTTCCCTCATCACCCTGAATAGAAATACCTGAGGATGATTAGTCGGATGACACTCACCTGTGGATCATTCTACCTGCTGCCTATTTAAAGGCAATCACCCCAGACTTCCAGATCGAGTCATCGTCATCCTGACTAATTTTATCTTTGAACTCTGTTATATTTTTGGACGTAAAGACATCCCTTTGGATCAATCCTAAACTTTTGCATTACATACTTGCCCGACTTCTGTTAATAAATCCTGTTTATGTTCAGCATTTGGCTTCACCTCCTCCTCCATCCCTGCATCACAACAAGTTTTTCAGTTTTTTTTTGTTTGTTTTACTTTTAAAAGGCAGTGTTAGAGTAAATGAAGCCAAATTAGATTAGATTTATGCCAAATTACACAATCCAACATAAATACACATTTTGATCTTCCTCCACACTGATAAAATAAAATATCTAGCAGATCTCCATGGTTTCCAAACAGTAAAAAAAATGTGTGGCGCAACAGTTGAAAAAAAGTTTAAAGTGAATGATTTCATAGAATGAAGGGAAATCAGCTCAGTGAGGGAAAAAAAAAACGCTTTAAGGCTTTTATCTCAAACGTTGTAACTTTCAAGTCATTTTGTGTTTTATCGAAGGGCTTCAGAGCTGTGCACGTTTCAAAAGACTGACAGAATCTACAAAGAAACTGATAGGTTTTGACCACTGCGCAGTCTTAGAACAAGAGCTTTGTACATGGAGAGTGCTTCAAGTATGTCTTACCTTGAATTGCAGCAGAACGATGGGCAGAAAAAATAGCAAGGCAGTCATCCATTATAATGCACGGGCACACATTGGAGTCTCTCTCATTAGATTTCTACCACTGAAGTTGATCCTTGTGACCTTGCGAGTTGAAGTCATCTCTTCTGATCATAAGGTCACAACCACTGTACTCCCATGTACATGCATGCATATTAAACCGCACCTTAAATAGCAGCTACATCACCAACCTCAACCAAACAGATCAAATTTGACTTCTAATGACGTATCAAAAGACTCTTTTTAAACTACCTGTGAGGCTTAATTATCACAAACTTCAAATAATATAATATAAAAATTTGATTTTTAACGCACTTTATATCTCCAGTGGAGCTCTCAACGTGCTACAATGATCAAAAACAACAACAACAAAATAAAACCACAACACAAAAAAAACACTAAAAACTTTGTTGAAAAGTCTTTAGAAATAAAAATTTCTTCAGTCTTTTTTTAAAAACCTCAACGCTTTGTGGAGCCCTCAAGCTCTCGAGAAGAGTGTTCCAGAGCCGTGGAGCAGCTGCCTGGAAGGCCCTGTTCCCCATAGTGGGGAGTTTGGTCTTTGGTTGGTGCAGGCAGTAGGAGGAGGAGGAGGGGCGCAGGTCTCGGACAGTGGTGTGGAGGGTTAGGAGTTCTTGGACAGTGGTGTGGAGGGTTAGGAGGTCTTGGAGATAAACAGGTGCAGTGCCATGTATGCACTGATGGGTGAGGAGGCAGAGCTTGTACTGAATTCTGTATCTAAGGGGTAGCCAGTGGAGGGATTTGAGGATGGGAGTGATATGGTCATATTTGCGCCTCCTTCTCAGTTTCGGGGCATGTTAGAGTTTTTTAAATTATATTTAAGGTTTTTTTTTTTTTTTTTTTTTTTTGATGAACCGTTTGTGCTGCACGTGTCATGTGAGTACATAATAGGTCAGTGGGTACCTTCAATATATACACCCATACTATTTTAACGCTTTACCAGATCTTATTTTACCAGCGGACTAAATTAGTAACAATGTTTCGCTAAAGATAAATTAAAGATGGTGCATATTAAATTTCAGGTTTCATGGGTCAATAGTCAGTGAGTGCATGGTCGAGATGAGTATATGTTTATTTTTGTTTCATGGGTAAAAAATAGCTTTTTGCTTTGGAGCTGGCAGCTTGACAGTTTCTGTGGCACTGTGAAAAGTTGGTTTTTGAGTGGTTGATTATGATCTACCTTCTCCCTCTGATTCTGCCCCTTAGTCCAAGAAGCAGCAGACACCTGTACGCTGCAAAGGTCAGGAGGAACATCAGATGTATAGAAAGCTGGGTTAGGTTCTATTGCTTCCACATTGTAAGCAAGACAGCTGGCCCCTGCATTAGAGAATAATAAAGTCGAGCAAACTCAACATCTTCTTTTGTCTTTGCGGCTTCGGCATGTCGACATATATCGTTAGCTGCACAATTTCCGTAGGGCTCGGAATACATATGGCCACTTTCTAAAAGGCTACACGGTATAAGAGTAAATTTTACAGCACAGAATAAATATATTACTGGTTTAATGATAGCCTTTGCTAAACAGTCATCCCATTTATCAACCTGCACAATTCTCTCTCTCCACCCTTGCAGCATCCTCTCCTTTTAATCTAAACTCGGCAATAACTCTCAGTGAACAACTGTTTAGGTCCCCGCTTGTTAACATTTCCTCCCGACACCCCTCCTAGTTGTGAATAATGCTTTGTGTGTGAATGTTTCACTCTGCGTGTAACAGAGAGAGTGGAAATTAAATGAAAGGGAGAACACACACTGGAGAGGAAAAACAGGGCAGAAAACTTGCATAGTGTCACTGCCTGGTTGTCTGGGTGGGTGTGCATGTGAAGCTGGAGAAATCATTTTAAATGGGAGAGGAATGCAGGAATGCTCACTAGTGATTTTGATCTGAGCCAAATTTCTCTGTCAGAAAAATACCCAAGTAGCTGCCATGCAATTTCACAGTGATTGGACAGGGAGTGAAAAGAGTGAGAGGAGAGACTGGAAGAGAGAATGCATAGAAGAAGAACCAAGAGAAAAAAAATGAATCAGGAGTAGACAGATCAGAGTTGGAGGAAGAAAAAAAACAGTGGAAAAGCTGGCAAATTGAGAATGTGGTTATACTGAGTTCATTTCTAAAAGTATTTCAGCTATGGAGACAGAAGAGCACTGCTCTGAGATGGTACGCTCACATCTTTAAACAAGGGCTTTTCAAAAATAATAACGTTAAAAATCACACATCATTCTCATTGTCTTTACTCTCACAACCTCTTCCCAAATCACCATGAGAACAATTTCCTGCTTTTTCTTTTGAAAAATGCATACCTTTTTTCTATTTCCATTTCATTTAAGGTCAGGGTGACACAGGCACAGACAGACCAGACTGTGCATCATTTTCATGAATGCGGCAATTTATAATGTTCAGTCAAACTGAGTTTCTTTTCATTAAAAATACTTACAAGAGCTTTAATGGATGTGTAGAAATATTCAAAATGGATAAACCCAGAAAAATTCTCGTTGCTGCTATTTGATGACCAGAAAAAGTAAAAGGTGGTCTTAGCTTAATTTTAACAAATGATTCAGTGGACTAAGTTCTGTTTTATAACCAAGGTGTTACATAGTGCTTCAGCTCACTTCAATTTCACTACAGCAACTATGTCGGCGATTGCAGGCATTAGTATACGATTGCAGCGATCGGAAAATGTCCATCCAATGTCTGTAATGTCCAAAAGGTCCGGGCAATCTTTATCTCTCTGACAAAGTCAGAGAAGCCAGACTGAGATGACGAATGAATTACTCTATTCATTCAAATTTATGTGCTGCACTCCTTACACCGCAGCAGGCTGCCCTTCGACAGCGCCATTGGTGGGACGCGAACCCGCAAACTTCCGGTCCGCGCGCGAACACTCTAACCACTGAGCTGCCGTCTCCCTCCTAAAATACGTTTTATTTACTTGAGGTGGTTTATCTGGGACGCTAAATTTAATTTTTTATTTTTAATATACTTTATTCATTCCTCACCAGAAAATTTGTGTGCTGCATTTCACCGCAGCAGGCTGCCACCTATGACAGCGCCAATGGTGGGAGAAACAAGTGGTTAGGTGTCTTCTCCAAGGACCCTAGATATGAACTCAGTGGGATGTGAACCCACAAACTTTTGGTCAACTTCCAGTGCGTGGGCGAACACTCTAATCACTGAGCCACTGTCTTCCCAATGGTTTGGACATGTGCAGAGGAGAGAGAGAGAGAGAGTACATCGGCAGAAGGATGCTGGATTTGGAACCGCCAGGAAAGAGGCCAAGAGGAAAACCAAAGAGGAGGTTCATGGATGCAGTGAAGGAAGACATGAAGATAGTTGGTGTGACCGAAGAAGATGCAGCAGATAGGGTTAGATGGAAGAAACTGACTTGCTGTGGCGACCCATGAAGGGAAATGCCAAAAGGAGAAGAATATTAAATTGTATTTCTCTGACATGTTGGTTTGTCAGACCCTCATTGCCACAAGTCAGATATGAAAGAATCTGTGTGTGCATTGTTTCTTAAGTTAAAATCATTTTAACTTTTGATTTTTTACACAATTTTATTTTTATAAATTGCTCCTGAGTTTTCCAACTTTACCTTTTTTTTTCTTTTTTTTTTTTTTTTGGCTAAAGCTTCTATGTCATTAATTTGTTCTGTTTCTGCATTTTGAAAGAGAACTAGTACATTGTAATTTTGGTAATATGTTAAATTGTCTTTAATGGTTTCGCTGAAAACTATTTTTTAACAACACAAATATTTTGCCACCATCTATATAAAAAAAAAAATTACTGCTGTGTTGCATCATGTCTAACCTTTCACTGCTGAGTTTTCAGGACGACTGGCACTGCCAGGGAACGAGTTTAATTTTTCAGGACACGACTGGATAATTGCAGCTAAGGTAGCGTGGAAGCAAACCTTGTTCCGGGATTGGGATTTTGCTCGGAGGATTATCATTTGGTATGTATTTCCCAAAGAACATGATCTCTAACATGCACCAGCAAACATATGTCCAAGCTTGTTAGAGGGTAAACCCTCACACGAGAACAAGGTAACTGTTAGGAGCTACTGTCTTGACTAAGGCTTGAACTGGTGACCTCACAGTGAGTCTGAAGTGTGATGACATTATAAAATAACTTATGCTAAATTACTCTTAAAACATTTATTTTTTTGTTACTTCTTTAGAATGAGAACTATACCTAATCCTAAACTGTGGGGGGCTTATTCACATGAAAAACCGGCTGAATTATTGTAAAACCCCTTCGGTAACAAATGGTCTGATTTGAATGTTCTGAAAGGTTGAGCACAAATTTGAATTAGACCCATAACCTAATTATTACTTAAAGCAGGGGTGTCCAATTTTTTTTGTTCCAAGAGCAAATTTTCAAGTTCCAAACCTCCAGAGGTCTACCAGCCTGGGCGTTAACATCGCAAACTGCCACAGATTGTTTCCAGCCTGCAGTAAAACAACCCTCAAAACATGTTTTGTTGTTACACAACCATTAGAATGACATCTGAAACACGCCCTCTCGCAAACACACACAGACAAGTTCCTCTCTCTCAAACACATACAAACAAGTTCCTCTCTTTCAAGTACACACACACATATACCGTAATTTCACGGCCATAAGGCGCACCTAAAAGTCTAAAATTTTCTTCAAAATGAGCGGTGCGCCCTTTCGTGCGGTGCGCCTTGTGTGTGACCTAAAAGAAAAAGCGGTGCCCGTGAGGCGAGGCGGACCGGAAAGAAAAGCATGTGAACGTTAAAGAGTGAAGTGTGGGCGTGGATTGTGTAAGAAAAAGGTATGTGCTGTAGGCACAACATTGCTGTTTTAACCCTGAAAATGCCAAAGAGACACGCTTATGACGCTCAGTTTAAGCTGAAGGCAATCAGCTATGCGGAGGAACATGGGAATCGAGCCGCCGCGAGAAATTTCAGCATAAACGAGTCAATGGATTGTAGATGCTTGGACTAACGCAGTGCTTCTCAATTATATCCTGTTGCGCCCCCCCTAGAAAGAAGAAAATATTTCGCCCCCCCCCCTCTCCCCCACTCTCCGCCATGACCATAATTAGTATCATTTGTCTATGAAATTGTTATAAGCAGTGGTCCCCAACCACCAGGTGGATCACCCCTGGTGTGAGGGGCCTAACTAGTATTTTTATTCACATTGTTTTTGTGATGTCTAGTGTTTTGAAGGTATGTTTACCGTTACCAAGGCAACCAGAGTGCGTTCGAGCAGAGAGAATTTTTTCACGTTATAAACAAGTTATAAAGACGCTGGTAATAAATTTTCTCGTGAAGACAACGTGGATTTAAATGTATTATTATTGATTAAAAAAGACAGTTTTTCCGGCTGGTCTTATCACCTGTAGACCGGTCCGTGAAAATATTATCAGACACTAAACCGGTTCGTGGAACAGAAAAGGTTGGGGACCCCTGGTTCTAAGTACACTTCTGTATAACATTGTATCCTCATTAACATTAAAGAAAAAAAAAAGAAAAAGAAAAGCTTTATTAACATTGTTTTTTAGTGTGTAACAGAAAATATTTAAAGTGCATCAATTAACTTGAATAAAAAAAAAATAAATTCTTATTTAAACTATTTAAGCACTGGACTATTTTTTAATACGCACATTTTCATGCTTGCGTGTGTGTTGTTGTAAGGCGGTGTGTGACTGAGACTGCGCCTTTTCGTACGGTGCGCCTTATGTGTGTGTTAAATACAGCAACAGCGCACAAAACTGAGGCTGCGCCTTTTCGTACGGTGCGCCTAATGGCCGTGAAATTACGGTAGATAAATTCCTCTCTTTATCAAACACACGTAGACACACACACAAAGACAAGTTATTTCTCAAAGGCGCACACTCACACACACACACACACACACACACACAGACAAGTTCCTCTCACTCAAACACACGCACACAAGTTCCTCTCTTTCAAGTGCACACACACACACATAGATAAATTCCTCTCTCTATCAAACACACGCAGACACACACACAAAGACAAGTTATTTCTCAAATGCACACACACAAACAGACAAGTTCCTCTCTCAAACACACACACAGAGACAAATTCCTCTCCCTCGCTGGCTCTCATTCTCTCTCTAACACACACTCATATGCATATTTTTTGCACGCTCACAGTGCTTTGGGAGGGGCCGCCGTGGCACCAGGTGCTGCTTGAAAAAGCAGCTTTTTGAAAAAAAAAAAGTTGCAGTATTTGCGCAACTCTAAGACGAAAGCCGGTCTGAATACTCACTAAATATACACTCAACAAAAATATAAACGCAACACTTTTGTTTTTGCTCCCATTTTTCATGAGATAGACTTTAAGATCTAAAATTCATTCCAGATACACAATATTACCATTTCTCTCAAACATTGTTCACAAATTTGTCTAAATGTGTGATAGTGAGCACTTCTGCTTTGCTGAGATAATCCATCCCACCTCACAGGTGTGCCACATCAAGATGCTGTTCTGACATCATGATTAGTGCACAAGTGTTCCTTATACTGCCCACAATAAAAGGCCACCCTGAAATGTGCATTTTGTTTTTGCTTTATTGGCGGCCTGGGGACTCAGAACCAGTCAGCATCTGGTGTGACCACCATTTGCCTCATGCAGTGCAACACATCTTCTTCACATAGAGTTTATCAGATTGTCTATTGTGGCCTGTGGAATGTTGGTCCACTCCTCTTCAATGGGCCGAGCGAAGTTGCTGGATATTAGTGGGAACTGGTGCACGCTGTCGTATACGCCGGTCAAGCACATTCCAAACATGTTCAATGGGTGACATGTCCGGTGAGTATGCTTGCCATGCAAGAACTGGGACATTTTCAGCCACCAAGAATTGTGTATAGATCCTTGCAACATGGGGCCGTGCATTATCTTGCTGAAACATGAGGTGATGTTCATGGATGTATGGCACAACAATGGGCCTCAGGATCTCATCACGGTATCTCTGTGCATTCAAAATGCCATCAATAAAATGCACCTCTGTTCTTCGTCCATAACAGATGCCTGCCCATACCATAACCCCACCACCACGGGCCACTCGATCCACAACATTGACATCAGCAAAGCACTCACCCACACGACGCCACACACGCTGTCTGCCATCTGCCCTGAACAATATAAACCAAGATTCATCCGTGAAGAGAACACCTCTCCAACGTGCTAGACACCATCGGATGTGAGCATTTGCCCACTCAAGTCTGTTACGGCGAAGATCTGAAGTCAGGTTAAGACCCCGATGAGGACGACGAGCATGCAGTTGAGCTTCTCTGAGACGGTTTCTGACAGTTTGTGCAGAAATTGTTTGGTTATGCAAACCAATTGTTCCAGCAGCTGTCTGAGTGGCTGGTCTCAGACGATCTCGGAGGTGAACCTGCTGGATGTGGAGGTCCTGGGCTGGTGTGGTTACTCGTGGTCTACGGTTGTGAGGCCGGTTGGATGTACTGCCATATTCTCTGAAACGCCTTTGGAGACGGCTGATGGTGGAGAAATGAACATTCAATGCACGAGCAACAGATCTGGTTGACATTCCTGCTGTCAGCATGCCAATTGCACGCTCCCTCAATGCTTGTGGCATCTGTGGCGTTTTGCTGTGAGACAAAACTGCACATTTCAGGGTGGCCTTTTATTGTGGGCAGTATAAGTACACCTGTGCACTAATCATGATGTCAGATCAGCATCTTGATGTGGCACATCTGTGAGGTGGGATGGATTATCTCAGCAAAGCAGAAGTGCTCACTATCACACATTTAGACAGATTTGTGAACAATGTTTGAGAGAAATGGTAATATTGTGTATCTGGAATGAATTTTAGATCTTAAAGTCCATCTCATGAAAAATGGGAGCAAAAACAAAAGTGTTGCGTTTATATTTTTGTTGAGTGTAGCATCAAAGTCACTGAGCTGACAACACTGACTTTTTTTCAGTTTTTTTTGTATGTCCTACACACTTGCCGGTCGACTTGGAATTAGTCCCCAAGCTACTAGTAGACTGCGATCAACTGGTTGGGTACCCCTGAGTTAAAGAGTTGCACAGGGGTTGTGTTTTGTGATCTTATGTATTAAACCACCGTATACAATGTGAACTCTTACTCCAATCTCTAAATAAAAAATAAATCCATACGCAAAGTTTGGCTTTGCTAGCTTTGTCTTAGATGTGCCTTTTACAGAGTAAAATGTCTAAAATAGAAATGTTCGCTGAGTATTTGCCCCATGATACCCTCTAGAGTTCCAAGAGCACTTATAGTAGATGTTTGAAGAGTCATCTAAATATCTAAAGATGACATTAAAAAGCATTTTAAAAACAAAACATATATTTTAATGTAAAATTTACTTCTGTTCAAATAGCCACTTTTAGCATCTACTAGGGCATCCGACTTAATCCATGACTTAATATGTTAGTTTATCACAACCAATGTTTATTTTAAGATTGATTATCCATTGATAATCCCTACTTCCAATCCAGAATTGAAGAGGTTGCTGGTGCCCTGCTCTACTAGGTCACCAGGTTTGTATGGAGTCACATGGAGAAGGACATTAATGTACACTCACTCAATTTTTCCCCCCGATGAGTTTTCCCCTGTGCTTCCATCAGGATGAAGAACATCTATTGACTTCTTTAGATATTTAGTTGTAGAGTAGAATAAGCTAATATTTAAACAGTAATCTTTGACATATTGGTTGCTCGTCCCGGGGGAGGGATCTCTCTTTCATGTGGATCCCCACAAGGTTTCTTATTTTTTTCCCCACTGATGGGTTTTTAAGAGTTTTTCCTCACCATGAAGGAGAGTGTAAGGGCATAAATGTGCAAGACTTGTTTAGTTAGCATTTGTTAGAACCTGACTCATGAACAATCTATTAGAATAATGATTATTTTTAGACAACCAGTTCGCAGTTTCTGAGTAAAATATTAACTGAATAAAGTTAACATTTAGGAAAAGCCAGCTCAGACTGGAACTGAATCTTATCCAGGTACTCTGGAGGGACCAAACAACCAGAATAACAATGTGAAAACCTATTGACCAGGAGATCCTAAGAGAATAGGAGAAATAATATCAGATGGTTTGTACTTCATCAGAATATTTTGCAACAAAGCTTTTGATAAGAAGCACTGCAAAAAAAAAAAAGGCTTAGTTACTAATTATTTCTACACCAAAAGTAGCTCCAGACATTTTTGTTCCAAAATGGGAATATCTCAAAATGTCATTTGAATGTTTGAGTCATTAGCAGCCTGATGAAACCTGCTGGTCAAATGAAATGTCATCCTTATTACAGATTATACACAGGTAAGAGTCAACTGTGCCAGACTTAGTGCACATCAGACGGCATAAACAACCCTAATTGCCACAGGGAATGACATTGAGGGGGAAAATGAGAGTGTGCGTAATATTTACAAGGTTTTATGTAAAAAAGAAACCATACGGATGGTCTAAAAATGACAAACTTTTTTTTTTCTTTTCATTCACTCCAAGCAAGTTGATTTATTACACAATGCTGACAAAGTGTGACTGGATTTAATGTTTGTAAGAACAACAGTAGCAGCTGTCGTGTAGAATGGTAAGCAGACACGGTGTCCTTTCAGCAAAGATCTAGGGTTTAAGTCTTCGTATTGTCAAATATCTACCCTACTGAGACCTCCAACGTCTACACTGAGTTCCTGGAAGCTACAGGGTAGCCGAGTTACCTGATTTCCATCCAAATAAAGCAAGCTGTCCTTTCAACGTACTTAAAGGAACATGACACCGTTTTTTTCATATTCTGATATTTTGGTCTTTAAATTCTTTCAATTTAAAACGAACCTTCAGAGATGCCAAGTTTTTGGCTTCACAAAGCGTGAGATTTGGGGGCGGAGAGGATTTGAGGAGGCGGGCCAAAGAAGGAGGAGCTACAGGGACATCCTGTAGATGGGAGGGCGGCCAAAGGGGAAGAAGCGAGCATTGGGAATGCACCATCTAATGTTTAAATTTCAATTGGGCTTTTTTGCATACTGAATTTTTTTATAGTAGTTTGCTAAAAATGTAGGCAAATGTCACTGTAGACTAATATTAATATCCAAAATTCTGAATTTTATTCACAATACAAGTATGGCAAGATGGAAGTCGGCATGACATCACACCCGCACCATAGCAGTTGGCGTAAAACAAACCGTTCAAAACAGGAGAAAGCAGCTGGAAAACTGTGCGTGTTATGTGTGTTACCACCTAGCGTTATGTATCAGTGCAAAGAGGAATTACCACCAGGAATACACCCCTGTACTTTTTGTTCATGCTTTGTTTTGCAGCTCACACACATAAGCTGTCACATGACCAAAGTTCCCGGATGTCCGACTTCTTCCATACATTCACCAAAAACAATACTGGCAATAGACCATGCAGATCGCTACTAGCGGCTTTCAGATGCATAGCCACAGCAGCAGGAGATGCCATGTCCTTAGCCTCATTATACCTAATCATGCACATGGAATGCAGGTAGCCAAACTGTTGCGGGGCTACACACACAGACAACCATCCACACACATAATCATCCATAGGGGCAATTTTACAGCGGACAATTAATCTAACATTTATGTTTTTGGAGGGAAACCAGAGTATCCAGTAAATCCACACAGAAATGTGAAGCCCCCCCTCACACCAGGAATCAAACCCCCAAATTCTAACTGTGAGGTCACTGTGCTAACCACTGCACCACCATATATTTATACAGTATGTTAAAATGTCTTTATTAGCAGTGGATCAGTTTTTTTTTGCTTGATTCTGATCCATCTCTTACTTTGTCGTTTTCGTTCATCCTCTTGTTCTTTGCTCTGTTTGTGATCAGTACTTTTTTTTATGGTCTATAATACTTTATATGTATTGCACAGTACAAAGACGTCTGTAGCAAGGTTGGAAACACAGTGAAGGATTACTGAGCTGATTTACACCGAATCTTCTACCAGTCTGAGGGGAAATCAGTCCTGTTGACAAAGGAAAACATGGTCTTTTCTTTGGTTCGGGAAAGCGTGTATATGAATAACAGCAATTCTAACTTTGTCGTTTTAAAACCACATGAAAGTGAAATATCAATGTTTCTCCGAGCTCACACAAATAGAGCCATTCATTGCAACAAACAGAATCGCTAAAGCAAAAACTCTATTTTCTTTCTTAAGCTATTTCGAGTTGGTAGCACAAAAAAATAATTCCAGCAATTACCTGCTGAAGCAATTTAATATAGATTTTTAAAATGTTTTTTTCTACTTATGACAAAACTACTTTATTTTTATATTTTTTAATCTCTTCTTATTTGCATTACATTCTATAGTTACCTTTTCTGTCTTAAGAAAACTACAGGCCACAAAAATTGCTCCTCGCTATCCTCTGCTGGAAGGTGGAGCTGGAGAGGTGGAGATTTGCACTAGAAAGAAGAGGAATGAAGATTAGTCAGAGTAAAACAGAGTACATGTGTGTGAATGAGAGGGCTCCAACTGGAAAAATGAGGTTACAGGGAGAAGAGATAAAGAAGGTGGAAGATTTTAAGTATCTAGGATCAACAGTCCAGAGCAATGAAGAGTGTGGAAAAGAGGTGAAAAAGCATGTGCAGGCAGGCTGGAACGGGTGGAGGAAAGTATCAGGTGTGATAGAAGAGTTTCAGCTAGAATGAAAGGGAAAGTGTACAAAAACCGTGGTGAGACCGGCCATGCTGTTTGGTCTAGAAACAGTAGCACTGAAGAAAAGTCAGGAAGCAGAGATGGAGGTAGCAGAGATGAAGATGCTGAGGATCTCTCTGAGAGTGACCAGGATGGACAGGATTAGAAATGAGTACATCAGGGGAACAGCACGTTAGAGGTTTTGGGGATAAAGTTCGAGAGGCAAGACAGAGATGGTTTGGACATGTGCAGAGCAGAGAGAGAGAGAGTACATTGGAAGAAGGATGCTGGGTTTGGATCCACCAGGAAAGAGGACTAGAGGAAGGCCAAAGAGGAGGTTCATGGACGCAGTGAAGAAAGACATGAAGATAGTTGGTGTGACCAAAGAGGACACAGAAGATAGGGTTACATGGAAGAGGCTGACTTGCTGTGGCGACCCCTGAAGGGAAATGCTGAAAGAAGAAAAAGAAGAAGCTATCCTCTGCTCGATGTGCATCCCCAACTTCATCACATTTACCCACATTCTTCCTCCTTTCATACCTCATCACCCCTCTCTTCTTCCTCTCTCACTCTCGTAGACAAAAATCTACAATAATCAATGTCACCACTGGATTAATAAGCATTTACACCCACAGTGCATATTGCAAATTAAAAACTGTGTATCTGTATGCCAGTGTGTGTTCAATATGAGACCGTGTGACGGTGCACACCCACAAAATGTCTCTGCTCTGAGTTTATCTCATTGTTTGAACAGTGCTGCTTTAATTAGGACAGGCCTGTCTATCTCTGTGCAAGGAGTGTGTGCATGTGCAGAAAAAGTGAGTTAGTAAAACCAGAGTTGTGAATGTGTGTTGCCATAGTGACCCCTCGTGGAGAAATGCCTGGCTTTGCAGCACACTGACACACACTTTCACTTTTTTGTGACATGATGTTATATTTGGAAACACAATTTCTTGCTATCAGTAAGTGCTAGCTGTTCCATTTAGATAGCATCCATCTCGTGTGTGTATGTGTGTGGAAGTGTGTTTATGCTTATGTTTCCTTGTGCATATCCGTGACTGAACAGATTGTGTGTTTCACTCATTTTATTGAAAAATAAAAGTTGGTTGTCTTGGCAACTAACAAGTTTTTGGTAATTATGTTGATTAAAAATGCAGGAAAATAATTAAAAAGCCAAGGAAATGATCTCACAGCAGATGATCTGCAAAACATCAAAATGATTCAGATCTCTGCTTTTTTTTTTCTTCTCTCATTAACACGAACTCTTGTCGTTCTGTCACGCCTCAGAACTCTTTTTTTTTTTTTTTTCTTGTGAAACACAGAAATCAGCTCCCCCTCCAGCCCCATTTTCCCTTCCATTCACTCCTGTTGACGCACATTTTGACACGTTTAAATTTGTCCTCTTGTCAGAAATAAATCCACACAAACACCATTTACCCGTGTGCAATTGTTCTCTCCTTTTTCATCCACTCACATCATTCTCAAGTTAACAAGTGTGCCAAAGACATGTCTGAAACTGCCAGAGAAGACTCTGCAGCAGCTCTAGAAGTCACATAAAAACCAGCATCAAACTCAGACTCTCACTTTCTGTCACTCTTTTGTTCTCTCTTTCACAGAATGAATGAACAGGCTCAGCAAAGTGTAATCTGGTTCTTTTATTAGCAACAGCAAACACAAAAACAATGACTTTACCCTCCACCTACTCCCTCTCTCCTCTCCGTTTGCTCTTCTCATCAGCTTTAATGAACCACAAATCTCATCAACCATCTTCTCATCAGCTCTGCCATCCCCACCTCCTTGCACTCGGGCACAAGTCTTTAAACCCCACAAGTTATTGCTTCTCGCTGCCTGCATTTGGATAAAAATGGGGGTGTTGGAAATAATTAATACTTCTCCGTATGGCAGAACACATACATTTCTAAAAATATGAACTTAGACGTGACGGTTTTCAGTGGACACATAGTCAAAGAACTGCTACCCAATCCTGGCTAGTGAATCATACTAGATTATCTTCAGTGTTTCACCATGATGATATGAAGGAGAATGATGGTGTATTTTTCGGTGTGAAGAGGTGGCTGCTTTTGTGCAGCCTGCTTTACTCCTGTCTCCACCTGTTTTAACATCCTCCTTGTGAAAGGTTTTCTTCAGACATGACAAAGCATGAACATTGATCTTGCAGGGATGTAGCGGTGAATGGGAGCTGCGGTGCTAAGCTGGTGGCGTTTTGTGCATCTGTGTTACGGGAGAGAGATTATCCAAAACATGTGAATGTGTTAATGACTTTGAAGATGAGCCAAACTACTGATCATTCAGGCAGAGTGGGTCCATCTCTCTCTGCTGGACCATGAAGCAACTTGGCTTGGCCTCATCTTCAAAGGGGTGGTGGTGTGTGCATGTACGTGTGTGTGAGAGAAAGAATTAGGAAATTCCATCCTACTAAAGCAAGGCATGCTGTGCACCGGAAAGAAGGCTGAAAACGGTAAAAAAAAAAAAAATAAAATAAGATGTTTACAGCTTTGATGGGTTTAGGTATTTGACCACCAATAACCTGAGCTTCATTTCTTCAAACACAGCACTGTACACTTACCAAGTTGGGTTGCATTAGCATCTTTATTCAAGTTTATGCTAATTAAATAGGTTTGATCACAAATTCGTCCAGTGATTTTCTTCCATTTAACTCCTCTTTAAAACTTTAAGGCCTCGTTTTTTTTAATTGTACATGCATTATTTCCCATGCACCATCGTGTTAATTCTTTGATTTAATCAGAACACCAATGAAGCTTCAGTCGGATGGTTTCTATGTGCACCAATGTGTTAGTATTTTCCATTATATTCTATGACTGGCATGCTTTTTACTTCCTCCGAGGAGGAGTGGGACTCTTCACCCCTCTTCCCAGTGCTGTCTTAGCAGGTGCGGGGCTAGAAGCAGGAGGGGCAGGACTGGGAGCAGAGCTAACAGGCTGGGTCTTAGGCTGAGGGAGCTCAATGGGGAGTTTAGGAGGGATGATCGTTTTAGGGGTCAGAGCAGGCTTTGCTTCGGGGATTTTCTCACCGTGGCGATACACGCTGACCTGGAGAGAGAGGGAACAGCACAAGGATGTTAGACATATAAACTGTACACATTTCCCAGTCACATTTCCGCATATATGTCCATAGTATGTAGTTATATGGACATCCAGATACCAGAGCATGAGGCTGAGAGAAGTTTAGAGGGAGAGATCAATCTTTATGTGGTCAGATATCATTGTGGCAAAAGTCAAATGGTCACGGATAAACTGGGCTTTGTGTTGTGATAACACATAAAACCCTTCAACCGGCTTTGAAATGATAAGATTTCTATCAAACGTTGTTAGAAGTATTTTAGGGCGGCGAGTAAATCCAAACATTAGTTGTACACTCCAACAATACTCACCACAATATCCACAGACTCGCCACCGTATTTGTTCTGGACGATCATGGTATATCTACCAGAATCCTCCATTGAAACTCCTTTGATGGTCAGACTGGCAAACTTCCCTTGATCCAAGGAGACCACATACTGGAAAAGATGTTGTACAGCAGAAAAGTTTATTATTTAATTTCCTGAACACTTTAATGCAATACTTGATTTGAATGTAATTATTTTGCATCAATACATATTTTTTTTACATAAATGGAAAAAAAAAAGTGTTTCCATATATTTGCAGAAAAATCAATTGCATTTTATTGTCATAGTTTCTATCTTGTGTTATTTTTCCAAGCTTCGGTGACTGAAATGCAATAAATCAACCAAATCCCATCTGGTCTTTTTTGAGCCCATCACAGAATAGCGTGTATCTTTAAAAGCTTTAGTATGAACCATCTATCCATCCATTTTCTAAAACCGCTTCTACCAACGCAGGGTCGCAGCTTTAGTGTCCACATCTATCTCTGCTTGTCAGACTCCTAAAGCCTGATAGCATTCTGATTTATACATACAAGCCGTACAGACCACTGCAGACTCATTCATAGATGCCCACACATTTTTTTTATCTCACTAATACATTTTTATTGAGTGGTACTTGTATGCTAATTACATTCATGTTAACAGAAACACTTTGCTTTTAATGGTCGGAAATTAAAAAGCTTAAAATTCCTAAAGTCAAAGACATTTTCTACTCAACTTTTCATCATTTTATTAATTATTCGGAGCACTTCTGCTAAATAACTTGTAATTGTTTCCTTTGGTTTTATTATGTCGGGAAAAGGCTTTTTTTTTAAATTAAATACACTATGTAGTAATTACCGCTGTTTTTGGTTGTAAGTGTGTAAAAATGCATTAGAAGCTTTTCTCAAATTTAAAAACACATTATGGGTGACTTTTTTTAGTATCATTATTGAACAATTTGCGTCACTTCTTCTGTACTTAATTGAACTGAATTGAAAATATTTATTTATCCTCAAAGGGAAATTTAAGTGCTGCAGTGCTACAATCATACAATGTCATACAACATGATTTTTTTAACTGTTGTGAGTGAAAGTTTAAAGGTTTGAAAGTGAAAATTTGAATATTTTGATGGAGGACGACAGAAATGATTTTCTATACCGTTCCTTTGAGCAGCGGGGTTGCAGGAGTCAGTTACCGAAGCTGCTCTTCAGATGGCCTACAGATTTATGGAGGGTTTGGGAGGGATTTTGCATGATTGATGACAGTTTTGCTTTCATTCTGTCCCTCGCCATCTCCTCCATGCAGGCGAGGGTTGAGCCAACGACAAGTCCAGCTTTTTTTATCAGTTTGTTGTCATACTTTGTTTTTATACAAGCTCCCCGTGCGGCCACAGCAAAGAGCAGGACACTCTCCATGATGGCATGGTAAAACATGGAGAGCATCTTCTTCCAGATGTTGAAGGACCTGAGCTTTCTAAGGTAGTACAGTCTGCTCAGGTCCTTTTTGTAGATCATGACCAGTCCATAACCGTTTCCATTCATGGATCTTTGCAAACAAACGCTTTACTTCAGAGCAGTAATAACAAGATTCTTGGACTCATTTGTTTTTCTATTATCTTAACTCCCTCCGAGTTAACAAGGTGAGAAAAAAAAGAACCCCTACGGTTAAATAAAAGAAACATATCACTCAGGACTTCATTTCCTGTTATAGACAGATTATTATCAGGTAGGGGGATGGAAAAAGAAAAAAGTAAAGTTGAAGCGAAACTCCTCCTGGACCTCATGCTTTTAACCTGAATCTTCAAAGCAGATAAAAGCTGCAGGACGCTATTGATGAAACCCCTACTGGAAAAGACTCTCGACTTACAGGAGAACCAGCTGGAATAGTAATATGAATTATGTTTGTTCTAATACTAATGCATGGGAGGGGGCTTATATTACAACATCTCCTAAAGTGCACTTTATCAGGCCGAGGTTGTTTGTACATCTTAATCACAGTCACCTCATTAGTTAACAAATAGCAGTTTGACTCCAAAGGGACCCCCATCCGCGCAGCATGTATCCAACAGGGAACTAAAACCGTTTGAAATGGTGTGTATTTCATCAGAATGAATTAAAACGTGCAATAGTGGAGTCACTTTAAAAACTCTGCTTATGAGCTGTTTTTCTCAATATGTGAATGTATTTATGACAGTTCTCTTTAAGCGTGATTTATTTAACCGATTTGTTCATTTTACATTTCTAGACATCGACCATTTTTATTCAAAACATCCATAAAGTAATTATTTGCTAGAAATAAGTTGAGATGTTGTTTGTTTGTTTTTTTATCTTTTTATGTTTTTTTCGGAAGGGAGAGGGGAAGAGGGGTTGCTTTTTTTTTTAAATGGTGACAAATTTTCTCTCACTCAGAAACTAGAGTGAGGAGCTCTGCCATCCAGGAGGGACTCGTGGTAACCATTGGTCCTCTTGGTTACGAGAATCTAGATAGTGAAGTTCGGGCATGAACGCCTCGCTGGTGAGGTGTTTCAGGCACCTTCCACCAGGCTGAGTCTAGGCGAGGGGCAGGGTACACCCCGAACAGGTCGCCAGTCTGCGCGGGGCCACACACATACAAACTCATTCCTAGGGGCAATCATGTAGTGGCCAATCAACCTTTCATGCAAGTTTTTGAAGGGTGGGAGGAAACTGGAGTACCCGGAGAAAACCACGCATACACGAGGAGCACATGCAAACTCCACACAGAAAGGCCAGTATCTCAAGCCTCATGCCCACCCGGGACTCAAACCCATGACCTTCTTGCTGTGAGGCCACTGTGCTACCCACTGCGCCGGCGTCACATCCACATTGTAAATAATGGCAAAAAATAGTTTAAACTTGTTTTGAAAATGTTTTATTTCTTCTTTGACCACCAGGGGCAGATCCAGGATTTTCCAAAGAGGGAAGGGAGGTGTGTGTGTGTGTGTGGGGAGGGGGGGGGTTAAGGACAAAGCTAGTCTAGCGGGGTCTGGAGGACATTCCCCTCCCAGAACATTTTGAAAACTAAGAATTATTTTCCTGCATTTTGGTGGCCCATTTGCTGGCCCTGGAAGGGGATAGCTAGTCCTCTTTCCTTTCTTCTTCTTTTTTGTTTTTTGTGGACCAAAAGGGAAGGCAGAGACGTGTGGCCCCGCACCCTAGATCGGTACCTGACCACACCATGTGGATGAGACATTAAGCACTCGGACTGTCCGTACATCTGTAACACGCAGATACATGGACAGTTTGTGATGTAAGTTAGGTGGAAGGATGTTGTTTAACTCCTTGGTTTTTGGGTATTCTTGTTGCTCTATTAGTGTCACAAAAATCTGAAGCAAAAACTTTCAACCACATTTTTTCCAACAGAAACTCCTTAAGTTTCACAGTTTTTCATATTAATGATTAGTTTAAACATCTTGCACCATAAAAATTATAAGAAGGTAAACTTCCAACTTTGCGGTATTCGTTCCAATGCCTTCATTTTAATGATCTTTTACATCAACCACATATTGGACAGCACAGTTTGCCCAGTACGCTCTAATGAGCTTTTTCTCCAATTTGTAGGTTGCCATGGTTTCATATGAGGTTGGTATAACCTGCTGGCAGAAGGCTGCCTTCTCATGTGCCAAATCTATGTGGGGAGGTTCATTTGATGATGGATCTCAGAAGTTTTCAAAGCTGAAAAAAATCCACTAATGTTTCCTTGTGGACTGAAAATGAATACTAGAAAGATGAGTGAGCAGAAAAAAGTTGGAAGGATTGCATTTAGATAATATAATTTCTGGTTTTTAGTTTTTAAGCAGAATTAGACAGAGGCAGTCAAATTTCCCACTGGGATCGTCTGTTATTGAGATCTATTTTCTTAACTTTCGGGAATTCATACCCAGAGTGCAATATTATTTTTTTTCATTGCACAAAAAAGTTTTTTATCAAATTGTTTTTATATGTTTATACATTACATTGATTAAAACACATTAAGTAACAGTTAAAATTTTAATTTGATGTTACTGGGAGTAGTAGATTGATGTACATTACCTGATCATCAGGTTCAACTTCTGTTCCGTTTTTCAGCCATGACACTTGAGGTTTGGGGTCTCCGCACACTGTACATGTTAAGCTCAGGGTCTATTAAAAAGGAAAAAAATCAATTACTAAACAATCCCGACAGGCGGATCGGTGCGCCGACAGCACCGGCGTCAGCAATAACCAGGTAAGAAGTTATTGCTGACGTGGTAAAGAGAGAGCTGAGCCGAAAAGCAAAACTCTCAATTTACAAGTCGAACTACGTTCCTAACCTCACCATGGTCACCAGCTGTGCGTGGTGACCGAAAGAACGAGATCGCGGATACAAGCGGCCGAAATGAGCTTCCTCCGCAGGGTGGCTTGGCTCTCACTCAGAGATCGGGTGAGAAGCTCTGCCATCCGGGAGGAGCTCGGTGTCGAGCTGCTCCTCCACCAGGTTGAGAGGAGCCAGATGGGGTGGTTCGGGCATCTGGTCAAAATGCCCCCCGAGCGCCTCGCTGGTGAGGTGTTTTGGGCATGTCCCATCGGGAGGAGACCAAGAGGCAGATCTCGGACCCACTGGAGAGACTATGTCTCACAGCTGACCGGGGAACAACTTGGGATCCTTTCGGGTCAGCTGGAGGATGCAGCTGGGGAGAGAGAAGCCTAGGCTTCCTGTCTGAGGCTGTTGCCCCCGCGACCCGGCCCCGGATAAGCGGAAGACGACGGAACAAAATGGAACTAAACAATCCCATATATCAAGAAATGAGCATGACTGAACTTGAACACACACCTTTTTTTCCATGATGGTGACCACATCGGGTAGTCCTCCAACCACTTTGCCGCGATCTAAAAGAAAATATTCAAAGTCCCATCACTTATTCACACAATAAATTGTCAAAGAAAGAATAAAAACAAGAAAAGCAAACTCACTCTTTTCAGCGTATGCCTCCGCCCTGAAAAACACACAAAATTAGAAATCAGCAAAATATGTTTACTGTTATTTCATGACTAATTAATTTTGTTTTCTGAACTGTTGACTCACGCAATTTATTCTATGATTAAATATCAAGAATTGGTTCATCGTCGTGTCCAAATAAAACCTGGGACTTGAGCCAAATGACATTGCACTGCTGTGTTGAGTTTTCTAAATCTTTTCCCTAAGAAAAAAGTCATTGTTTGGTGAGGTCTGTCAAAGCAGCACGGCAGGACCAGAGGTCAGATAAAAGAACAGATGGCTTGGGGAAGTCTGCTCTCTACTTGGCATGCTGATGCTCAATCAGAGGGGCAGCAGGGTGTCGCTTGTTCCAGTGTGTTTGTAAAATCTTGGGCATTTACGTCTCTCTTTGAATGTTAATTAGAAAAGAAGACTGAGCGTTTTTATTTATCTGATTTTTCAATGACAACAAGACGTCTCCATGGTTAATATGACACATGCAGGCATGTCATAATACATTATTTTTTATTCTTTTTAATCTGGTTTCACCAACCTTCAGATGGGTCACTATTTATTCAGTTTAGTTTTAAAGTGTTTGGATTGTTTTTCTGCTTCAACTCAAGTTGTGTCAACTGCACAATGCGTCAGAAATGTCAGGGTCTCTCCTCTGAACAACATCATCCTGTCGGTCTGCTTCAGTATGAATAGACAGAAGACCCTGGGAAAGTTTATGTCTGCAAAGTGTTGTGACCTATACCAAGTATAAAGAATTTTTTTACTGGTAGGTACTGTGGGAGGTCGACAAGGTGGAAATTTGACAATATGTTATAAAACTGTGGGCAGAAGCTTTTAAATATGATTCAATACTTTTAAAACTAAAATTTGAGTGAGGAACTCTGCCATCCGGGACGAGCTCGGAGTAGAGCCATTGTTCCCATGGGTCGGGAGAAGCCAGACGGGGGGATTCAAGCGTCTGGCTAGGATGCCTCCTAAACACTGGTGAGGTGTTTTGGGTACATTCCATCGGGAGGAGACCCAGAGGTAGGCCGTGGACATGCTGGAGAGACTATGTCGCATAGCTGGCTGGGTAAAAACCTCGGAATCCTTCCGGGTGAGCTGGAGGATGCAGTCGTGGTGAGAGAATCCTGGGTTTCCGTCTGAGCCTGTTGCCCCCACGAACCGTCCCCAGATAAGCGGAAGACGACGGAACGCAAAAAATTACAGTTAGATATTTAAAGATCTAGTCCAACACTGGCTAGTAAAAGCCTTCCCTAGGTAGAATGGTCAAGAGTTAGGGGTACAACCTGGACAGGGCATTCGATCGCACACATTATTATAAGTGTTTTAAGCTGTCGTTAATGATTGAGGGTGCTAACTCATGCAGACCTTGCATTTCTTGTTCAGTCTTCTCCCCCTGCCTCGTTTTAATTTTGATCCAAAATTACTTTATAAAAATACTAAGTCCACCTTGAACTTTTCTGAAGCGTTCAGCAAAATCGTGTCTACTTTAATGACGATAAGGATTATTTAACCTCAAACTTATGAAACTTAAACACCACATAATAGAACGAAGGTATAAAAACAGACTTTTTACACACGTCAATGCAAAGGATAAAAAAAAGCTTTGAAAATGTCTTACTTGAGTTTCTGGAACTCAGCAAAGGCCTTGTCATAAACTGCAAATGACAAAACAAAGTTATTAGAAGTTATAAATTAATTTCTTGAATTTTAGTTTTGGAATGACTCACATTTAAAAATGTGTCCATTTTTTTTTTTTTTTCAAATTTGAGTTTTTAATCACTGCTTTACCAACAGCATGAGAAAAGAGCAGCAACAATGCATCCTGCAGGTAAAGCATGGGAATGAGAACCAGTTGCAATCAGCATAAATTCAAGCTGAACGCAGCTGCAAATCTTTGTAAGGGTGAAAACCACAAAGTTTTCAATAGACAGATTTTTAGCCGTGAGGGGGTGAGTGTTTGATACTCAAAGAATAGTTCCTGATTGGAGTGGCACTTGAAAGATCAAGACCACAAACTGAAGCCAAGCGACCCATAAAAATAGAGTGTTCGTGTTGTTTCCGTTCTACTGAAGAGAAGAAAAAAAAAATAGGGAGAAGATCACTGACCTTCACCACTGAGGTCCAAGGTTCTTTTATGTGAACTTTCAGAGTTGGCGATGACAATGGAGTATGGTCCTTTATCCTTATCCATTGGTTCAATCACCTGGTAAATAAACGACAAAAAAATGACCAACACACCATCTAGAAATAAACATGTTTGCTTAATGAGTTTGGAACTTCCAATGCTGATCAACGATGCATTCTTTATTGTCTTTTGAAATTTTTGGGGTATTTTTAAGCAACTATGTCTCTCGAGACCACGAGGCTCCGTTGTCATTAAAGTATCACTAGTGCTTAAAGAGCAAGATGTAAAACAAAGAAAATGATCGTACCTCCATTGTTGCCATATCAGACGTTCCTCCAATCACTGTCTTCTCACAGTGGGTGAGTTTAGTCTCCCTGAAAGTACAAAACAGAAAAAATATGCATGTGGAGTTTTGAAAAGCAGTCAATTATGAATAAAACCACAAATTATTTTGTGACCATGAAGCTTATTTCACATAAAGGATGTGAAGCTACTAAAAAAACATTATTTAATCATTTTAACCTTTTAATTCCTCCTCATTTTCCCTAAAAAAAAAAACTTCTAGTTTTTTAAATACCATCCAATGCCAAATATCTTATTTCCTCATTTTAATAATAATATTAATTATGTATACTTTACTGATCCCCCAACGGGAAAATATTGTGTGCTGCATTACACTGCAGCAGGCTGCCACAACGGTGCCAATTGTGGGAGAAACGGAGGTTAGGTGTCTTCTCCAAGGACCTTAAGCGTGCACTCAGTGGTAGTCAAACCTGCGAACTTCCGGTCCGAGGTTGAACGCTCTACCACTGAGCCACCGCCTCCGTCTTTTGTTGCACCACTTGTAAGAGAGGTCTCATACTTAAAGAAAATGTTCTTTATCTTGACACTAGGTTAATTCTGGCCTAAATTTGGCTAAATTATTGCAATAATTATCACAAAAAACACGCCCATGAGAAGTTAGTATAACTTTAATTCTGACCGATTTTGTTTGATTATTAGATGTCGTTCTTTTAGAAAGCACGTTTGTAGATCCACTAAAATTCCTCTTTTTTTAATATTTAAACACGTTCAACAGGTGCCTTTTTCCCCTCCATTGATATATTCACAGAGCACCAGGAGTGGAAATAGTATCAGTCTTAAAAATCAAATTTCTTACCCACGATACCAAGTGACATTCATCTCTGAGGTGTAATACTTCAAGTGGCACTGGAGCTGAATGCCCGTCGCTGTGCACTTGATCACTAGCTCCTGTGCACTGGCTCCTGGAGGAGGTAACAGAGAACATTTCAAATTAAAATTGAATCCAAGTTCCCACATCCACCCTTAGAGACACATCATGCAAACCTGTCCCTGTTTTTGTCACTAGTACATTTTATACATATCATAATTATTCAAAACAATAGATTCATGCCATGTGTTGAATTTGTTACAACATTAAGAGGTCATATTGAGTCTTTTTAGATTGATAAAACTTGCATGTTAGTGGTGGACGTGTGTATGATCCACCTGGTCGTATCACCGTGGTTTTCCATTATCACAGTAATGAACCCTGTTCTCCTCTGCAAGCACAGCTGCTGCACAGCTGTCAAGCGAATGTCACTTAAAATAGGAGTAAGATGCTCCTCTATGCTGTCACAGTGACAGCTTGGGAATTTGAAAGTGATTTTTTTTTTTTAAGATTGCAAGATGGTCAAATCTCAAAGGTATCCCCTGGATCCTGAGAAGCATGTGTGTGATAGAGGGATTATAAAGTGAGGATCACTAACTCAGATGATAAATCTGAGTAATCTGGAGTTTATGCATGCGATGCATTGACTTATCAGCTGTTTAAATTTAAATTGCATTTGCTATCAAACCAAAAAGTGACTTTGTAGGTTGTGTTTTTGAGTTTACTCAAAAACTGCATGGAAAATAGAGTCTATATGCAGTGACTTTTAAAAATGGGTGTGTACAGAAAGAAGGACTTACCAGCTAGTTGGTTGAGTTTGTTCAAAGCATCTTCAAAGACTGACAAGGAGTGAGAAAACGAGTTAAAAAAGATGCTGTGGTGCCCTCTAAAGGTTTCATCAAAAATCAGAGGACATATTCTTCATACATGCTTCATTTTCACTTGGTCCAAACTGACTGGTATTGATACCGTCACTGGTTGTTTTTATTATTAATCTATGCTCATCAGAATGCTTTGATTTTTAAGTAAAAGTTAGAATACATCATCTATTCAGTTTAAACAGTTTTATAACCTGGATTAAAAATCGTATTTGTGTCCAAGAAGGGATTTAAGGCTAAATGGAGAAGCAGTCAAATGAATAAATTTTAACAATTGCACACCGATCTAAACTGATCGGTGCATTTGAACTGCACCGATTTAGTCAAAATAGAACCCGGATCCCTTCGGACCCTCTGATGTAGACGAGGGTGTGAGCAAATATGCAGTCACATGGCAAAAATAACTTTACCAGAAGGAATTTTAAGTATATTATTTAATGCAATGCACTATTAAATTCTGCTGCGATGTGATGCAGCACACAAATTTCCTCAATAAGGGATAAATTAAGTATGTAAACATAAAAAAAAAATCCCATTTGTTTGCAGCTGGCTTCTGGATTAATTGAACCAAGTGAATAAAAATTTTGCCTGTCTGGTCAGAATTAAGTTTCTACTTTATATTTTTTTAAGCATCCAAGTCGTTCTTACTTTTTCCACTGACGTCTATTTGGCTCATATCTTTTCCTCTGTCGTCACTGATGGTGGCTTTATACAATCCTGTTGTTTTCTGAGAAAACTAGAAAAGCAATAGACAGGCGGCACAAATGAAAGATTTCACAACGATCATTCAGGAAAGATTTTTTTGAGATCGTGAGAGGTACAAAATTGGCTAATGTAACCAAAAAGGATTGCTGATTTTAAGAAACAACCTAGTGCTTTTGCAAAAAACTTCACATACACAGAGATTATTAAAAATGTGTTTTGTGTATATTATCAACATGAAAAGTGTCTGAAAGTGTTTTTTACGATCTGCTAGATGTTTTTTTAAAGCATCTAAAACTAATCTAAAGTTTTTCATGTTGGATCCAGTAAGGACAAATTTCTCCCATTTTTTTTCTGCATTCTATTTAGTAAATAAAAATGTTGTGTGTTAGAAATTTTACTTGTAAAATATTTTAATTATGATTAGCCTTCAGAAGAATAAAGATATGTAACTTTGCGAACCATTTTAATTGGCAATTTGCAGACTCCAGCTCCAAGGTCAGGCTTAACATCAGGGACGATCTCAGTGTCTTCTTTGTACCAGTGGAACTCAGATTCCTTTTTCAAGTTGGCAACCTTCAATTTAGAAAACAGCATTATCAACTTTACAGAATGGCTTTGAAAATCAAAAGTTGTCAAACGTGTCATTATGTAATCTACTTTTAGAACTGATTGGCATGCTGATTCTTTGGTCACGACGAGGGTTAGGTAAGATATTTGAGGTACTTTGTTTTAGGAAACAGGGGCGGATCCAGGATTTTTTAAAGGGGGCAGGGGGTGTGAGGTCATTTACAAAGCCAGTATAAGGACCGCTGGGGGCATTCCCCCCAGAACGTTTTGGAAAAATAAGAGTCATTTTCCTGCATTTTGGTGGCCCATTTTTTTTTCTTGTGACCCTGGATCCGGCCTTGGGAAAAGAGCATAAACTTTTCCAAGATGTTCTCTTTTTGACCAGAAAAGGGTGAAGTGCCCGCTGTAGGTCAGGAACAGACTCCAAGGTGAAGATAGCTGAGCCAAAAACCAAAGCTCTTACATTCGTTTCAGTATGAATCTATTTATGTTTATTTTCGAAGAACCACTTACATGTACTTACTCAATTCTACCGTATGTTGACATATTAACACTCTAAGCTGCTGCAAGCATGAGCGAGGATTCAGATATTCAAGCAAAAAAAATGATTCATTAGGGAAAATTCACATCTTAAACTGCTTTATTTAATAGCTTAGATTATTATGGTGTCATAAGTTACTCCTCGGGTGAGGAGCTCTGCCATTCGGCAGGAGCTCGGTGTCGAGCCGCTCCTCCTCCAGGTCGAGAGGAGCCAGATAGGGTGGTTTAGGCATCCGGTAAGAATGCCCCCCGAGCGCCTCGCAGGCGAGGTGTTTCGGGCATGTCTCACCGGGAGGAGACCACGGGGCAGACCCCGGACCCCCTGGAGAGACCATGTCTCACAGCTGGCCGGGGAACGACTTGGGATCCTTTCAGGTGAGCTAGAGGGTGCAGCCGGGGAGAGAGAGGCCTGGGCTGCCCGTTTGAGGCTGTTGCCCCCGCGACCCGACCCCGGAACAAGGGGAAGATGACAGAACGAAACGGAAAGTTACTACTAAATTTATTTAGTTTAGTCCATTTTTACTTCAAAAGACTTACAAGGAAGAGAAAAATTTCCGGACACTTAAATAAATGCCAGCGCTTACTTATAATTGCACATATTCACTGTCTCTCCATCTTATCTGGATCCCAAACATGTTCTGATTTTAAAGCCTTATTTAAATGGTAAATGGACTCTACTTAAATAGTATTTTCTTCCTGTCTTGGTACTCTCTTTACATTGTTGCTCACATTCATCCATTCCACACACACTCATCCCTTATAGTGGAAACAGCCATGCACGGTTCAAACAACCATCAGGAGAAATTGGAGGTTCAGTGTCTTGATCAAGGACACCTTAGCACAAGGGTGGGCGAACTTTTTGATTTGCGGACCATATCGGTTCTAACATTTGACCAAGGGGCCGGAACAGGAACAGAGGCGTGGCATGCTCTGGTAAACAAGCACGCTAGATATGGAAAGCCATTGGGGTCGCTACACACGCGCAATCTAGCACTTAAAAAAACGTGCATCTCGCACGCAAGGTTTAAAATGTAGGTTTGAAATCTCCTGACAATCTATTTTGACAACATACGCATCACGAAAACACACACATTTTAATGGGAGCAGTGTTGTTGTTTTTGCAACAAAGCCAATATATCTAGAGTGTGCCATCTAGTGAGGAAACATCAGAAATGCAGGGGAAATAAAACACTAACATGCTTTGTTTATTTATTTTTTTTCAGGCCGATTAAAACGTCTAACAGGCCGCATGTGGCCCGCGGACCATAGTTTGCTCATGCCTGCCTTCGCTTGAACTCCAGGTAGGGGATTGAACATGCAATTCTTCTGTTACAAAATGATTGCGCTACCTACTAAGCCATCGTCCTCCCAATTAACGGGTACTTCTTTATAGATTAGAATATACTGTATAATATGTGGCTTTTTTTTTTTAAATGAATTAGCGTGTCGTACTCTTCACCAACTCTTCCTCACCACTGGTAGGTTCTCTTTATGTGTCTGAAATATTGAGTAATTATTTCTTTGCCTCTTTACCTTGCAGACCAGTGAGACAGAACAATCATCTCCAACCTGAAGTGACAGAAACTCACTGAAGTGGGGACCTGTGTGAAACAGAGATGGGTTTAAATTAAACTGTGCATTGCTTTCTTGGTTCTTCTTATTGGAATCTGTTTATTAAAAGCTGTTCTATTTTTGTGAAGTTGTAACCTTCGGAGAAGTTACTGGCCAGAGCAGTCTCGCTTCTTTTATGTAAGCTCGCTTATTAGTCGTTTCCCAGGAAACATAGTGCTGAGTTGGTTTCAGGCAATGTAAAATAAAATTGAAACTGCATGAGGTTTTTGCGTGTCGTACCCTCTTTAACTCTGATGTACTCTCTTCTCTGGTAGTCAGCCTCAGCCAAGGCCGCCTTGAAAGCTGTGGGCAGATGTAAAACAGAAAATACTTACAGAGTAAGATCAAAATGAAGTCTTTTTTTAGTTGAACTAATGGTTTCCTGCATGGGGTGAAACTATTACCTATAAACTAAACCTTACATTTGTCTAATATCTTGTTTCATCATCAGAGGTGGGTAGTTACATTTACTCTGTTTCATTTACTTGAGTAACTTTTTGAATAAAATGTACTTCTCTGAGTATTTTTATAGTTTGTACATTTGCTTTTACTTGAGTAAATTAATAAGTAAATAACGCTACTCTTACCCCGTTATATTGGGCAAAAGTTGACCCATTACTTTTCTTGATTTTACCACGTTTTTCAGAGCAATAAGTATTTTTTAAAGAGCGCTTCCATCTGTGGATGACTGTATAAACGTTCCTCCAGTCAAATGTAGTGAAGACGGTCACATGACTCCATCTGACCTATCAGACGTACCCATTCCCAATCTTGCAAAAAACAAAAACTTAGCACAAAAAGTTATTTTGGAAAACATGTTACTGCTAAAGCAGATAAAAATGGCAAAAATGGAGGCAGCAAATGTCTCTCTTGAACAACATGACACAGCAAAAGACATCAAAGTTGTTTTCGGTTTTAAAACTTGTGCAATAATTTCAGTCATTTAAAAATGATGGAATCTTTCTTCTTTTTTTGTTTTACTGATCTTTTAGCTGCTTTTCGAAAATTCAGATTTTGCATATTTTGTTGTGTTGTTTATATACTTATGTCTAATAAATAAATCATATGTTACTTTTAAAGTCAGTATTGAGTAGTTTTTTTCACGCATACTTTTTACTCTTACTTAAGTAATTTTTTTAGGTCTACCTATTACTTTCACTCGAGTAAAAATATTTTGAAGAAACTGTACTTTTACTTGAGTAAATTTTTTGGCTACTCTACCCACCTCTGATCATCATACAGGAAATAAACACTGAACTTAAACTACCTCTGCTGTGTATGTTTATTCCTCTTGGTTAGTTGGACTTTGTAAGCATTCTTTCTGAACCAAATTGTTGCTTGTATTTATTACAGATAGGTGATCACTCTTACCGTCTCCAATCAAAACCATGGAGCTCTGTGCTTTGCCTCCTCCATCGGTGATCTGGCAGGTAAATGTACCTTCGCTCTCCTCTGTGAAGTGATCCAAGATAAACTCGATGATTCCTGTTGAGACGTCATGGCCCATTTTGTTGGGCTGTGGAAAAATAGAACTGTGTTTAAAAAAAAAAAAACATCATGTGGTAGCAGATATATTTTGCGGATTTTATTTACAGGATGACACGAACACCAAAACATACTCGGATACACACTCGTAAAAATACACACCTACTTACACAAATGCTCATGTGCAAACACACACTGACATACAGAAACACACACAAACAAAATTCCTTCCCTCACCTATGGTCACCAGCTGTGGGTGGTGACCGAAAGAACAAGATTGCGGGTACAAGCGGCCGAAATGAGCTTCCTCCGCAGGATGGCTGGGCTCTCACTCAGAGATTGGGTGATGAGTTCTGCCATCCGGGAGGAGCTCGGTGTCGAGCCGCTACTCCTCCAGGTCGAGAGAAACCAGATGGGGTGGTTCAGGCATCTGGTCAGGCGCTCAGGATGCCTCCAGAGTGCCTTGCTGGTGAGGCATCCAACCGGGAGGAGACCAAGAGCCAGACCCCGGACCCGCTGGAAAGACTATGTCTCACAGCTGGCCGGGGAACGACTCGGGATCCTTCTGGGTGAGCTGCAGGATGCAGCTGGGGTGAGAGAAGCCTGGGTTTCCCACCTGAGGCTATTTTTCTCGGCCCCGGATAAGCGGAAGATGATGGAACAAACGGAAAAGTTAAAATGTAAGATGCTAAATTTAAACATCCCAGACATCAACAACTTCTGCTTGCTATTGCCACATGTCAAGCCCAATCTCCCAGACTAGGTCGTCCTGACTCTCAGTTTGTGGCTTTGTATAATTTTATTCACTCTAATTTTGGTAACGTTTCAGCAACACAGATCATTTTCCAGAAAATATACTGAAGGAAGGTGCTATTCTGATTTGCGTTGAGTGTTGCTGTATGTCTTTTTGCACACAGCCACCATGCATGGCGGGGTGCGAATTAGAAGAGGAAACTTCTCCTTGATGGTTCAGCATGAGCCACCTTCAGCCTTCTGCATAGCCAGCTGATTTTAAGCACACACAAAGTGCTGAAACCAATCATACACAGCCCTGCATCGAACCAAATGTCATCTACCAAAATGGTTTGGTAACAATACCGTTACACCAAATACACACACGTACAAGCACACCTACACGGGCGCACACTTATACACATACACAAATATGCATTCATACGTAAAAGAAGTCTCAACAAACATGAACAAAAATTGATATATTGACTAATAAGTATGGTGGATAGGTGGGTAGATGGGCAAATAAACAGATAAAGTATTTACATCAGCTCCAGAAAGTTCCTTGTTGTTTGCAAAGAACTTGTATGTGACGTGGGAGGAGATCCCCTCGGCCTGCAACCAGAACCTCATCCTGCCTCTTTCCAAGATCTTATAGGCCAGCTCAGATTTCAGTGGAATAACTGGAGGAGAGGAAGAGTGATGCAAAACCAGGTAAGATTTTTTGGATCAAAAAAAAGGGAAAATATATGCCAGAAAAAAAATCTAAAAGGTTCAAAGCAGCTGGAGGAAGGCAAAAATATAGCATGGGGGCATGAAAGGGAGAGACAAAAGAAAAGAAAAAGTAGGCTTGGCAGATAAAGATGTAGCGGCAAGGAAGTTAAGAGGACATGCTGAGAGAACAAAGAGAGAGATTATGAGTGATACTTACTTGGATGTCTGATATCATAGCTCAGCGCCAGCATCTTTTCCATTTCTGAAACACAGAGTGGCTTTGTTAATTTTCTGCTCTCATGCACAGACGGAAGGAAAACAGAATACACGCTTTGCTTTATGCGTTGTTGTAAATTTTACCACTCTGATGGAGCACCAAACCTGGAGTTGTACAAGTGACTGCTTTAATTGAGCTTAATGGGCAGATGAAGGTACAAACACGGTGGGACTGGAGCAGATATATTCACACAGAAGACACTGCATCAAGCCTGAGTGTTTCTCTCAGGCTGCGAGCAGTAATTACCAGAGTATGTGATGTACTGGAGAACATTTAAACTCAGTAAACTCGGAGATCAAACACATGTTGTGACTTATAGTGATTTATCTGAGGGCCAAATGGTGGAGAATCTTTAGAGAGTGCTCTGGATAACACATTATAGCCCGGTTCCATCGCAGTGCAGAACATAAAAACACTTTTTATTGCAGACATGGCAGCGAGATCATTTTTAAGTTCACTCTCATTGCTTTCATCTTCTTTGCATCCTACACACAGCTGCAGTTCTTCCATACACAAGTTTCTTTTTGATTTTTTTACACATTTGCTTTTGATGTGTCTGTCTAGACATTGTTTCACAGCTTATATTTCGAGGATCGAAAGATAGTTACAAGCTATACCTTACCAAAATAACAAAAGTAGAAAACATGCTGCAATTTTTCTGAGTGAGCCCAAATTTCAGAAATTGAAACAAAATTATTTAAAAAGGGGGCATTGTGGAGTTTTTTTTAGGAGTTTTGGGAGTTAATTATTATTTCATAGCGTATGATTAGCAAGAAATGCAAAATTTGCCAAAAAAAATCCATTCATTCGGTTTTAGTTCAGTTTTCCATACTGAATTTCCCATCCTCTCGCTCTACACTTAGTCCTGCCCTATTGGTGTGTACACGACACAGCGCTAATTTTATTTGAGGCCACAAATACAGCATAAAATGCATCTTGTTGTCATGGTTCCCTCGCCCACCACCAGAGGGAACCCGGGCCCTTTCCTCATTTGCCTGATTCTACACACCTGAAGATCTTTTTTGCAGCTGCCTTCAAATAGGCAGCCTGTTTACCCTTCAGGTGTCGGGTCATGACTACACCTTCCAGCCAGGTCGTCCTGGTTGCAT
Organism: Neostethus bicornis; assembly: GCA_902685375.1. NCBI lineage: Eukaryota > Metazoa > Chordata > Actinopteri > Atheriniformes > Phallostethidae > Neostethus > Neostethus bicornis. Next base: position 29,190,422 of record LR738543.1, read on the forward strand.
GACCATGAAATACATTCAGAACAATAACCACTTGCCATGCCACTAAAACCTTATGGTTTTCTTTCACTGCATTACTGGACTGTCATACTCAAAACAAAAAAAAAAATTTTTTTTTCCTGCATTTGGGTCCTCGTCCTTCCACCTGTCCACCGCTTCATCACACTCGTTTGCAAAACTAGCACATATTCTTTCATATGCTAGGCAGAAAGTAGGAGGGAATCAGAGTCAAATGATGAGAAAAAAATGATTAACCTATGAAAACACAATCCTGCCTTTTTAAACTCAAACGTGCAAGAATCAATCAGCACTTATTACACCAATACTTATACTTCAAGTTACACTTATGACATGTTTATGAGACACAAATAGCTCCAATTCACAATCAAATGCTCTGACCAGTTGTTTTTGAATGAAACGGACCGTTTAAATTGGACTGTGATGTTGCTGGTTTCCTTAGCAGGGATTGGCTGAAGAGTTGGACATTTGACATCATCACAGCTAGAATGAAATCCTACCTTCAGCTGTGATCGTGTAGCTAGATGACACCCCATCTGTGCTGGTAACAGAAACAGAGTAGGTTCCAATATCTTCTTTGTCTGGGTTAGTAAAGACCAGTTTTGAGCTGTTAGAAGAAGAAGAAGTGTGGGGTTATGGATCATATTTTATTATAAGGAACTGTTATTTTGTACTTTAACACATATCTTCGGGTTGTGTTTGTGTGTGTGTTTAGTCGTACGTGCTGCCTTCGGTCTGAATCTGAATTCCTTTAGAGAAATCTGTGATCGCCTTGTAATCTTTCTTCCAGACAAACTGGGAGTCCTCTTGTATTTGGCAGGACTCAAATGACAGAACGACATCACCTGACTTCTCATCCACAACACACACCACCTCTTGTGAGCCTGCAACAGAATAAAGATATCTGTAAGCTAAAAAAAAAAAACAGCTGATAAATTGATGCATGATGTCATTTCTAATGGATACCTTCCACAGCTTTGGCAATCACTGGATCAGAGGCCATAGAGGCCATGCCTATACCTGCTGCATTAACCCCTCGTACTCTGAACACATAGCTCGCACCAGCCTCCAGACCTGTTACCTTGGAAACAAGCAGAGAAGGAAAAAATAGAGCTGAAAGTGAAAACAGGACAGTAAGTGTTTAGAAATGTTAATAATAAAAAAACAAGTTTCTTCTATCTTGTTTTTATGTTTTGGAGCCTTTTTTAAAAAAGAAAAAAAAAAGTTGATTTTTTTTTTTGAAAGCCTTTCCCCAAAATCCATCACAATTTTTTTTCCATATTTATTTGAATTAAATCTGGTGTGTATTACTTTGCTTCAACATGCTTCCAGAAAATTACATAATCTAAATGGAAGTGCACGTTGCTCTAAATCCTGCATATGCCATTTAGCATTAATGAATCCTTCACAGATGTGCATGTTGCTTGCCATGTGCACTAATGCTGTCCCTCGTGTCGACACCAGGCCAGATGGTCTCTCTATTGTCTGCAGCCTAGAAAACATGGCATTTAATATGTATATCCAGAATTGATCATTTTCATTATTTTTACCAAAAAAAAATTGTGTTGGATTAATTTTCTCATAGAAAGGTCAATCAGGTATGAATGTGTGTGTGAATGGGTGAATGTGAGCCACACTGGAAAGCACTTGGAGTGCCAATGCAGGTGGAAAAGCACAGTATAAGTAAAGACAATTTGAAATAATTTACATTCACAAAAGCAGACGATAATCATGCATATTGGCAGATATTTAAGAAAGGAAAAAGAGAGGAAGCAGCTCTCTTTAAAACTTATAGCCGGTTAACTCAGGCACTGAATGAATTAGATATTACAGAAACTAAAACTTGATTTGTTCCCCTGTTTTTATTATACATTATTTGGCATAATTTCCAATTTAAACACTTGTGCTTTTGCTAGTCAACCTCTTCTACTTTGTTTGCATTTTACATAAAAAAAAAACTATTTCTATTAAATATATATGTATTTTTTAGATGCTCAATACTTTTGCAAAATAAATTAAAAGACTCAAAGCTACAAAATTGTTTATGATCATAACTGTGTGTCTTTACTTTGACCACTAGATGGCAATGAAAAGCAATTTACTGTAACTTGTTTTTGCTGCATTGATTTATGAACAGATTTACATGTGATGTTATTGATCAGTTATAATACAGTTATTCTATGTAATCAATTGTATCAGGACAAGGGTGCCCAAACTTTTTTGTCCCAAGAGCTACTTTTCAAGTATCAAACCTCCTGAAATCTACCAGTTCAGAGTCAACATCACAAACACACAATGTTTTGTTGTTGTTACACAACTAATACAGATCACAAACCTACCCTCTCTCAAACACACACAGACAAATTCCTCTCTCTCAAACACACACACACACACAGACACACACATAGACAAGTTCCTCTCTCTCTCAAACACACACCAACCGACAAATACCCCTCTCTCGTTTGCTCTCTTTTTCTCTCTCTAACACACACACACTCTCTCTCAAACACACTCTCACAGACTTTTTTCTGCACGAATGCTGCACTTTGGGAAGGGCAGGGGCCATGGCAGCCATGGCAGCCCTTCCCAAAGCACTAGGCGCTGCCCTTTGAGAAAGGGCTTAACTACATGCTTTCACGTCCCAGATTAAAAAAAAACCTTGAATAACTCTAGAAGAAGTCGATACATCAATGCTTTATTTTTTAAAAAAAAAAAAAAAAAAAAAAAAAAGAGTTGCTAAAATCTAGCAACTCTATTGGCTAGAGGGTCTGAATACTCTCCAAATAGAGCTTCAAAGTCGTTGAGATGGCAACAATGTCATCTTTTCAAAAAAACTTTCCCCTACACATCTGGTGGTCGACTTGGGATCAGTCCTTCAATCGACGTGTTGGGGACCCATGTATTAAGATGATCCCGATTTTTTTTTCCATAGAAAGCCTCAAAGATCCTCTTACCTTAAGGAAGCGGTGACTAACAGCAGTTTCATTTGCCGTGGTCCACTCACTGGTTCCCTGTTTAGCATACTCCACATGATAACCAGTGATGGGTCCAGAACCCTCATAGACAGGCTTTTCCCACTCCACCACCAATGAATTATCTCTCACTTCACAGAACGTGAGGTCGTAAGCTGGGCCTAAAAAAATATAGAGACGATTTACACAAGATTATTATAATGTGTTTTCAACTAGTTATGTATACCGAAACTCAGGATTTTCAGCTTCAGTGCCAAATCATTCATTTTCACTGGACATTTTCAGCCTTAACAATATTGCCAACAGTAGTGTCATAGTGGGGTGAACATGGTGAGCATTACTTTACTTTGATGTTACTTTTGAAAAAATAAAATACAGGTTGGATCAATAAGGTAATAGTTTGACTTCTGAACCACCTATCCATAATGCCGGAGCCTATCCCGGCTGATTTCAGACAAGTGGCGCCTGGAGAACCCGGAGAAAACCCACACATACACAGGAAGAAAATGCAAACTCCACACAAAAAGACCAGTGTTTCAAGCCTCACCCCCACTCTTGAGCTCAAACCCCTGACCTTCTTGCTGTGAGGCCACTATGCTAATCACTGCACCCCCATGCAGGCTAAGATGAATAGATTAGATGAATTCTTAATGATACCCATCCTTACGACTTTTACTGACCTGGTTCTGGCATAGTCCAAGCGTCACATGTAAAATCTGCTGACTGTACAGAGGCTGGTCCGAGGCCAGCCAGGTTGGCTCCATACACATGGAACTGATAAACCGCTCCTTCAGTCAGGCCTTCGACCTGGTGGTAATATTTTTGTCACTTATTATAAACACTGAATGTGTTTTTTTTTTAACCAGCTTCAAGTTTGATTTAATATTTTGTACCGTGTAAACTCTTTCGTAGACTGGTGGGATGTGAACCTCCCTCCACATGGTTGTTCCACTCCTTCTTTTATCCACAAAATATTCCCTGACACTTGATCCTCCGGAGTGAAGAGGCTTCTTCCAGTTCAGAACCATCGAATGGCCGTTACAATTCAACAGTGAAATATCGTAAGGAGCAGAAGGAGGAGCTGAAATCACAGCGGAAGATACTGGTAAATATAAATTTTTCAGTTAGTCATCATAATCTTACAGAAGAGTGATTATAACACTGACATAAAGCTGCTCTGACACTCAGAGGTGAAGATTCTTGGGATTCATCACTGAGACCCAATTCATTGATGGCCTGAACACGGAACACGTATGACTCTCCTGTGACCAGTCCACTAACCACAAACCTGAAAAAAGATCACAAATAAAACTCGTGAGTTTTGCTGACTAAATGTTCATCATCATGTTGGATATTCTTTACTCAACAAGCATACTTAGCGTCCTTGTGAGGTTTGTGATTTGCTGAAGTCCAGTTTTTGGATCCCTTTACGCACTGATCAATGTAGTAACCAATCAGATTGTTTGGTTCTTTCGGGGGAGCCCACTGAATGAGAACAGACGTGTCTGTTTCTCTTGTTGAAATCACTTGTCCTGGAGCGGATGGCACGCCTAAAAAAAGAATTAGACAGAAAGGAGTGAAGTTAAAGAATGTTTAATTTAAAAATGAGAATAAGTCAACAAACAAGACGTCAAACAATATCTGTGTCTATCTCACATCACAAACTGTGTGATAACATGATCACTGCAGTCATAAGTGAACGAGTATTTACTTCTTCTTCTTCTTTCGGCATTTCCCTTAAAGGGTCGCCAAAGCAAGTCAATTTCTTCCATTGAACCCTATCTGCTGCATCCTCTTTGGTCACACCAACTATCTTCATGTCTTCCTTCACTGTATCCTTGAACCTCCTCTTTGGTCTTCCTCCAGGTCTCTTTCCTGGTGGTTCCAAACCCACCATCTTTCTGCCGATGTTCTCTCTCTCCTCTTCACATGTCCAAACCATCTCAGTATGGCCTCTCTGACTTTATCTCCAAAACCTCCATCATGTGCTGTTCCTCTGATATACACATTTCTAATCCTGTCCATCCTGATCACTCCCAGAGAGATCCTCAGCATCTTCATCTCTGCTACCTCCATCTCTGTTTCCTGTCTTTTCCTCAGTGCCACTGTTTCTAGACCAAACAGCATGGCCGGTCTCACCACGGTTTTGTACACTTTCCCTTTTATTTCAGCTGAAACTCTTCTATCACACATCATGCCTGATACTTTTCTCTACCCGTTCCAGCCTGCCTGCACATGCTTCTTTCCCTCTTTTCCACACTCTCCATTGCTCTGAACTGTTGATCCTAACTACTTAAAATCTTTCACCTTCTTTAGCTCTTCTCCCTGTAACCTCACTTTTCATTTGGGACTCTCTCATTCACACACATACTCTCTTACTTAGAAACTCAAGAGTTTTTAATAATAGAAAAATATAATTATTCGGAGGTGATTTACTAAGTTCAACTGTAGTTGGTACTAAGTAAGTGTGGGCAGTTTCATTAAATCAGTTAACTCATTAGGGAAATATTGCCTTCAAAAGAATTTGTGACCTTGATCTTTAATTGCGTAATCCTGTAAAACTAATTAGTTGATCTGTAGTTAATAATGAGACAAAGTGGGCAGTTTTATTTAATCCTTTAAGTGGTTTTGGGAGATATGATGTTCATACATATATTACAGGTTCACAAGCAGCCCAAATACTTGATGCCTCCTTTTTATTCTCTTAGCGGGGTAATAATTATCCAGATGATTAAAAGCAGACCTTTTAGCTTCAGAGTCTCAATAGGTGCAGTTGGCTCCGATGGTTCGCTGACTCCGTACATATTAGCAGAAAGAACTCTGAACATATACTCTTTGCCCTCAGCCAGGTCAAAAACAGCATAGCGAGGAGAACGAATGGGAACCTGGGTGTTAACACGCTGCCACGCTGCTTTACCATCTGCCACAGACTAGAAAAAAAAAAGATTTGTTACATCTTGACACAAACATATATCACTGAAAACTCTGTCTTTCACTTGTAGGAATGTAAAGTACTGAATAGAACAAAAACAAATGTTTTTCTTACTTTTTCAATGTAGTACCACATGGGAGCCTTGCCGTAATAAGCTGGTGCTTTCCAGCTGAGAACAACATATGTTCGGTCTGTTTCAGTAACAGAAATATCTGAGGGGACACCTGGGGCTTTTCCTTCAGCTACACAGAGAAAAACACAAGCACATATTGTGGGAATGTCAGAATAAAGTATATATTAGTAATTCATTTAGAAGATTTACAAAAATGTTTAAATATAGCTCACCTTCAACTTCATCATGGTATGTCACAACGTCCACCTTTCCTTCAAGCTTTAGAGCTTAAATGATAAAACACGTAACCATCAGATGCTTGGTAACAGTAATGAAATACGTATATCAGTTAAAATACTTTCATTAATTCATCTTCCAAACTGCTTATTCCAGACGGGGTCGCTGTGGGAAAGAGAGGCCGGCTTAGAGCCTATTTCGGCTGATTTAAGGCGAGAGGCAGGGTACACACCGAAAAGGTCACCAGTCTGTCTCAGGGTCACATGCACACAACCATCCACACACACAATCATTCCTTGCGGCAATTTCATAGTGGCCAGTAAACCTTAGACACAAGTTTTTTGGAGGATGGCAGGAAACTGGATTACCAGGAGAAAACCTGCACGTACACGGGGAGAACATGCAAACTCCACACAGAAAGCCTCATATTGATGAAAAATTACATCATTAATATTATTTTTGTCATGCGTAAATTTATACTTATTGAATCTATATTTAGAAATATATCTATATGCAGAAATAGCTGAAAATCTGTACATATTTAAATATATTGTATTGACATTTAAATCTGTCTAAACTTAAAATACATATTGATTTTTCTGCATTGCTTTTTATTGGCTGCTTCAGATGGAGACTGTTTGATAAACAAGTTTTACCCTGTTTTTCTACGACAAATTTATCATTTAAAGCATGTAATTATCTTTTATTTCCCTGGTTGTAAACATTTACTTGAGTCACCAAATTGATGGGCAGAGTCTTCTTTGTGGCCAATTTGATTTGATTTTACTTTGATAATCCCTTTTGAGAAAATTAAAAATGCTTTTTCTGTCCTAAATAACAATCTTGTAAAGGCTTAAAGGAAATGGAAGCGTTTAAAACGAAAAGTGTTGTGTGATTAAAAACGGCAATGACAAAGAAAACAAGTCAGACTTTCCTGTTTTTTATTTATCCTTACTTCTTTTATACCTTTCTTTTGTCTCTTAATTTCTCCTGCTAGGATTAACCAATTTAAGTCATTTTGGTCTCAAAACAACCGTCTTGACCACGAATCGTGCAGATCTATATGGATTTTGAACATTTTGATTTAGTTTTTTTTTCAATATATATCTTTTCATTTTTAGTAATTTTTGCCCAATAGGAACTAATGTGATTTGGAAATTTTGCAACACAGTTTATGGTCTTTAAACCTTTAAAGTTCAGCGTCCTTTCAGCTAGAGATACCATTTCACTTTTAAAATAATCACAAGAAATTGGCCTGTAGACATCTATACAAATCTTTGATAACTTTTATACTTTTTGAGATATGGCTGTCTAAAAACAAAACAGTAAAATAGAATGCCAAAAATTCCTCAACTCTAACTGAATGAAGAAGCCAACTTTTTTTTTTTCGAAAACTCAAACTAATGCCCATAGCTGCTACGTTTTTTATAATACAGCCACAAATTTGGCCTCAAAATGTGGAAATTTTTGTTCTCTAAAAGGGCACTAAGATATACAGTAGCTTTTTAGATCATGTGTAAAATACATAAGACTTTGTTTGCTGTACCACTAAAATGCAACTCACCGTGAAGCCTCTCAAACTCAGTTGGATCAATTGCAGCAATTGCATCAGACATGCGAGAAGGTTTGCTGATTCCGTGAGAGTTTACAGCTCTGACTCTGAAGTAGAAGGAGTGTCCTTCAAACAAACCACACACTGGATATTTACAGATCTTTATGGGGTGATCGTTGCATTGTACCCAGTTTTCAGTTCCAACTTCACATCTAAATGCAAAGAGAGAAATAAAAAAGAATTAAAAAAAACACAAAAAAGTTGGTGAGAATGTCTATTTTGATGTTAAAGTCAATGAGAATGTGCTTGATTTTCTAACAATGATGTTTCTAAATGATGTGGCAACCCTTTTAATCAACGGCAGCAATCCATGAGGATAAATGAAGAGGTGAAGTTGCAGTTTTAGAAATGAACCGCTACTTTTTGATGACATAAACCTTTAAATTGAAGTGATATTCATCTAAATATTGATGTGATCACTCACAGTAATAAGTTTGTCTTTAATGTTGCTCTGTTTATCTGAATATGGTGTTTATATCTGAAACTCCTACTTGTCCACAAAGTATCCCAGGATTGGACCCTCTGTCGTTGTATTGGGGGGTTTCCATGACACAATGACGTAATCTCTGTTGGCATCGTGGATCTTGATGTCCATAGGAGCACCAGGTGCGTTGTTGACTGGGGGAGGCCCATCTACATAGGAAGCAGTTTGGATTGTTTGGTAGCAAGGATGCAAACAATGAGATTTTACGTGCTTCTTCTGTTTCATATCAAGCTGAACTGCTTGGCAGGAAAAAGTGCTTGAAGGTATTCAGATTTCTTTGGGCTCTTTTTTACCTGCGACGGAGACAAATGCGCTGTGTTCTGCCGTACCACCTTTAGTGACCAAACGCAGTGTATAAAGGCCTTCATCATCTTTGTACAGATTTGGAAGAGTCAGTTTGGTACATCCTCTCCCAGTTTCAATTTTCACCCACTTGGAGTCAGACAGACGGGTGTCTAGATGTAAGAGCAAATGACACAAAGATGAACAAATACTATCAACTACACATGAGAATCCTTGCTAATGTGGTTGTGTTTTTTTTTTAAAAAATGTGCAAAAGCCATATGATGCATTTTATGTGCTTTTAGAATAATTATTGGGCAAAAGACTTTTGCTCATCTGCTTTAAGCAGCAGATTAGCTAGATTCAATGTACCAAACAGTAGCCAGTACTATCGGTCACAAGTTGATCACTTTTAATATTTTATAACAATTACCATCTCTGTACCACTGTGCATCTGGCTGTAGGTTGGCAAGGTTGGGGTTCAGGATCATCGTGGCCGACAAAGAAACTGATTCCCCTTCTGTAGCAAATACCGGGCCAAATTTCTCCACAAAGGTAATGTTGATTTTAGTATACTGAATCTTGGGAAGCATGGCAGCTGAAACAGAATGAAAAATGACCAAAAAAATCCAGTTGCTTCCAATAATTAAATTATTTTACAGAGTATCTGTATTTCACACCTGTAAAAGGCAACCATGCGTAAGGAGTGGTCTCCTCTTCTTCCTTGTATCCTATAAAAAACAAGTAAATGGAAACATGAACAAAATAGAAACATAGTCTCGTATGTGTCGTGTTTACATTTCAGACCAAGTTTTTCTGCTTTTTAATAATGAAATACCAAACGTTTCAATAACTCACTCTTCACAATAACAGATGCCTGAGTGGAGGCTTGGCCATGGCTGTTTCCGGCTACAGCGGTGTACTGTGCAGTGTCATCTGTTGTACATCTAAAAATGAAAATAGCAGCAAATGTGTCGTTAGTTGTCACAAAAAGCTTATTGTGCATCTGTAGGTTAGACAGTAAGTTAAACCAACATTTGAGCGATAGATCCGTAAGGGATATATTTTATCTTTTAAAGAATAGAAATGGATACAGTGAAGGAAGACGTGAAGATAGTTGGCGTGACCAAAGAGGATGCAGGAGATAGGGTTAGATGGAAGAAACTGACTTGCTGAAGGAAAATGCCGAAAGAAGAAGAAGAAATAATGGAAGTCAACTTGTTTGGACATGTTCTTATAAAGATAATCCATAAATGGTAGATTATTGTCCCAATGAATCATAATGTCAGACATAATTAGGACCAGACCAACAGTAAAATTAGCTGAGCCTTTTACGATTTACACTGATTCAACTGTCATTTATAGAGATTTTTTTTGGCCTTAATCAGGTCATCATTTTTGGGATAAAATAAAGATGTCAAGAGGGTCAAAGTCTAATTTGGAAGCTTAAGCCCAAGGTACGTTGTTAATCATGTGCATGTTGTTAAACCTGTTCACACGAATGTTTCTTAGGGAGGTGTGCTTCTCTCGTTTCATTTCACACAGTCATGTTGACACCCATTTCCTCTTTCTGTGTTCATGTTCAGCGATGTATCTTATTTCTCCACTGACACAACGGAATCTAAAATAAGCTCTCTAAGTTTTTTTATTATATGTTATGTTCCAATATTTTCTGAAACGAGGAGTGACCCTCGCACTTCGTGGGAATCACCACGTACCCAAAGGTTTACTAAGCTTCAGGCCACTCGGGAAGATGATGACTCAAAGAATCCCGGAGTATCAAGTAGCACCGTGGTCAGCAGTTGAACAGCTGAGCTTTCAAAGCCCTGAGTGGGAGTGTATTTGCTCTGCCCTTACTACAGCTGGCACCCGTATGTTCAGCTGCTTTTGCGTTACTTCTTCTCTCTAATCAAAATTTTGTCATCGACCACTGAGAATTCACAGCAAATAGTTCTTGATGACTCATGAAGCAATCAGTTGCACCAACATGTGATGTTTGTTTTTAGCCTAATTTAAAGCGACACATTTTGGATGAAATTACAGTAGGTTGAGAGTTATTAAGTGTGTTAACAAGAACAAGTTGATGCTTAAGTGTTTAACAATATGTTCTGCCTGCACAAAATCACAAACCTTAATAATAATGATTTGGGAAGGTCTAAGTGATGCGATTCTAATGCAGTAATACGTGGAAAACTTTTACATTTTTTGAGCTTGACCATTGGTTGCCTGTGCCTGGGACCTTGGTTTGTTGATCTATAGTCAGTTTTGAGTAACTGTGAGCAGTTTCATTGAAATCCCTTCTCTAGTTTGGAAAATATTGCATTCACAAGAACTTGCAACCTCAACCTTTGTGGCCATGACCTTTAGTTGCATGTTCTGAAAACTTTTCAGTTCATCAGCAGTCGGTCCATAGTCGGTATGGTGGGCAGTTTTGTTAAAATTCCTTCAGTGGTTTGAGAGACATTACTTTCACAAAAGTGTACGAAAGCCCAACTGCATGCACTACCGAGTGCATGATGCCACTTGAACATTCTGCAGGCAGAATCACAAAAATGGCATGTGTTTATGAACTTTTTTTTGTCCCAAAGAAACATCGGACGCTTCATTCAGTACTTTGCATAACTTGGGACACAAACACGGAAATCTTCACATCAACATTCAACATGAGCTGAAACTTCAGATTAAATCATTTCTGTAGCATCTCATTTTGATTATCCAAGGTAGCAGCTCTCCCGACCAGCTGCTAGACATAGCCCCCTGTAAAAACTGAATGTACCCCTGTATCTCCTAGATTTCACATTAGGCATCTGGGAGGCATCCTAACAAGGCATCTAAGCCATCCCGTCTGGTTCTTCTTTATAATAAGGAGGAACGGCTTTATTCCACACTTGTCCCAGACAGCGTGGAGCTCATTTTGGCAGGTTGTATTCACAAAGTTGTTTTTTTCAAGAACCATATCGACCCTCAACTGGTCACCGGAGGAGAGGGTTGGCGCAGAGATCAACTGGCAAATCGAGAGCTTTGCTTGTTTACACAACTTTCTCTACACCAAGATATATCAATGCAGCATCCTAAATTGTGTGGATGCCGCACTGATCCATGACATACCTTGGGATGGTCAGTGAGTGACTTCCACCTTTCACTTCAATCAGGTACTTCCCTGAAGACATGTCCAGGATGACGCCATCTTTGTACCTGAAAATGTCCAAGATTAATTAAATCATCCAAGAGCATGTCAGATTAAGAGCTTACTCTCTCACTAATCAACTTGTAATATTATTCATCTCAAACAAAAAAGGAAGTGTCACTGAAACTTTTTTTTAATATCAACGTCATTGTGATAAATACCATTGCTTACCATTTCACAAGTGGCATGGGGAAGCCTTCAACAGTACAGAAAAGCTTGATGGGAGTCTTTTCAAATACAGTGTGGGACCTGAGTCTGACCAGGAACTGTGGTCCCCTGATCATGGGCTCCTCCCGCACATACTTTTCCACCATCTTTGCACTGATCTAAACAAGAACACAAAATAACTGTAAATGCTTGATAAAGTATATAAAAAAATTGTTTTTCTTTTCTTTCCAGCAGATTATGAAGCGTGAATGTTAAAAGAGGCCCCTAAAGACATCTGAAGGGGCTTGCAGTGTTATGGCATCAATGTGAAGTTAGGCACTGCTTCTAGCTACATTTTTAATTCAATGTTAAGAAGCAAACATGGATAGGAAGACTTCACATTTTCTTACCACTTCCTGGATTTGAACCCGTGTTTTGTGCTCATATTTTTCCTCCTTTTCCTCAGAGCTAAAGACAAACATTAAATGAGTTTAACTAATAAATTCAGTAAAACACAGCTTTTTCCCTGGTGATGGGTTAGCGAAAACATTTGGTTAATAAACACACAGCTCAGCGACATTCTGCACGCATCAACTAGTTGAAAAGAAGAAAAGGAAGCCAGCAAAGCACCTGTGTTCAGTTTTTTGTTCTTGAAACTTTTTCAATTTATACTTTTGCAAGACTTTGGAGAGAAACATATAAATTGATCCATTAAATTTAAATTTAACTTGTATAGTTAATGCTCGTTGAGGTAGAGCAGTTGGAACTCACACATCGGCCCCAATTTGCCCATTGAAAATTTGGTTGAAAATTTCAACTTTAAAACTTGTCAAATTTTTTTGCTCTATTTTCATCCAAATGGGATGATGCTGTTTGTGTTCCTACATGTGTTTTTTCTTTTGTTTTTATTTGACATCGTTCAATTCAAAAGATTTCATCCAAAAAAAAACTGGCAAACCCCAACCATAATTCTTCTCCTGCTTCTTAAACATGACTGACTGTATCAAGTTTGCTCGTTCACTGAAAAAATGTATCCTCCATGACAAGAAAGCTAGTTATGGTCTAACTTGTAACTTGGTGATTTGAAAATGACATAAGAATCTAGTTTCAGCATCAGCTTCCAAAAACTCTCCAAAAGCAAAAATTTATTTCACATAATTTTCATCTAAAAACTGGCAAAATGATGCCAGAAAAAAAACGTATTGCACACAAAAGACAAAAAAACGATGTCATCCCAGAAAAACTTTATTATAGTATTACATTTTTAGATTCCAAAATTAACTTTCTGAATAGCAAATAATGTTGAAATAAGTTGCCAGAGAACTACTAAGAAGAAACAAATTATCCCAATTTTTTTTTGTAAGTAATTTCCAAAAATGTATGCAAGTCTTCAATACTGTATATTAAAAAAATTGAATCAGTTTTAACACTAGCAGGACTGCTACTGGGGATTTTGAGACTAATGACGAGAAGACCTAAAGCCACAACATTTTTCATCTACACACCCAGCATGAAGACCCCGCGAACCATTAGTGGCTCATCAAGTCACATCTTACTGTAAATATGTCTGAGTACCTTATACCCCTTCTCTTGGAACTTTCAAGACTGAAATTTCAGTCTTGTTAGTGTTTTGCTAGCACAAACCTACAATATAAAACAAGCTATGCCTGTTCATTTTAGAAAGATGTGTTTTGAAAGATAAAGGCAGAACAATAATTTGCACAGTTTTTCTTTGGGTTTCTTTTTTTCATTCACAATGAGCTCAAAATGAGCTCAAAATGCAACTGGACTCTTTATTCAAGGGGCTGCACGGTGGTGCAGTGGTTAGTACAGCGGCCAGGATCAGGATTCGCGTTCCGGAGTAGATGAGAGGCTTGAAACACTGCCCCTTCGATGTGGAGTTTGTATGTTCTTTTTGTGTGTGCATGGGCTTTCTCTGGGTACTCGGTTTCCTCCAACTATCCAAAAATATGTGTTGAGTTGATTGGCCGCTACAAAATTGCTCCTAGAAATGTGTGTGGATAGTTTGTGTGTGTGTGTGGGCCCGCAACAGAATGGCGACCTGTTTGGTGTGTGATCTCGCCTGAGATCAGCCAGGTTAGGCACCGGCACTCCGGTGACCCAATTAGGGATAAGCAGTTCAGATGACAAAACCTCTTACCCATTTTTTTTACACATTTTCGCGGGAATGCTTGCTGTGTTTAGTAATGGAGTCAGCTTGACGTTAGCACTTTCTTGACCAAAAAAGTCAACTCAGCTGGATTAGCATTGAGAGCGAAGTTGCAATGCTAAGCACTGCTTCTATTTTATATTAGTACTAACATGAGGACTACAAGGCTGCATTAGCTTAGCGCTTTATGAGCACAAGTCTCTTGTACCTGCTGTATTCTTTAATGACATATCTGCTCTGCTTGTGGTGGTAGTCCTGGGTGTAATTTCCAGGTTTGATCATTGCTGACATGGTGACTGTTGACACAGACCTGTTGGACGAGTTACAAGTAAGACAAAGACTGACATAATTACAAAAAAAACATGAATCAGAGCAAGAAACCAACATGTAAGACAGAGACAAACATGTTTATTCAAAAGTATTGTGGAGCACTTTTTGAATGATAAAAATGCACAGTCGTATGCACAACTAATGACCAACTGAATGCTCAAAGTAATGCAGAAATTCTGGTCTGTAAAATTTTAAATCATAAAAAACAAAACAAAATGGCCTTCATTTCTCAAAATTCCACATTATGTGGAGTAAATTTCAGGTGCGCAGTGAAATAATGTTAAAGGGCATCTGGCATTATTTAAAACGTATATCCTTGTCTCTTTAACAACATGCAAGGTTTGATCTGGATAAAAGAGGCAGCTGAAAATAAAACACAATTATAGTAAACATGCCTACATATATTCAGATCCAAAGTCAGTCATGCCCTTGTTTCACAATATGAAGGGACAAAAAATGGCATATAAGAAGATTTTCACGAGCAATTTGAAGTGTTTTACAGGTTGGTCACTTTTTGGCTGTCACTTTATGCTATTGAAAAGTGACTCTCTGCCGAGAAAGGATCAGTCTGTGAACAAGTGTTTTTATTCAACCCCCAATTAATAAAATAATTTTCTACAAGTGCAAAGAGTCTGGAAAGCATTGTGGTTCCTTGTGTACTAGGATGAATGTTAAGCGTTAGATGGAGATTTAAAAAAAAGATCGGGTGTTCTTGGATGGTAATTTAAAATAACTTCTAGTTCATTTTATTGACCGTATTTTTGT
The DNA here is from genome assembly GCA_902685375.1 of Neostethus bicornis. Lineage (NCBI taxonomy): Eukaryota > Metazoa > Chordata > Actinopteri > Atheriniformes > Phallostethidae > Neostethus > Neostethus bicornis. Next base: position 29,205,667 of record LR738543.1, read on the forward strand.
AAAATGTTGCTGAAATAACTTTTGGCAGGTAAACAGAATCATCAGCATCTTCATCAGTACCTGCAGAACTGAACACCAAATACTAAAATTAGTTGACACATAACTTTCCATTTCTAGTGAGAGCAATAACCAGCAATAACCAGGATGCTGCATCGGTCCGTCGTGGTAAAGAGAGAGCTGAGCCGAAAAGCAAAGCTCTCGATTTACAAGTCAATCTGCGTTCCTACGCTTACCTATGGTCACCAGCTGTGGGTGGTGACCAAAAGAATGAGACCAAGGGGCAGACCCCGGAGAGACTATGTCTCACAGCTGGCCGGGGAACGACTTGGGATCCTTCCGGGTGAGCTGGAGAATGCAGCCGGGGTGAGAGAAGCCTGGGCTTCCCGTTTGAGGCTGTTGCCCCCGCGACCCGACACCGGAACAAGCGGAAGATGACGGAACGAATGGAACATAACTGATTATTGTGTTTACAGTCAGGCACATTTTGGTGCTCAGACACTGCTCTCACCAGGTGTATTTTCTTCGTGTTAGGCAGAAATTTACGTTTATCACTACGAAAGTTATGTTTTAAAATGCACGTTCTGGTTAAATTGTTGTGGCTGGATGTCCATACCATTTATACCCTCATCAAAATTCCAGTCATTATTATTATTGTGTAATAATATAGTCACAAAATATTTATCCAACCTCTTGACTTTGCAGAACAATTTGTGTGCATTGAATGTACATATCAATTAGAAAAAGTCAGGATGAGCTCATTATATCTGTTGTACACAACAGACATCTCAAAAACGTCTCATTTTTGCCACATTTAACTTTCATTAGAATTTGATTTGACTTGTTCAGGAATCTGTTCTTAGAGAACAGTGAACACACTGTTTGGCTCTATTACCCATTTACATATGTAAATATGTACATATACATATACATTTACATATGTAAATATGCAACAATCAAAACTATAAAAGCTTTTGAAATAAATGTTTGATATATATATCAGTCTATTTTTATCCATTCATTTCATCAAACCAAATTTTTTAACTATTTTTTTATGAGCAATCCATTATGTTTATTTACATTTTACAACACGAAGACCTTCTGTAATTTGATCACATGAAACTTGTACCATTTTAACACACACACACACAATTAAACAAACACAGCAGATGGCAGTTTTATGGTTGACAAAGAAGGTCACAGTGATTTAAAGACACCAGTAACAGAGACACTTATACACAGACATAAAGACAAATGGAATGATTGTGAACTATTCTTGGACAAGTCGTGCACAAAACAAACAACTGATCACACAGCTGCATAAAAAAAGATCCTGCAAATCAGTCAGCTCAGTTTATATTACACCCAAGAACATTATTTAAACATATATTTTTTCATTTATCTACTAGCTATTAGTTATTAAAAACGATGAAGGCAATAATTCTGATTCCCCAAATATTCTGTCTGGAAAAAAAAGAGAATAGCATTACCAAACTTGATATCACAAAATCCGCTAAAGTTTTTTCAGAGATGTTTTGTTCTGTTTGAGCAGATAAAGGAAGGAAATTTTAAAACAAAATTTAATTAGCTTTTCATTTTGGGTATTAAACTTATAGTTCAACAAGTGTTTACGTTATCAAATAAATTACGTACATTTGCCAGGTAGGTCAAATGCAATTGGCTTTCCTTTTTGTCCCTCTGTAGCAGCACAACACCGTCTTACATCATACAAACAAGAGAGGATAATTGCTTTACATCACCTCATGACCCGCAGATACCAGAAATAAGTTCAGTTGAAACGTCACTCCCTCAAGCCAAACCCTGAGGATAGTGAGACATACTGTATCACGTTCCTGTTCCCATAACTCTGAAGCCTTCTTAACCGGCTTTAGTTCCACCATAACGGTCACCAAAGCCAAGTTCAACTTAGTTACAGTGTCCCAACTCTGCCTGTCAGACAGTGAAACAAGCAAACAACTGAAGCCGTATCATGTTTTAAACCCTCGGCGTATCACTTCTAATTGTGAGCATTAATGGTTTCATACCCATTTGGCACATTTGGTAATGCGCAATAAAATAAAACTCCAAACCTAATATCTATTCTCAGCTCACACTTGGACACTTCACACCAAAACACACACAAACCTATTTGTAGTTTCATTTCAGTGTATCATTTTCATAAGTATTTAATTATTTAGGTGGCTAAGAAAAGAATGTGGATAAGAAGTCAACAAGTCATGGCAAATTGGAAGAAACATTTCCTCATAACTTCATAACTGTCAGCGAGCAAGTTTGACTGCTTTGCAAAGTGGAATGAGATTAATCCTTCTTCTCTCGTGAGGAAGGCTGGGTTTAAAAAGAACAAATGCACGAGATTGTCTGCTTCTGATCAGCGGAAGCAAATGCATACTCACTCCCCAAACGAAATCATACAAGCAGGTCATATTCTTTTCCCGTTATACCTGCATCTTACAAGCTTTTCAGGACAAAAACACTGAAAATAGGACCTGGTATTTCAATCCATCTGCAACAATTAATCTAATTAACTCTTCGCATCATCACCAAAAAGCATAAAAGTTTCCTTTTTCTTTTGTTCATATGTGGAATTACATTTGCCCAAATTAAACACATTTTATACCCCACTTGTTCTTGACAGGCTGAGTCCAGCTTGACTCATAGAAGCAACTAATACATGTTGTTGCTCTCACAGTTCCACAATAAATCCACAAAACAGCAAGCTAATGACCAACAGAATGATCAGAAGATCCTGCTAATGGCCTCTCATTTATTCTACTTAAATCACCACTTATCCTTTACAATCTCTTTAATATAATCCTTCATCACTTAAGTGTCACCAGCAGCTAAGGATCATAGCTCATCTCTTGGCTGGGTTTTCTGCAACCCACCCATCCTGCTGGATCTCATCTTTTGGCTTGAAATGAAGGTGGATTAAAAGCTGCTAATTCAGATGACATATGAGCGGAAAATTCATTTTCAAGGTTTTTTCTTACCCCTTAAGATGATATTTTCAGTGACTTCGGTTGTCAGCCTGAATCCACAGGGAGTCAGCCTAAACCAAGTACTGTACCAGGCCAACAAAATCACCACCCATCTCCAGTCATCCCCCACCTGCCTCATCTTGAGGCCTTATAAGGTGAGAGAGCTGCCTAAATATAACCAGTATACTTCAAGACCCATGGTCAATACAAACAGTGAACTATTTGATAAACTTAACAGTTTTATACAGTTTTGGTCAAAGATTTGGGAATTTTTGGTATGTAATTTGACAAAAACATACCAAGCAAATGATGTTTTTGAGTAGACTTACGTATGTGAGACTATTAAAACAATTACAACGTAATTATCACCAGATGGCTCCGTGGCACCGGTGCCAGAATCACTGCAGAAGAATAAACCTAGCAAATGATCAGAAAGATTTTGATTATTAATAACTTAAAATGCACCTGATTTATTTGAAAGCATAATCAATTGACCGATAAATCAAATTGCATTTATTTTTAAGTAACGCATCACCTTGGAAATGTTTAATTTCCTGTTGCATCATTACATAAATTTCCCTTTGAGGATAAATAAAGTATTTTCAATTAAATGTTTAAACTACATTTAGACCCAGCAATGTTTTGGACTGCACCAAGTCCACTCTTAGCTTTATCTCCATATGCATCAAGAAATATCTTAAGACGCTGTGTTGCATGCTGATCTTTGGCCACGGCCTATTTATAACAGTAGCTACAGTTACTGCTCCACCATTCCTGACACAGTGGAGGAACAGGGAAACACGTTTTACATCTGAGACAAAATCATGTGAGGGGACAACATGAGGTTACATTTTGTAGCACAGGGGCCTGGAAGGGAGTGTCTGATGTGACTGATGTAGACAGATGGAAGTGTGAGAAAGAAGAGAAAAAAGGGCACTCATCTGACGGCAAACAATGATGTGGTTGCTTTTAGTTGAAAACCATGAAAAAGATAGAAAATAGCCTTGGTTAGCTGTATGGTTAGAATAAGAGGTGCACAAAAGTGGTACGCAATTGTTCCTGCGTTATCAAAAAAATTATGCACAATCTTCAATTGAGTTTCAGATTCAATTCTGCTGGTTGCTTCAATCTGATCATGATTAGGGTACCTGCTCCTATTTTATTTTCTCATCCATCTTTTTGTTTGTCTTTTGTGATTTTTTTTTATCAATAGTCCAACTAAATAAAAACTTTGCATTTTTATTTTTAGGACCTCAACTTTTAAGATCATACTGTTGTAGTCTTTGGTTGTGGGTTTCCCATCAAAGTTAAAAAAGACACTTCTTGCAACAAATTTAGTGATATCAAAAGATGTTTGGTACAGAGAAATCAAAGTTACAATTTGGAGGGAAGCGAAGAGTAAAAAGGCCCCACAAAGCAATTGTGAGGTTGATATTTAAAGTTTATGAAAAAAATCCATCTTCGAATGGTAATTAGCAAATGTGAACAGACACAAAGCCTACCTTTACTTCTTCTGGTTTTGATGAAGCATCTTCTTTGAGTAGACATCATGGTCACCTGATGTCCTCTAACAAATTCATCAGGTAGATAACACAGTTCTGTAACAATCAGGCACTCGTCTAGTAGTGGCTGACATTTCTGGATCCCCATGAGGTTTCTTTTTTTTCCTCCACCACTGGAGTTTTTTTTTTTTCTCACCCTTAATGATGGTCTATGGGTGGGAATGTGCTGAAATTGTTTAGCTAGCTTTTGTTACTTAGCCTTTATCTGTGTATTTGTGTATATACATTTTCTTCTTTTGTGTTCTTTGTTTTTGTACTTTTTTTTTTCAATCTATAGTGAGAAATTTGTTGACATCATTTTTTGTGATACCAGTCTACACAAATGGAATTGAATTTGAACCCAAAAGGAGATGTCTCCACTGTTTATAATACTTAGAATATTTCTAAAGAGGTTTAACTGAAATTATTTAATATTTTTTAGACATTACAACACTAAATTAGTAACTTGGGAATATGTTTTTCTTAAATCAGTGAATCAGCATATAGCAAAACTTTCAAAAAGGGCGGGAAGATCTACGACGTGATGACGTATGAGTGTGCGTAGGTGAAATGCGGAAGTCCTGCATTATAAACAACAAGCAGCTTCTTAGAAATTAAATTTAATCTAGTTACAACAACTAAAAACTGTCTGTTGTTTATTTTCAACTCGAGACTTTTCTGTTTTTGATACGGTGAAAGACCTGGTAAGTTTTGAGTTTAATGTCTTCTACATTTAAAGTCCAACTTTTACTTTATAATTTGATTATCAAGGTTTATTGTAGATAAGATTTTTTATGATGTTTTTTTGGTCAGAGTTTGACTAAATTCGTCATGAAAACATGTTTCTTACTTTAAATGATAAAGTAGTATTCCCTTTTTAAAACATGTAATGTTTTTGTTAAATGCTAAAAGCTTCTAAACTGTCATTTAATTCTAATCTTGAATAAAAAGTATAGACAGTCGAAGTGGAAATTTAATATTTTCAAAGTTCGATTTTTCTGCAATCAACTTCTAAAAGAGGAAAGAAAAAGTAATCAAACCTCATACTATGATGAACAGAAATTCCCAGTAATCATCGATTTAATTAATAGAATAAAACCTCCAAGGTAATATTCAACTAGTGAATTATTTGTCTGTAAATGAACTGAAAGCAGTTGTTCATAAAACAGTATATTCACATCTGACTTCCTGATCTGTTTCTGATCGCTGCTGAAAACAAGAAGTGTGGTTTTAAATACTTCTCTATTTCTTTACCTCACCTTTTAATAAGTCAGATTGGCATTAAAATTGATTATTTGTTGTCTTGGATTATCTACTGCAGGATTAATTGAAAAAGATTTGACTTTTTTTTTTATGGCACCAGTCTGTATTTAGGAAACTTTTCCTCATCTGTTCAGCATGTAAATCAAAGCTCCAAAATGTTCATCCATGTACTTCATTGTCATAAAGTTCATCTGTGTTTTAAAATAATTTCCTCATGAGGGATGAATATAGTACAAAAAAAAAGAATGACTTTCTTATTACAGGGAATATAAGGAAGTACTGTTAATTGAAATCCGAAAAGGTTATAGAATGAAAAGGTTTATAATTAAAATTTAAATGATCTTTTCTTTTCTATTGCAGGTCAACGATGCATCTCTCATCTCTTCTGATCGGCGTTGTCGCTGTTCTGTCCTCCGCTTCTGTCATTTCTTCTTCGTAAGTACAAATAATACAGGAAAGGATTCAAATTTGAGACTGAGAGACATTGCTATTTTGGGCCTTTTGTTTTTTCATTTTTTTTTTTTTATTTGGCGACTTTTCCAGCTGAACTTCAGCAGTTCGTTTTTTTTTTTAACAAGTGTTTCATCACAAATACAATATACATCACATATAGTTTTGTATATACTTTTTTGTTCAAGATTACTGTGCTTCTGTAATGCACAAATTTCCCATGTGCGGAATCAAATAAATACGTCTGATTCTGATCACGTGTGTGATAGAACGAGATCGCGGACACAGTTGCCCAAAATGAGCTTCCTCCGCTGGGTGGCTGGCCTCTCACTCAGAGATGGAGTGAGAAGTTCTACCATCCGAGAGGAGCTCAGAGTAGAGTAGTTGCTCCTCCAAGTCGAGAGAAGCCAGATGGGGTGGGTCAGGCACCTCATTCGAATGCCTCCCGAACGCCATGCTGGTGAGGTGTTTTGTGCACGTTCCACAGGGAGGGGACCCAGAAGCATATCCCAGACTTGCTGAACAGACTATGTCTCACAGCTGGCTGGGAAATGCCTTCGGATCTTCCCTTGTGAGCTGAAGCATCTAGCCGGGGTGAGAGAAGCTTGAGTTTTCCGTCTGAGGCTATTGCCCCTGTGACCCAGCCCTGCATAAGTGGAAGTCAACAGAATGTATGGTATCATAAATTCAAATCTTATCAAAGGTAAACTAAATATGTTTCTTTCAGGCACGTGTGGACCAAAGTGATTTTAACCCACCACTGGCCCACCACCTTCTGTTCTGTGAGTCCGTGTCCATCTTTTTTTTTTTCACATATCGATTGTACTTGTTGTGGCAATTACAAGTGTCGACAGTAGAATGCAACCACTAGTTTTATCGTTTAATTATTTGAAGGTTATTTTTTTAGCCTGTCTCGTAAGTATGTTGATGTGGTTTTTTTTAATTGAGATCCAAAACAAAATTGACTTTTACTTGTCACAAGATTTTATACATAACAACAAAAGGTTGATCCATAGTGAGAAGAGATAAACTATTTTCGTTTTAAAAAGTAACATTGTTTAGGAAAGAGATGTTTAAATGTGTAGCTGCGGTGGTTTTAGGCTTTTTTATTTTTTTTAGAAAAAAGCGCTATCTGTGAGTTTTTATCTATTTTTGGTGTCATGAAGATATTTTTTATGAATCTTCATAAAATGAAAAAGAGTCATCAATTTATTTTCCTACAACAAACCAGCATTTTTGTCAATAGAAAAATAAATTAATCTCTTGTTCTTCTGGTTTTCTGAAGTGTAAAGCAGTTGAATTTTGTCTTTCTTGATTGTTGTAGTAAAACAATGACTAGACCTGTCTTCTTGTTACCATGCCACTGTGTCATGAGATGTGTGTCAGCAGACTTTCAGGCGTGATACATTTCTGCTCAATTTTACAGAAGTTTTTATGCTTTAGACATAATTTTAATTTGAAACCTTACGACAAAGTTCCCACCTTTTTGTAACAATGGAAGAATTTTTTCATACAAATATGGTCATAAAAACTAAGTATTTTTATATGTATTGTTAATAAAATATATTGCTTCTGTTAGACAACGGTACCAACATTCGGCAATCCCCTGAAAAGTATTAGACGGAATTAGTTCCAGTGAAGTTTGTGAAATGCAGAAGTTATAAAACGTGTAAAATATAATGTCTTTAAATCAAAAGTCTCAGTTCCATGCATTTGTTTCTACATCGAAACAAATGCATAATTTACTTCTGCATCTCATATTTACTTTAGTATCTTGTTTCTTTTTCATTTATTCCGCTTTATTCGCCACCAATAGTTGAACCATGTAATATTGTCTCTGTGGTGTTAATAAAGTTGTATTTCTGTTAAGATATTCTTTATATTGCATATTTCAGATGGAGCATTGTCACCCCAACATTAGTTACTGGACACTACATGGACTCTGGTGAGTGTCTGATGAGATCTGCTTTTTTTAACGTGCTATATTCGTCCCTCAAATGAGAAAATTACTTAGCACCACAGCAGGCAGCCACAACGGCACCAATGGGAGGAGAAACAGCGTTGGGTGCCTGCTCCAGGGACACTTAGGCATGGACCCAACAGAATCTAACTGAAACAAATGCTGATTTATTTGTAATGAATATGCAGTTTCTAAATACATTAATGTAAAGCTCGTAAAGTAAAACTTTATTCCTCAAAAAGACAGCAAGTTTAAAAAAAGCACCAAACTTTCAGACATATTTAGAAAACTGACTTTTACCTCAAATAAAGATTTTATTTAGAGAAACCAATAAAATATAGAACAAAACATTTCTTTTCTATTTCTTAATTTATCGTTCTTGTTCTTTTTTTTTTTTTTTTTCTCAATGGTTGCATTTTTCTTCTTGTAGATGAACTCGGATATTTATTTTTTTTTGTTTTTCAGGCCTGATCAGGGGATTGACTGCAACAAAACTTGGCATTTCAATTCCTCCCTAATTGAGGTAAAACTTTTCAGATCAAACACGCGGATACACTTTCACATTGAACACTTTTAGAAAACATATATGTTACAAAACTAGTTTAGGAATTGTTGTAAAGTCAAATCGACTGGTAATCAGGATGAAGAAATACTGTTTCCAAATTAATGATTATTTTAATTTCTAGATAAAATATTCCATCTCATGCAAAATAAATTTCTCATTATGTCGCATACACATAAAATAGACACAATTTAGGTTTATTCATTTTTAAAGTTTTATCACTAATCAGAAGTTGTAAAAGCCTAAGTATAACTCATCTTTGGGTTTAAACTCCACGTGCTTTTAAATAAATTTTTAATTGTGTTTTATTTTTAGGATCTGCTTCCAGACATGGAGAAGAGTTGGCCCAACCTGATTCAGCCTTCATCTGCAAGCTTTTGGTACGTATAAAACTAATATTTCTGTTTGTTAGATTGTTCCAGAACAGAATGCTCAGTGTTTCAGCTGCATGCACAGAAGACTTATATCGACATGTTTGCTCTTCTGTTTTTAAAGAAGATATTTGCTGTAATAAATGTGCCACTTTATCACAGTGATATTAAATAACAATATCCCTAATAACTGCCATATATTAACTTGTGAATCTGGATAAACTATCTTTTTATAAATTAAAATGGTGAGAAATGTTTTTCATTTATTCCAGTTTATATTTAGTCAAATTATTTTCTTTTTATACTCAAATCTTTTGGTTTCAGCTTTAGAACACATTGAGTATCGCTACATAATTTTTTTAGGACAATAGTTTCAGGTTTTTAGTCAACGTTAATTTATTTTTTTTTTATCCTAAAATGAACTTTCTGTTTTAATGTGTAAATCAAAGGAATAAAACCATCTTTTGAACAGGAAATACGAGTGGTACAAACACGGGACGTGTGCAGCAAGAGCGGCTTCACTGGACAGTCAACATAAATACTTCAGCAAAGCCCTGGAACTTTACCACAAAGTGGATTTGAGCAGGTATACAGCAAAAAAAAATCATTCTCATCCACTTAGTGTGTTTTTTGCATTATTGTATCATTATTGTAACATGTTTATTATTTAAGCGTGAGATTTTTTTTACTTAATATTGCAGCGTTTTGACCAAGTTTGGCATTGTCCCATCTGAAAAATCCTACGCGGTAAGTTTTCTACTTTGAGAATAATATTTAAACAATAAAACTTTTTTTGTTCATACATTATTTCTCCTCCTTTTTTTTTTTTTTTTTTTTTTTTAGTTTTCTGACATTGAAGGCGTGATTGAAAAATTCTATGGGGCCACACCCAAGATACAGTGTGCTCATTCCAAAAAGGTATAAACCACTTATTCACACTATGAACGTATTAACTTTCATCTGAGAACACATCATTAAATAGCAAGACAACTATTAATACACATCAAAATTATTTACAAATATTTTTTAGATTTAAGCATCTGAAAAGATATCAAAGATGGTCTATTTGGGAGAGAGCAGACAAAACGATGGGTGCAGATATCTCACTCTCTACCATAAATCTCCAACCTAAGTTTTTTACAATTTTGGAGAAGCAGTTTTTAATTAGCTTCTAGCTTTACTCATATTTATTTTCAAGGCATTATATATACTGTACCTCTGTCACTGTTTCTGTTTTTAGTTGAAGCGTTCATATATCGCTGCATTAAAAGCATGTTTCATATTTGTGACAGTTAAGTTTAATGTCCTTTCAAAATAAAGTTGAAGAAAAGCGGGTGATAACATTTTTGTTTACTAGCTGTAAACATGGGGCTGCACGGTGTCGCAGTGGATACCATGGTGGTCTCAAAATAAGAAGGTCGGGGGTTCGAGTCTTGGGGACGAGGTGTTCCTCTCACCCTCCAAAGACATGCATGTTAGGTTAATTTGAATCTACAAAATTGTCCCTAGGAATGAGTGTGTATGTGAATGGTTCTCTGTGCCTGTGTGTGGCACCGTAACAGACTGGCAACCTGATTGGGGTATACCCTGCTTCTTGTCTTGTCAACTGGGATAGGCTCCAGCACCCCTGGTAACCCCATCAGGGATGAACGGTTCAGAAGATGAATGAATGAACGAACTGTATATTATGTTATATGTTGTTATTGTTATACAGTATAATATAATCTATATTGTTGTATATATTTTTTTCCATCTTGCCTGGCTTGAGTACAAATTAAATTTTTTTTGTCTGTTTTACAGAATCCTGACGTCCAGATTTTGGGCCAGATTGAGATTTGTTTCAATTCTGACTTCAACCTGTTGGATTGTGAGAAACGGTTCAACATGAAACCATTTTCAAAGGGAGGCTGGAAGGAAAACACCACTAAAACAGCATCAGGATTCAATGTGTGTGACCCAAGCATGCCGGTTTACTACCCACCGGTTGCATAATGTGTACCCACACACACACCCATCCACCCACACTAAAGTCTTGCGACACTAATTCTACTGAAACTGTGTATCTAGCTTTTGTTTAGTTGGCTTTTAGCTGTGTATCTGTGTTTATACATTTTTTTTTCTTTGTTTTTGTACTTTTTTCAATCTGCAATGTGAAGCCAGTTCAGAGAATATTTTTTTTGTGATTTTTGAGCTGTACAAATATAGTTGAATTTAATTTTTAAAAGCGATTATTTTAGTTGTAAAGACACCTTTATGTTGTTTACCCACTTCTATTGATGCTTTTTGGTTCAGGCTTTACAATATGTGCAGGGTATCATGATGTGATGTTGCACCTTAATAGTTTCACAGAGTTTGGACGCCTTTGTACAATTTAGATTTGTAATTATTTAACCAGTTTATATGAGCATGCAATTCTGATTAGTTTTCTATGTGTACCAAATTCTTGAAGTTTTAAATGGGTTTGATTTGGTTTTAGTTCACAAACGCCATCATGTTTTAAACCAGTTTTACAAAGTATAATTCATACCAACCTGTCATGATTTCTTGCAAGAATTTGTGACTTTTAAAAAGTTTAGATGCGTACAACATTTGTGTAAATCTACTTTCAGATCTTTGCTAAGTATAGTCAGTCACATTCTTAACCGTGTGTCCCCTATCGGGTCGTGGGAGCCCATCCCGGCTGATTCAAGGCGATGGAGGGTTAGCGATCCCAAACAGGTCGCAAGTCTATCACAGGCCCACACATACACAGTCCTAGGGGCAATTTGGCACTGGCCAATCGAGTTAAGACGCATGTTTTTGGAGGGAGGAAGGAAACCGGGGTACCCGGAGAACATGCTAACTCCACACAGAAAGGCCAATGTTTCAAGCCTAGGACCCTCCCAGGACTCAAACCCATGACCTTCTTGCTGTGAGGCCACTGTGCCGCCTTTTGCCAAGTATTTGCTATAAAAAAACAACTTTAAAGAAGTGCTTTCTGTACTTTTTTTTTTTTAAATGGCAAATCCAGGAATGATTTACTGACAAAAAAAAGCACTTTTCACAAAAAAAATTTTTAATCACTTTGCAACTTATTTTTGCTGCACAGATTAAATTTTTTGATAGAAACTCAGATATTTGCATCTAAAAGATGTTTTTCTTCTTTTGGTTAAACCTGTATATAAATACACTTAAACCTGAAATGATTGTTGGAAAATCTGCTTTTTATTGATGCTGGGATGTATAATAACTGAATTTAAACATCTTTACACTGTAAGCCATACTGTCAATAAAAATACTTTTAAAATTGTTGTCAGTAAAATATTTCTTTTAAATCCCATGCTGCCTTTTAAGATATAGTGACTTAAGGGTCTGTTTACTTGACCTACTTCACCTTTTGTACTTTTTACACTTCATTTTCCTGACTTTTAAAAGCACTTTTTTTTTTTATTTTAGAGGCCTTTTGTTCTGTTCATCAGTTAGAGGATGGATTATTGTTTCGATTCTTATCAATGTATCTCCTCATGAGACTTAATCTTACAGATTGTAGTCTAGTAATGGTTTATCATCTTTTGAGGTTTAGAAAAAAACAGTAAAATCACTTTTCGTTGTGGTAAAACACGGTCTAGACTTTGTTCTATTTGGGGTTTTTACTTTGATCTATATTTCAGAAATTGCCCTAGATTTTTATTGTGCTGTTGTAACACAGCTGTTGTAACACCATGAAGAGCTGAAAGGTGTTCTTTATTTTTAGTAGATTTCTTGGTATTCTGCAATTAAAGTCATCAAAGAAACATTTGTTCTAATGTAATTTGTGAAGAAAGACATGAAGATAGTTGGTGTGACAGAAGAAGATTCAGCAGATAGGGTTCGAGGGAAGAAAGTGACCCCTGAACGGAATGCCGAAAGAAGAAGTAGTCAGGAGTAAAGACTTAGAAGAGAAGTCAGTTCTCTTCCTAATTGTCTATCGCTTATAGGGTTGCAGGGAGTACAAATCAGCCCAGAGACCCGGCTGATTTGAGGCAAAAGGCAGGGTACACCCCGAACAGGTCGTAGGGCAACAGTACAACCATACACACACGCACACATTCCTAGGGGCAATCACATAGCAGCCAATCAACCAAGCATGCATGTCTTTGGAAGGTGGGAGAAAACCAGAGTACCCAGAGAAAACCCTTGCAGACACAGGGAGAACATGCAAACTCTACACAGAAAGGCCAATGTTCCAAAGCCTCATCCCCACCTGGAAATTGAACCCATGACCTTCTTGCTGTGAGGCCACTGTCCTACCCACTCCACCACCATGCTGTAAAAAGAAAGGTATTTTTTTTAAAACGTTTGATAGTTTCTTGGACAACTTACAAAAAAAAGAGAATTTCTGACGTCCTTTAGATACATTTTAAAGCATGTCATTTATGGTAAAAAGAAAAAAAAATCCTTAGAAAAAAACTGAATGGAGGACAGAATGTGCAACAGCCATCTGTCACATATGTACAGACAGAAATATGTTACCCTGATGTTATTTGATTTTTTTTTTCCTCTTTATGTATGAAAATGTCCTGGTCATTGGAGTGTGTTTGAGCCTGTCTGCCTCTCTGTGTCTGTGCATATAAATATTAATGTTGTGATCTCCTTAGAGAGCCTTAATCCTACCAGGACAAAGACACCCATCTATAATCCTGTATCTCCGCCCACAGACCAGCAGACTAACTGAACACATCTGATTACATTTTCAGTGGTGCAGAAATGCCCCGAAAACATCAAACCACACATTCAAATGTGCTTTAAATCCTCTCTAACACTTGGCAGGAGCATAAGCTCCACCTGTCAGAATGGGAGTCCTCAGATCACTTTTGGAACATTTGAGGTAAACTTGACAAAAAACTAATTTTTAAAGGAAATATTTAGATTTCGTGGCCTTTGGTCCTCATTTCCCCTCAGTTTTAATCAATTTGACCCCCTTACTATCTCAGTCTTTCTGTCTGTTATGTAACACTGCAGCTCTGCAAAGCTGCTGACATATTCAAATACACACACACACATTCTCATACTCTGACCAACCTAGTCACACACTACTCTGTCCTTTTCAATACTTATTGTATTGGATGTTCTTGTGCATATTGTATGAATGATGACGCATGATGTCTGGTGACCTCTGAGTTATTTTTAATCACTGTTTGAATAGAATAAAAGAGAAAGAGTATGAGAGGGAGACAGAGAGAGGTTGCTGGTTTTACAGCATGTGACCTCACCAGCTGTTGCTATGAGAGATGGAGTGAGGGAGGGGATCCTGCAATGTGACTGCTGACAATCCCTTGTTCTGCAGAAAGAAAGAGAAGAGGAAGACACTAGGAGGGATGAACACAGAGACCTGATCCTTCTGATTCAGCAGGATTTTTCTGCGCCACCTCAGGTTTGCGCAGGACCGCAGATCCCATCCCGCTGCGGGATTAACGGCTCTGCCTGCTTAGCAACGAGAGAAACACAGTAGAAGAGAGAAGAGGAGGTGAAAATACAAAAAAAATCTGGTGGAGTCTGACACAGAACAGGATGGATAACTGCGCGCAGGATGCGCCGGCGCAAAAACTGCGGGACAAATAGACAACTAAGATTCTTTGTTTCTGAATTTCTATCTCAGGACACCGCTTGTTCCTCCATAGGGAGGAATGTTCATCAATATGGGATAGATTCACAGCTCGGATCGTTTCCATGGAGACCAGCACGCGTAAATTCACAGTAAGAAGATGGTTCTCCATCTACTTGAAGAACAAAGCTGCAAGAAACAAGAACAGTGCAGGATTCTGTCAGCTGGAGGTCAGTCAGATCACTGTGAACACTGATCAGTCAACCTGTATGGGATGGGTGCACCCTACACATGGCTGTTTAATGTAGATTCTTATAAACATGAGGATGATGATGATGAGGAGGAGTGTGTGTGTAAATCTGTGTGCATGTTGAACTGGGTGTGGAGAGGATGTTTTATTCCAAAAAATATTCTAATAGACAGACAATGTAAACAAGACATGGTACCCAAATGGATTGAGGCAGATTGATTCTGATGACAGCAGAGGAGATCTATTTATAGCTCCAACACATCAGCATGGAAGAGGGAGAGTTGGTGTGAGGTTTTCAGGACAGCTACCTGTCTGTGTGACCTGAGAATAAAACAGTCTCCTCATGTTAGAAATGCACTGGATTAAATTAATGGTCCCTTTTTCGTTTAAAGATGCTAAAAGAGGGGCTTAATGTTTCCTGTTTTCGAGATAACATCAGAACTTTATCTTGTTTTGATGCTGTTGTTGTTCAATTCATTTTAAATTTGATATTTTTCTCCATCCTTTAATTTTTTTTGAACAGCTTGGAGTGTCAAAATATGTCTAGATTTGTCAGATAAAAAAAAAGAGAGAGGCAGGGCACACACCAGGAAGGTCACCAGTTTGTTGCAGAGCCACAGGTTGACAGAAGCATTCGCACACCAGTTCCATTTCCAATCGCTTGCCATAAATCAAAAGTTAAGGCCAAAATTTCTGACTAGTTGTCGATGTAAAACAAAAATTGAGCGAAGGCACCAGGTAGCACCAGTTAGGCTGTGTTGAATCAGGACAACATTGAAAACCGTCAGGGTTAGACGTTTTAAGATCTCAGAATGAATTTAAGTTGCTCGGCTTTAGTTTTGTCGTCTCTTGCTTATCCGGGACCAGGTCGTGGGGGCAACAATCTTAAACGAGAAACTCAGGCTTCTCTCACCCCAGTTGCATGCTCCACCTCACCCGGGAGGATCCCGAGTCATTCCCCAGCGAGCTGTGAGATGTAGTTTCTCCAGCGGGTCCGAGGTCTGCCTCTTGGTGTCCTCCTGGTGGGACATGCCCAAAACACCTCACCAGCGAGGCGCTCGGGACGCATTCTGACTAGATGCCTGAACCACCCCATCTGGCTTCTCTCAACTTGGAGGAGAAGCGGTTTGACACTGAGCTCCTCCCGGATGGCAGAACTCCTCACCCAATCCTCACCCTCATTCTTATCCTCACCCAGTTTTAGAAAAACTAACCACATGTATGCACATGAAGAAAATATACAAACTCCGCACACAAGGTGTTCAAAATGGTGACCAGCCGGGATTCAAACCAATGACTTTCCTGCTGGGACTCTTTAGCAGAAACCAAGCAACAAGCAGGAATACATTAAAAAAAAACGCAAGAAAAGTCATGTAAACTGACCCTTTAGTTTTCTCTCAAATGCTTAAATTGCTTTAATAACTTAATATTTCAATTTTAGGGTTTTGACTCTGGTTACTTGACACGGCATAAAAATAATTCTAATAAAGTTATAATTCACAAAGTACATGCAATTTCTAATACATTTTTTACTGAAAACAAAAGGACTTTCTGTATATAAAGATGTCCCTTTCCATCCCTAGATCCTCAATTTCTAATGTAGGTGTAGCCATTGCATCGATCGCAATCAACTGGTTGCTCCCTGAAAAAGTCTTGGTCGACCTCATGGCATTTGATCGGGTTCAAAAAATGAATTTAAGTTTATTTTTTTATCATCAGTAAACTCTTGCTACTTTATTTACACACAAGTGATGCTGCCAATGCGGAAGTTTGTCGTTAGCTTGATCACTGTAACCCTAGCAACTAAAATACACAACCATGGTCTCTTCCCTGACTTTTTTAAGCAGGCGCTGAAACATTAGGACGCGGTATGTTAAATTTTGATGTTGAAATACTTTGATCCATTTACAATAATTTTGTCTGTTGATTTTATTTTAACTGGACCTGACGATTTAAGCAACAATAACTTTGAATTCTTATTAGAAAGATTAATGTTTTTTGTTTTTAACATTGCGATCTTCTGCAAAAATGATTATTCTCTGAGTTACAGTAAATTCACAGAAATATGCTGTTTGGTTTTTTTGAGGTATCAGTTTTCTGCACAAGAAAAAAATGCTTTCCATGATTCAGCTTCTCAGCAAGTATGGCTTATATTCTTTTGAATATATTCATATTTGAGCTTTCAGAATGTTTCTTTTGCAATATTATCTCACACAGAGATTGCAACAGGAAAGAAAAAGTGTTTGTGCTGCATCACAACCTCAGCAGCATTCCCACAGACACAAAAAAAACTTGCTGTTTAAAGCAGAAACGAATCCAAGAACCGGTTTATTTTTAGAGCTTAAAAAAATGACTATGAAAACCATCTGGGGCTGCTTTTTGTCAGTCAGTCACCTTCTTAACCGTCTATTCCATCCAGGGTTGCTGGAGCCCATTCTGGCTGATTCAAGGCAAGGGGCAGGGTACACCCCGTACAGGTCGCCAGTCTGTCGCGGGGCCAACAACAAGGCCTGTGTTTCAGGTCTCGCCCCACTTTGGGACTCAAACCCTGATCTTTTTAATGTGAGGCCAACGTGCCAACCACTGCCCAGCTGGGTTGGAATTATACATTTACCTCATAGATTCTCACTTCTTCTTCTCTTTTCGGCATTTCCCTTCGGGGGTCGCCAAAGCAAGTCAGTTTCTTCCATCTAACCCAGCGGTCGGCAACCTTTGACACCGAAAGAGCCATTTGAACCCGGTTTCCACGGAAAAGAAAACACTGGGAGCCGCACATCTAAAATGAAAAAAAAAAAAAACTTCTACTACTTTACCGCAGCATGTTTCTTATGAAATCCACGTGCTACAGAGAAAATTACATTTTATTCATTTAATGAACACATTTTGAACATTTTGAATTCTTGAAAAATAATAACAATGAATGTCTCTTTCAAATAAATTAAAAAGCTGAATTTAAATTGTCCATGTAGCAAACGAAAGCAGAAAAATGCCATGAGGCGTCATCCTTATATCCATTTATCTAAAATGAAGATAACACTGTATATATTACTTTTTCTTACCTTTACACTTTGTATAAACAACTATAGTGTGGTTATGTCTTATGAAGTGCTACGGAGAAAATTAAATTTTACCGATGTAATGAACACATTTTGAATTCTTAAAAAAATAATAATGTCTGAATGTCTCATTTGAATAAATTAAAAAGCTGAATTTAAATTGTGCATGCAGCAAACAAAAGGGAAAAATCCGTGAGCCGTCATCCTTATATCGCCTTGGGCTTTCAAAGTATGCAGCGGAGCATACTTTGTGATATTTCAAGATCACAATAATCTTCAAATTTAGAACTAAAATAATATAAAAACTAACACAAATAAAACACACTTCAATTAAATACAAAAAATTTTTTTTTTAGTAATTTATTCTCCCAAGCCAATCAGAGCCGCATTATAAGGATGAAAGAGCCGCATGAGGCTCCGGAGCCGCGGGTTGCCGACCGCTGATCTAACCCTATCTGCTGAATCCTCTTTGGTCACACAAACTATCTTCATGTCTTCCTTCACCTCTATCTATGAACCTCCTCTTTAGTCTTCCTCTAGTCCTCTTTCCTGGTGGTTCCAAACTGCCGAGGTACGCTGTCTCTCTCCTCTGCACAAGTCCAAACCATCTCAATCTGGCCTTTCTGAATTCATCTCCATAACCTCTAACATGTGTTGTTCCCCTGATATACTCATTTCTGATCCCATCCATCCTGGTCACTTCCAGAGAGATCCTCAGCATCTTCATCTCTGCAACTTCCACCTCTGTTTCCTGTCTTTTCTTCAGTGCTACTGTTTCTAGACCAAACAGCATGGACGGTCTCACCACGGTTTTGTACACTTTCCCTTTCATTTTAGTTGAAACTCTTCTGTCACACATTAATTCAATAAATTCAATTGAATTTTATTTGTATAGCCCAAAATCACAGAATGTCCGTCTCAATGGGCTTCACAAGAAAAAGAGGAATGTATTAACACAAATACACAACAAGAAAAATAACTAACAAATGCTAACTAAACAAGAATAGCACATTAATGCACTTAGACTCTCCTTCTCAGTGAGGAAAAACTCCTAAAAACCCTATCTGTGGGGAAAAAAATAAGAAACCTCATGGGGATCCAGATGAAAGAGAGATCCCTCCCCTGGGACGCACAAACAATGTGTCACAGATTATTGTTTAAATATTAGCTTATTCTAATCTACAGCTAAATTATCTAAAGAAGTCAATAAATGTTCTTCATCCTGATGGAAACACGGGAGACTCCTCAGCCCGGAGATGTCCAGAACGGGGATGAGTAGATGGTCTTCATACTGATGGAAACACTGGGGGACTCCTCAGCCCGGAGATGTCCAGAACGGGGATGAGTAGATGGTCTTCATCCTGATGGAAACACGGGAGACTCCTCAGCCCAGCGATGCCCAGGGCGGGGATGAGTAGATGGATTTCATCCTGATACTTTCCTCCACCCGTTCCAGCCTGCCTGCACACACTTCTTCAACTCTTTTCCACACTCTCCATTGCTCTGGACTGTTGATCCTAGATACTTAAAATCTCCCACCTTCTTTATCTCTTCTCCCTGTAACCTCACTTTTCCATTTGGATCCCTCTCATTCAAACACATGTACTCTGTCTTACTCTGACTAATCTTCATTCCTCTTCTTTCTAGTGCAAACCTCCACCTCTCCAGCTTTTCCTCCACCTCTTCCTTTCTCTCACTACATATTACAATGTCATCTGCAAACATCATTGTCCATTATTGTAGATTCTCACTGAAGGCATCAAAACTATGACTGAACATTTGTGGAGTTACAGTCTTTAACAAAACCAGGTGAAATAACTGTTTCATTTTCTAGTTTCTTTAAAGTGGACACTCTTTGCTGTAATTACTGCTTTGTACACTCTTCACATTCTCTTGATGAGCTTTAAGATGTACTCCCCTGATTGGTTCTTCCTGTCATATAAATTTTAACAACAGTCCATGAAGACTAGTGGTTGTGTATCAGTGTCCTAACCTCATTACGAAAGCAAGAAAATCCACTTATCATGATAAGACACACTTGTGAAGTGGAAATCATTTTAGCTGACTCACGATTTTTTGAAGTTTGTTGAGAGAAGAGTGTATTTCACACATAGACCTTTGGTAGTCCTCCATCTCAATCAGCCCCTTGATAACTATTTTATGGTATCAGAAGCTTCTTTCTAGATTTATCTAATCCAAAAAATATGAAAAAACAGGCTGCACGTTGGTGCAGTGTTTAGCATAGAGGCCTCGTAGCAAGAAAGCTGGGGTTTGAGTCCCTGAGTGGGAGCGAGGCATGAAACACTGGCATTCGAGTGTGGAGTTTGCATGTTCTCCTCGTGTATAAGTGGGATTTCTTCAGGTACTTTGGTTTCCTCCCACCCTCCAAAAACATGCATGTTAGGTCGATTGGCCACAATGAAATTGCTCCTTGGAATGAGTGTGTGTTTGCGAATGGTTGTCTATATGTGTGGCCCCCAAACAGACCGGCGGCCATAGAATTGTTTGGGTGTATCCTGCCTCTCGCCTGAAATCACCCGGGTCAGGCCCCGCTACCCCTTTTCGGGATAAGCGGTTCATAAGACAAAATAAATAAAAAAAAACTTCCGAATGAAAGTTTTTACTCAATCAACAAACCAGAAGTGACAAGGTCTCATCTTGTGCATTAACTGGGACACGTACAGCCGTTTGTAAAGACCTCATCAAATTCAACATTATACGTATAAATAAGTCGTAGTAATAATAGTCTACTCCCCAATTACTGAAAATAAACCTTTCTCTTTACCAATGCTAAAACCTAGCTTGTTCTGTCCTGTATGTAGTTTTATGCCAATTTTTCAATGCTATCCGGAGTTCTTTACTTAGTTCAACTTTTACAAATTCACTCTTAAAACAACCTTAAAAGAAAGTCAAAATCAACTTATTCTTTCATCTGATTAAAAGGTTTTACTGCAAGAAAATGATTTTTCCATTCATGTAGCGTGGCCAGTAAGTGACGTTGTTTGCTAGATCACACAGTGTGCTGTCCAATTTGTCAATAAGCGTGGCTGCAAATGGTGACATAGTCTGAATTTTACTGACCAGCTCAAAATTAGATTGATTGAAGCTAAATTTTCATTCCATTTGTGTCTGTTTGTCTGGATGAATTCTAATAGATGTTTTTCTTCTCTCAGGATGACAGCGTCCTCAAAGAGATTGATATCAGCCATCATGTTAAGGAGGGCTGTGAAAAGGCAGATCCGTCTCAGTTCCAGCTGCTCAAAGTGTTGGGACAAGGATCCTATGGAAAGGTACAAAAATGACGCTCACTAACACCAGGATATTATTGAGAGGAAGAAACTTAAACACTTTCAATCGCTTCAGGTTTCCGGCCCAGAAGACTTAGGTCTTTAAGCCACTTACTTGGTGTGTGTTTCTGGAGGTTTTAATTAAACCTTTAAACCTCGTAGAGTAAGCAAACAGTTACACATGCTTACAATTGTTACAGGATGATTTAAAAAAGCATTTGGGTATTTTTTTCTCCCTCAATTTAGAAAGTTTTTTTTAAGAAAAACTCACACAAAAATTGTGCTAAAAATAAAAACATTGTAATATATACAGTAAAGCATCTCAGCAGACGATTTAAAAAAAAAAATCCAAGTTTGTACCCCTTTCAATGAGATCAAATGGTTTTAAAAGTGTACTTTTAGTTGCCATTTCTTTGTTTATATAAAAGTGTGTGTATGTGTGTGTGTCTGCTATTTGCTAGCCAGTCATCTGCTAATGATAAGTCTTCCATTTCCAATTAGTCTCAGATTAGCTGCCTTGACAACGGCTTCATAGATTGCTAAGCTTATTTAAGTGAGTAAAAGTACACCCATTGATCTACTACTGCAGATTAGAGGTCTGCACGGGCTAGACACACAACCATGGTAGACACTTGTTAAAGGAAACAGTATGCCAGCATCCGAGCTGGAGGGTCAGGTTGTTTCAGACTGTGGCCTGGTTAGCACATTCAACATGCTTCGTATTCTGGAAGCTTCTGAAAGAAACCGTTTCCAATGATCTAAAGAACTCTTATTGTTCTCTTACTACAAATGATGTGGTTTGATTTGACCCAAATATAGCTGGTTGCTGTTTCTGATGCATCATCTCTTTAATCTTTATTTTTAAATAAATGTCAATGTTGGTTTTAAACCTTTTTTGCAATTTTTGGTGGAATGAAAACCATAATGCAAATATATTTTGCAGGTGTTCCTGGTTAGAAAGATAAGAGGGGTGGACAGAGGACATCTGTACGCAATGAAAGTCCTAAAGAAAGCAACTCTGAAAGGTAACAGTTTTAACAAATTATCTCTAATCCAATCCCACAAAGATATATGTAGATATAGTTGTGTGTAATGTTCATACTTATTAACAGATTTTATTTAGTTTAACACTAGAACCACCACGACCGTCATTATGACTGCACATCACTTTAATATGCTAATTAGAATAAATAAAACACAGCCCAGGATGCTGACCTTTCATGACTTTTTAATATGAACATGTTTCCTATTTTATCATGTAGTTTTAATGTTCTAAAAATGAACATTTCAAAATTTATAAGCATTTTATCTCCTCTAACCTGCTGCGCCCCGCAGCAGCTGAAAAGAAAGTGTGCATTGCCATTGCAACAACTTTCCCCAGAAGTTGTTGCTATGGCAACAAACACATTGCCACACATAAGTGTGTGTGTTAATATTTGTGGAGAGAGACAAGGAGGACTCTGACGCCATTACAGAAACATTTTAGAAAGGTTGAGTGAAGCAGCAGCGCCAAATGCGGATAAAAGTACGCTATAGACAAATTAGGTAATTTTTGTTTGATGTTTACTAGTACTGAGAAAAAAAATCTGCATTCCTTTTGTTATTAGTATTCCATTAAATACAGAAAAGTTGTTTTACTAGCTTAAAAAAGAGAAGTGATGTAAGACTGTTCCGTTATCTTGCACTTATCCGTGGCCGGGTTGCAGGGGCAACAGCCTCAGACGGGAAGCTCAGGCTTCTCTCTTCCTGGCTGCATCCTCCTGCTCACCCGGAAGGATCCTGAGTCGTTCACCAGCCAGCTGTGAGACATAGTCTCTCCAGCCGGTCCGAGGTCTATCTTTTGGTCTCCTCCCGATTGGACGTGTCCGAAACACCTCACCAGTGAGGCATTCGGGAGGCATCCTGACCAGATGCCCAAACCACCCCATCTGGCTTCTCTCAACCTGGACACCGAGCTCCTCCCGGATGGCTGAACTCCTCACCCGATCTCTGAGTGAGAGCACAGCCAACCCGCGAAGGAAGCTCATTTCGGCCGCTTGTATCCGCGATCTTGTTCTTATGGTCACCACCCACAGCTGGAGACTGTAGGTGAGGGTAGGATTTATTTTCTTTCTTTTTAGACTTCAGATGCATAGTTGTCAAATTTGCTCACAGTGTCGATTGCTCAGTATATTTAAAAGACTGACTTTTCTTTTAACGTTGGAAGCGACACGGATTATCACACCTCAGAGTTCCATTCTCTGACACCTCTCCTTGACCAAGGCGACTTACTAAAGCTGCTTGTGCACAGAGGGATGATTCAGTCACCTCTGACCGAGCCTCGAGTGACTCACTCAGAGCTGCTTTTTTGGCAAACAAAGTCAGAGGATCTGCAAACAAGGCATACAAAACTTTGTAAAACAAATTTAAATGACACATTTTTTAAAACTGCCTCAGTTAAAAAGATTTATTTGAAAAAAAAAAATACACAGTGATGATAATAATGAGTTTTTTTTTTCATCAAAACCTTTATAGTAGTTATAACACCACAGGCGCTGGCTCAGTGATAGACCGTTCGTCTTTGGAATTTAGGTAAAACGGAAGTTCGCAGGCTCGATTCCCACTGAGTTCATGTCTAAGGTCCTTGGAGAAGACATCTAACCCCCTATTTCTCCTACCATTAGTGCCATTGTGGCAACCTGCTGCGGTGAAATGCTGCACACAAATTTCCCTGTTGAGGGATCAATAGCGTATATAATATTATTAAAGAGTTTACTATTACTTTTGTTTTTGCAGTCCGACCTGATACCAACTAGCAAAACAATAGGTGAATTGACAAAGGATCATTGAGCTTAGGTACATTTTTGCTCCTTCAGATGACATTTTATCTCAAATTGCATTTAAATTTGCAAGATTTAACTTAATTCTCTCACATAGTTTGTTAATATAAGTCTTGAAGTCGAGTTGTGACTCTATCACTAATCGTAATATTTAAACTGGCTGAGAATTTGAATTTTATCTCCATTGCCATGTACGGTATGTCACGATCAGGTGGTGCTCTATTTATTTTAGAAAAATACATTATGCAGACAACGCAGACGACAAATGTCCTACATTTAGAAGGATTTAGAGTAAAACAGGTTAGTTTGTACTTTTGATTCTAATGTTTGACTTAGATAAGGATTAATGTAAACCAGGGTGTTCTGTTAAAGCAGGTTGATATGTCATCTGGTGTCTTTGTATGAGCTGTAATCCTCTTAACCTGCACCCCTGCAACTGGAAGAGTTTCTACATCTCCCTGAAAGAAGACAGATGCTGCAATCATCTTGTTGTGATGTTTGCTGTTTTACAAACTTGTTAGATGAAGCTGCGGGATTATTTACTCCAAAAAAAAGGAAAAGTACAAACCCTACTGCTGCAATTCAAGTTACAGGTTTTTTTTTTTTTTCATTTCTGGTTGTTCGAGGAGTTATGATGCTCTACAGCCATCTTGCATCTCATTTCATTTTCTGAAACTGCTTGTCCCTAATGGGGAATCAAACAAATGTACATGTTTTTGGAGGCTGGGAGGAAACCGGAGTACCCGGAGAATACCCACACATGTACTAGGAGAACATGCAAACTCTACACAGAAAGGCCAGTGTGGGATTCGAACCTTGACTGTCGTGCTGCTAGGCCACCGTGCAGCACTGCATTCCATTGGTCATATTTAAACGTTTAGTTAATTTGTATTAAGATAATCGTACTTTGTCAGAGAGGCTCAAATTAGACCAAGAAAGACTGTTTGCAAATAAGTTTTGAATTATTAGAGCTCAAATATGAAAAAGAAAGTGTACAAAATCATGGTGAGACCGGCCATGTTTGGTCTAGGGACAGTGGCACTGAGGAAAAGACAGGAAAAGACATGAAGATAGTTGGTGTGACCGAAGAGGATTCAGCAGATAGGGTTAGATGGAAGAAACTGACTTGCTGTGGCGACCCCTGAAGGGAAATGTTGAAAGGAGAAGAAGAAGAGCTCAATTAATTTGATTTGTTTCTGCATCTTATTACATGTCGGCACATGTTTAGTGTTGTGTGGGAGAGGGAATGAGGAGGATCCAAATACAGGTTTAACAGTTTATTAAGTGCTGAACAAAGGAATCCACAGCAGAGAGATAACGGCTTCAGGCAGTGCTGGATGGCCAAGAGGAAGGGCTGAAGGTTCTTGTGGGGAGAATAAGAAAATTAGTCTGATATCAAAATTTGACTCAGCTTAGAGGTTGTCAGTTTACCACTAGAATCGTTGAAGACCTGACAGAGACTGTGGGTGACACCAGGTCTTTTATAGCCACCGGTAAGTCTGTGCAGCTGGGAGCAATCAGCCAATCCTCCCGTTAGAAGCCATCCAGCACCTGTGAGTTTTGGGGGAGAAAAAAAAAACAAACAAGCAGGCCTAAAAGGCCTCACACCACAGTACCCCCCCCCTACGGACGCCACCTGGCGGACCACCAGGCCTGTCCGGAAAGCGGCGGTGAAAGTCCCGGACCAAGCCAGGGTCCAGGATCGCTGAACGGTGCACCCAGCACCGTTCCTCCGGGCCATAACCCTCCCAGTCCACGAGGTACTGTAGACCCCGACCTCGGCGACGAACATCCAAAAGACGGTTGACCGTGTACGCATCCGAGCCGTCGACAAGGCGAGGAGGCGGAGGGGGAGCAGAAGGAGGCTGGAGGGGACTGGTAGAAACCGGTTTGATCTGAGAGACGTGGAACACAGGATGTACCTTCATGGAAGAGGGCAGGGCGAGCTTTACCGACACCGGGTTGACCAGCTGCAGGATCCGGAAAGGGCCAATGAAGCGGGGAGAAAGCTTGCGAGACTCCGCCCTGAGGGGAATGTTCCTGGTAGACAGAAGGACAGACTGTCCAACCTGATATGCTGGGGCTGGCTGACGGTGGCGATTAGCTTGGCGCCGAGCCCGGCCGCAGGCCTGTTGCAGGGCCCTCCTGGTTTTCCTCCAGATCCGACGACACCGTCTGATATGGAGCTGCACCGAAGGGACGGCCAGCTCCTGTTCCTGATCCGGGAACAATGGGGGTTGGTAACCCAGAGAAGCCTCGAACGGGGACAATCCTGTGGAGGAACTAACTTGGGAATTATGGGCATACTCAATCCACGGGAGATGAGACGACCACGTGGACTGGGCAGAGGCCAACACGCACCGTAATGTGGATTCCAGGTGTTGGTTAGCCCGCTCCGACTGGCCGTTGGATTGGGGGTGGAAGCCAGATGACAAGCTGACGGAAGCTCCCAGCGCCTTACAGAAGGACTTCCAAACAGCTGATGTGAATTGCGGACCCCGGTCAGAGACTATGTCCAGAGGGATACCATGCAGACGGAACACATGGGTCACCATGAGCTGGACAGTCTCCAAGGCTGAAGGGAGTTTAGGAAGAGGCACCAGATGTACAACTTTGGAGAATCGGTCCACAATCGTGACCACAACAGTGTTACCTTCTGAGGGAGTCCGGTCACAAAGTCCAGTGCGATATGGGACCAGGGACGACTGGGAACCGGTAGGGGATGGAGCAGCCCCGCAGGAGGACGATGAGGGACCTTGCCCCGGGAACAGGCAGAACAGGCAGCGACAAAATTCCTAGTGTCTGCCTCCATCGTTGGCCACCAGAACCGCCGCTGAAGAAGCGCCATTGTACGGCGAATCCCAGGGTGACAGGACCACCGGGATGCATGTGCCCATAGGAGAACCTGGGAGCGGGCAGAGGATGGCACATACGAACGGTTAGCTGGGCCAGTACCTGGGTCCGGATCATGCTGCAGACCATCCCTTATTGCGGTCTCAATCTCCCAAGTGATCGCCCCAATGACGCAGGAGGGGGGTAGAATGGGCTCCGGCTCCGATCTGGACTGATGACCATCATGCAGGCGGGAGAGGGCGTCAGGTTTGGTATTGCGGTTGCCCGGCCTGTAAGTGAGGGTAAAATTAAAGCGTGTAAAGAACAGCTGCCACCGGGCCTGTCGAGAGTTGAGTCTCTTAGCTGCTTGGATGTAAGCGAGGTTTTTGTGGTCTGTCCAGACCACGAATGGGTGTTCTGCGCCCTCGAGCCAGTGCCTCCATTCCTCGAGTGCCAGTTTGACTGCGAGCAGTTCTCTATTCCCCACATCGTAGTTTTGTTCAGCTGCAGAGAGACGCTTAGAGAAAAAGGCACAGGGATGGAGTTTGCCATCCTCCTGATGGTACTGGGACAGCACAGCACCCACCCCCGAATCCGAAGCGTCCACCTCCACAATAAACTGCCTCAAGGGGTCGGGCTGGACCAGAATGGGGGCCGAGGTAAACCTCTTCTTAAGCTCAGTGAATGCACCCTCTGCTTGGGGAGACCAAACGAACGGTCTGGCTGTGGAAGTAAGCTGGGTAAGGGGAAGAGCTACCTGACTGTAATTACGAATGAAACGCCTGTAAAAATTTGCGAAACCCAGAAATTGTTGTAGTTTGCGACGGGTGTCGGGTCGAGGCCACTCAGCCACCGCGCTAACTTTTTCGGGGTCCGGGCAAACCTGCCCAGCGTGTACAATAAAACCAAGGAAGTTGACGGACTGAGAATGGAACTCGCACTTCTCAGCCTTTACAAACAGACGATTCTCAAGGAGCCGCTGGAGTACCGCACGGACATGGACGATGTGCTCCTCAACAGTGGGCGAAAAAATAAGAATGTCGTCCAGATAAACAAAGACAAAACGACTAAGGAAGTCACGCAGTACATCGTTGATGAATGCCTGGAAGACTGCATTCGGACGAGATGGTAGGCGCAACGCAGATCGAGTTTTGTAAAGACCCGGGCTCCCTGAAGTAGCTCGAACGCCGAATTAATGAGGGGCAACGGGTATTTGTTGCGAACGGTGATGTTATTAAGACCCCGATAATCGACGCACGGACGGAGGGAACCATCCTTCTTACCCACAAAAAAGGACCCCGCTGCTATGGGTGCCGAGGAAGGGCGGATAAGCCCCGACGCCAGGGACTCATTGATGTACTTCTCCATCGCCCCCCTCTCTGGAGCAGACAGATTGTACAGGCGACTGGCGGGTAAGGTTGCCCCAGGGAGGAGGTCGATGGCGCAATCATATGGCCGATGAGGCGGGAGAGATTGTGCCCTCTCCTTACTGAAGACCTCTTTGAGGTCATGATACTCTGCCGGGATAGACGCAACGTCCACCGGGTTGATTGAGCCTACCGTGTCAGAAGAGACGGTTGTCACGGCAGATTGGAGGCAAGTTGCATGGCACTGATTGCTCCACCCGACGATACGCCGGTTTTGCCAGTCGACCTGTGGATTGTGCAACCTAAGCCAGGGGAAACCTAACACAAGGGGTGAGCCGGGTGAAGAAATAACGTTAAACGAAAGGTGCTCACGGTGATTACCCGATACCACCATCTCCAACGGGGAGGACTGGTGGGTCACCCTGGTGATAACGTGTCCATCGATCGCCGTGGCATTAATGGGTTCTCCGAGTGGTTGGGACTGGAATCCACACTGACGGAGAAAATCTGCGTCGATGAAGTTGCCGTCGGCCCCGGAATCCACCAACGCTTCGACCGGAAAAGAAGAGGAACAACCAGAGGTTAGTGTCACAAGAATCATAAGCCTAGGGGTACTATGACATCTAGTTGTGCCCACCCGTAACCTTAGGTCTACCGGTGGGCCCCGTCTTTTGGGCGACAAGGGCAAGCTGAGAGTAAGTGACTTCTCGACCCGCAATAGAGACACCTCCGTTCTTTTAGTCCAACCTCTCTTTCCTTTTTGGTTAGATGTGTCTGTCCCAACTGCATTGGTTCTGTGGAAGGCTGCTCAGCCTCTTGTGGAACAGATGCAAATGCCCTAGGTGGGGGGCAGACCGAGGAAGGCTGTCGATGGCTGTGAACTGGAGTAGGGTGTAAGGCCCGGGTGGTATTTTCATATCGTTTCTCTCTTTGACGGTTGTCTAACTGTATTGCCAGGGAAATGAGTTCCTCCAATGTGGATGGGGTCCCTCTGCCAGCTAGCTCATCCTTCAGAGGATCATTCAGGGCATTTAGGAACACCCCTCTCAGTGCCTTCTGTCCCCAGCCAGCCTCTACTGCTAGGGTCCGGAATGAGATGGAGAACTCCGCCACAGATAGAGTTCCCTGGGAAAGGTGGAGTAGACGCTGGGAGGCATCTCCAGCCCGGTCCGGCACCTCGAACATGGTTCTGAATAAACTCAGAAAATCAGATGTTGAGCGATCAGCCAGGGGGGCTGCCGCGTCTTCGGCCTCGGCCCACTCCAGTGCCCTGCCCCGAAGAAGACCCACAATGTACAAATTCTTAACTTTGTCTGATTCGAAGGTCCGCGGTCTTAGAGCAAAGACATTTGAATACTGCAAGAGGAACCCACGACATTTCCCCAGGGTTCCATGGAAAGGTTCCGGGTCCGTAATATGGTGGTCCATGAGTGGGCTGGGCATAGCTGAAGGAGGTGCCGAGGCTGTGGACAGAAGAAGAGAACTTAGATTATTTACTTTGTCTGTTAAAGCCTGTAACTGTGTTTTTAATTGAGTATTTTCGTCCATAAGGGCCTTTATGGCCTGTTGTTGTTGTCCCAGGAATATTCCTTGTCGGGTCAGAATCTCTGACACTGAGGGTGATGCAGAACCCGCTGGATGGGTCTTCTGTTTGTGGGAGAGGGAATGAGGAGGATCCAAATGCAGGTTTAACAGTTTATTAAGTGCTGAACAAAGGAATCCACAGCAGAGAGATAACGGCTTCAGGCAGTGCTGGATGGCCAAGAGGAAGGGCTGAAGGTTCCTGTGGGGAGAACAAGAAAATTAGTCTGATATCAAAATTTGACTCAGCTTAGAGGTGGTCAGTTTACCACTAGAATCGTTGAAGACCTGACAGAGACTGTGGGTGACACCAGGTCTTTTATAGCCACCGGTAAGTCTGTGCAGCTGGGAGCAATCAGCCAATCCTCCCGTTAGAAGCCATCCAGCACCTGTGAGTTTTGGGGGAGAAAAAAAAACAAACAAGCGGGCCTAAAAGGCCTCACACCACATTTAGACTCCCATTGTCTTCAAGGTCTTTTAAAATAAATACACATGTCTTTCTCAGTTCGTGACCGAGTACGATCGAAGATGGAGAGAGACATTCTGGCTGAAGTAAACCATCCATTTATAGTTAAACTCCACTATGGTAAGAACAGTTTTACAACATCTGTGCTTGATATTGATGCAAAAACTTTTTTGTCTAGTAATTCTTGAATAATTTAGGCACAAACTCAGTTAAGAAAGGTACTTTTTGTTATTACGTCCAGTACTTAAAGTACTTTAATTTAGTTTTACGTGTTGACAAAACTTTTTAAGTTTTTGTGATGTAAAAAAAATATATATATTTTACCGTCGCTAAAACTTTTCTGGTTTTTTGTTTTTTTAAATCAGTCATCAAAAAGCGAAAGTGGAATACAAATAATTTTACCAAGCCTAATATTTAAATGTGTTTTTTATTATTAGTAAAAGGGTTATAATAATTATAATTAGTGATGTCATTATTCTGTAGATTTTTTTTTTTTTTAAATAAGGAACCACATTTGTGAGAAGTTTTGGGGATTTAACGTAGATTAGGCTTCAAAGTTTTTTTCTGGACAGTATATTTGATCATCGAACTATCAATCTAATCATCGATCATCATATACACGGTCCAGAAGACAACATAGAAGTCTTTTCTACAATGGATCACTCCTGGATGAATGAGGGATTACACAGATTTGGGGATTTAGAAAAAAATCTGGTTGGATCTTCATGTGAAAACAGAAATTGAGTCATTTGTTCACATACTGTATGTGTGACGTTTTTATCAAAGCTGTTTAATTACGCTAGTGTCGAACTTATGACAAGTAAGGATGTTGATCTAATCATGGGTGGGCAAACTTTTTGGTTGGCAAGTCACATTGAGTTCTAACATTTAACAAAGGGGTCGGAACATGAGCAGATGGATGCATACTTTGGTAACCGCTAGATTAGACCGATAGAATGGCGCTAGATTTTAAACAAGCGCTAAATGTTACATCAAGAGCGTTAGATTTCAGATCTAGCACGCTAGGTCTGAAATCTAGTGCAATAGTGCCTAAAAACGTGCATTTAGCGGCACTAGGTTTGAAATCTAAGCGCTTGATGTAATAATTTGCCTGTTTTAACATCTAACACGCTGTTTATGTGTGTGTATTGGGCACAATAGCTTTCCACATCTACACACACTGTTTATCTTGACAGCGTGCGCATCACGGAGACACACATTTTAATGGGAGCAGTGTTGTTATTTCTCAACAAAGTCAATAAATGGGGAAATAAAACATTAACAAGGTTTATTTTAAAAAAAATTTCAAGCTAGGCGGGCCAGATAAAACTGTTTAACGGGCCATATGTGGCCCGCGGGCCGTACTTTGCCCATTCTTTATTTAATAACACAATGTTTAAGCAGAAAATTACCACATTTTTTTTTACAACTTCACAACATTATTCAAAAGCCAAACAAGTTAAAGAGTTTTTCTAGTTTGCTGAGGCATAAATGGAGTTAAAGGTCACTTTCAGAAAAAAATAAACTAAGATTAGGAATAGAAAAAAATTAAAAGATTTTTTGGACCACAAGTTGGACGCTCATTTTTCTTATTACTGATTAGTATCTAAAGATTTTAGTTGTCTTATAGTGGTATCTGTTTGTGCTTGTGTGTACATGTGTGTATGAAGCCTTCCAGACAGAAGGGAAGCTCTATCTGATCCTGGACTTTCTCAGAGGAGGAGACCTTTTCACTCGTCTGTCCAAGGAGGTAAATAAACAGACACACTTTTTATAGGTCATCTACAACCTAAAGTCTTTTTGGAGTAATTCCAGAACAATTTGTGCAACGACAAACATCATGATTGGAAAAAAAACCCATAAAAACACATGCATTGATTGTGAGGATGAATTTCTAAATCCTCTGAAAAAAACTTTGGAAACTATTTAACATGTTTCATCTACTAAAGTGTTTTTTAGAACAATATATTCCCGTTCAGGTCCATCGTCTTCCGCTTATTCGAGTCTGGGTCGCGGGGCAACAGCCTCAGACGGGAAGCCCAGACTTCTCTCCCCCCAGCTGCATTCTCAAGCTCACCCAGAAGGATCCCGAGTCGTTCCCTAGCCAGCTGTGAGACATAGTCTCTCCAGCAGGTCCAGGGTCTGTCTGTTGGTCTCCTCCCAGTGGGATGTGCCTGAATCACCTCATCAGCGAGGCGCTCGGGGGGCCTTCTGACCAGATGCCCAAACCACCCCATCTAGCTTCTCTCGACCTGTAGGAGGAGCGGCTCGACAACCTAGCTCCTCCCGGATGGCTGAACTCCTCATCCAATCTCTGATTGAGAGCCCAGCCACCCGATGGAGGAAGCTCATTTCAGCCGCTTGTATCCGCTCTCTCATTCTTTCAGTCACCACCCACAGCTGGTGACCATAGGTGAGGGTAGGAACGTAGATTAAGAATAACAAAAAGCATGAGTTGCTTTTTAACTTACATGTGTCTTTTTGTGTGTTTGTGAAGGTCATGTTTACGGAGGAAGACGTGAAGTTTTATCTTGCAGAGCTGGCTCTTGCTTTGGATCATCTCCACAGTTTGGGGATCATCTACAGAGATCTCAAGCCTGAAAAGTACTGCAGAATAAGGGCTTTCTATAACATTTACATGTTATTCATTAATGTTTTTCTCTTTTTCTCCGATCAGTATCCTTCTGGATGAAGAGGGACACATTAAAATAACTGGTAAGTGATCAAATAGCAAATCAGAATATCTTTTTTCTAACGTTCATCCTTTTTATTTTTTAGATTTCGGATTGAGCAAAGAAGCAATAGATCACGATAAAAGAGCGTATTCCTTCTGTGGAACGATTGAATACATGGCTCCTGAGGTTGTAAACAGGAGAGGACACACACAAAGTGCTGATTGGTGGTCATTCGGAGTTCTAATGGTAAGAATTTATTTTTACAGATGAGCACTCGTAACTTTATTTGATATTTTTTATTCAAAGTAATTTGGTGTGCCCTACGGTGTAGAAAGATGGCTCTGATTTAATGTGTGACTGTTCTGGTTTCCTCATTTGACTTCGTGCTGTAAAGCTGCTTAATCAGCAGCTCTGCCAGATTAAGTAGCGTCTCTTTTGGAAATCATGCAGCTGCTATCTTAGCTTGTTCTGAAAGCCTGCTGGCTCGTCTTACTAATGCAGGGAAGGAGAGCAGAAATTCTTCAACATCTGGAACTGACACAACATGTGGAAATCCTAATCATTTGCTCATGATTAAATGAGCAAATGAATGTTGAAAAATACATTTTATTAATTACCCTTAAAATAATTTTTTTTGGAAAAATGGGCTTTTGATGAACACTTGCTGAGAATAAGTATGTCTAATCTTTGTGATTTTTTTTCTTTCTTTTTGCAGTTTGAAATGTTGACTGGTTCGTTACCGTTTCAAGGAAAAGATCGTAAAGAAACGATGGCCCTCATTCTGAAGTAAGACAAATCTAAGCTTCTAGACCAGGAGGGGCAACCTTTTTGGTTCACGGGCCACATTGAGTTCTAGCATTTGACATAGGGGCCGGAACAGGAGCAGAAGGATGGCATCTTTTGCAAACTGCTAGATTAGACCGACAAAATGGGGCGCTAGAGTTTAAACAAGCACGCTAAATGTTACATCAAAAGGGTTAAATTTCAAATTTAGTGGTGCTAGGTCTGAAATATAGTGCGATGGCGCTTAAAAACATGCATTTATCTGCGCTAGGTTTGAACTCTAAGCGCTTGATGTAACATTTTGCTTGTTTTAACATCAAACACGCTTGTTTACATGCGTGCTTTGGGCCCAATGCCTTTCCATATCTGTGCACACTGCTCATTTTGACATTGTGCGTATCACAGAGACACACACATTTTAATGGGAGCAGTATTGTTGTTTTCTCAACAAAGCCAATATATCTAGAGAGCCCCATCTAGTGACAAAACATCAGAATTTTTTTTTTTTTTACAAGTTTGGCGGGCCGGATTAAAACGTTTAATGGGCCGCATGTTGCCCGCAGGCCATAGTTTGCCCACGCCTGTTCTGGACTATCTTCATACCAAAATACTCTTTTTGACTTCAAGTGATGAGGAAATTGTTCTGTTTACATCTGCTAACTTGTTTTCTTGATGTTAAATTACGATAAAAAATTATAACACTTTAGGTACATTTTTATATGGAAATTATATTCAAACATGGTGGAAACCTTCAAAAAGTTGTTTCTGTATAATATTCCTCATTAAATTTTCGACTCAGATTTTCCTGGTATTGGAATTTTTTTTTTTAAGTATTTTAACATGTGTGTGTTTTCTGTGCAGGGCAAAGCTGGGAATGCCACAGTTCCTGAGTCCTGAAGTGCAGAGTCTGTTACGAGCTCTCTTTAAAAGAAATCCAGCCAACCGACTGGGTAAAAAAAAAAAAAAAAAAATCTCAGACACCTTTCACATATCCTCAACAATTTATACATTATTAACTATGATGTATAATAACAGTAAATTTTATTTACATGGTACTTTGTTGGACACTCAAAGACACTTACATAATTAAAAACAAAACATTAAGAAAATATAAAAGTGCAGAAAGAAATTTAGCAAAATATAGAACAATTAAAATATAGAATCTTTAAACCTTACACACAATGATAAAGTCAGTGCAGAGATTTTACTGAACCTACATTTACAGTATCATTGGACATTTGTGTGCAACAAGAAATGAAAACTTACATGCAAAATGTTCCATATAAACCAAGGCGCATCCAAAATTTTCTAAAGGGGGGGCATGAGGTCACTGACATAGCCGGTATAGGGGCAGCTGGGGGCATTAACCCAGGACATTTTAAAAATAAGAGTAATTTTTCTGCATTTTGGTGGCTCATTCGCTGGCCCTGCAAGGAGATAGCTTGACTAGTCCACTTTTCTTTCTTCTTCTTCTTTTTTTTTTTTTTGTGGACCAAAAGTGGTGAAAACAGCTTTTATAGACTTTGTTGCATTTTATTAGCTGATAAATGACTCAGATCAACAAACTTTTCTTCCCTGGTCTGGAAGTGACAAACCAAACATTTCTTTAACCACTTTAGTAGTTTACAGTCAGAATGGATGTTTCGTTGTTCCACTTTACATTTCAGACCATCTTACTTTCTTAAATCCACACACTGAAGACCAGTTACATTCATGTTTGCATTACTCTCACACATTGATGATTGAATCTGTGTGTTTTATCATTGGCAGGTGCAGGACCAGAAGGAGTAGAAGAAATAAAAAAACATCGTTTTTTTGCATCGATAGACTGGAACGTGAGTCAATAGTTACAATTATACACAGTGAGATGTCGATGTCCTCTCCCGATCTCTGAGTGAAAGCCCAGCCATCCTGCGGACGAAGCTCATTTTGGCCGCTTGTATCCGCAATCTCATTCTTTAGGTCACCACACAAAGGTGGTGACCTTACGTGAGGGTAGGAACGTAGATCTACTTGTAAATTCTCTTTCAAACTGATGCAATTAGCTTAAAAAAAAAAAAAAAGAATTTAATGAATCTTATGTTGATTTTCTACAAATCTTCTAAACAAAAACTACTTTGGGACGTTTTGCAACGTTTGCCATCTCCGACAGTCACTTTTACCTCCAAGCTACCAAATTATATATAAATTAGCAATAATATATTTGCAAAATATGATTTACTTTCGTTGTATATAAAAATTATGAACATTAACAGATTTTTTTATTTTCAGACTTGATTTTTTTTTTACTTTTACAGAAGGTAGAAAAGCTGACATCTCGAGGCCATATTTGGTATTACAGCCACATGAAAAGTAGTGACGTATGATTTCAGAATGCAAGAGTTTTCAGTGTTTTAATAATTTTGAATTTAAAATAAACTTTTTTTTTATTATTTTAAATTCAAGTTGCCACTTGTGAGTTAATAAAAGTTGCATCAGTTTGTTTTCAGACACAATTAGTGATGTATTTTGGTTAAGGTGACATGTCCCTGATTGGGAGGCCGAAGAGAGACACATACACACGTGCACAAAATTGTTGGTACCCATCGGTTAAAGAAGGAAAAACCCACAATTCTTACTGAAATCACTTTAAACTCACAAAAGTAACAAGAAATAAAAATTTCTTGAAAATTAAACAATCAAAATCAGCCATTACTTTTGAATTGTTGATTAACACAGTTATTTTAAAAAAAACAAACTAATGAATTAGTTAACTCAATATTTTGTTGCACAACCTTTTGAGGCAATCACTGCAATTAAACGATTTCTGTATTTGTCAATGAGTGTTCTGCAGCTGTCAACAGGTATTTTGGCCCACTCCTTCAGGATCGGCCAGGAAAGCAGAATAAAACCATAAAATCCATGGAATAAAATACTCTACCTGCTATCTTTACCCTTGTTTTTGGGATTGCAGTCCCTGCAATCTTCAGTGTCTATGTCCATGGCTAGCTGGAGGCGAGAGTCCATAAAAACAACAATGTATATTCTAAAAAAGAAAACCTAAGCTATAAACAAAGGTCGGTCCCGGGGTATTGGCCTAGTTGGTAGTGTTACTGTCTTTCGATCGGGAGAACCTGGTTTGATTCCCGCTTAGGCCAAGCAGTCCCTGGGACCCCAGAAGTGACACGAAAACAAATAAAAAAAAAAAAAACCAAAGGTCTGCACTGCAGCTCTCCAGAGCCTCCAAACATGATCCTATCAACAATGTATGTATGTACGACAACTGGTACAGGATCGGGTGGGAACCGCCAAGAAAGCAGACTAAAACCATAAAATTCATGCAATAAAATATTCCACCCGGTGTATATACATAATCTGCTCCAGCTCATATTACGACTATTATTTTTATCTGCAGAAGTTGTATAAAAAGGAAATGAGACCTCCGTTCAAACCAACTGTGGGAAGACCTGAAGACACGTTTCATTTTGACCCGGAGTTCACCTCCAGAACACCAACAGGTAAGTGTTCTTTCTTTTTTAGTTGTAAAAAAAAAACATTTTTCCAGATGACTTCATCATATACTTAGATACAACGCAAAACACAGAATAAAATAATAAATTCAATAAAAGATCATGTCCTTCCTCACACAGATTCTCCTGGCATACCTCCCAGTGCGAACACACACCAGCTGTTTCGTGGTTTCAGCTTTGTAGCAACAAACCAAAATCCAGAGACTCCAGTTGCTTCCGTACCCGTACCAGCTTCACGTCAGGAGGTGAATATCAACCCTTTAGCACAGGTACGATTCGAGAAATAAAAATGAATGTACAAATTCTGCTTCAACAAGACGGTGCTGAGGTATGCTGTAGGTGTGACAGAGGAGTTCAGAGTGGAGGTGGGACTGCATCAGGGATCTGGTCTTTTTTGTTCGGACAGGCTGACAAATGAAGTTAGACAGGAATCTCCTTAGGCTTTGATGCTTGTAGTTGTCTGAAATGTAATAACAGCAGGAGACAGGTAGAGGGAAGCCTGGAGAGGTGGAGGTTTGCACTGAAAGAGAAAGGAATTAAGATTAGCAGCATTGAGGCAGAGTATATGTGTGAATGAGAGGAACCCATATGGAAGAGTTAGTGTGAAAGGAGATGAGATAGGGAAGGTGGAGGATTTTTATTATATAGGATCAACAGTCCAAAACAATGGAGAGTGTGGAAAAGAGGTGAAGAATCTTACGCAGGCTGGCTGAAACAGATACAGAAAAGTATCAGACGGGATATATGACAGAACAATTTCAGTTAAAATGGAAGGGGAAGCCCGTTTCTCATTTGACCTAGAGACATTGGCCTTCTTTTAAAGTTGTGCAGAGAATTATGTAATTTTAGGGATACACAGAAAATACATCAGAGGGAGTGCAGCATTTATATAGAGGAGTTCTGTCCCTGTCCATTTTAGGCATATTTAAGGTGTGATCTGGACAAATGTGGCTGCAGAAAAAAGCATAATTATAATGAACATGTCACAAATATTCAGATCCATGCTTAGATGCATCCTTATTTTGCAACATGCGGGAGGGACAGATGAGACTAAATAAGAATGATTTTACTGAACGGTATTACGTGTTTAATGAGCGGATCACTTTTTGACAATGAGTCACTATTTGGTTATCATCAGCCTGTGATTATTATTAGCCTATAAACCCCAGATAATGTGGCTTTTTTCCAACTATTAAACCTGCATAATAACACCATTACAATAAGAAAAGTATATTTAAGCAAAATATTTCCAACAAGCACTGACAAATAAATGAACTGTGGTAAAAAACAAACAAACAATGGTTCGGTGTGTAAAAGGACAAATATTGAGCAATAGATGGAGGAAAGAGATCCAGACGCAGGTCAATAATTACAAAAAACTGATTCGTTAAATAACAACAGGTGTCCACGTGGAAGTGGGGAAAGCAAATTTATTAAATCAGATGCAAGAAGAACAGACATTAATTTGTTGGGTCAGTGATAATGTTACCAAGAGGATTGTTGAAGAACTGACGAAAGTGTTGAGGTGGTCTTAAATAATGAAGAGGTAAGTGGATGCAGGTGAACCTCATCAGGTCAGTCCTCCAATCAGCAGTCACCAAAGTCCAGCAACTGAGATTAATCAAAGAAACTGAAAAACAAACAATACACAAAATGGACACTAGAGGGTGCCAAACTACAAATTTAAAACTACAAAGTATAACAAGATGTCAGTCATCTTCTTATCCGTCTGTCCCTTTCGGCGTTGCTGGGGGTGCTGGAGCCCATCCCGGCCAATTTAAGGCAAAGGGCAGAGTACACCCCGAACAGGTCGCCAGTCTGTCGCAGGGCCACACACATACAACCATCCACACACACTCATTCCTAGGGGCAATTTGGCACCGGCCAATCAACCTAGCATGCATGTCTTTGGAGGGTGGGAGGAAACCGGAGTACCTGGAGGAAACCCATGCAAACACGGGGAGAACATGCAAACTCCACACAGAAAGGACAGTGTTCCAAGCCTCGTCCCCACCCGGGACTCAAACTCACGACCTACTTGCTGTGAGGCCACTGTGCTACCCACTGCGCCACTATGCTGCTGAGACTAATCAAAGAAACTGAAAAACGAACCATACACA
Organism: Neostethus bicornis; assembly: GCA_902685375.1. Taxonomy (NCBI): domain Eukaryota; kingdom Metazoa; phylum Chordata; class Actinopteri; order Atheriniformes; family Phallostethidae; genus Neostethus; species Neostethus bicornis. Next base: position 29,245,118 of record LR738543.1, read on the forward strand.
AAATGAACATCAGAGGGTGCCAAACTACAAATTAAAAACTACAAAGTATAACAAAATGTTCTGAAATTAATTAATTGCTTTCAAACACCTTCTAATATCAGTATTTTGTCTTCTTCTTATCTTGAGGATTAACACATTGTCTCTAATCCCCGTTCAGGATAGAAATGACTCACTTTACGTTCTCTCCTGCAGCATCTCCGCGGTGATGTAGCTTTCAAAGATGTTTATGAATTAAAGGAAGAAGTGGAACAGCTGGGAACATCTGTCCGGAGACGATGTTTGCACAGAGTAACATCTGTGGAATATTCAGTGAAGGTAAATAGATTTTAAACAATATCAAAAAGATTTTGTTTCCTTTTTTAATTTATGGGGTTTCGTTTTTCAGATTATTGACCGAACCAGAAAAGATCCAGCAGAAGAGATTGAGATTCTTTTAAGATACGGACTGCATCAAAACATCATTTCATTGAGAGACGTGGGTACCAATCCACCTCTGTCAGAGGGAAACAATACTACAATTTTTTTCTGTTAAATATTCTAAATTTTTTGTTGTATGTTTTTTTTGAAGGTTTTTGATGATGGTCAGTTTGTCTACTTAGTCCAGGATCTCCTAAGAGGAGGAGAGCTGCTGGACAGAGCTTTAACTCGTCCAAACTTCACTGAAAAAGATGCTTCTGATATCATCTGCACGCTGACTAAAACAGTGGAATATTTACACTCACAAGGGGTAAAAAAGACTTTAACAAATACATCAAATTAACAAGTTGAATAAACTGTTTTTTCAAGTTAATTAATCGTCAAAATCTGAATATATTCATTTCAGGTTGTTCATCGAGACTTGAAGCCGAGTAATATTCGTTATGCAGATGAGAATTTGCTCCCAGAATCCATCAGGATTTGTGATTTTGGTTTCGCCAAACAGCTTCGAGCTGAAAACGGTTTACTGATGACACCTTGTTACACGGCGACCTTCATGGCTCCAGAGGTCAGAGCTGCAAACATACAATTATTTCCATTGCGTCTCGTCGTCTTCTGCCTATCCGGGGTCGGGTCGCGGGGGCAACAGCCTCAGACGGGAAGCCCAGGCCTCTCTTTTCCTGGCTGCATCCTCCAGCTCACCCGGAGAGACCTCAAGTCGTTCCCCAGCCAGCTGTGAGACATAGTTTCTCCAGCGAGTCCAGGGTCTGCCTCTTGGTCTCCTCCCGGTGCGATGTTTCCCGAAACACCTCACCAGCGAGGCGCTCGGGGGCATCCTGACCAGATGCCCTAACCACCCCATCTGGCTTCTCTCTACCTGGAGGAGGAGAGGCTCAACACCGAGCTCCTCCCGGATGGTAGAACTCCTCACCTGATTTCCTTGAGCCACCATCTTATCGTAGTGGAGGGGTCGTAGGAGCTATGTTGTTCGGGGTTTAATGCCCCTGATAGGGTCACCCAAGGCAAACAGGTCCTAGGTGAGGGGCCAGACAAAGCGCGGCTCAAAAAACATTCAATTATTTGTATCTTTAATGACATATTCTCAGTGTGTGTTATGTTTGTGTGTGTGCAGGTGTTAAAGAAACAGGGTTACGATGCAGCGTGTGACATCTGGAGTTTAGGGATCCTTCTCTACACGATGATCGCTGGGTTCGTTACTAAATGACCAATAATAACAACTCATTACAAAATCATTTCCTTTTTTGTCACACAAGTTTTCTAAAGTTGTGTTTTTTGTTGTCTAGTTTCAGTCCATTTGCGAGCAGTCCCAACAGCACGTCGGAGGAAATTCTCGCTCAAATCGGCAGTGGAAAAGTCGTCATCGCAGGAGGGAACTGGGACATTGTATCAGACGCTGCCAAAGTAAAACAATTAACAGTTCTTCTTTTAATGTTTCTATTATTGTGTGTGTGTGTGGTGACATGCTGTGTGTTTCTATGCACTTGCTGTTTAACAGGACATTGTGACTAAGATGCTTCATGTCGATCCACACCAGCGTCTGACCGCTCCACAGGTACAACTTAATAATCAGTCAGTAATAATAATCAATAATCAGAAAGATCAGAACATATTTATGTTTGTCTGAACAGCCCATACAAATGCAATTAAATTTAATAATCAAAATAATAAAATAAAAACTGGATATCACAGTATCTACTGCACATATCGTTGTTAATGTTGTTTGTGATCCATCATAAAAAATGCTTCGACGTTGTCTTCTGGACTGTTTGATGATTGCTTACCAATCATCAATCAGAAGACAACTTTGAAGCCTATTTTATGATGGGTCACTCCTGAACGACTGAGCGATTCCACAGGACTGAATTTTGATTTATTGCATTTCCATTGTGGACATTTTTAGTTGCGACTTTATAACTTCTGTGGAATCAAATTAACTTGAATCCAATATCTTTCAGGTTCTCAGACACCCTTGGATTGTAGAGAGAGATCAACTTTCTGATAAAACTCTCTCCAGACAGGATGCTGTAATGGTTAAGGTCAGTTTTTTTATTTATGAGAATGTTTTAAATCAGTAGATGTTATGTATCTGTTTGTCCAGCAGAGGGCAGTGTTGTATCAACTAAACCCCATAGGTTTTTTTTACATTAATAATAAATCTATTTGAAATAATAAATGATATAATGGTGAAAATTAAATAATCCAGATTAAGAGTAGGATTAATTAATCTAAATCTCTTTTTATTAATCATTATTATTTTTTAGGCTGCATGGTAGTCCAGTTGTTAATGGTCATTTTTGTTCTAGTGGCCCTAAAAGCAAGAAAGTCGGGGTTCAAATCCTGGGTGGGGATGAGGCTTGAAGCACTGGCCTTTCTGTGTAGAGTTTGCATGCCCTCCCCGTGAATGCATGGGTTTTCTTCAGTTTCCTCCCACCTTCCAAAAACATGCGTGTTAGGTTGATTGGCCACTTTGAAATCACCCCTAGGAATGAGTGTGTGGATAGTTTTGTGCGTGTGGCCCTGCGACTTACTGGCGTGCATTTGGGGTGCGCCCTATCTCTGGCCTTAAATCAGCCGGGATAGGCTCCTGCAATCCCTGCATCTCTATTAGGGAAAAGCAGTTAAGAAGATGAATCAATGTATAGTTTTTTAACCGTTGAAAACAAGAAAAATGTGTTCTTCTCATCTGACAAATTCTGCTTTTGCACTTTATTTTCTATAATCCAATTTATGACATCTGAGTTTTTATATGAAAAAGGAACTGTTGAATTTAAGTGTGATTATTACTTTAGCAGCTTGAATAAAATAGTTTGGCAGTTTTGGCTGACTATGTGTTCATATGTAATCTACAGATTCATAAAGATCAATGTGAAAAAAATATTTACAGAATGCATGTAATCAAATTTTTCTGATGAGTCTATAAGTGAGATTGTTTCATTTGTTTTAAGACTGATAAATATTGTCTTTAATCTTGCAGGGAGCCCTATCTGCTACATACTCCGCTCTGAGACGCTGTGCACCTGTTCCTGTCCTTGAACCCGTGCAGTCCTCCAGTCTGGCTCAGCGGAGAGGAATGAAGAAACTAGGAAGTCCACAAGTCACTTTAGACCTTAGAGAAAACCAAACCCAAAAAGTAACTTAAGTCTTAAAGATGTGTTGAAATCAAAGAAGATGCACAAACGACACCAAATTAACTTTACTGGTGAAGTCAATCCAACTCGCTCCGGGCAGTAAGATTGACTTCGTTTAACGCGATCTATCAATTTGAAATTTTCTCCAATATTCACTGTGATAAAACATCCAAAAATAATTCTAACGATGATCAAAGAAAGTTTCATTTTAAACATTCAGATGCCTTTTTGAAAAAAGACACTTTAGATATTTTGACATGCAATCATTTATTAAACTGCTATCTGCCTTGAAATGATCAGTACAGCATATAGATTCACACACTGAGTGCCACAGATGAATAAAAATGTGTGTGTGCTATGTAAACACACACAGATTATTAGATGAGGAATTATTTTAAACGTTAAAATTTGAAGTAAGTTTAATTATGCTGTCTAGATTCAATGCTTGTGATCCAAAATGTCGATTACGTTGTTTTTTTTTACACTGCATCATTTTACTGCAAAATCTGTGACTATTTTAAGGTTTAAATGTTAAATTGTCGAACTTGGATTGAAGAGGTGCAATAAAAACGTTCTTATAACTTTTAAAAACATTCAAGATCTCATCAGGCGTTGTTATCTAAAAAGCCAAATGATTTCAAAACTACTGTAAAAACGTTGTAAATACCGTCTCTTGCTGCAGCTCGGATTCAGTTTAACATGTACGATCACTAACACGAGGTAAAGAGGAACATGCATCACTAAATGCACATTTACAGTACGTACAGTAGCATCTCTGCTGTGTCTTATTCAAACTGTGAGGTACAGTTTATTTGTAGCCATGTGGACCATAATAATTAAAAACAGGGGTGTCAAACTTAAAAAGTCGGAATGGAATTGAACGCTTCAAACTTGTTCCCCGGCCAGCTTTGAAACATAGTTGCCTGCGAACGACTTGGGATCCTTCCGGGTGAGCTGAAGGATGCAGCCGGGGTGACAGAAGCCTGGGCTTCCCGTTTGAGGCTGTTGCCGACGCGACCCGGCCCCGGAACAAGCAGAACATGACGGAACGGAACGGAATTGAACGTGCTGATTTTGGCCTGCGGGCTTTTTGTTGGTAGGATACCAGGAGCTCTGCCATCCGGGAAAAGCTCAAAGTAGAGTCATTGGTTTTTCGATTTGAGAGAAGCCAGATGGGGTGGTTCGGGCGTTTGAATAGAACGCCTCCTGAATGCTTCACTGATGAGGTGTTTCAGGCAGGTCCCACCGGGAGGAGATCAAGAGGCAGACCTTGGACTCGCTGGAGAGACTTAATCTCCCAGTGGGCTAGGGAATACTTTGGGATACCTCAGCGTGAGTCAGGGTTAGAGAAGCTGATGCTGTTGCCCCTTTGACCCAGCCCCAGATAAGCAGAAGATAACAGGACGGAATGGAATGGCTTTATGCTTGACACCCCTGCTCTAAAATAAAACACACTTTCTTGTCAGAAGTCTATCAAAGCTTAGAGATGTGTAGCCCAATAACACCGTAGCATAGATGCTGTAGCTGTAAATCTCATGTTTATTTGTGCACAACTGTAGCAAGCGTAGCTGGGACTGATGCAATACCTAGTGTAGATTTTCTACCAGAAGGGAAACCTGTACATATTTCGGGCTGATTTTAACTGTACATATGATCATGCAAAATCAATGCTGAACATCTAATCCTCTGTAAATATGTAGAGCTAGACACCTGCTGCCAGGAGGATGTTGTATATATTGTTTTTGCAGATAATGAGGTTGTATATATAAAAATATGTTGCTCATTTACTGCTCAGATTGCACTTCTCATTCACAGCAAGCCAAACGGTGGGATAACTGGCTAAAAAATGCCAAAGTTTTACTAATAAAAATAAATGGAAGCTGTCATGAATAAAAAAATGTGTGTGCATTAATTTTGATTTTTTTTTATTATTAATGATATTCTATGTGAAGACACTGATTGTTTCAGTATTATTTCAGTATGATTAAACAAGGTAGGAAACAGATCCATTTCAATATGCAATATCCAAGTGTTTCATTTTCAAATGATCACTTCCACAACATTTTGCAGAAAATCTTTTTCAATTTTTACAACAGTTATCAAATCATAAACTCTGAACCATGTTTGTACAAATGATCAATTATGAAAGATTTAACAAAAATCTACTCCTTTCAAAATAAGGACGATGCGACTGTGCGTCGCCACAGTCGCACCGCAGATGAGACGCACACAGTTTTCTTTCACGTTAGTGAAAAAGAACTCTTCCTCCCATTCGCTGAGAAAATTATCAGTTTACTTCCTTTTTTCTGCCATGTTTTTGTGGGTAGAAAACACATTCATAACCTCATCTTTGCAGCGCTCACGAGCTCATCTCAGCAAAGCTGGTTTGTCATGCGCACCAGACTGACCTCCGACCCATGCCAAGTCAGAGTTTGTATAATAAACTTTTTTGTGATATATATTTTTTCTTTTGTTTTTATGTATTTGTTTTTAAACTGAACTTTATTTTATTGAACTGATCGTTGGTGCTGATGTAAATAAATCACACAATGGTTTTAGTCTTGTATCACGGTATCGATGGAGTGTAAAATCTGTCTAATGACACAAGATCTCAGAAAAAAAGACAAAAGCACTCCTTTCTAAGTGCTTTTGTTCATATAAATTAAGAAGCCTGCATATATTCTTTCTTTTACCAGTTTTAAACATCCCTGTTTCGACCTGTTCCTTCCAAACCCTTCTAATGGAACCACTAGATGGCAACCAGTCATTACCATCCCTCTTCCATCGTTCTCTCTTTCTTTGAAGAAGTTGTCCCTTTCGAGCTATAATCCACTCAAAAAGAGGAAGAAACTCTTTAATTTATATCAACCACCGGGCTCACACTCCATAAAAGCTTTTAGCAGGTGCTGAGCTGATGTGTCAGGTGGGTGTGGCGGGCTCATCAGGCCTGACATTTAAGTGCAGTAGTGCTCAGTGCGAGAGGGATTGTAGCATATGAGTAGATACAGATGACAAGCCCCCCTACGAGGATGATTGCAGTGGAGTGACAAGAGGAGACCAAACAACAGAAAGAGGAAGGTGAAGGTGTCAGGAAGAGAGCCATGAAAAGCAAAGCAGAGAAAAAGCTTTGAGAAACAATAACTTAACCTGACAATTACAGCTTCCTTTGAGTTTATCTCACAAAGTTAAAACTTCAAAAATGGATTTAAAGAAACCATTTCTAATGGTTTGGGTTGGATTTTTGTCAAATTAGTGAATCATCAATTCCAACAAAAATAGATGGAAAAAAAAGTTTAAACGCTTTGTCGGAATCTATTCTGGAATGAAAGACGAGAAACAACGTAGGACGTGTGAGTGAGGAAAGAGGAGTAAATATTTCATGGAGGTCACACTCGTGTCAGCTTTAATAACTCAGCAGCAGACATAGAATTTTAAGAGTTCATTTCTTAAATACAAAAGGTAGCTCACTGTCAAATCAACATTCTAAGTACCGGTAAATGTGTGCAGCCCAGAAGCAGACTGGTGACTTGCACAGGATGCACCCTGCCTCTCACTTGAAACTACCTAAGATTTGATTGGCTGGTGTATAACGTTGATCTGTTTGCATAAATTTTAAGAAAGTATCTAAGAGATATTATTGACGGTGGAAGCCGGTGCAAGCCGTGTGGTTCCAAAGCCAAGAAACCCGGACCAAACATATTTCGAGTCCTAACAAGAACTAGAAAGTATGATCACATTAGTCCTGTGCTCAACTCTCTGCACTGGCTTTCTGTGGCTCAGAGAATAGACTTTAAAGCTGCTCTGATTGTGTTTAAGTCTCTCCATGGTCTAGTATCAAAGTACATCTGTGATTTATTAGAACCATTTAGAACTCTCAGGTCCTCCGGGACCGGCCTCCTGCTGGAGCCTAGAGTCAGGACTAAACATAAACCATCTACAACTCTGAGGACCTCCCGGACCGGCCTCCTGCTGGTGTCTAGAGTCAGGACTAAACATGAACCATCTAGAACTCTGAGCACCTCCAGGACCGGCCTCATGCTGGAGCCTAGAGTCAGGACTAAACATGAACCATCTAGAACTCCGAGGACCTCTGGGACCGGAATCCTGCTGGTGTCTAGAGTCAGGACTAAACATGGACTATCTAGAACTCTGAGGACCTCTGGGACCGGCCTCCTGCTGGTGCCTAGAGTCAGGACTAAACATGGAGAAGCTGCATTTCAATTTTATGCTGCAAAAGTCTGGAACAAACTTCCTGACTTTTGCAGCATGTTTTGCAGTTTAACTGTGCATTCGATTAATTACTCTTTTTATATGTTTTAATTATTGAATTTTTTAAAATCTGATTGGATGTGATTTTAATGCATTTTTTCTTCTTGTGAAGCAGTTTGAATTATACTTTGTGTGAATTGTGCTATACAAATAAACTTGCCTTGCCGATCACTCCTAGTTTGGAACTTCGACCTTGGATCTTGCATCTAACAGGGTCAGGATCTTAGACTGTGGGAAAAATCAGATTGCCAGTCTGTTGTGCAGCCACACACAAAGACAGCCAAACACCCACACACGTTCACTTCTGGGGACAATTTCCCACTGGTCAATCGACCTACTAAGCATGTTTTTGGTGGGTCGGAGGAAGCTGGAGCACCCAGTGAGAACCCACCTACAGTATATACAGGGAAAGCATGCAAACTTTACACTGAAACTCTTGATCCTTGACCTAGACCCAAAACCAACTTAGGTGTGAGGCTACCGTGCCGTCCCAATGAGGCCCTAGAGATCATAAATTTGTGGTTTAAATGTGGTTATACAACAAACAAACACACTCCAGGGAAAAAAACCTAGAAAAGCTTCTCATTTGACCTTCAGAGAAAAAAAAAACTCATCAGCTGACATGTATGTGTGATTAGGATGTCATCGAGATGAGGGAAGACGTGTACGGATACACGCTGTTTAATCCAAACAACATTATCCCATGTAAATCTATCTGTTCCTCTCTTGTACAACATCTCAGACTGAAGGCAAGCGACACACACTGACAGGGATAGAGATCCCACCACCCATGTCAGCGAAGGCGCTCACACACTCACAAAAGCCCTCGGACACCCTGTGGCACTACATTTCGACCTGCCACTCGGACATTCACAGAATCAGACGGACAAATCTACAACAGACGGCTCCTGACAAAGAGATTATCAACGCGGCAGGAGAAGGGTGTGCAGCTGTGGGTGGTGGAGTTAGCAGCAGGGGCGGAGGGGGGGTCTATGTGTATTCACACATTTGTCCCTTTCTCATCACCTCAGCGTACGCTGTCAAAGTCAAATTTACTTGTGTCTGTAAGAGCTCCTCCTGAACATCCATCACCTCACATCTATCGGTGCATGTATGATCAGATATGCACTCGCGGTAAATAAACGCTTCTGTGTCTGTCTGAGAAACGCAAGACGGAAAAGTTCACACAGAAAGATGACAGACAAATGTACCAAAAAATGAAACTTTACTCTGAATTACTTCCTGAATGTGGACTAAAACAAATCAATCATTTCTATAACCACCTGGTTTTATCATAATATTCAATCTACTTTTGAAATTTGAGAGGGATTTTTTTTTAACTTGTGGATAAAATGTATTTTAGGATCAACAGTCCAGAGCAATGGAGAGTGTGGAAAAGAGGTGAGGAAGCATATGTATATGCATAGGATCTCTCTGGGAGTGACTAGGATGGACAGGATCAGAGGAACAGCACTTGTTAGAGGTTATGGAGATAAAGTCAGAGAGGCCGGACTGAGGCCAGAGAGAGAGAGAGAGAAAGAGAGAGGGAGAGAGAGAGAGAAAGAGAGAGAGAGACAGAGTACATCGGAAGAAGGATGCTGGGTTTGGAACCACCAGGAAAGAGGACTAGAGGAAGACCAAAAAGGGGGTTCATGGATACAGTGAAGGAAGACAACATGTCTTCGTCTTCGTGTGACCGAAGAGGATTCAGCAGATAGGGTTAGATGGAAGAAACTGACTAGCTGTGGTGACCCCTGAAGGGAAATGCCGAAGAAGGTACGCTGATAAATAGGTACCCTGGTTTCCTCACACACTCCAAAAACATGTATGTTAGGTTGATTTGTCATTACGAAATTGTTCTTAGGAATGGCCAAGAGGTACTCCTCTTGGTTTCCGGGAGGAGACCAAGAGGCAGATCCCGGACACGCTGGAGAGACTATGTCTCACAGCTGGCTGGGAGCGACTCGGGATCCTTCCAGGTGAGCTGGAGGATGCAGCTGGGGTGAGAGCAGCTTGGGTTTCCCTTCTGAGGCTGTTGCGCCCGGCCTCAGATAAGCGGAAGACGACGGAACGGAATGGAATGAGAGTGTGTGTGGCCCTGCAACGAACTGGGAACCTGTTCTCGGTGTATCCTGCCTCTCACCTGAAATCAGCCAGGATAGGCTCCTGCATCCCTATTAGGGAAAAGCAGTTCAGAACACAAAAACTAAACAATTCAGTTTCACAACAGTCAAATTTCAACCCTTCTCTTACCTCACTTGGTCCATCCTCGGGGGAATGTGCACGACACAGTGTAAATGTTGTAAAAAGTGCATCGAGTCAACAAACTTAACACAGATTGTTGTGACGTGGGAATAAAATGCAAATACGTTAAAAGCTCAGAAAAAGTTGATTCAGAATAAAATACTCTTGTTTTGGACAATTTGACATTTTTTTTGGTTCAAATTGCACGTTTTTTAATTAGAAAACATTTTTAACATTTTGTACCTGAAAGTATTTATTCTGAACCACTGGAGTACTGGAGTTTATCATGGCTATGCCAGGTGAGAGGTAGGATACACCCTGAATGGGTCACCAGTCTCTCAAAACTAAAACAACATCAATTTAATGAGGCTGAACTAAAAGATGAGTTTTGATTGCAACCATTTTTACATATTTAGCCACGCAAAAAATTGTAGAAATTTAAAATCAGATCTTTGAATCGTCGGATTTTCAAACACAATAACGCCTCATGGGAGAGACGGTGGCTCAGCGGTTACAGCATTAACCTGCAGACTGGAAGTTTGTGGGTTCGCATCCCAGTGAGTGCATGTGTAGGGTCCTTCGAGAAGACACCTAAAACCCCGTTTCTACCACCATTGGCGCTGTTGTGGCAGCCTGCTACGGTGTAGGAGTGCAGCACACAAATTTTCCTGGTGAGTAGAGTGAGTACAAAAAAAACAAGAACAAATTAAACTGTTCATTTTATTTATGTTGACAAGTGTTGGTGGCGCAGTGGTTAGCACAGTGGCCTCACAGCAAGAAGATCATGAGTTCAAGTCCCGGGTGGCGACGAGCCTTGGATCACTGGCCTTTCTGTGTGGAGTTTGCATGTTCTCCCCATGTATGCGTGGGTTTCCTCCGGGTACTCCGGTTTTCTCCCACCCTCCAAAAACATGCATGCTAGGTTGATTAGCCACTACATAATTCGCCCTAGGAATGAGTGTGTGTATGGTTGTATGTGTGTGGCTTGCGATGGACTGGTGACCTGTTTAGGGTGTACCCAGCCCCTCGTCTTGAATCGGCGGGAATGGGCTCCCGTCCAACCGTGAGAGGGATAGACGGTTGAGAAGGTGGCTGAAAAGTGTTGATTTAACACTCTTTTTAGAATCATGCTCATTTGTGATAAAAATATTTTTAACTGTAAATATTTTCAAAATTTTAATCAGAAATGAAAAGTGTTACGTTGTGACCTGTGGCCACTTTTTATCATCCTGTCAAATAAATAACACACATTTTTTTAAACAACATCCACACATATTTTCAGACATGATGGAGAGACTGATTGGACACAGTTTGATATTTCCTGACATAGTTCTGAACTGGCTACAAATTGCCACAATAATTGTGATATAATCACGTAATCCAAACACAAATACACTCACAAGTCAAAGGTGCCGGGGGAGGATAAGTGAAGCTCTGCAGAAAGTCAATTAATCTTTTCAGCAGTCCCCCATCCCTCCGCCCTGCTTAAAAGCTTCATTTACCTCCTATGGAGAAAAGATAGAAACACCATTAGTGAGATGATGGCAGGACTGGAAAGGGGGAAAGGAGAATCTCACAGTTGGATGAGCTGAAACAGTATAGGCCCCCATCTCAACAAAAAAAAAGTGTGTACGCAGAAAGACGAGCGCATCTTCTGCATGACTGAGCTCAATTAGGTTCTGTCTTCATTATCAAAGGTAAAGGTGTAGAACTTTTTAAAAAGGAAGTGTGCTTCAGATCCAGAGGATGCCAGTCTGTGAGCTAACCTGCAGAGAAGACTGCAAACATGGCTGAGGGGCTTTTTACTGCATGGAGGTCCCTCCAAGAGACGTGCATTAGTAGATCAGACCCCGACCAATATTTCAATATCTGTACGTGTGTGTGTTTGCGTGGGTTTGGACCTCAGCTGGATAAATGCTGTGAATGTGTGTTTACGTGCACGCGTTTGGGTGTGTGAAATGCCAGTGAGCATAGCAGCTCTGCTTGAATGAGCTCGGCTGGCGAGAGGAGCACAATTGGGGGCCTCTCAGTGTGACAGAGGTCAGCATACACACACACACACATTCACACTGGAGCACAAACACAAACAAGGAAGTCTGGATGAAGAGGCTTGAGATGCGATAATCTAACAGTATGCAAATGAAGAACGTCCCTCTTCTTTACCGGGATGAGAAATTCTAAAATCAACGTCTTAGTCTGAATAAGTCACGCTGGAAATGTTACCCGGATTCAGATTCAGGCCTCAACGTTGCCGCATCAATTGTTTTTTTGTTTTTTTTTAACATTTAAATTGAAGTCTTCTAAGTTGGCAAGTCTCTCAGTTATGTTACAAGTTTTTTTTAACCTCTTTCTTCAGGTTTCTAAGCTTAAAAGGATGCCTCCCAAGCGCCTCATTGTTGAGGTGTTACAAGGTGGAGACCAAGTGACAGACCCCGGGACCCACCGGAAAGACTATTTTTTTAAATTTGGCCGGGTAACACCTTGGGATGGTCCCGAGTGAGCAGGAGGATGCAGCCAATGTGAGAAAAGCCTGGGCTTCCCGTATGAGGCTATTGCCCGTGCAACCTGGGCCCAAATAAACGGAAGTCAACAGCATGGATTTCACACTGTCAAAAATGCCAGTGAAATTAAATTAGTGCATTTACAAATTATTGTTTTTTGGCCAAATATCACTTTTCTGAGCAAAAGAAACACCCTATTGAGCTATACCTGCTATGAAATAGACATTATCACCCCATGAAAGCTCAAAACACCCTCTTTAGCTGTAGTTCAAGCTCAAAATTATGATTTCCATTCCGTCGTCTTCTGCTTATCCGGGGCTGGGTCGCGGGGGCAACAGGCTCAGATGGGAACCCCAGGCTTCTCTCACCTCGGCTGCATCCTCCAGCTCACCCAGAAGGATCCCGAGTCGTTCCCCAGCCAGCTGTGTGACATAGTCCCTTCAGCAGGTCCGGGGTCTGCCGTTTGGTTTCCTCCCTCTAGGACGTGCCCGAAACACCTCACCAGCGAGGCACTTGGGAAGCATCCTGACCAGATGCCTGAACCACCCCATCTGACTTCTCTCGACCTGGAGTACAAGCTGATCGACACCGAGCTCCTCCTCAGATGGCAGAACTCCTCACCCGATCTCTGAGTGAGAGCCCAGCCACCCTATGGAGGAAGCTCATTTTGACTGCTTGTATCCGAGATCTCATTCTTTCGGTCACCACCCACAGCTGGTGTCCATAGGTGAGGGTTTATGATTACAATATGTCAAATTATAATTTAGATTGAACAACGTGTCTCTACTTGAAGTGATGATCCACCAAAGTTTGAGTATTTTCTCTTTTGTTTGAAACTAGCAGGAAGAACTTTTTAAGCTCATCATGGGAGTAAAACAAAGTTTCAATCTCCCACATGAATATCTGCACGGCTCAATGTGTCCATGAGCTTGTGTAAGCTAGTGTAGTGTGTAAACAAATGTTTTGTCCCAGTTAACTAGGTCCCAGTTGGACCAAACCTATTTGGCTTTGGTCTGCTGATGCTGGTGTGCATGCATTTGGGTTGTAGCAACGTGTACATGGACATATGTGTGCATTGTGTACGTAGCAGCCGGGGGGATAGCTCGCTGCTGTTGCTGACACTGGGCCTGCCTGCCTGGTGTGCCCCTTTCTGCACCAGTAGAGCTGGCACAGCCTCGTGCTTCTGCCCAGTAGACTCACAGCGTGCCAGCTGGGCACTACCAGAAGAGACCCCGCAGAGAGTGGACACAGGTCAGCTGTGACAGAGGACACATAATGAGATGCTTTGGATTCAACACAGCTATGTCGAACGATGAAAAGGTGATAGAAAAAGACAGATTTAAAAAGCAAAAAGAGGATTTTTTTTTTCAAGACAGTTCATGTGAGGTGCATCACAAAAATAAAATGCAATGAAGAAAATATTACTTCAATTTCTTGCTGAAAAATTCAATTCCTTTTAGTTCACAAGAGAGAGTGAATCCAATGTGTTCCCAGTAGAGTTTACACCAATACTAGATGCGTATGTTCAGTGCACAAAATTGCAGAATTCATAAATTTGCTTGTAAAAATCAAAAGTATTTGCCTGACCACTATGCATTGCAAAATAAACTTGTTGGAAATTTCCCAAATCAAAATATAAAAAGTCAAACTGCTTTTGTTGCAGTGATAGCTCAATGGTAGTACGTTCGCCTTTGGACTAGAAGTTCTCCGGATTGAATCCCCCTGAGCTCATTTCTAAGTGTTCTTGGGGAAGACGTCTAACCCCCTGTTTCTCCCACCATTGGCGCCATCGTTGAGGCATTTGTTGCGCCATTTCACGGTTGAGGTATGAATAAAAGTATGAATAAAGTATATATTTATTTAACTATCATTACTTTAAATAATATCAAGCTTGAGTCCAAAAAAAAGCTTTTCATGGTTTTTTATTCAAATAACCTGCAGAATTTTTTTTGCAAAACTAAGAAAACAAAGTTGACAATACTGTTAAGCGTAACACTTCTTGTACTTCTTAGCAATAGGAAAGCGGGAAGTTTCTCAAGTAAAGTCACATTTTTCAAAGTCTAAATTGTAGAATGAATAAGAACTTCCTCTTATTTTATTTCTTCATCATACTTTCTGATGTTCAAACTGTTTCAACGCTCCACCTCTTTTTTTTTTCTTGCCACAGCAGGTCATTTTTCTTCATCTAACTCCATCGCCTGGACCTTCTTCTCTTCACTACCTACACGCCCTCCTTCATTACATCCACAAAGCTCCCCTCGACCTCATTCCTGGGAATTCCAAACTCAGCATCAGTGCTATCCATCGAGAGTGTGTCAGGATGTGGAGATGTGGAAGGAGGAGGAGCCAAATGCAAAACTTCATATAATATGACAGAGTTCAAACATGCAACTTATGGTCAGGCAGTCGGTCAGCTGGTCGGTCGGCCGGTCGGTCGGTCGGTCGGCCGGTCGGTCGGCCGGTCGGTCGGCCTTACAGCCTTGGCCAGCCAGCCAGGATGAAAGACCTGGCTGGAGGGGATGGTGATGGTGGTGACAACATGACCCGACACAGACGTCTGTAGTGATTGCTTTTAAATAGGCAGCAGGATCCACAGGTGTGTATCATCAGACTGATCACCCTCAGGTGTCCCTAATCAGGGTGATGAGGGAAGGTCCAGGGCTCCCTCTGGTGGCAGGTGAGGGGATCATGACAGAGTGTGGAAAACATACACATATTTGGATTATAGATTAAGTTGTTCCTGCTGACTGGTCAGGGTAGGTTTCTGATGTACTGTTAACAGCCCTTGGCAAACTGCCTAACCTGGTTGGATAATACTGACCGTCATCATCCAGATTAAAACAGAAGAGACCTGCAGACAGGATATCATCTTAGAAGGCAATCAGGTTCTAAATGGCTGTAGAGTTGTGGTTTATGCACTGAAAGGCAAGCTGGGTTCCATCTAGGAAAAGATGTCTGCTTGTTATGGAAGGGATAAAAATTCAACGACTTCCTGTTTTGGAATCGCAACTGAGAACTTCTAATAGACGAACAGCATGGAAACGGGTTCTTGTCTGCACTCAAAACAAGCTGATTACAGAATCCGTACTCTTTTCCTAACCTTGATGATGCTTTGTTGTCTAATATTCTTCTGTGAAGCTATACACACCAGACGGATCTGATCCAACACCTTCAACTACCCTTATCTTCACACCCTAGCTCGTAGTCACCTCATGGCCTTCCAGTGTATTTTGTCAATGACTCTAATGTTGTTCTTCGTCAAGGTATGTTTATGGGTGTGTACAACTTCTTTTAAGAGAAAACCTCTCCTCCCTTTGCCTACATATCTCCTCATGAAGCCTTTTAAGTCTAACCACGTCCACAGTCGTCTACTGTAACTCTGGAACTTGTGTAATTTTTTTTTTTATGTCTACATTTTGATTTGGGCTGTGCCGTAACTCATCTTGTTGTTCCTCTAGTACAATGACACCAGTCATTGATGGTCAAAATTATATTTGTATTTACCTAACCATCACAAAAATTCAAACAAGTGTTTGTACAAGAGAGGGCGACATGCCGTCCGAGTGTCCTCTTTTCAAACACCATAGAGCCACATGGCATCAGTAGGGTCAAAGGGAACTTGGACGTTCTCATCTCCGTTTATATTCTCTACTCTCTGCCCCATCGTGGAAACACCCCACCGAGGTCCATGCCTTCTTCCAGAGTGGCCTCTCTCCCACCCTCTCCTCCATGGGGCAGGCTGGCACAGCTGTGCCCGGAGCTGTGCTGTCACGAGTGGTTAGGGTGACAGCCACTCACACTTCATAATGTCCCTCTCACAGGTCACCGAGCGACAAGCTGGGTCACCTCGCTCCAGCAGGCCGCCTCAGGGGAAGCCGATCCCCCCCACCTCTTCTTTCCCATCACTGCTACCTTCCCAATCCCTCCCTCTCATTCCGGCTCTCCATCAAATCTTCCTCCTTTTGCCTAGGAAAATGAAGAGACAGGAGGGGCAGGTGGAGGGGAGAGGTGCTCCGTTCTATCTCTCATGTCGAAGTTTATCCAGGGTCACAGTTGAGGTGGGCATGCCACTGCTGATATTTTTATACAGATGACGCTGACAGGGTGGGTTAGGGTCAGTTTGAGATGTTCCAATAGTGACTGTAAAACTCAGAAACATCATGATAGACTCATATTTTAATAACTTGGTTTCATGGTAATAATAATGCTCAATTTGATCAGGGGTTTTAATGTTATGATAAACTGTCTACTGTTATGATACTAGATTGGGTGCACCCTGCCTCTCATCTATTGATTTGCAAAGATGGGTCTACCAACCAAGTGACCCCGAGACGGACTAAGCAGTTTGGGAGGTGAATAAATGAAAGAAATATGCAACAAATAAAAGAGGGACGATTTATTTGTGGGTATAGAAATTTATGACTGTTTTTTAGAAGCAAAGAGAACATCGAGTTCCCTAAATTTTAGCATCTGACTTTGACTGTCCAAAACCCTTGCACTAAGCAAAGGCGCATGCTGAATTTTATATTTCCGTTCCGTTCCGTCATCTTCCGCTTGTTCCGGGGTCGGGTCGCGGGGGCAACAGCCTCAAGCGGGCAGCCCAGGCCTCTTTCTCCCTGGCTGCATCCTCCAGCTCACCTGGAAGGATCCCAAGTCGTTCCCCGGCCAGCTGTGAGACATAGTCTCTCCAGCGGGTGTGGGGTCTGCCCCTTGGTCTCCTCCCGGTGGGATGTGCCCGAAACACCTCGCCCGCGAGGCGCTCGGGGGGCATCCTGACCAGATGCCCGAACCACCCCATCTGGCTCCTCTCGACCTGGAGGAGCAGCCTCCAGGTCGAGAGGCTCCTCCTCTCGACCTCCATCTCGGATGGCAGATGGAGCTCTGACATCCGAGCTCCTCCTGGATGGCAGAGCTCCTCACCCGTTCTCTGAGTGAGAGCCCAGCCACCCTGCGGAGGAAGCTCATTTCGGCCGCTTGTACCCGCCATCTCATTCTTTTGGTGACCACCCACAGCTGGTGTACATAGGTGAGGGTTGGAACGTAGATCGACTTGTAAATCGAGAGCTTTGCTTTTTGGCTCAGCTCTCTCTTTACCTCGACGGACCAATGCAGCGTCCTAGTTATTGCTGATGCCGCACCGATCCGCCTGTCGATCTCCCGCTCCATCCTTCCCCCACTCGTGAACAAGACCCCGAGATACTTAAACTCCTCCACTTGGGGCAGGATTTTTTATCGTGGTCCCAATTTTTCTCCTAAACTTTGCGATTTTTGTGTCAATACGTCACGGTGGAGCTAGAGCCAAATTGCCCCTAGGAATGAGTGTATGTGTGTTTATGATTGTATGTGTGTGGCTCCACGACAACCGGGCATCCTGTTTGGGGTGTACCCTGCCCCTCGCCTCGAATCAGCCAGGATGGGCACTGGCACTTTCAATAACTCCCGTAAGGGACAGACGGTTAAGAAGGTAACTAACTGACATCACAATGACGCAGTGGGTAGCACAGTCACCTCACAGCAGGAAAGTTGTCGGGTCAAGTCCTGGGTCGGGACGAGGGTTGGAACACTGGCCTTTCTGTGTGTAGTTTGCATGTTCTCCCTGTGTATGCATGGGTTTTCCCCGGGTACTCCGGTTGCCTCGCACCCTCCAAAAACATGCATGCTAGGTTGATTGGCCACTACATGATTGCCCATAGAAGTGAGTGTGTAGGTGTATAGTTGCATGTGCGTGGCCCCGCAATAGACTGGCGACCTGTTTAGGGTGTACCCTGCCCCTCGTCTCGAATCAGCCAGGATGGGTTCCGGCACCCCCAGCAACCCTATAAGGGATAGACAGTTAAGAAGGTGACTAGCGTGTATGTTTTTGAAGTGCTTCCTTTACTTCACCTTTTGAGGATGAATAAAGATCTATCCATCTATCCATCCATCCATCCATTCATCCATCCATCCATAATGTATGTTGAAGGGTTGAAGAAGATGTTACTGCATGTGTTGAAGTGTTAAAAAAAACAGGGGGAGTAAAATCTACACAATGCACTGCTCAATGCGTTCCATCTTTCCGCACTAACACACGACAAGTTAAGCATATGAGTCTGGGGTCAGATTAGCTAATTGAACGCAATGCCTGGCGTTGGCTTCAGCTGTGAGTGAGAGGCTTCGTACCTAATTCCTGTTATTCAAACAGTCACGCCCTGAGAGCGGTTAATTCACTGAAGGTGCGCACACACCCACTGAACAATGTGTAGCAATTAATTTCGCTCTCCCTCCCACATCTGGCGGTCCAGTGTGACCGAGTCTCTGCTGTGCTGCGTCGCGGTAGCTAGGCCAGCCTCTGCAATTTCACACGTAAGGGACCCCAATGAAACGTGAAAGGAATACGTGGCATTGTTAAATTGCATTAAAGAGTTTAAAACAGTAGATCTGTAATCCGCCCCTCCTTGTGCAGAATAAAACAAAGCGGTAAATGTGATCAAATGCTCAGTGAGGAGATGTGACACGGTGTAATGGGAACAGAGGAGGCATTTTCACAAAGGGGACAAATTTTATCATCACACTTCCTCATGGAAAAACCTTCTAATGGAACCACTGGAGTATCCGGTTTGACTCACAGGGATTATGCAAAGTACTTTTTAAAAGTAGTCAAATTATTCTCAGAGTGAAGAGATGGTCGGTTCAGATGTTTACCTGCAGATGGTTTGGTAAACATCTAAAAAAAAAAAAAAAAAGTTTTTTAGTCTATTCAAAAACCAAAAGCAGAAAATTTAACCTGTTAAAACAAACAATAACACGTTGGTACCAAAGCGTCCAGCAAAATGCTTTTAAATGTTATTTATTTATTAAGTTCATTTACAGTTGGTACTGAGTAAATGTGGGCAGTTTCACTCGAATTCAAGATATTTAATTACAGTCAGTCATCTTCTTATCCGTCTGTCCCTTTCGGGGTCTCGGGGGGTGCTGGAGCCCATCCCGGCTAATTTAAGGCGAAGGGCAGGGTACACCCCGAACAGTTTGCCAGTCTGTCGCGGGGCCACACACATACAACCATCCACACACTGATTCCTAGGGGCAATTTGGCACCGGCCAATCAACCTAGCATGCATGTCTTTGGAGGGTGGGAGGAAACCAGAGTACCTGGAGGAAACCCACGCAAACACGGGGAGAACATGCAAACTCCACACAGAACGGACAGTGTTCCAAGCCTCGTCCCCACCCAGGACTCGAACCCACGACCCTCTTGCTGCGAGGCCACTGTGCTACCCACTGCGCCACCGTGCTGCCCATTTTTAATTACATTTTTTAAAAATGATTTTAGTGCCTTGTCTTCAGATTATCATTCCATTTAAATTTTAGGAACCACTTTGTCCTTTTCTGTGTAGGAGCAGTTGCTGGAGTCTTTTCCTGCATGTTAACGAGTGAGAGGTGGGGTACACCCTGCACAGGTCTGCACAGTCTGCCTCAGATTATCAACTCTGGATTGTGGTTTAACTATCGTGGGAGACTCTACTGTTGCTAGAAAGATGGAAATGACAATACACAATGATTCCTCTGTCCATTTTAGTCTCTATCTCCTAGCACTTTGATTGGTCCCCAAAAAAACCTTTCCAACCTTTCTTGTACTGAGTAAACCGCTAGAAAGACTGGATTATCGAGGTTCTTCATTACTCTGAAAACTCTGAGTAACTTCACTGAGAGATAGATAAGTTAACCTTTTTTTTTATTTATCTCTGAATTTGAGATCTTCAGATGATCCTTCAGATGAACCTCGGAAAAACATGAGCAAACCTGGTTCTTACTGTAACAGCTGCTTACTGTTTTTAAACTGGAGGGCAAATTTCTCAAACCGTGGCCAACTTTACATTGTAGAAAGTTTGCCACGAAGTGTGAAGAGACGAAGTGCGAAGAGCTCCAATACTGGAATCACAACCAGGAAAAATACATTCATTCATCTTCTGAACCGTTCATTCCTAACAGAGTCGCAGGGGGTGCTGGAGCCTATCCTGCCTGATTCAAGGTGTGAGGCAGGGCATGTTGCCGGTCTGTTGTAGGGCCACAAACACACCCATTCCTAGGGTCAATTTTGTAGGAGCCAATTAACTTTACATGCATGTTTTTGGAGGGTGGGAGGAAACTGAAGAACCCGTTGAAAACCTACACATACACGGGGAGAGCATGCAAACTCCACACAGAAAGACCAGTGTTTCAAGCCTTGTTCCACCCGGGACTCCGATTCCTGACTTTCTTGCGGTGAAGCCACCGTGCCACCCATCGCGCAACCGTGCCGACTCTTAGAAAAATACAATAAAACCATAAACAAAAACAAATTTGGGTCATAGATCGCTTTGGATGATTACAGTAACAATGAATTCTTTTTTACGGAATGGTAATACATATAGATGTTTTACTGTTTCAGTTTTACTAATTTTAGTGTCCGTTCATTAATTACCACTGAGGCAGTGACTCAGTGGTAGGGTGTTTGCCCACGAACCGGAAGTTAACCAGAAGTAGGCAGGTTCAATTCCCACTGAGTTCTTGTCTAGGTGTCCTTGGAGAAGACACCTACCCCCCTGTTCTTCCAACATTGATGCGGTCGTGGCAGCCTGCTGCGGTGGAATGCAGCGCACAAATTTTCCCGGTACGGGATCAATATAGTATACAAAAAAAAAATCTGAAACTTTCAATAAAATATTTGAAACTTTAATTTGGATATATTTGAAAAAACATCCATTCATTGATTTTATTGGCATTATTGTATAAATCTATTTGCATATTAATTATTATCAGGATAGTATTTTTTTAAATATATGCTTAGCTTTTTTTTTTTAACCCTACACCCCAGACCCAGTGTCTATCCCTTGACTCCCCCACCAGGCCACCTCTCCCTCTCTGTGCCAGTCACCATCCTCCAGGGCTCTGGAGATATTTCAAACATATCAGGGAAATCAATCTTACAGCAAACTGAGGGAAAACATCGAATGTCATTGAGCAATAAGTATGAAGCCTGTCAGAGGTGGAGCTGAGAGCCGGGCCTGCAGCAAATTAGGCCCACCAGTGTCCCAGTGAGAGACTTCGTCAGCTGGGCCTTCTGCACACACACACACACACTCACACACCCATCTAACAGAGACAATTACAGAACAGTTTATCCTCTTATGTCACTTTGGGACAACACCGACATCACCTCAGTGAATTCTCTTTAAAATAAAACGACTTTTCCAATCTCTGATGTGTAAAGTATGTCCAAATTTTTATTGATAATTATAAATTAAAAGATTTAACCATTTAAGCAAAAAAAGTTCCTAATTAGATGTTAAAAAGCAAGAAAAATTATGTCACATGAAAAGATGATATTTAGATGTGATACGTTGAGATTTTTATTTTTTTTTCTAAAAAGTACAAACAAAAGATTAAGCCAGTGATAAAACTGGCACACACAACAAAATCTTCTATAACAAATTATCTAGAACACAAATACATGTTACCAGAGCTATAATAATATTGGTTGGGAGCAAGGAACATAGCAGACAGTAAACAGTGTGATACAGTGTGCGAGTGTGAGTGAAAGTACATGCATGCTGCCGATGTGAACATATCCTCACCGGCCCCAAAAGACTGGAACGAGGGAGGCAGAGACACACGCAACCCGGGCCCACGCTCATCCAGATCTCGGGACCCTGAGGCCGGGCCAAGGAGCCGCCGACCCACCCAGCCAGGGGCATAAAAGAAACCCCTGCTGGGGCCACCCCAGCACCAAGGGTAACTGGCTTCCCCGATGCCAGGATCAACAGGCTACGGGGCAGACGCAGCAACCATACTCCACAGCCTCAGGCGAGCCCAGGGGGTGTCAGAAGCCAAGGCCTGGCCCGAGAGGGGAGCACTCAGCCCAAGGACCCAACTCCCCCAAGCCAGGGCTCAACCGGAGGCCCAGCAAGTTTGACATCTCTAAATTAAAGATTGAAAACCTCATCTAATGATTACGAAATGGGAATTTGATCACTTTTAATACTATTATTTCCTTATTCATAATGATGCAGTAATATTTGTGTGCAAATTACAAAATTAATGAGAATTTTTTTACATATTGCTATTTTTTTTATAGCGATCTAAACAGAAACTGGAACATGTGCTTTGGTGATGTGGGGATGAAATCCAAGAAGCAGCCGTCATGGGGCGCAGTATCTCAAAAAGATCAGTGGTTCTGAAAGCACACGTCCCTCTAAGCACATAGTTCAGGGTTATCCGTTTACATATAGCAGGAGGAGACAGACAGTTGTGTTGTGTGTGTATATGTGTGTGTACATGATGCAAGGGACATAAATGGAAAACACGAGAGGAAGATGAATTTCAGGAAGCACAAGAAAAGAAGGGCAGTCGAAAGGGAGAGACGTGGCCCAGACAGACAAGTGAAGAGAAGCAGAAATTGATGAAACAAGATGTCACCACTGATGGGTCATTACACCCAAGTAAGCATGGGACACTAGCTGGATCCACACTGACCTCCGGCCTCTTTTTGTCTGTTTTAATGCCCCACGTTGGCAATTACTAAATGATCTCCAATCCTTTAGTTTCACACCATCGATGTTAAACCTGTGTGGTTAATAAAAAAAAGAAAACCTTTGTGTTTTCTTGTTATTTCTCCTCTGATCTGCCATCATATGTCTACACCCACACGTAAACATCGAATAGGGGTCATAACGAGCCTGGGTGCTGAATATCTCAAAAAGCCAGAGCCATTAGAGCAAAAATAGGCTCCAATCAGGTGAATCTGTTTACTGCTAACAAACACACATACGTTTATTAGTTTCACAGTTTCTTTGCTGTTTCTCGTGATCACATCTCCAAATACGCATAAAGATTGGGGCAACTGTCCCATAACGTCCCATAACGCTGAATCAAGGAGTTGAGTGTGTGAGATCAAAAAGCGACACTAATCTAAAAAATCCCTTGTGTGAGATTTTAATAGTGAAGCTCAGCCATTATTTGCTTGGAAGCTCACTCATTATGCAGCTTCCTCATCTCACAGCCACTGGCCACGTCTCCGTCATGAGTTCAGAAGAACTTGAGGTGGCAGAAAGTGATACGCAGGAATACGGAGAACCTTTGGATTCCAGTATTTCAAACGATGACTTGATTTCCGTGTGTGACAAATGAATTAGTGATCCATCAGTGATTCAGATAAATGATGAAATGTTTGTTTCAGTTGATGAACAGGGGGGATGAGATAAGGATTGGGCCCAGAGGTCATCCAATAGAACCTATGGACTGTAAAATATGTAGATTCATGTGTTCAGTGCCCAAAAACAACTTTACGTATTGTAATTCTACTAATAAAACAGACTTGAAGCAACGAGATGTGTTTTAACATTAAATTCACCTTCATCTTCAGCTGATTAAATATTACATCAGCTTTCTTTTTGATGTTAAGATATCGATTTGATTTCATTTTGGAGATTTGAAATTTCATATGTCTATTTTTTAACATGCTCTTTTACAATTGTAAAATGTTAACCTCGGAAACTACGTTATTAATTCAATTCAATTCAATTTTATTTCTATAGCTCAAAATCACAGAATTTCCGTCTCAATGGGCTTCACAAGAAAAAGAGGAATGTATCAACACAGATACACAGCAAGAAAAATAACAAACAAATGCTAACTAAACAAGACTAGCACATTTATGCCCTTAGACTCTCCTTGACGGTGAGGAAAAACTCCTAAAAAACCATCAGTGGGGAAAAAATAAGAAACCTCGTGGGGATCCACATGAAAGAGAGATCCCTCCCCCGGCACGAGAAACCAATGTGTCAAAGATTATTGTTTAAATATTAGCTTATTCTACTCTACAGCTAAATATCTAAAGAAGTCAATAGATGTTCTTCATCTTGATGGTTAGCATCCTGATTAGCAATTTTACTGTTTAAACCAGGGGTGTGCAAACTTTTTGGTTCACGGGCCACATTTAGTTCTAACATTTGACAAACGGGCCGGAACAGGAGCAGATGGATGACATGCTTTGGTAACCGCTAGATTAGACTGATAGAATGGTGCGCTAGATTTTAAACAAGCGCGCTAAATGTTACATCAAGACCGTTAAATTTAAAATCTAGTCGCGCTAGGTCTGAAATTTAGTGCGATAGCACTTAAAAACGTGCATTTAGCAGTGCTAGGTTTGAAATCTAAGCGCTTGATGTAACATTTTGCTTGTTTTAACATCAAACATATTTGTTTACGTACGTGTATTGGGCCAGATGGCTTTCCATATCTGCGCACAGTTTATTTTGACAGCGTGCACATCAAGGAGCACATTTTAATGGGAGCAGTGTTGTTGTATTCTCAACAAAACCAATAAATCTATAGTGCGCCATCTAGTAATTCTTTTTTTTTTTTTTTTTTTTTTTTTTAGTTAATTTGGCGGGCCAAATTAAAACATTTAGTGGGCCGCATGTGGCCCCGCGGGCCGTAGTTTGCCCATGCCTTGTTTAAACAATAAAACTGTCGTGATCCCCTTCCCTGCCACCAGAGGGAGCACTGGACAATCCCTCATCACCCTGATTAGTGACACCTGAGGGTGATTAGTCCGATGATGCACACCTGTGGATACTGCTGCCTACTCATAGGCAGTCTCCCCTGACTTCCATGTTAGGTTATCACCATCCTCTCACTAACTAAGTTTTTCATTGAACTGTTATATTTTTGGACTTAAAGACATTCCTTTGGATCAATCCTATCGTTTTGCCGTACAGCCTTGCCTGACTTCTGTTAAATAAATCCTGTTTATATCCTACATTTGGGTCCCCCTCCTTCCACATCACAACAAAAGCTTTGCATAAAATATGTTCCTAGGCGTTATACATCCATTTGTTTTCTGAAACACTTATTCCCAAACGGGATCATGGAGGGTCTTGAAGCCTATCACGGCTGATTTCAGCAGAAAGGCAGTGTACATTGGTTGCATGGAAT
This sequence comes from Neostethus bicornis, assembly GCA_902685375.1. Taxonomy (NCBI): domain Eukaryota; kingdom Metazoa; phylum Chordata; class Actinopteri; order Atheriniformes; family Phallostethidae; genus Neostethus; species Neostethus bicornis. Next base: position 29,270,652 of record LR738543.1, read on the forward strand.
ATTATAAGAAGCAAATGCTTCTTTTACTTTGTGATCTTGTCCTGCCATTTTTTATCCCATTTATTTTTAGCAGTGAGACCCTGCTCTCACTTTGCTGTCACTTTGATTCAAATAGAAAAAAAAGTAAAGAAATATTGTTTTGCAAGTTATTATTCTCTGTAAATTCTCATTTTTAGAAGAAGCAAGTGTCGCTTCCTGTCCAAAAAATCCTTTTTTGGTGACTGATCACTTTAAGTCAGTGGATGACTATTTCTGAACGGCACTGTAAGTGACCAAATAATTTCAAGTTGGAACCAAAGTCAGAAAATCCAAAAAAATAACAACAACAACAAAGAAATAAACATATACTACAAGCCTCCCTATTCGCCTCATGCGACTATGATGACTAAACTAATGTAATGTTATCAGCATCAGATAACAGTTTCAGATTTTCACACATGAAATAGCCCAGAGGGAGCTCACATCAGCTTTCATGTGTGCATCTGGACTAGTGAGTGGAACTAAAACCCAGCCTGCAAACCAACGCGCCCCGGCTCCACTGGGACACGCATAAGCGACAATAACAACCGAATTAACCGTGCAGATGTGGGCATCGGCGCATTGAGCTGATGCTGGTTAGCCGTGGTTTCAGTCAGCGGCCTCAGGTCCAGTTTGGTCCACTGATTCTGAGACGACCAGAAACAATCCTGCACAGCAGCGAGGAGTGTGTGCTGTGAAATTAGACTGGGGTGTGAAGGTGGGAAAACTTAATAAGCATGAGGGCAAGACATGATCTCACACTTTGTCGCCTCTGTCGTTTCCAAGATTCAACACTGTCAAACTCAATAAAAAGAGACGTTTGTGCATCATTACAAGTGGCTGAATTTCATTCTTCTGAGTATTTCTATTTTTCCAACAACTTCAAACTCTAACTTCGTTGGTAAAGCCATGCATATATTTTAAAAGAAGATAATTACATTGTTAAAAAATCTTGGAAACTTGTCCTTCTAACTTTTTAAGAAATCAAAGTAAAGAAAGAGCACAAGAGGCGTCTTTATAACTTCTACAGAAATCACTATTTCATTTTTACTTTGAGAAATTGTCTCAAGATAACTTGGTTTTATCTTCTGATATATATTTTAGATCATCTGAAATTCTCTTTTGACCCTAGACATGCTGCTGCCTTCATGCTGGCAGTTCTAATATCATCTTTTTCTCAGAGATACACACGCATACTGAAACACACCGCTCCACTCAGATTTAGACAAAGCCTTTCTGCAAAATTTCTCCAACAATGACTGATTTTTTTCTTCCATTTCTCAAATGTAACATTCAAAGGTCAAAAATACTTTAATGCACAAACAAGCACACATGTACATAAGTCCATTAAATCAGAGTTTCTAAACCGGGGGTCCACACAGTTTGTTTTTTCCGAGAATTAAATGATTGCAAACATAAATACTATTTTTTTTCTGGTAATTGAAATCAGAATAGTGACTACTGCTACTAATTCCAAATTAGGCTGAATGCACGTTCATTTAAATTTACATAAAAAAAATCCACCTATTATTCCCAACTGTGTAGTTAATTGTAAGTTAAGATGGTCCTAGAGACAAAAAGGAGGCTCTAGGGCACCCCAGTACAAAACAAGTTAGGAACCTCTGCAGAAAATAATTCACGAGTAGCAAACACACAGTGACATGCAGCCGTACTACCTGGACTTTTGGGTTCTTGCTTTTCTTGTTTGCATCTGAAGGTGGAGCCTCCAACGTTAGTATCCATGACACACACACACACACACATGCATGTACATACAGAGAGGCTAAAATGGTCAAAACCCAGGCTGGCAGAGCCCTGGTCTCCGACACTCTTACCACACCAGGCCTAGTTATAGTCTATCAGTGTGAGGTACACTGATTACTGATGTTACACACACACAGCCACTACCTTCATTGTAGAATGTGTAAACCCACCATGCAGAAGCAGGTCGCTGCATTAAACACAAGCATATGCTAGTAAGGAGTCTTACTATGATCTTGCACACAGCACTTCACTAGACTGGGCTTCAGTACGCTACACTAGTCTGAATTCCAGTGAATTACATTGGGCAGGCTAAAGCTAATGCTCATGTGCAGTGTAACAAGTGCAGGGCCTGGCTAGCAGGTTTGCTAAGCTAAACTAAAGCACATCAAGGCCTCCTGCAGTCATTGGTGTGAGAGCCCATTTTCACAGTTCACACCCGACCTGCTAATGGCTGATCATTCATTCACGCTCTCTGTTGATTGCACAGGCAGGGGGTTGGCCAATCGTACAGTTCACTAATGTACCGTACATAGTGAGGATAATCGGTGAGAGCAATAACCATGCTAATGTTCTGTTGGCCATGAAAACAGAAGTCTGGTAATCTTTGGATATTTTAAAGCACAATCACAGACAATTGTGTTAGATTTTGGGTTCCAGTAAACAGAAAATAAACTTTTTATAACCCGAGACGTGTGTTTGTTTCTTAAGATTGGTTTTACTGAATATATGGGACGAATATAGACGGACAATCCAAGCTTCAATTTTTACCCACACCCCTTTTTTCTCTTATATATATATTTTTTTGTGTTGTGTGTTTCTTTTAAAAACTTGATTAAAAATGTTTTTTATTAACTTTTGCCAATTACAAATTTAGTTGCTGGCACTGTTTTCAAGTTTAAAAGGATGCAGATTAACTTTTTTTGAAGGTTTCCAACATGTTTGAACGTTATTCCCACATTAAAAACAAACTTGTAGGTTTTTTTTTTTGCTATTCAAGTACCAGAGTGTTCTTGGCCACGTCTTTTGTTCTCCGCCACACCCAGACTATACCATCAGCAGGGAGTGTTACTGCAGCAGTGTACGTGCTCTGTGTATGACTGAGGATTGTACAATAGAGTGCCGTGCCGTTCTGTTCCGTTTTCTTCTGCTTATCCGGGTTTGTGGGGGCAGCAGCCTCAGACGGGAAGCCCAGGCTTCACTCACCCCGGCTGCATCCTCCAGCTCACCTGAAAGGATCCGAGTCGTTCCCCGGCCAGCTGTGAGACATAGTCTCTCCAGCGGGTTCAGGGTTTGCCTCTTGGTCTCCTCCCGGTGGGACGTGCCCGAAACACCTCACTAGCGAGGCGCTCAGAGGGCATCCTGACCAGATACCCATCTGCCTTCTCTCAACCTGGAGGAGAAGCGGCTCTACACAAAGCTCCTCCCGGATGGCAAAGCTCCTCACCCGATCTCTGATTGAGAGCCCAGCCACCCTGCAGAGGAAGCTCATTTCGGTCGCTTATATCCACAATCTCATTCTTTCGGTCATCACCTACAGCTGGTGACCAAAAGTGAGGGTGGGAACGTAGATCGACTTGTGAATTGAGAGCTTTGCTTTTTGGCTCAGTTCTTTCTATATACCATGACGGACCGATGCAGCGTCAGAATCAGAATCAGAATCAGAATCAGAATCAGAATGCTTTTATTGCCATGTCAGTGAAAAACATCAGAGACTAGGAACTTGTTCTGGTACTGGTGTGCAAACATATAAAATAAAAATAATAAAAATAAAATAAATAAAAATAATAATAATTTTTACAAAACTAAGAGTGCTCAGAAGAAAAAGAAAAGTAGTGCAATGTCATAGAAAATAATAGAAAATAATAAAGATAGTGAAGTGACAAGAGGGAGGTGACTAAGAGATGTGGGGATCCAGGTTATAAAGAGTTCATAAGTCCAACGGCAGAAGGGAAGAAGCTGTTTTTGTGGCGGGACGTTCTGGTCCGAATGGACCGGAGCCTCCTGCCCGAGGGGAGTCGCTCAAAAAGTCCATGTCCAGGGTGGGAAGGGTCAGCTACTATCCGACCTGCACGCCCCCGAGTCCTGGAGACGTACAGGTCTTCGAGAGATGGAAGGCTGCAGCCGATCACCTTCTCTGCGGAGCGCACAATGCGCTGCAGTCTGTGTTTGTTCCTGGCTGTGGCTCCAGCGTACCACACGGTGATGGAGGAGGTGAGGACAGACTCGATGATGGCTCTGTAAAACTGCACCAACATCTGGGCGGGCAGCTTGGCTTTCTTCAACTGCCGCAGAAAGTACATCCTCTGCTGGGCCTTTTTGATCAGGGAGCTGATGGATGGCTCCCACTTTAGGTCCTGTGTGATGGTAGTGCCGAGGAAGCGGAAAGAGTCTACAGTGGTGATGGAGAAGTCTGTCAGTGCAAGGGGGGTAATGGGAGCTGTGACTTTCCTAAAGTCCACGATCATCTCCACTGTCTTCTGAGCGTTGAGCTCCAGGCTGTTGTTGCTGCACCAGGACACCAGCCGGTCTACCTCCATCCTGTAGGCCGACTCATCGTCCTAGTTATTGCTGACGCTGCACTGATCCGCCAGTTGATCTACTGCTCCATCTTTCCCCACTCGTGAATAAGACCCTGAGGGTGCCATTTTTATGTAAATACCTCAAACTAAAAATATAAAAGAACATGCTTTGCGATCTTGATCCACTTTACACTGTGCTTGCGGCCTCAAAAAAATTAGGCTGTGTTGTGCACCACTCATCATCCACAGTGGTGAAATTATTTTTTTTCTGCAGGGTACTGAACAAAAATATGTTGATTCATCTTTTAAAGGAATAAACACTGAATACTAATTACTGATTCACAGACTTGATTATTTTAGTATTTACTAAACGAGGGAGCAAAGGGAACTTAGTCAAACATCCGACTTAATAAATAAAGCCTTCACATGTTAAGGCAGCATATTAACAGCAAAAGCACATTTCATTTTTTATAATTAATTCCAGTTCATAAACAGTGAGCGTACGAACATCCTCAGCTCTGTTTGTATTTAGAATTTCTAATTGGCATTAAGTATGTATCAGTGTAGCGTTTTCTGAGGCGTGCGTATGTGAACCGTGTTGCATTTCCTTCTCTCACAGGTTCTTCACTCTGCATTAAGAAAACCTCACAAAATGACTCAATGAGATCATCTCCCATTTTCTGTGTGACTGCACGAGCTTCCCCGATGGATAAACTGAACTTACTCTGTCCATCTGGATTTCTCACTTCATCTAAATCTACCAAACATGACAAACTTTCTCAACTAGATTGAATTAAGGCATGAGAAAGCGAGCGTTGGAGTTAAATGTTCTCCAGGCTAAAAAGAGAGTGATAGTTAGTGCCAAAGAAGCATAATTAATGTTCCTAATTGGTCCTCTCCTTACAATGGCATCTGATCGTCCACTCATAGCCAGCCGTGGCTGCAGGGCAGCTGCTAATGACGCATATCTTGTGCTGTGCTTGTCTGATCTCATATGGTTACTGGTTTTCTTTAACAATTGGTCATGCAACTGCGGGCAGAGAAAATAAACTGTAGCACGTTGTGTTCTCCATTCATCTCAAACAGGTTTACTATTTCACCTCGTGCCCCTATTCCCACTACTAGATGAGGAATTGAGTCATAACAAGGCTCCTCTGTGTTCTGTCTGATTGAACCTTTGTCCACTACATGATTTACTTAACCTCCTGAAGCAGCGCACCCCCCCAAAGGTCTCCCTTACACACGCTCTCCTCCTCACTCTGACCCATGGCTTAGTGACATTGAATGAGCAACGAGGTGTGAATCCGTTACTCTTAAGAATTCTAGTTGCTGTGAAGTCAGGTGTGACATGGAATTGTTTGGAAGAAAAATTGCTTTGTTAAATCTGTTTTTTACGGGATTTTTTTTTCTTGCTTTCTATATCTGTAGAAATTTTTCTTCTTGTGTGCAATATTTCACTTTTTTTTCCTCTCATTTGTGGCAAAACAATTTAGAAAAATATATTTTTTAAAAATCTTTCCAAACAATAAAAATTAAAAGTTGATTTGATGATGTTCATTTGGAAGAAATATGATTTTACTGTAAGATTTTTTCTGATTTTCCACCTCAGATTGATTTTTATAACATGTTTAACTAAATTTTTGATCATTTTTGTGGGACGTATTTCCAACACAGATGAAGAAAACTACAATTTGAATGAATATTGTTAAATTAATAAAAATGCATTTCAGATCTAGTTTTGTTTTCATTTGGAAATATTTTACCAGCAGAGAGCAGTAGCACACCATCACCAGCATCTATTCTCCCAATAAGATTCCACAAAGCTTCCTTTAACTGTACAAATCATATAAATAACATATTTTAAAATATTAAAATTATTATAAACATTTTGTAAAATGATGTAAAAACTCATTAAATTTAAGATGATTACAGTCGTTCCTTTTTTAAACACAGCAAAGGTTAAAAACTCATAGAAATCGAGTGAAAAAAGATTGGATTTAATGATCAGGACATCAGAGGGACATGTTGGGATTATTTTCTAGTTAATTTAATTCAGACTTTTTCTACTTTTCACCTGAGTGAGTTCAGATGTAGGACATTCAGGGACTAATTTTATTTTCAATTTAGTTTTCTTTTTAATTAGAAAGCAAGAACAATCGAATAAGCGGGCTTTTTTTGTTTCAAGCCTACTTTTTTTAGTAATATATGTTACATGTATCTCTGCATGTATTGGTGTGTATGCCCGTCTACCCATCCATCCATTCATCCATCCAACCAATGCAATGTTCATAACATTAAGATCATATTTTAATGAGCGACCAATTTCACTATATTAGGTTATCATCATTTCGGAATCTTAAAATATTGCTTTGTGCAAAGTTACTTTTCGATTGAAAGATTTATGAAAATCTGTATAAATATCTACAATTTAAGACCAAACGTCACCCAAAAAAAGTCATGTTTGTTTTGTACTTGCTTTCTAATCAAAATGAATGGTATAAAAATGCACGCATTCAAAGATGCAAAAATGCATGTTGTAAAGTCTCCACATTTGATACATAATTAAAGAATAATTAGATCTAAAGAACACTGGCTTCATATAATCCCTTAAAAATATCTAAGTATATGTGAATCCTAATAATCGAGCTCATATGACCCTTTTTTTTTCTTGGCCGCTGCATGGTGGCAGCTTAGTGTCCTACACTGGGAGAAACTGACACACTTTCTCTGTCTTTTTACCCTCAGGCAAAGAGCTAATTAAGGAGGGACTCTGGTTTTATTTACTGTCAGCTCCTGGCCCCTGGGTATGTGTGTGTGTGTGAGTGTGTATGTGTGTGAGGCGGACTGATTTTACCCTATCTGAGACCGTTTTCAGTCACACCAGTTTAGCTTGGCCTTGCCATTTTGCCCACATTCAGCCAGCGGCACTGTGATAGTGGCAATGCTGACTGTTAGCCATTAGCTGAAGCCTTTAAGAGTATCTCAATAGAGAAGCATCGAGGTGCCATGCACGCAGGAAGAACAGTAATTACACTGTCCTCAATATGAGACATTGGATGTGGAGCTCCACTGTGTTCAAGAGGCAAGAAATGAAGTGGTTTTATCTTAATTTAAAATGTTACGCTGAAAGGATACAAATGCATTTCCACTATTTTAAAAGATCCAGCTGGTTTGACCGTTTCAATCTACGAAACATGCTGAGCACTTATTAACTTGTGGAAATCAAATTTGCACAATTAAGTAAATCTTAATCAGTATTTAGATTGCATTTATTAATCAGACACAAAATAGTTCGCATGCTCGAATTAGTGGAAGCTGCAAGGACAGCATTTTTGTCGTTTGGAATTTTAAATAAATCTGATTTAATGTCTAAATTTGTGGCAAACGTAAGAAAATTTATGTTGCAAAGGTGTACATTTCTAATGTAAGCTCAAAGTTAATATAATTTTTATATTTAATTTCTATAAACAAATCACTTTTGTATCTTTTGGTTGTTTAAAATGTGCTTTGAAAATAAACTTGACTTGAATGTGATTGGTTTATTTTGTGTGGCATTAACAGCCGTACTCAGATGGAGTGTTGAATTTTATTTCCTCTATGTGTGATTGGTCCTTTTTTTTGCATGCCTGCTTTATCATTATTTCTTAGACGAGATTAGATTCTAAATTAAAAGCACTTGCGTTTCTGATTTATTGTTTTCTATCAATATCATTTAAATGAGTTCAGCTAAAAATTTACTATATTATTTTACTGTAATGCTTTTAACTAGATTTTACTGTACTTGAAAATTCTCAAATCAAGAGTTTTTTTCTCAGAAAAATCTGATTGAAAATCTCAAATATTAACAAACTTTTTTTTCAAATCAAATCTGATTTTGTTTTTAGCATTTTTTAAACAAATCTTTGCACAAAAAACTTTCAGAATTTTTTTTTTTTTAAAAACTTGCAGAAAACACAAAACTTTGATCAATTTGAAAATTTTAAAGATTAAAAACAGAAACATGCAACACAAACGTGCAACACTCATGCAACAAGAATTACCACATACACACACTCATCACACAATTGCATTGACTTGGATTCATTTTTCCAAAGTAATCACTAAAGAATAACATTTTTTAAAACTTGATTGTTTGTTAATATTAATTAAACGGCCCGAGCATCTGGACCGGACTTCGTAATCTTTGACTCACAGCAGAGACTCTAAAACTCAGTCGGAGATCTTTGTAAATGTTTTTTTTTTCTTTTGCCAAACTAGTTGGATCCTGCTTACAAATGGGTGCACAAAAACGAAAAGCTGTATCAATAAACAATAGACTTTGTGAGACATTGAAAACCCTCGCTGAAATTTGGGCTAAATGATTATATCAAAATGTTTTTTTATTTTACTCCAACTTCCTGGTTTTTAGCAATAAGTAAGTATTTCAGATGCAGAGTTTGGGTTTCCTAAAGACGATATGGGGATGAGCAGTAGTCAGTCTTTCACACTTCTTGAGGTCCGTTATAATTTCAACCTATCGTGTAATGCATGTTCCAAAACGTGATCGTTTATGTGCATACGATACAATGAGCAAAGTTCTTTAGCATGAGATGGAAGCTTTAAAGAAATCCATTCAAGTAGATAATGATTTTATGGACATTGGACGGTCATTTGTTGCTAAGCAACCATTCGATGTCCTCCTCTAACATCAACTGATGTTGATCAAACAACCTGCTGGCCTCAAGCTGATTCTAACAGCAGCACAGCAGGAAACTTTACAGGGTTCCATGAAGCTCCATTTGGTGGTAACAAAGCTGCTGCAAATGTGAAAACCCACAGTGACCGTGAAGGCTGCACACACACACACACACATATTCACACACACAAGAAATTACATGCACACATAGGCGCACACACAAATGCACCAACTCACACAGACATAATGCACATACATGCTTAAACACAAACAGACGTGCATATATAAAAACAAACACATTCACACACTCCATATATACACACATGCTTACAGATACTACACACACTCTCTGGTTTAGTTGCCCGTCCAGCGATGCTACCCCTGCACCTCCTTCTTGCCAGTCAATAAAACACCCACACACACACTCATGGCATCGACAACCTGGAAATGTTAAGGAGGTTAGGACATGGAGGGAACGTTACCAAAAGCCAGTGATGGAGAGGACGGCTATCTGAGGAAAACTCTTATTATGGGCTGTCGTCTCTGACAGGGTACAGCGCCGGAGCTGTTATGTGGAGTTGATGACCCAAGTGACCCGGAAAGCAAGGCGTAGCCCACACAGCTGTGGTCACCGTGGTGATCTCACACAGTGCAATTAATGCACACAATCAGAGGTGTCTGGCTACGTGTGTGTGTGTGTGAACACACATGCAGGGGTTTGCCTGCTTATTACAACCAAACAGTGAGTTACTATCTGACAACAGAGAGCTCTGGGTAATTTCCCATCATGCCTCATCAGGAACAGTGGGGGGCCAAGAGCCTCGCCACATCAGCTCACTCTCGGACCTGTGTGGAAAATTACCATCATTAAACAGAGATGTACTAGAGAGAGAATGAGGGAGCCAAAAAGAGAGAGAGAGAGAGACGAGGATAGACAACGGGATGGATGGAGAGGAGAAAAAATAAAGCTCTCAATTATAATCAGACTGAAATCTTTACAGTTTCGTCATGCTTTGTTTTAAAAATGTGCACCTGTTATTAACCATGGACACACCAGATCGAATGGTGACTTTTTATTGATTAGGGCAGCCCTCGGAGGACTGATGTAATCAGTGGGCGGTGAGGAGTGAGGATTAGCTTCAAGACAGGTGGAAAGACACACAGGAGTCAAGCAACCTTCAAATATACTTCTTCTTCTTTTGGCATTTCCCTTCAGGGTTCGCCACAGCAAGTCAGTTTATTCCATCTAACCCTATCTGCTGCATCCTCTTCAGTCTTCCTCTAGGCCTCTTTCCTTGTGGTTCCAAATCCAGCATCCTTCTTCCAATGTACTCTCTCTCTTCTCTGCACATGTCCAAACCATCTCAGTCTGGTCTCTCAGACTTCATCTCCAAAACCTCTAACATGTGCTGTTCCTCTAATCCTGTCCATCCTGGTCACTCCCAGAGAGATCCTCAGCATCTTCATCTCTGCTACCTCCATCTCTGCTTCCTGTCTTTTCTTCAGTGCTACTGTCTCTAGACCAAACAGCATGGCCGGTTTCACCACGGTTTTGCACACTTTCCCTTTCCTTTTAGCTGAAAATACCAGATAAATATCTGTGTGTGGAAAATAATCTTCTTTACAACAAGTCGGTTTCATCTATTCATAGCGTGTTCTTCACACACAAACTACCTTCAAGTCCTTTTATACATCATTCTTAAACCTCCTTTTGGTCTTCCTTTATACCTCCTCCATCGGTGTTTCAAACTGAGCATCCCAACGACAACATTGAATCGAAAGTTTCTTATTTAAAACACAAATAAATGGATTAATAGGACATATAAAAAAGAAACATACTAATAGAATTAATTTATAAATGAACATGGGAAAATGGAAATGGAAAAGTGAGGTTACAGGGGAAAGAGATAAAGGTGGAAGATTTTAAGTACCTGGGATCGACAGTCCAGAGCAATGGAGAGTGTGGAAAAGAGGTGAAGAAGCGCATGCAGGCAGGCTGGAACGGGTAGCGAAAAGTATCAGGTGTGATGTGCGACAGAAGAGTTTCAGTTAAAATGAAAGTGAAAGTGTACAAAACCGTGATGAGACCGGCCATGCTGATTGGTCTAGAGAAAGTAGCACTGAGGAAAAGTGAGCAGAGATGGAGGTAGCAGAGATGAAGATGCTGAGGATCTCTCTGGGAGTGACCAGGATGGACAGGATCAGAGGAACAGCATATGTTAGAGGTTTTGGAGATAAAGTCAGAGAGCCCAGACTGAGATGGTTTGGACATGTGCAGAGGAGACAGACAGAGTACATCGAAGAAGGATGCTGGGTTTGGAACCACCAGGAAAGAGGACTAGAGGAAGACCAAAGAGGAGGTTCATGGATACAGTGAAGGAAGACATGAAGATAGTTGGTGTGATCGAAGAGGATGCAGCAGATAGGGTTAGATGGAAGAAACTGACTTGCTGTGGCGACCCCTGAAGGGAAATGCTGAAAAAAGAAGAAGAGTAGATCAAGCTCACATTAGAAGCAGAAATATTGTTTCCAGTGTCAAACCAACTTTGGGAACAGATCCAAACTACATTAAAACACGAGTATAAAGTTGTTGTGACGGGTCAGACCCACTTCTGGATCAAATACTTTTGAAAAATGAGAACTCTAATGAACATTTGAACTGTATAAATATTTTTTGCAAGTAATTCTTGTTCCGTTGCACCATACCTCCCACCTTTACCTGGCCCAAATGGGCTCCAGCACCCTTATAGCCTCGCTTGGGATAAGCAGTTCAGAAGATGACGAACTGATTATGTTAATATGTATCCCTTGGTCAGCTACCCTCTACGGCCGGTTGTAATTCAAGTGGTCAGTAAGCACCATGTAACATCTCCAGGTGCTCTTCTGAGAACAGGACTAAAAATGTTATGTTCACCCCTGTGAATACCCATCAAGAATAAAAGTAGAAATAGAAATTAAAGGATGACAAACCTACATGTAGACACACAAAGATAAGTCATGACGTAAAAAAATCCCATCAAAATCCTCGCTTGTTTAATACTTTTTGTAACTCAAATATAAATACAATATAAAAACAATCTAAAAACAATCGGCAGCAAATTTCTGAACTGAATCTATAATGCCTTGTCTCAAAAGTTCCATTCCGTTCCGTCGTCTTCCGCTCATCCGGGGCCAGGTCGCGGGGGAAACAGCCTCAGGCTTCTCTCACCCAAGCTACATCCCCCAGCTCACCCAGAAGGATCCCAAGGCGTTCCATGGCCAGCTGTGAGACATACTCTGTCCAGCGGGTCTGGAGTCTGCCTCTTGGTCTCCTCCCGGTTGGACATGCCTGAAACCCATCACCAGCGAGATGCTTTAGGGGCATTCTAACCAAATGCCCGAACCACCCCATCTGGCTTCTCTCAACCCAGAGGATCAACGGTTCTACTCTGAATTCCTCCTGGATGGGAGAACTCCTCACCCGATCTCCGAAGGAGAGCCCAGCCATCCTGCGGAGGAAGCTCATTTCGGCCACTTGTATCCGCAATCTCATTTGTTCGGTCACCACCCACAGCTGGTGACGATAGGTGAGGGTGGGAACGTAGATCAGCTTGTAAATCGAGAGCTTTGCTTTTCGGCCTATCTCTTTCTTTACCTTGACGAACCGATGCAGCGTCCCAGCGTCTCTAAAGTTCTTAACGTTAAAAAAAAACAAACATTTAAATACGTACCTAAGAAAAGTTTTAAAAACAGACCGTGCATGAAGAAATGGATTAAATCCTAATAAAATCTTGTGCTCATGAGGACTTTTTGTTAGTCTTTGCTGTTTTTTTAGGTAAATCCAACCAGGCTGTGGATCTTTTTTAACTGTTTCTGTCTCTATTTTTTCTCCCATAAATAAAGTGTTCATCCTCTTCGGTGTCAGTGCACAAATGTCCACAGTCCCTCACCTCCACTCCCTCTCGGTTCAACCTTTTTCCTTCCCTTTTTTTGTTTGTTTGTTTGTTTTGTTCTCATTTTCATCTCTTCATTTAATTATCTTTGCCAAAGCTGCAAAAATAGCGTAGCTTGATCGTTTGACATGATGTTCACCTGGCTTCTCTGCTGGCTAAAGATGAGAGGAAGCCGGGGATGAAAAAGGAAAACACACACAAATGACATGAAAAAGAAACAGTCAAAGAAAAACCCTAGAGGAAGGATGGACATATGCAGAACAGGATTTGTGTTTTGTTGAAGAGAGGTCGTTCTTTGCAAAGCATCCCCGTCTCCCCTCTTTTCTTTTCTATAATACATACTGTATCTTCACTACAAGTGCACACAAACACACAAACTCCCCGTGTAAAGGCCTTCACAGATGCGCTCTTGGTGAGGAGGAGGAGGAGGAAGAGACTGAGTCTTTGCATGGATGACCCAGTTGGGCTTGTGCCAGTTCTGCAAGAGCCTGAAGCCAAAGTATAGACCTGGAGACACACACACACACACCACACACACATAGACCATCTGGTCCCGTGCCTTTTAATAACTAAAACAAGGCACAAGATGTAGGCAGCATGGTGCACGGTTTCCCATCAGCCTGGCAGCGAGAGAGCAGTAACAATAGCAACAATAGCCCAGAGAACAGTAAATACACAAAGCATTACAGGTGCAGAAACACACTCACCCCGACGGATCGGGACCGTTTTCACATCATTAGAAGATTTACTAAAGAAACAAGTTGTGTTTTTACAGTTTAATCACATAAGTTATCTTTTTTTTTCATCACAGACCCACTTTTTCAGGCAAACAGGGCATGATTTCTCTCTTTTCTTACTTTATCTTTCTCCCCTGCTGCGTACAGGAGTCTGTCTGACTTTTGATCCTGACATCTGCGTCTTGCAGGAATGTCTGTGTGCTCTCGTTGCCCTCTGATGTAGCTCCAGGAACTAATGGAATGTGAAAGAGACAGACGGGCTTCTCGTCTCTCCATACACGTGTTCATAGAAGTGTGTGTGTGTGTTTAAGGCATGTCCTCACTGTTTTAGTTCGAAACATTGTAAAAAAGGGACTTTTAAATGCACACATTTGGTTAACTATCTGGTAAATTAAGAGACTCCTCTTCTTACTCGTTTAGAGTAACCCCGATTTTAAAAATAAGGTGATCATAGGTGTGTTGAAAACCTGGGTTTATGTTTAGATGCATGGCATCATCGAGCGTGCTTTAGCATCAACCTTTTGAGCTGCTGTGCACGGGGTTAATCCCACAACTCTTTCACTTTCTCTCTCTCCCTCTTTCTGACGAGAGTCTGAAGGTCTAAAAGGGTGTTTACAATTCACTAATCTGACTTCAAAACCGGCTTAACTCTGGGAGACATCAAAGGTGTGCGCGTGATGGCCCCACTGATCCCAGTAAGAGGGGGATGTATGATAGACTGGAAACATAGGGAGAAAGGTGGGTGGGGGGTGGAAAAGAAAAAAAAAAGGAACAAGAGGAAACTGATTTTTTTTTTTTTTTAGATCTTGTGATGGTTTGAAAAAAAAAAGTTTTTCTTTTCATGAGGAGGTAATAAATTAAAAGTTCTCAAAGTGTGTGTTAAGAATTAAACATGTCAATAAACGAATCAATTAACGTTACTTTTAATCCGATTCTCTGAAAGTCAACTTTAAAAAGCACCATATTAACGAACATAGGTATTGCAATTAATAAAAAAAAAAACAAAGTAAATGAGTTCAGTAAGTCTGCTTCCTATTAATATATTCATCTAGAATTGATGGTTCGGATTTTAAAATGCAGCTGCTGAAAGTGGACTGCGGACTCTTTGTCCTGGTGAGGCTAACTAATGATGAAGAGCTCATTTAAAGACGACTTGAATGGATCTCTGTACGCAGGCAAGGTAAAATTAGCCAGTAATAAATGAACATCGAGGAAATACGTTTGGCATTAATTGTCATCCAAAAGGATATGGTTCATTAAATTACCATTAAAGAGTTTGAGAAAATATATTTGGTGTTCAGTGAGGTATGCCGGCTTTGTGAGGTAAAAATGTATAAATAACAGTAATAACTGTGTTTCTGAGGCTTATTAATATCAGATGGGAAGCAGGAACTCATTCCAAAGGGACATTATCAAGAGATTGGTGCTATTAACAGATGTATTTTTCCTCCTCTTTGAACATGTAGAAATAATGCAAATTATAATAAATTGAGCCCCCAAAAAAACGTCGAGCAATTTGATGATGATCATATTATTCTGTGCACGTGCCGGATGCATCTAGACACAAAGTTCTTTTGTGGTTTCAAGTTTGTCCCACATTTCCATTGAGCTATCAGGGACGAACATGTGAGAGCGCCTAGAGCAAACATCTGCTCACACATGTACTCATATGTTTAAACACACACGCAGACAGACGTCCACGCTCACTCTGGACCACATACTAAAAATGTAAATCATAAAAAAAGAGAAAAGAATGTCAAGAAATGCAAAGCAAAGTGTCTATTAGGTTTAATTTGATTTGGAAAAAAAAGAGAATGAGAAAGAAAGAGAAAGTGTGTGTGTCTTGAAGAGGAAGGCAGAGTAAAGATGGAGAGACTCGGGTGGACAGACACTGATTCCCCCAGGTGCATGTTGGGTAAGTCTTCAATAATCTGGAGTGACAAGGAACAGAAGGAGCCGATTTCTCCTCATGTCATATCCTCTTTCTCTTCTCGCTTCCTGCTTCTTGTCAACAGGACTTTAAACTGGTGTTTGTTAAATTGGATGTCAAGTTCAAGGGAGGACTTTGTTGCATCGTGTGCATGTGTTAGCGAGCACGAGCGTGGACGTGTGTGTTCAATGCAGTCAATTTAATGTGGCAGTGCGTTGCCTTCTGCTATTAAAAAAAAACCGTCCAGGTCAGGGTGTGTGACACATTCACATGAGAAATCCCTAAAGAGGTGGGTTCATGCTTAATCACATTTTTGGAGGTTTCGATCATGTTTGGACGATATTCAACTTCCTGACATGGTTTTCTATTCCATTCAGAATGTTTGAGCTCTCGTCTGCAGTTGTTGGATATTTTTGGAACAGTAGTTTGTTCTTGGCCTTGTATTTTGTTCTCCAGCATGGCCACATTCTAACTTAAACAGGAAGTGTTTCAGTGCACGTGCTCTGCTCATGCTTGGTCCCTCTCTTCAACAGGGACCAAGCACCACCATACAAATAAATAAACTATGTGCTAGTTTTCCTTCAGCTGCTGGAGAGGACAGACCGTTTGCTGGATGTTAGCAAAAAGCTAACTTAGCATCCTGCCGACAACGCCAGTTTGTTACCAGTGGCCGAGTGGTAACAAACAGATTTCTTAGCAGGTTCTGTTTCGCAGGGAGACCACACTCAGGGTAGAGTCAAAACATGAATTTAATCCAAGACAGCTCTTCTTAGGTATCATACCACACTCATCCTAGTTCAACATTTTTAAAACTAACAACCTACAAAACTACTAACAGTTAGCAACGGCTAGCTTTTGTTGTTCTTCAAAATAAACATCAACCGCTGTCAACTGTCAGCATCCATAACACAACAATCGTTGCTGTCATGGTAACAGCTTGGCATCATCGTTGGACAGTAATGGCTGCCAAACCGGAAGCTGTTGTCAGCAACAGGAGTTCCCACCTCCACTCCAGGGGCTATGTCTGACTGCGAGGTGCTGAGAGAAGACAGGCTTTGATCATCCACAATTTCGTCTCCGGGAAGTTTCGCCCGGCAGCAACGGCGACGCCACGGAGATTCCCCCGTTGTTGCGGAAATTGGTCGAGCAGCGCTCGGACCTCCTTTGTTGTCGTGTTTTGTTTTCGTTTGTGAAAAAAATGCTTTGCTGATGAAAAACCTCGAACTGTATTTGAACACTTCTTGAATACCAGGTTTTTCATTGGTACAGATTTTATGTCCTCCATGCGTATATTCCACCATGTGCAGGAAGTGTTACTGCAACAGTAGTGCATGCGCTCTGCTCATGCTTGGTCCTCCTCCAAATGGAGGAAAGTTATCAGTGTCAAAAATGCAAATTAAACTGAAAAAACCTAACTTTTTTTCTGCAAATGTCACATTCAAAAGGTACCATTTTTGTCTATAGATGCTATGAAAAAAGAATTATTACCCCACAAAAGCCCAACACCCCTTCTTTAAGCTGCTACTGTATGTGTCATTTTTACATGCAGTTTAAACACAAAAAGCCTCCATGGCACTGATTCACTACAGAATCCCTGCCGCAGACAGAAAAGCCTGCAAGCCTTGGCCGTTCAGCCGTGTTACTAGAGCAGGTCTACCCTGCCTTTCCAGGAAGCTTCAGAATGAGTCGGAAGCCTCTGGACATCTCTATTAATCACTCATCCCTAAACAAGCACGTTTAAATGACCTTAGAGAGACAGAAACAAGACAGAGACGAGCCACACAACCAAACAAGGCCCTCAGGCCTCCGAACAATTTAAATCTCAATGAGATTGTTTTTTCTTGATACTCTTCAGTGATATGTGTGTTTAAGAGATTATTTAACAACTGGTTATTTCATGTATAAAAAAAAACCCAAAAGGTCTTTAGCTGTCTGAGCCTGTGAACGTTAAAGTTCCGATTAGTGTGTGCGGTTTTGTTTTGACTCTTTCTGTTGCAATCGTAGAATCGTCTGACCTTTGACTGTAAAAAAGAGGAGATCACATCACTGTCACTGTCAGGAGATGTTTTTGTTCAAATCTTTGGAGATAAATTCAATCGAAAAGATTTAAACCTTAAAGGAACAAGATTGTTTTTTCTTAAATGTCACAAACACTGAGGATAATAATCGTTTTTCACCTTGATGGAAATTTATTCTAACTTGATGGACTTTAAAACTTTTCTTTTTAAGACAAAACAAAGACAATTTTTCCATTTTTATCACATTTTGAAAGAATAACGTCCATGATCCGGCTGTTTTTTCTTTACGTTCAGCAACATATGATAAAAATGTCTTTTCTATGGTTCTTATACAGTTAACGAGAGCACGTTATAAAAAGCTAATTATATTTTCATGTTGTGCCCGGTGACAGCTGTTGAAGAAATCCTTTGGCCTATTAATGGCTTTGAACACATAAACAAAGCCATACACACACAATCACAAACACACACACCAGATGGCCACTCCCCCTTCACCTCATACATTAGGGTCCCCGTGGCAACAGGTCAAAACAGGTCCCACCTGAACAGGGCATCTCTGGTTCACAGGCGAGGCCTCTTGTCGTTCCCTTTTTTCTTTCCTTTTTTAAATATAATCATCTCCTGCTTTTCTGTATTTCTGACAGCAAATGAGAGCAGGTCAACATGTGCTGGGGTACTTCTGTAGGACAGATGGGATACAGTGGAGATGGAATTCAGAGGATGACCCACCTGATGTGACCACAATGCAGCCAAAGTCACCAGAACATAAAAATCCGCATATGGTGGTGCAAAAAAAAACCACACAGATCCACACAAGTTTATGATGGAGCTCTAAAATGAAGAAGGAAAATTTTCACCAGTGATTCTAAGATATATTTTATGTTAGAGAAGCTTTACGTGGTCGATAGCTATGCAACAGCCTCTTGGTGGCAGTGTTGCCATTTACACATCTCGGTTCAGACTGGACCTTCTTTGCTCCTGATTTGGTAAGTTTTAAATGAAAAAAAAAAAACCCACATTCAAGCAGAAGATGAGCATCAACATCGCCAACTTTTTAAGACGACATTTAAAGACGAAACCTATAAGTAAGTGTTTTTTTTAACCACAAACACTGACTTTCCAGAAATGTAGTTGCCACATTTTTTATGCATGAAAAATATTTTTATGTGCATTTGGAAAATATCTATAGAAAGCATTGCATTTTTTTAAAAATCAAGTTGTTGCATTAAATGAAATGGTTTAAGTGCAAATTTTAAAAGAAAAAAATCAAGTCATTAGACTTAAAATGATTTTCTATCTGCATCTGTTTGTTGTGCATACTGTTTTTTTGGGATGCATGTGAGCTTTGCATGCAGGGCACTGGTTCACACTGTAAGAGAGGAAAAATGGAAACCTTTGCCATGTTCTGCACAAGTTAGCAAAACAAAATCAGTCTCATTAGTTTGAGGTAGGGACGAGGAGTGCAGAGAGGAGACAGTGAATGTGTACATCCACACGTACACATTTCCCACCATAACACATTGGGAAAAAAAAATCTGCCTTGTTTCCTTTACACTCAACCTGGCACACACACACTATTTTGTTAAAGATTAAAAAAATAACAACAGATGACATATAAAGCACATGTGTGTTTTTTTAAGGAGACAAGTAGGAAGCATTGAGTTTGAACTTGAGATCACCTTTGATTTGAATTCAAAGATCCAAACACAGAGCCTTCCTCATTGTGTCTGCTCTCAGTTTGCAGGATGTGGGTGCACCTGAACTCACTAGCACTGCAGGTCCGACAGATTCTCGATGTCACAGTGTGCACTGATTGTCTTATCTGGCCATTTATCACAGTTGAATTGAAACCAGCCTTGCCTGAAGCCTGCGTACACACTGTGTTCGGGTGAGTTGGGATGCATGATTCTGAAATGCTTTTAAGAATGAATGGGAATCTCTTTCACATTCATTCATGTTGTTTTAACCGTGGTACTTAATATTAACTTCCAACTGGTCACACCGGTCACGGATACGTCTAACGTTTTGTTCCCATGTGATGTTGGCACACTGACCCAAAATTACCTTCTAACAGGTGAACAGTTTGTAAGCTTCAAGACGTCCGGGTTGGGATCCCACACAATGTAGAAAAACTGCATCGGTGAGCAGAATTAAGATGACTGCATGAGGCTGTCCGCACAAGCTGTTTGCACACAAAGCAGCACTGATGTCTTCTGTCAGCCCTCATTTTGGTAAACACTGATGTCTGTGTGAGGAAGCAGAGTGACAGGTGCATGATTGAGGTACTTAAATGCAGACACTCAGCCACTTCCCTCTCTTGATCTCTCATGGATGCTTGCATGTTCGGATCCTGGAACATATGCATCAAACTGTCTTTATTCTGCACGGTTTTATTTCTTTGATACAATGCCAGATCACATTGTAACTGAGCCATCACGTCAATTGCAAAAAATATATATATATCATGTATAATTAATTATTAAATTATCATCTCATTATCAATTTCTTGAAGTTCGAAAGAAGAAAAACATGTTTGATTCTGTCAAATGAAACTGTCTTTACATCAACTTTGCCACCTTTTTTTTTTGCCAAGACTTTCCTTCATGAACAGTTCTGCTAAAACAAGATCTGTAAAAGATAAACATTAAATATGCATCCAAATCTTCTGCTCGGGCGAGTGGACTGAATTTGTATAAATGGCTAATGTGTTGCTGTGACAGAAAAGAACTAGACTGATCATTCATCACCGTATCTGCTCCATTGGCCATTAACACCTGCAAGGAACCTAACCGTGGCCCCGTCACACACCGGGATTAAATTGAGAGTGAGGATGTAAGTGTGTGTGAGAGTAACACGAGGTGTGGGAAGACGAAAGAGTTTCTGAATCAGCCTAAAAATGTTCCGCTAAAATCTGAAAAGAGAGAGAAGACGACTGAGTTCTCATGTTTTTGGGATGAATCATGCGTGCAAAACGTCTCTGTTGTTTTTCTCCTCTCTACTTTTTTGTGCTCATTACACACGCTAATCACATAATCGCAACTATGCTGATGATAAAAGCACCAGACTTCATCTAAATGGGAGGGAAAAAAAAACTCACGTGTCAAAATATTAGACATGAACTTCAACTTGAGTGGCTGTCCTGTCATGCGACCCTTTTTACCTTCTCTCTCTTGGTGGCCTGATAATGGCCCGTCAAGAGGGTTTGAAAAAAAAAAACAAAAAAAAAAAAAAACAACGCATCCAGCTCTACGAGCGAGTCAAGCACCCACAGCTGCAGGGATGTTGTCAAGAGAACAAAATTTAATAAACCTTTCCATGACACCTGTGCATGCTTTCTTTCTTTTTGTGTCTCCTGGTGTTCTCCGTATCACACACACCTGCCTAAGTGAAGGATTTACATATTACACATAGTACATTGAACATGCCAATCACTGAACAGTGCAGATGTCTGTGTTGTCTGCGAGACGTCTGCATTCCTTTAGAAATGAACCGTGCACCTGAAATCCTCTCAGACACGCAGCTCTGAATGCTAAAGTAGGGGACAGATGTCATGACAAGTTGTTCCATTACCCGGCTGTCAAAAATACTTAGTTTAGGAGATTATTAAAACATGGCCGAGTTAAAATTCATACCTACTGATTGAATAACAGCTCCTACAGCTCCAATACTGATCAGCTGAGCACGATATTAACCAAATGCCGTAATTTCACGACCATTAGGCGCATCGTACGAAAAGGCGCAGTCTCAGTCACACACCGCCTTACAACAACGCACACGCAAGCATGCAAATGTGCGTATTAAAAAATAGATCGGGAGCAAAACTGAGTTTGGTTGTGCTTTATTTAAGTAGTATAAACAAGCACATTACCGATAATAGTCTTTATTCAAATCCGTCAAAGTCCTCATCCTCTGTTTCGGAATCAAACAGCTGTGCAAAATCCAACAGAGCAGGTCCACTTCGCTCCTCGCTGTCAAAGTCACTGTCTGTACTGTGCGGCTCCTCAGAAAGGATACCAGCTTTTGAGAAAGCTCGGATAACAGTACCAGCAGACACGTTAGTCCAAGCATCTACAATCCATTGGCAAACTGTAGCATAACTCGCCCGGCGCTGCCTTCCACCCTTCCACAGCTCAATTCCCATGTTCCTCCGCGTAGCTGATTGCCTTCAGCTTAAACTGAGCGTCATAAGCGTGTCTTTTTGCCATTTTCAGGGTTTAAACAGCAATGTTGTGCATACAGCACATACCTTTTTTATACACAATCCACGCCCACACTCTTTAACGTTCTCATGCCTTTTCTTTCAAGTCCGCCTCGCCTCACGGGCACCGCTTTTTCTTTTAGGTCCGCCTTTTCTCACGAGCACCGCGTTTTCTTTTAGGTCCGCCTTTTCTCACACACAAGGCGCACCGCACGAAAGTTTCAGATCCAAAAATTTAACGTGGCACCGACCACAAGGTAGAAAATAGGGACTAAATCGGCATCATTTGTCCATCTTTTGTCCATCATGGAAAACCATGACCATCCTCTCTACCCACTCCTGGACAAACAGCAGAGCTCCTTCTCCAAGAGGCTCAGACAGCTCCGCTCGAGAACATCTCGTTATTGGAGGTCTTTCCGTACGTGATCGGGCTCTACAACGACTCACTTAGCAGATAAGTGAGTGCCATTCTCTTGCCATTCCCCAGTGGCAGGGAGCATGTACCTTCAAAAAGCTCGCTCCTGGTTGGCAACGTGGTTGGACTCATGACTGCATATTTTCAGATCCAAAAATTCAACGTGACACCGACCCCAAGGTAGAAAATAGGGACTGAATCGGCATCATTTGTCCATCTTTTATCCATCATGGACAATCATGACCATCCCCTCTACCCACTCCTGGACAAACAGCGGAGCTCCTTCTCTAAGAGGCTCAGACAGCTCCGCTCGAGAACATCTCGTTACCGGAGGTCTTTCTTTCCGTACGTGATCGGGCTCTACAACAACTCACTTAGGAGACATTGGTTGCTCGTCCCGGGGGAGGGATCTCTCTTTCATGTGGATCCCCAGGAGGTTTCTTATTTTTTCCCCACTGATGGGTTTTTTAGGAGTTTTTCCTCAGTGTCTAAGAGTCTAAGGGCATGAATGTGCTAGTCTTGTTTAGTTAGCATTTGTTAGTTATTTTTCTTGCTGTGTATTTGTGTTAATACATTCCTCTTTTCTTGTGAAGCCCATTGAGATGGAAATTCTGTGATTTTGGGCTATACAAATAAAACTGAATTGAATAGATAGGAAGTTGTTGCTGTGACACACAAATTTCCCATGTGTGGGATCATTAAAGTATATTCTGATTCTGATCATTAGGATGGAGCTGGATGCTATGGGTGATGTTGACGTCACACTCACCAGGTCCCCCCCCCCTCAATTAATGCTTATGTTCCGCTCATAGTGCATGAGAATCATCCAAGGTCAGACGAGCAAAGCAATGCTCTAAAACTTATGGCAGCTCTTAAGAACGGTTTTGTACATGTCGTCAGGAAGGTCGTTTCAATGACGTTTCGACAAACACGAGCTGATGTACAAAGATGATATCAAACCCTCAGTTAAATAAAGTCGAACTCAGCCCTAAGTTTTCATTTCTGAACCCAATGCAATTCTTGTCAAACTTAAAAATGAGTTGGAGGTGGAACAAACAGATTTCCAACCAATCCGAAAGCCAAACACTGCAAGAACTTCAGCGTTCTTGCAGAAATGTCAGAGATGCTGGTGTTGACATAAAGTCTGTTTACTCCACTGTGCCCCTTCTGTAAAGATTCTGTCCACAGGGACCTCATACGGGGTGAGGGGACCCCTATTCATCTCTTCCCAAATGGGATAGCATCCTCCAGGGGAGAGGGGGTGACACAGTGGCTGCCAAGGCGATGGGGAAGTCCTTCTGCTGATAATAGCAGTCGGCGGGGGGAACAACCTCAGCAGGCACGGGGCCAGACAACTGTCCATCACACTATCTCTCCTTTTTTTCGACTTTTGGTTGTCGTTACCGTCTTCCATCTTGATTCCTTCAAAGGGTTTTTAACAAAGGACTAAAAAAACATGGGACTCCATTACGACAAGAAACAGTTAGGTTTGATTAGAGAGGTGGGAAAAAGATTTAACGCAAGTTAGTAGCATGAAATTGTGGACAATGATCTGCTAAAAAAAATTTTACTGCGAGTTATAACAACAGACAATTATTAATTTCTAATATTTGTTATCTCATTTTGGATTAGCTTGAGGTGCCGAATCATGATTGGACATCATAATCTTAGAGAAAATCAAATGTATACCGAATATAAAATTATTCATGACAACTGATCTAAAAAAAATCCCCAAAAACTTACGGCCTAATGACGTTGTTTTGATCATATAGAGTAATTAGAAAAAGAAATTCCAAAAAACATCCACAGCATTTATTAATGTTTTAATTTATTATTGCATGCTTAAATGTCTTAATTATTTTTGATAATAGGTTTAATGCGCTGTATCGGTCCGTCGTGCTAAAGAGAGAACCGAGCCGAAAAGCAAAGCTATTGATTTACAAGTCGATCTACAGTCCCACCCTCACCTATGGTCACCAGTTGTGGGTGGTGACCGAAAGAATGAGATCGCGGATACAAGTGGCCGAAATGAGCTTCCTCCGCAGGGTGGCTGAGCTCTCACTCAGAGATCAGGTGAGGAGCTCTGCCATCCAGGAGGAGCTCGGTGTCGAGCCGCTTCAGCTCCAGGTCGAGAGGAGCCAGATGGGGTGGTTCGGGCATCTGGTCAGGATGCCCCCCGAGCGCCTCGCTGGTGAGGTGTTTTGGGCATATCTCTCCGGGAGGAGAACAGGAGGCAAACCCCGGACCTGCTGAAGAGACTATGTCTCACAGCTGGCCGGGGAAGGACTCGACATCCTTCCGGGTGAGCTGGAGGATGCAGCTGGGGTGAGAGAAGCCTGGGCTTCACATCTGAGGCTGTTGCCCCCGCGACCCGGCCCCGGATGCGCGGAAGAAGACAAAAACGGAACGGTTTAATGTGTGATTTATGCACAATTCTATGCTTTTATGTGGGATTTAAACACTTTGCAAATAATTTTCTCCTCAAAAGAAGGATAGTGCGGTGCTCGAAACCACCAAGTTCACTTTCTCCAAAATGCTTGACATTAATGACATTCTGCAAAACCCTAACTATGTATACAAACTTTGTGAACGTGTGAATAAATAATAGTTTTTGTCATTTTAGGAGTCACCCATTAAAATGAGTTCGTCATGATGACAACTGCAAGTTTACGATGAAGCAACCCCCCATATATGCTGCTATATTCCTCTAATCTAACACACATGATATAACACACCTTTCAAACAATAAACATGAGTAAAACATCCATTAAACACAACTTGTGACATTGATTCCTCGATTCTAACTAAAATTTAATAGATTAAGCTGCAGATTCTGTGGCTGCCTTGTTGCTTTGTCGGTTGGCCGTTAACAAAACACAGAAAGTGACGCAACCGAAACTAACAATTTGAAAACTACAAAATAAAAGAAGACGAAAGACAATATCCAAACAATACAATAATCATTACACCGTACAGGTAAATAGCAAAACATGCAAGTAAAAATAAAAGAAAACCCCTTATGAGGAAGGACAAAAAGGGTGTTCGTCAACACAGCTAAAGTACTAAATCTTTTAGTACATTTGAAGATGAAAGCGGTGGAATGCATCCAATCTTTCACTCCTCTGATACAGAAATGACTCGAACACACAGTCATCCTTTGTGTGTCCTTCACATCTCCCTCTGTTCAGCTCACAGGCTCCACAGATCTGAGGTCAGGTTGCTCACAGTATTTTAGCTGGCATCACCAAGAACTCATTTTCATCAGTGGAGCAAAGTGCCTGGCATAAACAGACTGTACACAGCATTTCCTCTTTCACAATGGCCTTCTTAAACTCACAAAAACTCACACAATGACCAATTCTCTTGATCTGTGGCTGTAGATGATGTTTGGCTTGATGCTGATTTTCACCCCCTCCTCCAACTCCCCGTTTGACAAAGTGAAAACAGCAACAAAAACACAAACAAAAACCTCCCCCAAGTCCAGGCACGCACAGGCCAACCTGACATTCTAATTAGTTTTAAAAGTAATTGCTCGAAATGATTAGTTGAGTTGGGCCACTTTCCCTCGTTACCTCTGAATTGAAAATATAATTATGGCCGACAGTAATTGGCCAGCGATAGACTGGTGGTTATTGTAGTCTGTGGTGGCCGCCTGCATCATTACCATGGTTTGGACACAGTTCAGCTTTTGAACTACAGTGACCAAAGAGGAACACAAACACACACGCACGCAATGCTCTGATTTTCTGTGCCAGCTCTTCATCCACCCCATCCCACAGCAACGGTCGATCAAGACCTGCTCTAAAGAGCTAAGGTCTTTCTTGTCCCTACTCGAATCTTAATGTGTAATGCAAATGCACTTTTTTTTTTTAAAGAGACGTACTTATGGGCTGCAAAGTGGTACATACAGTGGTTAACACATAGGCCTCACAGCAAGAAGGTCAGGGTTTGAGTCTCGGATGTGGTGACGCTTAAAACACTGGCCTTTCTTTGTGGAGTTTGCATGTTCTCCCTGTGTATGTGTGGGTTTTCTTCGGGTACACCGGTTTCCTCCCACCCTCCAAAAACATGCATGTTAGGTTGATTGGCCTCTATGAAATTGCCCCTTGTAATAAGTGTGTGTGTGGTCCCCCACAGCAGACTGGCGACCTGTTCGGGGTGTACCCTGCCTCTTGCCTGAAATAGGCTGGGATAAGCTCCTGGACCCCATGTGACCCAGCTAGGGAAAAGCGGTCAAAAAGACGAAACGAGCTGTTCTTATTAAAGTAAATCTGGTTCAAGGTGAATATTGTGAATATTATTGTTTGAGAAAATAAAGTGTAGAAAAGAGAAAAGTTTGGATTTTTTCAACTGAATTTTGTGCAAACTTTTTTGCCTATGCACTCTGTGTTGATGTGATGTTTTGTGTCTGCTCCGCCTGGACAGTCTCAGCCTGTTTGTGTTCGTTGTAGGAGTTTTCTCTGCTAAATTGTCTGGAAGCAGAACATTCTCCAACAGAAAACTAGACAGAAAGGGCCGTGTGTCCTACTGTGGGATCCCAAACATGCCAGGGGGACCACAAACACAGACTAACGAAAACATGCACAAACACAAAAAGAATTTTATTTTCTGACCCACAAGTGTCCACTGACTCATCAAACTGACCACCAGGCAGCTGAAGGAGTTAGAAAACTCATACTTTTATTGGTCGTTATAACTCGGATTGTGAGTTTCTGTTTGATTAGTGACAACAAAAAGATTTTACAGTAAGCGGTTTGGCTGAAAAATATGGACAGTCCAAAAAAGTATTTGTCTGCACTATAAAATAAGTTGTGAAAAAAAGTTTAAAGAGAAAATACTATACTGTTTGTGACAAAAACATGTAAAAATTACAAAAAAATCAAATAAATTTACTCACGATGAATCACATTGAGAAAAACTTATTTTGTTTTATTTTTTTCTTTGCAGATTTTAATTGCTGTGATTCATGACATTTTATTGTGAAATCCACATTTTTTCACAATGATTGTGTGACGCTTTGTAAGAATTTTTTTCATCATTAATTTTTTAAATGACACGTAGCATAGTTTATGGAGCAAAAGGGGAGGCTGTGGCTCAGTTGTAGAGCGTTTGCACTCGGACCAGAAGTTCGTGGGTGGGTTCGCATCCCCCTGAGTTCACGTCTAGGGTCCTTGGAGAAGACACCGAATCCCTGTTTCTTCCACCATTGGCGCAGTCGTGGCAGCCTGCTGTGGTGTAATGCAGCACACAAATTTCCCCGGTGAGGGATCAATAAAGTGTCTTCTTCTTCTTTCGGCATTTCCCTTCAGGGGTCGCCATAGCAAGTAAGTTTCGTCCATCTACCCTATCTGCTGCATCCTCTTCGGTCATCCTTCTTTGGTCTTCCTCTAGGCTTCTTTCCTGGTGGTTCCAAACCCAGCATCCTTCCTATGTACTCTCTCTCTCCTCTGCACATGTCCAAACCATCTCAGTCTGACCTCTCTGACTTTATCTCCAAAACCTCTAACATGTGCTGTTCCTCTGATCCTGTCCATCCTGGTCACTGCCAGAGAGATCCTCAGCATCTTCATCTCTGCTACCTCCATCTCTGTTTCCTGTCTTTTCCTCGGTGCCACTGTCTCTAGACCAATCAGCATGGCCGGTTTCACCATGCTGATGAAACACTTTCCCTTTCATTTTCAATAAAGTATGCATTATTAAAATTATGGTATTTTTCTTGTCACTTTACTCTCATATCTTTGGCTTTATTTGTTCCAAAATAGTCAATTTTTTCTTGCATCTTAACCTTGTCTAGTCTTTGCATTTAAAATGTACACATTTTATGAATAAAATATAGAAATTAAACCCTCTACATTGTTTTTTCTCATCTTTTTTGACCACAGAAGGCGGTGCATAGGAAGGCCTCTCTTACCATTGTGTTCCTCTTTCACATTATCAAATGTAAAGTGGATATAGGTCACGACTGTCCGACTAAGGCTTCAGTCACCCACCCTCGCCTGTGCTCTCCTTTCTGAATCATCCCTTGCCTGAGGACAGAGGTCCCATAGCTTTTCTTATGGACCCTCAGTAAGTGTACTGTACATACAGCAGAGCCCCCATAGACCAGACAAAGTCACAAACCCTTCCAGTCACTCCATTAGAGAGGAGGAGAAGCACTCGTCTTCCTGATTGCCTTTAAGCAATAGAAAGGCCGCCTAACTTTCTTTTAAACCCTACTTTCCATCCAGTCTTATTCACGGAATCAACTTAAACAAGAAATAATGAACAAGTTTAAACTTTGAAAGTGTTTTTCTCTTTAAGAAAAAAAGAAACACACACATTTCAAGTTTCCAAATAGGCTTTTTTAAAGTTCTTTGATTAGTGGACTGTAAGTATTGACAGCTCAGTGTGTGTGATCATCAGAACAGACTGACAGTGGGGAGTTCGATAGCCATCCTAACCAGCCGCCAATACCATCTGTCTGGTATGGATCTCTGGAGGTTGACGCCTGTTGGTTTGGGAGATGTACACACCACAAGCCTCAAGAACTGAAAAAAAAACTAACCCCACAAGAGTCAGAGGAGGAGAGTCTGCCCCAATTGAAGCTGCTCAGTCATCTTCACACGCCGCACAGGGACAAGTGGAGAATACACACTCCTGTTTCATGCTCTCTGTCTTCTTCACTCTCTCACAGAAGAGACGGAGTGATCAAACACTGCTGTGATGTCTTAATTAAGAAGTACCAGCAGGCTTGATTAAAAGAAGCAAATGAAAGGATCCATCAGTGAAAGGAAGAACTCCTTCATGGGTTAACAGAAAGAGGAGGGGGGAGAAAAATGAAGGAAGAAGAGAGAATGCAACAAGAAAAGAAGAAAAAAGATATAAATTAAGTTAAAAATAATGTATACAAAGACATTTTTAAATCATTATTGAGCTTGTGTTTTCTGCAGACAGCCCAAGGAGAAATCTGGGTGTTGAAATTGTGCAGCAGCTGACCTAAGTTTTACTTTTGGGTCACGCTCTCTTGCATGGATATGAAAACAAACAAACCAGGCCATTACCAGTGACAGCGGCTTTCCTCTTTCACTTTGCTCCTGCTTTCTGCTCTGCTCTTTCACGTGTCTTTGCACTTTTAAAGGATTCAATTAACCTGAAATAAAACACAAACTGTCTTCCTCTCTCTGTCCCATATCCAACCGTTCTCTACTCGTCTACCACGTTTTCACTACAAATCTATTTTAAGTGTTTCAATCATTCTTCTCTCTAACTTGTTTTTTTTTTTTTTAATTCCTGTAAAAAGGCTTTTAAGCAACAAAAATCAGCAATAATCAAAACTATTTTGGAAAAACTGTTCAGTTGGAGGATGCACAGTGGCCTCACAGTAAGAAGGTCAGGGCTCGAGTCCTGGAGTGGGGGCGTGGTTTGTAATACTGGCCTTTCTGTGTGGAGTTTGCATGTTCTCTCCATGTATGCTTTGGTTTCCTTTGGCTACACCGGTTTCCTCTCACCCTCCAAAACATGGATGTTAGATTGCATGCCTGCTACAAAATTGCCCCTAGGAACGAGTGTGTGTGTGTGTTCGCAACAAACTGGTGACCTGTTCAGGGTGCACCCTGCCTCTTGCCTGAAATCAGCTGGGATAGGCTCCAGGACCCCATCAGGGATAAGTCGTTCAGAAGACGAACAAACTATTTTATAGAGAATCAAGGCAAGTAATAAAGAATAACAAAATCAACAGGGGGAAAATATACTGTAAATCCTTTTGCATTTTGGGAGCCATTTTTTTGTGCGTTTATGAGAGAAATTTTGGGAATCTTTGAGGAAAATCTAGTCAAATTAATTTTAAAAAATAGCATTAAAATAATAATGTGTAAAATCTTATCTGTGAAACTTTTATTTATGTATGAAGTTACTTCCATAGAAATTGAGGTATTTGATAACCCTGCTTTCAAATTGGGGCCATGAAAAAAATCAAAAGCAATGTCCATTAACTTATTTGGGGCAAAACAAATCTCGGTCTTTAAACATATAAATTAACATAAAAAATGTTAAGAATGCATCTGAAAAAGATGTTATTCAGTAACTAAGTAGATTTTTTTTTCTTGCTGTCTATCTTCTCATGCACACACCTCAGCCATGACAGTCCACAGACTGCCTCTGCAGAGCTCAGCACAGCTGTCTGTTGTCCGTTTCTTCTAATCTCCATCTCCTCTTGCCTGACTCCTGGCTTTGTGCTCGCTCAGCATGAAAATGATATACACCTCTGCCCAGTCATCTCTTTCGAACTCTGGTACAACTTCCACATGAGACAGAAAACAAGATGCATGCTTCAGAAACGTTACATTTAAAGATTCAAAATAAAGCAGGATTTTAGTCCGTCTAAATATCTACATCTTACTTTAATGGTGTATTATTCACTTGAGGGCACTTCTTTTTCTTGATACAACAAATGAAATGCTTTACTCCAGCTCTTTAAAAATGGAGTTTAGTGCTTTTGTGCTTTTTTTTCAAAATCTAAAACATGGTACCTTTATTTGCGAAAATAATCTCATAAATACTTTCATTAGTTTCACTTTGATTTTTGTCCTACTGAGTGAATGCACGACACAACGTAAATCTTGAGTGAGGTTGTAAATGCAGTATAAAGCGCATCAATGTAACAAAGCAGACAAATATTCTTTGATATTAATTTTTTGGTGGATTTACATAAAAATGGCACTTCCTGTTGAAGGGAGGGACTGAGCATGAGCAGAGCACATGCACTTAAACACTTCCTGCTTATGTTAGAGCATGGGTGTGGCAGAGAACAAAATCCATGGCCAAGAACAACATAGCAGGACATTAGGGCAAAATACAGTAGAAACTAATTTCAGGTACTTTTGAAAAGTTGATTTTTTTCATAATCCGCCCTTTAAATACTCAAATTAAGGATTTGATTACAGACATTTCTACATAAGAAAAACTAGATCTGCTTCAGCTGAATTAAGGTAAAATTAATTCATAATTTTCAACTATTAAATTGATCTTAACCACCAGGGTTTGAGTTACAATCAGTCGTGGCTCCCTCCATCGGGCAATAATCTTTAAAGGGACATGCTAAGATTACTTGTGTCAGCATTTCAGTTGAGCCGCCGCACCATGTTGACACGCAACAGATGAATATAAAACCTTGAGAACTAAGATGTGCTAGGAGCAAATCTCTACATAAATATTTTCCACAAGCACAAACACACACACAATCTTGAGTTTCGCTCCCAGCAGGCACAATCACACTCGGGCAGATAATTCTGTGTCACAGAGAGAGGCTTGTCTGTGACCCTCTGGTCCCCTCCAGATAGAGGAAGCAGCTGGACAGGGACCCATGGCTGCCCACAACTCACTTCCCCTTGGGAACTCAAAAAAGAAGAGTCCCTCTTTGCCTCCGAGGATGACCAGCTGAGCTCAGTATGTGGATGTGCTGTTATTTATCTGAGGAAGGTCTGAGCAGAATGGGAAAGACTTACATATACACAGCATTAGGTTCTTTTTTTCAGGGAATCAGCAGGATTGTAAAATATGTAACCAGCTTAGATTTACCTAAAGATTTTCTACTGCTGGAAAATCCTTTGTTTTTTAATCTACAGTTGCAGAAACATTTTTTTGCGCAGAAAACAATTTGCAATCCATATGGAGTTCTCTAATCTCATAAATGAGCGTGGTTTTTACTTAAATGCTGTTTGTAAGAAGAAAAAAAAGCAGAACTGCCCTTTTTTTTCTTTATAAATCCCATTTACAACAATGGCTTAAAAACCCCTGCATAATGCCACCCCAAGTGCATCTAACAGATTTACTAAAAAATGAGGTCCCATTCACATATGCACACACCCACATGGAACTCACACACAAAATGTATTCGGTGTTGAGTGAGGCCTTACTAAGTGCGTATTAATATTGCATGGTAAAATGGGAAATGTTAACATTTTTTCAATTGCTTTTGCAGCCTAATGAAATATTAAACAATCAGAGAGCTTTTGTTTTACCATAATGCCATGAAAGGGTAAACATGACATTAATAGCATCTTTGTAAAAGAACTAAAAAAATTCATTCTTTAAGTTGTAATTTGCAAATTTAGAGTTTTGTTTATGAGACAGATAATATACGTTTTGAATGTACTGTGCGATTTTGATGCATCGAAAAAAAAAAAGGGACTTAACTGCAAAATGAACTTGAGTGCTTGCTTGCAGTTCTATGCGATTGTGACTTTGCCTTCTGATTTCAAACTTTATAGCTCATTATAAACCTTGCACTTCTTGTCTTTTCCTCTCTTAGAACTGCCATTAGCAGTTCCGCAGAGACCCAGCTTTACTCAGTACTCACGCAATCCTCCTCTTGCAGTGCCGTGCAGCTACAATGAGCACACGACCATTACAACACACTTTAATTAATGAAGTATTATTATAGCAATTACTCGCCCTTCTGAATGATTTAAAAGAGAATGATTAAAAAAAATTATTTCAATAAATATTTTTATTTAAAAATGGCCGACTACTTTAGAGTACACCATCATCAACGTGGATGAGTCAATCCGAGTCATTCTGACTATCAATGATCCGTTGTGTTGGGCTTTCACTCAGGGTGCCAAAACTCTCCGGTGGCCATAGCTGTCCAAAAAAACAAAAAAAAAAAGAATAAACAAGGAGTTAAAGAAAAAAAAAAAAAACTCCACAGAGTACCATAAATGTCTTCAGGTCATTATGTGTAACACTTTGTTTCACTTCTTAGACGGTTTATAATACAGCTTTTAATGATGCATTTGACCTCATTGAAAATCTTGTTATTTCGTCAGCTGTCGTGGCAGGGCCTCCAGTAGAGTGCCGCGGTCCAATCAGATGGACAGAAGGTTGCGTGGCCTGTTTCCAGGGTCACGGTTGCAATGACATTCAGTGACATGACAACATAGCAGAATGGAAAGCTAAACAATATGTTGTCCGGACTTTAATGCGATGCACTTTGCTTGAAACTGCCAACTGACTAATGTTGGGCTTAAAGTGCTTAATGACTTAATGAGAAACTTAAATTGTCAAACAGCAAACACAAGTCCAACAGCCTCTCAGCTAAAGCTTAAACCAGCATAACAGAGAAAGTAATCAAAATAGCCTTTTGATTTGACCAATTTTGCCGTTTACCTTTAAGCAAGCCCGTCCTCGGATGAGGGCATAGGGAACTGGGCCATAAGTCCTTGAGTCAGTTGAATTTCTAAGGTTACCTCCTTCTAGCCATACGTGGCCTTTTGGAACCTGAAAGCATCACCAAAAACAGAAGGAAGGAAAACATTATTACCATGTAAACTGTTTCTGTGCACAACAGGAAGTAAAATGAGACACAAGTTCTTGATTTAAAAGTTACTTACAGCACACCAACCCCTCCAACCCTAACGCCATCCCTCCCTCCTCAGCTCATCTTAACGTCGACTGTCTCTCTTTAACCCTCTATCGTCTTAGCAGAGGGGTCATGGGTAACGGGGCTGGGTCGGGGGATGGGAGATTTCGGGAGAACATCAAACAGGGTCATTAGGCTGTTGGCTGAGATTTGTGCCCCTCTACCCTAGGAGGGCATAGCTAGAGAGGGGCCTGAGATAGCGGGGCAGAGGGAGAGAGAGAGCTAAGCTGTGGCTAGCAGCAGCATCCAAGGGTCTCAACCACGGTCCGACCTGCCAGTGGGGCAGTCATCCAAGCGAGCTCTAATTCACTGTGACACCAATTATGATTAATCTCATCACTTTAGGAGAGTAGGCTTGTCAAGGCTCTAATTAAGTGCGCTGTCCCCCCTATATGTGCAGACAGGATCAACAACACATTATATTGTCATAATGGGCATCACAATCCACGAGTCTATTTTTGTGTTGCCTAACTTTTTAACGGCAAAGTCCAGTGTAAGAAAAGGAATAATGCGAACGCAGAAAGAGAATACTAACCACGGTGATGTCATGCCTTTTCCTACATTTGTGTTTGCATTCCCGTCACCCAGCTCTTTGATTAGTCCTCACTTCTACTGCGGGACGCTGCATTTCATTTCATATTTGATAATTGAGACAGATGATGTGACATAATCACAAGCCGGTGACACATTGACCTAACACGAGGTAAACAACTCACTGAATAACAACGACACAAATGAATATCATTAAAGAAGTCATCTGAGAACCATATGTCAGCATGCTGGATTCTCACCATTACACCTCATTAACATGGTAACATATGCTGGCTCCCAAGCACTGGAAAAATAAACACCACCGTTTGTCATCTGCCAAACCAGAGACACTGTTCCTCCCTTCACTGAAAAGCATCCTCATAGTTGAGCAGATCCTAAGTGCTTACTGCTTTGAATGATATTTTAACCCCTCATTTTGATTTGTATAAACCAATCCCACCCTCATCAAATCTAAAGACAATATAAGCATAATTTACTAAAAAATAACCAGAAACTTCACCTCATGCATTCATGAGAGCATTAGAATACATACCATGAAAACTATCTATTACGATAGTTTGGATTTACAAGTCGATCTACGTTCCTACCCTCACCTATTCTTTCGGTCACCAGCTGTGGGTGGTGACCGAAAGAATGAGATCGCGGATACAAGCGGCCGAAATTAGCTTCTTCCGCTGGGTGGCTGGGCTCTCACTCAGAGATCGGGTGAGGAGCTCTGCAATCCGGAAGGAGCTTGGTGTCGAGCTGCTCCTCCTCAATGTTGAGAGGAGCCAGATGGGATGGTTCGGGCACCTGGTCAGGATGCCACCCGAGCGCCTCACTGGTGAGGTGTTTCGGGCACGTCCTACCGGGAGGAGACCAAGAGGTAGACTCTGGACCCGCTGGAGAGACTATGTCCCGGGAATGACTCGGGATCTTTCCAGGTGAGCTGGAGGATGCAGCCAGGGTGAGAGAAGCCTGGGCTTCCCGACTGAGGCTGTTGCTTCCATGACCCGGCCCCGGATGCGAGGAAGATGACGAAACAGAACTACAGTATCTACTAGACACAGATTAATAAAAGCAACGCCAAGTCTAGATTTAAATGATAGCTGATTTCAAATCACAACTTAAAAAAAAAAAAAAAAAAAAAAGAAGACCTTTTACGACATTTTCTCGCTTCTAATGTACTGTCTTCGGTTGCTACTCAGCACTGGGTTGGCGGGGCAGCAGCTTTAGCAGGAAAGCCAAAACTTCCCTAACCAAGCCACATCTTCCAACTTATCAGAGAGAATCGCAGGGTGTTCTTGAGACATACTTCCTCCAAGAGAAACATGGGTCGCCATCACTAGGGACACCTCATTATTGAGGAATCCGGGATACATCCTGACCAGGTGCTTGAACCACCTTGCCTGACTCTTTTTCTTTTTTTTAAAGTTAATATTCAAGAAAACCCAGGGACGTCTTGGGCCCAGCGGGAATCAAACCAGGTTCTCCCGGTCGAAAGACGGTAACTCTACCACTACGCCAACGCCCTTCTGCGACCATCAGGCTCTTTTCTACCAAGAGCAGCAGATCTACTCTGAGCTCCTCACCCAATCTGAGCAAAAGTTTGGAGATCATGCAGAGGAAGCACATCACCACCTCTTTTCCGAATATGTTCTCTTGATTAGAAGGTAGATTGACTTGTAAAGTGAGAGCTTGTTCTTTTGGCTCAGCTTTTTCTTCACCACTAACCAAATGAAGGGTCTAATTTTTGCAGACGCTGCACCGATCAGTGTATTGATCTCCCACTCCACACTTCCCCATCTCCACAAGATACTTAAAGAGAGGTTATTGGGCTTGTGTCGCGTAATAAATCACATTTCATAGCATTTTTGTACAAACATGGTAGCTTTTTTTTACTCAGAAATGCAATATTTGCCAAAAAAAGTTCATATATTTCTGTTTTTGACACTGAATTCAGGCACAGAAAAGGTTATTTTTACAAATACCCCTTTTTTAACTCCTTGACTTAAGGCAGAATCCTATTCACTCTGTTCCGGTCAAGGGCTCAGGATTTAGATTTTTAGGAGTCAATTCCCATCTTGGGCGCTTCATGTTCAGCTAATATTCGGTCCAATAACAGTTGAAGGTCATGGTCCGATGAATTAAACAGGGTCACATTTTCTTTCTAATAAAACTTGTAATTTAGCCGTTTCTCTAAAGGCAAGGTGCTGAGATTTGTAAGCGATTTTTCACTTTGGCATCTAACAACATTCACGTGTCTGGTTTTGACAGAGGAACAGATTTTCAAACATAATTTCCATTCGGTCTTAGCAGAGTTTAAAATGATGCAATTCTTTAGTTTGGCTCTGCCAAAGACCTGAGTGTGATGGATCGGGATGCCTGCACTTGTATGGTGGTTTCGAGTTGGGTTGATGCCAGGCATTGTGTACCTGTCAGAAGCGTATCGAGGAGAGCTGAAACTGAAGCTCTTCACTGTTGAAAGGTGTTGTTTAACAGTCACGCCGTTACACTGCTCATTATGTTAACATGATTGGGGTGGGAAATTATGTTCAGCTTAACACTTTCAAAATGAATATTAAATTACGCTTTTATTATTTTACATTTTTTGCATGTTTCTATTTCTTCTTCAGTTCAACAATAGACATTACGTGTCATTCTTTCAAAATCATTCCGAAATAAGGTGAGAGAGCAATTAGCCTGTTTTTTAGATCTCTAAGGCTTGAGAGGATGTGCACGTCTGTCTGAACGGGCAGAGGTGATGACAGGGTCTAAATAGCACCTTCAGAGATTCATTATTACAGGTCCATCCACGATGCTTCACACCATCATAATAAATTGTACACAATCACACATATATTGCATATTTGAGGAAGTCTCCCTCGGGTGGGTGAAACCTTTATGTAAAAAAAAGGTATTTTCTCAGTTGCTATAGATGCTGTCACACAGAGACGGTAATTATTCCCCTGGGTTTTTAGAATAAAAAAGACATGGTGAAACATGTTTGAGGCTAAATTACATTAAAATTTTACAAGTAGCATGTATAAAACCATGCATCAGATATGTGTGAAGACCAGTTTGTTAAAGGGATCTTTTAAATATTCACTCTTAACAATATTGTTTTTAACAATTTGAGGTGATAATCCATCAGAACAATTCGGTTTGGTCTTTTTTTTTGTGGTCTCGGATTATGTTTTTTTTCCACAACAAATTAGGGTTACAAAATATTGACAAAATACCTATTTGCACTCTTTTGGCTGATATCGTGATGTTATTTAAGTCTTTTGTTCCTCATTTAACCTGCTTTGAAAGCATATAACAGAGTTCAAGCAACTTATGGACAGGGGAACGATGATGATGACGGCGATGACCCGACAAAGAAGTCTGGAGTGATTGCCTTTAAATAGGTACCAAGATCCACAGGTGTGTATCATCAGACTAATCACACTCAGGTGTCCCTAATAAGGGTGATGAGGGAAGGTTTAGGGCTCCCTCTGGTGGCAGGGGGTCATGACAGTAAGGGGACTGGGATGGGTTCTAAATCATGCAATCTATAAAAGTTTGATGTTATAGTACATAGTGTAGATATATTACCACTATGTGTTGTGTTTGTGTTACACATGTACCATGTCAAGTGTGTTGTCATCTTTTTTTTTCTTTTATATTTGCGTTTTGTTTTGGCTTTTTTACACCTTTTCCAAATTCAAAGCAAAGTATTCCTTTTAAATTAGACTCAAACAAATTGATTTTATTTTTCCAATAGTATCGTGGATTTCTGCTTGAGGGGTGTTTATGCTCGCTTCAAAAACACTTCCTGTTTGTTGGAACGTCGGCGTTAGTGGAGAATAATAGGTGTGGCGGAGTGCGATCTGGTGGTCCAGTGCTATCGATATCTATTTATGTATAAATAAATCTATATACTGTTTTATCCCCGATACATGCGCATGCGTGGTCGCACTGATGGGGTGCATATCTACAAGTTATTTGCAGAAAATAATCTGCAGGGCGAAAACAATTTGTCTCAGTATGGTACCAATACAAGCTGCACATGTGCGGAAGCGCTATATAAAAGGACAAGGACATGTCAGACTTAAGCTAAAGTTGCATATGCAAGACTTATTTTTGTCAGACTAAGCTTTGCTGTATTCAAGTTCCAGAAAAAAACAGACACAGGGGTGTGCTTCCATTAGAATGGGCTTCGATTGGGAATAATACAGTATCTAAAAAGTAGTGTGTATCATTGTACAAGCACGGTGAAGCGGTTGACATTGCGTACACCTATTTACACACACACACAATGCGTATTTGGGTTGCAGTAGTATATTAATGAAACCTAAATTAGAACCATGAAATTGTTTTCTTTACGGATGTAGGTGGTTTAAGTTCTGTCTGTGGAACCACAAAAAAGCATGATGAGCAAAGTTAATCAGAGAAAACTTCTAAATTTAGGTGTAATGAAACTGCATCAGTCCTTGTTAGCATTAGGACCGCCGCAGCCGTCAATATGACTCCACGTCACTTTAATATGCTAATTAAAATAAATAAAACACATTGCTTTGGCCACAGTTAAATGTGTGTGTGTATATTTGGGGAGAGAGACAAGGAGGACTCTGACGCCATTACAGAAACATTTTAGAAAGGTTTAGTGAAATAATATTGAAGAGACACCATGAAGAGAGTAAGAAATTGTTGTCTGAATAAAGTCAGCCATGTTTTGTAGATAAGTCCTGAAAGTTCAGGTTAAAATATTGGAATATAGCCTATAGCTAATTTATAATGAGGACATTTTTGAAGCAGCAGCGCGAAATGCGGGAAAAAAGTAGGCTATTGATGAATTAGATTATTTTACTTTGATGTTTGCTTTTTTATTCTAGGTTTCGATAATATTTAACTTTTTATCATCATTCTTACTTTAAAAAATAAGTGGTGTAAAAGTTTATTTATGCAATATAGTAGCAAAAAACCGTCACATTGACAGTCAGGGCGCTTGCAGGTAGATTTAGAACTCGGCGGTCCCAGTGTTAGAAATTTAAAAAACAACACTGCTCATTCTAGTTATTTGTGGAAAGTGAACATTAACAAATCTCTGAACATTATTTCTAGAGATCTGTAGAAACGGCATGTTCAAATATAGAAGTTAAATTCTTTTTGTGGCCATATTGCAGAAAATAAATATTTGTGAGCAGAGGATTACTTTTGACTTTTTTCCATTGGCAGAAGGGAATGCCATCTTTACCCTGAGAAGATAACAACCTCCAACTCTAACATTGCAACGACCACTCTTCACACACCGGGAAGTGTTGTGCCCCATCTCTGTCACAGCAGTTGCATACGGCGCTGCAAATGATAAGCAGCTGCTCCAGCAACATTCAGAAACATACTCTAAAGCATGGAAGGGATGAGTCGAGCTGTGCCATGCAATGAGAAAATGGCTAAAGGATGAGGAGCCACCGTGCTCTCGTTTTAGTCGAATAAAATAAGCAGTTGCACAAACTGGGCCTTTTAAGGGTTGACCCTTAAAAGCAGCAAGACAAGAAGTGCAAAACCATAAGTGTCATGTTCCAGCTCGTAGTCAATGCAAACTTGTAAATTGTTCCAATGTGGACTCTTTCTGGCAACCACAAATTTTAAAAAACAAAACTCAAGCAGTATTTTTAAAACAAAAACGCAGTACCTGCAAATAATATGGTCTAAAAACCAGAAATATAAGATTTCTACTATGCATTTAATGTTTTAAATTGTGAACATAAATGCTACAGTTTCCTTTTTTAATTGAATCCAGATGAGTAGAACACACACTCCTCAAGCTGCTGCATCTATTTCCCTTTTGTTTGATGAATTGCGTGCACACGCTTGCACTTGCGCAACATTTTGACTGAAATGATTGTGTCTCTATTGTCTATAAAATGCTAAATAAATTCAAAATCATGCAACATAAACACAACCTTTGGTTTGTGTACTTTTGTAGACTCGCACACAAACATACAAACACAAGGCAGACTAACCCCCCTCACCCTCCTCGTCCTCCCTGCCTCCCATCAGTCTGTCCATTCGGCTGGCACTAACTCTAACAGGCTTCAGAGAGATTGCAGGCCGGAGCTGTGGGTGTTGGGGAGAGTAGTAATAGAAAAGCAATGACAGTGGTTTCAGCAGCAGAACCCCTGTTCACTCTCTGGTTTTATCACTGTTCTGAGGAAATATAGGTGTTGTCAAAAGCTGATATTTTGACCAGTGACACAAAAATAGATATGTGCGTGTGGTCTAAAATGCAAACAACTGCGACGATCTATACCGTAGTACAAGTTCAAAGAAAAAATTGAGCAGCGGTTTTGCATTATGTATAAAGATCCTGCTCGCTGTAGAAGAAAATATCAAGTATTTCGTAGCAAACACTTTTCATTTTATACTCAATTTTGCCAA
The DNA here is from genome assembly GCA_902685375.1 of Neostethus bicornis. Lineage (NCBI taxonomy): Eukaryota > Metazoa > Chordata > Actinopteri > Atheriniformes > Phallostethidae > Neostethus > Neostethus bicornis. Next base: position 29,311,210 of record LR738543.1, read on the forward strand.
ACCGATTTAACCCCTTTTTGTTTTCAAGGAAACTCAGTGAGCTGAAAGTTTTTAAAGCAAAACCGCTTTAAAATTCTTTCCCTGGTAAACTGGTAATAACTGGATGTATCTGAAAAGTGTGTATAAAGAAAATATACTCACAAACGTATGGGTCTTAAACAGATCTGACGGAGAACTCGTGCAGACTTTATCACCTTCCAATCCAATCACTCTTTTACAAATATTCATATTAGGGTCGTATGGACTTTTGGCTATAACGACGTCCCCTCTGAAAGCAAAATAGGACTGTAAATATTAATAATCAATACATTTGAGATAAACAGAGTGTCTGTGTTTGCATGAACCATCTAATTACCACCTACTTTTGTATTTGACAAAGATGTCGGCTCATGCGCTCGGAGAAGACAATATCATGGCTTACAATCGTTGGTTCCATCGATGGTCCAGAACACTAAAGAGAAGGTAAAATAAAGAACCAGTGTTTTTTTAAATCATGCAATAAAGATAACATTGCAATTTTTTTTTTTAAAAAAGGACCCATATCATGATATATTTTTTTAGGGCTTTCTAAACATTTTCTGACTGTATAAGATTATCTGGAGAATGCAACCGTCAACAATTATAAAATATTACTCATTATTTTGTGTAAATCCAAACCCTGGGAATAAAAACGTCTTAATTTAAGCTCATGCCATTTTTAGAGATCTCACCTAGAAGGCGGTGGCTCAGTGGTAGAACGTTCACCGTTGGACCGGAAGTGCGCAGTATCAATTCCCACTGAGCTTATGTCAAGCTGTCCTTGGGGAAGACACCTAACCCCCCCATTTCTTCCACCATTGGTGCCTTTGTGGCAGCCTGCTGCGGTGTAATGCAGCATACAAATTTTTCCGTTGAGGGATGAATAAAGTATATTTCTATTCTATTCTAAAAACAGGGATGTCTTGAGTCTGTTACGAAGGGGGAGTGATTTTTGTGGGGTAACAATTCCTATAGCGTCTATAAATAAACATGGTACTTTTTATTGACATAGAAATGCAATATTTGCAGGGAAAAAAATATATAAATACATTTCTCGAGTTTCGTTTTAGACTTTTAATTTTGGACTTTGTGATTTCCCTCCTCCTCACACTCCCTGCTTAGTTCTGCCTCATTGGCACAGGAGGGAAGGGACAGCAATACCTCAGTGGGGGGACTGAGCGTGAAAAACTGCACTAAAACATGTCCTGCTTACGTTAGAAAATGGGAATGGCGAAGAACAAAAGGCATGGTGTCTATTTTTAACAGGAGAGCTGCTCCTGCAAGTAGCAGGTTATGCTATCTTGTTGCATGAATAAAATATTGTAGAAAACAATTAAAGGGATGTTTTGATGTGGCAAGTAAATAAAAAATTGTAGAAACCTCCAAAAAATTAAATTACCCTCTCCTTACTTATACTCTGATAACTAGGAATTTTTCACTTACGACTGATTTTTATTTCAAACTTTGGATTTCAAAAAAAAAAAAAATACAAACCACTACAAATTCTCCAATGTATTCGAAGGCGCAGTGTGCCACGCAGCCGTATTGGATTGTGTAACCCACGAAGCCAAATGTCTTCACCAGCACACGGCGAAACATTTCCATCTGCAGAAAAGACATACAATAATTTAGGCTTAATTACAACCATCTTTTATATCTGATAAACTCTTAGTAGGCCTACATATTTGGCAAGATTTGTCAAAAACAAAAGCTATTTAAGGTGTGGGTAAGGTTGTCATAGTTGGCTTACTGCTAAGATGGCACATCGTATGGTGTTTCATTCTCAGGGGTTGAGCGGGCAGTTCACACCAGAAAACTGCCCTGAACTTCGACCCTGCCTAGGATGGACCTATCAACACCTCACGCTCAGGTGACGGACAAACACAGAAGCTGTGACACGTCCAACCAAACAACCACCGTACTCCCTGCGCGACTACCACCACCTTCATTAGAACTGTTATCAACTTCTGTCAGCACCATAGAAACACAAAAACACCAAGGCACCTTACGACGGCCCTGCAAACACTGTCACTTAAACACACACAAGTCTAGATCTTTCAGCCATGTCTGTGTGTGTGTGTCTTCTGAGCAAACATCTCAGCCACATTCTGGTTATTGACTTTTACTCAGCTCGTGGGATGAACACAGGAAAGCAAATGAGTATTTACACATAATGCGGGATGCGGGGGCAAATGCGGAAGCACTTACACACAAAACACACATACACAAAAACTGTTACACAATAGACACCACGTGACTCGGATGTTAGTGTGTGCTTCAGATGTTTTCTTTTACATCGGGTTGCTGCTCGCCTGGTCCACCACATGCCAAAGAAATCTTTTCTTCATCTCCCCTATTCCTTCTGTCTTCTTTCCTATTTCTCTCTCCATGTCTCCTCTCTCTCCCAGGGTATTATTAACCAAACCAAGCAGAGCGGAAACCAAAGCCCCAAATCCTCAGAGCTCTGGGAATGACTTCCCAAAGATGGACAAGGATTAGACCCCCAATTTCTCCCTTGCCCCGCCACCTCCATCCCTTTTCTCCCCAGGTTCCCAACAGACTGGGCGTCAGGTGGCTCTCCGAGCTCTGCCAAAGGTGTTACCCCTAATCCCATTACCCCCCTCCGTCCTTCTCTTTCCTACACACACACAAACACATACGCTGCCCTCTTATCATTCCAACTAGCCTTCACCCATTAAAGCTTCTATCTATTCTTTCATCCTCAGTGTGGTACGCCTCTGTGGCCCATTCACCATCCCTTCTGATCCAGAAAAGACCAACTCCATCCTCTCACCTCTGTATGTGCTTGATTCTTGCTTCTTCACTCTGTTCCTAAATCACCCCTGCCAACCTTCAGCTTTTCAGTGAACACTGTAAGTGGGAGTGCTTGAGCAGGTGAAGGAGGACACATGTACGCCCAGTGCAGCACTAATGAAGTGCACCATTCCTCGTATTGCATCTTGCTCCTGTTTCTTGTTCTGTTTCACCTCCTCCAGCTGCTACAATGACACTTCTGGCCCTCTAATTCCTCAGTTGGGATGGATACTGGTCTAGAGGTTAATGTGAATCTCAGGCTTGCACCAGGGCAACACACTCATCTCTATTCATTGTGCTCTCAGCCTGCTCCGCTAGCATCTCTGTCATTACACAACAGCAACACACTCGCAGACATGATCTCACATGCCTTCTGTTGGACTGAGGATCAAGAATCTTAGTTAGCACTTATTCACAAAGCACAGTGGATAGTCTAGCATCCAGCTCTCCCTTCACATGTCCGTTTCATCCTCCTCCATCTCTCCATTCCAGCATGCATTCATCATAGGTAGGGATTAAGGTGCTTTGCATAACAAGATCACACGGCCAGTGACTGATATCTAGAGAGTCCATATGCAGCCGCCTGGTTTTCTAAGGCCCCCTCTGTCATTGATAGTCTGCGTTTGTGTGCACGCAGAACAGCATCAACTATGGGTTTCCCAAATAGCATGTGAAACCCAGCGAGTCCTCTGGGATTTCCTCAGAATACGATGGACTTCCACAGAGACCTCTGATCAGATCTATATTATGTGTTATCCTCCTGGGTCCATTGCTAAGCAGCCCACACCATCTCTTGCCTCTGATGCACACACTGGGTGTGTGTGTATGCGTGGTGGGGGCGACCAGTATTAATTGAACGCTGTATTACAGCATTAAACTAACACAAAGTCTCTCTGTTAATCCGGGATTACATGGCAAATATGGCCATGGGAAAACAAAAAAAAGTCACACAGGCCTGCCTGCAGAACCATCTGTGGTACTTCGATCTCTAGCAAGCATCCTTTTCCATTTGCACATCAGAACGGGATATGCATATCCTGGGAATACCATATGAACAATATCATGTAAATACGTGTAATTTTATTTTTAACACTATTGCTGAAGAAAAACGTCATTTGCCAAGTACGGTATTCATCTTAAGTATGATTAATTACCAATTAACGTTAAATAATAAAAAAACAAAATCAATCTCAGCAAAACTTAAATAGTATATAAAGAAAAATATAAATATAAATATAATAGGGCTGCACATTTTACAAACTATCAAATTGGAATTTTTCCGTCTCATATTTCAATATTGATTTGATATTTAATGCACTAAAAAAATCTGCCCTGCAAGTTAGAACTGATAAACAAGATAAAAAATTGACGCTTAAGCATTATTTTGACAATTTAAAAGGGTTTATTTCGGGGTGTAACAACTTTTTTTAATTTATGTACTATTATTGCACTTTTTTTCCAAAATCATTTCATCGTAAGCTTTATTATACTGTTGAGCCTGCAGATGAAAAATCTTGAAACTGAAAGGGAATAAAATGCAAAAAGGATGGAAAAGATATAATAATATAATAATAATGTATTTTATTTATAATGCACTCTATACTTGAAATCAAGTCTCAGAGTGCTACATGGATTAAAACATTAAAACTTAAAACAATTAAAACAGTACAGTACAATAAAAACAAACATACAATGCAACATACAATGCAGATATATTGAACTGATAAAGACAGAATAAAAAAAAAGATATCTATATATAGTGCAGCCCTAAAATTTACACATACACACGTGCAGGAACACATATGTTTATTTCTATGTATATTAAAAGAAGTCTATAATGAACAAAGAATAATCCTATGGACAGGATATTCTATCTCGTGCAATGACCTGACCAAAGAGGCGTTCTCACCTGATGGAATAAAAGACTTCAGAAGAATAAAGTTACCATTTTCTTTCTACAAGTGAAAAATCTTTATTGCAGATTAATGAAACATATTTAAACTATTTCTAAACTAGACAAACTTAAACTTTATTTTTAAGTTTAGATAAAATGGTTTAAACTATTATGGCTGAATCAATTTAAATCGCCATCTTTTCTATTTCTGGTCATTAAAATACAAACAAAAATAATCTAAAATAAATCTGATATCAAGTCAAAAGTCACACGTACCAAAAGAAGACAACATTGATGCCATAAGGAAACAGAAAGAAATTACTTTCACTAGTCTCATGAGATTTGACCCTGCCTATGGCTGAGTAGTGTTAATTGATATACATAGCCAGTCTATTAGAACCACAAAGAGAAATTCAATCCAAACAACACACAAGGGCCTTGCAGCGGACTTCTTACACAACTAAATTAGGAAAACATGGGCTGAGAGAGAACTGGGCAACAGGGGGGCTAAGAGGCTTATGAGCCCCTTGTCAGATATTCTTCTTCTCCCTGAGGATCCCAGATGGAAGGGAGTCTGGAAGAGGAGCCAGACCAGAAAGGGGACGAATCCCACCTCTGATGTCTTCCTCTGGGCAGCAGAAGGCAGGGGAGGGAGGAGAATTAGCCTGTTGTGCGCAGCTTGATTTGATCTTAATGTGAGCTATAAAAAGGAGAAGCTTTGGCAACTGTGGGGGGTGTCTGTTTCAGCTATCGGTGCAATCAGAGTTAATCCCGCTGATTTAAACACAGACACCTGGCTGGACGGGGAGTGACAGATGTAAAAGTCCCAGTGACAGAGGACCATGGCTAGCTCCTGTTTCTTCTAAGTCTAATTGAAAACCCTGATCTCCATATTGCTCTTTTCATTGTTGCTAACAGCGACACAGCCGAGAAACAGCTGAGCAAGGTTACTATTTGAGGAGCTTTGGATTTGTACCTACAATCAATAGGTCAGCCTGAGTAAATAAAAGCTGAGTGATATGAATTCAACTGCTGCGAGCTGAAAGGAAGCGTAGGCTAACAGAATCCCCCCAGTCATTTTCATTCAAAGGAAAATCAGCTACAAACTCTTATTGTGTTCCCAAGTGATCCAACGAAGCTGGCCAGGTGTTGAGAGTTCAGAGATGTTATCTGTTATTCTATGCATTACACTTACAAAGAAGTTTGGGTTATCAACAGCTGAATGAATGAGACACGGGAATTTGTTTTAAGTCCACGTAACGACAGACATATCAGCCATTCAACATCGTTTGTAAGACTGTGATTTCCTTTAATTCAACTTGAACATCTCGTGCATTGTTGATATTACTGTGTATTTTCTAAGTTTCAAAGTCACAATTGTATAGGTTTGACAAAATATGACTTGGCGGCATTGATTGAACGTCTGCAAAAAAAGAAAAAGTTCTCAGGAAACCAAACTAAAGCTATTCACACTCTAGTGACGAAATGGAAAAGCCAAATCCATTGACGAAATGAGAACTCCAATGCTTATTTTACTCGTGTAGACTTTTGCTTCACTTACAATGCTAAGAAAATAAATGCACCGCATGTTGATCACAATCTTGTATCCTCCGGACGGCTTATTGCAGTTTAACACTGACGACAGAACCAAGACTCATGAAAGCAAAATATTTTGACCAGGAAAACGCTGACATGTTGTGACTGCTGCCATTATAAGCTGAATCTGATATAGTGTGATAAACCGAGGAAACGCTGCAGAATAACATTACGACTGATCTGCATCATAAAAAACAAACAGACGAATATCAATGTACAAGTCCAAGAGAATTACTAATTAGTAGACTTGATGTTCACAAGAAGGGTAGAAAATCTTGTACTCATTCATGATGTACACAGCTGAAGCTAGCTCTGTTTCTTTAGAAATGCAGGTCAGTCAGCACATCTTATTTGTCTCGTATAGGCTTCCCACAATGGCCACTGTTGTCAGTCATGATATATTCCCTTGGCCTCCTGTCAGCATGTATAATTCTCAACCGTCCTGTCAAAACAGCAGGACCGTCTCTGCTGAGAGCGTTTGTAAAGTGAGCAGTTGGGCGATTGCTTCCCCAGGAGCAACACAGCATCCTGCGATCTCGTGCTGCCTCTGGCCTCTCTCAGCCTCACAAAGCTTTTTACAGCTGTCTTAAAGATACTAGCGATCACTTGTCAGCCAACCAGCAATAACAGTGGACACTATAATGTTGAAATTAAATCGAGCTCTCTCCTACGGGCAATTCAAGCAGGGCATTTGTAATCTTTAAACTAAAGGTGTTCAATTAGGGTTTTCTTTAATCAGCTAATGTTTATTAGAGGGTCATCATAAAAAAGCAACTTTTTTGGAGTTTTCTCCCATGTTTGAACATTTTTCCAACATCAAAAACGTACTTGAAAAGGTTATTTCAAATGCATGATTTAGTCATTTACAAGCTCTTTGTAATCCACTATTTGTATTCGACTACAACTCCAGGTTCTTCTTCTCCTTTTGGCATTTCTCTTCAAGGGTCGCCACAGCAAGTCAGTTTCTTCCATCTAACCCTATCTGCTGCATCCTCTTCGGTCACACCAATTATCTTCATGTCTTCCTTCACTGTTTCCATGAACCTCCTCTTTGGTCTTCCTCTAGGCTGGTGGTTTCAAATCCAGCATCCTTCTTCCAATGTACTCTCTCGCTTTCCTCTGCACATGTCCAAACCATCTCTGTCTGGAACTCCAGGTTGTTTTTGTCTATTGAGTTTACTCTCAGCCATGCTCACATTCTAATGTAAGCAAGAAGTGTTTATGCAGCAGCAATGCATATGCTGAGCTCACGGTCAAATTTGCATCTTCAGACTAGTTTTATGCTGTGCAGTGTACGCACCCATGAGGTGGGACACAGTCCCTCTCATCAGGAAGTGCCAGTTTTATGCAAATGCACCTAAAAAATATACAAGAAAATGTGCTTGCTTTGCTAACTACATGCCCTTTACACTGCGTGTGCCTTTTAACAAGATTTATGCTGTGTTGTGCAACCGCAATAAGCGGCAGTGATAGGTGGAAGGAATTTTGTATCAAAAACAGCAGTGAAACTGATTTAATCTATTTCATTATCTTTTTTTTTTTTTGGATATAAAGTACCATATAGATCTGTTTACACTAAAAGATAAGAATTACAAACCTACAAAAGCAAAATATTATCTGTAAAATCAAGCACACGTGTTATTTGCTAATTAAATACCTTTGTTATCCCTTTTTATTGTTCACTTTTGTGAATGAATATGAACAAAAAGTGCCAAGAGCAACAAACCAAAGCATTAAAATGAAACAGTTTCTTACATTATAATGTAGATGTATCAGTCTTTGATTATTCTATATGGTTATTTAGTAAAGATTAAGATTGTTTCTGTATGAATCAAGTGGCTGAATTATATGACGTTTTGATTATTTAAATTTTTTTTTTTAATTATTTTGGTGAATAGAAGTTGTAAATGAAAGACCAGTGTTTTGCACAGACATAAGTTAATATTCTCCCTTCAAAAAGGATTAAATAAATCTCAGGTTCAACTCATATGGTCAAGCCTGAACATATTCAAGCCCCCTGCAACTGGACATTTTGCGAAATAGAATGCTTTGTTTTGCCTGGAAACAATCACATAGGCTCCTTAAAAACTACGATGAGACAATTCAAAGAGGTATCATCATCAAATATAATGTTACTTAACTTTATTTTCATTTGAAGAACATGTTGCATGTTCAAATTTAATCAGGTCCTTCTTGAAATCAATTAAAAAGTTTTGAATGACTACAAGAATCAGAATCACATACTCTTGTTATAATTGCTCATTAGGTTTTTACATGTACTGCTCGAATTTGATGCATTTATCTTTTAACAATTCAATTTTATTAGTTCCCAATATCACCAAAAAAAGTCTCAACAGGCTACATTTTGCAGATTGAAATAAGTACAAAAAAAGTGTACACACAAAAACTAACCAATTTCAGCGCATTTCTGCCTTTTAGATCCTCCTCCTTTTTAGCAATAACTCCAAAAAAATCATACAGCAAATGAGGAAAAATTGAAGAAACCTCATGGGATCCAAATGATGGAAGGATTCCCTCCGCCCCCAGAATCACCAGCCGATGATCTAAGACTGTTAATTCAATATCAAATAGAACCAATAAGCTTGAACTTTTAAAAAATAACCCACTTTAATTCAAGTGTGAATCAAAGTGGAGATTTAGATTAGATAAGAATTACTTTATTGATCCCACACTTGGGAAATTTGTGAGATTTATTTTTCTACCGCAATAAAATAGTTTTTATGTTATATTTGAAATAAACCTGTGTCAGCGGCATTCCAAAACAATCCTTTCAGATGATTAAAAGTAAATGAAAGTAAAATTTACCACAGATATGCATAATTTTGTGGTTGAATGTGTGGATATTTAAATGTTAATTCTTTTATTATTGATGCTGGAATAAAAATCAAGACATTTTTGGTGCATAAAAATAAATGTCACATATCTCACAGATAAAATCTTGTAATTTCAGTGTTTTACTGTCAATAAAATGAAAACCTATTGGTAATTTTTGCTTTTTATATTTCAGACAGTATTGCAACAGTTTGGGAACAGGTTGTGTATTTTTAAATATATAAGAAGAAAGACTAAAAAGGCATTCTTTTAGTAACAAAAGTGCATCAGGTTTTAGTTACATTATCTAAATAATCTTCTTATATGTTGCAGATTGCATATGTTTAAGGTTAAATTATATCTCTAGCTTCATAAAAATCTGGAGCAAAATATAATAATTCAATATTGCATTTTCATAACAAGGTCATTAACAAGCAAACGAAAGATTGTAGATATTATGCACAAATTATCTTCAAATTACAGCAAATATATATAGTTGTAATTTATTAAATTCAGCAAAATGCAGAAATGAATAATGGTTAAAATTCTCTTCGATTTGAGAGACTTACCACAACACGCGAGTTAAAGCTCAAACCATCACACGTTCAACTTCCTCATGACCTCTTTAAAAACACACATCCAAGCAACCAAAGCTCTCATTGGTTAAAATTCAATAAACTCTGCTCTCATTGGATAAACTTCTCCAAAACATTGCCCGGCGTTACCACGCTACAAACAATATGGCGGCCCCCGTGAGCAGTGTGGATAAACCCCAAGCTGAACGTTCAACGTCTATTAATACCAGTTTTCAGAAGAAAACCAGAAGTAAATTAATCTCAATACCTGGGACTAGACCTTCGGTTCAAAATGGGCAACTTTTAATTTCCACTGGAGTCACGTCACTTGATTATCTGCTCGGTAAGTGTGCTGAAATGTGATATATTAGCATAAGCTAATCTTGTTGTTAAAGTTTAAATAGTCATAATGTGGGTGTTTAGTCATTTATTTTATCTTCTAACCATGTGAAATTTCTGTAAAACAAGAAATACTGTTTGTCTAAATGAAATAGTCTCTTGTCGGTATTACTGCAAGGCATCCTGCAAGATGTAAACAGACAGTTTAGAAAATCTTGTCATTTTCTGGGCTATTCAACTGTGGTCATTTCACCCTTTCAGTTTTCAGTTTAAACTTTTTTCACATTTCTTACTTTAAAAAAACAACTAAAAAGTACAGAAATTGGGGGAAAACAGAAACAGATATGGTCACACATTCATGGTGATGGTTCACAAGTTTCTGAGCTTTTTTAATTTGGCCAATTCACCATTTCAAAATTTATGACTTTTTGTCATACTTTTTTTTTAATCCAGAGAAAACCCTGAAAAGTAAAGTAAATGGGGAGAACTTACAGAAAAACCATGTCATATTTTGAGCTATTTAAGTTGGGTCAATGTAGCTTTTCAGAATTCATTTGATACCTTTTTCTGTTTTTTTTTTTTTTTTTTTTAAATCCAAAATACAACTGTAAAGGGGGTCTTGTTCACGAGTAGGGGAAGGATGGAGCGTAAGATCGACTGGCAGATCAGTGCGGCATCAGCATTAACTAGGACACTGCATCGGTCCGTCGTGGTAAAGAAAGAGTTGAGCCGAAAAGCAAAGCTCTTGATTTACAAGTCGATCTACGTTCCCACCCTCACCTATGGTCACCAGTTGTGGGTGCTGACCGAAAGAATGAAATCGCAGATATAAGCGGCTGAAATGAGCTTCCTCAGCAGGGTGGCTGGGCTCTCACTCACAGATCGGATAAAGAGCTCTGCCATCCGGTAGGAGCTCGGTGCCGAGCGGCCCCTCCTCCAGGTTGAGAGAAGCCAGATAGGGTGGTTCGAGCATCTGGTCAGGATGCCCCCCGAGCGCCTTGCTGGTGGGGTGTTTTAAGCACATTCCACCAGGAAGAGACCAAGAGGGAGACCCCTGAACTGCTGTAGAGACTATGTCTCACAGCTGGCTGGGGAACAACTCAGGATCCTTTTGGGTGAGCTGGAGATTGCAGCTGGGGTGAGAGAAGCCTGGGCTGTTGCCCCCTGCGACCTGGCCCGGATAAGCAGATAATGACGGAACGGAACAACTGAAAAGTAAAGTAATTGAAAAGAAAAACAGCTCACAGATATTATGTTATATTCTGGACCATTCTGTCTCTAGAGACAATGGATTTTGCACATGGATACTTGTCTGTTTATGCAGCGTTGGCTGTGGCTGAATATCTATGCATATCTATGCGGGAGCTGCAGCCCCTACCACACTTGCTGCAAATGCGATAGGAAGTTTGAGTCATGGGGGAGCAGTGGCAGACTGACTCTTTTGCTTTTCCGGGTCTTTGTGGCTTCTGCTAGATCTCTACTGTTTTCTTCGGCCTGGTTAATACTAATTTTGACAGTTGCACTCACCTACGTAAAGTGGTCAGAAGTCACTGATACGAGATCTGCTACATTTATGTTGCACAACTTCAGATCCCTCTTGCAGGCATCTTTGTACCGCAGGACAGGTCGTCCAGTTGGTCCTACTCCCAAAAGAGGTTGTCCTTTGCAATGGAGCCATGGTCCATCCTGCATACATAGCCTGTCCAGCCATGTATCTAATTTGGCCAATTCACCTTTTCAGCCATTTTTTACACCCTATTTTTTATCCCAAACAGCTGAAAAGTAAAGTAACTGGAAAGAAAACAAAATTGCTGTTAGAATTTTTTTTTTTTTAAGATTTTTCATTAATCTTATTTGGTAAACTACTTCTATGGACTTTTAAATCATGCAACCCTGCCAGACAGTTATTGCTAACCTTTAGCTAACTTTTTTCAACTCATTCAAATGTCTTTCATGTCAATCCATTGTTTTCTTGTGAAGAAATGGTTGTTAAATACTGGCAGAGTAAATCAGATTGAGAAATACTTTATTGATCCACACGTGGAAAATCCACGTCCAAATCCGAGACCATGGTCCTCGCCCAGAAAAGGGTGGAATGCCCCCTGCGGGTCAGGGACAGGGTCCTGCCCCAAGTGGAGGAGTTTAAGTATCTCGGGGTCTTGTTCACGAGTGGGGGAAGGATGGAGCGGGAGATCGACAGGCGGATCGGTGCGGCATCAACAATAACTAGGACGCTGCATCAGTTCGTCGTGGTAAAGAGAGAGATGAGCCGAAAAGCAAAGCTCTCGATTTACAAGTCGATCTACGTTCCAACCCTCACCTATGGTCACCAGCTGTGGGTGGTGACCGAAAGAATGAGATTGCGGGTACAAGCGGCCGAAATGAGCTTCCTCCGCAGGGTGGCTGGGCTCTCACTCAGAGATCGGGTGAGGAGCTCTGCCATCCGGGAGGAGCTCGGTGTCGAGCCGCTCCTCCTCCAGGTCGAGAGGAGCCAGATGGGGTGGTTCGGGCATCTGGTAAGGATGCCCCCCGAGCGCCTCGCAGGCGAGGTGTTTCGGGCACGTCCCACTGGGAGGAGACCAAGGGGCAGACCCCGGACCCGCTGGAGAGACTATATCTCACAGCTGGCCGGGGAACGACTTGGGATCCTTCCGGGTGAGTTGGAGGATGCAGCCGTGGAGAGAGAGGCCTGGGCTGCCCGTTTGAGGCTGTTGCCCCCGCGACCCGACCCCGGAACAAGCGGAAGATGACGGAACGGAATGGAACGTGGAAAATTTGTGTGTTACAGCAGCAGCACCAAATTATGACAAAAAGAATCAGTCAGTAAATATATTAAAATAAAAAAAAAAAAATAAAAACTGAAAGGAATGATGTAAAAGTAAGGAATAAAACAAGTGATGTAATTTAAAATCTATTAAAAACCAGTACAGATAGAACATGCATAAAGGTGATAAAAGGTGATGAATTGTATAATCAAGTTATCTATTATTTTGCAAGTTATTGTAAAGTGTTATTGTGTTGAGAATGAAAGTGAGTGAGCAACAGTCATATATAGTTTTCCTCAATATAGTTTTCCTCAATTTTAGTTGTTGGTAAAGTGTTGCTTTTTTACTCCTTTACTGTCTGTATGTTTTAAATTTTAAGATTACCAAAATCTAGGTTATTCATAAATTAAAATACATTTTGTTGCACATTATTTCTTTTTTTTCAACTCTGTCACGTACCCTGTCATTTAATTACTTTAAATGACATTAAAATCCTTCAAACAATTTGTTTAACCACTAAGTGCTTGTTTGGTGATTACTATCATCGATTTACTGGCAATGCAACCCATCAAGTAAAAATTATGGGTCAGATTTGCTGATTGCAAAAAAAATGGAATATCCTGTTGTGAGGTTCAGTTGTGGCAAATGTAGACGTTCACACACCTTAATCATTTTTACATAGAAACTTTTCATAGTGGTGCACCTGATGTAAAAATTTGACACTTACACCAGATAAAACCTAACTGAGATAAAAAAAAAAAAAAAAAGAGAAACATATAATTTTGTGTTTTTGGGCATATATAAACATGTGTGTGTATATACTGTAATTTCCTCTCAACAGGACTTTTAATGTTCATGTAAAACAGTTGAAATGATCTTGTACATAAAATGTGCTTAATTAATAACTTTCCTTTCTAATGTAATTTTTTTCCACTTACAGGCGGTGGCTTAGCTGTTGGAACTGTGCTTCTCATCGGTGAGCTATTATTTATGTGTTGAAATTTAAAAACAGTAACATTTCCCATGCTTAATGTGCAATTTAGTTTTGATTGTTCTAAAGAGTTCCCCCACTCTTGTTTACAAGTGGGGGGAAGATGGAGCGGAAGATCGACTGACGGATCGGTGCAGCGTCAGTAATAACTAGGACGCTGCATCGATCCGTCGTGGTAAAGAAAGAGCTGAGCCGAAAAGCAAGGCGCTCAATTTACAAGTCGATCTATGTTCCTACCCTCATCTATAGTCACCAGCTGTGGGTGGTGACCGAAAGAATGAGATCACGGATACCAACGGCCGAAATGGGTTTTCTCCGCAGGGTGGCTGGGCTCTCACTCAGAGATCGACTGAGGAGTTCTGCCATCCAGGAGGAGCCAGGTGTCAAGCCATATCCAAATTATGTTTGTTTATGTGCTCAAGACACAATGAGAAAAGACTCATTTTGTATGCGACGGGACATTTAAGGTCAAACTTAAAAGCAACAATTGCTTAAACTTGCTTTGGAAAATTTAGGAAATAATTAACCACATTATACTTGAAAGATTTACAATCTTTTGTTTTCATAAAGTCTTTAAAGACTTCAACCTGATTGAACAGTCAGAGTTAAATCATTTTAAAAGTAATATTGTACTTTCTCAATATGAACCAATTAATTCTGCAAACTATGGCTGTCAATGCCACTTTTTTGCTGTTCGTGGTTAGTTTGTTACTTTCCAGCATAGCGGCAAATAGACTAATGACCTCCAGGTCTCTGTTTAGAGTCCCAGGTGTTCAGACTTTTAGTGTAATCCTTAATTGATATGCGCGTCTGCAGATGTTTTCTAGAAGTTTTCCTATTAGCATAAACAGCAAGTGAATTTTTCTGGGGACATAATGTCTCCCACTGTATTATTATTATTATCATTATCATTCATTGAAGGCTGGGCTATATGCGCTGGTAGACAGTAAGGTTAAGGTAGTCATGTTTCCCCTTGAAGCTGTAATTTGTGTGTAGCCAAGGCCTATACCAACTGATGATATTGCTTTGCCCTTTAATTCATCCCCCCAATCGATGCAGGAGTCAGTGATTACACACTAATGCGTTCTTCCCTTCCATTTTGTGAATCAATGTACGGTTGGTTTCATCTGGTAATGAGAGACACAGTAAAGGTGAAATGCGTGTGTGCGCACTCTCTTGTGTTTGTCTCTGAAAATGTAGTATTTGTGTACAATGTGCTGCATGTGTCAGTTCTGTTGTGTGGGTGGGGGGTGAGTTCAGATTGTGTATGTGTGTTTGTTTGTGTTTGTTTCAAGCAGTCATCTCCTACAGTCTGCCCCTTTAGCTGTGATGGCCTGTTTGTGAGGCACAGACATAAAATTATCAGACTAGTCGTTGTCTGCCTTTGAAGTGTCTTGAGCTGTCCGTCCTGATTTGTCACCCAAAGGGGGATCAGTCCAGTATGTTTGCTGTCTAAAGATCTCTCATCTCTTGTGTGTTTTTAAGTAAAGAAACAAAGCTGCACTGCCTGCATTATGTGAAATTCGTCTGGCTTCAATCGATTAGTTTAAGTAAATGTGTTGTAAATGTAAATAAACTTTTGCTAAATTACGTATTTTAGTCACTTATGAGTGTGTGTGTGTGTGTGTGTGTGTGTGTGTGTGTGTGTGTGTGTGAATGGTTGTCTGTCTCTATGTGTGGCTCCGCAACAGACTGGCAACCTGTTTGGGGTGGATCCTGCCTCTTGCTTACAACCAGCTAGGATTGATTCCAGCACCCCCTGAACCCTGACAGAGACAATGTCCTGAAGATACGTAAATGAATGAATGTTTTAATCACAGCAATCGTGAGAGCTGAACATCGGAGACAATATGCACCAAAATTCTATTGGTCGAAGATACAAACCCAGAAAATAAACCAGAAAAAACCATGGTTGACTGAAGCGTTGTCAGGGTGTCAGTGTTAGGAGTGTTATTGCCTTCAAATAATAGTGTAGGAATGATACATCAAATCCTCGCTGTTTTTTTATGTCTACGTTTAAACTGTCACACTCACCTGCACTCAGGTGAGGAGGAAAGCTGAGTACCCATAATTCTTTTTGTTCGCACCTATACTCGCCCAAACGTTAGCCGGCGCACATGCTCACTGTTTAAAACTGCAGTTAAAAAAATACCATCAAACGTATCTGAGTTTGCTGCTACTTCTGTGAGAGATGGCACATTACCCAGAGGGCATGGGCCCATTCTTCACTTGAACAAAAAGGCTGTTTTTTTAAGGTCGCTCTTTCAAAGAGGAAACCGGAGAAACAGGGAACATATTTACATATTTCCAGGAGGAAACAGTGGATTTATGTGCTAACAGTAATTACAGGTCAGGTGAATGATATGTTGTAAGGTTTGATGGTAGACAGCAAGAATGACTTTCTGTACTGTTCCTCTGAGCAGGATGGTTTCAGGAAACTGCTCCTCTATTGGTCCAAAGATTCATGGAAGGGGTGCAAAAGGCTGTTTATGACTGGCAGTACTTTCACCATCATTCTGTCGCTTGTTGCCTCCTCCAGTCAGGCAAGGTGGAAGCCATCTACAGACCTGTTTTTTAATGACATTTCTTTGTGAGAGACATTAAATTAGGCTATGAGGTGTGTAGATATTTTCAAATCGAGCAGTCTCTAAAGAAGCTATTTAACTAAACCACTCATTGTCTTTAAAGAGAGAGTATTGTGCTTTTGCAGGGTAATAATTTTCATCTCATCGCACACACAAGCTAACTCTGGTTAGCCTAAAAATGCAATATTCACTGAAAAAAGCTCAGATATGTGAGGTTATTCAGTGTCATTTTCATTTTAGACTATTAATTCCCTCCTCCTTTTGCACAACGCAGCTATCGGGTTAGTAGAATCAAGTTAGCACATAGTCTTATTTTGGTGCAATTACATAAAATTGGCATTGGCTAATTGGTTAAGGAGAGACCGATTGTGACGTTAGAGTACGTGCACACCATTGTAGAAACACTACCTCCATATTGTAGAATATAGGCATGGCTAGTGTTCCACTAGTATTCAAATACTGGATATGCACGACACAGCCTAATCCGTGTTTGATGCTGCACATACAATGTAAATTCCATCAAGTCTGCAAATCTAGCACATAGTGTATTGTCTACTTATTTTGGTGCATTCACATAAAAATGCCACTTCCTGTTGAGTGAAGGATCGAGCATGTGCACAGCACATTGTTTTAACCATGTCCTGCTTATGTTAGAATGTGGCCGTGGTGGAGAATAAAATCTATGGCCAAGAACGATCTGGTGTGTGAAGAGTAACCAAATCCTTAATGGGTGCGTACCATATTTTCATTGCTCAAAATATGCACTGTACTGACCAAGTCGCCAGGCTGTCGTAGGGCCATGTATAGAGAAAGACAGCCACTTACTCACATTGTCATTCCTAGGGTCCAGTTCTTAGTGGCCAAATAACCTAGTGCATGTTTTTGACAGTGGGACTAAGCCAGAGTACCTGGAGAGATTCTGCACAAACACATGAAAGATATTCAAACTCCACAGAGATAGGCCTGCCCCACCAGTGCTCAAACCCAGACCATCGTCCTATAAGGCCGCAGTGGTAACCAACTGCGCTCCATGCGGCTCTGCTTATCACATGCACAAATAAAATGGAAAATTGTTTCAGGTCTGTTTTTGCTGCTGGAATAATGTTCAAGCATATTAGAACAGAACCACAAAGTTGAGTTTTTATAAAACTCCTTTTTAAACTGTAATTTCACAAAAAAAGATCCCTTTAAGGACTTCCTCGCTTGGAAAACAAATGAAGTATATTATCGTAATTTACTTATCGTGCAGTCATAAAATACTGTATTTAATTTAATCAGTAACTATGCAGAATGAAACCAGTCCGAGAGGCCAGACTGAGATGGTTTGGACATGTACAGAGAAGAGAGATTATGTACATCGGCAGAAGGATGCTGGATTTGGAACCACCAGGAAAGAGGACTAGAGGACGACCAAAGAGGAGGTTTATGGATGCAGTGAAGGAAGACATGAAGATAGTTGGTGTGACCGAAGAAGATGCAGCAGATAGGGTTAGATGGAAGAAACTGACTTACTGTGGCGACCCCTGAAGGGAAATGCCGAAAGGAGAAGAAGAAGATGCAGAATGAAACCAACACAAATAATTCAACTTTTAAATGTTTGCAACATATTTTATGTTATTGGAACAATAATTCAATTTATTTTTATCATTCAAAGTTATCTTAATTAATTAAAAGTCATTGTTTCTCTCCTTCCTAAATGTAACTATGCTTTTAAGTTGGAATAGTAACATTTTAAAGACAAAAGACATAGATGAGGAACTATTTTGACCTAGATATTTAGTCTCCTCCCCCTGCCGCCTCAGCAGATGATTCCCTTCATGACTTTCTTGTCATGAGGAAAAGGAAGCTGACCCCCTCCCTATCCTATCAAATTTTAGTCAAAAATTAGCTAAGAGGGGGAAAAAAAACCCCATGATTGTTCAGATTGACTGAGCTGCCTCAGAGATATGACTGTCCCCCTGTCCCCTGTTGCTCCTGACCCCCCCCTCGTACCCCCTGCCTCAACAGCCTAATGACTCCTGGAGGTTCCATTTGTAAGGCTCCCATAGAAACATAAGCACAATAGGCCCCATCTTGAGAGGGCCCATCTGGGAGTCTTTGTGGGGCCTGCTGAAAGCCACAAAGGACCGCTGACCTAGAAAGCCATCAATAAGAGAACAGGGAGCCCCACCGACAACAAATTGAAGAGCCATGGAATTTCCTGGGCCATCTAAAGTCCGTAGGTGAGGACGTAGACCATGGACCGTGGGAGGTGGGAGAATTCCCCGAATGCTCAAGAATGACGCATCAGAATGTTACTCCCAAGTTGTCAGCTGTACCTCCATCACCTTACTGTCACTTTCCGCCTTTGTCCCCCGTGCCCACTGTTTGTCACGCTGAAGAAAAGCCTATAAAATCTATTGAAAATTGTGACGTGACAGGAAGCAGGAATGGCATGTACGGCAAAGTTATGCACCCTGCTCGGCTGGGTTTCACAGTGATGCTGGAAATACTTTTTTTTAATCTCCATTCTATCTCCTTTTTTTTTTAAATCGGTGGCTTCTTTGTGTGAAAAAAGTCTCTGTGCCTCTTTGGAAAAGTATGTAAAATAAGAATGTGTTGTCCTTCAAATGTGTTTTACATATAACAAAATGTGTTAGATGCAATTTTTATCATAACATACAACATACGCAAATGAAATTCAACTGGATGTCAAAAACCATCTTTAGATACAGCTACTATTTCAACCTGACCTCTCAAGTACTTTGCTGCTTAGTACGAGAGGCCAGGTGAATGCTCAAGGCAGGTGTCTTTCTTACCTCTGCGTTGGTTGGGCTTGAGATGGTGAAAGTGGACAGTGATACTGTTAATACCTAACAAGAGGACTGAAGATGTCATCTCTCCACAATGATTTCTCAGATCACACCGTAACACCTCTGCTTCTCTGTCATATCATGTATTGCCTACAAACAGGTAACCAGAATGTGGTCCTTACAACAATTACTGTCTGCAGCAGTGATGCAGACATGGACTCCAGAATTTGTGGATAGCTTTCTGAATTAATGGAGACAATGTTTCTATTTTATAATCTTCTTTAATATATTTTGGCATTGAGTTGTTTGCTTTTTTTGAAAAAAAAATCTGTTGTGATGTTTTTTTTATTTCTGTCAGAGGAAGACCGGTATGATAGCTTCTCTCGTATGATCCTAAAGTACTTCCTGGCTGAAGGTGTGGTGTGTCGACATGAACTTTTTGTGGCAGCTGCTCAAGATAATCCTGATGATATCTTACAGGTAAGAGTCGAGATGTCATCTGCACTCTTGTACCTAAATTTTTTTTGTTGTTGTTGCAAACAAAAAGTTTTTGGTCTTTACAAACTTTGACACGCCAATGACGAAAACCGTAAGGTGGCCTCAATACATCCTCATATCCTACGTCTAGTCCTACTACTACTTTGTGAGAAAGTTTGTTCCTATTACACTCATTGAAGAAAATGATCAGCTCCTTCTGGATAGTGAAGGCACACAGCTTTTCTAAACATGTGTCAGGGTCAACAGGGGGTATCTGAGAGGTCGAGGGTGGCACAGTTGTAGCATTGTTGAAATGCTTCCCGGCATATCAATCTGTGAAGAAGACCATAGCCCCCAGAAGTCGCCTGCCACCCTGCATACAGGAGGAGGGCCTCTCTCTTGCTGATTGATAGTGGGAGGGGTCATATCCTCACCCTCTCTTTGCATATCAAAGCCTTATTAAGAGATGGGAAGTCCCAGTGGGGATATATCACATTATGTAGTGTTTTCACAGTTACATTTGACTTATGATGATTTTTAAATGCAAATTTACACTTTATGCTAAAAGGACCCATATTTAATTGTTTTAGGAAAACAATTAGCCCTCTCATCAAATCTTAGAGTTTGTATGAACCCTGGTTTTTAAGATTCTTATTAAAAGCACCAAAATTAAATAACGTGAAAACTTTGCTGCTATTTTATTTATATTTACTGAGTCGTTGGATTATATTGCTGTAGTGTCACTGTATCATAAGCCATATTGTCCTCTCAAGATGTCGTTTCCTTGTCTTCCGCTTATCCGGGGCCAGGTCGGAGGGGCACCAGCCTCAGAAGGTAGGTTTTCCTACCCCGGCAGCATCTTCCAGCTCACTAGGGAAGAACTCAACATGTTCCATGACCAGTTGTGTCTCCAGCGGGTCCTGAGTTTGCCTCTTAGTCTCCTCCCGGGGGGACATGCACGAAACACCTCACCACCGAGGCATCCAGGAGGCATCCTAACCGTATGCCCGAGCCACCCCATCTGGCTTCTCTCAACCCAGAGGAGCAACGGCTCTACTCTGACCTTCTTCCAGACGGCAGAGCTCCATGTTTAAGTGAGAGCTCAGCCACCCTGTAGAGAAGCTCATTTTAGCCACTTGTATCCATGATGTTGTTCTTTTGGTCACCACTCACAGTTGGTGACCATAGGCTAGGAAAGAACGTAGATCGACTGGGAAATTGTGACCTTTGCTGTTTGGCTAAGTTCTTTCTTCATCATGACAAACTGATGCAGCGTCTTAATCATTGTGGATGCCGCACCGATCCATCTGTCGATCTCCCACTCTATCCTTCCCCCACTTGTGAACGAGACTCCGAGACACTTTACTGCCTTCACCAACAGCCGGTGAGGATACTAAGGGTCCAACCCTCGGCTGCATAGACTAGTTCTCTACATGCCTCATTACGCAGTTCTTAAACTTTATGATTCTGCACACTGGCTCGTTTTGCACTTCACCAGATAAAGTTCAATGCCTATTTTAATAATATTTTTTTCTTGTCCGCACATAGGATCAATAGTAACAAAGACTCAATCTCTTGTATGGCTTGTACATGTGAAGAATTAACAATAAAGATTTTGAATATTTGGTTAAATGATACTTTAAAACAATTCAATACCAGTTGTTTGAATCATAGATTTTTCTCTTTAAAATCTTTCATTTTCCGCAAGTAATTTTCATGCATTTAACTTTTGTTATTTTTGAAGTTTTTATTACGAAGCCAAATATTCACAAATGGAATAGCAGAATAAGCTTTTCTGATTCGCATAATTTCTATGTTATACAGTATAATCCGATTTTTTTGTTAAACACCAAAAGAAAATGTTTTGACGACTTGACCAGATGGTTTCAGAAAAAAAAACATATTAACATAATGTAACATGTTAATTAAGAATTTTTCACATGTGACATTAAATAAGTTAAATTGTTCAAATGAAAGAAATATCAAAACTCTCAAGCAAGCAAACGTTTCAGTGCACTTTGGGCATTATATTAAAAAAAAAAAAAAGAGATTATATTTTAATCATTTTATTGAAAGAATTTGATTAATTTCTTTACAGGAACTCCCAGCACCCATCTTGGATGATGTTGCAATTCCTAAGCCGATGGAACAGCCCAGGCTGCATGGTGAACCCCAAGACAGTTTAGATGCCATGAAGATTGCCTGGCGCTATCAGAATCTACCAAAAGTGCAGGTTAGACTTAAAAAATGTTTTAAAATTGACTTTTTGATGGTTTGTACCATGTTTGAATGTTTTTCTCACAACTTTAACAGGCATTAAAAAGTTTTCTATTGTATACACACATTTTGAGCAATTTGCAAGGAGGGGCGGGGGTTGGAAAGGAAGTGAAATTAAATTAATGTATTTAGATGCTTTTTTGGCCAAATATTGCATTTCTGTGCTAAGCTAACTGCTTATCTGTTGATGCTGTGAGATAAGAATTATTAACCTCTGTAAGCACACATACACCCTATTAAAAATACCTTAACTGATGTAACTTTGGGCTAGTTTGTGTTTTAGGAGAGGATCTAACTCTCCTAATGATGCTAGGAGAATGAACAGTATTGGATCTCTTGTCTTAGTGGTTGGTCAATTGTCTCCAGCTCTGAATCCATCAGCCTCTAAACTCCATTCTGGTGTGAATGAGGCCTCGGTTTCTCTTTTCAGAGCTGGACCAGATTACTCACACTTAACTGGCTATAGGTAGGCTTTTCACTGCTCCCCCAATTCTAAAACACACACATACGCACACGCCTGCACCCCTGCTTAGCCTGGGAAACAACGAGTACTTTGCAGGCTGTGCATTGACATGTCTGCTCGCTCAACCCTATGACCCAGACCTGCGCCTCTGTCTTCCCCTAAATCCCTGCCTTTCCCCCTGCTAGGGTCGGCGGCTCTACACTCTTTCTTCCGCTTTGAGGAGAGGTGACCCTCCCCTTCCATTTCTCCACAGTCTACCCCCATTGGTCTATAATCCATATCGCTATGTGGATTAACAGCACACAGTGTATCCCTAGGGATCCTCTGCCTCTTTCTCTCTCTCTGGAAACTTCTTTATATCTGTGTACTTTCCTCACCTCTCCCCCTTCGCCTGTAAAATCGTCTTTACAAACCACTAGTAAGCCTCAGTAGAGGATTTGCATCACAAATTCACCCCGAGAGTCAACGCTTACTTTCCCCTTACACACACCTCTCTTGCCACAGCCCACTGTGTCGCTCTCTCGATGAAGACATCAGATCAAAGGTGAAGCCGTCAGGGCGGGTATGGAACGCTAAGCGGGTTGCCCGGCTCACAAAGAGAAGATGAGCCCCTGACCCCCCTGCCCTGCTGACCCCCTCGTCCTGCCAGGAGAGGGACACACCGGGGGCCCTAATCCAGATTAGGAGTAGATTAAGGGCCCCTCTAACAATGGAATCCCTGGTTTCACCAAGAGAGAAGAACTAAAACTCTCTCTTTCAGCTGCAGGAAAACATCCGCCTTCCTCTGCTCGCCCGACACGTTTGCTTTCACGGCCAGAAGTGGACATTTATATGAAGAAATGATTAAAACTGTTGTCCTAGAGGTTATTTAACTTCTCTGCTGAACGAATGATGAGGAATGACCCATTAACAATGCAATTGCGTTACTATAGTTTTACAAACAAAGTATAAAGAGTTACAAAACCTATATTTTTTATTGTTATATTAACTTAGAAAACAATCAAATAAAATAGTATCAATCAATTAAATTAGATTTATAAAACTCTTTTCATGCACAAAGTCAGTAAGTCATCTTTGGAACTGCTTATTCCTGTCGGGGTCACAAGTGTTGCCAGAGCGTATCCTGACTGATCACAGGTGAGAGGCAAGGTGCATCCTGAATAGTTTGCCAGTCTGTTGCGAGACACAACACAAAGTGCTGCACATTAAAAGCAAAGTTAAAAAAACAAAATCCTTCTCTTCGTTCACCTGATCTCAAACCTTTTCGTACAGTCTTCCGCTACGCAGACAAAAGATGGGCAATAATTAAATGTTTTGTCAAACACATTTCCTGTGGTAGAAATTCGTCATCTCATAATGAAAACAATTTTTTAAAACCAGATTGATGAAGTATAAATGCATGACACACTCATGAGATATTGACAACAATGGCGGAGCAGGTATGCCATGCAGGAAATGATTTATTCTGAAATGAGTCTATAATTCTTTTACCAGGAGATTTTTTGGTTTAGGAATAAATATTCTGTAAAAAGCATACAATAGGTACTAGAAAAGGTAGCAACTCGGGAGGAGGGTATTCACTATTAATAAATACCAGAAATTAATAGTAATAAACTTTTAGTCCATATCACCCATCCTAACATACACACAAACCCTATGCCCTTCAAACTATTGACATAAAGTGAAAATATCTTTCTATTCACATATTCTTAGTAAATAGTCTTACTTAATGTATTCTTTAAATGTCTCATTGACCCATACAGAGTACCCTGGCATCCTCATCCCGGTTTGGGCACTACTATGATGTTTCCAAGACAATGGAGCCAGAAATTCGCCAGGCAGCAAAGTGCCACCGCTTCTATCTTCCAGAACATCCCACCCTGTCTGCACCCGCACACAGGTGAGACAACCAGACAGCATCTACAGAATGCATAGAAACCAATGAGACACCATCTGCTGAGCGTGGGCTCAAACACACGGCACTATCTGCAAAAACAGAGTTTTACAAATAAGACTTCACCCACAGTACACACACAAGTAAACATGTCATTGTTCACAGAACGCAGGTGAGTCAGTAAGGTAAACAAAGCAGTATTAATTAGGAAGCAGATAAAGTATTGAACCTGTTGAACATTTACAAGATTGGATTAACGTCACAGATGCAAATCATTGTTTAATGTTGTTTAAAATGAGTCTTTTTTTCTATTTTGCATTATTTTTTGGAATTAAAAATGTTTTTAAGTTATTTTTCAATTCTCGCTGCAACGTTTTATATGAAATTATTATAAATCACATTTATTTCAATCAATAATTAAGACCTCTGCAGCCCAGGTCTTAGACGATGAAGATGAATGGACAAATTAATATAATTAAGAAAAAAATATTATCTTTTCACGCAAATGATGCTGTTCTTTTTGGCTTATCCCTCGTCTACAGAAAGTTTAGATATTTTTTTGTAGTTTTGTTGTTAAATTTGATTGTAATGATTATGATGATGATTTTGATAATCATACTTAATATTTAAATTCAGTTCAGTCACCTTGTGACCAAATGATCGAAATCTTACTTCTTTTATTTTTGTCTAAGTTGCCATCAGCTATGTCAGTGGTTCTCTTGGAAAGGTTGTGTATGTCTATTTAAATAAGGGTTGTGTTTGCTCAGCGTTTGTTTGATTTCTCCTGCGTTTGAGTGTACTCAGAGTTCAGAGGTCATGCGGGCTCTTTAGTTAAAGAGTGCTGTTGAACACACACAGGCACACGAAGGCACACTTGCACATACTGAGTAAACACTGCAATCTGGAGCAGAGAGGATGTGGAGGAGGCTTTAGAGAATTCTTCGTTCTTTTTTTTTTACCGGCGAGACTGTTTAACAGAGTACCAGAACAAACACATTAAGTCTTGCAAGTTTTCTGTTTGCATTTCTTTACAA
This sequence comes from Neostethus bicornis, assembly GCA_902685375.1. Taxonomy (NCBI): domain Eukaryota; kingdom Metazoa; phylum Chordata; class Actinopteri; order Atheriniformes; family Phallostethidae; genus Neostethus; species Neostethus bicornis. The sequence continues at coordinate 29,336,556 of LR738543.1, forward strand.
CTACGTGACGCAGTCAGATTACGTCACTGTTGAATATCAGGAATTTGATTAATGCAAATGGACAAAATATGTTTAAAAATTCATGGATTTCACAGCAGAGAGAGTGAAAAAGGAGTTATAAATTTTAGACATACTGACAGATGGAAACTACACCTGCACCACATCATTGTGTGTCAAGGCCTGCTCAAGCATCAACGCAAATACATGCAAACAGACAAACATTTAGCGTATTACACACGCACACATACCACACAAACTCCGAAGCAGGCTACTCCCCCTTGCACGTGTCCACAGCCCCATGTTGATACCCTAGCTGTTAAATTGCTCCGTTTCACTTGAAGGCATAATTGGCCCAAATTGCTCTCTAGGTGATACAGATCCTGTTGTTTAAGACCAAGCATCCCCCTTTTCTCCTCCTTTCTTAGCCTGCTCAAAAAGGAATGTTGAGATAAAGAAGTGATCCTAATTAGCTGATGCACTAGCCCCGGTCGCTAAGCACCTAGACCTCTTTGGTACCTGAATGAGCGGTGCTCAGTAGGGGTATCTAAAATACAATGTTGTCTTACACAATAGCTGCCAACCTCATGTATGACTATATGTCACACCATCCCTGCCCCCTACCTCAGAATCAGTGCATGGGTACAGAGACCATGGAGGGTAGGTGTCCCTCTTTCACCAATCCAACTCTATCATTAGCCACAGCGGGGTCAGGAGGCACCATTGTTGTGCTGAATAACTGAAATAGAGTACATGGATACACTTGTCCAAGTGTAATCAACACTAGTGTGTATTTCCGTTCTTTATGCAGGACTGTTGGCGTGTGACCAGTGTATGTGTAGCCCGCAGGTTGAATTGACAACTGACAGAACTGCCCACTGTGAATCATGACAGAGCGGTCATTACAATGCTGAGACATACTCAAGCAGAGCCTCCTGCGTAAAAAGATGGGGTTAACATTTGTATTGGACATCCCATAAGCTCATTGAGAACTCAGCAGTCATCCTTTGCTATAGCTAAATGTTGATCTGACGGTAGTGTACGGTCTTTGTCAGTATTGCACATCTTCTCCTTGAATAAACAACCAAATGCTGTCCCCTGTTAGTTTGAAATATCAACCTATTAATCCCCAATCTCATCTTTGTTGTGTATGTGTTTGCGCACATGTGCATCTCATCCGTCTGTCTGTCTCGGCACAATCAGATCCTCGGGGAGCTGACAAAGAACCAGTCATGTTGTAATTTAATCAACCAAATAAATTAATTAGATCTCTTGATATGGATCATCCGTCTGCTTCGGTGGCTCCGAAAAAGCACAGTCAGGAGGAGCATGCGGCAGTCGTGGAGTATTAGTCTACTGTAGTGATAAGCTAGGCCCAGTTAGATCAAATTGTAAGCTCAAATATCTTGTGTATTTTTTTTTAAAATTTTATTTCTAGTTGTCATTTTGTCCGATGTGTCCTCTGCTTTCCCCAGTACCATGTTAGAGTCCTACTCTGCTTTGCTGAAGTGTCTTCAAGAGGTCATACAAAGGGAAGGCTTTGTGGCAAACCCCATGGTAAGAGCTGAATATCAGTTTTTTTCCTTTTCATAGACCAAAGACAGAAAGTTTATACAGGAAAATACGTAAAAGAAAAGCATCATAACTACCGTAATTTCACGGCCATAAGGCGCACCGTACGAAAAGGCGCAGCCTCAGTTTTGTGCGCCGTTGCTGTATTTAACACACATATAAGGCGCACCGTACGAAAAGGCGCAGTCTCAGTCACACACCGCCTTACAACAACACACAGACGCATGCAAATGTGGGTATCAAAAAATAGATCGGGAGCAAAACTGAGTTTGGTTGTACTTTATTTAAGTAGTATAAACAAGCATATTACCGGTAATACGTTGTCCTTATTCAAATCCGTCAAAGTCCTCATCCTCTGTTTTGGAATCGAGCAGCTGCGCAAAATCCAACAGAGCAGGTCCACTTCGCTCCTCGCTGTCAAAGTCACTGTCTGTACTGTGCGGCTCCTCAGAAAGGATACCAGTTTTTGCGAAAGCTCGGATAACGGTACCAGCAGACACGTTAGTCCAAGCATCTACAATCCATTGGCAAACTGTAGCGTAACTCGCCCGGCGCTGCCTTCCACCCTTCGTGAAACTGTGGTCTCCTTCGGTCATCCATCGCTCCCACGCCGCTCACACTTCACTCTTTAACGTTCTCATGTGTTTTCCTTCAGGTCCGCCTGGCGGGCACAGCGTTTTCTTTTAGGTCCGCTTTTTCTCACACACAAGGCGCACCGCACGAAAAGGCGCACCGCTCAATTTGAATAAAATTTGAGACTTTTAGGTGCGCCATATGGCCGTGAAATTACGGTAGTTATTACAGCACCCCAACATCCATCGTTCATCAGTTTCCTCAATTCAATTGTGATCCTGAAAAATCTATTTGGAGCTGAACAATCCATGGTAAATGTATCATTAGAAACCTACTTGGTTACCTCGAGTCAACACTGCAATCAGACCCTGGGTTCATACCCTTGTCAAATTCTAATTTAAAATTATTTTTAATCCAACTGGATTTCTAGTTTTAACTGGAAAAGATGAGTTTGGGAGTTTTTGTATAATTTTATTAACATTAATCCTTTCAATAATTCCATAAATATCAATGAACCCATTTGTTTTTTCCCACAAGGTTGGTTTTCTGTCAAAACTCCAACTAAATATTGCATTATATTAAGGTGGAATTTTCTATTTTTTTGTGACATCATACGTATGTGGCGCCGTATTCATCTGCATTGTGTGACCCTTCTGCTCATCACCTGGAACCACCTCACTGCCTGTCGCTCACACGCGGTATTTACCTCACATACCCCCCACTTTCCCTCCCCAAGTGCCGTCACTCAAACACCAGATTAACTGCTGACATCATTAAAGCGGTGTGACCGCCTGACATGCTGTTGGCACAGTCCAGGAATGCAGACCAGCACGGTGCGACACGGCCACTGGCACCAAAAATCTCCAGTATGGATAATAGTGTTGGTTCGTGGTTTATTCCGCTAATGGGATCCATGTGAAGAATATAAAATGTGCAGAGAATTAATTATTGAAAAATAAATAGGTAAATTAAAGAAAAGATGCTTTCTTTAAAGTTTATGAATTGGTGTTACTTCAGACCGATGCATAGCAGGGGTGCTAACTGGAGTCTCCTCTGATTAGGCTTCGGTTCCAGACATGTTGTAGTCTATATGGTTGGCCTTGGGTCTTTGGCACGGCTCAACTGGCACTGTTCCCTGATTTTTCTATAGGCTAAACTATAGAAGTTAAGTTTGGCCTCTGATCCTGATGTTGCCACAGAAACAGTCTTGTTTCCACAGTCAACCCCCCGGTGGGTTCAGACACAGAACTAGAATTCCAATTTTGTGGTTCTCAAAACTTATGAAAAGACTTCTAAACAAAGAAATGACATATGTGATTTTGCCACATACATATTTAATTTTAAAGAGGGGGAATTGTGCTTTTGTGGGATAATATTTTTCAGTCTGGTGGTGTGTGTAGAATATGTGGCGCTAATGCAATCTAAAAGACTTCAAGTTAGTGAAGCTTGCAGGTATTCTTAGCATGTTTTTTACTTACAAATGGCACATACTGTCGAGGGGAAGGACCAATCGTGAACATCGGTGAATGAAAAAGAAATGACTTTGAATCAAACTTTATTTATAAAGCACTTTTTGTACACAAACAAAACAAAGTGCTGTACATTAAATAAAGTAAAAAAAAAAAATTACAAAATAATTTAAAACGTAGATGAAACGGATAGGGCAATGTGGCGATGGACACTAAAGTAAAAAGAAACGGTGTGAGAGTTACTCTTAAACCCATGAGGCAACTCTCAAAACTTACTTCCAAACAATAGTGTTTATTTTTCTTAGATTCCTGTCATTTTTATCCCGATCCAGACAAAGCTGAGATCATACTGTTGGTAGAGGAAGCAGTGGGAGTTGGTGTGAAGATATTTTTTTAGAAAGTTGTGTTAATATAGGGAAAGCTTTTTTTTTTTTTAAGTAGAGGAAGGACAAAGAGAAAAATGAGCAGATTTTGATTCAGGTCTTGGTTAATCGCTCTTGACTCTTACTTCAGTAATCAAAAGCCATCTTAAAGAAACCCCAAATAAAAAGCAAGTGACGTAAAGGCTAAAAACCTCTCACAGTTAAGGCAGGCTCTTCCATTCTTTGAGGGTCAGTGATGTATGTCCCGCCACTGTTTGACCACTTTTTCTCAGTTCTTAAGAAAGCAGGTTACAGTTGATCCCTTGTGGTGGGGTTGGTTAAAGGCAAGGCAATCCACCCTTACCCAGGCCTCTTGGCTGTAGAGCATGACTGTTGAGCCAAGAATGTGCTGGGGTTTTCTGGGTGGCGGCCATATTGGAAGCCTGTCTGACAGGTCCATTGTGCGTGTGTCAGATGGCTTCTGTGATTGGGCAGTTGTGTCCAGTCACGTTTGGGCATTGGGTTCCGATCGTCTGTTCTGATGACCAGACTGCCCAGTTGCTCTTTAACTGTGTTTGGCAACATAACCCCAAGACAGAAGCACCTCTAAAATGTTGCATTGCTGTGTTTGCTTCAGTCATGTATTTCTCATTTATAAGACTTTGTTCAAAGTTAAAACACATTTATGATACCTTCTTTCTTTATATTAAACTTCTAACAGTCAAAGTCACGCAACATCTTAAGAATTGGGCTTCACTCTCTTGGCTCCGCTCTGTGGGGAGATGACCTGAGTTGCCATGACAATCCGTCTCACAGTCACGCCCTGACTACCTTTCTGTATGGATTACGTGCCTTGCTGAGGTCATCGCTGGCGGTTGCAGTGGTCACTGTACCTTCTCATCTCATTCAGGTAAGAAAGTGAAACACCTACAGTCTTTGGTTTTTGGATGAGGATAAAAAACAGCAAAAATTCAATTAAAGTTGGCGTCATCAAAGACTATCCCAACTCGTGTCGCTCCTTTAGATGGAGCCTTTATGAACTTCTCGCTCAAATGAATGAAAGACGGCTTTCTGATCCTGTCTCTCACTTTCAATATTGCCTTTTTTCTGTTTCGAAGTTTTCTAATCCATGTTAAATGATAATCTTGTCAAAACAATAGATGGGCTCGATCTTCTTTCAGGAACGCTTCCAAATACATTTTTAAAAACATTTAGTAGCTTATACATTTCAGTTTGTGTTATAGGGGGCACTTCAAAAACAGATCTAAATTGAATTCGTGTTTACAGCCCTGTTCAGACTTTGATTTTTAACAACCACACAAAGTTTGATGAAGATTAAAAGTTCTATAGTGCGTTTCTAAAATACTTGAAAATTAAGAGTTAATTTCACCAGGATGATGCACTAACCGTTAATTAACATTAGGTGTAATTTTGCACATTGAGTCCTTTGCATTTGGTGTAAAAAAAAAAAAACCCCACACGTTTTGTGGTTTCTTTCATAAAATATGCTAGTAACCTACTCTTAGCCTGACAGCATATTCCACTGTTAGTGTACTTTTATCACCAAGTTTGTGCCTGTACGCAACATTTTCCCTCCTCTAAGTGTCTGTAGTTGTGGATAATTGGGGGCCATGAGGTGGACTATGAGTCCTTGTGCATACGTCTGTGTCCAGTCTGGCCTCTCAGTGTGAAGGTGGAGTCATCTGCTGAGGCATATGGCAAACCACAGCCCTCCCCCAGACAGTCAACTATAGAAGCAAACTCACCACAGAAGCCATCTGAGACTTTCCACCGAACTAACCTGGTCACACTTTAACTACTTCTAGAGCATTTACTCATGAACATTGACACTTTGTTATATGTAATCTCTTTATTCGTAGATTTAGGTCAGTGCTTAAAGTTACAGAACACCTGTGTTATCACAACGTGTTCTGGCTCCAGGCCTGTGTGCTTAGGGCACACTAGCTTCGGCCTATTCGAAAAAAGGTAGAGTGGCTAACTAGCAGATGTCAGCTGTGGTGGGAGTAGTCCCACTCTGGTCAGGCTTCCAAACCCTTAATCTGTCGCCTCCCCCTTCTCCACCCTGTGGAGACCAGTGAATGAGATGGAAAAGAAAAAAGGGGAAAATTTTGGACGGAATCAGGTGTTTGGTGACTACGCCAACATGGTGGTAATTAGCGGCTGTTACATTATGACCTTATGATTTGCTTAGTTAGCTTTTGGGAATCTCATCTGATCTAATCCTCAGTGGAAAAACCCTTAAACTGATCAGATGAGATTACTTACATTTGATGATTGATCATTTTAAAGTGGGGTCTCAAATTAACGCTCCTCAAGACGAGCATTTGTAGCCCCCAGTTTAATATGAAATATTACAATTACTGCGGCAGGTTTGGCACTTTACAGTAATATAGATTGATCTGACAGAATCAACCAATCAGGTCGAGTTAAATGGCTCCTGGGCTCAGTATATCAGCAATGTTTGAAGAGGGGCTTTGTGCTACCAGTTTTTACGGACTATAAGTCACACTTTTTTCTCATATGCTGGATAGAGTCCCACAGAATTTAAAACAAGCAGGAGGATTCCTAATCAGGTTTTAGTGATGGAATCCTTTAGCTGTTAAGACACCATCAGCGACCTTTTAACCGACTTTCAACCAAGTTTTTCCTCATTTGTATTGATCAACCATTCGTTCTCTCTTTGGGGATGATTGAACTTTAAGATCACGTTTATCTGATGGCTATTATGGGACATTCTAGATTAGTGAATGAAGCTGTCCAACTGTAATCAGAAAGTTGCAGGTTCAAATCTCGCCTGCTGCCTATATAATAATAATAATAAAATTTTTATTTATAACGCACTTTATATCTCCAGCGGAGATCTCAAAGTGCTACAATGACCAAAAGCAACAACAAACAGCAAAAGTACATAAAACCATAACACAAAAAAAACCCACTAAAAACTTTGTTGAAAAGCCTTTAGGAATAAAAATGTCTTCAGTCTTTTTTTAAAAACCTCAACGCTTTGTGGAGCCCTCAAGCTCTCGGGAAGAGCATTCCAGAGCCGTGGAGCAGCTGCCTGGAAGGCCCTGTCCCCCATAGTGGAGAGTTTGGTCCTTGGTTGGTGCAGGCAGTAGGAGGAGGAGCGCAGGTCTCGGACAGTGGTGTGGAGGGTTAGGAGTTCTTGGAGATAAACAGGTGCAGTGCTGTGTATGCACTGATGGGTAAGGAGGCAGAGCTTGTACTGACTTCTGTATTTAACGGGTAGCCAGTGGAGGGATTTTAGGATGGGAGTCATATAGTCATATTTGCACCTCCTTATCAGGATCCAGGCAGCGCAATTCTGGATGTGCTATGTCAAACTGTTTTTGAAAAAGACGTTTATTACTGCTTTGATAGGTTTTATTTTGCATGGCAACTTTGCCATCAGATGTGAAAATACTTACACATTATCAAAAGTTTTGCTGCTATAATTTAAGTAGCATGGTGTTGTGTGGCCGTTTGGAAGATAATTTTGAAGTAGCAGAGTTTTAAACCGTTTTAGAGAGCCAACCACTCGACAATACTCAATCTATTATTAAGCAGCTGAAGAAGCTGAATGAAGCCTCTCCAGCAGTCGTTTACAACAGTCAGTCTGAAACATTAATTAATCTCGTCCTTTTCTGGTTCTCCTTTTATCATCTTCACATGCAACAACCACACCCAAAGTTGGTAAATAAATTAAAAAATTTATTGAGATTTCAAAAGCTTTTATGTGCCTCAAAAGTTAGCTTTTTTGTGCTCATTCAGAGAATAAACTGAACTATAAGAGCAAGTTTTACAAGTTTTTCCATTTTCTGTCCCTCTTTTTAGTCTATCCTATTTAGTCCCTTTGATTGTAGAAGTGATACCAGTAAGATGTCCACACACTCTGATTTGATTTGATATCGAGCTTTTTAGTTTGTTTCATTCGATCACAGGGTTTTGATTTTTATTTTTCACTTTGCTCCTCGGTTGCTAAAATGTTTAAAAAAAAAAAAAAGTTTAGTTAGGGTTGGATGCTTGATCATTTTCCAACCAATAATCTAAGGAAAAAAATAAATCTCCTTATGTGTTTAGGATACAAATAAGGAGTGTGTCTCTTTATGCTGGACTTAAAAAAATTAGGTCCAGCCATATTTCTTTTTCCAATTTTAGCTCTTTAGATGTAAAATGATCTTAGCCCATTCTTGTTTAAAAAAACGTAAAACTTTGAATAAATCTCTTTGACTTATAAACTATATTCAACATATCTGATGACCTGTAATTTTTTTTTTAAATCATCTCGTCTTCACAGAATGATAGAAAATTTCAAATTTCTGCAGCATTAAACATGCAAAATATTTTTGAAACAAAATAGGTGAAGAATTTCTGAACATTTTAGCGTTTTTATTAGCACTACTTTTATTCACTTTACAGACTTTTTGCTGTGTTGGTTGAAGCTCGTATACAAGCTCTAAAACTTTACACAATGTACTCATGTATCGGCAAATAGGCATCCAAAAATTTTTCAAAATCAAAACAGTTGAATTGCCATTCAGCTGATTAGTGACCACCTTCTTAAAGTGAGAAATATGTGCGTATATGTAGATGATTTTATGCTTCCATCTTGCCTCTTTTACTGAGCCTCAGTAGTTTTTTTTTTTGATTCATCTTAACTTCTGCACATATTGAAGATTTTATTCCCACCTTTTGTTGAAATAACACAACAAATGTTCTACTACTCCAACTCACACTCTGTCACACTGTGACACAACTGTTTGGAGTTATTTGTTCTTTCCAAATTCTCACTGGCTTCAATTACTGTACGAGTGACCTAGGATACCCTCTGAGTGGTGGCGGTATTGACTGGCAGGATATGCATACTTTAAAAGTAGGACAAAATGAAAAGGAGGAAGAAAGAGTGGAGAAAAGACATGAAGGCATGAAAACTGCATTAGGCAACGGCAGCCAACACAGAGAGAAGGATGTGAATGATTCAAGAGGAAGAGGAATTAATAATGTAGGACTCCTGCTTTCCCTCTGTCCCAGTGTCCCTCTCTCTCTCTCCTTTCCTTTCACTCCTACAACCTTCTACCTCTGCTCTTTGTATGTTACTCCTCTATCCTTTTTTATCCAGTCTTCACTCCTCGTTTATCCTCTTTTTCTGGTCAACGCATGCATGTAACCAGTAGGAGGAGCTCTCCTCATCAAACCTAAGTTGCTCCTCTCATCCTGTCATGCTGTGCACAGGTTTGAGATTCTGGACCAGCTGTTAACCTTTTTGGTAAAGTTGAATAATGCAAGTGTGACGCTCAGTGAATTTTCACATCCCGTATTTATGGATGTTTGTTGCTCTGCACAGACTTTAATGTGTGACCCTCACTAGTAATGGACCTTCCGTAACTCATTTCACCCGCTTCAAACCATGGAAAGCGGTGGCCTGGCCACAGGAATTGTTGACCTAATTTAATTGCAACACTAATGGCTCGTCAGGAAGCTTTTAATTACCTGCTTATGTTCTCTCTCTTGCTCTCGCTCAATCTTGAACTCTCTCCATCCTACAGGACAGAGCTCTAATGGCCAGCATAACCAGGCTATGTGACAATGCCATAGCACTAGAATCTTTTAAAGGCTCAGAAAGGGAGACCAACCCTCTCTACAAAGACTACCATGGTAAGAACACACACACACACACACACACACTCACTTATCTTTCTGTCTCTTTTCCATCAAATACGCAGACACACACATAGGCAGTGCATTAAAGCTGGGGCTGGGCTTTGGATGGAGGCAGGGCAGCCCCCTTGCAGGCCAGGCTGTCAGTGTGCGTTAGTGTGCTGCTGCTCAATCAGACGTGCTCCTCAGTAGACAGGCCGGGGGGGATTCAGCTGCCACGCTGTACCCCCTCTCCCTCGCACCCTCACGACCCTCTCCCTCCCTCCCTCCCCCTCCAGCAGAGCCTCTCTCGCCTCGCCCACTCTCCATCCCGAGTCCCATACCCCTGAGGCTCTGGAGCAGAGCAGACCAACACTAGGGAATCGATATTCTCACCATCACTCTCTCTTCCTTTCTGCCTCTATCTCTCTATCCCTCGCTCAATGTCTCCACAGCCAGCATGCTCTGCTAATAAATGGAGGGCAAAGCTTTCAGAAGGGAGAGAGGACACCAGTAAGGGACGAAAGAAAGCAAGATAGCAAAGAGAAGTGCAGTGTAGTTTCTTCCGACTCTCTCTGCCACTTTTGCCACACAGTTTTATCATTCCCTCTTTCTCATGCCCACTGTCCTCCACACATAAAGGTCAAAATAAGCAAGCAGGATATTTTTAGCAGTGCCTCTTTTCTTCATTTCGCCCCAGTTTGGGACTAATATTTCTGCTGCTTTTAAGCATTGGTTAAAGGGTCAGCTTGCATCCAGCATCACCTTCTATGCAGACGACTCTTCTAATGATGGTCACATTCCTTTGCACCGTAAATGCAGATGGTTGTGCATTATCTCAGTATGCAATGATTTTTTTCTTAAAATCCTTTTTTCAGTTAAAAGGCTCTTTGGGATTTGTCGTGAATATTGTTTCATTCGCTTGTTCAAAAATATAAATTGGCCCTGTTTAACCAGCTAGAGAAATCCTGGTAGGGTTATGAAACACGTTCCTGCGTATGATTGTTTTTATGTGTGTTCATGAGTGTAAACGCATCTGGTGCGAGTGTGCGTGCGGGCGCGCGTGCATGCGTGTTTGCGGCAGCAGTTCAGGGCTGCTCAAAGCATGCTGGGAAGCCTGTCACTGCAAATCAGGCAAGGGGAAATCACCCAAGTGCACAGAGGAGAGAACCCTCCATCCCCCACTTTCTCTGTCTGTCTTCCTTTCTCTATGACTCCCTTCATCTCTCGTTCTCTTTCTCCAACCCTTAACCGTACTCGTGCACTTCTACTGTACACGTTCGGTTTAACACAGTGTAAGTACACGGAAGAAAAACTTTAAATGACAAAAAAATGACCAGTTCCTTTACTTTTTTGTAAGAAGTTTGTTCGTTTAGTTTTCCCAATTTCTATTTTTTATTTTTACTAGACATTTTCAAGCTTACTGGCAAAAAAGAAGTCTTAGTTTCTCTTTTTTTTCTTACAAACTAATTTTTAGGTTGATTTTAATGTCTCGCCAGATACAGCTGTTTTACTTAATGCATTATTTGATTTGAGACAGTGGTGTTTGAGTTTAAAGTTGCCCCAATTTTAAAACTATACACAGTAAATTTGATCAAATATATGAATAACATGTGTATAAGTACATGTATGTATATATATACGGTATATACTGTATATATATATATATATATATATATATATATATATATATATATATATACATGAGTGTAGTTACATACAGACTGGACTGGAATGACTACTATCATTTTATATTGGTTGTTTATGAGTTTTTAAATGGTCTTACACGTATTCCTATTCTCTAACCTTCACAGGTCTATTACATGTTCATCAAGTTCCTCACCTGAACTGCCTTACAAACCAGCTTCCTGATCACAAGGACCTGGCCTTCAAGCTCAAGAGGAAGCAGTTCACTATTGAGGTAAGTTTGTAAAACAAGAAATTTAAAAAAATGTAAAAAATTTTTTTTATATAGTTATTTCTTCTAATCTAAATCCCTGCAGCAACTAAAATCTTACCTGTATGAGCAACGATGCAGAGCCGCGTTCACTTTTCTTTGCTATTGGGTGGCAAAGTAAAAGGTGAAACTATTGATTATACACTGTTGCTGCCACAGTGGCTGCAGTGCAAAGAGGCAGCGGAGTGAGAAAAATCTGTCCATATTCATGAATTTTCAATGAACTATCGACAACTGTTCAAGTAACACACGTAATTTGTACTTTTACTTATTAAATGTTTAATAACAACTTAAATGGAAACTTAAATGTTTCCTGGTACATGTAAAGCTGGGATTTAGCTTTTAATTTTAATCCTAACTGACTAACGACACCTAAAAACACAACAGGGTCACATGAGTAAACACTTTAAGCCACAAAAGCCCTCAAGTGAACAAACATAAAGTAGGTGCCTCTTGCTTTTTCTGGCAGTCTGCCGTTCTCTCAAACTCTTGTTGGCATTAGTGATGACATGTTCACAAGAAGCAACTTTACACTGAATTCTAAGCTGGTATAGATGACACAAGCAGCCATCAAAGATTATTTTTTGCATTTTTGAGAAAATAATTACTTGTTTTTTAAGACTGAAAACCATCAATGTGTCATAAAGCGTCATTTTCATGCAAGTGTTAGAAAATAGTTTCTGTTTATCATGTTTTTATTGACTGTCTTCTTTTTTATGTTGTTCAGATTTGATTTTTTTTAATTTTTTAGTTACATTTAATGTCAGGCATGCATTCATTTTGTTCGTGTCACATTATCACTTTCACTCAAAGCAATCAACCTGTCACTGAACTACCACTCTAGAGACAAATTAGGAGGCCCTCCTCTTAGCTCAAGCTCATGATTGGTCCTCATTACATTATCATTACCTTATCACACCCTCTAGTCCTTGCCTCTTAGTGAGTCCTATTGTCTCAGCCAGAATTTGGAGGGGAGTAGAAGAATGCCCAACCCTACCCCCTCCAAACTTCCCGGCAACCCACAGTCAATACATTTCCCCTTTTTTTGTCGCTCATCAAAACCCTTTTAACCCATTCTAATGTCTATTTGTTCTCATTTTTCTCTTTCTTTTGACCCCTAAATAAGCTGATGTGTATAAATTAATAAGGTCTGTAAAAGTTGGATCAATATCGAGGCCAAAATGTGCTTGTCTTTATTTTTAAGGAACGATTTGCTCAATTAAAGTTCCGTTCCGTCATCTTCTGCTTGTTCCGGGATCGGGTCGTGGGGCAACAGCCTCAAACGGGCAGCCCAGGCCTCTCTCTCCCCGGCTGCATCCTCCAGCTCACCCGGAAGGATCACAAGTCGTTCCCCGGCCAGCCGTGAGACATAGTCTCTCCAGCGGGTCCGGGGTCTGCCCCTTGGTCTCCTCCCGGTGGGACGTGCCCGAAACACCCTGCCTGCGAGGCGCTCGGGGGGCATCCTGACCAGATGCCCGAACCACCCCATCTGGCTCCTCTCAACCTGGAGGAGGAGCGGCTTGACACCGAGCTCCTCCCGGATGACAGAGCTCCTTACCCGATCTCTGAGTGAGATCCCAGCCAGCCTGCGGAGGAAGCTCATTTCGGCCGGTTGTACCCGCGATCTCATTCTTTCGGTCACCACCCACAGCTGGTGACCATAGGTGAGGGTTGAAACGTAGACTTGTAAATTGAGAGCTTTGCTTTTCGGCTCAGCTCTCTCTTTGCCACGACGGACCGATGCAAATTTAATTGAGGACGTTGCTCAATTAAAGTTATACCCTAAAATTTAAAAATGAAAATGAGTTATATTGGCATTAATATTATTTTTTTTACAATTGTTCTTGTCAATTCTGATGAGTTCTTAATATAAAAATGTCAATCCTATTCCTTGCCAATGACACATTCTTGTGTCAGGGAAATTTCCCAGAGAAGATTGTGTCATATCATCAGTCATGCAGCACATCAACCAAAACAGAGATTAGTCATTGTAATACCTTATTATAATCATGCGCACGCTCTTTCGCACCTCATTTAGCTGTCATTAATTCGGGTATCATCATAGATTGAAATGTCACAAAGGTATGACTACGAAGCAGCTCTGAGTTCGTTCGGTGTTGCAAAGAACAATTTGTGCAAAAGATAACTAGCCTGACTGATGTTATTTCTGAGCCGCGCAAATCTTTGGAAAATACTCTTTGACTTGACGGTCAATTGGTTTTGTGTCGGACTGATTGGTATGCAGTGGTGGATGAAGTACTCACTTTTTGTACTTAAGTAAAAGTACAGATAATTAGGCAAAAAAAAAGTACTTAAGTAAAAGTAAAAGTATCAATAAAAAAAATCTACTTAAGTAAAAGTACAAAAGTAATTGGTGTAAATTTTACTTTTTAAGTAAAAAGTAAAAGTATTCGATCATAATTTAAATGTTATTTGTTGTGCTGTAGGGTGTCACCATGGTACCAGGATAAATACTCTACAGGGGTGTGACCCCCCCTTTCCCGCCTCTTTTGGTCCACAAATAAATAAATAAATTAAAAGGAAAGGGGACAAGTCAAGCTATCACCTAGAAGGGCCAGTGAATGGGCCGCCAAAATGAAGGAAAATTACACTTATTTTTTAAAATGTTTTGGGGGGGAGGCCCCCACTCACTATATATTAGCTTTGTCAAAGCCCCGCCCCCTTTGGAAAATTCTAGATCCGCCCCTGCTCTGTGTAATGATGGCTCAACTTTTTATTTAGAAGTAAACACAACGAACAACGATCTTCTGACTCTTTTTAATTTGTTTTATATTTGTTGTTAGGTTTTTGGCGCAGAATGAATGCGGAAAATGTTTCTCGATTCATGACTTCTTCTCCCGATCAACTGTTCTTTTGATTTTTGCGATGCGGCTTCAAGATGCGCTAAAAAAACTATGTATTTTTCAAATTCCTGAACGAAAATGTAACGAAAAATGTAAAACACACTTTTAAAAAGTAGCGAAGTAAAAGTACAGATATTTACTCTAAAAATGTAGTGAAGTAAAAGTAAAAGTACAGGTCTGAAATTTTACTTAAGTAAAGTACAGATACACAATTTTTTTACTTAAGTACAGTAACGAAGTACATTTACTTCGTTACGTTCCACCACTGTTGGTATGTGAGATTCGAATGGGATTTAATGACCACTTTTTGGCATGTGACCACACTCTTCTCACTCACAAGGCTACAAAGCTCCTATGCTCGTAAACTTTCTCTGCTTTGCAAGTTACACTTCCACTCATTCTTAAAAAAGGGGATGTCAAGGTTTTTAGGGGTAATAACTCTCATCTTGTACCATTTTACAGATAAATGTGCTTCCTTTTGTTAGGTCAGAAATTCAAAACCCCCCACACACGCATGCCCCTAAGAAAACAGCAAATTCAACTGACTTTCTGTACATCTATCTGGATTTTTTTTTTTTTTTTTTAATGTGTTGGATTGAATAGCAGGAGATTGACAGCACCAGCTCCTAACCAGCTGGGTCATGCAGTCGCGTGTCATTCCAGCTACACACAGATTTGTTCTGGTAACTAATTTCTTAACTGCTGTTTGACTCATCCTTCGATCACCTGACATATCAGGAACACAAAGCACACGTTTTGTTTTTTTTTCCACTTCTAGGTTCTCGTTCTTCTAGAAATATACGAGTTTGTTTAAACATCTAAATGATTTTTGATGGAATTATTGCTCATTCCTCATCATTTTTAATCTGTGGTTTGGAGTTAAGCTTACCACAGTAACACTTGACTTTTGAGAGTTCAAGCTGTGGTTGATGAGCAGTTATTAGCTTTGTTGCCTGAAGCCAGAATTAACCCATGGCTTTGTCTGAGCAGGTAGGGGAGTTTAAGGTGTGAGGACAAGATCTACACATACATACACACACAAGCATCGCTGCAGATATCGACATTCGTGCAAACACAAACAGATATTGAGAAATGCAGACACATTCTTTGTCGGACCAAAGTTTCAAAAGCACGCAAACATGTCTGAGAATTTTACGTGTCACTTTAAGTGACAGGACGAAAGGCTTTCTTCAAAAATTTCACAATGTAAAATACTTCTCCTGTGAAGAATGCAGATGGTACGCAATTACATTGTCTTTACCTTTGCTTGACCCTTTAAACTGACAGTCAGTGTGCCTGTGGGGTTTTTGGGGAGCCAGAGGCAGGTCATCGGGTCAAATACAGTGTAAGACGGGGATTTATGTCAAATTAGTCCTCTGTTGGAAAGCCTGTTTGAACGCTTTGGTATAACTTGTAGGTCACGTCACTGTTGCATTTCAGTCTCAAAACACAAAATGTTCACGTCTAAAAAATGAAAAGAACTAAAAAAAAGACTTGTGACATTATATATCTTATAAAACTAATGACTCATTCAGTAAAAAGTGAAGGATGAAAACTGGGATGACAGCTAGATTTATGCTCAAGATGTCTAAGTGACCTCATTTCACAGCTTTAAATCTTTGTTTATGGGATTGTGAACATTGGCAAAGGATCTGCAAACAAATTAAATTCAACTCGTCTGTAAGTTTATTAGACTGACAGATAATAGTTCATTTAGGAATTTAAGAATTTTAAAATTTCAGGCACGATGTTTTTGTAGATGACAGTTTTTATTTTCTTATTAATGTACTTAGTTTGGGTAAGCAGATAATTAGCATCAAGTTGAAACAGAATATTTTTGTTCGTTAATAAAATCACAACAGAAATAACAACTAAAAAAAAAATTGTCCCAAAAAGGGACGTGGAGAAAAGAAAATGCCTTTTGTATCCCACCCCAGTTTTTATAAAATTGCTCAGGAACAAAACAATCACATTGCAATAACTCTAATAACTTCATTAACGGCTAAGGTGCTGCCCCAGGCGGCTGCCTGCTGCACTGCTCCCTGTTACCTCAGCGTTTAATCGCCAACTTTTGCTGAGTTTCTGTTCTTATCTTCTGGCTATGTTTTGTCTCTTTCTGAAGATTTCATTTTGAGTGCTCATTGAACGTCATTTTGGACTTTGGTTGTGTCGGACAGCTCATTTTTCAGAAACCGTCCAGCTAGCTCCCAACGGCTAGCTCCCAACGGCTAGCTGGTTATGAAGTCATTCTGCCATTGATATACATGTTGACGTGCGCGACCAGCTGCAGGTTTTCGGGAGGCACATCCGTGTGTGGTTGGTTCTGTCTCAGGGGAGCTGAGGAGAAGTAGTCGATCTGGAGCAGGTGCAGAGAAGGAGACTGTCTAGAAAAGGTGCTTCAGGCCCTGAATTTTTTGCGCTTTTCATGGAAATGTCTGGTTGCACGCTTGATAAACTGGAGGCGTACACTCCGACCCAGTGAAATACAGAGAGGGCAAATTTCCCTTCAAGATTAATAAAGTATATTCACTTCAATTTAATGGTAAAAATTTATGCAGATGTTACAAGTGTTGATGAATGAGAAAATGAAGGTGGACTTTTGAACTTTGATACAAAACCTTTGAAAGCACACTTTAGTTCAGGTGCTCATATAGAGTATGTATTTTGTAAAACTTAAACGAGCATCTTTTTGTTTGTTTTACACTAAAAACCACCAAATGAAGCTATAGATAAGCATTAACATGCAACCGTCCTGGCAATCTTTTGGTCATCTCCAGACAGGACATCCATCATACCGAACAAAAACTTTAGAGGGCTGTGTTACTTTGTGGATGGGTAGAAAGAGGAGAGAGGAAAGAGAATAAACACTTTAATGGGGTTGAGTAGAAGACGACTTGAGGGAAAGAGGAAGCCAAACTGAAAGAGTCCGAGGGAGGTGTATGGAGTAGGTTAATGTTTCTTGGCATGTCCTCAAAACGTCTTTAAGACAACGCCTGTGTCTGCCCCCTGTTGAAGCCTGTGGGTGCCAAGGGAAGGGTGTTAATGGACCTATGTGAGGAACAGAGCGAAGGCTCGGAGAGGAGGGGGAAGGCATGAGCGGAGAGGAGCAGTTAAGTGATTCTCAGGTCAGGTCTAATTAAAATGAGGGCTTTTCCTCAGAGGCACCAAACCGTCTTATTGCGAGAGAAATGAAAAAGGGAGGGAAAGGAAGAGTTGTAGAAAGCAGAATGAATTAGACACAGACCGACTCCTGAGGGCTTTGATTTTTATTTCCATTTGTTTATATGTTTGTTTGCATTGGTTGCCCGTCCATATGTGTGCCCTACAATGATCCCAATAATACTTCATATCTCATATATAACCCGAGTGTACATTAAATTATTATTTTGGCACGCAATACTTGGATGTTATGACAAATTTCACAAAGTGTTACTTAAATCAACTTTTTGGAGATTTCAACCAGGTTTGGACGTAATTTCCACATCAAAAACATTACAAAAGTGTTTTCTACTTTATTTATGCATTTTTGAGTCATTTGAGTCATTTAGATGCTAATTCAACGCAAGGGTGATCTTGGTCACGGAGTTTGTTCTCTGCCACATTCAAACGTAAACAGGAAGTAGTTTAGTGTGCATGCTCTGTTCATGCTCAGTCCTTCCCCTAACCGGGAGGGTCATTTACTTGTAAATGCACCAAAATAAGAATATGTGCTGGCTTTGGTAACACGATGCACTTTAAACTATATTTGCAGCCACAAACAAGATTTACACTGTGTCGTGCACACACCCAGGGTCAGGACTACATAGGGAGAGGGAAGAAGGAGCATTCACCGTGTCAAAACCTGAAGTAATTTCTGAGCTAACAAAAGTTGCAATGTTTATCTATGCAGTATGAAATAATAATTATTAACCCGCAAAAGCACAGAACCTCCCCTTGAAAGTGTCCTCAGAATGAGCTGGAATACCAAATGTTTTTGTCTCATTAACATTCCAGAGTTGTGGGAAAAGTGAACCTCATCCCTGTAAGTAAGAGGCAGGGTACACCTTGAACAGGTTGCCAGTCTGCTGCAGAGCCACTTTTAGATCTTGATAGGAAATAATCATAAAGTGGGAATAGTTTTTTTTAGAATAATATTTCAATTGAATAATTTAAACGTTCCCCATTGGTTCACTACGCTCTCCATCAGAGGTGAGCGTTTGGATTTTGCGTGTATGAAAAAGAGAGTGAGAGCACAGCGCAGGTCATTGGCACGCAATCGCAGCCTTCAGCCGAACAATATTCGCAACATACATCAGATTTGCATTTATTATTTAACACAGGTTTTATCCACTCTGCAAATGTGTATGTGTGTTTCTTAAAGCCTGCTGTGCAAGTTTTCTGAGCTCAGTCTGTGGTGTGCGAACAAAGCTTGTAACATGATGTTTCACCAGCGTAATGATCAAGTTTTTTAGTTGACACACAATGAATACTTTTTTATGCACATTAAGAGAACTTAAATTAATTTCTGGTTGCTAATGACTCAACAAATATGTATGACTAGACCACATAAATGTTGGTGTAAACTTAAGGCTTGTAATTTAAAGTGAAAAAAATTCCTGCAATAGAAACTCAAGACCTCATGAGCTTCTTTTATTTTCATTGCCAGCTCCTGAGGAAGAAAAACAGCCGTTGTGTGTGTGGAAATAGTGTCAAAGCTCTGTAAGAGAATATTTGGGACAACTAAATGCGCTGCCTACCACACTATATCAACAAAATGCCGAAACATTTCTTTCAAATAGATGGTATTAAAGCAAAACAAAACAAGGCACATGTGCTCCTCCTGCCAAACTGAGTAAGGCCGTGGTCTGCCTGAATTCGCTCTGGAAGTGAAGTTGTTTTATCAGTGAGCAGTGAACCCTTAACACAGTCCATGCACCACTCAGGCCCCATCAGACTAGATTGGCCGTGCTGGACTCAGACTTGATTAAAGTAGGACTACTTGTCTTCAGTTTCTATTGGGAAAAAGGAGGTTGTAATATGCATGCCACCCCACATTCATGGGGTTTGTGGCACTCAAGGGTTTATGTATGTGTGTTCAGTTAGAACTTTTATTAGCATAATGGTAGTGACTAGGGAGCCATAGGCCCCCTGGTTCTTATAAACTAGGTCTCTACTGTAACTCTGGCTTGTTGGCTTTATTACTATTTATATTAATTTTGTAAATGGTACCAAGTGTTGGTGACGGCATGGTCTTTTTTGGGCTGGTTTGAAAATCTGAGAATTCAGAGGGTTTTAAAATTGTACGTAAAACTTGCTTAAATGTGATATTAATAACAATTGTTATTGTTTTATCATCACTATTTTATCTTGATTTGATATGTAAGTGTTTGCACTTGGATATGTCTGTGTTTTGATGGTTTGTTTCCAATATTCTCTAAAAACTTTGTGTCTTTAGAAGGAAGTGTGCAACGATTCATAAATTATTTCCTTTTTAATACATTTTGCTAACACAAACCACCAAAAAAAATATTTCATTCAATTTACCTGTACCTATACAGGGACCAACTGATTAGTAATGTCAGGAGGGTTTAGTTGATCATTTCCTGAACAGATTTGGAAGAAATTCACCATCTTTTGCAGAGAACAGAGGTATTCCATTCCAATTTTATTAAAGAAGGAAAGACACAAATTATTAAAAGCACTGTTTCATACATAATGTTCAGCTTGAATATCAATAAGAATAATGATTATATTCACATGATCCCAAGAGATACACCTGATCTTTACTTTGGGGATGAAACTCTGTCTTTATTTACATTTATTTCAAAGAGATTAAATTAAAAACCAGTCAAAAATTATTGTATTAGTTTAGATGGAAATAATTATTTAATGTAGTGCACAGTTTTTTATGGTTTTTTTAACTTTTCAGAATTTTTTCTAACTTCATAACTTTAAAAAAAATTCACAATTTTTCCGTTCAGCACTTAAAAAAAAACAAAAAAAAAACCGCTGTTATCTTCTACAGAACTAAATAAAGTTTCCGTCTCATAGTCCTGTATTAAGTAGGTAAGGGCTACTGATTCCATGAGGTCATAATATTCAATCACTCAACTTCTTCTTCTTTCGGTATTTCCCTTCAGGGGTCACCCCAGCAAGTCAGTTTCTTCCATCTAACCCTATCTGCTGCATCCTTTTCGGTCACACCAACTATCTTCATGTCTTCCTTCACTGTATTCATGAACCTCCTCTTTGGTCTTCCTCTAGGTCTCTTTCCTGGTGGTTTCAAATCCAGCATCCTTCTTCCGATGTTCTCTCTCTCCTCTGTACATGTCCAAACCATCTCAGTCTGGCCTCTCTGACTTTATCTCCAAAACCTCTAACATGTGCTGTTCCTCTGATCCTATCCATCCTGGTCACTTCCAGAGAGATCCTCAGCATCTTCATCTCTGCTACCTCCATCTCTGTTTCCTGTCTTTTCCTCAGTTCCACTGTCTCTAGAACAAACAACATGGCCGGTCTCACCACGGTTTTGTACACTTTCCCTTTCATTTTAGCTGAAACTCTTCTGTCACACATTACACCTGACACTTTTCTCCACCCGTTCCAGCCTGCCTGCACATGCTTCTTCACCTCTTTTCCACACTCTCCATGTTCTTGGACAGTCTATACTTAACAGAATTAAATAAAACAATGTTTTCCTTGTACAACAGGGCTCATTTTCGTTAATGCATCAAAACATCCAAGACGTGTATAGATTTTCTTCATCATAAAATTTACAGTTTACTTATGGTGTTATTTAGTCAACATCAGCTGCCGGCCTTTAAAAACAATATTTGTACAGTGTAACACATTTCTTAAAGAAATAAGGGGTAAAATTATGCCATTTATACTTCAAAATAAATTCTATATTTTTCTTTTCTGTTGAAAAAATTGTGAACCAATCCATTTTGAGCAAGGCGTTGAACTTTGAGAAAAATATATATGTAAAAAATAAAGTTCGATTAGAATTTTTTTTATTCACAGTCACCAGTTAAAAAAGAATGCTTTAATCTTTTCTACAAAATTAATCAACACTTTTTTTCAGTGAAGCTTTTCTTAAGATAGTTTGATATAATTTATAACCAACCAAGTAATAAGTTACTTTCTCTTTTTTACGCATTAAAGACAATGATTTAACATGTTAAGAAGAAGCAGGAATGTAACTATCAACCTCCAATTGCTGTACAACTGAGCAACACTTGCACTAAAAACAGTGTCCTTACTGCTGTTGGTCCACACAGAAAGCCAAACTTGCCATCCTAGGCAGGAATAGCTCCATGATCGGTGTGTTCAAAGGTGGAATGTTGATCCGGAGCAGAAGCATCAAAACTCAGGAAGGCCCTGTGCATGGTTCCTAAAAATAACTTTCCCACACTCTCACTGCGTAGTGTCCTGGGGGGTCAGCGGGGAGGAGTGTGTGTGTGAATCTGCTTTTTTGTTCGAACAAATTTTCTCTGTTTTTATAAGTTTATTTTGAAACTGCAAACTTGCTCCAGATTGGGGTCTGTCTAAAGACATGTTTTACTTTGATTCCGCTATATATTTATGCATTACTCTCATCTTAGGATACATGGCATGAATACATGCCCCTATGTAATACATTCTAAATAATCAGAGATCTAAAAAATTTATGGAAAATGATTACACTTTTACCAAATAAGTGCTAGCTCTAATCTTATATTTCCAACATTGACAATAGACTATTTCCCAACAGAATGCGCCAAAACTTTGAAAGAGCAAACCTGTGGAGTTCATATAGTAGTTACATTGTATTTGTAAATAGGTGAGCACATATGTGACACACATATGTGAATTGTGTGGGTACAGGAATCTTCAAATTGACAAGACTTGTTACTGTGAGAAATAAGCACATTAAAGAGATGGTGTTGAGCAAAATCAACTTTTAGAGGTTTCTATCATGTTTGAACGTTAATTCCTCATCAAAACATACCTACAGTGGATTTCTATTTCATTCAAATAGATTTGAGCAATTTGCAAGCCCTCCTGTTCAGTATTCAGATACTATTTAAATGCTAGATTGTTCTTGATCATGGATTTTGTTCTCCGCCAAGCCCACAGGAAGCATTTTAGCAGGAAGCATTTTAGTGCAGGTGCTCTGCTCATGCTCAGACGCTCCCCTCAACAGGATCTGTCATCTTTTTTCGTAAATGTACCAGAAAAGGGGAGATGGTGGCTCAGTGGCTAAAGCGTTCGCCCGCGAACCGGAAGTCAACCGCAAGTTTGCGGGTTCGCATCCCACTGAGTACATGTGTGGGGTCCTTGGAGAAGACACCTAACCTCTCGTTTCTCCCACGATTGGTGCCGTCATAGGTGGCAGCCTGCTGCGGTGAAATGCAGCACATAAATTTTCCGGGGTGGGATTAATAAAGTATATAAAAAAAACAAAACAAAACAGCATACGTAAAATACTATATGCTAGATTTACTAACTTGATGCATTTTATATATACTGTAGTTGTATTTACAACTTTAAACAAGATGCACATGCCAAGAGGGTGGGATGTTAAATGCATGACTCCTTGACTGATCACCTGGCCTAAATTTTCTGCTTTAACAAATAATTAAACGCCAAAGATTGCTTCCCAAAGTCAGTTTGCAACTTGGGACTGTTATCCGTGTTGTTATGCTGTCTAAAGTTTGGCGGAGATTAGCATCATGGCATTTTAAATATTTTTCTAATGCAATGTATTCAAGTAATTCCAGGGCTCTAACCATAAATTAAGTCTAAATTATTTTTAATCAAATAAGTGCAGCTATGGAAATGTCATTCCACAGCATAGTTTTTGATAGGATGTTGCAGTCAGAGGTGTGATGTGTAATACAACAGCATCCTGTGTAGCATGTCCTGCCAAGCCAGCTATCCCTTTCACACACGTCAATTCAGCTTTGTTAGTTCTGCTCTGGGCTTAAAGGCACAACAACAATGACCCCTCCTTCCATCTCTGAATGTTTCACACAAAGCAGTGTGGTTGAATAAAGACAGATCAGTCCTGTCATGAACAGGCTCTGTGAAATGGGTTTGAGATGTAGGCTGCAGAAAGCTGATTTCCTACTATTCACGCCTGTTGAAGTCAACCACAAAATGACAACTTTTGTTGAAAACTGGTCTTTTATGTTCTTATCTTTTTAAAGACACAAATCTAAATAGGTTCTCTACTTTTATTATGCGCAGTAGCAAACGTGTTTTACTCTATAAACTTTTTGAAACTCCAAAAGTTGTCTTCATCTTCATTTTTTTTAAACCATGAACTTATTTGTTTCAACTGCTCATTGAATCTACTTAACCTTTGCCTCTGAGAATATGGTGGTATTTAAGAAGAATTTACCCAAGAGTCAACTCATACTTGTTTAAAATAGTATTGTCCATTGAAAGAAGCCGGTCGGCTGCTGAATGTAGCAATGCTCATGAATTTTATGAGGGCAAGTGTCCCCGTCCTTCAGAGTTCACAGGTGGTTACTGAAAGGCTCAGCCAGATGATGAAGGATACTTAAGACTCATATAGAGGTCTGAATAGGCTTTAATTATACTCAAGAGATGAACCAGAGGGCCACTGGAAGGACAAGCCAGCACTTCAAAAGGAAAGTTAGGGAGCAAGGTGATGGCATCTTAACGAAAAGTTTGTGACCTCCGTCCATGTACGAGTCACCAGCTTGTGTGTATACAGCAAAGATGGAACAATTTTCTTTGTGCGTTTTTCTGTGTGTGTCTACGTTGTGCAACACATACACAGACATACATGTGTGAAGGTAGAGTTGTGGAGGCGGGGTATAGGGTGAGAGAATACTCCAGTGTGTGGCTTAACCAAACTTTCCTTTTGTCCCTAACAATGATGAGTGATGATGAGTGACAAGGGTGTTAGGAGTGGGATCTGGGGAACAGAATGCGCCTAAGCAGCGCTCGCCTATACTTATACAAAAGGCAGCAAAAGGTCAAATCTGAGGCAAGCTTCTTATCCGCCGGCAAATAATATAGCACAGCAAAAGTTATTTCATAAAAAGCTACAACATTATGTTTGTCGTTGTTCTCATACTAGTATTATTAGATTTTTGTCTGCTTAATCTGCGTTTCTAAATGATTCTGCAAAATAGTTTGTGATCCTTTCAAAGCAGGCAAAATATGTCAGATATTGTTCACTGAAACCAAAAGCCCGATTGCACAGAGTCCCTGAAATGCATTTTCCTTTTTTTTCTCTTGTTTTAAACTTTAATATCAAGCGTTGCACACTGACCCCTCCTCTTCTCCTTAGACCTGCTGCTATTCTGTATATTTTCTCACTCCTTAACAAGTCTGGGAATATAGACATTCGTTCTTTTGTGCTAAAAAAAATCCATATGTTCTGCCTACACAGCCTAAACCTTACACACAACCCCCTCCTATCAGTTCACACACACATACACACACGTGTTCCATCACATAGTGAGGGTAAAGGGACTTGCGTGCAAGTGTTTCCCATGGGGCAATCGTAGACTCAGGGTTCTTAGGCCTGAGGAAGGCTCTGGATGGCGGTTAGTAAGGAACCGGCTTTTTTTTCTGTCTGTTTTCCTCTACTCCTCCCCCTTTCTGAGCTCTGGTGGTGATCGTAATGGGGGGTGACAGCTCACCTCTCCCTAGCGTGCCTACTGTCCTTGGAGCGTTAGATCCCCCCCCTTTTTAAACCGCACCGCCTCCATCATGTCCCGGAAGGCCGCAAAGGTTACTCCATATGTTCATCTGAGAATTCTTATAAAGAGTTGTGTGTGAGGTTTTTTTTTTTTTCACCAGACGTGTTTGTTTTGCCAAGTCTAAGAAAATAAGTCTAAATCAAATCAAATATATATGTTCCGACTTGATCTTGTCATGATGAATATATGTTTTTGGGGTTTTTTTTCTAATTAATTAATTTATTTAATGACGCTCTTTCCTCCTGTGCCTTTCTTATTCTTCTGTGCGAGCTGCAAATCAGTGGTGTGAAAATATCCAGAGCCTGGAGTTTCACGTCTATTAAAGACTTCATGTTTGGAGAGGGAAGTGATCTGATAGCCTGATGTTGTACGCTCACTTACACAGGCTGTTTGAATGGGGATGTCATGTATGCTTGCTTCATCACCCACTGTGAATGTGTGTGAGGGTGTTTGCTCCTGCGTGCTGCTGTGCTTCTGTTTAGCATGCATTTGCTTTAAACTTCGACTCACTTTACACTTTTAAAATCTTTACTTTGGTTCTCAGCAAGTTTTTCATGTATGTTTGATGTAGGTTTAATATTTAAGTTAAAATGTACGTCTTTATTTTTGATAACTGTTCATTCCGTTAAAGATGAAGCACCTGGCCTCTCTTTTACACATAGATTTACTGTTTTAGTCACATCGCAGCTATTTTTTAACCTCTATAAAAACATGTTTTACTAAATTAAAATCAAATCATGTTTACTTTTTACATTGTCAATAGTAAACTGATACGCCGCATAGGGATTGACAGCTAATTAAGAACAAGAAATTTACGGGAGCGCGTGGTGATAATGAGGCGGGATTATTTGCAACGTGTGCATCATTAAATCTCGGGGAAAATAATACCAACTGGGTGCTTTGTTTCCTCACGAAGGGACATTCTAACTTTGATCAAACTTTATTCTAACAAAAATAATGAGCTATGATATTTAAATAAAATGAAATCTACAACAAAAACCTGTAGGAACCAATTTGTGAATTTAGGATTTGCGAGCAGATACAAGCGGCAAAAATGAGCTTCCTCCGCAGGGTGGCTGGGCTCTCACTCAGAGATCAGGTGAGGAGCTCTGCCATTCGGGAGGAGCTCAGTGTCGAGCCGCTCCTCCTCCAGGTTGAGAGAAGCCAGATGGGGTGGTTCAGGCATCTGGTCAGAATGCCCTGTTTCGGGCACGTCCCACCGGGAGGAGACCAAGAGACTGACCATGGACCCGCTGGAGAGACTATGTCTCACAGCTGGCTGGGGAACGACTTGGGATCCTTCCGGATGAGCTGGAGGATGCAGCCGGGGTGAGAGAAGCCTGGGCTTCCTGTCTGAGGCTGTTGACCCCGCGACCCGGCCCCGGATGAGCAGAAGATGACGGAACGGAACGGATTTGCGAGATAAGTCTCAAAGGGGTCTACATCAGGTTTTCAGGCATCCTGAAGTGGAATCTCAGCCACACCCACATATCATTTCGGTACGTTTCGAGGCACATTCCATATTTACCTTGGACACACATGTTTTATGTCTGGTTGTTTTGTAGTTGTTTTTACTCGTCCCACCACCAGTCTTCTCAAATCGTTTTACCCCTTCAGGGACTTAATGGTAGCCAACATATCAGAGAGGAAGCAGTGCTCTTGTGTAATCTGACTTGCCTAAATTACAGGCAGTATTCAGTAATTGGCTGCTCCCATAGATTTCAGTCATTAGAGCGGTGTCCGTGGCAGGAGGGGTCTGATTGGCTATGAGGTAGCTGATAAAGAAGCCATGCCTCATTTCACTCCAGTTTTTTTGTTCATATATCTCGGTATTAAAGTCAAGCGTGAAGATGGCAAAAGGACTGTGTTAAAATGATTCATGTGCTCTTCTATTTGGTCGCAGCTAATCTGCTCCTCTTGATTGCATTGTCAGCAATCAGGGTTTTCATACAAGTAAATGATTGTACTGGTTTGAAGGTATAAACGATTGTCACCGATTTTGTTCATTACTTTTATGGACAGAATTTCAAGGCGTAGCTGAGCTTATGGGGGCATCTGGTTTGATGGTTTCAAGAATGGGTCTGTGCTTTTTGGAGGAAGATGTGGTCATTTTAGTTTTATTGGTTCTTGATCTCCAACTCTCATAGAAACAATTCCCAACTGAGTGTAAAGTGGGGATCGCTAATTTGGTTGCGACTGGAAAAGGTTTGGAGTTCCACCGAGCAAGGCAAGAATAAAATTCTGCACTAAACATTTTCTGCTTACAATAGAATGCGGGCATGATGGAGGTGTGGCAACACAACATTTGAACAGTATCTGAATATTGAGCAGGTGAGCTCACAAATGACTCAAAAAGGAATTAATTAAATAAAAAACGCTTGAGGTATGTTTTTAATGTCATAAATATGTTCACACATTGAAAAGAAATCTTCCAACGAGTTGATTTTGTATGTCTCAGAGTCTTGTTCATGACCAAGAGAAGAATGGAGAGGGAGACTGATCGGTGCTACATCCACAGTAATTAGGATGCTACATCAGTCCATCGCGGTGAAGAGAGAACTAAGCCAGATAGCGAAGCTCCAAAATTGGTGGCATGGAGTAGAACTGTTGCTGCTCCGGGTGGAAAGACGCCAGATGGGGTGATTTGGGAATGTGGTTTGCATGCCTGTGGGAAGTCTTGGCTTCCTAGCTGAGGTTGCTGCCCCACAACACAAACTCAGATTTAATTTTTTTCAACTAAGTTTGAGTTATATGTTAAAAACAAACAAACAAAAAAACACTTTCCCCAGATTTCACTCAATTTTCCTTCAGTTGTGTCGTCCTGAA
The DNA here is from genome assembly GCA_902685375.1 of Neostethus bicornis. Classification (NCBI taxonomy): domain Eukaryota; kingdom Metazoa; phylum Chordata; class Actinopteri; order Atheriniformes; family Phallostethidae; genus Neostethus; species Neostethus bicornis. Next base: position 29,364,531 of record LR738543.1, read on the forward strand.
AACGTTACGGTCTTCTGTCTTTTTTTCATCTTTTTTTATTGACTCTTTTATATTAGGCCCTTCCCTGGCCTGAGGCGTGTGTTCTCTGTGGTTTTTCGTACAAAACCTCAAACCACTAACTTTTGACAGCTAATTGGCTTAAACCTCAACAAGTTTACTGTATTACTCCTTAAAAAAAAATTACTCTATTCATCCCTCACCGGGGAAATTTGTGCAGGCTGCCCTTCGACGGCGCCAATGGTGGGAGAAGCGGGGGTTAGGTGTCTTCTCCAAGGACCCTAGGCGTGCTCTCTGTGGGACGCGAACCCACGAACTTCCGGTCCGCATGCGAACGCTCTAACCACTGAGCTGCCGTCTCCTCCCTTAAAAGCAGAGTAAAAAAATTTAAACCGTCATTTTTTTTTTAATTCTGCCCTCTTCAGTTTTGTTTAGCTTTATTTTGATCTTCTTCCAAGTTTATACACACCATCATACACACTCAGCTTTAGTGTTGTTTGAATGCCGTGATACACACAGATCGAAATGTCGACCAGAAAGAAATTGATGATACGTTCATATTTTTGTCCGTCCCACTCATTCATATTACTTTAATTTCACGGCCATTAGGCGCACCGTACAAAAAGGCGCAGCCTTAGTTTTGTGCGCCGTTGCTGTATTTAACACACACATAAGGCGCACCGTACGAAAAGGCGCAGTCTCAGTCACACACCACCTTACAACAACACACACGCACGCATGCAAATGTGGGTATTAAAAAATAGATCGGGAGCAAAACTGAGTTTGGTTGTACTTTATTTAAGTAGTATAAACAAGCACATTACCGGTAATAGTCTTTATTCAAATCCGTCAAAGTCCTCATCCTCTGTTTCGGAATCGAACAGCTGCACAAAATCCAACAGAGCAGGTCCACTTCGCTCCTCGCTGTCAAAGTCACTGTCTGTACTGTGCGGCTCCTCAGAAAGGATACCAGCTTTTGCGAAAGCTCGGATAACAGTACCAGCAGACACGTTAGTCCAAGCATCTACAATCCATTGGCAAACTGTAGAGTAACTCGCCCGGCGCTGCCTTCCACCCTTCGTGAAACTGTGGTCTCCTTCGGTCATCCATCGCTCCCACACCGCTCACACTTCACTCTTTAACGTTCTCATGTGTTTTCTCCCCCTTTCTGAGCTCTGGTCCGCCTCGCAGGCACGGCGTTTTCTTTTAGGTCCGCTTTTTCTCACGAGCACCGCGTTTTCTTTTAGGTCCGCTTTTTCTCACACACAAGGTGCAGCGCACAAAAAGGCGCACCGCTCATTTTGAAGAAAATTTGAGACTTTTAGGTGCGCCTTATGGCCGTGAAATTACCGTACTTTTGTTAGCACCAGAGCACCATATGATCTGGTTACACAATGTGTTTGAGTAATTCCTTCGCCAGCTTCACCATCCATCCCAGACGCCATAAAACAAAGTCAAGCCATTAAAGATAATATACCCATTATTAGTATGGAAATTAGAAATGAAATACTGCCGAGTTCTGAAAGCTTGTCACATGAGTGACAGTAAAAGACATTCCTGGTTCAGCGCGCTGTATTTAAGATATGTTTGATGTTTTTCAAACTCTATATTTGGCACATTATCCTCGGGTGGTAGCTCGCACCTTGTTGGTATTTAAGACAGATTTCAATGAATATTACTGGATTGTGGTGGAGGTTGCGTTTAAGGGTACAGCTCCCCTCATAACGGGGAGGTGTTGTCTGCTGACAGATCACTGTCTGGATGAGAGAGCACAGCAGCATCCCACCTCATTACCGTAGCAACACACTAACCGGGGGACCGACACACTGCTCGCTGTGATTAAGATGTAAATTTCCTCTAATTGGAATGTAAATTCATACATTTATATGAAGACGTCAGCTGTCAGATTGCAATATTGTGTCCTTTTTTTCTCCCTCTCCCCTGCTCCCCATCAGGGACTAGGTGCCTGTAATCTGTATCATACTCCCGCAGCCCATCCTGGGATTTACCGTTTGTTTAATGCCGGGGCCCATTGTGCTGCATCCAGTCTGTCATTGTAATGCTTCCCATTCATGTTTCTGTGTTTTGTTGCGGTTTGATTTGCTCTTGCTACCTGTGTTTGTTACTCCATGCATGGCTGAGCCATCAGGGCTTTGGGGACGGGGAGGAGACTTTGAGATGGGGCTGGGGGTCATTGGGTGGCCGTATTTTGTGTGTGCATCGATTACTTCTGCTGAATGTTCTTCAATGCAAATAAGTCTGGCACTTTGAGAGGAAGCACATGTATCTGAAGTAATTAATTTTACCCTTGAATGCCAGCTGTGGTGTTGGTTTGATGTGTTCCAAATTGAGCTTTCTCACTGAAAAAGGTGTTAATTTAGGGATTTGGCAGATGAACTAAATGTGTTTGCCAACGTACGGCTGAAATAACTGTAACCTCTTAGTCTTTTTAATACTGCTAATTCCAAGAATGTGACATAAAAATGATTTTGTTTCACTCATTTTTGGGACATAAAAATTTATTTTGCGTGCTCACGATCGCCTGAATGTTCAACATTGTCACCTGGGAAAACACTGCAATACGTAAACTTTAAGTTTGTTAGCAGAGTTTATTGAACTATATCAGCCTTAAAAACTTTCCTTTCTGTTTTACGTTGTCTGGACATTTTCCTCAAGCTCTGAAAAAAAGATTTCATTACTTGAATAGTCAGTATTTAAATATGTAAGAAGTTTGATTTGTATGAGTGCTGACACTTGTCTTCGTGCAGGAAACTAACTTTTTTTTTTCACAAGTTTTTCAAATACTTGTCTGAACAAGTCATGTACCGATAGTGATTCGCATGCACTCGAAAACAATAGCTAAATACCACGCTTTGCGTGCTCACGGTGAAGTAAACCAAACTTAATTTGCATGAGGAAGTTAAAGAGCATAAACAATTTTGCTGATCATTTTCTGTCTTGTCAAGTAAGTATTTAGTATAATAATAGTTACAGTTAAATTGTTTTAATGCAAAACAAATGTTTTCTTTTATTTGGAATTAAATCTTGAAAGTCATCAGTTTAATATTACAAGATGTTTCTACTGTTAAAGACGACATGTTGTGCATAACACTCAGAAAGATCCTGTTGATAAGTCTGTCCGAGAAAGACAGATTGTACCATTTTCTGCTGCTTATTGTGGGTCGTGTTGCGGGGGCAGCTCCCACGGCAGATGAGCCCAAAATTTCCGACACCCAGCCACATTTCCTAGTGTATAGCTTCTTAAATCTCATTCATTTTCATACATAATCTGTGAAAATGCACAGTTATCAATTTTTCGGTCTAGATAATAGTAAAAGCTTTGGTTAGAAAAAAACATGGTGGATCTGTATGTACTTTTATGAAACAGAAAAACTTGGAACTGTAACGTACTTGAAAAAACGAAGTCTTTAAATCTCTATTTGTTTTTTAATTTTGTGAATCTAGATATTTATATAATCCATTATCTATATTCGATCTGATTGTGCACAGTGGTCATTTGTCGATTAGAAACAAGGGCAAAAGATGTTCTGCCATTTTTGTTTTCAGGTCTATTTCATTGCACACACCAGTAAGCATATCAGGGTGTGTACTTCAGGAACATGCTTATCTCTGTTATATTGCTCACAGGGACAGGTAGTGTGTGAACTCTCACAGCTTACGCAAACTTTAGGTACAAAGACGTTCCAGAAGAGGGAGAAATATTTTGAGAAATTTCACACACTTTCCCAGAAAGTGTTAAACCAGGGTTGACAGATTGAATATGGAGGGGGTGGCAGATGATCTGTTATATTTAAGTCCAGATTTTGGCAAAATAACAAGTGAGAATACTAAAAATGTGTTGTTCTTTGCACATGAGCATGCGTTAGAGTTTGACAACAACATGTGTTGTTGTTTCAGTTCTCGGTAAGATCTCCAGGCCATATCGAGAAGGAAAAAGGGTGAAAAGCCTTGTCTAATTTTATTCACGGCTACGGTCACAAACACCTAAGTGACAGAGGTTTTTGTAAAAAGTCAGTTGGTCTTGGCAGACATCACCTGTTTCCTTGTGTGCAACAGGACTTGAGATTCTCATGCTCTGGGATTCCAACTAAGGGCTGAGCTGTACATCAGGAATCCTGACTATGCCTCCACAGCATGACAAACCTACTCCACCCACCTGTGGCACTAGACCTGCACAACGTGCCCTATGTCAATTAGTCCTCCATCGGGAAGGAATCCTAATAAACCTGCTTGTTTCACTTTCATTGCATCCATCAACTTCTGTTAACTTAATTGAATCAACAATGTGGAAAACTGACACATTCTTAGCTGATGTTTCAGTTACTCAGGAATCTACCTGTGGTCAGGTGAACTAACTACCCATAGTTATGCAAGTTAGTTTCAAGTTTAGGATTTGTTTTGACACTGATGGCCGCTGAGCAGCTTATAAGGAAATAAATGTTAACACACCCTCCTAGCATACCATTCCTACCGTTTAACTGTACCACCCCTCACCTGACTTTCTATATGTTTTTAAGGCATTCAGGAAGGAAGTCCCACTTTTTTGTTTTTAAGTTGATGTCGTAGTTCAATAAGTTTTTCTTAATAATAATGATGATAAATTTTATTTAGATAGTGCTTTTATGGACACTCAAAGATGCTTATATAATTAAAAACAAAACATCAGCAAAATATCAAACTGCAGAAAGAAATTTAGCAAAATGTAGGGCAATTAAAATACTTAAATGTTAAAAGGAGTTTTAAAAAGATGAGTTTTAGGGAGTTTCTAAAACGTGGAGAGTTTGTGCAGTCTCAAATGTGCCGGGGTAGCTTGTTCCAGAGGGTGGGAGCAGCAGTGGAAAAGGATCCGTCTTCCCAGGTTCGAAGCTTATTCCTGGATGGTAGGGACAGGAGATTTGCGTCTGAGGAGTGAAGAGAGCTAGACGGGGTGTACCAGTTGAGCAGATCGGTGATATGAGTATTTCCCATACTGTGCAGAAGTGTGAGAAATATTTGCTCATATGCAGTTAAACCATTGATTATATTACAAAAACAAGCTTCTTAATTCATAAAGTAGGACTACTAGAAGTCCGACTTTCTATAATTCGAAGCAAGTTCTCAAATGCAAATAATTGCTGTTTTTTTTAAACTCTAAACAAGCTCCACTCAGTCTGTTCCATCATCTTTCGCTTAACCGGGGCCGGATCACGGGGGCAACAGTCTCAGATGGGAACCCAGGTTAAACAAGCTGTGGTTCAAAAATGTGAAGTTTTTATTTAACTGAAATGTTGACTAAAAGTAAAGATTTTGGTCATGCATCAGCTTCATGACAACCCACCAGCAACCAAAATGTTGGTTGAGTAAAAACCCAGAAGCAGGTTCCCACATCATCATCAGTGATCAAGATCATTACTGATGATTTTACTCAACAAATTTTATTGAACAAATTTATGTGAAAGCTGAAAACATGTCAACAATAAGAATTTTGTTTGTTTGGGACTCAGCAAGGAAACATCAGCACTATTTTATGTCTTCTGTTCTAATGTAAAGTGGCTTGCCATGTTGGCACTCAAAAGCTCTACAAGGCATTTGGTGTGTATAGAACACATTGTTGCAATGTATGCATGTTCCATACTCTGTTTATACACATACTGTATGTTCTGGTCACAGTATATAGAGTAGAGAGTGGGTCGTAAAAATAGAACTATATACTGTGGTGCTTGCTGTTTTCTTATCATTTCTGGCATGTCGTCTTCTTCTTCTTCTTTCGGCATTTCCCTTTAGGGGTCGCCACAGCAAGTCAGTTTCTTCCATCTAATCCTATCTGCTGTATCCTCTTTGGTGACACCAACTATCTTCATGTCTTCCTTCACTGCGTCCATGAACCTCCTCTTTGACCTTCCTCTAGTCCTCTTTCCTGGTGGTTCCAAATCCAGCATCCTTCTTCCAATGCACTCTCTCTCTGTCCTCTGTACGTGCCCAAACCATCTCAGTCTTGCCTCTCGAACTTTATCCCCAAAACCTCTAACATGTGCGGTTCCCCTGATGTACTCATTTCTAATCCTATCCATCCTGGTCACTCCCAGAGAGATCCTCAGCATCTTCATCTCTGCTACCTCCATCTCTGCTTCCTGTCTTTTCTTCAGTGCTACTGTTTCTAGACCAAATAGCATAGCTGGTCTCACCACAGTTTTGTACACTTTCCCTTTCATTCTAGCTGAAATTCTTCTGTCACACATCACACCTGATACTTTCCTCCACCCGTTCCAGCCTGCCTGGACATGCTTCTTCACCTCTTTTCCACACTCTCCATTGCTCTGAACTGTTGATCCTAGATACTTAAAATCTTCCACCTTCTTTATCTCTTCTCCCTGTAACCTCACTTTTCCATTTGGATCCCTCTCATTCACACACATGTATTCTGTTTTACTCTGACTAATCTTCATTCCTCTTCTTTCTAGTGCAAACCTCCACCTCTCCATCTTTTCCTTCAGCTCTTCCCTCCTCTCACTAAAGATCACAATGTCATCTGCAAACATCATTGTCCATGGTGATTCCTGTCTGTGCCTTTCATTATAAAACTTTTATCTAATGTCTGTTATTAGGAAAAACTGTTATAGATATTGTCCTCATTTGTAAATAGTTCGTATGGTCTCATGTGAGATATCCAAAACAACAGAACGTGACTCAATTTTTTTTCTTCTTCCCATTTCTTTTTGGCCGTTTTTTAGTCGTTATTTTTATCTCTAATGTAGAAATATTAAAATGAATGTATATTATGGTACAAATGCCACAAATATCAAAATTCTTTCTAAGAGTATGAGTGGTTGTTTGTTTGCCTGTCAAGGCCTCGTAATGAACTTGCAACCTGTCCAGATTTTTTACCTTTGCCCTGGGATAGGCTCCATCTCACCCCTCAACCTTGAAATGACACGAATGGTCCAGAATGTGAATAAATTCCATTTATTTTCATTTATTTGCCACTTCCAACCACACCAGCCGTAGCTCAACACAATTACAGCACAAACATACATGAGAAGAGGAATGAAAGAACTGGGGCAGAGGAAAAGAGAGAGAGAGAAAGAGAATTTTCTCCCGCAGGTATCTGAGTCACTCATGCAGAAAGATCCCACATGGAGGGAGGTGGGAGAGTGGGGTAGAGGGGCAAAAGGGGCATGAAGTGTCTCTTGGCTTCCTCTCTTCATTTGTACCTCCTAAAAACACATCTGTCTCCTTTTTGCATCCTTCATCCTCCTCCTTTTTAAAAACAAAGATTGTTCTCTTGTAAATAATAAATACTGTTTTGTATTTCAAAAAATGAGGTTTTGTTCGATCACTTTGGCATAATGGAGTACAAAATCCATGGCATTCAAATAATATCTATTAAGTGGAACTGCTCACAAATTGCATTTGAAATTAAGTTCGATTGTGGGCATGTCGGAGAACAAAATCCATAGCCAAGAACAACCTTGTATCCAGAAACTGGACAAGAGAGATTGCTCAAATACACATACTAAATGAAATAGAGAGCCCATTCAGGTGTGTTTTTGAGGTAGGAAGGAAATAAACGTAGTAGAAACCTCCAAAAAGTTGATTTTGCATGAAACCCCTCCCTCTCTTTTTAGCTTTTCTTCTCAGCTCTTTGGAAACACAGCTATAGCGATCCCCCCGAGGGGGCCATCCTACATAAATGCATGGCCATCCTATGTGATTATTATTTTAGTCTGCATCTGATGGCCGTGTGCGTTAAATCAGTTGAACTTTGTCCCTCCCCCTACCACAACGATCATTTGCTGATGTGTTGGGTGAAATTTAGCAAGAAATTATCATTTTCTGAATCACTTCCCTCTGCTTGCTCCGTGTTTGTTACATCCTTTCTCTTTCTCCGTTTCTTCTTTGAACACTTTAAAAGACTCTGAGCCCCCTGCATGTTCTTCCTTTTACTTCTTTTCTCTGTACTTCTTTTCTTCCTGGTCATCCAACAGCACTTTTCTTTGCGTGCAAATGCTTTCTGAACGACGTCCTTTCTTTCCTTTCAGGCTGGATGTCATTGTTGCTGCCTGTGGGCTGGGTGTATTTATTTAGGGGTAATTGGTGTGTGGATGAGTGAGGTAATGAGGTGCATCCACACTTGGCTGCTCTCCTCCCCAAGCGCTCCGAGACAGACATAGCCTAGCTGGGCTCCAACTTGAGCGCTACCGCACTGCTGTCTCCACAACACAGGCCAGAATGGTTCTTTCATACTCAGGTGGACAAACACAATCACTGGGGCTGATACCTCAATGAGGCATCTGCAGCTTGAAGTGGTGTGTGTTTATGTGCACACATTTGTGGGTGGAAAGAGAAGACAGTGCTTGGCTGTTTGCTTCTCTCTGACTTGAGTCCTTGTTTGTACAAGTGATTTTCCCTGTGTGTTTGTAAGTGCCTGAATATCAGCCTGAGTGGCTGTTCAATGGAGCTCAAGAAGGACCTTTGGTTCCCATAACCCCCTGCTAGCCTCAAACTGCCCCGGTATCTTGCAGAGTTACCTAATGAAGTCACTTACACCTCCGTTATCTGTCTGGTTTGTGTGGTTGGAACCGTCTGCTGTACCAGTCTTTACATGCCATTTGCTGCCTCATACCCTGTGAAATTCAATTGCACAGGCTTAAACTGTAGCTGGAGTAAGGGAATCTCCTTCGGTCTGTCGCAGTGCTTTTTTTTTCAGATTATCTCAAAGCAGCATAGCATCGCTTTTTAGTCTTTCAGCACTTTAATCACTCCAACTTGTGTGTAGAACTTTTGATACATGTGGGCGCCCACAGGTGTTCAGCAGATAATATTATGCATAGATTGTTTTGTTGTTATCAGGGTAATTGGTGTGGACCTGCCAGCCTTTGATAGACACACAATTACTGTATGCGATGCATAAGTGGACTCATTTTAGGGCAGGATTTTGAGTTGCTAATGGTGCTTTATTCAGCTTTTGGTCTGTCCCCAAAAGTGCTGAGCCAAATCAAACACGCCGCTCCAGGGTAATTGAGGCCCACTCCGCACCCCCTGCGGTGAGCAAGGCAGAACCGTAATCCCCTGACAACTCTGACTTGGCCCCAATCTGGCAGGCCGCCCATTTCCCAGCAAAACGCCCAACTCGAAATCAGAGAGAATGAAGAAGCTGATCGTCACATTTGGACCCACTTTCCAATCTTATTATTCTTTTCAACTCGGCACCGCTCTGTATCCATCTCAATACTCACTTTCTTTTTTCTTAACCTCAGAGAAAGTAATTGTGCGCTAATACCAAATATTCAAACTCATTAGTCTCTTTAAGATTTTATGTTTTCTGATCAAAGGTATTTAGTAAACATTCCCACAAAGAAGCTTCAACTTTAGGGCAAAAAAAAATCTATTTTGCTGGTTTCTTCAATTCCACATGACATTGAAAATTACAAGTTGGGTGAAAATGGAATTATGTCTTTATTGTGGGAGGTTATCGTGTCATTAATCTGTAAAGTATCATGACATGCACCTTAAAAATATCCAAGTACAACTAAACTGTCTTGTAGATACTTTTAAGCATGTTTGTATCAGACTCTTTCTTTTTTTTTTTTTTTACCTTCCTAAAGGTTGGAGTCGACTCAACTTCGAGATTCTTTTGAGCGTACAATAACTTAAAAAAAATCATAGAAACAAACTATGTAATGTAAACATTCTTAGTTTAAACTCAACTCCTTTCTTAAACAAGGAGGGTATTTGAAGTGGTCTACAAATGGAACTCAACTAGTGTCACGTCGCCCCACATTGGTTCCAAACAAAAAGTGGGATCTAAAATGTTCTCTCCTCGGGCTCTGGCTCAGTGTTTTAATAGCTTTAGTAATGTTTCACAATTAACACTCAGCCAGCGCTCTGGGTTAGGTAATGGCTGCTGCGTTTCGGGCGAAATTAGAAAACACAAAACAAGAATTCCCCCATCACCCACGGTGCTCGGAGGACCTAGGGGTTATGTGGGAAATGGGAGGTGGTGAATTTTTTGACAGGGCAGTCGAGGTGATGTCTCATTCCGTCTGACATCTCGAACACCCTAAAGGTGGCTTTGCCAACAGTCTACCCAGGAAGCAGCTCACCTAGCTGTGGCTAAATTTACACAACCACCTGCCCACAGGGAGGGTACTAGAAAGGAGAGCAGAGGTGGAAATGTGGGGGAGAGGAAGAGTGGAAGACAGATGTTTGTTTTGAAAAGAAAAATAACCCTCATTATGTATTTACATGATGTGCTCAGACTTCTACATTTAAATTCAATATAAGTTAGATTTAGTCCATTTTGACAACATTACCATATTAGATGTCCAAATTCATACCCTCAGAGACCCGAGATTAGGTTTTCTAATCAATAGTCCATCAAGCTCATACTCTGTTACAGGAATGTAACTGTCATCCATGTTTTTATCTAATTTTCAGATTTAGAGTTAGTCTAATCTCAATGTGTTAGTCGGAAATTATTGCTTCACTTTAGTTTCTTTTTACATTTGCTCTCAATAATTGTTTTTGTCATGTTTCTCATTTTTTTTTTTTTTTTTTTTTTCTTTTCTCCCTCCGTTGGGGTCAAATATCATTTGTCTCAGACCAAAAGAAATTCAACTAAAAACTACAAACTACATTATGGACAACTTTTCAAAGTTTTTCTTCTAGTTACACTGTCACAATTTGGAACCAAAAATTTTGTTTTTCTATGCCATAAGTCCAGACAAAAGAAGGTTGAAAAAACAAGAAAAATGGATTTTTCTGTCCAAAAGTCTGATTTTTAAAAAATCCTCATTGCGTCTTTACTCTTAATTTTAAATTAAATTGCTGGAGAATTTTTATTAAAGCATCCAGTAACCAGAGGGGAAGACAGTGGCTCAGTGGTTAGAGCTTTCTCCCGCTGACCAGAAGTTAACTGAAAGTTAACCTGAAGTTTGTGAGTTCGCATCCCACTGACTTCACGTCTAGGGTCCTTAGAGAAGACACTTAAACCCCTTTTTCTCCCACCATTGGCGCCGTCATAGGTGGCAGCCTGCTGTGGTGTGATGCAGCACACGGATTTCCCGCTGAGGGACGAAAAAAGTATATTAAAAAAAAAAAAGAAAAACAAGCAGAAAGAAAGATGAGATAAGATTAATAATTGTCAGGCACTGGATGTGAGGGGTTTACTTTAAATATCAGTTTGTTCGTTGTTTTGTACTTTGAAACCACTGCATACTTTCCTATTAAGTTTCCCACCTGGCTTTTTTTTTTTTGCCATCTTCAACCCAGTGTACAGTAAACATATTCCATCCCGAGTCAGAAAATATTGATCAACCTTACTTTTATTTTTAATCCTGCATTAATTTAGCAAAACCAGTGCATCTTCTTTCTTACTCTTATTTAGGTGCATTAACATAAAAATGGAACACCCTGACCAAGTGATGGGGGGGGAACGTGCACTAAAACACTCTCTGTTCATGGCAAAAAACAAAATCCGTGACCAAGAACAATTTGTCGTTCAAATGGTATCTCAATACTGGACGAGAGTGTTTGTAAATTACTCCAACTTGCACAAATTAAATAGAAAACCACTTCAGGTATGTTTGTGATGCAACATTAAATCCAAACATGGTAGAAACCTTTGAAAAGTTGACTTTGAATAAGCTCCCCCCCTTTAACAAGTTCTTAAAAGATCTCCTCAAAACCTGCATGTATTGAGGTTCCCAAGACAGACAGAATAGTAACAATTCAAAGATGCTCCCTGGTGGCAGAGTTCAGGCTGCTTGCCTGTGGGCTGATGTGGTGTGAATGGTCTTAAAGGCTCTAAGGCTGGTCTATGTGTGGCCTGGCTGGTCCAAGTCAGCAGTAATGACTGGCTTTGGCCGGCATGCCTGTTAATGTGAACTCGGTTACTCTGGGCAACACCTTTTCAGCTGGGTCCTATGAAGTTACCAGTATGGTGGTCTTTGTCTGCACAAGGGTTGTCCTCTCAGCAAAAAGAGCTTCTTTTTTTGTGAGCACTATCAACTGGTGATGGATTATATCGACCCCTGTTATTCATCCAGCCGGACTAACAGACATGGATGAACACAAGCATACGCACATTGTGACTTAATAAATGCAAGAAGATACCTGAACATTTACAAAATTAAATCATCATGCTGTTGAGATCTACGTAGTTATATAAGTAACATAAACTGGCTCCATAGTTTTCTCTGAGCCACTTTGGTTTTAGTTCTGCATTTTTTCTGCAACTCTTTAACCAAACAATTCCTACATTTTTGTTTGTGTCTATTTTGCAAAACTATGTAGAGATTTAAATCAAGTCGACTTTTAGTCACGAGTTTGTCCTAATAAAATATCTGATTTGTAAATCGTTATTAAATCTCGTCTTCCACTGTAAGGGAGTTATATAATCACACAGTGTCATAGCAGAGTCCTCGTGTTTTTCGTCCTGTCACAAATCACATCCCAGTGTAATGAAGTAAACTAAAAAAGAGGTATTAAATTCTTTTTACCGGCTTATTATGATACATTTAGCATGATTACTAAAGTCTTTGGAATGATTTTTACTTTGCATAAAGATATTCTTGTCTTGTTAAGAAGATTTTTTTTTTTTTTTTGCAAGCACAACATGGTTCCTCTGTGATAGTCATTCCACACTCCCACCCCTCCCAAGGGGGTTAGCCACTTACCCGGCCCGACACAGTAACCTCCAGACGACCTTTCGCTTTGCCAAATGTTATGCCTGTAAACTGTGTGAACTCTATCACAGGACAAATGATGGGTGAAAAATGGGACTTTCGGTCGGAGCTGCGGCTGGGTTTAGGAAACCCTGGACATACACGCTGGCATTGTGCCCTCATGTTGTAAATAGAGCTGTGTGACACATGCAAAGGAGAGTGGCAGAATGTGTTTTTCTTTTGGGTTTTTTTTTTTTAGAGAGGCTCTGCACACTTGTAGACTGAGTACAACACAGCAAGAAAAAAGAATGAAAAATGCATGATGAAATATTTTGAGATGCTTTATTTTATTTCTAGTGTTAAACTGGAAATACTTTTTTTTTGTACTGCTCATAATCAATAATTTGATTTAAACTTTGAATTAAACCACTCGTCACATTTATCAGCAGTTATTTGCAAATGAACAACACAAATGTTAGAAAACAGTCATCATGGAGCTTCTGCAGTGTCGGCAGGATGTCTCGCCTTAGCTGTGCTGACTGACTACATATGTGATCTGGAGCCAAATCAAAGTACAGAGAGCAGTCCAGAGTGTCGCTGTCAGACCTCCGGCATTCCGAGATGAACAAATGACCACTGCAACATGACAAAAAAAAATTCCCCACAGTCAGATTAAAAGGGAGCATGGAAGATCTTCCAGCGATGATAGCCCAGCAACTCTTTATGATCACTGAGCAAGTGTTAAAGAGGGGACAGTGTTCTTTCATGGGGTAATAATTCTTATCTTGTTGTAACTATAAGATAAACACAATGCCGAGAAAGCTTATGAAATACATTTGTTTAGTTTCAATTTTTTTTTTACACTGAGAATTTCTCCCTCCTCACGCTCCTCGTCTCTGCACACACAACACAGCATAATCTCATTTAAGGCTGCATATACGTACAATGTAACGTGATTCAAGTTAGCAAAAAGAGTGTGTGTTCTTTCAGATAGAAATTGCCCTTCCCATTTAGGAAAGGGACTGAGCAGAAGCAGAGTACCTGCACTAAAATACTTCCTGCTTAGGTTTGCAGCAATGTGCATATACTGTAGAGGAGAATAAAACGGGTGGCCAATAACAACCAAGTGTTTTAAAAGTATCTGATATTGGATGGAAGAGCTCAGCTTAGTGGTAACTTTTGCCCTCGGACCAGAAGTTAACCAGATGTTCGTGGGTTTGATTTCCACTGAGTTCACGTCTAGGGTCGTTAGAGAAGACACCTAACTGCCCCGTTTCTCCCACCATTGGCGCCGTCGTGGCAGCCTGCTGCGGTGTATTGGAGCACACAAAATTTCCCAGTGAGGGATCAATAAAGTAAACATTATTATCATTATTATTAAATCATATGACTAAAATAAGAAAACACATCAGGTACATTTTAGGTGGAGAAATCACATTCAAACATAGTAGAAGCTTCCTAAAAATTGATTTTGTGTAAATCCTTTGTTTAAAACTTGTCTCAGGGGGTTTTTTTGGGTGCTGTTTTGCTTACCCTGGGTTTGCTTTTCTAGCCAAAAAAAATAACTAGTTTATGTCGAAGCCAGAAAGTTTGAATAATTGACAAACTCACAAACCACACAAATTTTATTGACTGAGGTTCTCAATGTCCCACATATTCTGCATTTTATTAATATATTTTTATTTTAAATACTTTTAAACACAAGTCCAATCTGTGAAGGCTGGTTTAAGAAACTTTCCTGAAAACAAATTTGTAAAAAAAAAAATTCTTGCCACCTTTAAAACAACTTTTTACACAAAACAAGTCAAAATAATTACAAAATAAAGAGCAATGGTTGGAACGTAAATGGGTTTTTTTCTCGAATGATGTTGGACCTCCATATTGGATTTTTTTTTTGTTTTCATTTATTCGGTCGAAACCTGTTTTAAGCTAAATATTTTACTCTGTCAGTAAGCGTGAGCTTCATCCAGGAAATAATTACCGCGTGCAAAGAGTGTAAACATACCACTGTTTAAGATCTGCGAGGACAAATTGCTGGTTTCAGTTTTCTTGTTGACGAGTCAGTCTTATGAAGAAAAGTGACTTGGCGGGAGCAGCTGTAGAACATTTCCTGGTGTGTCTGGTAAAGCAGTGTTCCTACTCACAAAGGCAGACCCTGATTTTAAAAAGTTTAATATGTAGTTTGGTTCTTAGTGGAACTAAGTTTGTGTTTAGTTTTCCTTCACAGCCGTACATCCACGCAGCTCTGGAAAACCTGTTCTTACTGGAAGTGTCAGTGGTGTTTTAACCTGAGGATGTCTGTATCAGAGTCATGGTTTGAGGGTTATGAGGGGTGTTTGAGGGGTGGAGGGCACCAGAGGTCCCCCAGACATGCTGTCATAACCCGTGCAGCCGTGTTCTTTGCTATGGGCCTATCAGTAGTGAAAGCAGCACTTAGATATGTTTGTACTCTTCGCCCTCTACCCCTCTCCCTTTCTCCCCAGGCGCCATGTCACTCCAGGGGCAAACCAGCACTCTCTGGCTGTGCCCACGTCCATAACACCAGTAAACCTCCTCCCCTTCCTACCCACCACTGTAAGGGTCAATGTGCCCTCACCTCACAATGCCCACAGTCCACACCAACTCTGCCCTCCAAAGAGGAGCAAAACTAAACTGAAAAGAAGACAAAATGGCCTCACACTGTTTGCCCTGTCAAAGCTTTTGACAAGCCCAAACAGAGGACGCCAGAGGAGGGTTTAGTAGTAGATTATGATGATGGAGATAACGAGTCAAGTTGTTGTGCTCCAGTACAGTTACACTTTGCCCCTTGTTTGTCCATTTGTTGTGCATAAATTCAGCAAAACTCACTGATTCTCATGCACGTCATGTTTAGTAACCCGACAGATGATATCAAGTGATTCTTTTCATTAGTCCACGGAGCGTAAAGGGTAAGTGAGGAGGTGGCTATTCAAGAGAACAGGAATACGCATTCCATGAGGTATTAAAGAAAACCTTGGAATATTGTCAGCTAATCAATTTCCTGTCTGGACATGCTCGCTTTTAATGAAATTCAGTCACTTATTAGTCCCTTCCCGTTTCTTTCTGTGTTTGGGAATATAATTACACTCAAAATGCTTACTCATCTTTCTGCCTGGCTGCTGCCTACTCTGTCAGATTCATTAGGCTACGGAGCGGAAGAGATGGGGAGCCTGTGTCTGTATCTGTCTATCTGTCAGTCCGCCTAACTATCTGTATGCCTGTCTCAGATTAGCCTGGATCAAGCAGCAGGTGACATACCGAGCAGGTGACCATCACCCAATTACCAACAGGAAATTGGAGAGGAGCTCCCACGTTGTTAAAATGTTTCTTGTTCTGTTGAAACTGTTAAACAGTTTTTTTTTCAGCCTCTTTTAGTGGCAAACAATTACCTGAATACATGTTGAAATACGGTGCATGTTGGTAATCTGGTTCAGAGTTGGGCAATCACCAAATTTGCAACCTACTATATTTGGAAATAAAAAAGAATCATTCGTTCTAAAATCTTGTTTTAGTGAGGTGTGTTTTATTGCAAATGGAAAAAAAGTTATATATGTTTTTTTTGGGTTCTGAAATGTCCAAATCCTGTTGAAAAGCCGCCATAGACAACAGTTTGTTCTTGGTACAAGACCAAGGATTGTGTTTCACTCTTTGTTACCTCAAAATAGGAGGAAGGTAAAGCTTCTTCTCAGCTATTGTTAGGTGTAGTTGGGCTAGAATTACCAAAGCAAAGTGACAGGATTTATGCTGAGCTGTTTCTGCATTTTTTTCCTAGAAAAGCAGCGGAAGTATTCTTTTAAATTACCAGCGTAAATGTGATGATAGTTTGAGTCTCAAATAAGAAAGCACATCTTCCCTTTATGTGTTTTTTTTTTGCATGCTGAAGCTGCTTCCTATTAATTTAACAAGTGATTTCCCACACAATGAAGTGTAACCTGAGAGGTGTGAGGGATTACCGCACTGGGAAGGTGGTTTAGCTTGTTATAGTGATGATCAGGAAGCAAAGTCTGGGAAATATTTACCTGTTTTTAACTGTGAAAGTTTCTGATGCTTCTCTGAACTTCAACTCGTTGCAGAGTTGGGACTCTGAATGGATGTCATGGACTTGGTGTCTATAGTTTACTGGGGTTTTCCATCTTCCATCCTTTTGATTGATTAAGTGACACAGGTAGAACCTCAAAATTTTCTCAGAGATCCTCTAAAACATAGGCGTCAAAGTCGTCCTCAAGGGCCAATATCCGGAAAGTTTTCCGTGTGTTCTTGCATCTACACACCTGATCCAGGTTAATGAGTCATTGTGCCAAATTTTATTGGCTGTTGATTTCATTTTAATGTGCATTAGAAGTATTGAACCAGGAACACATGGAAAACCTTCAGGACACCGACCCTCGAGGACCAAACTTTGACACCTCTGCTCTAAGATTTAAAGGAAAAAAAAAACACCTGACATGCTATCAACAATTTAATTAGTCAAGTTAAATTACGAGCAAGTTCCAAGTGGACCAGTGCTGGTGTTCTGTCGAGATTTGCGACCGTCAAGAGTTGCAACTCTGCGCCTCTGCGCATGCCCATAACGCGTCATCCCCCTTCCACTCCCTTCCAGAACATCTAAACGTCAAGGGCTGGATGATGCTGCATGACACAAACACCGCTCCCTTGACGCAGTCCATGACGCTGACACCACCCCGCTCCTTCCAACAAAGTTGTTTCCGCTAATTATAATATATTGCTTTTACTGTTAAGAGTAATCTCACATTTGTCACATGTCGTGATGGGTCACAGATTCAGATAAAACATCACAATTCTTAACACATCTATCGACAACTGTGACCGGTTTGAGATCTCGACGAGGCCACAAATCTCGACAGCACACCGGAACTTATTCCGGCTGGTTACAGGCGAGAGGCCAGAGGTGTCAAAAGTACCAACATTTTCTACTCAAGTAGAAGTATAAATACCGAGTTAAAAAACTACTTTAGTAAAAGTATCAACTCAAGTTTTCTACTTAAGTAAAAGTAAAAAAGTAACCTATTTTAAAACTACTTAAAGTAAAAAAAGTAAAAGTAATTTTCAGAAAAAAAGGAATATTGTTAACAAAAGCGTATGAACATATTTTTTAACTATTATCACATGCTTTAAGGAGCAGAAAATATGATAATAAATGAAAGTGTTTTGGTGTTAAACTTTATGAATCAGAAACATTTATTTCTTAATAATCTTTATTGGAAATCGATTAATTAACACAATCAAATGTATTAACATAAGCAGGGCATTATGTAACGTCCCTTCAGCTATCAAGCTTCACTCTGCATCACCTAATTTAACCAACTTCAGCAGACACAAACACACTCAATGTAAAAAAAAAAATAAAATAAATGAAAAAAAAATGACCAAAAGGCTTTTTCAAGCCTTGAAGGCAGCTAGTTTTCAAAGTTCTTTGAGGCAATACTGAATAGGCTTTCACAAGTTGCTAAGGTTGGGAGTGCCACATTCAGCCTGCGTGACACCTGGAACCAGCGTTGCCAGGTGGGAGGTGCTGGATTATCGTACTAATGACGTAAAATTATCGTATTTTACAAAAAATATTGTACACCCAGTAAAACCACGCCCATTGACAAAATAACACCCTTTACATGCACTCGTAAGGTAGTGGGAGTGAAGGAAACACACAGGAGGCAAAATCCTTGGATTCTTTTTCTAAAATTTTAAGAACTGTAAAAATGAAAAAATAACCAGGGAAATAAGATTTTAAGAAACCCAGAAAGAAATCAGTAGGGGCGGGACTTAGGAGACGGTATATATAAATTTATATATATATATATACATATCTACATATATATGTGTACATATCTACATATATATGTGTACATATAAGGTTTTTTTAATGTTAACCCAAACATCTACATGATACAAAATCTAAGCGATGTGTAGTTTTAACCTCCTCAGTCAGTTTTTATAAACTAATCAATAACATTTTTGATGCTTTTAAGCACAGATACTTCATCCACTATTATTTATGGATTAATCAGTTCAATTAGCTTTGTTTCTAAAGATAAAATAGTGCGTCACAGATCAAAGTTATTTTTATAAAAATACCATCTACAACATTTTCAGCAAAGACGTTTACAATAGCCGCAGACTGAAAATAATAATAATAAAAAAACATTTCTTTGCTATTGTTTTTTTTAAACAAACTGATAATTCAATCAAAGTTCAGTGTTGCAGTATCAGAAACACTTTGATTTCCGAGCTCGCAACAAGTCTCAAACACGGAAATTGACGTTCCTGCTCTGTAAAAGTTTGTGGGCGGTGCT
This sequence comes from Neostethus bicornis, assembly GCA_902685375.1. NCBI lineage: Eukaryota > Metazoa > Chordata > Actinopteri > Atheriniformes > Phallostethidae > Neostethus > Neostethus bicornis. Next base: position 29,383,522 of record LR738543.1, read on the forward strand.
ACTCACCCCAAAGTAATGATTGACTGGACCTTTCAGCCAATCATTCATCTGTTCCTTTGTTTGATGCATTCAGGGTTCATTTAAAAAAAAAAATTCCGACAAACAGTCGCGGCTTTTTAACGGTGACAAAATGGAGAAAGTAGCGACTACTTTTTATAAAATTAACGAAGTAAAAGTACAGGTAATTGCATAAAAAAGTAGTGAGTAAAAGTTAAAAGTAGACAAAAAAATAATTACTTCGTTAAAGTAAAGATAACGAGATTTTCTACTTGAGTAAGGTAACGAAGTAGTCTTACTTCGCTACTTGACACCTCTGCGAGAGGCGGAGTACATTCTGGCACCCTGAACAGGTTGCCAGAATGTTGCAGGTCCATAGTGAAATATCGGATCCAAAAATCTATTACCAGCCTTCTCTAGCCACCAAAAGTTGGTATTGCCCTGGTTGATCCACCCTCCACAGGAATGGAAACTTCACCGAAACAAAGCACAATTTGATTGGTTTCCATTTCTTCACCTCAGCAACAAAAAAATTTCTTTGCTCTCATGACTTAGTACAGATTATAAAATATCAGCCACATTAGAGAAATAATTGTATTAAGTAGGTGTTGATTATAAATATGTTGTCACTTCCATGAGCATGTTCCATCATTCACTAATCTGATTGAAGGAGCCAGACCACGAGTCATGTGTTCCAACAAGGTGTTGGGTTTCCAATAGTTCTAAGCTGTACAGTGACACGGGCTAAAACTTTGTCGCTGAAATGACTCGTCAAATTAGTCCCTAATACTTAAGTCATTAGTGGGTCGTTACCACCGGTGGAATTCCTTTGATGGTGCTACTTTTATTGTTCGGTCCTCACTCTGGTGGAGAAATTATTCCGAAAATTAAACTTTTGTGCAGTGGCATGTATGGATAAAAAACAACATTAAATATCTGGAGACCCCATGACTACAAATGTCGTATTAATGAACCAATGTGGAGACGGTGTTGTTCGTCTTAAGAATCTTGTCTTTTGTAACCTAAAGGATTTGTCCATTGTTGGGTGATATTAGTATCCGTCTTAGGTAAAGCCAGTCTGTGGGCCTGCCCTTAGGGCTCATTTGAAGTGCTTAGCACTCGTTTGGAGCTCTGTCACCCCCTCACCCTGTTGCCAGCATGGTCCCATCCCCCCTGGCTGTGAAGGAGAGCTTCTGCCCGCCACTAGGGAAGGAAAACTAACATCACACACGGAAAAAACACACCTCTTCACCACTGCACCACAATCTATTTTTCCCACTGCCATCTAACACCCACCAACACCCCTCCACCATCCATCTTATTTTTTTCCCCTCTTTCTGCACCCTCATGGACGTTGCCAGGCAGCAGAGAAAAACTTTACACACAGCTACACCCCACAATGCCTCTGAGGGTTTTCCGGATGTCCTTGTTTACATCATGGAGTGTGCAGGTCGTAGGGAAGCCTACTTAGAGGCTCCCTTTGCACATCCTAAACTAAATCCCATCCTTTTGATGTCAGAATGACTATTCAATCCAACGTTGCTACAAAAAAAAAGTTGGTTAAAGAAGTTTGGAAGTTTCTACTCCGTTTGAACGTAATTCCCACATCAAAAACATACCTGGAGTGTTTTTCGTTTTGTTTTTCATGTACACATATTTAAGCAATGTGTCCAGTTTTTGGATACTTTTCGAACGCCAGATTGTTCTGAGTGTGGCAGAGATTTTGTTCTCTGCCACACCCACATTCTAGCAAGCATTAAGTGTTTTTGCAGCAGCCGTGCACATGCTCTGCTCACACTCGTCTTTGCAGTCTCAACCTCATAAGAATTTTTCCCCCTGATTTAAAAAGATAGAAAACAGTTTCAGACTTTTTATTTGTTTCATTTGATTATTTTAGCTCTGATAACAAAGTAGTTATCCAAAGGGAAGAAAAAAAGGTGTGGTATTAAGAAAAAATAACCAGTAGAGTTTATGAGCTTAATGTTGTCATTGCTGCAATGAGGCTTGTCTGTTTCGAGCTTATCTTTTCCCACTGTGTGTCAAACCAATCGATTGGTTTTGTCTGTTCCAGCCTCCAACTTTGATGTTACCATTGATTGTTCTCATCTGCAACTGAACTCAAAGGTTAGAGGAGCTGGGCTTCACTTCTGGATTGCTTTGACCTTCGCTCTGCACATGCTCAGTATGTTTGCAGAGCTAAGAGCCAAACAGCCATAGTGTAGGCAGGCCCGTGGGTGCATGACAGCCAGACAACGGTGTGATGTCTTTTTTTTTTTTAACTCACCCAGCGAGAATGATGTATATGTGATTGATTTTTTTTTTCTCCTACCCCTCTTTCTACCGTGCTTCCGCTGCACTGCACTAAGCAGGACTGAGTCCAGGCTTGATCAATGCATTGTTTTTCTTTTTCAATCACACTTGAGTGAGCCGAAGACACGAAAGGTTACACAGGTGAGGTTTGGCAGAGATGGAAGCAGCTTCTGGAGGCCTCCTCAAGGGCTAATGTATAAGTTTTGCATAGATTTTTGTGAAGGAGAGGGAGTCACAAAGTGTTGATCAAACTTATGGTCTCACACTTGGCTCGTTCGTATACATCCGCTTGGTTTCCATTTTTGAAACGTTCAAGTAAAGGCTATTTACTGAAAACTTCCAATAGAAAAAAATGGACTAAAAAGGACATGGTTGCGTAAAATAATTACTGTAGCAAATAAAAAATAGTTTAAAGCCAAGCCAAGTATATCACTATTAAAGTTGAAGAAAATTTCAACTTGGAAATTGTATTAGTAGTTCGCTTGCCGAGACTGAGTGGGCAACCCTGGCTTATAGTATGTGATCACATTGTCTATTAAACACAGTTTAACAGTATGACAATTTTAAAAGATGGGTTTAAATGCAAAATTAAGCTATGTTCAGCAAAATGATGTTAAAAAAATATATATCCCATCAATTAGTACAGCAATCACTGTTTAAAATTTCTAACGCTCAGCCGGCAGTCCTCGTATTCACCAAAGTAACAAAGTAACACAACCGATGCGTTAAATGCCAAGTATTGCCTAGAAGACTACAGACACAGAAAGACAGAACATTTCTAAACATCAGCCTTTTCAATTGTAGGATATCGTACAAATTTAATTGAACTTTTTACTTATAAAGTCTCAAATTAAAGGCTCTACTTTACAAAATTGCAAGTCTGTCCCGAGATTCTAATCTGCTCAGACCGTTTTTAAAACAACACAAAGAAACAAAGCTGCAGGAACATCAGACATCATGAAAATCAGCTTTATAAAACACACTGGGAGGGGCATTGTCCTAAAGAGATAAAACAGCAGTGAATAATGGATGGAAGTGATCCACCCTAAAGGGGTAAGCGGTATTGCGTTGTCTTGAATTATCTCTTAATTATGACGCTCTTAAACCCTGTACCCAAACACCTTGTTATTTAGAAAAAAAGATAAGTATCTGTGGGAGTGGAAACGCTCTCCTAAAGCTGGATGTCTGGAGGGTGGGTAGAGAAGGTTTAGATGGCTGCGATGGGTTGGGAGCGCAGGCTTTGACCAGGGGGTTTCAGATGTCATGGCAGATTCTTTCAGGGGGAAATTACAGGGTTTAACCTCTCTTGTCCCCAGAATGGCAGCATTCTGAATTAACTTCATTGACAGACACTCGAGCATCGTGCTACTCAACACCATTGTTGGGGACACACTTGATTCGGGATATACTTCCCCTCCTCTCACGCTCTTGAGGGCACTTCAAGATGTTGTTCCTGCAGGTCCATTGGCCGTCTTTCATGTTGATTCTGAGAGTAGAGTAGCTCCTTCAAAGCTGTATGACTGTTTGCATTTTTAGCACATTGAAGGGGTTACATGAGTGGTCCTTATTAACCTCTTGTTGTTAGTCTTTCACCTCGAGCTGGTTTTACTGATCAGCTTTACTCTAAAACGGCTAAAAGGGTTGATTATAACAACTCTGGTATTAGCGAGCCGTAATAATCTCTTTTACACTCAAGCAGTCACAAACACATTTATGTGGATTTATTAGCCAGTTTTTTTTTTTGGAAGCTACAGGTTTTTATGCACAATCACTTACCCAGTGGTCTCATTTATAAAGCATGCTTTTAGCAACATCTGACCAACTTCAATGGAAACTGAGCAATCTATCATGGCGGCAGAGTGCGCAAACTATTGCTTAGTTCTTAAAAAGAGTCAGAGGCTGTTGTGCACTAATCCCAAGACAAGGGGGAAAAAAACAACACATGTGTATAGAGGAAAGTGAAATGAAGCATTTGAAGCTGCATTTGCATTTCAAGTTATCCAAGATTGGATAACTTAGACCATCTCCAATGTCTGACTTGGTTCACCTGTGTGCAGCTAGTTTCTTTCTTGTTACCACTTTAGGTCAGTCAGTCACCTTCTTAACCGTCTATCCCTTAGGGAGTTGCAGGGGTGCCGGAGCCCATCCTGGCTGATTCAAGGCGAGGGGCAGGTTACACCTCAAACAGGTCGCCGGTCTGTTGCGGGGCCACACACATACCTCCATACACACACACTTATTCCTCGAGGCAATCATGCAGCGGCCAATCAACCTGATATGAATTTTTTTGGAGGGTGAGAGGAAACCGGAGTACCTGGAGAAAACCCACGCAGACAAGGGGAGAACATGCAAACTCCACACAGAAAGGCCAGTGTTCCAAGCCCCGTCTCCACTCGGGACTTGGACCCAGGACCTACTTGCTGTGAGGCCATTGTGCTACCCACTGCGCCATCGTGCCGCCTCACTTTAGGTTGAACCATTTATTTTTTATTCCAATGACAGATCAGTGTGCGCCACGCAGAGAATTGCAGGGCATGTTGACCGCCTTATACTCTACTGTTTTTCATTTTTTGAGAAACACCATCAGACCTGCACAATGGCCACACTTCATTAATGTGCACAAGTAATGACAGACTGCACCAGCTCATTCGAAGACCATTACATGTGCATCACGTCATCTGCATGATCCATATTTGAAGTTCTAGAGACATGTTTGGGGCGGAAAGAGAAAGAAATGGGTTTACATCAGAGATTGGTTGCAGATATGGTCTATAGAGCTCAGGTTGCATAAAAAAAAAAGGAATTAGAGAAGTTTTCATAAATCTTGAGTTTGTGTGGCGTGAGCAAGTTGCCTGAGTCTTTATGAATCTGGCCCCTGATCGTCACCATCACTCACACACACACATAAAGTACAGTATATTCCCAGTGAGGTGTAACAGATCTAATGCTTTCTGGAGCATTTAGCAGCAGGCTAGCAGGTTTACTCTGTGTTTAGAGGAGTGCTGAAGCATCTAATGCAATTTCAGCCGAGCATGTCTCTCAGTGAATAAACATCACTGAGGTGTTCCTGCTACTGTATGCTGATCCACTGTAGTGCTTTCTGTTGTCCTCTAACACTCCCACCTCTTGTTTGTCCCCTCCTCCACCACCCGTCTGCTTTCCACAGCGTCTACATTTGCCTCCGGACTTGTCCGAGACTGTGAGTCGTGTGAGTAGGGGGGACCTGGCAGGAGTGGGACCAGCGACTTCAGCATGTGGCTCCAACACTTTTGGCACTAAACACCTGGACTTCTAGAGCTCTCCCACTGTCGCCACGGGCCACCTGGAAAGCTGCAGCCGTTGTTCTCTTTGCTGCGACAAGCAGGTTGTTCCCTCACTCACAATGTCAGCAGCAATAACCTGGCTAGTCGTTACCACCTGCCAAGTGACCCAGTCAAGACCTAAACATCCACAAAAACCTCAGTTTATAACAGAAATTCACGCTCTTATATCTTAAACCTTCTCTTTTTACACGTTCAAAATGACGCCAACAAGCCATTTTTGATAACTCAGACGAGACAAGTTACAAAGTTTGTTTTCTCCTTAGTTTTCTCCCTGTTCATTTCTAGGTGCTTTAAAACTATAACTGGCAGGGTGACTGGAGCTTAACCCGGTTACAATCCAGCACAAGAATTATTTAGGGTTTGGTATATTTAGCTCTTTCTTTGTGTTTTTTGAGCCTCTGGGAATTTTGTTTACAAGTAACGTTTAATCGTAAAATATTTTTCAGTCTTCACCGAGCCTCCATCTTGGCAAACATTGAATAATTTAAATCGACTCGGCGCAGACTTTACAAAACATGAGGCCATTTCTGTGCTGCTCCGCCATGTATATCATTCTGAAACCACCCGCTCACTCCCCCTCAAGATGCTGTTTTTTTGGGGTTTTTTTTGTAAAATTAAAAAAAAAAAAAAAAGGCTAAATACGTTCCTTTTGTCAACAAAATATAACTTTACTGCTTCCTGGTGTTTATCACTCCATAAAAAAGTGACTTAAAGAAGAACAGTGGCTTAATAAATGAATCATTTCTGAGGTTGATGACTTGTTTTAGGTTTGAATATGTGCGTGTGACCCTGAGACTGTGCCGGTAAGTGACTCCTACCTTCAGTAAGCAGACCGGAGCAGGAATGTGGACAGAGAGGAGAGTTGGATTTGATGCAGACTTCACACCTCATCAGGCGTATTTGCTGGATGAGCTGCTTTGTCATGACAAGTCCAAAAGAACAAATTAGGTCAAATGGTGCGATGGGGGCGAAAAGAAAAAAGGGAAGATAGAAAGAACATGAAAAATTGAATATTTCATTCTCGTCCACCTCCGATGCCAGTCCTAATAGTTGTTCCTACAGAAAGTGGTGATGGTGGTAACAACCTGCAACATGTGTCAGATGGAAGTTGCACGTTTATACACGGATGAAGCATTCTTAAAATAGGCAAGGTGAGAGGGAAAAAAAATCATGTTTACTTTGTGGATGTGGAGAAAGAGAAGTTTTTGTTTTTAGAATAAAAAATAGTTGTCATTGTTGCTTTAAAATGTGTTCATGGATATTTGTTCTTATAAAACTTCAAAAGTTGTCTGTTGTCTCGCTGTTATAATAAAATAATTTTACATCTGCTACGTTTACACATTTTCTATCAAATTGAAGTAAATGTCAACTTGAGTTTAAATGTGAAATTTCAAGGTTTTCAACGTATTTTTTTTCTTAGTTGTTCGTGGAATATTAGTTTAGCACTGCATCAAAGTCACGCACGTTAGCTCAGTGGTAGAAGGCAGTTTGATTCCTACTGGGCCCATGCACAAGTATCCCTGGAGAAGACACCTGATCCCCGTTTTTCCCAGCATTGATTCTATCATGGCTGCCTGCTGCAGTGCAATCCAGCACATTAATTTCCCCATTAAAGGATGTATACTGTACATTAAAAAAAGGGATGTACCCATCTTGTTTAACCGCAGCAGTGACTATTAGTTGGAAGGGATTGTCTTGGCACAAGCTTATTATTTTGAACTAATGTTGAACTACTTAACAGATAATGCATTTGCAATGTTTATTTTTAAGTATGTCGTATTGTTATTGTTCGTAGATCTTCACTATTTGGATATTTTATAGGTAGCTCACTTGCTGAAACTGAGTTAGCACCTCCTGTCTAAAAAATTCAAAGTTCTGTTAAAGTAGCTCAAAGGTAACAACGAACTCTTATGTGTGGGAAAAATTTTACACCCTGGAAAGAAAGAAGATTCTGACTGCATTGAACATTTTTTGTGTCTAATTTTTTGCAAAACAGTAAAACTTATGCTGCGAAATTACTGAAAATTTGATATTCTAGCTAACAACTGTTTTTCTTTTGACAAACATATGCAACATAATGAAAAATGGTGCAACCAAACGTTCGGTTGGAATAAGATTAAAATCCCTGCTGTTTGTCTGCTCTTAAAGTTCAAGTTTTTGGAGGTTTCTACTATATTTGAGCATTATTTCCAAAACAAAAGCTCACATTCAAGCGCCACCGTTCAGTATTCGAAAATATTTTTTGGCCATGGATTTTGTTCTCTGCAACGCCCACATTGTTACATAAGCAGGAAGTGTTTCAGATTTTTTTTTCATAATAGTCTCTCACTGTACCTTCAAATCTACACTAGATTTTTACAAAATTTACACTGTATTGTACACGCACCAGAGCAAGACCGGAGTGACGAACATGAGGACGGGGGAAATGCTGTGTCAAAGAGAATTGAGACTGAATAAATGTATTTAAAAGCTTTCTTCGGAAGACATCACAATTAGGATCCACCGATTTTCCTCTTCCTTACTTTTAATTCTTAACATTAGTATATTTATTTGGAAATAAAGAAGGTGGAAGATTTTAAGTACTTAGAATCAACAGTCCAGAGCAATGGAGAGTGTGGAAAAGAGGTGAAGAAGCGTGTGCAGGTAGGCTGGAACGGGAGGAGAAAAGTATCAGGTGATTTGTGATAAAAGAGTTTCAGCTAAAATAAAAGGGAAAGTGTAGAAAACCGTGGTGAGACCGGTCGTGCTGATTGGTCTAGAAACAGTGGCACTGAGAAAAAGACAGGAAACAGAGATGGAGGTAGCAGAGATGAAGATGCTGAGGATCTCTCTGGGAGTTACCAGGATGGACAGGATCAGAGGAACAGCATATGATAGAGGTTTTGGAGATAAAGTCAGAGAAATCAGACTGAGATGGTTTGGACATGTACAGAGGAGAGAGAGAGAGTACATCGGAAGAAGGATGCTGGATTTGGAACCACCAGGAAAGAGTCTTAGAGGAAGACCAAAGAGGAGGTTCATGGATACAGTGAAGGAAGACATGAAGATAGTTGGTGTGACCGAAATGGACGCAGCAGATAGGGTTAGATGGAAGAAACTGGGAAATGCCGAAAGAAGATTTATTTGGAACTTAAAGTTTGAGTTTGTTGCTTTAATATGGTTTAGAGCCATTTCGATCAATTATGTTGATGATGCAAATAATTATTGTGTACAAATTCCTCTTTTCGCACTCGTACGACTTTTCGAAATGCATCATTTTGGTTGCACTTTGAGCATGACGCAACTTCTTAAAGAAAAAAATGCAACAGTTTACGTAGCCACTTTCACTAAAAGCGAGTGTGTGAGCTTTTGCTCCCTTCGGTGGGAGTTGAGTCGAACATTTCTGCAGGTCAGAGTAATTTGGTCTCATTAAAAACCAAATCAAAAAGAGCAAAGTTTTTCACAAAAGCAAGAATTGCTTTCCACTGGCGGGTTGTGTATTATTTAGACTCCCTCTAATTGCAGTCTTTCCTGCGTTTCTAATCTCTCTTTCATTCCCTCGCTGTAATTATTCATTTTCATCTCTGTCTTCAACGTCGCCTTTTCTGGCTTACACACATAAAATTATGTTCCTCCATTTGTCTGAGAAACTTCATTAAATCAATGAGGAAGTAATATTAACAAAAAGGGGGGAAATTTTGATTAATTTTCAATCTTCTAACTAGGACTATTAAGTCTAAAAATATTCAATCAATTCTGGAGGTATTTAATGCCTTTCCATGCTGTGACCTCACTCTCTCCTGGATATCTTTTTCCTTTAGAGATGGTTTCTACCTACACACCCTTTTAAATCCACACACACACAGCCACATATATAACCCCCCTACTGAGGCAGCAAGTGAAGCAAAATAACTCACTCTGCCACACAATCGCTCCTCTGCCCCGCTCAAGGCGCTGGCTGCTTTATTCCATGACATTTTTTCTCTCCTCCACTCCCTCCTCCTCCTCATTTCTTCTGTATTTCTTCTTAACATCGTAACTCTGCTAAAACAAGAGCCAGTGATGGTGAATTACTTGACCTTTCTCATTGTGTGGTGGTGTTTTGTTGCGCTGACTTGGTTCAGCCTCATACATCAGGAGAGGTTTGTTATTTTGGACACTTTTGTGTTGTGAGATTTTGCAGGATTGTGTGTATTTTTTAGTTATTTTTTCTATACTATAAGTTCAAATTTTGATCAATTGTTATGATTCTAGAAACATTTTGATTGCATTGACCAGGCACAAAAAAAAAGCTTTCTTTAAGACACAATTTTACTGTACAAAATGTTTTTATAGTTTTCACAAAATACATTTAGAAAGCTCCATTTTAAATAAAATTAAATTGAAATATTTAAGAGACAGCGTGTAGACGTTTTTTTTGTTTGTTTTTTTTATCTCAGAAGCAATGCTCAGACATGAAACCCGGTCTGTGTCCATGTTCTACGTACACACCGAAATAAAAACGCACAACTTAAAAAAAAAAAAAAAAAAAGAGCATGACGAGATGATGCTAGAAAAAAAACCCTCCCATGGTCTTCAATTATAAATAAGGGCTGCAGGGTTCGACTGCAGTCTTCCGAACTTGAAGCCAATGTAATTTAACAGAACGTGTTTACAAACTTTTGCAACACATGATTAATATCGTCAACATAAAAAAAAAAAAAACATTGTGTACTAGATGAAATACAAAGGCTTTGGTCTGTTTTACAATCAACAATGATTAAATCTGATATGTACTTGTAAACAACTGCCAAACACTTAAGTTTAAAACTCTGTCAAGCAAATGTTTTTATCATAATTATAGGAATTAAATATTTCTAGTTGCACTTTTTTCTTCTTTTTTTTTTTTTTTTTTTTTTGACCATAGGACACTATAATACAACTATAGCTAAGAGACAAATTGTACCTGACCCTAAAAGAAATGTATTTTATGATGCATGGAACATTTATAGAATATTCTCGGGGGGGAAATATAAATGAAATCAACTTTTATTAGAGAAATCTTTCTGGCAGATTTCTCGGGAAGACAAGTACTTTACATTTTTGACATGAACAAACTGGATTATATCAAAGACGCAGTCTACCATTTACAGACTACAGGTGGGATTTTACACCTGTTTTCAACTTGTAATGTTCTTCGTGGTAATCTAGAGTCAATCCAACCACCCGAGACCAAGAGGTTTGAGTTGCACGTTGCGTCATCTTTGCACACTTTGGAGTTGCTGAGCGTAATCGTTGAAGCCACGGCTCAGTGGCTGGATCGAGTTTGGATTCCCTCTCTTAAATATCCGTTCATAATGAGACCAATAAATAGTTTTCTTTCTTTTTTTTCCCTCCAGCTTTTTGTCATAATGATATGCCATAGCGTCCATAGACCATGCAAAGGCTGGTAGAAAGTCTTGATATAAGCAGATTAAAAGATAGTCATGGCAGAATTTCTAAGCTTCTCCAAACGTGAGATCAACATCATTTTCTAGCAGTCCATCTATCAGTACTTTTTTTTTTTTATCTTTTTGTTTCATATTAACATACAAATGGCCATTTACAAACACACCAGAGAAAAAAAGGAAACAATGACTGAAGTTGGAAATAGAAAAAAAACAGAAGTTTTTTTGTTCCATAAAAATTTAACACGGGGCACTTTACAGAGGTCCTTTTTTTTCTGTCCTTCAGTGTTCTCTCTTCCAAGTCCTCGTTTTGAATGTGCCTGCAGCTACACAACAGCACACTGTCCCAGTGGAAAGAAAACAAGTCCCAGACATCCCAAGGCTCTCCAAGAGTCTTTCGCTTCCTTCTTTCTGTTGCCTCTCCTCAACTTTTCTCCCAATGTCTTTGCTTTGCTGTGCCGTGCATGTGTGAGGAGCACTGACGGAGGGCGATGGTGGAGTGGGTGCTTACAGGGTGAAGTAGCTCTTCTCTCTACTGTAGTCTTGACCAGTACTGAGACATGTCAGGCTCGCTCCCTGGGACTTGGACAGGGACAGACACTCCAGGAGAGATGAGTCCTGCAGAGACAAAAAGAAGAAATATTTCAATTTTTAAAAAAAGTAAAGCAAATCAAACCTAAACACTGAGCTTGACGAGCAATACCGAAGCTTGCAAACTAGGTGAACAAGCACGAGGCTCCAATGAGGCTCTGCTCAGTAAAACGCTCGCGAGCTCGATAAATTGAGGCCGTGGCGATGGCATTTAAACAGAGAGAGTACAACAGCAAATGAATCAAATTAATTAGCAATTTAGCACAGAGGAAATGTGGTTATGCATGATTAACTCTTCATGACTATAACCGGTATATATGGCTTTCAGAAACAGCATCCTAATGGGGTGGAACTAAACTATGTGCTGGAGTCATGGGATTGACATGATGGCCCAGAGTGGTAATGAAATGAGCTGCGTTCATGCTCCTGCAGAGAGAAAATGATATGAGATGTAGAAATATTGACCCTCATGTATTTAAACCATGAAGTCTGTTGAATAGAGGAGATGGAAAGGCACGTCATGAATTAAAGATGGCTACAGTACCGCCTAAATTACAGCAGAGGTGGCAGATGTTTGCAAGAGTGCAACTTTTTTTTTTTTACACTGGGATGTTGGAAAACAACTTTCTGCCTACCTGTTGAGGTGGTACCAGAAGTGGTCATTGATTGGCTGTTCATATGTGCCTGCATATGAGGGGGCGTGTATGTTTCGTAGCTTCGCCCGTTCACAGGCGGACTGGTAGGCAGCATGCAGGAATAAGAGGAGGTCTGGCTGGGCTATAGATGAAGAGAGAACGTTACATTAGCTTAGCCATCCAGTTTTCAGCTCAGTATCTAATAAATCACTTTAAATCAATTTTTTTCACCTAAATAAAAATTTTGCTTTTTATTTTTGTTTTATTTACCAAAAAAAAACACCTAAAAGCTCACCCTAAGTCAAAAATTTGGTTTGTTTGACTTACTTGCATAGGTAGATTGTTCGCCATGGTGAAACTGGGCATGGGGGGCAGCGCACTGTAGGTGTTTGTTAGCGCAGAGTCAGGCCTTCCCAGCATGGACCCCGAGGTGAAAGAGACTAAAAAGAGAGAAAAAGAGATTAAAACACTTTTAACACATCATCTTATTAACGTGCAGGAAGTGTCGGTTGGAGCTCTACTGATGTGCCTGATTTGGTCATTACGCTGATAGTCAGCTGAGAAGTTTTGCTCAGTCATCCATTAAAAGGAAAAAAGTGTTTTCAGAGGCCTCTCCACATTTCAGATCCAGTTATTATAGTTCTTTTAATAAGTTTATGGGTCTGTTGGAGGGTAAAGTTTTACAGAGGAGTGGGTGTGGTGCTAACCTGGCGTGGTGGGTTGTGGAATAGCCTGGTAGACGCTGGTGCTGAAGCTGCTGCTGATGGGGATGTGACTGGAGGAGTTGTTGGCCTGTCTGCGTTGGTTCCTCAGTTTTTCCTCACGCCTCCACTTTGCTCTTCTATTTGAGAACCATACCTAAAATAAAAAAATAATTCCATTAGAGTTTCTCACGTAATGGATTGACTTCCAAAAACTTTGTTTCTACTCACTTGTATTCTTGCTTCAGGGAGGTCAATTTTTGCTGCTAGTCTTTCTCGTGCAAAAACATCTGGGTAGTGAGTTCTTTCAAATTCTGCAAAAAGAAAAAAGTTAAAATATTAGTTTAAGTGATCCATTGACAACTCTTTTTATGTAAGGTTTAGATGTATTTTTATGTCGCACCTTTTTCCAGTGCTTCGATCTGTTCCTGTGTGAACGATGTGCGATTTCTCTGTAGTTTTCTCTTGAGCTGCAGACGCATCTGTGTCTCCTCCGAATCCTCTCCATTGGAGCTGATGGAGTTTGTGTTTTCTCCCGTGCCGTCCTGTTGTTGGCAGCCGTCTGAGAGGAGGCAGAAAAAAAAAAACCTTAATGGAAATATACATTCACTTAAGCTAATTGAATAATTAATTATCATCGAGCCTCATGTTGCATCAGCCTACAGCTAATTGTACAAACCGTGGTGCTACATCATTAATTAAAGCCCCCCCATCATGCTTAATTTAATTCAAAATTGGAGGAATTATTGCAATTCCTCTCTAATGTTGCCAGATGACAGACGAGTGCCTGCCTGAAAAGGAGCGCTGTCAAAAAGGCTTAACTGTTAAACTGTTTATAAAATATTGTGGGAAAAACAGGCTGGTGAGGGGAAGGTTGAGCGCACTTCTCGCATCGCAACAATAGTGCGTGTTCTCAAAAGGTTAAGAGAAATGTGACAAGATGTGGCGAGCCTCCTTCCCTCCTTTCAGGGCCTACGAAATGTATTAAAAAAAAAAAAAACTAAACTCTGCAGCCCCCACCATCTTTATTTTAGGACAGAGCAGCTCCTCAATAGTCGTTCCCATATGGGCGTTGGTAGAGCCATTGAGGTGACCACCAACTTTTGAATAGACGAAGACGCTTTTCAGAATGATACAATGCCTTCAGGAGTAAGGGAAACCATTAAACTATGGACACAGCTAGGGACGAGCAGTGAGCCCACGGTGGGTGTAATATATGGGAGGGGAACCATTGGAGGAGATGACAAAAGGATCCTCTCTCTGTGGAGGCGCGCAGGCTATAGTGCTCTGGCATTGTGCGCACGAGGATCCCAGTCAACAGAGCTTTGAGTCCAGTGTGTTAACCCTTATCCACTACCATCATTAATCACGTCCCCCGGCCAGCTACACGCCAGTCAGGATTTCTGTCTTCAATTGGAAACAAATGAGTGAGGAGAGAGCATGCAACCCCCTGAACAACCAAAATAAGGCCAATCTATTCACTGCTGCTGCTTGTCCGCGGTGGGCCCAAAGGCCCCTTCAGTTGCAGGGTGAGGCTTATCGACTAATGTCTGTCTTGTTGTTGGACATCATTATCACACCGAGAAGTTAATGTGAAATTAAGCAGCGGGTGCGTAGATGGAGGGAGATTTATGGAATATCACAGTTGTCGTGTCGGCGGGGTGACGTCATTAAACTGCATTTGGTTTGATTTTAACTGAGATATTATTTTTTTTTTGTATTTCACGCTGCCTGTGAGGAGAGAACACCAAAATAGCCTTATAGTGTCATTTTTTTTACCCTCAACATATCCTGATAATTAAATAGACTGGTGACCTGTACTATTTAATTATCAGGATAAAGAGGGGTACACTCCAGATAGGGCACCTGTCTGTTTCTTTTTTATTTAAAAATTTTTCTAAAGTAATCAATTCACTCACAATAATATTTGTAATATTTTTATATTTTTCACAGTATTTACTCTGACATGTAGCATGATTAAGGTGAGGTGCACCCTAAACAGGCCTCTTGTTATTTTTTCCTTTACTTACATAAAAAAAAACTTTAAAAAAAAAAATCAGAAATCAATTTAATTATGATAACATTTATACTGCTTTAAAATTTTCCATTATATTTATCCTCATCAAATTCTGACAGGTTGCAGGATTAGGGCAGGGTACACTCTAAACATCTCTCAGGTCTGTTTATTTAATTTATTCATTCTTTTTTTTTTTAATCCAAAATAATAAATTAATATTAATGTTTGTTCTATTTTAATATTTTCGCATTATTTTACCCTGTGCATTTTCTGATAGATGGCAGTGTAAGGGAGGGTACACCATATATAGGTCACCAGTCTGCCTATTTATTTATTTATTCAAATATTTCTAAAACAATTCATTTATTTATAATAATATTAATAAAGTATAAATAAAAATTGAAGCGAATCAGGTTTGGTTAATGTGTCAAAATTTAAGGCAACACTTTCTCTTATTTTCAATGTGTGTCCCCTCTTTTTTTTTTTTTTTGACAATTTCCTTCACTGCATAGCATTCATCTGTAGGCCAATAGTTTGTATCCATGCTATTTGTTTCTTTACTCCGGATAATCCATAAAAAGGAGTGATTGTGCAGCTATTATCCGTCTGCCAGACCCACTGACGCTCGGATGGGATTTGTTTTCTTTCTAAAAAAGCGCTGGGAAATAAACTCATTCTTTAGTATCACGATGTCTCAACCAGTGAGGCGGAAAAGCAGGGAGAAAAAAAAAAGGAGATACCGAACCAATTGCGGCACCTTTCAGCTGCTGAGACTGGATCAAAACACTCTTGAGAAACCGCTTAAAACTGAAAGAGAACGTGAGAGAGTAAATCCTATAGATGGGATTTGCAGCCATATAGGCAGCGAATGGGGAAAAAGAAAGAGATGAAAGACAGGGGCTTTTTTTTCTTTTTTGGGGGATAGAGTAGTCTTATTCTGGGTTGTTTTATGCTCTCCATGTAGCTTTTATAAGTGCTCACTGATGATAGAAAAAAAAAAAAACATGTTTTCACTGCGTTATCTACTTCAACAAGTACATAATAGTAATTATTATAATGAGAAAAATAATTTAATGAATAATAGATCTGATTAAAATAATTGTTATTATTATAATAAACATTTGCTGATATATAATTTGAATTTTCATAATAAAGAAAAAAATCTTTCAAAATGCATCAGCGTAGATTTTTGTTTTATTTACTTTTATTTTTAATTCAAAGTCAAATCAATGGTTTTTACGCTTGATTTTTGTTCAAAAATCTGTATTTTAATAATTTAGTGTTTGTGCAAGTTTATGTTTAAAAAATGCTTTAAAAATCAAGTTTGATTTTAATTCCATTTTGTTATCAAAGAATTAATGAATTAATGACAAGCCATAATAAAAAAGTATTAATAATTGTAATTAAATTAATTATTTAATCATGTGTTTCAAATAAACTGAAACTGCAACCCAATTTTTTTTTTTTTTTTTTTTTTTGGGCGTGATCCCAATTTTTTCTGTTACGTCGAGCATAAAAACAAAACACAAGGAGTTTGTGTGTATTTGCAAATTAAAATGATGTTTGGATATTTTATTTATTTGTTTTGGTGAGGGTCTTCACTGTGGGCCGATAAAACCAGAAACTGTGTAAATTAGAGTCATTTTTTCTTTCCATCCTCACCATCTCCACACTCCTCCTGCATGTTGCCATAATGAGACACAAAGCCCCCCCCTCCAAACACTCTCCTTCTAATGAGCAATTACACGTATTTGCGCAGCGTTCCCATAACCAATCATTGCGTGTGAAGTAAAACATTCCTTTGTACAAATATTCGTACCCCCACCGCCCCCCAACTCTCAGCCTCCTCATCAGGAAGGCAGGAAAAATGCAGAATGTTGGATGGACACCTTCGCTGAAAAGACATGCCGCTGTCACGCACATCCCAGTCTGGGACAGTGGAGGCATTCAAAGCGCAAACGTGGCCTGTGCCTTCCTCTATTGGACAAAACTTAATTGGGGATCTAGATTAGAAAGGAGTTGATGGAGGGTTTTTAAATACCTAGAACGAGTTTGTGTGACTTTAGTAGAGTTTGCACGTCTTTCCTTGAACTTAATCATAATCTAATTTACAACCAGGGGTCCTAAATAATTCCTGGTGATGTCCTTCCCTCTATAAAACCCTTCTACTGTGTGCGTCAAGGTGTCTCCACCGCCACGGTGTGATAATGAGGCTCACCTTGGTTGGGCTGTCCTGGCACCGATGTTCCGGGGTACCAGCCGGGCCGGGTCCCCCAAGTTCCTGTCTGACCGTTGAGCATTCTCAGCTTGTCATACATGCCATCTGCGCCCATCTGTTGCTTTTCACTAGCCAGGTTGCGAAGGACTCTGTTTATTGATGACACCTGAATGACAAATTACATATGATTAAAAAAAATGAAGATTGGGATTCTAATGTGTCACCATGACGATGGTGGGTTACATCCAAACATTTGAATCTAAAGGGTTTCTGTGGAGGAGCATGTCTAGATAAACATTGTACTTTTTGTTATCTTGAATATTTAATATTCTCAGGAAAAAAAAGCTTTTGAATCTATTTATTTAGTTTTTCCAACATTTTGCTACACGGTATTTGTACCTGAGCGTATGCACAACACAGTGTAAATCTTGTTTAAGGCCTCAAATAATAACAAAGCTGCCATTTATTTTGGTGGATTTTTGTAAAAATTAAACCCTCCTTTGAGAGAAAGGACCATGCATGAGCAGAGCCTGTGCACTAAAATACTTCTAGGTTATGTTAGAATGTGGGCGTAGCGGAGAACACTACTGTTTGGGAGGAAGACAAATTTCTCAAACATGCATGAATAAAATAGAAAAACTACTTCCGATGTGTTTTGATTTGGAAATAACGTCCAAAAAGTTGATTTAGCATAAAATCCCTACTTAATTTTTTTTTAAATGTAAAATTGAAAAGTATTTTTTTCCTAATTGGGGAGGGGTTAATCATATCCGTCATGTGCACCCCTACTTCTCTTTCCCCCATCCCTCACTTTGCAACTCGGTGTATTTAATAAGACTGAATGGTTGGTTGCCCATTTCCTTTTCCTTGGCTGCATGAGAAAAAAAGTCATTTCATGTGGCAAATGAAATCATGCACACAACTTGCAGTCCGCACACTTACGCTAGGGATGTTGTCGTTGGTGCAAATCCCCTCCGACAGAAGCCTATCACGGATCTCCCAGGCGAAGATTGACGGACACTCCCGCTTGTACTGCGCTATTTTGGCGACCACCTCTGGAGTGGCGACCCTGGGCTTGCTGCCGCCTATTGCTCTCGGTCTTATGGAGCCAGTTTCATAATATCTACCCAGGATCTTGCTCACACAGCCGTTGGAAACCTGGATAGGAAACAAAAAACACAATTCACATACATTATTTATAACTAGTAGTGGAATTTCTTAAAAGGCTCAAATAATTATCACCTTTTCACTGTCCAGCACTTGGACTTCATCATGGGTCTATAACACAGAAAATATGCCTTGAATTGTATATTAGGCTCTGTTTTTTTAATATTAGCGTTACAATTAATATTATTTTAGGTGTTTAAATAGCAAAAAAAAAATGTAGTGTTTGCTTTAATCAAATAAAATGTTCAAATATGTCTGATTAAAAATCTGTTATATTTGAATTATTTATGATAAAAAAGGAAATAGATTTTAAAAAGAAAACCTGATGTTTAGGTCATCATCATTCTTCTTCATGAGTTAATTTACAATCAGGCAGATTGTATCCAAAATCTGCATGTACCTGTTTACTGTGGGGGAGGAGAGAAGAAAAGAGAAATGGTCACCTGTAGTATCCTGGAGATGTCGCAGGGTCGAGCACCACTGTGTGCTAGTTCAACTATTTTCTGCCTGGTGGAATCTGGCAGCGGTCTACCATTAACAAATACACCACCAAGCTGGTTTACTCCACTGTGACCTACATGGGGACAAAAACAAGGCGGTCATCACATCTCACCACATCCCAGGTTCAAATGGATGAGAAAAAGCAAATGATTTTATTGGATGGAGGAAAATGATTAAAGTACAAAGTTAATCTTGTTAAAGATGCAGCATAAAAATGTTTCTTAAAAAATTGCTTCATTTTAAATGGTTAAAAATATTTTTTTAAAAAGCAGCGAACTGATGGAAAAAAGTTTGGAAGCTTAACAAACATTCTCATCATTAAACAGGAAACAGAAATGAAGCAAACAGCAGGAGCAAACAATCCAAACAAAGGAAAATTATTTTTAATATTTTTCTCACATGTGCGCAGAGAAACTCCACCAATGTTTCATTAAAGCGATTAAATCTTTTTTTACGCACCGGTATCGCTATCCAAGTCCATTAAAACACCCTTCAGAAACCAACTAAATCTCACATAAAATGCTTCAGTTTAAAGTCAAAGCATCTTTCTTAAATGTGCATCAGTTCGGGGGAAAAAATAAGCTTAAATTCAAGCAAAGAATTGTTAAAACTGCGCCTCTAAACATCCAACAATTAACGCACCAAAGAAAGAAGAAAGACCAAACAGCTGCTCAGAAAATGTGAAAATCCATGTCCTGTCTTTTTTAAAATAATAAAGCCTCCTAATGTTTAGTTAAAAGCTTGTAAATAAGAGGAGAAGCTTTCAAACCTGCTGTGTAAAAGGAGAGTTTGCTCCCCGGAGTGTGCGCTGCGTCTCCGCTCCTTTCCCTGCGCTGCCGCACGCTGCATTGACTCCGGGAGCAGAGGCTCCTTAGCAATAAATAAGCTCCAAATATAGAAGAGGGGGAAAATATGATGAGCCTGCCTGACATTTGTCTTTAAAATAAAGCTAGCTGCACGTCAAGTTTGAGCTTAATTTCTGGAAATAGGCGGAAGTCGCCTCGGATCATGCATGGGAGGCTAATTGAAAAGATCAGTTGGAGCACTTGTGGCAGGATGTCACTTTCTGACACCGCTCTGCTTTTCAAAATCGCATCGTCACGACAAATAGTAGCATGATAAAACGACCCTTTCTGTCTGCATTTGGATATCACTCAGACTAAATTGGACGCTACTCGTTTACCCTCGAAGGGAGACTTGGTTTTAAGGTGGCCAGGGGCTACGCGCGGTCACACAAACGAGGGCGCGCCTGGATTCTTAACATATTAAAAGTGACATGCAGTTTTTTTTTTTATTCTCCCCCTTTGTTTGTATTTGACAACAAATGCTCAGAGCCACTGCAGCCCTGTTGTGTGGAATCTGTGGGTGTTTTCCTGCTGCAAAAAATATCACTTTATTTCTATTGAGTAACCAAAAAAAAGCCTCTTTGGCCTTTTTTTGTAACACATCCCTTTAGCTGCAATGTGTAATAATCTTCCAGCGTGGATCTGATTGATAGTAAATCCATTCTCATCCCTGCAGCTCGTTGCTAATTCCAGGATTAAGTGGAATTAATAGACTTCTTATAGGTTGAAATTGGCCTCCAACATTAAATCCGCTGCTTTTCCTTTTTTTTTCTTCTCCCTCCTCGATCACCTTTGATTTGTTACAATCACATAAATTCTCCAGATCGATAAAACCGTCAGATGACATTTAAAAAAAAATCCAAATCCTCCTAAGGTTAAGTCTTAATCATAGCGCAATTCCCTCAAGTGCGCGCAGTCGATCTCGCCCGCTGGCGCTGATTATGCGCCTTGTATTCTATTGCGAGTCGACTAATAGGAAAACATATGGTGTCAATTTGGACGCTCCCCACCAAATACACCCAGGAGTTATTAGCACAAAAGCCAGCGAGGCCGTCGCGACCTTTTAGACAACCCAAAGGGCCCAATGATATCTGCTCTGTAACATCAGAGAGCAAAGCCAAGGGAGCATCCCATTAACATCACTCTGCTGCAAACACACAGCACATAAAACCTCATCATCACCAGAATGAACAAGCAGGACAATGAGGAGAAAAAAAAAACAGGAGAAAAGGAATAAAAAAAAAAATTCCTCCACTTCAGCTTGGAAATAAAATTCCATCATTGAAACAGATTTTTTTTTTTAATTTTCTCACACCTGTTTCTACACATGTAGTCCACCTTTCACCTGGTGCTTCAAACACATCTAGCACACACTCATCATCAAGGTATATGGAGAGGAAATGTAATAAAATTAGTCCACACACCTTCATCACAGATGTCATACACCTCTTGTCCAGCAGCAAGAGAGAAAATGTTGCATGTTTATCCTTTTTTGTTTGCAACACACACACACACATACATTCCAAGACTTTAAATGTAATTTTTTCATCTGTATCCCAATGCCTGAGAGGCCTGTAGATAGAATATTAGAATATGGGCCTTTTTTTCTTTTTAATTCATGCTAGGAAGAATATGGAAGAATCTACATGAGACATTATTGCTTTTCCTCGTGTTTCATGCAAGGTTTTTTTTTCTTTCTGTCTCTCTCTGCATAGCTAATATTGTATGCAGCAGCCTGGCAGCAGCTCTAACGCTAATGCAGACGGCTGTGCAATTATTTAATAGCAACTCAAGCAGAAAGAAAAATCTCCCTCTTAACCCAGCCCCCTCTTTTCTCCCTCCTTTCTTTCTCTCTGGAGAATGACGCCGTATGATTAACTTGTTCAATAATAACTCGCCTACCTATCATTGTGGGGAAATAAAGAAATAAACGAATTAACAACAATGAAACAACCATCACATGGAGAGAATTTTTTCCATGCATTTTAAAAAAAACTCATGGATTGCTTTTTTTTTCATGCATACGTCTTTTAGTATATTTTTTGCAGAAAAACCAACATTTGAAAGAGTTTTGCCTTTTTTCTGCTATCGTGTTAGAAGCAGAAGCTGCAGAAAGAGTTAGAAACTATCAAAGAAATAAGAGATATTTTGAAATGAACTTACTGTTCTGCATCATTGAGGCTACGCCAGACTCCCACGTGGATTGGTTGTGGTATTCTATGTGTCACAAGGAAATAAAACTGGTTAGTTTCACATTAGAAACACAAAGTGTACACATTATGTCCTTTAATTTTGAACAACTTCTTTCCTTAAAACACATTCACTTGTTTTTTTTTTAACTTTCCTTCCTTTTGAATTTTGCTGATCTGCTTCTTCTTTATTTTTTAAACAAAAAAGATGCACAGTGAATTTTTACATCCTCAGTGTATAAATGCATTTTAATTAAACTTGCCTGGAAACAGAGTTGACTGTCCACTTTATTACAATTTAGTCAATCATCTGCCGTTTTCACTATTTAATGTCTCCCTATGGGACAAAGCAAAACAACACATTAGCACAGGCTAGACTGGGTGGGATTTTTTTTTATTCTTATTTATATGTGAAAAATCTATCCATGCGTAAATGGATTTCTACGTAAGGCCTGTTTCCAAAGCACCTGTTAAAATGAGTTGTAACTCAAATCTCATTGGCTTGTAACTCTTTAACAAGTTTAATTCTTTTTTGTACTTTTTTTTTTCTCATCGTTATTAAGACTCCAAACAATCCAATCAGCTCTTATGATCTCACCAACTTTTTAAAACTTGATATCCTTCTTTTTGTGTTGAAACTGTACAGTGACACATGTTGTCTAGTTCGCCTGATTGCTTTGCAAAAGTCCAGATCAGGAGGGGGTACAGAAACCCAACAATACACATACACACATACTTTTTTTCTGCTTCCAAACAGGGTGAAAACTCGGCCTCAGCGACCAGAAACACACCAACAAGTTCAGATTAATACAAAGAGCCGGAGGCATGAATCCACCCCCTCCAGGACCATTCACACACACACACACAATGTCTCCTCTCACATTTACACACACATGCGTACGACCGTGACCCCGCAGTTTCTTTTGCCTCAATGTTAGTTTTGTTTCTTCCTCCGAAAAACAAATTTTTTTCCTAATGTTGAAGTAAATTCTTGTTCTAAATATTTGCTGGTGTTTTTGATGCTGCTGGTGTGTGATGTTAAAGCAGGTTTAAAGACACAACAGCACAGTGGGGAGCTCAATTGGAAAAGACAAATGCAGTAAAGAAGCTTTTGAAAAGGGGGAGAGATAAAAAAAAAAAAAAAAAAGAAAAGAAAGGGGGAACTCCGGGTGGGAGAGGACTGAAGTTTTCGTTTCTGTCTCTGGACTGAGTCGTGTTTGGACTGAAGGAAAGTGGTTTGAAATGTCTGCGGAACGTTGTGCTTCTTCTTTTATTTAACAAAGAAAAAATCTAGATTCCTTCACATGAAGTTTGATTCCAGCCTGTTCTTCTGATCTTTAATTACAAGTCATTACTGAACAGTTAGGCTTTAAATCCACTGCAGGTTTTTAGCTTTGGAAAGAATAAGTGGTTAATCATTTATTTCAAGCTGAAAGCTCAACTGTTTTTTGTTCCCGAGGTTAAATACAATCGATCTAATCTGCATTTTTATTTTAATCCGAAACAACAATGTGTTTAATTCCAGCATGCGAATTAAATCTGTCCACGAAACATGACCTGGAATTATTAACACATCTTTATTAATCTGCACGCTTAAAAAATGAATCAGAAATGTAAACTTTTTAGAAAATTTTTAATGACTTTTTTTGGTTTAACAAATTAAATTATTTCCCTAAATATTTTTTTCAAAATAAAATACATGGACAGTAAATAAAAAACCGTTATGATTTACTTTATTTTATTTTTTTAAATTAAACAATAAATGCTTTAATACAAAATAGTACACATTTGAAGTTTTTTAGTATCATGTGAAAAATAAAATAATTAAAAATTTTTTTTTTCATATTTGCATTTTTTTTATTTAATTTGAAATCCGAGTCTTTTATTTTATTAAATTTTTATTTAGTTTTTTTTTTAGAGCAAAAAAAATTGGTTGCCTTTTTATTGAAATGGTGAAAATTTAAAATGAGATTATTGTGTTTTTTTTAATTAGATAGATTTTTTTGTTCTTAGCATTTAAATCAAATAAAGCTGGAAAAAAATAGTTTTTTTCATTATTATTTTGGGGTGACTTTCCTTCATGAATCAACCTGACACTTTTCCTGATCGGGTCATTGCGCCTCATTTTCATTCATGATCACTTTTTACTCTTTAATGTCATAAATAAATCCTAAACTATCCATGAGGCCTGGAACACAAGCAGAAAAAAATCTTTTCTCACTTTAAGAAGAAAAAAAAATCATCCAGAAGAAAAAAAAACTGCACTAAAACCCCAGAAACTATTAGATCCTAAACACCCCATAATAACCCATCTATAACCAAACAATCCAAATAATAATCTCACCTTTTTGGGGCATCCTGCGTTGCTGTCAAACTCCTTGTTAAACTAAATGATTTCTTTCTCTTTTTTTTTGTCCAAATGAAGAGAAAGAAGAAAAAAAAAGAAAGATGATGGAAGTAAAAAAAAAAAAAATCTGACTGGATCAAAGTCTTTAGGAGGAAGTTTAGAAGATAAAAAATTAGTTTCCAGTGTTCTTCTCCAGCAGAGACGGAGGGAATCTCCCTGCGAAGGAGACAAGAGATTGACAGTGAACTCAGATGTCAGGACGCACGCAGTTTGGCGAGGATGCGCACTGGCGTAAGAGAGAGAGAGAGAGAGAGAGAGAGAGAGAGAGAGAGAGAGGGAGGGGATGAGGGGAGTGTGTGTGTGTGAGTGGAGGGGAGGGATGGAAGGAGGTGGGGATAAAAAAGAATGAACACACACCTATGCTGATTGGTGATGGAACAAGTGGATTCATGTGCGTGTGTGTGTAAGAGTGTGTGTGTATATGCTTTGCCGTGCACCTCTCCCCCGCTCTTCACTGGCCCATTAGCGCGACCCGACCTCTGTCATCATCACAACCCCCCTCCACACACACCCACACCCACACACACACACATATATACACACTCCCCTCCTTCTTCTCCACGCAGCCAAAGCGGGAAACGAGGCCGCGCAGGAGCAAAAGAGAGAGAGTGAGTGACTATGTGTGTGTGGGTGAGTGAGTGTGTGTGTGATCCCACTCTACTAATCAGCCCACGCATGCAAATACCCGCGCACTGAATCTCAGAAATGCCCAAAGTTTTTTTTCTTTAAGGGCTGAATTGGATCTCTGGGAATCAGAGGCATGCGCAGCTCCAACCTGAGGCTGTAGGTTGGGGGGAAAAAAGTGTGAGTGTGTGTGTGTGTGTTTGTAAGGGGGGTTAAAGTGAATTAAAATGACAAAGAGCAGCAGCGTGTCTTTTCTGAAGCAGATGTGATTAATGTTTGGTGAAGTTTTAGGAAGTGTTCAGTTTTGTTAAAGATTTTTTGTCTATTTTTGCAGCAGTTTTATTATTTTTTTGAATAAGGTTTGATCTTGATTCCTGCAGGATGATTTCATCCTGCATCAAACACACACATTTTTCTTTAAATTATTAAGATACAAATAATTTTTATTGTCTTTTTAAAGTGAAACTCTTTGAAAAGGGTTGGATTAATTTTTAAAAATCTGGCTTAAAACTGACATTTATTCCAGTGTCAAGTGATATTATGAGTTTAATTATCACTGATTTTTACTAAAATGTAAACTTTTTTGCTTTTTTCAAAATCTTTTTTGTCTTTTTCAGTTAAAATACTTTTTTAAAAAGAATTTCAAATAAAAAAATCCAAAATTAATTTTGACCATTTTTAAAAATAACAGTTTCCCTCTTTTTGAGAGAAATTAAAAATCAGAAGAGTGGACATTTTTTTGTCCACGTGCTTCCTGTTTATTCTTTAGGGGAAACAGCACTGCCTCATTGCACCCCACTTTTTATCTCCTCCTTCTTTCTCTTTTTTTAAAAAAAAAAATCTCCCCTTTTTTTTTTTTTATGGACACATTTCTTTGGTGACGTCACTCCTGCCACCTGACAGCAAATAAAAGTAAAGCAAATGACTGTGCAGGCGTAGCCACACGCTCCCAAAATGCACCCTTGAATGACTTGGCCTTTAAGGCACACCTCACCGCACCCCAAAAAAAAAAGCAAAGCCGGTCCGGATTGTGGCTCAGTCCCACCGACCAGAAACACCCCAAAAAAAAAAGAAGAAGTTAGGAAAAGGAGGGGTTGGAAGTGAAGGGAGTGAAAGGTTTGGGTGGATGTTGAAGCCAAACTGAAGCAGAAAAGGGGGTGCATGGAGAGGGGAAAGAAGAAGCAGGGGGAGGGGAGTGAAATAGGAGTTTTTCTTCTTCTTTTTCTTTTTTTTTTTATAGATTTTAGACTTTGGAATGAAGTCATGAAGGCCTACACTTGACTTTCTCTGACATGTGAAAAAAGTAGAAGAAGTCAGAGCTCATCAATAAAACACTTTGGAGGTGAAAGAGGGCTCCCTAACAACCAGTGCATTCCTGACTGAGGGTTCAATGAGTAGACAAACGATGCTGCCAGTGAGAGGGAGAGAGGGTGAGAGGAGGGAGGAAGGGTAGAGGGGGAGGCCTGGCTTGAATGGGGGCCCTCAGTGGGCCGGCGAGATAATGAGCTGAGAGGACCAGCTCAAACTGTCACTGAGGGTCCCGTGGTGAGGAACAACACTTTGGCCAAAACTCCCTCATCAAACAACCAGTAAAACTAAACGAGCGCATTCATCTGTTTCTCCTTTTTTTTTTTCTTTGTTTCTACTCAGACTGGTGGCTCAGAGCAGATAGGATCATGCTGGAAAAGCATCAGCTGAACCAAGGGCTTCCCTAACATTTTCACGTCAAGAACCCCCATAATCACCACCCCCCTATTAGACATGCATTAGACCACAAACACCCCTTCCAACACACACACGTACACACACGGTCAGGAGTTTCTATGCTATGAAGAAATGGTTTGAATTTGAAGGAGGAGACAAACTTAAACTCAGAGGTTCATCAAAACGAAGCGGTTTCTGGTTCATTTGAGAGGTGCATGTTGGGTAGTCCCAATCTGGTTTGAACCCCACTTCCTCGCACCCCTCACCAAAATAAAAACAAAACAAACTTGAGTCTTGAATTTGTTAAGTAATGAGAGATCATTTAGAAAAACTTTGATATCATGAAGAGACTTTGAGAAAAGTCACTGTTTGGATTTAAAAAAATAGGAAAAAGTTGGATTGAATCCAACAAAATAAGCTTAATTATACTTAAATAATGATTATTTAAGTATAATTAAGCTTGTTTTGTTTGTGTACTAGATCTGGATGGAGCAAAAAAAGACCCTAGACTTGTGTCTGCTCTGGGTTTTGTGTTTCTGGGACTCTGGGATTCTGGGACTCCCACAGTCCAAAAAACACAAGACCCAGAGTCCCAGAAAACACAAGACTCAGAGTCCCGGAAACCCAAGACCCAGAGTCCCGGAAACACAAGACCCAGAGTCCCAGAAACCCAAGACCCAGAGTCCCGGAAACACAAGACCCAGAGTCCCGGGAATACAAGACCCAGAGTCCCGGGAATACAAGACCCAGAGTCCCGGGAATACAAGACCCAGAGTCCCAGAAACACAAGACCCAGAGTCCCGGAAACACAAGACCCAGAGTCCCAGAAACAAGGCCCAGAGTCCCAGAAACAAGACCCAGCGTCCCGGAAACACAAGACCCAGCGTCCCGGAAACACAAGACCCAGAGCAGACACAAGACCTCATTTTTTAGTCCATTATGTAAAAAGTTAGACGTTTTCGGTCAAAGTAAGTCACTTTTTAACTTTAAAATGACCAAAAAATGGATTTAATTCTTCCAAATTAGATTAACTTTATGCACAAACATATAATTTATTAATTAGCTCAATTTTTCATTTTTTATCTTCACTTTTGGACCAAAAAAACTGATTTAATAAAACTTGGACATCATTAAGTTAAGTTGACGTTAAAAAGTTTGATTCAATCCAACACGTTTCGCCAACGTAGACATGTACTTTTTTGGTCACATTTGGTTTTTCTTTTTAAAATAAAAGTTATTTATTTGGCTCCACCTTTGTGGTGTTCATGTTCTTACCACTTAGTTGTTGATGTGACTCAATCTGTCAGAAAGACAGAGGAACAAACCTGGCTGCTGAAAGACAGATCCCCCCAATGAGAGGGTCAAGTAGGAAACAATACCTGCAGTAGGTTATTGATTTCTTTAGTTAAGCTGTAAATCCACTCCCAGGGATAATTTGTTGTCTCTATTCTCAAGAGATTTATGTTTTGTCCTTTTTTTTTTTTTTGCACCACATTCACACTAAACATGGTCGTATTAATAAAAAATTTTTTTTTTTAAAAATCTAAATTATATCAACTAGTGTTTACATTTAAAAATGTTCCTCATTGTTTTTTGTAGGCTTCTGTAAAAAAGAAAAAAAAGAGAGAAAGAATAAGGAGGTAAATTGTGAGGAGGGGGGATGTTGGGAAAGCAATTAGCCCAATTCGGATTAGCAGCAACTAATGTCACAAGCCTTGAAAGGAAAGCTTAATCTGGCCGCTATTTTACCCCAAGGCGAGCTGGGATTTGTACCCCTAGAAAACTTTTAAAAAAGAAAAATAAGAAAGACAGAAATGAAAGAAAAAATGTTATGAAAAGCTGTGAAAATTTAAAAGAAAAGATTTTTTTAGGATTTAGTTTCCAAATGTTCTGATTTTTTAAAATAAATGGGACTTTTTCTTATTTATTTGAAATAAAAACACTGATTTTTTTTTTTTGTCTAATGACCTTATCTTTTATTTAATGTGTTTTGTCTGGGTGATTATCCCCCCTCCAGAGGTCACAGGTCACTGGTTTTGAATTGATCAGAACAGCTGGATGATGTTCACTGGAAATAAATAGTAACATATTTACAACATCTGGTTGAAACAATTACTACTTAGTATTAAATTCTACTGAAAATTATGTAGCATTATTATAATTAATGAGGATATTATTTTATTTTGAAGTATTTTATGGCAGAGGAAATAAAAAACTGTTATTTTTAGAAGAAAATGTAAAATAATAAAAACTACTTGTAAGATTTGGTCACTTTTTTATTTTAAAGTCATTTTAATTTTTTTATTCTTTGCAAAATTAAAACTATATTTAATATTTTCAAAATAAAACAAGGACAAATTTTTCTTTGTTTTAATTTTTAAAATTATGACCATTTTTAATGTTTTTATTTTTGGGGTAATTTTTTAAAATAATATAATTAACTATATAATTTTTTTTTTTTCAAAATTAATAAGATCAATAATTTTCAAAGTAATTGCTAAACTAGGCTTAAATTAGTTTTTTTTAAATATTTTTTTTAGAATTAAATGTTCATTTTTATTTAAAAAAAAATATCCATCAAAATTTGCTTCAAATTCTCACGTGCGTTTTTTCCGCAGTTTTGCACAAAAACAACGCAAATTATTTGCATAAAATTTGCAAATGCAAAATTTAACAGGAAATTAAAAAACAAGCAATTTTTCCCACGGTTATTTTTTTGTTTTTTTTTTTGTTTTTGTTTTTTTAGATCTTTGCATGAACATTTTTTTGAGAAGCCCATTTTTAAACATAAAAAAATGAGGGAAGAAAATTTAAATTCTATAAAATATATGTAATTTTTTTCAGATCCTCCTCTCGATTGAATCTTTCCAGTGAGGATCTGGTTGTATAAAGTTGTCAGTGATCAGGACAGGAAGGTGTGGAGCTTGCAGCCCTCTCCTGGTTGAATCACAATAATAGTGTCACATTCTGTTCGACAGGCGTGACAAACTGTTTCAATCATGCATTAAAACCTGAGACGTTCCACAGATTTTATATTCTTATTAAATCACGGCGCACATGCAGCGCAAAGATCAATTCAAATAAAAAAATCCACCAGGCTTGATTTTTAAAATATTTAAGATAAAACCCATCAATGCATCATTTTTTTGCATGCATGCAAAATCATTTAAAAATGCACAGAAATTAGTTTGAAAACGCATGATCAGGTTTGGTCAGGATTTGAAATCTGCAGATTTTTTCTTCAATCAGCTGATAAATCAGTTTAAATTTAAATTCATTTTAAATCTAAGAGCAGTTTGAGTGTTTTAAAAGCTTCATTTTGTGCGTAAAGCTGCAGGATGAGTGTTTTTTGTGCGTAATTAATCACTAATTACAGGTTTTCTGTTTGACTGAAAGAAAAACCTCAGATTTATGAGGAGTCACTTTAAAGATTGCATGAAAATTTTTGCACATTTTTTTTATTTATTTCATCTCTAATAAAACCTGCAATTAAAAAGAATCAGAAAAAAAATCAACTCATAATTAAATCTGATTAGTTGCAAATAGAAGGTTTAAAAAAATCTTTTTGTTTCTATCTTTTTAAATTGAAAAGATGGTCATTCTTTTTAAACACATGGTGTGTTTTTTTACTTACAGATTAAAAGGCAGCAGTGGTTTCCAGCTGATGGTAGGAATCCTTTTCTTTTCAGCCCAAACAGGAGTGTGTATGTCCACAAATAAATCTATCATCTACCTTTGGATCCGTCCTGAAGTTAAAATGTCAAAGAGAAAAAAAATCTGCGCTTCTTACCAACAACTTTCTCTTCAGCATCATTCTCAAACATCCTCTGATTGGATGGAGGGACACCGTGACGTCACACATACACACACTCACACACTGTGTTCTCTTTGTGTTGCTCAATTTTTATCTCAGTTTTTTTTCCAACTTCACACATGATGCTTCCATAAAAAATTAAACTGCTTTTATCTTTTATAATTAATATTTATAATTAATTTTGTGTTAATAATAATAATAAATTAAAATAATAACTAAAATAAAAATGAGTTCATATTAAAATAAAACAGATTTCCATTTTTTTTAATTGCTGTGATTTAAAAAGTTTGTTTTTTTATTTTAAAGGAATATTTTTATAAATGTATTTCCAATCAGTTTTATTTTCATTTTTATTCAATTTTTGCAATTTTAATGCATTTTTCTGCTTTTTAAAGCACTTCGAATGACTTCAAATAAGAATTGCTGCAAAAAATCTGCATGCATTTAATTTTTATTTGCATTTTTCTTGTTTTTTCTTCTTCTTTTTGTTGCTTTAAAATTTTAGCAAAAAATATTCCATTAAATTTAATCTTAAATCTTGTTTTTACTGTTAAACTAGTGTAAAAATGTGTGTAAAAGTGTTTTTTATTGCTCTTCGTTGTGCAACAGGTAGAAAATTGGCCAAAAAAAAGTGAAAATCCAAGTATTTTTAATTCTAAATTTAGTAAAATGACATCTACAAATTTTTAGAACACCTTGATCTTTAAATTATAAAAGTTTCTATTTAAAATATTTTTATTTTGCTTATCTTTTAATCCTGAATCTGTTTCCTCGATTCAAAATGACACTAACATCTCATTTAACGTGTCTTTCGTACTTTTTAAACTCCTTTTTTTCTATAAAGTTGTTATTTATAAGCTTATTTTTTATATTTACAATAAGTCAAATCCTGACTGCTGTAAACTCATCATGTGTTCCTCCTATAAATCTTCTGCTTTTACCAGCTCAGCCTAAAAGCTTCAAATCCTCCGACATCTTCTGATGTTTGTGTCAATTTGAACAAGAAAGTGAGTAAATGAGCAACCCAGGAAGACACCTGAGCAGTGCAGGTTGAGCCAGTCAGGACCAGCTCTGTTTGGACCATTATTCAGAGGAACAGCCATTAAGAGGCTGTGATACTGTGCAACGCAGCAGGGTGCTTCACATCAGCACTGGAAACCACACGGCTTGCTTTCTGCTTATCAGGCTGTCAATAAAAAGGAGATGTGGCTAAAGCTGCTGGCCAGGTGCAGCCTTTCCCTTCACACACACTTCCTGCTCTCCACAAGCAGATCAGGCGTGAAAGAAAATCTGTCCAGCAGTTTTTTTTTTTATTTCCATGCCACCTCCCTCTATCCCCCCTCACCTCCACCATCCCATCCTCTCACACTAAAAAACACTGACAGTTTTCTACATTTTTCAAAGAATGGAAACAACTCTCCAACTTAAATATTTATGACATGATTTGCATTTAATCCCATTTTTAATCCTCTCTAATACATATTTACCAAACCTCTCACCCACAGTTACAGATCCTCTTGTTGTCACCGTGAAGAACTTTGAAGGCCTTCAATTCAACATGTTGTCCTATAATAATTTTTAAAAATCTTGTTTGACTCCAGCAGGCCTGCTTTAAAGCAGACGTCAATCTCTTGCTCATTCTGACTGATCAGATTTAAAATAAATTGTATAATGATCGACCTCCCCTCTCTAGCCATGCAGAACATCATGCAGAAGCCTGCGCTTCAGCAGCTTATTGTTTACTGCTGCTGTGCCAGAAAGACACGAGGACCAGCCACAGATTTACAAACTGAACCAGGATTTACTGCAATAAAGAAGAAGGTAAGTTTCAATTTGAGATGAAAGTTTGATTGCATTTGGAGGCAATTTATGGGCAAAACTAAACCAGGCCAAAGTTGTTCAACTAAAATCCACAAATTGGATGGTGATGTTTGGGAGACGATGTTTGATATGTTGATTTTTTTTTTTTAGTGTGAACTAAAAGGTCTCCTAATGATCCACTCTGACTCCTCTGCATGTTTCTGTCTTTCTTTCTCCTGTGAGATGTTTTAATAAGCTCTCCACGCTCTTTCATTTGTTTTTCTCTCTGCATGGAGACATTAACCCAGTTCCCTTCAGGCTGATTGGATGTAATCTGTCCAGAGCAGACAGCCACGTCCTGGATGTTAACAATTCACTTCAACTCAACCTGACAAGTCCAACTTCGATCTAGAATCGGTCTGAAAGTTCAAGCACCGGAAGGATCTTCATGTCATTAAATCCTCTATTTTATTTCTAACGAGATCCTTCGCAAATAATTCATAAGATTTGAATTTGTGAAGCATTTAATCTGCCACGTGGTCAGAGATTCAACCCTTTGAATCCTTCTAGTTAAAGATTGATGGATTTAGAAGAGAGGAAAAGCAGAAGAGTGACACCTGCCATGTGGATTTGTGTCTGATTGATTGTGATTCTTCTTGCTGGCGACAATAATGCCGCTGTTTTGCGCAGGAGTGTCTGAAGTCAGTGTCCGTGTGGCCCTGGGAGCTGACAGGGAAAAATGGAGCTAACGAGCTTGTCAGATGTCCTGACAAGACAAATGAGAGCTCATCACTCCCTGAGCTTTAATAACGTTTAATGGAAACGTATTGTGGTGTTACACACACCAGAGTCTGATGGTGACCCACTTGATTACGCATGGCCTGGATTCCTCTGAGCAACACCTAGGACATGTAAGAAAAAACTTTCAGAAAAATTTAAGGGGATCATTGAAGCAGGACTGGTTGAAAGATCAGCAAAAATCACTGTTGGAGACGTCACTGAAAATTAACCCCATAATAATAATTAAAAAAATATTATTGGATGGATTATCGGGGATGGAGTCATAGATTTAATTTTTATTACTTTAGAGATAATAGTTTAAAGTGGAACGTTTCTGTCGTATCGAATACGTATATCAAGCTGTTTCCTTCATTTTTGACTCATTTTGGAGCTAGTTGTTCTTGGCCACGCCTTTTGTTCTCCACCACGCCCACATTTTAATACTTTAATAGTATTCACATACTGCACTCAGGCTTGGTTCCTCGTCTCTATGAGGAACATTATTTTTCTATAAATGAGGAAAAAATAGTTTTCGTAGTCTTGAACGTGATTTACGATGTGTCGTGCATGCAGCTAATGGGCAGGGCTAATCCAGGAAAAAGAGGAGATGGGAATTAAGTGTCATAAATGGAGGTGAAACTGTAGATTTTTTCAAGTGAATATTGTATTTTTGAGTTATACAATTTTTTTTATTGATATTTGTTTTAAGATGATGAGACTAAAAAACGTCTTTGTGTTTTGGACAGAAATAAACTTATGATCTGTGTTTTGAAGTGTGAATAGAATTGGGTTGTGATTGGGTGTTCTAAGGTATAACCCTGGATCTGATCTGGTGGTTGTGATATTTGATTGAATCCTTCGGGCCGGATGCTGCTGAGGTCCTCTTACAAGCTTCCTCTTAATTTGCTTCATCATTTAATATAAAGTAACTTATCATTTTGAGAAAACAGAAGAATGTGTCTGTTGTCTTGGTGGGAACCAGATGGAATTACAAATCAGTTTTGATTTTCTCAATAAAAACAGAAAGATATAGAGTTAGACGACCCCACTGTAGAGGACATGATGGGTGGATGGTTGATAGATAAAAATGGATAAATAGATCTTTAGAAACACCATATAAATGTGTGATGTGTGTGACCGTGCACAGCCACACACTCTGCTCCCACAGATAACCCGGTTGTGTAAAACAACACACAGTAAATCAGGCAATAACGACGCCAAACCGTCTGGAAAATGGACGCACATAGCACAGCAAGAAATCACTTCCTTTTTTTTCCTCTCCCCTCCGAGTCTGGATGACAAATCTTCTCCTGGAGTAAATATTTTGAGGATAATTGAACTGATTGTTATTTGCAAGTTTTCTCTGTCTTGAATAGAAAAGCGGTGCCGAGTTTCAGAGGATTGCAAAGATAAATTCATAATGTGTCTGCTTCTGATTGGATGATCTGCTGCTCTGTGGAATATGTCAGGATGCATTATTGATTTAGGATTTTTTTTTCACCCCCATTTTTAAAAAGATATAAATCATTTAGGAGAAAAACTGAATTTTACAAAAGCTCCAGAAGTTCATAAAAAAAAACAGTTTGGGAAAAATGGGACATAACCTGGACTAAAATTGGATTTTTTTTATGTCTGACATGTTTTGTTTTTGGTTGATTTTTGTTGGTGTAAAATATAGATTATTGACGACATCTCTGGAAAAATAAAAATGAAGATAACTTTCGGGTCAGTGCATCAGTATTGATCTGATTCTCTGCATGATTTCCAGGGCCTCTTATTCAGCAGCTCCTCGCTGTGGAAACACACTGCATCTCAACCTCTCCAGTGTTAAACCTGCAGAGCCCATGAAACGCTTCTAAATGTAATCACAGACTAACTGTAATTAGACAAGTAATTACCAGCGTAATTAACAGCCTCTTTCTGCTCACTGTGCTTTGATATGTCGGCCAGTGGGCTTTATTATTATTGCTGGAAACCCATCTGGTAATAGTCTTACCCTGGACCTCCTCCCCCCTAATCAAGGTTTTAATTAAAGACGGTTGAGGGCCACGGAGAACATGAAGGCCAGTAATTAAGACTAACATTGGACCCTAACAGATGCAACCCTCCTCCTGTGTTGATACAAAAAAGAAAGAACCCAAATTGAGACACACACACATTCACTGGTGCATAGATGGAATATCTCATGAATCATTTCAAATTATAACTGGGATTTAAAGTTATGTGATAAATAAATATAACTTGGTTATTATTGTTAGTATGGCTTTAAATCTGCAGCTTATAAGCAACACATACTGGATCGTAAGAATTAAACTTCTAAAGGCGAATAAATTTATTTCCATGCATTTGATTTGAATCTGTCTCCACACAACCTTCACTGTCTCCATAAGTTAGATTGTGAAAGTTAGAATTTACACCCTCCCTTTCAGATGGGCGAGCAGATGGAAACAAGTTTAGCCAAAATATCCCCCTCCTCACTCCCTCACAGCTCGAACCCCTCTAGAAAAACAACAGAAGACATAAAGATGATCATTTGGCTTCTTCTGGACCAGATCATCAATATGTGGATCAAATGTAAAACTTTAAATTTAATACAGAAACACATGTGAAATGAATATGTGATGTGAAATATGCACTGGATTTACATCAGCTAACCTCCCCCCCCCCCCCCTCAGGGACTTCATAGTAAAAAAAAAAACATTGCATTTTTATTTTTCATATTTTGCAACTTTATTTCAATTAAAAATATCTTACTGGACATTTTTTCTAAATCAAAAGTAATTATGAATGAATCACTAAATCATAAGAATAAATTAATAACTTTCCCATTTCTACAGCTCAGGTTTTTAATGCAAATAAAAGATATTTTTATCTTAAAAAAAAAATTAAAAAGTTTTTTTATGTGCAGTATTTTTATGGAGCTTTTCTGCCCCCTGGCGGTGATCAAAGCAACAGCAACTTAATCTGTTCATCTATTTTTTTCTGAATTAAATTAAAACATTTTAATTGATAAAATAGAAATTTTAAAAACGTATCAATTTAAGGGGAAAAATCTATCTGAGGTTGACAAACATCGGCTATGACTCATATTTCTTTTACATATGTTATTTTCGGCTATTTCGATGGTTGACTTTATTACCACTTAGCTTACAATTTTCCCCCTGTTACACCTTAAAGCTGTTAAATTTTTTTCATGGCTTTATGCAAACACTACAATCTCAACAGCTCCTGACACGTATTGATATTTTTCCTTCACTGTCATGCGTTGCTCATCGATGCAGTTAATGTATGTATGTAACTCCCTGTTGTGCCGATAGAAATGACCTGTCATGTTATTTCACAGTTTACTGCTATAAAAATCACAGTGTGTTTCCAGTAGAGCAGCTGATCTAATGTAAAACATCATCTATTATCTTTGTGGAGAAGATAGATGATAAGTACTTTGTCAAATTTCTAACACGCATGTCAATAAACCCCTAAAATAAATAGTCACAAGCAACTGTATGCAAGTATCGATGCTTATGATCCATGAAATGATCAAATACAGTGTGCATGCATGTACGAGCAGTGTGAATAATGAATGAACGTCTTTTAAAAATTCATCTGAACATTTGGATTTTAGAATAAATCTGTAAGATCAGAGCTTATTGAGAATTTGTTTGAACCACACACTTTTTTTCTGACTTCTCAATGCTCTCCTATCCTGACCTTCCAGATCTGACTCTCTGTTCTGCTTAGTTCTGTAGTGAGATCAGTGACCAGTTAGAATTCCCACTTATTTTATCGCCGTAATTTGTTACATATTGCTTCAGGTAGAAAAGAAGAAGAAATGCAATTATTCTTAATGTGCTTGTAATGTGAAAAGAATGAGATTTAATTTTCCATCTGGTTGCATGGACAGAAATGTCAAACGTATTGGATTGAGACCACTGTTTTTAATCAGTAAAAAAAAAAGAACAGTCAAATTGATGAAGAAGGATTAAGGTTTGTCTGCTCATGCATAATTTAGCTTATTGATCAGATGGACCTCAAGTTCATTCCAGGATGCAGAAAGAAAGCTTTGGAGACTTTTTGAATGTGAAAAAAAATTCTTCCAACTTATAAAAACTCAGATAACGAAGTAACTCTTTTATTTTGAAAAATGTCTTAGATTGTGATGATTTTATAAAAATAATTTTTTTATCATGTTTGAAACGTTGTTCCACATTCAAAATAAACCTGATCAGGTTCTTTCATCCAGTTTCCACATGCAACTCAAAAGTTGTTCTTGGCCATGGATTTTGTTCCTCTTTGCCATTTTGTACTCAAAATTTTTTGCAGCAGTAGTGCACACTTTCTGTCTCAGATGGGGGATTGTACGTGTACGGTTGTACAGTCGGTTCCGTTTAAATTTGAATGTGCCAAAATAAGAATAAAAATTAATCTACACTAGCTATGCTAACCTGCAACAATTTGCACGGAAATAGATTTACGCTGTGCCATGCATGCACCTGACGAAGCAAGATTTTAGGGGCAAATGTCCCATTTCTGAGCTAACAAATTGGTCCATGTGTATCTACATATGAAATAAGACTGATTACCTCATTAAAGCACGCTCCCTCTTTAATTAAATAGTTTAGTTTAGTTGTATTTTTCACAATAAAGAAGATGTGAATTTTCGCATATAAGTGCAGCATCCTTCTTCCAGAGGTTCCAGGTCTGTCTCCTTTGATTTTTTTTCTCCTTCTTCTGCTCAGAGAAGGAGGTTGGCATTTATTTGACAATTTCTTGCCTTTAAGTGCAGGCTTTAAGTGCAGTGTTTTTTATCTACACCTAGGATAGCTACGGACCAGGACAATTTAACAGGCAATTTAACTGACCGTGTGTTAGTGAAGCTGTCTGAATCCCACTCTTTGCCAGAGCGCCATGGCATGATGGATGTAGGCAGTCTGGACTTGGTGAAAACACACGCACACACACATGATCCTATTGAATACACGGCTACACAGACACACCGCCCTGCCATATTTTCCTAACACAAACACATATGGGCCCATCCACAGCCAACCCCCTTCCATTAAGTCAACATCTTGTGCTGGCGGTTGGAACAGAGCGGGGCTGGAGTCAGGTCGTCCAAATCCGTCAGTAAGAGGAGGCAGAGGCGTTTGTCATCTTCCTCTCTGGGCACCATCCTCCTGGAAGAGAGAGAGGGACGACAGAGGGTGGTGGAGCTACGAAGCATCTGGCTTTGGTAGCTCCAGCTGCAAAGGAAAGAAAGGGACAGGAGCTGCATTGCAACCCATGGGAGCCTCTGTTTCTGAAGCCAAAAAACTCCACACTGTATCTGCTGTGTGAAGAAAGTGGAAAGAAAAGTCAAAGAAAGTGATTGAACATGTCAATGTAAAGAAGTCTGGAAGTTTTTCAAAAATCACATTTTTTTGCAAAGTTACCTAAATTTTATACTTTTTAAGGTCTTTAACTTTTAAGGTCAAACGTATTAAAAACTGTGGGAAATTAAAACCTCATCCAACTAGATTTTTACGGATAACAAAAACAATTGGTCCAACATATGTTTATAGAATGTTGATCAGATTATTGATTTTGTTTTATCATCGATTATGCCAACTTTTTGATTTTGGTAACAAGTAAGTCTTTCTATTGGTTAGAGACGTGAACCCAAAAAAAAAAAAAAAATCCTGCAAGGCCCAAGAAATGTCTTAATGTTTTAGAATCAGAATCAGAATATACTTTATTGATCCCACACAGGGGAAATTTGTGTGTCACAGCAACAACTTCCTATCTGCTAAGTGAGTCGTTGTAGAGCCCGATCACGTACGGAAAGAAAGACCTCCGGTAACGAGATGTTCTCGAGCGGAGCTGTCTGAGCCTCTTGGAGAAGGAGCTCCGTTGTTCGTCCAGGAGTGGGTAGAGAGGATGGTCATGGTTTTCCATGATGGACAAAAGTTTGTTCAGTGACCTCCTCTCTACCACTGCCTCAAGTGAGTCCTGTTTGCTGCCAATGACAGAGCCAGCCAGTCTGATTAGTTTATTCAGTCTGTTGGTGTCACTGGCTGCGATGCTGCTCACCCAGCAGATGACAGAGAAGAACAAGGTGCTGGCCACCACAGACTGGTAGAAGGTCTCCAGGATCTTGCCGCACACATTGAAGGACCTCAGCTTCCTTAGAAAGTAAAGTCGGCTGCAAGTCTTTTTGTACACAGCAGTACTGTTGCTCCTCCAGCTCAGTCTACTGTCGATGGTCCTTCCAAGGTATTTGTACTCCTCAACCACCTCCACATCTCTACCCAGAATGCAGAGCGGCTGCAAAGCAGTCCTCCTCCTCTTCCGGAAGTCAATCACCATCTCCCTGGTCTTGTCCACATTGAGGAGCAGGTGATTCTCTCCCGCCCACATCACAAATCCATCCACCACCCTCCTGTACTCCTCCTCCTGCCCACCACTTATACACCCTACAACTGCAGAGTCATCAGAGAATTTCTGTAGGTGGCATGAATCGGAGTTGTGCTGGAACACTAGGACAACGAGAATTCTAAAACTACTAAAACTCCCACGGCCGTCAATTTGACGATTAGCGCTATTGTGATGACGTCACATACGAAGGTTCCTCAGTGACTGACAAACGTCTTCTTAAATCCATTTTTGCTCACCTAGATTTCGCCTGAATGGCGCCACAACGGTTACTATGCAACAGTATACGCGCTACGGTCAGGTGCGAGAAAAAGTTACAATGTATTTAATAGATGCGTCAAAATGACGGGTATGGGAGTTAGAGGAAGAATTACTCAGAACTCGTTTTTAGTGTTTTGTTGCAGTTAAATTTCAACAATATACAAAAAAAAAAGAAAAAGTCAAAAGCCCAGGAACGTCAAAGATCCACGTAACTACAGCACTTAGACGTCATCCTCTGAGAACCATCAAATTGATGGCTTTGGTAGTTCTAGTGTTAATGCTAGCTCAGTATCCATGGCGCTAGAAAATTTCTCACACTACCTTTAACCTAAAAAAATTTGGAATTATCGCTAGAAGTGGAGAAAAAAAATCTTCAATATGACACCTCATTTATGATGCTCACACGCACTGGAAATCAGTTTGACCTTAATTTATAGTTTCATATTCATGCATTCATTTATATTTTATTCATTTTTTATATTGTAAACAATGTAAAGCTTTATAATTTGATCATATTCTTATAGAATTTTTTTTACGATGACTTTGAACATCTATTCAAAAATAGCTATTCAAAATATATTTGCTATATTTTGAATTGAATAAATTACTTTATTTATTCCAAAATAGGACACTTGTTTGCTGCAATGACAAAAAAAAAAAAAGGAAACAGGATTTTAAAAAAAACAAAAAACAAAGACAGTGACATAGAAACATAGTGTCAAAAATAAAAGATTCAAAAGTAAGACACAAACAAAATACAGAGTATATTTACCAAAAAAAAAAACTGCCTATTTGCAAGTGGTATTTACAGGTCTGGTGGATGATGAAGTCTGAAATTTGATGAAAGATGGCAGGTTCCTTTGAGTAGTAGGGTTGCAGTATTCTGCTGTAGAAATAGGCAACATCTTAATGTTGACGATATGTCGGTTTTACGGTACGCATTTGTCTCATCACGATAAAACCTATATTAAAAGTTCGATTGAAGATATGTGAGTGTGTGACATACTCGCGCAGAATACCTGTGGAATATTGAGACATAGACAAGAAAGTATTTTGAAATGGGCTCTACTTCTTTTTCTGGAGAGGTAATAGTTTTGGTGATAGATTTATGGTCAAACAGTTTAGGCTGAATTGACTTCTTGGCAACGATGTTTTTGGTCCAGCTGGAAACAAAATTGAAGCTGAAACCGATTTCTTTAAAAATGCTTGATGTCTAAACTTAAATGCTCTGAAAACTAGAATTGATACAAAATCACAATGTTAATCAAACGTATGTTTAGAGCTGAATCTTATTTTAAAAACTGAGTAATCAAACAAAAGAAAATGACATTGTTGTCATTATTTTCTGTTATTTTTATTGTTCCGTTCCGTTGTCTTCCGCTTATCCTAGGCCGGGTCGCTGGGGCAACAGCCTCAGACGAGAAGCCCGGGCTACTCTCACCCCGGCTACATCCTCCTGCTCACCCGGAAGGATCCTGAGTCATTCTTTGGCCAGCTGTGAGACATAGTCTCTCCAGCGGGTCCGATGTCTGCCTCTTGGTCTCGAAACACCTCACCAGCGAGACGCTCAGGAGGTTTTTTTGTTATTGTTTTTGTACAAAATATTAAAATGATCAGGATACATTTTTTGGCCCATATCGTCCACCCTCATATACACATGGTTTATTGCTTAAAATTAAACATGCTCCCTCATGGAGAAGGTGAAAGGTAAATATTTTTATGCCAACTGACTAGAACGTTCTACCAGAGGAAAATGTTGCCCAAATGATGACCCATAAATCACAGGCGTGAGTCACACGGCCAAAGCCTGGAGAAAAGTATTTAGCATCTAAGATCAGCACGCAAATTATGTGTAGCCACTGGTGAACATTTAGCACCAGACTCTGCCTCTGAGGACACTTCAGTCCAAATCTATGCATGATTCAGAGCCTCAGGACAGTATTTAGTATTGGCACTTATTCTTCACGAGTCCCCGGGGTTCGGTCCTCGGCCGTGTAGTTTTACTGATTGAAAGGAAAAGATCAAATTAGATGTTTTCATGGAGGAAATGAAAAGTCCTTAGAGGGGCGATCCATGCACTGTCTTCTTATTGTGATGGCTGACCTTTTTAGGGGGAGGGCGAGTTAGAGAGTGGAGGAGACCCTCTCATTCTGGGATGTCCTGTGGGATTAATTAACCCCATTCTACTACGAGGCCT
Source organism: Neostethus bicornis (assembly GCA_902685375.1). Classification (NCBI taxonomy): domain Eukaryota; kingdom Metazoa; phylum Chordata; class Actinopteri; order Atheriniformes; family Phallostethidae; genus Neostethus; species Neostethus bicornis. Next base: position 29,425,416 of record LR738543.1, read on the forward strand.
CGAGGACTTCACATCAGTTTGGGAGACGCTCTTGAAGGAGTGCGATCCCACTGATTTCTACAAGGTGTCAAATAAGTTTCTTTTTCTTTTAAAATTCTACATGTATTTTTATGGGTTAAAAAAAGTTTGCTCCTAACTTGCCTTGGGAATTATTTCATGACTCAATCTAAACCGCAAAGTGAAGGCTTCATGTAGGAAATGATTGTATTGTATGAAGATCTAAAGACTGGAGGCTTTAACATGGAAAACTAATGAAATTAGTGGCACAGATCAGAAACATCTGCTTGATGTCACTAATGATACATAAAGAGTCCTGTCATGTTTCATTTCTTCTAATAACCCAGACATGTTCGTTTATGTTAAAAATAACAGGTCACGATTACATTTTAATTTTTTTGTTTGTTTTTTTTCCTCAAAACCAGAAGTATTAGTGTCAATCACCGGAGCCAATCAGCTCCCACACCAAACCCTCGTCCCTCCAGCCTCATAATGGCCGTCCCCAGACGGTCACAGCTCCAGCTAATCTTCTTTTCATGGTCTCCATTACGACCTGTCAGGACATAAATTGACAGTAAATTGCCATGTTTATTAACAGCGCACTAAAACAAGAAGCATCCTTAATTCCCTCCTGCCCCCCTCGTGCAAATGTTAACATTTAATAGTGACCAGGAGGATCAATCACAATGCAGCATGAAGTTGAACTGCTTGCAAACACAAACGAAGCTCCGCATTCACAATTTTCACCTTAATATGCCTCTTCAAACATTATGTCCTCTGATGATGGCCGACTCTGAGGAGGCATTCAGACAGACTCTTGCTCGCTGCATATTTTCAGCTCGAGTAACGATGGGAAGGAGCCATGCTTCACAGAACACCGCAAAAACACAGTCTGAGACTTACTGCGGCCTTTGCCATATAACACAGTAATTACCAGATCAAATCTGTTCAAACCCAAGCAACGCTGTTCTGTGATCCCTCCTATACTAATCAGCACGCTGAGGTATGGCGGTGCGGCTGTAAATTGCAGACTTAATTAAAACCAGGACCTCTCTGTCATCTAATTACAGGGAGAAAAGGTTATTGCTTCAATGCAATTTTCCAAATATGATTCCTTCACAGTTATTAAAGGCTCAGGCGTCGTTTATTGTTTCAGATTTTTCAATATGGAAATGGCCCCGGTGACAGACGTAATGACTCGGGGAAAACGCTTCATCTCGATAGTGGTCTGGCATGGCCATTTGTCTGAGATAAGTGGAGCGGACAGGAACGGGGAAATGTCATGGGAGGCATCCCATGATTGCCTCCACTTTACAGTTGTCATTAAACAGAGCAAAGGTTTCTTTTCTCCTGTGTGGCAGCAATGAGAAGTTTATTAATCTCTCCAGAATAGCAGAGGCGGTGAGTTATTGGAACTATGAAAATTAACAAAAAAGAAGAAAATTGGGAAGTTATTTAGTGGCAAGTGTCCGTATTGTCTGATGCTGCTCATTTAAATCAGTATTATCATTTCTTGGTTCAAACCTGTCAGCAAACCAAAAAAATGGTTTGTATTCAATGAGGTAAAAAAAAAACAAAAAAAAAAACATACAATTGTACAAATAAGGAATACTGGAAAAAGCTTTTTGTTTTTTCCGTTCGTTCCATTCTGTCATCTTCCGCTTGTTCCGGGGGCGGGTCGCGGGGGCAACAGCCTCAAACGAGAAGCCCAGGCTTCTCTCACCCCAGCTGCATTCTCCAGCTCACCCGGAAGGATCCCGAGTTGCTCCCCGGCCAGCTGTGAGACATAGTCTTTCCAGCGGGTCCAGGGTTTGCCCCTTGGTCTCCTTCGGGTGGGACATGACCGAAACACCTCACCAGCAACGCGCTCGGGGGCATCTTGACCAGATGGGGAGCCAGATGGGGTGGTTTGGGCATCTGGTCAAGATGCCCAAACCACCCCATCTGGCTCCTCTCGACCTGGAGGAGGAGCGGCTCGACACCGAGCTCCTCCCAGATGGCAGAGCTTTTTATTATTGGTTCTTTTCTTTTTTTTTTAGTTTACCCTTGCAGTTTTCACCCACGTAGCCACAGGAAAAGTTTTGCGCAGTGGGATTCGAACCCGGTCCTCCCAGTCAAAAGATGGTAACTCTGCCACTAGGCCAACGCCTCCCTGGGATCGAAAAGGTTTTAAGAAAAAGACAACTTGTATCAACTAAAAAAAATACCTTTTGCTTCGGTTCATTTAGTTTTGATAGAATATAAATTAAATATGGGGGCCACGGTGGCGCAGTGGGTAACACAGTGGCCTCACAGCAAGAAGGTCATGGGTCCGAGTCCCGGGTGGGGACAAGGCTTGGAACACTGTCCTTAATGTATGGAGTTTGCATGTTCTCCTCGTGTTTGCGTCGATTTCCTCCCACTCTCCAAAGACATGCATTCTAAGTTTATTGGCCGGTGCCAAATTGCCTCTAGGAATGAGTATGTGTGTGGCCCCGCGACAGACTGGCGACCTGTTCGGGGTGTACCCTGCCCCTCGCCTTGAATCAGCCAGGATGGGCTCCGGCAACCCCCGCAACTCCATATGGGAAGACGGATAAGAAGGTGACTGACTGAATTAAATATGTTCATTGTAATTACATGTAACAAATTAATTTAATTTTATTGTTAATAATCCAAACAAATGAAAAGAAAAGACAAGCTTAGAATTTGACCTTTTCTTTGACTTTTTCTTTCAGTAATTATATTTTCCTTCGTGTCAGACTATTTAAACGTAACACTGTGTTTGTAGCTCCTAAAATGCCCGGAAGCTTCTTTATTTCATAATCGAACATTTACTTATTATTTTAGTTATTTTGATCATATTTAAAGAACTGAAAAATACACACATTAATATTCATAAATACTGACTCTCGGGCCAGCAAGAGGCCACAGCAGAACAGAAGTATATCCTGGACGCTAATGCCCCGTGTCTCCCACCATAGGGTTTTCTTAATTACATTAACAAAATGCGTTCCGCAGTGTGTGCAATCTCATGGTTAACTGAACAACCCTGTAGCTGCACCCCAACCCCTCTCCCTATTACACAGTGAAATATTCATGTTGAAAGCCACGACTTCCCATCAACTCTTCCTTCCCACTATGTTCATGCCTGCAGTTTCTCAACCATTGTACTATTGTCTCCCAGCAACCAGGATCATGTACAGCCCAGAATATTCTATTATTGTCGGATATTCAGAAACAAAAGGAACTAGTTTATCATTCTCGTGATATCGGCGCAACAAAAAATGTAATATTTATGGTAGAAATAAAAGACTAGAACTTTTTTTTCACATTTGACCACCATACTCGTGCTTGTTTTCTTTTAAAATGACAGAAATTGACCAAAGTTTTTCAAACCACATACTTTCAGTTCACATTTTGTTGTATTTCTATAGAAAAACACGTTTTACTTCATATCAGCACAACAGGATGATTCAAATTGACCAGGCAGGACTAATTTAAATACATGAACTATTCATTAATTGAATAAAGAGGTTAGTTAGCCCCAGGGCCTCTTTATAATCATAAACTGGGGTGTATGCAAAGTAGCAAAGTGCCATGTGTTGGCTTATTATGCTAATGATGAATGGCAAAATACATGTTTCTCCAGCCCACAAAGAAGGATTAGGCATGCGAGTGTCAGCAAGTCGTTTCCAGTGTACAGAGTCTGTTTTTCCATATTACCACACGCTGAAATGCAGCTGAATAATGTGATTCTTCTCATTTTCATCATGTTGTAACCTCAAAGTGATTACACCACTTGTCCACACACAGTGTTTATGTATTTCCGAAAAAAAAAAAAAAATCTTCTATAAGAGATCGAAGCTCATTGATGCTTTACCATTTTCTAGTTAGAATGAGTTCTCATTATTTATTTATCAGACTTCGGAAAATACTGTAGGTTTCGTTCTGCTCCATCATCTTCCACTCATCCAGGCCCGGGTTGCGGGGGGCAACAGCCTCAGACAGAAAGCCCAAGCTTCTCTAACCTCTGCTGCATCCTCCAGCTCACCCGGAAGGATCTCAAGTCATTCCCCTGCCAAATGTGAGACATAGTCCCTCCAGCTGGGGGTCTGCCTCTTGGTCTCCTCCTGGTGGGACGTGCCCAAAACACTTCACCAGCGAGGCGTTCGGATGGAGGGGATCCTGACCAAATGCCCGAACCACCCCATCTGGCTCCTCTCGACCTGGTGGAGGAGCGGCTCGACACCGAGCACCTCCCGGATGGCAGAGCTCCTCACCCGATCTTAGAGTGAAAGCCCAGCCACCCTGCAGAGGAAGCACATTTCCTCCGCTTGTATCTGTGATCTCATTCTTTCAACACTGTAAGGTTGTTTAAAAAAAAAAAAAAGACACTTTTGCTAAATTGTTATTAGTAAAGAAATTTCTTTGTAGATTTGTATGTTTTTCTTTCATATGGAGGGTTTCTCAGGCTTTCTCCAACCCACCAAAAACATTCATGTGAAGCTGGTTGGTAGGTTGACATTGGCCCCAGAATTGAGTGTGTGCACTCTACGTAGCCCTGTTAAAACACTTGCAATCTGTTTGCGTCTTTCCCCTGATATTAGCCCACATCTCCTTCCCACTCAGTCTCAGATGGTTCTTGTGTAAGACCTGTTGTGTAACTTTCATAATAGCTTTTCAATCGGGTCAAAGCATGAGCTTTGGGTTTATGCATAATTTCTTGTTGGTGATGCAGAAGAGGTAATATTTGATTAGGTTCCTGCTAAGTTCTTACTGAGTGCAAACAATTATACCTTAAAATTGTACTACAATCTTTGTATTGAGGCCAAACTCCTGCATTGGTCTTGTTCCTCCAAATGACAACGCCTCTGTATGTACATGTGTGACCTTTTCATAATTTGCAATCACAAATTTGAATAATCTCTTGAGGACTTCAGCGTTTTAGTGGTGGCTAGTTATCTGTACACCGTGCAGAGATTATGATTGTTTATAACAAGATATTTTCAAGAAATTAAAAAGTCTTGCATGGCTTATGGTGTAATTAGTCACTGGAATTGATTTTAAACACATTATTTACAGAAAAAATACATATATAACAATATTATCCAATAAAATGTACATTGATAAAATAGATTTCTCCAAACAAAACATCTTATTGAATTTTTTTTATGCTAAACCATGGCTGGGCAGCGTGCTGGCACAGTGGGATAGCACAGTGGCCTCACAGCAAGAAGGTTGTGGGTTCGAGTCCCAGGTGGGAACGAGGCTTGGAACACTGTCTTTTCTGTGCTGTGTGGAGTTTGCATGTTCTCCCCCCTGCATGTGTGGGTTTTCTCAGAGTACTCCGGTTTCCTCCAAAAACATGCATGTTAGGTTGATTGGCTGGTGCCAAATTGCCCAAAGGAGTGACTGTCCAGTATTGTCTCCCCAATGCCTTTGGGGAGGGGCATTGGCTCAGTGGTAGGGTATTTATCCTTGGACCAGGAGATTGGAATTGGACCTTGGAATTTCAAGCCAATTCCAGGCAGCCATTGTTACAGCGCAGTCAGAGCTAGACTGATTACCTCTCCTTACGTCACTGGGGCTTATTATAAACTGACTGCGCATGCGCAATCTTATTTGATTTTCAAAATGGCAGATGGATTCGGTTTTTAGTTTCTCAGTATAGTACAGAATATGATTTATTGATTTAAACCTAAATAAACTGAGGATTTGATCAAAGTAAGTGATAATCAGTAATGAAAGGATATGACAAATTTTATTGGGTGTATAATAGCAGGGTTTCTTTTAAATATTATATTAAGTATGAGTAAAAGTAGATTCACAGATTTATTTATTTATTTACGTTGCAACATCACAGAAATAAATTTGGCTAAATATATAAATATATATATATATATATACAAAATTAATTCCTACTTTGTTTTCAATTTAAACTAATCTGATGTAATAAAAAATGGTTATAATGAAACTTCCGCGGTCAATGTTAGACGGAACGTGATTGGAGCATTCTGACCACACAATGAAACAGACTTTGTGATTGGCTGAGAGGAGAGGCGGCAGGAAGTGCCTAAAGCCCAAGAAATATCAGCTTCTAACAGTTTGGGAGGATTTGAACTGATTCAGATGATCTTTAGAGGTTTACTGACTGGAAGCTGCTTAGGAATTTATTGTGTAGCGGTTTTAAAGTAGGAACAACAGCTGTGATTTGTGTTTCGAGGAGAATGGCTGATTTTAGTTTTCTGTGTGCTGTATTTGTGTGCGTAGCGTTAGCATTAGCACATGCTAAACCTACATTAAGAAAAGAAAGAGTTGTTCATGAATCAGAGCTCAGTAAGAGAACCCCAGAGGATAACAAGAGCTTCCAGTACGATCATGAAGCATTTCTGGGAAAAGAAGACGCTAAAACATTTGATCAGCTCACTCCAGAAGAAAGTAAAGACAGACTGAGGTAAGAAACATCCCTCTGGATCTGATCAGACACACTCCATCATGATGAATTAATTACTTTAATGATCTGTAATGATGGCTGAAGACGTTTGCAGTTTGTCATCATTTGTATGGAAGCTTGATCTGCCACGTGGTGGGTTTAGAAATCCTCTTCTAGTGACAAGCTGGCACCTTGTGTCCCAGATGTGCTTCCTGTTCTGTGTGAGAGCAGTGGGAGGATCTCTGGAAGATCACAACGTGGCAACCCACATCTAATAACACACTACACATCTGCAAGATTTCTTTTGACTAAACTGGGATTGGTTGCTTTTCTTGCATAACTTTTCACACTAAAGGGACTAACCTCATACCAACTATTTTCAACCAATGAGATTTTGTAGAACATGGTCCTATTTCACCTCATTAAGGTGATCAGGATGTACCGGTTGCTCCCTATGATTGTTTTGCATATTTATTTATGTTCATGATTAAATGGAAATATGTCATACCCTGTCATACGCTTTCGAGAGTATGACAGGGTACCCAGAGAGGAACTATGGTATTGTATGAGGAAGTCTGGTGTAACAGAGAAGTATGTTAGAGTGGTTCAGGACATGTACGAGGGCTGTAAGACAGTGATGAGGTGTGCTGTAGGTGTGACAGAGGAGTTCAGTGTGGGGGTGGGACTGCTCTGAGTTCTTTGCTGTTTACTATGGAGATGTACAGGCTGACAGATGAGGTTAGACAGGAATCCCCATGGACAATGATGTTTGCAGATGACATTGTGATCTGTAGTGAGAAGAGGGAAGAGGTGGAGGAAAAGCTGGAGAGGTGGAGGTTTGCACTAGAAAGAAGAGGAATGAAGATTAGTCAGAGTAAAACAGGGTACATGTGTGTGAATGAGAGGGATCCAAATGGAAAAGTGAGGTTACAGGGAGAAGAGATAAAGAAGGTGGAAGATTTAAAGTATCCAGGATCAACAGTCCAGAGCAATGGAGAGTGTGGAAAAGAGGTGAAGAAGTATATGCAGGCAGGCTGGAACGGGTGGAGGAAAGTATCAGGTGTGATGTGTGACAGAAGAGTTTCAGTTAGAATGAAAGGGAAAGTGTACAACACCGTGGTGAGACCGGCCATGCTGTTTGGTCTAGAAACAGTAGCACTGAGGAAAAAGACAAGAAACAGAGATGGAGGTAGCAGAGATGAAGATGCTGAAGATCTCTCTGGGAGTGACCAGGATGGACAGGATCAGAGGAACAGCACATATTAGAGGTTTTGGAGCTAAAGTCAGAGAGGCCAGACTGAGATGGTTTGGACATGTGCAGAGGAAACAGAGAGAGTACATCGGAAGAAGGCTGCTGGGTTTGGAACCACCAGGAAAGAGGCCTAGAGGAAGACCAAAGAGGAGGTTCATGGATACAGTGAAGGAGGACATGAAGATAGTTGGAGTGACCGAAGAGGATGCAGCTGATAGGGTTAGATGGAAGAAACTGACTTGTTGTGGTGACCCCTGAAGGGACATGCTGAAAGAAGAAGAAGTAGCTCCTGAAATGACTCATTGAAAATGAGAATGTTTGCCCGCAATTTGAATACAACAATTCTAGACATGCCTTAAAGTTAGGGAATTGTTCACGCACTCCACCTCATTCATAAATTACTTCAAATTTTTTGACTATATCAGTCTTAATTCTGCACTTTTTATGTTTGAAATTAAAGACGTAAAGATATAATTAAAAAATATAAGAAAAACAGTATTTCTCTTTTAGGAAATGAAATGTGAGACACAGAAAAAAAAATCTAACTAAACATTAATAAAATATTTTAAAATGTATAAAAATTCATGATAAGAGATCTTTTTGTTTTACTGCAAAAAATAAACTGCTTAAACAGACACTTTTTTTCTTTGAATGGATGAAATAAACAATTTCCATCTTTCTCGTTTTTGTCACCTAGTAAAATCGTGGAGCGAATAGACAGCAATGCAGATGGCTTCATCAACGCAGACGAACTGAAAGCTTGGATCAAGCGCGTGCAGAAACGTTACGTCTATGAAAACATCGCTAAAGTGTGGACGGATTACGATCTCAACAAAGACGACAAGATCTCATGGGATGAGTACAAACAGGCGACTTACGGATATTACCTGGGTACGGTTTCAACACTCATCTTTCTATTTCCTCTCTGTGTCGATCCTAATATCGGCTTGGTTTGAATTTCCCTCCGCAGCCAACCCAGAAGAGTTTGAAGACGCCACTGATCAGTTCAGCTTTAAAAAGATGCTTCCTCGTGATGAGAGGAGATTTCAAGCAGCTGATCTGAACAGTGACCAAGCAGCAGACAGAGAGGAGTTCACTGCCTTTCTCCATCCGGAGGAGTTCGATCATATGAAAGACATCGTTGTTTTGGTAAGCACATAGTAATTAAGCATTAAATCACAAGTCTTTCTTCTCATTAAGATTAATAAAATCTAAGTAGAAAATACTCAGAAAATTAGTCAGTTTTTTACATTTGAACACGTCTCTAATAAATAACTTTTGCTCGGATGAACAGATCTGTATTTTTTGGAACAGGTCTGAAGGGACAAGCGGTCTGTTTTATTTAGGATTCAAAAATAAATTTGGCTTTGTGGGACGTTGGCATGGCAAACGCTAGTAAAGATGCACAACGCTGTTCATAAAAGTTGTACCAGCCATTTGACAAAATAAATTATTTATCCTTCATTTTTATGATGTCACTGAATGTTACCAATGAATAACTCAGCTGGTAAGAATTTTTTTTTTTTAAGACTGTTAGATAAAAAGAGGTCCTTAATGGTTCATACCATCATCGGGACACTTCCTGGTTTAACAGAAAACCTGCCCGTCGGCTAATGGGACAGAAAACTAATGGAGCTTGTTGTGCAGGTTTATTTAGTAACATGAAGTCATCCCGCTAAGTGCCAAACTGCCCTCCCACACACTCATTCACATAACGGTGCTCTGTTTAAACGTCCGGCTTCACATTTCTACCTGCTGAGATCCGCTTGTGCCTCCACTTGTTCACACTGAGCTGCTTCCTGTCAGCACTTTGTCTTTATTACATATTGAGATGTTAGAAAAAATAATCCAAAACACAAGGAATTAGCTTTTGTTGAAACATTTTTTATTAGAAATTTGGTTTCTTGAATGTAGATGAAATGATATTTTAGGTCTAAATATTTCTAAGGTTTGAGGCCTGCAAAGTCCGGCTGATACATGGCACCGTTTTCTATGTGAAAACTCAGGAAAAATGAGCACATCATGCGTTTAACGCTACAGTATTTCAATAAAATTTATGTCTAATATTGTTTCATAATATGAGTATGTTGTGAAATTTTGCTCAAAATGCGTGAAGGATGTTTTAACACGACACGCTGAGCTCTCATCAGCGACCCTGAAATTGTTGTGTCAGTCCGCCAGCTGTAAGCTGACCCTCACACGTCCACTCAGATGCCAGGCCTGCGGCAACGTGTTTCTTCTCACTCATCGCTCACAAAGGAGCTTCTGCGTTTGACCCTTGCTTTTTTTTTTTTTTTTTTTTTAATGACTTCATTAACTTGTTTTGAACACAGGAAACGCTGGAGGACATCGACAAGAACGGAGATGGTCATGTGGATGAAGACGAGTACATTGGTGAGTTTAAGAAAAAAAAAGTTAGATTATTTTAACAGAAATTAAGAAGACAACGGTGTTGGAAATGGTCTTAACTTGATCAATTTAGCTGAATATTTAAGAAAAAAAAAAGCATGAAAAATAGTTGTTGAAGAAAATAAATTTAATAAATTGAGTGCATTTTAATGTGAATAAATAAAAATGATGATTTCCGTTCCGTCATCTTCCGCTTGTTCTGGGGTCGGGTCGCGGGGGCAACAGCCTCAAACGGGCAGCCCAGGCCTCTCTCTCCCCGGCTGCATCCTCCAGCTCACCCGGAAGGATCCCAAGTCGTTCCCCGGCCAGCCGTGAGACATAGTCTCTCCAGCGGGTCCGGGGTCTGCCCCTTGGTCTCCTCCCGGTGGGACATGCCCGAAACACCTCGCCCACGAGGCGCTCGGGGGGCATCCTGACTAGGTGCCCGAACCACCCCATCTGGCTCCTCTCGACCCGGAAGGGGAGCGGCTCGACACCAAGCTCCTCCCGGATGGCAGAGCTCCTCACCCGATCTCTGAGTAAGAACCCAGCCACCCTGCGGAGGAAGCTCATTTCGGCCGCTTGTACCCGTGATCTCATTCTTTCAGTCACCACCCACAGCTTTTGACCATAGGTGAGGGTTGGAACGTAGATCGACTTGTAAATCGAGAGCTTTGCTTTTCGGCTCAGCTCTCTCTTTAGCACGACGGACCGATGCAGCGTCCGTCCGTTAGTTATTATTACTTAAGTAAGTATTAATAATTTCATACAACCAAATAATAAAAATACTTTTTCTTATACTTTCCATGTTTCTCACTTTTGTGTAAACGGTGGGGTTGAAGAGCTGCTCACAGAATTACAACAAAATAGTGTAATAAAGACAAAAGTGAATAGTGAAAAGTTTCCATGTGTTTTATCCTCCAGCCGACATGTTTGCACATGAAGACGGCGGTCCTGAGCCGGAATGGGTGAAAACTGAGAGGGAACAGTTCTCTGACTTTAGAGACTTGAACAAAGATGGAAAGATGGACCTGGCCGAAATCCGCCACTGGATTCTGCCACAGGATTACGATCACGCCCAGGCCGAGGCCAGACATCTGGTGTACGAGTCCGATAAAGACAAGGTATGTAGTTTTTTTACCTGATTAAAATATCCTGCATAGACAATAAACTTATTTGCTATGTAGAATGCAGCAGATGAGCTTCATCTGGGAATAGGAGCTAGAACTCCAAACAAAGGTAGTGCAAACGATTTGATGCAATTGCAATAATCTTTAAATGAGCCAGTGCCGCCTGTCATTACTCATGCACAATGACAAGAAAGTGTATTTTCACCTGATGTTTTAATGATAGAAATATTATCTCTCTTTAAAGTATGAAATCTTATGTAGAAGCTGATAACGGTGCACAGTGATGATGTTCAAAAATTTCCAAAAAATTCTTTTCATATCGCTTAATTTGCGTGAAAGTCTGCTTTAGCCTGGATTTCAGTACAAGTAAGCTTGATAAATGAGACCCCTTTGTAGCGTAAGGTAGGGGTTTATGTCATAGTTACTGTAACTAAACTCTTTATCCATTTTCCAGGATCAAATGTTGACCAAAGAGGAGATTCTTGAGAACTGGAACATGTTTGTGGGAAGCCAGGCCACCAACTACGGAGAAGATCTCACCAGGAACCACGATGAGCTCTGAGATCTTTAGATTTGCACACAAGAGTAGCTCAGTAAGAATTACAGACTATCAAATGTCAACGTAGAACAAGGTCTCTTCACAGTGGGAAAGAATAGCACAGATGAGGTTCATGTCCAACACTAACTACAGAAGTCTGCTCAGTATTTCAAAACGGTGGTATATTTGTTTCTGATATTCAGAAGCTGAACCAGAACCAGGGACCTCATCTCCATTGTTTGGTGCCTTCTAACTGTGCCACAGTAGTCTTCACTGTCTCAGAATTAGACCTTGTCCACACATAGCTGGGTATTTGATAAAATGAATATATTTTTATCCATTTTGGCCTGTTACTATCACAAATCCGCAGGTTTTTGTCACTCAAAACTGTGATTTTGGGAAACTCCGACCAAAGAGAAGATTTTGGAAAACTTCGAGTTCACATGTGGACATGCATAAATCATGCATATGATAAATCCCTTCCACCCTCTCTATAAATCTGTGGACCATCTGAAGAGCAGCTTCAGCAACACACTCCTGCAACCCCGCTGCTCAAAGGAACAGAACAGAAAATCATTTCTGCCGTCCTCCATCAAAATATTGGACGCTTCACTTTCAAGCCTTTAAACTTTCATTCACAACAGCTAAACAAACAAAAAAAAAACATTCCACCATCATGTTATTGTAGGATTGTAGCACTGCAGCACTCAAAATTCCCTTCGGGGATAAATAAAGTATCTTCAATTCAATAACCGGCGTTTTTAAACGTCACTACCTACGACAATTGATGCATGAACGTAATTTGTGCGTCCTTGTTTTTAATGTCAGACAGCACTCAGAAGCACATTTCTATGGGTTCGTGTGGATGCGGCACATTGAAAACGGTTACATGTGTACACGAGAGTTTTTCCAAAACCCGGCTACGTGTGGACATGTCCCTTAACTAGTCCTACAACAGAAACAGTTTGTGAAAACAGCAGTTAATGTGAAACAGCAGCTCAGAACATTTTTCTAATGTTTTTTATTTATTTATCACGTCTTTAGAATCACATGTTTTTAAGGAATAATCTTTGTCAGTGAATTTTATGTGTTTAGGGAGATCATTTTTAGAAGAAACAAAAATGTCCTCTTTTTGTCTGCTGGTCCTGATTGAGTAATTTTTTTTTTTTTTTTAATGAGATTAAGAAATGAGCCTGTGAACAACTTTACGTTATCTCACATTTACAGTGTGAACTCGAGCTAACATTTTAACTTTGTTACATTTTTGTTGGTGTTACATTTCAATTGTTACCAGTTTTTGTTTTATTGTCAGATGACGCTGATTATTTCTTTAATTTACCCCCATTTTTTTTGTCAAACCAATAAATAAAACTAATGGAATAGAACAAAATAAAAATTTGTATGTCACACATCATTTTTCTGTTTTTTACATGGTTGGAACAAGATGCACACGACGTCAAAAATAAAAACAGTCTGTTACCTTTCAGTCCTCTGAAACTTCATTCCGTTCCGTCATCTTCCGCTTGTTCCAGGGTCGGGTCGCGGGGGCAACAGCCTCAAGCGGGCAGCCCAGGCCTCTCTCTCTCCCCGGCTGCATCCTCTAGTCGTTCCCCGGCCAGCTGTGAGACATAGTCTCTCCAGCGGGTCCGGGGTCTGCCCCTTGTTCTCCTCCCAGTGGGACATGCCCAAAACACCCCGCCCGCGAGGCGCTCGGGGGGCATCCTGACCAGATGCCCGAACCACCCCATCTGGCTCCTCTCAACCTGGAGGAGGAGCGGCTCGACACAGAGCTCCTCCCGGATGGCAGAGCTCCTCACCCGATCTCTGAGTGAGAGGCCAGCCACCCTGCGGAGGAAGCTCATTTCGGCCGCATGTACCCACGATCTCATTCTTTCGGTCACCACCCACAGCTGGTGACCATAGGTGAGGGTAGGAACGTAGATCGACTTGTAAATCGAGAGCTTTGCTTTTCGGCTCAGCCCTCTCTTTATCACGACGGACCGATGCAGCGTCCTAGTTATTGCTGACGCCGCACCGATACGCCTGTCGATCTCCCGCTCCATCCTTCCCCCACTCGTGAACAAGACCGTGAAACTTCATTTTGAATACAATTTTTTTCAGCTCATCAAGTTTTCATACATTATCTTTAGTAATAATTCCTATGGATACGGTTTAGACCATATTTTTTTAGTTATCAATACAGGATAATGAAGGTTGGCGGCTTTTCAGTTCCGCTTCCGGTAGTAGCGCCGCTGCTTTGTCCCGAATTTTTCTTAAATCTTTAAGTCTTAAAAGCTCATTGTCATCAACCGTGAAAACTTGTATAAGACAAATATACAATCTAGAAGTTCAAATCTCTTATTTGAATGTCAAAATAGTCAAAATATCTCGTAATAAATGGGACATACTGTATAAAAACGCTTGTACAACATCACAAATGTGAGAACGTTTCTCAACATAAATCCTTCAACTATCAGAACTAGTAGTAGAAAAGGTTTCAAAAAAGTCTTCTGGACAGTTTAATTCTTCAACGAGACGTTTCGACTTCCATCCGGAAATCATTTTCAATCTGAATGAAATGGACTGAAACCTGGATCTATTTATACTAACCTGAGTAAAAGGTAAAAAAAATAGTAAGAAGGGCTCGACCAATGAGCCTATGATACTTAAGATGGCCGTGAATGGCCCCTAATGTAGCCACAGACCAGAAAACAAACCTACAAACACAGGGCTGAGGAGGTACCCACGAGCACAGAGGCTAAGGAGAAGGAGACACAGCATGTCCAAAAAGCCCTCTCGGTCTGTGGATACCCCAAATGGGCCCTGAATAGAGTGAGAACATCCAAGAAACGTGAGAAGAGGGAAACAGAAACTGAGAAGAGGAAAAATGGAGTCTCTATTCCCTACGTGTCAGGACTGTCCGAGAAGTTACAGAGAATCTTCAGACAACATGACATCCCGGTTTTCTTTAAACCGGTCAACACATTACGTCAGAAACTAGTACATCCTAAAGACAAGATGCCTACGGAAAAACAGAGCAATGTAGTTTATTCGATCCGGTGCAGTGAAGGGAGCTGCAAAGAACACTACATTGGGGAAACGAAGCAACCACTCCACAAAAGACTTTACCAACACAGAAGAGAAGCCTCTAGTGGTCCACAGTCTGCCGTACATCTGCATCTTAAATCCACCAAACACACTTTTGAGGACAGTGAGGTGAAGATTCTAAGTAGAGAGAAAGGTTGGTTTGAAAGAGGGGTGAAGGAAGCCATCTTTGTGATGAAAGAAAATCCCTCACTGAATCGGAGTGGAGGCGTTAGATACGTTTTGCCCGGTATCTATAGCAGCCTTTTGAAGCCATGGACTAAAGATGACACCTCGTGACTCAGTTTCACGCCTCTCGGTAGCAGGAATTTCTATTCACTAGGCTTTTAGCATTCTTATAATATGTTACATAATACGTTTGTAATACGTTAACCTCAGACAGCTAACATGGGTTTCAAACAGTTGTTCCTTCCTGTTTTTGAGTCATTGAACATAAGGAACAAGTGCATGCTGCGAACACTTCTCAGGGCTAATTTCCTCTCACACTGCAGAGATGGAGTAAAGCTGACTTGTTGTTGCTGCTGGCTGTTGCAGTAAAACTCTCAGATGTAACTGAGAAAGCTTCTCTGCCACCCAGCCTGTCCACTCTGCTTGCTCATGTGGAACGTATAGATATATGTGTGCCAGTTAGCAAGACAAGTCAAGCGGGACCGATGCGATAAAGCTCATTAAGAACAAGGATATGACAAAGTATGCATGTGTGGGCAATGCTATCCTGTTTTAATGTTTTCTAAAAACTCCCAAAAAAAAAACATGAAAGGTTGACTTAAACATTCATGTTAAAGAGGGGGTATTGTGTGTTTTGTGTGGTAATAAGCTGGTACCTTTTGTTAGCTCAGAAATGGAAAAAATGACTAAAATAGCTTATAAATGCAATTATTCACTATTGCATCCATTTTTGACTTAGTCCCACCCCTTCTGCACGTGCACGGTATAGCATAAATTTTGTTTGAAGCAAAAAATAAGAGCATCAAGTTAGCAAAGTTGAAATACTAGGCTTATCTGTGTGGAGTTTGCATGTTCTCCCCGTGTATGTATGGGTTTTCTCAGGGTACTTTGGTTCCCTCCTACCCTCCAAAAACATGCATGTTAAGTTGATTAACCACTATGAGTTTCAACCCTAGGATCATTCCAAGGACGTACTATGGATTGTTGTGAGTGTGTGACCCCGCAACAAACTGGCAATACGTTCGGGGTGTACCCTTGCTCTCGCCTGTAATCAGCCGGGATAGGCTCCGGTACCCCCTGTGACCACATTGGGGATGAGCGGTCCTGAAGACGAAACAAAAAGTAGACAAAGGAAGTATGTTTAATTTTTGGTACAGCACTTTTATACGAAAATGGCGCTCTATGTTGGGATTGAGTGTGAGCAGAGAGCATGCACTGCTGCTGAAAAAAAAAACTTGCGTACATTAAAATGTGGGCGTGGCTGAGAACAAAATCTGTGGCTACGAACAACCTGACATTCAAATTGGATCCGAATACTGAATGGGAACATTGAACCACCCCAGGCATGTTTTTGATGCAAGAACAAAGTTCAAACATGGTAGAAACTTCCAAAAAGTAGATTTAATATAAAACCCCCAATACGTAACCCTTTTTATGTTTGATTTGTATGAGTTTCCTCATTATTTTAGTTTTAGTTCAACAACGGCAACAATAACCACAACTGCTTTAAAATAAATTTTTAAAAGCTGCTAATATGGTGTTTTTTAATGCGAACATGTAATAATAATAAGATTCTCTAAATCTGATAACGTGCTTCAGGTCTGCAGAACATCCAGGGTGGAGGTGTTGGCCGTAGTGGTCCACATTAGCTAATGGTAACTCTGTTAGTGCACATGGACAATATGGGTTCGTGTATTTTAATAATTGGAAACGCTACAGCACTAAGTTGTTTAATGCTCTTCCTGTGGACAGCATATGAGTTCTGTCATGTGTCACTGTGCATTTGTGTCTCGGCCCTAATGTGTGAGTGAGGTGAATGGCTGTTAGTGATGCACAGTGAATGTAAATGAACCAAATATGTGTTTGCCTTAAGAAGACGGGGGCACATGGACTAGCTGCCTCGTGGCCATGTTTAACAGCCGACCCCTCCTGCTTATGCTAAGGTCCTAATCATTCACACTGGGGGAGTAAGTATACAGTAATACCTTCAGACGGCTCTCATATGAGTGTCTTTGTAGATCAGCGCGCTCTCCTCTGATAATAATGAGCCCCCCGGGTATGGACAGACTGAAGTGGGAGAAGAGGTTCATTAAGTGTAGCACATAACAACCATCCAGAATCATTTTCACTTTGTCTCGTCCACTAACGGTTTCTCTTGCTTTGTGCAATTCTGTTTTCTTATCAGTAATTAACAGGAGCGAAGCTTAAATGGCTGCGACAATTTAACAGCCTTCATAATAAAGCATAGTCTACTCAAACACCCCTCACCCCAACCGCCCCTCAATTCTCCACATATTCTCCTACTCTTACAGTCACATCATCTGTTTTTTACAAGTGAATATTGTTTTGTCATCAGGAATCTGCAGCGAACCTTCAGGAGAGGTGACACAATTACGAACTGAAACCCATTCAAAACACAAAGGTGGAGAGCAGAAAGTAAAACTTGAAACTTGTGTTTCTGGGTAGAGTTTGCATGTGCGTTTGTGGGTTTTTTCTGAGTTTTTCTGGCCGATTTAAGATGCAGAGTACACCCCGAACAGGTCACCAGTTTGTTGTGGGGCCACACTCACACAACCATCCACACACACAGTCATTCCTAGGGGCAATTACATATCGGCCAATCAACTTAACACATATGTTTTTGGAGGTTGGGAGTAAACCGGAACACCTGGAGAAGCATGCAAACTTCCCACAGAAATGCCAGGATTCCAATTCTCGTCCCCACTCAGATCTCGAACCCCGACCATCTTGCTGTGAGGTCTTGGGCTCATTGATCTTTGTCAAAACACCAGGAATGAGTGTTTTGTGTGTCTTTGTGACAAGCTGGTAACCTGTATTCAATTTATTCACTTCATCTTGATGGAAATCCGCATTAGCTGAACCCACGAGTGGGAAGAACCAGAGATGAAATGAGGGCCAATAGGACTGGAAAGCCAGGAGTCAGCGTAGGGTGATGTGGATACATCAATCCTCGACGCCTCTTCAGCCAGACGTACCTTACTTGCACTGTACCAAACAGTAGTGGAACACTGAGTAAAAAACATTTGAGAATAGTGGAGAATGTTTGCTTCCCTTCGTTGACTCTTCGTGGCTCTAACGGCTCTAAACCATCTTATATTCCTGATTTTATTGTGCAGCATCAACCAATCTTAACAATTCCCTTACAACATGCAGGACTTTTGTGTTGAAGAGTCCCAGACCACAGATTATCTGTGCTTCTTTTGACCTCCTATTTGGATCATCTCGCCTGTGTCTCTTTCTCCCCCATTTACACCTAGATGGAACCAATCAGCTGCATTCAACACACAAAGTAGTCATAAAATTAGTCAAGCTAATCTTTCATTAAGTGATTCTGTTCATCAGAAGAAACGATCTCTCGTCCAACTTGGTATTCATGAGTTTTCTTTCTTTTTTCAGAAACCAGAAGCAGTTTATTCTCCCTGAGGAGGTGGCTCTAAAGACCGAAATGTCCTGCTTATGGTTAGTTTGGTTTTAAAAAGACTAGTTTTGTGTTTTTGTTCAATAAATTTTCTTTATTAATTCAAACTCAGATTCTATCTGGAGACAGTTTATTCATAGAAACAGACTTTTACTCATTTTTTGGCCAAAAAAAAGACAAAATTGTGTTCAACAAGTAGATGGATTATTTGAACTAACAATGTTACTCCTCTCACTTTTATTCTTATCAATCCAGTAATCGCCTTTTCTGTTGCACATAAATTACCTGCAAATCAAAATTCAAATCAAACACTGAGATTTTTGTGTTTAAAAGATTTAATTGCTAGTCTTTTTTTTTTTAATCATTCATCTGGAAAAACTTATTAAAAATGAAGAAGTATTAAGTGAATTTTCATAATGAGCACCTGAACATCAAATTATCTCCAGTTTTGCTCGAATAAAAAGGCAATTTTAATCATCTGAAAAATTTATTTGTGGTTAATAAAAAGTAACTTTGTCCAAAATTTCAAGCGAAAATAAGATGATAATTAAAGATTTTGATGGTTATAAAGTATCTAAAAGTTTGATTTTGATCAAATACTTTGTACGTCACGCATGTTTTGCTGATTTAGTTTCTAAATTGGCACAAATAAAATTTAATCTTGTCTCAAATTGAGTTTTTCTCAGTCGTCCAATGAGTTTCCTTCCCTCTAGTGGTGAAGAGAAACTGACTTTAACCTTGTCTCCTAAAAGAGCTGCTTTTTCTCCTCGTCTTTCATCATGAGTTTTTCTGCACCATCAACGCCACGTAGATAAGAAATCGCGCATTAATGACTACACAATTAGAGAGAAGACTTTAAAGAGCCGTAGATTTCAATTTAGAAACCATAAACCTAGTGAGTTGGGAACTAATTGTAAGTGCCTCTTGAGAGATGCCGAGGCCTTCGGGCTGAGATCAGGATGAGTCAAAATCAGTCTCTAACAGTCGCATTAGTCACACACTCATCCTGACAGGCCCGCTGCATATTTTATGTGATTTTCACAAAAAACTTTTCAAGTTTTAATTAGTAGACAAGCAGAGTTGCCCACAGTTAAGTTGTTTTGCAGTCTACGACACTTCGGGTGGAGACGACGCCATCCCTGAGAGATGTGATATCTTTGGACAAAACGGTTCTCTCGCTCCATTTATCAACGTTTGCCTCCATCTTTCTTGGGTTCTCCCTCCTCGTGTCTCGGCGTTTGGACACCTTTGGGATAGAAAAGAAGGGAGACGAGACCTTTCCCATCCCATAGTTCCCCAGGGAGCTGGAGTTGGTTTGTGATCTTGTATCTCACATGATAGAGACACATCTAATCCTGTTAGGGATTAAAATCTTTCTCTGGAATTGAGGAGACAACAGGAAGAGGAGAAGATGAAAGGTACAATGTTTTTGAAAGGAGGAGAGTATCTGTCTGCGAGCCCACATATTGCTTTTGGGTTTGATGGTGTGTGTATGAGTGTGTGTGTGTGTGTAGCCTCCTGGGATCATTCCGGCTGTTGCCTCCATGTCTGACAGCCTCCTCTCAAGGTGTTTTCCCTCCCTGTCTTCCTCTATCTGCTCCATCTCTGCTCCCTGAGTGAGTAAGTTTACCCTGTAGGCCCCATCTGAGCTCCAGTCCCCCCCAAGGCCTCCGCTTTCCCAAAGCCCCCACACACTGGAGCCCCCCAGGCTCCCTACTATACCACAGGGAATACCCCCCAAGAACGACAAGGCCCCTCAGACTGCGAAGCAGCAGTCCTGCACAAGGGAACTAGCCCGAGGGAAGAGCGAACGCTGTCTGGGAATACAACTAAGAACATGCTTCACCTAACACGCAAACATTCCCTGACAGCGCCTCCTGTTGGCACACTGTTGTTTTTGCATGCAAACCCCCCCATAAATCTGCCAAGTTTCCTCTCTGGGGCTTTGACCTTGTTAACAGTCCCCTGGGGTTCATAGAGGCCTGTGTGCTACATGTGCACTGACCTTTCCAGTTTCTGGGGTCAAAGAATGTCTCCTTGGCCTAAAGAATCACCACGGTAACTGTGTGAAGATGCAGATGGGATTTTAGCATGTTTACCATAAAACATGCACGTTGGACTGATTGGTTGTTTCAAATTGCTCAGAGGTGTAAGTGTGCATGTGATTGGTTGTTTATCGTTGTGTGGTTTTGTAATGGACTGGTGACTTGTCCGTGGTGTACCCTGCCTCTTACCTGCTGACTGAGAGGGTTTATTTCTGATTCTGACGTATTGTCTTATTCATTTTATCCATAGAATGTTGTATGTCGGAAAAAAATCCTAAGCAATCTTAAAAAAGAGACGTTTTAGGAGGTTTTCTACCTCGTTTGAACATTAATTCCAAATAAAAAACAAAACTTTTGCGAGTAGTGACCAGTCATGTAGTCGAACCAAGTTGTTTTTGACCACAAAATTTGTTCTCCGCCACACTTGTGTTTTAAAGTAAGTAGGACGTGTTGTTGCAGCAGTAGTGCATGCACTCCGTTCACACTGGGCCCCGACACGCAGTGTGCATCTAATGGGTGTTAGTGCCATTTTTATAAAATTGTACCAATATAGTGAGTCAGTCACCTTCTGAACTGCCTATCCTTTTGGGTTATGAGGGGTGATTTGAGGTGAGGGGCAGGGTACACCCCGAACAAGTCGCCAGTCTGCCGCGGGTCCACATACATACAACCATAAACATGCACACTCACTCTAGGGGGCAATCATGCAGTGGCCAATCAACCTAGCATGCATGGTTTTGGAGGTTGGGAGGAAACCGGAGAACCTGGGGAAAACATGCAAACCTCACACAGAAACGCCAGTGTTCCAAGCCACGTCCCCACCCAGGACTCAAGCCCACGGTCTTCTTGCTGTAAGTCTACTGTGTGACCCACAGCGCCCACCATGCAGCCCCTGTACCAATATATGTAAAAAATATGTGAGCTATGTTTGCTGGTACAGTAAGCTTTACACTGCGTTTGCACCCTCAAACAAATTTTACGCTTTGTCATGCATATGCATGGAGTTCGTAACTGAGTGGTGAGAACAGAAAAATGGAAGGTACACAAAATGAATGTGTTAATAATCTTTTTTTTTGGCCAATATTGAATTTCTGAGCCAATAAAATTTTCTGAGTTTGTAAATTTCACAGTTTTTTTTTTTTTGAGACCTCATGGTACCAAATTTTACCAGAGAACTCCACTGCTCTAAACCCGCACTTATAGAATCAATTGATCTTTTTTTTTTAGCACATCTCCCCAAGAGAAAACGCATAGATCACACTTCCATTCCTCGCAGGGCTCTGGATGTGGAGGCTGTGAAGCTAGCAGCCCTGCTGTCCTACAGATGTCTGGGGTAGTGCGTTACCAGGTGTACGTCACCTGAGATTACCCACGCTGACACCCCTTTAAGGCGAACAGCCAGCCGTACAGCTGAGGGGGCATCTGGTGGCTTGTGTGCACGCAAGAGTATGTGTGTTCATGCATTCAGATGGGCGGAAAGACTTGACAGGATGAGATATTCCGTACAACCCATTTACAGTCTTAGTGGGCAATAAGACATCTTCCTGCTATGTTCTCTCAGAAATGTTCTTTTTTTTTATAATCTGAGGAGCTCAGCGTACGGCTGAGGTCAGTCTCTTGTGCGTGATAATGATGGTAATAATGATCGAGAACATTTAAAGCATCGGTTCTTCGTGCTCCTCGTGGCCTTTTGCAGTCTCTTATTAAGAGTGAACTGAAGTGAGTAAAATGTTCAACTCTGCTGTCCCTCTGATCTTCCTCTGCTTCCCAACGCCCCTGCAGAGAGAGAACAAAGAGAAGCCTTTTCTAATCAAAGTGCACTGGATTAAGAAGCAGGAAGAAACTCTGAACATCACAGAGATAGCACCCCACGGCCATTATGTGAATTGGAAAAACAACCTGAATCCCTGCTTCCAATGAGCTGTCTGTGACCCTGAAATAGGAGAAAGGCATTTTAATCTTTGTTAGCTCGGTAAGTGTAAAAAAAAAGAGAAGCAAAGCAGGTGCAAACATGAGCACATGTTGGACTGTAAGTCTGATTCCAGAAAGTTATTTAAAACGTTGAAAAAACTCGTTTGTCTTCTGTGTTCTGCATCAGATTTTAGGCTGAAATCCAATCAGGTTGTTGGCAAACGAACTGAGTATGTTTCTTGAAAACTTTCTAATTGTAAAAAAAGGCTCGTAAAAGTGTGATTAATTTCTAAAAAATAAATGTTGCAAATCTGTATAATATATTTTACACATTTATCAGATGTGATGAGTTTTTCTTTTTGGATTCCGTTGTATGTTCAAGTAAATTCCTCCTTAAAATGAGTAAATTTCTTTATTTAGTTTATTATACTGTATTAATTGAAATTGAAAAATACTTTATCCTCAAAGGAAAATTTGAGTGCTGCTGTGCTATAATCATACAATGTCATACCACAACATGATTTTTTTTTTAACTGATGTGAGTGAAAGTGAAAAGGTTGAATATTTTGATGGTGGACGGCAGAAATGATTTTCTGTACCGTTCCTTTGAGCAGCTGGGTTGCAGGAGTCTGTTGCTGAAGCTGCTCTTTAGATGGTCCACATATTCTTGGAGGGAGTGGGACAGATTTAGCATGATTGATGACAGTTTTGGTTACGTTCTGTCCCTCGCCAGCTCGTCCACGCAGGCGAGGGGTGAGCCAACCACACGTCCGGCTTTTTTTTTTTTTCAAATCTCACGGGGGAATTTCTGTGCTGTATTGCACCGCAGCAGGCAGCTAATGACAGCACCAATGGAGGGAGTAACAGCGGGACAGGTGTCTTCTCCAGGGACATTTAGGCATGGGCTCCGCTGGATTCGAACTGGCAACTTTTTGGTCCAAATATGGCAAATTTTGGCAACAATTCAGATCTGTTTTGCCTTTCTCATCTTTTAAAAAAAATTGTTGCTGTGTAAGTTTTTGGGTTGTGATACATTTGAGTGATTTTATATTGAATTGAAAATAGAAGAATATTTTTTCCATTGATTTTCCAGCCTACAATTTTGAAGATAGCTTCACAGTTTTTATGTATTTTAAAGCTTTTAATTACCATTCGTATAATTCCCACAAACCAAATCTTTTCCCATGATTTATTCTACTTTGCATGCCAGATTATTTCAGTTCTACTTTTTTTTTTCTTTCTCCATTTGAGTTTTTCTCATGTGATGTTTTCATGACTTATTGCAGAAATGCAATATTTAACAGACTATGTATGCATAAATGTTACAGTTCATGAACTTTAAAACACCACAGGAGCTCCTGAGCTGGTACGTCTGGGTTTATATTGCTCTTCCAACTACATGACAAAATTATCCCGCAGAGCTATGCAGCAGCTCTTTTTGCCCACAGTTTCATATTTTATTAACACACCTGCAGCAGCTGAATCATCTCATCTCTTATAGTCTTGCACACAACTCCATCCACATCATGTATATTTGATGGACCCTAGCATACGCCGAGCATACCCTCTTGTTTCTCACTTTCATTTACATTACCATATATATTGTGGATGCTCAGTAGCATTGAGGGCACCAGCAAAGTGGACATGAAGTCTGAGGTGGATAAGTCCAAGTATGTGTAAGATTAAATCCCTTCTGAACAGGCTGACACTGCCACCATGTGGATCAAAAATCCAACCATCACTTCACGTTGCAAGCTCTGTGTTTACATCTACATTTTGAGGCCCACCCTCTCTCTTTGCAAAAAAAAAAAAAAAAAGGGGGGCTGTCAGTGGAGAAAAGCCACAGAAGTATGTGTCTGTTTTAATGAGATTTATTGGGCTCCAGATGTTCCTGGTTATGAAGATGTGTGTCCAAGATTTAGAAGGGTGAGACCTGCACCCTGTCAAGAGTCACAGAAGGGTGCTGTTTTACACACCACCTCCTCTTAACCCTACGGCATCCACACCTCTTTATTACACCCACACACAAGCACACACTTTTACTATTAACCCAGAGAATTCATCAAAATGTTATAAACTAACAAGGACACAATGTCGCGTTGTAAGCTTAAAGGAACGTCTTTAAAGATGCAGGGGTTCATGTAAAATCAGCTTGAAAGTATTTTAATGTTTAATCATTGTTCTCGAGCTAAAACAAATTATTTTCTACGTTGCTCATGCATGTACGAGTAAGTTCCAAGCTCTCCCATCCTGTGTCTGGACATTACTCAACCACCAGGTTGTTCTTGGCTTTGGATTTTGTTCTCCGTTGCGCTCACATTCAAAAATAAAAAACAAATTTCAGTGCAGACGCTCTGCTCACATTTGGTTCCAACACGGAATTCATTCATTCATATTTTAAACCACTTATTCCCTAATGGAGTTTCGAGGGGGTACTGAAGCCTATCCCAGCTGATTCAAGGCAAGAGGCAGGGCACACCCCGAACAGGTCACCAGTCTGTCGCAGGGCCATACACATACTTATTCGTAGGGACAATGTCATAGCAGCCAATCGACCTAAGATGTATATTTTTGGAGGGAGGGTGGAAACCAGAGTACCTGGAGAAAACCCACACATACATGGGGAAAACATGCAAACTCCACACTGAAAGGCCGGTGTTCCAAGCATCTTCCTATCCGGGACGCATACCTTGACCTTCTTGCTGTGAGGCCACTGTGCTGCCTACCACGCCACTGTGCCAACCCCAACAGGGAATGATATTTTCAATAAGAATAAGTACTAGTTTTGCTAAACTTCTTCTACTTTATACTGGATTAACAACCTCAAACAATATGTACACTTTGCCGTGCATGTGCCTAGAGGGCAAGACAAGAGCAAGAGGAGGGGGGATTCAAAGTCAAAACTGGAAGTGAAACTGAGTAAATGTGTTTGTCAGCATTTTTTCCGCAACTTTTCAGCATTTCGGAGCTAAAAAAAACATGATCTATCTCTAATGAGATAATAATTATTATCCAATGAATGAACATCTTTAATAAAAAGCAAACATAGCATTTATATACAAAACATTTGACAGAGTATTTTGTGGGTTTTTGTCCATAAAAACAGTCTTTAAAATGAAAAAAAAGTATTTTCAACCTTATGGAAAGTTTCCTAAATCCAGTTGGTAAGAACCTGCACATTTGAAAAGAAAAACTTTTTACATTAAAACACACACAAAAAAAAAACCCCAGCCAGTGCAAGTGAACAAAAATATTCAAAAAAGTGAATTAATATCTTCCTTAAAAAAAAACTCAATTCATGGCTCAGAATTATACAGTCATCTAACCTTTAAAAGACTCATTTTGGTCTCTTAGAACCAAAGTAAATGCCGTTTGAAGTGCATCTTAATAAATTTGTGGGTTCCCCTTTTTCCTGACATTATCCATCTGGGTGAGGCAGGTTTCAGCTGCGTTCAGCACTTCAGAGATGGCATGGCCTCATATCTGCTGACCAGGCTCCAGGCATCTTTCTTTGCTTTCTGGCACGACGTATCGTCACCTTCATCTTCATGGGCTCAGATGGCCGTCTGCAGCTTTGTTAGGTTCCTTTGGTGCATGCTGTGGTGGCGCACCAGCTCATCTGAGCGAGCAAACTTCTTTTGACAGTTAGACCAGCGGCAGGTAAAAGGCTTCTCACCTGACCAAAAGGGGACAAACGAGAAAAAAAAGAGGTATTGCTTTAGAAGAAAAGTTTGTGTAATCTTATAAAATGATTACAGTTAAATAAATAATCCCCAGGGATGGAGATGGAGAAGATAAAAGGTATACGCACTTGTTTTACCTGTATGAGTCCGAGTGTGCGTCTTAAGATGGTCAGACCGTGAGAACTTTCTCTGACATGTCTCACATTGAAATGGTTTCACTCCTGCACATACAGTAGACGGTGCTTGTTAGAGACAGTGGGGGTCAAATAAAGTGACTGGCACAATTTGACTTAATTTTTGGAAAAAGTAGTTGAAGGACATAAAAGTAGTTTGCGCGAGAGAAGAGGATGCAGAAGATAAGGTTAGATGGAGCAAACCGACTTCCCGAGGGGAAAAGATAAAAGTAGAGATAAATTGTGACATGAGTATCAGTGAGTCAATCACCTTTGTAACCATCTATACCATACGAGGATCCCTAGCAAGAGGCAGGATACACCCATATCAGGTCGCCAGTCTGTCGCAGGGCCACACACATAAAACCATACACACTCACATTCATTCCAAGGGGCAATTATGTAGTGGCCAATCAACCTAGCATGCATGTTTTTGGAGGGTGGGAGGAAACAGGAGTACCAGGATAAAACCCACGCATACATGGGGAGAACATGCAAACTCCACACAGAAAGGCCAGTGTTACAAGCCTCGTCCCCACCTGGAACTCAAACCAACAACCTTCTTGCTGTGAGGCCATTTTGCGACCCACTGTGCCACCGGGCCACCCACATGAGTATCAATCTCGTGAGCCATTTGGGAGCCATTTGGGTTTTGTTTTTGTCGCCCTCTTGTGTTTTTCCTTTACCTCCGCCACCCAGTCTCCCAACCTTCCCCACCTGTTGGTAGTTGCAGATGATTGCTAGTTGGCTGAATAAAATGGACTAGTGCCAAGCTGAGAGAGGACCTGTCTGCAGCATTCTCTACAGAAGTTTTTCAGTTGTTGAGATACGGTTAAAGATTGATCGTAAATAAATACAAAGTAGTTTATTTTTTCAAACACCCTACTCTTCCTCATTCTTCAGTAGATTATTTCACTCCCGGGGATTAATTATAACATTCGTCTACGTGTCGGCCTAACCCTAGACCATACGAGTCGTTGCACCGATACTATTTAAAAGGTCGTCTCCTTGTCTGTGACCACTGATTATTTCACTGTCGGCATTGGTTATACTGAGATTTATGCAAATACAATTTGTTCACGTACCTGTATGTCTCCTCTGGTGTCGCTTTAACTGGTCTGAGCGGGAAAATCTGCGTCCACATTCTATAACGTCACACTGATAAGGCTTTTCTCCTGCAAAAAATGACCCCAAACCATTGTCAATATTATGGTAAATGGACTCTACTTATACAGCACTTTTCCACCTGCGTTGGCACTCAAAGCGCTTTACAGTGTAGCTCACATTCACCCATTCACACACATTCATACCTGATGGGGGTGTTGCCATGCAAGGTGCAAACCACCATCAGGAGCAATTGGGGGTTCGGTGTTTAGCTCAAGGACACCTCGGCATGAACTCCTGGCAGGGGATCGAACCAGCAACCCTCAGGTTACAGGGTGGTTGCCCTACTCACTGAGCCATCCTTCCCCATTACATATTGATCTGAGATTAAGAAAGCTTGAAAATGTTCTGATTCTTCTCACCGGTGTGTTTCCGTCCATGCATCTGTAAATGTGATAGTTTGAAGTATCTCTTGCTGCAGCCAGGATACATACACATGAAAGGTCGCTTTTCACTGGGGTCTGAGGACTTTACGACGGGTGGAGCAACGTTAGGTACCCGTCTGACATCCTGACAGATTGCATAAAAAAGAGATAGTTATGATTTTGATTGACTAACTTTTTATGCATGTAGGAATAATTTTAAGGGATCTGGTGTTAACCTGAAGTCCTCTGAAGACACCGTGTGTGTGTATGTGGTACTGGGCGCTGACGAGCATAGGCGTGGTTGGAGGTGTAGGGTCACAATCGTAACTGGTAGTATGTCCACTAGAGAACAAAATGATATGTTAATTGAAAGGCAAATTATGTTGATTTCTTACCACAGACAAAATAGGAATTGTAAAGTCAATTTGATCTCTCTTGGGAAACTTGAAGAATTTTTCAGGCCTAAATGCTGCAAAATTTGACATGAAACTTCCCGTTCCGTCGTCTTCCGCATACCCGGGGCCGGGTCGTGGGGGCAACAGCCTCAGACGGGAACCCCAGGCTTCTCTCACCCCAGCTGTATCCTCCAGCTCACCCGGAAGGATCCCGAGTCATTCCCCAGCCTGCTGGGGTCTGTCTCTTGGTCTCCTCCCGGTGATACGAGCCGTAAGCATCTCACCAGCGAGGCGCTCGGGGGGGAATCCTGACCAGATGCACAAACCACACCATCTGGCTTCTCTCGACCTGGAGGAGGAGCGGCTCAACATCGAGCTCCTCCCGGATGGCAGAGGTCCTCACCCGATCTCTGAGAGCCCAGCCACCCTGCGGAGGAAGC
Source organism: Neostethus bicornis (assembly GCA_902685375.1). NCBI lineage: Eukaryota > Metazoa > Chordata > Actinopteri > Atheriniformes > Phallostethidae > Neostethus > Neostethus bicornis. The sequence goes on from LR738543.1 coordinate 29,454,024, forward strand.
TCATTGCGGCCACTTTTATCCGTAATCTCGTTCTTTCGGTCACCACCCACAGCTGGTGACCATAGGTGAGGGTTGGAATGTAGATCGACTTGTAAATCGAGAGCTTTGCTTTTCGGCTGAGCTCTTTCTTTACCACGTCGAACCGATGCAGCGTCCTAGTTATTGTTGACACCGCACCGATCCGCCTGTCGATCTCCTGCTCCTTCCTTCCCCCACTCGTGAACGAGACCCCGAGATACTTAAACTCCTCCACTTGGGGCAGGACCTTGTCCCTGACCCGTAGAGGGCATTCCACCCTTTTTCGGGTGAAATGAAACGTGCCATTGATAAATAGTTGTACTGCTACAGCCATTTTACATGGGCACGCTTATGTTTCAACATAAGCTAGAAAGAAAATCTTGTTCCAATGAGACATGACTTCTTAAAGATTTCAGCATAATAACCACTTTTTCAAGCTTTCACCAGAAGTGTAACATTTCACACATTAGCATGATCGAGCTCTTCTTTTTGTCCTGTTTTTTTTTTTTTTTTTTCTGGGCCTTAAGCCAACAGTCATTAACTCAAATCCTTCTTTTCTTCCTCCTTCTTCTGAACATGGCCACACAAACACTTGTCAAAGAAAAAAAAATGACATGTTTCTTAAAAAGCTGAAAATTAGAGAAAAAAAATCACCTCTTTACAGATGACGCCAAGCTGTTCATTTGGTTCCATGTGACACACTCCAGCTGAGAGGCCATTTGGTACAAATTATCACTGAATAAAAAAGAGAAATGAAATGGTATTTAATTGTTTCATTTGATGTATACATATAAATTCATTTTTATTAAACTTTTGTGCAAAACAGATTGTTCAAACACGAGGTCTCACTCTCTGGTGTCTACACAGGTAATAATACACATGATCGCCCTCTAGTGGAGGATCTATTGAACTCACTATTTATATACAATTTCATATTGTTACAATATGAGTCAAACTGAGTCACGATATTTCGATAAATGATCAAATCGCAATTTTTCTGTTTGATTCTGCGATATTGATTTGGTATTTGACACTTAATACCTTTTCTTAAGAAGTTCTTTTACAACTCTTGTCAAATTTAACCATGAAAACCATCAAAATAAATCCACTTTGATAAATTTCCACCAATCTTGTGTTGTTTTTCTAACTTTTTACAGTTGTAAAAGCTAATAACAATGTTTAATATAGCACACACTGCTTCATATAGGAGTCAACTGACCTCTCCCCCCCTCCTAAGTTCCACTACAATCAAGCTGATTGGCCAGCTGAGAACAGCTTGACAAATCAGTTGACAGCTCAGAGTCACTTTCGAGTTGCTGAGTTACGGAGAAGTGTCAACTTGGTGAGACTCAGTAAAAGATGGTGGGAAAATTGCAACTCTTTTTGATTAGCTAGTCACAGGGGTTGATATCAATACCAATATCAATCAATATCGATACGAATATATAGATTTGGTACTAATATATTGTGCCCTACAGCGGAGTGAGCCAATCAGAGAACAGCAAATCCGACATAGACAGCAGTAACCAACACGCATACTGTGTGGACGTAAATGTGAGACGGATAACAAAAATTATGAAATTTAAAGAGTTTGTTCTGCAAACAAGTGAAGATGTTCTCCATCGGGATAACGTTGGAAGTAGTTTGTAGCCTCTGATGACGAGAAGGTGGATCAACTGATATTTACTGAGACGTTATTATCTTTTTTTTTGGCACAATACTGCAGCATATGTTTAATTTCTTTACTTTAAACCTTAACGTAGTTTGTCATTAAGCCCCAAGAGGCATGTTCTTGCTCTGACGATCAGTTGATATTTGAATATGAAACTGAGCTTGTCAACAACTGCATTCCAAGTCTGCGAAATTACCAGGAAAATTTACCCAGAATTACCAGGCAAATTTGTCCACAATGGAAAACGGAACCCACATTAATTTGGACATTTTTTTCTACAATCCCCTGAAAAAGTTGGGCTCATGTTCTATCTCTGCTTATTAGTTTTAAATTTAATTTGTATTTTTGACATCTGAAGTTTGTCAGTTTATGTCTTCACTTGTAGTAAAAATGAAGATGTTCCATGAAGGGGAACTCCACACATTTGACTTATTAACCCATCCACCCACCGGCCTCTCTGGCCTCATTAAAACACAGGCGCTGAGCCATTCTTTACCTTGGCACGCACACACACACAAACAAGCATAAAACTGCACTCATAGAAAGATGTGATTCTGTGCTTTGTGGGGAGTGCCTCCGTACCTAGTACAGCCTGGACCGGAGCATGACATCACTCTGTCCTCGCTATCATTGATGGCAGGAAAGAGTTTCGGGGGAATTCTGGACAGCATTCCTTACAAAGTCCTTGAGGGAAGGCTTGTGATGGCTCACTAATCAGCTACAAACTATGCTAAACTGTGGAAAGGCTCACTGATATCAGTACAGTGTGTGTGAGCGTGTGCATGTTTCGCAGTTTGTTTGAGTGTTTCCAGTTCCTGCTAAAAGCTCCAATAGCAGCACAGTCTTTTTCACTCTTATCAGCTGCTGTCCCAGTATTTGGGTTGCACATGTTCCCTTTTTTCCAACAACATCTCAAGCCGGTATTTAAAGAATTTAATCCTAATTTACTGATCGAGATGTTTTCCATCAAAATGAAAACGAGCTGAAGGCACATTTAGATGTTCAAATAAGTGGATTTCCAGCTTTTCCTCCTCTCACACTTTCACTGAGTTGTCTCTTTTACTTTTCTCCTCATACATCCTCAGGGTGGACTCGGACACGTCAGCAGTAGATCACTGTGTGTTTGTTTTGGCCTGCTGAGCACCAGTGGGCAGCACTTAACCTCAGAACAAAAGCGGATTTGCTGTCCAGACAAAGTAGAGGCCAATACAGGATCACAGAAAGTTCACACTTTCCAAAATGACCAGCAGAAAGAATTTGACTCAAACTGATGAGTGAGAGCTCTGAAAATGTTGAGGAAGAAATGATTTGTGGAGGGAGGAAAACACAATGAAGTGTGACAAAAAAAAGAGAGGAGAAATTTAGAGATGTGAGGTGGAAATGATTATACAGTACCTGTTGTAGTTTCTCAGCAGCAAAGCTTGGCTGCTTGGACAAGTCTCCGGAGGATTGTGACAACCAAACATAGGATTTGGTGCGGGGAATTGCTGGTCAACTGAGCAGAAAAACAGAAAAGTTTTCTTGGCAAAGCAAAATAACTCATAGCTTTCTTTCACAAAATCAGCCGAAATGTAAAAAAAAAAAAAAAAAGAGAGACAAGAGATTTGACATAACAAAGGTGGTTCATTCAATTGTTTCATGGTGCAACAAATTGATTTTTTGTTCCGTCTTCTTCCGCTTATTCGGGGCCAGGTCGCAGGGGCAACAGCCTCAGACGGGAAGCCCAGGCTTCTCTCACCCCGGCTGCATTTTCCAGCTCACCCGGAAGGATCCCGATTCGTTCCCCATCCAGCTGTGAGACATAGTCTCTGTAGCGGGTCCGGGGTTTACTTCTTGGTCTCCTCCCAGTGGGATATACCCAAAACACCTCAATAGCGAGGCGCTCAGGAGGCTTCTTGACCAGATGCCCGAACCACCCCATCAGGCTCCTCTCGACCTGGAGTGAGGAGCAGCTTGACAATCCTCAAAAGGGAGGAGTATCAACCATGGCTCAAAAAGGAGCCATGGTACTCACCCGGAAAAGGGTGGAATGTCCCTGCAGGTCAGAGACAGAGACCTACCCCAAGTGGAGGCGTTGAAATATCTTTGGGTCTCATTCACGAGTGGGGGAAGGATGGAGCGGGAGACCGACAGGCAGATCGGTGCGGCATCAGCACTAGCTAGGACACTGCTTCAGTCCGTTGTGATAAATAAAGAGCTGAGCCGAAAAGCAAAGCTCTCGATTAACAAGTCGATCTACGTTCCCACCCTCACCTGTGGTCACCAGCTGTGGGTGGTGACCGAAAGAATGAGATCGCAGATACAAATGGCCGAAATGAGCTTCCTCTGCCGGGTGACCACTGGGCTCTCACTCAGAGATCGGGTGAGGAGCTCTGCCATCCGGGAACATGCAAATTCCACACAGAAAGGCCAGTGTTCTAAGCCTCGTCCGCACCCGGGATTTGAATCCACGACTTTCTTGCTGAGAGGCCATTGTGCCACCCTCTCAAATTTATTTATTGAGCAAAATCTTATTGACATAAAAATGCCAGACAAAAAAAAAAACTTGTGAAATTGTCCGGCTTGACCGCCTATCGACAGTGAAACCAAATATGACTCAAAGCATTACGAGAAAAAAAGAAAAAGAAACGAGAGTGTATAAAGATCAACACGACATGCAAAATCTGAGCAAAATAATCATTAATAAGTATGAGATGCTTCAAAAAGGAATTTGATTTTTTTTTAAAGCCGTCCATTATAGAAAGTTTTTCAATTCATTATTGAGGTTGTTTCACAAACGAACCCTTCAAACAGAAATATAACATTTTTTTTCTTTGTTTCAATTTAATTTTTTATGTTTAATAAACTTGTTCTTCTGAAATTTTCACAACTCTTTCTTTGATTCAATAATTAATCCTGTAAATAAGGAAGAATCATATTTTGAAATGATGCTTAATCCATTATAATCATTGCATTTAAGAAGAAAAAATCACACTTTATTGATCCCTCAACAGGGAAATTTGTGTGCTGCATTACATCGCAACAGGCTGCCACCTATGACAGCGCCAACGGTGGGAGAAACGGGGGGTTAGGTGTCTTCTTCAAGAACACCTAGATATGAGCTCAATGGGAATCGATTCTACGAATTTCTGGAGAACTTTTGGTCCAAGTGTTAATGTTCTACCACTGAGCTATTGCGTCCCTGATTTTTAAATCCACAAAATCAAATTATTTACATGGGGGCGTTGGCCTAGTGGTAGAGCTACCATCTTTCGACCGGGAGAACCTGGTTCGAAACCCACTGAGCCAAAGCTTTCCCTTGGAATACAGGGGTGAAAACTGGGAAATTTAAAATTTAAAAAATTCAATATGTATGTATTTACATTTATTTATTGCGCTCTTTTAATTGGAAATATTCAAATACAAAGATAAATACTTATGAGGATTAAAGTTTGTCTCAATGACACATCCTGCAATGTTTCCACAGAGGTCAACGAGAAAAACCGATATTTGTCTGATAGCTATGAAATCCCATCCCCCCAAAAAAACACCCCGATAGAGACAGAATAAGCCATTTCCTCAAGTTGTAATTTCCAAAGTCATTAAAGAAACTTTGTTTATGTACAACTGTGTAAGTGCGTGCAGACAGATGTGGAGGGAGATGAAGGAAAATGGATGTTAGTGATAGTGTTTTGATCTGAAAAATGATGGGTTACTTATATAACCTTGCCAAGACTCGACATTTTTCCTGTCTGCAAATACATTTAGAGAGAAGACGTCAGGTTGCAGACAGTTACCTATGTTGTTTGGCGGTGACAGCGTGTCCTCGTGTCTGAAGGACAGACTGGAGAGCTGCGGGGTGTGGTGAGATGGTGTGTGACCATAAGTGGGATTGCTGTCTAAACCCACTGCTCCGTAACCTGAGTGAAAAACAACAAAAAAAATAATAAAGTTATTTGATTTTGTCGATCGTCTTATAACACAACAGCAATGTTACAGTCAAGGTCTTTTCAGAAGACAACCAACTTTTAATACCATGGAGACTAAACTATAAACTATCCCCCTCCATCCATCATTATTAGCTTTGTGGTTGGAATATTTATTGTAGGTGGAAAATAAAATCTGGCAAAGCGATGGCAGACGGACAGAAAATGAGCTACTGCAACTTGTGCTGTTTCAAAAAAAAAAAAAAAAAGATTTAAAGGTTATGATTTACATTTAGCTCAGCCGAAAAACAGTTGTTACTAAATTATTTTGAGTTATTACACAGCAGATATGATGACTTTAAAAGAAACAGTTGGAAAATAATATGATTTAGTTTTAAAGCGTTTCTTTTGTCTGCAGTCAGTTCGTCGCCTGAAAAGCATTTTTCAGTTTTTTAATAATAATGTTTCATAAACTTCACTTTCTGATGTTTGCAAAAAACGTTTTAATTTTACTGCTATTATTTCTTTGGAAACTATTTTCAAAAATGCATGCAGATTCCATTCGACGATAAGGCTGAGATCATCTCTCAGATCTATATTCATACATCACGTCTACAAAAATTTTTTGTTATTTTTGTTCATTTTTTGGCATAAACAGAGAAAATTCGTCCTTATCTTATCGTATTTAAGCAGATGAAGTTATTTTAAAGTACAACTCATCAAGTGATGCAAAAAGATTAAATGTGACTCACAGTGAGCAACAGTGACAGCTTTTATTTTGTAGATACAAATTAAAAAACAAGACTTATTTATGACTTAAAAACTGCGGATGTCGTGGACGATTACTTAAAATTAATTACAATAATAAACTATAAAATTAAAGTTAGGCGACTCTTCATGACGTAACTTGCTCTTTGTTAAGATTTTTGTTTTTAATACGTGGTACGGTAGTTGTGATCACGTCCTGTTCATACAAAACATTTTTAACTACAGGTAAAAAAAAAAAAAAGATTGATCTTTTTTTGTTTTGATCCTTTAATCAAGCTCATTAGAAAGAATTGAGTGGAGACCTGTAACATGTTCTCACCCTGGTGTCTGGGGGTCGGGGTGCTGTCCACACAGCCAGGCAGGTAGGTTCCACTAGAAAACATCCTCGTTTGATTCGCCGTTGAGTCTCCAAATGCGCCAACCCGACACGGACCCGATCCTGTAAACTGACCTGAAAAATGCACCGTGAAGGCCCCGAGTCCACAGTGAGGGTCTTCTACTGGGTCAACTGTTCCCCAGCTTGGCTCCTGCTTGATAAGGGAGTGGTGCGAGTTCAGTGAGCCGTACGGAGAGCCGGGATGGAGGTCCAATAGTTGGGTCCATTGACCACTGCCAACAGACATCCCACAGCTACCACCAGCTCCTGCTAAGGATGGCACTGGTGGTGCCGGTGGTAAGAGGGTCAGATCACAAACATCTGACCCCAGTGACATCGCTCCAGACGGCTCGGTCAGCATTGGTGAACAAACTTAAAGACAGTCCACACAAAAAATATTTTACTCTAGTAAAACTCAAAACAACTGTTATAAACTCCTAAAAAAAACTGCACTCAACCTGAAAATCAAAAGAGGATGAAGTCAGATTTCGCTACAGGAACAACCTCCCATATTTTATGTGATGGAGAGAAGATTGGAACAACGGGATCCCAAAATGTCAAGCTGTGGGGGCTCCAAGAAAAAGTTTGAGTGAGAAACTGTGAAGTTAGCAGTGCCTGGTCGCTCTGTCTCTATAATGTCTGGCTTCCCTTATTCTCCAGAAATACTGAGAGCAGTGGGAGGAGACAAGCAGAGGAGAGGATGACTCCTTTGCTTTGCAAAGGCCTGCACATCTGAGTGATTCTGACTAATGTTGGACAGGATGTTGTTCTACGTTGTTTTGTCAAATTTAAATGAGAATTTTACGCAAAGTCAACTTTTTTTGAAAGTTTCTACCTTGTTTGAAAGTTATTCTTTCATAACTGTTTGAGTCATTTATGAACTCGGCTAAATTCAAACATTAATTGAACGCCAGATATTTCTTGGCCTTGTATTTTGTTCTCTGCCACGCCCACAAACAGTAAGTGTTTCAGTATAATCTATGCACATCCTTTGCTCACACTCAATCGCTACAGAGAGCGCTATTTAAATGCAAATGCACCTAAATAAGAAGATAAAAGAACTTGCCAACTTGATGCTATTTTTATGTTTGTGGGTTAGATATTTTTAAGTTCGCAGGTTCGCATCCCACTGAGTTCATCTCTATTGTCCTTGGAGAAGACACATATCCCCCCGTTTCTCCCACCATTCGCACCGTCATAGGTGGCAGCCTATTGCGGTGTAATGCAGCACTTAAATTTTACGGTGAGGGATGAATAAAGTATATTAAAAAAATTTTTTAAATGTCATAGCTAGACACCAGTCAAAAGCCAGATTGTTCCTGCCTATGGATTTTGTTCTCGACCACGCCCATTTTCCATCATGTAAGCAGGACGTGCACATGCTCTTGGTTCCCCTCAACAGGGAACCATTTTTATGGAAGTGCACAAAAATACAATTATTAAATGTATATGTACAATCTTTACTAACTTGATGTGGTTCGCACTCAAATATTTTTTTTTTTAATTAGGAGGATAAGCCCCTTGAGATGAGACATCTTGTTTTCAAGGGGGTGCTCAATCTAAAACACATTTTTTGGAGGGTGGGTGAAAACATGCAAACTACACACAGAAAGGCAAGTGTGTCAAATCTCATCTCCCACCTGGGATTTGAACCCACTAACTTCTTGCTGTGAGGCCACTGTGCTAACCCCTGTGTTACCATGCTTGAAATCTCCGAACTGGTAGAATTTGTGCCTAGATTTGTTTCATTACATTTCAAAGCCTTTTAATTGGACGAGGAACAAAATCCTATTAAAAAAATTTTAAAAAGTCAAAAACAAATTTGACACACTAATTTAATCCTACAAAAATTATTTATTGTTTCTTCTTATGACCAAAGTCAACTTTAAACTGTGAACAAATAGCAATAAAACAAACAAATAACATGTTTTATTCATTTTTATCAAGCACTGTTTTACTGAGATCAGCTTCAGCACACGAGTCGTCACATATAAGAGTGTGTGGGGTAGTTTGTGTGTGTTTGCTCATGTGTGTGAGAGGCTGCGCGAACAATTAAAGACACAAAGGTTTTGACCTTAACTTGAGCTCGACTCGACGTAAAACTTCATTGGAATGCAGGACATCAATGTGCCAATAAAATGACAGCAGCTGGTGTGGATCTTTAACCAGTTTGCTGTCTTCATGGCAAAAATTACAAGTTTTTAAAGTTTCAGAAAATATAATAAGTTACAAAATAAATTTTCCAATGCAAACGGACATTTTTTATTTTACTGAGTAGAGCAAATAAATTCTATTACCTCAAAATTTGTTGAAATAAAGTCATCAATTAAAAACTGTGGAATTCAAATATTGTTTTTTAAATTAAATTCACTCTGCATATTTAAATAAATAAATAAATGAATTACTCTATTCATCCCTCACCGGGGAAATTTGTGTGCTGCACTTCTTACACCGCAGCAGGCTGCCCTTCAACGACGCCAATGGTGGGAGAAACGGGGGTTAGGTGTCTTCTCCAAGGAACCTAGACGTAAACTCAGAGGGATGCAAACCTGCAAACTTAAAAATATTGATATTTGTTGCAAAATACTGTATATTTTTTCTTAACTTTTTCATTCATTTAGGATTGCACACACTTGGGTTGTTTTTGTCATTTTTTTGCATGATGTCGGTAGTTTTTCAAGAAAGACATGATTATTAAATATACAGAAATATTCTGGAATAGGTTAAACGAGGCCAGGTGAGGTGGGTATCTGTGCCTCACAGTGAATTGTCATTTCATTTTTTTTAATGTCTTTGAACTTTCTCATATTCAATTAAATTAATTGACAAATTGCGAACGTCTCCAAAAATAACAAAACACATCAGTAAAATATGGGACTCAGGGTGATGCTGAGGCAACAGAGAGTGTTAACCAGTGTCTGTCATCACCATCTGGAATATGGTTTAGGATTCCAGTGAACATCGCTGACCCCTAAATCAACTTATTGCTGAGCAGGGGAGGGGCACCTAGAGCTGGTAATAAATAGAACAAGAAGAGGGAAGTCACTTTCTGTGAAGTGATGAAACAAATGAGCAAACTGCTGAGGTGGCACTATTCAGTTTTTCAAAATGCACCACAACACTTGTTATGCTTCCCAAAGCGAGATCGTCCGAGTAGTTACATCTGTAGGGTCACAACTTTATAAACTCCCTGGAAAGTTCTATACGGATCCTTCAGGGAGGTTTAGGACTACAGAATTGATTCTATTCCTGGAAATAAACAAGTGCAAAAGGCAGTTGTATCCCTGAGGAACACCCCAAAAGTCACAAGTTCTTCACGTAGCTGACTTGAAAATAGTTTAGAGAAACATTCATTTCTCCCCAAACAATTCTAAAAATCTTTTGTGGTCCACCCATGACAAACAAACACTGACTAAATTAATGTATTTAAAGGCCGAAAGGTTGTGGCAGAGTAAGAAGAAGTCTACCAAAAAAGAAAAAAAAGAAAACGCTGCACCTCTGAGCCAAGGCAAATGCTGGCCGTGCCTTCCACTGAGGAGTCTTTAGCAGGGATTCATCAAAGGTGACAGGGCAGGGAGAAAACAACCCCTTCAGGGCCTATGACGAATGGCAGCCCCCAAATACACTCATTCTTTAGATCAATCTCTGGTTAACTCAGGGTTTAAAACAACATTACTTTCCAGAAAAAGGGAAATGGTCAATACTACCTCTGACCCTTAACTGAAAATACACAAGCCTGATCTTTCTGGAACACAATGACTGAAAGGGAATTTGAGAAGGGTTGGTCCGGCCAAAAAAACGTATGATAAACTACATAAATATAACCCAACGGGATGCATGAGAATATTTTTACTATTTTAACAAACATCTGTGTTTGTGCTACTGGATTTGACGACGGACGCGTTGCATATTGGTTCTTCTTTTAAGTCTTGATTTAAAGTGACATGATTTGTTGAGATGGCTCAACGGACTGATCGTAAGTATTAAAATGATTCTGATGTGGTTATCAGGAGATCAGACGGCAACAGGTGGTATTTGGATCTGCTGAGCAAGCTTAAAAAAACTCTACCAAACAAGACAACAAGCAAACGCCAACATGCTGTAAACATTGTCACAATTTGTCTGTAATTTTAATTTCAATCAATTAAAAATACAACTTCTTATAATTCTTTCATTTTCTTGTGAAGCAATCTGAAAATGTTTAACGCTCTTCGCAAGATTAAACAGCAACTACTCTTGGGACAAGAATTCTGAGAGAATTGCCAGTTTTTAATAATCTCGTATCAACTTGGCGTTCTTCAAAGTGTGGTGTATCAGAGGGAGATAAGGAACAGAGCACAATGATCTGTGGAGGAACGGTCAGTCCGAGGCTCATGTGTCAGGCTCAACACTGCTCCTGTGATGTTTCACACACCCACAGTCTTCTTCTTCTCTATTTAATCCCCTGGACTCCAACAACTATTGCTTATTCATTTAACCCGACATAGGTTCTCATGAATCACATGTAGGACCATCTGTTCACATGGTGTGGGAAAAATAAAAATTTTTACTGTAAATTTCTGTAAAAGAAAAAAAAACACATAAAATGTGGCATCGTCACAAAGTTTTCTTAGGTGATTCAGTTAAATATAAAAGCATCGCTGACTCCTGTGTGAACATTAGGGTTGCACCCATCTGAACGTCGTTGAGTTTTTAATGAATGTTGGAAAAAAAAAATTTCAACCAACTAAAAAAACAAAAACTTAAGGTCAGTCAGTCATCTTCTTATCCGTCTATCCCTTTCGGGGTTGCGGGGGGTGCCAGAGCCCATCCCGGCTAATTTAAGGCGAAGGGCAGGGTACACCCCAAACAGGTCGCCAGTCTGTTGCGGGGCAACACACACACAACCATCCACACACACACACTCATTCCTAGGGGCAATTTGGCACCGACCAATCAACCTAGCATGCATGTCTTTGGAGGGTGGGAGGAAACCGGAGTACCTGGAGGAAACCCACGCAAACACGGGGAGAACATGCAAACTCCACACAGAAAGGACGGTGTTCCAATCCTCGTCCCCACCCGGGACTCGAACCCACAACCTTCTTGCTGTGAGGCCACTGTGCTACCCACTGCGCCACCGTGCCGCAGAACTTAGGGTATAATAAGAAAAAAAATAAAGATTATATCTGTAAAAATGCAACAATCTGTTCTCAAAAGTATTATTTTTTTTATTTTAGATATATATGTATATATATGTATATATACATATATATACATATATACACGTATATCGGGACGAATCCAGGATTTTCTAAAGGGGGGGCGTGAGGTCATAGACAAAATGAGCACCTGTGGTACTCACCAGTATACAGGAATCTGGGGGTTTTATCCCCCAGAACATTTTGAAAAATATGTAATTCTTCTGCATTTTGGTGCATAGTTTGCCCAAAGTTTATAATAATTAAAGTAATAAGAACACTTTTTTTTTCGTACCGAAAGGGCGGGACATGTGCCCCCACTACCCTTTCTCCTCTGGATCCGCCCCTGTATATCTACTTATTTTTTTATAAAGATTTATAAATGTTCATACAAACTTTATTTTGAAAATTTTTCAATTAAAAATTTGGCAAAACTTTCAAAACAATGTTACTATACGTAACACAAAGATCTGAAATCACATTTTAATTACCGTAGCCTGAAATATCAAACACTGGATGGGCTTTTCATGGTTGGATAAAACGGTTTAAAAGGTTACCCATGTGTTCCTGGTTCAATTCAGCTGACACATAAAGTGAAATCAATAGCCGATAAAATTTGGAACAATGACTCAACAACCTGGATCCGGTATGTAGATGCAAAAACACATGGAAAACCTTCAGGACACTGACCCTCGAGGGCCTGGGTTTGACTCGTGTGCTTTAAAGTAACCAAACTTTAACACATTCAGTCAAATAAATGAGGCAAAGCGTAGGATCAAAATGATGCTAAAATATTTTGCATTTTTCTTCTTAATTTTAAAATAATAAGGGTCGAGTACCCTATACAAATGATACACTGGGCTGGGCCCCAAGTGGAGGTGTTTGGGGGCTTGTTTACAAGTGAAGAATGAATGGATTGGTGCAGCATCCGCAATAATTAGAACGCTGCATTGGTGTGTCATGGTAAAGATATGGCGAAGGCAAAAAGCAACATTTATGGAAAGCTGACGTTCAAGAGAGCTTTGTTGTAAAGTCATTTCTATTCCGGGATGATAGGAGCCAGATGGGGTGGTTTGGGCTTTTGGTCCAGTAGCCACCCAGATTGCTTACTGGTGAGATGGTAAGGTGGTAAGTCCTACTGGAAGAAGACCTAGAAGGAGAGCCAGGACCTGCTGGAAAGACTATGTTTCACCGCTGGCCGGCGAACGTCTTGAAAGAACTTGAGGGTATGACAGGGGTGAGAGTCATACCCTCAAGTCTGGACGTCCCTGCTAGGGTTTTGTTCCCACAACCCAACCTCAAATCAATCGAAAGATGTTGGCAAGATATGATGTTTTAATTTCCATTATTCATTAAAGAAATTCTAGAAAACTTCTTATAGACGCTGAGTTTTTATTGTTTGATCTTAAAATGCAATCACATCATTTCCATAAGTAATTTCCAACATTTGAATCAAGAATCTAAAATGCTCTTGCTGAAATCAGACGTGCACTATTCCACTTCAAACTAGTCTTTCAAACTCTGAAATACATTAAGAATGTGGGCATTTTTAATGAGTTAAACACATTTTCTAAATTTGTTGAAGAACCTCTGGCTCATCCCAGCAGGTGTCTTTGTGTCAGGATCAAGGCCGGGCTTATCAGTCCTTTACAGTAAACCACAGCCTCTTTTATTCTGTCACACCCTAACAGCTGTGGCCTGGGGTGTAAGCACTCATCAGAAAACATTTCAGATATCTCTGGTGGTTATTCTATGTTGTCATAGTCTTGAGCCATTTTCTGACGGTATCCAAGCAAATGTTTGTGAGGTGACTCAAACGTACGTGCGGTGTGATGGGAACATTAAAAATGACCAGTCGGCGCAAAATAAGAAGTGTAGCATCTGACTCTGAAACATAGGGGAATAACCACTTTACAGTCTGTTTCTCAATCCCACGACACTAATATTTGATCAATTTGCTTCTTTCCTGGAACATATCTGTTTAATGACATTTGGAAAAAATTTGTTTAAAAAAATGCAAAGATTATCTGAGCGTTTTAAGTCAATATTGAGAAAGTTTTGATGGTTGACTTTTTTTTGCCTCCACTATTATCTGCACTGATAAAACTTTCTAAACAAAATCTTAACGTTAAAGGCTTTCACAATTTAATGTACCCTTAATTAGTATTACTGAGATTTAGTATCCACTCACTCAAGCCAAAAATTGCTTATCACCCCATCCTCACTCATTAACTGAATTGGTTTTGTTTGGTCGTCACTTTCAAACTCTTTAATTTTACAGATTCTTTGACTCAACGGAATATAAACACTCTCCAATATAGAAAAAAAAAAAAACTTCACTCCATCTGGCTCAGTCCTACTGTAGGGATTCAAAAAGAGGGTTTCATACAAAACCAAATTTTGGAAGTTTCTACCCTTTTTGAAAGTTATTCTCCACATTAAAAACATACCTGAAGTGGTTTTCTATTTCATTCATGTATGTTTGAGCCATTTGCAAGCGCTCCTGTTGGTATTTAGATGCTATTCAAATACCAACTTCTTATTGGACATGGGTTTTGTTCTCCACCCCGCCCACATTCTAACATAAGAATATGCACTATCTCTGCTAACTTGATGTGCTTTAGGCCATGTCCACACGTAGCCGGGTATTTTTAAAAACACATCTGCTTTTTTCTATTTTAGAAAAACTCTTGCATACACACGTAACCGTTTTCAATTTAACCGCATCCACACAAACCCGTATAAATACGCTTCCGAGTGCGGTTATAAGCATGCCAGACCAGTAGTCCGCAGTGTTTTTTTCAGAGGATCCATGCTGCCCATTGTCTGATATTAAAAACAAGGATGCGCACAAATGACGTTTATGCTTTAATTGTCGCAGGTAGTGACATTTAAAAACCCAAAACGACGGTTATGCATGTCCACACACAAACGCAAAACCCGAGTTTTCAAAAAACGACGGTTTTGAGTTTAAAAAAACCTACGGGTTTGTGTGGAAGACAGGCCAAAATGGATAAAAATATATTTGTTTTACTAGATACTGAGCTACTTGTGCACATGGCCTTAGAGTGTATTTACGTATTCAAACAAGATTTACACTATGTCATGCATGAATCCAATGGTCGTGACACTAATTCACAGTGTCGGAAACAGAGGGGAAACTAAATCGTTGTATCTGTATACTTGTTTTGGCAAACATTGCATTACTAAGCCAACAAAGGTTACCACGTTTAACTACAGAATGAACACTAAGGAAAAGAAATTGTTACCCCATAAAGTCCAATATTCCCTCATTAATTTAGCTAGACAGGAACCAAAAAAAATTTCGAAAGCCTTTTAGTTTTATTTTTACTGCTGAAAAAGATAGAACGAGAGAAGCCTCAGATTTAAAATCACAATTTACTACTTGTTTACTGCTGTCCTCAATAAGAAACAAAATCTAATGAGTAAAGACATTTTAGAATATATAAGAAAAATTTAGAAAGAACAAAAGTAATAATTTGTTCATTCCAGCTGAGTCAAAGGTCTGGCTGGAGCTGTCCTGTGTGATTGATCATCAACTGCAGGAGGTGATCTCAGAGACTGAGAAGCTATCACAATGGTCAACAGGCATTGAGTTTGACGAATAAGGTGCAAAGAGAAACTCGCACACCCTGCTACTGCGACTGATTTTTGTTTCTTTTGTTTTCACTAAACCAATGGAACTGATTTTGATTTATTAAAGTTACAAACCTCAATATTTGGCCAGAAAGAAGCAGGAAAACAAAGCTCACTTGTGGTCTAAGTAGTGGTCAAATAAGAAAAACATACAAAATAAGAACTTGTTTCTAAAATTTATGGAAATAAAAACAATCCATAAAACTCAAGAGCATAGTTTGACTTTCTAAATAAAAATCCAAGTGTGCAAAATTAAATGAAACTTCCAAAATATATAAAATAACTGATCCGTCACGCAGCTGTGAAAGATAAAAATCCATTGAAAGCTTCCAATGGGAATTTAAAATGCTATGGACTCACCCCTGCAGACTTTATTTGTTTATTTGTTAATAGTATTAGTGAGTACAGTTCACGAGAGGTTGGGTGAATATATAAGTAATTAACAAGCAATTTGCTCCACCTTGGGAAATAGGGAAAGTTACTCATGCGATGCACCCTGACAAGGTCAGTGGCTGATAGATGAGCTTGAGCAAGGGGATTTTTCAGAGATTGTGAAGGCAGACAGAACTGTGGGAACCAGACAATTAGTTGGTGGAAGAGCAGGGAGCCATGCTGGATGATGACCATGAGGCTGGTTTACATGAATACTCACCACTTGGCCGGATGACAGAGAGAGAGTTGACACCTGGGCTCAACCAGCTATTAACACACAGTCATTTATCTTTGAGGAGGTTGATCAGGCAGTTCGCCAAGACTTGAGGAAGAGCATTCCTATCAACAAGCAGACATGAAGTCAAATGCTGGAAAAAAAAAAAAAAAAACTCATGTTCTCTGAAGATACTGATGCTAATTTGAGAGCTGTAACATACACACATGAACGAACATGTTTTTTCTTATCTTGTTTGATTTAAACATTCATTTGAAACCTTTTGGCAGACAAATTTGAATTAATAAATTAACTAGAAACTTGCTGTAGCAGCAAAAAATATATATTGTATATATTGTACAGCATGACGGGAGAAACGTTATACTTCATAAACACATAAAAAAATTTTAGATGATGTCGTGAAGTACCCAACACCTGTGAAAAATTGACAAAAGTGGCTGACCAGGTTCACCAAGCAGTGAAGAACTTTTTTTAAAACAGTCTCCAGTTCCATTATATGGATTTTTTTGGTTTTCCTAACAGTCTAATCATTTTTAAAAAGGACAACATTAACGCTGCATAGGCCACTGTACAAGTAACGTCACTATTTTGGGACAAAAGTGCTGCAGAGCAAAATACACATAAACCAAAGCAGGTTAAATAAAAGTTTAAAATGTTCAAACTGTAACTTAAATGCTCTTGAAGGCAAGAGTTTGTGTTAATGTGTCATTATATGGTACATGGCTCTGTCCATCCTCCCATTGATATGATAAAAGAAGCCCTGTGCAACGTACTGAAAAATATCCCCAAAGCATAATATTACCACCTCCGTGCTTAACAGTGGGGATGGTGTTCTCAGAGTCATAAGCATGTCTATACTTCCAGACACAACTGGTTGATTTGACCACAACATGTTCTTCCACTCAATCTCCAAGTGTTCACATGTTCATTGGTAAGGCGGGGCTGCACATGTGCTTTCTTAAGTACTTTAAGTACTTTGCAAGCGCTCTAAGATGTTACACCATTTCAGTAAGTGTTACCAACTGTTTGCTTGGTGACTGTGATTCCTGCTACTTTGAGATAAGCCACTAACTCTGCCCGAATTGTATTAGGTCTATTTCTCACCGTTCTCATTATTTTGGAATTGCCTCGTGGTGAGATCTTGTTTGGAGCCCCAGACCTGGGTCGATTGAGGATCATGTTGTGAGTCTTATACTTGTATAAAATTGCACTTACAGTTTTCACCTTAACGGTGATGGTAAATGGTTCTATAACTCATATTGGGGGGAAGGATGGCTCGGTGGGTGGGGTGACCGCTCCGTAACCGGAAGGTCGCAGGTTCCGCAGGACCAATCTATAAAAAAAAACAAAAAACTGTGACTTATTTTCCAAAAACTATGGTAATATAGTTATTTAAAAGTTTTTTTCTGGACTTTATTTTTGACAATCTGTCTCAGCGTATTAGACTACACCTACTGTTGTGATCCCTGCTCCTGCTTCAAAGAGGGTGTCTGTCTCTTTGGCAACCTGCTCGCCACCTGCAGATGATCAGCATTCAGCAAGCTACATAAGCCATATTCCACCCACAAGCTGAGCCAGATTGTTGAATTCCATGCGGTAACTACACCAAGCCTTTAGTAGATCAGTATCTGCCAATTTTCTTGCCTGTGGTCTTATATTCTGTTTCCTTTGTTCAAGAAACCCGCCTGGCACGGACAACCTGCCTGCCTCGGATAACCCACCTGCCTGAAACAACCCACCTGCTTTGAAGAATCCGTTTTACCTAATTAGAAATAAATTTTTAGGTTTTACTTTTTATCCTGTGTTCCGCGCATGGATTCTACCACACCTCATCATAACACCTACTATTAAATTACAGACTAATGGAATCTTTATTGGTGACCAAACCACCAAAAATCAGTGAGGGATCAAATACTTGTTTTTCCATCTCTATATAGAGACTTTAAAAAAAAAATTACAGAGAAAAAGCAATATAGAAGAAGTGGAAATTAATATTATACATTGTTTACTTTCAGAGGTGCACTAGTATGAATAATTAATATCATATTTATGTGGGAAAAATGTTTTTATTTCACAACTTAAGGGGAAGTTGTTGTGAAGGAACTTAAAAAGAGCAAAATACTTGCCAAATATAACAATAATGATAATTCTTTACTCATCCACCCACACAGAAACACCCAAACACCAAAACATCGACGCCTTGAGTAAAAAAAAAAAAAAAAAATTAGTCCACAAACATACAAAAACATCTTTTGAATACATTTTATGGTTAAATTGAGAAGGATATGAATCAAGCCTGATAGTGTTTTTGTGACATTTAAAGACCTTTTATAGAAGACAAAAGACAATGTTTCACTTGCACCTGGACCTCTTAAGCCAATAAAACTTATATTCTGGATGTGAAATACACCAGAGCACTCGACAACAGTTGTTAATCAGATAACAAGAGCCTCAGTTACACAAGCACTCTTGTGGAGAAATGGCAATAAATTCTTTGTAATGACCACATAGACGGGCAGGGGGAGAGTGAAGGTGGAATTTTGTACCAGGCGCTCGACTTCCCAAAAGAATGACGCATAAAATGAAGACTGTGATGAAACGCTTTATCAACCATTTCCCTTTTGCACAGAGGCATGTAAGAAAGTAAAGTTCCCTTTCCGTAACTCCTCCGATCGTCATGACAAGCAGACGTTCGAGGAATTGTGACATGATAATTCCCCACATTCTATAGTGGTCTGAATTACACATTACTCCAAGAATCACTCCAGAAGAACTACAAGCCGGAGCTAAAAAACACACTAAAACCCACCACAATATTCTCACCCTGTGACACAGCCTGTTCAACACAACATTAGTAACCTGACTCCTTAGTTTTAAGATGACCCCCAGCTTTACTTGCCCTGCTCACTTCAATCATTAAGAGACGTGCTAAAGTAACAATACACAGGATCCTCTTTGGGTACAGCATGAGCACGCACAGGTCAGTGGGGATTTGGTTAAAAAGGGGGTGCCCTCTGACACTGACTATGTCTCTATGTTGGAAAGCTTTGGGTCAGGACTTCTCTGGTGGTCCACAAAGATAGACTGCAGCTCGATCAGATAAAGCTCTCAGAGGATTGCCTCAATATTGCTAATTCAAGACATTTGTGCGCAATCCTCCAAGCATGGAAAAAGACGCTCAGATAAAATAAACTTGTGCGGAAATTGAAGTAACTTTTACAGTATGGGTTTTCTTGAGTTTAAAGAAAAGAAAAATCTTGAATGCAGAACATTGAATGGGACTTTTACTTGTAAAAAAATCTTTTTTTTCCTCACGTAGTTTAAGTTTACCTTAAGAATTAGTTGTTGTGCATTTTATGTGTATTTTTTTTTTCAATTGAAGCCCATGAAGCCCATTGGCCAATACATTTAAAATGGAATTTTATGGGACTTCAGAACATGTCTGTATTATTTGTATTTAGTTTATCTGATTTCTTTTATGCTGCATTTTGTTGCACCTTATTAACAGATTTCTGTTCAACGTTTAAAGGAAACAAAGATCTAAATTGAAGACTTTGAGATCTCTGGGTGAATTCTAGTGACATTAAAAAATCCCAACAAAGAGAACTTTAATCAAGTGAAAAGTTCTCATTAACTGTGCTGCAGCTAAAATTAGAACTGGGTAAAAAAAAAAGTGTGAAAGGTTTAAATGAAATACAAGACTGCTGAATATGACACGTCACAAATGCATGACTTTTCTATGGAAAAAAAATCTCATGTGAAGCTAAAGTGGTTTCTAACATCTAAAACTAAACACGTTACTACCGCACGCCTCTTTGCATCTCAAGACCAGATAAATTGTTTGAACAATCTCATTGTGTTCCCATTAAAATGTGTCAAAGTTATGAAGAGAGTCTGAAAAGTCTTTTTTTTTTTTTTAGTCTTGCAAAAAAGTGTGGGGTAGACATGTAGCTGATCTGAGATTGTTGATCATCAATACGAAGGAATTAAAGTCATCTAATAAAAGTGAATAACTACTATCTGATTCTATTTGATAGGTTTAATTTATCATTTTTTATTGTGTTTTTATCAAAGTTTTTTTTTTTTCTCTCTTATCATTTTGCTGCTCGATATCAGGAATGTTAAAAACGTTAAAATGAGAAAGTTTTCTGTTTTGTTAAAACTGAGTTAATTTGACCTCATTTTAATGTTGAATATATTTTTTTAATGACTGAATAGTATTACATGAATAGAAGGCGCTCCTGAGCCTTGATTTGATTTTATATACTATAGGTAATTAACAAATGCTATTTTATTTTCTATACAGCTTTTCGTTTTCGTCCAACTAGCAAATCCAACTGGTTCAGCCAAAAAAAAAAAAATGTACAAGTGTTTAACTTACTGTATAAGATTAAATTATTAATTTCAATGAATATCCAGAAGAATAATCTTTACATACTTGTAAAAACAAATGAAACATTGTTGGGTTATGTCTTCTAATTAACAGTGGCGCAGTGGTTAGCACAGTGGCCTCACAGCAAGAAGGTCGTGGGGACGAGGCTTGGAACACTGTCCTTTATGTGTGGAGTTTGCATGTTCTCCCCGTGTTTGCGTGGGTTTCCTCCGGGTACTCCGGACATGCATGCTAGGTTGATTGGTCGGTGCCAAATTCCCCCTAGGAATGAGTGTGTGTGTGTGTGTGTGTGTGTGTGTGTGTGTGTGTGTGTGTGTGTGTGAATGGTTGTATGTGTGTGGCTCCGCGACAGACTGGCGACCTGTTCGAGGTGTACCCTGCCCTTCACCTTAAATTAGCCGGGATGGGCTCCGGCACCCCCCGGAATCCCGGAAGGGATAGATGGATAAGAAGATGACTGACTGATGTTTCAGTTTTATTGAGTTGGAGTGTGAGCAGCCCCAGGGGGAAATATGAACCAGGTTCTCCCAGTCAAAAGATGGCAACTCTGCCACTAGGCCAACGCCCCATGGGACCTAAAATGTATTTTAATGTGTTTTGTTTTGTTTTGTTTTATGTTCGGCTCTGTGTGCTGCTTTTTAAAAGTAGTCTAAAAATAAAGTTTAATTTGATTCAAATAAACGGGTCTCAAAATAGGGCAGTACAGTTAGAAGGTCAGGGTTCGTGTCCCAGGTGGGACGAGGCTTGACACACTGGCTTTTCTGTGTGGAGTTTGCATGCTCTCCCTGTGTACACGAGGGTTTTCTCCATGTACTCCGGTTTCCTCCCACTCTCCAAAGACATGCATGTTAGGTTGATTGGCCCTTATGAAATTGAATGAGTGTTGATGATTGTGTGACCTGTTCAGGGTGTACCCTGCCTCTAACCTTAAATGGGCTGGGATATTTGCCAGCTTCAGCACCCCACATGGCCTCCTTAGGTAATAAACAGTTCAAAAGACGTGTCTCCATATTTAAAAAGATCTTTAACTTGTCC
Organism: Neostethus bicornis; assembly: GCA_902685375.1. Lineage (NCBI taxonomy): Eukaryota > Metazoa > Chordata > Actinopteri > Atheriniformes > Phallostethidae > Neostethus > Neostethus bicornis. Next base: position 29,475,695 of record LR738543.1, read on the forward strand.
ATGCCCTATCTTTCTAAAATGTCCACAGGAATTCTAGGCTCTTTTATCTGATCATGAAGGAACACTGCTGATGTAAAGCCCTTCTGGAAGCAGAGATATAATTTTTCCTAAATAAATTTGTATAAAATATACAATCATATGAAGTCTTCTTGGTTAGTAGATAAGATAACAATCCAAATGACCAAAGCTTAAAAGAATTTATACTTTTTCACTAGAAAAGACTAAAGATTTCAAGATAATTATCATAGTTATGTTATTTTTTCAAAAGATAAAAATTAACTTCAAATTCTTTCAATAAGTCTAAATAGGACTGTGCCAACAATGAGGAAATCATGAACAAATTCATTCCAGCAACTGATAAACAACTCAACACATTTTTCACTTCAAAGGAATGAAAAAAATTCAGGATTGATGAAGTTTCGGTCCTAGTTTATCTGGACTTCTCATAAAACGATTGGAGAAATATTTGTACAAATAATCAAAGATTTAAATACCTGAAACCCAATTTAAATGACTTACCTAGTTTTTATCCTTTGATTTAGATGTATTTCTTGTTGTATATCTCCACAAAAAGTATGCAAGCATTTTAAGTTTGGGCTCATCTCAAATATAACTCTCTGTGAGGAAACACTAAAAAAAAAACAAAAAAAAAAAAACAGCAGTGGATAAAAACCTCATAAGAAACCTCATGGGGATCCACAAGAAAGAGAGATCCCACTGTGGGATAAGGAACCAATGTATCCGAGACTGTTAATTAAATATGACGTGATTAAATATGATAAGGTTGCACGATCCACATCATCTTTTAATTCTCTTCTAAAAATTTAGTTTTACAAATGGCGTTGTTTTAACTCTTATTGTTTTCTATTGATCTTTTTTTTGTGTCAACCATGCTCTGTGTCTGTCAGGTATTGTTTTTGTGCTCTTGTCTTTATGTTTTATGTCTTTGCCACGCTGTGTCAAACACTTTGTGAAGCTCGTTTTAAAGAGCTTTAGAAATCAATACTAGTATTAATATTAAATTTAAATGATACTTGTAGTGGTACAATTTTCCGCTCCTATTTAAAAAAGTAGATCCCATCAGACATAAAGTCCCAAAGGAATTACGGCTACTTTTCACAAACTATTCTTGTTTTGCAAATAAAGCGGAACAGAAAATGAGCAGAACAAATTTCCATTATGGAAAACCAAAGGGAACTTTCTAATCTTCTAAAATCCTGCTTCACGGTTTAGAAAACATTGTTCTGATTTATATTTTCTACTTTTGAAAAACTAGGACGCTGCATCGGTCAGTCGTGGTAAAGAGAGAACTGAGCCGAAAAGCAAAGCTCTTGATTTACAAGTCGATCTACGTTCCAACCCTCACCTATGGTCACCAGATGTGGGTGGCGACCGAAAGAATGAGATCGCGGGTCCAAGCGGCCGAAATGAGCTTCCTCCGCAAGGTGGCTGGGCTCTCACTCAGAGATCGGGTGAGGAGCTCTGCCATCCGGGAGGAGCTCGGTGTCGAGCCGCTCCTCCTCCAGGTCGAGAGGAGCCAGATGGGGTGGTTCGGGCATCTGGTCAGGATGCCCCCCGAGCGCCTCGCGGGCGAGGTGTTTTGGGCACGTCCCACCGGGAGGAGACCAAGGGCCCGCTGGAGAGACTATGTCTCACGGCTGGCCGGGGAACGACTTGGGATCCTTCCAGGTGAGCTAGAGGATGCAGCCGGGGAGAGAGAGGCCTGGGCTGCCCGTTTGAGGCTGTTGCCCCCGCGACCCGACCCTGGAACAAGCGGAAGATGACGGAACGGAACTTTTGAAAAACTACAGTGTTTTATTTATGAAGATCCTGTAAGTTGGGAACTTTGCTGGCTGGGTATCTAGGTTTATTACATGACTTCTTTGTGGGGTCGCCAGAGCAAGTTTGTGTCTTCCATCTAACCTTATCTCCTACATTCTCTTCGGTCACACAAACTATCTTCATGTCTTCCTTCTCTGTATCCATGAACCTCGTCTTTGGTCTCTTCCTCTAGGCTTCTTTCCTGGTGGTTCCAAACCCAGCATCCTTCTGCTGATGTACTCTCTCTCCTCTGTACATGTCCAAACCATCTCAGTCTGGCCTCTCTGACTTGATCTCAAAAACCTCCAACATGTGCTGTTGGTCTGATCTATTCATTTCTAATCCTGTCCATCCTCAGTATAAAAAAGATGGACCTGAAGTTAATCTTCCTATTTTAAATGTACTGAAACCAGACCTCAATGCGTTTGTCATGATTGTTATAATTTAAATTAAGCATTCAAGAAATGCAGTTTTAAATTCATTGCCATGTTTTACTCATTCATTCATTTCAATGTTTTAATGTTTGACAAAATTTTCAGTTTTAAAAAAGGTTATAAATATAGTCTCTGAGTTTTCTATGACTCATTATTCTTATGATGTTTATTTGGAACAGGTTTGATCTATTAAATAGACTTTAAAATCATTACAGTAGAAAGAATATGGAACCAAAAATAAGCTTATGGTAAATATAAAGCTCCAGCATCTATACATAGTTAAACCTTAGCGATATAAAAAAAAAAAAAAAAGTTTTTTTTTTTTTTTATTTAAGTATTCACTCATTATGAGATTTTTAACAGATTTTTTTATTAAGTTCAACAACTAATAAAATGTTTTGGAAATTTTGTATTTTTTATTTGTGCTTTCATCATATTTCTTTGCTTTAAAGATAACAATTACTATAATAATTTTTCCCAAACAATTTAATTGTTCGGGGAGTAAAATTGAATTAAAAAATAATGAATTGAGTGATTTTGAAAAAGGGATTAAAATTAAAAAAATTTTTAAAAATAAATAAATACATTTTTTTTGCAACCCGGAAGTAGACATGTAACCCGGATATAAAATATTTCTTTTTCCGCTCTGGCTTTTAGAAGGAGCGTGGTTTCCATCATCTGGAACAACAAAAACATTCAAAATGAGCGTTCCGGCATTTATTGATATCACAGAAGAAGATCAGGTATAAAAGATTTTAATAATTTCCTATAAATCTGGATATAAATACATTAAAAACGTTAAAATAAGTAACTGTTAGCCTGTTACCGGTAGAAATGCTAACATATTAGCATCTGACACGGATTTACATCAGATTGAATTAAAACCGCTGTAAGAACTGATTGTATCAAACAACTATTCATTCCAATGTCTATTACTGTTCACTTTATAATCATGAATTGTGTTTAAAAGAGCTTTACATTATTAATGTTATTGTCTGAAATCTGCTGATCTGCACATATTCATGCTGTTTTCATTGGCTGCTGTTTAAAAATGTCACACTAACACTTTCAGGCTTCTGAACTGAGAGCCTACATGAAGTCTAAAGGAGCAGAAATCTCAGAGGAGAATGCTGAAGGTGGACTTCATGTTGATCTGGCTCAGATTATAGAGGCATGTGATGTCTGCCTCAAAGATGATGATAAAGGTTGGTAAAAGTCTGAACAGTGATGTTACAATGACTTATTTTATACATTAATGAGTGATCAACTAAACAAATTAACACCAAAACAAGGTGTGCTTATGTTATAGCACAATTTATACATATGGCAATCCAAATTGATTTACAATACAGAAAAAATGCTTTAAAATCCCAAAATATTTTTCTAGATTTAAACATTGTGACAGTGTCGGTCTGTCTCAACCTCAGAAAGTTTGTTCTCCTAAATCTCGAAACCAGCAAGAAGCTGGTCCCAGAGGTCCTCAAAGTTCTGGATCAGGAGTGCCCAACCTTTTTTGTCCCAAGATCTACTTTTCAAATATCAAACATCCTGACATCTACCAGTCCGGCACATCGCAAAACCCCGGAGCTCATTTCCAACCAGCCTCTCTCTTACTCTCTCAAACACACACACTAGACAATTTTCTTTTTCTCTTCATCACACACACGGACATGGGCTTTTTCCTCGCACAAGTAGCGCTTTGGGATAGGATAGTGGCCACAACAGCAACAGGTGCTGCACATTAATTTCAGGCTTAACAAGGCGATTTCACGTCACCGACCCCAAAATTTGTCAATAACACTAGAAAAAGCCGCCAGATTGGTGCTTTTTTTAGGAGAAAAATTTGTAGCGACTCTAGCAACTAGAGGGTCTGAAAACTTGCTAAATGTAGCGTCAAAGTTGCTGAGTTGTCACTACTGACTTCATTTCATTCACACTCAAACACAAGCAGAGCAGCTTAAAAGTCTATTTTCTGATTCACAAAGAGCCAGTGTAGAGTCCTGAGAACAGGACTAATGTCATCATATTTTCTGGTTCTTGTTAGAACTCAAGCAGCAGCATTTTGATGTACTTTTTGTTTAGATCATCACATGTGGCATCATTTCTGTAGTGTGTAGATATTAAATAATTAATAATAAAAAATTAACACTCATTTTTTTAACTTGGTAAAGCGACTTTCGATTAGTTCTGTTCTGACTTGGTATCTACCTTCCTGCAGATGTGGAGAGCGTAATGAACAGCATTGTGTCTTTGCTGTTAATTCTGGAGCCAGAAAAGCAGGAATCTCTGATCGAAAGCCTGTGTGAGAAACTGGTGAAGTTTCGTGAAGGAGAGAGACCCTCCCTCAGAATGCAACTGTGAGTTTTAAAGAAAGAAACTCAAATTTTTCAAGTGATTTGTCGCTGCAAACAACTATTATATGTTTAATGTCACTGGGTCCCCAGGTTGAGTAACCTTTTTCACGGCATGGATGAGAACACACCAGTCAGATACACAGTCTTTTGTAGCCTCATCAAAGTGGCTGCCACCTGCAACGCTATTTCCTTCATTCCCACTGATCTTGATCAGGTACCTATGTTAAATCTTGCTTAAAAATATCTTTGATTTGTTTTAAAATGTTAAACTGGGATCAATCTGACAAATTTTTACTATGCGATTGTGTTACTGATCAGGTGCGCAAATGGATCATTGACTGGAACTTGAACACAGAGAAGAAGCACACACTTTTGAGGCTGGTGTATGAAGCGTTGGTCGACTGCAAAAAGAGGTAACTATAAAGTATGAGATGTTGAACTCGGGCTAGAGCTGAATGACTAGAATTAGGGTCGATGACGTCTGAACATTTGCATAAAAATAACATTAATTTTTACCAGTAAGTAAAAAACAGCAGAACACTGCGAGCCCTCAAATGTCCAGCTAAGTTTGACTTAAGATTTATTTTTTTAATGGCGTAAATTTTTCAAAAGCATATATTTAGACACTTGTGACACATTTCTGTCTGGATTGCAGTGAAGCAGCAGCCAAAGTGATGGTTGAGCTACTGGGAAGTTACACAGAAGACAACGCTTCACAAGCACGTGTTGATGCTCACAGGTAAACTCATCAAGCTCATTAAAGCTTGAAAATCAAACTCTTATGTGATGTCATTTTTATTTTTAGATGTATCGTCCGTGCCCTGAAAGACCCCAACACCTTCCTGTTCGACCACCTGCTCACTCTGAAACCCGTTCGATTCCTGGAGGGAGAACTCATTCATGATGTGAGTACTGAGCGTTCCGTCATCTTCCGCTTGTTCCAGTGTCGGGTCGCGGGGGCAACAGCCTCAAGCGGGCAGCCCAGGCCTCTCTCTCCCCAGCTGCATCCTCTAGCTCACCTGGAAGGATCCCAAGTCGGTCCCCGGCCAGCTGTGAGACATGGTCTCTCCAGCGGGTCCGGGGTCTGCCCCTTGGTCTCCTCCTGGTCGGACGTGCCCGAAACACCTCGCCCGTGAGGCGCTCGGGGGGCATCCTGACCAGATGCCCGAACCACCCCATCTGGCTCCTCTCGACCTGGAGGAGGAGCGGCTCGACACCGAGCTCCTCCCGGATGGCAGAGCTCCTCACCCGATCTCTGAGTGAGAGCCCAGCCACCCTGCGGAGGAAGCTCATTTCGGCCGCTTGTACCCGCGATCTCATTCTTTCGGTCACCACCCACAGCTGGTGACCATAGGTGAGGGTTGGAACGTAGATCGACTTGTAAATCGAGAGCTTTGCTTTTCGGCTCAGCTCTCTCTTTACCACGACGGACCGATGCAGCGTCCTAGTTATTGCTGATGCCGCACCGAGAGGAGGGATGAAAGTACTGAGCGATGAAAGCAAAATGTCCTGTTTTGGCATCACCGTCATGTTCAAACTCCTTCACTTGCCATGGTCATGTTGTGCGAATGAACGTCATGCACTATTTTTTTTCTCCCCAAATCAATCCGCAGATCACCTTTGTACCGATTCAAAAACATCTATCCAAACAAATGAACGATGATTTATTTTGCCTCCCAATTTTCAATATGCTTGAATCTAACACCCATAACTTGCTGTACTGTCCCTATGTTGAATTTGCTTCTCTGTTTCTTCTTTTTTTTTAGCTGTTGACCATCTTTGTCAGCGCAAAACTTTCCTCATATGTCAAGTTCTACCAGGCTAACAAAGACTTCATCGACTCTCTTGGTAACTAGACTTTTTTTTTTATCTATTTTTTTCATTACTTTTACTGTGTTGACTGAAGAGAATGTGTGTGTCAGCTGTTTTTTTTTTCAGTTAAAAATGGTGAACTAATTAAAGTTTGTGTAGGATGGACTCTCAAAACAACCAACATGTAGTCGTGTTTGCCTTAAGTAGATTCCGCGACTGCTTCTAATTGTAGAATCCATTATTACAGAGCACCTCCCTGACACAGAGTAATTGCCCGTGACCGTTTTGTGTTTAATGATCCTTGTATGTTTCTCCTCAGGCCTCTCTCATGAGCAGAACACGGCCAAGATGCGCCTGCTGACATTCATGGGCATGGCTGCGGAATTCAAAGAGATTTCCTTTGACACCATGCAACAGGAGCTGCAGATTGGAGCCGAGGACGTCGAAGCATTTGTCATCGATGGTACGAACAGGAAAATAAAATGTTTATTTTCTTTGCATCCTCTCAAACAGACACCGATTGATGAAAACTAAAATCAGAAAGTTTGTCTGACATCTGTTTTAGATGATACAGGAGATAGGGTTCGATGAAGGAAACTGATTTACTGTTGATTCCTATAGCAAGCTGACTGTTTTCCAAAGAAGTATCTGTTAATTAACAACTGTTTATCAGTTAAAAAAGCTCTTCTTATTTGATCTCCTTTTTTTTTTTTTAGCTGTCCGAACCAAAATGGTTTATTGCAAAATCGACCAGACGCAGCGTAAAGTTGTCGTGAGGTAAGCAGCCATTATGCTTTACGTTCTGTTCTTTGGTGAGAACACAGACGGACCACCATCAAGTCTTAAAAAAAATCAATCTTTAAACATAAACAATAATTAGGACGCTGTATCGATCCGTCGTCGTACAGAAAGAGCTGAGCAGAAAAGCAAAGCTCTCAATTTACAAGTCGATCTACGTTCCTACCCTCACCATGGTAACCAGGATCTACGTTCCTACCCTCACCATGGTAACCAGGATCTACTCTACGTTCCTACCCTCGACACGGTAACCAGGATCTACGTTCCTACCCTCACCACGGTTACCAGGATCTACGTTCCTAACCTCACAATGGTAACCTGGATCTACGTTCCTACCCTCACCATGGTAACCAGGATCTACGTTCCTACCCTCACCAAAGTAACCAGGATCTACGTTCCAACCTTCACCAAGGTAACCAGGATCTACGTTCCTACCCTCACCATGGTAACCAGGATCTACGTTCCTACCCTCACCATGGTAACCAGAATCTACGTTCCTACCCTCACCATGGTAACCAGGATCTACGTTCCCACCCTCACCTTGGTAACCAGGATCTACGTTCCTACCCTCACCATGATAACCAGGATCTACGTTCCTACCCTCACCATGGTAACCAGGACCTACGTTCCTACCCTCACCAAGGTAACCGGGATCTACGTTCCTACCCTGACCAGGATCTAAGTTCTTACCCTCAGCTATGGTCACCAGCTGTGGGTGGTGGCCGAAAGCGGCTGGAATGAGCTTCCTCCACAGGGTGGCTGGGCTTTCCCTCAGACATTGGGAGAGGAGTTCTGCCATCCAGGAGGAGCACAATGTTGAGTCGCTCCACCTCCAGCTTGAGAAACCCGGCCTGGATAAGCAGAAGATGACAGAACGGAACATAAACATGTTGTGCAATTGTATTTTTTTTTTGGTTGATTATTTAAAAGGAAAAGGTTTAAACCCTCTGGAAGATGTTGGTAAATTGTACTGAATAATGAACCCTGTTTATATGTAACGTTTCAAATATATTTTTACAAGGGTAACTTAGTAAAATTTCTGGATCACACAATTTTCAAAAACTTGAAAATGAAGTTCCTGACAAGTTAAAGCTCAAAGGTTACTATAGGTCACCAGAATTTAATTAAGTTAAAAGTTTGTCTGAGTCCTCGTTTGATCTTTGGTTGTAGCAAACGATAAATGAAACTTTTCTAGGGATCAAAAGTTACTGACATCACTTGATGCTTTCATTTTTAACACACAGACTTTAAACTATGCATACTTTTTACTTTGTTGCACTCTTCTATAACCCAGAAGGACCGAATGTAAGTTCGGCTTACCCTGCCAAAACTCAAGATTTACTTTGTGAAAGAAGAATTTAATTAATTAAAGATTACTTTCTCTGCTTTTTTTTTAAGTGCTGATAAATAAATCTTTGCATATATTTCCAAAAATGACTTTGGAGATTTAATTTGGTAGATATAATGTGTTCCCACTTGTTAACAAAAAAAGTTTTTTGGAAGTGATTTTTTTTTTTTGTCTGTGATTTTGTCTGAATTTGAGTGGTCTTATTTAATAACTGAGAGACGTGACCTTGTGTTTGTGTCTGCGTTCACACAGCCACAGCACACACCGCACCTTTGGCAAGCAGCAGTGGCAGCAGCTGCACGACAAGCTCAGCTCCTGGAAGGGTAATCTAGCAACCGTCAAGACCAGCCTGCAAGCCCTGTCACCTTCTGCCTAAATCCACTTTATAAACTCAAAATTCTCTGTTTTCTTCACTTCTTCTCAGACTGAAATGATCAGATTTTATACTCATCAAATAAAAGAATGATGAAGTTCATTTCTGGATGCTTTTGTTAAATTTTTTTATTGAAATGTACAGTAAAAGTTTTGCTTTTTTTCTGTCATCCATGAAAACAAATATACAGGTCCACATTTTTTAAGAGACTTTCTACTTTGATAAAAAACAGTTTTGCTGAAAGATGAAGTTATTGTGAAGGCTCAGTGAGTCACTATGACTCACTACCTTCAGCGATAAGGATTAAGAAAAACAAGTTATGAAATTAACTGTTTAATTATTCTCCTTTAGTTGAAATTTTAAGCTACTTTGGATTCTTAAAAATGAGGAGTTTTGACGACTTTAGTTTTCTTTTTTAAAACATTCATTTTCAGCAGTAATTAATTCAAGAAATAAAATAGTAAAATTAATGAGCAAAAAGGTTTTAAGTGTCATTATCTTTTAGAATGATCAGTTAATGGTTGATTCTGTACAACTGAAACATTTCATTTTGTCTGTTTTTTTCCCATTAGTATTGTTAAAGGATACAAAAATAGAAGAATTTACTATTAATCTGAGTCTTTTCTGAAGTCTGCTCAGACTCTCAGCTCACTTCTGTGCACAGAAAAGAGCACCTCTGCTTCTTATCTGTGGACGTAAATCACAAAACAGTCTGAGGAGCAAAACCTCATCCCAGCCACCTGCAAGGTGGAAAGCAAAGCAGATAGAAAACTAATGAGTCCTAGACTCAGTTTCTATTGTTTTTCCTGCTTCTTTATGTGTGCCTTGCCATTTTGGGTTAATTAGTCTGTTTAAAAGTTGCAGGTTTATGGACAGTGAGTCAGATTCATTTGACTGTTTTTGGTTTATCTGCTGAAAGCAACATGACCCTGTCTTATCTCAGTAAGATAGCCACAATCCAGTGACTTTACTGTTTTTAGACATGCAGCTCAGGCTATTTGAGATTTAAAAAAAAAAAATAAAGTTGCCAAAATTTGTGTGTTTATATGAACATATCTTTACAATTTTGCATCATTTACTTTGTAAGATGTGTAAAACTGGAATTTTACTTCTTAGATTGAAACATTTGTAACTTTATTCTGAGTTTATTTTTAAAAGATTTGACTAAAAATATATTTAGAATGCACAAACACCAGTGATTGTTCAGTTCTACATGACTTATTAAAAAAACAAAGATTAAATTGTGATCATTCAGCAAAAATGTCAACTTAAAGGTAAAAATAAGAAACTTCATTTCTCAGCTGATGTTATTTAGTTTGAGTCAATAATGGAAAATAATCTGGAAATGATTTTTAGGTATGAATTTAAATCAGATTCAGTTCCGTCATCTTCCGCTTGTTCCGGGGTCGGGTCGCGGGGGCAACAGCCTCAAACGGGTAGCCCAGGCCTCTCTCACCCTGGCTGCATCCTCCAGCTCACCCGTAAGGATCCCAAGTCATTCCCCAGCCAGCTGTGAGACATAGTCTCTCTAGCGGGTCTGGGGTCTGCGGTCTGCCTCTTGGTCTCCTCCCAGTGGGGCGTGCCCGAAACACCACCTTGAGCCACCAACTTATCGCGGTGGAGGGGTTTGAGTCCCCCAATGATCCTAGGAGCTATGTTGTCCGGGGCTTAATGCCCAAGGGAAACAGGTCCTAGGTGAGGGGCCAGATAAAGCGCAGCTCAAAATACTCCTATGAAGTTTTCAAACATGGCCAAGTTGCCCGGACCCGGGTCACTGGGGCCCCTCTTGGAGCCAGTCCCGAGGGTGGGGCACGAGAGTGACCGCCTGGTGAATGAGCTTTTACCCATGGGGCCCGGCCAGGCTCAGCCCTAACAGGGGACATGGGCCGCCCTTCCAGCGGACTCACCACCTGCAGGAGGGGCCATAGGGGTCAGGTTAAGGAGGAGATGGGTGGCAGCCAACGGCGGGGACCCTGGCGGTCAGATCAGTTAGTCATCTTCTTATCCGTCTATCCCTTTCGGGGTTACGGGGGGTGCCGGAGCCCATCCCGGCTGATTAAAGGCGAAGGGCAGGGTACACCCCAAACAGGTCGCCAGTCTGTTGCGGGGCCACACACATACACATTCCTAGGGGCAATTTGGCACCGGCCAATCAACCTAACATGCATGTCTTTTGAGGGTGGGAGGAAACCGGAGTACCCGGAGGAAACCCACGCAAACACGAGGAGAACATGCAAACTCCACACAGAAAGGACCGTGTTCCAAGCCTCGTCCCCACCTGGGACTCGAACCCACGACCTTCTTGCTGTGAAGTCACTGTGCTTACCCACTGCGCCACCGTGCTGCCCGGTCAGATCAGATTCAGTATATTTTATTAATCCTCTATGTGTGTCCAATATCTCCAAGCAGTTTAAGACAGAGCTCCAAGACAGCTGCTTGGTGGAACAACCAAATTGTGATTTTAAATACCTGCAACTAAATATAATAAAACATAAAAATCCACTATAAAAGAGTACAAAAAACTTTACATTGAAATAAATCTGATAAATTATTCCTGCTTTATTTTTAAAAAAAGTCTTAATATAAATGTTAATTTCTGAGATAATCTAAAATCAAAGGTAATATGAGTGTTGCTATAGCAACGTCTTTTAGCGACATCTAGCGGCCGGTGTGTGTATGTGGATTTTTGTGACGTCATCCAGGTAAACAGGATCTACTGGAAGTCAGAAACTAAGGTTTTTTTCTAAAAGAAACGTTTGGAGTTGTATTTTTCAGACGCGAATACAATCATTGGTGATATCCGGAATATTTAAATAAAATTTATTATAAAAAAGTTATATTTTTTTTAGGAAACAAAGAGGTTTCGGCTTGTCAGCGTCCGGAAATCCACCTGCGGCTCCATGTTAGTTTCTAGTGAACTCTGCCCGGTGATCTGAGACATATTTCGGATATAAAAAAAGAAAGTTTTACTTCTCTAATAAGAGCGGGTTGAACTTCAAGAACGTTTACCTGTTTGTATTAACTCATTAAGTTTGTAGAAAGAGGTTTAAAAGTAGAAAATGTTTTTCTGTTTGCTGTTTTTTGTCCAATTAATAACTCATGGACATCTGGCCTGTTTGAGGAGATCCCAAACTCAACAAGGTAGGATGTTTAAAATCAAATCATTCCTGATCGATCGATTAGTAGCTATATTTTGGTGTGTTTCAGTGTAATGTTCTTATTTACTGACAGTTTTTGTTGATGACGGAGAAGCAAACTCATTCCTGGCTCGCCATCTGCTGTTCAACAAGTTTGACTTTGAGATGTTCGTTCCTGGAAATCTGGAAAGAGAATGTTATGAAGAAATCTGTAACTATGAAGAGGCCAGAGAAGTTTTTGAAAACATTCCTCAAACAGTTAAGACATGTTATTTAAAGTTAAAAAGATCTCATCGTAAGTTTTACTTACTAAACTTACTTCTGCTTTTTTAGGATGCGTTTTGGAAGAAATACACTGAAGGTGAGTGTTAGATTATACCACTTTACATCTACATATTTTAAATTATTTGGGTACTTTACAAAGTTTTGTTGATTCATACAAAGTCACATTGTGTAAAATATTATTGCGAATCATTAGCAGCCGAATTTTCCGGTCTATAGAGGGCGCCTGAGGGTGAGCCACACCCACCCTAGTTGTTTCTATAGTTGAGATTTTTAATTAATTCTTTAAAACAATATTCAATGTAATTGAAGAAAGTTGGTATCAGAAAACTTTATTAGTCCAAGTGGGCAATTATTTTACAGCTTTTCCTTCTGTAATGGACGATGTAGACATGACGTCACATTCGCCAATGGGCAACAGCCGCCATGACAGTTGGGGTAAAATAAACAGTTCAAAACATGAGAAAGCAGATGGAAAATTGTGCTTCTTACTTTATCATGTGTTACTGCCTAGCTTATGTATCAGTACAAAGAGGAATTACCATCAGGAATACACACTGGTACTGCTTGTTCGGGCTTTGTTTTTACCCCAACCAGGCTGTCACATGTTCAAAGTTCCTGGATGTCTGGTCCCAGTTGGTGTAGCCAGTGGTTGAGATATGAGCTATTGACCTGGTCAACCATGTTCGAATCCCAGTGGATGCAAAGTTTCCCTGGGACCACTGAAAGAAATTTCCACAAAGAAATACTGAAAAGACAGGGACAAAAAAAAGAAAAAAAAGTTCCTGGATGTCTGACTTCTTCTATATGCGACACCTGCTAAGTTTTTTTTTTTTTTTGTATAATTAAGATTTTTAATTAATTCTTCAAAACACTTTACAATGTAACAAAAAATTAGAAGAGGAAAAAAAAGTAGTGGCAGTTAGAATCAGAAAACTTTATTAGTCACAGAGGGCAATTATTTTACAGCTTTTTTTTGGCAATTTGTCACACCACACAAAATCTCACTTAAAACAAAAGATAATAAAGAGCCCATATGTAATAAAATAAAAACTCACACCGTGGGTCAGACCGGTCCAGTTAAGCAATCCCATTCAAAAATCCAGTTAAAAAACCCCATGTAAAATGACTATGACTAATTTAGTAATTTAATTGCTGATGGGAGAAATGGTTTGTTGACCATGAGGGGACATAAAAACAGCGCCCTGAAGGGATTCAAATAAAGTAGGGGCAAAAAGTTTGCTGAGGTTTGACCCAGGATACATTTCGCTTTATCCACTGTTTGCTTCTTTCAAGTAGATTATAGGTCTCTCAGAGGAACTACTGAGTAACAGGTTAGAGAAGGTCATATACAGTAGGTCCAATATGTCATTGTAATAAACCAGGAGTATTCAAAAGGGGAAAAAAAATCTGGATAATCCAACATGCAAACATAGTTTTATAAAGAAAGGCTCACATAACCTTCTTTTGAAGCTCCAAAAGCTTTCCCAGTCAGTGTTCTTGTCCCCTTTCAAATTGTTGAACATGTACTTATAAGAGGTTGTGTCTGCCATTGAATTAATCCAGTCATTCTCTCCAAGGTGCCTATTTGTCTTCCGTTTGTTCTAAATGATCCTTTGATGACATTAAGCATTTGGTGTCTGTCCACCCTCTACATTTTAAAAGAAAAATACATTTTGTACATACACAAGTTGCACCTGCTTATGAGCTGCAGGTGGCCACATTGTACCATGAGATATTTACACAGAAAGACTGTACACAGAGTTTTCAACATGTGTGTTTGGTTGATTGTCCGCTACAAAATTGCCCCTAGGAATGAGTGTGTGTGGATGGTTGTCCGTGTGTGTGGCCCGCAAAGACTGGCGACCTGTTCAGGGTGTATTCTGCCTCTCGTCTGAAATCACATGGAATAGGCTCAAGCATCCCCCGCAACTCCTTTGATAAGTGGTTCAAAAGATGAAACTGAACTTTTTATAGAACCTGTAACGGGCAGTAACATAACAGCAGCATTGTGCCAATAAAACATGACTAAGGGCTGGTTAAAGAAAAAGCTTTTGTTGTCTTTTTACATCGCTTCATTCTTTCGCCTGGCGTTTAAAGCGTCTCACCATTAATCCTACAGCTCTGTTGCCTCTCAAATCAGCCAGCTCCCTTACTTTTAACTTTAAAGCTATGTCCTCATCACACCTATGATGAGGGTGTCTTTACGTCTTTATCCGCAAAGCACAAAATTAAATTAAAGTTCAAATTTAGTAAAGGAGAAAATGATGTCCTGTATGAGCTGTTACACCAGACTTTTTATTGTGAAAGGTTTAGGACAGGAAGTGGTGGTTGGTAGTGGTGTTTTTAGACATGAGAAGATTGATAGAAAAACATAAAATAAAATGTCAGATTGTTGTTCTTTGTACTTTCATTTCTCGGTGCACATACAAATGCCTGGCTACGCTAGTGTCTCACTCGTACCTTTTGACGATTCCCCCGGTGACGATTTGATGAATGGCTGCAAACTAACACTGCAACTCATTTTTACATGCTGCATATGTTGCACCGTGTGAAAATTTGTGGCTTATAGTCCAGAATTTACAGCAAGAGTCACATAACACACAGAACTACATTCTAAAGGGTACGGACATAAATGATTCGGATCAGCAGGACGAAATAAGTACAATTTTTTTAAAAATTTGAATTATAATAATATGTGTGTCACACGTGTTTTCTGTGGAATTCAGTTATTTATTACCTGCAAAACGTGCAGTGCCAGTTATTCAGTTGTTTTAAAATGCAATTTGACAAGTTCTTTATCCAACGTGAACATTTTGTTATGTTCAGTTGAGTGCTTAAACTATTTAACAATTTCTTAACCATGTATTTACTTTCTTTCCCAGATCAAACCCAGAATCCTTCTCGGATTGATGTGGTATCACTCCTGGTGGGACTTGTTTGCGGTGCTGTAATTATCTTTGTCATTGGCTGCCTAATTTGGTTTTTCTGTCGAAGGAAATCTAAAGGTGGCTCCCACCAACGCAGGTCAGCAATAACTCCAAAGCTCATTTATACACATGCATTCAAACCTAAATCAAATATCAAAGTAGCCATTTGACATTTGATCGAAGTTTTTCACATTTATTGGCCAAATTAATTTCGATTGCAGGAACTTGCCAAGCAACAAATACTGAAAACTCGACTGCAAAAATGTCTGAATTGAAATATAAAAGAATGAATGAATGTGTACATGTATTCTCACTGGGACATTTGGCTTCCTTTTGCTTGTAATCAGCCGGCATAGCCTCCGGCACATCCCCTGCAACCCTGCCAGGGATAAGCACTTCAGAAGATAAATGAATGAATGAAAAGCTTGGACAAATATGTGCATTTTTTCAAAGTTACATGGTACTTTTTTCAAATAAAGAACGTGTTGGCTTCTCTGATTTTGCAGACAGTGTAGAAGTTTTATAGCACATGTAAAATTTTATTACACTAATTATGTTTTTATCTAAGCACAAATTTATATATTTAAACTTTCCCATATTTTATTTGCTTGTATCAAATCAAAAATTGATATTTCTATACCCTAATTTTCAAACATTTCATACCAAATTCTCTGATATATAAATCCGATGGGACATTTGAAACAACAGCTGACTACACATTGAAGACAAAGTGATCATTCTAACACTTGCATTTAACTCACAGTTCCATTCGAGCGCGCCCTCGGAGGAGTAATGCCGCCATAGTAATGCAGAGGTTAGAAACAGACCCTCTACATCCTGGATCTGCACCATTTCTGCCTGAGCCACCGAGCTACGAACAGGCAACGGCAGCTCCTCCTCCTTATCCAGGGTAACTAACGTTCTTCATAAATTCTAGTAGCGTCAAGCAAAGGTCCCTCACATTGTTTAATCATATATCATTCTAATCTTTGCTATTTTAGCTCAAGACGTGGGAGTGCTCGGCACTAGTGATGGCCTGCATAACCATAAACATCAAATGGACGGTATACATGTTGTACTTTGTATTTACTGTAAATATACTGCTTCTGTTTTCAAATTTTCATCTAACCTCTTTATTGAAGTGCCTTACCCCAAATGCATAGCATGGGGTCTAAATTATATTTGAATTTGATTTTAAAAACTTTTTTTTCTGGAGATGACGCTTGAATGAAAGAAGGCAAACAGTTGGATGTGTGAAGGACATTTCTTTTCAGCACATTCATGTGGTTTCTTTTTCTGCTGATGTTTTATTGAAGATAATGCATATTTGAAGAGTTTTTGAAACACTTGCAAAAGTTTGTTGCGTTAATTATGATCTTGGTTAATATTTTCTATCTTTTGGGAGGGTTTCTTCCGTTTTTTTTCTGTGTTCCGCTGTCATTTAGTCAAGCTAAAAATTCAAATGATTTGTCTAAATGCCATTATTTTCCAACTAAATAAGCAAATTCTGATTAGAGTTTTTTTTTCCATTTCTAAAGAATTTCTGGATGACAGGGTAGTTTTGTATTTTTCTTTCACTCAGTATTTTGTTAACCAAAAATTAGCCTTTTGTAGGCGATACAATTATTACTGAGTCTTCAATTTTCTTAATTATCTTACAAGCAAAGACACAAACTCAGGAGAAAAGTTGACTGGGTTGACTGCAGTCATAAAGTTTTTATTTATTAATTCAAAACAACTAAAACTTCAAATGTGAACGATTCTTATTGGAAGAAAATGAAGGCGGAAAGGAAGTGGTCTGGTTTTAAAGAATGTTGATGTTTCCTAGTGAACATGAATTGATTCACAAATTTGTGAGCTGAGCCACAAATTTTTCCAAGTATTTGGGTACTTTTTCTACTCTGTGTTCTTCAATAATTTATGAACACTTCCAAATAGTATAAGTGTATTAAAGAATGTTTTAAGGACTATTTTGTAATAAAAATTTAGCTTCGAATGAATTAGCTTCTTAATTTCCGTTGTCTTCTGCTCATCCGGGGCCGGGTCGCAGGGGCAAAAGCCTCAGACAGGAAACTCAGGCTTCTCTCACCCTGGCTGCATCCTTTAGCTCACCCGGGAGGATTCCGAGGTGTCCCCCGGCCAGCTGTGAGACATAGCCTCTCCAGCAGGTCCGGGGTCTGCCCCTGGGTATCCTCCTGGTGGGACGGGCCCAAAACACTTCACCAGCTTATTTTGACTTGGGGAGTAACGGCTCTGCTTCTAGCTTCTCCCAGATGGCAGAGCTCCTCACTTTATCTCTGAGTGAGAGCCCAGCCACCCTGCAGAGGAAGCTTGTTTCAGATGCTTTTTTTATTTATTTATGATAATGGACACGAGAGCGGACATTTGATACGAAACTACAGGCATTCATCTGGCACAAAGTGTCTTCATTTCATTGTACGGGAGGTTTTGTTATGACAAATGGGACTATTAAAAGTTCACCTGAAAAACCCAAACCATCATAATAAAAATAGGAGTATCTTTTACAAACTCCTTTGTTTTTTAGGAGTTTAAAAGCAAGCTGTATGTTTTTCTTTGTTGCTACCTGATGGTATCTGAGTGAATCAATGAATCGATTTGCAATAACATGGGAGATGTATTTTACAAAAGCAACACTGTTGTACCAAAAATGGGATCAGGAGGCACATGTTTAGTTTATTTTGATGTGTATTTAATTGTAATTAAAGTTTAATGTACTACTAAACCGCTTATAAAGGTGTCGATGTCACATTTTGAAATTTATCAATAAAGTTTATTTTTACATACAATTTTTTGCAGCTTTTTTTTGTGTAATAGTATTTGTGTGTAGTTTGAAAGAATATCTTTACTGTCTAACATTCACTTGGAAAATAAGACTAGAAATGTGTCCATACATCAGTCACATTCTTTTAAAAATAATAATTATATTACTTGTACTTTTGGGCACAAAATTACGTGCTGTATTGCAAGTGTAAGTACGTGAATTTGGATGTGAACGAATGTGAAATGTTCACCTTTTTTGTGTAGACCTTTATGTCATGATTTTTGTGTGTTTATAAAAATAAGAAAACGCTCAGTATGAATTACTTCAACAAAAAAGTGAATAAAACAAACGTGAGGAACTGCGAGGAAATGATAAGTGGAGATCGATCCATACCAGAAGTTGGTATGCTCATGACTGCAGAAGTTAAACCACAATGTCCATCTGGTTCCAGGAGCCACCTTGCTGAAGTGAGGGACCCGCACCACCCAGATCAGGCAGACCCATACGGCAAAGACCCCACAGCCCGGCGAACAAAGCTGGAAGGATGGAAGTTCCCTGTGAGGAAACACTACTAAGACAGAATAAAACAATAGAATAAAAACTAAAACCAGTTAGAACTGTATGATAAATTATTCTTAAAAGTCAATCAGAAGAAAAGTGTAAAATAGATAAGTCAACAAATCGGTATCAATAAACGTAAACAGACTCTGCGGCCCTGAGTTCCTCTGGCAGGCTGTTCCACAGGTGAGAACCATAATGCTTGAACAATGCATCGCTGTTGGTTTTTCTTCTAAAATGAGTAAAATTATTAAAAGGCCGATATCAGAGGACCTCAGGGTCTGTGAGGGGTCTTACCTCACAAGGATCAATAAGAAGGCTTAAGACCATTAAGACTTTTAAAAAACATACCCCACTAACTTTAAAATATAGAGAATCAAACATCTGACTGTAGTCACCATCGACCACGTTAGGGATGGACGACTCAGAAGACATAGGAAGGAAGTGTTTTTGTGTCTATGGTCGCACAGGTCAAAACATGGGATCAGAGACCATATTTTTCCGTACAAAGATTATAGATAATAACGAGATGTCATAAATATAAGAAATTAGGACCATGAGACATTTTATTACAATAATTACATGCTATATTAAACATGTTTGACATATTATAAACTGATCATTTTGTATGTTTAAGATCATTATGATAATAACTGGTTGAATTATTGAAAGAAAAGAATTATGGAAACATTAATTATGAAGTTATGTTGGATGGCCATATGACCAGTGGTGGAACGTAGCGAAGTAAATGTACTTCGTTACTGTACTTAAGTAAAAAAAATTGTGTATCTGTACTTTACTTAAGTAAAATTTAAGACCGGTACTTTTACTTTTACTTCACTACAATTTTAGAGCAAATATCTGTACTTTTACTTCGCTACTTTTTAAAAGTGTGTTTTACATTTTTTGTTACATTTTCGTTCAGGAATTTGAAAAATACACAGATTTTTTAGCGCATCTTGAAGCCGCATCGCCAAAATCAAAAGAAGCAGTTGATCGGGAGAAGAAGTCATGAATCGAGAAACATTTTCCGCATTCATTCAGCGTCAAAAACCTAACATCAAATATAGTACAAATTAAAAAGAGTCAGAAGATTGTTGTTCGTTGTGTTTACTTCTAAATAAAACGTTGAGCTATCATTACATAGAGCAGGGGCGGATCTAGAATTTTCCAAAGGGGGGTGCGGCTTTGACAAAGCCAATATATAGTGACTGGGGGCCTCCCCCCCAAAACATTTAAAAAAATAAGTGTCATTTTCCTCCATTTTGGCGGCCCATTCACTGGCCTTTCAAAAGGATAGCTTGACTTGTCCCCTTTCCTTTTATTTCTTTATTTTTTTTGTGGACCAAAAGTGGCAGGAGAGGGGGGTCACACCCCTGCAGAGTATTTATCCTGGTTACCATGGTGACACCCTTCCGGTCCGTTCCGTTCCGTCATCTTCCGCTTGTTCCGGGGTCGGGTCGCGAGGGTAACAGCCTCAAACGGGCAGCCTAGGCCTCTCTCTTCCCGGCTGCATCCTCCAGCTCACCCGGAAGGATCCCACGTCGCTCCCCGGCCAGCTGTGAGACATAGTCTCTCCAGCGGGTCCGGGATCTGCCCCTTGGTCTCCTCCCGGTGGGACGTGCCCGAAACACCTCACCTGCGAGGCACTCGGGGGGCATCCTGACCAGATGCCCGAACCACCCCATTTGACTCCTCTCGACCTGAAGGAGGAGCGGCTCGACACCGAGCTCCTCCCGGATGGTGGCACCCTACAGCACAAAAAATAACATTTGAATTATGGTTGAATACTTTTACTTTTTACTTAAAAAGTACAATTTTAGAGCAAATATCTGTACTTTTACTTCGCTACTTTTTAAAAGTGTGTTTTACATTTTTTGTTACATTTTCGTTCAGGAATTTGAAAAATACACAGATTTTTTAGCGCATCTTGAAGCCGCATCGCCAAAATCAAAAGAAGCAGTTGATCGGGAGAAGAAGTAATGAATCGAGAAACATTTTCCGCATTCATTCAGCGTCAAAAACCTAACATCAAATATAGTATAAATTAAAAAGAGTCAGAAGATCGTTGTTCGTTGTGTTTACTTCTAAATAAAAAGTTGAGCTATCATTACATAGAGCAGGGGCGGATCTAGAATTTTCCAAAGGGGGGTGCGGCTTTGACAAAGCCAATATATAGTGACTGGGGGCCTCCCCCCCAAAACATTTAAAAAAATAAGTGTCATTTTCCTCCATTTTGGCGGCCCATTCACTGGCCTTTCAAAAGGATAGCTTGACTTGTCCCCTTTCCTTTCCTTTTATTTCTTTATTTTTTTTGTGGACCAAAAGTGGCAGGAGAGGGGGGTCACACCCCTGCAGAGTATTTATCCTGGTTACCATGGTGACACCCTTCCGGTCCGTTCCGTTCCGTCATCTTCCGCTTGTTCCGGGGTCGGGTCGCGAGGGTAACAGCCTCAAACGGGCAGCCTAGGCCTCTCTCTTCCCGGCTGCATCCTCCAGCTCACCCGGAAGGATCCCAAGTCGCTCCCCGGCCAGCTGTGAGACATAGTCTCTCCAGCGGGTCTGGGGTCTGCCCCTTAGTCTCCTCCCGGTGGGACGTGCCCGAAACACCTCGCCTGCGAGGCGCTCGGGGGGCATCCTGACCAGATGCCCGAACCACCCCATTTGACTCCTCTCGACCTGAAGGAGGAGCGGCTCGACACCGAGCTCCTCCCGGATGGTGGCACCCTACAGCACAAAAAATAACATTTGAATTATGGTTGAATACTTTTACTTTTTACTTAAAAAGTACAATTTACACCAATTACTTTTGTACTTTTACTTAAGTAGATTTTTTATTGGTACTTTTACTTAAGTATTTTTTTTGCCTAATTATTTGTACTTTTACTTAAGTACAAAAAGTGAGTACTTCATCCACCACTGCATGTGACTGACCAGTAGATAATGTAAGTGTGTGTGTGAGTGTGTGTGTGTGTGTGTGTGTGTGTGTGTGTGTGTGTGTGTGTGTGTGTGTGTGTGTGTGTGTGTGTGTGTGTGTGTGTGTGTGTGTGTGTGTGTGTGAAGTTTGAGTTTGAAGCTTAAAGTCCCTGCCTCACTCATTCCAACTCTTCTAACTCCCGAATGACGGAAACTACGCAAAAATTAGCAAAATCCCGGGCGCTTTTTTTTTTTTTTTAATGCTCGGTGTTTTTAAACGATTGTTTTTGTTAGCTCCGATCTGGACTAGCTATGATGTCCGCCCGCGGCTCGGCTAGCATCAAAACAAGGTAAAAAGAAGGAGAAGGCGGTTCAGATTTTAAAGGAAAATTCGGTGAGGGAAGGCCTAGTTGTGGTTGTCAGAAACACTGCGGAAACATGCTAAAAAAAAAAAAAAAAAAAAACTTAAAGAATTAGACAGAGTTGTTTATCCATATGTTTTTACTTCTCATCTCGCTAGATTTAGTTTATTCTCAGTTTATAACCTTTTTATTACTGTTGAAGTAGTTATGTTTATTAGCCAAATGTGTCTTATTTGCATTTGAAAAGCAGTAAATAATCTAAGATTATTAGTTTAAAAAGTTGTCTTTCTGAAGGCAACGTGTTGCTGCTAACTAGCATGTATCTGTATGTAATAACATATGAACAAACATATATAATATGTGTTATAACATATATGCCTTATAACATACCTATATAACATATATAACATATATATGTATATATATAAATATATATTCATATATATATAAGAAGGGGGAAGATTCTAAGTACATAGGATCAACAGTCCAGAGCAATGGAGAGTGTGGAAAAGAGGTGAAGAAGCGTGTTCAGGCAGGCTGGAACGGGTGGAGGAAAGTACCAGGTGTGATGTGTGACAGAAGAGTTTCAGATAAAATGAAAGGAAAAGTGTCCAAAACCGTGGTGAGACCCGTCATGCTGATTGGTCTAGAGACAGTACCACTGAGGAAAAGACAGGAAGCAGAGATGGAGGTAGCAGAGATGAAGATGCTGAGGATCTCTCTGGAGTGACCAGGATGGACAGGATCAGAAATGAGTATATCAGAGGAACAGCACACGTTAGCGGTTTTGGAGATAAAGTTAGAGAGACCAGGCTGAGATGGTTTGGACATGTGCACAGGAGAGAGAGAGAGTACATAGGAAGAAGAATGCTGGATTTGGAACCACCAGGAAAGAGGACTAGAGGAAGACCAAAGAGGAGGTTCATGGATACAGTGAAGAAAGACATGAAGATAGTTGGTGTGACCTAAGAGGATGCAGCAGATAGGGTTAGATGGAAGAAACTGACTTGCTGTGGCGACCCCTGAAGGGAAATGCCGAAAGGAGAAGAAGAAGATATGTATATATATAATATACAATATATATATAACATATAATATACATATATAACATATATAATATACCTATATAACATATAACATTTTTTTTACCCCCTTTGCACTTACAGCCTGTATTGACCTCAATGTTTTGTCACATTATTCCCTCTATTTTATTATTTTAATATTTTATCATTTTTTATTTTCCTTCTTGTATATATACTGTCTATTTCTTTCTTGTTGCTGCTGTAACGCCCAAATTTCCCAAGTGTGGGATCAATAAAGTAAATCTATCTATCTATCTATATATTATAAATATCTATCTGGTCAAGACAGATTGGTTATGAATAGAGAATGAATGTCAGTGGGCCCAGTAGAAGTCCTTTTGAGTTTGGCACCAGTCTAATTTTTTTGTTTATGTGCTACTTAAAAACCGATAAAAGTTATTATATCTTCATATTTACTTCTCATTCACTCACGTATGAAATAAAGTACGGGTCATAACAGATATAAGTTAGTGTGTGTGTATATTGAGGAGTTACAAATATGTCACTTCTCATTTTAGAGTTGAAAAAGTCAGATTAAAAAGGGTGGAATGCTTCCTGCAGGTCAGGGTTAGGATACTGCCCCAAGTGGAGGAGTTTAATTATCTCGGGGTCTTGTTCACGAGTGGATGAAGGATGTAGTTGGAGATTGACAGACTGATCGGTGCAACGTCCGCAATAATCTGCATCGGTCCGTCTTGGTAAGAAAAGAGCTGAGCTAAAAAGCAAAGCTGACCTGTGGTCACCAGCTGTGAGTGGTGACTACAATGAGCTTTCTCCAAAGGGTGGCTGGGCTCTCACTCAGACAGTCGTTGCTCCTCCAGGTCAAGAGAAGCCAGATGGGGTGGTTCGGGCATCTGATTAGAATGCCTCTCAAACGCCTTCCCGGTGAGGTGCTTCAAGCACGTTCCACCCCGGACCCGCTGGAGTGAATATGTCTCACAGCTGAAAACGCTTTTCTACCTGCGTTGGCACTCAAAATGCTTTACATTGTAGCTCACATTCACACACACATTCATACCTGATGGGGAAGCTGCCATGTAAGGAGCATTCAACAGCTGGAGCAATTGGGAGTTCGGTGTCATGCTCAGGGACACCTCTGCGTGAACTCCAGGTGGTGAATCGAAACAGAGTCAATCTCTGTTTTAAACATTTTAATCCACTGTGTTTTATTAGCATTAACTGGTGATTTATTGTTGCTCCTCACAGTGGGGTTTGTCTTAAAAAAAAGTGTTTATGTGTTCAATCCAGCTATGGGGCATCACACGTTGATGGCGAGCTCCTTCAGCACCAAAGCTACACCTCAGCACACCAGCCTCCGAGCTACACCACAACACACATTCCTGCTGGAGCAGGTGAGTCACGGGTCACCTAAAACCTATTTTAAAGAGTTTAGTTAAATAAAACTAACCTCTCGTGATGTATGTGTGCAGATATTTTTGGGGTTTAAATACTCGAGTGCTCTGTGATCATCTTTCGATGTACTATTTTGATTTTCAGGAACGCTTGAGTCAAGCAGTAATACTCCCGTAACTTCAATCATGAGCTTCCTGTCAGCCATGGAGTCTAGAAGTCTTCAGGCTGGTCCTGTTAGTGCCTCATTACTTCCTCCTTTCAGACCTTCATCTTGGACAACCGGTAAGAACAAGTAATACTAGCAGTAGAACACTTTGAAGAAGACAGTGTATGATGACTTCCGGTCGAGGGAGAGCAACTCAAAATCTAATAGGTTGAAGCAAAAGTTCAATTGTATAGAAAGGCTTACCAGAATTGTCGCGGGGACAACAGTCTCAGGCGGGAAGCCCAGGCTTCTCTCA
This sequence comes from Neostethus bicornis, assembly GCA_902685375.1. Taxonomy (NCBI): domain Eukaryota; kingdom Metazoa; phylum Chordata; class Actinopteri; order Atheriniformes; family Phallostethidae; genus Neostethus; species Neostethus bicornis. The sequence continues at coordinate 29,500,498 of LR738543.1, forward strand.
CCACAGCTCCATCCTCCAGCTCACCAGGAAGGATACCGAGTCGTTCTCCGGCCAACTGTGAGACATACAGTAGTCTCTCCAGCGGGTCCGGGATCTGCCTCTTGGTCTCCTCCCGGTGGAATGTGCCCGAAACAGCTCACCAGTGAGGCGCTCGGGGGGCATCCTGACCAGATGCCCGAACCACCCCATCTCCTCTCGACCTGGAGGAGGAGCGCCTCGACACCGTGCTCCTCCCGGATGGCAGAGCTCTTCACCCTATCTCTGAGTGAGAGCCCAGCCACCCTGCGGAGAAAGCTCATTTCGGCCGCTTGTATCGCAATCTCATTCTTTCGGTCACCACCTGCAGCTGGTGACCATAGGTGAGGGTAGGAACGTAGATCGACTTGTAAATCGAAAACTTTGCTTTTCGGCTCAGCTCTCTCTTTACCACAATGGACCGATGCAGAGTCCTGGTTATTGCTGACGCTGCACCGATCCGCCTGTCGATCTCCCGCTCCATCCTTCCCCCACTCGTGAACAAGACTCCAAGATACTTAAACTCCTCCACTTGGGGCAGGACCCTGTCTCTGACCTGCAGGGGGCATTCCACCCTTTTCCGGGCGAGGACCATGGTCTCGGATTTGGAGGCGCTAATTCCCATCCCGGCCACTTCACACCCGGCACACATTTATAAATATGTAATTATCTAATAATTTTGGTACGTAGCCCTCATGTTTTATCACAAGCTCCTTTTAATTTTTTGTAAATGTAAAAATGTGCATTTATAGAATTGAATTTGTTTCTTCCAGGTTCCAGTTCATCTTCCGCCGAGCTGTATTTGACTGGTGCCCTGCCTTCCTCGACCACTTTTCCCTCTCCTGCTGTTTTACCTCCCTATCAGCACACCGGTGCTTACCCTTCCAGGAGTTATGCTACCAACTCTTCTCTGGATCCCACCTTCAGCACACCCACCAATGGCCTGTTTTCTCACCACGATCCTCTGCTACATCTTAAATCCACCCAAGCAGTGCTTCCCACCGCCTTGGCCTTCAATCACCTCTCTGGCCCATCTCTGGGCTCAGCTTTGCCTGTACAGTCTTCTACTTATCGTTCAGCGCAAGAGTCAGCCCCACACCTTCTACAACCCCAGTTCAACCTTCTTTCTTCTGCCGCTCCTGCTGCTCCACAGCCTTACGGGGCTGCAATTTTCTCTGGCTCTATTGAAAGAGCTCTTCAACGTGAATGTAGTGTTATTAAACACCACCATAGGCCTTCAAGTAGCCACATAGCCTCCGAGCATTTGCCCAATTCGGAACACTCTTTACAGGGGTACTTCAGCTCTGGAAGCGAAGCAGATTTATCCTTCCGACAGGACCTATCTGGTCATACTCCAATGTCTTCCAGCTCTTCGACCAGACGAGACTCATCCCGGGAATTAAAGAATTCCACGGAACCCAAATCAGACTGTGTGACACAAGTTTATTCATCCACCTCATCACTGAAAGCTAAAGACTTTAATTCCAAACTTGCTTCCCACTCTGCAGGAAATGAAGAGCGTCACTCTCAAACCTTACCCAAAGAGTCTCAGGAGCATTTCTCCTCCTCTGCTCAGAAGCACAATTCAGTTATCGCTAATCAGCAGTTATCTAACCCAATGTCAAACAGTCTGCCTCAAACTTATATCACATCCCTCTCACAGTCTGAGACCTCTCATTCCACCTCAGACAAACTCTCTTCTCTCTACACAACTATTCCCTCTGACAGCATGGCGTCAGTCAGCCAAACTCTCGTTTACTCATCGACCTCGGGACTGAGCCAAGAGCAGGAGATCCAATACAGAGCGCAGGTACAGAACATGTGCCGAGGTAGTATCTCTGAGAGCTACCCAACATCCCACACTCAATCACAGCAGCAACTTTCCACATCTCAAAGTTATACCTCAGGGCAATCTCTAAACTCCTCTTTCCCGCCAACATGTGTACAAAGTCTTCCCACATCAAGCACCACGGTGAACTACTCTCTCATGGAGGACTCGGTGGGAGACAAAGCACAAAATGCTCTATCACAAAACCAGACACAGACCCACCACATTCTGCCAACCTACTCTTCTACTCCTCTAGCCTTACAAAATAACATCAGCTCTCCGGTACAGGACATAAAGTCGGCATATGGAAAACAGAAACTTGAAGAGCTTCCCCTTCAGGTCGTAGAGGCAATACAGCAGGTATCCATGTTGTCCAGTGTTGATAACAACATGATTTCTCACAACAATATCATCTATGTTATGTCAAAAATGGAGGATCACAAAATGCAGAGTGTCATTCAAAGTAATTTGCAATCTGATGAGCAACTCATGGAGGGAGGTCATAGGAGCACAATCCAAGTAAAAGATGAACAGATAGAGTCCGGTAACCAACAGCAGATCTATAGTGCTGAATCAGCCGGACCTAAAACTACAAACTCTATAATTGTTCCCTTTCAGGTACCTCTAGGATCAGAGCAGCACCCTCAGATGCTCAGTTGTCATGAGCCACATCAACAAAACCAACAAACTCACACTCAGTCCCAAAGTCAGAATTCAGTCTCAAACACTCAAATTTTCACAGTCCCCAACACTCAGGTCCTCTTAGACCCTAACCAGATGATTCTGGTTCAGGAGCCACTTGTAAATTCTGCTCAGAACACTTCAAAGTTAGTTTCCGTGCCAGGTGTCCAGCCAGTCCAGGGAATGGCCCCAGTTCACGTACGGTACCTTCAGATGGATCAAGGCCTGCTTGGTTCCAACATTACAGAAACCCAGAGTCAGCAGAGCACAGTAACATCTGAACCCAGTTCAGAATGTTCCTCTAAACACCAACCAAGCCAGGTAACAAATCAACAAACAAATGAAGCAAAGAATCACTTTGCTCTGAACACTATTTGCTTCCCAGACTCTATGCTCTTAGTGGATGATGGAGGAAGTATTTTATCTAACGTTGATGACATCCTGGCAGCCACGGTGGCAGCTTGTGGTGTCACACCACAGGACTTTGCCAAAGCCGCATCATCAGCTGAAGCTGAGATGGCAGCAATGGCGAGTCCCATCGATTCCAAAGGACACCTTCAGTCTGTGGATTTAAGACACATGTCCCCTAGTTTCTCCTCAGCCCAGCATCCAGTTCTGACCAACACTACATGCCAGAGTATCAGCATGACAATAAATGGAGTTCAGACAACTAGAGACTGTCAACCAGTCCAACACAACAGTACCTCTGAACTAAATACAAATGGAGATGAAAAGGGTCCAGAAAATGACTATCACACAACTGGGCAAATGTTTGATTCCTCAAGTGTGAACAGAGTCAAAGACTATCCAAAAAGTGGTGATGTTGAAGACGGTCTTGTAGAATATCCAAGTGGTGAAGACTTGCCTAAAAAGAAGACTCGCTCTAAGTCATTAAGCAAACCAGGAGCTACTGAAGATGACGCCGGTCTTGGAAGACCAGCCAAGCGTAATGTGCAGACAAAGCGACAAAACTCCAGAAGTACTGATGCTAGCATACCGTCTACTCCACACACCTACGAAGGTTGTCCACAACAAGAGAGAATGAAGCAGAAGATTCGTGAAGTGGAAGAGAAACAGCCGGAAGTCAAAACGGGATTCATTGGCTCTTTCCTTGACTTCATCAAATCTGGGTCCAAGCATTCATATTCTCCAAACCCAGGACGAACAATAAGTCGCCAGAGGAAACCTTCCAGCTCGTCTAAAATGAGCACTCTGCCTTCCAAAGTTGTGACTCAGACCGTAATGATGCATCCACACGAGAGTCCAGGAACAAGCTCTCAACAAAAGCGTCTGGATGAAGATTTGCAAGGAAACTTGGAAACCTTGCCGACCTTCAGTTCAGATGAAGAGGAGAGCACTGGGAAAAATCAAGCTCTAAGGAACAGCATTACCTCTGCACTGTCGGCTCTGGACGAGCCTTCAGATCAGAAAACAAGAACAGGTGAGAACATTGTGCCAAAGCCAATGTTTATTAGTCACATCAATTTAACATGAGCAGCATCAAAAAAAGTTTTATTCTAAATTAATCACTAAAAAAAATTTTCACATTGCTTCATTAACAATATTGCCAACATTTTATCCTCGGTTTTGTCAAATTATAAATGAACAGAATTTGAGGCAACAATAATTCCTGATTCGGTTTGGTGGCCTCAGGATTGGGTTTCTCCTTTATGCAGATGATGTGATCCTCTTGGCTTCATCAGGACGTGATCTCCCATTCTCACTGGACTAATTAGAAGCAGAGTTTGAGGCTATCGGGATGAGAACCACCTCAAATCCGGAACAATGATCCACTATCAAAAAAGGGTTCTGTGCACCCCTGTGTCGGTTATGAGTGGCTCCAAGTAGAGAGGTTTAAGTATTTGGAGACTCATTCGAGAATGAGCAAGGGAATGAGTGGGAGATGAATCGGCTCGGCGTCAACAAATTTGATGTATTGTAAAAAAAAAAAGCTGAGCCAAAAAGTGAAATTCCGAATAACCGGTCGTTCATTCCGACTTTCAACTATGGTCACTAGCTGTGGGTAGATCTCAAATATAAGCGGCCATGGGGAGCTTCCTCAACAAGCCAGCTGGGCTCACGCTAAGAGATAAGGTGAGGGGTCTGCCACCTAAAGGGGTTTGCGGTGGAGCTGTTGCCCCACCAAGTGAAAAGGAGCCAAATGAGGTGGTTCAGGCGTCAGGTTAGGATGCCTCTTGAATGCCTTTTTGGTGAGATGTGCCAAACACGTTGCACTGGGAGCAAACCCAGATAAAATGCCATAATTTAGTCATTCTTACCATTCTTTAAAGTTGACATGCCTTCTTCTTCTTCTCCAGAAAACCAAATCCAAGGATCAGTCATAAAGCCAGTCCAAATTCCCACCATGTCGCACATGATCACGCAGACCTGCATGCCACAAGCACCTCCTCCTGCTCCACCAGCAAACGTAGTACCTGCAGTGACCAGGTTTACACCTAAAGAGAGTTATGAAGAGATTCCACCGAGTGAGCTGGCTGTACGTTTGGTCAGTGTGGCTATGGAGGGTCTGACTGATGAAGAGCTGTCCGACAGCGGAGGAGAAGGAATGTATCGTGAGAGAGACGAGTTTGTTGTCAGGAATGAGGATATCGAAACTTTGAAGGTACGTTGGGTTAGAAACTAGCATGGATTTACTTTGATATTGAAAGAGATTGCTTGATACAAAAATAGAAAAAATACAAGTAGAATAATTACGCTAATGAATCATTTGCTTATGTATTCAGGTAACTATGACAGCTGGTAGTGAACCCCCGGCAATCTGGAAAGTTCAAAAGGCTTTGCTGCAAAAATTTGTGCCTGAATTACGAGATGGAAAGAGAGTTTTCTCAGCCACAAACAGCGTGAGAAAAACATGAGATGAAAGATGTGTTTTTTTAATCTGTTGATATTAACCTCAGTGTTCTTTCTGTTTGTAGTATCTTGGGTACTTTGGTGATGCCCAGACTATGTACCAGAGGGTGTACGTAAAGTTCCTGGACACGGTTAACAAAAGAGAGTACGTGCGAGTTTGCAGTCGAAAGCCTCGCTGTAAACCAATGAGCTGTCTGAGGTACGTAGAGAACAGCAGCAGACATTTCCCAGATGCTCGGTCACTTTGGTTTTTAAGCATTCTCTCTGCCTCTCAGGGGTGCCCAGGTAAAAACACTGCTGGGTCTAACAGCTCTGCGTTCCGGAGTCTTTCAAAGCCAAAAATCTCGACCCAAACCGGTAAAGTCAAAGGCAGAGCCACCACCCAAGAAGAGGCGGAAGTGGAAGGAGCTTTCACTTGCTTCCCCAGCACAAGAAGGTGATGAAGCTGATGGTAAAGAGGCTTTAAAGCAGGGGTGTCCAAATCCAGTCCTCGAGGGCCAGTGTCCTGAAGGTTTTCCATGTGTTTTTGCATCTACACACCTGATCCAGTTAATTGAGTCATTGTGCCAAATTTTATTGGCTGTTGATTTCACTTTCTGTGCATCAGCTGTATTGAACCAGGAACACAATGAAAACCTTCAGGACACCTGCCCTCGAGGACTGACTTTGGACACCCCTGCTTTAAAGGTTAATAGATGGTTTTGAAAGATGTTTTAAGGGAGATCCAAAATAACTTTTTCTCATCTATGTTACGCACATAAAAAAATAAAATTTGAAGTTTTGGAACTTCTAGTTATGAAATCTTATGGATTTATAATGTTTTATCGAAAACTATAAAGTTCAAAAGCTCACTATTGCTCACCTTCCTGCCCGTCCTGAGGAAGCACAAGCTCCACCCCCAAAATTTGATCACTATCTGAAGGTGTAAAGCTCTAAAAAGTTGATTTCACATGAGGTGAAACCTTCTTCATTCCATAATTTCTTCTACAAACCGTCAGAATTCATCCCTCCGACATCTTCTCGCCTCCTCAACACGAGAACAATGAAGGAGACATTCAGGAGCTTCGTGGAGCTGCTCATTAGTATCGCCTTAGATGAAGATGTCATGTCGACACTCGAAAGAGCCAACGGTGAGCAACCAGTGTGAGAGCGAATGCTGTAGGTTCTGTTGACTGAAAGGATTAATATCTCTTGGTTTTATAGATGAGCTGCTGCTGCCTCACATGAAGCGATTAGAGGGGATGATCACTGACAACAAGAAACGTCTGCTTAACCAACTCCACGTCAGCCAGGTCTTGAAGGTGAGACATTGTTACACACTAAATAAAACCTGCATACAAATGTAAATGGATCTTAATATTTTGTATTTTTCAGACAGCTCTTGACAGCTTTCCAGAGATTTCTGTGGGGACTGAAGTAAAGAAGGACGGAGACGCTTGTGTTTTCAAAGTTTGCCTCAGTGGAAAGACTTACAACAAGAAGACAATGAAGATGTGCAAGATGATGAACAAAGTGCCTCAGGTGAGATGAACCACAGACTTAATCTGGAAGAAAAAAAATATAGAGAGACTTTATTCATCCCTCAGTGGGAAAATTTGTGTGCTGCATTACATCGCAGCAGGCTGCCACGAAAGCACCAATGGTGGGAGAAACAGGGTGATAGGTGTCTTCCCCAAGGACACCTAGACGTGAGCTCAGTGGGATTCGATTCCGAGAACTTCCGGTCCAAACGCAAACATTCTACCACTGAGCTATCATCTATAATGCATTGGATTTATAAAGTGCTTTTCAGGACTCTCAAAGACGCTTCACATATGCATTATTCATTAACTCCATACCAGGTGATGGTAAGCTACAGCTGTGGTTGTAGCCACAGCTGCTCTGGGGCAAACTGACAGAAGCGAGGCTGCCATTTTGCACCATCGGTCCTTCTGACCATCACCAACCAATCGCACACACACCATTCAGACTAGGCAACATGGGTGAAGTGTCTTGCCCAGGGACACAACAGCAATTTAATCTCAACGGCTGACCCACCGTGGCACCTGGGGTTCCGGAGGTCTCCCATCCAACTACAGCCCAGGCCCAACATGCTTAGCTTCTGAGGTCTGACGGGATCAGGCAATGACAGACTGACTGGCATGGCCACACTATTGTTCTTCATGTTGTTCAGAAACATCAGAAGTTTATAAAAGTTAAATTAAAACCGTCCTGCAAATTGTTTCCTGTGTTCAAGATCAGCACTGATGCTCTTTTCCTTTTTTTTATTCACATTATTTTTACAACTTCACCCCAACACTGTCAGTAAAATACAACTGAGTTATGTCCGGCTACAAATATTGGATCCCTGGTGATCAAGCAAGTATTCCTACTTAGAAATAATGCAGACTCGGACATTATCACTGTGAGAAACAGAAGCTAGAATTGTTTTGTCCAGTAAGCATACAAAATCTGTTCAAACATGATTGAAACTTTAAGAAAATTATTTTACATTAGCCTTTCTTGACTGTTTGGTACAAAAGCCTTTGTTAAGGTTTACTGAAGTCTGACTTCACTGATTGGATTTACAGTATGTGACAATAAATGAGCCTGTAAATCCCTCAAGAAAATGTCTGAAAAAAAAAAAAGAGAATTCAAAGTCGTTTTAAAGACATCCAGAAGAGGGTGCTGTTTCACTTCTTATCTTTTTATAACATTAAAGTCTGTTTTTTCTTTTCAATATTATTATATTTCATTATTATCAAAGAAATGGTTTTTATGCTTTGAATATTTACATTTCACTCTTACAAAGATATTGAATCTCTTAGAAAATCATTTAGGACCATATTCCAATTCATTTGCGCTAATCTAAAAAGTCGTCTATAAATATGTGAAAAAACAGATTTTAAATTCCAAGTTGATTTAAGAAAATTTTTTTTATTGATGATCAACAAACAAAATCCCATTTGGTCGTCTTCCGCTTATACAGTGCCGGGTCACGGGGCGGGAAGCTCAAGCTTCTCTCCGGGGGCCGAGGTCTGCCCCTGGGTCTCTTCCCACAGGGAAGAGACCCAGGGGCTTCTCTTGATCCGGCTTCTCTTGATCCGGAGGAGCAACAGCTCTACACCGAGCTCACCCCGAATGGCAGAGCTCTTCACTCTATCTCTGAGCGATCCTGCAGAGGAAGCTCATTTCGGCCGCTTGTATCCACGATCACATTCTTTCGGTCACCACCCACAGTTGGTGACCATAGATGAGGGTGGGAATTTAGAATTTGTATGTTTTCTGTTGTGCATATTCCGCACATTTTGTGTTTGTGTAAATTTCTGTATTTATTTTGAGAATAAATAATGATAAATTTGGGCTTTTTTTTTCTATTTTCAGGAGTTTTCAGTCGACCAGCAAAAAACTGAGTGGTTTTCTTTGTACCACTCGTTGCAGCATTACAAGTATCACACATACCTCATGTGTAAAGAGCAGGTGGGAAACAGCAGAGAATTATTTATCAGATTTAATCTAAGTTCAGTTTCTAACAAGGTGTGTTTGTTCAGATTGCTTCTGTGCGTCTGCGAGCAGGAGACCTGGGTCAGGAGGAAACAGTGCAGAAGTGTCTGCAGAACGACGTCTGGGTGGACGAGATGTTCGATCGCTTCAGAGAGCTGATCGGCCAAGTGCAGCAGGTCTGCAGATAAAGACTCTGCACATGTTCATTTTGAAAAAAACAAAGTACAACTAAAATGTTCTGTGCTTAAAAATGAGAACGATCTTTAGTTCAGACCACTGAGACGTGAAAAGATAAGAAAGCAAAAAAATAAGTGAACAAGAATTTTATATTTGAAATATTTCTTATTTTTTGTAGCTTTTGTAGTTTTAAAATTTTATAGATTTATATTGACTTTTTACACTTTTTCCCTTTTTTCACAACTTAAACCCTAAAAAATCAGTTTAATAGAATGTTTTTTAGCCAAAAAAAGTAGTTTGTTTTAATGTTTAGAGTTGTGTGTGTATGTGTGTATGGCCCGCGACAGACTGGCGACCTGTTTAGGGTGTACCCTGCTTCTAGCCTTGAATCAGCCGGGATAGGCTCCGGCACCCAACGCAACGCCGTTAGGGATGGACGGTTCAGAAGATGAATGAATGAATGTAAAATTTAAGCTGCGTTGTGTTTGTTTTGTCAACGAGTGCCAATAAGTACATTTTGTATAAAGGAATTGTGGGAAATGTATTTTTCTCTGCTGCTTTCTAATGTCCCACAAATCACTAAATAAAAGTAAATCTTTATATCGTAAAACCAGTAAATCAGATTCTACTTTTCTTTTTTTACACTTTCTTCTCATAATGGACTCGTTTTGAGTCGTAACAGGTTTGTAATATTAAAAAGTGAAATTTTCAGCTGCGGTTTGTAAATAAAATGAATTTAGATTGATTTGTTGGTGTGTTTTGTGGTGTATGAACAAATGAGGGGAGGGGATTGTTTGAGGGAGTCAACTGAAACTGAAAAAATGTTCACACTTGTGAAGATGCAAACTCATTGATAGGATGTTTTACAATGGTAGTGTCATAATGTGGAGCTAAGGCCAAAAATATACCCTTGACACAACAGACAGGCTCAGATGAAAAATCAAAAGCAGATTTATTAGATTGATAAAAAGTCCAAATAAAGAAGACAAAAACAGATTAATTAGGCAGGTTCTGATGTAGGAGCTGGAGCCAAAAACTGGATAACAGGTCAAGCATGGTAAACAAACAATCTGGCAAAGAGTGTGTGAAAAACTGATCCATTTATGCTCCAGCAGATGAGTAGATGATTTTCAGGTGTGACTTGTTGCAGCTCCCGGCTGGGTCTGCCCAACACCACACACACACACACACACACACACATAGACAAACAGGGACAAGACGGAGGGGGGAAACAGGACACAGAGGGGAACAGACTACTGTCAGTCTGTCGTGGCAACTGCAGTGTTCTTCGCGGTCGTCTGCTGGGGAGGCAGCTTGACCACAAGGGATAGCGATAGGCTGGACAGACTGATAAGGAAGTGTGCGTGCGTCTGTGGTTGGGAGAAATGTTGACTCTGTGGGAGCTGTTTTGGAGCGGAGGGTGAGGGCTTTAATGCAGGGTATCCTGAATAACCCCCGTCACCCTCTACATGATGTTATCCCGACCCAGAAGACAACCCGAAGTAAGAGGTTCCTCTCACTGCGCTGCAGGACTGAGCGGAGGTCGTTCCTTCCTTCATTTTATTTTATTATGTGTGTGTGTTGTTTTTATTTATTTGTATGTACAGTTTGTGTGATTTCCGTTGCTGCTGGACACCAGAATTTCTCCTGCTGGAGATTAATAAAGTTTTATCTATCTATCTACTCTACTGACAGATAGATGCTTGATTTGTCCGTTTAGAGCCGTGTCTGTGGGTTAAATCTTGTTTTGTGTTTTCTGGGGGTCGATAGAAACGTTGGTCAGTCTCGCCCACAGTACTCTCATGACCCAACAAGCTGCCTGACTGTCAGCAAGAAGAGCCTCTAAGCTGTTGAATAAAATATGATTGTGGCGTCTGAATGAGAGGAAAAAATCAGCAATCTGTAAAAGACAAAAGTGTCTCTGTGATTGGAGCCGCAGCTCTGTGAGGAAGGCCTGTGTCCTTCAGAGCCGGAGAGGATCGGGGGCGGTGGACAGTCGTGTGAGAGGCTGTTTGGGATTCCAGCTGAGGCACAACTGGAGGGAAGAGATAGACAGCAGTGCATCGTCTGCTCTCCAGATGAAAAGCTCTGCATTGTTCTGTTTGCTGCAGAGCCTTCAGGCCGTCTGTGGATAGACTGCAAATCACTGACACTTTATTGCTTCTCTAAATGTCCTCTGATGGAACTTTATGATCTGGCTGGAGCATAAAGTAAATTATGACGCAGCTTCGTACTAGTTACACACACTCGGATGGATGATGTTGATCTGATTCGACTCAAAAGAGGAACCAAGTGTCAGTCAGAAAGATTTCTGCAGGGTTTCAGGAAGAAGAAATGACCAAATGTGTGACAACACAGTCATCAAGTTTTTTTTCCTTATATGATTATTTTAGGAGTGATGATTAATAGAAAGCTGGAGCTTTTAAATCTGACGAAATATTCTGTATTTCAATATCAGTTACACTATTGCAGATGAAATGTAAAATATCACCTTCGTTTACATGTATTGATAATGTTTATCGATAATTATATGAATTGAACGACCAGTTTAATCATAATGTATGACTTGATTTTGGTTTGACTTTTAAATAGGGTAGGATTGTTGACATGTTCACACAAAACTGTTTTAATACTAGGACTACCAGAATTCTATAACTACTAGAACTCCCACAGCCGTCAATTTGACGATTTGCGCTAAGGCGATGACGTCATAAATAAAGGCGCCTCAGTGACTGAAAAACGTCCTCTAAAATTCATTTTTGCTCACTTAAATTTTGCCTGAGTGGCGCCACAACGGTTACTTAGCAATCGTAACCGCGCTATGGTCAGGCGCGAGAAAAAGTTACTTCTTCTTCTCCTTTTGGCATTTCCCTTCAGGGGGCGCCACAGCAAGTCAGTTTCTTCCATCTAACCCTATCTGCTGAATCCTCTCCGGTCACGTCAACTATCTTCATGTCTTCCTTCACTGCATCCATGAATACGGAATACTTTTTCCGCGGGAAAAAGTTACAATGTATTTAATAGAGGGGTCAAAATGGCGGGTGTGAAGTTAGAGGTGGGATTAATAAGAACTCGTTTTTAGTGTTTTATTCCAGTTAAATTACAACATAATTTAGCACTTTGAGATCTCCACTGGAGATATAAAGTGCGTTACAAATAATTTTTTTTTTATTATTATACAAAAAAGATAGAACACGTCAAAAGTCCAGGAACGTCGAAGATCAACATAACTACCGAAATTTGACGTCAACTTCTGAGAACCGTCAAATTGACAGCTTTGGTAGTTCTAGTGCTAATCGTTAATGGAAAAGGGAATTTGTAGAAATGATTGTTTAGATCGTTCAGTGTTTTGAGAAATACCTCCAAGAGAGAGAGAGAAAAAAATTCTTAGGATTTTTGTTCCGAGCCAAACAGCAGCTGATGTGGGCAACAAGCATGAAGGAGGAAGAAAAGTAAACAGACAGAGAGGAACTGCAGAGTAAATATCCGTCTGACCTTGTAAAGCTTGGAATTCTGATTGGAACAAAAAAAACTTTCTTTGTTGGCACAAAAAACATCAGACTGGAAACAGGTTTACAAAATAAAACAAGGTGAAGAATTTGTGAGAAAACTTGTAAAACTAGTTCCACCTTCTTTCCAAGTTTCTCTTTGGGACTGTTTGATACTTCCTCTCTTTATCTGGTTGTGTATGAGGATCTAAACACCACCAAAAAATTATCTGATTCCCACAATAACTAATCAACAAAATGAAATGAACCTGAAATTTAAAACATACATAAAATCAAACAGATTATTTGTTGATCAAATCTTTTAAACCCTGAAATAAAAGTGACTTAAAAAAAGAGGCCTTGCTTTGTCTTTGATGATTAACTAAATTCCATTAGTTCTCATTAACCGCTCATCTGTCTGGTCTCTACTACTTTTAAAATTTCAAAACAGCAAAAAAAAAAAAAGTTTCTTTTGTTCTCTTGCTTGTTTCAGGAGTTAAACCGGTTTGTCCCAGTTACATACTTAACCTTTACTCTAAACGTGTGTCTTGTGATAAAAAGCAGTCAGGCTTTCGGTCTCTCTTTCAGCGAGTGACCAGCATCAGCGTTTTAGGATCAGATTACTGCTTTTCCATCGTCAGATTACACCTGCAGAAAGAAGGCACCAGGTTAAAGCTTCAGATGATGAAATAACTCCCTGCTTCTCACCTGTGTGCATGTGTGAGTGTGTGTTTGGGGGATCCCCACCTGAAGCATCTGGAAACATCTCAGGGCCTTTTTTTTAAAGGAATGTATTTCCTCATAAAAAAAAAAAACAAAACTTCATTTTTCTGAAGTGATTGTTAACTCATCAGACCAGTTTGTTTTACAGGTGCGGCCTCCTGCTCGGTGAAAGGTGGTGAAAAAACTCTTTGAATTTTACAGATGAGCTAAATTTCTAAATAATAATGAAAAAAAATCTGTTTCACCTGCTTTAATGTAAAGAAACAGATCAATAAAAACATGGGTCCACTTTTTAAATCTACAGTTTGTGTGTAAAACCTTCAAAATAAAAGTAATTTAATCAAACTTAATGCTTTTCTGTGGAACCTGAAGAGATCAGTGAAGTCAGGGCGGGACTGGATGATGAATAATGCACAGAGCATATGGGTGGAAGGAGGGAGGAGGAGGTTTCAAGCTGTCTGTAGTTTTTCAGTAACATTTGGAAGCAGAGTGAGGATATGATGAGCAGAGCTGTCTGTACTTGTGCTGGAGGAGAGTTTTACACTAAACTCCAGGTAAAATACTTTTATTCTATTTTAAAAGCAGAAAAAGACCTGAGATTCTCTCATTTATTCTTGAATTTAATAGACTAATGTGTGGATTTAATCATCTGGTTGGTTTCAGGCTCAGGAAATTAAACTGTACGAACACATTTTGCACTTAAAAAACTACTTAAATGTAGAGTTTATGAAAAAATTCCGATCTAAAATCTTTAAACATTCTAATTAAGGTTATTATTAGTATTTAAAATGATTATAAGTGTGTTTAAAAAGATTCAAAGTGTCTTTTTAAAGATTTTAATCCCTAAATTATTCACATATTTTCAGTTTTTGTTTTAAAATGAATAAAAAACGTTTTTATTATACTTTATGTGAGAAGTATTGTAAAAAAAGAAAAATTTTATTTGTTGTTTTGATTGATAAGAATAAGAAGAATAAACTGTATATTTTTAGAAAGATGTTCCGTCGTCTTCCGCTTATCTGGGGTCGGGTCGCGGGGGCAACAGCCTCATTCGGGAAGCCCAGGCTCCTCTCACCCGGGCTGCATCCTCAAGCTCACCCAGAAGGATCCCAAGTCGTTCCCCGGCCATCTGTGAGACAGGGTTTCTCCAGCGAGTCCGGGGTCTGCCTCTTGGTCTCCTCCCGGTGGGATGTGCCCAAAACACCTCACCAGCGAGGCGCTCGGGGGCGTCCTGACCAGATGGCCGAACCACCCCATCTGGCTCCTCTCGACCTGGAGGAGTGGCTCGACATCGAGCTTCTCCCAGATGGCACAGCTCCTCACCCGATCTCTCAGTGAGAATCCAGCCACCCTGCGGAGGAAGCTCATTTCGGCCGCTTGTATCCGTGATCTCATTCTTTCGGTCACCACCCACAGCTGGTGACCATAGGTGAGGGGTGGAACGTAGATCGACTTGTAAATCGAGAGCTTTGCTTTTCGGCTCAGCTCTCTCTTTATCACAACAGACCAATGCAGTGTCCTAGTTATTGCTGACGTTGCACCGATCCGCCTGTTGATCTCCCGCTCCATTCTTCCCCCACTTGTGAACAAGACCTCCGAGATAGAAAGATGTCAAAAAAAAAAAACAACCACATTATATTCATCGTAGAAAAAGTTTCAAAGTGTGTTTGATGATTGCATTCTCCAGACTCTCACTATGATGGATCCCTTCTGGATGAACGATGGTTGAACATGAACGTGAATCATGTTCTATTGTGTAAATCCGTTTGACATTTTCTGAGAGCAAACTCAGCAAGTGTCTGTGTTTCATATTTGTTTTCCAACAGACAAATCTGTTTGGATGATAATTTAAATCCGTTTAAAGAACTGGTCCAACTAGTTTTATCAGTTAATCTAACTGGTTTAGTTTGTTAGAGGAATAAAGATTTCTGCCTGAAGCTTGAAAACAGTCTGAAGATAGAAGTGTGTTGATTTTCCTTCACAAGGAGTTGTAGTTCTCGTGGGTGTGTGTGTGGTTCCCATGTGTGCACCTCTTTGCTCCCATTGTGAATATTTACCTCCGTTGATGTGTGCAAACAAAGTGTGCTGCTGTCCTTCCTCTAAACTCTGAGGACTTCTTTCTCATCTTCAACTTTTTTTTAATCATATCATTAACACTCACCAAATTGGGCTCAGTCTAAAAAACACTTTGACCCACATTTGAATCCTCACCCCCATTCTTCCTTCACGTTCATTAACAACTTAACGGCTACAGGATTAAATTGGGATAAACCAAGAGGCCGGGAAGACCCCTGGTGGGATTCTCCATATGGTCTTTAATTCTAAGTCTTAATAAAGTAGAACTTATTTACTTTAAATATTCAGCTTTTTAAAGGAGTTTTAAAACTAATCAAAGACGTTTTTATTTATTTGTTCGTCAAATTCTTCATTGTTTTTACTACCTCTTGCTATCTCCACAAATCAGATCCGTTTCTTCCCCGATAAGCGACACAGTTTGATGAGGTTTTATCTAATTAATCCAAAAATTATCACAATATCTTCTTCTGTCAGCATTTGCCTTAAGGGGTCGTCGCAGCAAGTCCTTGGTACTTGGAAAAGACACCTAACCCCTTTTTCTCCCACCATCGGCACCGTCATGGGTGGCAGCCTGCTGCGGTGAAATGTGGCACATAAATTTCCCAGTGAAGGATTAATAAAGTATACTGAAAAAAAGTTTCTTCCATCTAACCCTATCTCCTGCATCCTCTTCGGTCATGCCAAGTAGGTATCTTCATGTCTTCAAAGACAATCCCTCTGCCTCTCAATCTCTGGTCTCATCTTCTCTCTTCTGTTTTTAGCTGCTTTACTGTAGTTTTCACAGGTTTTTTTTCCCAGATGGATCTAAATGACATTTGTCATGTTGTTTTATATGACCAGAGAAACAACCTGATGATTTACAACCTCTGACCTCAGTGAACCAACATTTGCTCAGCAGGATTTAAATACTTCCTGTTGTAAGATGAAAGCCTTGCCAGGATCTTTACGGAGAACAACTCTGGTTCATTTCTTTTTGTTTGTGCTGCGTAACAAAATGAATTTACTAGTAAAACAGCTTAATGAAACAGAGAAGTGAAGAATGGACAGAATGACAAATTGATGTGTAACTTGTTGGAAGATGTTTCTGCAGATTTTATGAAAATACTTGACTGCATTGAAGGATAAAAAAAACAGTGTGTTGTTTAAAAGAAGACACACAGAGTGTTTATAGTCTCTATTTTCTGGTACATGACTGAGCACAACCCAAAGAGTAAAATGGTTCTTCTTTAATACTAAAACTACCAGAGCCGTCAATTTGACGGTTCTCAAAAATTGACGTCTACTTACAGTAGTTACGTTCTTTGACATTCTTGCACTTTTTATTTTTTTTTCTACATTTTTGTATATTGTTCCTATGTTGTAATTTAACTGGAATAAAACACTAAAAACTAGTTCTGATTAATTCTAACTCTCACACCCGCCATTTTGATGCCTTCATTATATACATTGCAACTTTTTCCCGCGCCTGACCGTAACCCGGTTACGGTTGTAATATACCGTTGTGTCGTCACTCAGGCTAAATTTAGATGAGCAAAAATGGATTCAAGAAGACGTTTTTTAGTCACTGAGGCACCTCCGTGTACGACGTCATACACGGGAGAACCTCTAACTCATAACCTAACCTAACATTCTACCTCTACACAACATACCGTAACCTAAGAGGAAAAATCTCTACCAACAAAATCTAGTCAGAACAAATACAAAACGTAAATGTGTGTCAGTCGGAGGTGTAACAGTCTAGAAGAGCCACAAAAAATTCAACTAACTTAAAAACATTTAAAATAAAGTATAAAAGCAAAATAATAATAAAAAAATTTATAATACACTAGAAATACAAACTTAATCAGTGAGGGAAAAAAAAGAGGGAAAACTTTGTTGGTGAACATCGGGTTCAGAAAAGTTTTTTTTAATTGTCTATGTGTGTGTACATGTTTATGTTTGATATTATTACGTTTCAGCACATGTTCTTTCGATTGTCTTTATTGTTATTGAAGTCCAGCCAAATGCTCGGTTTCTTTTGATTAGCGATGTAAAGTAGGGTTGGGCTTAAAAAAAGTTTTTACTTCTGCCTTAAACCCATTTCAGTCTCTTCTTGTTTGTTTGTTTTTATTTTTTATTAAACTTGTACAAATGTTTTGTTAAACAATTGATTGACTGAAAAAATATATCCAACTAACTAACTCCCACACCCGTCATTTTGGCGCCTCTATTAAATTCATTGAATGTTTTCCCGCGCCAAACCGTAGCGCCTTTACTGTTGCCTAGTAACCATTGTGGCACCACTCACGTGAAATCTAATTGAGCAAAAATGAATTTCAGTTGAGACATTTGTCAGTCAGTGAGGCACTTCCATGTATGACGTCATCACCACGGTGCTAATTGTCAAATTGGCGGCCGTGGGAGTTCTAGTAGTTCACACATTCTGGTTGTCCTAGTGTTAATGGAATGCATAAACAGTGTTTCTTTCGTTGCTCGGAAATTAGATCCACATCGAACAAATCAAATTTAATCATATTCAGTTCTACTTTTGACCATGGAAGTTCCCTCTTCTCTCCGCTCTATGCTTTAGTCCCACAACACTTTTTTAATCTTGCTTAAGCTAGCGCATATCCTTTTGTATTTTTGTTTTGGTGCTTTTACATTAAAATGACATGAGAGGGACTGAGCATAAGCAGAACACTTGTACTACAACACTTTCTGTGTACATTAGAAGTTGATGCACATCAGTGGCACAAAGCGCTTGCTTTTTCGTTTGAGAATTTCTCACTCCTACCTCTCTGACTTGGTCTCTTTTCTTTCCTCCAGGAAAAGGCATGGCTGGAAAACCTTTCCGGCACACCTACATATGGAACAGCATCGTCTCCAACCTCCAGACTCACGTAGAAGTGAAGCATCGACGGCACAACCTTAAGTCCTACCATGACTGTTTTGTTGGTTCAGAGGCGGTGGATGTGGTGTTGGAGCACATCACACTTAATCGTTTTTTTGGTGATGAACCGGTGCCACGCCAAAAGGCCGTTCGACTATGTCAAGTCATCATGAACTCAAAGGTCTTTGAGCCTGTGGTGATTAAAGTAGCTGGAAAGGGAAAAAAGAAACCCACTTTTGAGGACAGTAGTTGTAGTTTGTACAGGTTTCTGAATTCATCAACCGCTTCCTCATCGGCGTTGGCCAACACCACCGTGCACTCCCACTCCACCTCTACCATTGAGAGTGGCTACGACTCCCCTGGCGTGAACCGAAACAAGAACCTCACACCAACATGTGAAAGGTAAAAATCTAACATGGATATTTTTTCTGAGCACAACTGACCTGCGTTCAGGACCCAGAGTTTGACGCTTGAAACACTGGCTGATCTGTGTGGAGTTTGCATGTTCTCCCCGTGTACTGTGTGTAGGTTTTCTTTGGTTTTCTCCACCCTCCAAAAATATGCATGTTAGGTTGATTGACCGCTATGAAATTGCCCTCAGAAATGAGTGTGTGTGGCCCAGCAACAGACTTGCGACCTGTTCGGGCCTCTCGTCTGAAGTTAGACGGGATAGGCTCTGGTACTTCTGTGACCCCATAAGCACTTCAGAAGATGAAAAGGAAACATTGTGAATGAAAATAAAAACCTGTAGTTCTTTTTACTGATAAAATCTTGTTCATCTGATCGAGCAGGAAGAAGGAACTTATGATGACATCAAATCTTATTCCTATGAATCAGAGTAGCTTGAATAATACCTCATTAAAAATTCCAAGGCTAGGATTTGTTGACAGTCGAGAAAAAGTACACAAAGTTTCATGTTAGTGTTTCCTGGAACATGTCTGAAAAACTTTGGGACACCCCTGAGATTTAAAAAGATGGAAGAATGAGGACAAACTGTTTCAAGTGGTTTTAAAACTAACTCTCTTCTCCTAAACATTCAACATTTAATACAAAGTTAACAGGGCTAGTTAGCAGGCATGAGGCAGGGTACACCCTGAACAGATTATTTATATGTTTCAGTGAGACAAGACCGACACAAATTTGTTTCTCTCAATACACTTGTCCTATGCTAGGTCAATGGGATAGCAAAGGCTATCCCAGCTACTTTGCAGGTGAGAAGCAGGGTACACTCTGGACAATGTCACCACTATGTTGTAGTGAAACAAGTGACAGAAACATGTTTTTCCATTCATCCAGCCATCTTTGATTCTTCTTCTTTAACACCCCTGGATCACAGGGGGTATTAGAGGTTATCTTGGCTTGAAAGCAGGCGAGAGGAAGGGTACACTCAGAAAATTTTGAAATCTTTCATACCCTTTTGAATCAGTCCAACTTTTTACTCTCAATGATGTTTGTTAACGGTGTGGATAGAATTACTTTGTGGGTACATTCCTTGTTTTTCCTCACTATTGAAGAACAGTCACCAAACTAGAAGCAGGAAATTGCTTTTATGTAATCTTGAAGTGTCTCGATTTCGTCACCGTCTGAACCAGAGAACAGGTCAGATCTGTTTCAAAAAATTCTTCACGTCAGATGAAAACGAAAAGACAAACGTCACCAGTTACAAAGAAAGCTTTCATTGTTTTCAACGCACTGGAATCATTTTATGGTCAAGAATGCTGGTACTGAATCGTTTATTCCTAACTTGGTTGTGGAGGTGGTGTACCCTATCCCGGTTGATTTCTGGCAAGAGGCAGGGTACACCCTGAATAATCTGTTGCAGGGCTACACACACACTCATTCTCAAAGGCAGTATGAATCAGCCAATCAACCTAAGATGTATGTTTTTGGAGGGCGGGAGGAAACCGGAGTGCCCGGAGAAAACCAACCCATACACAGGGAGAACATGCATACTCCACACAGAAAGAACAGCTTTTCAAGCCTTGCCCCCACCCCGGGACTCAAACCCCTGACCTTCTTGCTGTGAGGCCACCGTGCTAACCGTGGCACCACTATGCACCCTTCTGGTATATTTTAAACATTTGAAATTGACCTGATATTTTGTTGCAATTTTTTTGTCTTCAGACTCGAAGTGCCAAGCCACTCCCACCACTCACCTGTAAAAACAAACAAACTACTTGAAGAGTTTTTGGAAAATCTCAACACCAGTTCAACCATCAGTCCTCAGATGATCGACTTGGGCCTCTCAGAAGAACGTGAGTCCAAATTGATGAGATTTTTAAAAAACAACAAAAAAACGTGTCCAGCTAACTCTGGAGCTCTCTTCGGTTTCGTAGGTTTGTACGAAGTGTGGCACCAACAAGCTGTGTCCAGACTTCTGCAGCTCATAGAGCTTCCTCTGTTGGAGAATCTGTTGGACAGTGAGGCTGCTTCCCGCTCGGCTCTGGAGGGTTCTAGTGGAAACCATGAGATGCCGTACACGTCAAACTACCTGGACAGAGAAGTTCTAAAAGCCTTCAGTGAAGCACAGTAAGCAAAAAATGATCTTAATTGTCCCCTCTTTTTGAAAACAACCTTTCTTAGACCTGACAACAAACTGGCGACTTGTTGAGGGTGTACCCCACCTCTCAGCTATAACTTGCCAGGATGGGGTCTCTAATTTCTTGCAGCCCTATGTGATGCTAAATCCTCAGAAATAAAATGTGCACATTCATATAATAAATGTAAAAAAAAAAAACATTGAGGTTATAAAACTATAACTTTCTAAAAAAAAAATTATGCTTAAATAACTTGAAATTAAGACAAGATTTATTAAATAATTAAGATTATTACACTAGCTCAATTAGAAAAAATAATTAAAAAAAATCAGAGAAATTATTAAATTCTTAAATATTGTAACAGCATATTTTTTATTTATTACATTGAACAATTTTAATACCGTAAGAATATTAACGTCTATAAATATGTAAATTTTTTAAATTGTCTTTTTACTGTAATTCTTTTAAAAATATTCAACTGCTACTCTTTAAATCTGCCAATGGAGAGTGTGGAAAAGAGGTGAAGAAGCGTGTGCAGGCAGGCTGGAACGGGTGGAGAAAAGTATCAGGTGTGATGTGTGATAGAAGGCTTTCATCTAAAATGAAAGGGAAAGTGTACAAAACCGTGGTGAGACCGGCCATGCTGATTGGTCTAGAGACAGTGGCACTGAGAAAAAGACAGGAAACAGAGATGGAGGTAGCAGAGATGAAGATGCTGAGGATCTCTCTGGGAGTGACCAGGATGAACAGGATGAGAGGAACAGCACATGTTAGAGGTTTTAAAGTCAGAGAGGCCAGACTGAGATGGTTTGGACATGTACTGAGGAGAGAGAGAGAGAAGGATGCTCGATTTGGAACTAGAGGACTAGAGGAAGACCAAAGAGGAGGTTCATGGATACAGTGAAGGAAGACATGAAGATAGTTGGTGTGACCGAAGAGGATGCGCAGATAAGGTTAGATGGAAGAAACTGACTTGCTGTGGCGACCCTGAAGGGAAATGCCAAAAGAAGAAGACTCTTTAAATCTACCCAGCTGAACTTGAATCCATCTGATCGGTCTCATCTGGAGTTATTTCCTGTGTCACGGTAAAAACATCCCTACAGACCTCTCTTTCCTTCCCACAGGGCAGATGAATGGATGTCAGGAGCAGTGGACTGCGTTGAGTTTCTTCCTGATGAACTGGTGGTGGAGATCAGTCGAGGTTTGGCTGCTCGTGCAGACGATCTGGTTCAGTGTAAACGACTCTTCTATCAGGTTTTAGTGAAACATTATGGAAGCACTCAGCAGCCACCTCTACTCAGCAACCACGTCTTTGACATCCACTCTGGGATCTCAGAACTACTTGGTGAGATGAACGCCATCTTTCTGTTTTTATAAAACAATATGAGTAACTTATGGTTTTTTGGGGTTTTTTTTTGCAGTGAATGGGAAAAATGAACGAGCTCTTGAAGCTCTGCAGCTCGGCCTTAAGCTGCAGGACTCTCGTAGCAAAGAGGAGCTACGGAGGCTGCTGAAATTTATGGCCATCGCAGCCAAACCGCAAGAACTAAAACTTCACAAAGAGGTCAGTTACTCTCTTAAACATATTAGATTTGATATGTTTTCGTTTTGATGACCCTGACCCTAAATGCTTCTTGCAGATTGAGAACAGGATGGCGGTTAAACGGTCTTTCTCCAGTGCCATAATATACAGTAAAAAACTCCCTAAAGGAAAAGTGGACCTGATGATTTTATTCATGATGGACCACCACAGCGACCTTTTTAAGGTAAGTCTCCTAAACTGAATGCATCAACATCTTTTTGCATAAAGATGCCGAAACACTCGGCGGCAAACCTTTGACCAATGGTCACCAGCTGTGGTTGGTGACCAATAGAACAAGATCATGGATGTAAGCGACCAAAATGAGCTTCCTCTGCAGGGTGGCCAGGCTTTCACTCACAGAATGAGAAGCTCTGCCATCCGGAAGGAGCTTAAAGTAGAGCTTTTGCTCCTCTGGGTCGAGATGAGCCAGGTGGGGTAGTTTGGGCATTTGCTCAGTATGCCTCCTTAATTCCTAGCTGGTGAGGTGTTTCAGACACGTCCCACCGGGAGGAAACCCAGAGGCAAACCAGAGGGAGGAGTGTTGGGAGCGGACGCCCTCTACCCTGCTTTTTTTGGTCCACAAAAAAAAGAAGAAGAAGAAAGAAAATGGGACTAGTTAAGCAATCCCCTCAGAGGGCAAGTGAACGGGCCACCAAAATGCAGAAAAATGGCTCTTTCAAAATGTTCTGGGGGAAATGCCCCCAACCTCTCCCACGTATACTGGCTTTCTCAATGACCTCACGGCCCCCTTTAGAAAATCCTGGATCCACCCCTGTAAACCCCGGACTTGCTGGAGAGACTGTGTCCCACAGCTGGACAGGGAACACCTCGGGATCCTCTCGGGTGAGCTGTAGGGGGCAGCCGGGGTGAGAGAAACCTGGATTTCCCGTCTGAAACTGTTGCCCCTAGACCCGACCCTAGATAACCAGAAGACAACAAAATGAATGCCAAAAAAACCTAATCTTTTATGCTGTATTTTACTTTTTTAAAAATTAGATTCCCGTTTCATTGCACAAGATGGTGAGCGACAGAATTGTGAACATTGTGAATGGAAAAGATCCAGATGTGGCGACAGGTGTGTGGATCATTCACACGTGATAATCAGTGGTTTAAAATCTCTCATTTTTGTAAGAAAATAATAACTCCATTTTTTTCTTTTAGGGTCACCGTTTTGTGAAAGAATAAGTGCAAAGGCTTGTTGTGAATACGCAAAGAGAAGCACCAGAGAGGAGCTGCTATCGTTGATGAGAACTGTTCACGAAAACCCCAAACTTTCAAACAAAGAGAAAAGACGACTTCTTGGAGAGTTTTATAAAGGTCATCCTGACATTTTTATTCAGTACTTTGGAAATCGATTATCAACAATTAACAGGTTGCAACGATAGCGTTTGTTCAGTCAAAAAAAAACCCCACAAATGATGGAAGTTGTTTGAAGAAAAAGTTACAGTATGTGAAAGAGTGTCCGAGGTGTGACGAGGTGTGACTACTGACCGATATGTGATATTTATTTGTAAAGTCTGTAATATTTAATAACCTATTTATTTTATTGGTGCAGGTCACTAATGTGATAAAAATAGATGAATATAACTGGTTTTAAGAGTTCTCACTGCACTGAAACTTGTTCTTATAACACGTCTGCCTTTGATATTTCATTTCACGATCAAAACATCAGCTTTAGTGTTATTAAGAAAAACAATTCTCATATGAGTTTTAATGCACTGACCAGGGGCGGATCCAATGGGGGTGTGAGGTTATTGAAAAAGCCAGAATAGGGGGGAATTGGTGGCCCATTTGCTGGCCCTTACCTTGACTAGTCCCCTTTCTTTTCTTCTTCTTCTTTTTTTTATTTGGACCAAAAGGGTTGTATGGGCGTTAGCCTAGTGGCAGAGTTGCTGTCTTTTGACCGGGAGAACCTGGTTCAAATCCCCCAGAGGCTGCTCTCAGTCCACAAAAAATTTTTTTTAATTTGGACCAAAAGGGGGGGACGTGCCCCCGCAATCTCCCACCCCTCTATACGCCCCTGCTGACAAAGTTCTAATGTGAAAATACTGACAAAGCCAGTATAGGGGGGAATTGGTGGCCCATTTGCTGGCCCTTAGCTTGACTAGTCCCCTTTTCTTTCTTCTTCTTCTTTTTTTTATTTGGACCAAAAGGGTTTTACGGGGCGTTAGTCTAGTGGCAGAGTTGCTGTCTTTCGATCAGGAGAACCTGGTTCAAATCCCCCAGAGGCTGCTCTCGGTCCAAAAAAAAGAAAAAAAATTTTTTTTAAATTTGGACCAAAAGGAGGGGGACGTGCCCCCGCAATCCCTTGCCCCTGGATCCGCCCCTGTTGACAAAGTTCTAATGTGAAAAAATTGACTGGAATTTTAAGTCTGATTTCCTGTTTGGAACAATAAGTGATCCATTTGACCTTCTGGGTTTTTATTACAGCAAATTAAAGGAACATGTTTTTTAATGTTTGACTGAAAAGTGAAGCCATGTTTTAATGGCAGCTTAAAGTTTATAAAATATCCATTCATTGAAAGAATTGGTTAGATCTTCATCATGCATTTTCTAAAACTCTTTGTCCAACACAGGGCCGCAGGGGGTGCCGGAGCCTATCCCGGTTAGTAAGCAGGCACACCCTGGACAGGTTGCCAGGCTGTCTCAGGGCCAAATACAGACAGACGACCAAACACATACTGCAAGGGAAAATTTGGCAGACACCGATCATCAATCGACTTGATGCGGATGTTTTATAGAGATCAGGAAGAATCTGGATGGAAAACATGCACACTACACACAGTCTGTCTTCTCCAAACCTGTGGATACAATCCACTGCTAACCAAGATGACACTGTGCACCCCCTGAAAAAAAAGACTTCCATGTTTGTATTTTGTGTAAAACTTAACTTAAATGTTTTTGTGTCTGACACAAACTGGTTGGCATCTGGTATGTCAAGTAAATTTGGAATAAAATGGTATGACTGTGAAACTTAATCCTGTCGTGTGTGTGAGGTTCTTTTCAAACGAATAAAGCCAACGCCAACTAAAGTTGGCAGTTTCATCTTCTCATAGTCTCAAAGGTACAGGAGCCTATCCTGGCTGATTCAAGGCGAAAGGCAGGGTATAGCCCAAACAGGTCACCAGTTTGCTACGGGCTACACATCTACAGCCCCGCAATTTTATAATGCCTATCAACCCAGTTATATACAGGGAGACCATGCAGGGAGACGGCAGCTCAGTGGTTAAAGCCTTCGCCCGCTGACCGGAAGTTCGCGGGTATGCATCCCACAGAGAGCACGTCTAGGGTCCTCGGAGAAGACACCTAACCCCCACGTTGTCGTGGGCAGCCTGCTGCGGTGTAAGGAGTGCAGCACACAAATTTCCCCGGTGGGGATGATTAGAGTAATCCTTTAAACTCAACATCGAAAGGACAGTGTTTCAAGCTTTGTCCCCACCCAGGACTCGAACCTCTGACCTTCTTGCTGTGAAGCCTCTGTGCTACCCCTCGACCACTGTTTTGTCCTTCATATTCAACACAGTAGAAAAGGATAAAAAGAAAGGAAGTACCTTTATTTACACCGTGATCAACTTAAAATACACACACACACATCTGAAACTATGACAAATGGAGCCATTTGTGTGCAAATTTGACCAAAGCAAGTGGTATTTTTTATGATTCCCAAAGCACATGAAGGCAGATTACACTTTAAAAATGGATATAAAGCTGCAGAAACAACTTAGTTTCATAATTAGGAACCAGTTTTTGACATTCTGACTCATTCCTTTTTAATGTTTTTGCTTCGACACACTTGAGTTTCTGTTTAATTATGCCACAGTTCAAATTTGATTTTAATCAGTTTAAAGCAGAAATATGTAAAAAAAAAATAATTTAAATCTGCATGATATTTTTGAGCACTTGACTTTGGACAGCCCTGATCTTGCTGTCCACCATGATGGACCTGGGCAGCGTCCTAATCAATGCAGACACATTGTAATTTGATTTTACACATCAAATGATTCCACTTTTCATTGAGAAGAGTTTCTTTTTATGTAAAACGGAGCCCTCTGCTGAGTCAAATTAAAAATAAAACATTTGAAGTCGTTTTCCACTTTTATTGAGAGGAACCATTTTTCCTGGTCATGTTTATATATATATATATAAAAAAAAATCAGTTGTCAGCTTCTTTTTTTCATTTCTTGTTGTTTAGCATGATGAGGCAGTACATAAACTTGGATGAGGGTGAAAGTACATGGATGAATTTAAAAACCATGTAGTTTATAGTCAGTCTTTTAAAAAAAAAAAATCTGTTGATAAAATCAAAAGAACAGAAACACTCCGGTGTGCAGACTGGATACTGGATCTATGACGTTCATGGTGTGTTTGAAACCTGGACATTTATACTATTTGACCAAAATGTTAAAAATACATTCTGAAAAGGTTCGCTGTGGCTTTTATCGAATCCTCTTCTGTTGGCGTGCACGATAGATGTCGTGTACAGGTGGAGCCACGGCACCTTTATCATCCTCTTCATCTGAGTCTGCGTTAGGCCTCTTGAGTGACTTGGCGATTGCGTGGTTCTCCACGGCTCCGTTACCATCTCCTCCTGCATCGGGTTGTCTGCCGGTGATCAGCTCGACAGCCGCTTCAACAGCTAACAAGAAGACAAGATAGACCAATCAGAGAACACCACATTGATTATTTTGATCTAAACATGATTTCAAAGTGTTACTTACTTTCAGGAAGTGTGCATCTCCTGAAAGTTTCCATGAGCTCATCGACTTGAACAAATGGACCCTGCAATGAAACAATTTGTTCTTTAATCCCCCTCAGTCTCATTCCTGCTTCAGTTTTAAAATCGTTTACTTACAGTGAAGCACGTAGGTGGTGGGAGCAGCTTCATTAGGACAACAGCAGCAGGGGGAACAGGGAATACTCCACCAGGGACGGGGTGTAAACCAGGAGCTGTGCAGCGAAAACACAAACACTGATTTAAAGAATACCTTCTTTTATTTAGAATGTCTATCAGAAGGAGTGCGTAAAGTTCACTGGAATGCTTTCATAGTTTGTGGATTTCTAGTGAAGGGTTACATACGGGCGAGATGGCGTGGCTGGAAGGGGATCATCTGGTTGGTATCTGGTTTGGGGTACTCCGGTTTACGGTCAATCTCATCCTTCAGTGTAGGCACAGATGGTGCAACCACGGTCTCTGGGAGAAGCGCTGCTAGTTTGGCACGAGATACATCCTATAAATGTGGGTTAAAACAAATTTAAACCTTGACAATTCAAAAGTTTGGACAAAGAAATAATTTGATTGTGTCATCAAGTAACAAATGAGCCGCTCCTCCTCCAGGTCGAGAGGAGCCAGATGGGGTCGTTCAGGCATCTGGTCAGGATGCCTCCCGAGCGCCTCGCGGGCGAGGTGTTTCGGGCACATCCCACCGGGAGGAGACCAAGGGGCAGACCCTGGACCCGCTGGAGAGACTATGTCTCACAGCTGGCCGGGGAAAGACTTGGGATCCTTCCGGGTGAGCTAGAGGATACAGCCGGGGAGAGAGAGAGGCCAGGGCTGCCCGTTTGAGGCTGTTGCCCCTGCGACCCGACCCCGGAACAAGCGGAAGATGACGGAACGGAACGGAGTAACAAACGAACACCTACTTTGTATCCTAGGGCTTTGAGTTCACTGGTAGAGCAGGGGTACAGGTCCATAAATTTGTATCTGTCTACAAGCAGGGCTGTTTCCTTCCCCTCGTATTCATCTTTAAATGCAGTGAAGCGCCGGCGCTCGACTTTCAGAATACTGGCCAGATCTCCTATGTTGCTCTCAAAGGAAAGGAACCGAGCCCAGATTTCACTGTGGAGCAAAAAAAACATCCAGATTTTCATGCATATGCAGCTACAGCTTTATTTATCTTCACAGATGTTCGACTTTACCCTGATTTTTCTGTTGATAAGCTTCCCGAGGTGAGCACACGCTCAAACAAAACCCTAGTGTTGTTATCCTCTGAAGAGAGAAAAAAAACAAGAGATCAACAAAATGTTTCAAAGATATTTTACTTTTATTTTTTTAAAAAAGAATAATTTTACGAACCATTAAGATGTGAAAGATAATCAATATATGCAAGTATGTACTCTGGAATGTCACCGTATTTCTTCAAACCAAGCTCAAAAATCTTGAAAGCGACCGATTTATCCTGTTAAGAGAATAAAAAACAAAATATTTAACTGAAACTGATCACACACAATTTCAACGTGGTCATTAGAGGATCGTGTCTTACTTTGCTGCAGTAGTATTCCATCAGCGCCGCGGACACGTACACGTGATGACGTGTGCGTGGATCCTCACGTGCCTTTTTAAAGATGGTACGACCTGATTTTATGCCCTCTGCCCTCCGAGCAAACTTCATATACTGGATGTAGACCAGCGTGGGATCGATGTCCTCGATGGCCAGCAGCTTGTTATAAATGCTGTGAACTTTTTCGTACTTCATTCGACTCTGCAGTAAAAAAAAAAGTGGTTTTAAAACTTCTGTCGTTGTCGGTTAATTTGAGTTGAACACGTGACACTCACTTCTTCGTAGTCGGCGAATGCGAAGTAGAGAAGCATGTTCTTTTTTAGGAGAGTCCCGATGGCACGCTCGTAGATGTTAGCGGCCTCGTCGCTGAACAGCTTTGAATTATTCATGTCCTGAGGGAAACGGTGACAAATGATGGAACATTTTAAACCTTGAGTTTCACCTCTTGAAAATACACACTGAAAGTTGGAGACTAAAATGGTTCGATTACGGATGATGTCGTGTTGGTGACGACTATCGGGTTCCATTCCAGGTCAAACCCGGAGCACAGACAGTTAACACTCTTAAACTGAAACATGGAGGATTTATACTAAATAACTGATTAAAAGTTAGGTGGAAATATTTTAACAAGAAATTAAAACTCAAATGATTTAAAGTTGTTTTGGAAAAAATCTCAATCTTTGGCCGAATCAAGATGATTCTGTTGCAAACAAAATATTAAGTTTACAAGTTGTGCATAATTCATATCTGTTATTATCAACCGCTGGGGGTGCCCTAGGCAGCTTCCTGCTGCAGTGCTCCCTGTTACCTCAGTGTTTAATCGCCAACTTTCTCTGAGTTTCTGTTCCTTCTTCTGGCTATGTTTTGTCTCTTTCTGAAAATTTCATTTTGAACGTACTTTGGACGTCATTTTGGATTTTATTTTTGTCAGGCAGCTGATTTTTCAGAAATCGTCTGTCTAGCTCCCAACGGCTAGCTGGTTATGAAGTCATTCTGCCGTTAACATGCATGTTAACATGCACGACCAGCTGCTGGCTCTCGGAGGCACATCCGTGTGTGGAGGAGTTAGTTCGATCCCAAAGGAGCTGAGGAGAAGGAGTCGATCTGGAGGAGGTGCAGAGAAGGAGACTGTCTAGAAGAGGTGTTTCCTGTGTTTTTGCGGTTTCCATAGAAACGTCTGGTTGCTTGCTTCAGGAACTAGAGGCCCACACTCGGACCCAGTGACATACAGAGAGGCCAGTTTGGTGTTCTTCACTGCGGCCAGGCTTTGTGACCCATTCCGGAATCCAACATTTGGGTTGCCAGGTTGGTCACAGTGTGACCGGACTGAGACGCCGGTGGATAGGAGCATAAATTAACTGCTCAATATGAAACCACAACAAACAGGTTGTGGACAATTCCAGATATAACTATATACAAAAAAAAACCCTCCACATAGTTCAGAGACAATTCAAATAGAAAATTCTTTCATTTTATTTAACAGTCCAATGTTTCCAAGCCTAAAAACTCCCTGAACTGCTCTTCCCTTTTTTTCGTTCTGTTACAACTGAGTGTTTCACACATGGACGCCTCTCCACAGCTGTTTTAAAAGATGTACAGGGTGTAAAAACATTTAACAGACTGCCTTTTATGAGCCAAAAACATTCAAAAACACTCACTGAATGGATCGTCTGACTTCATCCGTCCCTTAGGGGGAAATTACTTTTGCTGCACTGCATTGCAGCAGGAAGCCACCCCAATGGTGGGAGTAAATGGGGGTTAGGTGTTTTCTCCAGGGACTTTTAGGTGTGGACTCAGTGGGAATCGAACCAGCTTGTCAACTCAAAATTGGTTTATTAAGTCAACTCATAAAGCCCAGATTAAGTATTAAACTAGCAAACCCTCGTTACTAAAATTCTTATCTCATAACGAACAGATAATGAAGTGAGGTGTTTCAGTTCCTCTCACAAATTTTCCAAGATTTAAACTGACTTTTACAGGAATTATTTGGCTGCTTTTTATAGAAATCTTTATTTTGGGGAAAGAACATAGAGTTCGCTCAAAGAAAACACCACACACTGTTCTACAGCAGCTTTTAGGACCCTCACTGACTCAAGTTGCCCTTCTTGACATTAATGCTGTTTTTAGAAGAGTTGTCATTCTGTCTACTGTAAAGCTCCAAAAATCTGACAGTTACTCCAAAATCCAATGGGGAACTTTTTTTTTTGGAAACATTCAAGCACCTGTATTAAATTCCCAGAGTAATGGCGCGTCAGATTGAATCAATTGCAACAAATCACTGATTTTTAGCTCAGTTTAATCTTTCCTCTTTATTATTGTAATATATTGTCATTTTGACTTTTTGTAAACACATTTTAAATAAATTTATTTACATTTAAAAAACAAAACAGATATTCAAAAAGAAAAGAATTAAAACATTATATTTTATACCCCTTTTTCTGCCAGTAGTTTGCTGGACTGCTCCAGGTACTGTGCTGCCTCGTACCAAATATCCGGATGGTGTCCCAGTACAAGCAGGCACTGCTCGTATGCGAACATCACTGAAACACAGGACAGGGGGGTTAACTTAAAGAACCATCGTGTCTCACAGCAGTTAATATCTCTACCATATTAAAAAGTTTATGTTTGGATGGTGTAAACCGAGGAAGATATGAATCAAAATCAGAGATAAAAGTTAGAATATTTTAAATAAACAATGGAATTTGAAATGAACAGGTTATTAAATGAGTACATTTTAAATGCTGAAGCATTTTCTACGCTTCGCATGAAAATATTTTTAGCTTATTGTATTGTACTGTATTCATCCCCTTAATGGGGAAATGACTTTTGCTGCATTGCACTGCAGCAGGCAGCCATGATGGCGCCAATGGTGGAACTAAACAAAAGTTAGGCGTCTTCTCCAGGGACACTTAGGCATGAGCTTATCGGGAATCGAACCAGCTATTCCTTGGGTCAAAGATGGTGACTCTACCACTGAGCTATGCCTCCCCTTATAATATCTAAGTGGATTTTATTTGTGACTTTCAGTGTAGGGCAGCACGGTAGGAAATTCGGGTTTCGAATACCAGGTAGGATGAGGCTTGAAACACTAGCCTTTTGCATGTTCTCCCCGTGTGTGTGTGGGGGGGTTTCTCCGAGTAATCCGTATACCTCCCTCTCTCTAAAAACATGGATATTAGATTGATTGGCCGCTAAGAAAAGTGTGTGTGTGCGGTAGTCTGTGTGTCACCCTGCAACAGACTGGCAACCTGTTTGGGGTGTATCCTGCCTCTTGCCTTAAACCAGCAAGTATAGGTCCCCACTACCCCATTAGGAATAAGCGGTTCAGATGACAAACGAACTTTCAGTGTAAAAACAAAGATGTGAAATTAATTTGTAAGTGTGACTCAGTTCCCTCTAGTGGCTTCATTTCACCAGGACATACCACATCATAAAAACAGCACCAACCCCCAACTAACCTCTCTTTGTGATGAGTGTCTGATCTTCTGTACGCAGCGGGTTACTTTTTTCCCACTGGATGTATTTCTTCCACATTTCCACCTGCAGGGCTTCTTGTGGTGAATTCTGTGGTGGTACTGAGGGTGCGTTTCTGTCTAAACCTTTCATAACTGTCTCGTACTCCTGCGTTTTTAAATAAAAACACAAACATTTTGTTAGTTCACAAGTACATTAAAGATTTTTCTGAATATTTGTTCGATGTCTTACCTTTGCTACTCTTCTGGCGTTCATGTAATCTCTACTTCGATCTTCAATCATCTTTTTTGCCAAGTGAACATTAATTCCCTGTTGGTGGATTAAAAAGATCAGTTATATTTTCTGTAAAAAAAATTGTTGTGACGGTAGTTTTATTGCAGGCTGGAAATGATTTGTTGGGGTTTGCGATTTTAAAGCGGGACTGGTAGATCTCAGAAGGGTTGCTACTTGGAAAAGTAGATCTTGGGTCAAAAAAGGTTGGGTACCCCTGCTGTAAATACTGTTCAGTAAAACATTTATTTGCCAACTTTCGTTTAACCCTCCTGGTTAGTGAGCAGAATTCCTCAGTTGGCTTCATGTTGTTTTAGTCTGCATTGTGTTTCAAATGTAGTTTGATTATTATTGAGACATTTTATTTTCTAATAAAATTATTCACACCTATGAATGGGTAAATCAAGACAGATCTTCTGACTTGATTTGATTTTGACATTCTTGATTTAAATACATAAATAATCGTGAGAATAATCATGCTGTATTATTCCGCAGCAGGCTGCCATGACGGCGCCAATGTTGGGAGAAACGGGGGTTTAGGTGTCTTCTCCAAGGACACCTAGACATGAGCTCAATGGGATTGGATCCCACGAACTTCCGGTCCAAGGGTGAATGTTCTACCCTTGAGCTATCACCTCTCTGTATTTGTGAGCATTATAAAAAAAATGTATGCAAAATACGTGTCTGATTTAAAAAAAAAGACTAATTGGAAATTAGCATTGGTCTAAATTGGGGGTGCCCAACCGGTCGACCGCAATCTACCGGTAGATCGCGTAATGGTCCCGAGTCGACCGCGAGACGTGTTGAAAAAAAATATTTTATGACTTTTTCTTTTTTTAATGACAGGAAGTCAGTGTTGCCAATTTAGCGACTTTGACACTAAATTTAGCGACCATTCAGCCGCTCAAAAAAGCGACAAGTCACAATCTAGCGCCTTTCTTGTGTTATAGAGCGCATTAACCCACGTGACTAAAACCCGGAAGTTAGGCGGGATCAGGATGAAACTATCAAATCAATATTTTGGTGTGATATACTGGTGGAGAAGATCCGTATAAAATTCTAAATAATTTAATTTCAAACAATCCCGATTTGATGCCTGTAATCCCCCCCCCAAATTTCTACTCAGCTGCAGATCTGAAGGCTAATAAAGGAGTGGACGCATACTTCCGGGTTGGTGACATCATGCGTGACGTAGATCTCAAGAGGTTTGCTAATTGAAAAGTAGATCTTGGGACAAAAAAGGTTGGGCACCCCTGGTCTAAATAGAGCGTACCGTATGACCATTAGCTCTCGATCAATGTAACACTTGCAAAAAAAATGACCAAACTTTAACATAACCTTATTACTGATGAAATGAGGATCAACATCTTTCTTACGCACTGTTATTTTTCTAAATAAAAAGCCCAGTGACATTAATAAAAACGTTCTTTATCGGTCTCTATTCATTTGTGTACATAGTATATATACTTGGTGACATTAATCCGGAGGTGGGTGAACTTGCCTCCTCATATTTGCTATAATCTCTCCAAAGTTGCTCGATGTTGATCATAGGATTCACGCAGCCTCTCTGGTACACCCTCCGCACAGCTGTGATCCGTTGGTTCTCTGCATATGAGCCCACAGCCTCACTAAAAATTAGTATGAAAAAAAAGGTCACAACTCTTGAATATTTGATTCCTTTTGAATCAGAATGAACTTTAAAAAAATAACTTACACTCCTTTGAGGAAATTGATGTAATCCACCCAAATCTAAAGGAAATGAGCATCAAATTACTTGAAAGAATTCAGCAAAAAATGTTTAGATAAAATATAAATAATGTCATACTTGATAAGACATAATTTCCATCCCAATTTTATCCAGTGCAAAGTCATATGCCTGGGCCATCTTCTCTCTGGAGGGTGAAATATGTTAGTTTGAAAATTGAATTACGTATCTTACTAAAATCATTAATCCCAAAGAGCAGCAGGTCCTCTTACTTGTAACTGGGGAGTTTTCCTTTGGTCTCTCGAACATATGAGAGGTAGCATTTCCACAGGTCGATGTGCAACACTTTCATTAGGCACCTCTGGAACAACTGTGAGGTCGAGAGATGATCAAGAAAAAAAAATCTTGAATTAAACGAGTAATAAAATCTGCACGACCTGGAAACAGCAACGTAGATATGAGCGTTTGTTCTTCGACTAACGTATATGAATAAAATAACCAACAACCCCAGCGAATGTATCACAACAGGCTGGTTCCAGAATTAGTTTTCACATCCCACAACCTTCAAATCCCACCTCTATTCTCAGGCTGGAAGTCAAACAGGTACATGTCTTGCATTTCAAATTAAACAATCAAAACAAGTACACATTCAAAGACATTTAATTTTTTTTTTATTTTAAAATAAACAAAAAACAATAAAGCAGTGCAAAATTTTACACTCAAATATGTCACATTTGCATCCAATAAATAAATTATAAAGTACTGAGTGAAGCCACACACACACATTAAAAAAAAAAGTTTATAATGTTGCAAACTGTGGTTGAAAGACATCACAAACTGAACCAGAAACGTAAAAAAAATAGAAATCAACCCTTTTCTATTCTAAGACCGTTCTTTATCTGGGACGTTCAACAGGACAGACACAAACAGGCAAAATGTGCTAAAAATAACTCGTGAAAAGAGGATTTGATACAAAACCAACTTTTCAAAAGTTTTGAACATTATTCTCACTTGACATAAAAAAAACTTTGTTCATTTGTACATTTTTAAGTAATTTGCGAGCTTTCTTTTTCAGTATTTAGACACTATTTAAATGCCACAGATTTTGTTCACCACCACGCTCACTTTCAAACAATAATCAGGAAATGTATTTTTAGCACGTACTCTGCTCATGCTCGGTACTGCCCTTCAACAGGGAGTGCGATTTGATGCAAATGCAATAGTAAAAACAAAAAAAAGTATAATGCACTTTGATAACTTGATGTACTTCGCAAATTAAATTTACTCTGTGTTGTGCATGTGCCAAGGAGGCGGGGCAAATTAAGGAGTGGGAGGAGGGTGGAATTCAGTGTTTGAAATAGATGTGAAACTGAATAAAGGTTTTTAATAGCCTGTCCTCTGCAAATCGAACTTTTCTATCAAACAGTACCGGGGCTCTCACTCAGAGATCAGGTGAGGAGTTCTGCCATCCGGGAGGAGCTCGGTGTCGAGCCGCCCCTCCTCCAGGTCAAGAGGAGCCAGATGGGGTGGACCAGATGCCCTCCAAGCGCCTTGATGGCGAGGCGTATCAGCCACGTCCCACCGGGAGGAGACCAAGAGGCAGGCCCCGGACCGGCTGGAGAGGATATGTCTCACAGCTGGCCAGGGAATGACTCCGGATTCTTCCGTGTGAGCTAAAGGATGAAGCCGGTGTGAGAGAAGCCTGGGCTTCCAGTCTGTCCGCGACCTGGAGAAGCGAGGATGTGCTCTAGCGCCTCGCTGGCGAGGTGTTTCGGGCACGTCCCACCAGGAGGCGACTGAGAGGCAGACCCTGGACCCACAGGAGAGAATATGCCTTACAGCTGGCCGGGGAACGACTCCGTATCCTTCCTGGTGAGCTGGAGGATGAAGCCGGGATGGCAATCAGCGCCTCCAAATCCGAGAACATGGTCCTCGCCATGAAAAGTGTGAAATGCCCCCTGCGGGTCAGGGACAGGGTTCTTCTCCAAGTGAAGGAGTTTAAGTATCTCGGGGTCTTGTCAGGATGGAGGGAGGATGGAGCGGGAGATCGACAGACGGATCGGTACGTCAGCAATAACTAGGACGCTGCATCGGTCTGTCGTGGTAAAGAAAGAGCTGAGCCGAAAAGCAAAGCTCTCGATTAACAAGACAACCTACATTCCCACCCGAAAGAATGAGATCACAGATACAAACGGCCAAAATGAGCTTCCTCCGAAGGGTGGCTAGGCTCTAACTCAGAGATCGGGTGAGGAGCTCTGCCATCTGGGAGGAGTATGATGTCGAGCCGTTCCTCCTCCAAGTCGAGAGAAGCCAGATGGGGTGGTTCGGGCATCTGGTCAGGATGCCCCCTGAGCGCCTCGCTGGTGGGGTTTTTTGTGCACGTACCACTGGGAGGAGACCAAAAGGCAGACCCTGGACCCGCTGGAGAGACTATGTCTCACAGCTGGCTGGGGAATGACTCGGGATCCTTCCGGGTGAGCTGGAATATAAAGCCGGGTTGAGAAAAGCCTGGGCTTCCCGTCTGAGGCTGTTGCCCCCGCGACCCTGCCCCGAATAAGCGGAATATGATGGAACCTAACCATACCTTGTTTTTCTATTCAAACAATGACATAAGAACTTTTACACTTACCTTTTCTACTTTGTCATAGTTTTTAGCCTTGATCTGCAGATAAAGAGTGTAAATACATTGTTAATATTAAATACATTCTATCAACACTTAGTGGAAACATGCAGCCACTCACACACAACCTTATCGATCAACGCAGTGAATTTCACACAATAATGACAAATTACTTAGAAAAAGGGGTTTATTTTTTTTTAGTCACAATCCTTAAAAAAAAAAAATCCTGACGATTAAATAAAACAAAAATAAGCAGTGTAAAAAAAGCATTTCCACATGATAATAAGATATGTTTTAACTGTATTAATTTTTTTTTGCTAAACAGTAGTTTTCAGACTGCTGTTGAACTAGTTTATGGTAGGATTTTTACTCTGAGTCATCCAAACCCACTCTTCCTGTTTTGACACCATCAGAGACGACAAAAAAGTTTGCCATTAATGACAAAAATCTGTAATGTTGTTTAGAAATGATCAGTTATAAACTACTAAAAACAGTTTAAATAAGTATTAGTTAGACAACAAGCTAATAAAAAGTAAATATCGAATATATGTAACTGGGATGTGAAACAAACTGGTGACTTGTTTAGGGTGTACCCCATCTCTTGTCTATAAATAGCTGGCATAGGATCAGTGCAGCCGCTTAACACACGGCAGCAAATCGATCTAGTGAGATCTGAAGATCACGGTCCAATGAAGCCAACAGGACCACATCATCCACAAAAAGCAGAGATCCGATCCTGAGTTCACCAAACCGGATCGCTCCAACGCCTCGGCTGCACCTAGAAATTCTGTCCATAAAAGTAATGAACAGAATCGGTGACAAAGGGCAGCCTTGGCGGAGTCCAACTCTCACTGGAAATGACATACTGCTGGCTATACAGACCAAGCTCTGGATGTGGTGTGAAGCGGCAGGGATGGCAATCAGCGCCTCCAAATCCGAGAACATGGTCCTTGCCCAGAAAAGGGTGGAATGCCCCCTGCGGGTCGGGGTCCTGCCCCAAGTGGAGGAGCTTAAGTATCTCTGGGTCTTGTCACGAGTGGGGGAAGGATGGAGCGGGAGATCGACAGGCGGATTGGTGCGTCAGCAATAACTAGGACGCTGCATCGGTCCGTCGTGGTAAAGAGAGAGCTGAGCCGAAAAGCAAAGCTCTCGATTTACCAGCCGATCTACGTTCCCACCTTCACCTATGGTCACCAGCTGTGGGTGGTGACCAAAAGAATGAGATCACGGATACAAGCGGCCGAAATGAGCTTCCTCCAAAGGGTGGCTGGGCTCTCACTGAAAGATCGGGTAAGGAGCTCTGCCATCCGGGATGAGCTTGGTGTCGAGCCGTTCTTCCTCCAAGTCGAGATAAGTCAGATGGGGTGGTTCCGACCGCCTCGCTCGTGAGGTGTTTTGGGCTCGTCCCACCAGGAGGAGACAAAGGGTTGGACCCCAGACCCGTTGGAGAGACTATGTCTCACAGCTGGCCGAGGAACGACTCCGGATCCTTCCGGATGAGCTGGAGGGTGCAGCGGGGGTGAGAGAAGCCTGGGCTTCCAGTCTGAGGCTGTTACCCTTGCGACCTGACCCTAAATAAGCGGAAGATGACTGAGCGGCACTGTCACCCTAAGTGATCCCAATTGGGATGAGCGGTTCAGAAAATGAGTTTAAAAAAAAAAATGAAAAGGGCCTTAAATGACAGAATATGTAGAGATTTTATTTGGGGGGGGAATTGTTTTTTTTTTTTTTACAAATAAAAAGAAAAACTTTAACTTGATGAAAAAAATTAATCGAACCATGAACATCCTAAATATTAATAACACTTAAACACTAACACTTCACCACTTTTGAAGCATGTGTTTCAGTAGATACACATTCAAAGACGCTGTTCTAAAAGATAAATGGATCATTATCCAGTTTGGAAGTTTTGATTTGTCTCTTAAAAGCTGATCCCTGAAACTTAGCTAATTGATATGCACTAAATTTTTGGATATTTTAATCCCTATTTCCATCCCAAAAATCCCTTTCTGAATATTTAACCTAAATTACAATACTATCTGTTTTCTCCATCAGTCACATTCTGAACCATCTATCCCAGTCGGTGTTACGGACCCCATCTCGGCTGATTTAAGGCGAGGGGCAGGGTACACCCGAACATGTTGCCAGTCTGTCGCAGGGCCACACACTCATCCCTAGGGGCAATTTGGCTCTGGTCTATCAACCTAACATACATGTTTTTGGAGAGTGGGAGGGCCGGAGTACCCAGAGAAAATCCACACAGACATGGGGAGAACATGCAGACTCCACACAGAAAGGCCAGTGTTCCAAGCCTCGACCCCACCCGGGACACGAACCCACGACCTTCTTGCTATGAGGCCACTGTGCTACCCACTGCACCACCGTTGTATCATCAAGTGTTTTTTGTTTTTTAGAATTTTCTCCAAACAAAATTCCATCCCAATTCTTCTTTGGAGAAAATCAAAATGAATGATCCGTACTGTATTTACTTCAATTCCTTTTGTTTTTCAATGTGAACAAAATCATTTTTTGCCCTCATTAAAATAGAAAAAAAAATATAGAAAAACAAAAGCGTTCAGAAAAAGTACCTGAAAAGTTCAGAGGAAGAATCTTTTTTAAAATTTGCTTTTCTGTTACAAATCAGGCCTCATGCAAATTATGGAAACTAGAAATAAATCTGTTCTGCTCTTTAACATGTGCAACCATGTTCACTAGAGGGCACACAGTCAGTCTGTAAAATGCTTCAGAGTGTGTGTGTGTGAGAAAAAAATCCTTTCTGCGCTCTCTTCTTTATTTACTATTTCGAGTGACTTTTTTAAAAAAAAGAAGTCTTGTTTGTGCAACCGTTTGAAAATAAAATCCTTGTAAAATCCAGACAAACTTGCAAGTGCTTAGGCAAATATGCTCCTTTTTAATTTTTTTTAAAAGATGCTAATCCATGTTAAAAAGTAGTAAAAGAATCACTTCTGTCATACTTACCACAGGAAGTTATTTCCTATACTGGGATTTGCAAGTGATACCACTCGTGCAACGTGTGTACGTCTTTAAGACTTCAAGAACAGAACATTTTGATTGTTATTCTGTTGAAACGAAGGAACTAAGGCTGATAAACTAACGTGGGGTGTTAACATTTAAGGCACTGATTCTAAAATGTATAAAGTTTTTAAAAAAATGTTTTCTTACAAACTTAAAAAAACATGACCAGGCTATTTGCATGTAGAACGTACACCCACAATAATAATGTGTTGAAAATGGAAATCGATGATAATCCACATTTTCCTGTAGTTTATATCAATGCAATTCATTCTAATCTCTGTGAATACTTCATTTGAAGAGTGTTTAATTTGGTATTGTAAGAACTCCATCACAGCGTAACTAATAACCAGTCTATTTCCATTGACAGGATCGTTAACCCATTAGTGAGTGAACTCTATGTTCAAAACTTCTAATATATTCCTGCCTCATTCTTGACATGCAAAAGGAGGACGATGTCATGTAATGTTGGGATGATATAATCCTGATTTTTTTGTGTAGATCGTTCAGTGAATTATTATAAATTGCAATTAATCTGAACTGAAAGCGGTAAGATCATTTGGAAGATAAAAAAAAAAAAAAGTTTGATTTTCTCAGGTGAAGTGTTTTGATATGGGTGCAAAAAAATATCAAAAAAGTTTCCACTAATTAGATTAGGTCTAGGCTGTTAGCTATTAGCAAAAGCTACGTCTAAATATTTTAATAAAAAAAAAAAAAACTGTATTTACTTGCAGTGGTGTGAGCCATCAGCAAAAAGTATTTCATGGTAGTAGCCTGTGTTAGCGGGTGCAAAGGAATGGAATTCATTATGAAGCGAGTTGCACGACAGCAAAGCCTGTTGATGGCAGCAAGGCGAGTGAAATATGAACTCAAGAGGTGCGAGAAGAAAAATCTGAACGGAAGAATTTGCCACACAATCAAGAATATTTTTTTTATGAAAACTTTACAAAAAGAAATGACACAGGAGGCAATAAATTGACACGACAAGTGAATAAAAGGCTAAAGCACTCCAATACTATTAAAATAGTTTTAATACTGTTGCAGACCAAACATGCAACAAATGCACTTTACCCTCATTTAAATACGGCGTAGATATGTAAATATAGTTTTCTTTAAATCCTGTGAACATTATATATTATGTGGAGAAAAAAAATATGGTTAGAGCTGATTTTCCCTTTGTGTTTAAAGGCACAGTTCTTTTCCTGAATTGTCCAGAGCCTTTGGAAATTATTCAAATAACCCTCACCAGACGGCCAGATTTATTTTTTCTCATGCAAATCATTCTCACATAAATTTGATCATTGTCTAAGAAAAACATTTTTAAAGGCTTAGACATTCAAAACATTAACTGTGACTTTAAACTTCACTTCAGTTGAACACATTTTGGTTGTGTGAAAATCACATTGTTGATCAGGTTAGAATAAATCCCAGCCATGCGCACTATGAAAAGGGAAAATAATAATAACCTCAGCCTCAATGAACAGTTTCCAGAATCTGCCAGAGCTTGGGAACTGCGCGACAAGTCGCTCATAGGTCTTCCTTGCTTTATCTATGGGTTGATTCTAAAGAATGAAAATGCATTTACAATTCATTCTACACACCAACTATAGTGGCAGTCACGTTAATCAGGTGGTAAATTAACCAATTATTAACTACCCCCAAAAAAATCCTCCCACCCTCATTCCCATAAATTCAACTCTGTGTCACTAAACCTGTGCTTCTCGAATCAGAATGCTCCATGCGTCAAGGTCATATGGATTTTCTTCCAACTTCTTCTCTGCCTTCTTCACCTTCTCAGGAACATATTCAGCAGCTGCCTGCAAAACAAAATCAAAGTATATACAGCACGATCAGGGAGCTAATGGGGAATGATTAGCCCAAATAATGACAGCACAGACGTATTCACATGATCATTTATTTACAAAAAAACATGAATTATGATGATGTGCTGCTACCACAGATAACTACACCATAAAGATGTTTTCTTTGGATGATATCAGTTTTAATTCCGTTCTGTTGTCTTTCGGGCAAAGTTGTGGGGGCAACAACCTCAGATGGGTGACCCAAACTTCCCTCTTCCTGACTGCACCCTCCAGCTCACCCGGAGGATCCCAAGGCATTCCCTGTCCAGCTGGAGAGACAAAGTCTCTCCAGCTGGTCCAGCCTCTGCCTCTGGAGGAATATGCCCGGAACACCTCACTAGCAAGGCGTTCAGGAGGCATCCTATAACCAGATGCCCTAACCACCCCATCTGGCTTCTCTCGACTTGGAGGAGCAACGCCTCTACTCAGAGCTCCAGCCAGGATGGCCCACCAGTTCATTTTGTCCGCCTGTATCCATGATCTCGCTCTTTAGGTCACCACTGGTGATCATGATGTGGTTTGGTAACTAGGGCTGAAACAACTAATCAAATTAATCGATTATAATCGATTGTTGAAATAGTTGCCGACTAAATTAGTCATCGATTAATCGTTTAGAAAGTTTTTGCTGTCAACTGCACTTAATATTACACAACTTGATTGTTTTTTGTGTATTTTTACTCACGTTAACCTAGGCCATTTTTGTTAGGTACTATACCTCTGAACAAGGTTAAATTTGCAAATCTAAAACTGTTAACGATTTCTTGTTTTTCCAATGTGATCCTGGATGGTCAACAGTTTCCATTTTATGTTTTTTTAGCCAGTACTATAAAACACATTTTATGGGTGCTCGTGATTTACCTTTACTGTATACAGTAAGTAGATTTATTATTTTATATTTGCTGTAGAAATGGTAATATTCTTCCTCTTTATTTCACAGAAAGATTAACATTATTACCTATTAGAATGAGCCCAACGTGTTAAGTGGTTATGAGTCGTGTTTTGCATAACTACATTCAATAAAATGCCAAAAAACAATTATTTATTAAGTTGCCAATTTTATCCGATTAACCGATTAATCGAGCCAATAATCGCCAGATTAATCGATCATCAAAATAATCGTTAGTTGCAGCCCTATATTGTAGAACATCTGACCATATTATTTTGTTTTAATTTAATGCTAAATATTCATTCTTTTACACACTGAACCATTCAATGCATAGTCCTGTTTAAGTTATTCTATATGTACTTTGCTTTTTTCTGGATTAACTTTAAGTCTGAAGTAAATTTTGATAAAGGATCTTCTTGGAGG
Organism: Neostethus bicornis; assembly: GCA_902685375.1. NCBI lineage: Eukaryota > Metazoa > Chordata > Actinopteri > Atheriniformes > Phallostethidae > Neostethus > Neostethus bicornis. The sequence goes on from LR738543.1 coordinate 29,543,379, forward strand.
AGATCGAAAGGCACACCCTGGACAAACTAGATACTTTATCTCAGAGCTGGAAAGTAGGGGTGTGCGATACCGCAAGTTTTGGTATCGATCCGATACCAAGTAAATACCAGACCAATATCGCCGATACCGATATCGATACCGATATTTAAATTTTTTAAATGACTATTTTTGCATCAAGGGTTTGGGTCATATCTATAGTATGACCAAGTATATGTATAAACACAGGTTGGTAGGTAGATCGATAGAAGTGCCCGTTGCACACAAACAAATGTTAACTAATGTCAAAGATGATTATGTTGTTCTTTCACATCTCTGTTAATGAGCGCTGCCTCTGGGAAACAGAAGGGGTCAGGGTTTTCTCCTCCGTTTCTGAAGTTTTTCTTTGGGGGATTCTTTAATTTGTAGTGTTACCCCTATATTTAACAGCCTTTCTGTAAATGGTGCAGGTAGCCTCAAAGTCCAGCCACACGGTTACTCTCGTTTTTTCATCTCTCTCTACTTTTACCAACTTGCGTTTTTTTTTTTTGTTACAGGCGCGACACACAGCATTTACGCGTATTTTGCAGACAGATAAGTTAGGTTAACTTTAAAAAAAAAAAGAAAAAGAAAAAAAACGAAAGCAAAGTGCGAGGGGTAAAACTTCAACCAAAGTATCGATATCGTGGTTCGAGTATCGATCGATATCGATACTAGCTTTGGTATCGATATTATCGATATTAGGATCGATCCGCCCACCCCTACTGGAAAGGGAAGGCCTCTGGATCCTGCTGGGTAAGGGAAGTCTGGACTGCCCATGTTTTCCTCAACAAAAGATAACAGAATTTTTTAATCCAGTTTTACCCATTAAAGAAGATTATGGTGAGAAAAACTTTCAGTTAAAATGAGATTGTTGTGCTGAAAGAGCATGTTTTTAAGTCAAATGCACACAATTATAAACAAAAGAAAGCATTTTAAGGTGATTTAATATCATATGTTCATTTTACGTTTTCCAAACCAAATTTTTATGTATTCTTCATAAAAAAAATTTAAAAAGTCAAACAAAAACAGCTCCTCATGCTTTGAAATTAGCTTTATAATAACAGCTAGCTGAGCTAGCCGAGGTTACTTTAATTTAACAAAAATCTGCTAATAAGTTCAACTAACGGTAAATTTAGAATTTTAAATTATATTTAAATGTTAGCAGGAAAAAAATACTGGAGGAGAAAAAGAACAAAGCCTAAAGCAGCTAACAGTCAGTGAGTAAAAAACAGCATGGAAGCTACCTGGTCGGTTGCTCCCTCCGTCGCCATTGCTGGAAGAAGGTCTAACGTTAGTGACGCTCGATTAAATAGATTAACAGTCACAAGTTTAACTTTTTTTTATTTTTTAAAAACAAAACCCCTTAAGTAATCGGCATAGTTTTTCAGGTGTCGATCACGTTGCATCGGAGGCTGCAAATGGTCCGTTTGGTTGGCCTAAAGATGTCTAAAATGGCGTTAAAGCTAGTTTTCGGTTTGCTTCCGAACAGCAACAATAAGACTTCCTCTTCCTGCCGGCCCTTCAAAATAAAACAAAGATATTTGAAAAGAAACATTGTTGCAATGACAATAAAGATTGCTGTTCGTATCAATAATTAACTATACCAAAATAAAAAAATCACAACAAATTTTTAAAATCAATATAACATTAGAAAAAACAAATATAAACAGAAAATGAAGACCTCCTTTGTTTTAACCATAGCAGACTGGCGACTTGTTCAGGGTGTACCCTGCCTCCTACTCACCCATCACTAGCCAGAACAGCTTTCAGAAGATCTGCTTCTTTCGGCATTTCCCTTCAGGGCCTGCCACAGCAACGCAGTTTCTTCCATCGAACCCTATCTGCTGCATCTTCTTTGTTCATGCTAACTATCTTCATGTCTTCCTTCACTGTATCCATGAACCTCCTCTTTGGTCTTTCTCTAGGCCTCTTGTCTGGTGGTTCCAAACCCAGCATCCTTCTCCCGATGTACTCTCTCTCTCCTCTGAACATGTCCAAACCATCTCAGTCTTGCCTCTCGAACTTTATCCCCAAAACCTCTAACATGTGCTGTTCCTCTGATATACTCATTTCAAATCCTGTCCATCCTGGTCACTCCCAGAGACATCCTCAACATCTTCATCTCTGCTACCCCCATCTCTGTTTCCTGTGTTTTCCTCAGCGCCACTGTCTCTAGACCAAACGGCATGGCCAGTCTCGCCACAGTTTTGTACTCTTTCCCTTTCATTTTAGCTGAAATTTTTCTGTCACACATCATATCTGATACTTTTCTCCACCCGTTCCAGCATGCCTGCACACACTTCTTCACCTCTTTTCCACACTCTCCATTGCTCTACCATTGATCCTAAGTACTTTAAATCTTCCACCTTCTTTATCTCTTCTCCCTGTAACCTCACTTTTCCATTTGGATCCCTCTCATTCACACACCTGTACTCTGTTTTACTCTGACTAATCTTCATTCCTTTTCTAGTGCAAACCTCCACCTCTCCAGCTTTTCCGCCACCTCTTCCCTCCTCTCACTACAGATCACAATGTCATCTGCAAACATCATTGATCATGGAGATTTCTGTCTAACCTTGTCTGTCAGCCTGTCCATCACCATAGCGAACAACAAAGGACTCAGAGCAGATCCCTGGTGCAGTCCCACCCCCACACTGAACTCCTCTGTCTCACCTACAGCACACCTCACCACTGTCTTACAGCCCTCATACATGTCCTTCACCGCTCTAACATACGTACTTCTCTGTCACACCAGACTTCCTCATACAATACCATAGTTCTTCTCTAGGTACCCTGTCATACGCTTTCTCTAGATCTACGAAGACACAGTGCAGCTCCCTCTGACCTTCTCTGTACTTCTCTATCAGCATCCCCAAGGCAAATACCGAATCTGTAGTCCTCACAAATTCTAACTTCAGACCTCAGCCTAGCTCCGACAACTTTTTACCATAACCTCATCGTATGACTGATCAGTTTTATTGCTGTGTAGTTTCCACTACTTTGTGCATCCCCCTTGTTCTTAAAAAAGGGAACTAGCACACTTCTTCTCCATTCATGAGGCATCTTCTCTTCATCTAGTACGAAGATTTATTTCTAATTATACTCATTGTCTTCACAACCTACGGAATCTTTAAAAAAATAGGGTCACATCCTGCTTAAATGAAGACTTTCTAAAGCAAAGACGTTCCAGACACTTGCATTTAGATAAACACAGTCCAACCTTTCAGACTGTCTTGGTGGGATTTTCTCTCTTTTTAACACAGCACCCCAATTGAAATATGTTAAAAGTTGTTCTACAGTATTTATCGAAAGTCTGTGTTTACAGTACAACCATAAATGAGTAAATTTACAGTTTTATGTATCTTTAAAACAATTTACCTGAGAGAATTCGGATGGGGTATGTTATGTCTTTGATTGAAGTATATGTCAGAGTGAGACGTCTGTCTCTTCTAAAGATCTTTTATAATTTCTTAAACTAACAGCAGAGTGAGAGGTCTCGAAAATAGTAGATCTAGCATGAGTCTGAAATTGAGAGGACGGAAGTAGACTGCGCTCAAAACTTGTTAAAACCTGGGATAACTTTAGTCTTTGTAAGTATTTTTTGTGTTTATGTGCTTTGTTTGCATGCTTAAGATTGTATTTCATTAGATAACGTGTGAATCGCGTCTTATGTAGTAAGCCACTTAGGATGTGGGCGCGCATGTTTCAAGCTAAGCTAACGTGCGCATGTTTTAAGCTAAGCTAACGTGTGTTTGATCATGGAGACTCAGCGTTTTGTACAGCTTATAATGCACTTCTTTTGTTTGTTTTGTTTCAGTTACTATTATCACGTACATATATATACGTACATATATGTATAATCCTGTGATGAAAAGAGTCTACATAAACAAGAAAAGCAAGCCTTGTGTGGGAGTCTCTTTTTTTCATTGGAAGAGTTAGCTGGCTGTCTAGCTGCACACAGTCACGTGTCGTGAGGACAGCACAGTAAAAAGACTTAAATAGAAGAAAAAAGACTTCTATACGGCGGGTTAAACAACACTGAGCTACACAGTCAACATGAGTCTACGCTCAGGTAAGACTTACTTGAGAGATTATGAATCACAGTTCGAGCCAGAGGCAAACTCAGAGCAGCAAGCTGATGACCAGGCTGCTACCAATCACCCGGTTCCTGCAGACCAGCTGTCGCCTGAGAGGCAGCCGTCAGAGAGGCCGCAGCATTCACCTCCACACAGCGTCAGGTCCAGAGCCACCAGCAGACGGTCGCACACCACAGCAGCTTCAAGTGTGTCAGCCACAAAAGCATACGCCAAAGCCCAAGCAGCAAAGGCCCAGCTCCGTTTCGCAGAAAAAGAAGCTAGTCTGATGAGACAAAAAGCAGATTTGGAAGCAGACTTGATGAGACAAAAGGCAGATTCGGCGAGACAAAAAGCAGATTTGGAAGCAGACTCGATGAGACAAAAGGCAGATTCGGCGAGACAAAAGGCAGATTTGGAGGCCAGTCTCCATGTTTTGAAGTGTGAAAAGGAAATAGCAGCAGCTGAGGCAGAAGCTGCAGCCTATGAAGAATTAGAAAGTCAGAGCGGGGAGTCAGACTCAGAACTTCCTATTACAGGTGAGACGTTAAATGCAGTACAACGCACAAGTGATTATGTGGAACAACAATGTAAGCTAAAGGCGCCACCTAGTGCTACACATGATAGCACAAAATTTCAAATGCCAAGTCGATCAATAATAACAAAAGAAACTCATGTCCAGTTCCCAATGAAAAACGATGTTAAACATGAGGACATACCAGAAGCTGTTCCAACCAGCACATTCTCACTCAAACCCCAAGCTCACACCTTTTTGCCTACAAGTCACAACCAAATAGAGCAAAACAGCGTACAAGATTTTGCAAAATATCTCATCCGCAAAGAAATAGTTAGCACTGGCTTACTCCAATATGATGACAGACCCGAAAACTATTGGGCATGGAAAGTCTCATTCACGAGTGTTACTAAAGACTTGAATCTGTCCCCTAGAGAAGAGCTAGACTTGCTCACAAAATGGTTAGGGCCAAAATCTTCAGAGCAAGCAAAAAGGCTTCGCGCAGTACACACCCTCAATCCCGCTGCAGGTGTAAAAGTGGTATGGGAGCGTCTAGAGGAATGTTATGGCTCCTCAGAAGTCATTGAGGATGCACTGTTAAAAAAGTTGGAGGAGTTTCCAAGGCTGACAAACAAAGAGAGTGGCAAATTAAGGGAGCTGGGTGACATCTTGTTGGAGTTGCAGTGTGCTAAGTCTGATGGTACACTGCCAGGTCTTGCATATCTAGACACGGCTCGAGGGGTTAGACAAATAGTTGAAAAACTCCCCTTTAACATGCAGGAGAGGTGGACCACTGTAGGTACAAAGTATAAAGAAGTCAATAGAGTGTCATTTCCACCTTTTTCTGTCTTTGTGCAATTTGTACAGCAACAAGCAAAAATGAAAAATGATCCAAGTTTTTCCCCATCCAGCTGCAGCAACCAAGTTACCACACGCACTGAAAAGTCCATTCCATATAATCGAAAAGCTACTGTTGCAGTACACAGAACGGAAATTGAGGAAAGAAAACAAGGAAGTTTTGAACAAAAGAAAATCGAAGAACCAGATCGTCTGTGTCCAATTCATAAGAAGCCACACCCTCTGAAAAAATGCAAGTTATTCAGAGACAAATCAATTGAGGAACGACAGGCTTTTCTGAGAGAGCATCGTATATGCTACAGGTGTTGTGGGTCTGTGCAACATATAGCCAAAGATTGTAAAGTAGCAGTAAAGTGTGTTGAGTGGGACAGTCCAAAACACTTGTCAGCACTCCATCCGGGTCCCACACCTGTCCCAAAAGATGACATCTCAAAGAATGTAGATGCTAAGGAGGACTCAGAAGACCATCCTGCAGTAGTCTCCAAGTGCACAGAGGTATGTGGACAAAGTGACAGCCCACGCTCATGTTCAAAGATCTGTTTGGTGAAAGCATATCCAGAAGGTCAAAAGGACAGAGCTATAAAAATGTATGCAGTGATTGACGAACAGAGCAATAGGTCCCTGGCTAGGACGGACTTTTTCAACCTGTTTGGAATAAAAAGTGCACCTGTGCCATACACGCTGAAAACATGCTTAGGAAAAGCTGAAACTGCAGGGAGGAGAGCAGAACATTTTGTAGTAGAGTCCATGGATGGAAAAACAAATGTCAAACTGCCTCCTTTAATCGAGTGTGATTCAGTGCCGGACGAAAGATCTGAAATTCCCTCACCTGAGATTGCTAAGCACCATCCACACCTTCTCCCTATTGCAAGCAAAATCCAACCGGTCGATCATCATGCTCCTATTCTCCTTTTGCTGGGAAGGGACCTCCTCAGCATTCATAAAGTAAGAGAACAGATCAATGGACCAAATAACGCACCATACGCCCAAAGGTTAGACTTGGGGTGGGTTGTGATAGGGGAAGTGTGCTTGGGCAAAACTCACAACACAACAGAAGTCAACGTGTACAGAACACACATGCTAGACAACGGACGGACTACTCATTTTGAACCATGTCCAAACGTCTTTACAGTGAAAGAGGACTATGTCAAGCAGCCCCAGCAAAGCACACCTTTAATCTCAAATAGTGTGGACATTAAAGGCAACACACACAAGCTAGGTCAGTCTGTGTTTGAACGTACAGAGTCAGATGACAAGGTGGCACTGTCTATAGATGACAAAAACTTTCTAACAATAATGGACAAGGCAGTCCAACAAAACAAAGAAAACACCTGGGTCGCTCCATTGCCCTTTCGCTCTCCAAGGAGGAGACTCCCAAGCAACAGAGTTCAAGCCTCAAAACGTCTATACTCACTCAAAAAGACGTTAGAAAAGAAACCAAAAATGAAAGATCACTACATCCGATTTATGCAGAAAATGTTGGATAACGATCAAGCTGAACTCGCTCCACCTCTGCCCGAAGGTAAAGAACACTGGTATCTGCCAACGTTTGGTGTATACCACCCGCAAAAGCCAGATCAAATACGTGTTGTTTTTGATTCTAGTGCAGAGTGTGAAGGAACATCCCTGAACCAAGTGCTACTCAGTGGACCTGATCTGAATAATTCTCTGTTAGGAGTGCTGTTACGGTTCAGAAAAGAGCCAATAGCCCTGACAGCTGATGTTCAACAAATGTTTTATTGTTTTGAGGTGTGTGAAGATCACAGAGACTATCTGCGCTATCTCTGGTTTGAGGACAATGACGTCACAAAAAATGTGGTCGAATATCGGATGAAAGTGCATGTTTTTGGGAATAGCCCATCACCCGCTGTTGCCATTTACTGCATGCGGCGGGCAGCAAGCGAAGGTGAGCTGGAACATGGCTCAGATGCCAGACGGTTTGTTGAAAGACAATTTTATGTAGATGACGGGCTCACTTCAGTCGCCACACCTGAACAAGCAGTTGACCTGTTAACGAGAACACAAAACATGTTAGCAGAGTCCAATTTGCGACTACACAAAGTTGCCTCCAACTGCAGCCTCGTTATGGAAGCATTCCCTGCAGACGATCTAGCAAAGGACTTGAAAGAATTAGATCTTGGTGTAGATCCACTTCCTGTTCAAAGGAGCTTAGGACTATGTTGGAACCTGCAAACTGACAGCTTTACTTACCTTTTATCCAATGAGACAAAACCATTCACACGTAGGGGAGTACTGTCAACTGTCAATAGCTTGTATGATCCGTTGGGTTTTGCAGCTCCTATAATCGTGCAAGGCAAAGCGCTACTCAGAGAACTTTCAACTGAGGAGGGCGACTGGGATGCACCTCTTTCCCCAGAAAAAGAGGACGCATGGATCTCATGGAGAAACTCACTGAAAACTCTAGAAGATCTCCAAATCAAAAGGTGTTACAGTTCAGGTTCTTTAGGTGAAATGAAAACTAATGAACTCTGTATTTTCTCAGATGCGTCTACTGTAGCTATAGGTGCGGTAGCTTACCTGCGCTCTTTAGACACTCAAGGCAAGTATCACGTAGGTTTTGTGATGGGGAAGTCAAAACTAGCACCCCGACCTGCACACACCGTACCACGGTTAGAACTTTGTGCTGCCGTGCTGGCAGTAGAAATGTATGACTTAATCAAAGACGAGTTAGACCTCAAAATTGACAGTGTCAAGTTTTTCACTGACAGTCGCATTGTGTTAGGTTACATACACAACTCCTCAAAAAGATTCTACATGTATGTAGCTAACCGCGTCACACGAATCAGGTCATCCACTCAACCTGACCAGTGGCATTACGTTTCAACAGATGTGAATCCAGCTGACCTAGCAACTAGATTTATTCCAGCCGTTGAATTCAAAAACAGTAATTGGGTTACAGGCCCAAGCTTTCTGTGTTCAGAAAAACTCAATGAATCTCAAAAAGACTATTCATTCTCACTGGTAGAGCCTGAGAATGACAAAGAAATACGAGCTCATGTAAAAACACTTGCAACTACCGTCACAACAACTCAGTTAGGTGCAAAACGTTTCGAAAGATTTTCAAGTTGGACAACGGCATGCAGAGCAGTAGCCAAACTTATTCATGTTATGGTTTCTTTGAAACAAAAGACAAATAAACAAGCAGGATGGAGAAGTCTGAAAGAGAATGTAAACACAAATGAACTCACTCAAGCCAAAAATGTCATCATTCGTTCGGTGCAAGAAGATGCTTACAAAGAGACACTGAAAATGTTAAAAGAAAGAAAGAAGATTAACACAAAAAATGACACACTCAAAAAGCTAAATCCTGTCGTGGACGAAGATGGACTATTACGCGTCGGTGGACATCTCTCATCTGCTGACTTTACAGAAGGCGAATATCTGTCTACACTACAGAAGCGCACAAAGTGGACTGAAAACCAACCAAATGTCAAAGAAGGAGACATTGTGTTGCTAAAAGATCCTCTAGCCCACAGGAATGAATGGCCTATGGGACTGATAGTTAAGACTCTACCCAGTAGTGACAAGAAGGTTCGTAAAGTGGAGATACGGATCATCAAAGATGGAACTCCAAAGGTGTTTTTGAGACCAGTCTCAGAGACTGTTGTTTTGCTTTCGGAATAAGATATTATCTATGTAAATTTTATGTTTCGATATGTGGTGATATAATATGTTTATATCAAGCGGGGAGTGTTATGTCTTTGATTGAAGTATATGTCAGAGTGAGACGTCTGTCTCTTCTAAAGATCTTTTATAATTTCTTAAACTAACAGCAGAGTGAGAGGTCTCGAAAATAGTAGATCTAGCATGAGTCTGAAATTGAGAGGACGGAAGTAGACTGCGCTCAAAACTTGTTAAAACCTGGGATAACTTTAGTCTTTGTAAGTATTTTTTGTGTTTATGTGCTTTGTTTGCATGCTTAAGATTGTATTTCATTAGATAACGTGTGAATCGCGTCTTATGTAGTAAGCCACTTAGGATGTGGGCGCGCATGTTTCAAGCTAAGCTAACGTGCGCATGTTTTAAGCTAAGCTAACGTGTGTTTGATCATGGAGACTCAGCGTTTTGTACAGCTTATAATGCACTTCTTTTGTTTGTTTTGTTTCAGTTACTATTATCACGTACATATATATACGTACATATATGTATAATCCTGTGATGAAAAGAGTCTACATAAACAAGAAAAGCAAGCCTTGTGTGGGAGTCTCTTTTTTTCATTGGAAGAGTTAGCTGGCTGTCTAGCTGCACACAGTCACGTGTCGTGAGGACAGCACAGGGTAGTTTGGGTATTTAGTAAGGCTGCCTTCCAACTGCCTCACAGGTGAGGTGTTTCGGCCACGTCCCATCATGAGGAGACCCAGATACAGACCCGGATCCGCTGAAGAGACTATGTCTCACAGCTAGACAGAGAATGTTACAGGATCCTCCCAAGTGAGCTGAAGGATGCAGCCGAGATGAGAGAAGCCTGGGTTTCCTTTCTGAGACTGTTGCCCTCTTGACCCGGCCCCCGTTAAGTGGAAAAGGACGGAACAAAACGAACAATTTCCGCAAACAAGATAAATCCTCAAAGCAGTCTATGTTCTAGGCAAACCAAGGCCTGAGGGCCACATACGACCTTTAATGCTTTTAAATCTGGCCCTTCAAGCTCAATTATGTACATAAATAATGCTTAAAGCCAGTTTGTCTTGCAATTTGGGCTTTTTTTCTGGTGCTGAAATTTTGAGTTAGGGAACTTACGCTTGAAAAGTAAAGCATATTTTTGAGAAATCTCAAATGATTGTCTCTTATGAAGTATTTTATGAAAATACACTATGAATCTGATTCCAAATCTGGTCCTTTGGTCAAATTTTCGAATCATATGTGGCCCACAAGTCCAAAAAAGTTTGCCTACTCTGTTCCAGAATGTAAAATGGCCAGGAATTTTAGACATGTAAAAGTTGAATCTACCACTCAATTTAAATGTATAATTGTATTTCAGAGTTTTCTCACTTCGTTTTTGTTAATGTCAAGATATTATTGTTTTTTTCTAAAAAATGATTGTAAAAGAAAACGACAGCAAAATTAAGTTTTTCACATTTGACTGTAGTTCTCTTACTGACCGACAGGGAGAAGCAAACGACTGCCGCCAAGAGTTCGCGCATGCGTTCCTCAGAGCATTGCAACAGACCAGAGTAGAAGATCACAGAGTGCTTCAGAATTAATAGTAAACAAACCTTTTTTTCCCCTAAAAACTAACAAAAAAATAAAATATGCTATTCAATATGATCCACTCAATCGTTTGATATAAAAACATAAATTAAAAGATCTTTTCTTAAGATATTTAAGGTGTTATAAATTGTTCACATAATATATGAATAATTTATTATAGATGTATTATGTACTTTAGTTTCTGAAAATGTATATTTTTTTGTATTAACAGTCATTCAGTACATTTTAAACATAATTCAAAGTCAGAAATAATGTGAATGTATAAATAATTATAAAATATATATAATAAAAACGAACATTTTTCATTTTTTGGTGTTTTTGTGGAATGAACTCAGTGATTAAATCAAGTTGAAATCCTAATTTTTTGTAATAAAAAATGGCTTAAAGGTAAATGTTTAAATGAATACAAAAAAGACGTGAGGTGACATGAGTATGTAATATATACGGCTGATCAGAACAAAATCCAGTATATTTTTATATAGTTTGTATAATTCCCAGTTGCATTTACAGTGATGAATGTGTTAAAAATGGGCACACCTGTTTTCAAGCTGACCAGACCTGATAATTAACTGTTGAGGGTGGAGACAGACAAGGCTTGACAAAGACAAATATCTTTTAGTGGATTAGATTACAGTTGGTCACTCAGACAACAGATGCTTATGAGCAGCTTTTTTTATCAGCCGGGTGCCTTCTGGCCATCTGAGCAGAAACAACTCGGCTTGTCCTCATTAAGTCCTAAGAAGTAACACAGCAGACAATATGCTGAAGAGTTAACAACACAAAGTATTAATGAATACTATCCATATTCCTTAGTACTAACCATAACTAAAATAACAACCATAACAACCATGCAGCTCAGTAAGGCACCAACAAAGATTTCTTCCCTTCAGACCTACTGCTTGTTAACATTTACAAGACCAACTCTCTGAATAATGACTAAACCATATATTTGTAAAGCATCTGGAATTTTTGGGTAATGTATAATCGCTTGGGACGTGTGTGGAAAAGAGGTGAAGAAGCGTGTTCAGGCAGGCTGGAACGGGTGGAGGAAAGTATCAGGTGTGATGTGTGATAGAAGAATTTCAGCTAGAATGAAAGGGAAAGTGTACAAAACCGTGGTGAGACCGGCTATGCTGATTGGTCTAGAGACAGTAGCACTGAAGAAAATACAGGAAATAGAGATGGAGGTAGCAGAGATGAAGATGCTGAGGATCTCTCTGGGAGTGACCAGGATGGACAGGATTAGAAATGAGTACATCAGGGGAACAGCACATGTTAGAGGTTTTGGGGATAAAGTTCGAGAGGCAAGACTGAGATGGTTTGGGCACGTACAGAGGAGAGAGAGAGAGTACATAGGAAGAAGGATGCTGGATTTGGAACCACCAGGAAAGAGGACTAGAGGAAGACCAAAGAGGAGGTTCATGGACGCAGTGAAGGAAGACATGAAGATAGTTGGTGTGACCAAAGAGGATACAGCAGATTGGACTAGATGGAAGAAACTGACTTGCTGTGGCGACCCCTAAAGGGAAAAGCCGAAAGAAGAAGAAGCTTGGGACATGTATCCAGATTGTTCTAGAATTTCTCCACATATCAAAACTCTCATGTTCTGATTCATTACTTAGTTGTAACAAGGCAAAGCAAGTTTATTTGTGGCACAAGTCATACACAAGGTAATTCAAAGTGCTTTAAAGACAGAAAAAAATGTATTCAAATGACAAAACATTCGATGTCTTTGGTCAAATGTTTCAAACATAGATTTAAACATTGGTCTGTCTCACTGCCTCAGAACGTTTGTTCCCCATGTTTCGACCTGACTCTAGACACCAGCAAGGAGGCCTGTCCCTGAGGTCCTCAGAGTTCTACGTGGTTCGTAAGGCACTAACATTTCACAGGCAATGGAGAGACTTAAATACAAGCCGAGCAGCTTTAAGTCAAGAAACCAGTGCAGAGTCCTGAGCACAAGACTAATGTGATCATACTTTCTAGTTCTTGTTAGGATTCGAGCAGCAGCATTTTGAATAAACTGCAGCTGTTTTAAAGCCATTTTGTTCAGACCAGTGAATAAACCATTACAATAATCTAACCTATTTGAAACAAATGCATGGATAAGAAACTCTAAGTGTCTTTTGGACACCAAACCTATGAGTTTGGCTGTTTTTAAGGTGGTAAAAGCCTACCAATGAAATCGATTTGATGTGACTAATTAGAGTTCAAGTCTGAGTCCATTATTACCTCAGCATTGCAATATAATTATTAAGATATTTTTGGTACAAAAAAGTATACATTTGTTTAACTAAAAAACACAAGGACACTGTCAAAAAAGGATGACAAATGACACACAAAGATGATACTGGAATAGTAATTAAAATAAAAGAAGATTAGGATAAAGAATACATTATGTTTGATGTGGCTGGAATATAACAGCTTCTTATTAAATAAACTAATCCAAAAAGAGTTGTGACGCATCAAGCTTACTTTATAGAACATACCGAATGTGAAAAACAAGTGTAAGTTTGATGTTGTATCCCGTAAACTGGCTTCCAGGTATCATACTCTGTACATTCCGAACAAATCTTGTCTTTCATTTTTTCATTCCTTAGTTGGAATTGGTGGAATGTTTTCCACAATTCTGACTGCAAAGTTACCATGACTTTATTTTGCAATGGTCATTCCTCACATATCTGCTCTTGTTTAGAGAAACTGAGGCACAGAAAGGATTAACTATTCCCAATTACAGCGGGTTTGGGGTCTGGTACGAAGATGCACTTGTATAAATCTGAAAAACAGTTGTAAATCTCCTGCCCAAATTTGTAGAATTTAGGACAGGTCTAAAATACTTTCAGGTCCAGCACACTTCCAATTTGCAAATGTCTTAATTAGGTCTGCTATTTCATTTTGTGACTGTAAATGATGTACTGTATGTTTTGTGTGAGTGTTCTGTGCGTGTTTTGCCTCTTGGCCAGGGCCCTCTTGAAAAAGAATTTTTATCTCTTAATAAATAATTAAATATGTGAAGGGGGTTGAATTTTAGCATTAAATTTACAGGACAAGGCACTTTTTACATACAGACGTAACCTGTTCCGTTCTGCTGTCTTCCGCTTATTTGGGGCCACTTTTTCAACAGCCTCAGATGCAAAGCCGTGGCTTCTCGCACCCTAGCTGCATGCTCCAGCTCAACCGGGAGGATCCCGAGGTGTTCCCTGTACAGTTGTGAGACAGTCTCTTCAGCAGGTCCGGCGTCTGCGTCTCTGTCTCGTGCTGGTAGGACGTGCACGTAATACCTCACTAGCAAGGCATTTGGGAGACATCCTAACCAGATGCCCAAACAACCCCATCTGGCTTCTCTCAACCCAGAGAAGCAATGTCTCTACACTGAGCTTCTCCCAGATATCAGAGCTCCTCACTCTATATCTGAGTGAGAGCCCAGCCACCCTTTGCTGGACGCTCATTTCAGCCGCTTGTAGTCGTGATCTCGTTCTTTCAGCTAGTGAGCACAAGTAAGGGTAGGGACGTAGATTGACTGGTAAATCGAGAGCTTTGCTTTTCAGCTTAGCTCTTTCTTTACTACGACAGATTGATGTAATGTCCTAATTATTGCGGAAGCCGCACCACAATAATTTTGTGTACTTTTGTCCACATTTCAGTGTGAATTGAATATACTTTATCCCCGAAGGAAAATTTGAGTGCTGCAGTGTTACATTCATACAATCTCATATAATGTTGTGAATGGGAAGTAATTACAGGTTTGAAAGTGAAAGGTTAAAAAGTTTGATGGAAGAGGGTAAGAATGAATTTTTGTAACGTTTCTTTGAGCAGCAGGGTTGCAGGAGTCTGTTGCTGAAGCTTGCGCTTCAGAGGGTCCAAAGCATTAAAGCACTTTAATGGGTCCTAAAGAGAAGACTATTAGGGTTTGGGGCAATGCAAATGACATTTTGATTAATTAAGAATATCTGAACTAGCATCAAAAACTTTGGAATTATGCTATGAGTCAAATTAATTTAAACAAGATCAGTGTTTATGATTGGATTTCCAGCCTCTGGGATAGATTGCTTTAGTCTGTGTGATGGCGTCAGTACAGAAACATTTGGTAAAGAAAAAAAAAAAAAAAGAGACATGTTAGAGGCTGTTAGGTCTAGACAGGGGTAACCCTTTCTGAGATGGGCAACGACGCCCTGAGAAGAGTGAGATAAATCTAAACGGCTTCTCCTAACCCTGATCGGTGGGATGTTTTTGAAGGATCACATGCAGGAGTTGTTTTTTAATGTTTGAAATGTGGGAGATGGTGGCGATCCAGAGAGCAGGCTCTCCCTTCCTGTCGTCTAGGACAAGATGGCAGCAATGCAGGCGAACTGTTCATGCTGTGGATTTATGAGTCCATAACATGTTCAGAGAAGCCCTGGATTATATTTATAGTGACTCTACGTGAAGGTAAGTTTGTGAATTAAAGTTAATCCGTTATAGCATCATGCTAAGCTAACGCTAAGAAGATCGTTTTAACGTGACGTATTAAAAACTTAGCTAGCTATCGATTAAAGGTTTATAATTTATTTTAATATCTTACTTTTTTTTAATTTAATAAACTAAATTAAATAATATCTTCAGATCAAGGTGTTGATCATCATGATCTGGCTGATGATTAACTTTAACTGTAACAAAAACAAACGTTGCCACAGCAACCAGTTTATTAGTTTGACTTTTCTTACTCATAAAAATCTCTAATTAATTTACTTAAAATCCTTAAATTAACAACATAAATTGATTTTTTTTAAACCTAAATCATTATTAACCATAAAAATGAAGGATTTAATCCACAATAAACCAAATTAATCAAAAAATAGGCTGTTAGTTAATATTTTTCTCAAATATTTTTCTGAATTCAAACTTATTCATTTTGATAAAATCTTTTTTTTTACTTATTTTTTTTCTTATTATGGTATAAAAAAAATTCTAAAAAAATAATAAAAAATAAAAAATTCTAATCCATTCTTCTTGATCACAATAGAACACATAATTTAATATTTTTAAATCATGTTACATAATAATGTAATTTAATATAAAAAGTGTCATAAATCACTTCATAATTATGTTAGTTTTTTGTAAAAGTACAAGAAAAAGTTGTTAGATTGAAAGAAAAAAATATATGAATAAAAATAACTGAATTGTTTATGATCGCCATGGTGATGAGAAGCATGAATCATGTGGATGATCAGGGACAGGATGAACTGATACAGTTTGAGGGGTTCAGGCAGTCAGAGGGGGTTAAGTTGAAGAAACAAGAGCTGGACAGACTTTTGGGACCCCTTGCTTGGATTATTAATGGGGATCGCTTTAATATACAGTCATCAAAATCACAACAATTCATTTTCCAAACATGGACGTCACAGGCTCACGTTGAAATAAATAGCTACTCACACTCATTCCAGGGGCTGAACGGTGGTGCAGTGGTTAGCCCAGGGGCCTCACAGCAAGAAGGTCAGGGTTTGAGTCCCAGATTGAGGGCAAGAATTGGCCTTTCTGTGTGGAGTTTGCATGTTCTCCCAATTTATGCGTGTTTCCTTCAGGTACTCCAGTTTCCTCTCATCCTCCAAAAACATGCATACTAGGTTGATTGGCTGCTACAAAATTGTCCCTAGCAGTGAATCGGTGTGTATGTGTGGATGGATGTGTGTGTGGCCCCACAACGGACGGGCAACTTGTTCGTATCTTGACTCTCGCCTGAAATCAGCTGGGTTAGGCTCCGGCACCCCCACGACCCTTTAAGGGACAGGAGGAAATGAAACACTGTATAAAATTAAACACACTCTCACTGAAAAGGATCAACATTTATTTGTTCTGAGCAGAAATAGAACCAACAACCTCACTGTGAAACTTCAAGTCTCGCCACTAGACCCCCAGGCGTTCATCTAAACTTTCAAAAAGATTTAAAACTGATTTGTAAATGCCTTTTTTCAACCCCATTAACAACCATCAAAAGCAGGACATCTAACAGGAATTTTGAAAAACTCTTCAATTAAAGCTAAAATTGACCCTCCAATTAAAAGCCGTCCAACAGTATGAGGGCTTTGTGACCTAAATAAATGCGGCTTATGGTGCTTTGTCCAACTCAGGGTCGCAGGGGGCCCTCAGTGTAAAACCAGGGATTGTCTCCACGGCCCCACCCCCACCAATCCAAATTAGGGGATGAAAAAAATGAATGTCAGTGTTTGTTTGCTATGTGTTTGTATTAAAATATAAAAGTTAAATTGTTCGTTCTTAACTTATTAAAGTTAATGTTATGATTTATGTGTTATAATTATTACTCACACTCAACCTGTGTCACGGTTTTTACGGCTGATTCATTGTATGTGGAGTAAAACTTCTCCATCTTTAAAAACCGCTCATGCCTTCGTACGACTTTGTTTTGTATATCGGCCTGTGTTTTAACAAGGCGGGAGGTCGTGTATTCCAGGGTTTTTCAACCTTTTTTAATCCAAAGTTCATTTTTTAATCTAAAAAAATCTGGAGGCACACCACCGGCAAAGATGGTGGAGTGGGTTGCTATGGTTACTGTAAACAACCTATGCCATCTGTAAATAAAAAGAGAAATATGATACTGAGAAAGATAAAATAAATATCCTTTAATCTATTTTCTTAACACAAACAATATGAGATCGACCAATACAATCGATGAGATCTACTGGTAGACCGCAATCGACCAGGTGAAAGAAAATCATTTTCTATGGCCACCTGACGATCTCTCACGGCACACATATGTGCCACAGAACATTGGTAGAAAAACCATGGTCTATTCTTTTGAGCGAGAGTTAGGAAAAAATTGGACTTTTAATTTTTTAAAGTACTTTTTTTCTTCATGATAGATGGATAGATAAAAACTTTATTAATCTACAGCAGGAGAAATTCTGGTGTCCAGCAGCAACAGAAATCACACAAGCTGTACATACAAAATAAATAAAAACAACATACATAAATAACAAAATAGAACTCAGTTCCTTCCAGAAACATCTGATCGATTAAATTGCCTGAGGGCTGAAGGGATGAACGACCTCCTAAAGCGCTCAGTCCTGCAGCGCAGTGAGAGGAACCTGTTACTTCGGGTTGTTTTCTGGGTCGTGATAACATTGTGTAGAGGGTGACGGGGGTTATTCAGGATGCCCTGAATTAAAGCCCTCATCTCAGATGTTGTAAGACAGAAATTTACCATGTTTGGGATCAATAAAGTAGGTCTGATTGCAATGTAAAAGAATAACAATGGTCCAAATAGGATTTATTTTGGGAACTCCACAAGTTAAAGGGGAATTCCATGTGTCGGCATGAACTGGAAACTTGCTACACACAAATGTTACTTTCTCTTTTCTTTCTTAATGATAAAAAAACAGCTAGAAAATAACTTTTTGTTTCATTGACGATACACAAGCAGCACATAGAAAAAAAACCTCTGAAAAGGCTTATTTTCGTTAATGCACATGGACTATAAACAGTGGTTCATCTCATTGAACAAAAACTAGCAAATGACAGTCAGAAGTTCACAGAAAGAACTAGAGATCACATGCTTTAGAAAATAGAGGGCCTTTTTATCTAATGAGTGTGAAAGATCAAATTCACGAGACTGAGGGAAAGCACCGCAGTGTTAAGTGAAGTTATGAGGATGTGGTCTACTGGAGGACATTAACCCTGGGTTTCGTACAAATGGAACGGGATCAGCCTTGAAATGGAGTGGGACTAAAACAGTCGTTTTTCCATTAGGTCAAAAGGTATTTTATTTTCTAGACTGAGCAGGAGCCAAAAATACATTATTGGATTACATTTAGATATCTATTTAGAAAGTAGTGCAACCTCAGAGAGTGCACACCACATCAAGGCAAGACAAAAGCATCGAACGGCCTGCTTTCATAATTTGCTAAAGTGGGAATACTTAGTGCATCTGTTCTGTTATGCAGTAGGATGGTACCATTTATAGTTCCTATGTTGGGACTCTAAGCCGCAGTGATCTTAGCAACCCAGTTTTTCTCTTAAGCTGTGAAGTAAATGGAATGTGGCCTTAAATACTTCTCTGGATGTTGTCATTAGTGAGATACTAAACGATTCTTGTAACTGAATGAAGAAGAGCAGACTTGCCCGTTGAATACTTGCACCATCCCATTAACTTCAAGTTATTATTGAGTATTGATTACGGATTATTGACTTAAGATATATGTTCTAAACGAAATACACCAGAGATTAAATTGAGTGAAAGAAACTACCGCATTAACAATAGGACCGCCACATTCTAAATCTACCTACAAGCGCCATGACTGTCAATATGACAGCTTATGTAATTATTCATGTTTTGTGCTGCTATTTAACATAAATAAACTTTTACAGTTTTTAAAGTAGTAATAATGATAAAATGTTAAATATATTTAAAACCTAGAATAAAAAAGCAAACATCAAAGTAAAATGATTTAATTCATCAAAAGCCTACTTTTTTCCCCACATTTTGCGCTAACGAGAAAATATTCTCGTTAGAAATTGGCTATAGGCTTTACTCAAATATATTAACCCGAACTTTAAGACTTATCTAGAAAACATGGCAGACTTTATTCAGACAACAATTTTCTTACTCTCTTCATGGTGCCTCTTCAATGTTATCTCACTCAACCTTTCTAAAATGTTTCTGTAATGGCGTCAGAGTCCTCCTTGTCTGTCTTTGTAAATATAAACACACACTTATGTGTGGCTACAGCAATGTGTTTGTTGCCATAGCAACATAGCAACAACTTCAAAGCATGCTTCCTCCCGGCTTGCGCCCTGGTCAGAGGAAATAAAATGCTTATAAATTTAGAAATGTTCATTTTTAGAACACAAAAAAATACATAAAAAAAATAAATAAACGTGTTTATATTATAAAGTGACGTGCAGTCAAATTGACAGCTGTGGCAGTCCTACTGTTAAGAATCTTGGACTAAGTCAGATTATTTGGACAAATGACGCTAAAATATTTTGTTGAATTTTTTTATGACTTTTTGATGTTATTGTGAAAAAGTTAACATAATACTTTTGCACATTTCAGGTTTTATTTTTTATCCGTTTTCTGATGTTCACCATCCAAATGACTATTTGGACAAAATAATAAATCTGTGATAAACAAATGTAGAAATATAAAAATTTCAATACGTCACACTTTTAGATTTCACGACAAATTAGAGAGTCTATATTTTATAAGTTTTTATTAATTGTACGCACCAACTTGGGAGAAAATGGTTGTTTTTGCTACAAAACACGTTTTGTAAAATGACCCTCCCCCCGTCGCTGAGCTTGTACTTGAAGCATGTAAGTGTTTGGGTGTGTCCCGTTTACCTTTGACCCTCTAGTTATTGTCCTTTGAAAGCACCTTGCAGGATCATATTCTCAGCCCACAACTATTACAGGGAATAAACTCACCGTGTTGTACTATGATCTTTTAGAAGTCTCCGTCTTAATTTGAATTGCGGTGATCTGAAGGTTTTACACAAAAAGGCCGACTTTTTTTTATTATTATTTTGCAGTTGCAGGTGCTAAGAGGTAGAAAAGTTTGAACTAGGTTAGTGCAATAAAACATTTTTCATATTAGATTTTGTTTGAATTAACAGTATGAAACATTATTAGAAGAGAGTTCTGTCTTACTCGGCACAATGGTTTCCACCGTTCGCTCAAATGATACCTTAAAGCTAGTTATTAATAAATGTTTGAAAACCAACTGGAAGAAAAGATTTAAATAAAGTTATAAAAAAAGACTGAGATTGGAAAATTTAGTTATAGAGAGGCACATGGATTGATCCTGAAACTGAAGGTAAATCAGTTTCTGTTAAAGTAATTTAGAAAAAGGGCCTTGGAATCTTTGGAAAAAAGAAAAACTAAACTTTAAAATTTTTTTTACCCACTCTATTCATCCCTCACCGGCAGTGGTGGAATGTAACGAAGTAAATATACTTCGTTACTGTACTTTAGTAAAAAAATTGTGTATCTGTACTTTACTTAAGTAAAATTTAAGACCGGTACTTTTATTTTTACTTCGCTACATTTTTGAGCAAATATCTGTACTTTTACTTCGCTACTTTTTAAAAGTGTGTTTTACATTTTTCGTTATATTTTCGTTCAGGAATTTGAAAAATACACAGGTTTTTTAGCACATCTTGAAGACGCATCGCCAAAATCAAAAGAAGCAGTTGATCGGGAGAAGAAGTCATGAATCGAGAAACATTTCCGCATTCATTCAGCGCCAAAAACCTAACATCAAATATAGTACAAATTAAAAAGAGTCAGAAGATCGTTGTTCGTTGTGTTTACTTTTAAATAAAAAGTTGAGCCATCATTACACAGAGCAGGGGCGGATCTAGAATTTTCCAAAGGGGGCGGGGCTTTGACAAAGCTAATATATAGTGACCGGGGTCCTCCCCCCCAAAACATTTAAAAAAAAAAGTGTCATTTTCCTCCATTTTGGTGCCCATTCACTGGCCCTTCAAAGGGCTAGCTTGACTTGTCCCCTTTCCTTTTATTTTATTTATTTATTTTTTTTGTGGACTAAAAGAGGCGGGAGAGGGGGGGGGCACACCCCTGCAGAGTATTTATCCTGGTTACTATGGTGACACCCTATAGCACAAAAAATAACATTTGAATTATGGTCGAATACTTTACTTTTTACTTAAAAAGTACAATTTACACCAACTACTTTTGTACTTTTACTTAAGTAAATTTTTTGCCTAATTATCTGTACTTTTACTTAAGTACAAAAAGTGAGTACTTCATCCACCACTGCTCACCGGGGAAATTTATGTGCTGCACTCCTACATCGCAGCAGGCTGCCCACAACAGCGCCAATGGTGGGAGAAACAGGGGGTTAGGTGTCTTCTCCAAGCACCATAGATATGCACTCAGTGGGATGCAAACTTGCGAACTTCCGGTCTGCAGGCGAACGCTCTAACCACTGAGCCACCGTCTGCCCAAATAAATATTAAAGTGTTTTAAGATTTTTTTTTTTTACCAATAACTTTGCTGTAATCAAAGTATTGATATTATTGTTATTGAAAATGTAAATTTGACGCCTAAGCAACTGTATTTATTTTGTGCAATAAAAACATCTAACCTTCGAGAAGAGAAGTAATAAAACTGAACAGCCATTGGTTGTGTACGTACATGCGTTTGATAGAAACAACCATAAACCAGAATGACTGCTATCAACTGGTCCAGTTTACAGCGGAGTGCTTTGGAAACAAGTCATTTAATAATTAAACTCGTGTTGTCATAAATAGAAAAGTCAATAGGTTCAGAAGACCTGAATTCAACTCTAGGACGTGTAGTAGATGTCAACAAACTGTTGAAACATAAGAAAAAATTGGCGAGATTTTCCAAAGTGAATGAAAAGTTTAGCCTGAGTATTTCTCATCGCTGTGTTTAGTCATAAGTTGGTTTGCCATGTGAGTGCAATTTTAAGGCAAGTGTTACTCCTGGATGGTCATTTATTTTGGGATATTCTTTAAAGCGTAGTCCAAATCTAACCTGTCTACTTGTGACCTTAAAAAAATGTCCTCTTTTAAGCGAGTGGAACTCAGAGTGTGGCGTACTCACACCAGACCTGGTAGCTGTTAACCAGGTCTGTATGCAATCTCCCCCTTTCCCACTCCCAATTTGTCCTGCACTCACATAGGGTTTCACCAATCGTGCCGAAGAACACTAACATTATTGTAGTATTACGTTTTTATGATAAACAGGAAAACAGTCGCTCTAGCCAAATGCAACGCTCTGGGTACTTTGTGGATAATAGTTTTAAGTTGTTTGGCCTATGATTTTATCTCGCAGCCTTTTGCTGAAAAGTTCTAACAGGTTTCTTTTGGCAAGAAGAAGATGTCCCCGTCCTGGACATCTCCGGGCTGAGGAGTCTCCCGTGTTTCCATCAGGATGAAGAACATCTATTGACTTCTTTAGATATTTAGCTGTAGATTAGATTAAGCTAATATTTAAACAATAATCTTTGACACATTGTTTGCTCGTCCCGGGGGAGGGATCTCTCTTTCACGTGGATCCCCACAAGGTTTCTTATTTTTTCCCCACTGATGGGTTTTTTAGGAGTTTTTCCTCGCCGAGAAGGAGAGTCTAAGTGCATAAATGTGCTAGTCTTGTTTAGTTAGCATTTGTTAGTTATTTTTCTTGCTGTGTATCTGTGTTAATACATTCCTCTTTTTTTTGTGAAGCCCATTGAGACAGAAATTCTGTGATTTTGGGCTATACAAATAAAATTGAATTGAATTGAAGAAAATTGGTTTTGGAGTGTTGCAAAAACGTAATGTTAGGCGTCCTGTTTGATACCCCAGCGTGACTCTTGGACACAAACTACAAGCTAACCACGCCTAAGCCCGACTGAACCATGCCCTGACACACTTTTACCAAGTGGGAAAATGAACCGTGTTCGGGAGCACTCGGATCAGTTGGATAAACAATGCTTTCGGGCACGGTTCAAGCTACCTAGTTTAAGTACACCCATAAGTTTCTGAGAATTTTGAAGAAAAAAAAAAAAAGGCCTCCAGTTTAGTTATTTCTGTATCTTCTAAAAATTAACTGTAAACTTTTGAGCCAAGCAGCTTAGGTATTTATAATTATGCACCAAGACAAAAAGTAGGTCAAAAGCTCCTTTATTGTACACTGATTAATTCTTAGAAATAGAGCATTTCATACCGTCCATATTTATTGGTCATAAGAAGATTTTAAGTATCTAGGATCAACAGTCCAGAGCAATTGAGAGTGTGGAAAAGAGGTGAAGAAGCGTTTCAGCTAAAATGAAAGGGAAAGTGAACAAAACCGTGGTGAGACCGGCGATGCTGTTTGGTCTAGAAACAGTAGCACTGAAGAAAACACAGGAAGCAGAGATGAAGATGCTGAGGATCTCTCTGGGAGTGACCAGGATGGACAGGATTAGAAATGAGTACATCAGGGGAACAGCACATGTTAGAGGTTTTGGGGATAAAGTTCGAGAGGCAAGACTGAGATGGTTTGGGCACGTACAGAGGAGAGAGAATACATAGGAAGAAGGATGCTGAATTTGGAACCACCAGGAAAGAGGACTAGAGGAAGGCCAAAGAGGAGGTTCATGGACTCAGTGAAGGAAGACATGAAGATAGTTGGTGTAACCAAAGAGGATGCAGGAGATAGGATTAGATGGAAGAAACTGACTTGCTGGGGTGACCCCTGAAGGGAAATGCCGAAAGAAGAAGTTTTAATATTTTTGCAAACACACCAGTAGCTTTGTTCCTCCTCAAAAAGTACACATGTCCATAAATTACAGGGCAGTGAAAACACAGCTTTAACATGTGGGTTTTATGATGCTCGGAGACTTTGTTTTAGTCTGTTTGTCTATTGCTCATCTATCGGTTGCCTAGATACTTGCAGTAGTTACTCATCCGCTGCATGGATGTGTTGGTGGGAAAACCACATGGAGGCGTTTTGATACACTTCATGACACAACGTTCTGCATTTTTTCCTTTTCTCCCATCCAAGTTGTGAAAAAAAAAAAAGAAAAAATGTGGGCAATTAGTTCGGCATAATTAAATCTCTCTGGCTTTACGGTTGGCAGCAAAAATAGTAGCTGGTGAAATGCGTTAATAATTTATTGTGCTATAACAATTTACTGTCCGAAATGTTTTACAGCCACTTGCTAGAAGCTGTTGATGCATATGCAATGATGTTTAACGTCTGAATTATTTATTTCTGCTCTTTTTTTGTTTGTTTAGTTACTTTTACGCTAGTCGTAACTTTTTTTTTTTTTATTCACTAAGATAAGTAGCCATCGTTTTTTTTTATATGCGATGTGAAGCCAGTTGAGACAATTGTTTTGTGATATTTGGCTAAAAAATAGAATTAAATTAATTTGAAAATTTCTGCGGGAAGTTGTTGCAATGGTAATGTTTTTATTGACACATCACACATAAGTGTGTGTTTATATCTGTGGAGAGAGACAAGGAGGACTCTGACGCCGTTATAGAATATTTTAGAAAAGTTGAGATAATATTGAAGAGAGTAGAAAAATTGTTTTCTGAATAATGTATGCTATGTTTTGTAGATAAATCTTGAAAGTTCAAGTTAATGTATTGGAATATCGCCTATAGACAATTTTTAACGTGAACAGTTTTGAAGCAACAGCGCAAAATCCGGAAAAAAAAGTAGGCTATTGACGAATTAGATTCTTTTACTTTAGTGTTTGCATTTTTATTCTAGGTTTAATTTTATCATTATTATTACTTTAAAAATTGAGTGGTTTAAAAAAATAAAGCAGCACAAAACATGAATAATTACATAAGCGTCACATTGACGGTCATGGCGCTTGCAGGTAGATTTAGAAGATGACGGTCCTAGTGTTAAAATAAACTACCTGTTTTACTCCAACAAGACTGATAAAGATTCTTGAGAAGTCTGAATGTCGACTGTTTTTTCCTGACGACGGAGCACCAACAGAGTTTTACCATCAAAAAATATATTTTAAACTTCTCGAGCCTTAATTTAATTTCCCTCCAGTTTTTGTGTTTTTAATTTATAGCAATGGCATAATGTGATTTTACTAAAGGATAATGCCAGACGAGGTGCCCAGTATCTACGGTGTGAACATCCGATGTGAAGCGCGGGATTGTTGTTTTTGAAAAATGCCATGGGCAAACAATAATTTAATGAATATTAAATTAATTATTTATACTTTATTTGGTTTATTTACTGTTTAAATTGGTATAATCTTGTCTAGTGAACTGCTTATGGGGCCATGGGGGTTTCGGAGTCTATCCTGATCAGCGGCAGGGTACACCTCGAACAGCTCACCAGTTTGTTGAAGGGCCACACACACAGATAACCAGGCACACACACACACAATTATAAGTTTTTTTTATTTTGAATAAGAAGCACCTTAATCCTCCAAATCTGAGACCATGGTCCTCACCTGGAAAAGGGTGGAAGACCCCCTGCAGGTCAGGGACAGGGTCCTGTGGAGGAGGAGGAGTTTAAGTATCTCAGGGTCTTGTTCACGAGTTGGGGAAGGATGGAGCGGGAGATCAACAGTTGGATCGGTGCGGCGTCAGCAATAACTAGGACGCTGCATCGGTCCGTCGTGGTAAAGAGAGAGCTGAGCCGAAAAGCAAAGCTCTCAATTTACAAGTCGATTTACGTTCCTACCCTCACCTATGGTCACCAGCTGTGGGTGGTGACCGAAAGAATGAGATCACGGATACAAGCGGCCGAAATGAGCTTCATCCGCAGGGTGGCTGGGCTCTCACTCAGAGATCGGGTGAGGAGCTCTGCCATCTGGGAGAAGCTCGGTGTTGAGCCGCTCCTCCTCCAGGTCGAGAGGAGCCAGATGGGGTGGTTCGGGCATCTGGTTAGGATTCCCTCCGAGCGCCTCGCTGGTGAAGTGTTTTGGGCACGTCCAACTGGGAGGAGACCAAGTGGCAGTTCCCAGACCCGCTGGAAGGACTATGTCTCACAGCTGGCTGGGGAATGACTTGGGATCTTTCCGGGTGAGCTGGAGGATGCAGCCGGGCAGAGAGAAGCCTGAGCTTCCCATCGTAGGCTGTTGCCTCTGTGACCCGGCCCCGGATGAGCAAAAGAGTACGGAACAGAAAAATAAGAAGCTTGCCTCGGTGAAGACCATAAAACCAGCAGTTAGTCCACGACTATGTAGTATATGTGCTCAACGTGACATACAATAACTTAAACACAATATCATTTCAAGGGGAACGGCATCTCGTACCCTCTGAAAAAGATAGGACACCCTTCAGCCAATCAAAATTGAGTATATACTTGGATCATTGTATAAATTAAGCTAACAGGTAATTTTTTTCTTTTCCACAGGTATGGCCTCACAAGTCTTGGTCTACCCACCACACATTTATCAAACCCAGACAAGTGCCTTTAGCAGTGTGAAGAAACTCAAAGTCGAGCCCAGCAACTGTGTGTACCATGAGAGGACACACCTGCGGACTTATCTGAACAGCAGAACCCTTGGTATCGTGCAGCCGACTAAACAAGCCCACTCATTTGTGAACCGAGACTTTGCGGTGGGTCCAAAAGTTCGTAGAGGACAGAAGTACCCAGTGCAGACGGTGGTTGTACGTGGCGTACAGAGACAACAGCCCGGAAAGAGAGGAGAAGGAGCGGGCCCGCTTGTGGCCGAGCAGCATCAAGAAGCAGGGGCCGTCAACTCAGAGGGCAAAGAACAGCAACATCAGACAGACATAGCAAGTGGAAGCAGCAGTGGAGCAGCAGGGGCAAGGGGAGGGGGACGGGGAGAGGGCTGCAGTGGAGGAGTCGAGGGAGGGGGAGAGGAGGAGGCCGATAGGGAAGAGGACTGTGGAGGTCTGAACTCACCTGACAGCTCTCAGCGATGTGGGCTGAAACGTAAAAGTGAGGAGCTGGATAACCGAGGGAGCACCATGCAGATTGTGGAGGAACTGTCAATGTTGCCTGCCATGTTGCAAACAACGAATGTGGGGAATGCGACCGTAACGGCGCCAGCGGTTGTTGGGGCCGGGGGAGGCCCCTCCAAACAGGGTGTAGGTGCAGCTGGAGGGTCAGGTGGAGACGGGGACTACCAGGTAGTGCAACACGAGGTCCTGTGTTCCATGAAGAATACTTATGAAGTGCTGGATTTCTTGGGACGTGGCACATTCGGTCAAGTAGTGAAGTGCTGGAAGAGAGGCACGGGCGAGGTCGTGGCTGTGAAGATCCTGAAGAACCACCCTTCGTACGCGCGGCAGGGGCAAATCGAAGTGGGCATCCTGGCTCGCCTGAGCGGGGAGAACGCAGATGAGCACAACCTAGTGCGAGCCTTCGAATGCTTCCAGCATCGCAGCCACACCTGCCTGGTGTTTGAGATGCTCGAGCAGAACCTGTACGATTTCCTAAAGCAGAATAAGTTCAGCCCGCTCCCCCTTAAAGTAATCAGACCTGTGCTACAGCAGGTAGCTACAGCTCTGAAGAAGTTGAAGAGCATGGGTCTGATTCACGCAGACCTGAAGCCTGAAAACATAATGCTGGTGGACCCAGTGAGGCAGCCCTACAGGGTGAAAGTGATAGATTTTGGTTCAGCTAGCCATGTGTCCAAAGCAGTGTGTTCAACGTACCTCCAATCTCGGTACTATAGGTGAGTACAAGAAAATATTTCACATATTTTCATACTTAAAGGTGACATGGCAGATGTTTAGGAACTCATTATTTTGCTGCATTACTTAAACTGCTTTCACTGGTTGGACTTATGCTTATAAATAGACTGTGGAATAATAAAGAGGGGGTATTGTGCTTTTCTGGGGTAATAATTTTTATCTCACAGCATGAATAGATAAACATGGTGTCTTTTGTTAGAAATGCAATATTTACCAAAAAGCTCACAAATACATCATTTTTGTTCCATCTCCGTTTTTGACACGGAATTCCCACCTGATCTTGCATGCTGCTTTGTCTCGCTGAATGAATGCATGCAGGACAAAGCGTAAAACTTGTTTGAGGCTGCAAAATAAAATGGGCTTCAATTTAGAAACACTTGTGCATACTATTTTATATCCTTGTTTTTGGTGCCTCTCTGTTGAGGGAAGGACCAAACATGAGCAGAGCACACTTATTGAAACGCTTTCTGCTTATGTTCGAATGTGGGTGTGACGGAGAACAAAATCCGTGGCCAAAAGACACATCAATTACGTCTATGATGTGGTAACAACATGCTCCAAAACTTCCAAAAAGAGCTTCAAAAGTTGTTTTTTTTTTTAACCTGAAACCTCCCTCTTTAAATCTCAACCAATCATTTTTGTATGTAGAACAAAAACAATTGGCTCAGAGACGGTCAATCACTCCAACACTGTGGCTTTGACTATAAAGCAGATATTTCTGTGAAATGTAGGCAGTCCAGCGCATGTACCCAAATCGGATCTTATGCATGTGGATTATTTTGAACAATTGTTCAATTTTGATCAATCTCAGCTCAGATCTTCTATACTGCCTTTAATTAACAAAGAGATTAAAGGATGGTTTATTTGAAACATGCCTCTGTTTTCAAGAATCTAGACTCTCATGTTTCATTTAAAAATGTCCTTCCCCTTCAAAACAAGGAAATGCCGCCCGCATTGCACAACATCCTGCATTTTTAGGAACCACCTGCCTTGGTTGCACAAAAATGTGACCTTCCCATGTTTATGCATGACAACAACATTAGCGTTTCTTCTGCCGTCAATGCTTGTAAAAAAATCTTTAAATAAAACATAAAGAAAACACACTTTTGCTAGCTATTGTTAAAGATTGTTTATGTTCAGTTTTTTTTTGTGCTGATTATAATCGCTTTTGAGGTTCTTGGAAACGTATTTGAACAGGGGTGCCTAACCTTTTTTGTCCCACAATCTACTTTACAAGTAGATCTTGAGATCTACCAGTCCCATGTTACCATCGCAAACCCCAACGGATCGTTTCCAGCCTTCTGTTACTACCCCTACAACACGATTTGTTACATGCGCACACACTCACAGCGCTTTGCGAGGGGGAGGGGCCACAGCAGCACTGCGGGCTGCTTATTGATTACAG
Organism: Neostethus bicornis; assembly: GCA_902685375.1. Classification (NCBI taxonomy): domain Eukaryota; kingdom Metazoa; phylum Chordata; class Actinopteri; order Atheriniformes; family Phallostethidae; genus Neostethus; species Neostethus bicornis. The sequence goes on from LR738543.1 coordinate 29,572,626, forward strand.
GCTTAACAACATGATTTCACGTCAAAGCAACTCTAGCAGCTGACTTCAGGGCAGATGTCATTGTGAGGCTGATGATAGGCCGGCGCCAACTTTTTTTTCAATGCCACGCAATCAACCCTTAATGCATTTGCAATCGACCAGTCGATTGCGATCGACCAGTCGATTGCGATCGACCAGTCGATTGCGATCGACGCAATGGGCACCCTTGTATTAGAACATCAAGGTAGAATTAACAGTTTTAGAGTTACGATTGATTAGAACGACAAACCCGAGCTGGGATCTGCTCTTACATAAATCCACAGTACAGTTTACAATGTGATTTTAATGATTTACTAGGTGATAAGAAGCCACAATGTGATCGTAGGTAACATTGGATCCAAAACTGATGTAAGATTTTATGTATAAAACGCTCATCTGGCTGGGTTTTAGTTGCTGTTCATGGTATCTGAATCCACAAGTTCAGTTAAGTCATGATGGTGTTTTAGTTTGTGGTCATTCACAAACCGTACAGGTTTTGTTTGAGGACATGCAGTGCACCAATCATCCTTGAACCCCTAATGTAAACAGAGTAGGAATACTTGTAATTTTTGTTCATGAATTCCGCTTCAGAAATTGAGACAGATTTATATAACCCAGCAGCTTTTATCACGAGGCCTCGGCAAACGGAAATGTCTTGCAATAGACTCAAATCGATTGTTGTTGGTTGTCTTTTTTTTATTTGGCTTATGCTAATATGATTTATGGAAAATAAGGTTTAGGATTAATATTCTTCTCTAATCTTCCTCCGCAGGGTGGCTGGGCTCTCACGAAGAGATAGAGTGAGGAGCTCTGCCATCCAGGAGGAGCTCGGAATAGAGCCGTTGCTCGTCCGGGTCGAGAGAAGCCAGATGGGGTGGTTTGGGCATCTTGTTAGAATGCCTCCCGAACGCCTTGCTGGTGAGGTGTTTTGGGCACGTCCCACCGGGAGGAGGCCCAGAGACAGACCCTGTGTTATTGTAGAGACTATGTCTCACAGCTGGACCGGGAATGCCTTGGGATCCTCCCAGGTGAGCTGTAGGATGCAGTCTCAGGGTGAGAGAAGCCTGGGTCGTTTCCCCAGCGACTCTGCCCCAGATAAGCGAAAGACAATGGAACCGAAATATTCTTCTCAAATCTGCGATATCTGAACAAATAAAAAGATTATACCATATTATTATGTGCTTATAAAATTTTTGATTACTGAACTTGGTTTCTCATTCCGTGCTCGCTGTCCTACTGAGCCAGTTTTATGAGATTTGAATCTTATTTTTATTTCTGCACCAGCAAAGCAGCAGGAAATTCCCTCAACTAATAAAATGTAAATCGTGCTTTTGATTTCTGCCTATATTTGCATGTTTAAGTACGCAGGAGCTCATTTTAACCCATTTAATTAAAACTTTGTTAATAATAGTAAAATACTTGATTATTTTGGGTTTTTTGCATCTTGTGTTTCTCTAGATTTTATAAATTCAGTTGATTTTTTTTTTTGCACTTTTATTTTCGGAAGTTTCCTAAAATAGAGCTGTCGTACTTTGCTGTACTTTCACGGGGGAGGAAGTGAGCATTGCAGCTGTTACAGTTTCTCAGCTCTGTCAGCCTCCAGCTTTGGTGACCGCCAGCTTCTTACAAGTCTTGCACGGTGTTGTATTTTGATACAACATAAATCAATACTGCGCCTGACTTAAGCATCGAGAATGACAACCAAGACAGTCTTGTTGGGGGAGCGAGGAGGGCAGGATTCAGAGTGGCACCAGAATTCATTTATTCTTTGCCAGAGGATCCGGCTCAGAAAAATCTATTTTTAACTCTTCATATTTGACTATTTACAAGTGGAGGTTTCATTGAGCCTGAGTGACAAACAGAACATGTTTCTCCAAGGATTAAATTCAAGATACGAACACAAGTTTAAAGAAAGTCGAAGGTTTGCATTAAAAAGAACCACATCAGTAGGTATGAGGTTTAGAAGCTTAGCGGTTTAGATCTTCTTCCTCTTTCTTTCTCATTTGCGTAAGGGCATTTCCCTTCAGGGGTCGCCACAGCAAGTCAGTTTCTTCCATCTAACCCTATCTGCTGTATCTTCTTCGGTCACGCCAACTATCTTCATGTCTTCCTTCACTGTATCCATGAACCTCCTCTTTGGTCTTCCTCTAGTCCTCTTTCCTGGTGGTTCCAAATCCAGCCTCCTTCTTCCGATGTACTCTCTTTGTCTCCTCTGCACATGTCCAAACCATCTCAGTCTGGCCTCTCTGACTTTCTCTCCAAAACCTCTAACATGTGCTGTTCCTCTGATCCTGTCTATCCGGGTCACTCCAAGAGAGATCCTTAGCATCTTCATCTCTGCTACCTCAATCTCCGTCACCTCTGTCCAATGTTCACCTCTAGACCAATCAGCATGGCCGGTCCCATCACGGTTTTGGACACTTTTCCTTTCATTTTAACTGAAACTCTTCTATCACACATCACATCTGATACTTTTCTCCACCCATTCCAGCCTGCCTGCACACGCTTCTTCACCTCTTTTCCACACTCTCCATTGCTTTGGACTCTTGATCCAAAGTACTTAAAATCTTCCACCTTCTTTATCTCTTCTCTCTGTAAGCTTACTTTTCCATTTGGATCCCATGAAGCTCCTCTTTGGTCTTCCTCTAGTCCTCTTTCCTGGTGGTTCCAAATCCAGCATCCTTCTTCCGATGTACTCTCTCTCTCTCTCTCCTCTGCACATGTCGAAACCATCTCAGTCTGGCCTCTCGGACTTTATCTCCAAAACGTATAACATGTGCTGTTCCCCTGATCCTGTCCATCCTGGTCACTCCCAGAGAGATCTTCAGCATCTTCATCTCTGCTAGCTCCATCTTTGTTTCCTGTCTTTTTCTCAGTGCCACTGTCTCTAGACCAATCAGCATGGCCGGTCTTACCACAGTCTCACGGTCTCACTTTCCCTTTCATTTTAGCTGAGATTGATTGGTTTAGTATATTCGTCTTAATATTTTAATATTGAGACAATAGTTTCCGGGACCGGTTGGTCACTACCGCTTCACATCTGGTTGTTCTCGATGAGGCCGCAGATCTCGTCAGAACACCGGGTTTGGAGTGAACCGCCCATCGCATATAGGAAGGGTTAGAAGGACACTTGTGTAAAATGCTCCAGGCTATTAAAATGCATCGTCATTGGAGCGAACGTGTCATCGATGGAGCGAGTACTCGTTTGTTGTCATGTAAGAGGAAGGTAGAAATATTGATAAAACAACTTTGGTGACAATTACAAGGCCCAACCATCCCTATTAGAAGGTAGAAAGTCGTGATCATTTGAATGAGACGGGACATTCCAACGTAAAATAATACATTGTTGTCTTTTTATGGTTAATTTTACAAAAAAATTCCTTAAAAATTTTTTTTTTTATTGTTTTACAGTGGATTACAACTCGATTTACAAATCAATCTATGTTCCAACCCTCACCTATGGTCACCAGCTGTGGGTGGTGACCGAAAGAATGAGATCGCGGGTACAAGCGGCCGAAATGAGCTGCCTCCGCAGGGTGGCTGAGCTCTCACTCAGAGATCGGGTGAGGAGCTCTGCCATTCGGGAGGAGCTCGGTGTCGAGCCGCTCCTCCTCCAGGTCGAGAGGAGCCAGATGGGGTGGTTCGGGCATCTGGTCAGGATGCCCCCCCCGAGCGCCTCGCGGGCGGGGTGTTTTGGGCACGTTTCACCGGGAGGAGACCAAGGGGCAGACCCCGGACCCGCTGGAGAGACTATGTCTCACAGCTGGCCGGAGAACGACTTGGGATCCTTCCAGGTGAGCTAGAAGATGCAGCCGGGGAGACAGAGGCCTGGGGTGCCCGCTTGAGGCTGTTGCTCCCGCGGCCCGACCCCGGAACAAGCGGAAGATGACGGAACGGAACGGTGGATTACGGGCACTGCTCAACCAGGCCACTCCAATCAGATTCTTTCTAATGCTTAGTAAAGAAACTGTTAAGTATCAAACACACACACAGATAAACCCTAATACGTTCTTAGAGCTTGCAGTCTAAAGTAGATTGAACAATAACAACAAACGACTGTTGAATATCGACACTGTACACATGAGTTCTACTCTTTAGGTTGAGTTTTATTTGATTCACTGGTCAGAATAAATACGACACTAGTAGAGCACTTTCTCTCTAGTTAGGAGTCTTTTTAAGAGACGGGAATACGAAGGCATAGTGTTAAGGAATAGCGTTGCTGAGGCTGAGTGTGGTCAGCTGAAAATAGCTCATGGGACGCTAGCCAGTGCGCTTTGACTTCTATAGATGGTGAAACACATAAGCAGCCAGAATGAAATAAGGAGAGCTCGAAACGCTTAGAGAAGCCCTGACATATTCGTTCAAGGTCAGTCATCTCAACAGCATCAGTTATTTTGATTTATGTGCGCCAGATTGCAACACGTGCAAGGCTTTATTTGGATGTATTAGAAATCAATATTTTGTTATTTTAAATCTGTCACCAACCTTTCCAGCTACACCTGGCCTGTACCTGCTACATTTGGCCGGTGGCCATACGTAATTTGCCAACCATGTCTGCCCTGTCAGCTAAGCTGCAAAGCTTTCAGCTCCACAGCAAAATGACATTATCCCATAATTTCATTATTCTCTTCAACAACTAGATTTTAATGAGTTTGCAAATACTGAAGGGTATTTATGGACTGAATGCACTTACACTCTTTGGGATTTGTGTAAAAGTATTTTGTGTCACTTTAATTATGCCAATCTTCTTGTTGAGCATGTTGGCAGCTCAAGGACAGATATCCCACTCTGGGATTGTTTAGAAACCCTACCCACACACATACACACATACACACAAGAGGTAGAACAAATTCTTTTATGATTGATAAAAAAGCTATTTTAACTAATGAGCTATTTTAACTAATTAACTAATTTTAACTAATGAGCCGAAATGAACTTCCACCGCAGGGTGGCTGGGCTCTCACTCAGAGATCGGGTGAGGAGCTCTGCCATCCGGGAGGAGCTCGGTGTCGAGCCGCTCCTCCTCCAGGTCGAGAGGAGCCAGATGGGGTGGTTTGAGCGCCTCGCGGGCGGGGTGTTTTGGGCACGTCCCACCGGGAGGAGACCAAGGGGCAGACCCCGGACCCGCTGGAGAGACTATGTCTCACAGCTGGCTGGGGAACGACTTGGGATCCTTTTAGGTTAGCTAGAGGATGCAGCCGGGGAGAGAGAGGCCTGGGGTACCCATTTGAGGCTGTTGCCCCCGCGACCCGACCCCGGAACAAGCGGAAGATGACGATGCTTAGTTAATTCAAGCTTACGCTGTATCAACACATACAGTACTTGAAATTATTCGACTGGATTCACTTAATTGTGAAAAGTATATCCGGGGAGGGATCTCGCTTTCGTGTGGATCCCCATGAGGTTTCTAAATTTTACCCACTGATGGGTTTTTAGAAGTTTTTCAATACAAAAATTTTGTGATTTTGGGCTATACAAATATTTTGAATGGAATTACAAAAGGTGGAAGGGCGGGGGGCATATTCATTCAAAAATAAAGATCAGATTCTGTTCACAAAAGGTCAAAAGTTGTATTTGAGGGATTTTTTTTTTCCAACCTTGGGTTCTTCAAAAGTTTGAACAAATGTGTAAACAAAGTCACAGAAAGCTGTTTAAATTGTGCCTAATCTTTGTTTTCCAGATAATGGCATCTTTGTTTAGTTTCCTTTAGAATTTTATAGATAAAGAGAAATGAAATATTTGAATGTTTTCCTTGAATTTGTATCTTGGTTCTTGAGGCCATGCTTCTGGCATTTTTGGTTCTCATGGAGAGATACTGGTATTTGCTTTGTCTGGAATCCAGAATGATAGAGCTCTCCATTTTTTAGGTTTTAGGTTCATTCATTTTCTCTGGAGTTTGGGTCCTGGAGTCGGAGCGGGGCTTGAAACACTGGTCTTTCAGTGTGGAGTTTGCATGTTCTCCCTGTGGATGTATGGATTTTGTCCCAGTCGTCCGGTTTCCTCCAACCCCCCAAAAAATGCTTGTTTGGTTAATTGACCACTATGAAATTGCCCCTAGGATTGAGTATGTGTGCGGACGGTTGTGAGTATGTGGCCCCGTGATAGACTGGCGACCTGTTTGGGGTGTACCCTGCCTCTTGCTTGGAATCAGCTGCGATAGGCTCCGGCAACCGATAATGCATTGCTCAACTAGATCAATCACAGCAGTTTTTAATGTTTAAAACCTAATTAATAAATTCAAACTGACTCGCTACCAATAATTTTTTGCTTGTGTAATCTTGAGCTGCTCAAGTTGTTAAGAACATTTTCAATTTGGGGGTTGGGTTGCAAACCCATAACCTCTAAAAATAATGGTTGAAAAGTGTCACTATATCTTATTTACGACCAGTTGATAATGTTTTGTCTTAATTAAAAATTGTCTGGAAGATTTTCCACAGGAATAGAAAAAAAAAAACTTTCTTAAAACTCTTAACTTTCAGGTGGGTTTTACGTCTGTAAAACATTAAAGGTTTTGTATCTTTTATCTCCGATGTGGGCGGATCAGAATGCTGCATTCTTTCTTGGCCACACTGTTTCTGTTTTCCACTTAATAATGCAGGATCCCCTGAGAGTGTGTGGAATAACACTTCTTAGAAAAGGCGTGTTGAAAGATTCCGCTTGTTTTGTTGTGTGACCGTAAATCAAGCCAATGCCGATAGCATTGTTGTCCAACTGAGTGTGTTTGGCTTTTTTTTTTTTTTTAAAGAAATATTCAACATCAGAGGCCAGTTATTGTTTGCATCCGCCCCACGTTGCTGCGGTTTTTATTTTGTACAATATCAGAAGCGATTAAGGGTGGATCACAGGGTTAGTCTGTGGAGATTTAAAAAGCTCATTTTGGTTTTCTACCAAATAATAAGCCTAATAATGCCACCCGAGCGCCTCAAGGGCGGGGTGTTTCGGGCACGTCCCACCGGGAGGAGACCAAGGGGCAGACCCCGGACCCGCTGGAGAGACTATGTCTCACAGCTGGCCGGGGAACGACTTGGGATCGTTCCGGGTGAGCTGGAGGATGCAGCCGGGGAGAGAGAGGCCTGGGCTGCCCGTTTGAGGCTGCTGCCCCTGCGACCTGACCCTGGAACAAGCGGAAGATGACGGAACGGAACAATAAGGCTGGGAGGATTTTTTTTTTCTAGTTTGGGTTTTTTTTTGTACAGAAATTGTAAATGAAATTAAACATAAGATTGACCCATAAAAAGTTTTGCTCTGAAAAGTACACGGGACTTTCATTCCACGTTGTAAACAGACCAGTTATTTGTTTTGCTTTCAGGACAAGTGAATACGTGGAACTAACTGCATTTATTTTAAGCTTGTCTTTCTCAAGAACAAGTCTGATTCACATGAGCACGAGTTCAAGTTGATCTCTAGCTCATAATTGGAATATATTGAAAGTGAATAATGAAAGCACATGAATTCAGTTTGGGTCATTCCCACGTATTTCCCTGTGTCCTGGCAAGACATCAACAATAGAAGAGAAATTCGTTCCGTTCCGTCATCTTCCGCTTGTTCCGGGGTCGGGTCGCGAGGGTAACAGCCTCAAACGGGTAGCCCAGGCCTCTCTCACCTCGGCTGCATCCTCCAGCTCACCTGGAAGGATCCCAAGTCGCTCCCCGGCCAGCCGTGAGACATAGTCTCTCCAGCGGATCCAGGGTCTGCCTCTTGGTCTCCTCCCGGTGAGACGTGCCCGAAACACCTCGCCCGCGAGGTGCTCAGGTGGGAATCCTGACCAGATGCCCGAACCACCCCATCTGGCTCCTCTCGACCTGGAGGAGGAGCGGCTCGACACCGAGATTCTCCCGAATGGCAGAGCTCCTCACCTGATCTCTGAGCGAAAGCCCAGCCACCCTGCGGAGGAAGCTCGTTTCGACCGCTTGTACCCGCGATCTCATTCTTTCGGTCACCACCCACAGCTGGTGACCATAGGTGAGCGTAGGAATGTAGATCCTGGTTACCATGGTGAGGGTAGGAACGTAGATCGACTTGTAAATCCAGAGCTTTGCTTTTCGGCTGAGCTCTCTCTTTACCACGATAGACCGATGCAGCATCCTAGTTATTGCTGACGTTGCACCGATCCACCTGTCGATCTCCAGCTCCATCCTTCCCCCTCTCATGAACAAGACCCCGAGATACTTAAACTCCTCCACTTGGGGCAGGACCCTGCCCCTGACCCGCAGGGGGCATTCCACCCTTTTCCGGGCGAGGACATGGTCTCGGATTTGGAGGCACTAATTCCCATCCCGGCCGCTTCACACTCAGCAGCAAACCGATCCAGCGAGAGCTGGAGATCACGGTCTGATGAAGGCAGAAGAGAAATCATTTACAATATTTGATTATGTCTTCTGAACGTCTGGGTCAACGTTCGTTTGTGACGCAGTGAAAGAAATGAGCTGTGAACTGAAGCTTGGTTAAAAAGAGAATTGGTGATATTTGCAGATGCAGAAAGTTCTTTGAAGGTTTTGCCTTTTTTTTCCCCTTCAGACAGAAAGTAGGCTCCACATAAGGCTCTGTACAAAGCTTTGAGAATAAGAAGAGACAATGAAAGGAGACAACTCATGTCTCATTCATAGGCATTAATTTTCAGCTGCTGCAGTCAGCGGACCTGATATTCATCCTTCTGTCTCATGACTGGAGAAACGGCACATTCAGTTTCTGCATGTTTGCTGTTCTCTGAAGCATCAGAATCACAAAGACATCATTAAACATGCTAAAAATGTGACGATTATGCAGTCGTCTGTTTGAGTGATGATGAAATTAAAGTTGAATCACTGCTGGTGGGGTTTGAGGATTCTGATCAAAGCGTCTGATAGTTACAGTTTGGTCTTTGTTAAAAAACGGCAGCCATCATTTTTATTGTGTGCCCACTTTGCCCTCTTATGTTACATGACGTCAAGGTGCTATCCACTTGACAAAAGCAGGGATGCAAGTCCATCACCTGTTTTTTTTGTCCTGCCTGACATCTTTCACTGTTGTACTCGCACGTGGTTGCCATCAGTCACGAGGCTTTACCTCCTCGAGCATTCAGCGGCCCTTCAGCTCGCACGTCATATCCTAAGGATGGAAAACAGATTCGGTTTCATTGGAGGGTGGTGAGGCTTTACTTGCGTTGATTAGGACGGTGCTGCGCAACCATAGCAACATCCACTTATCCCTTCAAACGAAAGGAGAGGGTCCAACTGCTTGCTGTTTGTTCTCCACCTATCAGTTTGTGACAAAACATGCGGGTGTAGTTTGAAGAAAAGAACACAAACTGGGATTTTGTTAGTGATTAGCAATTTTTTAAAAGGAATTTTACAGTAAATAGAAATTATAGCGGACAGAATTCTACAATGAAAGGTCTATGTCCGATCCACTTTTTAAATTCAACTGGAAAAGCAGCAATATTAAATTATCATGACATTTGCTTGTGACAGAATAGAAGCTTTGTTGTTTTTTTTTTTTCTTAACAATGATGTCCTAATCTTGTAAGACTTTGACCCAATAGAACAGCAGTTACAGTTAGACTTTGAGTTCAGTCTAAAGGAAAAGATAAGACGTTTCTGGTCAACTCGACTCCATGACCTCATTGTTTTGGAGGTTTCTGTTCAATTTTATTTTTATTGCCCAAAATCACAGAATTTCCGTCTCAATGGGCTTTACAAGAAAAAGAGGAATGTATTAACACAGATACACAGCAAGAAAAATAACTCACAAATGCTAACTAAACAAGACTAGCACATTTATGCCCTTAGACTCTCCTTCTCGGTGAGAAAAAACTCCTAAAAAAAAAAAACATCAGTGGGGAAAAAAATAAGAAACCTCGTGGGGATCCACATGAAGGAGAGATCCCTCCCCAGACACAGTAGCTTTATTTCTGACTGGTGTGCATAGTTTTTTCAATTTGGGAGCATCAGTGATATAAATGATTCATTTGATGTTTGAATTTTCTTGGAAAAAAAAAATCTGAATAGAACAAAACTAAACATTTCTAAATTTTAAATTGGTTACGGGGCAGGACGGTGGCACAGAGGGTCATGGGTTTGAGTCCCTGGTGGGGACGAGGTATGAAACTCTGGCCTTTCTGTGTGCGTTTGCATGTTCTCTCTGGGTATGCATGGGTTTTCTTCGGGTACTCCGGTTTTCTCCCACCCTCCAAAAACATGCATGTTAAGTTGGTTGTCCACTATATGATTGCCCCTAGGAATGAGTATGTGTGGCCCCGCGCCAGACTGGTGACCTGTGTAGGTTGTATCCTGCCCCTCACCTCGAATCAGCCAGGATTGGCTCCGACACCCTCGCAACCTCGTAAGGGATAGACGTCAAGAAGGTGACTGACTAGCTGAAATCGGTCATGAGAATGTCCTGTTTCGGAGCATCCGGCGATTACTGTTGTGACACCGCTCAGCGGCCTACGAGCTGCAGAGATAAAATTCACTCAACACACATTCTAACTTTTCAGTTCATTCCTGAATTAGTAAGGATTATTAAACAGCAGCCACAAAAATGCACAGCTATGGGCCGGAGCCAATTGGATGAAGAGACCCACACTTTTGCCAATTTTCCAAGGTTCTAATTTTTCCAGAAAGTAACTGACCCAACACATAGCAATTCTTGGAGAAAATTTGTCTCAGTTCCGTGAAAGGTTGTCAACAACATAGCCCAGAGTGCCAAACAAAATATCTTCAAATTCTTTCGCACAAACATCTTTCTGTTGCAACTCGAAACAAATATTACTTCTTTTTTTTTCAAGCGGACATAGTTTGTTTCTAAAAGACTCTTTTTTTTTTTTTACAGTCAGTTTCTTTCATAAAATACTAAGTCAGTTAAAGCTTTATTCCCACATTGTAAACATACCTAAAGTGGTTTTCTATTTCATTCACGTATGTTTGAGTAAGGAGCTAGTTCCCCTAGCCAATAGCAGGATACCATTCGAACATAAGGATGTTCTTGGCCATGCATTTTGTTCTCCACCTCACCCACATTCTAACATAAGCAGGAAATATTTTCTCAGCTACAGATGGGGAATCGTACATTTGAGGATGTGCAACGAGAAGTCACATTTTTATGTAAATAAACTGTAGCTCTAGTTGTAGAACTCTAGCTCTACAGTATGTGCAACCTCAAACTAGATTTAGACCATGTCCACATGCAGCCGGGTATTTTTGAAAACTCATATCTGCTGTCCTACGTTTTAGAAAAACGCTCGCGTTCACAAGTAACCGTTTTCAAAATTTCCGCGTTCACACAGAGCCGTATAAATACGCTTCTGAGTGCGGTTATAAGCACGCCAGACCAGTAGGCGGCGGTATTCATGTACATGTAAGTTCTGAGCTGTCCAATCAGAGCACCTCTCTCTTCATTTCCGCAGCATGGATCCACTGTCTGCTTTTGGAAACAAGGACGCACATGTATGACATATGTGCATTACTTGTCGCAGGTAGTGATGCATAAAAATGCAAATCTTTGTTTTTGCACGTCCACATGCAAATGCAAAAATGGAGTTTCCCAAACCTTCCGTTTTCGTGGGGACGGCAGGTCAAAACGGATAAAATATATACGCTTTCAAAAATATCCGGCTACGTGTGGACAGGGCCTTTTACACTGTGTCGTGCATGCAATATTATTACCATATTCACATTCTTGGATTTTTTTTATTCCACAAATAACACAACAAATTCGCTTCTGTTCAAAACAAACAAAAACACTTGTTTAGAATCGTTTTTTTTCCCAAAGCACCAAATAAGAATCTGCTTTCTTCCACGTGTGCGGCACCATTTCATCGTTCAGTGACTCCAGATTAGGAATGTTTGTGCTTTCAGTGTCTATAAATAAAATTCTACAGTAAAAACCTTTTCTGAAGTGCTGTAAAAGTTCACATGCTCAGTGTGAAACCTACACAGAGGATATTATCCTCATGCTGCTGAGAAAAACAAACTCTGGTACCAAGCTGATCCGTCGTGGAGGGATAAGTTTATCAAAGTAACCAGCCCTGTTTAAAACAGCTGGCTACGGACTCGTCTAATCATACATAGTGTTTATATTTATCCAGTCACCAAACCCTGAAATGCAGCCCCCCATTCCTTACCCACCCCCACGGGAAAATCCTTTCCATTATAAATAGGGTGGACTTATGGGAGTAAAATAATCGGCATATCTGTGGCTTTTTTTCCTCCTGATGTAATGTTTGACATTATGCCAGCTGTTTGCCCGTCGCAGCGTCGCCGACACGCTACCAACATGCAAGCTACTAGTCAAAAAATCTACCGATAATAACTAAAAGTATTTACATATAACACATACATTGTAGGTGAAATTGATCATGATATCTCAAATTAAAATTATTTTAAAAGTTAAAAGATTAAAAATACGAGGCCGAAAGAATGAGATCGCAGATACAAGCGGTCTAAATGAGCTTCCTCTGCAGGGTGGCTGGGCTCTAACTCAGAGATCAGGTGAGGGGTTCTGCCATCTGGGAGCTCGGTGTTGAGCCGCTTCTCCTCCAGGTCGAGAGAAGCCAGATGGGTGGTTGGGGCATCTGGTCAGGATGCCCCCCAAGCGCCTTGTTGGTGAGGTGTTTCGGGCACGTCCCACCGGGAGCAAAAGTGCCATGCTGTTTGGTTGGTGTGGTTACAACAAAAATTGGACTACAGTCGATCTTTCCCCCCGGACAGTTCTGACTGTATTAAAAAAAAACAACATTTTATTCTGAAGAAGAATAACACACTTTTTTTTTAAATGCCAAACCAAAACGTTCCTGAGTTGCTTGCGGTTAATTGCGATCGACGTAACGGGCACCGCTCCATAAAGCCTAATTTAGCAGGTCTCAGACTCACTGTTACTATGCATAAGCCTCACATACTTTAGTCATGTGTGGCTCCCAAAATATCCCGGCGATGTTGCCTGCTGGATATCTATTTACGTGTATTTAATATGAAAGCCGTGCATACTTTCAGCGGGCACGTTGGGCTTTGTGCTGCAGGAAACACGGGGTGCCACGTGGGCAGATTGTCATGGGACGGGATCCTCTCTCACTCTTTGGATTATTTAAAACCTCTGGATTGGTTCATTGTGGTAAATGGTTTCTTGGGGGCATCTCCTGTGTAGATGTTGAACGGAAGTGAAATCTATCTCTATGACTCGAGTTTCCTGCTCGTGTAATTTTAGGGGGTTGTTCATATGAGCGCCCCTACCGCTTGTGGAAAAAATGATAGATTGATGTTGAAACATTTTGAATGATGTCATTTCAACATGACGCCCACCAAGGGTGGGCAAATTCTTTGATTCATAGGTCACATTGAGTTCTAACATTTTACAAGCAAGCCGGAACAGGAGCAGATATATGGCACGCTTTGGTAACCGCCAGATTAGATTCTATTGGAACGGTGCGCTAGATTTTAAACAAATGCGGTAAATGTTACAGCCTGTACTGAGGGCTCCGGGAGGAGCTCGGTATCGAGCCGCTCCTCCTCCAGGTCGAGAGGAGCCAGATGGGGTGGTTCGGGCATCTGGTCAGAATGCCCCCCCGAGCGTCTCGCGGGCGAGGTGTTTCGGGCACGTCCCTGCGGGAGGAGCTCTGTGTCGAGCCACTCCTCCTCCAGGTCGAGAGGAGCCAGATGGGGTGGTTCGGGCACCTGGACAGGATGCCCCCCCGAGCACCTCGCGGGCGAGGTGTTTCGGGCACGTCCCACCGGGAAGAGACCAAGGGGCAGACCCCGGATCCGCTGGAGAGACTATGTCTCACAGCTGGCCGGGGAACGACTTGGGATCCTTCCAGGTGAGCTAGAGGATGCAGCCGGGGAGAGAGAGGCCTGGGCTGCCCGTTTGAGGCTGTTGCCCCCGCGACCCAACCCCGGAACAAGCGGAAGATGACGGAACGGTAAATGTTACATCAAAAGCGTTAAATTTTGAATCTACCGCGTTAGGTCTGAAATCTAGTGCAATAGCGCTTAAAAACATGCATTTAGCTGCGCTAGGTTTGAAATCTGAGTCTAAATCTTAATGTAACATTTTGCTTGTTTTAACGTCTAACGTGCTTGTTGATGTGCCATTGGGCACACCGTGTATTGGGCCCAATGACTTTCCATATTTGTACATACTATTTATTTTGACGGCGTGCACATTACAAAGACACACACTGGGAGCAGTGTTGTTGTTTTCTCAACAAAGCCAATATATCTAGATTGCGCCATCTAGTGAGGAAACATCAGAATTGCAGGGGAAGTAAGACATTACTGTTCATTTATTAGTTTTTTTTCAAGTTCGGCAGGCCGGATTAAAACGGTTACGGGCCACATGTGGCCCGCGGGCCTTGGTTTGCCCATGCCTGGTCTAAACCATGGTAAGCGGTCCGATGAGATGATATTTATTTAGCCCTAATAAAAAATAAAAGAAAAAAGTTTTTTTTAAAGTATTTATGTTCTTTTTGGGTTGTCCATTCAATTCTGAAATTTAAAGAAATATATTTTTCATATTTTTGTAATATGGTCAGTTTTAATAATAATAATTATAATAAAAAATAATTATGTGTGGCTTTTTAAAAAGTCTGTGTATTCATGACAAATGATACCAGATTGTACATTTTCCTGCTTCAAAGGAACAAGGCCAAGTTGAGATGATTTGTGACTCAAGTAGGACAACATCCAGCACAATTTTCTTTTGATAGTGAAAGAATATTGAATTAGGAGCTTTGCATATTTTGTCCCGTATCCACGTTCGTTCCAGTAATCTGGTTTAGACACATGAGCGATATTCCTGCTCCAGATCATCACGGGTTTACTTAGAATGTAGTTCGAAGAAGAAAAATCTCTTGAACATTATCAGTGGGACATTTTGGACAGTCTGATGATACCGATTGTCCTGCTTCTTTTTGGATGTTGTTTCTGTCCTGTTAAGAAGAAACACTGAGCCTGCAAGCGGGGAAAGTAGTGACTCGGCTTCCTTTCTAACCAGATAGAACGGACACAACAGCCTGTCAAAGCTCTGATCTCAGGCTGACTGACCTGTTAACCCACTGGCACGGCCTGCTGACGCTTGGCACTCAAACACGCGCACAAACACCGGCTTACAAGTCATTTGGCTCTATTTTACATGCATCGCGTAATCCCAACTGTGTGGCCCATCGGAGGGAATTTCATGACTTTGCAAAATAATAAATGAATAAATAACACTGTGAAATTTGTCCAAGACTGAATATGATGACCTGATTTTTCAAATGTTATTTATGTAAATAAAGTTCATTCCTTTTTTATTTTATTCTGAAAAAATTTCAATGTGACAATAATGAACTAATAGTGTTTTTTTTTCCTCTGCAGGGCTCCAGAGATTATTCTGGGATTGCCATTTTGTGAAGCCATAGACATGTGGTCCCTGGGCTGCGTGATAGCTGAACTTTACCTGGGCTGGCCTCTTTACCCCGGGGCACTGGAGTACGACCAGGTAAACAATAGTCCCATTTCTCTTTGACGACACTCATCGTCATTTTTTTTTCTTCTAATTAATAAAAAAAAAGTTTTAAACTTTTTTCTTACATATCTTTTTTTTTTTAATCTAATCCATTTATTCTTCATTGCTCTTTGTTTTGGATGAGGCGGTGTTGTGTTGCTATGAGGTGTGTTCTTGTAACCGTTGGCATGTCTATTAGAAGCTGGCGAATACCTCCCCCTCCCAGTGGTGTCCTGACTGGGACTTCCTTGGACCAGACTGATCCGGGCTTATGTTGAGCGGCTTTCCCCTGCCGCATAGCCCCATCCCCTCAAAGCCTGCCAATACATATCCTCTTCTGTCTCACGCAGCAAGCCCGCTTCACGGCGCTCAGCACTGCTTCACACAGCCCTCTCAAATGTATTTTTATGCCACGGCATCATTTTTCACCCTCTACAAAACTATGACAGAAGAGATAACGTGATACCTCTGAAGATGGTTTAACTCCGGCACAGTGAAGCCTATCAAATATGATTGATCTGTTTTTTTCGAATCAGTTATTTATATTCACAAAACTGCTCCGGGGCTTTTCCCCTGGAGCACTTTTTTAGTCTTGATCATTTGATGTTCGAATATGGCCGAGGAAGTTAACATTGTGCTTCTTTGATGGGAATTTGGTGAGTGATATTACTGGAAAGCAGTTTAACCTGGGAAAAGGAATTTAGTTTACACCAGAGGAAAATCAAAACCTATTAAAGATGGTATTTTTGAAAAATCTGAAGTTATTCTCGCATCAAAAACATTCCTGAAGTGAATTCTGTTTCATTCGTGCATGTTTGAAAAATTTATAAGTGCTTACATCCAGTCGGGGAATTCGAACACTTGATTGTTTTTGGCCATAGATTTTGTTTTCCATCACTCCCACATTCTAACGTTTTTTTTGCCAGTGCAGTGAGCTGCAGAGGAAATCTGGAGAGGTCGAGGTTTGCACTAGAAAGAAGAAAAATGAAGATTAGTCAGAGTAAAACAGAGTACATGTGTGTGAATGAGAGGGATCCACATGGAAAAGTGAGGTTACAGGGAGAAGAGATAAAGAAGGTGGAAGATTTTAAGTACTTGAGATCAGCAGTCCAGAGCAATGGAGAGTGTGGAAAAGAGGTGAAGAAGCGTGTGCAGGCAGGTTGGAACGGGTGGAGAAAAGTATCAGGTGTGATGTGTGATAGAAGAGTTTCAGGTAAAATGGAAGGAATAGTGTACAAAACCGTGGTGAGACCGGCCATGCTGTTTGGTCTAGAGACAGAGGTGACGGAGATGGAGGTAGCAGAGATGAAGATGCTGAGGATCTCTCTGGGAGTGACCAGGATGGACAGGATCAGAGGAGATAAAGTCTGAGAGGCCAGACTGAGAGGGTTTGGACATGTGCAGAGAAGAGAGAGAGTACATAGGAAGAAGGATGCTGGATTTGGAACCATCAGGAAAGAGGCCTAGAGGAAGACCAAAGAGGAGGCTCATAGATACAGTGAAGGAAGACATGAAGATAGTTGGTGTGACCGAAGAAGATGCAGCAGATAGGGTTAGATGGAAGAAACTGACTTGCTGTGGCGACCCCTGAAGGGAAATGCCCTTATGCAAACGAGGAAGAAAGAGGAAGAAGATCTAAACCGCTAAGCTTCTAAACCTCATACCTACTGATGTGGTTCTTTTTAATGCAAACCTTCGACTAAGGTGAAGAAGCATATGCAGGCAGACTGGAACGGGTGGAGAAAAGTATCAGGTATGTTGTGGGACAAAAGAATTTCAGCTACAATGAAAGGGAAAGTGTACAAAACTGTGGTGAGACTGGCGATGCTGTTTGGTCTAGAGACAGTGGCACTGAGAAAAAGACAGGAAACAGAGATGGAGGTAGCAGAGATGAAGATGCTGAGGATCTCTCTGGGAGTGACCAGGATGGACAGGATCAGAGGAACAGCACATGTTAGAGGTTTTGGAGATGAAGTCAGAGAGGCCAGACTGAGATGGTTTGGACATGAGTAGAGAGAGAGAGATTACATCGGAAGAATACGATCGTAAAAGAATAAGCGAGCTTTGCCAACTTGATGCGCCTTACACCGTGTTTACGACCTTAAGATTTACGTCGTATGACGCACACATCCAGGGAGTGGAACAATTGAATTCATAAGCTAAAGGCACTGTCTACGTATCCTGTGAGGTAATAATTACCATCGCAGAAAAATCAATATCCCTTCTTTAGATAAAAAGCACAAATAGATATATGATGCCGCTGGTGAATTTGGCTCCTTGTTGCAGAGGTGACCTCCCAAACAAACCTCAGAAATCCTTGGAATACCTTTTGTATTTTCTCTGTCTGGAGACATAACGTGGCCGGTGTGTCTGAACAGTCTGGCAAACCTGAATTCCACATGTGTAATGTAATGGCTAAACGGTATTAAAGTAATTAGAAAGTACCGCTCTGTCACTGAGATGAAGAATCACAGGTTTTTTTTCACCTAATAGGTAGTAACTGCTGCCAAAGCTCAAGGATCTGGCTGACAGGGTCGGAGTGACCTGGAGTCGTGCCTTCCCACACAACTTTCTCCAATTGCTTTTCCTCCTATTGTTTTTTGTTTGTCTCTCAAAGCAGGTGTTCTTGCTGTTATTACAGCCAGTTATTCTTGAAATTTGATCTCAACACCACATTACGAACACTGTCCGCGGCTATTTTTCTTCTTCTTTGACTTCAATCCAATAAAAGTACTTTTTTTGCTATCGAATCGTCTGCTCCCTGCTCGGTCTCAGAGAACTTTACTTTTCAAGTTGGCTCTATTTTTTTTTTTTTAAAGGTCAGAAACTTAAGTTTGTTTGAGGCTGAATGAATTTATTTTTATATTTCTTAAAGTATGAACGATCAAAACAGTTATCATTTAAATAAAGTTAGATGTAAAAGATCAAAAACACTCTGTTTATTACCAGAGGCTTCGAGGATGCTGAACAACTCCTTGATTGACCAAAGTTTTGATCATCTTAAATGAACTTCACTCTCAAGCAAAACTTTGCTGCATTTCAAAATTCTAAATTTACACTTTAGATGCCAAATTTTTCTTTCGGAGCAGTGAGCCGACATTCCCAATTTTATTTATCGTCATGCCCATCCATTGATTTCTTCAAAAACATAGCTGTGGAGTAGAATTAGCTAATATTTCAAACAATAATAGCCTTAGAAGTATTTGCTGTTTGTCCTAGGGAGGGGTCCATTCTTCATGTGGATCCCCATGAGGTTTCTTCTTTTTTTTTCCACTGCAATTTTACGTAAGGTTCTCTTCTGAGTTGTGTTAGTTAGTTTTAGAGTGTGTTTGAAGTTAGACGAAGTAAAAAAGTGAGCAGCAGTGTGAAAAAAAATAGTTCGGATGTAATTATTTGATTTGAGGATCCTGATCGGACGATCGAGGTAAATTGATTATTTTCTTTGTAGACCTGCAAAAAGCTCATGTCAGGGTGCCTCGAGGAACTGTAGTATAGTATGAGGAAGTCTGGGGTGGGGAATTATGTTAGGGTGCTTTAGGATGTGTAGGGGAGCATGTGTGACATTAGTATTAACATGACTAAGAAACTCGGTTTTGTCATTTCTGAATTTCCGGTAGTCTTTGTTGTCATTGTTAAAACTTTTGTGAAACTTCTAGATTAAACAATAAAATACATTTCTGTGGTAATTTTTTTTGTTCCTTAGTTTTGGAACAAAAAGATTCCACAAAGTTTCCGCTGAACTCCTGGGATCCACTTGCTGGCTCTGCTGGTTGGTTGCCAGGTCTGCAGTGGTTTTGTATTTCAGATTTACTTTTCACTAAATTAATCTCACTTTGTGCTGCTTTTGCTCCTCTAACATTTTAATCAGACAGTCCTGAGTTTTGTGAATTCTGGCATAAAGAAAAAAATCTGTGGATATTTTAAAAATCAGAATAATTAGCTTGATGAAGTCTACACTGGTTTCTGATGAACACAAAACCCGTTTATAAACAAGTAAATAATTTGAATGTTTGTAGGAACGAGACGCATGGGGTTTGTTAGACACCCAAAACAAGAATAAGTCAACATCAAGGCGTGAGATTATATCCAGCTTCCGCCTCTACAAGACTTTTTGACCTCAATTTTTCTTCCACTGGGGTTTCCCCGCGCAGGTTCGGATCCTGCCGACAACGCCACTTTGTTACCAAAGCTTCTTGAATGACCACGAGAATTTTTAGGTTGAAACAGGACAAAATCTTAACAATGGAAACAATCTGAGCTGAGTTTAACCATTGCTTCATAGTAACATAATCCTGAAAACCTATTCAGTTCATCTACAGTTGGTAATGAGTAACTGTTGGTAGTTTAATTTGAAGGCCCTTCACTGTTTTGGGAGATACTGCATTCACAAAAGGGTTATGGAAGTACGAATGGACTCATGAACACCCTGAGGGCTTAGTGCCTTCTCCAAATTCTTCGGATCGAGGACTAATTAAAGTCAATAAAACTCAAGAAAATAGTTTAAAAGGTGAAACTAATTCTAGCTTCTAATTAAGCGAGCAGCTGACTGCTGGTTGGTGTCATCCAGAGGTTGCTCAGAGATCCCCTCTTCATCTTATCTTTCTGCATGGGGTCTTTTTCCATCTCAGACAGCAGATTGTATTTATAACTCTGGCTCCTCCTCCAGTTTTGCACCCCTCCATTTCCTTTTTCGCCCCATGCTCATACCAAATTTTTTTCCTTTCACCACGGATATACAAATCCTATTATTCAGCCCGTGATAATATTTCCTGGTGATCCTATTAGTCAAGGATTGTAAATCATTATATATTTTGTCATGCTATTATTTTACATGTTGATAATAAAACGGGTTTTATTCACGGCTGTTCCGTGGATCAAAGCTAATCTTTTTTTTGTTGTTGTCGTCCTGTAATCTATGCAGTCGAGTTGTTGAGATGAAAACACAATCGCAACATGCAACACACCCATTTATGATGTAGTAGAATAGAAGCGGTCTATTTTGATTGTTAATTACACTGTAAAAAAAAAAGTTGCTAAACAGAAAGTTTCATTTTCAGAAAGCTACTATAAAATTTCGTCTTCTGATAATCGAAACAAATCAGAACATTCCTTTTCGGTTATCGCATCCAAAGCGGTACAGATGCCGCTGCAGAAAATCAAGAATACAAACTAATAAGTCACAGTGACGGAGAGCATTATCCTCATAAATGTGAGGAGTATGTGGGACAGCAGGCATATTGGAAAGAGCAACTGAGAGATCCCAGAATGAGATAAAGGTTTTATTTAATAAAGCGTGGAGCAGCTTTGAAATGCTTTTTTAAAATATATTGTGTAGTGTTATCTGGATAATTGTAAAGTAAAGGTTGCTTGTGTTTCCTGTCTGCTCTGCACCACTCCCTGGCTCTCTAAATGCCAGGAGCCAGATTGGAGAGTCGTAGCTTTACTTTGCAACAGTTTGAGCGGGTGGGACCTCTTTGCACGGTGGTAGAGTTCACTTTTTTTTGTGCAGAGGAAACTCATGTTGACCGCTTTTATTTGGGATTAGCAGGATGGTAACGAGTGTTGGGTATCAGTAACACTAGGACCGCCGCAGCTGTCATAATGACTCCACATCACTTTAATATGCTAATTAGAATAAATAAAACACAACCTAGGAGGCTGACCTTTTATGACTTTTAATATGAACGTTTTTTTTATTTTATTATTTATTTTTTGTGTTCTAAAAATGAACATTTCAAAATTTACAAGCATTTTATCTCCTAAAACCTGCTGCGCCCCGCAGCAGCAAGGAGTAAGATTGCATTGCCATAGCAACAACTTACTGCAGAAGCAATATATAGCAATGTGTTTGTTGACACGTAGCCCCGCATGTGTGTTTGTGTGTGTGTTTGTGTCCCTCAGTCGCTCTCATGTGGGTGTGCCCTGCTTAACGCACGTTTGTAGGGCGTGGTGGCATCTTAAATTTACTTGAATGTCAGAAATGATAAAAATTGATTTTCATAAAAAAGAATAGTTTGGTTTTGTCGTCTTCTGCTTGTCCGGGCCGGGTCGCAGGGGCAATGGCCATAGAAGAGAAGCCCGGGGTTCTCTCACCCCAGCTGCATCCTCCAGCTCACCCGGAAGGATCCCGAGTCGTGTCCCGGCCAGCTGTGAGACATAGTTCCTTTTGCAGGTGCGAGGCCTGTCTTTTGGTCTCCTCCCAGTGGGACATACCCGAGACACCTCACCAGCGAGGCGCTCGGGAGGCATATTGACCAGATGCCCCAACAACCCCATCTGGCTTCTCTCTACCTGGTTTTGTAGTTTTAAACTCTAAATTCAAAGTAATCAATATATTGTGCACCTCTAGGTCAAATGATCCACTGGTAAATTTCGAACTTAGTGGTTTGGCTCAGCTTTTCTTTTCACCACAATGTACGGATGTAACATCCTAATTATTGTGGACGCTGCAGCAATGCGCCTGTCGATCTCCAGCTCCTTTCTTACTTCATTTGATTGAAGAAAAATGTTCACAATGTCAAAATATGTACAATTTTTTTCCCAAATAGGTCATTTGTTTCACACAATCCAGTGAATGGACAACCAACGTCATAGAAGAAATAAACCACCCACTCAGTGTTTGCACCTCACTATCAAAATGATAAAAGCCAACGTTTAAGTGTTAAACACTAAAAGCATTTCTGTAATCACATAACATATGTCACACATATTTGTTTCTTTTAATGACAAAAACGGGGTTTTATTTTCTCTCAAACCATCCATTTTCAGATCTTTGTGATCATCTCCCCGTCTGTGATTCTCTGCTTCTCAGTCATCCTGAATCTCTAATAAATGTTATTCTTTGCATTCGGGTGTGATTGACGTCAGCCAGGCTTCTCGCCACACTCCTCTCATAAACCTGTGTGTGACATTCCTGCCCCGCAACATCTGACTGGAGTGCATCATTCCCCAGGAAAGCGTTTGACATCGAATCCATCGAGCTGCAACCCGCACAATCACTCTTTATTTGGGTCTAGATTCTAACAGGAACGGGTTATCTTTAAGGTCACTTGTTTCCTTACCCCTATTAGAGAAGATGACACCCTAAATAAAGTATTTGAGTAAAATAAAATTTTTTAGATTCAGATTGAAAGAAAAGAAAGCTCAATAAAAAAAATTTTCTTCAAGTTTCATCCCTTCTTTCTTTCTCTCTTTCTCTGTGTCTCTTCCCGACAGATTCGCTACATCTCCCAGACACAAGGCTTGCCAGGAGAGCATTTACTGAACGCTGGCACGAAGACAACACGGTTCTTTTGCAAAGAGACAGATTCTCCTTATGCGGCGTGGAGACTTAAGGTGAATAACATTCACACACGCACAAAAAAAATACAATCCTAATAAAGTATTCAATGCATTTTAAAAGTTCAAATATTAAAGTTACAGTACTTTATGTAATTATTTAAATACAAGCTAATCTTGTTGGTTCATTTCCTCCTAATTTCCTCATGAATAAATCATCATGAAATGTGTTAACGCTGATCAAATTCAACCATAGAAAATAATTGTTAAATCTGAAAATAATTTGCAAAGATCTAGTCAGAGTAAAACAGAGTACATGAGTGTGAATGAGAGAGATCCAAATAGAAAAGTGAGGTTACAGGAAGAATAGATAAAGAAGGTGGGAGATTTTAAGTACTTAGGATCAACAGTCCAGAGCAATGGAGAGTGTGGAAAAGAGGTGAAGAAGCGTGTGCAGGCGGGCTGGAACGGGTGGAGAAAAGTATCAGGTGTGATGTGTGATAGAAGAGTCTCAGCTAGAATGAAAGGGAAAGTGTACAAAACCGTGGTGAGACCGGCCATGCTGATTGGTCTAAAAACAGTAGCACTGAAGAAAAGACAGGAAGCAGAGATGGAGGTAGCAGAGATGAAGATGCTGAGGATCTCTCTGGGAGTGACCAGGATGGACAGGATTAGAAATGAGTACATCAGGGGAACAGCACATGTTAGAGGTTTTGGGGATAGAATTCGAGAGGCAAGACTGAGATGTTTTGGACATGTGCAGAGCAGAGAGAGAGAGAGTAGATAGGAAGAAGGATGCTGGGTTTGGAACCACCAGGAAAGAGGACTAGAGGAAGACCAAAGAGGAGGTTCATGGATACAGTGAAGGAAGACATGAAGATAGTTGGTGTGACTGAAGAAGATGCAGCAGATAGGGTTAGATGGAAGA
Organism: Neostethus bicornis; assembly: GCA_902685375.1. Classification (NCBI taxonomy): domain Eukaryota; kingdom Metazoa; phylum Chordata; class Actinopteri; order Atheriniformes; family Phallostethidae; genus Neostethus; species Neostethus bicornis. The sequence continues at coordinate 29,596,306 of LR738543.1, forward strand.
AACTGACTTGCTGTGGCGACCCCTGAAGGGAAATGCCGAAAGAAGAAGAAGAAGGATCAACAGTCCAGAGCAATGGAGAGTGTGGAAAAGAGGTGAAGAAGCGTGTGCAGACAGGCTGGAACGGGTGGAGAAAAGTATCAGGTGTGATGTCTGATAGAAGAGTCTCAGCTAAAATGAAAGGGAAAGTGTACAAAACCATGGTGAGACCGGCCATGCTGTTTGGTCTAGAAACAGTAGCACTGAAAAAAAGACAGGAAGCAGAGATGGAGATGCTGAGGATCTCTCTGGGAGTGACCAGGATGGACAGGATCAGAGGAACAGCACATGTTAGAAGTTTTGGAGACAAAGTCAGAGAGGCCAGACTGAGATGGTTTGGACATGTGCAGAGAAGAGAGAGAGAGAGTACATCAGATGAAGAATGCTAGATTTGGAACCACCAGGAAAGAGGACTAGAGGAAGACCAAAGAGAAGGTTCATGGATACAGTGAAGGAAGACATGAAGATAGTTATCAGACAATCAGACAATTCATTGTCTAAATAATTTTCAAGTCTGTTCACGTGCTGATGATGTCCCCTCTTGTTAGTTTTAAATTATTTGTTTGTTGAAGACAGCAGAGCTCATGCTTTTAATTCTAGTGTCTAATGTTAGAAGCACTAAGCTGCAGAACAGTTTACAGGCCTGCTTTAATCTAATAGGAAATGAACAAATGTAACGACAGTCTCCTCATAAATAGTTTTTTTATCACTCTTAGTTATTACTAAAATGATAAATGGAGTCTCCTACATTTCTCTATCTTTGTTAAATCTTTTCTTCTTCTCCAGTCAACAGAAGAGCACGAGACGGAGACGGGAATGAAATCAAAGGAGGCGAGGAAGTACATCTTCAGCTGTTTGGATGACATAGCGCACGTACGTTCACCACTTAACCACAATGAGTCTGTTTCTCACTATATCTTCACTGCAGGAAGTACAGAGAACAGAACAGACCATAAACATGTCTGTACGACCAATAAACCCGATAAACATGAGATTAATCTTACAAAACTTCCCCTCAGTGAAATGGCAAGTTAAACTTTGAAATTACAAACGGATTCTTTAGTAAGTGGACATACTCTACGGCAGGGGTGTAAGGTTTTCCATGTGTTCCTGGTTCAATTCAGCTCATGCACATAAAGCAAAATCAACAGTCAATAAAATTTTGCACTTTGGCTCAATAAGCTGGATCAGGTGTGTAGATGCAAGAACACATGGATAGCCTTCAGGACACGGCCCTCGAGGACCGGAGCATAAAGTCACAACATTGTATCAAAATAGTTTCACAACATCAAGCTTCCACTTTGTTTCGGGTTTAAATCCGTCTCTTCAGCATGCGGTATGGCCGACTACATCTCTTCTGCTATTGTTCTATTCTTTTTTTACACGTTCAACAGTTCATGATAACTTTATTAATCTCCTGCAGGAGAAATTCTGGTGTCCAGCAGCAACAGAAATCACACAAACTGTACATAAAAGATAAATAAAAAAAAAGCATACATACATAATAAAATAGGACTTAGTTTCTTCCAGAAACATCTGATTGATTAAATTGCCTGGGGGATGAACGACTTCCTAAAGCGCTCAGTCATGCAGCGCAATGACAGGAACCTGTTACTTCGGGTCGTCTTCTGGGTTGTGATAACATTGTGTAGAGAGTGACGGGAGTTATTCAGGATGCCCTGCATTAAAGCCCTCACCCTCCCCTCCAAAACAGCTCCCAGAAAGTCCACATTTCTCCCCACCACAGTTATGCAAAAATTGTAAAAAAACCCCAAAAAAACCCTAAAAGAATTGCTGCTTTTTTGAGACTAGCTCTTTGCACATTTACACATAGAAGTATTAAGTTGATAATAATATAATGTGGACCCCTAAAGCAGGGATTCTAAACTTTTCAGACCGCAGCTCTCAGGTTTAGGCTGATGACCCGGCACAGCCTGAGCAAACAAAAAGGAGCGCGATTTCGGAACTGATGTATTTTTTTTTTCTAAACTAAAGGGTACATAAACACATATGATAATTTTTAAAAATGCCATTTACGAACAGCCGGATCATACACATAGTTTACTGACTAAAGAATCGGATTAGTCAGTGAATGAAAAAGTTAAACTTATTGTGATAGTTAGGCACTGTGCAAGGATTCCAGCTTTTAATTTGTAGACCTGCAGATCATCTTCCACATCAAGAAGAAACTTGTATTTATTCTTAAATTAAGTCAGCGCGAAAAAGGTCTCACATAAATACGTTGAAGCAATTAACACGAGAATCTCCAGCATGGCTTTCCTTTTTTGTTGGTCTCAACCACTGTTTAACTTTTATGATTTGCTTATAATCTCCAGTTAGCAAACCAAGCTGGGACGGACACCTGTTGTTGTGTAATTGATCCGTCTGTTAACTGTTATTAATTCAGAGAGGGAGCGATAACAAAGCTGCCCTTTTTTTTTTACCTATTTGTACCAACATATAGTCACACCAGTATTTTAACAAACATTTTGACATAAAAAAACCCCAAATACATACACGCCCCAAGTGGAGGAGTTTAAGTATCTCAGGGTCTTGTTCCCGAGTGGGGGAAGGATGGAGTGGGAGATCGACAGGCGGATCGGTGTGGCGTCAGCAATAACTAGGACGCAGCATCGGTCCGTCATGGTAAAGAAAGAGCTGAGCCGAAAAGCAAAGCTCTCGATTTACAAGTCGATCTACGTTACCACCCTCACCTATGGTCACCAGCTGTGGGTGGTGACCGAAAGAATGAGATCGCGGGTTCAAGCGGCCGAAATGAGCTTCCTCCGCAGGGTGGCTGGGCTCTCACTCAGAGATCGGGTGAGGAGCTCTGCCATCCGGGAGGAGCTCGGTGTCGAGCCGCTGACCTCCTGGTCAGAATGCCCCCCGAGCGCCTCGCAGGCGAGGTGTTTCAGGCACGTCCCACCGGGAGGAGATCAAGAGGCAGACCTCGGACTCGCTGGAGAGACTATGTCTCACAGCTGGCCGGGGAACGACTTGGGATCCTTCCAGGTGAGCTAGAGGATGCAGCCGGGGAGAGAGAGGCCTGGGCTGCCCCCTTGAGGCTGTTGCCCCCGCGACCCGACCCCGGAACAAGCGGAAGATGACGGAACAGAACATACACCATTAACAATGAAAGAAAAAAAAAAACTAGGCTAAAAACATCCCAATTTAAATTTCTGAAAATTTTCTCACCACCTCTGACCCCCACTTCGGGATCCACTGTCCTAGAGTGTACATACGATCATATTTAATGTTACCCAGCCACTGTGTTCTCAAATCTTCATGAACTGTTTTTCCAGGTGAATTTGATGATGAATCTGGAAGGTTGTGACTTGCTAGCGGAGAAAGCAGACCGCCGGGAGTTTGTCGGTCTGCTGAAGAAGATGTTGTTAATTGACGCGGAGGAGAGAATCGCCCCTGCAGAAGCTCTCGTCCACCCGTTTGTGACGATGCAGCACCTGCTGGACTTTCCTCATAGCAACCAGTGAGTTAGCCTCATCTTCTCATCAGTGTTCGACCATAATGAACATCCTGCTAAAACTAATGGGTGTGTATCACTTCCTTGCTTATAGTGTGAAGTCGTGTTTTCACATCATGGATGTCTGCTGGACTCATCCCGCCGCGTATGAGGCCGCCAACCGAAATAAAGGTCCCTTCGTCCGACCTGTTACTACAACCGCTGCTGCCTCAGCTAACCACCCCTTCAGCAAAATCCCAGCTGTCCACGCTCAGGTGGGTTCGGTTAGTTTACACGATCACACTAAGCAGATCTCAGAAAGAAAAGCTTGTTGGTCATTCGTGTTTTTTTTTTTTTTTAAATCTGACAAAGAAAATGATTTGATTGCTGCACAGATGGTTCTGGATGTTTTGTGTCCTTTTCTGTCGCATGTTCCCATGAAGATGGTGTTTACCAGCTTTTATTGGCCTTCCCTATGCTGTCTCGCTCGTCTTATTGCGTCCTCGGACTGCTGTCATGGCAACGAAATCACGTCATGTTTCTGAGGTCATGGCAACAAGTGCAGAGCAGCATTGTTGCCAAGGAGAAAACAAGAGCTGACCCTAGTTTGGCTTTTTTTTTTTTCGAGGGAGCCTTTTTCAAAAGATTTTTAAAGGTTAATTTAGAAAGATTATTTTAAGAAGCATCAAAGAAAACTTAGATTAAATGGGTTTGATTTTTTTTTAATAATAAAAAACCCGATGACTTTATTTATTCAAACAATCTAGAAAAACTTCATCTTGTTTATAAGATTATTTTTTTAAACAGAAAAATGTTCAGGAGTGTTTTTAGTGTTAGCACTCTGAAAGGCTGCTTTGTGTTCACTATCATGTGTGTGTGAGGTGGGGGGTGTGTGTGCACACGTAGGAGCCACAGCAGAACAATATAGTCCTAGTTCTCCTTATCCAATAAATGTGATTATACTCCGGCACGAGAGGAGTGTGAGAAGTAAAGGAAAAGCACATGCTTTCCACTGTTTCAGTCCAGCTTTTTTGCAGAAAAAAAGGCTATAAAAGCTAAATAAAAAAGTGTCCCACTTGTGCAGGTCAGAAGGTTTATTTCAAAAACAATGCAGGATCTCCATCTTCTTCTTCTTTCCCTTCAGGGGTCGCCACAGCAAGTCAGTTTCTTCCATCTAACCCTATCTGCTGAATCTTCTTTGGTCACACCAACTATCTTCATGTTTTCCTTCACTGCGTCCATGAACCTCCTCTTTGGTCTTCCTCTAGTCCTCTTTCCTGGTGGTTCCAAATCCAGCATCCTTCTTCCGATGTACTCTCTCTCCTCTGTACATGCCCAAACCATATCAGTCTTGCCTCTCTAACTTTATCCCCAAAACCTCTAACATGTGCTGTTCCTCTGATCCTGTCCATCCTGGTCACTCCCAGAGAGATTCCTCAGCATCTTGAGGCTACAATTTGCACAACCTCTCAAAATTGGAAAGTTTGAGACTAGAAAAATGTAGCCTGGTTTGATGAGTCTGGATTTCTTTTGAGACATTCAGACTGAGAACCTGGGTCCATCAGGAAGGCTGCTGCTGGTGGTGGTAGTATCATGGTGTGGGATGTTTTCTAGACACACATTAGATACCATAGTGCCTCTCTCGCCTCTCTGTACATGCCCAAACCATGTCAGTCTTGCCTCTCTGACTTTATCTCCAAAACCTCTGACATGTGCTGTTCCTTTGATCCTGTCCATCCTGGTCACTCCCAGAGAGATCCTCAGCATCTTCATCTCTGCTACCTCCATCTCTGTTTCCTGTCTTTTCTTCAGTGCTACTGTCTCTAGACCAATCAGCATGTCCGGTCTCACCATGGTTTTGTATACTTTCCCTTTCATTCTAGCTGAAACTCTTCATCACACATCACACCCGATACTTTCCTCCACCCGTTCCAGCTTGCCTGAACACGCTTCTTCACCTCTTTTCCACACTCTCCATTGCTCTGGACTGTTGATCCTAGATACTTAAAATCTTCCACCTTCTTTATTTCTTCTCCCTGTAACCTCACTTTTCCATTTGGATCCCTCTCATTCACACACATGTACTCTGTTTTACATCTGAAATAGATTTGATTAAAAAAGTAGGTCCTGAATTATGACTCTGATTTATGTTTAAGAACAGATGTGCTGAAAATAACGTTTCAAAAAGAGTTGCTGGACATTCGACGCTAGATCTGTCTTGTGGCTGTAATTAAATTTCTCAGCCTCCGATCTCCGTGTGAGAACTCCTGTTGATCTAAATGTTGCCACCTACTGGTTATGGGACAGTGTTGTGAGGTCCACATGTTAAACGAGTCTCTTTTTTTACCCTCTTTTCAGGGGTTGGCCCCATCAGCGCCCTCAGTGATTCATCCCGGGATACCGCTCCAGACCGGAAACGGACAGTTCAGATGCAACGAGTCATTTCAGCAGGCTCTTATTTTATGTCCCCCCACCATTCAAGGCGGGTAGTTTTCTGTGACGACATATTTATGATGCAAAATTTAGAATTTATTTAACAGAATGCACGTTTGCCTCTGCAGGTATCCCAACCAACCCGGCTAAACCAGCCAGTTACTCTGTTCGTATGGAGGCATCTGTCCCTCTGGTCACTCAAGCACCTTCAATCCAGCCCATCCAAATCCGACCTGGAGTCATTACACAGGTAGGGAGAAAACAAGAGGAGCTGATAGAAAGATTGCATGAAGAATAAGAATGTTATTTGGGGATTAATAAGTCTGAATTAGGGAATTAGGAAGAGTGAGCGTCCTCAAACCAGAGAGTTGCAGGTTCTGAGGTGTCGTTGAGCAAGACATCAAATCCCAAAATTGCTCCAGATGGTGTTTTGCAGCTTGCATGCAGCATCCACCATCAAGACTGAATCTCTTATTTTCTTATTCTGGTGCATAAACATAAAAATTTGAGGGGAAGTAGAAGCGTTCCTGTGGGGGAAGGACTGAGCACGATCAGCAGAGTCACTGCTGCTCCAAAAACACTTCCTGCTTACTTGAGAATGTGAGCATGGTGGAGAACGTAGAATGTGTTAAGATTTACGGGAGAAATGGAAATTGGTCAAACGTGCATAAATTAAATAAAAAGAAAAAACTATCAGGGTTATTTTTGATTTGGGAATAACGTCCCCCCTCATTAGGATTTCTAAAACTTCTAACTTGTAATCTGAATAAATCCCGGGTGCAATGACACAGCTGCTTTGCTTCTTTCCTCTCCAACAGGCCTGGTCAAGCCGTGCACAGCAGATTTTGGTTCCCACTTGGCAGCAGGTCACATCTGTGCCCCCTCCACCCACGACGTTGGCATCTGACACTGTGACAGCCTCACAGAGATTGGGTGACTGGGGGTAAGGCGTTCTTTTTTTTCCCCACTCGATGAGGTTTAACCTCTTAACACCCACCTATTTTCGGGCTGTGCACAATAGTTGGACATACCCAAATGCCATTGCTTATTACAGCAGCATCTTTCAAGTCACATGCTTGTACTATACATCAAAATAAAGCTTAGACCTTCTAGTTTCTGTAGATATGTACATGGAGAGTGTCAGAATTTCAGAGCCTATCCTACAGTAGTTCAAACATAAAAAAAATTGTAGAATTTTAGCCTCGCCTAATTTTTTTCATTTTCCAATGTCCCTAGCCAAGACATACTTCTTAGTAGGCATAATTCCTTCCATTTGTATGACAAAAATCTTGTTGACAACAACTGTGTAAAGTTTCAGATCTCTAGGTACAAGTGTTTTTGACCTATTGACCTTTTACTATAAAAAGTGTCCATTCGGCACAAGCTGTCCAAATCTGTGCCAAAATGTGCCAAAATGTGCCAAAGTGAATTTTTGCCATTCTATCACTTTTTTAGTCATAAAAAATGCATATTAGTGTTTCTGTGACTTTGAATGCCTCCCACAGATATTTTTTTTTTCATAATTTTTTAAATGTATATTTTAATATTTTTTACTGTAATTATAAATTTTTCCATAAAAATTATGCACAAGAAATGAAATATACAACTGGATAAATGATATGTTGTGTATGACAACAACTGTGTAAAGTTTCAGATCTCTAGGTACAAAAGTTTTTGATTTATTGACCTTTTAGTATAAAAATGTCTAATCTGAACAAGCAACAAATTGAATTTTTGCCATTTTATCACCTTTTTAGTTATAAAAAATGCATATTAGTGTTTCTGTGACTTTAAAAACCTCCCACAGATCTTTTTTTTTCCTTTTTTTTTTTTTTTTATTATTTTTTTTTTATTTACATAATTTTTTTTCATAAAAATCATGCACAATAAAAATTTTTCGGATAAAAAATATGTTCCAAAACCCCAGAAATATAGTTTGCTAAAAAAAAAAAAGTTGAAAATAAACTAAAAAATCTTTCAATCTGTGATCACCTCACTCACTCAGTGTCTGCTCCTCATTCGCGTCATGACGCACAAAATGGCGCCGTTTGTTTTGATAAAATTTCCCGTTACGCAGTTGAATAACACGCGATTCTATTGGTCCGGTTTTGAACCAATCCCCTCGTTTTGAAGGTGGAAGTATCAGCTTTCTTTATTGGCTAATCATATATTTGTAAGTGACGTCGTTAGCCCGCTAGAAGCTAACATGCTAGCAGTGCTGTTAGCTGAAGGAGAAGCGCTTGCTTCTTTCAAAGCCTTGTAAAAACCAAACTCTTTATCGGAATATTTTGCGAACGGTCTCAGTTTGTAGATAACTTCGTAAAGAAAAGAAACATACCCAGGATGAACTTAAAAACACAGCTAGGCAGTTATTATGGAGATTGGAACGCGACCGCTACTATTTCTCGCAGAAAACAAAATCACGTTTTCTGGAGTTTTTCTCCAAACTGGTTTACTTTTGAGAAAATACAATTTTATATAGTTATTCTGTGGATTGTTACGGACAAAATGAGACCAATCAGATGAAGATTGAACCTGTCTGAGCCCATTACGACTGGATCATAGGTGAGAAATGCGCTCCAAACAGTTTGATTTTATTTGCGAATAGTTTGCTATTTCTTCTTGAAACTAGTGAAAACATAAGAATGGATGCTATGATCGTTTTCTTGAAAGTCTAAGCTTTAAAACGAGGTATAACTTAGTGGAGTTGAACAAAGAATAAGTGTCTTTATGAGTGAAGAAAAAACAAAAACCCACAAACGTACCGTGGACGGGTCAGTGGATGTTAAGAGGTTAATATGATTTAGTTGTCTGTTTTTTTTTTAATAGCTTAAACATAAAATAAAGTTTTATACACTTTGGTATTTTATTACTCTGAGAAGGAGCCGTGCTTTTCGCTCGCTCCCTTGAATGTTAACGACGATGACTCATACATGTTCTTTGACTCGGACCATTTTGTCAAAAAAAACGGTGCTAAAAGCTTTTTGGCTTGATTTGCAATGTTCCGTTTCTTTACCGCAGGAAAGTGCGTCCCCATGGTAACCATTACAGCTCCATGATAGCGCACCCACAGCCGTTCTTAACCAACCAAATGACCATGCCCGCCCACCAGCCAATCAACATCGGCATCGCACATGTGGTGTGGCCTCAGCCGGCTGCCAACAAGAGAGCCAAACCATGTGTGAACAGGTACACCACACGGGTCATCGGTGGTTAAAACCACTATGAATGTGCATCCTTCCAGACACAGTGATGTTCATATTTATTCATAACTCTATCAAATTTACTTTGTATTTCATTTTTTTAAAAAAAAAATATCTGTCTGAGAATAATAATATAATAATAAAAATTTTATTTGAAACGCACTTTATATCGCCAGTGGAGATCTGAAAGTGCTACAATGACCAAAAGCAACAACAAAGAGCAAAATTAAATAGTGGAGAGTTTGGTCCTTGGTTGGTGCAGGCAGTAGGAGGAGGAGGAGCGCAGGTCTCGGACAGTGGTGTGGATGGTTAGGAGTTCTTGGAGATAAACAGGTGCAGTGCCAGGTATGCACTGAGCCCCGTCCAAGGTGCCCAGATATAATAAGTCTGATTTCTTTTCTCTTTTTTAATTATTACGTCCAGTTTCCCACCCTCACCTATGGTCACCAGCTGTGGGTGGTGACCAAAAGAATAAGATTGCAGTTACAAGCGGCCGAAATGAGCTTCCTCTGCAGGGTGGCTGGGCTCTCACTCAGAAATCGGGTAAGGAGTTCTGCCATCCGGGAGGAGCTCAGATTGGAGCCACTCCTCCAGGTCAAGAGAAGCCAGATGGGGTGGTTCGGGCATCTTGTCAGGATACCTCCCGAACGCCTCGCTGGTGAGGTATTTCAGGCATGTCCCACCGGGAGGAGACCACGGGGCAGAACCCTGACCCGCTGGAGAGACTATGTCTCACAGCTGGCCGGGGAACGACTCAGGATCCTTCCGGGTGAGCTGGAGGATGCAGCTGGGGTGAGAGAAGCCGACCCTGTTGCGAATAAGCGGAAGACGAGGGAACGACCCAAACTGCTTTTTCCAGACTTTCCAAAAGGCCTAGATGGAGCACACTGCTGTCTTAATTGGTGTCCAAGTCGACAATGTTGGCGTTAACACAAGCTTAAACAGAATTTTGCACCCAAGTTGTTTGTTTATGTATGTCATTATTTTGATAGTGTGTGTGTGCATGCAGGAGAAACTTGTGTATTTTTTATTTTACTTAGTTGTGCATTTTTTCGGTTCGACTCATACTTCGGAGCACTAATTTTCTTTTTCTTTTCCTGTAGGGGCACCAACATCTCCCAAAATACAAACGTCCAAAACTTAGCATGTCAGTCCCCAAAGATGGCAGATACAGCGAAGATTGTGGAGGAGGCAGAGGAAGCCAGATGTCCGGAGGAAGGGGGTCACTCTGTGGGAGAGAAGCCGGCAGCAAAGCAGGTGGAGAACTGCTGCAAAGTGGAGCCGGATTGCGAGGAGCTGGCGGTTTCACAGGAGCAACGGCAGGCCATGGTGATCTCGGACGTGGCCAGCCCGACTGTTAGCGTCATCAGCATCAGCAGTGACGAGGAGGAAAACGGAGAAAGCAACTCAATGGGGGAGTAAGTGTTGGCAGGTAGAAAGCTCTGATTTTAGCATGAGATGGACTCTTTGAGTCCAGGCTTGCAGGTCAGATCTGGCTCACTATATGGTAACCTGTACCGATCTGACATGAGTGTGATCTCTGGTTTTAAGCTCTTCTTTTTCTCTCAGGTGTAAAGGCAGTGCAGATTGTGAGGCATGTCAGAGCACGGTCTGCATGGAGAGAGTTTGTTCTCTCAGCAGCCCAGACAGCACACTCAGTACCAGCTCTTCTGCTTCGGCACAGTCCAGTAACTCACCCTGCAAACACCCGAACAGGTGGGCTTAAAACTACACCGAGACTAAGTATTCAAACATGCTGAGATTTTGCAAGTTTTGCCATTTTAAAATCATAAAAAAGTGTGAAATTTTAAGTTCCAGATAAAAAATCTTCTTGAATTCCATCTTATTTTTTCTTTCTCTTAAATCCCGCCTTGCAGCATGTCAGATGACGAACAGGAGAGTGGCTGTGACACGGTGGACAGCTCGCCCGCCTCGCACACCTCCGGCAACATTAACAGCCCTTTCGCAGAGCGCCGTTACATCGCCGACGACAACCAGAACTGCGAGCCTCGCGTGGCGTGCGTCGCTCCGGAAACCGAGCCGAGCAAGCCGACGGTCCGCACGGTCGTGGTGCCTCCAATGAGGGTGCAGAACAACAACCCTGCAGCCAACGACACATCTGGACACACGGGTAAAGATTAAACACGCAGTCCATAGTGATCTGTGTCCAAATGAGGAGTTTAGTTTTTGGTATGGATTACAAGCAGGGGTGCACATTATGTTTTTAGGGGCTGCACCTGGAGATTTTAACTGGTGCTCAACTAGTAGCCGAGTTATGACTTGCCTCGCAGGATGGCTAATCAAAGAAAACATGGTTGAAAACATTTATTTATTAACGTTATCAATAACTTGTTCACGAGTGGGGAAAGGATGGAACGGGAGATCGACAGGCAGATCGGTGCGGCGTCAGCAATAACTAGGACGCTGCATCGGTCCGTCGTGGTAAAGAGAGAGCTGAGCTGAAAAGCAAAGCTCTCTATTTACAAGTCAATCTACGTTCCAACCTTCACCTATGGTCGCCAGCTGTGGGTGGTGACCGAAAGAATGAGATCGTGGGTACAAGCGTCCGAAATGAGCTTCCTCTACAGGGTAGCTGGGCTCTCACTCAGAGATCAGGCGAGGAGCTCTACCATCCGGGAGGAGCTCGGTGTCGACCCGCTCCTCCTTCAAGTCGAGAGGAGCCATATGGGGTGGTTCGGGCATCTAGTCAGGATGCCCCCCGAGTGTGTTTCGGGCACGTCCCACTGGGAGGAGAGCAAGAGGCAGACCCCGGACCCGCTGGAGAGACTATGTCTCACAGCTGGCCAGGGAACGACTTGGGATCCTTCCGGGTGAGCTGGAGGATGCAGTCAGGGTGAGAGAAGCCAGGGCTTCCAGTCCGAGGCTGGTACCCCCGCAACCCGGCCCCGGATGAGCGGAAGACGACAGAACGAAACGGAAGTTATCAATAAATGCAACTTTTTTTTTGCTATGTTTTTTGTTTTAAAAAAAAAAAAGGGATTTTTTTTCTGCCTTAGAAGTCAAAATAAGGCCGTTTTTTTTTCCCGTTTCGCTGCTGATGGAAAAATTTTGACTCCTTTGGATTGTCACGTTGGTTGGACGTCGCATGCATTACAACAAATGCATGCGCACTTCCGGTTCAGGTATATGCACCCGTGTTTATAGATAAACCTGCAGGTGCTTGTGGAGGTGACCAGGCTCAGTCAGATAAGAAGCGTGTCATGTTTGCTCCAAAGTCTTGTCACGTCACCACTCCTGCTGTCTGCTCCACAGGTCACACGGTCTGGGATTACGCCGTGTTTGTAGGTCACAGAGGTTCTCACAGGTGATTATGGGTTACCTCAGGTTTTTTTTTTTTTTTTTGGAGTGGACACTCGCTTGCTGTGAAGACTTCCTACTGTGGTTACAGATTGATTTTGAGAACTGCAGAGTCTGTGTGGATCTGCTCGAAGACATGCATAATTCTTATAAAATATTTAATGTTCTGAAAAACTGATTCAAACTGAAAACATGGACTTTTTTTCTGCAGAAATAAATTGTCAAAGATAATGTTTTCAGACATTAAAGCAGAATTATGCATGAGCTTTTAGATTTTACACCTGTGGTCAGACGGATACCACGAGGGATTAAAAAATACCTTTTAATATCTTTAAGGGTTAAACAATTCCTACATATCTGCGACATCCTTTCATCTTGAATCTACGTCTCTCCCCAGACTCCCAACTAAACATAAAAGGGCACAGCTTTCTATTCTGGCAGTGCCATGTGTATTTATAGCCCATGTTCTGACCCCCACTTTAAGTTCTGTGAACACGCTTAGTTACACTCCTCTCCCCAGACACCTGGTGCAGATCTATTTATAACCCTGCAGATCACAGGACAGATAACACTATGTTTTAAAATTTGGAACAAATCTAATGCAGCTGAAATCTCTGATAAGCCCAAAGCCCCTCCTGCCACAGATGTATTCCATTTCTGTCCTTTTATTTGGAGACAAGTCTTCCGATTGGCTCACTGGTTATTTTCATCTGATGTCGATAGCAACACCAAGTTTCCTGCATTTAAACGCACCATCTCCATCCCTCTGTTTCCTCCTGTTACACTAACCCCCGTCTCTTCCCTCAGTGTTGGAGTCTTCGTGCCAATCCAGAGGGCGTGGCATTCCTGGGCGGCAACATCACCACTCCACCCCGCTCCTCAACCGGCAGCAGAAAATCGGCCCTGCATTCCAGCCTCAACAGCAGCCAATCGGCTTTGGGCAGGTGAGCACATCAGCGGATATTTAAGTTTGAATCGTGTTTTATTTGTTGCACTCTAGAACAAATACATTTGAAAAAAGTGATTTGAGACAAATGAAGCGTGAACTAAGGCGATATTATTCTGATGTAATATAAGGAGAAATTACATTCTGAGTAGTTTGATATGTCTGAGTAATTTTGAGAATGACGTCTTGGTTTGAAAAATGGAGCCGAAAAACATCAGTCGCACAATATATGCATGCAGTGTTTACATTTTACCATAAAATTTAAATGATCTTCAAATTTAATGCTTGCTTTGCAACAAAAAGAATCTTTGAAATATTAAAATGTTTGATTACATGTAAAACAGCCCCATCTAGTGGCTGACAAAGCTATTGCAAAGATGTTTACTTGAGTGAACTGCAGTGATTTCATTAATGACCAATCAAAGGACACATTCCTGCAGGTTTTCAACAAGTTTTTGGCTTCAAAATACCTGATTCCATTTATTGGGTAATTTTCCAGACATTTTTTGGTTGTTCGGTCCGTTCCATTCCGTTCTGTCGTCTTCTTCTCACCCGGGGACAATAGCCTCAAACGCGTAGCCCAGGCTTTTCTCACCCCGGCTGCATCCTCCAGCTCACCCGGATTGATCCCAAGTCGTTCCCTGTCCAGCTGTGAGACATAGTCTTACCAGCGGGTCCAAGGTCTGCCCCTTGGTCACCTCCTGGGTGGGACGTTCCCGAAACACCTAACCCACGAGACGCTTGGGAAGCGTCCTGACAAGATGCCCGTCCCACCTCATCTGGCTCCTCTCGACCTGGAGGAGGAGCGGCTGGACACCAAGCTCCTCCCGGATGGCAAAGCTCCTCACCCGATCTCTGAGTGAGAGCCCAGCCACCCTGCGTAGGAAGCTTATTTCGGCCGCTTGTATCCGCAATCCCATTCTTTCAATTGCCATCCACAGCTGGTGACCATAGATGAGGGTGGGAACGTAAATCGACTTGTAAATCAAGAGCTTTGCTTTTCGGATCAGCTCTCTCTTTACCACGACGGACCGTCTCCCCCAATTATTATTGTCTTGTTAGATTTTGTGAGAAATCGGTCCACCCTACTTATTTTTATTTATCTTCTTTTTTTTAGGTGCAGCATTTTGGTTCCTGCCACCAGGAATGGAACGGCAACTTTGCCCACCGGCGGCCACAGGCCTACATCCCCCCCACCATGCACGGCCACCCATTCACCCTCTCTCACAGCAGTCCAAATCACACAACAGGCCCCCACCCGCACCTCGGAGGGCACCCGCACACCCAACCCACCCTCCTGTCATACCCTCCGTCTGGTCCTCTCGTCACAGCCGCCCCGGTTGCCCACCTCCTCGCCTCCCCCGGGGCGTCCCGACCCGTCCTCCAGCCCACCTACAGCATTTCTCACCCAGCTGGCATCGTGCATCAAGTCGCCGTGGGCATCAACCCGCGGCTACTCCCCTCGCCCACTTTGCACCCGCAGGGCCAATTCAAACCCCTTTTCCCCCCGCACTCCTACATTGCCTCGCCCGCTTACGGCAGTTTCCCTCTCAGCCCTACCAAAATAAACCAGTACCCGTACATCTGAGCTTGGCTCTCCTGGTTCCCTTCACACCACCCGAGGGCTAAGTGAGCGCGGTGAAATCTTTAAACCACAAACATGGCTTTCATTTCAGAAAACCATGGCACAACCACAAAGAAATCAAGCTATTTTTAAATCATGTAGAACTTGGGTGTAATTGAACTTTGAGCTTTAAAAAAAAAAAAAAGAAGAAAAAAGATGTTGGAGATGATTTGGCAGAAATTCAGAAGGAAATAACGTTTGAATGAATGAATGATCGAATGAATGAATAAGTTAAACTCACACTTAATGTGTTTTGCACATTTGATATATCTTTGCATTGGATCTTCTACGAATACTCCTCAAGACAGGTAAATAATTGGGGTGTTGTTGAATAGTTAGACTTTGCACCCCTCGATCCCAGCTATTTTTCTATATTGCCTTCTTACATGTGCAAGACACACCCATATTTGTAAAGCCATCCCCCGTCTTTAGCTCTAGATGGACAGATGCACACGTTGTCTACAGTGTACGTTGTACCCGCGTTCAAAGTATTTGTACCTTTTCGGTGTCTTTTTGGTGTTAGCAATGTCAAGTCAATTTAATCCGATTTTAAATAGGGTCGTTCCTCACGCTGCATGTGGTCTTGCATGAGCAAAAATGTAAAACGGAAAGATGCATAGACGTTGCTCTTATTGTTTGTGTCACAAGACTCGCTGCATTGTATAACTGTCCCCAGCCATAGTGCCTTACATATTTGAGGTTGTTAATGTTACTACTTATATACGACTATATACATGAATATTAATGTACTTGGACTGCAGCACTTGAAATTCCAATCAGTCGATGCATCCTATGTGTGAGTATATATATATATGCAGATGTGTGTATATGTCCATGCATAGCCTGCATGGATGTGATAAATCGCGGATAGCGGTGCTTAACTTTTCGGAGTCGGTGTTTTATCGCAGCGTGTTGTGAGTTTCGTTTTTTTTTTTTTTTGTTCTCTCTAAAAGAACAGCATGCTTTGCTGCTGCGAATGCCTGCTGTTTCTTTTTTTTTTTTTAAGAAAAAATAACAAAAAAATGTTGATTTGATTGTTTTTTTTTTTTCATTCTCTCGGTTCCCGAATGAACTAGTGTACAAAGTGCAAGTACTGAGTATTGCTTAATATTTGATAATCACTTTCTATTTAGTGAAACTCTTATTACTAACAGTATTTGTACTGTTTGAACCTGCAATACAATCTAAATAGTCGTCGATTTTGTTTCCTTTCGTTGGGTTTTGTCTTCGTACTTTCATTTTTTGAGTGTTTTCATGTTTTTCTTTTAGATGTTTAGAAGTGTGGTGGGCATGGCTTTGATTAGGTAAGGAAAAATGCAAATTAATTCACAGTATGGAATCTTCTAAGCCTGAGCAAACCATGCAGTATTTGATATACACACATGTATGGACATATATTATAGAGCTAGACTATTTAGTACAGATGCTTGATAAAAAAGTGTGAGTTAATTGTGTGCAATTCTCTCATTTATGCATGTGTGACAAAGTTAACTTTTACCCTTTACATTATACCATTTGTTAAATACTTAAGGCTTATTGGTGTCTAATGCTTATTTTATACATTCCGTCAGGGAGAATATATGTACACACTATGCATACACTGACCTGAAGGATTATTGGGAACACCAAATGAATAGACTGCATTGATTCAACAAGGGGATGAAATGTGGGTCCATAATGATTGGACAGCATCTTGCTGTTGAAATTTGCAGGATGCACATCCCAAAGATGCTCTAGGTTGACATCCGGTGACTGTAGTGGTCGTAGATCAGTGAACTCATTGTCATGTTCAAGAAACCAATTTGAAATGATGATCAGAGGATGGGTACATGTTGGCCATGAAGGAATGAACATGGTTGGAAACAATGTTCAGGTAGCTTGTGGCATTTAAGCAATGCCCATTTGGCACTATGGGATCTAATGTGTGTCTAGAAAACATCCCACACCATGATACTACCACCGCCACCAGCAGCAGCAGCAAGCCTTCATGATAGATCCAGGTTCTCAGTCTGAATGTCTCAACAGAAATCCAGACTCATCAAACCAGGTAACATTTTTCAGTCTCAAACTTTCCAATTTTGAGAGCTCGTGCAAATTGTTGCCTCAAGATGCTGAGGAACATGTTGGTCATGAAGGAACGGACATGGTTAGAAACAATGTTCAGGTTGCTTGTGGCGTTTAAACGATGCCCATTTGGCACAATGGGATCTAACGTGTGCCCAGAAAACATCCCCACACCATGATACTACCACCGCCACCAGCAGCAGCAGCCTTCATGATGGATCCAGGTTCTCAGTCTGAATGTCTCAACAGAAATCCAGACTCATCAAACCAGGCTACATTTTTCTAGTCTCAAACTTTCCAATTTTGAGAGGTCGTGCAAATTGTAGCCTGAAGACGCTGAGGATCTCTCTGGGAGTGACCAGGATGGACAGGATCAGAGGAACAGCACATGTTAGAGGTTTTGGAGATAAAGTCAGAGAGACCAGACTGAGTTGGTTGGGACATGTGCAGAGGAGAGAGAGAGAGAGTACATCGGAAGAAGGATGCTGGATTTGGAACCACCAGGAAAGAGGACTAGAGGAAGACCAAAGAGAAGGTTCATGTACGCAGTGAAGGAAGACATGAAGATAGTTGTGGTGACCGAAGAAGATGCAGTCTTCTTCGGTCATACCAGTCAGCGTTGCTCTTCTATCAGCTTGAATCAGCCCGTTCTCCTCGACCTCTAGTATCAACAAGGTGTTTTCACCCATAGGATTCCTGCATACTAGATCCGAATATCTTAGTTACTGATTGGAAATCCTTAACCGTCCTGAACCGTCATCCTGAACCGTCGGACACCAACAACCATGCCACGCTCAAAATGACTTAAACCCCTCCCCCTATCCTGACCCTTCCCATTCTGACTTTCAGTTTGGAGCTCAGGAGATAGTCTTGACCAGGACCACACCCCTGCCTTGTGATTGGTTGATCAGAGAATTGAATTAAGTTGAAATCGACAGGTGTTCCTAATCATCCTTTAACTGAGTGTAACTAAATACGTGTGTGCATATATCTAAATGTATTTATGTGTGTGTGCATATATACATATGTGTATGTAGATATGCTGTGTGTGCATTTTCTTTGTTCGTTCTACTAGGTGTGTGTGCGTTCTTTTGGGTTTTTTAATTTTTCGTTTCGTCTTCAAACGAAGTTGCTCGTGCAGCACCAAAGACTGTAATTTCATTTCTTTTCGAAGCTCGGTAGCCGTTTGGTTTCACATTCACCTCAGTTATAACGTAGTTTTTAGAACCAGGTGGAGGTTAAATGAATTATTAAAAAAAAGTGATGTTTTAAAGAAAAAAAACGAAAAAAAAAACCTACTAGCTGATGTTTTGTCTGCTTATTGGGCAATTAAGAGTCGTATCATTTCTATCTTGAATGTATCATAGATAAGCTGCTATATGATGATCGCCACTTCGATAGCTGTGAAAATGAGGTGATTTTTCTCTCTGAGTTTTTAAGCCTAGCGTTGTTTTTTTTTTTTTTTTTCTATAGAATCCTTATGATCTGACATAGAAGTGGATTTGATTTTTTTTTTTTTTTCGCGTGTCACCGTAACTACTGTATTGCTGATGATGAACATTAGTTGCATTCGTTGTTTCTCGGGGTGTGTGCGCGTGCGTGTGTTTTTTTGCATCAGTATTTTAATCCTTATTAACCTTTCGGGCTCGTCACTGCATATAAATGATGTATCGATGTAACTTAATTTTTTTTTTTTTTTGTATGTTTTTCATATGGATGTTTTGTACACATCTGGACGTGTAGCTTGCAGGATTGATTTAACTTTCTCATTGTATGTAAAACCGTGGACTACCAGTACTCTTAGGTGAGTTAACAGGAGCACTGTGAGATTTTTGGGGAGGAGGCGCGTTTAAAAGAAAAGTAGAAAGGAGGAATAAATAAAAAAAAAAAAAAAATTGTCCGTAATGTTCCCACCGGTCACAAACACACGAAGCACTTACTCAAGTTTGGAAAAAAGTTTTTAGAAATCGCAACAACAAAAAGAAAAATAACCCGTAATTCTTTTTTTTTTTTTTTTCCGTTCCGTTTTGTCATCTTCCGCTTGTTCCGGGGTCGGGTCGCGGGGGCAATAGCCTCTCTCTTTCCGGCTGCATCCTCCAGCTCACCCGGAAGGATCCCAAGTCGTTCCCCGGCCAGCTGTGAGACATAGTCTCTCCAGCGGGTCCGGGGTCTGCCTCTTAGTCTCCTCCCGGTGGGACGTGCCCGAAACACCTCGCATGCGAGGCGCTCGGGGGGGGCATCCTGACCAGATGCCCGAACCACCCCATCTGGCTCCTCTCGATCTGGAGGAGGAGCGGCTCGACACCGAGCTCCTCCCGGATGGTAGAGCTCCTCACCCGATCTCTGAGTGAGAGCCCGGCCACCCTGCGGAGGAAGCTCATTTCGGCCGCTTTTTTTTTTAATATTCCAAAATGTTTTCTGATTTGTTTTGATCGTTTGCAAGCTTTTTTATCTGTTCAATGTTATGGTTAGAATATCGGTTTGACGGCGTGATATTCTACACTGCCTTGTGTTTGAATCGCTCTCCCCTTTATGAGTGTCTCACATTGAAACGGTGGCCATCGTCATGTGTCTTTAATGGAAACTGAGACAGTGTAAGCAGCACTGTGTATGTGCCTTGAGATTATTCAAAAAACAAAAAAACGAGAGAGAATTCACTTTTTTTTTTAATTAAAAAGGCAACAAATCCGAGTAAGTTTTTTTTTTTTTTGTTTAAAAAAAAAACAACCTGTGGACAAACCTCACATCGGCCACCGGATGGAAAATCAAAAAACAATTGTATTAAAAAAAAAAAATCAAAGTAGGATTTTCACCAAATTTGTTTCCAATGAGCTGTTGGCGGGACGCGCCAGCACGTCTCCGAATGATGCGACACTCCGATCTTTGATAGTCACTCTGGCTGAACAGCAGATGCAATACTTTTACATTGTGCGTTCATTGCACCACCAAGTGTTCTTAGATTAACCTCCATGCTTTACGTAACCACGCATGCACACATTACATTGTTTCACTGTGTCGTCTAACGTGCAAGATTAAGGCGTAAAAAAAAAAAAAAAAAAAATTTCAGAGCACGGTTGGCAAAGCTGGTCTTATTAAAAAAAATTGAGAGGAGCCATGTTTTCTATCCAGGAAGGGTCTGTTCTGATGTTTACTGTGTGCTCTGGATGGAATTCGGAGATTATTCTCATTATTTCTCTGTCGGTCACAAGGGCAATACTCCACATTACCGATCGAAACGTTTTCCTTTAACGATATGCTTTACAAATTCTACTCAAACGTCACAATGGGAAGGAATGCACACAACAACGAGGCATGTTGTCCGATTAGTGTTTGAATAAAACTCCCCAGTGATACGCATGTGAAATGTAACCAGTGTTTTCTGAGTCTCAAAGGTATTCACCAGCAATGCGCCTGCGTTACGAGGAGAAATTCTACATTTTTTTTGTCATTTTCCAACAAATTGACTCTTGTTTCTATTTGTTTTTGTTCTTTTTTTTGTGGAATCATGTAACATTTAACAGATAAAACAGTCATTTGTAAACCTTTGATATCAGAAAAAAAGCTGTTAATTCAGGGTTTGTATTAAATCTAAATGTGCTACTCCTCAGTTCGATGAAGGTTTGTTTGACTCGAGCTTTTATTTCCAGCCTTTTTCGGACATCTTGATTACAGAGTTAATTCAAACTGCAAGTTATGGAATCATCTGTTTAGATTGTTCATCAATTTACATTTGATTATTGAATCTGAACTGTTACTGTTTTAAGAACTGTAGACTTTTGTGGCTTTGTTTTGATCTCTTTGTTCCTTTTTGCTTTTTTTTTTTTTCGTGCTACACTAGTTTGCCATGTAGCAATTGCACTGTGCAATATTACAGTATGAGGACTGGGAAAAACTAACTCTATGGATGTGATGTCTCTTACAGTTTGCGATAGTGTTTCCTCTCTAGTTCTCAGTGATTTAGGTGTGACCAAGCCTTCTCTACTTTGTCACATTAAGCGGGTTTTCCAGGTGACTCTTTTGGTGAGTGTCAAATAAGACTTTATGGTGTATTATTGTCAAGATTCACTTTGAATTAAAAAAATCTATTGATGCAGCTTTTTTTTGGACTCTGGCTCTTCTTTTAATATCTGCAAACGTGGATTTTTGGGGGAAAATCGGTCATCTTTATTGGGGCACAAGATTCTTCAGTTTAATTCAGATTTATAAGTCAATTTATGTTCCATGTTGAAGAATTATATCTTACCGTATTTTCCGCACTATAAGGCGCACCTAAAAATCTTAAATTTTCTCTAAAGTCCACGATGCGCCTTTTAACCCGGAGCGCCTTATATATGTATATATATATTAATATTGAGCTACAACAGGTGTCGCAACTGCGGTAAGCAGCCGCCGACTCCATTTCCCCCGTAGAAGAAGTAGTGCGCGGTGCATGCTGGGATATATGAAAGGGCGTCTCATTTCCATTTGTGTGTTTGTGTAAAGACCCGTAAATGGCTCCTACCAAGAGACACTGTTACACCGCAGAGTTTAAACTCAAGGCGATCGGTCACGCAGTAGAACACGAGAATAGAGCCACAGCGAGAGAGTTTAACATCAATGAATCAATGATGAGGAAGTGGAGGAAGCAAGAGGATGCGCTGCGCCAAGTAAGTAAGACTAAACAGAGTTTCCGCGGGAACAAAGCGAGATGGCCACAGTTAGAGGACAAAGTTGAACAGCCTTTACTGTAGCGCCTTATAATGCGGTGCGCCTTATAGTGCGGAAATACGGTAATTTGTCAAAACATGGAATCCAAACATCTCCAAACGGACAAATTATCATCATTGGCAATTCTTTGAAACTTGGTAAAATCAGTTCTAAGTGGTTTTTATTTAATCTGCTTTCAAAATCCACTTTATTTCTTAAGCATAATGAACAACATTCTGGGTAAGTATTAACAAAATAAAAGCACAAAGGATGAAAATGGTTTAAAATGATCTAGGCTTATCTTGCTAAATTCAATAGAAATTTATTACATCTGTCATGGTTCAGGAGAGTAAAAAGAGATTCAGACGGAGGTCAATAATCACAAAAAAAACCTATTGTTTTGCTATTCTTAAAGGATCAAGACAAAGCTTTTGTCGTCCTGATCCGGGTGTACCCTGCCCTTCGCCTTAAATCAGCCGGGATGGACTGACAAAGCTTTTGTTATTAAATAACAAAAGTGAAAAATGTATTAAATCACATGCAGACAGACCGATCCAATAGATTGTTGGGTCAGTGATTGTGTTACCACGAGGAATTGAATGCACTTTATTAATCCCCGAAGGGAAATATGAGGAACCGACAAAATGTAGTTGAGCCTCAGTCTTAAAATAATGAAGTGGCTGCAGGTGAACCTCATCAGACCAGTCCTCCAATCAGCAGTGGCTGATCCTGATCTTCAAGGGCTCTAAAAGTTTCATTACGTTGTCTTCCACTTTTCTGGGGTCGAGTAGCAGATGTAACAGCCTCAGACGGGAAACCCAGGCTTCTCTCACCCCAGCTGCATCCTCCAGCTCAACCAGGAGGATCCTGAATCGTTCGCTGTCCAGTTGTGAGACATAGTCTCTCTAGCGGGTCCGGAACCTGCCTCTGGGTTTACTCCCAGAGGAACATGCCTGAAACCCTTCATCCGCGAGGCATTCGGCAGGCATCCTAACAAGATGTCCGAACCACCCCATTTGGCTTCTCTCAACCTGGAGGAGCAACGGCTTTACTCCGAGCTCCTCACTTTATCTCTGAGTGGAAGTCCAGCTCTCCAGCAGAGGAAGCTCATTTCAGCCGCTTGTACCCGCAATCTCGTTCTTTCGGTCACCACCCACAGCTGGTGACCATAGGTGAGGGTAGGAATGTAGATCGACTTGTAAATCGAGAGCTTTGCTTTTTAGCTCAGCTATTTCTTCATTACGACGGACTGATGCATCATCCTAATTGTTGCGGATGCCGCACTGATCCATCCATGTTGGTATCTGGCTCTAAAATAATATCTAAAAATTAAAAACTTATTCTAACCTTTAGAATGCCCCCTGCGGGTCAGGGACAGGGTCTTGCCCCAAGTGGAGGAGTTTAAGTATCTCAGGGTCTTGTTCACGAGTGGGGGAAAGATGGAGCGGGACATCGACAGGCGGATCGGTGCGGCATCAGCAATAACTAGGACGCTGCATCGGTCCGTCGTGGTAAAGAGAGAGCTGAGCCGAAAAGCAAAGCTCTTGATTTACAAGTCAATCTACGTTCAAACCCTCACCTATGGTCACCAGCTTTGGGTGGTGACCGAAAGAATGAGATCGCGGGTACAAGCGTCCGAAATGAGCTTCCTCCGCAGGGCGGCTGGGCTCTCACTCAGAGATCAGGTGAGGAGCTCTGCCGTCCGGGAGGAGCTCGGAGTCGAGCCGCTCATTTTCCAGGTTGAGAGGAGCCAGATGGGGTGGTTCGGGCATCTGGTCAGGATGCCCCCTGACCGCCTCGCGGGCGAGGTGTTTTGGGCACGTCCCACCGGGAGGAGACCGAGAGGCAGACCCCGGATCCGCTGGAGAGACTATGTCTCACAGCTGGCCGGGGAAAGACTTGGGATCCTTCCGGGTGAGTGGAGGATGTAGCTGGGTGAGAGAGGCCTGGGCTGCCCGTTTGAGGCTGTTGCCCCCGCGACCCGACCCCGGAACAAGCGAAAGATGACGGAACGGATCCTAACCTTTACAGGAAACCAGTGCAAAGATGAAAGAACTGAAGGGATTCGGACCCCTGATGGGGTTCCAGTTTAACAACTTTGCTGCAGAGTTTTCAAAACTAGAAATCTGTTTAGAAGATTCTCATAATAATTCTGACATTTCTTATTAAATTGATCTTAAATTTTGTTTGCATATGTTTTTTGATACACTCAAAAAAAAAAAAATTTTTTTACAATGAAATTCACAACTTGTCCACCAGAGGGAGACATCCTGTGCGACTTTCCTCTGAAAATCCAGAAACTGCTCATCGGATGTTTGAGCAGGTTACAGGCTGATCTGGATCATCATCCTGCTTCTATGGAAGCACGAGGCTTCATTTTGGGACACACCTGGGAAACGATCACCCTCCACGTGCAGAAAGCCGGCAGCGCACCGCCCTGCGCCACGCAGTGATGGTGAAGGGAGGACCAGGCGCGCCCCCCTCCTCCTACAGTTATCCATCCATCCTGCTCTGGACAACCGTGTTTAACCCACGAGGATTGATCCAATGTATCATTTAGGAGGGAAACTTCTCCAGTGGATATGTGTGCCTGTGTGAGGAGTGATGCAGGTCACCCTGCAGGATGCTGGAGGGATGCAGGAGGAGAGCAGATGAGGGCTTTGAGGACCAGGATGCTTGCAAACTGCCTGCTGTCTGTGGCTGTCCTTTTCCTTCTTGTCCGGTGTTCTGTGGCTGCAGAGGGTAAGAAACATCGCTCATGTTCTCCTTCATGCTTTATGCACTGCGTTTTGGGGGGTTCACTGTGCAGAAAAAAAAGAAACACATGGTGCAATAAGATCTTTTGTTAATACAAGCGGTGTTTTGTAATCAGCTGCAGGATGGAGTGTGTGTGTGTGCAGTAAAATGACAGTTTAAGGAGTTTTAGGAAGATTTCTGCACCTTCGGTTCTTTTTTTTTTTGCTCCTACTTACATCCGAATTATTGCAGCGACAGCATCTGTACCTCAAACAGCAGGACGACTTTAACTAGTCATATCTGCAGCTCTGTGGATGCATATCTTTTTTACTTATCTATCACCTGAGCCCGAAGCTGGCCAACTCCTTTGTTTCAGTTCTCAGATTGCACTGCACAGACTCTGCTTCCCCTCAGGTACCTACTGTATGCTGCACTATGCACGAAGCACTGGCTCTCAGTCCAACTTTGGGACTTCATCGGCAGAGGTTATTAAGGCACATTGTTGTCTGTAATAAGCTGTAGGGAGTTATTCTGGGAACGCAGCGCAGTCACAGGACAGTCAGTGTTTCAGAGCATCTGGGTCAGCACTAATGACACACATACTGTAGCCCACTGAGGATCTGTTTGTCTCAGGCGACTTGCACTGCAGCTGAGGTAAAGCTGGCCGACTTTACCATCAGTGCTAGTCTCTGTAAGACCGCTTGACTCTTTCTGTTCTTGTCATTTTATTTTACAAATACCTGTGCAGGTTTTTAATAGATGCTGTTTGCAGGTGCTGAGCTACAGTGGCTTAGTCACCCATTTCCAGTCTGTAAAGTATTGTCGTGGCTGTGGTCTCACCTTTACTGATGCAGCAGCAAGCTCCTCATTCTGCTCACAGTCAGCATTCATTCTTAAACATGAATGCAGCAGAAGCACCTGAGCTGCACTGATAAGATCCAGTCACACAGACACACAAGTGTGTTTGCTTTTTACATGAGACCATAAGACTGGAAATCAGTTTTTAGAGGAGTTTCTTTTGGGGATTTAAGGTGAAATCCCAAAAGAGGTTGATGACAAAGACTTGCTGAAGATCACAATTGATGCTCAATAGAAAATCTTTTTGGTTTAAATTTGATTTAAACTTATTGGTGTGTTTTTAATGAAATTTCTTAATGGTTCGTTATGATTTATTACTTCATAAACATGGGCGTTTCTGTAATTTTGATTCTTTATCGATCAACCATACAACAACAACACATACAGGTACCCCAATGTTATCAGTCCGAAATTCAGAAACTCATAGAATTAAACTGTACTTTAAACCCACGTGTCTAAAATCTTTCTACACTCAATAAGATCTCTTTAAAGCTTCTATTCGTCATGATTAATTCAATGAGATCACAATAATTCTTTTATTTCTATTCATATTCACTCTTCTCATGGGACTGTATGGGGTGCATTGGTTAGCACAGTGGTCTCACAGCAAGAAGGTCAGGGTTTGTATCCCGGATGAGACAAGAAACGGAACACTGGCCTTTCTGTGAGGAGTTTGCATGTTCTCCCGTGTATGCATAGATTTTCTCTAGATCAAGGTTGCCCATTACGTCGTTCGCGATCAACAGGTCGATCGCGATCAATTGGTTGATCGCGATCAACTGGCCGATCGCGATCAACTGGTCGCTTGCAAACTCATTATGGGTAGATCGCATGGCATTGAAAAAAAGTTAAAAAAAAAAAAAAAGAAAGAAAAGAAAAGAGAAACAAGTTGGTGCCAGCCTATCATCAGCCTCACAATGACATCTGCCCTGAAGTCAGCCGCTAGAGTTGCTAAAATTTAGGGACTTTTTTTTTTAAAAAAATATGCCAATCTAGCAGCTTTTCTGCTGTTACTGGAGATTTTTGGAGTCTGTGACGTGAAATCACGTTGTTAAGCCTGTAATCAGTTAGCAGCTCGCGGTGCTGCTGTGGCTCCTCCCCCACGCAAAGCGCTGTGAGTGTGTGCGTATGTAACAAATGGTGTTGTAGGAGTATTTACTGCAGGCTGGAAACAATCTGTTGGGGTTTGTGACGGTAACATGGGACTGGTAGATCTCAGGAGGTTTGATATTTGTAAAGTAGATCTTGGAACAAAAAAATCTGAGCACCCCTGCTCTAGATACTCGGGTTTCCTCCCACCCTCCTAAAACATGCATGTTAGTTTGATTGGCCACTATGAAATTGCCCCTAGGTTTGAATGTGGATGGTTGTGTGTGTGTGGCCCCACAGCTGACTGGCAACCTTTCGGGGTGTACCCTGCCTTTCACCTGGAATCAGCAGGGATTGGATCTGGCAACCCCCACAACCCTGTTAGGAATAATCAGAAGACGAAATGAAACTCTTCTTATTAGTTGGCTTTTATTTTGGTTCTCAGCATCTCTGATTCAAAATAAATGTTCTGTAATGCTCTTTATTTATCAGGGAGAGTCTGTTCATAATTGGAATAATTGTCACCAGCTGTGGGTGGTGACCGAAGGAACGAGATCGTGGATACAAGTGGCCCAAATGAGCTTCCTCTACAGGGTGGCTGGTCTCTCACTCAGAGATCGGGTGAGGAGTTCTTCCTTCTGGGAGGAGCTCGAAGGAGAGCCAGTTTTCCTCCAGGTCAAGAGGAGCCAGATGGGGTGATTCAGGCATCTGATGAAGATGCTTCCCGAACGCCTCGCTGGTGAGGGGTTTTGGGCATGTCTCACCGGGAGGAGACTAAAAGGCAGACCCCGGACCTGCTGGAGAGACTATGTCTCACAGCTGGCCAGGAAATGACTTGGGGTCCTTCTGTGTGAGCTGGAGGATGCAGCCGAGGAGAGAGAAGCCTGGGGTTCCTATCTGAGGGTGTAGTTCACCACGATCCAGCCCCGGACTATGTCTCTCCGAACAAGCGGAAGATGACGAAACGGAACTATTGGGAAAATAATGGTTGAACTTATATCATATAAAATGTGAAGCTTTTTTTGAGCTAACCCAACAGGGTGGGTTGTCGAAAAGCAATCAACCAAAGTATGGTTTATGATTCTTTTTAGATTTTATGGATATACCATCAAAGAAAACAGCGCAAGTCTACAGTATGTCAGTGTTTAAAATAAAAGATTTGGTACGATTGGTCAGCGTACGTCCATATAATCATATTTATTTAATCTAGACTTTTTTAGGCAGTCTGCCAACATTTTGCTGTCAGATTTTTTCTACCCTGGGAGTTAAACTCTTATTAACCATAACATATGACCACCTGCTTCTCATCATCTAAATCCTTTTTGAGTCAAATCAAAATCTCCAGCGTTATGAAGAGGTTTGAGATAATGGAGGAGTGAGGTTTGCACGCACAGTCTGCGGGAGAGTGACAGAATGAGGATAAGATTTAAAAACAGGGACCAGTTCTGATTGACTTCAGAAAAAGTGAGCTTGAGGTTTCTTAAACGGAATAGGAAAAGCAGATTTAATGATTGGTGTAGTTTGATAAGGCGTGAGGAAATGGAAGAGATGAGAAAAGCAGGAGGGGAAAGAGAAAAACTTGTTGAAGGAAATAAATACAAATAATTCTTCTTCTTCTTTCGGCATTCCCTTCAGGGTGCGCCACAGCAAGTCGGTTTCTTCCATCTAACCCTATCTGCTGCATCCTCTTCGGTCACACCAACTATCTTCATGTCTTTCTTCACTGTATCCATGAACCTCCTCTTCGGCCCTCCTCTAGTCCTCTTTCCTGGTGGTTCCAAATCCAGCATCCTTCTTCCGATGTACTCTCTCTCTCTCCTCTGCACATGTCCAAACCATCTCAATCTGGCCTCTCTGACGTTATCCCCAAAACCTCTAACATGTGCTGTTCTCCTGATGTACTCATTTCTGATCCTGTCCATCCTGGTCACTCCCAGAGAGATTCTCAGCATCTTCATCTCTGCTACCTCCATCTCTGCTGCCTGTCTTTTCTTCAGTGCTACTGTTTCTAGACCAATCAGCGTGGCCGGTCTCACCACGGTTTTGTACACTTTCCCTTTCATTCTAGCTGAAACTCTTCTGTCACACATCACACCTGATACTTTCCTCCACCTGTTCCAGCCTGTCTGCACATGCTTCTTCACCTCTTTTCCACATTCTCCATTGATCTGGACTGTTGATCCTAGATACTTAAAATCTTCCACCTTCTTTAGCTCTTCTCCCTGTAACCTCACTTTTCCATTTGGATCCCTCTCATTCACAAAGGTACAGTTTATGAATGAGGCGCCTTGATGGGGACACAAGGTCGCTGTACGAAACGAATATACAACATACAACAAGTAGGTAAAGAATAAAAACAGCAAGTATATGATGTAAAGTATTTACAAAAAAATTCATGGTTAAAATTAATGTAGTGTGGCGCCCTCTGTTGTCCATTTTAGTGTATTGTTCGTTTTTCAGTTTCTTTGATTAGTCTCAGCTGCTGGACTTTGGTGGCTGCTGATTGGAGGCCTGGCCTGATGAGGTTCACCTGCAACCACTTGCTTCCTCAGTATTTAAGACAATGGCTTGTGGGCAGGTTAAGAAGTGGTCGTATGGGTTTGAATGGCACACTTTGGGTTATGGGTAAGTATTTGGATGGGAGCTGTGATTTCTGTGGGGGAAATGAAGGGGTTGAATACGTATTGTTGAGTTGTGGCAAATAACAGGTGGAATGAGAGGCTATGCTGGGGGTGCTGCGGAGTGTTGGGTTGAGACAGGTTTGGTTGAGAGAGGTGTTTCTGTTTGTCGTCAGGTGCGGGGTTTTGGAGCCTTGTACTCTTTCCTGTGGTGTACATGGTTGTTGAGAAGGATTTAAGCTACTTGGGAATCATTAGATGACGGTAATGCACCTATGTAAGTGCTTTGCGCCTTTAAACGGCAAAGAAGAAGAAGACTTTGTCAGTTCTTCAGCAAACATTTTTGTGGTAATGCTATCACTATTCCAACAAACTATTGCCTGTTATTTTTTTCTGGAACCCTTCAGCCCCAGTGCTGCCGAGTTCGTATAGTCCTACCTGATTCATCTCCTCTTCCATGTGGACACGTTTAGTTATTTAATAAACCATATTTTTGTGATCATTGGCCTGCGTCTGGATCTCTTTCCTCCCCTGATCCTTCGATTGGAAAAGATGAGATGTACAGCGGGAAGTGGATAGAGGAGGAGGAGCGGAGAGAACTGGGTGTGGCAATTTGAAAGAGATCAGAGAGATATGGAGGTGTCAAGTTATGTATAACTAAATGCATAAAGCAACACACTAAAAGCATATTTCTTGATTTCCACAAATATTTAATTAATTAGGGTGGCGTTTACGTTAATCCATCAAAATGTATCTGAAAAATATGAAAGTTTGAGACACTTCCGAATAAAAAATTACCATAAAACAGATTTAAAAATTTCTGTAGCATGTGTCGTACTGGTCATGGTCTTTTCTTTGTGGAGTTTATATGTTTGGTGTTTGTTCCTCCATTCGATGAACCAGTGATCTTTCAGCATCCCTTGCGTTCAGCATCTCTTCTATTGGGGTCTGGTTCCATGAGGGCAATTGGACTTTTTCTTGTTTTTGAAGTTGTTTCTCGTTCCATTCGTGAGGTTATTTCAGTTCTGATTAAAGTTCACACGTGGTTAATGTCAATATGACCTAAATGACACTACTTCAGAAGATCTCAGAGTACAGGAACCTGGCAGTGATGGAGAAAAGGATATAATTGGTCACCTTTCGAGCACTTTTAAAGCCCTCGAAAGAAATGGGAAGTCAGTCGAATCATCGAAACTACACGTAATCTATCAGGCTTTTATGGAAGAGTGGTCGTCAGAAGTGGGAAATAATTTCCTTTCATAGAGGTTTCCAGATGTGGGAATTTGGTCAAATAATTTGTTAAAGGAGCTAAAAACCTTCTAGAAAACGAATGTTGTTTATTTGACCA
Organism: Neostethus bicornis; assembly: GCA_902685375.1. NCBI lineage: Eukaryota > Metazoa > Chordata > Actinopteri > Atheriniformes > Phallostethidae > Neostethus > Neostethus bicornis. The sequence goes on from LR738543.1 coordinate 29,626,725, forward strand.
GTTGTACCTGTGTGTGTGTTGCATGTTGGTCTAATGCTTTCTTTATCGGTTGTGTGTTTTTAACATCCTCTGTCAAAACCCCGAGGTTGTTTTCTGACCATGAACATCAGTTCAACATGTGGTCTCCATAACAACATCAATCTGCCCTCCCGTGGTAATTTCCCTTTAGACCATTCAGGAGGGTAAAAGGAAGATGTAGAGTGTGAGTCTCAAATAATAAGCTCTCAGTTTTTTTTTTTTGGCACCCTTGTACTCTTCAAAATAGCAGATGGAAGTATTTTCAGAAGCGTTTTGAGAACACCCGCAATTGAAAAGTAAAAAATAGTCCCTGTGGTCCTTTCAGAGATAACATCTTCTGAATCCTTCCACCATGATGAGTGCTGACATGTTGGCTTTGAACAGCGCTGACCTCACCGATTTCTCCCTGAATGAAATACTATCATTGAGCTGTTGCCACTCATTGCTTTCCGCTGAGGAATTCATTGACAAAAGACATCTGAAAGTCATTTCCTCCTTGTGAGTCGGTTTAAATTGACAGTTAATGTGCATTGAAGGCAGTAGCTCGTGTGCTTATATTCGTTTGTACCTGCTTCTTTCCTCTTTCTGTATTTCCCTCTGGTCTGCTTGGTATTTTCAGAGCTGCCACGATGGCTAAAGAGGGGTATTGTGCTTTTGCAGATTAATAATTCTTATAGACAGAATTATACTTTATTCATCCCTCAACGGGGGAATTTGTGTGCTGCATAACACTGCAGCAGGCTGCCGTATATAGTATATTTAAATATACATGGTTCTTTTTATCAGTTCAAAAATGCAAAATTCGCCCAAAAAAACTTATAAATGCATTTATTCACTTTCACTCATGTTTTTTAACATTGTGCACCTCTTTTTTTTTTTTTTCCTCCTCGCTTAGTTCCTCCATCGTAGCTTAAAGCGTAGATTGATCGAAGCCGCAAATACAGATTAAAGTGTTTCAAGTTTGCAAAGCTAACACATAATCTGGTGCATTTACGTACATAAAATGGCTCTCAAAGTTAAAAAGAGGGACCATGCAAGAGCAGAGCATGTGCCATAAAATGCTTCCTGTTTATGGTAGAATGTGGGCGTGACGGGAAAAAAAAGGGGGGACCGAGAGTAACATAATGTGCAATTGGAAGTTTTCATGATCCATGTGAGAAAGCAGAAGTTCCCTAAGCAGTGGGCAAGTAAGTCCTTCATCACTTCCTATTGGTAGATCTCTCTACGTAATTACGTGTACATCATACATCACTGGAAAAACCTGCCCTTATAACATGTACATAAACTAAATAAGTCAGGGTGTGGAATGCAGGTGGAAGGAGGAGGATCCAATTGCAGATAAGCTGAATTATTAAAGAAAGGAGTCCAGTATTGCTGAAAGGAAAAACACATTGATCAGTGGAATATCATGAAGTTATTGTTCAAAATGTATTTCATGGTCAGGCAGCCAGGAATACCTGGCTGGGATGGAAGGTATGACCTGACACCTGAAGGGAAGAAAGGCTGCCTTTTAAAGACAGCTGCACGATGATCTTCAGGTGTCTAAAATCAGGCAAATGAGGGAACGCCCCGGGTTCCCTCTGGTGGTGGGTAAGGGAACCATGACAACTATCTTATTAAGTTTGTAATGGTTTACAATACTCGCAATTTGTTATATTCATTGGTTTTGTGGTCACGATTTGATTAGTTTTCGTTACAGTATTGGTACAAAATGCAAAAGCAACCATTCACAATATTTACTTTGGGTTAATGCTGTTTCCGATTAGTTAGCGTGCTTCATATGCTCCCTTAAAGCTATCAAATCTCAGCTAACCAGTGCTGGCAATCCACCTTTATTTTGTCCTCCTGTCTTTTTTTCATTTCAATATTTAACCAAGAAGCCGAAGTGTTTCCAGACAGGTGACTTTAGCAACAGGTGATGGCTTTCAAGCTCTGGTTGATTGCTAGCAGTATCCTCATAGGTAGTTTTGGAGGGAGGACTCTGATAGCAATGAGGAAACTCGTCTGTTATTGGTCAACGGGACACATTTATGCCATAAGTATTGTACGTACTTTTGTCAATTACCCAAGAAAATAAACCACAACTGCGCGCAAAACAAATGCGTGTGGTCAGGTCTAATCGTTTGTGCACAGCCCTGCACCAAATCGAACTTTGTGTACCAAAATGGTTCAGTACAAATACCTGCACTGTTACACTCCAGGTGAATGTTATTTTTTCCAGCGTTACGCAAATTCTCTCGCTGTGTGACCTGTCTCTAGGGTCTCTCTCTCTCGCACTGTCAATTCATAATTACATATTTATAAACTGTATAAAAAAAACCCTCCTAAATTAGGCTAAAACTTAGAAACTGCTAAAGCAAAACTGAAAATCTAACAATTTTATATTTTTACTTTTATAATAATAATGTACACTTTATTGATCCCTAACCGGAAAAATTTGTGTGCTGCATTGCACCGTAGCAGGCTGCCACAATGGCGCCAATGGTGGGATAAACGGGGGGTAAGATTCTTCTCCAAGGATCCTTGACTAGAACTCAGTGGGATTCAAACTCTCAAACTTCCGGTTAACGGTCCGAGGGCGAGCGCTCTACCACTGAGCCACCGCCTATGCTGCTTTATGCCGCCGTCGAGAGAATGCTTCTGTAACACTTAATGAAAGCAACATTTCCCAACGAAGCAATGAAGGGATTTGAATGAAACTGCCCAAAGTCACTCAGTACCAACTATAAATGAACTGATTGGGTTTTCAGGGTTGTTCACTTACAGGTCAAGGTCACAAAGAGGTAGACAAGTAGTCAAAACATGCAATAACTTTAACCTGGTTATTACCTAGTTATTACAAAAACTTCATCCATTGGTTACTAATACAGTTTGTGAGAAGTGGGCATAGTGTCCGATGCCTTGGTGCCCACTTATTCTTGTTTATTGTATCACTGTAACACCACCCGAGCAAAGAAGGGCAAGATCTTTATGTCTGTTTCACTGGTTTCATCTCATTGCTATGATTTACAGTCCAAGATTTAATTAAGCTGTAGGCAAATCTGTCAGGAAGAGTTGAGATGGTTGTCTGCTGTGTGTGTGTGTGTGTGTGTGTGCGTAGTCAGGATGTATGGTTTCTCATTAGGGTTGAGCTTCTGCTTTGCATGTTTGATTTGCTTCCACTTGAGATGCAAACACTTGGCTCAGCGTGCGGTTATCAAACCGAAAAAAAACTGCTGTGCTTTATGTGCAACGCCCTCATTCTGACAGTAACAAGTCAGGATTCGATTGAGACACTTGTGCAAAAAATTAAAAATAATAAAAACATAGGAGGATTCATCAGATGATAGAAAAGCGTTGTACTTGTGGCGGTCATTCAGAGTCATTTCCAGATATTTTGCTGTTGTCTGACACTTTTTACTGTCCTAGGACTGTCAAACCCTAGATTTAAAAAGCAATACCCCACACATGTAGACAAGAAAAGCAAACAGGCTTCTCATTAGTATCATAGACATCTGCCTTGCTTTATACCACACACAGATCAGCACAATCAGGGAATATTGTGAGTGTATTATGAGTTAGCCCCTCCCATATATCACTGTATCTTTGTACCTATGTTTTCTTTTGCTTTTTTTCTATTGTTTTTGTCTGTTTGTTGGGGTCTGATAGCAGACGAAAGCTTGGCTCTGCGGCTGCTCGGCAAAGGCCAGCAGGCTGCCTGATTTATTGGGACATGCTCGATAATACACCACACCGCTCCTGCACAAGGCCGGCATTAATCACACTGCATCACACCGGACTGCAGCAGAAAAACGCCATGAGAGGGCAGATTGTTTAGAGGATTTAGGGGCGGTGAGTTTTGAAGAGCAGCTCACTTTTATGTTTGTAAAATCTGGCCTCCATCTTGGAGGCTAGTTTACAGTGGAAATGAGACATATCTCACCCTAACACCTGAAAGTAAAGTTGGAAAGAGATGAAAGTATGACCTATATGTGCCCTCATCATTCTTAAAACAGGTTTAATCAGCTAAGTAAATGAAATCACCTACTTAGGTTTGGCAGGACCAATGAATAGACGGCTTATTGCTCTAAAAGCAGATGGTCAGATGAAACCTTCAAAACGTAAAACACTTCTTGGCTTGAACGATAAACGAGTGGGAGATAAATTGTGATCTCTGGTTACCTTTCAGAGGAAACCGTGACTGAGTTTTTGTCAGAAATGGCTCTAAATGGAAAAATAAAAGTCAAACTTAAAGCTTAGCATCATATTTAGTGCTCGCATAGATTCTGCTGTTTCAGAAAATCCCTTCGAACCACTGAAGGAGAGAATGAGACGTTTCTACTGTATACATTTCCATTTATCACAGATTCATTTAAAAGCTGCCCACTTTGCAGCCAGCAGTGTGGATGTCCTCAGGACCAGCGCATAATAATGCAATTTGAGATAAGACGAGAAAGGAAAGTTTTTTTGATGCTGAGCTCTACTTCGTTTTCTATGGCGCAACTGAATTTGCTCAGTTTCTTAAAAATATCACAGAGCTGTCTCATGATTTAACATCTGGATCACAGTAAGTTAAATTAGACTTGAGATGCAGATCTAACGCAAATGTACAAGATATAACTTCTGCAATCAGAAAAAAAAACGTCAGTGGACTAAAACAAAGAGTCAAAGGTGGAAAGTGGTGCCTGACCGATTTACCAATTCATGATACACTGGTAATCATAAAAAAAAAAAAAAAAAAAAAAAAAAAAAAATTGTGGATGGTCTGTCCATCCAACCACGCATCCATCCATTCTTCTTCTTCTTTCAGCATTTCCCTTCAGGGGTCGCCACAGCAAGTCGTTTTCTTCCATCTAACCCCATCTGCTGCATCTTCTTCAGTCACACCAACTATCTTCATGTCTTCTTTCACTGTATCCATGAACCTCCTCTTTGGTCTTCCTCTAGGCCTCTTTCCTGGTGGTTCCAAATCCAGCATCCTTCTTCTGATGTACTCTCTCACTCTCTCTCTCCTCTGCACATGTCCAAACCATCTCAGTCTGGCCTCTCTGACTTTATCTCCAAAACCTCTAACATGCGCTGTTCCTCTAATCCTGTCCATCCTGGTCACTCCCAGAGAGATCCTCAGCATCTTCATCTCTGCTACCTCCATCTCTGTTTCCTGTCTTTTCCACAGAGCCACCGTATCTAGACCAATCAGCATGGCCGGTTTTGTACACTTTCCCTTTCATTTTAGCTGAAACTCTTCTGTCACACATCACACCTGATACTTTTCTCCACCCGTTCCAGCCTGCCTGCACACGCTTCTTCACCTCTTTTCCACACTCTCCATTGCTCTGGACTGTTGATCCTTAGTACTTAAAATCTTCCACCTTCTTTATCTCTTCTCCCTGTAACCTCACTTTTCCATTTGGATCCCTCTCATTCACACACATGTACTCTGTCTTACTCTGACTAATCTTCGTTCCTCTTCTTTCTAGTGCAAACCTCCACCTCTCCATCTTTTCCTCCACCTAAAGATTGAGAAAATATTTTTTCAATCTTTTCCATGGACTGTGAATTGTCTTTTACATTAACCTGTAACTGATTAGTGAAAGCTTCTTTGTTGGCCTGTGACCCCGTTTCCAGACCAGGAATTTTTAAAATGAACATGCCATCATATTTTTCCACTTATTGTGTATGCCAGTCTTTTGTCTACTCTAATTGGATTACATAGAAACTAGGGCTGGACCTGCATAAATTATTCATTTCATTAACACAATTATGTCATGGTAGTTGAATATAGGAAGTGTTTTTTTCTCAATGAATTATGTTCTGTAATTTATTTCAAATAGAAATAAGCCCAGAAAACTGTGGAGAGCCTATGCAGGTCAGGGACAGGGTTCTGACCCATTCCGTTTTGTTGTCTTCCGGTTATCCAAGGCTGGGTCGTGGAGCAAGAACTTCGGCTGGGATATTCAAGGATACAAGCGGTTCAAAAAAGCTTCCTCCGCAAGGTGATGGATAGGGCGAGGAGCTCTGTCTTCTCGGAAAAGCTCGGAGCAGAGCCGTTGTTCCTCTGGGTCGAGTGAAGCTAGTTGGAATCGTTCAGGCATCTGATTAGAATGCTTTCCGGATGCCTGCCCGGTGAGGTATTCTGACCATGTTCCACCGGGAGGAGATTAGAAGCAGACTCCCTAAAGAGACCATGTCTCAAAGGTGACCAGGGAACACCTCGGGATTCTCTCAGGTGAGTTGGAGGGTGAAGGAAGCCTGGGCTTACTAGCTCAGGATGTTGCCCCAGTCTCGTATCAAAGAGAAGGCAATGGAATGAATCAGAAAGATAAAAAAAAATGGTCAAGTTCAAATATGAGTAGTTACCATAATTCAAAGGTCACTTAGAAATTCTAGATGTGACAAGTCATGCAAACAAATATTCATACAGGGCATTGATTATGTTAAAAACATGTGAATTAGTCACTCCATGAAATAAACCCCATGTGTGGTCCCCAGCGCAGGCCGGAACAGCTTGTTTCTGACACTAAAACATCCACGTTCTGTTCATAGTTTATAGAAAATCCTTTGATATCGACTCCCGGTCATATCCCAGGTTTTTTTCTTTCTCTGATTTCTTACTTTAGTAAAGCGAGCTGTGAGCGGAAGCAGACTTATTGCCTCAGAAATGACAGGAGATGTGAAGCGTCAAGACTGAGCTCAACTAAAAACTGCATTAAAAGAAAAGTTTACAATTCTAGAAGTTTAGTTTCTAAGTCATCAATCATACTCAGCACTTTTCTCAGTTTTTTTTCCCCCTTTGAGACAGTTTTTTCACAAACATCTGATGTTCCATACCTGCAATTATAAATACTACTATATGCCTTTTATTTAATTATTCTTAATGATCTGCATCTTTAGCTTTAAAGAGGGGACATTGTGCTCTTGTACTGTAATAATTCCTAGCTCATGGAATATTTAGATAAATATGGCATCTTTTCTGGGTCTGAAATGGAATGTTTGCAAGAGAGCTATAAATATACTGTAATTTCACGACCATTAGGCGCACCGTACGAAAAGGCGCAGCCTCAGTCACACACCGCCTTACAACAACACACACGCAAGCATGCAAATGTGCGTATTAAAAAATAGATTTAGAGCAAAACTGAGTTTGGTTGTGCTTTATTTAAGTAGTAACGGTACTAAACAAGCACATTACCGGTAATAGTCTTTATTCAAATCCGTCAAAGTCCTCATCCTCTGTTTCGGAATCGAACAGCTGCGCAAAATCCAACAGAGCAGGTCCACTTCGCTCCTCGCTGTCAAAGTCACTGTCTGTACTGTGCGGCTCCTCAGAAAGGATACCAGCTTTTGCGAAAGCTCGGATAACAGTACCAGCAGACACGTTAGTCCAAGCATCTACAATCCATTGGCAAACTGTAGCGTAACTCGCCCGGCGCTGCCTTCCACCCTTCGTAAAACTGTGGTCTGCTTCGGTCATCCATCGCTCCCACGCCGCTCACACTTCACTCTTTAACGTTCTCATGCCGTTTCTTTCAGGGCCGCCTCGTGACACCGCGTTTTCTTTTAGGTCCGCCTTTATTCACACACAAGGCGCACGAAAAGGTGCACTGCTCATTTTGAAGAAAATCTAAGACTTTTATATGCGCCTTATAGCCGTGAAATTACGGTATTTGAGTCTTACTTCCATTTTAGACACTGTTTATTTCCTCTCCTCTTGCCTGCCTGCTTAGTTCTGCCTCATGGGTGTGTGCACGACACAGCGTAAACACTATTTTGAGGCCTCAAATACATTGTAAACAGCATCAAGTTAGTAAATTAGGGCAACTTTTCAATTCAATATTCTTTTGTATTTTTATTTTGGTGCATCTCCTATTGAGGGATGGGATTGAGCATGAGCAGAGCACATGTACCAAAACACTTCCTTTCCTGCTCTCATTTATGCGTATCTAACATAAACTCAGCAGTAAGCCTAACTCCTTCTGGAAAACATGCGCAGAGTCAGGATGTAGCGTCCAAGCTCCATTTTAATGACTACTGTATGAAAAAGATGTCTTCAGAACAGAGTAAAACTGTAAAACAGAAAGAAAATATACACTTAACATAGTGCAAAAGTATGTTTAAAGTAACTTATCCCATGAAAATAGGCCTACATGCGGTAATAAACATACAAACTAGCAGTAGCAAAATACACACTTCCAAGTGTCCTTTCACACAAATGAAACATTAATATTGTACTTTATGAACATATAAAACAAACTTACAGACTGTGATGTCAAAAAGGGGATTAGAAAAAATAGATGAAAGGCGGTGGATAACTTGTAGCTGGCTAACTGTTATGCTAACTCACTAGCGGAAGCAAAATAGCTGCCTTCTCCTCACAACTTCCTGTTTTTTCTAGTTCAGCCTTCAAAATAAAACACAGGAAACGGCCTTCAAAATAAAATACAGAAAAACTTAAAGAATGTAATCTAACTCTGAAAATAAATATTCCGCACAATTATAAAGGGCAAGACACTCCCCGCCTGGTGTCTGTAAAGATGCCATATAAACCTAAAACATGCTTCAGTCCTTTGATTTCAGAATAAGAATGACCTCGGTGACGGGCCGTAGGAATGTCTTTGTAGATCCATCTTTGGTCGTTTTAATCTCGATTTTCCGGACCTTTCCATCGCGTCCTGGAAAGGTTTTAGTCACAAGAGCCATGGGCCACTCATTGCGGCATGTCTGGGTGTCTTTTAGTAAAACAACATCACCTTCTTCGATGTTGGGACTTGACGTTTGCCATTTATGACGTACTTGTAGTGTATGCAGATATTCACGTCTCCAACGACTCCAGAATTGGTCTGCAAGCCTTTGTACTTGACGCCACTGTTGCTTGAACAAGTCTTTGTCGGTGAATTTTCCTGATGGAGGTGGAACACTCTGTTTCCGGGTGAGAAGCATCGCAGGAGTAAGTATTTGAGGAACCTCTGGATCAGAAGATACAGAAACCAAGGGTCTGGAATTGATGATGGATGTCACTTCTGCCATGAGAGTGCACAGGACTTCATTAGACAAGCTTGACGAGTGAATTCGCATGAGCATTGAATCTAAGATCCTCCTTGTGACTCCGATCATGCGTTCCCACGCACCACCCATATGTGAGGAGTGTGGTGGGTTGAAGTGCCATGAACATCCTTGATTGTTTGTGTACTTCTGAACGTCTGATCCCTTCAGCACTTTGTGAAACTCCAACTCTCTGCAAGCGCCGACAAAGTTGGTTCCACAGTCTGAGTGAAGCTGTTCAGAGGGGCCACGGATAGCAAAGAATCTCCTCAAGGCGTTAATGAAAGACGACGTGTCCATCGACTCTATTACCTCTATGTGGACAGCACGTGTACTCAAGCATGTGAAGAGAACGGCCCAGCGCTTGTTTTGTACAACACCTCCTCTCGTCCGTTTGGCTGTCACAAGCCAGTGTCCGAAGACGTCCACACCAGTGTATGTGAAGGGAGATGAAGTGCTCAGCCGCTCTTGAGGGAGGTCTGACATTTTTTGGTTCTCTCTTTTCCCACGGAGCTTTCGACAGGTAACACATCCATGAAGAATGCTACTTATACGTCTTTTGCTACTGATCAACCAGAAACCGGCAGCTCGTACAGCGCCTTCTGTAAAGGTACGGCCTTGATGTTCCACTTTGTCATGGTAGTAGCTTATGAGCAGAGTGGAGACGTGATGTTTGCCTGGCAAAACAACTGGATGTTTCTCCTGATCGCAGAGATCAGCTTGCTTCAACCGGCCTCCGATTCTCAACAATCCATCTGATCCAAGGACTGGATTGAGTTTTGACAGTGGACTTTTCTGGTTTACGTCAACTCCTTTTGAGAGGGCAGTGAACTCTTCATCAAAGCAGTCCTTTTGTACAGCAAGAAGAATCACTGAAGTTGCTTGAGATAGCTCGTCCGCTGTGCGAGGTTTGCTACACTGATGCCAGCCAGTACAATCTATAACATTTTTGTTTGTTGACTTGAAACAACGAGCTACATGGATGAGGTTTGCAACCGCTCTTTGCAATGACTTCCAAGTTGAGAATTTTTCGAATCTCTTCGGATTGAGCGACTTATCATCGTGGCTGGTAACGCAACTTGTCACTTGCGGTCTGACATCAATGTCCGACTCTGGATCAATAAGCTCAAATGTTTGTTGCTGATCACATACTGTTTGAGGCTTGTGAAGGAATGCTGGACCTGTGAACCAGTTTGTTTTGGTGAGCAGAGAGGCTTGAACGGATCTGGATGCATGGTCACTTGGGTTATGTTCTGTGGGCACATAACGCCACTGCTTTGGCTCTGCGTGACTGTTGTCAAAGATCTTCTGCATGAAAGCGACAAACTGTTCTTTCATCTTTGGCTTGCGCTCTAGCGTACGCAGCAGTGAGGAGAGACGTGTCATAGCTAGGTCTCGATTGTTTGGCCAAGGTGGTCTTGGAGACTTGAAAGGAAGGGGGGCGACCCAACTGTTGGATTCATCCTGAAAAACTTGTTCATCCATGACTTTGATAAACTGTTCGTCCTCTACAGAGAAGGCACGTTTCTCGTCATTTGCAGTTCTAGCAAAAACAGTGAGCCCGAGGGAGTCAGCGTCCATGTGCAAGCGACCGTTTCTGTGTCCGTTTGTTTGGCTTGGACTGATTACTTGGTTAAGATGGACGTGACTTGTGCATGGCTGAAAAAGTGTTGGTCTGCCATCTCCCAGTATGTTTGTTTTGTAGCTGTGAACTGTGGGCTTATGGACTTTTCCCAAACACACATCACCGACCAACACCCATCCAAGGTCAAGTCTTTGAGCAAATGATGTATCTCCAGGGCCATTTATCTGTTGTCTCACTTTATGAGCGCGAAGAATGTCACGACCCAGAAGTAGAAGGATCTGAGCATCATTGTCCAGAGGTGGGATTTCTATGGCGAGATCCTTGAGATGGCGGTGGTGGAAGGCAGCCTCAGGTGTTGGTATTTCCTCACGATTGTCCGGTAAGTCCTCACATTCAATCAGTTCTGGGAGTGAAAAGCTTATTCCACCTTTAATTGCTTCAATCTGAAATCCAGTTGCTCTTCTGCCAGATGTTGTGGTCAGTCCAGTACACGTTCTCAGAGTGTATGGATAAGTGATGGCTTCGATTTTGAAAACATCGAAAAACTGCGACCTGGCTAGAGACTTGTTGCTCTGATCGTCGAGCATTGCATACATTTTCACTGCTTCATGTGGGTGGTTCTTTGGGTAAACCTTGACAAGACAGATCTTCGCGCAAGATTTTGACTTCAGAGCGTCTCCGCAAACCTCGGTACAGAGAGGACTGACTACTGAATTTGCCTCTTTTTCTTGCTCCCCGCCGTTATCTTGTGGGGGGTTTGACTCTTTGTTCGCCCATTTAGGCGGACCAGGGTGAAGGGCCGATATGTGACTTTCACTGTTACACTCATCACATTTCACCGTAACTTTGCAATCCCGGGCGAGATGAGAAGAAGATGAACAACATTTGAAGCAGATGCCTTGTTCTTTTAGATAAGCCTTTCTGTCTTCGAGAGTCTTAAGTCTGAATCCTCGACACTTCTTTAGGGGGTGGGGCTTCTTGTGGATAGGGCACTGCTTGACTAAATCGTCTTTAGAAGGCACTTCCGTTGGACTTTCGTCGTTTGTCACCTTGGTCTTGTGCACCGAAACCGCACCTCTTGGACTGACTCGCCTCTGCACAACCTGTTCTGAACGAACGTTGTTTCCTGAATATGAAAAGCTGGGATCGTTCCTTATTTTAGCTTGGTAGCAGACGAAAGAGGTGAAATATGAGAATGGTGGATAACTGACTCGAGACGTTTCTTTGTACTTAGATCCCTGGTTGAGCCACTTTTCCTGTAGGCTGTATGGCAACTTCTCCACAATTGGCTTTATACCACGTGCGGTGTCCAGATATGACAAGCCTGACAAGTATCCATCTTCTTTAGCTGCGAGCACCTCGTTTAGTAGATCTCCGAGCTCTCTCAACTTGTAGTTTTCTTTATTAGAGATCTTTGGAAAATTATCAAGCTTCGAGAAGAGAGCACTCTCGATGACTTCTGGAGCACCGTAGCAATCATCGAGCCTTTCCCACGCTGTTTGTAATGCGGCGGCTGGATTGGCTATATTGACCGCTCTGAGACGTTTGACGTGTTCACTTGATTCTTTTCCCAGCCACTTCGAGAGCAAATCCAACTGTTCACTCGCAGACAGATCCACGTCTCTGATTGTGTTGAAAAACGAGGACTTCCACGCCCTATATGTTTCGGGGCGGTCATCAAAATGTGATAGGCCAGTGCGTACGAGTTCTTTACGAGCTAAATATTTTGCCATATCCATCATTACTGAAGATTCTGCTCTACGTGTGTGAGATGTGTCCGCGTAGTTTAGAAAGCTTGACTTGGGTTTAAACTCTGTCTTTACACTGCTTTGAGTGGGGTTTTTAGTGTGCTGTTGTGGAGACGGATGATAGTTGAGCGCCATCTGGTGGGGGTGAGAGGGTACTGTCCTTTGTGGACTTTGAGATGATGCTGACCAGGAATCTATCACAACATAGTCCTGTGCTCTGAAGATGTGTGGTGTTGGGGGGTTATACTGGGGCTCAATACATTGCTCTGGGGTGTCCTGACGGTAGACTGGAGCAGGCCTGTCGTCAAGGTGACCATTTTGTTGTTCGACGTAATGGCTTACACGTTCATGTGTATTTTGGGCTGGAACAGGGGAGCTTCTCGTGCTACGGGTTTCTCCGTCCTCTAGATCTGCTGCTGCTTCCAGTGCTTCTGCTTTGGCGTTAGCGGCTGCAGCCTCTCTTTCATATTGTAAAGCTTCCAGATCGGCCTCCAGATCGGCTACCAATTTGGCTTTTTCAGCTTCCAATTTGGCTTTTTCAGCTTTTATGGCTTTTTCTTTTTTAGCGAATGCTACACGAGCGCGAGCGGCTTCAGCATCTGCTCTGGCTTTAGCTGCTGCGGTGCTCACAGATGAACGATTGGAACTGGAACTTCTGAAAGTCTTCACTGACCCGCCATCTTGGGAGTTATTGTTGGGTCTAGAATACTGAGTAGGCTCCGGAGTGAATTCCTGATTTACTTCGTCCATGTTTGATTATGTGCCGTGCTGTCCTATTTTGTTATCCGATTGCGTAAGGTCTCTTTATTTATTTATTTTTTTTTTTTCAAGTCCTTTTTACTGTTACAGTCCTTTTTTCTTCTAAAGTCCTTTTACAAAGAGTCTTTTTACTTTCCTGCTCTCATTTATGCGTATCTAACATAAACTCAGCAGTAAGCCTAACTCCTTCTGGAAAACATGCGCAGAGTCAGGATGTAGCGTCCAAGCTCCATTTTAATGACTACTGTATGAAAAAGATGTCTTCAGAACAGAGTAAAACTGTAAAACAGAAAGAAAATATACACTTAACATAGTGCAAAAGTATGTTTAAAGTAACTTATCCCATGAAAATAGGCCTACATGCGGTAATAAACATACAAACTAGCAGTAGCAAAATACACACTTCCAAGTGTCCTTTCACACAAATGAAACATTAATATTGTACTTTATGAACATATAAAACAAACTTACAGACTGTGATGTCAAAAAGGGGATTAGAAAAAATAGATGAAAGGCGGTGGATAACTTGTAGCTGGCTAACTGTTATGCTAACTCACTAGCGGAAGCAAAATAGCTGCCTTCTCCTCACAACTTCCTGTTTTTTCTAGTTCAGCCTTCAAAATAAAACACAGGAAACGGCCTTCAAAATAAAATACAGAAAAACTTAAAGAATGTAATCTAACTCTGAAAATAAATATTCCGCACAATTATAAAGGGCAAGACACTTCCTGTTCATAGTAGAAGAAGTTTCAAAAAAGTATTCTGGACAGTTAAATTCTTGAACGAGACGTTTCGATCAAGATTCAGATTGATCGTTCAGATTGATCATTTTCAATCTGAACAGAAGTTCACTAGTACTAACACGAAAACACACTCTCCCTTACACACTTACAAAAACCCTGTATGCTCCAAATCTGGATTTAAAGTACGACTGGGTAACAGATCAAGTTTGCTTCCACTGTCTTTATCATTATGTAAATTCACAGCATTGAGAGGATCAGATTAGAAATTTAAATTTAGAAAGCGAGCATATAAAAGAGGGTGACAAAAATGTACATTTTAAAAAGGGTTATGAAGACATATTTGCTCACCCGTGTCATAACCTGGATTTTAGTTTTGCATGAAGGGGACTTTTACACATTTGCTTTTGTTTTTTGTTAAGATAAAAAAAGCTCAGTTCCGTCATCTTCCGCTTGTTCCGGGGTCGGGTTGCGGGGGCAACAGCCTCAAACGGGTAGCCCAGGCCTCTCTCTCCCCGGCTGCATCATCTAGCTCACCTGGAAGGATCCCAAGTCGTTCCCCGGCCAGCTGTGAGACATAGTCTCTCCAGCGGGTCCTCCTCCAAGTCGAGAGGAGCCAGATGGGGTGGTTCGGGCATCTGGTCAGGATGACCCCCGAGCGCCTCGCAGTCGAGGTGTTTCGGGCACGTCCCACCGGGAGTAGACCAAGGGTCAGACCCCAGGCCCACTGGGGAGACTATGTCTCACAGCTGGCCGGAGAACGACTTGGGATCCTTCCGGGTGAGCTGGAGGAGAAGAAAAAGAGAGAAAAAAAAAAAAAAAAGCATAATTTCTTAACTTTTTAATCAAAATCAGAAAGACCTTTATTGCCATTGTCAGTGAACAAGATTCAGAGACTAGTGACCGATGGATCCAAATGATCAGAATACGTAGAATTAGTGGATGGGATTTACCTGAATGAGATCATGCTTGAGATAAATCCAAAGGCTTGGGGGTTCCTCGAAACCCCAAGCCTTTGGATTTGATGAGGTGCTAATAATAATTGATTTACTTTATATTTTTGATCTCTACAACTTCTTTCAGCATTTCCATCCAGAGGTTGACACAGCAACTCTGTTTCTTTAATCTTTCTAACCCTATCTCCTGCATCATCTTCGGTCACACCAACTATCGTCCTGTCCTTCTTCACTCAATCCATAAACCATGACTTACAACAACAAAAAAAAATTAGCATTTAATCAGAAAAAATTAGGTTGAAATTCAGAACCTCTTTTACAAAGAAACAGAATATGTAAAAAATAAATACATTAAAACAGCAACAATGGGCAGAACGGTGGTGCAGTGGGTAGCACTGTGGCCTCACAGCAAAAAGGTCGTGGGTTCGAGTCCCGGGTGGCGATGAGACTTGAAACACTGTCCTTTCTGTGTGGAGTTTGCATGTTCTTCCCGTGTTTGTGTGGGTTTCCTCCAGGTACTCTGGTTTCTTCCCACTCTCCAAAGACATGCATGATTGGTTGATTGGCCGGTGCTAAATTGCCCCTAGGAATGATTGTGTGTGTGTATGGTTGTATGTATGTGGTCCCGCGACAGACTGGCGACTTGTTCGGGGTGTACCCTGCTCTTCGCCTTAAAGCAGCCGGGATGGGCTCCGGCACCCCACGCAGCCCCGAAATGGACAGATGTATAAGAAGATGACTGACTGACTGACTGAAAACAGCAATAATTTAAATTTAGAAGCAGCCAGTTTTAAAAATGTTGGTAAAAATATACTTGGTTGTGAAATCAGTAGCTTGAAAATTTAAATGTGAATGAGTAACATTTTTGATCAATTGGTGGGAAAACATAAGGAGATGAAATCTTGAAGTTGATTGTGACGGGACAACATCTTCACTTCTAAATTAGAAAAAAAACTTTCTCCATTTTCCTGTTGGATGATGTCCCAAAAAAAAAAGTCTGAGAAAAAACATGTATTTTTTTTGGCTTCAGCATTCTGGGATTTTCCATAACTTGCCTTTGTGTGCGCTAACAAAATGACAAAAAAGAGCAAAGTTATTTATTGAATTATATTTACCGTGTTCAAACCTTTTACATTTTCACTCACTGCTCTACACTCAAATTAGGCAACTAACGTGCAAGGTCGGCACCTTGGGACGAGGTGCTAACCTTTAATTATTACCGGTTGGGCAGATTTTTGTTTCATTTTGTCTTCTGAACCGCTTATCCCTAACGGTCGGGCAGTTTTTAAGATAAAAAAATTATTACCAAATGAACAAATTGCACTGCTAATTTGAAATTAGGACAAAAAATAAAAGTTATAAAACTTCTTCAAAAGATCAGCTGTGATGTTTGTTTCAAAATAGAGTCGATGGACGTCAATGCAAGCATGCTCGCTTTCATCCAATCAGAAGTTTTGGAAGCCTCAGAGACACTGAAGCTGCAAGATGAAAACTGCAAGTCTGAAAACTCACACAAACAACATTACATACTAATCCGTAATCTTGGATGTGAAGTTAAAATTGCAATTGGATTTATTTTAATGCTAGAACTTAAATATTCAAGGTCATTTGAAAATGATGTCGTTTAATTAAAAGTAACTGTAATTTTAAAACTTCAAAAATCTCACAATTTTGACAAATTACAATTGAGGGCGGCACGGTAGCGCAATGGGAAGCACAGTTGCCTCACAGCAAGAAGGTTGTGGGTTCAAGTCCCGGGTAGGGACGAGGCTTGGAACACTGGCCTAGTGTGAGTACCCCCGGGTACTCCGGTTTCCTCCCACCCTCCAAAAACATACAAGTTAGGCTGATTGGCCAGTGTCAAATTGCCCCATACACATGAGTGTGTGTGTATGGTTGTATGTGTGTTGCCCTGTGACAGACTGGCAACCTGTTTGGGGTGTATCCTGCCCCTCGCCTTGAATCAGCCGGATGGGCTCTTGCAACTCCTGCATAGTCGGTGACTGTCAAAAACAATTGCCTGTAAAAATATGTAACAAAAAGAAACCATTTTTCTAATATTAGTCATGAAGATAGTTGGTGTGACCGAAGAAGATGCAGCAGATAGGGTTAGATGAAAGAAACTGACTTGATGTGGCGACCTCTGAAGGGAAATGCAGAAAGAAGAAGAAGTCAAAGTTTTAAATAAGTAACATTTTTAAACGTACATGTTCTAAAGAGCATCATTTTAAAGCTTCTTTTCGTCACATAAAGCATTGCTTTCACGTACAACTTTTGAAAGGTGTCCATAACTACGTTTTTTATATATGAAAAACTGGGCGTAAAAACATTTTGATTTGCTAACCTGCCTTTTTAGAGCAGTATTTGACCCTTTTGACCTTCCATTTATCGTTTACATTTCTCAAAAAAAACAACCCTGCACAATTGGAAAACTTTTAAAGATTTAATAAGAGAAAATTTAATTCACTAAAGCTGGTTGTAGCAATGAAGGAGAAACCTTTCAAAATTACTGTTGGTAAATCTGCAGCATGGGAGACCAGTGTGGTTTTATGCAGCTTTATTTAAACACATTATGGGAAAAACAAACTATTCTTAGTAACGTAGCAGCGTTGTAACTGTAGATAACAAATTAGATTGCAATACTCCATTTCTCAAGAGGTAATGCTGTTTGTAATGCCTTTAAATTTAAATGGGAAGACGGTGGCTCAGTGGTTAGAGCATTCGCCCGCGGAAGTCAACCGGAAGTTTGCAGGTTCGCATCCCACTGAGTTCACGTCTAGGGTCCTTGGAGAAGATACCTAACCCTCTGTTTCTCCTACCATTGGTGCCGTCATAGGTGGCAGCCTGCTGAGGTGTAGTGCAGCACATCAATTTCTTGGTCAGGGATTAATAAAGTATATTAAATTTTTTTTTTTTTTTTTTTTAAATGGCTTATTCCCAACACTGGACATTGACATATAAACCCGTTAATCGCTTGATACATGTCGAGAAATCACTTTTATGAGAACAAAAAAATCTTGTATGCTCATTGGTTCATTGCAGCTTTAAATAGAGAAACCTTCTTGGTTTTTGAAAACATAATTTTAATGCATATTTTATTTCATGCATAAAGTCTTTCTGATTTTGATCTGATTCTGATAAAATAGCAAAAATATTTACAGAGTGATGAACTTTTTATTTTTCGTCTTCATTCTGCTTTTATAATTTCATTTTTTTACAGTTTTGCAAACTTGCGTTCATGAATCAAATGCACCATCTAATTGTATTTTTATAAATAATTTTATTTTCCATTCTATTCATGCCTTTTGGGAATAATTGTGTGTAAACTTAAAATGTACATGCAAGTTATACCAAGTTAAAAAAAAAAGAAGGCCATTACTTTTTAAAGTCCTGGCATTTTGCACCATTCAGCAGACTGATACTGGGAAGGAAGATTGGGACGCAGCCTCAGGGTTTATTAACTTCAAAGCAGTGAGAGTCTGACTGCTGACTGGCATCAGGGGCAACTGGTGCTGGTTTGTATTCTTTGCTTGCTGACAATACGGTAACATATTTCTCCCTGTCTCTTAACCCCACATGTTTCTGGTTAGAACAGTTGTAATTTTTAAGTATTTTAAAAGTACTATTCGTTGTTTTTTCACTTATTTTTTTAGTGATTAAACATCCTTTGGATATCAAAACCTCATTTCCCCTAAAATAATCTGGATTAATCCTGTGGAAACATCTTTTTAGCTCTTTTGTCAGTAACCAGTTTTAATTAACTGTGCAGATTTTGTTATTCAACTGAAATAATGTTATCTAATTACCTCAAAAATGTGTAATTAGTTGTTGCTTTAAAATTTGCAATCAGAGCTGGATTATGACTCAGCAGCCAAGGGAACCGACTAACCGAAATGCCAGCAGCAGGATGCTTTTCTCATACTCAATAATTGTGATGAAACCTGGCACGTGCCTATTATGGACAAAGAAGAAAAACCGCACAATATAGAATACATTCAAAATTCAAGTTTTTATTCCCTTAATTATTCAACTTTGCAAAGTTTTTTTTTAAGCTAGCGTCCTTCTACAAATACGTACTACAGTGGTCGCTCATTTTAATGCGGTTCACCTTCTGCAAAATTTTGAGTGCAATTTTCCACTTGTTTTCTGCATCTCAATTGATGCATTGAGTTCTGCATGCTGATTGGCTAGACCTGGCATGGGCAAACTACGGCCCGCGGGCCACATGCGGCTCATTAAACTTTTGAATCCGCCCGCCAAACTAGAAAAAAATTAATATTTTCTGCAATTCTGATGTTTCGTCACTAGATGGTGCCAAAAATACAACAAACTGCTCCCATTAAAATGTGTGTCTCCGTAATGCCCACGCTGTAAAAAAAAAGTGTGCACAGATATGGAAAGCAGGGGCACGGCCCTCCCAGCACCCCCAGTTCCACCTCGCTTGTTAAATGTTAGAACTCAATGTGGCCCGCGAGTCAAAAAGTTTGCCCACCCCTGGGCTAGACAGTATGTATAGTAGACCCGCCCAGCCTCCTGCGGTGGGAAACTGTTTTCTTGTACCCAATTTTTACAATTTTACTTGTAGACCGAGGGTTAATGTACATAGTTATTTTACAATTTGTGCTTGAAAATGTAAAATAGTTACAGTACAGTCTGTTTCTCAAGGTCCCGTAATTGTCAGATCTTTCCTAACTTGGAGAAAAAACACGGCAAATATATTTGTTTTAATTTTCGGAAGAAAATGCTGCAAAAAATATACACTACAGTTTCATACCATCCTTTTTTTTCTTCTTATGCACACAAGGAGGCACACATGCCAATTTGAAGCAATTGAAACTGTCATTAATTTCAATTAAGGTTTGAATTTTGATATTGTTTAAACAAGATGTCTGGAAAGTGTACAAGAGGGGTCTTACAAAGTTAAAATATCATTGCAATTTAAAAAAAGGACCACTTTACCAGTTTTTCTGCTATTTTTAGAACATAACTTCCGTTAAAGTTTAGATGTACTACAATGACACCCGCGTTACCACGTCGTTGGTTTTGAGATGCTTTGTTGAATTTTGGATGGATCTGAGACCTTTGCTTGAAAGCTCATCCATCAAACAGCCTGCTGAAGTGTGTGCTGATCTCTCTGTTGGCTCCGACTATGTGGGATGTCAAGGTTGAATGTTTGATGTGAAGTACGAACACTGTTTGTGTTGTAGCGCAAATGTGATGTTTGACCTGGAATTCAGCCACGATGACCTGCATGATGCAACCTTGTGTTGTGTTATTACACGGCGTATGTACGTATTTATCAAGTTGTTAGATTTATATCATGTGTGGTTCTTGTGTTTTTGAAGATATGTTATCTGAGAGGCATTTTTTTTGTTGGATCTATAGTAGACTGCAATATAAAAAAAATGTATACCGTCATTTCACGGCTTTAAGTCGCATATAAACATCTTAGATTTTCTTCAAAATGAGCGGTGCGCCCTTTCGTGCGGTGCGCCTTGCGTGTGAGAAAAGGCGGACCTAAAAGAAAACGTGGTGCCCGTGAGGCGAGGCGGACCTGAAAGAAAAGGCATGAGAACGTTAAAGAGTGAAGTGTGGGCGTGGATTGTGTATAAAAAAGGTATGTGCTGCATGCACAACATTGCTGTTTTAACCCTGAAAATGGTAAAGAGACACGCTTATGACGCCCAGTTTTAGCTGAAGGCAATCAGCTACGCGGAGGAACATGGGGAATCGAGCCGTAGAATGGTGGAAGGCAGCGCCGGGCGAGTTACGCTACAGTTTGCCAATGGATTGTAGATGCTTGGACTAACGTGTCTGCTGGTACTGTTATCCGAGCTTTCGCAAAAGCTGGTATCCTTTCTGACGAGCCACACAGTACAGACAGCGACTTTGACAGCGAGGAGCGAAGTGGACCTGCTCTGTTGGATTTTGTGCAGCTGTTCGATTCCGAAACAGAGGATGAGGACTTTGACGGATTTGAATAAAGACTATTACCGGTAATGTGCTTGTTTAGTATCGTTACTACTTAAATAAAGCACAACCAAACTCAGTTTTGCTCCCGATCTATTTTTTAATACGCACATTTGCATGCTTGCGTGTGTCTTGTTGTAAGGCGGTGTGTGACTGAGACTGCATCTTTTCGTACGGTGCGCCTAATGGTCGTGAAATTACGGTAATAACTTAGCACGTACATACTGGTTATTCTGTCCTCACACAGGCGTGCAGGTGACCATGCTAGACAGATAGCGAACTCACAAAAAAAAAATCACAAAAAATGACTGCGGACCGTAGAGTGTGTCAACTTTTGGCGTTACTCTTTAATCTGCGTTTGGGTATGTGATTGCGTATGTGTGAGATAAAATGACAAAGAAACCCCCAAGGCTTCAAAATGCTGATACGACTGTCTTTTTTGCACTGTGCAAGGAGCGACCATGCTGCTCTTCAAGGAGATGACAAAAAACGAAACCTAACAAAAACTGGCCACCAGGGGCGACAAAGGACCATAAACAAAAAAATACGAGAAATTTTTAAAGACTTGTCTAACCGTACACTGGTGATATCATTGCTATGCTATGTAATGGTTGTGCTGGTAAGGATCAATATACTATGGTTGGGATCACTAAACTATCCATAAAGCCCTTCTTATTTTGTGTAGTTATTTTGTGAAAAAAATAAAGTACTACTCGGTAGCACTTTTTGACAACAGATTCAAGAATCGATAGGGGGGTTGTCGGTTTGCACTAAGTAACTCGTCTTGTCGAAGCACCACATTGCGACAAAATACTGCATCGGCTTCGTATGTTGCCAGGGCTGTTCCATGCTGACTTCTTGCTGACCTTTCTCTGAGCAGCACAGGGTCTGAATTGGGCTTTTGTCAGGTGTGTTCGCCATGCGCGCAATTTTAATAATAATAAAAATTTTATTTATAACGCACTTTATATCTCCAGTGGAGATCTCAAAGTACTACAATGACCAAAAGGAACAACAAACAGCAAAATTAAATAAAACCACAACACAAAAAAACAACACTAAAAACTTTGTTGAAAAGCCTTTAGAAATAAAAATGTCTTCAGTCTTTTCTTAAAAGCCTGAACGCTCTGTGGAGCCCTCAAGCTCTTGGGAAGAGCGTTCCAGAGCCGTGGAGCAGCTGCCTGGAAGGCCCTGTTCCCCATAGTGGAGAGTTTGGTCCTTGGTTGGTGCAGGCAGTAGGAGGAGGAGGAGCGCAGGTCTCGGACAGTGGTGTGGAGGGTTAGGAGTTCTTGGACAGTTGTGTGGAGGGTTAGGAGTTCTTGGAGATAAACAGGTGCAGTGCTGTGTATGCACTGATGGGTGAGGAGGCAGAGCTTGTACTGAATTCTGTATTTAACGGGTAGCTAGTGGAGGGATTTGAGGATGGGAGTGATATGGTCATATTTGCGCCTCCTTATCAGGATCCGGGCAGCGCAGTTCTGGATGTGCTGGAGCTTTTGTAAGCCCCTGCATGGGATCCCTACAAGGATAGCATTGCAGTAATCCAGCCTGGAGGAGATGAAAGCGTGAATCAACCTCTCAGCGTCAGGTTTGGAAAGACATGGACGTAGCCTGGTTATATTTTTAAGATGGACGAAGGAAACCTTGCAGAGATGGTGAATGTGGGAGTCAAAGGTGAGGTTAGAATCCATTTTGACTCCAAGGTTTTTTACAGAGGGATGCCGTGTCCAAAAATGGGGATACTACTGAGGGAAAGTGACTGGGTTTGGTGAGGCGTGCCGATGAGAATGGCTTTTGTTTTGCTGCTATTGAGTTGGATAAAGTTTTCAGACATCCATGTCTTAATCTCCCCCAGGCAAACCGAAAGCACAGATGGCAGAGCTGAAGGTAGAGCAGTGTTCATTTTAATATACACTTGTGTGTCGTCTGCATAAGATTTTGATCGTTGTACAAATATTGCATTGTATGGCTGCATTTGACGTACAATTCAAATTCTAGAATCAGATAGAAAGTATCACCTAGCTACTGCCAGAAGGAGACTTGAAACTCTACAGACTTAATATGTGAAGGTGCGTTCACACCGCATGTGGCAAAAGACTGATGGCTCGCATTCCTTTAGCCGCATTCCATTTTAAGTTTGCTGGATCCGGTGTGTACCTTGTTTGGTTATGTTTGACGCATGGCGAGTCAAATCTTGACGCACGGCATAATTCCACCCACCTCAGTGCCAGACAGTATGCGACCCTTTATTGGCTGCCAGATGGAGACGTAAACCTCCTCAGACTTTACATGTAAAACTGATGTATTGGCTGTTTTCCCGCATGCAGTTGGAATGCCACTTAAATTATTAAAACAAGGTCGTATTTCACGTTCCATCAGGGTTATTAAAGTCTGTCTTCAAAGACGGCCATCCTGAAGGTTTTTAACACATTCCTGTTAAACACTCAAGATCCACATTAAGTTAAGCTGACAGCCAATTAGGTTCGCACAATTACTTCCTAATTTGAGTCAAATGTGTTGAAGCAGTGACGCTTTATAAATCTGTTGGGATTATGCCCCCCGTAGATCGGAACCAGACACCCCTACTGTTCTGTATACAGAGTGAAATGTGTAATCCATCAAAAGATTTTGCCAACTTATTCCCAAATCACTTTAAATCCCTGGAAAGAAAGCTACTTTAAAGCATGTTGACTTTCATATTACATGATATTACGCCTCTATTACAAAGATTTTGGAAAGGCTGTTTGAGGCTTATCACAATCGTACTCCTTCATCGCTGCACTACATGGCAACAAATATGTGCAAAGATTTTTTTTACTCTCACAAGCTGCTGGATTTTCAATGTGCAGGCCATAAACTTTAGAGCTGAAATACTCTATCGTCAGGTTGTGTGTTTAATTGATCCATCGTACATCCTTCATTCATTTTTATCTCATTGTCTGTTTGATTTGGATTGTTTGAAATATTAAATCATATAAATTCGCCTCAACATTCTGTGTTAAACATGAAAATCCAAGCATTGATTACATTTTTCTTTTCTTTTTTAATAGTTCCCTTTAGGATTTGATTGTGTCTGTTATTTTGAAAGCTTTGAAAATGATCTGCTTTGTTTTTTTTTAAGACACCAAAGAGGGATTAATTATGTTTTGATGTAAAAACAGCAGAGTCCATTTCTCTTTACAACTCCCACATAATGAGGCTTTCATTGAGACTTAAGATGCGAGATGTCACGTCTGTAGTTGGAAGCGGAGGGATGTCGAGAACTGATGTCTGCTGAGAATTGTTTGTTCATTGTGTGAACGTGTTCGGCAAAGCAAGAGGAATCTACTCGTGACACCGCGGGAACATCTGAGGCAAAATACCAATTGCATACTTGATAAATATGTTGCTTAGAAATTAATTAGAAAGTCAAATTAAATCAACAGTGTTGATGTTATGGTTGAAAATAATTGCATTTTTGGCCTGTTATGACTTTTAAGACCAATGCTGATTTTAAAGGTTCAATAAAAGCAGAATTTCATTCAAAACTGGTTGTGTGTCAACGTTTCCTAAATTGTGTTGACATCATACAATTAATTGATTTCTCTAATTTGTCTCATAATTGTGTTTACAATTTTTTAGCTTCTAATCTTATGGTATAATCTTAAGGCGGTGGCTCAGTCTGGAAAGTGTACAAGAGGGGTTAGAGTGTTCACTCGCGGACCAGAAGTTAACTGGAAGTACGCGGGTTCGAATCCCATTGCATTCACGTCTAGGGTCCTTGGAGAACACACCTAACCCCCCTTTCTCCCACCATTGGCACCGTCATAGGTGGCAGCCTGCTGCGGTGTACTAGTGCAGCACACAAATTTCCCCGGTGAGGGATCAATAGAGTATGTAAAAATAAAAAAATATATATAATCTGTTCAAATGGTGACTTAAACACAACCACATCCAAAATGCTGGTACCGCCGGCCTGCACTATTGGCATTTTGTTCCACTTCGCACTCTGCGTTTCTTAAACAGATAAAATGTCATTTGCTCAAAATTGTGTAAATAAATAACGATAAAGTTGTTAGTGTTCGTGAATGTGTTGAGTTGTAGTAAATTTATTTCACTTTTAAACACAAGCAATACTGCAAATCCAATTGTCTAAATAATGATCAAATATGGGTAAAGCAAGAAGATGCCAGACTTGAAATGTTGTGCTGGCGAAAATAACAGGCAATCAACAATGTGAGGCAATGTGCTAATTAGTAACAACAAGTTAAGTCTAGCAAGTTATACTAATCGAAACTTATGTTTTCTAACGTTAAAATTATGCGACATAACAACCAAACTTACTTATCTGTTCATATGACGCACACAAAACAATGAAGAAAATGGAAAAAGGTCTGTTTCTGCTTTCTTCCACCATTGCAGAAGTCGATTAATACTAGGACCACTGCCTTGTAAATCTACCTGCAAGTGCCATGTGACCGCATATATAATTACTAATGTTTTGTGCTGCTATGTTGCATAAATGAACTTTTACATCACTCAATTTTTAAAGTAATAATAACAATAAAATCTTAAATATTTTTAAACCCAGAAGAATAAAATTATCTAATTCGTCAAAAGCCTACTTTTTTCCCGCATTTTGCGTTGCTGCTTCAAAAATATCCTCGTTTTAAATTGGCTATAGACTATATTCCAACATGTTAACCTGAACTTTCAAGACTTATCTAGAAAACATGGCAGACTTTATTCAGACAACAATTTTCTCTTCCTGGTATCTCTTCAACATTATCAACCTCAACATTTCTAAAATTTTCTGTAATGGCGTCAGAGTCCTCCTTGTCTCTTTCCACAAATATAAACACACACTTATGTGTGGCCATAGCAACGTGTTTGTTGCCATAGCAACAACTTCCAATGTGCACTTCCTATTAACTGCTGCACCCCGGTTAGAGGAAATACGTAAAATGCTTATAAATTTTGAAATGTTGATTTTTAGAACACAAAAACTAAATGATAAAATAGAAAATATGTTTATATTAAAAGTCATAAAAGGTCAGCCTCTTCGGTTGGGTTTTATTTATTCTAATTAGCATATGAAAGTGATGTGCGGTCAAATTGACCGCTGCGGCGGTCCTAGTGTTGAGCATGTTTACTGCCGACATGGCAATGCATTTAAAATTCTGGAAATCTGAGTGTTTGGCGAATAGGCTTTCCAAACAGAAATCCATCAACGCCAATAAACATAGTTTTTGCTAATTATCAATGTCTCATGTGAACGCACTATTGACCAAAATTTTTTCGGTCCCTATTTCTATGTTTAAATGGCTAATGTATAAAACTTACTCATACAAAACTAACAAAAATGAACCTTTTACAATACAAAACAATTTCAACCGTACGTGTCTGACTTTAATACAAAGACTTTGATATATTACTTGGCATTGAAATGCCACATCTTTCCAAGATCTGCATCCGTTTGCTTTTGTCTGCAGCATACATCACCAGAGAACCAATGTGGAGCGATGAATAATGGATTAAATAGTGAGAGCCTTGAAACGTGTTGTATAAATTTAATTTATTAATGTTATCTGCAGGTCATGTCTGAATCTGATGATTTTATTACAAACTATCAGAGAAAACCGGTGTAGATAAGAAGACATTTAGAAGACAAAAAGAAGCAGGAAGCAGACATACAGATCACCAGGATTATCATAACCAATGTTTCATACATGACCTTATTAAATAAAATGTTCAACATTTCATAAAATTGACAAATGTAAGTAGCAACGACATGTTTTGCTTGCTTTGAATTTTGTTCCTCCATACTTTGCTGAGTCAGAATTCTCTTTGATCCTTTTAAATTACAGTTGAAGATAATTACATCGTTTTCCTACAGCTGATCTGGCAGGAACAGAAGCTGGTGAAAAACGCTGTGCTGTACCCATAAATGCAGATGAGTTGAACTCATGTAGAATACAACAGGTAAATTCTGTCACTTTCATTGCTTCTGATGTCTCTCTAAGGGCCCAATTAGACGGTCAGAAGCACAGGCAGGCAGTCTTTGCATCAGCGATCTGAAGAGCTGAGCCGTAGAAGCTGACCAGGCTGAACTAGACATAAAGTCATCTGATGGTCTTCAGAATAGCAGATCACAGAGGTCACCCTGCAGGCACACTTAATTTTTTATTGATCTATTTTATTGATAGTTTTTGGGTTTTCTCCCTCTGATGTGAAGTGATCAGAGGGATCCAACCAGCCAAATACTTATTTTTAGGCAGGAGAAGACGTGAAAAAGTTCGGATCTGTTCAGCAGCACACCCGCAGGATTTGTAACTAATACTAACATGAATAGACTCTGTTAAATACAAAAATACAAAACAGACAGACTACTCCAATAATTATTTTGGCCTTAATTTAGGACGTTGCCACTTCTGTGGACATAAAATCTAATAGTTCACGCTACATTCGCCACAGCACAAGACATCTGGACACGCGACCGTTCAAACCGATTTTCACACTTCTTCATCCAGACCAGATCAGGGACAGGTTCTCTTGTTAAATAGGACATGTTTGATTTAATAAGATTGTCACCACATGCTCATTGCTGTGATCTGTTGAAATTCTATCGAGTCGCATCCTGAGGCATTTCATTCAGCACTGAGAGATAATGCTTTTGAAAATCTAAAACGATGTTACTCGTCTAGCTGGAAAAAAGGATGCAAGATATTCTATTTCCACGGTTTTCTAATTTGGGACGAGCTTCTACTTCATGACCCAATATCGAGACAAACCTCACAGAATAAAGGACTTAACTAACAACTCTTTCTCTTCACCACCAATGTTTTTCAGGGCGTGGGAGGGATTGTACATTTGTTTTTCTAAGGAGTACTTGAATTTGTCCAACATAGTGTTTTATAGACTGCATTGCCACTATCTGATGGTTTCCCACGTCTGCCTCCTGTATTCATTAATCTCCCGGTCCATCACAGCTCCCAGCGTGCACCAACAGTCCTACATTTGTCTGCCTGCCTGCTTTAATCCACGCGTCACAGTCACGAACCAGAGTTTTATTCAGCCACGCGTAGGAAAATACAACTATCATCTTGTCTGGTGACAGCAGATTCTCATTTACACGCAGTGATATTTCAAATTGATGATTTATCAAATGCATTTGTTTTTCTAGATTGATATTTTACTAACATGGTTATTCTAAGGACTCACATATTAAATAGTTATTTAAAATGAGTTTGTGAATGTGGACCCAATCGATTTCACATTATAAACCGTGTATTTATTTTTGCTTTTATCTTCCAGTCCAGGCCAGCGTTGCCTCTGGGGCTTGTGTTGAAGTGAAAGATGAGTTAGGTCTGTGATCACCTGCGGAAGGGTTTTTGACTTCTAGTCATCACGTCTGACTCTACGGGGTTCATCAAATCACTTCAAACATCAAAGAGAATTTTTACCTTGAAATATCCTTCCATCTTTATGCACCATAAATCTGTCATGACCAGTAAATGGGGCTCTTTGAAATACACATGCTGAGCTTTCTCAGCCCAACAAGCTGGTTTGTAATTCAGGAATTTACAGTATGTGGTCGTAGTGACAAATGTGTTTTTGTATTACTGCATTTGAGCAATCCCATTTGAGCCAGCATATGTTGCTAGGTAGGCTAAAATCAATAGAGCTTCAGAAATTGGATGACTTTCAAACTTGTTTTCAACCAATCAGTTTTTGAATTGATCTGTCTGGGCATTCTCATAGGTTTCTACGCCACCATTTTTAGACCTGCTGATTAAACAAAGAGCAGAGCAGCTAAACTAGCAAACAGTGTGTCTGGTGTGCTATTCAATTCAATTTTATTTTTATAGCCCAATAGTACAAAACAATCTGGTCAGGATGCTACCCGAGTGCCTCGCAGGTGAGGGGTTTTGGGCACGACCCACTGGGAGGAAACCGAGAGGCGGACCCTGGACCCGCTGGAGAGACTATTTCTCCCAGCTGGCCAGGGAACGACTCGGGATTCTTTTGAGTGAGCTGGAGTATGCAGCCTTGGCTTCCTGTTTGAGGCTGTTGCCCCCGCGACTCGGCCCCAGATGAGCGGAAGATGACGGAACGGAATACTACAAAACAATTGTCTCAACGGACTTCACATTGTAGTTTGGAAAAAAGTGCAATAACAAGCAAAGAACACAAAAGTATTTACACAAATACACAAAAACTAGCTAAACAATTTCAGCGCATTCCTGCCCTGTAGACCCTTCTTCTCATTGAGGAAAAACTTTTAAAAACCCAGCAATGGGGGCAAGGAACAATGAATGAGATGGGAAAATGGTCACAAGCTTGGAAAGCCAGGGATCAGCCCGGGGCTATGTGGATATACAGTACATCAAGCGGCCAATGCAGTCTGGCAGAGAAAAATCGAGGTGTATTGAATTAGAGGACAGAACCCTAATGTGCCATACTTTCCCCAGCTTCTGGTATCTGGCAGCTAACTGGCAACTATATCAACTATGTTTCCAGTTGGCCTGGTGATAAGCTTGTTCGAAGATGAATGTTTTTAGCCTAACTTTAAATTTAGCAATGGTGTCTGCCTCGCTCACTTGAGCTGTGAGCTTGTTCCATAAAACTGGAGCTTGGCGGCTAAAGACTCTACCTCCAGCTGTAGTTCCAGAAATCCTCCGAACCATTAACAGCCCTGCATTTTGTGAGCGAAAGGTTCTGCCTGGTTGATAAGATACTATAAGGTTACTAATGTAAGATGGAGCCATGCCGTTTAGGGCCTTGTAGGTCAGTAAGAGGATTTTAAACTTGATTCTAAACTCAATCGGAAGCCAGTGAAGAGAAACTAGCCCAGGAGTAATATGTTCTCTTCTATTAGTTCCTGCTGATAGTCTTGCTTCTGCATTTTAAACAAGCCGAAGACTTTTTAGGAAAGATTTAGGGCATGCTGCTACCAAAGTCTTAGAATAATCAAACCTCGATGTAACAAATGCATAGAGTTTTTCAGCACCACTTATATATATTTTGGATTCTAGCTGTGTTGCGTAGGTGAAAAAAATGCAGTGTTACAATCTTGCGCTGTGGGAGCTTTAAATGATAAATCTTGGTCAAATAACACTGCTAGGTTCCTAACTGTGAGGTTGGAGGCCATAGTTACCTTGTCCAGGAACACTGCCTGGTGAGTAAAAAATGTCTCTCAGATTTTTATTGCCTACCATAATGACCTCAGTCTTATCTGGGTTTAAGAAAAGGTAATTGATTGTCATCCAGGTATTTATGTCAGTGATGCAGCCATTGAGTTTTTTTATTTGGCCACTCAAAGATAAAGATGGAATCTTTGGTGGCTGATTTGCCTTGTTGATCATTTTCAAGAGAGAGTTTGCCCAACGATTCTTCATGTGGTTTCGGAATCTAGAGAAGGCATTTGACAATGCCCCTCAGGGACCCCTGTGGGGGGCAGGTCGGAGACCTTGATGGTTAGATCATCTGAAAGGGAGGGGGAGCGTTCTGGGCATGCGCAGATGGAATGTTTGGTGGCTGATTTGCCTTGTTGATCATTTTTAAGAGAGAGTTTGCCCAACGATTCTTCATGTGGTTTTTGAATCTACGGAAGGCATTTGACAATGTCCCTCGGAGGACCCCTGTGGGGGTACTCCATGACTATACAGTCTTATGGGCTGTTCGGTCTCTGTTTGACCTGTGACAGAGCTTGGTTCCTATTGCAGCTGTTCTATCGAATTCAGTGATCTCGTCACTAGATCGGAGTTCCGAAAACTAACCCTAACGCTAATTCCAATAGTAGTATGACAGGTCGGAGACTTGATGGTTAGATCATCTGAAAGGGAGGGGGAGCGTTCTGGGCATGCGCAGATGGAGTGTTTGGTGGCTGATTTGCCTTGTAGGTCATTTTCAAGACAGAGTTTGCCCAATGATTCTTTGTGTTTTCGGAATCTAGAGTTTTGACAATGTACCTTAAGGGACTCCTGTGGGGGTACTCTTGACTATACAGTCTTACAGGCTGTTCAGTCTCTGTATGACCGGTGCCAGAGCTTGGTTCCTATTGCCGCTGTTCCCTCGAAATCTGCGGACTCATCGATAGGTCGGAGTTCCGAAAACTAACCCTAACGCTAATTCCAATAGTAGTATGGCAGGTCGAAGTCCTTGATGGTTAGATCATCTGGAAAGGAGGGAGAGCGTTCTGGGCATGCGCAGAGGCGCAAAGTCGCAGATCTCGATGGTCACAAATCTCGTCAGGACACTGCCAGCATGTCAATTCCATTTTCAGTGAGAGTTGGACTTCGCCAATGGTGCCCTTTGTTCCCAATGTTTTTCATTACCTTTATGGTCAGAATTTCTTGGAGCAGGCGAGGCAGTGGCAGGATCCGATTTGGTGACCTCTGGATTAGGTCTCTGTACTTTGCTAATGATGTTGTTTGATTGGCTTCGTCGAGTTGTGATCTCCAACTCTCGCTGGACGGATTTGCTGCTGAGTGTGAAATGGCCGAGGTGGGAATCAGCGCCTCCAAATCCGAGAGCATTGTCCTTGCCTGAAAAAGGGACAGGAACAGGGTCCTGCCCCAAGTAGAGATGTTTAAGTATCTCAGGGTCTTGATCGCGAGAGGGGAAAGGATGGAGCAGGAGAGGCAGACAAACGGATCGGTGCAGTGTTCACAATAATTAGATAACCACATCAGTCCATCGTAATAAGGAGAGGGCCAATGGCAAATGTATGCTTCGATTCAAGCTTTTTGACCAAGTCTGATTGGATGAAATTCTATAGCTACTAAAGCAATTTACAGTGCAAATGTAGAAAATATAAAGATAACTTAAACTGTGTAACTTTGATTAAAAAAAAACAGGTTTAATTTATGTTGCCGTTGTGTTTACGCTTTGTGATTTGGGGTGACTATACGTGCTAAGGTTAAGGTTCAACGACACTATGTTCGCAGATTAACTGACTACCCACGTGTGATCAATAACCAGGCCATTCCACAAATAGCTTTTTCCACCTTTAATAGCGGAGGCATTGTCTACAGTGACCATACTGGGATTTACAGAATGGATGTACTGAGAAGGTTTTGCTCTGATTAGATTCTCCTATGATCAATGCAATACGTTGTGGAATTTTATGGAGCGTTAGATGGAAATAAATTGTGGGGTGTTTCAGATGTTTATTCCAACAATGTATTGAATGTGTGATGTATTCAAGCAAAAAGAAATCCAACTAAATATTAAAAAGAGAAAACGGTATCTTTTAATTGATGCAGTGCAAATAAAAACACCTTTTTGTTAAATATATTGCACTTCAGGCATCCTCTCCTAGCAGCCCCCATGTGTACAGTAATCATAAAATAGCCTCATATTTCATTTCACCGCACCGCTGCTCTTGCTAAGGTGAGGCATTATTTAGTATTAATATTAAATAGGCCACTCAGCTGCTGTATTCTGAGCTTTTGTTATGGATTCTTTACAAGCTACAAACTCATGCAAAGTTTATGTAGTACAAAAAAAAAAATATGAACATTGCAGCGTTGTCCTGTTTCTATATATATATAAAAAAAATAATAGTGTATTCTTTAAATAAAAATTTTTCACTCAACCATAGTTTTTGAGTGTGGTTATAATAGCATAATAAATATTTCAAGAATTAAAACTGAACCTAATGTGTTTCATATCAGTGTCAAAGCTTTTAATAATACAGTCTGAACATGAGTAAAAATTAATATGAGATATGTAATATTAAAAATTTGGTTTTTATTTGACATTGATTAAAATCTGCCTCCTAAATTTTTCTGTTCTGCAGTAATGTTTATTGAAGATGGACGCTTAAAAATGTAATAAAAGAACCACTTTGCCCCTCTTCAGCAAGGCTAAAAAAGAAAAAAGAGTTTGGTGCCTTTCTTAGCGTGGCAGGCTTTATCAGAGCTACTGCATGTTGACCGTCTTTGATACAAAGTTTGTTTTAATTTTAGACTAGAAGTATGCGATCCTTCATGTGAGAATGAAGTGCTTGTTTCCTCCCTCAGCTTCCAAAAGAGCTTGGTAAAAGCCCTAAATTATGATGGTACTCTGATACTCAGCAAGTTTTTGCAGTTACAAGAGCCCCTCAGTGAATGTGTCACACCGGATTGCAGATGTTCGAAAAAGAACACCCTATACAGCTGGAATATTATCAACAGTTTTACTTGCTCACAAACAATAGTGGCTACATGTTCAATCTCATTCAAATCACACAAAAAGACAAAAATGTCACGTCTTATTTCAGGATTCAGCACTTTATTGCTCAAACCCTCCATGACATCGAACTAGGATAGTGGGGAGGATTTTCCACTAACATAAACTATGACTGCTGTTTGGAGCTGCTTTGGGACAGAAGCAAATGTGGTGACTAGTGAGGATGAAAAATACAGAAGAGCCACCCCGGGCTGTACTTTCATCTGGAAAGAGAATAAAAAAGAAAAAGAGAAAGATAGGTAGAAAGAGCAGCTTGCTCTGAGTCAGCCCTCAGTCTAGTGGGGAAATTTTTACCTTCACGTTTATAAGGAAAAATATGTTTTCAAGACATGTTTACATGGTTTTTTGTGTGCAAGTTGATATGAATCCTTTCCTTTTTTTGTGTATTTGTGTTAGGTTGATGAGTGCTCGGAAACACGTTATTTTGTAAATTAAACAAATTGTGCTGCTGTCAGGAGAGTAGTCTCTTTCTTCTGTGTCCTGTTTCCCCCATCGCTCCTGGCCCTATTTGTCTGTCTGTGTATGTGTGTATGTGTGTGTGTGTGTGTGTGTGTGTGGAGTTGCGCAGACCCAGCCGGGAGCTGCAACAAGTCACACCTGAAACTCATCTACTCATCTGCTGCAGCATGAATGGATCAATTTTTCACACACTCTTTGCCAGATTGTTTGTTTACCATGCTTGACCTGCTATCCAGTTTTTGTCTTCAGCTCCTACTCCAGCCTAGTTAATCTGTTTTTGTCTTCTTCATCTGAACATTTCATCAATCTAATAAATCTGTTTTTGTTTTCTTCATCTTAGCCTGTCTGTTGTGTCAAGGGTATATTTTTGCCCTCAGCTCCACACCATGATAGCTGCATTCTTTTTACAACTTTGAGATATGAAATAAAAGGTCTCTTGAAGGTAAAGAGGATAATTATTTAGTCATTTAGAATTTAGGCCCACAACTAAAACGTAATCTTTTAAAAATGTTCTCAAATAATTAGCTCTTATAATACTAAACGTGGTGTGTAAGCACATCTAAAAATATAGAAAAAAAGGTCATCCCGTCACGTTTGTTGAAGGTAGATGAAATAATTTATGTTTAGAACGTCTCACGTCATATCTTATTTTGTCAAGGTTGAGACGTAAAACATCTAGAATCCAATGTGACATAGTGGGTGGGACAGCATTCCTCCACTGGACAAGAACCAGGCATTGGGCCAGCGACGTTGAAAATCAAACGATCCTCCTACCACGAGGGCTGCATTTAATCACATCTGCATTCACATCTTCAGAAAACAAATTTGTGTTTGATATTAACTGAGACCGTCACACTTCATCAACTCTACTTTAAATTTGAAAAAAATCCTACTTTTAGAACCTGTTGTGGTTCCCTCACCCAGCACCAGAGTGAGCCAGGGACCATATCACCTTTCCCCTGATTCTACCTGATTTGGACCACCTGCGCCCAATTTCTCTGCTGACTATTTAAAGGCAGCCTCACCAGCATTTCCTGTTGGGTCTTCATGCCTTCCTGCCTTGGCTGACTCCCGACCCAACGGATATCCTTTTGGAACTGAGATTAACTCTTTGAAAACCTTATTGATCCTTTTTTTACTTCTGTTCCTCTGCTTACAGCCTTGCTGATCCGTGGTTAAATAAATCTTGTTTGATGTCCTGCATTTGGGTCCTCCTCCTTTCACACCACAACAGAACCTCAGAGAGTTTAGAAAAAATGCTTCCATCATTTAACTTATTGCTCTTGGCAGTATTTTGGTTGCTGTTGAAACCATTTTACGTGAGAGTAGTGTTTGTATGTAATTTAAAAGTTGTTGACGAATCATTCTGGATGGTATTCGTTTCTTCCGAGGAACCTGTTGTTTCTTCTTTTAAAAGTTACATAATCAAGCTTTTAGATGAGACTTCATCACTCTGTGGGAATAAATAAATGGTTGTGGACTTGTCTCTTCGTGCCCTATTGTTTGTAAAAAGACAAGTAATTAAACATAAAAGGTGCAGCCAGGCGGTGTAGCTCCAGCAGTTTTCTGCATCCCTGCCGTCCTTCTTTCTCTGCAAGCAGAAGGAAACAGAGACAAGATGAAAAATGAATATTTTCAGATCCATTTTTTATCATTTGGATAGAACAACAGCTCAAAGCGGTTTTTGTGTGCTCTAGCTTTCCACAAACAACTCAAACATTAAAAGGGACTTTTGAGGCACTTCCTCCGAATGACTCGACCAGACTTCTCAAATTTGTCTTTCTGCTCCCAGGGCGCCATCCTGTTCACTATTGAATTATCCACTCTTGTTTACCATTTTCTGCACATAGGAGAACAAAAACAGCTCAGGGCAAAAGAGAGAAGCTGCGTATAATATGAGTGGAACAGTGAAGGCCCCACCGGTGTCTTCTCTGACTGCTGGTAGCTTGAAGATAGCGCTGGTTGGCTTGTGGAACGGGAAAAAAAAATCTGTGTGCAAGTTGTGTCTGCAGTTTGGGCCTGTTGTCGAGATTGTGTAGCTGTCAAGTAACAAACACACAATTAAAAAGTTTGTTAAATTGAAGATGTGTTTTTTTTATTTTCTTGGAATGCACAAAGGCTAAAAGTTCACTTCATTTTGCATCTCCTGATAAAAAAGGACTCCATTCAGCTGAACTCATTAGCATAGCAGAGATTACACAAAGTCATTTAAAGTTTTTTAACCGAAAAAGACAAGAAAATATCAAGAGAAGAATTACAAATAGTTTGGAAAAGGAATGGAAAATAATCAAAAACAAAGGTTTTTCAAAAGAAAAATAATGAAATATTACGAACTCAGGAGCACCGGGGCTGAACGGCTCAAGGGAATAACGGGCAATAGTTCATTGGAATAGCGGTAGTATTACCACAATGATTATTGCTGAAGAACTGACCAAGTCTTGAGCTTATTGTTAGGTAGCAAATGTAAATGCTTTTTTTGTTACTACTCTTTTGTTACTTCTTTTGTTACTTCTTTTATTCTTATCATTCAAAAGTGTCTTTAGTTAATGGGTTCCCCCATTAACTAAAGAACTGCAGGCAGTTCCTGACCGGCTGTATGACACAGTGTTATGTCAACTTAGGGATGTACGGATAATGTCTGCTGAGCATTGCCCACCTTTCCACTTATCTGTAGGTAAGGGTCAGGAACCACCCACTACTCTGTAAGAACACAACTCTTGTTTTCCATCAGTGTATAAATAAAGCAGGCAGGGACGTATTTCTTTGTAGACAATTCTGGTCATGAGAGAATGCTACCCTTGTGACAAGTAAAACAGAGAGTTCTCTCGTTTGTTCTCCAGTCGGCACAGCTTAGGGATAGGGATTCATTCTTTTCCCTCGAACACTTATTGTGTGCATGGTTTAAACAGACAATATGTCTTTCTTTAAAGAAATTCCACATATGCTGAAATACATGTCAACATTGATCTTGTTTTGTCGGAAATGCAAAAAATCAACTGAAAGAGTAAGAAACAATGCGAAAAATTATAGTTTTAATGTATTCACAACCACATCCAATCTGCTATGAATGAGGGCGTTGCAGAGATCAAAATCTGTGGCAAAGAACAACCAATTCAAGGGTTTAAGTCAGCAGTGTCCAAATCGGGTCCTCGAGGGTCGGTGTCCTGAAGGTTTTCCATGTGTTCGTACATCTACACACCTAATCCAGTTAATTGAGACATTGTGCCAAATTCTATTGGCTGTTAATTTCACTATCTGTGCATCAGCTGTATTGAATCAGGAACACAATGAAAACGTTCAGGAAACCGGCCCTCGAGGACCGATTTTGGCAACCCTGGTTTAAGTAGTTCAGAAAAAGTATGAATGCTATTATATAGTTATTTTTTATTGTCCCTATTCCTACTTTCTTTCATCCCAGCATCCTATCTTCTCTTTTTCATAGTTAAAACCCTCCCACGTGCTCTACACCATCAGAGCAGGTTGTTAACCACAGGTGCACCTCACACCTCCACCACGCTGGCTTCTATCCCATGAACACCAAACTCATGTTACCGCTGAGCTCGCTAATCAACTGTGGAAGTTCTCACTGACCTTTACGTGGCCTTGGAGCACTTTGTTATAGAAGTCTCTTTTAAAAGTGTAATTGCTTCATTGCCAGTCTTTCTTCTGCGTCACTGATTTTTTGGGATGGATTAAATATGGCAGCGCAGTAATTTTACTAATCAGGTTTTAGCACGTTCGTAATTTATTGAAGAAAAGGAATTAAGAAGGATCATGATGACGGCACCAAGAAATGAACATGGACAGTTAATGAAATTTGTATTTAAAAAAAAAACAGATTATAAAAGGCATTTCTTTTATTATTAATTTTAGTTTAATTAGATAAGGAAACCTTGTATTTTATTACTTTTTTTTCATTACATTCAATCACTTATTGGAATTTGGACTTTGACAAATCTGTGTTAAAGTTTGCATGTTTTATTAGGAAGATGGCGATGGAGAAAAAAACATAAAAATCCAGACGACCTTCTACACACTGTTGTTAAATAGATCAACAGAGGTCTCTTCTTCAAGCTCCTTTAACATTTGAAGGAGTGAGAGCTGTAAAAACATGCTGAGGGGTAAGAGATGTGACAAGACTACTAAAGTTTCTAAAAGGATAGAAGAGCCTCTGTATGGACCATCTGAGCATGTGCGGAGTATAAAAGGAAGGAAAAGGACAGAGGTGGATGATGGACAAGTTCACTTCATCCATATTAGTCTGCTTTTCACCTCCTGCATCTTAATGACAGTCACTTCTCTTCCTATCGACCTCTCTCTCTGACTTTAACGAGTGATTTCTCCAAGGTTACGAAACTCACATGAGAGTTTTTTCTGTTTTTGGATAAAAAAAGGATGTTTTTGCACATGACCTATTTCTTTTGAATAATTCTATTTGTTCTACTTTGAAGATAATCTTTTTTTGTTGTAGCAATACACATGTGTAAATTAGGAAATTATTAGAGGAATGTGTTACAACCTGCATTTCTAGACTTATTTTGGAGAGTTTTCACCTTATCAACCATTCTAACTTTATCATTTATTAAATGGCATATTAACCTAAATCAAACCACAGATTTTAATTTCATCTAGAAACGTCTAAATTTTAAAAATGAAGAAACACAAGTGGAACAATCGCAGCCTTTTTGGAGTGTTGGACAAGCTACTTGAAAATGAAAACAAAAGAGCATTTAAATGTGAGCATTTAAATTGGAGAGTGTGGAAAAGAGGTGAAGAAGTGTGTGCAGGCAGGTGGGAACAGGTGGAGAAAGTATCAGGTGTGATGTGTGATAGAAGAGTTTCAGCTAAAGAGTTTCAGCTGAAGGGGAAAGTGTACAAAACCATGGTGAGAGCGGCCATGCTGTTTGGTCTAGAGACAGTGGCACTGAGGAAAATACAGGAAACAGAAATGGAGGTAGCAGAGATGAAGATGCTGAGGATCTCTCTGGGAGTGACCAGGATGGACAGGACCAGAGGTACAGCACATGTTAGAGGTTTTGGAGATAAAGTCAGAGAGTCCAGACTGAGATGGTTTGGATATGTGCAGAGGAGAGAGAGTACATTGGAAGAAGGATGTTGGGTTTGGAACCACCAGGTTTATGCATTTGTTATGCATAAACAAAACAAAAACAAAAAAGGCAAAATAGACTAAGGACAAAAACATGCGTTCAAAGTGAGTGAGCTACCGCACAATTCTGGTGAGAAATAGCAAAAAGAGCACATGGTTAAAATTGTTCATTGTGGAGTCTCACAGCAGAAGGAAGGAAAGACCTCCTGAATCTCCCTTCCACACAGCGAGGGTAGAGCAGCCTGCACTGACGCTGCTTTTTAGTGTAGACAGAGTGTCTTGCACGGGGTGGGACTTGTTGTCCAGCATGGTTGCCAGTCTCTTCAGGACCTTTCTGTCACCAATCTCCCGCACTGAGTCCAGGGAGCAGCCCAGGACAGAGCTGGACTTCTTGATGATTCTGTCCAGCTTCTTCCTCTCCCTTTCTGTGATGCTATAGTTCCAGCAGACCACACCGTACAGGATGACTGATACCACCTCAGATTCGTAGAAGGTCTTCAGGAGTGCCCCATTCACTCCAATTTGATGGAGGACGACAGAAATAATTTTCTGTACTGTTCCTATGAGCAGTGGGGTTGCAGGAGTCTGTCGCTGAAGCTGCTCTTCAAATGGTCCACAACTTCACGGAGGGGGTCGAAGGGGTTTAGCATGATTCATGACAGTATTGCTTTCATTCTGTCCCTCGCCACCTCATCCATGCAGGCGAGGGGTGAGCCAACCACACGTCCAGCTTTTTTTTTTTTTCATCAGTATGTCTAGTCTGTTGGAATGTTTAGTTTTTATACCAGCTCTCCAGGCGGCCACAGCAAAGAGCGGGATACTCTCCATGATGGCATGGTAAAACATGGAGAGCATCTTGTTTATTGCACAAAACACAGATATTGCAAAATATTACAAAATATACAAATTGCACAAAATATATCGTCAACATTTTTTTTGGTATCCAAATAATGGATTTCTGAATGTAGTAGTAGCTCGTTACATTTGAAGTGTGTAACTTCTTACATTGATAATTATTTGTTCGTTTTCATCGTCTACCGCTTGTCCGAGGCCGGGTCGCCGGGGAAACATTATTTGAAATATTTAAAAAAACAGATTATGGTAGAACAAACATAACAAATTATACCTCGTGGTTAATTGACTGTGCTTATCTTAAAAGGATGTTTTACGTTTGTGTTAATGAACTCTCCTCTCTTGTTTGGCTGGAACCCAAACTCGAGCTGTGTTTGGGAAAAACACCTATTAACCTCGAGTGGAGTGTTATACTCGTGTTGTGCTGTTAATTGTTTCTCGGTGTGTTGGAGAGCACACAAGTCTGTTTTTGTAGAGAAACTCATTATACGGTAGCATCACTACTAGTAAGCGTGTTTTATTTGTTTTATACTTTCACAAAAAAATGATACTCCCACATACAAAATTACAATTTTATTAAATCAAGCTTTTATTAAAACCAACAAGTTAAATTTGCACCCGAAAACTCCTTTTTTTATGATGAAGATTGACTACTAAAAAATGTAGTCCATTTTTTCAATTGCAAAAACTTTTAGAACAAAGCATTAATAACAAAAAAAAATTAATTTCATCTTCTAAACCACTCATCCCTGACGGAGTCGCAGCAGATCCCGGAACGTATCCTTGCCGATCATTTTATTTTATTTTTCATACTGTATTAATCCCACATGGGGAAATTCTTGTGCTGCATTGCACCGCAGC
This sequence comes from Neostethus bicornis, assembly GCA_902685375.1. Classification (NCBI taxonomy): domain Eukaryota; kingdom Metazoa; phylum Chordata; class Actinopteri; order Atheriniformes; family Phallostethidae; genus Neostethus; species Neostethus bicornis. The sequence goes on from LR738543.1 coordinate 29,667,014, forward strand.
AGGCAGCCAATGACGGCAGAAACTGGGGGTAAGGTGTCTTCTTCAGGGACACCTAGGCATGAGTCATCAAAATTTGAACCAGCCACTCTTTGGTCGAAAGATGGCAATTTTATTTCTGAGCTATGCCTCCCCCAAACAAATGAGAGGCTGTTATTTAAGTCTGTTGCAAGGCTACACACACACATACACAACCATTCATCCACACACTTATCCCTAGGGGCAATTTCATAGCAGCCAATCAACTTAATGTGCATGTTTTTGGAGGGTAGAAGGAAACCGGAGTTCCCCGGAGGAGGCCCATGCATACAGGGGAGAACATGCAAACTCCACATAGAAAGGCCAATGTTCCAAGAGTTGACCGCACCCGGGATTTGAAGGCCTGACCTTCTTGCTGTGAGGCCATTGTGCTAACCACTGCGCCACCGTGCAGCTATTAAAAAATTGCAACAAAAAACATTTTTATTGAATTTTCCCTACAGAAAGGCACGAGACTTCATTGTGTTTCTCAAAAGAATCTCCCCTAATTTATGTTTACAATAATAAATAAAAAAGTAGCACATCAGAAAAGACGGTCTGAAATGTTTCTGCTTGATGAGAATAATCTCCATTAATGCGTCAGCTTCGATTGTTTTTTCTCAAATAAGCATCCGGATGCACCCCTCCATGATGCTCGTTCTTACTGTAAATGATCACATTTCAGCTTTAGAATCTTTTACATTCTATAATGTTATGATGATACCAAACATTTTAAGGATGAAAACTCCATTCTTTTAAACAATGCAGATGTCTGGTGGAATTTTTCTACACCAGTCTGAAGACATACACAAGTGTGTCTCTTATCTCAACAGAAACGAGAACATTATCATTCTACAAAAAGCAATTTTTTGCACAGCTTTAGGGGCTTTCTATCTTCTACAGAAAAACCAATTCTGTGCCTTTATGGTAGCTGCTTAATTTCTTTTTCTATTTTCAGAAACAGGGCAGGACATGAACATATTTCATAAAGTTTGGGAGTTTATAAGTCGCATTAACAAACAATCTTAGATAAAAATGACACTCAATATGTTGTTTTTTAACGTCACTAAGGTTCCTCTCCAGATTAACTCATATGAATCATGTAAAAGGAAAATAACCTTTTGATTTAGATTAAAACAACTATTTGAATCTGTCAGGGTGTGGAATGCAGATGAAAGGAGGAGGGCCCAATTGCAGACAAGAAACATGATTTATTGAATGAAGGAGTCCAGTTTTGCTGTAAAGAAAAACACATGGATCAGTGGAATGTCATGAAGTTATTGTTCAAAAGGTATTTTATGGTCAGACAGCCAGGAAGACCTGGCTGGATTGGAAGGTAATGACCCGACACCTGAAGAGAAGACCTTCAGGTGTCTAGAATCAGGCAAATGAGGAAAGGCTCCAGGTTCTCTCTGGTGGTGGGCGAGGGAACCATGACAGAATCTACTTTGCTCTATGACATGTTTAAAAAAGCATTTCTATCTTGAAAAATGAATAATTGGTTATTTAAACCATTGATGTGGTGTTTTAGGAGGACAGTGATAATTAGTAAAAATGTGAAATGTACGGATTTCAACCGTTTTTATGTCTTATCTAATGCACAAACACTGACGCTTGTAAGTGGACTAATGAAAAATAATTTTAATACTTTTTTTTTGTTCTTTCTACAGAAAAATCCACCTACGATGCCTCGAGTTTCCTGGCCTTACCGAGTGACCCTGCAGTGACTGCTTACCCACAGGCTGAGCTGGCAAAGGCTTCTTTCCCTGTTCTCCATTCAGACGGTGACGTAGACTCTGATGGAGAAAAGTTGTCAGGTCATCCCGCCTTCTCCTCCGTCTTAACCGTGATGGCAGGAACTGTCAAAAATACAGTGAGCCTTGATCACAGTAGAACCTTGCCGACTCTCAGCGGTAACGAGACCCAAACCACCCAATGGCCTTCCCGTAGTTCCAGCCAAGGCTTGAACGTGTCCTCGTCGTCTTCGGATCAAGACAAGATCCTCAAAGCAAGCTCAGGTCTGACTTTTAAAATGTCTTGTGATTACATCATCTTAAGCCGTTTATTCCATTTTCCTTTGTCCAATTCTTCTTCTTCTTTCGGCATTTCCCTTCACGGGTCGCCACAGCAAGTCAGTTTCTTCCATCTAACCCTATCTGCTGAATCCTCTTTGGTCACACCAACTATCTTCATGTCTTTCCTTTGTCTTTCCTTTGTCCAATATGTCTTATCAAATTCTTTTAATTGTCTCCATCTTAACACTCTCATCAGTGTTTTCAAGGGAAATAACAATATAGAAATCTCACGATACAATACATCACAATCATCACGATACTAACAGTACAACACATTTTTTATTGCGATATCGTAGCCAATGTTGTTTTTGGCAGCCATCTGAGTTTTTAGTCTTAGTCTTTGGAATGGAAATTATTTTAAGTTTAAGTCACATTTTAGTTTCAGTCAAGTTTTAGTCAAGTTTTCGTCAAGTTTTCGTCAAGTTTTAATCAAGTTTTAATCAAGTTTTAGTCGACGAAAACGCAAAAGAGAAAGAACAAGTGGAATTGTATATTATTCAAAGTATAAAGTTTGGCCAGAACTATAAAAGTGCTTCTGAAAATATCAAATAGCCCCAATATTCAAAGTAAAATGTACTAAAACCAAATCAGTTTACAGCAGAAAACAAACAGAAATTAGTCGTGATGCATTCAGACGTGTGCCTTTTTGTTTCTTGGAAAACTTTTTCCAGAAACTATTAATTTCCCCCACCCTCACTTCTACATCATTCCCACCCCTCTTCCAAAAACTTCTAACCACGCCCATTTCCCCCCATCCTGATGATATCTGTGACTTTGCGCCTCTGCCCATGCCAAGAACACTCCCCCTCCCTTCCAGATGATCTAACCATCGAGATCTGCAACCTGCCATACTTCTATTGGAATTAGGGTTAGGGTTAATTTTCGGAACGCCGATCTATCCAGATTTGCGACCGGTTGCAGATCTCGATGAGGCCGTAGGTCTCAATAGGACACTTCCACACCAATGTGAACTTTACCCAACCCAACATTTACCCAAGAAACATTTGACTTCTCAGCTATGACTTTTTATAAAAAGGTGTTCCTATTTTCTCTGGGGCGGTCACCATTGCTATTTTAGTATTTTCCTTTTGGGAATCCCCGCTTAATTTACCTCTACACACTTCATTCACTGAGTGTGTGTATGAACAACGTGCAGCATGCCTTTCCATTTTCTAGAATAGTGGTGCAAAGTATTGTGGTAATAGTAGTTACTTTACTCAGAGCTTTACTTCACTGTAGTTACTGTGAATAACCACAACTATTGATCTACGGGCTGCCGGAAAAGACAAGAGATAATTGTTTTGACGGAAATATGATTTTATTTTATATCGTAATGTCAGGGCTGCACGGTAGTGCAGTGGTTAGAATAGTAGCCTCACAGCAATAAGGCCTGGGTTCGAGTCTCAGAGTGGGGACGAGGCTTGAATCCCTGGCCTTTCTGTGGGAAGTTTGTATGTAAGTTTGTATGTGGATTTTCGCCGGGTACTACGTTTTCCTTCCACCCTCCAAAAACATGCACCTTAGGTTGATTGGCCAATACAATTTCCTAGGAATGAATGTGTAGGTGTGTGGATGATTGTGTATGAGGCCCCGCAACAGACTGGCGACCTGTTCGGGGTGTATTCTGCCTCTCGCCTGAAATCAACCGGGATAGGCTGAGGCACTCCACCGATGCGACCCCATTAGAGATAAGTGGTACAAAAGACAAAACAAAACCAAAATGTCATGATGACAATATTATAACAGCTTTGCTTTTGTTGTTATGTGGGAGAAGATAGACCCAAATGCAAGACAAAAACAAGGTTTATTCAACAGGAGTGAGGCAAGGCTGCAAGGCAAAAACAAGGATTTATTATAAGGAATGTCTTCAAGTCCAAAACTATAACAAAGTTCAAAGATAAACTTGGTAAGTCAGGCAGCCAGGAAGGCCTGGCTGGGAAGGGTGACGATAAACCGACCTGGAAGTCAGGGGAGACTGCCTTTAAATAGGCACCAGGATCCAGACAAATCACTCTCAGGTGTCCCTAATCAGGGTGATGAGGGAGGGTCTCGGGCTCCCTCTGGTGGTGGGTGAGGGGATCATGTCAGCTTTTGCTTTTAGCAAATACATAGTGTCCAGTGTTTTTTTCCTTGTCCTTTCATGCTCTCTGTTAGTTATATGCTGTTACACAGTGAGTCACATATGTAGTACATTATATTTCTCATTTAAAATTCTTCTAAACCTTTTAGAATTTTTACGTCAAGTCAGAAGACATGCATGAACTGTAATTCTACCAATAATCCTGAAATTAGCCCCTCCTTTTTTCTCTATCAAAAGAGTCAAGCTGTTCAAAGGCAGCTGGAAGCTTCACAGAATCCCACATGAGCACCGCTTTCTGTCGGTCCTAAAGGCTATTCAGTTTCTAGTCATGTCACACAGCAGATGTTACAGCGAACAGCACACATCAGAAAGAAAGCAGGACTGCAAAATATAGTCACTTTAGTTCACAACCGCAATGCAGTTGTGTCAGCGCTCAGTTCACGTATTAAATCCGATTGTGATGACCTTCGTATCAGTACTTTGTTTTTCTTTGTTTTTCACAATCTTACCCAGATCAAATGCCTCAATCTCAAACTGCAGCCCCCAAACGGATGTGTCTCCACAGTGGCACGGGGTCCTCAGAGTAAGCGTCTAATCCTGGTGATTTACTGATGGCAGCGGGTCACAGCAGTCCCAGACTTCCTGCCATCAATATAAATTACAACTAGGGAGAGATAACAGGAGAGGAGCTCAATTCTACTTCCTTTCAAGCTCACCTCAATAACTCACTTTCACTCACACAGATGGGGCCCGCGTCCATCAGTGGATCCATCCTCTGTTTGACTAACAGAGATGAATTGACCTCGACCACACCGGATTTGCTCTGAGATGTTCAGGAATTTGTAACACAAACTAGGTCTTTCAAGGGTGTTAGACAGCAATGTTTGGGCACTCTAAAAGGATGTTTGACCCCAGCAGTAGGACAAGTTCTTCTTTAGAGCTGACGGAGTTTGCAAAAGTATGTGACCTAAAAAGCAAGGCATCAAAGTAGTTCACACCTCACTCAGCCTACATACACATGCTAAGAACACAAACCATGATGCTTTAGATGATTCCACTAATAAATAAATCAGTGTTAAGAGACACGCGACTTACACCAAACTACATTAAGTTTTATAGAGATACTCTAAATTTTAGAAAGAAGATGTTTGAAAAAATCAAGAGAGAATTGCATGGAAACCATCTAACCTGGTATCATTAGGCTTTGTTTGGTCCGTAGTGGACGGAGACTTGCTTTAACCAATCGCTGCTTTCTAGTGCGTATCGGGCATGACACCGGTAATGCGTCTGAACCATAAGTAGTCTGGAAAACAGATTGTAAAATCAAACTTTTCCCAAATCGTGTCAGCTCATTGGCGGTCATATCTTTCTTTTGAATAAAACTTTCAGAACTTTACTCTTATTCCAAGATAAACAGGCGGATCGGTGCGGCATTAGCAATAACTAAGACGCTGCATCGGTCCGTCGTGGTAAAGAGAGGGCTGAGCCGAAAAGCAAAGCTCTCGATTTACAAGTCGATCTACGTTCCAACCCTTACCTATGGTCACCAGCTTTGGGTGGTGACCGAAAGAATGAGGTCGCGGGTACAAGCAGCCAAAATGAGCCTCCTCCGCAGGGTGGCTGGGCTCTCACTCAGAGATCGGGTGAGGAGCTCTGCCATCCGGGAGGAGCTCGGTGTCGAGCCGCTCCTCCTCCAGGTCGAGAGGAGTCAGATGGGGTGGTTCGGGCATCTGGTCAGGATGCCTCCCGAGCGCCTCGCGGGCGAGGTGTTTCAGGCACGTCCCACCGGGAGGAGACCAAGGGGCAGACCCCGGACCCGCTGGAGAGACTATGTCTCACAGCTGGCCGGGGAACGACTTGGGATCCTTCCGGATGAGCTGGAGGATGCAGCCGGGGAGAGAGAGGCCTGGGCTGCCCGTTTGAGGCTGTTGCCCCCGCGACCCGACCCCGGAACAAGCGGAAGATGACGGAACGGAACTCTTATTCCGGCTTTAAATACTAAATGTTGGGAATTGTTGCTAACGCAGATGGCGTCAAAACTTGATTTCTGTTTGACTTGCTGACTGTTTTTACAGGGTCTCACAAAAAGTCGGTAATGTCATTACCAGGCCCAGTAGCTGAAGTGAAATTAAATTGGGTGGAGATACTCCCAGAAGGTCAGGAATAAAGCTGACTTCCTCTGGCGCCTCCTGAAGGGAAAAGTAGAAATGAAAATTTTTTATATCAAACGTGTTCCTTCATAGACTTTTTTAATTTCTATAGATTCAGACTGTTTCTTTATGATTACTAAAGACCACACTTTCTTGCAAAAATTCCGGTAATATCCCTTCTTCCATAAATTCAGGTCCCTTAAACGATGCGACATGTGCCATACACACAAGTTTTATGGTCAAAAATCCCTTTGACTTTGAAGTCAGATGGAAAAGCTGCTTGACTCCGGGACCAGCTCTACTAAAAAGTTCTGTTCCGTCATCTTCCGCTTGTTCCGGGATCGGGTCGCGGGGGCAACAGCCTCAAGCGGGAAGCCCAGGCCTCTCTCACCCCGGCTGCATCCTCTAGCTTACCTGGAAGGATCCCAAGTCGTTCCCCGGCCAATTGTGAGACATAGTCTCTCCAGCGGGTCCGGGGTCTGCCCCTTGGTCTCCTCCCCGTGGGACGTGTCCAAAACACCTCGCCCACTATGCGCTCGGGGGGCATCCTGACTAGATGCCCGAACCACCCCATCTGACTCCTCTCAACCTGGAGGAGGAGCGGCTCGACACCGAGCTCCTCCCGGATGGCAGAGCTCCTCACCCGATCTCTGAGTGAGAGCCCAGCCACCCTGCGGAGGAAGCTCATTTCGGCCGCTTGTATGTATGATCTCATTCTTTCAGTCACCACCCAGAGCTGGTGACCATAGGTGAGGGTTGGAACGTAGATCGACTTGTAAATCGAGAGCTTTGCTTTTCGGCTCAGCTCTCTCTTCACCAGGACGGACCGATGCAGCGTCCTAGTTATTGCTGATGCCCACCGATCCACTACTAAAAAGTAATAAGTCAAATACCTTTATAAGCAAACAAACATAGCCTTAACAGTGCTCCTTCTCCGGCAGTAACCGCATCCTTCACTGATAGTCAAATAAATGTGGAAACATGAAGTTCTATTTTCAGCTTTGGCAGAAAATGAATGGCTTTGTACACAAAGTGGGAAGCCAGCAAGCCTTTGCCTTTTCAAAGCGGAACTTTTAAATCAAAAATGATAACTTCTGGCTTCGACAAGGCAAAATCTAATTTATCAGCAGATGGCGCATCATATGAACATCAAAACCTGGAAGACAGACTGTAGCATAATGTGCATATATTGAATTCAAATGATTCAACAGCTGTTGTCAGTGATCCATATCTAGTTTGTTCAAGTGATGGAGGACATTCATCAACAGCTGAAAATGGTAGGGTAACCCACAACTACGGAAAAACATAGTCGTGGTTTGTTTCTGTGCTTATCTTAAACCTATAGCTGTCCATACAGAGCTTGGAGGTCAATGTTGCTTAAACGACTTTCAAATTCATTTCCGGAATTTTGAAGGACAAGAGCTTTTTTACACAGTTCCTGATTCTGAATTTGCATTTGATTCACTTCCAGCCAACAATAAAAGTGATACGGTCCCTAAAAAGAATCTATTTTATGAGTGAATCCAGTGCCATCTGTCTCCTCTTTTCATCATGTCAAGTTGTTCTCTCATTTTTCCCACATGTATAAAACCCAACACTTCAATGTTATTTGTGCCAACACCAACCATCCACCAATCCGTATTTGTCTCTTTAAAAGCTTAAATACATTGACATGGAATCTCTTTATAATTTTGACTTTACTCGTTGTACTTGGGCAGTGAAAACTAAAAAAATGACACAATAATCAAATGCAGATTTTGTGGGACATTGAAAACCTCAGTCAATTAGTCTCTCAATTACTGCAACTTTATGGTTTTAAAGAGAAATATTTTCATTGGTTGAAGAAGCAAATTTAGAAGAAGCCAGAAAAGTGTCATGATGTGGAGCTAAGGCCAAAAATATACCCATGACACAACAGACAGGCTCAGATGACAAAAACAGATTTAAGTTCAGATGAAGAAGACAAAACAGATTAATAAGGCTGGTTCTGGAGTAGAAGCTGAAGCCAAAAACGGAATAGCAGGTCAAGCATGGTAAACAAACAATCTGGTGAAGAGTATGTGAAATATTGATCCATTTATGCTGTAGCAGATGAGTAGATGAGTTTCAGGTGTGACTTGTTGCAGCTCCAAGCTGGCTACGCCCAACTCCACACACACACACACACACACACACACACACACACACACACACACACACACACACACACACACACACACACACACACACACACACACACACACACACAAACAGGGAAAGAGGGATGGGGGAAACAGGACACAGATGGAAGAAACTACTCTCCTGACAAAAAGGAAAAGGCGGGTCTGATCTCTAGTCCAATAATCAGGACTGTCAGTGTTAGAAGATCTTCTCTACTCCCTCTAATCAACTCCTTTATGAAATTTTAATTTTGATGTTTTTTCTCGTTACAGAAGCTGAGGTAAATGAGTCCACTGATGGAACATCCAGATCAGTAGCGATCACTTTTCCCAAAGAAAAAGAGGCAAGTTTAGCTCCGCCCCAGTCAGAGTGGGTTAGCTTTTCTGCAAGTCCAACGCAGGGTGCTTCTCAGGTATCATTTCTGACCCCACATCAGGACACCACAACAGCCTCAGTAAAGCTCACCACCATGCTTGTGACTTCTTCAACACAAAAACCCACCACGTCCACGCCTTCTCCGAGAGTCACAACAACTACAACTGTAACGACAGCACGGCCTGTACCTGCAACAAGGAGAACAACAACCACCACCGTCATCAGAACTTACACCAGCAGGAGAGCATTTACACCCCCCGTTCTTAGAACGAGTGCCCCAAGAGTGGTCACCCCCGTCTTCATCTCGCCTTTCACCACCACCACAGAGGTTCCACCTCAGCAATGCAATATTACAGAGAAATTATGGGTAAAAACAGGTAAACTACACTTTTATAAGATTGTGGAGATACTTAAAATTGCTTGTATTATTCTGACGTGTTGTCTGTTGCCCTTTTTTCTTTTCATTTGTCTTAGTTGTTTCTATTTATGTGAGAAGAAACAGACTGGATAGCATTCAGAGGCAGAACCTGAGGAGAGGACTAAGCCAAGGCCTCAGGAAAGCACTGAATGATTCGTCAGCCCAAGCACAGGTCAGGCTTCAGTCATGAACTGCGCATTATTCATCAACTGCACTTTCATCCGTGACTCACAATGAAAGAAAACAGAAAAACACAAACAACTAAAAATATAAAAATTGTCAGGCTTTTGTTTGTCCATCTGTTATAAAGACCTTTCCCTAAAATGGACAAATTTCCATATTTTCTTTCTAGATTTGAGAGTATTCTAGTATTCTTGAGAGTACTCTAGTATTCTCCCTCAAAATAACTTACCTTGGTTTTAGAAAGTGGTGGATGGAAAACAAAAACGTGCAAGTTGGTGTGAAAAAAGAACATATAAACATTGAAACCATGAGAAAATAGGGCATGTACAACGTATTGGATATGGATATACTTACACACACACATGCTCAAATTCATACTTTCCGTTCTGTTCCGTCATCTTCCGCTTGTTCCGGGGTCGGGTCCTGGGGCGCAACAACCTCAAACGGGTAGCCCAGGCCTCTCTCTCCCCGGCTGCATCCTCTAGCTCACCTGGAAGGATCCCAAGTCGTTCCCCGGCCAGCTGTGAAACATAGTCTCTCCAGCGGGTCCGGGGTCTGCCCCTTGGTCTCCTCCCGGTGGGACGTGCCCGAAACACCTCGCCTGCGAGGCGCTCGGGGGGCAATCTGACCAGATGCCCGAACCATCCCATTTGGCTCCTCTCGACCTGGAGGAGGAGCGGCTCAACACCGAGCTTCCCCTGATGGCAGAGCTCCTCACCCTCTGAGTGAGAGCCCAGCCACCCTGCGGAGGAAGCTCATTTTGGCCGCTTGTACCCGTGATTCTTTCGGTCACCACCCACAGCTGGTGACCATAGGTGAGGGTTGGAACGTAGATCGACTTGTAAATCGAGAGCTTCTCTTTTCGGCTCAGCTCTCTCTTTACCACGACGGACCGTACATAAAAAATACTACTTGCACCTCATCTCAGTTAGACTCCACCAAGGCTGCCCTTTGTCACCAATTCTGTTCATCACCTTTATGGACAGAATATCTAGGCGCAGCCGAGGCGTTGGAGGGATCCGGTTTGGTGACTTCAGGATCAGATCTCTGCTTTTTGCGGATAATGTGGTCCTGTTGGCTTCATCGGACCGTGATCTCCAGCTCTCACTGGATCGATTCGCTACCGAGTGTAAGGCAGCCAAGATGGGAATTAGCGCCTCCAAATCCGAGATCATGGTCCTCGCCCGGAAAAGGGTAGAATGCCCTGTGCAGGTCAGGGACAGGGTCCTGCCCCAAGTTGAGGAGTTTAAGTATCTCGGGGTCTTGTTCATGAGTGGGGGAAGGATGGAGCAGGAGATCGACATTCGGATGTGTGCAGCGTCTGCAATAACTAGGACGCTGCATCGATCCCACGTGGTGAGGAAAGAGCTGAGCCGAAAAGCAAAGCTCTCAATTTACAAGTCGATCTACATTCCTACCCTCACCTATGGTCTCCAGCTGTGGGTGATGTCCGAAAGAATGAGATTGCGGATACAAGCGGATCTATTAAGACTCAAACAAAAAAATAAAAATTTGTAAATCTGAGAAAACCTAGTTTTCTTGCATTTTGACCAGACTAAACATCTCAGTGAGATTCTTTTGATCTGTCTTAAAATATTTTAGTATATTTATGTAAATTATGACCAGATGTTAATTTGCTGATGCATTGATTAAATTGCTTGAATTGTTTTTTATTCTGAGCTCCATGATTCAAAATGGTCAATAATTCAGTGTTCCACCATGAACATATCTTATTTTTCCGAACGTTAAAGGATGTATCAAAATATTCAAATGCATTCATTTGAATTCAGAAAAAGAAAGAAAGATCAGTTTATATTTGGTGCAACATCTCTGTATCGGAATCTTTACTGGCCTTTCATGTCCACCAGAGAAAAGCCCGAGGCTAGCAGGAGACCCCTAGAGTCCAGAACAAAGTAACATCAATGACAATGATTCAGTCAGATAAAATTTTGCAAAACAAGAGCAGAGAATGGCCATTGGCTGCAAGCGGGGTTTGCATGAAGGACACAAATGCCTGGAATATTTCTGGATTATATTTACTAATAGAATGTTTGGAGGCAAAGCAGCTGATTTATCAAGTGATATCACTGGATAGGACTCACCAGATGCAACAACGGGCTTAATTTTTACCTCTTTTGCTTTGGGAGCTTTGAGGAACTCGTTCTTACATGAAGATAATACAGTTACTTGTCTTTTACAAACAACTGCAAATGTAATATGTCTGTTCCGTTTTGTTCCGTCGTCTTCTGCTCATCCGGGGCTGGGTCGCGGGGGCAACAGCCTCATACGGGAAGCCCAGGCTTTTCTTACCCCAGCTGCATCCTCTAGCTCACCCGGAAGGATCCCGAGTCATTCCCCGGCCAGCTGTGAGACGTAGTCTCTCCAGCAGGCCTGGCGTCTGCCTCTTAGTCTCCTCCTGGTGAAACGTGCCCGAAACACCTCGTCCGTGAGGCGCTCGGGGGGCATCCTGACCAGATGCCCGAACCACCCCATCTCGCTCCTCTCAACCTGGAGGAGGAGCGGCTTGACACCGAGCTCCTCCCGGATGGCAGAGCTCCTTACCCGATCTCTGAGTGAGAGCCCAGCCACCCTGCGGAGGAAGCTCATTTCGGCCGCTTGTATCCGCGATCTCATTCTTTCGGTCACCACCCACAGCTGGTGACCATAGGTGAGGGTTGGAACGTAGATCGACTTGTAAATCGAGAGTTTTGCTTTTTGGCTCAGCTCTCTCTTTACCACGACGGACTGATGCAGCGTCCTAGTTATTGCTGACGTCGCACCGATCCGCCTGTCGATCTCCCGCTCCATCTTTCCCCCCTGAACAAGACCCCGAGATACTTAAATTCCTCCACTTGGGGCAAGACTGTGTCCCTGACCTGAAGGGGGCATTACACCCTTTTCCAAGCGAGGACTATGGTCTCGGATTTGAAGGCACTAATTTCCATCTTGGAAATATAATATATATTAAATACAAAAAAATATTATAAACACGTCGCAGGCGAGGTGTTTTGGGCAAGTCCCACCGGGAGGACACCAAGAGGCAGACCCCGGACCCACTGGAGACACTACGTCTATCAGCTGGTCGGGGAACGACTTGGGATCCTTCCGGGTGAGCTGGAGGATGCAGCCGGGGTGAGAGAGGCCTGGACTGTACGTTTAAGGCTGTTGCCCCCACGACCCGACCCCGGAATAAGCGGAAGATGACGGAACGGAACTATTAAAATAACTTTATTTGCAACATTGGCTTTTCTGTGTGGAGTTTGCATGCTCTCCCATTGCATGTGTGAGTTTTCTCCAGGTACTCCTGTTTCCTCCCACCCTCCAAAAACATGCATTTTAGGTTGACTGGTCGCCGTGATATTTCTCGTAGGAATGAGCATGTGAATGGTTGTGTGCTTCCACAACAGACTGGCGACCTGTTTGGGGTGTACCCTACCTCTCGCCTGAAATCAGCTGGGATAGAATCTGGCACCTTGTGACCCCATTCAGGATAAGCGATTCAGAAGATAAAATGAAACTTTCACTGCATGTGACTTCTCCCTAATTCTATGCTTGCCTAAAACTGGACGTGTTTTATCATACTAAGAATCTTCATTCCGGGTACGAGAGATGAGGACCAATATAGAAATTAGGTTGAGTGACTGCTTCCCAGAAGACAGAGCGTGATACCACATATTTGAAAAACTGTACCAACATTAAAACAAGATGAATTCGGAGACTCTTTTAGAGCTTCAAATGGATTATGGATGAAACAATTAATCTAAAGCTCGTCAATGTACAGCCATAATCAATATGTAATCATTTATTACATGTATTTTTTTTAGATTTCTCGATGTAGGGGTATGAAAGAATAATTTTTGCCACACTGTGGCTACGTGAAGGTCACAGCACACACATGTTCACCATCAGTTCCCCTCTGCAGGCTTTTAATGTGTCTTGCTTAAATGCACCTCTGTCACCCGTTTCAACATTGGTTGGTTTTCTATTCAGCGGTATGGCTTTCTCACCCAATGAGAAGCGAGCTTCACGCCGGGGAAATTGCCTGTGTTTAATTATGGGCTATAAATTGTAGGGAGGACAGTGATGTGGTGGGCTGATGTAAGAAAAAAAAGATGAACAAAAGACGGAATTAAACGAACCAGAAGAGTGAAACTATTGTTTAATAAAAATGAAGAGTAAATTGCTTTTGGGCTGGTCATGGACCCTTCCACGACCTAAAACTTATAGAATCTAAAACTTATAGAATACCGACACAGAGTTTCGTTAGGCTAATGTGCAAAATGTGACGCAGTTAATACGTGTGTTCAAAATGCAACCTATTAATAACAGCTTCACATAGCTGAAGCCTGAGAGGATGAAGTGATTGGGAAGGGCTCTGTTAAGAGAACTCATAGCACGACCAAATGGTGAACAAGTGGAGGGGTGAATTTTAGCTACAGATACTAAAGCCTCTTAGTTTTGACCTGAAAAGCTTTGTTTACTGCTGATCCATAATTTCATCTGCCCAGGGGCGGATCCAGGATTTTCTAAAAGGGGGGCTGCGGGATGGTCATTGAAAAATGTTCAAGTCATTTTCCTTCATTTTGGTGGCCCATTCGCTGGCCCTGCAAGGGGATTGCTTGACTAGTCCCCTTTCGTTTCTTCTTCTTCTTTTTTTTTTTTGGACCAAAAGAGAGGGCGTCGGGCGTGTACCCCCACATGGCCCGTGGATCCGCCCCTGCTGTTAGCTCTCTAGGTGATATTAACTAGTTTTCAGTATCAGGTAAAAAAGCATTTTTACTGAAAGTTTAAACAAAAGTTGAGGAAATTAAAAGCAAAGCTTGCAGTGTTTTGTCTTTAAGCTTGAAATAAAATATAAGGGTCAATTTCAAATTTCTTTCCGTTTTGTGTCCTAGCCTGAAAGGGCAAAGTTTCAGTTATCTAAATGATTGAAAAGTTGATTTCACTGTTCTAAGTCTGCTACTATAATGTTGCGTACACATTTATTTAAAACTGTCATAGGATAAATATTTTATTCACTTTGTGATGATCAAAAATCTCTACCCAGCCAAATTTCATGTCCCTCAATAAAATGCTTATCTTTCAGTAGCATATCAAGAATCTTTTCTGTAATAAAAAATATTATTTTTTTGCCTTAAATAAACAAGGTCATCTAAGGTTATAGACCCTATTAACTGTTTGCATGAAAATGTTACCAAAAAATGACAATACACTCAAAAAGACCTGTCCCTCAATATGATGTCCACTCTGTTACCATATTGTACATCATAATGTTCATCAAGTTCCAACAACTGCCACCAGGATTCACTGCTGCAGACAGGAAGTAACTTTTGGAGAAGAAGCCATGTGGCTAAAGTATTTTGGTTAAAGTTTATGAAGGTTTCAAATCTTAAAAAGGGTAAGGTTCATTTTGAAATGTCTTCTCTGTTACCAGCATAATATATAGATTATAAGAGAAATGCCATTTACTGGTGATAATATTTGTGAAATAGTTTTAAATGATGTTATGTGAGTGATAATACATCAACTTTCCTAGCTGTAGTGAACAGAAGAAACAAAATTTGTCCACTCTGTTACTGATACAAAGGTAACAAAGGTAACATAATACATAATACAGATGTAATTAAAAGTACATCTGTAAAAAAAAGGGGCCATCGGCAGATTTGGGTCTCTAAATCAATCCTTTATCAAAAACAAAAGAGAGTAGGAACCTATGGATATACTTATATTTTATTTTTTCACTAGCTAAAATGGAAAGAAATTTGAAAATGACCCGTTAGCTGAGAAAATTTTATTAAAAGTTATGCACTTTGTTCAATCTGTAAAATTATTTTAATGCAAGTAAATGTTTACTTTTCTTTTTTAAGAAGCTCTCTTTTTTTAAGGTTCTATTTTTGTTTAAGGGTTACAGCAAGAATGTCAGGGTTCAAATCCCGAGCAAGGATGAGGCTTAGAACACTGGCCTTTCTGTGTAAAGTTTGCATGTTCCCCCCGTGTATGTGCGGGTTTCCTCCAGGTACTCCAGTTTCTTCCCACCCTCTAAAAGCATATATATTTCGTAATTTGGCTGATACAAAATTGTTGCTAGGAATGTGTGTGTGTGGATAGTTGTTCATGTCTATGGCCCTGCAACAGACTGGCGACCTGTTTGGGGTGTACCCTGCCTCTCGTCTGAAATCAGATGGGATAGGATCTGGCACCTCCGTGACCCTGTCAGGAATATGATATTTTAAATCTCAAATTAATAGAATGTTCTAACATTTCCAACAGTTTGTTAGAGACATTTTTTTTCTCTCGCAGGTGGAAACTGTCTTCGGTTCTCCCAACATGACGGTGGCTTATCATGTGACTGGTGGGGACATAGTTTACCCTCCTTCTGTTGTGATGGAGGCTTTACGGTCCTACGGTCGTGATAAGTTGATTGCAGATCTGCGACAGTATCTTCCCATGGTCACAGCTCTGCCTCTCCCTGTTGCATTGTGGAGATCTAGTCCAGCCAGCAGCTTCCAGCTGAAAACAGGTCAGCCACCACTCTGTCTGAGAGGAATACACACATCTATTACTGATGCTGCACTGTCCAAAGCAGGTCAAAGAACCATTTGTAAAATCAGAAATAAAAACAACAGCAAAGCTTTTAGTACTGATATATGCTGATAAAATTACAATGTGTCATGTTTATGATCTTAACATTCAATGTAAGTCCTTTTGATTTTTTTTTTCTTCTGATCTGCACTGAGTTCTCTTTTTTTTGTAGAGCTGCAGTTTGTTGGAACAGGTGATAAGCCACTTTCCTGTCGCTTCTCTCAAATGATGGAAAAGAGGCTGGAAAAAGTGTTTTCAGAGGCGCAGGATAAAGTGCTCAATATTAAAAGCAGACTCACAGTGCAGGTACGGAGATGGAGTCCACTGACATTTTATCTATGTATCTTTGTTTTTTCTTCTCTGTATATATCAAATTAGCACATATAAAATATATTATATATTATATTTGAATACATTGATCTTCATATTCTGTCATATAGGTAAGCTTTAATTTATGAAAATTTTATTAGATGCACAGTAATCAAATGCTAGCATAAATTTATATAAAATTTTATATTCAATTTGACAATAATGCACAAATGCAAAAAGTCTATTTTAAAGTTATCACTTGGGATGTTACTTATTTTTAATTTTCGTTCCGTCATCTTCCGCTCATTCGGGGCTGGGTCGCAGGGGCAACAGCCTCAGATGGGAAGCCCAGGCTTCTCTCACTCTGGCTGCCTCCTCCCCCTCACCCGAAAGGATCCCGAGTTGTTCCCCGGCCAACTGTGAGACTTAGTCTCTCCAGCGGGTCCGGAGTCTGCCTCTCGGTCTCCTACCGGTGGGACATGCCCAAAACACCTCACCGGCGAGGCACTCAGGGGGCATCCTGACCAGGATACCCAAACCAACCCATCTGGCTCCTCTTGACCAGGAGGAGGAGCGTCTCGATACCGAGCTCCTCTCGGATGGCAGAGCTCCTCACCCAATCTCTAAGTCAGAGCCCAGCCACCCTGTGGAGGAAACTCCGTTCCGTTCCGTCATCTTCCGCTTGCTCCGGGGTCGGGTCGCGGGGGCAACAGCCTCAAACGGGCAGCCCAGGCCTCTCTCACCCCGGCTGCATCCTCCAGCTCACCAGGAAGGATCCCGAGTTGTTCCCCGGCCAACTGTGAGACATAGTCTCTCCAGCGGGTCCAGAGTCTGCCTCTCGGTGTCCTGCCGGTGGGGCATGCCTGAAACACCTCACCAGCGAGGCGCTCAGGGGGCAGCTTGACCAGATGCCCGAACCACCCCTTCTGGCTCCTCTTGAACTGGAAGAGGAACGGCTCGACACCGAGCTCCTCCCGGATGGCAGAGCTCCTCACCCGATCTCTGAGTGAGAGCGCAGCCACCCTGCGGAGGAAGCTCATTTTTAATTTAAAACCGACAAAAATCTTTATTCAATTTTAGCACCTAAAGAATTTTGACTTTAATCTCTTACTTTTCTGTGCAATTTAATTTTTTGTGTTCATTTTTTAGATGCTGAATGTATCTCAGGCTCCAGGATCTCCTGCTGTGTCGTTGGTTTATACTGTAAGAAATGGGACTGCGTATCTGAACGGTACCTCTGCGTCTAACCTCCTCGGTCAACTTTCTGCTGAGTTGGTGGGCTATTTCCTCTTTTACCCTCCACTTCTCGTTGCTGAGCGTAAGTATAGTTTATAGTTTGACAGAAAAAATGGAAAGTGTAAAAAAGCGACAGATTAATTTTTCCGATATTTAGTTTTATAAACATATACAGCTCGGTAGTAATTGTCTGTCGTGGCGTGGATGCAGGTGGAAGGAGGAGGACCCAAATGCAGGTCAAGAAACATGGTTTATTTAATCACGGAGTCCCGTAATGCTGTAAAAAAAAAAAAAAAAACCACATGAATCAGTGGAATGTCATTGAGTTATTGTTTTAAATGTTTATCATGGTCAGTCAGCCAGGAAGACCTGGCTGGAAAGGAAGGTATGACCCGACACCTGAAGGGAAGACAGGCTACCTATTTAAAGGCAGCTGTACAACGACCTTCAGGTGTCTAAAATCAGGCAAATGAGGGAAGGCCATGGGTTCCCTCTGCTGGTGGGCGACGGAACCATGACATTGTCTTTTCTATTAGGATCGAATGTGGATAAAATGACACATGTAAAAGAAAATATCAAGTAATATATTAAAGCCATCACAAGAAACAGAAGAAAAAAAAAACACCTAAGCAACGGGCAATGTGGCAAAATCTGTTTTCTTCAATAAAACTGTGAAACATAATCTGAACTTCAGAACCCAATGAAAACCTGAAATAATGCCTGACTGAAGCATAAAACAAGCTGCATTTGTGAATTTAGAGCCAAAAATTGATATTAAAGCATTAAATTTAATGTCACATTTGATAGAATCTGTCATTTTGAAAGAAATAATTTTTTTTTTTTCATAGAAGTCCTGGCATACCCTTTGCAGAAGCTTTCCTGTTCAATTACTACAACAGTTCCCATGACTCTCCAGCTCTCTAAAAAGAACTGCGGGGTTCATGACTTTTATTATTTGCTTTCACTGCAGTGGCCTTTCCCTCGGTGCAGATGTGATGTCTTTATAGATGACTGATGACCAACTGCACCTGGTAAATAAAATATGGCCAAGCATATTTTCCTACGTTACAAACTAGTGTCTGCATCCAAAATCGTTCCTTATGCAACCCTTTGACCTAAAGTACAGATGCAGGTGATGTCATAAAATACTAACAGAAAATCAAAAATCAAAAACCCCTTGAAATGGTTTATATATATAAAAAAAATATACAAGATAGCATTTCTTAGAAAGGGGGTTATGCTAAATACCTGAAGTGTTTGAGCATTTTGTGAGCTCTCCAGTCCAGGATTTGGATACCATTCAAATGTCAGCTTGCTTTTGGCCAGGGGTTTTGTTCTCTGCCCCGCCCACATTCTAACATAAGCAGGAAGTGTTTTAGTGCATTCACTCTGTGTCAGATGGAGGATCATACGTGTAAGATTGTACACGCTATGTTTATTTAAAAAAAAAAAAAATCACACACAAAGGATCATATTGAAGAGTCTGTGCTCGCTTTGCATTGTATTTGTGTCCTATATTGAGGCTGTATTGTGCATATTCCTAGAGAGCAGGACTATGTACGTTGTGATGTGGGGCTGTGGAAGGAAGGAGGAGGACCTATGCAGGACAATACAGGACGACAAAACAAGATTTATTAACCAAAAGTCCAGTAAGGCAAATGGCATGGGATTAACTCAGGATCAAAAGTTCAAACAATGTAAAAAGTTCAAGGATGCGACTTATGGTCAGGCGAAAGATGGTGATGACTCGACCAAGACGTCTGGAATGATTGCCTTTAAATAAGCAGCAGGATCCACAAGAGTGTGTCACCAGACTAATCACCCTCAGGTGTCCTCAATCAGGGCGATGAGGGAAGGTCCAGGGCTCCCTCTGGTGGCAGGTGAGGGGATCATGACAGAAATTCAGTGTTGAAATTTGAGGTGGAACTAAATAAAACCTTCTTTTTGTCAAATTTTGCAGTTCTGTGCTAACAAAACACACTGTGTAAATCTATTCCCTATCTTTTAAACTGATGAGATTGCTTTACTTGATAAAATAAATCTGAGGCACTTAGTTACTGATTTGCAATATCACTGAATGAATAATGCAGTTTTAAATTGCATGCTGAAGCAATAAAAGCAAACGAAGACTCCGTTAGCAGGCCTGAAATTAAAAGTCACTTTGTGTTGAGATTAAATTAAGCTAGAATATTCAGTTACCTACAGGCAGGATGCTTCAATGCTGTAAAAAGAGGAAGACGACTCCATGGGAAGGAGAGGAGAACCTGATACAAAGGAATACCCAGTGAGACGGGAAAATGAGGGGAAGAATGAATGAGTGGGTGGTAGGTCACAGATCTAGGTGCTCATCTGAGGACTGTACCAAAAATGATGGTTAATAACACATCCCATGATCAAATACATTTTAAACAATCAATTCTATTATTGATTGATTCCCCCACTTGTTCACGAGTGGGGGAAGGATGGAGCGGGAGATCGACAGGCGGATCGGTGCAGCATCAGCAATAACTAGGATGCTGCATCGGTCCGTCGTGGTAAAGAGAGAGCTGAGCCGAAAAGCAAAGCTCTCAATTTACAAGTCGATCTACGTTCCTACCCTCACCTATGGTCACCAGCTGTGGGTGGTGATCGAAAGAATGAGATCGCGGGTACAAGCGGCCGGAATGAGCTTCCTCCGTAGGGTGGCTGGGCTCTCACTCAGAGATTGGGTGAGGAGTTCGGTGTCGAGCCGCTCCTCCTCCAAGTCGAGAGGAGCCAGATGGGATGGTTCGGGCATCTGGTAAGGATCGCCTCGCAGGCGAGGTGTTTCGGGCACATCCCACCGGGAGGAGACCAAGGGGCAGACCCTGGACCCGCTGGAGAGACTGTGTCTCACAGCTGGCTGGGGAAAGACTTGGGATCCTTCTGGGTGAGCTGGAGGATGCAGCCGGGGAGAGAGAAGCCTGGGCTGCCCATTTGAGGCTGTTGCCCCTGCGACCCGACCCCGGAACAAGCGGAAGATGACGGAACGGAATTCTATTATTTCTAAAGCTCAGTATCATTCCAATCCCTATGCTCTCCCTCATGAGCTCATGCCTTGTAGAAAAAGCCCCACGGATCTCTTACCTCTCCAAAAGATCTCCTTGCAGTGATATGGTTCCTCCGGCTCTTGTGAAGCCTGGACCAAAGTGTACAGCTCTTTTCTTCCTCCATTCCACTCTAAATGTTTCTCCAAGGTGGAATACAAGCAAGAACATTTATGGACTGTAATTCAAAACGGCACTATATGTCGGCAAAGTTTAAGTGATTGTTTTAATAAAACCTTTGTCGAGCAATATTCCTTTTTTTGGTCAAATTTTTCTCATTGGTAATTCTCACGGCTCAGATTTTAAACCAGCCGAGGTTTATGTCAAAACGTTCCAGCTAATTTTCTTGCCCACATATTTCAAGCTAAATGACTCCATGGAGCTTATTTTGCTGACAGCCCTGCAGCCCTATCCATCACTGATGCGAAAACCCACCCTGTTCATCTCGCCCCTCCACCCCCAACCGAACCATCTCCCCTGTCATGCCTCAGTTCTCTAAGTCTGCTTTTACAGACCACTGATACAGCATTCCCTCAAACATTGCTGCCCCCAGCGCGAGAACTTAATCAGGCAGGAAAAAGATGTAAGAAAAGTCGCCGTGTGCTCAGATGACTTAAAGCTTTAACTCGCTGCTGTATTTTTCTGACATGAAGCGATAATGATCTTAACCACTAACTTGACACCAAACTCGGAATTCTCCACCAAATCATTGAATATCTGCATTTGTTCCTTTTGGATCAATTGATCAAACTGCCAAAATCTGGGAACAAGAAAAAATAAAAATTAATATCAGTTTGACTGGGCTGACTCATCGTTTTTTCTCTTTTCAGCACTTGAATATCACAATCTGAACACGTCCGTTTCAACCAGAGACTTCTGGGTCGTTACAGGTAGGACGGCTGATATTTGATTAATTTCAAAAGAATTTGTGTTTATTTCCCAAAATACATCCACCCACAAACAAAAATTGTATTTATTTATTGTTTTGCTCATAATAGACTAGTTGTTCCATATTTTAGGAACCTTTAAATCAAGTGAGTAACACTTGAACACGAGAGCTGTTTGACAAGAAATAGTAGAAAAAGTTTAAAAAAAACCTTGTGACCCAGTTTCACGCCTCTCGTTAGCAGGAATTTCTATTCACTAGGCTTTTAGCATTTTTATAATAGGGTTTGTTTACTGGTCTGTGGCTACAATAGGAGCCATTCACGGCCATCATAGGTAACACAGGCTCATTGGTCGAGCCCCTCCTTACTATTTTTTTACCTTTTACTCAGGTTAGTATAAATAGATCCAGTTTTCAGTCCATTTCATTCAGATTGAAAATGATTTTCGGATGGAAGTCGAAACGTCTCGATCAAGAATTGAACTGTCCAGAAGACTT
Organism: Neostethus bicornis; assembly: GCA_902685375.1. Classification (NCBI taxonomy): domain Eukaryota; kingdom Metazoa; phylum Chordata; class Actinopteri; order Atheriniformes; family Phallostethidae; genus Neostethus; species Neostethus bicornis. The sequence continues at coordinate 29,689,046 of LR738543.1, forward strand.
TTTTGAAACTTTTTCTACTATGGATCACTCCTGGATGAATGAGGGACTACACAGACTTGTTTGACAAGAAGTTATTTTTTAAATTGTGACTCTTGCTTTTTCATTAATTGTTTTTTTTCTTTAATAAATAGAATTTATTGTTATTACTTTGGTCTTGCTGGTTTTATTTGAGGTGTTGCGTCATAAAAAGTATAGAATCAAGGAGTTTTAATTTTCCACTATTGCCTCAAGCTGTTTCCCAAGTCGTTCCGATCAATTTTAGATTTTTTTTCCAACTGCATTGTGCTGCTACTGGAGAACTCATGTCATTAAAACTCAATTCTATTTGTCCCTAACTGAGAATTGAAACTTCATCGATGCATTTGACCAGCTAGACTACAACATCAGATTGTTTTTTTTTTAAAGTAGCATAGCATCTTCTTCTTTCGGCATTTCCCTGCAGGGGGCGCCACAGCAAGTCAGTTTCTTCCATCTAACCCTATCTGCTGCATCCTCGTCGGTCACGCCAACTATCTTCATGTCTTCCTTCACTGTATCCATGAACCTCCTCTTTGGTCTTCCTCTAGGCCTCTTTCCTGGTGGTTCCAAACCCAGCATCCTTCTTCTGATGTACTCTCTCTCTCTCCTCTGCACATGCCCAAACCATCTCAGTCTTGCCTCTCTAACTTTATCCCCAAAACCTCTAACATGTGCTGTTCCTCTGATCCTGTCCATCCTGGTCACTCCCAGAGAGATCCTCAGCATCTTCATCTCTGCTACCTCCATCTCTGCTTCCTGTCTTTTTCTCAGTGCCACTGTCTCTAGACCAATCAGCATGGCCGGTCTCACCACGGTTTTGTTCACTTTCCCTTTCATTCTAGCTGAAACTCTTCTATCACACATCACACCTGATACTTTTCTCCAACTGTTCCAGCCTGTCTGCACATGCTTCTTCACCTCTTTTCCACACTCTCCATTGCTCTGGACTGTTGATCCTAGATACTTAAAACCTTCTACCTTCTTTATCTCTTCTCCCTGTAACCTCACTTTTCCGTTCCAAAAGTAGCATAGCATAAGTCTTTTATTTTGTGTAGTTTTGAAGCCCCCTTTTTATTAATTTTACTAAATTGTTTTCAAAATTTCTCAAACAAGATTTTAAGGCCAGTTTCTTGCATTTTTAGTTTACTGCGTTTTGACCAAAATGTTAAAAATTGTTGTTATATTTTAGGAAGTTTGAGTGCTTTCATTTTGTTACTTTCTTTCTGGATTTTTAATATTTGTGGATTCTTCCTGCAGTCCCTGATTTCACGCTTATTATCACTCTTTTCCTATCCAACTGTTTTCCATATTGATCCACATTCCCGCCACTGAGTTGGAATCATTCCCAGTAAATACTAGATTCTGCCAAAGCTGTTCCCTATCACTGATTGTGTTCCTAATGACTGCAGACACCTTTTCTAAGTGTTGCTACGGTGTTTAGGCGACATTGTTCGATGAGTCTGCAGTCAGCAGATTATTTGGTTCTGCAAGAGATAATTAAACAATGATCTTCGACACCTAAATGGAACGCTGTTTTGAGCATCTTACCTCCAGGAAGTTTGCAAATCAAATCAAACTTTATTTATAAAGCGCTTTTCATACATGAAAATGCAACGCAAAGCGCTTTACAAGTTAAAAACCCCAGAACACAAAAGCAAAATAAGTCACTCCACCCACACAGATAAAAAAAACACTTACCCATACACACACATCCATACTTGTAAAAATACAAATAGCGCACACTCCCTCATATATGTACACATACACACTCACTTAAAAATGCAAACGCTAATATTTAAACAATAATCTTTGACACATTGGTTGCTCGTCCCGGGGGTGGGATCTCTCTTTCATGTGGATCCCCACGAGGTTTCTTATTTTTTCCCCTCTGATGGTTCTTGTAGGAGTTTTTCCTCACCGAGAAGGAGAGTCTAAGAGCATAAATGTGCTAGTCTTGTTTAGTTAGCATTTGTTAGTTATTTTCTTGCTGTGTATTTGTGTTAATACATTCCTCTTTTTCTTGTGAAGCCCATTGAGACGGAAATTCTGTGATTTTGGGTTGTACAAATAAAATTGAATTGAATAGACTGGCTGCAAATGGAACACCGGAGAAAACGGTATCTGAGGAGCCACCGCAGCAGGAGCCGAGGCACACCTGCGATCACTGGCCATGATCCAAATAAGAGATGAGGCCGGAGTCAGATCCCCACCAGGGCCCCGGAGCCAAGGACCAGCAGTCACTGATGACGGCAGGCTCCCGCTGCAGAGGCCCCCCAGAGGACTTGCAGGACTTGCATCACTGGGACAAGACCTTTGGGATACAAAAGAGGAACTCCAACTGACCTGAAAACACAGCTACTCAAAGGTTGCTTGTAGAATGAGTTGAGTGAAAAGTCCAGGTCTCTCTGCTCAGACTATTTCCCCAATGACCTAACCTCGGATTAAAAAAAAAAAAAGGGGAGAATAAATTAGTCTTTTATGAAGCACTGGCAGGGCGAACAGGGCTGTCTAGTTGGCTGTTTGCGTAAAACTTCCATTTGAAAAGATTGATGAGTTCATTTTTTTTATTTGTCAGTATGATTTAAACAGAATAAATATTTGGTATGGCTCTTTGAAAAGCTTTTATTTTGTAAAAACTCTTTAATTCACACGCTACATACAACATACAGTACATGTACATGCCTCCCAGTCCATTTTCTTTTCCGTCCCTAAGTTTGATCTTTCTTAAAACCATTTTTTCATCTTCTTTCAACTACATTTCCAGTGATCCTGGATGTTGATAATGCCAGCCTTGAGGGGCAGTACCAAAGTTTTGCCAGGCTAATGGAACAGCGCTTGGCAGAGCTATTCATGATGGCAAGTCAGCAGGGTACTCGGTTTAAACGAGCCACCACTGTAGGCAGCTACACCGTCCAGGTACGTTCAACTTCAACATCTCAATTGCAAATTTCGCCCGACTGCGGCGCTATGCCCATTAACACCCCAATTAACTCAATCGTTTTTGTGGGCATGTTGTTAATGTCATGAATATTTCATTAGAGATACTCTTTGATAAACATGTCTCAATTATTGCTTTTGGTCAGCCTCCAATAATTAAGCAGCTCCTCAACTCATCGACTAATTGGTCATCAAAGCAAACCAGAGTTTAGATCTTTTATTAAACAAGTGCTGCGTTCTGTTAATATTTTTTTTCTCAAATGATTGCACATCAAAGAGTAAAGATTAACATGTTTTATTTGCCTAAGGATTTTATTTAGCAGGTCTCAATTGTTACTTTGATTATTTTAACTGTGCCTGACTCGTCTTTTCTTATCAGATGGTGAGTATCCACAGAGTTTCGGGCTCAAAGAACCCAGCTGAGATGACGTATTACGTCCAACGCAACGGCACTCCCTTATCAGGCCCTTCAGCAGCCAAAGTCCTGAACACGGTGGATTCTCAGACGATGGCGCTTACCCTGGGCTACTTTGTCCAGCTGCAAGCAGAACGTAAGCACTGCTTCTCATGAAGATTCAACATAGAAGCTATTTTCATGTTAAATCATGCAAACTGTCCACATGTAGCCGGGTATTTTTTCATCGGTTTTGGCCTGCCGTTTTCACAAAAACTGAGGGTTTTTTTCACTTAAAACCGGCGTTTTTGAAAACTCTGGCCAAAGTGAAGATTTTGGAAAACCTTTGCGTTTGCACGCGGGAAAACGGAAAACGAACGTTACTATCTGTGACAGGTAATGCACATACGTGATTTGTGTGCGTCCTTGTTTACAAAAGCAGACAGTGGGCAGCATGGATCCACGGAAGCAGGCATTACTTTTCACCCTGTTGCAGACCCTCTTTTCTTGCCTTTTTGTCCACTCTCAACTGCTCTTGCTTCTTGTTGAGGAGCAAAGAAGGAGAAATGTGTTGCAATCAGCGATTCCACTCAATACTGCCAACTACTGGTCTGGCATGCTCATAATCATACTCAGAAGCGTATTTATACGGCTCCGTCTGGACGCGGATATTTTGAAAACGGTTACATGTGGACGCGAGCGTTTTTCTAAAATGGAGGACAGCAGATATGCGTTTTCAAAAATACCCGGCTACGTGTGGACAGGGCCTAATGCACATGATAAATGGACTCTACCTGTACAGCGCCTTTCCCCCTACGTTGGCACTCAAGCACTTTACAGTGTAGCTCACATTCACCCATTCACACCTGATGGTGGATGCTGCCATGCAAGATGCAAACCACCATCAGGGGCAATTGGCGTTCCGGTGTCTCTCCAGCATGAATTCCTGGTGAGGGATCGAACCAGCAACCGTCCGATTACAGGGCGGGCACCCTACTTCCTGAGCCATCCTTCCCTATTAGTCATTTTGGAAGAAAAATAAATGTATTGTAAAGCAGTAGAGCTTGACCAATGACATCATTACAGATTATTAGGTGTTAGAAGGGGTCCATGACCAATTTATGAAGCTTGAAAATGTGTATTGAACCTATAAGAGTAGTATATTTATGCAAGTATATTTGTTGCTTTGAGTGCAATTAAACTCCTATCAGAAATCCAACAAATTTTAGGGTTCAATGAACCTGCAGCTTTTAAAATATTTAATCATTTTGTTCATATTAATCACTCTGAATGTAACTGTCTCATTTTTTGTTTAGTTTTTAGATCATAGTATCAGAATGCTCACGAAAATGTTAGTAGTAGTGATTTGTAGTTTTTTTTATGTGATTTTCATACAAACAGACACTAGATCAATAAACTGCACCCCTGATTTATGTGGGTTCTTTAATTTGTTCATAACAATAATATTTTATGACTGAATGAAAGGGACCAAAAAGAAGGATCCTATAAAATATTACCAGAAACCCCTGATTTCACCTCCATATCAGCCGCTGTTCCCAGCACTATCATCTGATGTGACGAGGATAAAGCTGTTGATCGCTCTGTTCCGTTCCTTCTGTCGTCTTCCGCTCATCCGGGGCCGGGTCGCGGGGGCAACTTAGACGGGAACCCAGGCTTCTCTCTCCCCGGTTGCATCCCCCAGCTCACCCGGAAGGATCCCAAGTCGTTCCCCGGCCAGCTGTGAGACATAGCCTCTCCAACAGGTCCGGAGTCTGCCTCTTGGTCTCGTTCCGGTGGGGCGTGCCCGAAACACCTGACCAGCGAGGCGCCGAGATTGTATCCTGACCAGATGCCCGAACCACCCCATCTGGCTCCTCTCGACCTGGAGGAAGAGCGGCTCAACACTGAGCTCCTCCCAGATGGCAGAGCTCCTCACCCAATCTCTGAGTGAGAGCCCAGCCACGCTGGGGAGGAAGCTCATTTCGCCCGCTTGTATCCGCAATCTCATTCTTTCGGTCACCACCCACAGCTGGTGACCATTGGTGAGGGTTGGAAGGTGTTGATCGCATGATGTTAAAACATGACCGAATGTAAACATTGGCCACATTGTGAGTTTAAAGCGTGAAAAGTTTGGTAATTGAGAGACAAAGACTTGTACGATTTTTATGATGGTCTGTGAAGAGTTTTCAGCATTTGTGTTTCTCAACGGAACTTCTTGTCGGAGAAAAACTTTCTGCTGCTTTGTATGTACGGGGTGTGGGTAGCTTCAAACCCTCTACCTCTGCTGCCAATTAGAGGAACAGAAGGCGAGAAAGACACCACAGATTTCTTAATATTGACCCGTTATGTACGACACATACCTAAATATCAATGTTCAAGTGAGAGCCAGGATGAAATTATACTTGGTCGATCTCTAGTAAGACTATAGAAGAAAAAATTATTTTAGAATTGTGTCATTGGGATTTTGTTTGTTTGGACTGCAGAGCTTTTCTCTGCTAAAAGATAGAGACATAAGGGAAAAAAAGTGGGTGCAGTCTTATAGATTCTTGCCTGCAGTGGCTGAATCAGGCACATATGATGCTGAGCTGTGAGCAGTTCAGTTTGGTGTAGGTGTGACAAATCCCTGAGTTTGTTTAAAGCAGACTGTGAATCTTGTAGACATGTATTTTTTAGTAATTAAATTGGACTTTGTGACAAATTATTAAGAGATGATGATAAACACGTTTTTTTTTTTGTTTTGTTTTTCAGCTGTGGTCAAAAACCCTCCCAATAACCTTTGGATAATCGCTGCAGTGTTGGCCCCGATCTCAGTGGTAGCACTGATTATTATCATCATCACTGCTGTGCTGTGCAGGAAGAATAAGAATGACTTCAAAGCTGATGCCATCGGTAACCTTAATCCTCGCGCCAAGGTACCCATCCTTCCTCTCTCTGTAATAGCTTTAATTGCCACATAAGGACTATCCATTTTCATGAGTTGTTGCACTTTTGATTCTTTACTATCCTCACGGGAGCAATTTCTGTTTTTAATTTTAAATTGAGGTTGTGTAAAGTTTTTATGAAAAATCACTTTCCTACCTGCAGTAGACAGCAGATGGCACACTCTGGGAGGAAGGCCAAGAGATCATTTAAGTAAACAATTACTCAGTAAGAGGACATCAGAAGAGGTGTTAAAGGCGTTATTTGATCTGTTTGAAATCTATTTGATTTGTTATCGAGTTGTTTTGAATCATACAAAATTTTTACAGAGTTATCACATTGTCCAGACTGTGTCGTCAAACATTATTTCTCAGAGAATCTCTCATTTGTCCCAATTGCCAAGCCACTGATTTGGATGTCCAAAGCTCTCATTATACTTATTGGAGTCAATGGTATAACTGTTTAGTGTGCCGAGAGTACAAAATTTAGCAGTTCAACGCACACCAAAACGGCTCATTTGGTCAAACCCTATTGTGCCTCTTTAGGGAATTTACTGAGCTACTCTGAACTCTCAAACTATCTAAATGGGGGCTGTGAGGAAGATGTCATTAAATGGGTTTATCAGATTGGGAATGTTTGTTTTGATAGTCTCAGCTTTTGGCCATTCACCTGTGGGTGGTTAACGGATGCGGCCAAGAGCTATTTAAACCTGGAGTAGAGGGACTGTTTAATGATCGGCATGTCCTGTAAATAAATATTTAAAGCATTTGCTTTTTAATTAGGTCTCTCAGTCCCATTTTTGGTGCCACACCTCAGTCTTATTGACCGTGAGGGGCTGTTCATTGGCGCAATCCTTACAAGGCCTTGTTTACAAGTTGTTGTTTTGCCTTTTTTTTTTTGGCAACTTTCAGGGAAAGAAAGATACTTTATTCATCCCTCAATGGGTAAATTTTTGTGCTGCATTACACCGCAGCAGGCTGCCACAATGGCGCCAATGGTGGGAAAAACTAGGGAGTTAGGATTCTTCCCGAAGGACACTCAGACATGACCTCAGTGGGATTTGATCCCGGGAACTTCCAGAGAACTTCCTGGTCATGGGTGAACGGTCAACCACAAAGCTATCGCCGACAGTTATTTTGGCTCCAAGTGCAAGGCTTTGCTAGCTAAACAATGCAGCTTAGTTGTCCTATTTGTCTTTTTTAACATCTTGAAGCAAGGAAGACAAAAACAACTGAAGTTCTTTCAAATACAAAGACTTGTATCTACCCATGGGCAAAGGTTCCAGACTTCACCAACACTAGCAAAGCAGAGAATACTTTACTTCGGGTGTGCAGAAGACTAAAACATTAATTTTTGATAACTTGAATATTTAATAATATAAAGAGTGTCTTAGCTGAAGGTAATAAAATAGTTATCCAACTTTGCTATTTCAAAATATTATTCATTGAGAAGCTCAAAACTAATGGTAGGACATAGACAACTAAACCGTTTAGCATAGAGAAAGTACCTAAGAGATTATTGCCAGTGCCAGCCCAGCAGTAGCACAGATGCTCCAAGAACTGGCACAAGAAACAAAAAACCCAAAGAAATTACCTGGTAATATAATGTAAAATTTTTGTTGCTTTCTATTTTTAGATGTAAAAATAATAATTTTTTTAGAGATGTCTTTGTCCAGAATATATATATTGGATATCGATTGGGCTCAGTCATCAGGATTCTATTGTTCTTCTTAACGTCTACCTACAACTGCGGGTAGAACAATAGTTACTAATAAACACTTTCAATTGTCATTATGGAAAAAATATATGATTAGATTTTAAAATAAGTAGCACGTTTTTAATATGAGTTATAAACTCGACAAAGGTTACAGAAGAAGAGATAAAGAAGGTGGAAGATTTTAAGTATCTAGGATCAACAGTCCAGAGCAATGGAGAGTGTGGAAAAGAGGTGAAGAAGCGTGTTCAGGCAGGCTGGAACGGGTGGAGGAAAGTATCAGGTGTGATGTGTGATAGAAGAGTGTCAGCTAGCAGCTAGAATGAAAGGGAAAGTGTACAAAACCGTGGTGAGACCGGCCATGCTGTTTGGTCTAAAAACAGTAGCACTGAAGAAGAGACAGGAAGCAGAGATGGAGGTAGCAGAGATGAAGATGCTGAGGATCTCTCTGGGAGTGACAAGGATGGACAGGATTAGAAATGAAAGTTCGAGAAGCGAGACTGAGATGGTTTGGGCATGTGCAGAGGAGAGAGAGTACACCGGAAGAAGGATGCACCACCAGGAAAGAGGCCTAAAGGAAGCCCAAAGAGGAGGTTCATGGATACAGTGAAGGAAGACATGAGGATAGTTGGCGTGACAAAAGAAGATGCAGCAGATAGGGTTAGATGGAAGAAACTGACTTGATGTGGCGACCCCTGAAGGGAAAATTCCGAAAGAAGAAGAAATACTCGACAAACATTTTCAAGACGAACAATGAAACATCTGCAAATATTCTGCCCCCATTGACAGTGAATTGGCATTCGTCTTTCATCCTACCTGTTTCTTAAAGGTCCCCTATTATGCAAAACTGACTTTTATGAGGTTTTAACCTTTTATTTTACTTAGTACTACCCCAAACAATCCCCCAAAGTGTGTTTTATTGTGATTCATGCTATTTTGAGATATTTAAAGTCAAAGTAAGGGGCGTGTTCTCCAAACCTCTAACGACTGGTGTAACATAGTGACGTACATCTGTTTTTTGTTCAGCCCCCTGCAGCTCAAACACCCTCCCCCACTTCTACCTGCTCTCCACCCTGATATCCACCCATTTCCGTGCTTCACTCTACTGTGAAGCACACCTCGCCCCTCCCGCTCCACGCTGTGCTGGGTGGGTAGGGAAATCACAATGAATGACAACCAATCGCAACCAACGGGGCAGGTCCCGGGAAAAAAAAAATAAAAAAAGACTGAAACAAGCTGTTTTGACTTCCGGGTCTGAAACTGCGCTCCTAAACAGGGTAGTATTTAAAAACTATTGTGTTGAGATTGTGGCGGAATGTAAAATTATGCATATCAGATACATAGCACAGGATAAAATAAGGGAAAAAAAGCATAATAGGGGACCTTTAAATTTATAAGACATGTTTTGTTTTTCCAACTCTTCCTTTTTCTCTTCCGACTTCTTCTCACTTCCCTCGGTTATGTCTTCTCACGCTTCTATGCAGAAACAACCGCTGTGCATGTTCAAAATGCCCAGTGTGTTATTATCTGCTGACTGGTGTGTGACAGGTTCTATAAAGCGAAACTCATCCTAATTTCCTGCAGTGTCCAGGAAAGGAAGAAAAAAAAAAAAAAAGAGAGATTTTGCCAGAGAATGATAACTCTAGAAATTTATAAATATATTTGTAGCTTCAAACAAGTGAGAAACAACAAATTTTTACGAGTTAAAGTTGCAAAGTGTGACACCAATACATGACAAGTATGTAAAAAATGACATTAACCACGTGAAAACTGTTAATTGTGTTACCTTCTGTTTCAGATGGCTTACCGGAGAGATGTGGGCTATTTCCACCAGGTACCTTTTTCTCATTACCAATCTGTGTTTTTATTTCTAGGACACAGCTGAGCCTGTAGTGACATTTAAATGGGATTCTATGCAGACAAAACACTCCTGATGTATTTCAATAAATCCTGCTGCGCTGATAAAAATGAAGGAAGTAGCTGCACTTTGAAAGAACAAGCCTCTAACAATGAGACTCTTTTGAAAGAAAACCAAAGATTGGTTATTCTTGTTACATCGGTACCTGGGTACAAACAATTTGAAAGACCAATCTGCAGAGAGAGTGATTGGTTCGTGCCGTTTTTATTCTATTTTTTGAAGCAGAAGAAGAACTTTTATCAGTGGACAGTAGGTACGAGGACTTGTTAATTTAGCATTTGGCTGAAAATGGCTTTTTTATTTTTATGGGTCAGAGTCACTACAACAATCAGTTTGGCTCGATGGTTCATCTTTGGTGTCCGGCTGCTTGACTTCTGTGCTCGTCACGGATTGTTGGTAGCGACCACCATGTTCAAGCATAAGAGTGTCCACATGCACACGTGGCACCAGGACACTCTAGGCCGCAGTTCCATGATCAACTTCATAGTCGTTTCATCAAACTTGCGGCCACATGTCTTGGATGCTTGGAGGAAGAGAGGGGCGGAGGTGTCAACTGATCACCACCTGGTCATGGGTTGGCTTCCATGGTGGGGAGGGAAGCCGGCCAGACCTGGCAGGTCCAAACAATCAGTGAAGGTCTGCTGGGAACGTCTGGTAGATCCTTCAGCCCAGAGAGTTTCAACTCACACCTCCGGCAGAGCTTCTCACGGATACCGGAGGAGGTGGGGGACACTGAGTCAGTGTATTGTTGAGGCGGCAAGCTAGAGCTGTGGACGCAAGGTCATCGGTGCCTGTCGTGGCGGCAATGCCCGAACTCGTTGGTGGACCAATGTTGTTTCTGGCAGCCATCTGAGTTTTCGTTTTAGTCTTTGGAGCAAAAATTCATTAAAGTTTTAGTCACATTTTTGTCATCTCTATATATTTTAGTTTTCGTCTAGTTTTAGTCAACAAAAACCCAAAAGAGTAGTTTACGTAAGGAAAGACTTAGAACAATTATAGTCCAGCTTGAAAGAAAACAAACAAACAAAAATTAGTCAAGCTAGCAGTAGCTTGAAGTCAGCATGCCTTATGCACAAAATATGTGGGAAATTTTGAGCATTAAGTTTCCGACCACCATGCCCCTTGGTTTCTGTTGCCGCCGTCGTGTGTGACTTTCTCTTGGCTGCAGTTGTGTTGTGCAGACGGTGTGAACCCAGCATCGTAGGGGGCGTGCCGCCGAGAGAGACAGAATGCAGCGGCAGTGCTATTTCATTTCACAGACCGGAATGTGAAAGTCTGACGGCTATCATTTCCCTACATTTTCGTCTCGTCATCAGTAACTTGCAAAGATCTCGTCACATTTTCGTCACCAAAAAAAACACATTTATTTTGTTATCGTAACCTCAGCGTCATGGAAAAAGCTTCGTCAACAAAATAATTTTGTTGTCGTTATCGTTGACGAAAACAACACTGTGGTAGGCACAAGTGGTGAGGATGCCGTCAAACTGAAGAAGGAATCTTACCGGGCCTTCTTGGCCTGTGGGACTCCTGAGGTTGCTGATGGGTATTGGCGGGTGAAGCAGAACGCAGCTTCGGTGGTAGTTGAGGCAAAGGCCCGGGTTTGGGAGGAGTTTGGCGAGACCATGGTAAATGACTTCTGAACTGCTTCGAAGAAAGTCTGGTCCAACATCCGGCGGCTCAGGAGGGGAAAGCAGTGCATCATAAACACCATTTAAGGTGGGGATGAAGGGGCTGCTGACCTCGACTCAGGACGTTTTGGATTGGTAAAAGGAATACTTTGAAGACCTCCTCAATTCCACCAATATGTTTTCCAATGAGGAAGCAAGGTCTTTGGAATCCGGGATGGGTCTTCACATCTCTGGTGCTGAGGTCGCCCAGGTGGTCAAAAAGCTCCGCGGTGGCCGGAGTCCGGGGTGGATGAGATCCGCCTGGAGCTCCTAAAGGCTCTAGATGGTGTTGCGCTGTCTTGGCCGACACGCCTTTGCACCATTGCATGGACATCGGGGACAGTGCCTCTGGATTGGCATACCCGGGTGGTGGTCCCTCTTTACATGAAGGGGAACTGAATGAAGGGTGTGCTCCAACTACCGAGGGATCACACTCCTCAGCCTCCCTGGGAAGGTATATACAGGGCTTCTGGAGAGGAGGGTCTGTCGGATTGTCGAGTCTCAGATCGGGTCTCGCCCAAATGGAAGAATTTTGCTGGAATAAGTTTGGTAATCCTGCTAATTTACATTTTGCCCAATAGGGACAATATTGCTGGAATAGCAAGAAGAAGTCTCTGCCCTTAACAAATACATTCTAAAGTACCCAGCTATGTTATCTGATTAAAAGAAACAGATGGATTTTATTACAGTGTTCTGGCCTCCATGGGAGGTGGAGATGAAATAAAACTGTATCTGTAGTGTAAACTGTTTCTTATAAAGATCTGGATCAGAATTAGGCACGGATCAACATCCTTTACGTATATCCTTCTAAACTAAATTCGTACGCACGGACTTCACTTTCTTCTTGTTGAAAAACAAAATTGGATTGACTTCAAATGGACGATTTAGAACAAATGACAAAGTTTCGAATAACAGTGGTAACAAACTATTTTACAAAATTTTAATGAAAAAATTACTATCTTTTTCAAGATTCTTTATTGTCACTGTCTAACAGTGAAATTATGACAGGTGTCAGGCTATAAAACCTACATATGTGTTTGAGTGCATCTAAATCAGAAGAAAATTATAATTTTTGGACAAAAAAATAAATTGGTCCATCAAACATCAGAATATCCAGTGACCAAAATGTAGTTTTTATTTGTTTCATTTGTTTTCTTCTGTGTGCGTTCAGTATTCATTGTGAATCACAGATTATAGACCATCCCATAACGCAGAGATGTTCACACAGTTTCAGCATGTGGGCTATTAATAAAATTTACAAGTAGGAAAGACCAACCAATAATAATATAAAATATTCATTCTTTACTTTAAACTCCAAAAAGTATATTTTTATAAATCTTCAAATTAAAGTGTAAGTTGTCTCCCAAACACTGGATTTAAAATAAATTTTCAGAACTTCCATTGAAAGTACATTGGAATGTGGCTGTTGCTTGAACGTTCAAATAAAACTGTAAACAACATTTCATCAATTTTTTTATAAAACATGTGCATTTTTAAAAAAACTTTTCAAAACTGTACAAACTAATTAAAAAGGTTGAATTTCCAAAACCTTCAAATCTCAAAGTATTATTTTTATAACTCTAAATTAAAGTGGCATAAACCGAATATTCGAATAAAAAGATGTCTATGGAGGTTGGACATGGGTGGGTGGAGTCAATGTGTTTCAGCCAATTGCCATCCTGTCAACAAGCAGGATGTCCAATGTGAACACCTCATAGACCGGGACTTAAGGCCTGTATAAAATCCAAAGAGCACCAACTCCAGGGATCATTTGTCTGTTTGGGTCTGTTGTGTTACGCTCAATGAAAGTGCACAGTGTTTGAAAGTGGCTTTAAAATTGGAGACTGATGGAAACATGTCAGAGAAATGCTTCCGATGACGTCTGACTTTCAGATTTTGTTTTCAGAATGGGGTAAATTGTCTGAAAACCAATTGATGTTTTATCTGCAGAATGTTGTTACATTTGGCTTTTATGACTCTGAAGCATGTCACATGCGGCCATTAAACTCTTTCATCTCAGTCTTGTGTTGATTGGGATTCTCCTTACATGCAGTTCTGATTTTGTGCGATATTACGAGTCAAATTGACTTGTAGCAATCGACATGGGTTTTAAGTGGACAATTGGAGACGTTGTATTTGTCTTAACATAAAGTGGATCTATTTCCTGTTATTTTATATTAAGTTGGATGTTGGATGTTGGACATGAGTGAAGAGCGAACAAATGTTTCTTTTGGTCAACGGTCGCCAGGTTCTATGAACAAACTTAACATAGCAGGATTTTTGTTCACTCATTGAAAAATTTCTGGCAGAGATATTTTTCATTTCAGGCAAATTCTAGCTTTTCTTCTCGTTGTGATAACTTGATTCCTTCAAGTCCTCTTCTCTAGTTTGGACATTGTATCATCAGTACTTCTGACTTTTATCACGGTGATTAGGTGATGAGCTTGGCTGTTTTAACAGTTTTTGTCAAGACAAGTTGGGGTCTTAAAAAGAACAGGTTATTGGACCTTAAAAAAAAATAGCAGGATTTGTGATTTAATTGACGTCTTTTTTACAATTTAGCTTCTTTTTCTGGATAAAGAAAAGGATTTAAATGTATTGACATTTAAACCAGAGGAAACATCATAGGGAATCCTAATTAGATTGCTTTCAGCAACAAAACATGTTTAATCTTATAAACTATGACTGGTTTGAGAAGTTATAAACATAGCATCTTGATATCTTTTATTCAAAGTATCAGAAAATCTGGACTTTTTTTCTATTTCGTGGAAAGTTCTGTGGAGAAAGTATCGCAATCATGACTGGAAAAAGTGGGAACCTTTTTGTTTACACGGATTAAAGCTCAGATAAAGTTGTGAAGACTCTTTCTCTTTTGTACATGAAGAGATAAAGATGTTCTCCTTCATTGTTCGAAAAGAGTGAATTGAAAATTTGAAAAGAAAATGAAAGAAAAAGCAAACCAAGCTGTTCAAAGAGGCGGCTCAACAATATGTCATACGTTGCCATCAAAGCTTCTACTGTACCTCATAAGTTCTTGATTTCTTCAAGATGGCAAATTGTCTTAAAGAAATTCACCATGTTTTGCTTAAAATTGCTTTTCTTTTAAAAGTTTGCTGAGGTTTTATCTCTATTTAATCTCTGAGGTTTTCCGCAGTATTTTCCAACATATCCAAGGAAGAAATACGAAGTTTGGATTTTAAAATATTAAATCAAAGTATAGTTTGTCAAACGTCAATGCAGACATAGCAATTATTCTTCCACACATAAGAAATATTTTACTGAAATAATTTTCAAGAACTTTAAATCAAAAAAGAAAATTTTGAAGTAATCCTTCTTGAAATTAAAGACTATATCCAAATGAAAACATTTTGTTTTAGTACAGTCTTTAAGGAATGTCCTTTGTATGTTCCAAAAGTAAAAGTAGGACAAATTTATGTTGCATACATGCAAGAAATTATGGAAAGTTCGAACAAGTAAAAAATGATAATCTCTTAAAAGTGACTGATGTTTTTATGTGTTGCCATTTTATTCAACATCTTTGTTGAAAATTGGTTGTGATTAAAAAAACTTCAAGAAAATAATTATTTGGGGTGACGACAGGATAAGAAAAAAATGTGGATTTGGACATTTGTGCCCCTTTTTTCACAGGAAAGTTCTTTCTCTGGAAAGTTCAAGGCTGAAATCTTTTGAATCGATATTAGAAGAAAGGTTCTCAAATTTGAGAACATCCCTTATAGCACTGGATTTTTCTTCAAGAGAACTGACCTCCTCATACAGACGTAGGAGACTTGAACCTTGTTTTGGAGAGTTTGTGATTTTTTCTAAGAAACGTCTCTGAACATCTTTGTTCATTCACATATGTTCGTATTTACTAAAAGTTTAGAAGAAAGTGTTTTGATGAAGGTTTTAGGAAATTGTTTTCACTTTAAAGATTTATAATGTATATTTATTTGATGAATGGGTCATTTGGTCTTTAGATTCATTCTTAAAATGTGCATGATTTCTATTAATAAGTTTCATTATGTGCTGACAACATTTAAACCACATAAAATACCATATTGTGATAAAAGGGATCGGAAACTAAATAAATCATTTCTGTTGATGACGTAGCACAGTTTAATTGTGGGTCAAAATGACCTGTTAATACCAGGATCAAAGTTCCTCACAGTTAAATACTGCAAAGTCTAGTAGTCATCAAAATGAGAGCCAATCCTGATACCTCTCAATCTTATTTCTTGTGTCTCAAAGATTTTATTGTAAAATGAACTTTATGGACAACATTCAGCGGAGAAACGGGTCTGAAACTACTTCAAAATAATGAATCTTTATCCATATTTACGAACAGAGCAGTGTCTTTCAGGCGACAAGTATCATATGAAGTTCATGTTCATTTCAGTGTCTCATTGACTTCTGAGGGTGATTGGATGGGAATGCCTAGTGTCTGAGCAACCTCACCAGTGGTTTGGGGAAAGTTGATATCGTAAGACGGACTAAGTGCTAATACTTGTTAGCACTTAATTATCTTAATTTTTGATCCGTTGGCTACCTGAATTTTACGTATGGTAGATCCCCCATGTCCTATAATCTTCCCGGTGAAATGTTTTTTTATATAAAAAGAGATTGGAGCTGAATAGAAGCTTCGATTCCCCTTTGAAGCTTCTAAGTGCTAACACTTATTAGCACTTAGTGGAGCACACTTTAATACAAAAGTGTTTCAAAAAAGTTTGTCATTTATAGAAACTAGGCCTGTGAGGCCCATGTGGAAGAATTTTACTGAAATGGTATTTTAGCACTGGTATTACCTTTTGCTGGGTGTGGAAAAAGAAATATTCTCTGAATGGGAACTAATGTTATCAAACCTCTGCATATCTAACTGTTACTTTAAGTTTTTTCAAATCTTCACAGTATAAGCTACAGTATCTTGCAATCCATTTCAAGATCTTAAACTTTTGTGGAGGCAGACCAAAACTATTTACTTCATTTTTGTACACAAGAACTGATACTTGGTAAAAAGTTGGCAAACAGTTTCTGTTAGTTAAGTTGGATTATACTTTTCAGGTTTACCTTTAAATTTTAAGCGGTTAAAAATGAGTCCAACTACACACAAGGTTTTCACTTTTTACAAAGGTTTTCATAGTTAAACTTGCCAGAAAAGGTTTCCGTAGCGCTATGTTGTGCTCTATGTAATGGAAACCCATGTTTTTGTTCGATTGAAGAGTTGGTTTTATTCCAAATTTTGGAAGATTATGTCTAATTCATGCTGAACGTTTGCGTAGTTTAATTTTTTCCGAAAATTTCTCTAATAATAGATCTTTTTTTTTTTTTGATATGTGAGTAATTTCAATTAACAAAACAGATGAGAAACCTATAAAATGACACGTGAAAAGTTTTGTTAAAGTGTCTCTTTGGTATAATTTCTATGACAAGTTCTTGGACGAAACATTTTGCCAATTATCTTATATTTTGTGTAAGAATTCTTTTGTGTCACTGTTTGGGCGTTGAGTCCTTCTGTCCCACACTGTAGACTTAAGTCAGAGTCTCCTGAAGTTTGTCCCCTATAAAAGTGGTTTAAGTCGTCTTGAGAAACGTCTCTGGTTTGATGTGCTTATGTATTTTTACATCCTCTTAATCTGTTATTCCAGACAATAGGACCAAAATACTTTTTAATGCACAGATTACAAAATTGGAAAGGTTTTTTAAAATGCCCTTGCCACGGTTATTACTTCAACAGTATTTTTTCAGTCCAACTTTATCAATGAATCATATCTTTGAATAGATGTTTTACATATCACAGGATTTGTGGTTAAGTTATAAGTTAATTATAATCCACCAAGAGTGCGAATGCAACCACCAGCGTTACTTTTACTCTTCAAGGATCAAGTAGTCTGCCTATAGTAGTAGTTCTGCCTATTTGCCAGAATCCAGAAACATTATATAGAAGCAAAATCATTTAAGGACAAATGGTTATGCGATGATAAGATAATTAAGCGACACAGCACTTGGGAATCATATTCATTTTGATAATTACCTGTATTTATCGAGTAAAATACTTTTGCCAGATGTGAGCCTATGGGATTCTATGTCATGATTGGGTTTTGTTACATGTACAGCTGTGCATGTGCATGTGTGATATTCTTGTTGATATTCATAAGAAGATTACACTCCTGGTTATTTACTACGTAGATGCGCTTTTTTTTTTACATTAAAACCAGATAGAACATTGACTGACTGTTTCTTATAAAGATCTGGATCAGAATTAAACACGTATAGTTGATCAACATCCTTTACGTATGTCCTTCAAAACTAAATTCATACAATCGGACTACACTTTCTTCTTGTTGAAAAAAAAATGGGTCGACTTTAAGCGGACCATTTAGACAAAGTTTCGAATAACAGTGGTAAAAAACTATTTTCCAAAATTTTAATGAAAACATTTCTATTCTTTCGAGATTCTGTAGTATCATCGTCTCACAGTGAAATTTGGACAGGTGTCAGGCTAAAAAAAACTATATATATATGTGTGTGTGTGTGTGTGTGCATCTAAATCAGAAGGAAATTAATGATTTTTGGACAAAAATAATAAATTGGTCCATCAAACATCAGAACATCAAGTGAGCAAAATGTAGTTTTTATTTGTTTCATTGGTTTTCTTCTGTGTGCGTTCAGTATTCATTGTGAATCACAGATTATAGACCATCCCATAACGCAGAGATGTTCACACAGTTTCAGCATGTGGGCTATTAATAAAATTTCCAAGTTGGAAAGATCAGTCAAGAATGATATAAAAATATTCATTCTTTACTTTAAACTCCAAAAAGTATATTTTCATAAAACATCAAATTAAAGTGTAAGTTGTCTCCCAAACACTGGATTTAAAATGAATTTTCAGAACTTCCATTGAAAGTACATTGGAATGTGGCTGTTGCTTGAACGTTCAAATAAAACTGTAAACAACATTTCATCAATTTTTTTATAAAACATGTGCATTTTTAAAAAAACTTTTCAAAACTGTACAAACTAATTAAAAAGGTTGAATTTCCAAAACCTTCAAATCTCAAAGTATTATTTTTATAACTCTAAACTAAAGTGGCATAAACCGAATATTCGAATAAAAAGATGTCTATGGAGGTTGGACATGGGTGGGTGGAGTCAATGTGTTTCAGCCAATTGCTATCCTGTCAACAGGCAGGATGTCCAATGTGAACACCTCATAGACCGGGACTTAAGGCCTGTATAAAATCCAAAGAGCACCAACTCCAGGGATCATTTGTCTGTTTGGGTCTGTTGTGTTACGCTCAATGAAAGTGCAGTGTTTGAAAGTGGCTTTAAAATTGGAGACTGATGGAAACATGTCAGAGAAATGCTTCCGATAACTTCTGACTCTTAGATTTTGTTTTCAGAATGGGGTAAATTGTCTGAAAACCAATTGATGTTTTATCTGCAGAATGTTGTTACATTTGGCTTTTATGACTCTGAAGCATGTCACATGCGGCCATTAAACTCTTTCATCTCAGTCTTGTGTTGATTGGGATTCTCCTTACATACAGTTCTGACCCATGCAAACGGCATGGGTTTTAAGTGGACAATTGGAGACGTTGTATTTGTCTTAACATAAAGTGGAACTATGTCCTGTTATTTTATATTAAGTTGGATGTTGGACATGAGTGAAGAGCAAACAAATGTTTCTTTTGGTCAACGGTCGCCAGGTTCTATGAACAAACTTCACATACCAGGATTTTTGTTCACTCATTGAAAAATTTCTGGCAGAGATATTTTTCATTTCAGGCAAATTCTAGCTTTTCTTCTCGTGATAACTTGATTCCTTCAAGTCCTCTTCTCTAGTTTGGACATTGTATCATCAGTACTTCTGACTTTTATCACGGTGATTAGGTGATGAGCTTGGCTGTTTTAACAGTTTTTGTCAAGACAAGTTGGGGTCTTAAAAAGAACAGGTTATTGGACCTTAAAAAAAAATAGCAGGATTTGTGATTTAATTGACGTCTTTTTTACAATTTAGCTTCTTTTTCTGGATAAAGAAAAGGATTTAAATGTATTGACATTTAAACCAGAGGAAACATCATAGGGAATCCTGGTTAGATTGCTTTCAGCAACAAAACATGTTTAATCTTTTAAACTATGACTGGTTTGAGAAGTTATAAACATAGCATCTTGATATCTTTTATTCAAAGTATCAGAAAATCTGGACTTTTTTTCTATTTCGTGGAAAGTTCTGTGGAGAAAGTATCGCAATCATGTCTGGAAAAAGTGGGAACCTTTTTGTTTACACGGATTAAAGCTCAGATAAAGTTGTGAAGACTCTTTCTCTTTTGTACATGAAGAGATAAAGATGTTCTCCTTCATTGTTCGAAAAGAGTGAATTGAAAATTTGAAAAGAAAATGAAAGAAAAAGCAAACCAAGCTGTTCAAAGAGGCGGCTCAACAATATGTTATACGTTGCCATTAAACCTTATACTGTACCTCATAAGTTCTTGATTTTTTGGAGATGGCAAATTGTCTTAAAGAATATCACCATGTTTTGCTTAAAATTGCTTTTCTTTTAAAAGTTTGCTGAGGTTTTATCTCTGTTTAATCTCTGAGGTTTTCCGCAGTATTTTCAAACATATCTGAGGAAGAAATACTAAGTTTGGATTTTAAAATACGAAATCAAAGTATTGTTTGTCAAACATCAATGCAGACATAGTAATTATTCTTCCACACGTATAAGAAATATTTTACTGAAATAATTTTCAAGAACTTTAAATCAAAAAAGAAAAATTTGAAGTAATCCTTCTTGAAATTAAAGACTATATCCAAATGAAAACATTTTGTTTTAGTACAGTCTTTAACTATTGTCCTTTGTATGTTCCAAAAGTAAAAGTAGGACAAATTTATGTTGTATACATGCAAGAAATTATGGAAAGGTCGAACAATTAAAAAATGTATCAAAAGAATAGGAGTGTTAAACGGGAATTTAATTATAGCTTAATCACTTTGTCGTGTCACTGTGTGTGCAGGATGTTGACTCTTGGTTACTGAATTGCGGAAAGGGTTGCAAGTCACAGAAAAATTTCAATTGATGTCCTTTATCACACAGACTGTCGTCCTAGTTAGAACCCAAATGTCCCACAGTGTTTAGTATGTTATTTTCGTAAGTTCAGAGAATGGTAATCTTTTAAAAGTGACTGATGTTTTTATGTGTTGCCATTTTATTGAACATCTTTGTTGAAAATTGGTTGTGATAAAAAAAACATCAAGATAATGATTATTTGGGGTGACGACAGGATAAGAAAAAAATGTGGATTTGGACATTTGTGCCCCTTCTTTTACAGGAAAGTTCTTTCTCTGGAAAGTTCAAGACTGAAATCTCATGCATTGATATTAGAAGAAAGGTTCTCAAATTTCAGAACATCCCTTATAGCACTGGATTTTTCTTCAAGAGAACTGACCTCCTCAGGCAGACGTAGGAGACTTGAATCTTTCGTGTTCATTTCTGTTGTCTCAGTGACTTCTGAGGGTGATTGGATGGGAATGCCTAGTGTCTGAGCAACCTGACGAGTGGTATGGGGAAAGTTGATATCGTAAGTCCTAAATAATATTATATAGTCTTGTAGTCGTCTTGAAAAAAGGTCTCTGGTTTGATGTTGTTGTGTATTTTAGATCCTCTTAATCTTTTATTTCATAGGAACAAAATACTTTTTAATGCAAAGAGTACAAAAATGTAAAGGTTTTTCAAAATGCTCTTTTCACGTTCATATATTAAGGAGTACTTTTTCAAACTTTATCAACAGATCATATCTTTGAATAGATGTTTATTAAGTAACACAGCACTTGGAAAACCAATTGTTGCATTTTTATAATTATCCGTATTTATCGACATACTGCCGGCTGTATTTATCAAGTAAAATACTTTTGCCAGATGTGAGCCTATGGGATTCTATATCATGATCAGGTTTTGTTACATGTACAGCAGATGCCTGTGCATGTGTGATATTCTTGTTGATATTCACAAGATGATACACTCATGGGTGGGTGGAGTGAATGTGTTTCAACCAATTGCCATCCTGTCAACAGGCAGGATGTCCAATGTGAACACCCCGTAGACCGGGACTTATGTCATACGTTACCATCAAACCTTCTACTGTACCTCAGAAGTTCTTGATTTCTTCAAGATGGCAAATTGTCCTAAAGCATTTCACCATGTTTTGCTTAAAATTGCTTTTCTTTTAAAACTTTGCTGAGGTTTTATCTCTGTACTTTTTTTCCGCAGTATTTTCAAACATATCTGAGGAAGAAATACTAAGTTTGGATTTTAAAATACGAAATCAAAGTATTGTTTGTCAAACATCAATGCAGACATAGTAATTATTCTTCCACACGTATAAGAAATATTTTACTGAAATAATTTTCAAGAACTTTAAATCAAAAAAGAAAATTTTGAAGTAATCCTTCTTGAAATTAAAGACTATATCCAAATGAAAACATTTTGTTTTAGTACAGTCAGTACAGTTTTGCCAGATGTGAGCCTATGGGATTCTATATCATGATCAGGTTTTGTTACATGTACAGCAGATGCCTGTGCATGTGTGATATTCTTGTTGATATTCATAAGAAGATACACTCGTGGTTATTTACTACGTAAATGTGCTCTTTTTGTGTTTGTCTAATTTATTGTTCCTTCTCCAAATGGGATGCATAGACATAATTTAACCCAGATAGAACATCAGGGTATTCTGGTTTTAAGGTTGGTGCCTACAAGAAAATGTTCCATCATTTACTATGACTCTCTTGTGATTCATTTTATCATCGTATGAAGGTGATGTCACACAAAGACCCCCACCTAAAATACCAACATGTTGATTATAATTTAGTATTTATTATCATGTTTCAAAGTATTCAAAAGATAAGTCTGTGAATATGGAGCGTTTAATATTTTACGGTAGCCCAGAGATTCAAGTGTTGCCGAGGGCTCTTGTTTTCTCAACAGCTTAAAGCGAGGACTGCATATCAGGCACCTACTATGCAGGTAGATTCGTTTGTATGCTGTGGTCATCTACTGTGGCTTGAACAGTACCCAATCTTGCCTCCTAAAGTGGCACAGACTTTATTTAAGCTAGCTAAGCAGTTCGCACATCTGTAAATGGTCTAACTAACATGAGCCGTTTCTTTCCTTTTACAGCTCCTCTTTGCTGGCTTTAAGACATGATCACTCAAAAAGTGTATGGCTCGATGGTCATAGAACATATTTTGCCATTAGTTCGTAAAAGGAGACGGTTAGGCACAGGCCCTCCTCAAACAGCCTGTTCCTTTTGTCCGTGGGACCCAGTTCCATCTTCTCTGTCGTCCGTAGTGAACCGTAGTCCAGCCGATGCCTTTGAAACACAAAACGTGACGTTTCGGTTTTTGATAGCCTTCTTCAGACTTTATACTTTTTTTAAAGATAGCAGGCAATAACATGTTACACAATGTTCTTTGTGAGGATATCAGCTCCGTTAGGAAGGAGTGCAGACACCAGTCTTCAGTTCAACAGCACTTGGAAATCCTAAAAACAATCCAATTAGCTTGCCTACCTTCCTTTCATTTTCAATAAAAACTTGTTTGCTTTATTGTCCTCACAAAGTTGAAAAATCTCTATGATAAGCTGCAGGATGAAAAAAGTTTTATATGAACATTTGGAAAACATGAAGTTTGTTTTCCGAAGTCCGGCCATCACTATAAATTCTCCATCGCTGGCTCATCCTCGTCACAGGCTGATGGCAGTGTGTCTTACTCACATTGGGCAAGCTCTGCTCCACCAAGCCCGACCAACACAGATTGTAGTCAGAGGGGGTCAAGGATTGTGCCTGCACCAGTGGAGTTGCCTTGGTCGTCCAGGAATAACAGATTAAATTATCAAACCATTTGTCTGGGAATAGCAATGAAGTTTTTCAGTGAGATCTCTAGCTCAATGCAGGCTGTGGACACGTTGCTGGACCCCTTTGACACCTCCGGTAGGTCCCACCGGCTGGGGCAATGTTGAACTGACCAGTCTCACCGGTGAGCATTGCCATGCCAAAGACTTGCAGGAAGGCTGCCTCGACAATCAGTTGTCAAGGTCACCCCCAGACTTGATGTATGAAGCCATGCCTGGGTCTAGGGTGGTAATCATGGATGTGATTCTATGTGCCGAGAGACCCAACTCAACATTTTGTTCTGTCAATGAATGTTATCTCTCGTAGTCTGAAACCGACTCTATAGTTACTCGCACTTTGAAACCCAACCAAACACCTACTTTCACAACGGGCTTTAGACTGAAAAAAGTACCCCAGGAAAATTAACGAACATCATGGCGGAAGCAAATGAGAATCCTATCCTCTGCCTAAAATCCGAATAGAATCAAAATAGTAGACGAGACAGCTTGCAAATTGCTTTGACCATGCATGGTGTGAGATTAAGAAACCTTCAAAAATGTTACCATGTCACCCATCCTGTGACAAGCCTATTCTGAAAATGAACTCAGTTGTTCCCATTTGCTACTTTGAGTTACTCCCTGTGTCCGTTTAATCTAGTTTGCCTCTTTTTGGTCATATGGAGTAGCATTTACAGTATAGTGTGTCTGTTTATTTGTATTGGAAAAGATAAACGTCAAGGGTTTATCACTCATTGATATTTCACTTTGACTGGACCACTTAGAGGCAGTGATGTGTGCCTGACAAGTTATGACACTGATGACGGCAGTCCTAAATATTTCAGCGTACAAGTGTGTGTGTGCATTCGAGAGTCTGAAAGTTATTGCCCATTTCTTTTCAAGTGTGATTTTACATATTTTTCATGTACCCACAAACTCATCCATTTGTCTATGTGGCGATATTATTGCAAATTAGTTTTTTTTTCTCTTGTTTTTTGGCATCCATTTAACGAGAATTTAAAAAAAATTTTAATCTGTCTTTTGAAAAAAACAGTGGAAAGCAGTAACCAAAATGATTTACTTTTTATGACCAAAACAATGTTAATTTTGACAGTCTTCTGCTTGTCTCCGCCAGCCAGTGCAAGGTTTTGACTATGCCAAGCAGCACCTCGGCCAACAGGGTGGAGATGAAGAGACGCTGCCAGTCAGTCAGGATACTTTAGTCATGTCCCTTCAAATTCGGGACACATCACTGTCACTGGAGAAAGCTCTGCAACAAGATGGGACTGCCTGCAAGAAAAACCACATGACTGACAAACACAAAAGGTACAGCTGGCTGTTTCCACTTTTGACCTCCTACCTTCTTAAAAGCTGCATATGTATTTTATTTATACACTTGACACTCCACATTCTCAAATTCAGCGTGATTTTCCCCACTAAAAGGACCGATATAGCCGACGGCTCCTATGAATGATTATATCAGTGAGTATCATGAAAAAGATATTTAAGAAATGATTTAAAAGACGTGGAGAAACAGACCTGTGACCCAGCTTTTCAGTTTGCCGCACACCTGCTCTCGCTCAGACTAACTAACGCTGTCTTATTAAGGAGACGCGGCAGGGAACAATGAGTCACGTGATTGCACGCAGCTTAAGCTCTGATTGGCTGACGTAACAAGTGCACAAATCACTCCGCAGAAGTTACAAGGCAGGGAGAAAAATGACAGGAGGATCTAGTTTTTCCACCTGGGTTACATATACACCAAAATCAAATGTGCACAAAACAACATGTATTTAACCAGAGCATGCATTCCTGGTGACACAAAAAAAAAATGCAGTTACTACAGCTTGTGAATGTGAATACATGTGAATGTGATTACATGTGAATGTGAATAAATGTGAATACAGTCGAACTAAGCATATTAAATACAAAAAATATTGTGTGAGGCAGGCATTTTCAGTATTTTGAATTTAGTATCCACTGTCATGTTTTTCTGACCACTGAAGCTCATCTCTTCGTCAGCATAGACTGGCTAGGCCACTTCAGAATCTTGATATATGCTTCTTACAGAGCCTCTCCTTGGTTATCCTAGTTGTGCTGGCGTCTGCAAACAGCCTTTGCAGATGATAGACTCCAATTTATAAGTTGTTAAACGCCACCTGGTCATTGTCATGTTTGATGACCCAGCCACGACTCATATTCAACTCACTGAGGGAAGATGGTTGTTCCTCAAAATCTCACTATACATGGCACTCTCTCCTTAAAACTGTGCAATCATCCTGTCCCATGTGTAGAAAAACCCCTCCAAAGAATGATGCTACCACCACCATGCTTTACAGCAGGGATGGTGTTCTTGATTTGTATTCATCATTCTGCTTTCTCCACACATGGCAAGTGGAATTTAGGACAAAAAGTCTCACTTGACGACGTGTCTTTTTCCGATGTCTCGTCTGGATCATCCAGACTGTCGTTGGCAAACTTAAGACGTGCCTGGACATGTGCTGGTTTGAGAAGCGAAACCTTATTCCTTTTTCGGAACAAGGTTCCCTAATAACAGTCCCGACAACACCAATCACTTTGCTTACCTCTCAGGGGCTATCAAGGCAACTCCGAATAGTCTCAGCCTCCCAGACATTGACTTCCAGCTAGCCACACCCCTGAAGTGATGGCTCAACACAGTGTGGCCTTTACTACTCAAACTCACCTCAGTATAAGTAGATCTTATCTGCTTGGCTATTGCCCCGTAGCCTTTTTGGCCTTGGGGAGCTCTACAATTTGTACAGCTCTTTAGTCTTGGTCATGTTAGTTGTTGCAGTTGTACTGATTTTATGGGTTAAACAGGGATCTTTGTGCAGCTAGCACCTGTAAACAGTCGCTCAAAGTGGACTAACGGGTCTTTGAGGGTCAAAATTTGATTGAAATATTTCACTCTGTGCTCTATATGGTTCACTCTTTATATGGCTAGATGTGCACAGGCAATAATTTTCACCAATGAACAGTAAAACCTTCAGGGACCTCTTCCCTTGTTATAAAACTCCAGGATGCAAACCGAACGTTCTTTTAATCATCTAGACACTTGCAAGGACCAAGGCCAATCTAGTGTTGTAAACACCAGCACTGGGTGGAGCGTAAAATGCTTAACCCATTGTTAACATGAACAGTTCACTAGTGTGAATTTAAACACGCTACACCTCTGTCGCAGCTGTGACTAATGTGTGGAACATTTCTCTGCAGCGGTGCTTTATTAGAGCAGCGAAGTGTGGCCACTGTTTCTCTCTCTGTTTCAGTTGCTGTCACTTTGACCAGACAATTAGGGGATCGACCACGGTGCTTTGATGTCACTGTCGGTCTTGTAGTCATCCGAGACTTGATCAGCTCTAATTCGGAACACAAAAATGATATCAAGAATTGGATAAAGCTGTTTGTCTAATTAATCCAGGAAGTATAATTCTGATTCAGTACTCTTCTAAATGATATTGATGAACTCGGTCATACATTCACATGCAGATGTCGTGAACATAAAATTGATTTTGCTTTATGTGATGCAAATTATATTTAGTGGGATAATTTGTAGGAAAACTATTGATAGGACTAAACTGCTGCATGGATGTATCAGTGCTCTTGATTTAACATGGCAGGTCTCATCCTGTTATTATTTTAAAACAAAGAGGGTGTGTTTTTCAAATTTAATAAATACAGTAAATACCACATTTCGGTCACTGGGCACTTAAGTGGCGAGGACAGGAAGGTAATGCTTTGAAAACCAGGGATGACATAACCTGGACGTGAGCCCAGCTTTCTGAGAGCTTACCGCCTTTGCTGTTGCTATGGTTACTTGCAGCAAGTTGCCAAGTGAGGATGGTTCCGTCATCAGCAACGAATCAGAGAAGCCCAATTCCAGCAGGGGCCTGACGGTGGCGAAAGTCACAGCACAGCAGAAACTAACAAAGGAGGAGACGCGGAGGAGGGACGGTGAGTCCCAACGTAGATGCAAATGAGAATGATTGTTCATCTGCAGGCAAGGTCAACTGGGTCACAAGGGAAGAAAATGACATATCAATTTTTTTTTATGTGTGTTTAAATTGAATTTCCCAGCCTTAGTGACTCTTCGGAGGGACACATTTCAGTTAGTTTTTTACAGAAAGGTAAAAACTCAGCTCTAAGATGAGATAGACAAAATGAAATCAGCTGATACGTAGAGGAGGTGACTGGCTGAACACCGTGTCCCAGCAGCTCAGAAACACACTCACATACTGTGAACATTGAAAAAGTGCAGTAAAAGACCTTTTATGTTAGTCTTTGTAAAAAACGTATTCATAATTAATATAATATGCTATTCAGGAGCCTCATTTACAAAGTTTGCTTATGCAAAGATCTATAAGCACATAAAGTTCTTTCAAAATTGAGGGATCTGTAAGGGGTCTGGAATATTGTGTAACGCTAAGTAAAGTTGGTAGCGTGGGGGAAGAACCCGAAAGTAGACTTAAAGGGAAAAATATCAAGCATTTAGAGCATTGGGGCACAAATTAAAATCTATTAGTGTAGAATCTCATTTAAGATTTTAATATTTTCAATCACCTTATTTGATCCTAATTTTAAATAACGTACTGTTATGCAGCTGGTTCTTCGCAATATTTCACATAAACCTGGGAATGACCTGGATTGCCTCAAGTAGCCAACCTCCATTTTCAGTGTGCCTTGTTTCCTTTTTTGGTGACTACTTTAAGGTCAGACTTTTTTTGTGACAGGAATGGGACCACCTCTCACTCCGCTGTCTTTCACATGTGGGGGACAATAGCAACACACTGCAAGCATTCCATATGCATAACATCATTTGCATGATCCATATTTGGCATTAGTGCAAAAATGCTTTCCTGCCTAAAATATACACGAGTATTGGAAAATTAGTCCCCCAGTTTCTCTTTAGAAGCTAAAAGCCACTGGTGTGACGTTAAGTGAAAATAAGTATAAAAATTTATTTTTTTTTACTTGAACAAAGCATGGCAGATTATAATTTTCAGTTTTATTTGTATTTGAAGTTGATCTAAATGTAGGAAGTTTAAAGTTGGCTACAGAATCATACATGAAGCCAAACATGACATGTACGACTCCTGTATTTGTTCCCTCTTTGTGATTTTCTGTGTTTCAGATCCTTATGACACCTCCTCTGGCTCCCTTCAGCTTCTTTCCATTAAGCCACTGGCAGCTCAAAACAACTACTCTCTCTCCTCGTCTTTTAATCGCTGTCAGGACACAGTGATTGTCAATGGAGAGGTGATACAGTTTTACTGATGAAGACATGTAAAACATTTAGCATCATTCCAAACTTCATTTTTTAATCTAGAGCCTCAAAAAGCATGGCACTGGGGGAGTGGGTTTTTAGGTTTTGACTAAACTGTACTCCAAAAATTTGTGGACACAAACTTATATTCTAACATTGTCCTGGCCTGGTTAGGCAGAGCGATCTTCCATCCGTTTATGAAGAAACACACCATTGATTCTTCCAAGGTTTTTAATGATAGAAGTGTAAAAAGACGATGCCGTCCTGCACTTCAAAAAATAAAAGACAACATCTGGCTAAACAGATATAGTATTAAAATTCACCACAAAGTGGTGAGGAAAATAAAGTAAAATAAAAACTAGGCGGGCTCACTAACTAAGAATATTAATCCAAATCACACAAAAAAACTTCAACTGAACAGGTTACATTTTATCTCACATTGCTTTCTTTATAATAAAAAGCATTTATACTACATAGTTTGACATTTATTGTGTCGCTTAAGTCAGGCATAGGCAAACTACGGCCCGCGGGCCACATGTGGCCCGTTAAACGTAATAAACCTTGCTAATGTTTTATTTGCCCTGTAATTCTGATGTTTCTTCACAAGATGGCGCACTCTGGACATTATTAACTTTGCTGAGAATAAAACAACACTGCAACGATTACAATGTGTGTGTCTCTGTGATGCTGTCAAAATAAACAGTGTGCACAGATATAGAAAGTCATCCGACCCACTACGTAAACAAGCGTGTTAGATGTTAAATAAGTAAACATCAAGCACTTGTATTTCAAACTTAGCGCTGTTAAATGCGCGTTTTTTAAGTGCTATAGCACTAGATTTCAGACCTAGCACCACTAGATTTGAAATTTAATGTTTTAGCCCGCTTGTTTAAAATCTAGCGCACTATTCTATCGGTCTAAACTAGAGGTTACCAAAGCATGGCATCCATCTGCTCCTGTTTGGGCCCCTTTGTCAAATGTTAGAACTCAATGTGGCCCTCGAGTCAAAAAGTTTGCCCACCTCGGTGCTAAATATCACTTGTTTACAATGATATTTTTTTCCTTGACACTTGGTGACTTATAATAATAATAAATTTTATTTATAATGCACTACATTTCCAGTGGAGATCTCAAAGTGCTACAATGACCAAAAACAAACAGCAAAAGTACATAAAATCACAAAACTAAAAACTTTGTTGAAGATATAAAATATGTCTACAGTCATTTTTAAAAACCTCAATGCTTTGTGGAATCTCAAGCTCTCGGGAAGAGCGTTATCGATCCAATCACGCGAGAAGTTAGTCATTGTAAGTTTCTCATGTCACAAATTACTTTAGATATTTGATAGAAAAAATAATTTGTGGTTCAGATCACAAAAAGTTTCAAACCATCTCCATCTTCTTGTCTGATCATTTTTTTTTGTTTTTGAGACTGATGAAACCCTCTCTATTTTTAGACTTCGTACGAAATCCATTATCTTTTAGATACAGATAAGGAAAGCACATTTTAATTGAAGTCAGAACATTTTTTTATCTAAGGAGCAGGTTTATTGTAAATTTAAAAATGAAGTAGAACCATAATCGTCTGCAGATGTTTATCAAATGAAGACAAAATTCTTTGATGTGTAAAATAAAAAAAAAGGCTGTTCTGAAACGTCTACGCTTGACAAATTTTTAAATCATAAACATGTTCCTTACAGGCTTGTGTAAAGACGAAGGACATAAAACATTTTTTTTAATTTTGAAAAGATATCTACCGTATTTTCACGACCAAAAGGCACACCGTAATAAAAGGTGCAGTCCAAATCTCGTCTGCTCTGTATTTAATACACACGAGGCACACCTGATGATAGGGCGTGGGTTTTATATACATATCCTCTACACCGTCTGCCTTACAACAACAAGACAAAAACAAGTGCGAGTATTTTAAAAATAGATTGGGAGTAAAACTGAGTTTGGTTGTCTTTATTTAAATATTAGTTCCAGTCGTCATAAAGTCATTTATCAAATCCATCCAAGTCCTCATCCTCTGTTTCTGAATCTAACAGCTGCGCTAAATTGAACCTACCAGGTTCACTTTCCTCGCTGTCAGAGTCACTTTCTGTACCGTGCAGCTCATCGGAAATGATGCCTGCTTTTGCGAAGACACGTTAGCCCAAACATCTACAATCCACTGGCAAACTGTGGTGTGACTCGCCCGGCGCTGCCTTCCACCCTTCGTGAAGCTGTGGTCTCCTTCGGTCATCCCTCGCTGCTTGGTGTCTTTCCTCCAAACTCTGGCCACCTCGCCGTATTTCCGCAGAAACTCGGCTGCGACTTCTTCACCTGTCGAAGCTCATTTTCCAGCTTCCTCCACTTACGAACCATCGAGTCGTTCATTTTAAATTTTCTTGCTGCAGCTTGATTCCCATGTTCCCCCGCGTAGCTGATTGCCATCAGTTTAAACTGAGCTTCATAAGCGTGTCTCTTTTCCGTTTTCAAAACAGCAATATTCTGCACAAAGCACATACCTGTTCTTTTAGACACAACAGTTGTATTAAAGAACACCTTTAACGTTCTCAACTGCGTCCGCCTCATGGTTCTCTCATACGTCTGCAACTCACGAATCACATAGGGCGCACAGCACGATGGAGCGCACCGCTCATTTTGAAGAAAATTTGAGACTTTTATGTGTGTCTTATGGTTGTGAAAATATGGTAATTTTGAACTTTTTGCTGGAATCAGAGTTGAGGAGAAAAAAACTGTTGGAACACATTGAAATAATTTTTATGTTCTCCATATTGTGACAATTTTTCCCTTTAAAACTGCTGGTAAATTAATATCTGCTAGTTTGTGTTAACATATTTAAAGTTTTTAAAATGCATCATCATGATAAGCGAGATGCTTTAGTTTGTGTTCTAATTGCTACATTTTGCTTCATGCCTGTAGGTCAACTTGGCACTCAAGCAGAAATCAGACATTGAGCATTACAGAAATAAATTGAGGCTAAAGGCCAAGAAAAAGGGCTATTATGATTTTCCGTCCACTAATGGCACCAGCAGTGGAGGTCGAGCCTTGCCACAGAAACAACGACTCGGCCATGAAGGGAGAGAAGCCGGTGAGCAGGAGAGAGCGCTGGAGCCCGACGATGAGCGAGGTTCCACCTACGTCAAGTCTCACACAAGGTGAGGAGGGGGTTGGGTGGAAGTAGAAAAAAGTGCAAATTATTAAGACTGGAAGTATTTGGTTACTAATTAGTTCCCCATCTGGCTGGTTTAGGCTTTGGCAGTGTTATAGCCGTGGTTTTAATTAGCAATGGTTCCGCTTCGTCATCTTCCACTCATTCGGAGTCGGGTCGCTGCAACAGATTTGAAGTTTTCAAGAAACTGAAAAACAAAGCTTTGGATTTATGTTCCTACCCTCACCATGGCAACCAGGATCTACGTTCCTACCCTCACCATGGTAACCAGGATCTACGTTCCTACCCTCATCATGGTAACCAGGATCTACGTTCCTACCCTCACCATGGTAACCAAGATCTACGTTCCTACCCTCACCATGGCAACCAGGATCTACGTTCCTACCCTCACCATGGCAACCATGATCTACGTTCCTACCCTCACCATGGTAACCAGGATCTACGTTCCTACCCTCATCATGGTAACCAGGATCTACGTTCCTACCCTCACCATGGTAACCAAGATCTACGTTCCTACCCTCACCATGGCAACCAGGATCTACGTTCCTGCCCTCACCATGGCAAGCAGGATCTACGTTCTTACCCTCACCATGGCAACCAGGATCCACGTTCCTGCCCTCACCATGGCAACCATGATCTACGTTCCTACCCTCACCATGGTAACCAGGATCTACGTTCCTACCCTCACCATGGTAACCAAGATCTACGTTCCTACCCTCACCATGGCAACCAGGATCTACGTTCCTGCCCTCACCATGGCAAGCAGGATCTACGTTCCTGCCCTCACCATGGTAACCAGGATCTACGTTCCTACCCTCACCATGGCAACCAGGATCTACGTTCCTGCCCTCACCATGGCAAGCAGGATCTACATTCCTACCCTCACCATGGTTATCAAGTTCTACGTTCTTACCCTCACCATGGTAACTAAGATCTACGTTGTTACCCTCACCATGGTAACCAGGATCTACATTCCTACCCTCACCATGGCAACCAGGATCTACTTTCCTACCCTCACCATGGTAACTAAGATCTACGTTGTTACCCTCACCATGGCAACCAGGATCTACATTCCTACTCTCACCATGGTAACCAGGATCTACGTTCCTACCCTCACCATGGTAACCAGGATCTACGTTCCTACCCTCACCATGGTAACCAAGATCTACGTTCCTACCCTCACCATGGCAACCAGGATCTACATTCCTACCCTCACCATGGCAACCAGGATCTACATTCCTACCCTCACCATGGTAACTAAGATCTACGTTCCTACCCTCACCATGGTAACCAGGATCTACGTTCCTGCCCTCACCATGGCAACCAAGATCTACGTTCTTACCCTCACCATGGTAACTAAGATCTACGTTCTTATCCTCACCATGGCAACCAAGATCTACGTTCTTACCCTCACCATGGCAACCAGGATCTACGCTCCTACCCTCACCATGGTAACCAAGATCTACGTTCATGCCCTCACCATGGCAACCAAGATCTACGTTCCTACCCTCACCATGGCAACCAGGATCTATGTTCCTGCCCTCACCATGGCAACCAGGATCTACGCTCCTATCCTCACCGTGGCAAGCAGGATCTACGTTCCTGCCCTCACCATGGTAACCAGGATCTACGTTCCTACCCAAATCTTTTTTGAGGTTTCTACCGTGGATTGAACATTAATTCCCAAATTCAAAGCATACCTGAAGAGGTTTTCAATTTTATTCGTGCATGTTTGAGCAATTTAATATCTAAGCAATTAGATCAGTATTTGGACGATATTCGAAGGCCAAGTTGTTCTTGGTCGAAAATTTTGTTTATCACTCCCTCAATCCAAAATAAACAGGTAAGTCTCTCCCCTCAACAAGGAGTGCTATTTTCATTTAAGTGCACCAAAGTAAGAATAAAAAGAATGTACACCATTTTTTGTACATGCGGTTTCTAAAAATGATATTCATGATGTCGTAAACGTGTCACACTTTTTTGGGGGGAAATTACTAATGTCCAACAAAGTACCAGGATTTTGTGAGATTAGAAATATTACCCCTAGAAATCAAAATACATCTTCAGTTAGTTTATTCAGGACTGCACAACTTGCCTTATTCAATTTAGTGTACTGTTCTGAACGGTGACGACACAAGCCAAAAGTTTGGTAATGCCACCTGAGGCTTTTTTTTTTTTTCATAAAATTTAATGGCTCATGATAATACCGTAATTTGCAGCGAAACGTGGAGGAAGTTTGACAGGTTCAAATTTTGACACCACCTTGGCTTAGGCTAGTTAGCGTTTCACTTTGTAATTGTATCCGGCATCTCTCAGGGCATGTTTTTAGATTGAATCCAATGTTTTTGGCTCAATCTTTGCTTGATAAGCACTAATTATTCTCCTGGCTGAAACCGACTGGAGCAGCTCTTCCTAGAGGTACTTGAGCTTCACGCTGATTAATTTAAAGAGGTTTTCAGAAACCACTCTTGTGGATTTAGGATTGTAAACTCAGCCTTTGCTGAGGATTGCTCTTTCCTTCTTCCCTCCTTACTGACTGAGTGAAATCTCACCTTCAGAAATTTGCTGCACATCCCCAGTTAATGTACCAAATTTGATCAGAATGACCACAGTGAATTAAACTATATAGTTCAGACATTAGAGTTTAAATTTATTGAATTTAAATTTTGGTCAGGGATACGGTCCTGCCCCAAGTGGAGGAGTTTAAGTATCTCGGGGTCTTGTTCACGAGTGGGGGAAAGATGGAGCGGGAGATCGACAGGCGGATCAGTGCGGCATCAGCAATAACTAGGATGCTGCATTGGTCTGTCGTAAAGAGAGAGTTGAGCTGAACAGCAAAGCTTTCGATTTACAAGTGAATCTACGTTCCCACCAGCTGTGGGTGGTGACCGAAAGAATGAGATCGTGGGTACAAGTGCCCGAAATGAGCTTCCCCCGCAGGGTGGCTGGGCTCTCACTCAGAGATCGGGTGAGGAGCTCTGCCGTCCGGGAGGAGCTCGGTGTTGAGTCGCTCTTCCTCCAGGGCGAGAGGAGCCAGATGGGGTGGTTCGGGCATTTGGTCAGGATGCCCCCCGAGCGCCTCGCGGGCGAGGTGTTTTGGGCACGTTCCACCGGGAGGAGACCAAGGGGCAGACCCCGGACCTGCTGGAGAGACTATGTCTCACAGTTGGCCGGGGAACAACTTAGGATCCTTCCGGGTGAGCTGGAGGATGCAGCCAGGGAGAGAGAGGCCTGGTCTACTCGTTTGAGGCTGTTGCCCCCACGACCCGACCCCGGAACAAGCGGAAGATGACGGAATGGAACGGAATTTAGATTTTATCTGAAAAGGAAGGAGTCTCTTTGAAGTCGTAATGAGCATTGAGTACTGTTGGACTTTGTACCTTTGGATGATGGGCACTGCCCTAATTGTGGTTCCAAGTTCGTCCACATTCCAAACAAAACACGTTTGTCGGCCCAATGGATCAATTGACCAAATTATGGATTATTTTCCCCTTTATTACCAAATCACATGTTTTCACCTAATTTTGTGAATCATTTTTTTGTTTTATTCTATTCTGTTCTTCACCAAAATGCCTGAATAAATACCTTATGGCGTAGTTTTCCCTCCGACAGACAACACGCAGCCATGGGTGCATTCTTCATCATGTACAATGAATACAAATTGGTAAATGTCGAGTCTAGTAAGAGTGTCACAGCTTTGCAAGGACTACTGATGGAAGGATGCACCTGTTCAGAGGCACAAACTGCATACCTAATCAAGCATGGTGCATGTGTAGTCTCAATATAAAGGTGATACAATAAATAAGCTTGTATGAGTCAGAGTGACATAATAAAGTAAAAAAAAAGAAGATATTTTTCTATTTTCAAATGTTGAAAAATGCGTTTGAACAGGAAGTATGAGCAGCTGTTCTCCACTCCTACACAGCAACGAAAACATCTTTCTGTCATCTTGTTTGTGATTTTTGGGGATAAAGTCTAAGAGGTTCCATAAGACTGAGAAAATTCAGACCTATCCAGAGAAGTTCCGTTCTGTCGTCTTCCGCTTATTCGGGGCCAGACTTCTCTCCCCCCGGCTGCATCCTCCAGGTCATCCAGGAGGATTCTGAGATGTTCTCTGTCCAGCTGTGAGACACAGTCTCTCCAGCAAGTCCAGGGTCTGCCACTTGCTCTCCTTATGGTGGGACATGCCTGAGGCACCTCACTAGTGAGGTGTTCATGAAGCATCATAACCAGATGCCTGAGCCACCCCATCTAGCTTCTCTTGGCCCGGAGTAGCCAGACAGGGTATCCTTATTGGCAGAAGGACACTGTATTTGGAACTGTCAGGCAGGAGACCACTTGCAGTGGCACCGCTGGAGGGAAGAGTCTAAAGCGGAGGAGGAAAACGATGCACCAGGTTTCATACCTACTAATTATTTTTTCTATCTGACAGGCACTCCCAGGTGGGGCAGATGGCCTATCGCAGCAGACAAAGTCTGAGCAGTCCAAGCCCCGGAGGAACAGAGATGGACCTGCTTGTAATGAGGGAGAGACCCAGGAGAGGGATCCGCAACAGCGGCTATGATGTGAGTCACATCAAGACTCAACACTTCAAATCCATTTTTCTATTATTTTCTAATAACTTGTTTTGCTGAACATGCGGGTCAACACTCTGGTTAATACCCATGATACATCAGCCATCTCTGTCGGAGAAAAAAACAGCAGAAATATTTTAATGGAATTGATGACATTTTCTTAATTACATACCTAAACAGAATAATTACTAAACACACTCATGAAGCATAAAATGATCTGAATATATTTATGCAAAGTTGTCCCATTCACTACCATTAATAGTGTCTTAACACACTCTAACCCAGTGTGACCGGGGCGTGTGACCGAGTGGAACATGTTGTTTTTTTTGCCGTACTAGAATAAAGTGTAATTGCACATCCACTCAGAGGTGTCAAGTAACGAAGTAAGACTACTTCGTTACCTTATTCAAGTAGAAAATCTCGTTATCTTTACTTTAACGAAGTAATTATTTTTTTGTCTACTTTTTACTTTTACTCACTACTTTTTTATGCAATTATCTGTACTTTTACTTCGTTCATTTTATAAAAAGTAGTTGCTACTTTCGCCATTTTGTCACCGTTAAAATGCCGCGACTGTTTGTTGGAGTTTTTTTTTTTTATGAACCCTGAATGCATCAAACAAAGGAACAGATGAATGATTGGCTGAAAGGTCCAGTCAATCATTACTTTGGGGCGAGTAGCCCCGCCCACAAACTTTTAAAGAGCAGGGACGTCAATTTCCGTGTTTGAGACTCGGGCTCGGAAATCAAAGTGTTTCTGATGCTGCAACACTGAACTTTGATTGAATTATCAATTTTTAAAAAAAAAACAACAGCAAAGAAATGTTTTTTTTTTATTATTATTTTCAGTCTGCGGTTATTGTAAACGTCTTTGCTGAAAATGTTGTAGATGGTATTTTTATAAAAATAACTTTGATCTGTGACGCACTATTTTATCTTTAGAAACAAAGCTGATTGAACTGATTAATCCATAAATAGTAGTGGATGAAGTATTTGTGCTTAAAAGCATCCAAAATGTTATTGATTAGTTTATAAAGACTGACTGAGGAGATTAAAACTACACATCGCTTAGATTTTGTATCATGAAGATGTTTGGGTTAACATAAAAAAAACTTATATGTATGTACACATATATATGTAGATATGTATATATGTAAATTTATATATACCGTCTCCTAGGTCCCGCCCCTACTGGTTTTTTAAAATCTTGTTTCCCTGGTTATTTTTTCATTTTTACAGTTCTTAAAATTTTAGAAAAAGAATCCAAGGATTTTGCCTCCTGTGTGTTTCCTTCACTCCCACTGCCTTACGAGTGCATGTAAAGGGTGTTATTTTGTCAATGGGCGTGGTTTTACTGGGTGTACGATATTTTTTGTAAAATACGATAATTTTACGTCATTAGTACGATAATCCAGCACCTCCCACCTGGCAACGCTGGTTCCAGGTGTCACGCAGGCTTTATGTGGCACTCCCAACCTTATCAACTTGATAAAGACTATTCAGTATTGCCTCAAAGAACTTTGAAAACTAGCTGCCTTCAAGGCTTGAAAAAGCCTTTTGGTCATTTTGTTTTTTCATTTATTTATTTTTTTTTTTACATTGAGTGTGTTTGTGTCTGCTGAAGTTGGTTAAATTAGGTGATGCAGAGTGAAGCTTGGTAGCTGAAGGGATGTTACATAATGCCCTGCTTATGTTAATACATTTGATTGTGTTAATTAATCGATTTCCAATAAAGATTATTAAGAAATAAATGTTTCTGATTCATAAAGTTTAACACCAAAACACTTTCATTTATTATCATATTTTCTGCTCCTTAAAGCATGTGATAATAGTTAAAAAATATGTTCATACACTTTTGTTTACTTGAAGTAGTTTTAAAATAGGTTACTTTTTACTTTTTACTTTTACTTAAGTAGAAAACTTGAGTTGATACTTCTACTTTTACTAAAGTAGTTTTTTAACTCGGTATTTATACTTCTACTTGAGTAGAAAATGTTGGTACTTTTGACACCTCTGCATCCACTACAGCAGAGGTACCAACCTTTCCTGCTCTATGGACCGGTTTAGTGTCTGATAATATTTTCACGGACCGGTCTAAAGGTGTAGCAGAAAAACGTAATAAGACCAGCCTGAAACAAAAATAGTGTTTTATAATTAAATAATAAACTTAAATTCTTTTTGTCCTCGCGAGAAAATTTATTAGCTGCGTCTGTTAAACACGGAAATATTCTCTCTCTTCCAACATAGTGTAATCTGGTTGCCTTGGTGACGGTAAACATACCTTCAAAATAAAAGACATCACAAAAGAAGAATAAAAACCCTGGTTAGATTCTTCACAGTAAGTCTAGATTGATTGGAGTTCCAAGTTTGTTTTGCTGTAACCAGACAGTCACATTCTGAACTGAAACCTGAAGAGTGTTTCTAAGGTCTGCTTCGTAACTCTGTATGCGGTCACTTTTCAAATAAAACATCGTAATGAAGAAAACCTTTATAATAAAAGCTCAAATAATAAACCAAATGGAAATGATGGAAGTTATGTCTTCATTCTATGCGGCCCGGTACTACATGACCCACGGCCCGGTACCGTTCCACGGCCCAGTGGTTGGGGACCACTGCACTACAGTAGTTGGCGCTTTTTGAATTTCAAGTTAATTGATGCACTTTAAATCTTTTCTCTTACAGAATAAAAAACAATGTTAATAAAGCTGTTCTTTTTCTTTTTTTTTTTTAATATTAATGAGGATACAATGATATGCAGAGGTGTACTCATAACAATTTTGTAGACAGATGATACTAATTATAGTCAGGGCGGAGAGTGTGTGTGTGTGTGGGAAGGGGGGCGGCTCAAAAATTTTCTTCTTCCTACGGGGGGCGCAACAGAAAATAATTGAGAAGCACTGCTCTAACCATACTTTTAGCAACCACATCAGAATCAGAAATACTTTATTAATCCCTAAAGGGAGAATGACTTGTTTCTAAGACTTTCAACTCAAGATCAAACACAAAACGAAGGGAAGGTTTGTTTGCATGTCCGACACAGGTCGATGCAGCTGGGCAAGTTTAAAAAAAAATGTTAGGTTCAAAATCCACTTATAACATTTTTAACAAAAGAGAAGCGAAGACAGAGACGTAATCCAGACGTAATTCTTTATTTTCTTTATCGTGCACGGAGAGCATACAGGAAAGTCACCCAACTACGAATTTCCCAAGTGCTCTGAGAGAGCGCTGTCTAACCCCCTCTTTTTATCAATGCTATCCTAATCTATTACATTGTGCTCTTTGAAGAATAAAAGGAACTTCCATATATGGAAATCTAATGTCTACATCTGACTCTGTAGTAAAGTTATGTCTTAATGAGGAGAGAAGAGCAGAGACAGGAACCAATTAATTGTCAACATGATAAGAACATCAAAGAACAAAGTTTTCTTCATTAAAACATTCTTCTCAGGTCGAACTGTCAGGTCAAAAACCCCTCCTTTGTCATAGAGCTTTTAGAGACAGGAAAAGTTAACACCCAGTAAAATAGAAAAGAATATATCAACTCATATACCATAAAGAATATGTAATACATGATAACTCATATACAGTTTAATTATTCCAACATTTCCCTCCTGTTTATCAGGTATTACACAAATTTTCTCACATCCCCATTATACAGCCACTTCTTGAAGATTTTCAGCTGCTGGTTCATATTATTATTTGGCAACACCTTTACACTCAGAGTTCAATGTCATCATAGTCGCCCTCTTTTTCAAACGAATTATCGAGGAGAGGATACATCTGAGCCACCTGGTCTTCTATTGGGGAGAGAGCTGTGGTAATTAGTCTGTTCAGAAGTGCACGAATACACGGAATACAACAACATCCACACAAGGTCAGAATAGCTGCAAAAACAGCAACAGAGATTAACATTGATGAGATCAGCGATTTATACTTCCCAAAAGCATCCAACCAGCCATCCCACACAGTTGTGTCCACACCAGACTGCTCCTTCAGGCGTTTGTTGAGAGAACGGAGTCCCTCAATGGCTTTTGTCAAGCGTCCGTCAGCGGCTGTGTTATTGGGAATAAAAGTACAACATTGTTCCCCAAATATAGCACACACACCACCTTTTTCAGCCAGGAGCATGTCTAAAGCAATGCGATTCTGGAATGCCATTAAGGAAGTTGCTTTAAGCTGACCATGAACGGCCTCAAAAGCCTCCTGAGTCCAATTTCCTAATTTCTGAACGTTGTAGTGGATGAAATTTATTCTGTCTACATTCTTATTTATAGTACACCACCAGCAAATAGAAGATTCGAAACCTGCTGCAACTTGATTGGTCAGTTTATACTCATTAGGTACCCCTCTAGGTACCCCAATAGCATCAATATACGTTGGATCGTCTAAAGATAACCACGGCATGTTAGACTTAAAAGATCTCTTTACTCTACCCCAGTCATGAGGTAGCGGACTGTCCAATAGAGAAAACAGGTCTTCTGACGTCGTTGGATAAACGTTTACAGGAAGGAGAAGAGTAACCAGCGCACAGAGGCCTGAAGCATTCCCGGGCAGGCGATCATACAGTTTATCATCCCCACACCACCACCAGATGTCACTCCGGGATCTGGGCTTAAAAGACGGAAAAACTGGAATAACATTGGTACACCATGTGACATTTAAAGGTCCAAGGTTGATAGTTTTAGAAATCATATTTATACATGTAAAATTAGCAAAGGCCACTTTAGTAGAAAAGATTGGTTTCTTATTAGTAACATCTGTCATGGGATAAACATGGTCCCAGTAATGGCAGAATGAAGTGGACGGTGAAGTATTATTCATTACATCTATCACACAGGAAACATTCATTTGAGCTGGGATAATTCTTAACAAAGGTCTAGGACCCATGCATACTATACAACTTTCCCCTGTTGCATTTGCTGATTGCTCAGCCATCAATAACCAGTTATTGTTTGAAGCAGAAATACCAGTAGTAACTTTAAACCAATCGTCCGACTTCATGTCACTGGGAAACAATTTAACAGTGTCCTTATCTGTCATTGTTGGTCCCAATACAATGGGTGACACCTCCTGTGAATGAGAATCGGTGTCCTCCGTTACATTGGAGCAGACAGAAAATGGAAAGTGAGGATCCTTTCCCGAAGTGTGTACCCACAACCGCATAGAATAACATCCCTGAACATTCCCAGGTTGACGGGGTGGGTTCCTTTTTAAGGGACTCATGGTGGTGTTAATTTTGAGTACAATTTGCTCATGTGTTCTAGTAAGTGTGATGCGCTCGTTCCACTGTTTTGATTCCGCTGTCCAGCCATAGCTGCTAGGATCCCAGCTTGCAGTGGTTATGAAGAC
Organism: Neostethus bicornis; assembly: GCA_902685375.1. Lineage (NCBI taxonomy): Eukaryota > Metazoa > Chordata > Actinopteri > Atheriniformes > Phallostethidae > Neostethus > Neostethus bicornis. The sequence goes on from LR738543.1 coordinate 29,730,876, forward strand.
ATCCTCCCACCCCACATTCCAATCTAATTGTGTAGATGAATAGGAGATGTACCAATCATACCCAGGATAATTATTTCCCGTATGAGTTCCCAGATTAACTTTACTCAGAGGAACCACTAAAGTGGCGGTGAATTTCAGAGCATTATAACAGATGTACACGCCGTGTCTCTGTGTAACCGAGCTCTGATTTAATTTACATGGATTATGCCGTAGAAAATCCCTTTTATGTCTTTCTAAATGTATGGGTGTTGGTGTGGTTGTCAAGTTGAAAGTTCGGCGTGGTGGCAGGGGGTCCCATAGGTACCAGAAGCCCAATATTATTAATATAATGGCAAGACTTAGAACCCATCCACAGATGGCCTGTTGAATCCACCTTTGAGTCATTTCTGCAGAAATAGGACCCCTAAATAAACCACTGGCTTTTAAAACTTCACTGACTTTCGGGTCTTACCAGAATCTATACTTCTGACACCACCCTATTATCAGACTTTGCTCAGTTGGTTCGGTTTGGGCTTTCTACAGAGATGACCTTTTTACAATGAGACAGATGTATCCAGGTGGATCTTTCAGCGATCTTTACTGCTGTGGGGGTATTTAACAGTACCTGGAACGGCCCCTCCCACTTAGGAGAATGCCAATGTTTTCTCTTGATACTCTTAATCAGAACCCAATCGCCTGGTTCCACTGTAGGAGTATCCTGTTGAGAAATAGAGTCATTTTTAGTGCATGTCAACTGAGACTTTTGTTTTTCTATCATTTTCCTCATGTAGTCTGCCAGTGTTGCATCTTCATCAGTTTCCCATTGGTTTTTAAAATGAGGCAGTCTATATGGTCTCCCAAACACAGTTTCATATGGCGTGAGACCTGTGGTACTAGTTATGTTTAAATATAATTTTACTAGGTCTAAACAGTTTATCCAAGATCTGCCAGTTTCCTCCATACATTTCTTTAACCTATTTTTTATTGTACCATTAGTTCTTTCTACTAGTCCTGCACTCTGAGGGTGGTATGCACAATGATTCTTTAAATTTATATGAAACATTGTTCCTATTTTGTCAATTATTTGATTTACAAAATGTGTACCATTATCACTGTAAATTATTTCAGGTATCCCATATCTAGGTATTATGTCTTTACATAATGCTTTAGCTACTGTAATAGCATCTGGAGTTTTAGTAGGAAATAGTTCTACCCATTTAGAAAAAGAATCTACTATTACCAAACAGTATTTTTTCCCTTCACATGGAGTTAATTCAATATAATCCATGTGTAGATGTTGGAATGGGTATAATGGTTTGGGGAACTGCCCCCTTTTTTGGTCTAAGGTTACCTTGAGGATTATGTTTTGCACAGATTAAACATGCTCTACAAAAATTTTTTGAATATAGATTAAATCCATAAGTAGTGTAACATTTGTTAATTAATCCTACCATCCCTCCTGTTGAGACATGGCTAGGACCATGGCTCAATATTGCAGCCCATTTGTAGAGATTTTTTGGAAGTATTGGTTTATTCAGAGATCAGTGATAAACACCATCTTTTAATGTCGCACCTTGGCGAATCCAATAATCTTTTTCCATTTTAGAACTTTGTTGTTGCATGTCATGTAAAACATGAGGTGGCATATGTTGTTCCTCATCAATACTGAGAGTGAGGTTTGTGCCTGCTGCAGCAGCTTTTGCAGCTTTGTCTGCGAATTCATTTCCTTTAGAAATAAGATCAGAGTTATTTGTATGGGCAGCACATTTACACACAGCAACTGCAGTAGGTAATTTCACAGCTATTAGCAAGTCTGTCAACAGCTGAGCATGCGTAACAGGCTTCCCTGTAGATGTGATCATACCTCTGTTCTGCCAATATTGTGCAAATGTGTGTACTGTGGAGTAAGCATATTGGCTATCAGTGTAAATTGTTGTCCTTTTATTTTTCATAAGTTTACATGCTTCAGTTAATGCAACTAATTCTGCAGCCTGCGCTGAATAATTTGATGGCAATTTTTCCGCTTTTAAAATCTTAGTTTGAGTCACTACAGCATAACCAGTAGCAGTTACACCATTTTCTAATTTCCGTGAGGAACCATCTACATATAAAATAAGACTTCCTGATATTTCTCTATCTGTTATTCGTTCTGTGGCCTTGAAGCCTTCTGTATTGCAATCTTTCTTTTAACCGCTAATGACCTTCCCTTACTACGTGGCCTGCCACGCAGGAACAGACTGGTACCATCCCCGGTGTCTTATCTGACTCCAATGCTGAGATGACTCTAAACTTTAGTTGTAGGAGGGGTCAAACCTTCAGGACTGCAATACATCAAAGGTGGTATGAACAGAACTTACAACACAAAATTAGTGGTCACGTCTGACTATCACAATAAACACTTATCTGCAGATTTAAACTTCCTTTATTAGTCGTTACTGCTATTAATTCATTAATTCATTTACATATTTCTTTATTAACTGTGCATAGTTCTGCACAAATGAAAATATTTTCTCAGCAAAAATTATTACTGATCCTGTACAATTCTCTCATTTGACCATATCTAAATTACTGTGCTGAGATATGGAATGTCAGTAGCAAAAAATCAACTTCTGCAAATTATTTGATTAGAGAAAAACATAATTGTTGCTAAAGCTGAAGTTTTAGATCATACTAATGCTCTGATCTTAAAGACAGAACTTAAAATTGTTCAAATTATGTTTCAAGTTCATCAAAATGCATCTGTCTCAGTATCCAAAAACACTTTATCTACCACCACATTAATCTTAGAGACAGCAATACTAACTTCCTTTTACCAGGTTTTAGACGTAGATAAAAATTTTCTCTATTATGGACAAACTTGAGTTCGAAACTAACACAACGCTCCAATCTGATGATGTTTAAAAAGAAATATTAAGGAATGATCTTCACTAAATATGAAAACAATTAATGTTAATTTGTTTCTCTCATTTACTTTTTCCTACTTTTTTTTTTTTTTTTTTTTTTTTTTTCCTTCTTCTTTACCCAAGACAAACAAACAAACTGCATTCTCTCTCTCTGAACAAAAATCATATCACGTAACCCTTCCCAACAAATCAAACATACAATCATACAATGTTTAGATATATAAACTTCTTTACAATGAAGTCACACAGAAATGCAGACCTTGCCCGCTCACGCACAGGCTTACACACACACTTACACACACGCTTGCACGCACGCTCACAAACGCACCCAGCTGCAGCGAAACAGACACACACACACCCAGCTGTAGAAAAACCAGACACACACAAAGATCCATCTTTTTCACAATCACAAACTTTAGTGAAAAACTAGCATTTGAGCCATTTCAGAATAAATTTGTAACAAAACAGTTAAACCAAATTTAAGGCTCTTTTTACTTCAAACTTTTGAAGTTTATTCATTCATTTACTACTGTTTAGTCATTTTCACTAATTTGATTTTGATGAGGTAATAATTTTACAGACTTCTCTTGATCTCAAAAACTGGCATCATAAACCGGCTTTCTGAGTCCCAAAAATTAACCTGGCCAGGGTCAATTCTTAGTCATTCAGCGAGATGATGTGCCAGTCCCACAGATCTGCGCTTCTTTTTTTTTTATTTATTTATATATATATATTTTTATCATTATTACTGGCGCCGTGCTGGCAGCCTGCTGCGTGTGATGCAGCACACAAATTTTCCCAATTAATTTTTTAGTCTCTTTGTTCAATTCTAAGACTTCTAACTCTACTTTTCTCTTTTTCTTATTCTAAGAAAGACCTCTAACTTTAGACGTCCCTGTATCTTAAGAATTTTGGAAATAACCAGATTTCTCACAAAACTATGCTTTTTAGTTCATTTAAAACTTATACAAGTCCAGTAAAGAAGTTCTTTGGCATGAGACCGGGGATAGGACACTGATCCGGCCTTCTACTGTGTGCTAATCACACAGCGGAATCAGTTTTCAGGGATGAAACCCATCCTTTATCCACAAGTCACCAATACGTCCTTCTTTACAGGCAAAACAATAAAATTAAGAACTGGTGAGATTCTGCTAGAATCCTTAAAACACTCAGTTCTTTAATTCACACACAAGACAAGACACACAGACACAACGGTGGTTTACGATCAACTCTGACCCAGCGCATTTACCATTTATTTCTCCTGGGGTTGTCTAAACACCCCCTGCTTGAACTTCTCCCTTCCAACCTGGCTGAATCCCGTTTTACCTAAGATATGTCTACTCTAACTTCTTTTTTGAACTTTCCCATTCTTGCTGATTCAACTGCAACCCGAACTTTAGGGTTTTAAGGTCAACCTTTAAGCATGATAATTAAAATTATAGAATGACATCTGCCTTTTTCTTCTCAGCCTGATCCTTCCACACTTTCACATCTTTATTTCTTCTTTTAACTTTCTTCTCTTTTTAACTTTAATCTCGTTTGAGGGTTTCCGACCCATTTTGACATTGCTATACACTCAAAATTGCAAACAATAATGCTAACTTTCTTTTTTTTTTTTTTTTTTTTCTTTTCCTCTCGCAGCTCCGAGCCACACACACACACAACCACTCTGCGCAGACAGCCACACCCTTGTCAGCTCACACAGACGCAGTGGTTTTGCGTTTCTCTTTCTCTATACCATTCTTTTTCTTCTTTTTCCCATTTTTCTTATCAGTTGTTTAAGTTCAGTAGAACTAAGTTTTCTATCAGATTTGTATTTTTTTATTCATTTTGACAGATACTTTAGTTTAGTTGTTTTGAATAAATTTCCAATCTTTACACTCCAAAGTATCAAAGGGGTAATTTTTGCTATGTCCTTTTCCCATTTTAACTGTTTTGGCTCCGATATGTTTCAACACATAGGGTGTTCTAGTACCGGAGAGGTTATCAACAGGACAGTGGTAATTCTTTTTATGGTAAACCTTTCTTTGGACCGTATTTCAGGTGAAGGTTTCTTGCCTCTGCATCCACAAAAATTCACTGTTTACTTCCCTGTTGTTTTAGTATGAAGCAAAATTTTCTATTGAAAATTTTACTTCCAGTCACTCTTCACATTCACTCTTTTAGGTACCTTTTTATTTCACAGAATTTAACTGTACAGAGGACTTTGTCGTCCTTTTTTTTTTTCTCTTAATTAACCTACCACTGACCCTACTGCTTAACCTACACTGACCCTATGTGCACAAACCTCACACTTCAGAAGATTTCCAGAGAGCCCCACCTAGATAGCCGAGAATACGACTTTTACGGACTACTTTTGCCCACCTGTGGTCTCTTTAAAGGGAGCCCCACCTAGATAGCCGAGAATACGACTTTTACGGACTACTTTTGTCCACCTGTGGTCTCCAGAGAGCCCCACCTAGATAGCCGAGAATACGACTTTTACGGACTACTTTTTGTCCACCTGTGGTCTCTTTAAAGGGAGCCCCACCTAGATAGCCGAGAATACGACTTTTACGGACTACTTTTTGTCCACCTGTGGTCTCTTTCTTTATTTACCTGCCATTGTCTAGAATATCCAGGGTTTTATTCAAAGGAGCCCCACCTAGATAGCCGAGAATACGGCTTTTACGGGCTACTTTTTGCCCACCTGTGGTCTCCAGGGAGCCCCACCTAGATAGCCGAGGATACGGCTTTTACGAGCTACTTTTTGCTCACCTGTGGTCTCCTTCAACCTACACTTCTGAAGTTAACTGTCTCAACCCTACACTTAACCTACTGCTTACCCTACCACTTTTTTTTTTTTAGATACTTATTTATTTGTTCTTCTACACCCTTTTATGTATTTATTTATTTCTTCCTTTAAAACCAAAAAAACTGTCTCTTACCGTCTGTGTCTTCACTCCCTCGGACTTCCGTCAACCATCAAGGCCCATCTGGCGGGACGACCTCCAGCCCTGGAAAAGGTCTCTGTAGAAATCCCAACCTGGTGGGAGATCACCGTGGCCACGGCTTTTTCTGGTGTCGGCCCGCCCGATGGATCTCTCAGGTGTATTGGAATCCGGCTCGAAGGACCAAGTAAATGTTAGGTTCAAAATCCACTTATAACATTTTTAACAAAAGAGAAGCGAAGACAGAGACGTAATCCAGACGTAATTCTTTATTTTCTTTATCGTGCACGGAGAGCATACAGGAAAGTCACCCAACTACGAATTTCCCAAGTGCTCTGAGAGAGCGCTGTCTAACCCCCTCTTTTTATCAATGCTATCCTAATCTATTACATTGTGCTCTTTGAAGAATAAAAGGAACTTCCATATATGGAAATCTAATGTCTACATCTGACTCTGTAGTAAAGTTATGTCTTAATGAGGAGAGAAGAGCAGAGACAGGAACCACTTAATTGTCAACATGATAAGAACATCAAAGAACAAAGTTTTCTTCATTAAAACATTCTTCTCAGGTCGAACTGTCAGGTCAAAAACCCCTCCTTTGTCATAGAGCTTTTAGAGACAGGAAAAGTTAACACCCAGTAAAATAGAAAAGAATATATCAACTCATATACCATAAAGAATATGTAATACATGATAACTCATATACAGTTTAATTATTCCAACAAAAAACCACACCAGTTACTTAGCAAAGCATATATAGACAAAAACATAAACATGCTGAGTGGAAGCATTGAGTTTAGGTGAGACTGCGAACAAGTCGCCAGTTTGTTGCAGGGCCTCACACACACACAACCATCTACAAACATTTTCATTCTTAGGGCCATCTTTGAAGTAACCAATTAATCTAACATGCATGTTTTTGGATGGTGGGTGGAACTGGGAATACCCGGAGAAAACCAACACATTCACAGGAAGAACATGTTTAGCCACCGTGCTAATCACTGCACCACCGTGCAGCCTCAAAAATTTCACATCTTTATTTTTAATCTATTATTCAATCCAGCACATACAGTGGAAAAAAATCCAGAGTTTTGTTTCTTAGGTGAGTTTTCATGTTGGAATAAAGACAAATGAATTATTAATGATAAATAGTAATAATTTATAAACCCTTGTGGTATTGATACACGTTGCATTTCAGCATGTCCAGAATGGTTTTGACTCATTTTGCTGCTTCTGTCGTCTGCATTCTTTGATAAATCCAGACTATTTCAAACTACTCAAGAGGGACAAGAAAAAAATAACTTTCCTAAAAAGCTATTTTTATTCCCAGAAAGCAACAATAATGTTTCTCTGAACTCTCTCTGACCTGCCTGAGTAATCACAGCAGGAAAAGCATGAGCTTCACTGGCTTCATAGTTTTGGTTATCAGACAAAGTCGAGGATTTAGTTTGAGCTATGACATACTTATCTAATTTCTCCACTGATGACCACTTATTGTTAGAGTTAAATCTCTTCCAATTTATCTGATTAGAAGTAAAAAAAAAAAAAACAGTACATCTTCTCATAAAAGCTTCTTTTCTTTGATTGGTTCAGTTTGTCTTCTAGATGTAGACTCTTCTTAAAGATTTCTGCCCTGTTGGTTATAAAATGGCTTGTGTGGTTGCAGAACGAAGTCTCGGGCGGTTTGTGTTGCAGAGGGGCTGATTTATGTGGTGGACTTTGTTAGATCTCATGTGGCCACCCTCTATTCACACCAGAAATAGGCCAGCTCTGTGTTGTATGTATTCACTACGGAGTTAAAGATCTGGAAAGATAAAATAATATAGATTTTTTTATACATAAAAAAAATAAAAAGTGTTAAGAAAAAGCTGAAAACTATTTTTGGATAAATGGTTGAGGTTTATGCGATAACTTGGTTGAAGCGATCATGTGTGTGAAGATTTGAAATCAGTTTATTGAATGAATTAAAACAAAAAAAAAGTCAGAAAGGTGGAGTTAGTGTAGATTTTTATAGTAGAATTCAAAAGATAGAAAGGAGAGTGTGGAAAAGAGGTGAAGAAGCGTGTTTAAGCAGGCTGGAATGTGTGGAGAAAAGTATCAGGTGTGAAGTGTACAAAACCGTGGTGAGAGCGACCATGCTGATTGGTCCAGAGACAGTGGCACTGAGGAAAAGACAGGAAACAGAGATGGAGGTAGCAGAGATGAAGATGCTGAGGATCTCTCTGGGCGTGACCAGGATGGACAGGATCAAAGGAACAGCACATGTTAGAGGTTTTAAAGTCAGAGAGGCCAGACTGAGATGGTTTGGGCACGTACAGAGGAGAGAGAGAGTACATCGGAAGAAGGATGCTGGATTTGGAACCACCAGGAAAGAGGACTAGAGGAAGACCAAAGATGAGGTTCATGGATACAGTGAAGGAAGACATGAAGATAGCTGGCATGACCAAAGAAGAAACTAACTTGCTGTGGCAACCCCTGAAGGGAAATGCTGAAAGAAGAAGAAGAATTCAAAGGATAGAAAGATATGATGACTTGGAGGTGATCCCTTAAGTTCATCTATAGTTGGTACTCAATAACTGCGGGGAGATTTATTAAAACCCCCTCTTTGGTTTTGGAAATATTGCAATCACAAAAGTGTTACAGATGGAGAGATGCATGGACTGTGCGATTTCTTAATGCCTCCTCTCCATCCTGTGGGGAATAATAAAAATTGATTACTTGTGCTCTCATCTTCTGCATTGTTTATTGTGACCTCTTTTTATGATTTTATGTCACAGACTGAACCAGAATTGATTGAAGAGACGAATGTGGATCATTTGATTGGTCCCCGAGGATACATGTACGGCCGTGGTTTGAAAGGCCACTCGGAGACGTCCACTCTAAGCTCGCAGCCATCCATCGATGAGGTGCGCCAGCAGATGCATCTTCTGCTGGAGGAGGCGTTCAGTTTGGCTTCAGGGGGGCAGTCCACATCTGGAAGGGCTTCTCATCACCATCCACCACATTCTGACCACTACAGCCCTGCACCGCTTCCCCTCCCCTACACAGAGGTGGTAACTAGTGCTCCGGGTACAATGACCTGTAGCCGTGGGGGTCTACAGTGGGTCCCACCGTACGGTACGGATGTGTACCAGTGCAGCCTGCCGAAACCAGTAAGTTAAGTGATGAAATCTCTTGAAAGGAGCTACTTTGGGTCTTTGTAAACACACAAGAATATGTGAATGGAATTTCAACAAAACTTTTGTGACATTTTTCTGCATTCCTAGTGTTATTTTTTTTTTCCTGCATGTTTGCTCTAATTCACAACCTTTCTCATCCAGTATTTGAATACTATTTGAAGTTGTTCTTGGCCATTGATTTTGTTTTCTGCCATGTTCAAATACCAACATCAGCAGGAAGTGCGGGTGCACTGCTCATGCTCAGTCCCTCCCTCTCTGAACAGTCAGTCATCTTCTTATCCGTCTATCCCTTTCGGGATTGCGGGGGGTGCCGGAGCCCATCCCGGCTGATTTAAGGCGAAGGGCAGGGTACACCCCGAACAGGTCACCAGTCTGTCGCGGGGCCACACACATACAACCATCTACACACACATTCATTCCTAGGGGCAATTACGACACCGGCCAATCAACCTAGCATGCATGTCTTTGGAGGGTTGGAGGAAACCTGGAGGTAGTACCCGGAGGAAACATGGGGTGAACATGCAAACTCCACACAGAAAGGACAGTTTTCCAAGCCTCGTCCCCACCCGGGACTCGTCCCCACCCGGGACTCGAACCCACGACCTTCTTGCCACCCACTGCGCCACCGTGCAGCCTCCTCTGAATAGTCATCAGAGATAATCAATTTTATATTGCTTGTCTTATTTGTGGAGGGAGGCGATAGCTCAGTGGTAGAATGTTCGCCCTTGGACTGGAAGTACTCTGGAAGTTCGCGGGATCGAATCCCACTGAGCTAATGTCTTGGGAAGACACCTAGCCCCCCGTTTCTCCCACCATTGGTGCTGTCGTGGCAGCCTGCTGCGGTGTAATGCAGCACACAATTTTCCCCAATGAGGGATGAATAAAGTATCATTGATTCATTATTTGCAGACAAGAATTACGCTGTGTGGTGCATGCTCTCAGAGGGCGGGACTAAGCTGGGAGTGAGAGGAGGGGTAAAAAGTGACAAAAGCAGAAGTTACTCTTAGTATAAATATATTTAAATCTTTTTTTTTTGCATTTCTGAGGGAAAAAAAAATATTTTATAGATGCAATGAGATAAAATGATTACCCCAAGAAAGCACAGACCCCCCCTCTTTAAACATCATGTTATTTATTCACTTTCCAAAGGCCTTTCGCTTCACCCAGCTTCCTGAGATGACCATGGGCTCTCCACCTCCCCTCCCTCCACGTACTGGACCTCCACCCAGAACTTCTTTAAGACGGTAAAACTGAAATAATGAGCCGCTAATTTTCTTTCCACAAATGAATAATGTAAGAATAAAAGATCATATAAAGTATTTTACGACGCTCTGGTTGCACCAAAACATGCATAAAAGATTCCATCCATCCAACTTTCAGACATAATATAATAAAAAGAGAACCTGAACTTCTTTTTACTCAGTGGGAGTGAAATATCAGATAAAATTAGCTGGCGGGGGAAAACGATGTGGCCATTGTGACTTTAAGTCTTGTATAAATTTTAATTTTAAGCGAGTATATGGAGAGAATTTTAATTACACAGAGATTTTATGTGAGGAATGTTTGCCATCTAGTGGTTCTATTTTTGCTGCAGCCTTTTTTTTATTCCTCTTAATCCCTTCTCTATTTAGTTCTACTTCAGATTTGGGGCCTACGGGAAGGAGTTCAGAGACATCTGTCGTGGAGATGCGGAGTCAACATGTAAACAACCCATATGGGCCGAGCAGTAGAGCAGCACATCCATCCGTCCCTGCAGAGCAGCCTGTGTCAAATTACTCAGGTAAGCATCAACAACATCAAAGGCTTTACGAAATATCTGTGTTGATATTTTCACTATATTTTCTAGTCATTTTTAGAGGTCGACAGATTATACTGCTCAGGCAGGTTAACAACACCAATTTTTGAAAATTTGACATATAATCTGCCTTTTTTTTCATCCGATATAAGTCTTTCTTTGTTTAGGCACGGGATAATTACGAGGGGCTCATTATCTGAAATGAATGAAAGAGGCATAGTCCATTCATTTTGGATGGTGAACATTTTGAAGGGTATTATACCCTGCTTATTTATGAAAAAAATTCCTATTAAAATTTTGTTTTTTTTTTTACAAAAATAATGGCTATATGTGTGTTTGTGATGGTATGACCCATCACCCTGGGAAGTCCAGGGTAATTGCCCTTAAATAGATTGCAGAGTCCACAGATGTGTGGAATCAGGAATCATCCTCAGGTGACCCTAATCATTTTGATTAGGAACATCCAGGGTTCCCTCTGGCGGCAGGTTAGGGGATCCTGACAATTTGTTGGAATTTTTTGCCATGGTGATGACCACAGAACCCGCAGCTGATTCAATGACCAATCAGCAAAATAATAATAATCATACTTAATTAATTCCTCACGTGGAAATTACTTTTGCTGCATTCCACCGCAGCAGGCAGCCATGACGGCGCCAATGGTGGGAGTAACTGGGGGTTGGGTGTCTTCTCCTGGCACACTCGCCATGAGGTCATCGAGAACGGGATAACTTTGATTTTACTTTAATTATATTGGTCCTAAAAAAGTCTTGTTTTTCCACTTTCTAACAGGAAATCCAATAACAGCTGTCTACTCCATCCCAGCCGCTAAGTCTGGTTACTCAGAGTATTTCGTCTCCACATCACCCACCTCGTACCACAGCCCATCCTGGATGTCCTACCCTCCAGAACCTGAGGATGTTGCGCCACAGTGGGCAGACTCCGTAAGCAAATCTACTTTCAAACTATTATTTCTGAAGAAAATCAACATTTTAAATACACATCTATGTTAAATACATATGTCTATATGTTTACCTCGGTGGATAGATGTCTGTTTATCTGCCGCCACCCTCTGATTTAGGTCCATGTTTTCTCTGTTTTTCAGGCACCTTTGCCTGGATATGTAGAAGCTTTTCCAAATCCCCGCTACCCAAAAGGAAGCCCTACCCGGCTGCCTCTTCAATATAAGCAGACTCTGGAACAGCCTGCCCCCAGCACAACATCAGAGCAGAATCTACCACAGGTGCTGAAGGACATGGACAACATGCCACTGAGCAGCCTCTCCACCTCCGCGCTCGTGCAGGCCATCAGACAGGAAGTGGCCAAGCTGGCGAAGAAGCAGAATGACGTGTTTGAATTTTAGCTGAAAGTTACTGTGGAGGTGGAAAACTCTTTTATTGGTCTTCATCTGAGGCCCAAATTCAGACTGATTTTTAATATTTGTACTGATCCTCCTTCACTGCATATTATCCACTTCCTGGTTTCTTTCTACACGTCATCAGTGGATTTCAACTCCTGATTGTTTTTGGTCTTTGTAGATATGTCAATAGGATATTCTAAACATCAGAAATCATTTAGTTCCCTTGGATTCGGTCTGTGTTTGTGTGGAATGATGAAAATAAAGAAGCAGCATTGATGTGTGTGTGGGAATGAGTGTGTGTGTGCTGAGAGGACCAAATTCTCCCCGTCAGATGGTTAAGTAAAAATGTAAATGTATATGAGCATGTACAGTAGAGGACATCATGTATCTAATCTCTTTTTATAAACCATAAGCTTAAAACTCATCAAATGTTTTCTGCTCATGTGTTCACATTGTTACATCATCGATCTTTGGAAATTCTAATTAAACAAGTTCCATTTGGTCAAATTCCGCTCATCCGGGGCCGGGTCGTGGGGCAACAGCCTCAGACGGGAAGCCCGGGCTTCTCTCTCTGCATCCTCCTGCTCACCCGGAAGGATCCCGAGTCATTTACCGGCCAGCTGTAAGACATAGTCTCTCCAGCAGGTCCGGGGTCTAACTCCTGGTCTCCTCCTTGTTGGACATGCCCAAAACACCTCACCAGCAAGGCGCTCGGGGGCATCCTGACAAGCTGCCCGAACCACCCCATCTGGCTCCTCTCGATCTGGAGGAGGAGCAGCTTGACACTGAGCTCCTCCCGGATGGCAGAGCTCCTCACCTGATCTCTGAGTGAGAGCCCAGCCACCCTGCGGAGTAGGAAGCTCATTTTGGCCGCTTGTATCCGTGATCTCATTCTTTTGGTCACCACCCACAGCTGGTGACCATAGGTGAGGGTGGGAACGTACATCGACTTGTAAATCGAGAGCTTTAGTTTTCGGCTCTGCTCTCTCTTTACCACGACGGACCAATGCAGCGTCCTAGTTATTGCTGATGCCGCACCGATCCGCCTGTCGATCTCCCGCTTCATCCTTCCCCCACTCGTGAACAAGACCCCGAGATACTTAAACTCCTCCACTTGGGGCAGGAACCCTGTCCCGGACCTGCAGGGGAATTCCACCCTTTTCCGGGTGAGGACCATGGCCTGGGATTTGGAGGTGCTAATTCCCATCCCGGCCGCTTCACACTCGGAAGCAAATCGATCCAATTAAACAAGCTCACACATAAACAAGTAACAAAAACACACTTTTATTTTCACTATAATTTTCAGGTAATTAATAAAATAAATGCATAACGACATAATATTGAACTAATGACGATGCAACTTACAGAATTGTGGGTTTTTTTGCAGGAAAATTTCCAAATTAAACATGAAAGCTTGAATTTAACAACATCTGCTGCTGGATTAACATTTTTAAATGGCGGAATGAAGTCTGCGAAACTCTGGAATTTTCTTTGCTTCTTGCTGTATTTTTTTTTACATTTAAAGTAGAATCAAGCCATAAACTGAGTTGGTCTGTTTAACGATGACTGTAATGGCAATGAGACACATCTGTGATATCACCGAATGCATAAAAATGCCAGAGTTTATGTGAAATAACGGCTTTTAGAAGTGACTCAAACGCACTCTGAAGAAATGTCATAAAATAATGTCTCACTGTGTGCTGAATTGTCCTGCTTGTGAGGTTAAAAGTGCACATAACACATATTTTTTTTTGCCATTTTAAATATACTTACAAGTGACTGTGAAAAGTAACGCAGTCACATTAAAACGTTACTAAATTAAATCGATTAAAAAGAACCAATCAGAAAAATAAAAAAGCGTGTCAAAACCTTTAGATTTTATAAGAAAAAAACAACAGAGTTGATTTAATTCACAGCAGTTTCAAGCTTATTTTTTGTTTTAACAACCTTTCGACCTCTAAAACATCAACAGGAGCGGATCTAGGGAGGGCACACCCCCCCCTCCTTTTTTGGTCAAAAAAAAAAGAAGAAGAAGAAAGTAAATGGGACTAGTCAAGCTATCCCCTTTCAGGGCCAGCAAATAGGCCTCCAAAAAAAAGGAAAATTACTCTTATTTTTCACACCTCCCGTCCACCCCCCTCCCCGTTTCGAAAATCCTGGATCCGCCCCTGATCAACTACTCATTTTAAGTGGATTTAAAATCCCACTTTTTTTTCGTTTTTAAATGAGACCACGATGTCACCATCTTTAACACCAAAATAAGCTTTATGAACAGTAAATTTTGGAATTATTCATAAGAAATATTGATGCAAAACTGAAGGCAAAGAAGTCTGGGACTTTGATACAGAAACTGTTGAATAGGAGGACATAAGTGCATGCATGGTGTACAGATTAATTCTCACTATAAATCAATGCAGCAGATTATTTTATACTATAATTAATAATCATGGTGGTTGATTCAGACTGAAATGATCATAATATGTGTAAAGTTGCCTTTAAATTAGTATTTTTCTCATTGAAAGTGTTAAATTGGAGGATTTTTGCTTTTTTTCTTAATATGAAAGGAGACATCGTTAACTTTCTGTTTTAAATTCATAAAGAAAAATAGGATTATTGCTCATTTTATTATTGGACTTTTTTTTTTTTTTTAAATTCATTTAAAAGCCACTTTTTTTTTCTTCCTGAATGGTTTCTTCATTTTATTTTCATCTGCTGCTCGGTCTTGATGTTCCTCAAGGGAAGACGGACGTTGGAGCAAATTTTAGCCAACGTGATTGAAAATTAAATAAAATTTTTATTACAATCTTAGTGTGTGTTTTTGTTCTTTGATACATCATGTCTTCCTTCACTGTATCCATGAACCTCCTCTTTGGTCTTCCTCTAGGCCTCTGCTGGTGGTTCCAAATCCAGCATCCTTCTTCCGATGACCACCCTCTCTCTCCTCTGCACATGTCCAAACCATCTCAGTCTGGCCTCTCTGAATTTACCCCTCTGACTAACATCTACTGTTCCTCTGATCCTGCCCATCCTGGTCACTCCCAAAGAGATCCTCAGCATCTTCATCTCTGCTACCTTCATCTCTGTTTCCTGTCTTTTCCTCAGTGGCACTGTCTCTAGCCAAAACAGCATGGCTCATCTCACCACGGTTTTGTACACTTTCCTTTTCATTTCATCATGGCTGTGTTGCTTTATTCCCACCAGAGGTCCCCCACACTCTGCACATCTAAATCTCAGGGTTCATTATTACCTTCACACTTAAGATACGACAAGCGCTTATTTGCTTTTATACAAACAGGGATGCAATTTTTTTTTCTTCATGTTCAGATTTTAAACACAATAAATAAAATCGTTACAAAACTTTTGATTGCTTTCTATGTATTGATGCACTTCTTTGACATCAATGCTGAAATGTGTTCAAATAGACTCACAAATCTCTTGTGGAACAAACAATTTGAACAAATATGTAGTTCGCTATTAGCTTTTTCTTTTTGCAACATAATGAAAACATTCGATATCAACACTGTGTCACTTTCCCGTGAAGAATTCCATCACTCACTGATGCAGAAAAATCCAATTAGCAAAAAAAAAAAAACACTGCAGTCAATACATTCCACTTAAAAGCTGTCGGATCCACAAATTCAGATGACTAATGTGACAAAGTGAAAGAGCAAGTGGAATTTTTTGCAGCCAGATGCATTTCGAACACATTGGTACACATGATTGGAGAAAATCATCAATAAGACAAAACAGAATTTCTAAATGAAAGAAGTTCTGAATGTTAGTTTCACAATCCCCTCATCTGCCACCAGAGGGAGCCCTGGAACCATCCTCCCTCACTGGGATTCCAACCATATCCTGAACACCTGGGTGATTAGCCTGGTACCAATCAGATGTGCATTGTCAGCCTGCTGCCTATTTAAGGGCAAACATCTCCAGATTTGTCGTACCTCTTGGCCGCGAGGCTGAGAAGCGATTAACGATTAAAGAGCGCCTTCTCTCCGAACTATGGTCGTCTGATTTTTCCTTGAAACCGCAGGAGAAGTTTCGGAACCCTGATCGTAACGATCCTAGAAGAAGAAGATGGTCGTTGAGGGGGATATGAGTTTCTTGCTGGTCAGTAGGTGGCGGTAATGTACCTGTATTGGTGCTTCGCGGCTTTAAACCAAAAGAAGAAGACTTTCTCCTCGGGTCAGTACCATCCCTTACAGCCAGGTCTCCCTGGTTACCTGACCATAATATTACGTTTGAACTCTGTTCTATTATTTGAACTCCTGAATCCTGAGTTAATCCTTTGCCTCACAGCCTTAACCGGACTTATGTTTAATAAACTCTGTTTTGATGTCCAGCAATTGGGTCTTCCTTCCTTCCACATCACAAACACTGACAATAAGAGATAAAAAATAAAGTGAAACATGATGATTTATGATTCTGAAAAAGCTTTGAAAACCAGGCTTCCCAAAGATAAATGTCAAACCTCTAGTTTCAATATTGGCTGCTTTGTTCCTTTTTGTGTAAAGATGATTCCGCGTTGGTCCCTAACTACTGGCAGACACACGAAACAGAATTCCATCCCGTGCCTTTTGGCAACAGGCCGGTGTTGAAGATTTTGGACATTGGACACAAACTGCCTACTGGCAACCGTCATGCCATCCTAAAAACTCAGTTTGTGCCAGAAATGATTACAGCTGCTCAAACTTGTCTTGGATGGGTTTGTTGTGACTCCAAAACTGGTGTGTGGAAGGAAATTATTTCTGAAAAATAAGAAATATAGACTTCTGCACTTGGTTTGTTAATTAAGAAAACAACAACGAAGAAAGATGGTTCGACACAAATTAATTTTCAGGGAGGTAAAATAACTCAAATATATAAAAATTTTTAGGCCTTTACTTAAACTCCATTTGGTGCATTTTACGTGTTAGTTTAGTAAAAGTTCCCACCCTGACCCATGGTCACTAGCTGTGGGTGGTGACCGAAAAAACAAGATCGCAAATACAGGCGGACAAATGCGCTTCCTATGCAGGGTGGCTGGGTTCTCACTCAGAAATACAGTGAGGGGCTCTGCCATCAGGAAGGAGCTTGGAGTAAAGTCGTTGCTCCTCCAGGTCGAGAGAAACCAGATGGGGTTGTTCGGGCATCTGGTCAGGATGCCAACCAAACCCCTTGCACGTCCCACTCGGGGGAGACTTAGGGGTAGACACTGAACCTGCTGGAAAGACTATATCTCACAGTAGGTCGGGGAGCGACTCTGGATCCTCCAGGGTGAGCAGGAGGATGCAGCCTGGGTGAGGGAAGCCTTCCCGTCTGAGGCTGTTGCCCCTGCGACCCGGCCTCCAATAAGCAGAAGACAACATAATGGAAAGTTTAGTAAAAGCACAATAAGTAAAAAAATACTTTTAACAAACAGATATCAAAGAATTTTCTTAACACTGCCGTCATTACAGTTTGAACTCCCACAAAATAGTTTTTAATATCTTCCATTAATAAGCTCCAACACAACCCCATGGCATGCAGAGGACTCGTAATGATATTCAATATCCTAACATGCAGCTTTGAACCATTTATATCTGTCATGAAGAGGAGTGCAGGTGGAAAGAGGAGGACCCAATTGCAGACAGAAAACATAATTTATTTGAATTTGACTGTCCATTAATATTGTGAAAAGAAAAACAAAGTTTCAGCGACATGGTAAAAGGTTATTGTCAGAATGTGTTCTTGGTCAGGCAACCAGGGAGACCTAGCTGGAAGGGATTGCATGACCGGACAGGGAAGCCCGGGGTGATTGTACTTAAATAGCTGGCAAGGTGCACAGATGTGTGGAATCTGTAATCATCCTCAGATGACCCTGATCAGGTTGATAAGAAACATCCAGGGCTCCCTCTGGTGGCAGGAGAGGGGATCATGACATTATCAGCTGTGATTTTTTTGTGATCTGTTATCCTCTGCAACCAAACTGTAACGTAAATTAATATGCTAAATGTTTGAAATAAAATAAACGGCACATTGTTTTCTAGTGACTGAAATCTTTTGCAGTGGTGTGATTTTTAATATGTGCACTCAGCGGGTGGTGGATTGAAAAGCGCTCCAAAACCCTAAATTTTCTGATTCTCATTAAGCGAGGCGCCTCTGAACTTTATAGGGGAGAACATTAAAATGATCTAAGAGCTTGGCGTGTTTCACTCTAAATGAATCATTTCCTGTCAGAGAAAGTGCAGCAACTTTTTTTTTTTCAGGTCATTTGAGGCCCCAGCCACACCCGCAGGGCTCTCAAAGTTTGAACTCTATTCTTCAAAGTTACTGATTTTTTTCTTTGCCGATCATAGCTCTCTCTAGTTCAAACTTGTTTTTTTTAAAACCTCTATTGCTGCACATTTCTTTTTGGAAATCAAAAGTTTATAATCAGTCTTTTTGAAAAGAGTTTCTTTCTATTCCTAAGATAAGTAAAGGCTTG
This sequence comes from Neostethus bicornis, assembly GCA_902685375.1. Classification (NCBI taxonomy): domain Eukaryota; kingdom Metazoa; phylum Chordata; class Actinopteri; order Atheriniformes; family Phallostethidae; genus Neostethus; species Neostethus bicornis. The sequence goes on from LR738543.1 coordinate 29,749,467, forward strand.
AGTTGTAAAACAATAAAAATGAATCATGTTGTGAGCCTGGTTTTGCAAACTACGCGCAAGATTCAAATCACAGTTTTATTATTTTCTCCTTTCATTTTTGGGGTTTTAAGAATAAACACAGAAAAATATAAATTTTAACACAGTAAAGAAAGATCTGAGCATTGAAGTTCTCGATTTACAGGTCAATCTACGTTCCTACCCTCACCTATGGTCACCAGCTGTGGGTGGTGACCGAAAGAATGAGATTGCAGATACAAGCGGCCAAAATGACCTTCCTCCGCAGGGTGGCTGGAGCTCAGTGTCGAGCTGCTCCTCCTCCGGTTCGAGAAAAGCCAGATTGGGCGGTTCAGGCATCTGGGAAGGATGCCTCGCTGGTGAGGTGTTTCGGGCACATCCCGGGAGGAGACCAAGAGGCAGACCCTGGACCCGCTGGAGAGACTATGTCCGACAGCTGGCTGGGAAATGACTCGTGATCCGCCCAGGTGAACTAGAGGATGCAGTTGGGGTGAGAGAAGCCTGGGTTTCCTATCTGAGGGTGTTGCCCTCGCAACCTGGTCCCGGATAAGCAGAAGACGACGGAACGGAACACAGAAGAATGCAATTGAATGCACTTTATGAAGACGTTCCCCCTGTACCCTGCCTCTCGCCTTGAATCAGCCGGGATAGGCTCAGCACCGGGATAGGCTCAGCACCCCTCACACAGGGGATGGACGATGGACGATTCAGAAGATGATACTACAGTATGTATAATTCTTACAACAATAATTTTGGCCGGATATGCTCGGGAAACAAATGTAGAAAAATATATTTTGCAGTTAAATTTTAGTTTTTTTTTAAAAAAAGCAAAAGTAAGTCAAAGTGAGACATCTGTGATTTTGAGGATCACTTTTTGTTTTCCTCAGAGTGAGAGCTCTCTCTCATGAGAGCAATCTGCAACATGTCTTCAGTTGCTAGACAAAATGTTCTGAACAAGAAAACATTTGTCTTTGTTAAGTAGTTTTTACACATTTTTGTATTTTTTAGCTCATGGATAAAAAATTTACAGATTTAAAAAGTGCTTAAGTCATATTTCAAATTGAGCAAAGATTTAAGTCTGAGGGTTTTTAATGGTAAACCTCAAGCTAGATTTCTTATTTGTAGCTTTTTAATTATCATTCTGTCTTTACTCTGATGGAATTCTCCAGTATTGCTTTTTTAAAGAGTAAAACAGGCTGTTAGAAGCAAGAACTATAGCAAAGCTGACAAACTGAAGCTCTCTTCTTTGGATTAATTTCCCCAGCACCTGCCTGAGGGGAAATTAACTGTTGTACGTTAAGCAGCTCTGCTGATTTCTAACTTTCCTGACCCCTTTGGCCAAACCTTTATACCACTCTCTGCAGTCCTCCCATATTTCCAGGGTGTGGATTAACGGCCCAGTGATGGCCTCTGTTAAAGGCTGCTGTGAATTTCCCCACCCAGTTGTTTGAAACCATTCTGATCAGCAGGTTTTTTAGATGCTTGGACACCATTTTCTTCCTCTAATGTTCTCATTGCTTCCTTTCTATTAAAAAAAATCTTGTCTTTTACTTGGGTACTTCCCTTGTTTCTTTAATGACATGTAGATTTATGTCTGTATTTTTATGTACGCATAGGGTCACGAATACAACTGGATGATATCAAAGTGTCTATTGCAGGGGCGGATCCAGAATTTTCTAAAGGGGGCTGAGAGGTCATTGACAAAGCCAGTACAGGGAAGGCCGAGGGCATTATCCCCCCAGAACATTTTGAAAAATAAGAGTCATTTTCCTGCATTTTGGTGGCCCATTCGCAGGCCCTGCAAGGGAATACTTGACTAGTCCACTTTCTTCTTTTTTTTTTTTTTTTTTTGTGGACCAAAAAAGCACTCTCCCTAACCCTCCCCTGGAACTGCCCCTGTTTTGTGCCTCTTTTCTTCAAGTTTCTACCTCCATTTAATCCAATATTACACATTACACGTAAATGAATAGCCAGCTATGATTACACTAGTCTCGGTTTGCCGTTATGCATACTTTAATTTTATGTAAGTGAAAATAAAGGTAAGGTCTTTCACAAAAAAAAATGCTGTCTAACATTTTATGACATAAAAATGTGTAAAAAATACTTAACGAAGACAAATGGTTTTTTAGGTTCAGAACATTTTCTTTAGCAACTGAAAATCTGTTGAAGATTGCCCTCATGAGAAGGAGCTCTCACTCTGAGGAAAACAAAAAGTGATCCTCAAAATCACAGATGTCTCACTTTGACTTATTTTTGATTTTTTAAAAAACTAAAATCTAACTGCATGGTTTTGCAGGGGTTACAGAGTGGCCTCACTACAAGAAGGTTGGGGTTTTGAGTTCCTCGACGTGGCTTGGAACACTAGCCTTTCTGTGTGGAGTTTGCATGTTCTTCTTGTGTATGCTTTATTTTCCCCATGTACTCCTGTTTTCTATCCAAAAACATGCATTTTAGGTTAATTGGCCGCTATACAAAAAAATTGACCCTACACATAAGTGTGTGAGTATGGTTGTGTGCGTGTCCCCGTGACAGATCGGCGACCTATTCGGGGCGTACCCGGTCTCACACCTTAAATAGCCGACAAGTCATGGCACCTCCCTCAAACCTAATGAACCGTTCAGAAGACAAAAAAATTCATGTTTTGTTTTGTTGTCTTTCACTTAGGGGTCAACAGCCTCAGACGGGAAACCCAGGCGTCTCTCACCCCTGCTCCATCTTCTAGCTTACCTGGAAGGATCCTGAGGTGTTCCCTTTTCAACTGTGAGACATAATCTCTTCAGTGGGTTCGTCGTCCGCCACTGGGTCTCCTCCCAATTGAAACACCTCAAGACCAAGTTGTTCGGGAAGCATCCTGCCACAGCCCCTCCCTTGCCTGTCAGAGGCGGAGACTCCTGCAGGCAGGGGGAGGTTCCATCTGAGTGGAGCCAGCTGGCCTTCTCTAGCTCATTTTTGAAGGAGATGCCTGCACTAATTGTTTTCTCTGTGTTTTTTTTCCATCTGCAGGTCAGGTATGCTTTTGGTTTTTCAGTTTATTCAATGTTGAAATAGTATTTATGAGGATTGTGTCGTTAGAAACACAATTTGATTAGGCCCACAGCCAAATGCCCCAACCATCCCATCCGGCTTCTCTCGACCTGAAGGAGCACCGGCTCTATTTCAAATTTATGTAGAACTATTTATTTTTTTGTTGTCAATGCGCTGCAATTTGTCACTATAATTTTTAAGAGACTAAATTCAAACTAAAAATAATACAGCCGCTGTACCTCGATCAGTTTTTATTTAATACAATTCTTTTACTGCAGTTTCTCATCTGGAACAGTTTGATTAAACGTCAAAATCAAATTAAATTTGGACAAAATAATACATATTTATAAAACTGTCAAGAGAATAACTTCACATGCTTATATTAATGTATTTTTAATGTTATTTTGATATAAAATATCCATTTCCTAATATACGGTATGTTTTTTTTTTATGTCACCCTACAATTCTCAGATTTGGAAAGGGTCATCATTCATCTAGATTCTTCTTGCAAATAAATTTACTCCACACCACCTTCCCTCTTGGGAACTAATAGAATATTCCTGAACCACTGGGGACATATTTTGTTGTTGGACTTTTCCTAGGACACAGAAAAAGCAGGTGAGTCACCAAAATCAATTCAATCAATTTGCTATCTATGAATATGCAGCAAACACTCAAGTATGATTCCTTTTTCACAAGCTTTTCTGAACCTGGAGACCAAATTTTTAACTGCTGCTGCATCACTGTAATACTTGTAATAATTTTCTTGCTAATTTTTGGCAAATAGATAAAAGGGAAATGATTGTGTTCACACTACAATGATTCACTTTTCCTGTGAGGTGTGAAGAAATGAAGCTTAAAGGAAATAAAAACCAGAGTAACTTATTGGATACATAAATTTTTTCGGGATAAAAGGAAAGCTGTTTTATTGGTCATTCGTAGTTATCTACCAGATAATTGTAGAACTTCTCAATGAGGGAAAGAAATCTCTCTTCTGTTCATGTCACTTTTTTTTTCAACACAAATCTTTCTTCTTTTTTTTAAATGCTGGATTTCATCAGAAATTTAAAACAAACTGATGAATTTACTAGTGACCTTTTTTTCTTTGATTAAATGGTTGTTCACTCAGCTCAACGAGGGTGGCTTTATCACCCAACACTGAATAACCACACTACAAAATCACATCTGACCGAACAATAAGGACGTTCACAACTTTAAGTTTCTTAGTACGGGAATTTTCCTTCATGGTCATCATAACAAGTCAGTTTCTTCCATCTAACCTTATCTGCTGCATCTTCTTCGGTCACACCAACTATCTTCATGTCTTCCTTCACTGTATCCATGAACCTCCTCTTTGGTCTTCCTCTAGTCCTCTTTCCTGGTGGTTCCAAACCCAGCATCCTTCTTCCGATGTACTCTCTCTCTCCTCTGCACATGTCCAAACCATCTCAGTCTGGCCTCTCTGACTTTATCTCCAAAACCTCTAACATGTGCTGTTCCTCTGATCATCCTGGTCACTCCCAGAGAGATCCTCAGCATCTTCATCTCTGCTACCTCCATCTCTGTTTCCTTTCTTTTCCTCAGTGCCACTGTCTAGACCAAACAGCATGGCCGGTCTCACCACGGTTTTGTACACTTTCACTTTCATTTTATCTGAAACTCTTCTATCACACATCACACCTGATACTTTCCTCCACCCGTTCCAGCCTGCCTGCACACGCTTCTTCACCTCTTTTTCCACACTCTCCATTGCTCTGGACTGTTGATCCTAAGTACTTAAAATCTTCCACCTTCTTTATCTCTTTTCCCTGTAACCTCACTTTTCTCACTTTTGTTTTTACTGGTCACGTATTTAAAAAAATATACTGTGTATATTTTCTCCGACTTTATCTCCAAAACCTCCAACATGTGCTGTTCCTCTGATCCTGTCCATCCTGGTCACTCCCAGAGAGATCCTCAGCATCTTCATCTCTGCTACCTCCATCTTTGTTTCCTGTTTTTTCCTCAGTGCCACTATTTCTACACCAAATAGCATGACCGGTCTCACCATGGTTTTTTACACTTTCCTTTTAATTTTAGTTGAAACTCTTCTATCACACGTCACACCTGATACTTTTTTCCACTCGTTCCATCCTTAAAATATTCTACATAAATAAAATTGATATATTAGAATTTAAAAAATAAATAAATAAAAATAAGGAACTGTCTTTACTTCTGAAATTTTTACAAATTGTTTTCTGTTGCTGGTATTGTACAAACCAGCCAGCTATAAACAGAAAAAAAAATTGGTTGTTAAAACATAAAACAACTTCACTTGGTTCAAATCCCTGTCAAACTTTTTCATCATCACGTCCCTCGGAGCAGCCAAAAAAGCATCGCCTTCCTAAAAATGTGGAGCCAACTCATGAGAAAAGTTGTTTATTCCACCCTCAGTTTTGCTAAAGTAATTTTCCACATTGTACGACTTCTGATGGAGTACAGGATACAACTGGAGGATGTTGCACAGCTTTTCATTTCCACGATGTGTCTCAATTAACTTGTGGATGATAAGCAAAAATTTTCTAGAAATGTGTCTGACTGCTTTTTTTCCCTGAGCAGCAATGCTGGTAATTTTATTAGATTAAAAAAAAAAGTGAAATTAGTTTTTGTATGCGTTCTTGCAAAGAAAGTGCTTGTATGTGTTTGTCGACTGCAAAATTTCTGCGAAAACTTGTGGTCAAACTTTCAAAGTTTTACTTCATTTTTATTTGCATGGGTTTAATAATGTTTCCAGTATTTTCTAATCACCTCAAATATATAGATGCAAACGCACTCCCCTTTTTGGTCCACAAAAAAAAGAAGTGTTTTTACTGATTTAATTATTACTAACTTTGAGCAAAATATGCACCAAAATGCAAGAAAATGACTTTAATTTTTCAAAATTTTATGGAGAGAATGACTCCAGACCTTCCGTATACTGGGGGGCACCACAGGTGCTCATTTTGTTTATGATCTCACGCCCCTGGCCCCCTTTAGAAAATCCTGGATCCGCCCCTGTTAACTGTGAATTTAAGATAACATTGACTTTTTTTTATTCCTGGAGGGAAATTGATTTGTCACAAGATTCACTTTGAAAAAATCTAAAACAAAGTGAAAGAATTTAAATATAAAATATCAAATTAAAAAATAGCCACTGTTCAAAAGAACGCATGTAGCAGGTGAAGCAATCTCAGACTGAAGGAGCTGTCTCATACAAAGGGTAGGGTAAAAGGGGTTGTTACGGATCAGCATTCTCCTCTGACTTACAAAGACTACAAAGTCCAAGGACAGAGCTAGTCAGCCTGACCAGCTTAAGTCTCCTCTTGTCCCTCTCTCTTATTCCTCCACACCAGCAAGGCACTGCATATGAAGTTACTGATGCAACAATAATGTCAGTGAAGTTTTTTTTAGCAGTGACCCACACACCCCAAAAGTTGCAACCACACATCATAGTTATATTTTTATTTAGTTTTTCATCATTTCATTCCACTAATGTCGTGAATTATTTTAAAACTTTGATGCAACCAAACAGTGACAGAGAAAATATATTATTTTTAAAAAATACTTGATTAGTGAAAACAAAAGTGAGAAAAGTGAGGTTACAGAAAGGAAAGATAAACAAGGTGGAAGATTTTAAGTACTGAAGATCAACAATCCAGAGCAATGGAGAGTGTGGAAAAGAGGTGAAGAAGCGTGTGCAGGCAGGCTGGAACCAGTGGAGAAAAGTATCAGGTGTGATGTGTGATAGAAGAGTTTCAGCTAAAATGAAAGGGAAAGTGTAGAGAACCGTGGTGAGAGCGGCCATGCTGATTGGTCTAGAGACAGTGTGGTGAGAGCGGCCATGCTGATTGGTCTAGAGACAGTGTGGTGAGAGCGGCCATGCTGATTGGTCTAGAGATAGTGTCACTGAAGACAGGAAACAGAGATGGAGGTAGCAGAGATGAAGATGCTGAGGATCTCTCTGGGAGTGACCAGGATGGACAGGATCAGAGGAAGAGCACATGTTAGAGGTTTTAAAGTCAGAGAGGCCAGACTGAGATGGTTTGGACATGTGCAGAGGAGAGAGAGAGAACATCGGAAGAAGGGTGCTGGATTTGGAACCACCAGGAAAGAAGGCTAGAGGAAGACCAAAGAGGAGGTTCATGGATACAGTGAAGGAAGACATGAAGATAGTTGGTGTGACCAAAGAGGATACAGCAGATAAGGTTAGATGGAAGAAACTGACTTGCTGTGGCGACGCCTGAAGGGAAATGCCGAAAGAAGAAGAGGAAAAACAGATTGCAATATTTAAATGGTTTGGATTAAAAACCATCTGATAATCTACAACTCTGTGAAAAATCTGTGAAATTTAATTTCATAAATTTATTTGATCTAATAAAACTCCTACATCGTGCCTGCATAAAACTTTAAAAATGAATCTAATTTTGACATCAGATTTGTTCTTTAAAGACATGCTCTTCTCACATTTCGACAGTTAATTTAAAACGCTCCGCACCAATCTACAGTTTACAAATGCACTTGTTTTAGTTTTAATGCATGAATGATTTTATTCTTGTAGGACTTCTTTTTTTTAATTAAATTTCACTGTTTTGATTTAACTGCAGGACATATTTTTAGGGGAACCAGTGTTTTATGTCCTGACCTGTAAAATGTTAGTAGTCTAACTGAAATGAACAAGTACTGTATTGTCTGCAATACATCTGGTTGGCTTTGGGCATATATGTGATTATATGCTGTTTTAAATGTTGTAAGTGTAGATTCAGATTTCTTTTCAATTAGTGAGATGTTTAGTCGTGCAGAAAGTGTGGGATTATCAAAACGGCTCTACATGGTCAAGTGGACATTTAAAAAAAAAAAAAACTTTCCAGCTTTATTTAACTCAAGGTTGATCCGTTCCATTCCATCGTCTTCTGCTTATCTGGGGCCAGGTCGCGGGGCAACAGCCTCAGACGAAAAGCCAGGGCTTCTCTCACCCCAGCTGCATCCTCCAGCTCACCCGGAAGAATCCCAAGTCGTTCCCTGGCCAGATGTGAGACCGGGGTCTCCGGGCCTCGGCGCCCCTGGTGCTCCAGCCGGGCCCGGACAGAGACCTAGCAGAGCGACTCGGCGCCCCTAGTGCTCCATCCAAGCCCGGACAGAGACCCAGCCCGGAGTGTCTTGGCGCCCCTGGTACTCCATCCGGGCCCGGAGAGAGACCCAGCCCGGAGTGTGTTCGCGCCCCTGGTACTCCATCCAGGCCCGGACAGAGACCCAGCAGAGTGACTCGGCACCCCTGGTACTCCAGCCAGGCCCGGACAGACACCCAGCAGAGTGACTCGGCGCCCCTGGTACTCCATCCGGGCCCGGAGAGAGACCCAGCCCGGAGTGTGTTCGCGCCCCTGGTACTCCATCCAGGCCCGGACAGAGACCCAGCAGAGTGACTCGGCACCCCTGGTACTCCAGCCAGGCCCGGACAGACACCCAGCAGAGTGACTCGGCGCCCCTGGTACTCCATCCAGGCCTGGACAGAGACCCAGTAGAGTGACTCGGCGCCTCTGGTGTTCCATCCAAGCCCGGACAGAGACCCAGCCCGGAGTGTTTTGGCGCCCCTGGTACTCCATCCGGGCCCGGAGAGAGCCCGGAGTGTGTTCGCGCCCCTGGTACTCCATCCAGGCCCGGACAGAGACCCAGCAGAGTGACTTGGCGCCCCTGGTGCTCCATCCAGGCCCGGAGAGAGACCCAGCCTGGAGTGTCTCGGCGCCCCTGGTACTCCATCCAGACCCAGACAGAGACCCGGCAGAGTGTGATCGCGCCCCCGGTACTCCAGCCAGGCCCGGACAGAGACCCAGCAGAGTGACTCGGCACCCCTGGTACTCCATCCAGAACCGGACAGAGACCCAGCAGAGTGTGTTCGCGCCCCTGGTACTCCATCCAGGAAACCCTGCGGAGGAAGGTCATTTTGCGGCTTGTATCCGTGATCTACTTCTTTTGGTCACCCCTAGTGACCATAGGTGAGGGTGGGAATGTAGATCGACTTGTAAACCGAGACATTCAGGTTGATGTTTTTTTTTAAAACTCTTTTATTTTCTCCTCTTTCTGCCAGCTAGAAATGACACACACTTGACATGTTTTCATTGTGATTTTCTCATCATATCAATCCTAATGGATCTCATAGAGCTGCGTCTTACGTTTGGAAGTGTTTTATAGATTAAAGCTGAATGAATTTTCTATTGAGACAAAAAAAGCATTTTTCTGATTCCAAAAGCCTCTGAAAGCTGGAAAAAATGTCTTTTTTTTTTTCCACACCTGCACGTGTACTGTTTCTCCTTGAAGCCCTAAAAGAAGTGGATAGAAAATAGCAAAAAAAATGTAGTTGCCGAGTGAATCAAAGACATGAGAAGACATTGCTCGTCCTTGCAGATCTCACACGGACTGCATAACTGCACATTAGGCATCATTTCTCCTTAATCATCAGACGCATCCTGGTAAAGGATGTTTATGGGATGCCTGTCACTTTCGACACCAGCATGACAGACGGTGCATGAGATAAACTCTGCAACAGCAAAGAAAAAAAAAAGTTTTATTTACCGGTAGCTGTACTGCGAAAACCGTTCCAGTTTGAAATTGAATAAAAATATATTCTGTTTTTATAAAATCAGAACGAATGAGTGTAAAACTGATTCCTTAAAATACGACTCAGATCCAATTTAGGTGGAACAAGGCATCTCGTAAATCACCCGCGTCTTTGAAAAAAAGGTTTGTAAATAATAAATGAAGAGAATGAGTGCAGTGATGTTCAAGAACAAAAAGCAACGTGTAACTGATCCCCACCCACAGCTGGTGACCATAGATGAGAGTGGAAACGTAGAATGAATTTTAAATCTAAAGCTTTACTTTTTGGCTCAGCTTTACCAGACGGATTGATGCGTCCTAGTTATTGCTGACGCTGCACCGATCGATCTAGAAAAGAAAGGAAAAAAAGTTTTTCATTTTTTTTCTTGGATATTTTAAAACGTATCTTCTGCACGGTACCCATGCAATTAGTTCCGTTCTGTCGTCTTCCGCTCATCCGGGGCCGGATTGTAAGGGCAACAGCCTCAGACAGGAAGCCTAGGCTTCTCTCTCCCCGGCTGCATCCTCCAGCTCACCCGGAAGGATCCCGAGTCGTTCCCCGGCCAGCTGTGAGACATAGTCTCTCCAGCGGGTCCGGGATCTGCTTCTTGATCTCCTCCCGGTGGGACGTGCCTGAAACACCTCACCAGCGAGGCGCTCGGGGGACATCCTGACCAGATGCCTGAACCACCCCATTTGGCTCCTCTTGACCTGGAGGAGGAGCGGCTCGTCACCGAGCTCCTCCTGAATGGCAGAGCTTCCCACCCGATCTCTGAGTGAGAGCCCAGCCACCCTGCAGAGGCTGGCCGCTTGTACCCGCGATCTCATTCTTTCGGTTACCATCCACAGCTGGTGACCATAGGGGAAGGTAGGAACGTAAATCGAGAGCCTTGCTCTCTGTTTACCACGATGGACCGATGCAGCGTCCTAATAATTGCTGACGCCGCTCCATCCTTCCCCCACTCGTGAACAAGACCCCGAGATACTTAAACTCCTCCTCTTGGGGCAGGACCCTATCCCTGACCTTTTCCGGGTGAGGACCATGGTCTTGGATTTGGAGGCGCTAATTCCCATTCTGGCCGCTTCAAACTCGGCATCAGTCATTCAAATAACTCCACAAACTTTGAAATGAATTGTGATGCTGGAGAAATAAAGAAAAAAAAAAAAAAAACCAAGCTGGAGAGAAATCTATATGCAGACTTTGTTACAATCCATTAGTGAAAAGTGATTTTCTCTCTCGGTCTTTGATTTGCTTTGGTCTGTCTGTTAAGTTGTTGCTATGGGGATTATAGTCATGAAAAGAAAATGATAATTACTTTTTTTTTTTTTACTCTGCAGTGGTAGTAAATTAGAAGGGTTGAAGCATTACGAGTATCAGCTTTTCGCTCCATCACAGTTAATGTGAAACATAATGACATGAAAAACTTTTATTCATCTTATGCTGTTTATCAGAAATTGGAAAGAAAAACAGTTTGAGTCTGAGATCAGCTTCAGAATCAAGTCTGCTTTCTTTATTAAACTGGTTTAGTTTCATTTCATCTTCTGAACAGATTATCTCTAACAAAGTTGCGGGACATGCCGAAGCCTATTACGGCTGATTTAAGGCAAGAGGCAGGGTACACCGCGAACAGGTCGCCAGTTTGTCACGGAGCCACACAGTAGACACAACCATCCACACACCCACTCATAGCTAGGGTTAATTTTGTATTGGCCAATCAACGTAACAGACATGTTTTTTGAGCGTGGGAGGAAACTGGAGTACCCGGAGGAAACCCATATATACATGGGGAGAACATGCAAACTCCACACAGAAAGGCCAGAGCTTCAAGCCTTGTCCCTTTCTGGGACTCAAAACCGTCCTTCTTGTTGTGAGGCCACTGTGCTAGCCACTGCTCCACCGTTCAGTCCAGAGCTGATTCCTTGCATAACAACATTTTTGAGGCTACAATTGTGTTTAAACATTATTTGTGCGTATAAAAAAAAAAAAAAAAAAAATACCTGAAGTGATTTTTTGTTTCACGCAACTGTTCTTAGCCATGGATTTTGTTCTTCGCCACGCCTAAATTCTGCACCAAAGTAAGGACATTAAACAATTATACAAAGTTTTCCAAACTTCAAAGACACTGTTTTCACAGCTTAAAATGTTATTTTCACTGTGTTGTGCATACATCCAGTAACCAGAACTAAGCAGAGAGCGAGAGGATGGGGAAATTCTTGTAAAAATAAGCTTTTTTTTTTTTTTGGTAAACAATATTTCTGTGCCATCAAAAGCTATTCACACTTTGAGACAAAGAATTATCACCCCACAGACGAACAATGCACCCCCTTAGATTGTTCTTGCACGTACGTGCATAAGTGGGGTTTTTTTGTGATGCTGAAGGCAAAATCATTTGAAAGCCTGGGGCCATGAATAAAATCCACGGTGCAAACAAAGCAGACACACAAAGTGCCTGAGGCCTGTACCTAGACAGCACCCTTTGGGGTTAGATCATCTGTTTGTTTCGGGTTAACATTTATGATGATTCTTATTTTTTGCTTGATTTCTTCATTTCATTCTCTTGTTTTGGTAAATCTAATTGTAAAACTGTTTTGCCAAACCATTTTTCTTTCGACTTGTCAGAAGAGCCTAAAAGTTTTTCTTTGTTACACATTTCCCGAGTCCATTTGGGCCACCTAGACGTGTCTCCGTGTACAGATGTGGAGCCTGCGTCAGGCACGCATGCTGTCCATTCGTTAGTTCTTCTGTAACATTTTTTTGATTATGAAATCAAAGGGCCAAAATGAGTGCCCTCCGCAGTGTGGTTGAGCTTTTACTCAGAGATAGAGGGAGGAGCTCTGCCATCCGGGAGGAGCTTGGAGTGGAGCCGTTGTTACTCTAGGTCGAGAGGAGCTAGATAAGGTAGTTTGACCATCTGTTCAGCATGTCTCCCTAACACCTTGCTGGTGAAATGTTACAGGTATGCTTTAATTCAATTCAATTTTATTTGAATAGCCCAAAATCACAGAATTTCCGTCTCAATGGGCTTCACAAGAAAAAGAGGAATGTGTTAACACAAATACACAACAAGAAAAATAACTGACAAATGCTAACTAAACAAGACTAGCACATTTATGCACTTAGACTCTCCTTCATGGTGAGGAAAAACTCCTAAAAACCATCAGTGGGGGAAAAATAAGAAACCTCGTGGGGATCCACATGAAAGAGAGATCCCTCCCCCGAGACGAGCAACCAATGTGTCAAAGATTATTGTTTAAATATTAGCTTTATTTAAAAAAAAAAAAAAAAGGGGTTGTAATAAAACTAACTGACAGTTAGTCAATCCCAACTATATATGGACTGATACGGTTTGTGACACAGGCCAGGCGTCAACTTGTTCTTTATTTTGTTACCCCACTGTTTTTTCTAAATCATAAATCATTCCAAACAAAGAAAAATACCTATTTTTACATTTAGCATCCTCAAATACGTAGATCTAAAGTCCATTTTATTTTGCAATCCCACGCCTGTATGCATTTGTTTTGGTCCAATAACCAAACATCTTTTCTTACATCATGAGATTTGAACCGCACCCCTGCACAAAGATCTTATTGATCTTCTTCAAAGTCAGACAGAATTATACAAAGAAAAAGTACTTCAACAAAACCCCACAATTTATCTCATTATCATCCACGTCAAGTGAGCTGCTATGGCTAATTAAGGTGACCTCAAGGACACAGACGTTTTAGTAAAGTGCAGACAAAATTGGGCCAAATTGGACTTTTTCCATACGACAGACCCCACTAAAAGACTTCTGGGATTCCAGCTTGTAAATTGCATTGATACACTTTTTCCCCCCCTTTTTTTAATGTCTTAACATCTATGTAACTTGTTACTGATTGTGAATATTTTTCTTTTTCTCTAAATTATTGTTTGCAATTAGAAGTTAAGAGACGTCGGATTTTAAAAGTTTGAAAATGAGTTTTTATTGCAATAAAATAAATTTTTAAACATTTTTTACATGTTTTAGCATATTTAGCATCTCCGTTTTTGAAATTCAAGAGTTTTTTGTACTTATTTTTGATTTAAAACAAAAAAAAAAGTGATGTTTTTCCACCGAATCCACTCATTCCAAGATATATGGGAGATGGTGGCTCTGTGGGTGGAGCGTTTTCCCGCAAACCGGAATTTGACCGGAAGTTCGCAAGTTCGCATCCCATTGGGTGCACGTCCAGGGTCCCTTGGAGAAGACACCTAACCATCTGTTTCTCCCAACATTGGCGCCGCCATTGGTGGCAGCCTGCTGCAATGTGATACAGCACACGAATTTGAGGGATTAATAAAGTATGTTAAATTAAAATTATATATATTATGTAGTTAATCTTTAATCCAAACTGAGATGGTTTGGACATGTGCAGAGGAGAGAGAGAGAGTACATCGGAAGAAGGATGCTGGATTTGGAACCACCAGGAAAGAGGACTAGAGGAAGACCAAAGAGGAGGTTCATGGATACAGTGAAGAAAGACATGAAGATAGATGGTGTGACCGAAGAGGATGCAGCAGATAGGGTTAGATGGAAGAAACTGACTTATTGTGGCGACCCCTAAAGGGAAATGCCGAAAAAAGAAGAAGTAGAAGTTAATCTTTGATCAATTAAAATCTAAAGCTATCCTGTTCATCATTTTCCTTTTCTCAATGATACCAGACGTGGTAAAATATTGAAATGCTTCTCCATTCTTTGGCTCGATGAGGGAACTGATGTCAAATCAAATTTCTCACTCTTGATTAATATCTTTTTAATACGTGTTTTGTAACTCATCAATAATCTTAAATAAGTTGCATGCTTCTGAATTTGCTGGGAGTAATCAGCGTCACCTTAAATTATTCACTAGAATCCATTAAAGGTGTGAAATTCGAGTCGAGCTGAGCGGATCTTTAACACAAATCTCACGTGTTATTTCTCATGCTTACAAAGCAAAATTAAAAAAAGTTATTTATTTTAATTTTTCCAACTCTTGCACGTCAGCCAAGAAACCTCTGACATGTTCAGTTTACATATTTATTAACATTTAGGATTTGATTCCTGAACATGCTGTACTTTATTATCTAGCACCAGTGGTGGATGAAGTACTCACTTTTTGTACTTAAGTAAAAGTACAGATACTTAGGCGAAAAATTTACTAAAGTAAAAGTACCAATAAAAAAATCTACTTAAGTAAAAGTACAAAAGTAGTTGGTGTAAATTGTACTTTTTAAGTAAAAAGTAAAAGTATTCTACCATAATTCAAATGTTATTTTTTGTGCTATAGGGTGTCACCATGGTAACCAGGATACATACTCTACAGGGGTGTGACCCCCCCTCTCCCGCCTCTTTTGGTCCACAAAAAAATAAAAAAATAAAATAAAAGGAAAGGGGACAAGTTAAGCTATCCCTTTGAAGGGCCAGTGAATGGGCCACCAAAATGAAGGAAAATGACACTCATTTTTTAAAATGTTTTGGGGGGTGGGGGGCCCAGTCAATATATATTGGCTTAGTCAAATCCCCACCCCCCTTTGGAAAATTCTAGATCCGCCCCTGCTCTGTGTAATGATGGCTCAACTTTTTATTTAGAAGTAAACACAACGAACAACGATCTTCTGACTCTTTTTAATTTGTACTATATTTGATGTTAGGTTTTTGGCGCTGAATGAATGCGGAAAATGTTTCTCGATTCATTACTACTTCTCCCGATCAACTGCTTCTTTTGATTTTGGCGATGCGGCTTCAAGATGCGCTAAAAAACCTGTGTATTTTTCAAATTCCTGAACGAAAATGTAACAAAAAATGTAAAACACACTTTTAAAAAGTAGCGGAGTAAAAGTACAGATATTTGCTCTAAAAATGCAGTGAAGTAAAAGTAAAAGTACCGGTCTAAAATTTTACTTAAGTAAAGTACAGATACACAATTTTTTTACTTAAGTACAGTAACGAAGTACATTTACTTTACGTTCCACCTCTGTCTAGCACAGAGGTGTCAAACTCAGGTCCTGAAGGGCCGGTGTCCCTGGAGGTTTTCTATGTGTTCGTGCATCTACACACCTGATCCAGTTTATTGAGTCAATCTGCCAAATTTTATTTGCCGTCGATTTCATGTGCATCGGCTGTGTTGAACCAAAAAAACATGGAAAACCTTCAAGACACTGGCCCTCGAGAACCGGAGTTTGACACCGCTGTTTAGCGTTACAAATATTACTTAATTAACATTTTTAAAAACACATAGCTGTTTAATAAATAACAAAAAGAAGACTTTGAGAAACTGTTTAAATTCTCCTATAAATGTCCCAAGTTCCACGTACCCAAAAATCTAACCTTGAGCCGTAACAATGTTACGCAAATTCGGCCTTTAATTGGATTTTTTCTTGCTGAATGGCCGCCGCGTACCACAAAGAAAACTATTTTAATTAAAATTTTCAGCTAAATTTATCAAGGTCATCACATAGTGAACTACCCATCCTGTTCTTTCTGTGGACTAAGACTACTTGTACAGAACGACATCTTTTATTGGCTTGTTCTTTGACGTCGATTCATAAATCTAACAAAAAAATAAAAATGAACAGGAAGTTATATTATCCTATAAATCTAAAGAGATATTTATGAGCATTAAAAATCAGTCTTTCTAAGAGTTTGTAAAGATAAAGCACCTCGTTAAAATACATTTAATTACCACTAACTATTTCTTAGATATTCATTAGAATGAATGGCAATGCATAAATTTTTTTTAAAAAAATCAAGTAGTTTAATCTTGAACATTTTTTGTGTGCAGTCAAACTTTATTTTTTGGGGGGGTTTTGTTTACATAATCTCCCAAACTGGCTTAAGTCGATCTTCAGTCAAACTCAGATGTGTTTTTCTGTGAGATTGGTAACGATTTAAAGCGAGCCTGCAGAAACCAATAAAAAATTAAAAAATGAAATGAAATTCTAGCTGGAAAAATTTGGATGACGTATCTTTTCAAATGTATGATAATGTTGAATTTAGGGCTGCAACTAACGATTATTTGATGATTGATTAACCTGACGATTATTGGCTCGATTAATCGATTAATCGGGTAGAATTGACAACTTAATAAATAATAGTTTTTTGGCATTTTATTGAATGTAGTTATGCAAAACACAACTCATAACCACTTAAACAACACGTTGGGCTCATTCTAATAAGTAAAAATGTTAATCTTTCTGTGAAATAAAGAGGGAGAATATTACCATTTCTACAGCAAATATAAAATAATAAATCTACTTACTGTATACAGTAAAGGTAAATCATGAGCACCCATAAAATGTGTTTTATGGTACTGGCTAAAAAAACCTAAAATGAAAACTGTTGACCATCCAGGATCACATTTAAGAACAAGAAATCGTTAACAGTTTTAGATTTGCAAATTTAACCTTGTTCAGAGGTATAGTACCAAACAAAAATGGCCGAGGTTAACATGAGTAAAAATACACAAAAAACAATCAAGTTGTGTAATATTAAGTGGAGTTGACAGCAAAAACTTTCTAAACGATTAATCGACGACTAAATTAGTCGACAACTATTTCAGTAATCGATTGTAATCGATTAATTCGATTAGCTGTTTCAGCCCTAGTTGAATTTAGGTTTCACTAATAACATTTTTTGGTCTTAAAATTGGAAAATGAAAGGTTATCAGAACGCATTTAATTTGCAAGTTGGATAAATCCATCAAAGTGAATTCAACAGGGAGTTAAATTAATGTGCAGAGAATTGATGGTAAAAATAATTCCAGATTGTTTTAAAGCTTAAATAGTTTGCAAGAAAAACCTGCTAATGGACTGCAGCTAAAATCCCTCAGGCCTTTAAGTCTGATTACATTTCACATCGTATAAAAGTTAAAGTATAGATAAAGTTTTAATATACCGGCAAAACGAGATGAAAAATTCCAAAGATTAAAAGAAATGATTCGCCTGTAAATTTGTTATTTCTGTTTTAATTCAAATGCATTTTAAATAATACTCAATCTCTCTTCTGCACAAAATTTGGACATATTCAGAGGAGAGAAAGAGAGTACATCGGCAGAAGGATGCTGGATTTGGATCCACCAGGAAAGAGGACTAGGGGAAGACCAAAGAGGAGGTTCATGGATACAGTGAAGGAAGACATTAAAATAGTTGGTGTGACAGAAGAAGATGCAGCAGATAAGGTTAGATGGAAGAAACTGACTTGTTGTGGTGACCCCCAGTTTTATAGTAACATGTTAAATGCCTCGACTCAAATCGTCTTACTCCAGTGTTTCCTCATGGGGATCCTCCATCACCAGCTCTGTCTGCTCAGTCTGTGGGGTCTTCTCTGTGGGGGCCTGACTGGCCTGGGTGGTGCAGGTCAATCTTTGTAGCCAGGTGGCTTTCGTGGGTTACATAGTGTCCGGAAGCTAGGTGGACCGCTGTGAATTTGGCCTCTGCAGTAATGGGCAGGCCGACTCCTAGTGTGGATTGATCCCCAGTTATTGTTTCCTCACAGCAGCATCAGGACAGATGTTTATTTTTATTTCAATTTAGGGTAAGACCAAAAAAAGAAGATTTTAACTCAAACACTGTGCTATATTGATTTTTATTGTAAGTTGCTGCCTTTTGTTCTCTTGTGATTTTTAGAGTTATGAATTCATACTTGACAAAATAAATGATTTTGTAGAGTAAGCTTCAGGGTCATGTATGTGCTTTAGCTCCCTTGCGTTCTGCCTTCAGGCTACCATCTTCACAGCTGTCAAAGTGAACAATTCTATCAAATATTAGCTGAATTATAAACATGTTTTTTGCAGGTTAGTTTTCATTGTTTCTAAAACCACTTACTCAGTCCAAAATGAATAACTATACAGTTGTTCAAAGGTGGGATAATGAGCTTTCGTGGGGAAATCATTCATTTCTTTTAGCAAATAACATCCCATGGTTCAAACATCCAAGAAGTTAATTATGCATGATACTCTCTATTTAGGTAATATTTTATTCTAGTTATTCTAATTCTAACACCTTTTGGACTCAGAGCTGGAAAAGTAGTTTATATGATGGATAAATGGTTTATGATTACTAACTTCATACTGAAGTTAGTCATGCATTAAATTGATCAATTGATTTTTATTTTTGTTTTTTTTTGCAGACTACAGAACTTTTCCTCTTTTTGTTGTTTTTAAGCATCAAATTCTGAAAACATTTAAACATAACTGACTAGTAACAAAATGAACAAATATCAATTGCAAATTGCATTTGGATGCTGTCATGATCCTCTCACCTGCCACCAGAGGAAGTGCTAGACCTTCCCTCATCACCTTGATTAGGGATACCTGAGGGTAATTATTCTGACGACAAACCTGTGGATCCTGGTGCCTATTAAAAGGCAGTCTCCCTTGACTTCTACATTGGGTCGTCACCATCTTTCCTCAGCCAAGTCTTCCTGGCTGCCTGACCAAGATTTTCATTGAACTATTGTTTTAACTGTTTATTTTTATCACCTGCAGACTTTGCTTGTTTTTCACAGTTGACCCCTGAATTAAAAAAAAAAAAAATCCCATTTAAATTATCTCATATGCCGTCATTGATCCAAAACATCAGTGCCCCTTTGACACAGTCTTCTTTTGGACTCAAATTATTAGACTGAAACCCACAAACGTGCAAACTAAAGAACCCTAAAAGCTCATTTTTAAGACATTTTATTAGATGTTTTTCTGGCCGTGGTTGAAAAATCAAATCTTTAATACAGAAAGAGAAAAATGTATTTGTGTCAGATCCTGTGAGCATTGAAATTCAAATTGATGGAGAAAAACAGCAATGGGACTGAATTTGTTTTAAAAAGATTTATTTAGAAAAAAGTCACATGCACTAAAATAATATCTATATAAAGACACAATAAAATACTTCTGAAATATTCTGAGGTTAAAGTAAGAAATATTTGACACATATTGATAAAATCTCAGAAAATGGGTTTCTGTCAGACACAAAAAAATATCTGTAATATTCAAACAGCCATAGGCTTTTTTTCAAGCTTGAAAGTACCAGCACTAATCTTTAATTGAGATTTGATGTGCTCAATAAAATGCTGAATCTAAAAGTGGGGTGAGTGTGAGTAGGAGTTCATGTGGCCAATAGCTAAAATCCACCTCAAAGACCACGCACAACAAAGCCATTCGGGTATGTTCCTAAGCAACTCACTAATGTTAATATAAGCAAATAAAAGCAGGATGAAAGCTTTTTTTCTACTAAAGTACTTCACTCTCTTCTGATCCCTGATGGTCCTCCATTTTTCTGTTTTCAGTTGCAAAACATCTCCAGTGTTCTCAGCTGAGTCCTTTGCTTTCAAACTCAAGAGGATCTTAAAAGTCCTACAAACTTTCTCGTCTGAATCAAGCACTTCTTCACTTTTTACATGCTTTAATATTAATTCTGTTCTTGTATTTCAAACAGAAAATACGTTTAAAAAGTGGTATTGTGATTTTGTAAGAAAATGAATTTTAAATTATTAATATCATAACAGACTAAACATGCTACTTTTTTTTTTAAGCTCGGAAATAGAATATTTTCCCAAAAAACAACTTATGAATACTTTTATTTAGTTTTACTTCTGTTTATAGACACTGTGAATTCCCTCCTCCTCTCGTTCCCCTCTTAGTCCCGCCCTCTTGCAAGCTTGCAAACTTCTCAAAAATGCATGAATAAAAAACTAAAACATTCAAGGTATTTTTTAGATGTGAAAAAAATATTCAAAAAGGATGAAAGCTTCAAAAAAGTTAATATTTTACAATACTTTTTTTTTTTAGGACTTCTGGCAAACATGAAGGTCAAGTGGTTTTTCAGCGAAGTGCACATAGCGATAATGACTACGAACAAAGGATGCTTTAAACACCCGTATCATCCCTGAATTAAAATAACTTGTTTATAGTCTGTTGGTTAACTTGTCCTTCACCGTTTCTGCCAGTTGTTCTCTTGACATTATTTGGACGACCGTCTTAGACTCCTCTTTGACAAGAGTGCTTGACATTGTCTCCATTTTACTGAAGTCAAAGTAAGGTTAAGATTATGGCTGAAACAGCTAATCGAATTAATCGATTATAATCGATTATTGAAATAGTTGTCGACTAATTTATCGATTAATCGTTTAGGAAGTTTTTGCTGTCAACTGCACTTAATATTACACAACTTGATTGTTTTTTGTGTATTTTTACTCCTGTTAACCTAGGCCATTTTTGTTTGGTACTATACCTCTGAACAAGGTTAAATTTGCAAATCTAAAACTGTTAATGATTTCTTGTTTTTAAATGTGATCCTGGATGGTCAACAGTTTCCATTTTATGTTTTTTAGCCAGTACTATAAAACACATTTTATGGGTGCTCGTGATTTACCTTTACTGTATACAGTAAGTAGATTACTTATTTTATATTTGCTGTAGAAATGGTAATATTCTCCCTCTTTATTTCACAGAAAGATAAACATTTTTACTTATTAAAATGAGCCCAACGTGTTGTTTAAGTGGTTATGAGTTGTTTTGCATAATTACATTAAATAAAATGCCAAAAAACTATTATTTATTAAGTTGCCAATTTACCCGATTAATCGATTAATCGAGTCAATAATCGCCAGATTAATCGATCATCAAAATAATCGTTAGTTGCAGCCCTAGTTAAGATCACAAGCTCTTCATTAGCATTCAAGTATTGAGCGGGCCTCAACTTTGGCCAAAACCAGATTCAAACAAAGAGCTATTGAGACGGGAGAAGCAACGAGCATATCAAACATTTCCATCAGTACAAGATTGTCATTTCTTGCATTCTTACAAACCTCGACTTAATCTACACGGATTCCTGTTACCACAAAACAACTTCACATGACACTTTCTTTTTATTATTTTCCTCGATACAAAAATAGAATTAATTCCTCCTCATCCAGACTTGCCAAGAGATCCAAATTGCATTTATCGTCTCAGACAGACCAAAATCACAGAAGACTGTGAATGTGACGGGCATTAAAAAGCTGTCCGTATTTTATTGCCTCATATTTAGATGAATAAGATTCAGTCCGTCTCTTGACGGTAATAAAACTTTTACACATATTCAGCTTTGTGTGTGACATTCATATTAAAAGAGATAAACATCTTAGCTTGTGCAGTGCGTTCGCTCCGGCGTCCAACCAAATCCATTTTATTACAGATCTGTCAGAATGTTCATCGATATAAAAGTGTTTTTGAATCAAAGCTCAACTGTGGTGGAACGTAGCAAAGTAAAAGTACTTTGTTACTGTACTTAAGTAAAAAAATTGTGTATCTGTACTTTACGTAAGTAAAATTTAAGACCGGTACTTTTACTTTTACTTCACTACATTTTTAGAGCAAATATCTGTACTTTTACTTCGCTACTTTTTAAAAGTGTGTTTAACTTCTTTGTTACATTTTCGTTCAGGAATTTGAAAAACACAGGTTTTTTAGTGCATCTTGAAGCCGCATCGCCAAAATCAAAAGAAGCAGTTGATCGGGAGAAGAAGTTATGAATCGAGAAACATTTTCCTCATTCATTCAAAAACCTAACATCAAATCTAGTACAAATTAAAAAGAGTCAGAAGATCGTTGTTCGTTGTGTTTACTTCTAAATAAAAAGTTGAGCCATCATTACACAGAG
This sequence comes from Neostethus bicornis, assembly GCA_902685375.1. Lineage (NCBI taxonomy): Eukaryota > Metazoa > Chordata > Actinopteri > Atheriniformes > Phallostethidae > Neostethus > Neostethus bicornis. Next base: position 29,771,746 of record LR738543.1, read on the forward strand.
CAGGGGCAGATCTAGAATTTTCCAAAGGGGGCTGGGGCTTTGACAAAGCCAATATATATTGACTGGGGGTCTCCCCCCCAAAACATTTTAAAAAATAAGTGTCATTTTCCTCCATTTTGGCGGTCCATTCACTGGCCCTTCTAGGGGATAGCTTGACTTGTCCCCTTTTTTTTAATTTAATTAAATTTTTTTTTTTGTGGACCAAAAGAGGCAGGAGAGGGGGGTCACACCCCTGCAGAGTATTTATCCTGGTTACCATGGTGACACCCTATAGCACAACAAATAATATTTGAATTATGATCGAATACTTTTACTTTTTACTTAAAAAGTCAAATTTACACCAACTACTTTTGTACTTTTACTTAAGTAGATTTTTTTGCCTAATTATCTGTACTTTTACTTAAGTTCAAAAAGTGAGTACTTCATCCACCACTGAAGCTCTGACAGTTTTTTGTTGCCCTGGCTTCCAATTGGTGTTGGAGGCGTGCAAACATATTTCTTCCATCCATGATCTTGTAAAACACATTCCAGGCAGAAATGAGTTGTGCTTCGAGTGAAGATCATAAAGAAGAAAGAACAGTTTCATGTGAAAGTATTTGGATTTGAGGGAGTGGAAAGTATGATGAAGAGACTGAGTGAGATACCATCCTGACGTCGAGATGATCTCTAAAACTAAGTATTATCCCTACGGGTAATAAAAAGGAACTGAAACACATATGTATGCTGCCCGGAGGTTGGTGTTAAAAGCTGCGTCTGGATGTGTGTGGGTGCTTTGGGGTGTAGGGCTGGATGATGGATGTATTACGCTCCTAAAGCGGAAATCACAGTCTGCATTGTGGCTTCCACTTCTATGACAATTTATTTTAGGAATTGAAGTGTGCGGTTGCTCGGTGAAGAGAGAAAATATTTGATTTTGAGATGATGTTCATGCCTGCTTTAGAGAAAAAGAAAAAGCAATGTTGAAGAACACAGACGGGATTAGTTCCATCTGGTTGAAAATAAACACAAACTTTATATTCAAACACAATACAGTTTTTTTTTTTTTTTTTTAAAGATTGTATTTATTATAAGCCATTCTTCCAGTTTATTGTTTCAGATCATAATCTGCAAATTGATCTTTTTATGGTTTTGGCTGGATGTTGTTTTAAAACATAAGCTTAGAAAAACTCTATTCCTTTAAAAAAAATGGTTTTTTTTTCATGCGTTATCAGAAATGAACGAACAAGTAAACATAGTTGGTTTCATTCAGAGTTTTTTCAGATAAAATATTGCTTATATTTTATGTAAGAACACTGGTATGTTTCCAAAAGATAAGTTGAATTCTTTTTACGAGGAAAAAAATAGCTTCTGGAAGGATTATCGAGAGCCTTTTCGCCACATTTTTTTTCACATATTTACAATCAATACTTGAGCTTGGTCTACATATAAATATATTTTTTTGTAAAGCACTTATTAAATTTAAAATTCCACCAATTGCACAACAGAGCAAATAAAAACTCACATAGAAATTTAAATTCAGGTCATTAAGCAATAGCAAATTAAAAGCAATGTATATTCAAAATCACACACTTGCACAACAGACTGCTCACACAGATTGACTTTCAAACACACTCACACCCACTACTTATTTCTTTAACTAACTTAAAATGAACGGTAATTAAAACAAACATCTGGCCTGATGCTGCTGCGAGGAAATAATAATTGGGGATCAATTCATACCAGGAGTTAGCCTGCCCATGACTGCAGAGGTGAAAACCACAGTGGGTCACCTGGATCTAGGAGGCACAGGCACCCACAAAAGTCATATGGCTGGTTTAAGGGACCCAGATCACCCAGGCCAGGCAGACCCCCACAAACTAAGCAGGCAGACTTCTTTGGATCCCCATGAGGAAACTGGACTAAGAGACAGTATAAAACAATAGAATAATAACTAAAACCGGTAAAACAAGTTAGAACTGTTAAAGAAGTGAATGAGAAGAATGCAATTTTGTAAAAATAGACCAATAAACAAGTATTAAATACATAAAACCATATTAGACAAAAATAGAAAAAATAGTATAAGCCAAGTTAAAAAGGTGGTGGTTAAACCTTTCCTTAAAAACATGAACAGACTCTGCAGCCGTGAGGTCCTCTGGCAGGCTGTTCCACAGGCGAGGACCATAATGCTGGAACGATGCCTCACTGTGGGTTTTTGTTTTAACATGTGGTATTACAAAATATCCAGTACCAGAGGACCTCAGAATCCATGACGGTTCATAACTCTCAAGGAGTTCAGGTTAATAAGAAGACCCAAAACTACTAAGACTTTTAAAAATGGTCGTTATTGGATTTCAGTTTGTCAGACAGTATTTGAGTTTCTTCCTTCAGACAACAGTTTTGTTTGTTTCAATATGTTCATGTCTTCCGCAAGTGTCGACGTTGCCATTTGGTGCCCAAAGTTTCAAGTTTAAAACCTTTAATTCTATGTTAAAATAATAAGAAGCTATAAATCGGTTCTTAAAATTAGATAAAAAAATTGAAATAAATGACTTTGAAACGTGGTGAATCCCATTATTCTCCAATAAAATTAGTCAAACTCTCATATACAGATACTATAAACACCCAAACAGAAAGTCAGGAAACATTGCAGCAGATAAGTTCGTTTGAAGAGCTGGAAAGCTGACGACTGATCAGTGCGGTGTCCACGATAATCAGAATGACGCATTGTTCAAAAGGGGTATGATACGATCAACAAACTATCTAACCATCAGTACATAACAGAGACCCAACTGCTGTCATGAAATAACAGGGTAGAATTTCCTGCTTTTTGCAATATTTGTTCCGTAAAGGTTAATTTTGCAGAGCTGAATTAAAAAAAGAGACGAATATGTTCAATGTGAATGTTTGAGAGAGAATGAACTCTTCAGCTCCTCTACTGCCCGCTGGAGTGTGTTGTTCATGATGATTTGTAGATTTTCCAGTGTTCAGTCCATCACTTACACAGAAGGTTAGGTTACAGAGGAAAATGTAGATACATTTTTCTATTAAAGTTCTTGCTGAGGGAAGAAAGTTGGAGGCCATTTGGCTTGTTCATTGAGTCATAAATTGATTTTAATTGGAAAAACTCTTGTGAAATCTGTTCTAAAGAAATAAATACAAAATTGCAATTAGTTCCCTTTAATGGGATGACATTAAATCACATAAAGTGGCTTTACACGTTCATTGGCAGCAGATTGGGTTTGACTTTTTGAACACAGTTTAAGAAGCAGTAAAATTTATGACGGTTCAAGAGAAAATTAGGTTTGAATTGGAACCAACAGTTAGTTTTCCAGCTAGAAGACCTCAGCTTGTTGGAGACTTATTGAATCTATACTCAACTTTTTTGTGTACCATAGAATTCTGGAAACACATGATAAGCCATCCATCTGTCCAATGGCTACCGCTGGCTACCGCAACTCCCTTCAGACCAGAAGTGCTCTTTTCAGACTTCCCTAGTCCTATTTCCCATTTTGTTTAAGCAAAACCTTATGGATTTTTTAACTGAATTGTTGGTCCTTCACTTTACTATCCCAACTTGAAATCTGGAGGAAAGTTTAAAACAGACAATGCCAAAACGTTAGCCAGGCTGCTAACACGTAGTGCCCTTGCTCAAATAAATTTCCCCTCAGCCACCATGAAAAATACCAAGGATTTAGAGAATGTTTGTGAGACCCGGTTAGTGGGTGGCCTATGAGCTATTAGAAACGACATCTCGATGTCAAACCCAAACCTCCAACTCAGTCTGTTTGTAGCTCGGTAGCTATGAATGGCGGCCAACCATGCATAAATTCAAAATTGTAGAAGCAATAAAGGAGACCAAACGAGGGAACCAAGAGACAGACCCCGGAATCGCTGGAGAGACTATGTCTCACAGCTGGCCGGGGAAAGACTCGAGATCCTTCTGGGTAAGCTGGAGGATGCAGCCAGCGAAGAGAAGCCTTCCCGTTTGAGGCAGTTGCCCTCGTGACCCGGCTCCAGCTGAGCAGCCCAAGATGGAAGTCCCAGATAGAAGACGACAAAACAGAACGGAAGAAGCAAAAAATTTTGTACAAGCAGCCAAGATGAGCTTTCGTTTGCACAGATTTCAGGAGAGGAGCCTTTCAAGAGGGGCTATGAGGAGAGCTGGTGCTCCTCCGGATCAAGAACAAGGATGGTTAGGGTATATGGTTAAGATGCCCCCAAAAACTTCATCTCTGAGTCTCCGAGGAGATGTGGAGCTAGATCCAGGATTTCATGGAAGGACTATCTATCAGAGTTACCCAGGGAAGGCCTCTGTATCCTCCTGGTTGAGCCAAATATGGCACCGAGGTGTAAACTGATTTTCTGGGAACATTTTTTGACTTTTCAGAATAATTAACTCAGTACCCCATTCTTACAGTGATAACAGGAAGACATACAAACTCGCAGTCCTTTAGGGCTTGACATTTAAGAACAGAGAACACCAGTGTCTTCGGCTATCACTTGTGGTTTCCTAAACCAAAGGTCAACCCAAGTAGGTGGTTCGAGACGGTTCGAAAGGTCGTAGCCTCTTTGAAAATACAAGGAACACAATCATTTCCCACTAAAGCAAATATACCAAACAGTTCACCATTTTTGTGACAAGACATGATGAATTGTATGAAGACAATTGAACAAAAGCACAGATATTTTTTTTAAAAGAAGAAAGCTTGTTGTTCCGAGCAAAAGAAGAGAATGTCACAGCACTTATTTGTCCGTCAGCATCGATGTTAATGTGACATTTCAGCCAGACTACAAGCTTGGGTGTGCTGGCTTTCAACTTTATATGGACTCTATGTCCTGCTGTGTTCATCATTATATACATTACTGACTGTGGTCTCTAAATTTAACTCAAACGAAGAGATTTCTCTTATCAGTTAAGTTTTAAATGACATTTTGCAGTTTTCGCAGAGAAAAAAAGCATACCGTTGATGGAAAAATTTTGTACTTATCTAAATTATATTGAAAATGATTTTTTTTTCACTTCATTTACAAAACAAGGTAAATGAAGCTTAAAAAAATGTGATGTAATAATTTTTAAACAAACAAAAAAGTGCCCCAAGTTTCTTTAAAACTAATGTCCATAAAGCGATGTCCATTAATTTGAAAATTGACTTGATAAAATACACTTACGGCATGGCATTAATTTTGTGTGTGTGTGTGTGTGCTCAGCATGAGTGTACCGGTACATGCAAAGACAAAAATGGCCGAAATTGGCAGCAGAAAACCAAGATCTTGAAAAAAAATCTAATAATTTTTTTTCCAAAATAATTTCTTTCCATTCTAAATGTTTCTAGGTCTAAACTCGGGTAATGATGAGTTGGAGTCTGCGTGTCATTTCAAATGTCCTGATTAAAGGTTTTTACTTTCTTTTTCCAAGACTGGGTTTTGTTTTTAAATTTTCTCCAAGAGGAAGGAGCGTGCAAGGACACGGATGTCCTGAGTTTGTTAGTTATAAATCTGTATTATTGATCAAATGCGTTTAAAACCCTTTAAGATATCTTTATAGTAAGTTCTGGCTACTGTCATGATCCCCTTCCCTACCACTAGAGGGAGCCCTGGATCTTCTCTCATCGCCCTGATAAGAGACATCTGAGGGTGATTGGTCTGATAACCCACGTCTGGATCCTGCTGCCTATTTATAGGCAATCTACCAGAATTCTTTGTGGGGTCGTCATTACCACCATCCCTTTAGCTGCCTGAACATAAGTTTATTTTTTTAACTCTGTTATATCATTTGAACTTTTTGATCATGAGTTAATCCTGTGCCCTTACAGCTTTCCCGGATGTTTGGTTAAATAAATCCCGTTTTGTTGTCCTGTTATTGGGCCCCCCTCCTTCCACATCTCAAATCCTGACAACCACGTAGTAAATAGAGCTGAAATTAGAATTGATTGTGTTAATGAAGCAGCATTTAAAGTTTTTCAAGCATCCTTTGGAAAATTTGCATCTGTACTTTGGAATTATTATATTGTTCAGTCACTTGATAAAAGTTTTAATTTTCAGACTATTATTCTTTAATTGAAAGTTGATTGAGTAATAACAAGATCCAAGTCTTCATACAAAAATGAAACCTTGTAGATTTTGTCATATCTGGCTTCAAAAGAAAATATTTTCAAAGTTTTGTGAATTGCCAAAATATAACTTTATTAACTTGAATAATCTTGGGGTTTTCTTTGCTTTTTTTCTGGCATCACTTCCAAAAAAAGAGACAACTAGACAGTTGGAGCAAAATCTTCAAAAATGATTATTTATAAAAAAAAAAAAAAGATATTTTATTTAGAAACTTTGATCTATAACACTCCTGCCAACTGTCAAGGCTTTTAGTTTTACTTGAGTAAATAACTTTTTTGGTTTAGTTTTGTGTTGTTTAGAATGAGAAGATGGACACTTTTAAATGAGAAATTGAATTTTATGTTGTGTTCCAAGAGTTGTTTTGCATCTCTGACTCAGTTTCTGCTTTAATTAATCTCCTTTAATTAAATCGGCCAAACGACGAATTAGGGAAGTAATTTGGATAAAACATCAATGTCTGTCTGACTTGTTAAAATCATTGATTTTAGACTAATTTTAGTCTTTATACCAGATCGTAACACATCATTTTTAGTTGCTACTTTCTCATTATTTCTACATCTAATTAATTCTTTAACACTTGAGATGTCTACACATTGTTTTTTGCTCCTAACTTTGTTCAAAGTATTCTTCCTGTGTCTGAGACAGAATCCTAATCGTTTCTGACAGGATGTATGATTTCTTTAGATTGGTTTAGATTTGGTCCAAGTCCCCTTGCAGCTAAAGACATGATCTAATAAGTAATGCCTCAAAAGACCCCAACACCTGGCAGTCCCCATCACCTTCTCACTGATGAAATCATTTCTGATAGCTCTTGTACGCTTTGTGGTCACCAAAGAACACGTGTCACACTTGAGCTTTTTAATGAACATCAAAAGCCATTACTTCCTCTCGTGTAGTTGTGGTGATAAATACAAAAAGCAAGAATGGCAATAAAGAGGTTGACTCTATCTGCGGCTGTCCAAATTTGTTGTGTGACCCAAAAAAACTGTCATTTATAGGCAGGGTTGGGAAGATTGATATTTAAGCTGTAGTTACATATATTGTATTTTCTGCATTAAAAGGCGCACCTTCAATAAATGACATTTTAAAAACTTTTTTCATATATAAGGCGCACCACATTATAAGGCGCTACGGTAAAGGCTGTTCAACTTTGTCCTCTAACTGTGGCTATCTCGCTTTGTTCCCACGAAAACTCTGTTTAGTCTTACTTACTTGGTGCAGCGCATCCTCTTGCTTCCTCCACTTCCTCATCATTGATTCATTGATGTTAAACTCTCTCGCTGCGGCTTTATTCCCGTGTTCTACTGCTTGAGTTTAAACTCTGCGGTGTAACAGTGTCTCTTGGTAGGAGCCATTTCCGGGTCTTCACACAAACACACAAATGGAAATGAGACGCCCTTTCATATATCCCAGCATGCACCACGCACTACTTCTTCTACGGGGGAAATGGAGTCGGCGGCTGCTTACCGCAGTTGCGACACCTGTTGTAGCGCAATATTAATCCATTTATAAGGCACTCCGGGTTAAAAGGCGCATCATGGACTTTAGAGAAAATTTAAGGTTTTTATGTGCGCCTTATTGTGCGGAAACTACGGTACATTAGAAGTTTCAGAAATCATTTGTATTATGATATTCTCGCTCTGAAAATGTAACTGAGTTGCACTACTTTATATCAGGGTTTGGGATGTGGAATGAAGGAGGACCCAATTGCAGGACATCAAAATAGGGTTCATTAAGTCCAGTAAGGCTACAGGCAAACAGCACAGGATTAACTCAGGATTCAAAAAGTTCAAATAATATAATATCATTATGGCCAGGCTGGAAGGGACCGAAGTGACCCTACTGGAAAGGCTGGTGTTAATACCCCCTAAATAGGCAGCAGGCTGACGATGCACAGCTGATTGGTACCAGGCTAATCACCCAGGTGTTCAGGATAAGGCTGGAATCCAGGAGCGGGAGGAAGGTTCAGGGCTCCATCAGGCGGCAGGCGAGGGGGTCATGTCATTTTAAGTCACTTTTAGCCTATACAGTCGGTGGCCTCAAAGCAAGAAGGTTGGGGTTGAGGAGTCCTGGGATGGGGGTGAGGCTTGAAACACTGTGTGGAGTTTGCATGTTCTCTTCGTGTATGCGTGTTTTTTCCCATGTACTCTGATGTCCTTCCATCCTCCAAAAACATGTATGTTACGTTGATTGGCCACTATGAAATTGCCCCTGGGACTGAGTGCACGTGGCCCCGCAACAGACTGGCGATCTGTTTGGGGTGTATCGCGCCTGAAATAAGCCGGGATAGGCTCCGACATCCTCCGCAACTCTCTTAGGGATAAGCGGTTCAGAAGACAAAACAAAAACTGTTTATAAGTACTGTATCTGGACACAATTGGTTGCTGCTCTAAGTCTGTAAACCTGAAATCTTTATGTTTAAAATTTTAAAGGCTGTAGACAACCTTCAACAGCTTTGACTTTGTGATAAACTTCCCTCTTCCTGTTTCCGTCAATACCCTCCAGCTGCCTTTATTTCTCACTTAAATTAGTTGGGCACTACATGGTAAATGGTATTTCTCTCTGCTTATAGTGCTATAGCATGGTAAATATGGCCTTAATGACTCAGCAGCAGGGGGCTCGGCTGCTTAATGAGCAGCCTCTCCTGCTCCACCACCATCAAATAGGAGCCTAATTTGATTTTCCCTCTTGACCTCTATTACTCTCAGAAACAACAAAGCCCAGGGGATTTTTCAAAGCAATTGAGAATTTTTGATGTGGAAAAAAAAAAGTTAATGATGAAAATAATGACCTTGATGGTAAAAGGTATATCTTATTTTTGCCATAACACACATATGGTATGTTATAACTTCTGTGTGTGTACAAAGTGGGTTAATTTTGTGGGTTAAAATATAAACAGACACATTTTGTATTTGTTAAGTAATAATGAGAGAAAATATAGAATTTCTGTACCATGTGGACACGAGATGATCTTTATTAACAATTTCCATGTTTGCAAAAAATATTTGAAGGTAATTTTTTTTTTACAGGGGCGGATCTAGAGGGGAAGTGTGTGGGGTGCATGCCCTCCCCCAACACCTTTTTTTTGGTCAAAAAAAAAAAAAAAATTAAATGGGACTAGTCAAGCTATCCCCTTGCAGGGCCAGCAAATGGGCCACCAAAATGCAGGAAAATCACTCTTATTTTTCAAAATGTTCTGGGGCGTGAGGAAAAATGCCCCTTCCACTCCATGTACTGGCGCCTCCCCTCCCCTCTTTAGAAAATTCTGTGGGTCCCTGTTTTACACAATAGCTATAGAGGATTACACGGTGTTTAAAAAAAAAAAAAAAGATCATTAACCACCCTCATTGCACTAGCAAGTGAAAAAAAACCCAGAGTAAGACATACGTATAACCCTATAATCGTACAACAAAGTCGTAGACAAACATAGTATAGCATTGTAGGCAGGGAGCTTGGGTCATGTCAGTAAGCTGGATGTGGATACCAACCTCCTGGTATCCAGAGAAAAATTCAATATTACGGAGTCAAGAAAATGCAATCAGCTTTGTTTTGGGGTAGCTGCCAAATCTTTTCGCCTGCGTTAAGTCTGTGTCAGCGGGTTCCATGGCAACTAGCCAATCGGTGAGGGGATCAATTAGATCAATTCCCACTAACACGAGTGTCCATCTTCTTTTTGTTTGTATTTAAAAGGCCGAGTAGTTCGTAAACCATGCCAATCTGTCATGTAGAACACAAATGGCCTCCAATATGGCCTCCAATATGGCCTCCAGACCATGGGTCATCAAATCCCAAAGTGTCTGAGTGATGAACATTCATATCATTCCAACAAGCAGGTGCAGCAGCGTCCCACTTACCGCCAGAATCAGACGATTTTTGCAATTTGTATTTGCAGACTCAAAAAAGATTTATCCTGTGTCGTGCATGGACTTGGGAGGTGGAACTAAAACAAAAGAAATCTGAATGAATGTATTTCTAAGTTTTTGTGATGAATACTCACTCTATTCATCCCTCAAGGGGGAAATTTGTGTGCTGCACTCCTAGACCGCAGCAGGCTGCCCACGATGGTGGGAGAAATAGGGGGTTAGGTGTCTTCTCAAAGGACCCTAGATGTGTACTCAGTGGAATGCGAACTTCCGGTTGACTTCTAGTCCGCGGTCAAATGCTCTAACCACTGAGCCACCGTCTCCCAACATGTACGAGCTAGCAAAAGGTTAGAAATGGTATGAAATAAAGATTATTATCCCACATCTATTTTAGCAACAGTGATGCATTTCTGTGCCAATCTCAAGCTGATGGAACTCGATCCATGTTTTTTGTTGTTTTACATGAAACAAAGAGTGACCCCTCCAATAAAGGTGCTGAAGAGATTTAGCTCAGCAGGGCAGTGAGACAAAATGCTTTCATGACAGCTGCTGGTGTGGCGTTCTGCCAGTTAGACCCTGTTTCTTCTCTTCCCCCATCATCCATCCATCAGCGCAGCGGTGGATGCACGAAGCATAGCCACTCTCCATTTGTCAGCGCCTATCAAAGAGGTGTTGCATTCCCATTTTATGCCTGCTGACCTCTCTGAGGACTAAAATAAAATCTGGGGGTGTTATAAGAAAATGTCACAAAGGATAAAATCTACCTCCTGAGCACAGTAAAGAAAGCAGAAAAATAGATTGCATCAAATCTTCACAGTTTATCAGCAAGTATTGTTCTGCTTTTGTTGTAGTGAAGATCTCATGCTGAACAGACAAGTGTCAATGCTAATAGGCCGTGGAAAATAGAAAAATTTGGAGAAAAAGCAGGAAAGATAACAAGAAAGGGAGGCAATCGGGAGAGAATATTTTAGAAGTTATTCTGCTAATGCAGCGCATGAGGTCAGAAGAAAGCAAACCTCTGTACGCATTAAAAAGTCATTAGATTCCTGGTTTGATTTAAACAATTGGCTATGTTTTCCAGACGAATGCAAATTTCACTGCATTAAAATAAAACCATATGACGGATATTGACCATCCTTGGTTCCAAGCCTCTTAAAATTACCATGACTTAGTCTTTTTGAGACGTCAACAGTTTGTCTGAAATACAATATGCAAATGTATAAAAATAAAATGCCTTTTTTTTTCAATTTGCATTTCCAACTGTGAGAGCACTTCATACGATGGAGAGCGTTCTCTTTTTTTTTCTTTGTGGTTAAACTCAGATGACATTTCTATCAGTAATTTAGATTTAAAAGTAATTTAGATTTAGATTTAAAATTTAAATCAGTAATTTAGATTTTTTTTTTAGATTTAAAAGGTCAGCTTTACATGACCGTACATCTCATAATAATACTTAAACAATACTCCCCGAAAAAAAAAAATTCTTTAAAAAAATCCAGAATTTGTCTTTTTGAATGGAATATTTTACCCGTAGAATTATGAACATTTAATGCTAATGTTAGTTATTACTGTGCAAATAAAAATGATGCAATAGTTACTACTATTGCATCATTTTTATTTGCAGAATTTCAATTAATCCAAGAATGTGTTTTTTGTAACTGAGATTTGTCTTTATTAAGTTGCATAAATTTAAAGTGGATGCAAAATAAAGGTTTTGACTATGTTTAAATGTTGTTGCACATCATAAACATACCTAAAGTGGTTATCAGTTCCATTCATGCATGTTTGAAAATTTCAGCTCAAGTGTTCAGATATTAGGGCCGCACGGTGGCGCAGTGGGTAGCACAGTGGCCTCACAGTAAGTAAGGTCGTGGGTTCGAGTCCTGGGTGGGGACGAGGCTTGGAACACTGTCCTTTCTGTGTGGAGTTTGCATGTTCTCCCTGTGTCTGCGTAGGTTTCCTCCGGGTACTCTGGTTTCGTCCCACCCTCCAAAGAAAGACAGACTGGCGATCTGTTTGGGTTGTATCCTAACCCTCGCCTGAATCCGCCGGGATGGGCTCCGGCACCCCCCGCAGCCCTGTAAAGGATATGTTGTGTAGGAGAGGGAATGAAGAGGATCCAAATGCAGGTTTAACAGTTTATTAAGTGTTGAACAAAGGAATCCACAGCAGAGAGATAACGGCTTCAGGCAGTGCTGGATGGCCAAGAGAAAGGGCTGAAGGTTCCTGTGAGGAGAATAAGAAAATTAGTCTGATATCAAAATTTGACTCAGCTTAGAGGTGGTCAGTTTACCACTAGAATCGTTGAAGACCTGACAGAGACTGTGGGTGACATCCAGCACCTGTGAGTTTTGGGGGAGAAAAAAAACCAAACAAGCAGGCCTAAAAGGCCTCACACCACAGTACCCCCCCCTCTACGGACGCCACCTGGCAGACCACCAGGCCTGTCCGGAAAGCGGCGGTGAAAGTCCCGGACCAAGCCAGGGTCCAGGATCGCTGAACGGGGCACCCAGCACCGTTCCTCCGGGCCATAACCCTCCCAGTCCACGAGGTACTGTAGACCCCGACCTCGGCGACGAACATCCAAAAGACGGTTGACCGTGTACGCATCCGAGCCGTCGACAAGGCGAGGAGGTGGAGGGGGAGCAGAAGGAGGCTGGAGGGGACTGGTAGAAACCGGTTTGATCTGAGAGACGTGGAACACAGGATGTACCTTCATGGAAGAGGGCAGGGCGAGCTTTACCGAGACCGGGTTGACCAGCCGCAGGATCCGGAAAGGGCCAATGAAGCGGGGTGAAAGCTTGCGAGACTCTGCCCTGAGGGGAATGTTCCTGGTAGACAGAAGGACAGACTGACCAACCTGATATGCTGGGGCTGGCTGACGGTGGCGATTAGCTTGGCGCCGAGCCCGGCCGCAGGCCTGTTGGAGGGCCCTCCTAGTTTTCCTCCAGATCCGACGACACCGTCTGATATGGAGCTGCACCGAAGGGACGGCCAGCTCCTGTTCCTGATCCGGGAACAATGGGGGTTGGTAACCCAGAGAAGCCTCGAACGGGGACAATCCTGTGGAGGAACTAACTTGGGAATTATGGGCATACTCAATCCACGGGAGATGAGACGACCACGTGGACTGGGCAGAGGCCAACACGCACCGTGATGTGGATTCCAGGTGTTGGTTAGCCTGCTCCGACTGGCCGTTGGATTGGGGGTGGAAACCAGATGACAAGCTGACGGAAGCCCCCAGCGCCTTACAGAAGGACTTCCAAACAGCTGATGTGAATTGCGGACCCCGGTCAGAGACTATGTCCAGAGGGATACCATGCAGACGGAACACATGGGTCACCATGAGCTGGGCAGTCTCCAAGGCTGAAGGGAGTTTAGGAAGAGGCACCAGATGTACAGCTTTGGTGAATCGGTCCACAATCGTGACCACAACAGTGTTACCTTCTGAGGGAGGGAGTCCGGTCACAAAGTCCAGTACGATATGGGACCAGGGACGACTGGGAACCGGTAGGGGATGGAGCAGCCCCGCAGGAGGACGATGAGGGACCTTGCCCCGGGAACAGGCAGAACAGGCAGCGACAAAATTCCTAGTGTCTGCCTCCATCGTTGGCCACCAGAACCGCCGCTGAAGAAGCGCCATTGTACGGCGAATCCCAGGGTGACAGGACCACCGGGATGCATGTGCCCATAGGAGAACCTGGGAGCGGGCAGAGGATGGCACATACGAACGGTTAGCTGGGCCAGTACCTGGGTCCGGATCATGCTGCAGACCATCCCTTATTGCAGTCTCGATCTCCCAAGTGATTGCCCCAATGACGGAGGAGGGGGGTAGAATGGGCTCCGGCTCCGATCTGGACTGATGACCATCATGCAGGCGGGAGAGGGCGTCAGGTTTGGTATTGCGGTTGCCCGGCCTGTAAGTGAGGGTAAAATTAAAGCGTGTAAAGAACAGCTGCCACCGGGCCTGTCGAGAGTTGAGTCTCTTAGCTGCTTGGATGTAAGCGAGGTTTTTGTGGTCTGTCCAGACCACGAATGGGTGTTCTGCGCCCTCGAGCCAGTGCCTCCATTCCTCGAGTGCCAGTTTGACTGCGAGCAGTTCTCTATTCCCCACATCGTAGTTTTGTTCAGCTGCAGAGAGACGCTTAGAGAAAAAGGCACAGGGATGGAGTTTGCCATCCTCCTGATGGTATTGGGACAGCACAGCACCCACCCCTGAATCCGAGGCGTCCACCTCCACAATAAACTGCCTCAAGGGGTCGGGCTGGACCAGAATGGGGGCCGAGGTAAACCTCTTTTTAAGCTCAGTGAATGCACCCTCTGCTTGGGGAGACCAAACGAACGGTCTGGCTGTGGAAGTAAGCTGGGTAAGGGGAAGAGCTACCTGACTGTAATTGCGAATGAAACGCCTGTAAAAATTTGCGAAACCCAGACATTGTTGTAGTTTGCGACGGGTGTTGGGTCGAGGCCACTCAGCCACCGCGCTAACTTTTTCGGGGTCTGGGCAAACCTGCCCAGCGTGTACAATAAAACCAAGGAAGTTGACGGACTGAGAATGGAACTCGCACTTCTCAGCCTTTACAAACAGACGATTCTCAAGGAGCCGCTGGAGTACCGCACGGACATGGACGATGTGCTCCTCAACAGTGGGCGAAAAAATAAGAATGTCGTCCAGATAAACAAAGACAAAACGATTAAGGAAGTCACGGAGCACATCGTTAATGAATGCCTGGAAGACTGCGGGAGCGTTAGTTAACCCGAAAGGCATGACCAAGTATTCGAATTGGCCCAGGTGGGTGTTGAACGCCGTCTTCCACTCGTCCCCCTCCCGCATTCGGACAAGATGGTAGGCGCAACGCAGATCGAGTTTTGTAAAGACCCGGGCTCCCTGAAGTAGCTCGAACGCCGAATTAATGAGGGGCAACGGGTATTTGTTGCGAACGGTGATGTTATTAAGACCCCGATAATCGACGCACGGACGGAGGGAACCATCCTTCTTACCCACAAAAAAGGACCCCGCTGCTATGGGTGCCGAGGAAGGGCGGATAAGCCCCGACGCCAGGGACTCATTGATGTACTTCTCCATCGCCCCCCTCTCTGGAGCAGACAGATTGTACAGGCGACTGGCGGGTAAGGTTGCCCCAGGGAGGAGGTCGATGGCGCAATCATTTGGCCGATGAGGCGGGAGAGATTGTGCCCTCTCCTTACTGAAGACCTCTTTGAGGTCATGATACTCTGCCGGGATAGACGCAACGTCCACCGGGTCGATAGAGCCTACCGTGTCAGAAGAGACGGTTGTCACGGCAGATTGGAGGCAAGTTGCATGGCACTGATTGCTCCACCCGACGATACGCCGGTTTTGCCAGTCGACCTGTGGATTGTGCAACCTAAGCCAGGGGAAACCTAACACAAGGGGTGAGCCGGGTGAAGAAATAACGTTAAACGAAAGGTGCTCACGGTGATTACCCGATACCACCATCTCCAACGGGGAGGACTGGTGGGTCACCCTGGTGATAACGTGTCCATCGATCGCCGTGGCATTAATGGGTTCTCCGAGTGGTTGGGACTGGAATCCACACTGACGGAGAAAATCTGCGTCGATGAAGTTGCCGTCGGCCCCGGAATCCACCAACGCTTCGACCAGAAAAGAAGAGGAACAACCAGAGGTTAGTGTCACAAGAATCAGAAGCCTAGGGGTACCATGACATCTAGTTGTGCCCACCCGTAACCCTAGGTCTACCGGTGGGCCCCGTCTTTTGGGCGACAAGGGCAAGCTGAGAGTAAGTGACTTCTCGACCCGCAATAGAGACACCTCCCTTCTTTTAGTCTAACCTCTCTTTCCTTTTTGGTTAGATGCATCTGTCCCAACTGCATTGGTTCTGTGGAAGGCTGCTCAGCCTCTTGTGGAACAGATGCAAATGCCCTAGGTGGGGGGCAGACCGAGGAAGGCTGTCGATGGCTGTGAACTGGAGTAGGGTGTAGGGCCCGGGTGATATTCAGATATTTTGTAAATGCAATGTTGTTCTTGGCCATGGATTTGGTTTTCCACCATTCTCACAAAACAACAAAACAGGAAAGAATTTTGCTGCAGTGTATGGACTTTAGCATTAAAGCCACTTTAATCTCCAATACAAATGCAAGAAAAACTCATGTTTGTGGCGTTCACTTTTTCAGGGACCAATCCACATATCCATATTCGTCCATAAATATTTCACAGTATTGAGGCATGTAACAGTAAAGAAACCAAAACAAATACCCTAACAATATAGGACTTAAATAATTAAAATAATTTTGCTCTTGCAACGCTTGAACAAATTTGACATATTTACTACTCAAGATCCAAATCATACCACTATTTGCACCAGTCTGAAAAGTCACTGCTCACATTTTCAGGACACCATAGGTCGTTATTCCAATTCCATGGTGATACATATACATTCATTATCATGAAGCATGTTCACTTTAATGTAGAAATGTCCAAATGATGGCTGTACTGTAAAGGTCAGGGACTACAGAGCTCACTGGCTTCCTCATTAGAAGGACATGAATGTTGTTTTTTTCAAATGTCAACTTCTTGATACCTTTTTTTGGAATAAAGTGTTAAATGTCACCCTCATGAGATGTACGGGATTATATCTAAAAAAAAAAAAAGATACAGTAATGCATTTTTGAATATTTTGCTTATTAGCTTTTGATTAATATTACTTAATTTTTAAAACTTATCTGAAAATAGAATTTGACGATTAGCGCTATGGCGATGACGTCGTACACTGAAGCGCCTCGGTGACTTGACAAACGTCTTCTCACATCCGTTTTCGCTCACCTAGATTTTGTCTGAGTGGCGCCAAAATGGTTACTAGGCAACAGTAACCGCGCTACGGTCAGGCGCGGGAAAAAGTTGCAGTGTACTTAATAGAGGCGTCAAAATGACTTGTGTGGGAGTTAGAGGAAGAATGACTCAGAACTCGTTTTTAGAGTTTTTTTACATTATATACAAAAAAAATGTGGAAAAAGTCAAAAGCCCAGGAACGTCAAAAATCAAAATAACTACAGTAATTAGACGTCAACCTCTGAGAAACGTCAAATTGACGGTGTTGATAGTTCTAGTGTTAACATCAAGTAAACATGTTTTGTCATTTAATCCCAAGGACAGATATCAATATGGCTACAACATAGTATGGCTTATGGTCGGAGAATTAGAATTAATAAATCCTGGCGGAGGATTAAAAAAACTATACTCATTTTGTTACTGATCGGGTTGGTGTAATGAATGCTATTTCAGTTCAACTAGATCATGTGAAACACAGAAACAGATATTTTCTAAGCAAGGTATCAAATAAAACAGGAATCAAATTCATTTACAGTAAGCCACACTCAGATTATTCATAAGTATGTGTCTTTTCTGGAGACGCTCATGAACAAAAACCAACACTAAATTAAATTATGTTTGTATTGCACAAAATGACAAAACAATTCTATCAAAGGGCTTGACATTGCAAATAAAAAAAAGTACTGAAACAAAAAACAAAAAATGTACATACACAAATACTGTACACAGTTACGAAAGAAAAGCTAGCTAAACAATCTCAGCACATTCCTGCCCTTAAACCAACTTTCACGGTGCAAAATAACCCCAAAAACCCAGCAGTGGGGAAAAAAAGAAGAAAGAAAAAAAGAAGAAACCTCATGGGGATCCACATGAAGGAACGATCCATCCCAAGGGACGATCAGCCAATGTATCTTATGCTAAAAAGCAGTCATGGACATCTTTTAGGCTGCCTTTAGCAATTAAGCATGAAATAAAATTTTGTCGTACTTATAACTTTGCATCGTACTATAGACGTTTCAAAAGTACGGTGGAAAATTTTCTGGAGCTGAAAAACCAGCTACTATGTGGATAGTGGGCTAGCATTTAAAGAGGATGTATTACCAGTACACTTTGTGGAGTAATTCATTTTTTTTCTCATAACAAAAAAAAGAGCAACTTACATTGGCTGCTCATCCGGGGAGAGGGATTTGTCCTTCATTTGGACCCCCTTGAGGTCTCTTCTTTTATTTCCCCCAGTGCTGTTTTTTTTTTTTTCTTTTAAAGTTTTTTTCTCATTGAAAAATGTATTCTTTTTTGTACTTTTTTCAATTTCCTACATAAAGCCCATTGAGATAATTGGGCTATATGAATAAAATTGAATTCTCCTACTTAGGTTCTGCCCCTTGACTGCATGCATGACACAGCCTAAATCTCCTATGCTGCTAAAATAGCGTAAACTGCATCAAATTACCAAACCTAGTGCAAATTTTTTCTAGTTTCTTATTTGGTTACATTAAGCTGCAAAACCATTTTTTTATATAAAAATACATCCTACCATTAAGTTATAATTTGTTTAATTAGTAATCTTGACAACCATCTCTGCTTTGATTTTATGTCTAGAGATGTTCAAACCCACGTCGGCACCCTGATGGCCACTTATTTCATCATTTTGACAGCGTGTAGCTATGACCCTGGAGACACACACAGCGTTTATCCCTCATTGAGCTACTTCTTCTGTTATCCTGCGTGCAGCCTCATCCCAGTCACTCTTCCTCCTCCTCTCACACTCTCTCATTCATACCAGGATGGATTTACCCTGGTAGCAGCTCACAAGTCTGCTCCAGCTGCTGCCAAGTTGGACTGCTCGTGTGGAAGTGAGACAGAAACGTTTCAGTCTCTCTGTGGTCTTTTTTTTTCTTTCACTTTGTATTTACTCGCCGGTAGGATATCTCCAACATGACAGGAGCAGGATTACATCCAGGCGCAGTTCTTCTCTTCTGCTTTGTTTCTTCCGTCTCGTGCAATACGTTTGCGTTCACGGAGGAGCCCGGGGACAGAGTGGGGAAAGCGGATGGGTACTGCAGCAGGATACTTCGCGCACAGGGCAACAAAAAGGAGACAAACACTGAGTTTCGGCTCCGTGTTGAAGGAGACCCTGAAAGCTATCAGCCAGGAAGCACTTATAGAGGTTTGTCTTTGTTTATAACCACCATAACTGTTTCTGTATTTTTAATCCAAAAACTTTAAACAACTACCAACAAATAACTTGTTCCCAAAATAGTTTAAAAACAAACTTTCTTTTTCACAAATTGTCATCACTTTTAACTACTTTTAGTCTTTTTTGAATAACTAATTGTTCTTCAAAAAGTTTTTATTAAAGGTGATATGAAAGATCTTTATAAATTCACTTTTGCAAAATTACTTAGATTTGTTAGTGCTCCTTTGGGTTGAGAAAAGCCAGATGGGGTTGTTAGGGCATCTGGTTAGGATGCCTCTGAATGCCATGCTGGTGAGGTGTTTGGTGCATTTCCCATTGGGAGGAGATCCAAAGCCGAAGCCTGGACTTGCTAAAGAGACTATGTCTCACAGCTGGCCGAGGAACACCTCGGGAACACCTCTCTACTCCCGGGTGAGCTGTAGGACGCACCCCTGGTAAGGAAAGCCTTACCAGTGTCTTGTCTGAGGCTGTTGCCTACACAACTCGACCCAAGATTAGCGGAAGATAACGGAACAGAATTTAAGTTTGCCTTCATGATTGGGACTCATGCTTTTAAATATATGTACTGAAAATAAAACCCCATATTTGTGGATGTTGTGGGAATGATGAAGAATTTATTTTTTCAGGGGGTTTAATCCACCTTTGATTGTTATTCCTACATTTAAAAAAAACATACAGAAAGTGTTTTTTAAATTATAATTTATGCCTGTTTGAGCAGTTTGTGAGCCCTGTTGTCGAGTATTTGACTACTGATTTCTTATTGTTCTTGGCCATGGATTTTGTTCTCTGTCATGCCAGGAGGAGGTTTTGTATTGCATGTGCTCTGCTCTTGCTTGGTCCAAATAGGGAGTAAGTTTTTCTACATCAAATGTCCCATTTGTGAGCTAACAAAAGGAATCATGTTTTTCTATTTGTATCTATAAGATAAGAATTTTTGCACCACGAAAGCGGACTACCTGCTTCTTATTTATTACAAAAGCGAA
The DNA here is from genome assembly GCA_902685375.1 of Neostethus bicornis. Classification (NCBI taxonomy): domain Eukaryota; kingdom Metazoa; phylum Chordata; class Actinopteri; order Atheriniformes; family Phallostethidae; genus Neostethus; species Neostethus bicornis. The sequence continues at coordinate 29,791,708 of LR738543.1, forward strand.
ACCCCTTTTTTAAAGCCACGTGTCTTCGGTATTACAACGACACTGCTTTAAATCTGGGATAATTTCCTTGTTTTTCTCTTTTTCAGTCATTAGGGTTCACTCACTGTAAGGAGATGTGCCATCTGCTCTGGAATCCCAAAGGCAATAACACTCTGATCCAGAGCAAATCATTTAGGGATTTTATTCTTGGTTGTTTTTATTTGGTTTTATCTCAAATGTTATCAGAGAAAAATGAAATTATTAAGTAGTGTGGATTTAAAAAAACCCACAAAAACAAAACTGTTTTTGCTTAATTTATGAGTGAAAATTCTTACTAAATCATTTCTTTTTCAGTGTTTCTTAAACCTGCCCTCAACAGTTCCAACAAAGACACTCCAGATAATAGGAGACAATTAAAGCAGCTTATCATTTTTATAATTACAGCCAATTAAATAACCTGAAAGTTAATAAAAAAAATGTTCTTATCTTTTGCTTTCTTGCAAACCGCCCATGTTAAAATTCCACAGCAGCCTGGAGAGGAAATAAAATACCCCAACCTTTTAAATCCACATTAGTGTTCTCATTTTAAATGTCAAAATGCTTGCTCACAAAAAACAAACTGCTAATAAACAGACAGGTTCTTTTTTTTAAATTTTAATTCAGATTTTTTTTTTTTTTTTGCACACTGTATTTAATTTGTCGTTTGGTTTTGGTTCCGCTTCGGAAACGAGATGCTGCATCTCAACGCGCTTTCCATACGTAACTCTCAAAATTTCAAATAAAAAATTTCCATTTTATATTCCTAATCACCCTTTTTTTCCGTCCATCTAGTGACTGTATCTGCGACTACTCCCTCCTACTTCAGAGGGTTCACCCTCATCGCCCTGAAGGAGGGTGCAGAAGGAGACAAAGATGAGGACTATGCTGGAAATTTTCAGGTAATGAAAGAAGAACATGAGGTAGAAAAAAAAGCAAAAGGTTCCTCTTTAGTGTGACTAAACTAACCCTTACCTCCTCTAAAAGGTTCTGTGAAGCCAACAAGCTGCTAAACATGTGCTTGTTTCTTTGCTTTTCCCTAAAATCTATGCATGTGTTAAAAATCAATGTATTCATAAGCAGACTTTGCAAGTAGTGAGAATTTCTGCAGTTAATTAGAATATTCATACGATGTCACTCAGATGAAGTGCAAATATGAGGGAAAAAAAAAGATTGGAGAAGGGTCAAGAGTTCAAAATTAAAAAGAAAAAGGCAAAGAAGAATATGGATCTGTATGCAAATGAACAAATATGAGACAGTTTCTTGGACCGAATGCAGTATGAAACATTGTGTGCCATTAAAAACTTACTACCTAAACATTTTTTTTTGTTTTAAATGCTGTTTTACTACAATTTGAATTGTTAATTATGGAAAATAGTAATAATATTCTGCTCGTTTTAACTGTCGCACCATACAGCATTTACAAAATTAATATTTGTGTATAGGTATATATCCTCACATTTTGAAAATGTACGATAAGTTTTGAGGTGTTACTAATGCCCTTTTTTTTGCTTTAAAGTTTGTTTTGTTTCAACTTCTGAACGGCTTATCACTAACGGGGTTGTTGGACATGTTGTTGTTACCTGCTGATTTTAGGCAAGAGGCAGGGCACACCCCGAATAGGTCACCAGCCTGCCGCGGGGCCACAACCCAATCATCCACTCATTCTGAGCGGCAATTTCATAGTGACCAATGTACCTGACATGCATATTTTTGGAGAGTGGGAGTAAAACAGAGTACCTGGAGAAAACCTACGCTTACACAGGAAGAACATGCAAACTCCACACAGAAAGCCCGGCGTTTCAAACCTCGTCCCACCTGGGACTCGAACCCCAACTGTCTTGCTGTAATTCTATTGTGCAAACCACTGTACAACCAAGCATCCCAAATTTTAAAGTCAGTCAGTCGGTCATCTTCTTATCCATCTATCCCTTATAGGGTTACGGGGGTGCCAGAGCACATCCCGGTTGATTTAAGGCGAGGGGCAGGGTACACCCCGAACAGGCCACCAGTCTGTCATAGGGCCACACACATGCAACCATTCACACACATACCCTCATTACTAAGGGGCGATTTGGCACCGGCCAATCAACTTAGAATGCATTTCTTTGGAGGGTGGGAAGAAACTGGAGTACCTGGAGAAAACCTACGTGCACACAGGAAGAACATGCAAACTCTACACAGAAAACCCGGTGTTTCAAACCTCATCCCACATGGGACTCGAACCCCAACTGTCTTGCGGTTATTTTATTGTGCTAACCACTGCATCACCAAGCATCCCAAATTTTAAAGTTACAAATAATATATAATTATTAAAACCTGGCTGTTAGTTTTTCTTTTACTTAGAGGTTTATTGATTTCCGTTCCGTCATCTTCCGCTTGTTCCGGGGTCGGGTCGCGGGGGCAACAGCCTCAAACGGGCAGCCCAGGCCTCTCTCACCCCGGCTGCATCCTCTAGCTCACCTGGAAGGATCCCAAGTCGTTCCCCGGCCAGCTGTGAGACATAGTCTCTCCAGTGGGTCCGGGGTCTGCCCCTTGGTCTCCTCCCGGTGGGACGTGCCCAAAACACCTTGCCTGTGATGCGCTCGGGGGGCATCCTGACCAGATGCCCGAACCGTCCCATCTGGCTCCTCTCGACCTGGAGGAGGAGCGGCTCGACATCGAGCTCCTCCCGGATGGCAGAGCTCCTCACCCGATCTCTGAGTGAGAGCCCAGCCACCCTGCGGAGGAAGCTTATTTTGGCCGCTTGTATCCGTGATCTCATTCTTTCGGTCACCACTCACAGCTGCTGACCATAGGTGAGGGTTGGAACGTAGATCGACTTGTAAATCGAGAGCTTTGCTTTTCGGCTAAAGGTTTATTTATTTAATGAATGGAATTAAGAATAAAAAAGTCCATTTTTATGCTTTTATTTTTTAGGAAACAATCCTACAGTATTAATAATAAGTTAGAACGATTACTTGAAGCACTCAGAGAAGAAGACATGAAACAGACAGATGTATGACCTTAGCCTTTTAGATGTCTGCGTAACATATAAAAATAAAAAGGACCATGCTTTGATTCGGATCCTGGCAGGTTTTCAGAAGCTGAAGGTCTCCTTCAAAGCTGCAGATGTAATATCTTCAGATCCCAGTAATCTCTGGCCTGAAAAAAAAAATCCCCTCATCATCAACTTTTAAATCTGTCTTTTATGCTCTATGTTTCTTCTGTCAAAAAGCACTCAAATGCATATGTGTTGTTCTGGACAAGCTCAGGCAGGAAAGGCCTTCAGGCGTTGGGGGTAAAAAAAAGATGATTGAACTCGCTACAAAACGTGTTAGGGTTTATTTAACATACCACTCATTGGAAATCTGATGGCGTTTCCCATCTCAGCCATCTCAGGACAGCCACAGACTTGATGAAAAGCACTTTTATTGAGCTCTCCTGGGAGGTCAGCGGCTACAATGTGTGTATGTGTGTTTTTTGGCAAGAGTGTAAACCAGCAGGGAGTGATGGTGATGTCTGATGAGACATTACGTCTCTGCAGGGTGGAATAATAGGGGCCAGAGAAGGCAGCTGGTTATGTGTCTATATAAAGGGTGAAATCATCAGAGAAGGATGTAGTTTAACTCGATAAAATTGTTTGCTGTAGAAAATCACTGACGTTGAGTTTTAATGTCTGAATCTGGACAAAAACACTTTTACAAAATCTAGTTTAGATCCAGTTATCCACTAAGACGTTAATTTCTTTTCATTTGTGGCAAATGTGGCCGATAAGATGCGAAAGGTTAAAAGTCATTTAGCAGCTAATTGTTTTTTTTCTCCTTTTGCAAATGGTTTTCAATGGATTCCCAGGCGAGCTGACTGGTTCTAACATGTGTTATGGCCCAGTCAGGCCAGCTTAGGATGCCAGTTAGAAACCATGGAAACATGACGAGAAGTGGGGGTTTAATCCTCTGCACCAAGATAGTCTACACGCACATCGAGCTCCAAGGGTCCTCCTCTCACTCTGTCTTTGACTTCCACACACACACACACACACACAGACTTTTAAAAGGAACTCATTCATAACATGGCATGACAAAGGAAATTCTCCGCTGACAGCTTTATGGAGTGAGAAAGTTTCCCATCTTTCCTACTCTGATGTCACCTCCTATCAAGAAGATCCTCGTTCTCTGGCCAGTGGATATTAGCTCACCGGCTGCTCTCCCACTCAACTAAATTTCCATCCAGTAAAAATCAGTGAGATGTTTAGCATCTCCGGGGCACTGCGGGGTAGAGAGGGTATTATGCCTTCATTGCTTTTTCATGTATTTTGTTTCTCTTTGACTTGGCATTGCCCTTCAAAGCCAAAACAAAAAGAAAATAGTGTGATTATTCATAATTTGCGCTGCTATGTTGCAAAAATAAACTTTTTCATCACTCAATTTTTAAATTGATAATAATGATAAAATATTAGATATTTTTCAAATCTAGAATAAAAAAGCAAACATCAAAGTAAAATGATCTAATTCGTCAATAGCCTACTTTTTTTCCCGCATTTTGCGCTGCTGCTTCAAAAATGTCCCGTTAAAAATTTGGCTATAGGCTATATTGTAATATGTTAATCTGAACTTTCAAGACTTTTCTACAAAACATGGCATACTTTATTCAGACAACAATTTTCTTACTCTCTTCATGGTGTTTCTTCAATATTATCCCACTCAACCTTTTTAAAATTTTTCTGTAATGCGTCAGAGTCCTCCTTGTCTCTCTCCACAAATATAAACACACACTCTTTATGTGTGGCCATAGCAATGCGTTTGTTGCCATAGCAACATAGCAACAACTTCCCACAGAAGTTGCATTGTTGCAATGCGCGCTTCCTTTTCAGCTGCTGCGGTGCGCAGCAGGTTAGAGGAGATAAAATGCTACAAATCTTGAAATGTTCACTTTTAGAACACAAAATACACAATAAAATAGAAAACATGTTTTATTAAAAGTCATAAAAAGTCAGCCTTTGTGTTTTATTTATTCTAATTAGCATATTAAAGTTACGTGCAGTCAAATTGACGGCTGCGGCGGTCCTAGTGTTAAAGTGATTTTTAGAATGATTCTGCTGTTTTAGAAAAATTGTATTAGTATTTCTGTACCCCTTCAATGAGCGCCCGTCACAGTAATAAAACTTCTTTTATTTATTCATTTGTTATGCATCCCTGACTTCTCCTGCCCCGCTCCGAATCTTTACCTCCTCCTCTCAGTCACTTGTTCTACATTTGTAGGCTACAGGTTTCCAACAGTATCACTTTGTTTTTTTGTTTTTTTTTTTGCCAAAACCACTTTTTTTTGTAAACAGGTACTCACAGAGAAAGTGCATATTTGGTTCACTCAGGAACTATTCATAAATTTATGATGATGAGGTTAAGAAATAAAAAGTCGGCAGAACTTATATTTTCTCTCTGCAGACATTAATAACTCTTAAAACAGCTCTGAAACTGAATAAAACAAATCACAGCAGACAAAAAAAAAGATTAGATTGGCTTTTATTTTGCATGGTTAGAATCTGAGGCTTTGTCCACATGTAGCCGGGTATTTTTGAAAACGCATTTCTGCTGTCCTCCGTTTTAAGAAAACACTCGCGTCCACACATAACTGTTTTCAAAATATCCGTCCACTCTGAGCCGTATAAATACGCTTCTGAGTGTGATCATGAGCATGCCAGACCAGTAGTCGGCAGTATTGAGTGTAGGAGGAGGGAGGCTTATGTAATTAATAATCGCTGATTGCAACGCATTTCTCCTCCTTTGCTCCTCAACAAGAAGCAAGAGTAGTTGAGTGTGGACAAAATGACAAGAAAAGAGGGTCTGCAACAGGATCCGTGGATCCATGCTGCCCACTGTCTGCTCTTGTAAACAAAAGCAGACGTACGAATGACGTACGTGCATTACTTGTCGCAGGTAGTGACCAATAAAAACGCAAATCTCCGTTTTCGCACGTCCACATGCATACACAAAAACTGAGTTTTCCAAAATCTCCACTTTGGCTGGAGTTTTCAAAAACGCCGGTTTTAAGTGAAAAAACCTCTGTTTTTGTGTGGACAGCAGGTCAAAACGGATAAAAATATATTCGTTTTCAAAAATACCCGGCTACGTGTGGACAGGGCCTGAGACTTTTGTCCTTGGTTGAGGCAAAAGTATTAAAGAAGTATTTTGTTATGAGTTGTAAGTCGTGAGGTTGAAGTTGGTCGTTTTCTTCCACATATTTACTTGAAAATACTTTCTTCTTATTATTTCGGGATTTCCCTTCAGGGGTCGCCACATCAAGTCAGTTTCTTCCATCTAACCCTATCTGGTACATCTTCTTCAGTCACACCAACTATCTTCATGTCTTCCTTCATCGTATCCACGAACCTACTCTTTGGTCTTCCTCTAGGCCTCTTTCCTGGTGGTTCCGAATTCAGCATCCTTCTTTCGATGTACTCTCTCTTTTCTCTGCACATGTCCGAACCATGTCAGTAGTTGAAAATACTTTAATATTTAAGTTTAGATGGAGAGCATTTGGTGTGACTACACGCAGTAGCTTCTACGATTGCTCCTATTCACAATTGCGAGTTCCAAACACTGAGTAACCGATGGAGTCCGGATTGGTCACCATCTGATGGATGGCATCAGCAATGTGGGAGAATGTATTGATTCACAAATGTTAAAAAAAAACAGACTTTACGTCCAAGTACGTGATGTCATGATTGATGAACATGGAGAAAAAAAAATTGGCAAGCGTGTGTTTAAATTGAGCAGTTTCTTTTTGTTGGAAGTGTTTGTTTTTTTTCTAATAAGCGGCAAATTACCACAAATAGATTAAAACTGACGTAATTCAATCCTTTGATGTGTCTCGTGAAAAGTGTGTGATAAATCTCTGTTTCAGTTTCTAATTATGTTTGCAAGCCAGCAGTGAGAGCGGAAATGAGTGTGAAGTGATCCTACACCTAATAAACCAAATTGCTTGTGATTGTTGTTGAAGCCCTGTCTCGGGGTATTTATAACGCCACTAATCTCGCTGTGTGTTTGTATGTGTTTGCCTTGCAGATAATTGATGAGGAGGAAACACAATTTATGACCAACTGTCCCCCTGCAGTGACAGAAAGCACTCCTCGAAGGCGAACCAACATTCAAGTGTTTTGGACTGCGCCACCTAGTGGTTCTGGCTGTGTTTATCTCAAGTATGTCTCTACGATTTTCTTTAATTTTGTCCATTGATTAAGGGGTTGACCAGTTGATAATTTTCCTCCAGCCCCTCAATGAATGACCCTGTCAGAACTTTCGGGCTTGTCCTCAGATTTGCATTGAACTTGGAAAATATTGTAAATATTCAAATAAAATGAAAATTTACACACAAAAAAATTCAAACACATTTTCATAAACCCAAGCAAATCTAGGATTTAGGGCACATATAGTGGATAATGCTAGGGTTATAACGCTGGCGGTATCTCGATATCATTTCAAGTTGGACTTGGACTACGCCAAGGCTGCCCTTTGTCCCCGATTCTGTTCATTCCTTTTATGGACAGAATATCTAGGCGCAGCCGAGGCGTTGTAGGGATCCGGTTTGGTGACCTCAGGATCTGATCTCTGCTTTTTGGGGATGATGTGGTCCTGTTGGCTTCATAGGACCAACAGGACCGTAGGTGATCTCCAGCTCTCGCTGGAGCGATTTGCTGCCGAGTATGAAGCGGCTGGGATGGGAATTAGCGCCTCCAAATCCGAGACCATGGTCCTCGCCCTGAAATGGGTGGAATGCCCCCTGCGGGTCAGGGACAGGGTCCTGCCCCAAGTGGAGGAGTTTAAGTATCTCGGGGTCTTGTTCACAAGTGGGGGAAGGATGGAGCGGGAGATTGACAGGCGGATCGGTGCGGCGTCAGCAATAACTAGGATGCTGCATCGGTCCGTCGTGGTAAAGAGAGAGCTAAACCGAAAAGCAAAGCTCTCGATTTACAAGTCGATCTACGTTCCAACCCTCACCTATGGTCACCAACTGTGGGTGGTGACCGAAAGAATGAGATCGCGGGTACAAGCGGCCGAAATGAGCTTCCTCCACAGGGTGGCTGGGCTCTCACTCAGGGATTGGGTGAGGAGCTCTGCCATCCGGGAGGAGCTTGGTGTCACGCCACTTCTCCTACAGGTCGAGAGGAGCCAGATGGGGTGGTTCGGGCATCTGGTCAGAATGCCCCCAGAGCACCTCGCTGGTGAGGTGTTTCGGGCACAACCCACCGGGAAGCGACCAAGAGGCAGACCCCGCACCCGCTAAAGAGACTATGTCTCACAGCTGGCCGGGGAACAACTCGGGATCCTTCCGGTGAGCTGGAGGATGCAGCAGGGGTGAGAGAAACCTGGGCTTCCCGTCTGAGGCTGTTGCCCCCGCGACCCGGCCCTGGATGAGCGGAAGACGACAAAACGAAATATATAAAATAGCACACTTTGCTGAATGGAGGAGGCACTGTTTTTGAGCAGAGTGCACACTTTGAAACACTTTCTGTTTATGTGGTGAAGAAGAAAATCCATAGCCTGACATACGACCTCACAACATCGCAGTATTGATCCTATTTTGATTTATTTTGATGTTATCCACAATCTTTTCTCAAAAATAGTTTCTATCTTATTGCACAATTTACGAAAAAAAAAGAACCTCGGCTGCTTTTCTGTAGGCGGAAGTCAAACCGTGTTGATCCAATAAATTGACTCACAAAACTGAGTCCGTTGTGTCCGAACTCAGCACGTAGAAAAATTCCAGGATTATATGTCTGGAGAATTAGATCTGAACAACTGAATCCTTATTATTTTTATCGCTATCGTAAATGTTATTTCTAGTTTTCATTTAAGACCACACTGTTAATATTTTATGGCTGGAAATAGTTCAAGAAATTTGCGGAAGATTGTTATAATTCTGGACTTTTTTCTTCTCAGGTTTTCGACTAAAACTTTTAAGCGTGCTTCTCAAATGTTCATTATCCCGTTTTAATCTTATTTTTCATCTGTGTGAGATCGTAAGGTATGCCACCAGCATACATCACCACCACATGAATGTTAAAACCACCCTTTTTTAGTGTTCCTATCCCCCAAGCGAAACACATTAAAATGCAGCAGGTTTTTATCATGATTTCAATCTCACTCTGCATCATAAACTATTTATTACCTTCATCATTTATACAGCTGATCGACACCAATCAATTTGGCAGATGTAAGTCCTCTGGGCTTTTTTGGATACAGAAGCTGAAGACAGATCGTGACAGAAATCCCATAATTAATCCAATTCATTCCTGGAGAATAATGAGCATACAGGTGATGGAAAAAAATCTAGGAGTGGGACTTTTGGGGTGTTTGAATGAATGCTTTATTTAACTTTTAATGCACTTTTTGAGGCGTGATATTATTATACAAAGTGATTTTAGCAACGCATGCCCTGATTTAAAGGTTTTCTCCATAATGCCCCCTGCATGAACTTTGAGTACACTCGTTACGTCCGTTCTTGCAGATTGATGTTTTAATTCGCAGTCTCACTGAATTCTGAAATAAAAAAATGGTAGGTTATCAACATCCACGCTCTTTAAGGACATCTAATAAAAGCTCCCTTCAAGACTGGCATGTGCGAGATTAATTCATCACCGCTGCTAACAGAGTAAATGTTTGTTTTTAATTTCACTTCATATACCATAACAGGGGCGGATCCAGGCGGGGCAAGCCCTCCCTCCCATCCCCCTTTGATCCACAAAGAAAAAAAAAAGAAGAAAGAAAATGGGACTAGTCAAGCAATAGGTCACCAAAATGAATGGGCCACCAAAATGCAGGAAAATAACTGTTATTTTTCAAAATGTTCTAGGGGGAATGACCCCATGCACCCCTACACTGGCTTTGACAATGAACTTACGCCCCCCCCCCTTTAGAAAATCTTTGATCCGCCCCTGCATATGTACTTTGTTTCAGCATTCTGTAAGGAGACGTTCATATATTAATCATGAACAAATTTTTTTATGATGATTTATCTCATCTCCACGATACTTTTATTTTTTTTATCATGCTGCTCCTCAAATTTCTCTCAATCTGAGGGGTTTGCGACTGTCTGGTTAACAGCAGCTTGTCTTTCAGATGGATAAATAAAGCTTGGTGGTTTATTTTGTCAATGGTTTGTTCATGATGATAGGTTGAGACCAGTATGAATGTTCAAGCAGCCATACCCAGATTGCTGGGTTTGAAAAACTTGCTCTCTATTTTTAAACTTTTCAACATGTTTTATTTTCGACACCGTTTCAGTTCATTTTAAAAATAATCCACTTTTTATCGTGTTTTGCTCGTCATTTAAATTTTTTCTCTTACAAAACAGGTTTTTTAAAAAACAATATTCTGCAAAAAAGTGTCTTTTTTTAAACTCTGTTTTAAATATAAAACATTTAGAATAATTTAAAAGTAAAAATAATAAAATAATAACCACAACAACAATATTTTTGTCATTTTTTTAGAAGTGTCATAATATGCTAATATTATTATTATTAATATGATAATATCACAATATTGACCTCACAATATTTTGAACACAATATTTTGGAGAGGCTCACAATATAATAGGACAAGTCTAAATATTATCTTTATGTTCATATTAACAAAAAAAAATTAGGGTTTGTTTTGAATGCATTGAATTGTATTGAATGCTTTCAATAAATAAAATAATAATAATTTAAAAAAAAAACCTTAAACTACAACTCCGTTCCGTCATCTTCCGCTCATCCGGGACCGGGTCGCAGGGGCAACAGCCTCAGACGGGAAGCCCAGGCTTCTCTCACCCCAGCTGCATCCTCCAGCTCACCCGGAAGGATCCCAGGTCGCTCCCCAGCCAGCTGTGAGACATAGTCTCTCCAGCAGGTCCTGGGTCTGCAACTTGGTCTCCTCCCGGTGGGACGTGCCCGAAACACCTCACCCGCGAGGCGCTAGGGGGGCATCCTGACCAGATGCCCGAACCACCCCATCTGGCTCCTCTCGACCTGGAGTAGGAGCGGCTCGACACCGAGCTCCTCTCGGATGGCAGAGCTCCTCAGCGATCTCTGAGTGAGAGCCCAGCCACCCTGCGGTGGTAAAGAGAGAGCTGAGCCAAAAAGCAAAGCTCTCGATTTACAATTCGATCTACATTCCTACCCTCACCTGTGGTCACCAGCTGTGGGTGGTGACCGACAGAATGAGATCGCGGATACAAGCGGCCAAAATGAGCTTCCTAAACTATGATAAAGAATATAATTGCAACATCACCAGAACAATAATGTAATTCAGTCTTGTTAAACGGCATGATATAATTCTCTTCGCCCACCATAAAAACGGTGGTAATCAAGTTCCGTCCGTACCCCAGTTAGGAATTATTGTGTTCCTTCTTTCACTTTTGGTCTAAATTAGACGTATGACTCCATGTTGAATCAAATAGATTTTACATTGTATTAATCAAAAACCATTTATTAAAATCAGAATGGGCTGCAATTGCTTTAAATGAACGTACAGCGGACGTCAAGAGGCATCATCAGAAGTCATTATATCCCGATTGTTCCGATACAATACAAAATATCCTGCTTAAACTGATCTCCATTAATTTTTCTTTCATCTTTTATGACCCATTAACACGTGAGAAGCAATTTATTTGTCATTTTCTCTTCCAGTATAGAGGTCAGCTGTAGGTGCTTTATGGACTATTTGCGTGGATCAGTGATGAGTTAAATGTTTTTCTGTCTCAAGCTGTTTCTCTCTATTACAAAAATGATCAAATCGTCCTAGAAAGAAAGGGAATACGTTTTGGACTTAAAAAACTCACCAATCGTAGAGGTAGTTACATGTAATAAAGAAAAATGAATGTATTTTTTCTACATATATGCTGTAGATGAACACAAAAGAATGTTACGGTCTTTACACGGTCCTTCTTTAACTGCACACAGGGTGAAATCAGAGCTCTTTTTTGGGAGATTGGGATCTGCAATGATGTGAATCCAGCAAAGGGAGATAGAATTTAAATTGGATGTTAAATACGCATTACTCCACCTGATTGTCTGGCCAGCGTAGAAAAGTGGGCGAGCAGTGAAGCAGAATGTGCTCCTCCCTCTCAGGGAGACACGTGAAATTGGGGTGAGATTGAATTAAAGCGTGAACAATTAGACATGTGATGCTGCTGTCACTTGCATTGAATCATTTCGACTTAATGACACATGCAAGTTGTATTTATGCCCAAGATTTTTGGACATGAGTTTTTACTGTTTTTCAAACGTCAATTCTGCCTTTTTACAGTTTGTTCACGTGTTGAAATTCGTCAAGATTTTTTCAAATTAATGTTGGGGGAAGAAAAAAGTGTAAAATTGAGGTTACAGGGAGAAGAAATTAAGAAGGTGGAAGATTTTAAGTACTTAGGATTAACAGTCCAGAGCAATGGAGAGTGTGGAAAAGAGGTGAAGAAGCATGTGCAGGCAGGAGGTAAAGGGTGGAGAAAGGTATCCGGTGTGATGCGTGACAGAAGAGTTTCAGCTAGAATGAAAGGGAAAGTGTACAAAACCGTGGTGAGACCGGCCATGCTGTTTGGTCTAGAGACAGTGCCACTGAGGAAAAGACAGGAAACAGAGATGGAGGTAGCAGAGATGAAGATGCTGAGGATCTGTCTGGGAGTGACCAGGATGGACAGGATCAGAGGAACAGCACATGTTAGAGGTTTTGGAGATAAAGTCAGAGAGGCCGGACTGAGATGGTTTGGACATGTGCAGAGGAATGCAAACCCAGGGATGCTGGGTTTGGAACCACCAAGAAAGAGGCCTTGAGGAAGACCAAAGAGGAGGTTCATGGATACAGTGAAGGAAGACATGAAGATAGTTGGTGTGGCCGAAGAAGATGCAGCAGGTAGGGTTAGATGGAAGAAACTGACTTACTGTCGCGAGCCCTGAAGGGAAATGCCGAAAGAAGAAGAAGAGAAGAAAAACATTCTAAAACATACTAAAGACGGGCTTTTCTCAGATCAAAAACATACCTGAAGTGTTTTTTTTAGCTTAATTCAAGTATGATTTTGTGAGCTCTCTCTCGTACAGTATTCAGATATTATTCTAATTCCTGTATGTTCTTGGCCAGGGATTTTTTTCTCCGTCATAAACGCTTTCATACTTCAACAAGTGTGTTGTGCTCATGCTCTGCTCATGCTCGGTTACATTCCTAAATAGGGAGCGCCAGAACTGAGCTAACAAAAAGTTCAATTTCTCTTTTTTAAAATGACCAAGTTCATTATAACCAGGGGCAGATCCAGGGGGCGGATCCAGGGGGCGGATCCAAGGGGCGGGACATGGGGCGCACACGCTCCTCCCTTTTGGTCCACAAAAAAAAAGAAGAAGTAAGGAAAGGGAACTAGTCAAGCTAGTCCCTTGCAGGGCGAACGAATGGGCCACCAAAATACAGAAAAATTACTCTTTTTTTTTCCAAAATTTTCTGTGGAGGGGAATACCCCAAGGCCCTCCTATGCTAGCTTTGTCAGTGATCTCACGCCCGCCCACCCCCTTTTAGAAAATCCTGAATCTTCCCCTGATAACACCTCTTTGGCAGAGGTTCCAATAGTCACGTATAGTCCTGTGAAGAGATTACTCGTTAAATCAACATTTCTATTGATTGTTTAGTGAGGTTTCAGACTATGATTGCACATGTTTGATGTAAATCACATATATAATTATATTCAAATCATCCTTACATACACGTGCATATAAATTTATAAATGCATGAATTTGCATGTATGAATTGAGTATATGCATAAGGAGAATGACATCTTCCAGTGAATATTTTGGTATATAATTACCAGTAAACAGATTTACTTGTGTTAAAGTCCCTTCTTCCTATGTTTTCGTTTTTTCATTTCTGACCTCAAAAAACCCCAAACAAATTAGCTAGGTAGCTTTGATGTAGGTGAAGGTAGTGAGCGGACGAGTATGAGGCTTTCATCCCAGCATGCATCCTTCTCTTTATTAATATAAACATCTTCCCACGTAAACATCGTCTCGCATATTCATTCATTTTTAATTAAGTTTAAGATTAAAAAGAGGGTTGGAGCCTGCTCGTGTGTCTGTACGGCTACCGGTAGATGCACCCTGTGCATGTCAGAAACCCATATGGAAAGTTCAAATATTAAAAAATAAACATTTTAATTTAGAGCACCATGTTTATCTAGATTGAATTGATTTGCTGCCGAGTGTGAAGCGGCCAGGATGGGAATTAGCGCCTCCAAATCCAAGACCATGGTCCTCGCTCGGAAAAGGGTGGAGTGCTGCCTGCGGCTCAGGGACAGGGTCCTGCCCCAAGTGGAGGAGTTTAAGTATCTCGGGGTCTTGTTCAATAGTGGGGGAAGGATGGAGCGGGATATCGACAGGCGGATCGGTGCGGCGTCAGCAATAACTAAGACGCTGCATCGGTCCGTCGTGGTAAAGAGAGAGCTGAGCCGAGAAGCAAAGCTCTCGATTTACAAGTCGATCTACGTTTCTACCCTCACCTATGGTCACCAGCTGTGGGTGGTGACCAAAAGAATGAGATCGTGGGTACAAGCGGCCAAAATGAGCTTCCTTCGCAGGGTGGCTGGGCTCTCACTCAGAGATCGGGTGAGGAGCTCTGCCATCCAGGAGGAGCTCGGTGTCGAGCCGCTCCTCCTCCAGGTTGAGAGGAGCCAGATGGGGTAGTTTGGGCATCTGGTCAGGACGCTGCCCGAGTGCCTCGTGGGCGAGGTGTTTTGGGCACGTCCCACCGGGAGGAGACCAAGGGGCAGACCCCGGACCCGCTGGAGAGACTATGTCTCACAGCTGGCCGGGGAACGACTCGGGATCCTTCCGGGTGAGCTGGAGGATGCAGCCGGGGTGAGAGAAGCCTGGGCTTCCCGTCTGAGGCTGTTGCCCCCGCGACCCGACCCCGGAACAAGCGGAAATGACGGAATGGAATTGATTGCTTCTGAATTTCAAGAGAAAAGTAGATCACTTAGAAAGAACCAAAGTACTCAGCTTACCTTTTTAAGAAGAAAACTAGCCACATAACCGGCCAATAACCAGCTTATGTTTTGGTCACTTTCGACAGGATCAGTACTTAATTTCTTTTGGTGAAACACACAATTTTAATATGAAGGGTTTCAAACAGCAAAATGGCCCTCATTTGTCAAAGTTATTTCTAATTTGTATCTTTTTTATACTTACGGCCGACAGTCTGTCAAAATTTTACCATCCCCACATTGTGACAATAAGGAATCTTGAAGCTTGATCCAGATTTCTCGAAACGACATGAGCATACAATGCACAGAAATCGCTGTACCAAATCAAGAGGTCAAAAATATTGTGTAAATACATTTTAAAATTAAATGAGCACTAGAATAAAGTTAAAAATATCAATTATGATTTCATCGCATCTGTGGAGACAAGCCCATGGAAACATCTGAAAGTAACGACCTTGACACGGATGTCACACATCCGCCTGTGTGTTTTGGATACACCTAGAAATTAACACCATTTCGTGCCCAACTTTGATAAATGGAGGTGTGTGTAACTTAATCTAATATCTTTGCATATATGTTAATGGTCCAGCTGGACGGTGCCCACTTGGCATCTTTATAAACCTGCTTCATCCAACTCATCATGAGTTTCATCCCCATGGGAACCATCGAGTAGAACTGACTAAAAACCTGGGGTTATTGGCTCCCTGGAGGCTTGTTTTGCTGTTACTGTTCGCTCAGGTCTACAAGCCTTTGTAAAGTTGTTTTTCTCTTTTTTTTGTAGCTGATTTACATGTCAAGAGCCCTCTTAAACCCTTGTTTCCCATCTCTGAGTAGAACAAGCTTCTGAGGACAGCTCAATCTACAGACCCCCCTTCCAGCAGCCCTCACAGTTAGGGTACATTGCTCTTGGGATGTCCATCATTCACTGCACAGCTCACCACAACATAATATGCATTTTCCATGCATTGAGGAAATTGTTGTTTTTATTCTTTCACCTTTTGCGTTTGGTCCGCATCCAATTTTTAGAGACTGTGTGTGAATTTTTGTAATTAGAAAAATCCCAATGGTGCTTTTTAGCCGCCATACATAACGAGGAAATTTGAGCTTGCTGGAATAGTGATACATATATTTTATGAAGATGTTTATATATTTTACACCCACATAACAACAGATTAATATTTTAATCAAAGCGTCGATTCACACTGCCGATATTTTGACATTTGAACATGACATTGGTTTTGCAAGCAGCACTGTTTCCACAGAGCTTTTCCAGACTGTTCCACCTCATAATAGCAGTGGTGAAAAGTTAACATTAAAATACCAGAGCATTGGAGACAGAAAAATAAAAATGTAAGACTAAACATGCCATTTAGGTAAACCTTATTGATAGAATTAACCAGAGCTGCTAACTAGCACCAGATGCTAAAGCTAACCTCCCAGATTAGGTCATCCCAGCTCTCAGTCCACAGCAGTGTTGTTTTCGGCAACGATGATGAAAACGAAATGATTTCTTGACGAAGCATTTTTTATGACGATGACGTAACGATAACAAAATAAATGCGAAATTTTGGTGACGATAACGTGACGAGACGTTTGCAAGTTTCTGTTGACGAGACGAAAATGTAACAAAATAGGCGTCAGACTTTCACATTTCTGTCTGTGAAAAGAAAAAAACACAGCAGCTGCATCTGTCTCTCACGGCGGAACGCCCTCCACGATGCTGCACGTTCACACCGTCTACACAACACACCTGCAGCCATGAGGAAGTCACACACCATGGTGAAAACAGCAGCAAAGGAGCTTGATGGTCAGAAACTTAAAGTTTTCCACATATTTTGTGCAAACAGCATGCTAACTTCAAGCTAATGCTTGCTTGTCGGCGCTGCTAACTTCCTAGTTAGCTTGGTTGCGCTAACCACTGATTTAAATGCATTCCAGTGTTTACTTTGTTTACAGAGTTATTAAAAGGTGTCATTTTTAAGTATACATAAGTTACAACGTTCCTCCCTCGCTGAAAAAAAATATATTTATTTACGTTGTTTTACAATGTTCGCTGTTTTGCGCAGGTTAAAGCTCGCCAGAGTTTTTTTTTTTTAAAAAATAAACAACCTGCATTATTCTCAGTAATAAAGACACGACTGTTAAAGCTTTGGGGTTTTTTTGTTTTTTTTACACTAAAACTGGACTAAAAACATTCTAAGTCTTCCCTGACGAAAACTAGACGAAAACTCTTTTGGTTTTTGTTGACTAAAACGAAACTTTAAAGAGATGACTAAAACGTGACTAAAACTTAAATTAAATTTCGTCCAAAGATGAAGACTAAAACAAAAACTTCAATGGCTGCCAAAAACAACAATGGTCCAAGGGTATCTGTTGTGTAATTGTCTCCACCTTCAGTGGCTGAAAAGCAATATGTGTTTATTTTTTTACAACATCTGTTCACGTGAGATGCTATTGTGTGTGGTGCCCACAGCAACAGGTGTTTATTTGCAGTACCTAATAGTGCAACTGAGCACGGGCTGCTTTTTATGAAGGTTGAAATATGAATGGTCCTGCTTTTCTGAATATACAAGCTGCCAAAAACATCATTTTCACTTTTTCTTGTGTTCAAATGTTTTATTTGCACAAGAGTAAGGTTGCATGTTTGTCCAAATTTCTTCACAGTTTTGGAAACTAAAGTTGTTTCCCAGATTTTTGTTCAAGTAAGACAAGTAAGAAATGTTGATGGCTGTTCAAAAAAATCTATAAAAAGTGCAGAGAGGAGGTTTTACAGCCTTAAAGCATCTATAATCATTGAAATAAGTTGACCACCTCGCGGATTTTGCCTGTTGTGGGTTATTTTTAGAACATAACTCCTGCAAATAACGAAACACTCACTGACTGTTGTCTTGTTTTTGTGCAGGGCGAGCATTGTGCAGAAGAAAATAATCTATTTCCAGGATGAAGGTGAACTCACCAAGCGTATGTGTGAAAAAGGTAAGCTCATTAATGTGGGAGAAATAAATTTCAATAAATATAAAGTTCATCGAGTTTTTCTAGTGGTTCTTATTTTGCTTGTCTTGGACATTTTTTTAATTTTACCAATTAACCATCTCTCTTTTTACCTCTAAAAATTAGCGTTTTCTTGCTGTATGATTTACTTTTCTGCTTTTATCTGTGTAGAGTCCTTGTATGGAGATGCCACAGATAAACCTCTACTCAACTGTTGTGCCTGTGGGACAGCGAAATACAGGGTGACCTTCTATGGAAACTGGTCAGAGAAGATTCATCCCAAAGATTATCCCCGTAAGCAAAACTCTTCAGAAAAAAGTGTCTCTATTAGAAGAAATTAAAACACGTTTTTGTTTAAATGTTTTTTTATTGAAACTAAATTTGTGAATGCCAGTTTGCTCATTCAAGCACTTTTGTGTTATTTTAGTCCATATTTCAAAATCAGAATGCTTTAATTGCCATAGTCTATGAAGAATATCAGAGCCTAGGAACTTGCTGTGGTACAGGTGTGCAAAAAAAAAAAAAGTTTAACAAAACTAAGAGTGCTCAGAATGAAAAAGAAAAGTAGTGCAATGTCATAGAAAATAATAGGAAATAATAAAGATAGTAAAGTGACAAGAGGGAGGTGACTAAGAGATGTGGGGATCCAGGCTATAGAGTATTCATCAGTCCAACGGCAGAAGGGAAGAAGTTGTTTTTGTGGTGGGACGTTCTGGTCCGAAAGGACCGGAGCCTCCTGTCCGAGGGAAGACGCCCAAAAAGTCCATGTCCTGGGTGGGAAGGGTCAGCTGCTATCCGACCTGCACGTCGTCGAGTCCTGAAGACGTACAGGTCATGGAGAGATGGAAGGCTGCAGTCAATCACCTGCTCTGCAGAGCGCACAATGCGCTGCAGTCTATGTTTATCCCTGGCTGTGGCTCCAGCGTACCACACGGTGATGGAGGAGGTGAGGATGGACTCGATGATGGCTGTGTAAAACTGCACCAACATCTGGGCGGGCAGCTTGGCTTTCTTCAGCTGCTGCAGAAAGTACATAGTAGTGCCGAAGAAGCGGAAAGAGTCTACAGTGGTGATGGGGGAGTCTGTCAGTGCATGGGAGGGAATAGGGGCAGGGAATTTAAAGTTATTGTCGAATACGTTCCAGTCTACGATCTGTTCCTCTATAATCTACCATTTCATTGTGTTTTCTAGCCTTGATTGGTAGTTTAAACTGCTATCTGATGCCCACCAAATAAACTAAAGAGAAAAAAAGGGGGGATCATAAGCCTCGTGCCTTCACCGTGCTTATTCCCCTCAGTGGTGATGTGGGTGGTGAGCCGTTGTACAATGAATGGGTGTGATGTGCGTATAACCTTGAGCCAGACCATCAGGATGTGAATAGACTTAAGGATTACACCGCCTCTCTTGTCTAAATCAGCCTCTCACCAGTCAGATCAATATACTGATTAGAGTGGAATAAGATAAACCCCCAAGATCGAAAGCAGCCCTAATTCACTGTCTTACGAAGGCAGTGGTCGGGACGTAACTCACTCTCTCCTATACGCAAGTACAACACACATCCAAGGTAGATCAAGCTGAAAGACGAGAGGCCAAGCTGTGCAGCTTCTGTTTCATCCTGACTCTTATGGTGCTTTAGATTGATTTCTCCTTGCACAAAGTCATTTCCTCGTTAACTAGTTATTATAACACTGCAGAGGTTGTGCCGGACGGCGTTATTCAACACCAACCAAACAAAGAACCAATAACACTTTTATTTTTTGTGTGACTTTGATTTTTTTTGTTTGAATCTAAAAATTTTCAATTTCCCTCACAAAAAAAATATACAGTATATTTCAAACACACGTCCTTCAAAAGAGCAGCGGTGTGGTGACACATATCCCGAGCCCAAATTTCTCTCACAAAACAGGCCAACAGGCTCACTGTTGGCATGATAACCTTGACAGTTCTATTTTCTTTCTCCCCCGTTGTCCAAGTTTAATTTATGCAGCAGAGCGCGGTTATTCAGCTCAAGCATGCTTGGACAGAGCAGGCACAGGCAGACTGGGAATATGCCCAGTGTCAAAACACTTTTGATTGATCAAGATATAAAAAAGTTTATTGATTCTTCTATCAAAGTCAAACTGAAGTTTAAGGCAACTTCTGAAACTAATGGCCTTGTCAAAACAACGAGAAGTACTTCTTATTCGAAAACATTGTTAGCTATTAAAAGTGCGGCCATATATTGTTATATTAGACTGTTTAAAATCTGATCAAGATTTTGTAACATTTTGGAGAACTATTGTGTTTTTTTGAGATATTGATTCTTAATTCATAGGATACAGTATATAAAAATAATACACAAACAAAAACAGTTTGTGTATTATTCAACAGTTCAGACTGTTGCTCTGAATCAACAGTCCAGAGCAATGGAGAGTGTGGAAAAGAGGTGAAGAAGCGTGTGCAGGCAGGCTGGAACGGGTGGAGGAAAGTATCAAGTGTGATGTGTGATAGAAGAGTTTCAGCTAGAATGAAAGGGAAAGTATACAAAAATGTGGTGAGACCGGCCATGCTGATTGGTCTAGAGACAGTAGCGCTGAGGAAAAGACAGGAAGCAGAGATGGAGGTAGCAGAGATGAAGATGCTGAGGATCTCTCTGGGAGTGACCAGGATGGACAGGATCAGAAATGAGTACATCAGGGGAACAGCACATGTTAGAGGTTTTGGGGATAAAGTTCGAGAGGCAAGACTGAGATGGTTTGGAAATGTGCAGAGGAGAGAGAGAGTACATAGGAAGAAGGATGCTGGATTTGGAACCACAAGGAAAGAGGCCTAGAGGAAGACCAAAGAGGAAGTTCATGGATACAGAGAAGGAAGACGTGAAGATATTTGGCGTGACCAAAGAAGATGCAGCAGATAGGGTTAAATGGAAGAAACTGACATGCTGTGGCGACCCCTGAAGGGAAATGCCGAAAGAAGAAGAAGACACGAACAAAAACATGGTACCTTTTGATCGTCCAGAATGCAATATTTGCCAAGAAAAATTAAGAACTACACTTATTCCATTTCACTTTTCTTTTTTAACCTAAACTCGCTCCCAGCTTAGTCCAACTCTCTGGGTGCTTGAGGAGATGGAGAGCAGTATCCGAGGGGAGGCACTGAGTTTGGTCAATACACTTCCTGCTTATGTTAGAATGTGAGTGTGACGGAGAAAAAAACAAGGCAAGGCGAAGAACAACCAAGTGTTCAAATAGTATCTGGTTACTTGACAAGAGAGCTTTCAAATTAGAAAGGACTCAAACAAAACACAACTTTAGGTATGTTTTCGATCTGAGAGCAATGCTCAAATACGGTTTAAACCTCGTAGAAGGTGATTTTGAATGAACCCCCACCCTTTAATTCAATTCAAGTTGTCTTGATCAGTGGTTCATCAAAAAGATAAATGGTAATCAAAGTCTTGTATCCTCAGAAAAATGCACGCCTAGTGCATTTATTTCTACATGCCCCAAAGACAGGGGGTACTTAGTTAAAATCAGTAACTGTGTCGCAGGTCAAATGTACCTGACCTGTGAGGCCAACAGCAGTTCATTCTGGAATCCCTGTTGCTCATTTTTTATTACCCTCGGCCAGGTAATACACAGCATTGATGCATCCAATCAAACGCTACGCAAATGATATTCACATTTACATCTAAGTGACAGGAGGGGATTATGAACTTGTGGATTTACTTTGTCACTGCATTCAACAAATCGATGCGTAGATGAGGAACAACTCCCAACTTCCTCCGCTAAACACAGACAAGACTGGGGTAATCATCTTTGGTCCGCAAAAAGACGTGCCTGTGGTTAGTGAGTCCTGTTCACTGAAACATACACGTTAGATTAGAAATCGATGAAGAATCGTAGACTCTTACCATTTATCATTCTTGAGATAGATTCATCTTTTGGTTAGACTTACTTTGAGGCAGAAATGATGACACAAGATAGCAGAAAACATGGTTTATTTAACATTAGAACCCCCGCAGCCGTCAATATGACTCCACGTCACTTTAATATGCTAATTAGAATAAATAAAACACAACCTAGGATGCTGACCTTTTATGACTTTTAATATAAACATGTTTTCTATTTTATTATGTATTTTTGTGTTCTAAAAATAAACATTTCAGAATTTATAAGCATTTTATCTCCTCTAACCTGCTGCACACCGCAGCAGCTGAGAGGAAGAGTGCATCGCAACATAGAAACTTCTGCGGGAAGTTGTTGCTATGTCAATGAATTTATCGACACCTTGCCACACATAAGTGTATGTGTGTGTTTATACTGTATTTGTGGAGAGAGACAAGGAGGACTCTGACGCCATTACAGAAACATTTTGGAAAATTTGAGTGAGATAATATTGAAGAGACACGATGAAGAGAGTAAGAAAATTGTTGTCTGTTTAAAGTCTGCCATGTTTTCTAGATAGGTCTTGAAAGTTCACGTTAACATATTGTAATATAGCCTATAGCCAATTTTTAACGAGGACATTTTTTAACCAGCAACCCAAAATGCGGAAAAGTAGGCTGTTGATGAATTAGATAGTTTTACTTTGATGTTTGCTTTTTTGTTTTAGAATGAAAACGTTGCTACTATCTGGTAGATTGAGTAATATTTGTATTTCATGTGTTCAAAGAGGTCATCGAGGTTTGGTTCGTGGTCCAATCCCGTGTGGTACATCACTGTCTGGTCCGAATTATAAAATCCTTCTTTATACTCTAAAATTGATGTAGCTGAATGTCATTCCTGTTCTGCCACATAAAATCTTACACCCCAGAATAATACAAGAGCAGAAAGCATGATAAAAAGATGTGAAATCACCAAGCGTAGACAGTGCAGGGGATCACTCGTCCAGTGAGAGACTGTGTCCAGACTGCAAATATTACATATAAATATCTAAAGGGTGTCTATAAATCTCTATATGAACAGTTGTTCTCCATGGGTTATTAAACTGTAGAGTAGAAGATGCCGCAGGGCTTCAGTTTCCATTTAGACTTGAGTTTTTATTATAAATGCCAATACCAAAACATTCTCTCTATGATACAGGTAGACAAACTAACCACCGTTTGACAATAAACATTTTGTACAATAATGGTTTATTATGTGTACGAACAAACCAATGGACCCTAATTTGCATATATGGACTCATACCAGGGTTGTGTGAAAAAAACTGTTCCGCTAATGATAAATCCGTGTAGTCCCTCATTCATCCAGGAGTGATCCATAGTAGAAAAAGTTTCGAATAGGGTGAGAACGTCCAAGAAATATCAGGACTGTCCGAGAAGGTACAGAGAATCTTCAGACAACATGACATCCCGGTTTTCTTTAAACCGGTCAACATATTACGCCAGAAACTAGTACATCCCAAAGACAAGATGCCTACGGAAAAACAGAGCAATGTAGTTTATTCGATCCGGTGCAGTGAAGGGAGCTATAAAGAACACTACATTGGTGAAACGAAGCAGCCACTCCACAAAAGACTTTACCAACACAGAAGAGAAGCCTCAAGTGGTCCACAGTCTGCTGTACATCTGCATCTTAAATCCACCAAACACACTTTTGAGGACAGTGAGGTGAAGATTCTAAGTAGAGAGAAAGGTTGGTTTGAAAGAGGTGTGAAGGAAGCCATCTTTGTGATGAAAGAAAATCCCTCACTGAATCGGAGTGGAGGCGTTAGATACATTTTGCCCGGGATTTACAGCAGCCTTTTGAAGCCATGGACTAAAGATGACACCTCGTGACCCAGTTTCACGCCTCTCGTTAGCAGGAATTTCTATTCACTAGGCTTTTAGCATTTTTATAATAGGGTTCGTTTACTGGTCTGTGGCTACAAAAGGAGCCATTCACGGCCATCTTAGGTAACACAGGCTCATTGGTCGAGCCCGTCCTTACTATTTTTTTACCTTTTACTCAGGTTAGTATAAATAGATCCAGTTTTCTGTCCATTTCATTCAGATTGAAAATGATTTCCGGATGGAAGTCGAAACGTCTCAATCAAGAATTGAACTGTTCAGAAGACTTTTTTTGAAACTTTTTCTACTTCCGCTAATGATGTTTGTATTGTCTGTTTTTGCAGGGCGTGCCAATCACTGGTCAGCAATTATCGGTGCCTCCCATTCTAAGAATTATGTTCTTTGGGAATATGGAGGGGTTGCCAGCGAAGGCGTTAAACAAGTGGCTGAGTTGGGCTCCCCAGTTAAAATGGAGGAGGAGATCAGACAGAAGGTAGGATGTGTACATATTTTATCAACAAAAACACAAGTTTACTTCTTCAGGCATTTCCCTTCAGGGGGCGCCACAGCAAGTCAGTTTCTTCCATCTAACCCTATCTCCTGCATCCTCTTCAGTCACGCCAACTATCTTCATGTCTTCCTTCACTGTATCCATGAACCTCCTCTTTGGTCTTCCTCTAGTCCTCTTTCCTGGTGGTTCCAAACCCAGCATCCTTCTTCCGATGTACTCTCTCTCTCTCTCTCTCTCTCTCTCTCTCTCTCTCCTCATGTCCAAACCTCTTTCCTGGTGGTTCCAAACCATGCAGTATCTCCTCTGCGCATGTCCAAACCATCTCAGTCTGGCCTCTCCGACTTTATCTCCAAAATCTCTAACATGTGCTGTTCCTATGATCCTGTCCATCCTGGTCACTCCCAGAGAGATCCTCAGCATCTTCATCTCTGCTACCTCCATCTCTGTTTTCTGTATCACAAGTTTACTGATTTCTTTTGTTTTTTAAAAGTAATTAAAAAGTCAATGCTTCACGGGAAAATTGCGCTGCATATCTGATTTTGCTCCTCAAAGTTAGAACTGTGGTACATCATTTTGTTTTGTCTCTATTTGTTCAACCTAAATCGATCTGGAATTTTCAGTAGCCATTGTTGAATTGTCTTTAAATCAATTGTTTGTCATCATATGCTACTTTGCATATTTTACTGCTTGGCGACAGAAAAATTTTGAATCCTGAAATAAACTATCAAATATTAAGCATCTCATACATGTTCGTCACTTGACAAATCCAAAAAAATAAGAATAAGTAAGTCAACACCATAGTTTTTTTGTTTTTCTTCACGTGGCCTTGTTCACGAGTGGGGGAAGGATGAAGCGGGAGATCAACAGACAGATCGGTGCAGCGTCAGAAAACTCGGAAGCTGCATCGATCCGTCGTGGTAAAGAAAGAGCTGAACCGAAAAGCTTAGCTCTCTATTTACAAGTCGATCTATGTTCCTACGCTCACCTATGGTCACCAGCTGTGGGTGGTGACCGAAAGAACGAGATTGCAGATACAAGCAGCTGAAATGAGCTTCCTCCGCATTATGACTGGGCTCTCACTCAAAGATTGCGTGAGGATCTCTGCCATCTGGGAGGAGCTTGGTATGGTGGCGCTCCTCTTCCAGGTCGAGAGAATCCAGATGGGGTGGTTTGGGCATCTGGCTAGGATGCCTCCCAAGCGCCTCGCTGTTGAGGTGTTTCAGGCATATCCCACCGGGAGGAGACCAAGAGGCAGACCTCAGTCCTGCTGGAGAGACTATGTCTCACAGCTGGTCGGGGAACGACTCAGGGTCCTTTCGAATGAGCTGGAGAAGGCTGCTGGGGTGAGAGAAATCTGGGCTTAACGTCTGAGGCTGTTGCCCCCGCGACCCGGCCCCGGATGAGCGGAAGATGACGGACCGGCTGAGGTTTTTTGTGATAACTCGGTTGAATTTTTATTGTAGAGTTCAAAGAACCATAGTTCGCTCACTATCAGTGGTAAAAAAAAAACAACTTATAGACAATTTATTAGGTTAATCTATAATTGGTACTGAATAACTGTGCACAGTTTAATTAAATCCCTTTGAGATTTGGAAAATATCAAATTCACATCATTATTACAGAAATACAACCAATCAGACTGCTTTATCTCACATCCATTTTTTGTGCACATAGGCATAAAAAATCTTACTTTTAGTTATAATTATGATGCATTTTATGATGATGCCTTTCACTTGTATTAATTTGGAGGTTTTTTTTCTTCCATTTGTACTGAATTTCCTCGCTACTTGGTATCTTGTCCTTAAATTTTCTCCACAAGTACCTGGCAAATTTTTCTTCATTCCTTCTTCTCCGTGGCTGTCTGTCTCAGTCCTAAAATAACCCGTGCAGGCAGAGCAGATGGCCCTGCAGAGTGCTTATTGTTGGATAATATTGAAGACCTGGAGTCACAGCAGATAATGAGAGAGTAGTGAGAGCAGTGGGGTTTCCATGTCGTTCCTACCTTCCCACTGACATTACAGCACGTTCAGCTCTTTTCTCAACTCTCCACCTGGTTCATTTGACAAGTTATTTGTAAGAACTCAGATACAAGAAGCATTGCATTCGGTTTTTATTGAGAAGTGAATAAATCCTAAAAACAGCAGCTATTGGAAATGAATGTTTGCACAGGTTACACATAATAATAGTAATAAAAATTTTCTTTGACCAATGACCAAAAGGAACAACAAACAGCTAAATTAAATAAAACCACAAAAAAAAAAAAAAAAACACTAAAAACTTTGTTGAAAAGCGTTTAGAAATAAAAATGTCTTCAGTCTTTTTTTAAAAACCTCAACGCTCTGTGGAGCCCTCAAGCTCTCAGGAAGAGCGTTCCCGAGCCGTGGAGCAGCTGCCTGGAAGGCCTTGTCCCCCATAGTGGAGAGTTTGGTCCTTGGTTGGTGCAGACAGTAGGAGGAGGAGCGCAGGTCTCGGACAGTGGTGTGGAGGGTTAGGAGTTCTTGGAGATAAACAGGTGCAGTGCTGTGTATGCACGGGTGAGGAGGCAGACCTTGTACTGAATTCTGTATTTAACGGGTAGCCAGTGGAGGGATTCGAGGATGGGAGTGAATTCGAGGAAGGCGCAAATTTTTGGTCATATTTGCGTCTCCTTATCAGGATCCGGGCAGCACAGTTCTGGATGTGCTGGAGCTTTTGTAAGCCCATGCATGGGATCCCTACAAGGAGGGCATTGCAGTAATCCAGCCTGGAGGAGATGAAAGCGTGAAATATCTACAGTATATCAGCAAACGCTAAGTGTAATATGTTACCTGTGGTTTAAAAGCCAAGGGATGGATGGCAAGAATGACTTCTCATTTCATTTCTCAGAGTAGTGGGGCGCAGGAGCTCGTTGCTGAACTTGCTCGTCAGTTTGTTCGCAGATTTATGGCGAGGGTGAGAAGGACTGTCCGTGATTGTCGGCAGTTTTATCAACATTCTGTCAAGCGTTAGCAAGTGTGAAGGCAACAATGGATTTTTTTTATAAGTCTCCAGGGTTTTTTCACTTTCTTTGCTTCAATGCCACCTCTTGACCTTCTTGTTTATAGTCGCAGTGTGAGCTGGCCAGTCTTGTTTAACGTACGTTTGAGCACGCAGGGATTTTTTTTATATTCTAATTTGAATTTATGTAGGTAAAAACCTACAAGAATGAATTTGATCATCATCATTTTGTCAAGTTCTGTCTACAATCGAAGAAATTCAAAAACTTAAGAATAGCTTTGAATTGCAATAAATATTTTGCAATGCTGGTGCCAACTTATAAGTCTACTCAATTATATTTTACTCTGCCAACTAGTTATAATAATAATAATAATGCATTGTACTTCTTTAGCGCTTTTCAGGACTCTCAAAGATGCTTCACATATGCATTATTCATTCCCTCCATACCAGGTAATGGTAAGCTACTGATGTAGCCACAGCTGCCCTGGGGCAAACTGACAGAAGCAAGGCTGCCATTTTGCGCCATCAGCCCTTCTGACCATCACCAACCAATCACACACACCATTCAGACTAGGCAATGCGGGTGAAGTGTCTTGCCAAGGGACACAACGGCTATTTAATCTCAACGGCTGTCCCACCGTGGCACCCGGGGTTCCGGCGGTCTCCCATCCAAGTACAGCCCAGGCCCAGCTTGCTTAGCTTCTGAGGTCTGACGGGATCAGGCATTGACAGGCTGGTATGGCCACGAAGGGACTACAGGAATTAATTTAAGATTGCAACAATTAAAAAGGATCCATCCAATCCGTGAACACAAATGAAGCGGAGACATGACGCAAGTGCCCATCCATGCCTTGTTTGTATTCTGGTTGCTGAAAAAAGTAGGCCGACCTTTGCTACAAGGTCCATTTCAGCAACAATTCCCGAGACCGTGAATTTAAAGCCAGAATAAGTGTTTAGAAAGTTTTATTCAGGGGAAAGATGTGGTTACACCGCTGGCAATGGAAAAGTTTGTTTTCACGCTCTGCTTTCCAGACGGCACGAACTGTTCAAACTCTCAAATAAGCATCACATTTATGAAATATTATTTTTTTAAATTCTTGGAAAGAGTAAACAAAACTAACAGCAATACAAACATTTTTATTGAATATGGTCGTAGACTCTATGCACACTTCAATAGATACAGTGGTGTAGTTTTGACCTGATTTGAATTAGCCAGGACAGACTGCTTGATTAGTCACCAGCTGTATGCGTGCAGTTTCTTTTTCTTGTCACATTGGATGATGTTTAACGTTGGTGGCATTTCAGGTGAGTAAACATCTTGACGTGCTGCCATAAACCTACCCGACCTCGGCTTAACAATGTCGGCACAGCGCTATCATTTCATCTTCTGTTTCGATATTCAACCAGGATGCCAAAGTTTTCCACAAACTGTAGACAAGAGAGCGTCCCAAGTGCAGCAGGGCAACAAAACAGGATTTAATAACCAAAAGTCCGGAAAGGCAAAAAGTCAGGTAAGGCTTTAAGGCAAAGGACACAGGATTAACTCAGGATCAAAAGTTAATAATCACAGAGTTCAAGGAAGACCTAGCTGGGAAGGATGGTGATGTCCCGGCAAAGATGTCTGGAGTGATTGCCTTTAAATAGTTACCATCATCCACAGGTGTGTGTCATCAGCCTAATCACCATCAGGTGTCCCTCATCAGGGTGATGAGGGAAGGGCCAGGGGTCCCTTCTGGTGGCAGGTGTTGTATCTGACATGTGTCCTCGGCCGTCCGTCCGATCCTCGAAGAAGTCGTGGATACGGCAAATAACCAGGACAGGGACCGGTTTTCCAGAGCAGGCTTTTATTGTTAGAAGTCTGTACACTCACACACACTGGGGCACAGGCAGACAGGAGAGCCCCGCTATCCGTGATCACCCTCCTTATATCTGTCCTGCTGAACCTGTTGATGCCCTTCTCATCTCTCAGCCATCCTAAATATAGATTCATTAACATTGCTTTCTTAATATCAGTGGCTCTTAGTCTGCTAATCTTTGCTAGGGACTTTCCATGAAGACATTTCACTGACACACAGTACATAGTCACCTGTTGTTTTCCCCCTGACTCTGGGTCAGGCTGACCCCCTGGCTCTGGGTCAGCCCGCCTGCCTGATATTGAAGCAATATACCACACAGGGAAGGGGATTCTGACACACATGTAGTTTGGGAGTGAGGACTCTTCAAAACCAAGGGGAAGCTCGTCAATGATTTGTTTATGGCATCATATTTGTGCCAAAAGTGTTGTGCATTCACTTACTTGCAAAAATAAACCGTGCGCAGAATAAAACAACCCGCACAGACTTGTGAAAATTAATTTAGCACCACGAAAATTATTAAAGATATGTAAGCTGAACAGGACAGATTTTCTCTCCTATTTACTTTCAACTTGTTTTTTTTTTTTTTTGGATTATTATCTCAAAGTTTACTTTGCCTACTTTTCTTCTAATCATGAAGCAGTGTGTCCTTGAAGTAAGGAAGCCAGGTGACAGAGTATCCTTCCTTTGAGCTGCACAGTTCTACTTGCTAAACGCTGACACAAACAGAAAACTGATTCGCTTTTGTGTCAGGTAAGGCGTCACCGGGGAGAAGCCAGCGATAAATGCAAAATTGAAATTCATAGCAGAGCTTTTTTCTTGTGGCAGGGTGCACTGATCAGAGTGTTCATACAAAGTTTCATTTGCAGAGCCAAGCAGGCGTGCAGACCACACAAACATGCACACACACACACTCAAACATCCCTTTTCATCCCACTTATGTCAGTTCAAAATGTGATGGCTTTATTTTCTATGGGAGTTTGTCTCAGAGCTGGGACTGTGGTGTGTTTTTACAATATACCCTGTCATATTTACATGTGTCGTCTCAGTGGACTCTATGAATCTTTAGATTTGTTTGTCTCCCTTTTGGATTCATAGTAGTTTTCAACTTATTTGTTTCGTATAGCAATTTTTAGAATGGAAACCAGTCCAGGAGGAATGTAATGCCTCGTCGGTTTTCTGCAGCTATTTCTGTGTTTGTACCTTATAAAAACTAACATAAAAACCTAGAACAAATAAGACAAAGTCTTTGTAGTTTTTCAGGCTCATTCCTCAGCTTTACAAGTCTTTTTTATTTCAATTTATGTCATGGTGCGGAGCTAAGGCCAAAAATATACTCCTGACACAACAGACAGGCTCAGATGAAGAAATCAAAAGCAGATTTATTAGGTTGCTAAAAAAAGTCCACATAAAGAAGACAAAAACAGATTAATTAGGCAGGTTCTGAGCTTCCTCCGCAGGGCGGCTGGACTCTCACTCAGAGATCGGGTGAGGAGCTCTGCATCCGGGAGGAGCTCGGTGTCGAGCCGCTCCTCCTCCAGGTCGAGAGGAGCCAGACGGGGTGGTTCGGGAATCTGGTCAGGATGCACCCCGAGCGCCGCACGGGCGGGGTGTTTCGGGCACGTTTCACCAGGAGGAGACCAAGGGGCAGACCCTGGACCCGCTGGAGAGACTATGTCACTGCTGACCAGGGAACGACTTGGGATCCTATCGGGGGAGCTGGAAGATGCAGCTGGGGTGAGAGAGGCCTGGGCTGCCCGTTTGAGGCTGTTGCCCTCGTGACCCGACCCTGCAACAAGCGGAAGATGACGGAACGGAACGAAGGTTCTGATGTAGGAGCTGGAGCCAAAAACTGGATAACAGGTTAAGCATGGTAAACAAACAATCTGGCGAAGAGTGTGTGAAAAACTGATCCATTTATGCTGCAGCAGATGAGTAGATGAGTTTCAGGTGTGACTTGTTGCAGCTCCCCGCTGGGTCCGCCCAACTCCATACACGCACATAGACAAACAGGGATTAGAGGGAGAGGGGAAACAGAACACAGAAGGAACAGACTACTCTCCTAACAATTTACACAAGTCTGAATGCCCTCAAAAGACCTGCAACAACAAATATCTGTTTCACTCTAAATGCACTTGCGGTGAAGTTCATTTCCCGTAATTCCAAGACTTACAGTAAACACACAATAGAAAAAAATATGCTAAAACAAAATCAGTGTCGGTTTGAGAATTTCATACCCAGGTTTTCAGTATCACCGTCTGAATCAATCAGTTCCTCATTAGCTATCTTATGGTTGTAACGATTAACTTGGTTTGCTGAAGTTAAATACAGTGAGCGTTTTAGTCACTAAACCAAACAGTGGTGAACAAGTCTCGGGATTGTTGCAACCATGACACACAAAACTATCTGAACACACCATCTGGGAAAAAGTTGAAAAAAATGCTGTCTTCTAAAAATGGATGGTGCTAAACTAACATAAAAACCACAGCAGACGTCATCAAGAAGTGTAAAATGAAGGTTTTGTGATGTCCTTCTTTTGACCTAAACATAACTTAAAGTCTATGAATAAGTCTTAAAAAAGCAGTGCATGACAGAGAGCCCGTAAATCAGATTTACCCAATTAAAATTTAAACATTAAATGGTGCATTCCCCAACGTCAGCCTCTCTCTCCTCTAGCCCCCTCTATTCTACAGGATGCCCATGTAGCTCCTCCTCCTTTTGGGCCCGCCTCTCCCCCGCCCCCAAAAACTTGGCATCTCTGAAATCTTATAAAAACTAGGGCTGCAACTAACGATTATTTTGATGATCGATTAATCTGGCGATTATTGGCTCGATTAATCGATTAATCGGGTAGAATTGACAACTTAATAAATAATTGTTTTTTGTCATTTTATTGAATGTAGTTATGCAAAACAACTCATAACCACTTAAACAACACGTTGGGCTCATTCTAATAGGTAATAATGTTAATCTTTTTGTGAAATAAAGAGGGAGTGTATTACCATTTCTACAGCAAATATAAAATAATAAATCTACTTACTGTATACAGTACAGATAAATCACGAGCACCCATAAAATGTGTTTTATAGTACTGGCTAAAAAAACATAAAATGTAAACTGTTGACCATCCAGGATCACATTTAAAAACAAGAAATCATAAACAGTTTTAGATTTGAAAATTTAACCTTGTTCAGAGGTATAGTACCAAACAAAAATGGCCTAGGTTAACATGAGTAAAAATACACAAAAAAACAATCAAGTTGTGTAATATTAAGTGCACTTGATAGCAAAAACTTTCTAAACGATTAATCGATGACTAAATTAGTCGACAACTATTTCAATAATCGATTATAATCGATTAATTCGATTAGTTGTTTCGGCCCTAATAAAAACTCAAATACATTACTAAGAAATAACATCTGAAGATAATTTTAAAATGAATTGATAGACTCTAAGGAAACGAAGAGTTTCCAAAATGACGTTAACTCTCAAAATTTTGCAGAAACCTTTTATTTTCTGTTAATTTAAAAGTGCAACTAATAGAAATACATTTTTCAACATATAGAATCTTCTCATCTCTAATTGGATCTTTTCAGACCTTTTTTTATGCACAAATGTATACACATTTTTACCTCAGGTGCCCGAACGATAAATCCCAAATGCAAATAAATATATGTAAATACTGTGAGCCACCGCTCTTGTTTTTTTACTTATCACTACACCATAAAAACAAATGTGCTCTACTTTTTTTCTCAAAGCGAATGCTCTTATCAGAACGTTCGGCAGCAATAGGATGCAGCCCGAGTTCATTGTTGTTGTCTGTCCCTGCAC
This sequence comes from Neostethus bicornis, assembly GCA_902685375.1. Classification (NCBI taxonomy): domain Eukaryota; kingdom Metazoa; phylum Chordata; class Actinopteri; order Atheriniformes; family Phallostethidae; genus Neostethus; species Neostethus bicornis. Next base: position 29,824,604 of record LR738543.1, read on the forward strand.
ATTTCAGGTGATTTATATATGCATTCAGTCATTACAGAAGCTCAGTGTGTCACTAATGAGCAGTTTAATGAGACTGTCTCTATGGACCAGCGACTATGGCCAAAGCTTCAGACGGATTATGAAATCTCCTATTTCCTCTCGCAGCATGGGGTGTGTTTCATTACTGCTTGGTGTACATGCTTAGAGAATCCTGTCTTTGTAAGCTCCACAGCTGTGCCACAGAAAGGTGAAAACACGACGAAAGCTTGAGCTTGAGCAGTTACAGATTAATATGATGTGAACTTTTTGAAAAAAAAATTGTGATCTTATAAATAACACTTGATTTTGATTTGAGTGTGAGATACTGTACCAATAATAATCTGATCTCACTGTGGAATCTAGAAATAATTATGCAGTGATATAGCTGCAAATTCAACAGCTGGCTTGTGGTATTTCTTTTTCTCTTTATTTTGTTTGTTCAGGTTGCATGAACTGTGACATTAATATAAAGAAATAAGACCAGGCATGGGCAAACGACGGCCCGCGGGCCACATGCGGCCCATTAAACATTTTAATCCGGCCCGCCGAACTAGAAAAAATAAAAAATTAAATAAACCATGTTAGTTTGATTTTTCTTAATTTTCTTGATTTTTTTTTTGTTTGTCACTAGATGGCGCCAAACATACAACAACACTGCTCCCATTAAAATGTGTGTCCGTGATGCCTACAAAATAAACAGTGTGCACAGATATGGAAAACCATCGGGGCCGAAACACGCACGTAAACAAGCGTGTTAGATGTTAAAACAAGCAAAATGTTACATCAAGTGCTTAGATTTCAGACCTAGCGCCGCTAGATTTGAAATTTAACACTCTTGATGTTACATTTGACGCTTGTTTAAAATCTAGCGTCATTCTATCAGTCTAATCTAGAGGTTACCAAAGCATGCCATCCATCAGATCCTGGTCCCAGGGTTGAATACAGGATTTTCCAAATGGAGGGGGCGTTTGTGGGCACAAAACCAGCACCCATGGTGCACACCAGTATAGAGGGGGTTAGGGGCATCTCCCCGTTACCCCCCATCCCCCTGAACCTTTTTGAAAATAAGTAATTTTTCTGAATTTTGGTTCATATTTTAATCAAAGTTTACAATAATTAAAGACCTAGAGGGGGTCGCATGCTTCTCCCACTCCCCCCCAGGGTCCGGCCCGCTTGTCAAATATTAGAACTCAATGTGGCCCGCGAGTCAAAAAGTTTGCCTACCCCTGAGTAAGACGTTTACTGTTTGGAGGATGAATCCTTTGTCAGTTTCTACTTTAACAAGGATTCACACTGAACTCTGTATTCGACCTGTCTCTACGTCAATTAAAGTAGTCTCAGCACTAATTAGATTAATTCCTACTATGAGAAACTTTTGAGTCTATTTTCTTTTCATGAATGCTCATTAAACATGCACCCAATTGGTTTGACTTATTGCCATTTAATGGCTGTCTTTCAGGGAACGTGAAAACCATTTATTTTCCTAATGACCAAGTTGTGGTTGTGTTGCTTGGTAGACTGATTGTGTGGCACACGTGGATTTAATTTTATTTTCGTTAAGTCGACCGGTAGCAACAAAAAAACAACTTACTGATTTTGCAAACTGCTCTCTTACCCCCAAAAAAAGAAAAAAAATTATGGTATTTATTATTTTGCCGTTGAACTAGACTAGTGTTATGTTGTGGAAGGAGGAGAACCCAAATGCAGGACGCCAAAACAAAGTTTATTAACACAATTCAGTAAGTCTGCAAAGCAAAGGGCACAGGATTAACTCAAGTTCAATCGTGGTCAGGCAACCAGAGAGACCTGGCTGGGAGGGATGGTATGACCCGACATTGAAGTCTGGTGTGATTCCCCTTAAATAGATGGCAGGATCCACAGATGTGTGGCATCAGGAATCAATCTCAGGTGTTCCTAATCAGGGTGATGAGGATCCCAACAACTAGAGACGTCTGTGATTGTTGATGCATTGAAGACTAAATCATTTTTCTTGTACAAGCATGGATTATGGCATCTTTCTGCCAGACAAACATCAAACTGCTTTTTTTCCTAATGCATCCAGATTGAGATGTTCAGCTCCCCGTTTAATTCAGTGATGTCTTAACCTACTTATGATCAAGCTTAGCTATGGGGTTTAAGATTAAAATATTTTCTATTTTAAGAAGAAATAAAAAATATGTAGCAACAGTCTTTTTTTTAAATGCAGCATTAAGTACTATGCATGTAAAAAAGGAAGTGAAATATTTCTCAATGTATTATTTGATTCATCCGTAAAACATAATAATATCACTGCCAAAACTGAACAATATCATATCAAATTCCTCCGCTAGATGAAACACCGGAATAAGACACAGAATAAAACAATAGAATAAAAACAGTAAAACAGGTTAAATACTATTTAAGAAATTAATCAGAAAACTCAGTCAGAAAAATAAAACTGTGTAAAAACTTGTGTCATGAAGCGGTGTGCAGGTGGAAAGAAGAGGACCCAATTGCAGACAAAAAACATGGTTTATTTGAATTTGGCGGTTCATTAATAATGTGGAAAGAAAAACAAAGTTTCAGTGACATGGCAAAAGGTTATTGTCGTAATGTGTTCATGGTCAGGCAACCAGGGAGATCTGGCTGGAAGGGATGATATGACCCGACATGGAAGTCTGGGGTGATTGCCTATAAATACATGGCAGGGCCCACAGATGTGTTGAATCAGGCATCATCCTCAGGTGACCCTAAACAGGGTTATGAGGAACATCAAGGGCTCCCTTTGGCGGCAGGTGAGGGGATCTTTTGTCCATCATGGACAATCATAACCATCCTCTCTACCCACTCCTGGACGAACAGCGGAGCTCCTTCTCCAAGAGGCTCAGACAGCTCCGCTCGAGAACATCTCGTTACCGGAGGTCTTTCTTTCCGTACGTGATCGGGCTCTACAACGACTCACTTAGCAGATAGGAAGTTGTTGCTGTGACACACAAATTTCCCATGTGTGGGATCATTAAAGTATATTCTGATTCTGATCCTCAGGAAAGCAAGCAGATTTCAATAAACACATAAAATGATCTTCAGCAAAAATAAAAATCAAGTAAAAGCCAAGTTAAAAAATTGGGTTTTTAGCCTCTTCTTAAAAACATGAACAGACTCTGCAGCCCTGAGTTCCACTGGCAGGCTGTTCCACAGGCGAGGACCATAATGCTGGAATGAGGCCTCATCTCATATCAAATACTAATTGATATCATGGTATCTATGCTTGCAATAAGCTAAACCCAAAAAGACTTGATCTTTCTTTCATTTTGTTAGGTCTTTATAATTTTAACCTGCGTCTGAGGGCACGACCCACTGACTCGTTAGGATCAGCCTGGCTAATCTGATTGGTTTCAGACGACCACACCCAGCATTTTCATCTTCACTTTGAGTAAACTTTGCGTAGTATTTTAAAACCATGAAAAGTTGTTCAAAGTAACATTTTACAATCACTACAAAAAGGCTTGTTGAACCAAATAGAATGTAATAAGAAAAATGTAAACTTTATTGATCTCTCACCGGGTGAATTTGCGTGCGGCATTACACCACAGCAGGCTGCCACAATGGTGCCAATGGTGGGAGAAACAGGGGGTTAGGTGTCTTCTCCAAGGATCCTAGATGTGAACTCAGAAGGAATCAAACCCGCGAATTTCCGGTTAACGTGGTAGAGGCGAACGCTCTACCACTGAGCCACCACCTCAAATATTGAACAGACATAAAATTGTTAGATATTGTTAATGTTGTATTTTTTTTTTATCTATACGTAGAGATACTATAAACATATTCAAACATTTAATGTTTGATTTGTGCACTAAATTGCTTGACTTACTCGTTGAATGAAGAAAGATCTCGAGTAGTATTATAGACAGCATAAAATTTCAAGAGGTTATAGTTAGTAGCATTTTGTGCTGCATTGAAATTTGGCAATAATAATCATTTGCAATAATTGTATTTCTACAAAAAAAATTAAAACTCTACCTGCTCTTTTACATTCATTTTAAGCTCTTATACAGCATACGACATCTTTGAGGTTTGGTAAAAAAAGAGATCTCCATCATTATAAATAAAAATGTCTGAGGATATAATCAAAAGTCTCGTTAATAAAGCTTTATATTCATCTATTGTCGTCTTACAACCGAAACAACCTAATTATTGCATGAATGGCATCAGAGAAAATGGGTTTGAAAGACTGTGGACATCAGAATATTTGACTGGAAAAAAAGGGATTTACAAATGGGGTTCTGTTACGGACTTGTGGTTTAATTGCTCTCTGGTTTCATGCACCTCTTTGCAAAATCCTTCTCCAGCAATGTTATGCAACAATAAAGCAAAGAGTTGAACAAATCAACCGATAAAGCCTCTTTTTGGATCCAATAAACACAGTTGTGCCAAAGGATTTTTTTACCCTCAATTTAGTCTGGATTTTGGAATTTAATACCCACGGAAATGACTGAAGCTTATCTTGATCAACCTGAAAAATTTGTATTCACACATACACATCAGTATTTTACTGTACGGTAGTTTTATGTTTTAGGAATTTGTTCTTTTTTAAAAAAAAAAAGTTGAGTAAAATTCTCGTTAGTTTATTGCATCACATTTTAACAATTTTGTGTGAAAAATCCCTCAAAGCATCTTATTTTAGCATGATGCATCATGTTTTTTTCTGAACAGCGGTGAGTGAGACTATGCATCCTATTTTGTGCATGAATTTTTTTTGCACATGCACTACTGCCCCGGGTCAGTTTTGCCTTGATGAGACGGCAAGTTTGCTATAAAAAGGAACTCCTCGGAGGGCGATGTCTTGACCCTGGTTCTATATTCAACCTTGCCAAGCCACAGCCGCTAAGAGAGCATGCAAAATGTCTTGCAAACCATCTTCTTTTCTTGGGATTTTGTTTTGTTTTAAGATTTCTGCTCTTACTAAAAAAAAAAACAATGTTAATGTTCCCACTTTAGAAGGAATAATTCGACAATTTCAACAGGCAGTTTTATTCCTGGCTTGTCAAGTTAATTCTTTTTTTTTTTTTTAGCTCAGCAGTGATTTACTCCTGTTTGAAAAACAAAGCACAAAAAAAATCCTTAATGCCCGCCTTGGCTCCTGCAACTGTTATTACGATTGCTTAAATCGAACACAACAGCCAGAGGCGAGCACATTTAGAGAAGCAGAGAGGTAGACTAAGCTGTTGGACAGGTTTTGTCTGTATTTTCATTAAATGCATATTCATGTTGTTTTTGCTTTTGAATAGATTTTATGTTTTTCCTCGATTATCACATTATTAAGAAGCACAAAATGTTTTTCAGCTGTTTACATGCAAATGGAATGCTGTGAGAGTTTATGACTTCGAGGTGTTTTTGTGCAGATTTTACATGTTCATTATTTGTCAGCATTTGTGTAAATGTGTTCCATTTTGGAAAACCGTTGTTGTTTACAACGTTCCTAACAGAATAGGATATTGTAATCTCTTAAAGAGGATCAAATTGAAGTTCACCAACAATCCATAACAGAAGCTTAAGATTTTATCTAAAGTTACAGCTAAACGTGTGTTTTCATGTGTGACTCAAGCATTGAACAGACCACAGAACTGCTAGTTGGCACTACTTCCAAGGTGCCCAGAGGTGCCCAACCTTTTTTGCACCAAGATCTACTTTACAAATATCAAACCTCCGTAAATCTACCAGTCCAATGTTTCTATTGCAAACCCCACAGATCGTTTCCAGCCTGCTGTAATCACCCCTACAACACAATTTGTTACCTACGCACATACAGTGGGAGGGGCCACAGCAGCACTGTGGGCTGCTCTTTGATTACAGGCTTAATAACGTGATTTCACGTCAAAGACGCCAAAAATCTCAAGTAACAGCAGAAAAGCCGCTAGATTTAAACTTTTTTTTAAAGTTTTTTTTTTTTTTTTTTTCCAATGCCATGCTATCTACCCATAATGCTTTTGCGATCGACCGGTTGATCTCGATCGACCTGTTGATCTCAATCGACGTAATGGGCATCCCTGTTCAAGGTCATGTTGGAGAAAAGTTGGATCATTCTTAGATTTTAAATGTTTTGGCCAAACAAATTTCTACATAAAGTTATTACAGTTTCTAGAGTTCCAAATAGATTCATTCCAGATTCTGTTGTTACAACACAGCTATAGAAGATTTATTTTGTTCTCTTCTTCTTTCGGCATTTCCCTTCAGGGGTCGCCACATCAAGTCAGTTTCTTCCATCTAACCCTATCTGCTGAATCCTCTTTGGTCTCACCAACTATCTTCATGTCTTCCTTCACTGTATCCATGAACCTCCTCTTTGGTCTTCCTGTAGTCCTCTTTTATGGTGGTTCCAAACCCAGCATCCTTCTTCTGATGTACTCTCTCTCTCCTCTGCACATGTCCAAACCATCTCAGTCTGGCCTCTCGGATTTTATCTCCAAAACCTCTAACATGTGCTGTTCCTCTGATCCTGTCCATCCTGGTCCCTCCCAGAGAGATCCTCAGCATCTTCATCTCTGCTACCTCCATCTCTGTTTCCTGTCTTTTCCTCAGTGCCACTGTCTCTGGACCAATCAGCATGGCCTCTCTCACCAAGGTTTTGTACACCTTTCCTTTCATATTAGCTGAAACTTTTCTATCACACATCACAGCTGATGCTTTTCTCCACCCGTTTCAGCCTGCCTGCACACGCTTCTTCACCTCTTTTCCACACTCTCCATTGCTCTGGACTATTGATCCTAAGTACTTAATATCTTCCACCTTCTTTATTTCTTCTTTCGGTCATATTTGTATTTGGCATACAGTAGTCTTACGTTGGATGCCCTTCCTGATACAACCTCTGTGATTATCTGGGCTAATGCCCATTGCACAACCATTTGGATGGTTGGCATTTAGATGTTTCACTGAGGAGTACATTTTATTTGTTCTCTGATGTACTAAAACTTTTTGCATATTCTCCAGATTCTATAAGTTTGAGATCGCAAAACATAAAAAATTAATTTGGCACGCTCGCCTCATTTTTATGGCTTAGAGCTGTAAAAATGCCCAAAATGGAAAACAATTGTATGTAAATGGTTTCTTCAAACCACAGGTTGAGCTGCTGAATGTACAATATATTGTATATGCCAAGAAAACAAGGTACAGAGCAAAATACTTTCCAAATAATTACTAGTTTGATTACTTAAACAGAAATAGCTTCATGCCCAGTATGGAACTAAGAAAAATAAAAAAAATCACATTTGCTATATGAATAAATTTAGTTTGCTCAGCTCCATTTGAATTGTCCTTGAAAGAAGGACATTTTCCCCCAAATTGTGCACGTGTCAACCAAACATTCTTTTTAGGTTTCCTTGGAAAACACATTGATATTTTACTGCGATTAAAAATCTGCACCGTGGACAAAAACAGCGTTTTCCCTTTTCTCTGTCTTTAGGAGATGATGACCAGATAAATGCTACACAGCGGTTTAATAAGCAGGGGAGATCTTTTATTCATGGAGCTTCCAGAGTTTCAGTTGTGCCAGTGCCTATTCTGTTGATACCAAGTAAAAAGACTTTATTTAATCAATATTATTGCAGATGTGGGTAAAATAGTAGAAAGAAAAAGGGAAAGGACCCGAGGCGATTCTCTACCCGTCAGAAAGAGATGATTAAGACTCTGGAAACTAAACGTTCTTTTTTTTATAGGTAAACGATCTCATAGTTCTTCTCTATAAATCTGCGTTTCTCTTTATTTTTATGCACTATATGTAGATTATGCTTTTAACTATTCGGGTGCTATGACTCAAAAAAGTAACCGTTCCATTCTGTCGTCTTCCACTTATCCGTGGCCGGGTCGTGGGGGCAACAGCCTCAGACAGGAAGCCCAAGCTTCTCTCACCCCCGACTGCATCCTCCAGCTCACCCAGAAGGATCCCGAGTCGTTCCCCGGCCAGCTATGAGACATAGTCTCACCAGTGGGTCTGGGGTCTGCCTCTTGGTCTCCTCCTGGTGGGACGTGCCCGAAAAACTTCACCAGCGAGGCGCTCGGGAGGCAACCCCACCAGATGCCCGAACCACCCCATCTGTCTCCTCTCGACCTGGAGGAGGAGTGGCTCGACACCGATCTCTGAGTGAGAGCCCAGCCACCTTGCGGCGGAAGCTCATTTCGGCCGCTTGTATCAGTGATCTCATTCTTTCTGTCACCACCCACAGCTGGTGACCACAGGTGAGGGTGTGAACGTAGATCCACTTGTAAATCGAGAGCTTTGCTTTTCGGCTCAGCTCTCTGTTTACCACGACGAACCTTTAAATGGGAGACGGTGGATCAGCGCTAGAGCGCTCGCCCGCGGACTGGAAGGTCGCAGGTTTGATTCCCACTGAGACCACCGTCTAGGGTCCTTGGAGAAGACACCTAACCCCCGCTTCTCCCATCATTGGTGCCGTCGAAGGGCAGCCTGCTGCGGTGTAAGGAGTGCAGCACACAAATTTCCCCGGTGAGGGATGAATAGAGTGATTCATTCATTCATTCATTCATTTAAGGGGTTCACATTTTCTCTAAAACAGCTCATCAGATCACAGTACCCATCGACTTTCTGTTAGTAATGTCTTTTTTCTTTTCTGTATTAGAGTCAGTAAGAGAACAACAGAAACTCTGAACTGGGTCATCAGGAACAGTTACCTCAATTCATCTCTAATAATATCCCTTAGCTCTGGGCCTGGGTCTTTTAGAGATGCCTGGTATGATGGCTCGGGCTGCTTGATGAATGAGCATGCCAGGCTGAACTGTAGCCCTACAGACTTCACAGCAAGGCTCAAAGATTGCCGCTGAGGACGACCACGGTCAGCAAATCAATTCACGGCTCTCCAGAGAAGTAGTCAACGCTTGCAAACTCATTTAGCTTTATCACAGCCAAATCTCTTGTCATCACATTTTTCCCGTGCCCAAGAGATGTTCTCGTGTCTTCTGTTGAGCAGAATTGATGTGACTGAAGTGACTTCACCTATGCTGTATTTGAACTGTACCTTATTCAGCAGGCCAGGAAATGGGAATGTCAGTGGGGATTTAATTAACACCTAAAGAATGTGTAAGCCTTTCACACTATGTATTCCGGTCGTACCCATTTGGAATTTCGAAGCATTTTTTTTTGTGCGTCTAATAATAGTTTAGAGGAACATGCTGGAACACATAGATCTGAGATTCCTGTGCAGGACTTTGATTACTACATCAGAGGAGCTGCTATCTCTCTCTCGGGAAAAAATGCAGAATGGAGCTTTGGCTCGCGGGCAGAAAACAAGTTGTAATTTCACATAATTGTGGTGAGCTTGGGAACAATTTGACCACTTTCGGAGCAGAAGGAAATACTGTACAACTTTTACATACACAAATAAATGATGGTAAAAGTGATGCAACTAAACATTACAGTTTGTCAAATAAGAAAATAATAGTTGACAATTTCTTGTCTTTTGAACACAAAATAAATGGTGCTTTTTTTATGGTGATTAACACGAGCAAAAATTTTGCATGGCAATTAAAATAGTATAGGTGGTTTCACTGAGATGTCGACGATGTGCATTTGCTGTTGGCATTTTATGGATTTGTTCGTTTTATTAGTGCGAATAAAACAACATTTGCAGTGGGAACAAAGCAATAAGTTGAATTTTTTACAGACACTGGTTGAGTGATGACCATTTTCCACAGCAGCTTCCTCTCAGCCGCTGCTTCAGTAATAAGGTGGCTGCTAACAGGTTTTTATACGCAGTGGGAACCTGGTCATGAGTCCTGCATCATCTGTAAAAGCAAAATTCTCAGAAATTCCGTTCCGGTGGGAAGTGCCCAAAACACCTCGCCTGCGAGGCGCCTGGGGGGCATCCCGACTAGATGCCTGAACCACCCCATCTGGCTCCTCTCGACCTGGAGGAGGAGCGGCTCGACACCGAGCTCCTCCCAGATGGCAGAGTTCCTCACCCGATCTCTGAGTGAGAGCCCAGCCACCCTGCGGAGGAAGCACATTTCGGCCGCTTGTACCTGCGATCTCGTTCTTTCGGTCACCACCCACAGCTGGTGACCATAGGTGAGGGTTGGAACGTAGATCGACTTGTAAATCGAGAGCTTTGCTTTTCGGCTCAGTTCTTTCTTTACCACGACGGACCGATGCTGCGTCCTAGTTATTGCTGATGCCACACCAATCCGTCTGTCGATCTCCGTTCCATCTATCCCCCACTCGAGAACAAGACCCCGAGATACTTAAACTCCTCCACTTGGGGCAGGACCCTGTCACTGACCCGCAGGGGGCATTCCACCCTTTTCCGGGCGAGGACCATGGTCTCGGATATGGAGGCGCTAATTCCCATCCCGGCCGCTTCACACTCGGCAGCAAATCGATCCAGCGAGAGCTGGAGATCACGGTCTGATGAAGCCAACAGGACCACATCATCCGCAAAAAGCAGAGATCGGATCCTGAAGATCCGATTCTGATTCTTAGAAATGAGAGAGTATTATGTGGAATAAATGTTTGCAGGTTTCTGCCGTGTTTGAACCTTATTTCCACAACGAAGACATACCTGAAGGGGGTTTTCTGTTTCATTAATGCATGTATCCAAAATATGCTACAATACTGTTAGGATGCAAGGTTGCTCTCTTAAACTCTATTTTCCGTCTCTGATGAGATTTACGTTGTGTTGTGCACACACCCAGGGATGTGGATACAGCGGAAAACAAGAAGACCAAGAAATTTTCTTTCAGAAACAAAAACTAATTAAATGCAATTAAAGATTTTTTCAAAAGTGATTTTTAATCTTGTATCTTTAGCATTTTCGACCAATAGGATTTGAATTATTGGCTTTTATTTTGATACAGATGTAAAAATCCTCATTGAATTGCTTCATTTCTGCAACATGTGATCTCAGATTAATAGGCTCAGGCTTTTGTTGATTTTAAAGCACTATGAAAGCACATAAACTGCTGCGTGGCTGTCTTCCAGGGGACACTCATAATAAACCATCATAAATCTCAGTGAAGCCAAAAAGCGATTTTAAACTGTATTAGCAAAATAACTCTGCTTCTAATCACTTTTTATTTGCAATAATGTCAGTTTAAAAATGCTTTCATACCCAACAGGGTTTTACAAATGATATACCGAGCATCACAAACAGAGGCTCCCTATGCCCCGTACAACTCCTTAAATTCTAACCCTAACTCCACAGATAGCCTTCATTGAAGTGCAACAAAAATTTTAACTACTGAAAAGTTCAAATTGAAACGATAATTTTTCTGTAAACTGAACAACTCTAACTGGTGTTTTAACAGTTATCTCTCCATAAATGTAACATTTCTCTCATAGTCATTTAGTCACTTTGATTATACACTTTTGAAAAAACAAAGTTACACAGTGTACCTTTAATTTTTATATTATTATTAATTATTTTCTATTTGAAGACACTAATAGTTAATGATCCATCACAATAATTATTTCAGTATGATTAAACAAGGTAAGAAACAGACACATTTCAATATGCAATATCTAAGTGTTTCATTTTCAAATGATCACTTCCACAACATATTGCAGGAATTTTTTTTCAATTTTTGCAACTGTTATCAAATCATAAACTCTGAACCATGTTTGTACAAATGATTTAACAAAAATCTACTCCTTTCAATATATGAACGCTGCGACTGTGCGTCGCCACAGTCGCACCACAGATGAGACACACACAGTTTTCTTTCACGTTAGTAAAAAAGAACTCTTCCTCCCATTCACTGTGAAAATGATAAGTTTTCTTCCTTTTTTCTGCCATGTTTTTGTGGGTAGAAACGCGTTCGTAACTGTTACCATGACAGCAACGATTGTTGTGTTATGAATGCTGACAGTTGACAGTGGTTGTTGTTTATTTTGAAGAACAACAAAAGCTAGCCGTTGCTAACTGTTAGGAGTTTGTAGGTTGTTAGTTTTAAAAATGTTGAACTAGGATGAGTGTGGTATGATACCTATGAAGAGCTGTCTTGGATTAAATTCACGTTTTGACCCTGAGTGTGGTCTCCCTGCGAAACAGAACCTGCTAAGAAATTTGTTTGTTACCACTCGGCCACCGGTAACAAACTGGCGTTGTTGGCAGGACCTCATCTTTGTAGCGCTCACTGGCTCATTTCAGCAAACCTGGTTTGTCATGCGCACTATAATGACCTCCGACCCATACTACGTCAGAGTTCGTACAGTAAACTTTTTTTATTACGTTTTTATGTATTCATTTTTAAATTTACGTCACTGTAAAGAAAATTCTGAAAGAATAGCAACACAATTAAATAAAACATTAGACAGAGCTAATTCATGATTAGAGCTATTTTAGAACTGGCCTGCGGGCATCGAGTTGGTGACCCCTGTGCTAGTCAATAGAGGGATTTGTTTTTGTAAACAAGGCGGATGCATGCGCATCGCGGGAGCAAAAAGCGCCGCTGTTCTTCGTTATTGGCATAGCAAACTTGAAGTTATGACCATGTTCTCTGCCTATTACCATAATTTACTGCCCTGTGAGGAAGAAAACTAGATGAAACATGTAAAGATGTATCATTTAGTTGCACTGCGCTTGTCGGGTGTAGCCGTTAGTGACGGAAGTGACGTCGATTGCTAATCCCGCTATATGACGCAACAATCAAGTTCCACATTATTGAGCTTCCACCATGTTCAGGCTCCAAAATCTTCTCTTTTGTGCCATTTTTCTACCTTTTTAAGGTTTAAAAAGCTCATAACCAAATTTACTTGAATTGTTAGTTACTTCTATTGCTCCCACCCTCGAACCCTGCAACAACCAAACTGATTTATCAACTACATACGGCCTGATTGTCCACTCAAATTTTACAGTTTGTAGATGGTGTGCGTGAGAAAGAGACGTAAACCGGAAGATAAGGGAAAAAAATGGAAGGAAAATTACAGCTTTTAGCGATCAGCTAAATATTGCGATAGTATTTCAATGTCTGTATATCGTCCGGCCCTTTTCTGCACCCACAGTTTGTGATCATTGGGTTGCAACATTGATCCACTGTTGAATGGAATATTTGTTTTCTTTTTTGCACAGTTCTTTTTCATGCCACAGTTTAAAAGTATTGCTTCTTTCATAAAGACAAAACTAAATCTAGTTCTGCATCAGACTGTGGGAAACAGCAAACGTCAATAATTTGATGTCATACAGGACTGGCAAGCTTGCAGAAATAAATCCTATAAAATCCCTCTCTGCGATCTGTTATTCTAGTTTATGTCTGAAAGAGTTCTTATGTTTAGAATTATGCTGCCGTTCTCACAGAAACACACACACACACACACACATAATATCGGTCTTTAATTGTATGTAAGTCAGCATTTTATTACCATTCAATGTACGAGTAGGAATCCTCACACACTAACACACCAGTTCACATCATGCACAAATACACACCTCCCATGATGCAGTTTTCAGAATAAAATACATTGTCATGGCAACTAAAATAAAACTATTCCCAATCTAAAGTACATCAAACAACTATAACTATTGATGAGTGAAGTGAACGAGTGATCCTGTCGTCAAAATTCTGTTGACCTGAACAATTTTGTTGTCATGCCATGTTCTATCGAGATCTGTGGCCTCATCGAGATTGGTGACCGGTCACAGATCTCGACAGATCGGATTTCTGAAAACTAACCCTATAGCTAATTCCGATAGAAGTATGGCAAGTCACAGATCTTGTTGGTTAGGTCGCTAATCTCGATGGTTAGATCATCTGGATGGGAGGAGAAGCGTTCTGGGCATCAGCAGAGGCGCAAAGTCGCAGATCTCGATGGTCACAGATCTCGATGGTCACAGATCTCAATGGTCACAGATCTAAATGGTCACAGATCTCGTCAGGACAGCAGAAAAATGGAATCAACTGGATTTCCAGAAGTTGTTATGAGGAGTTTACAAGATCCAAAGAGCTCACTAAAGACTCCAAGGGGTTCACTACTGTTCTATTTCGACAACGTGTTGACAAAGATTAGGGTACTATAAATCAGGTTATTTGATGATTGTGTTGGATTACCATTTGAGAAAATCACATCTTAAATAATATTACATGACCTGGATGAGCCGATAAGGTTTCTACAGTAATCAGACTGTATCATAATCAGAGGTTTACTTTTTTGTCCAGTTGTCTGGGGAGCACCTATAAATGTTACGTATATGGTGCCCATCCATCTTTTACCATGTTTGGCTCCATGACTTGTCCTTTCTCATCAAACTCTTTACTCTAAAGCTGAGGGATTCAGATCTAATGTACAACCAACAAACAGAATGGTTTATGCAATGGGAGAAAAAGTAAAGGATGCCTAGGTGTTCTATGCCAACAGAAACACACACTACTTGGTTATTACCTCTCTGAGGCAGTATTTAAAGACTTTACCCCCAGCTCACTGTGAGCCAATTTCATGGATGATATCCTCAGTGTGAGGGAGCACGACAGGTCAATTCTTCCCCGGCAGGAAAGATCTGGCCTCGTGGCTTTAGAGGAAGCTGACAATGAGATTCTCTGCCAGCTGACGGTGATGGTACTTAATGGGGTCAAGATAAAATTTCTAAACAGTTAATAGAGTAGGAATGCATTAAAAACCTGATATAGATCGCTTTGCAAGCGATTCACATATCCACATTTTTTTTTTATGAAACAATCTGTTACTATTTAAAGATGCAGACATAAAAAAGAAGAAACGAGAAAGATTTAATTCAAATTTTTTATTGCTCAATATTACAACACAGTTGTTTGAATAGATTTCACTATCAAGTGAAAATTGAACTAAACAATATTTACCGAATATTTAGCTGAAAAGCAAAGCTCTCGGTTTTCAAGTCGATCTACGGTCCAACCCTCACCTATGGTCACCAGCTGTGGGTGATGACCGAAAGAATGAGATCGCGGGTACAAGCGGCCGAAATGAGCTTCCTCCGCAGGGTGTCTGGGCTCTCACTCAGAGATCGGGTGAGGAGCTCTGCCATCCGGGAGGAGCTGGGTGGCGAGCCACTCCTTGTCCAGGTCGAGAGGAGCCAGATGGGATGGTTTAGGCATCTGGTCAGGATGCCCCCTGAGCGCCTCGCAGGCGAGGTGTTTCGGGCACGTCTCACCAGGAGAAGACCAAGGGGCAGACCCCGGACCCGTTGGAGAGACTATGTCTCACAGCTGGCCGGGGAACGACTTGGGATACTTCCAGGGGAGCTAGAGGATGCAGCCGGGGAGAGAGAGGCCTGGGCTACCTGTTTGAGGCTGTTGCCTCCGCGACCCGACCCCGGAACAAGCGGAAGATGACGGAACGGAACAGAACAATATTTACTGTATATCTACGTAGATATAGACATTTATACATAAATCCATTTTAATATGAACATAAGCGAATTCTTGAACTTACTAAACAAACCTAGAGCATTCCTGCACTTAGACCCTTTTTGTCAGCGAGGAAAAACTTCTAAAAATAACCTAGCAGTGAGAAAAAAAGAAAAAACCTCATGGAGATCCACATGAAGGGGGGTCCTTTTCCAGGACAATGAGGCAAGCTATGTAGGAGTGTCAAATACAGTGGTGGTCAAAAGTTTACATACACTTGTAAAGAACATAATGTCATGGCTGTCTTGAGTTTCCAGTTATTTCAACAACTCTGATTTTTCTCTGATATAGTGATTGGAACAGATCCTTCTTTGTCACAAAAAACATTCATGAAGTTTGATTCTTTTATGACTTTATTATGGGTAAACTGAAAATGTGACGAAATCAGCTGGGTCAAAAATATACATACAGCAATGCTAATATTTGGTTACATGTCCTTTGGCCATTTTTACTTCAATTAGGTGCTTTTGGTAGCCATCCACAAGCTTCTGGCAAGTTTCTGGTTGAATCTTTGACCACTCCTCTTGACAGAATTGGTGCAGTTCAGTTAAATTTGTTGGCTTTCTGACATGGACTTGTTTCTTCAGCATTATCCACATGTTCTCAATGGGATTTAAGTCAGGACATTGGGAAGGCCATTCTAAAACCTTAATTCTAGCCTGATTTAGCCATTCCATTACCACTTTTGATGTGTGTTTGGGGTCATTGTCCTGTTGGAACACCCAACTGCGCCCAAGACCCAACCTTCGGGCTGATGACTTCAGGTTTTCTTGAAGAATTTGAAGGTAATCCTCCTTCTTCATTGTCCCATTGACTCTCTGTAAAGCACCAGTTCCATTGGCAGCAAAACAGGCCCACAGCATAATACTACCACCACAGTGCTTGATGGTAGGCATGGTGTTCTTGGGGTTAAAGGCCTCTCCTTTTCTCCTCCAAACATATTGCTGGGCATTGTGGCCAAACAGCTCAATTTTTGTTTCATCTGACCACAGAACTTTGTCCATGTGATCAGCAGCAAACTTTAGTCGAGCCTTAAGGTGCCGCTTTTGGAGCAAGGGCTTCCTTCTTGCACGGCAACCTCTCAGTCCATGGCGATGCAAAACACGCTTGACTGTGAACACTGACACCTGTGTTCCAGCAGCTTCTAATTCTTGGGAGATCTGCTTTTTGGTGCTCCTGGGTTGACTCTTCACCCTCCTGACCAGTTTTCTCTCAGCAGCAGGTGACAGCTTGCGTTTTCTTCCTGATCGTGGCAGTGACAAAACAGTGCCATGCACTTTATACTTACAAACAATTGTTTGCACTGTTGCTCTTGGAATCTGCAGCTGCTTTGAAATGGCTCCAAGTGACTTTCCTGACTTGTTCAAGTCAATGATTCTCTTTTTCAAATCTGTGCTGAGCTCCTTTGACTTTCCCATTGTAGCGTTTGTGGGTGTTTTTATCCAATGAGCCCTTTTTAAATGGCCTCAGAGAGGTCACCAGCTGTAGTCACTCATAATCACTCACAAGAAGTTAAGAGGTCATGCTATGAAGCTCATGTCATTGACACAACTTTCTAAGTCTCCAAAATTGCTCATTCATGTTGCTGTATGTATATTTTTGACCCAGCTGATTTCGTCACATTTTCAGTTTACCCATAATAAAGTCATAAAAGAATCAAACTTCATGAATGTTTTTTGTGACAAAGAAGGATCTGTTCCAATCACTATATCAGAGAAAAATCAGAGTTGTTGAAATAACTGGAAACTCAAGACAGCCATGACATTATGTTCTTTACAAGTGTATGTAAACTTTTGACCACCACTGTAAATATTAGCAAATCCAATTCTACAGCTTTATATTTGACAAAATCAGCAAATGGGCTTCATCCTGAAAGAAATGTGTGGTGGACACAGGCCAGAAGAAGTGGAGATGAGACTATCCCACAGGGTAGTAAAACCAGGAATCCATGAAGGGGGTTGTACAGTAGATATATCAAACACCAATGGCTCCTCATTCTGGCAAAGAATAATAAAAAAAAAAACCACTACTGATAGCCTTGTTTAATATTTTAGTTATTTTTATAGTGAAGAGATGCCTCACAGTTCTGGTTGAGTAAAATTAAATATCGTCCGAGTCAGTGATCGTAGGATGTGTAACTCTAATGGTCGGCATACGTAATTTTGCTAGAAGTGCTAACTCTAGGATTTATCTGTGATATGAAACACTTCTATTTCCACAGGCAAACACAAAACAATCCAATTTTACAGTGAGAAACTTCTTATAAAAAGATTTTTTTAAAACGCGATAAAAATCAATAAGTGCAAGAGTTTTCATTTCCTTTCATATTGTACCGACCCTCACAGAAGGGTTCTTAGAAAAACAGAAAAAAGAAAGAAGCGAATCAAAGCGGTCTTTTTCTGACGTTGATAACGTTTCGTTATTAATACTCTTGACTTCAAGTAACTTCCTTATTGTTTTGGGAGAGATGTGTATACATCGACATTTCAGTTGTGGATAAAAACTAAAAAAATTGTTGTTATTGAGTCAGAGATATTGTGTTAAATCAAAACAATAGATTACAGATGATTAGTATTCTAGTTGGTTGGTCTGGGTAAACTTTATTTGTTATTGAATTATACACAAAGTTAAATATCCTTATGTTAAATTAGCAATTTATTTGTCAATCTGATGTTAACTTTAAAATCACAAATACATTTTCAGTTGTTCACCTATGGTCACCAGCTGTGGGTGGTGACCGAAAGAATGAGATCGCGGGTACAAGCGGCCGAAATGAGCTTCCTCCGCAGGGTGGCTGGGCTCTCACTCAGAGATCAGGTGAGGAGCTCTGCCATCCGGGAGGAGCTCGGTGTCGAGCCGCTCCTCCTCCAGGTCGAGAGGAGCCAGATGGGGTGGTTCGGGCATCTGGTCAGGATTGCCCCCCCCGAGCGCCTCACGGGTGAGGTGTTTCGGGCATGTCCCACCGGGGAAAGACCAAGAGGCAGACCCCGGACCGCTGGTGAGACTATGTCTCACAGCTGGCCGGGGAATGACTTGGGATCCTTCCAGGTGAGCTAGAGGATGCAGCCAGGGAGAGAGAGGCCTGGGCTGCCAGCTTGAGGCTGTTGCCCCCGCGACCCGACCTCAAAACAAGCGGAAGATGACGGAACGAACGGAACGAATATTTTCAGTTTTCTTGTTGAGTTAGGAACTCAAGTAACGTAAAAAGAACTGCTCATTTTTTCAAACTTAGACTACAAAACGAGTTTAATTTGAGACCTGAAATGTCAATATCATAAATTATGTTCTCTTGTTATTAATGGTAGTAAAATATGATAATATTCTACAAGTGGAGGAATATCATTTTTTTGGGATGTTCATCTTTGTAAAACTACTGATTACCCAAGAACTTCAATTAATGAGCTTACATTCCTCCAACGAAATGCGGGGCCATGTTAACTTTCCCCTTTGTTCATAATTTATAAATACGGTTTGAACATCTAGGAAGAAAGACACATCTACACATCCATTCAGGAAAAGGAATCCAAAACTAATAAAATTTGATCATTAAATATATTCTCGTCTTGCCAAAAACAATTTTTTTTTGTCTTATTCAGCAGTGATAATTGTCGTTGTCTCGAGCCTCCTTGAAGATTTTCGTAATTATAATGTTTTATTTTGGACTTTGAAAAAAGTCATTTTCTGCACAAGAAAAACACCTTGAATTGTGTAAATTATAAAACTTTTCAAAAGGGTTTAACTTTGGTTTTTAGTTGCAGACAAAGTTTTTACTTGTTTGTGCAAACCTGTCTGACACGGTTTGTCAGAGCATGCAAAAAAAATAAAAAAATCATCTCATACGTGAATTATCAACATATTATCAGCATAACACCCGCTCATGCTCGTATCTGAAATAGATTTATCCTGTTATCCTTATTATCACCCTGGTGGATTTGCTTCGGTGCAATGTTCTGAGATAACTTCAGAGATGCTGACGGCGGCTTTTGCTGCATAAATCGTTCAGTGAACCATCTTAAACATGGGCGAAAACCATACTTATTCTTTTTGGAGGAGATTAATATTCATTATTCCATCAGAGTTAGACATTTGGATGAAATACAACTCTTTTTATTGTATTCTACATCGTGAAAAGTTTTTGTCTCTTGGGAATACAGAAAAGTTTTGGTGAGTTTGACACAATCTCACAGCCAAGAAAAACCACAAAGTTAGATCATAGAGAAATTGTCATTCTTTCCTGTCTATGCTCAAGACATTGCAGTTCTACAATATTGTACTATTGCACCCAATGTGACCCCGTGTCCTAATTGGGATTCACAGCCAGCTAAACTCTCCTTTCCATCAACTCCTCCAAAGAACAGTCCATTGTAACTTTTTTAGAATTTAATAGAAAGAAGTGTGAAACTGTAAACATACAGAAAACAAATACATGAGCATCTAGTCATACACATTTGAAAATAATGCTACAAACAAACATACAATCATGAACATAACAAAACTACTCACTCATATTCCCG
Source organism: Neostethus bicornis (assembly GCA_902685375.1). Classification (NCBI taxonomy): domain Eukaryota; kingdom Metazoa; phylum Chordata; class Actinopteri; order Atheriniformes; family Phallostethidae; genus Neostethus; species Neostethus bicornis. The sequence goes on from LR738543.1 coordinate 29,844,499, forward strand.
CTCAAAGGGCTCGAAAAGTGTGGATGGTTGATGATTAGAATTAAACTAGGATGGTCTCCGGCACTGCAAGCTTAACACGTTGGCCCAATCCCAAATCGACCACTTGAGCCCTTTATGTGTCCTTGACTCCTTTACGTGCGCGTTCCTGTGAGCAGTTAAGGGTGTAGTGTTGTCCCATTTGAAAGTGCTTGAGAATCAAGGGCACTCGGCGGCCATTTTTGCCTCCTTTATGAGCTCTTTCAGTAAGTGGGCATCAAAGTCCACTTTCATCAAAGAATTACCCATAAATCATTGCGGTATGACGTGAAACAGGGCGTGGCCTGAGGTTAGAGGAGGAAACTCCTTTCAAATTTCAAAGTGCATGTAAACATGTGTCCGTTGTTTACATTTTTCACCGTACATTTTTCTCCGTTTACGTGAGCTTCCTCTTCATCATCTCTTCGTGGAATCGCGTGGATGAGAGGTATTTATAAGATGAATGTCTGAGTTTCCTATTTGGATGGTTTTATTTGTTTATAAACTTATCGCTCATCATATTTTATTCACATTAAAATCTCAGTACTGTGTGAGATGAACTGAATATGTTATAAAAAAAAATCCAACATTTAAGATAAGATTGTTATTATAAACACTCTTTAGAAGACCCTGTTACTGCATTTATACACACCACGATGTTTCAAACATCATCTACATTAGGAGGGTCATCTTATGAGAATTATTTGGTGGTAAATTATCATTTTCAAGTTTTCTGTTCATTAGAACTTTTTCAATAGATAGAAAAGTGTTTCTGCATATTTCAATATGTATGCATGTAGTGTATACTGTATACAACACACACACACACACACACACACACACACACACACACACACACACACACACACACACACACACACACACACACACACTTCTCTCTTCTATTTAATTCTTAATAGTAATTTATTTTCTCTTAATTTTCTCATTTCCTCTTCGTTTTGATAATTAACCAGTGGGAGATATCATTGAGGAGCTGGAGCTACAGCCACATGACCCTGATGTCCCTGTCCCTCCAGAAGATGTCCAGGGGACCTGGGGGTCCTACATCAGAGACAGGCTCTCTACCTGTCCCTCCAGAAGATGTCCAGAGGAGCTCAGGCTTCTTCATCAGCAACAGGCTTTCCGTCTGTCTCTCAGCACCATCACAGGACCAGAACTATGCATCATTATGATTTTTTTTTTGCAGGAGCCTGTTTAATTATTTCATCATGTCTGAAGAAGACATTAAACTGATTTTATTTTAACTTGATCTTATACTGAATTGGTCGAAGGATAGAGACCAGACGAAGCGTGATCCCCCAGCTTCACCCCTATATTCACCATCACTCTTTAACAACATTTACTCACTAATAAAGAAATAATCTCCATGTTCTACTTATGATCTGTTTATGACTGCATGGATTGTGTTTGAAACATTAACCTGATGATTAAATAAATTAAAACAATGGAGTTTGATTAGTAAACATCTTCACACACTCAACATGCTAGTGATCACGTTCATTTAATAACAATACACACATGGATTAAAATAAAGACTTCGAGGCTGGAAAGAAAACTGTTATAATGTAACAAAAGTAGTGAAAAAAAGAACAAACTAATTTTTATTTGCCAGCTTTTCTGGCAAGCCGGTTCATCTGGGCCGGGCTCCCCGCCTCCTCCCGGGCATCCAGCTCTCTATTTCCGGCTTCACATCTGGAAACATCCTCTTTGAGGAATTCAAGTATTTCATTTCACACTCTTTTCCCCAAGCTCTCAGAAGGTTGAGTGAGGGTACAGTGTTCTCCTGGTCCTCTACTGGATTCTGGGGCACCGCTGGTGGAGGGGCCACAGGGCAGGTCATCATTTGGGGGTGAGGTACTCTCGTCAGGATCCTCCTCCTCCTTGGTGTCCACTGCTGTGTAAATGATGCTGAGGAGCAGCAGGCCAGCACCTGTACGTGGTTAAGATGAGATCCTCTGAGAAAAGAGATCGAATACAGTGAGGTGACACATAACTGCTGATTTTAAAAGGAAGAATAAATTAAAATCACAGCAATCCATTCACCACACATTAAAGATAGTTAACCCCATCTTTTTGGCAGTCTGGCTGGGGTTCACATGTTCCTCCAGTTCTAAAATGATGACTCTAAACACAAAAAAAAGTTCATAAAACCACACATTAACTTTTGTTCTAACGGTTTTGATCAAATTAAGTTTCCATGAATTTCAGAAACAGACTCTCATTTTAAAAGTGTTTTATATCATGTTTTATTTCTTATATTGTTTTCATTTATTAGTCGTGTTGCTCCGGCTCAGGTTGGAATTTTTTTTTTTTTTTTTAGTTCTAATCGACCCCCTGGTTAAATAAAAATAAATGAATAAAATCCTCTGATTCCTCCTGTTTGTTGTTGCGCACTCTCACTTGTCTCCTTGAGGTGCAGGTTTTTAAAGGGGTGTCCCATTTCTATTGAAATCAAGTGGAGCCCTTAAAGCCTCTCACAGTGGAGCACTTACGCACGTGACGTCATTCCGTCGTTGAGGGCTCAGTGCTCAAGCACACGAGTGCTCAAGTAGTTGGTTTGGGATTGGGCCGTTGTCTCCTTCTCTCTGACTACTTACTTCCTATTTCCTACTTCCTGAACGCGAATAAACATTAGATCGCTAGCGCCGTCTACCGGTCCGGCTGAACAATAAATTGTTCCAATACAAATATCATTCTTTGATCAACTTTGTCAATTGAAATCAATTTCATATGATGAATTTAAAGAACAGTATTTTTAAAACTTGATCTACAAAAAAAAGATGAACTTTGTGAGTCCTGAACTTGCAGCCCAACAACTCCACAAACCTGAAAAAAGCTGCATCAAAAAAAAATTGTTTTATGATATTTTGTTGACCACTGTCAACTATGGTCCGAAAAGGATTTATCTTCATTTCAAAATAAATGAGTAAAAATAAAGGCGTTTTGGTGTCATACTGTACGAGCTGAAATGTCATGCAACTTTTGGTCCCTCATGTTGAAAAGCAGGCAGTAGTTAAAAAAGTCTTTCCCAAAGACGGTCGCAGTTTTTATGTTAACAACAGACATTAAAAAAAAAAAAAAAGAATGACTCTATTCATCGCTCACCGGGAAAATTTGTGTGCTGCACTCCTTACACCGCAGCAGGCTACCCTTCAACGGCACCAATGGTGGGAGAAGCGGGGGTTAGGTGTCTTCTCCAAGGACCCTAGACATGCTCTCTGTGGAACGCAAACCCACGACCTTCTGGGCCGCGCACGAACGCGCTAACCACTGTGCTGCCGTCTCCTCCCTACACTTGGTAGCACTCTCTAGTCCTTAAACTTACAAAGTTCGCATCCTAGTTTTATATTCAGGTTTACATACTTTCCATTTACAAGCGGGTTGTTAGCAGAGACTCCAGTTTGACAGCATACAGTAAATATACTCAAGAGAAAAATTCTTTTTGTAATTTCCTGCGCCCTACACATGAAATGAAAAGTTTTGTCATCTGAACCGCTAATCCTTACTTTAAATGTAAAATAAATTTTAAAAACGGACCTCTTTGTGTTCAACTTGACTTTTCCTTTGGAACTCCATTAAAGGTTGCATCTTATGTGTGATTCCTTTTTACAACCACATAGAAAATTTGGTCTTATGTGCCTCATATTTGATTAAATACCACAACATTCTCATTCACAGACTCCAATCTACTGGTATGTTTCACACCATTCTCTCCTGGTTCTCCTCATAGCTGTCCGACTGTAGCCAATTTAACCAGATTAAATCTCATAGATCCAACACTTTTCCTCTCTCAGCTGGTGTCCCTCAGGGTTTCGTCCTTGGTCCCCTTCTTTTCATCATCTACATTTTCCCTCTTTGTTCTCTTTTCCGGAAGTATAACATTCTTTTCCATTGCTATGCGGATAACACCCAGCTCTATATTTCAAACATACCCTCCTCTTCACTTCCTCACTTACCCTCTGTCTCCAAGAAATCCATTTCTCCTACTCAACAGTTCCAAAACAGAAGTCCTTCTAGTCGGTACTCCTTCCACCATTTCCAAATCTAACAGCTTTTCCATTTCTATTAACAACTCCACTGTCCTTCCTTCTCCTCAGATTAAGAGTATGGGTGTCATCCTCCAAAGCACCTTCTCCTTTCAATCTCACATTAACAAAATCACCCGTTCTGCCTCCTTTCATCTCGTCTCCGTCCCTCTATCATTCCTCACACCACTGCCATACTTGTTTATGGTCTTTCTTCTAGGATGGACTACTGTAATTCTCTCCTTTCTGGTTTGCCCAACAAATTCCTCCAGAAACTGCAGCTCCTCTAAAATTCTGCAGCCTGGTTCATCATCAGGAGTTCATTTTATCATCATATGATACCTGTCCTCCGACATCTCCTCTTGCTTTTGATGAAACAAACGATTATTTTCAAAATTCTCCTCATCACTTTCAAAGGAATTCATAATCTGGCTCCGCCCTACATCTCGGACCTGTTACATATTTCCATTCCCTCTCGGTCTCTTTCCCCACTTTTCAAATCCAGCCTCAAAACTTAGCTTTTCTGAAAATCATACAGTCAGTCCAGTTTTGTATATTTGTTTTGATCTGATTTGATTTGCTTTGTTTTAATTTGTTTCTAATTTTTATTCATTGTTATTTTATTTATTTTATTGTGATTTTAATTCTGGTTTATGTTTTATTTGATGTTTTGTGAACTGTACAGTGACCTTGGGTGTCCTGAAAGGTGCTTTTAAGTAAAAATTATAATTATTAAAACATATATTTTGATATGATAGAAGCATATTGTACATGGAAAAAAAACTGTTCTTTTTTCAGTTTGCTTTTCAGAAGTAATGAGTTTCCTTCCCTTTGTCTATGAGAAATATTTTTTTAAGACGAGCTTTGTTAACATGATGTAAGATTAGATTAATAAAATGAAACTCTTTTTAATATGTTTAGACTCATTGTTTCATATGTATGGTACCATAACTGGGAAGTTACAGAGAGTAAGTAATTAGATTTTGTATTTGATCCAGATGAAGGCAAAAAGAGAAAAAATTTAATTAATATTTATATATAATTCATGTTTAATTAATATAATTTCTTGTATTTTCTTGTGTTTTTTGCAGGGCGATGAGGTCCTTACAGTCATCAAAATGAAAGCACAATGGCCTGCATGGCAGCCTTTAAATGTGTAAGTGAAAATTATTCTTTTTTTTCTGCATTTCTTTTCTTTTATGAAATTCTTGGTTTTTATTTTTTTATGAGTTATTAAACAAACCGACTACCTGGCTGAATTTCTTCCTCATAGCAGCGTTTTTGTCCTGTTTACTTAATAAATGCTTCTAAATAGGCTATTGTGTGGAACTCAAATGTTTATCATGCTGGGAGCAGTAAAATGAGGCTTAATTCATTTTTTAATGAGGTGTTTTAAACTATGGCTTCCACAATGTCTACGTTACGAAACACTAAAAGTCAATCATTTCTAATCAGGTTCTTTCTCTGAAATGCTGGTAGTCATTACAGCATTGTATAGGAGGTGGATACATTTTTTGTTACCCCATTAAGCAAAATCAAATATTACATACTAAGGTAGAAAAGGTGGAGCTTTTTTCAAATTAATGTTGGGTGAAGAAAAAAGTGAGAAAAAAGTGGGAAAGTGAGGTTACAGGGAGAAGAAATTAAGAAGGTAGAAGATTTTAAGTACTTAGGATCAACAGTCGAGAGCAATGGAGAGTGTGAAAAAGAGATGAAGAAGCGTGTGCAGGCAGGCTGGAATGGGTGGAGAAAAGTATCAGGTGTGATGTGTGATAGAAGAGTTTCAGCTAAAATGAAAGGGAAAGTGTACAAAACCATGGTAAGACCGGCCATGCTGTTTGGTCTAGAAACAGTGGCACTGAGAAAAAGACAGGAAACAGAGATGGAGGTAGCAGAGATGAAGATGCTGAGGATCTCTCTGGGAGTGACCAGGATGGACAGGATCAGAGAAACAGCACATATTAGAGCTTTTGGAGATAAAGTCAGAGAGGCCAGACTGAGATGGTTTGGACATGTGAAGAGGAGAGAGAGAGAGTACATCGAAAGAAGAATGATAGGTTTAGAACAGGCATGGGCAAACTATGGCCCACGGGGCAAATGCGGGCCCATTAAATGGCCTGCTGAACTTAAAATTTTTAAAGAAATCAACATTGTCGTTTTTTTTTTCCTGCAATTCTGATGTTTCCTCACTAGATGGTGCACTCTGCATACATTGGTATCAGAAACATCAACATTGCTCCCATTAAAATGTACGTAGAAAAATGAAAGATTTTCTTTTAAGGCAGAAAATGCACCACAACCAACTTGACTAATCATACAGATGTTTTCAGATTTAATACTAAAAGTGTGAAGCTTAAGGTTGTTAAATAAAATACAGTGTTTTAAACTGAGAAGCCTTTATGAATCTGTAAACGAAGCCAGCTTAAAGTTTGAACTTTGATTTATTCCAAAGTCCATCCAAAGCATTTAATTTTTTATTCATGAGAAAAACAAAAAGCTTATTGGCTTAGAAAAAAAAAATAGTAGGAAAAGAGAAAGAGTGGTATTATGTCAAGTACAGAAGCTCTGTGAGGGCCATGTGATTAGTGTTCAAATGAAAACAACAGTCAGTAATTAGAACAATTATTTCTACAAAACGTAATTAGGTTGTGGTGTGCCCAAACAATAGTTTTTTTCTTTTCATTTTCTTTTTATGTCTTTTTCAGCACAGAAACAAACAGGACCTACTGTGTCTTGTTTTTCATGGGTTTTTATGGAAACGAGTCTTATTCCTAAAAAAAAAAAAAAAAAATTATCTGTCACTGCTTCACGGGTCAGTAGTTGAGGAGGGGGTTCATGCAGGTTTATACCTTTTTTTAACGTTACTCCACACATCTTTTCCAAATTGAGTTTTGATGGTGAGATAAAAGATGATTATTTTCAACGCCTTTGCGCAATTTTTTGAAAGCATTTTTGACATCTTATTACTGAGAAATCTTTTGACACGAATATTTCGAAAATAGAAGAGAAAAGGATTGTTTTAAGTACAGCACGAGTTTCTTTATGGGCGTCGAGTAAGAAAAGTAACAATGATGCTTTTAGATTCCCATGATCTTCATGTGAATCCACTATCTCTCAAAGCAGTTCTGTAAGCGGAGGGAGAGCAGTACCTGAAGGAAGGGATTGAGTGTGAGTAGAGCGCTTGCAGTGCTGCTGCAAAAAACATTTTCTAATTACAGTACATTGAAATGGGTGCCTGGCAGGGAGCAACTTTCATTGGCTTCCAACGACCTGGCATTAAGTGGTGGAACGTAACGAAGTAAATGTACTTTGTTTCTGTACTTAATTAAAAAAAAAAAATGTGTATCTGTACCTTATTTGAGTCAAATTTGAGACCTGTACTTTTTACTTTTACTTCACAACATTTTAGAGTAAATATCTGTACTTTTACTCCACTACTTTTTAAAAGTGTGCTTTGCATTTTTGATACATTTTCACTTGGGAATTTGAAAAATATGCCGATTTTTTTATCGCAACTTGAAGCCGCATTGCCAAAATTAACCCTTACAGGGGGCAGTTGATCGCCTGCGGTCTCCAAGAGGGAGAAGAAGTAATGAATCAAGGACCAATCAGAATCGAGAGTAAACATTTTCTGCAGACATTCACCACCAAAAAAACTAATATCAAATATTACAAATTAAAGAAGAATCAAGATCGTTGTTCGTTGTGTTTACTTTTAAATAAAAAGTTGAGCCATCATTACACAGAGTATTTATCTGTGACCCTACAGCAGTGGTGGAATGTAACAAAGTAAATGTACTCTGTTACTGTACTTAAGTAAAATAAATTGTGTATCTGTACTTTACTTAAGTAAAATTTAAGACCGGTACTTTTACTTTTACTTCACTACATTTTTTGAGCAAATATCTGTACTTTTACTTCGTTACTTTTTAAAAGTGTGTTTTACATTTTCTGCTACATTTTCATTCAGGAATTTAAAAAAAGGTAAAGTTTTTTTTAGCGCATCTTGACGCCGCATCACCAAAATCTAAAGGAGCAGTTGATCGGGAGAAGAAGTCATGAATCGAGGCTCAATCAGAGTTGAGAGTAAACATTTTCCGCATTCATTCAGCGCCAAGAGCAGGGGCGGTTCTAGGATTTTTTGAAGATGGGGTGAGGGGGGCGTGAGGTCATTGACAAAGCCAATATAGGGTGACTGGGGGCCTCGCCCCTCCGCCCAGAACATTTTTAAAATGTTCTGGAAGGGGGGGGCAGAACATTTTAAAAATGGTCCACCAAAATGCAGGCGGACCTGCATTTTGGTGGACTATTTGCTGGCCCTGCAAGGAGATAGCTTGACTTGTCCCCTTTCCTTTGTTCTTTTTATTTTTGCGGACCAAAAGAGGCGGGAGAGGAGGGGCGAGGGGGTCACGCCCCTGCAGAGTATTTATTTGTGACCCTACAGCACAAAAAATAACATTTGAATTATGGTCGAATACTTTTACTTTTTACTTAAAAAGTAAAATTTACACCAACTACTTTTGTACTTTTACTTAAGTAGATTTTTTTATTGGTACTTTTACTTAAGTATTTTCTTGACCTAAAAAGTGTGTACTTCATCCACCACTGCTGGCATTCAAGTAGAATGCCAGGTTGCCAGGGAGAACATGCATGACTCAAATAGAAAACTCCTGCAGGTTTTTTGTTGAAAAAAAACCCACAAAATTTGATTTTGCATAATGTCATCTCTGACCTTTTTTTACATTTGATCTTTCAACTCAATAACCCCTTCCTCTTTAGATCTGTGTAGTTTCCCCTCCTTTAGTTTTATGACTAAACTCGTATTCATTATTCTGCCATTTACCCCCCAATTTTTTCTAAATTAAAATAGTTTCCCGACAGCTTCAGTGCTTGTATGATACTGGTGATGTCTTCTTGATCTCTCTTTTGTCAGCCTTCTACCTAATAACCAGAGGAGTACTTTGGTGCTCTGTGGGTTATCTCTGATTAGCAGCTCAAAAGAAAAAAAAGCTGCTTGTCAACAGTGTGAAATAAAAGAGCTTTTGAAGAACACACTGCAGCAGTTAATGAGCTGTGTTCAGCAGTTTGGGGTTGATAGCTGTGTTTTTTTCTCAGTTTAATATGGTTGTGAGGTGAATCAAACATTTTCTCACTAATGAGACAAGATTTTTCTCACTACCTAATGCAGCTACGTGTTTATGCATACTTGGAGTCACACAAACTTAAAGGACTTGGCAGCAAAAATAGCAAATTTCGACAATAAGAAAGGCTCCAAATAGGAGTTGATACTACTACTGACATTAGTGTCACTACTTTTACAAATTTAATCTATTTTTGGCTGATAACTGTAATATAATTTTATAAAGTAGGAACATTGAGTTCATTATTCAAAATGATCAGATGATGTGGAGGCGTGAACGCAAAGAATAGTCCTTTCATTTCAGATAATGGAATCCTATGGCATCATTTTGCGTGAACCATGGTATTTTTAGAAAAAAATAAATATTACATTGATTATATGTATTATATTTTCAATAGTTAATAAATTATTGAGGGAGAGGCGGTGGCTCAGTGGTAGAGTGTTCGCCCTCGGACATGAAGTCAACTAGAAGTTCCCGGGTTTGATTCTCACTGAGTTTACGTCTGGAGTCCTTGGAGAAGACTCCTAACCCCCGTTTCTCCCACCATTGTGGCAGCCTGCTGTGGTGTACTGCAGCACACAAATTTCCCCGATTAGGAATGAATAGAATATATTATTAAATTAATCAGTTTTCATTCAAAGAAATGGAAGCCCCAACCATTTGGTTTTTGGTCAGAGGATGATGCAAAATTTTACTTGAAATAATAAAGTCTTCTGTTAGTTTCGGAGGAACTTGTTTTTTTCAGTGCAAGAAATATTTGAAAATGTTAAATGCAACCAAAAACATAGGTTTCAGCTTCACCAATGGTCACCAGCTTGGGCGACTGATTGAAAGAATAAACTTGTGAATAAAACCGTTCAGCCTGGCTCTTGATCGGAAATGTCTGCACTCCCTCTTCAACCCAACTATGAACAATGGACTAGAGGACGACATGCTTTCTAAAATGACTTTTTAGCCATGAAGCACATAGCCATGGCCCTTTAAAATTAAGCCAAGATATATCTTATCACACCTCCAAAACCATCCCATTGACCTCAGTGAATTATCTGAAATAAAATGCAGACGTGCCAAATCTTCTGCATAAAGCGGGAGATTAGGTATGATGCGGCTAAGCACATGGCATCTCCTGCTGCTGCAGCTGTGCATCTGAAATCCACTAGTAGTGATCTGCATGGTCTATTGCCAGTATTGTTTGTGGGTAACATATGGAAGAAGTCAGACATCTGGGAACTTTGGTCATGTGACAGCTTATGTGCGGGCGCCGCAAAACAAAGCGCAAACAACAGTACAGGGGTGTATTCCTGGTGATAATTGTCCTCTTCGTACTGATACTTAATGCTAGGTGGTAACACATGTAAGACGTACAATTTTCTGGCTGCTTTCTCAAGTTTTGAACAATTTGTTCTACGCCAACTGATATCGGAGACCCTCCTCCTTTTGGCTTCGCCTCAAAATTTTCCTTCTTGTGAAGCTTGGCAACAAAACTTGGCATTTCTGAAAATGCCTTTTTATGGACATGGTGACAGTTGAAGAGGAGCCACAAACTAATTTTCTTTTGCAACAAGAAGTTTCCCGTCCCTAATTAATCCTGTTGTAGGCTGGAAAATCCATGTAATTAGTTTAAATGTGAATCACTGGTCAAGACATGATCAGAAGTCTGTGTGTGTATATAAGTGTGTTTGTGTGTGTATGGGGGATGAGTGCGTCAGTGGCTGACTGAGACTAACAGCATGCTGTCTACGCTCTGAAAAAATAGATGTGGTTTAGCATTCTGAACATCTAGCAGATGAACATAATGTAAGATTTGAAAAACCTAAGAAAAAGTCTTGTCCAGTTTAGTCGAAATGTCAAACATATTCCACTTTTTTTGTTTCAAAGATTCACCAATAACTAGAACAAAATGTTCCCTTCATTGCTTATCATTTAGTGTTGTGGTGCTGGCTGTGGACCATATTTATTTAAATGTCAAGTCGAAGTTTTACAGAAGAAAATAGAAAATATGTGCAGGTGTAAAAAGTCTTTTTTTGTGTGTAGTTTATTGATCCCTCACTACAGAAATTTGTGTGCTGCATTACACGGCAGCAGGCTCCCACGACGGCGCCAATGGTGGGAGAACGGGTGGTTAGGTGTCTTCTGAAAGGACCCTAGGCGTAAACTCAGTGGGAATCGAACCCGCAAACGTTCGGTTTGCTTCCAGTTAACTTTCGGTTAACTTCCAGTCCGAGGGCAAACACTCTAGGGCTGAAACAACTAATCGAATTAATCGATTATAATCGATTATTGAAATGGTTGTCGACTAATTTAGTCATCGATTAATCGTGTAGAAAGTTTTTGCTGTCAACTGGACTTAATATTACACAACTTGATTGTTTTTTGTGTATTTTTACTCATGTTAATCTAGGCCATTTTTGTTTGGTACTATACCTCTGAACAAGGTTAAATTTGAAAATCTAAAACTGTTAACGATTTCTTGTTCTTAAATGTGATCCTGGATGGTCAACAGTTTACATTTTATGTTTTTTTTAGCCAGTACTATAAAACACATTTTATGGGTGCTCGTGATTTACCTTTACTGTATACAGTAAGTAGATTTATTATATTATATTTTCTGTAGAAATGGTAATATTCTCCCTCTTTATTTCACAGAAAGATTAACATTTTTACTTATTAGAATGAGCCCAACGTGTTGTTTAAGTGGTTATGAGTTGTGTTTTGCATAACTACATTCAATAAAATGCCAAAAACTATTATTTACAAAGCTGTCAATTCTACCCGATTAATCGATTAATCGAGCCAATAATCGCCAGATTAATCGATCATCAAAATAATCGTTAGTTGCAGCCCTAAAACACTCTACCATTGAGCCTCTCAATACTTGATCAGTTAAACAGATAATTTGATAGTAGAATACCAAGTAAATAATTCCGTCACTATCAATGAACACGTTTAAAAGTACAAACAGATCATTTAATTAAAAGCAGTGTTGAAAACAAAAACTTTTGGTTAGATTTAAAGTTTTAGTCTAAATCTTATTCTAAGCTGCACATGATTTCGTTTTTCTTCAGCGAACATGTTTTAAAAGAAGAAATTAATAAATTAACGTGATTATTTGCAGGAAAGAAGTGGTTTGCTTTTGCCAAGACCACAGATTCACCTTGATACAAATAGGCTTTGCACATCATTGCTTCCGTTCCGTCATCTTCCGCTTGTTCCGGGGTCGGATCGTGGGGGCAACAGCCTCAAACGGGCAGCCCAGGCCTCTCTCTCCTCGGCTGCATCCTCTAGCTCACCTGAAAGGATCCCAAGTGGTTCCCCGGCCAGCTGTGAGACATAGTCTCTCCAGCGAGTCCGGGGTCTGCCCCTTGGTCTTCTCCTGGTGGGACGTGCCCGAAACACCCCGCCCGCGAGGCGCTCGGGGGTCATCCTGACCAGATGCCCAAACCACCCCGTCTGGCTCCTCTCGACCTGGAGGAGGAGCGGCTCGACACCGAGCTCCTCACCAGATCTCTGAGTGAGAGCCCAGCCACCCTGCGGAGGAAGCTCATTTCGGCCGCTTTTACCCACGATCTCATTCTTTCGGTCACCACCCACAGCTGGTGACCATAGGTGAGGGTTGGAACGTAGATCGACTTGTAAATCGAGAGTTTTGCTTTTCGGCTCAGCTCTCTCTTTGCCACGACGGACCGATGCAGCGTCCTAGTTATTGCTGATGCTGCACCGATCCGCATGTCGATCTCCCGCTCCATCCTTCCCCCACTCGTGAACAAGACGCCGAGATACTTAAACTCCTCCACTTGGGGCACATCATTGCCTCAGGTTAAAACATTTGTGAGCCACGTCTTTTTAAATATTACCTTGAGGGTCACAGCTAGCAGCTGCATTCTTACTTTTGTTCATTATTGTCTACGAATAACCATGTTTCATTTGAAATTTAAATTCCTTCTTTTCCTCAGGCGTGCCGCCCCCTCAGCTGAGTTTTCAGTGGACTGGACACGTCATCTCATGTCCTTCCTGACTATGATGGGACCCAGTCCAGACTGGAATGTGGGCCTTTCTGCAGAGGATTTATGCACCAAAGAATGTGGCTGGGTTCAGAAGGTGGTTCAGGATTTGATCCCATGGGACGCTGGGACTGATAGCGGTGTGTCCTACGAGGTTAGTACCCTTTTTTGTGGGTAAGTTTTTATTTTGTAACATATACATAAATGTCCATGTATTCCCTCATTCATCCAGGAGTGATCCATAGTAGAAAAAGTTTCAAAAAAGTCTTCTGGACAGTTTAATTCTTGATCGAGACGTTTCGACTTCCATCCGGAAATCATTTTCAATCTGAATGAAATGGACTGAAAACTGGATCTATTTATACTAACCTGAGTAAAAGGTATAAAAATAGTAAGGCAGGGCTCGACCAATGAGCCTGTGTTACCTAAGATGGCCGTGAATGGCTCCTATTGTAGCCACAGACCAGTAAACGAAACCTATTATAAAAATGCTAAACGCCTAGTGAATAGAAATTCCTGCTAACGAGAGGCGTGACACTGGGTCACGAGGTGTCATCTTTAGTCCATGGCTTCAAAAGGCTGCTGTAGATACCGGGCAGAATGTATCTAACGCCTCCACTCCGATTCAGTGGGGCTCTCTTTCATCACAAAGATGGCTTCCTTCACCCCTCTTTCAAACCATCCTACCTTCTACCATATAAATATAAAAATGGCACTATTTGTTAGCTCAGGGAGGCAGAATTTGTCTAAAAAAAAGCTTACATACAATTATTCAGTTTCAATCCCATTTTTGACTTTGCTATTGCTCCCTTTTCCACCCCATTCCTTGAATGCGTGCATGACACAGTGTAAACTTCGTTTGAGGCCACAAATAAAGGGTGTAAATCACATTAAGTTAGCAAAGTCAGTGCATACAGAAAAGAACGTTTGTTTCTCTGACATGTCACGGTAACTAGGCCCTGAAAATATGTTCTAGACTATGTGTGCCAGCTCAATTTTAGTATGCAAAGTTCTTGGGGGGGAGACGTTAGCTCAGTGGTAGAACATTCACCCTTCGAAGTTCTCCGGAAGTTCGCAGGATAAAATCCCAATGAGCTAATGTCTAGGTGTCCTTAGGGAAGACACCGACCCACCCGTTTCTACCACCATTTTTTAAATATACTTTATTAATCCCTCACCGGGAAATTTGTGCGCTGCATTACACCGCAGCAGGCTGCCACCTATGACGGCGCCAATGATGGGAGAAACAGCGGGTTAGGTCTACTCCAAGGACCTAAGACGTGAACTCACAAACCCACAAACTTCCGGTTTGCGGGCAAACGCTCCAACCACTGAGCCACCGTCCCTGCTACGGTGTAATTCAGCACACAAATTTCCCCATTGAGGGATGAATAAATTTTATATTCAAATGTTCTAATAGGTTTACAAAGTTGGAACAATCTACCAAAAATAAAATAAGTGAAAGATTCAAATAAAAACATTGTTAATGCCAAATAAATTGTAAATTAAAAGTGAAATGTCAAGCGTGACATATCCTGAAATGCAAACGACACTTACGCAGAAGAAAAGACCGCGAGAGGGTTGTGCTGTTTGGTTGTTATGGTTACAGTAAAATGAGCCATTGGGCGATCTTTCTGACGGTACAGCCCTACGTGTTTAAATTACCACTAATTAGCATAAAATTAATCAAAACTTTCTTTGATAGCTACCGTTAGAATGCGATTGACATAATTGTCACCCATATCTTACAATAGATGTGACATCACAACACCAATTCAATAAAGTTTGCATCGAATTATTATGAAATCTAAAAAAGCAACTGAATTTTTTTGTAAAGAATGAGATCGCGGGTACAAGCGGCCGAAATGAGCTTCCTCCGCAGAGTGGCTGGGCTCTCACTCAGAGATCGGGTGAGGAGCTCTGCCATCCGGGAGGAGCTCGGTGTCGAGCCGCTCCTCCAGGTCGAGAGGAGTCAGATCGGGTGGTTCGGGCATCTGGTCAAGATGGCCCCTGAGCGCCTCGCGGGCGAGGTGTTTCGGGCACATCCCACCGGGAGGAGACCAAGGGGCAGACCCCGGACCCGCTGGAGAGACTATATCTCACAGCTGGCTGGGGAACGACTTGGGATCCTTCCAGGTGAGCTGGAGGATGCAGCCGGGGTGAGAGAGACCTGGGCTGCCCGTTTGAGGCTGTTGCCCCCGCGACCCGACCCCGGAACAAGCGGAAGATGACGGAACAGATTTTTTTGTACATTTTAAAGAAATATTAGCTTTTAATGTAATTTACCCGTTTTATTATGTTTTACGTTTCAATTTTTGAACGTCTTTTTTGTCTTTCAAAGAGATTTTCTTCAGAGCTTTTTTTATAAATAAGATTATCTTCAACGCCTCATGTTGTGTCGATTTATGTGTGAAACCAACCATCCTCACAGCCTCGTGTGAATCTTCTTTTTCTCATCTTTGTCCTTCGCACAAGTTTCCTTCCTGCTCTCGTTTCTGATTGAGACTCCTCCTCACTGACCTTGTCATCCCACCAGCCGTCTTCTCTTCATCAGTCTGTCTGCCCACATTCACAGCTACTTCAAACCTTTTTACATATTTCAAGTGACATCAGCCGTCTTCAACAATTCTTGTCCCCTCAAGTCCTAAGGAGCTGTCTTCTGCAAGTCAGGACCACTGATTGTGCTGGATGTCTTGTGACTGCATGAGTGAAGACTTTGTTGGATCTTTGAAGACGGAGTCTCATGCAAAACCAACGTTTTGCTGGTTTCTATAATGTTTGATTATTTCTACTTTTTAAAAAAAAAAACCATATGTAGTAGTTTTATATTGTATTAATGTATATTTGAGAACTTTGCGAGCTCTCAGTCTAGTATTTGGAAATAATTTGAACATCAGCTTGTTCTTGGCGACAGATTTTGTTTGCCGCCATGCCCACATTCTAACACAAATGGGAATTATTTTTGCAAATTGCATGCTCTCTGCTTACGAACTATTTTTATTTAAATGGACCAAGATTAAACTATAAATAAATATGCGCTAGCTTTGCAAACTTGATGCGCTTCACACTGTATCTGTATGACCATATCACACTGCATCACACTGTACTGTCGTGCATGCACCAAGGCGTTAAAATGAAGCACAGAGTGAAACTATAAGATAAAAAACCCTAAAATTGTCAATAATATCTAACAAATTTTATTTGTCACATCATCTCATAAAATTAGAACTTTTATACACGTACATATTGTCATGATCCCCTTATCTGCCACCAGAGGGAGCCCTGGATCTTCTCTCTCCTGGATTTCAGCCTGATCCCAAACACCTGTCGTGATTAGCATAATGCTAATCATCTGTGCGTCCTTCCTTCCCTTTTTTCTTTTTCCTTCTTTCCTTCCTTCCTTGGTTGCTTGCTGCCTGACCAAGTCTATATAACTCAGATATAGTTTTTTTTTTAACTTTGATCAGAACACATTCTTTGTGTTAGTCCTGTGCTTTTGCCATTGAGCCTTGCTGGACTTTTGTTAATAAATCTTGTTTATGCCCTGGATTTGGGTCTTCCTCCTCCTTCTACATACTCGTCATGACAAGGAGTTAATTTGATCATCACTTATTCAGTTGGCAAATAAAAGTATCTATATTTTTTTTTGTATAAAAACTTAGAGGATGACAGATTTAACTCAGGATCTGCGTTAATACGTCGTTCTGCTTTTGTTTTTGGCTTTAAGGCACATTATTTCTTCCCTTTTATTATTTTACCATGACAATCTACCCAAGATCCGCTGGTTTGCAAGTGAAGATTTCAACTTTTACAAGATTTTATCTTTATTGAGTAAAGATTTGGCCGAACTGCGGTTAGATGGTTTTGTTTAGTCGTTAAATTGTTGCTAAAAAAAAAGAAGTTAAAAATTAGTGTGAAATTGTATCCCTGCAAACAAAGAAATAAGCTGAACAACTCTATAAAATAATTTTAATAACTTATTTTAAAGACAACCAATTTTCTATTTTATGTGATCATGCATTTTTTCAGTCTGTAATTTAAACAAAAAGCGCACGAGGGGAAAAAATATATAATTATATATTTGTGACCACCTGCTAATTTGACTTGACCAATTATGAGAACTTCAACATTTCAGTTGGTTTATTTTAATTACTAAGTTCAAAGTCTGCATCAGCTCAAATTCAGAGGAAACATCTGAGAAAAACATGTTACAAACTCTGTCAGAAGCAGAGTTGTTTTTTCTTAAATATCATCTGTCATGAAGCTAATGAGTTTGGTAATCGTGAGGCTTTTATGTTTCAATCTTCTTACACTGCAAAAATAAAATGTTTTAAATTTTCTTTTAAGGTAAAATGGTCATAGATGATGTTGCCCGAAAGTAAAACTACAATTCAAAGAAGTATTCATCTTTACAGTAAAATGATGTCATCTTCAGTTACCAAAACTTCTTCTTTCGGCATTTCCCTTCAGGGGTCGCCACAGCAAGTCAGTTTCTTCCATCTAACCCTATCTGCTGCATCCTCTTTGGTCACACCAACTATCTCCATGTCTTCCTTCACTGTATCCATGAACCTCCTCTTTGGTCTTCCTCTAGTCCTCTTTCCTAGTGGTTCCAAATCCAGCATCCTTTTTCGTATGTACTCTCTGTCTCTCTCCTCTGTACATGTCCAAACCGTCTCAGTCTTGCCTCTCTAACTTTATCCCCAAAACCTCTAACATGTGCTGTTCCCCTGATGTACTCATTTCTAATCCTGTCCATCCTGGTCACTCCCAGAGAGATCCTCAGCATCTTCATCTCTGCTACCTCCATCTCTGCTTCCTGTCTTTTCTTCAGTGCTACTGTTTGTAGACCAAACAGCATGGCAGGTCTCACCACGGTTCTGTACACTTTCCCTTTCATTCTAGCTGAAACTCTTCTATCACACATCACACCTGATACTTTTTTCCACCCGTTCCAGCCTGCCTGGACACGCCTCTTCAGCTCTTTTCCACACTCTCCATTGCTCTGGACTGTTGGTCCTAGATACTTTAAATCTTCCACCTTCTTTATCTCTTCTCCCTGTAACCTCACTTTTCCATTTGGATCTCTCTCATTCACACACATGTACTCTGTTTTACTCTGACTAATCTTCAAACCTCCACCTCTCCAGCTTTTCCTCCACCTCTTCCCTCCTCTCACTACAGATCACAATGTCATCTGCAAACATCATTGTCCACGGGGATTCCTGTCTGACCTCGTCTGTCAGCCTGTCCATCACCATAGCAAACAGCAAAGAACTCAGAGCAGATCCTTGGTGCAGTCCCACCCGCACACTGAACTCCTCTGTCTCACCTACAGCACACCTCACCACTGTCTTACAGCCTTCATACATGTCCTGCACCGCTCTAACATACTTCTCCGCTCTAACATACTCAACTGACAAACTGATTATCACAAAAATGAGATTTTTAGGAATCCAGAACCCCTGAGATGCAATCCAATCTAAATCAGAATATACTTTAATGATCCCACACATGGGAAATTTGTGTGTCACAGCAACAACTTCCTATCTGCTAAGTGAGTCGTTGTAGAGCCTGATCACGTACGGGAAGAAAGACCTCCAGTAACGAGATGTTCTCGAGCGGAGCTGTCTGAGCCTCTTGGAGAATGAGCTCCGCTGTTCGTCTACGAGTGGGTAGAGAGGATGGTCATGATTGTCCATGATGGACAAAAGTTTGCTCAGTGACCTCCTCTCTACCACTGCCTCAAGTGAGTCCTGTTTGCTGCCAATGACAGAGCCAGCCAAACCAAACCAACATGAACCAAAATAATAAATAAATGAATTACTCTATTCATCCCTCACTGGGGAAATTTGTGTGCTGCGCTCCTTACACCGCGGCAGGCTGTCCTTCAAGGCGCCAATGGTGGGAGAAGCGGGGTTTAGGTGTCTTCTCCAAGGACCCTAGACGTGCTCTCTGTGGGACGCAAACCCACGAACTTCCGGTCCGCGCACGAACGCTCTAACCACTGAGCTGTCGTCTCCTCCCAACTTGATGATTCTTAAATTTCAGTAGGATTATAATTTCGAGCGCATTATACTGGGTGTCCAAATGAAAATGCTGAAAAATCTAAAAAAAACTGAAGCTTTGTAATTCTGGATGCTTGGAATCCAGATTCAATTCAATCCAATTCAAAATTTCCCCTTTCCCCACCCTGCTCCCAAGAATTTGAGTTAGGTTTTCAGTAGTAAACTTTGTGCGTTGAACTCGAACAAATACGTTTGTAGATTTTTAGCTTTAAAAATCTTAAAATAATTGAGCGTTGATATTTGAGCCTCGAACACAGTCATCGTCCACAAAATGTCAAATTTTCATTAATATTTGTAAGAATATATTTGTATAAAAAATTGGGGGTGAAAATACCTTTACATTTTATTCTTTTCTCACATACAAAGACCTTTTTTTTTTATCATCCTAATTTCTCAGTTTCTAGATGGACATTGCAGAAGAGGTTTGAAGGAAGTTTGGCTCTCTGGTAAAAAGTCATTAAACTCACTGGCCTGTGGCAGAGTAATAAGATCTGTCCTGTGTGCACTTCAGACGTATTTTTTAATCAATGGCCACTTACTACCCTTGATACCACAGTCTCATTTCATGCAGATGTAAACAGTACTGCTATCTTTTTCGCTCGGTTTCTCTCTCACTCTTTTTTTTTTTTTTTATATGAGTAGCCTCAGCTGTGCTGCCATGTTTTTTTTTTTTTTTTTCATATATCAGAATCAGAATGCTTTTATTGCCATGTCAATGAGAATATCAGAGACTAGGAACTTGCTTTGATACAGGTGTGCAATAATATAAGATAAAAATAATAAAAAATAAAATAAATAAAAATAATTTTAACAAAACAGAGTGCTCAGAAAGAAAAAGAAAAGTAGTGCAATGTCATCGAAAATAATAAAAAATAATAAAGATAGTAAAGTGACAAGAGGGAGGTGACTAAGAGATGTGGGGTTCAGGTTATAAAGTATTAATTAGACTAACGGCAGAAGGGAAGAAGCTGTTTTTGTGGCGGGACGTTCTGGTCCAAATGGACCGGAGCCTCCTGCCCGAGGGGAGTCGCTCAAAAAGTCCATGTCCAGGGTGGGAAGGGTCAGCTGCTATCCGACCTGCACGCCCCCGAGTCCTGGAGACGTACAGGTCTTCGAGAGATGGAAGGCTGCAGCCGATCACCTTCTCCGCAGAGCGCACAATGCGCTGCAGTCTATGTTTGTCCCTGGCTGTGGCTCCAGCGTACCACACGGTGATGGAGGAGGTGAGGATGGACTCGATGATGGCTGTGTAAAACTGCACCAACATCTGGGCGGGCAGCTTGGCTTTCTTCAACTGCCGCAGAAAGTACATCCTCTGCTGGGCCTTTTTGATCAGGGAGCTGATGGACGGCTCCCACTTTAGGTCCTGTGTGATGGTAGTGCCAAGGAAGCGGAAAGAGTCTACAGTGGTGATGGGGGAGTCTGTCAGTGCAAGGGGGGTAATGGGTGCTATAGCTTTCCTAAAGTCCACGATCATCTCCACTGTCTTCTGAGCGTTGAGCTTATATGCTAATAAGACAAAAGCTAAATACCCTTTCTTTAAAAATGACATTCTTTTTCCGTATTTGTGCTCTGATCTGCAGATTTTTATTTGAATGTTTTTACATGTGTTTTAGAAAAAAAATATTTCGTAAAACTACGACATAGTTTGTTTGTATTGTTGTATCTCCTCCTTCTAATTTGTATCTTTCAATGTGTTTTTTTCAGTCTCCCAATAAACCGTCAGTGCCCCAAGAAAAAGTCCGTCCATTGACCAGTCTAGATCATCCACAAAGTCCATTTTATGATCCGGAAGGTGGTGCGATCACACCGGTGGCCAGAGTGGTGGTGGAACGCATCGCTAGGAAGGTCTGTTTGACACGCAGTGCAGCTTCAATCCAAATAAAACACATGTACTTTATTAAGTATGCATTTATATCACACTTGCACGTCCTCCTGTCCAGTTTTCAAACCTAACTGTGTTGGGTCGTCGTTTCAGGAACGTTGACAGTAAAATAAGTAAAACATGAGGACAGTATTTTGTTAAAACTCCAGTTTTTGTCCAAAACTATTTAAGTTAGCATTGGTTTTTCTTATCTGTGGGCATGTATCTTAAAGTTTAGCCAGTCATTTTCTGTTCTTGGTTCTATAACAGGATCTCGTAATGATACGGTTATAAATTGTGGTTTTAGAAAAGACGGTCATTTTAAACCAGACAGTCAAACTCAATTCCACAGCTAAAACTAGGCTTTTTTTTTTTTTTTTTTTTTAGCAAATATTAAATCTAGTCTTTCTGAGCAGCAGTTATACAAAGTAATAAATGTTTCTTTATAATTATGGCTTGTCTGAATCCTTTGAAATCTTCTTCTCTGCAAAATGATTTTTTTTACATATTAAAGGATAAATTCTTTCTTTTTGGAGTCTAACAACTTACAAAATAACAACTGACATGCACCATCCTGCAAACTATCCCTAAAGCCCCGTTATAGGTTACATGGTAACGTTGTCCTCATGTAAATTCTGTCCCAATGGTGATCAAAATACTTCTTCTTTGGGCATTTCCCTTCAGGGGTCGCCACAGCAAGTCAGTTTCTTCTATCTAACCCTATCTCCTGCATCCTCTTCAATCACACCAACTATCTTCATGTCTTCCTTCACTGTATCCATGAACCTCCTCTTTGGTCTTCCTCTAGTCCTCTTTCCTGGTGGTTCCAAACCCAGCATCCTTCTTCCGATGTACTCTCTCTCTCTCCTCTGCACATGTCCAAACCATCTCAGTCTGGTCTCTCTGACTTTATCTCAAAGACCTCTAACATGTGCTGTTCCTCTGATCCTGTCCATCCTGGTCACTCCCAGAGAGATCCTCAGCATCTTCATCTCTGCTACCTCCATCTCTGTTTCCTGTCTTTTCCTCAGTGCCACTGTCTCTAGACCAAACAGCATGGCCGGTATCTCCACAGTTTTGTACACTTTCCCTTTCATTTTATTTGAAACTCTTCTATCACACATCACACCTGATACTTTTCTCCTCCCATTCCAGCCGGCCTGCACATGCTTCTTCACCTTTTTTCCACACTCTCCATTGCTCTGGACTGTTGCTCCTAAGTACTTAAAATCTTCCACCTTCTTTATCTCTTCTCCCTGTAACCTCACTTTTCCATTTGGATTCCTCTCATTCACACACACGTACTCTGTTCTACTCTGACTAATCTTCATTCCTCTTCTTTCTAGTGCAAACCTCCACCTCTCCAGCTTTTCCTCCACCTCTTCCTTCCTGTCACTACAGATCACAATGTCATCTGCATCAAAATCGTGATCGAAATACTGCTAAAAGCAGATAAGCAGCATGATTTTAGCTGTTATTTTCTAAACAAGTTCTAAAAATGATCCATTTTTAATTTACTAGAATCTTGACTAAATGTAAAGATTTTTATTTATCTTCTAAATATGAATGAAAAACTAGTTTTTTTAGGCAACGTCATTGAAAAGCACTTTTCTTGTGACTTTTTTAAGCATCAGTTTTAAGAATTTTTTTTCAGTAATAAATAGCATTTAAGATTTAAATTTCTCTCATGGTCGTGTTTGACTTTCGTTTGCAATTTCAAAAAAAGTTTTTTTTTCTCCTTCAGTTTACCAAGTAGGTGCTCAAAATCATTTATAATAAAACCGTAAATGAAAGGTTCAACCTGTCTCTTTGTGTGCATGTTTAGTTAATTGACTTGCACAAAAACAGTCATGCATGCTGACTGTTTATGGCTAGATAGATAGATAGTTACATAGATTGATAAAAACTTTATTAATCTCCCGCAGGAGAAATTCTGGTGTCCAGCAGCAACAGAAATCACACAAACTGTACATACAAAATCATTAAAAACACTATACATACAATAATAAAATAGGACTTAGTTCCTTCCAGAAACATCTGATCAATTAAATTGCCTGAGGGCTGTAGGGATGAACGACCTCCTAAAGCGCTCAGTCCTGCAGCGCAGTGAGAGGAACCTGTAACTTCGGGTCGTCTTCTGGGTCGTGATCACATCATGAAGAGGGTGACGGGGGTTATTCAGGATACCCTGCATTAAAGCCCTCATCCTCCCCTCCAAAACAGCTCCCACGAAGTCCACATTTCTCCCCACCACAGATGCACATGGAATACAACATGGATGTATAAAGATTTTTGGTGACTTGCTCTAATTTATTTTGCATCTAGGTTTTATTTGTGAAGATTTGATTATTTTTTTTTCTTTACTAATCTTTTAAGTTTTTATTCATTTCAAGTAATTATGTTGCAAATTATTAATGCATTTAAAGCATTTTGTCTACAATAACAAATTGAAAACTGGTTGCAATTCATTTTGGTAAATCCAGTAAACCAAATACCAGAATCTAAAAAGTTTCAATAAACATCTAAATGTTACCACATCCCTTTTTCCACATTACACTTTGCAATGATGGATGCAGTAAATTAAGCAAATTAATTTAAGTGAACATAACCTTAAAAGGCTTTTAAACAAGTTTATGTATATAAAAAAAGTTGCATCTCAGTTTATCCTCTTTTTCTACATTTAAAATTAGATTGAGTCACACCAGGAAAGCTTTTAGTGCCATCTAGTGGCAGCTGGAGGACAGTGAACCAGAGATTTGGCTCAATAATGAACAAACACAAATACAGTGCAGGATATTTGATTATTTTCACGTGTACTTTTATTTGCATAACAACCTCTGGATTTTTTTTTTGCCTACAGGGTGAACAGTGCAACATCGTGCCGGACAACGTGGACGACATTGTAGCTGATATTGCTCAGGAGGAAAAAGAGGAAGGTATTAATTAATCTTCTCATTTTTTCTACACTCACAGACACATGCATTCAAGATATACAACAATCATATTCATTTCTTTTCCGATCCATAGATGATACTCCTGAAACGTGCATCTACTCCAACTGGTCTCCGTGGTCCGCCTGCAGCTCTGCTACGTGTGAAAAAGGAAAGAGAATGAGGCAAAGGATGCTGAAGGCGCAGCTGGACCTGAGTGTGCCTTGTCCACACACACAGGATTTTGAGCCATGCATGGGACCTGGGTGCAGTGATGAGGGTACGAACTGAAGCAACACTGTAAAATAAAACTCAAATATTCCAGATTTAGAGAATCATTGTTATATTGTGCGAGAAGAAGAATATTTTAAATTTTTAAATCTTTTGTATTAGTAGCAGCAATCTTAACCAATAACGATGGCCGCTTCGTGGGGAAAGATGAGGCTCCCCTCTCTGACATGTTTCCAGTAAATCGTTATGCTTCACGCGACCAAAATGTCAAGCTCGGAAAGGTCAACCTCACAAAATTTAAAATCTTTACACATGACTGCTTCAACCTCGTTATCACGTACAGTAGACCTCAATCGTTCATTATTAATAAAGTTTGTGAAAATGTTAGTTTTGTATATGTGTGCAAACCAGGTAATAATTTTATCGTGCTTCTAAGTCTTCTGGTGTGAAATAGATTCTGTCGAAGCTCAGAAAATATCTAGAGCAGATTATGTTTTACGTTCACATCATTTGGTCCATGTGTGCTGACATGTTTCATCCTGCAGAGACAGATAGCTGGTGGGTGTAGTGTGCCCAACATAATCTGGATCAATGTGTGAAAACATGTCTGGGTGAAGCGCTGGTGACTGTAGCAGTGAGACCTCAGCACACGTGTTAGTTGTGAACAGATTTGGGTTGTGTTAACTGTGTGTAGGTTAAACTTTGTGACACGAAGTTCCAGGTTTATTTCACCGATCTACGTCCACAAATTTGAATGAACTCAAGTTTCTGCAAAATTCGCCGTTACTTTTTTCTTTTTTAACATCGGATTATTACAAAAACTTGATTGTGACGAGCTTCAGAGTATACCACAAAAAAGTTACAGATCATTGCAGGATGTTCAGTCTTGTGTTTTAAGGAGATCCCTCGAATGGGGACGTGCCTGGAACACCTCACCAGCAAGGTGCTCGGGAGGCATCCCAACCAGATCCCTCAACCACCCTATCCAGCTACTCTTGACCAGAAGGAGCAACAGCTCTACTATGAATTCCTCCAAAATAGTAGACCTCCTCACACTATCTCTGAGTGAGAGCCTGGCCACCCTGCAGAGGAAGATCATTTCGGCCGCTTGTATCTGTGATCTTGTTCTTTTGGTCATCAATCTCAGCTGGTGATCATAGGTTACCGTTTTGCTGACATTATTTTTTGATCAATTTAAATTACTTTTTTACTAAAGCCACCCACTGTTCCGTCGTCTTCCGCTTATCCAGGGCCGGGTCGCGGGGGCAACAGCCTCAGATGAGAAGCCAAGGCTTCTCTCACCCCAGCTGCATTCTCCAGCTCATCCGGAAGGATTCTGAGTTGTTCCCCGGCCAGCTGTGAGACATAGTCTCTCCAGCGGGTCTCGGATCTGCCCCTTGGTCTCCTCCCGGTGAGACGTTCCCGAAACACCTCACCAGCGAGGTGCTCGGGGGGCATCCTGACCAGATGCCTGAACCACCCCATCTGGTTTCTCTCGACCTGGAGGAGGAGCGGCTTGACACCGAGCTCCTCCCGGATGGAAGAACTCCTTACCCGATCTCTGAGTGAGAGCCCAGCCACCCTGTGGAGGAAGCTCATTTCGGCCGCTTGTATCTGCGATCTCATTCTTTCGGTCACCACCCACAGCTGGTGACCATAGGTGAGGGTTGGAACGTAGATCGACTTGAAAATTGAGAGCTTTGCTTTTCGGCTCAGCTTTCTCTTTACCACGATGGACCGATGTAGCATCCTAGTTATTGCTGACGCCGCACCGATCTGCCTGTCGATCTCCCGCTCCATCCTTCCTCCACTTGTGAACAAGACCCTGAGATACTTAAACTCCTCCACTTGGAGGGAAAGAGGGCAGTACACCCTTTTCCGGGCGAGGACCATGGTCTCGGATTTGGAGGCGCAAATTCCCAGCGTGACCTCCTTGAAAATTAATCGTTGCATCTAATGGAGGATTCCATAAATAAATAAAAGTAATCCATGATTCGCTTACATAGAGGTTTTTTTTTTTCAGATGCCTCCACTTGCATGATGTCAGAGTGGATTACTTGGTCCCCGTGCAGTTTGACCTGTGGGATGGGTACACGCTCCCGGGAACGATATGTTAAACAGTTCCCAGACGACGGTTCAGTTTGCACCTTACCCACCGAGGAGACTGAAAACTGTGTGGTCAACGAGGAATGCTGTGAGTTCTTCCCCATCTGTTTGTTTCTTTAAAAAGTTGGTCTATTCAATGTAAATACTTGATGTGTGTTTGTTTTCTCTTCTTGACCTCAGCACCCAGTAGTTGCTTGGTTACGGAATGGGCAGAATGGGATGTCTGTAGTGCAACATGTGGTCTCGGCATGAAGAGGAGGGAGCGAATGGTGAAAATGCCTCCTGCAGATGGCTCTATTTGTGGTGCAGAGGTTCTCGAAGTAGAAAAGTGCATGATGCCAGAGTGTCGTAAGTAGTAATGCATCACCATCCAAACACACTACATTCTGAGAAGTTGCGCCAAGGCAGGGGTGCCCGACCTTTTTTGTCCCAAGATCTACTTTTCAAATATCAAACCTCCTGAGATCTACCAGTCCAGCGTTACCATTGCAAACCCCCCGGAGATCATTTCCAACCAGCCTCTCTCAAACACACACAGACAAGTTCCTCTCTCTGACTCCCTTTTCTTTCTCAAACACATACACACACAGACAAGTTCCTCTCTCTTGCTCCCTTTTCTTTCTCAAACACATACACACACAGACAAGTTCCTCTCTCTGGCTCCCTTTTCTTTCTCAAACACATACACACACAGACAAGTTCCTCTCTCTTGCTCCCTTTTCTTTCTCAAACACATACACACACAGACAAGTTCCTCTCTCTGGCTCCCTGTTCTTTCTCAAACACATACGCACACAGACAAGTTCCTCTGTCTGGCTCCCTGCTCTTTCTCAAACACATACACACACAGACAAGTTCCTCTCTCTGTCTCCCTTTTCTCTCTCTAACACAGACACACACATCTGGACTTTTACCATGCGCATGCAGCACTTCGGGAGGGGAAAGCGGCCATAACAGCAACAGGCGTTGCGCATTGATTTCAGACTTAACAACGTGATTTCACGTCACTGACTCCAAATTTTGTCAATAACACTGGAAAAATCCGCCAGATTGCTGCTTTTTTGGGGAAAAACCCCCATAGAAAGTTGCTAAATTTTAGAGACGCTAAATTTTAGCGACTCTGGCAACTAGAGGGTCTGACTACTCGCTAAATATAGCGTCAAAGTTGCTGAGATGACATTACTGACTTCATTTAATTTTTTTCCCGACACACCTGGTGGTCGACGTGGAGCCAGCCCATGGACTACTTGTAGACCGAGATCGACTGGTTGGGCACTCCCGCACTAAGGCATTAAATGGGTTTTTCAGTGTTTAGTTGTGGTTCTTAAACAACCCATATTTGGCTTAAATCAACTTTTCAGAACCATAAACTAGAACTATTTTTGTCTTTTGGACTTCAAAGTTGTTTTCCGATTGATTCCCAAATTATTTTGTTTTTACCCGGTGTGTCATTTTCTCCTCAAAGCAGCAAAGTTGGTCGGTGGATGACACTTTGCACCGACCACACCTTCAGAAAATACTCCTATTTCCTAGCAACCTTGTTCTAAATGTCCAGGTCTTGAAAAATTTCTGAGCTTACAAATGTTAACAAGTACATTTAGTCCATGTCCATGACCCCCTAAAAAGCCCAATATTTTATATACAGTAACCATTGAGGGGTACTCTCTGTGATTAATCTTTATTTTTAATTTTTACTCACTCTATTCATCCCTCACCAGAGAAATTTGTGTGCTGCACCCCTACACCGCAGCAGGCTGCTCACAATGACGCCAATGGTGGGAGAAACGGGGGGTTAGGTGTCTTTTCCAAGGACCCTAGATGTGCACTCAATGGAATGCGAAACCGCAAACTTCTGGTTCGAGGGCGAACGCTCTAACCACTGAGCCACTGTCTCTAAAAGTTACAGTCAATATGCTTAGAAAAGACTGTGAAAAGCCTGAATTTTTGAAAAAAAATCCTTTTTGTGTAACTAAATTTGTTGTTGTGCTCAGATACAATCCCCTGCATGCTGAGTCCCTGGTCCGAGTGGAGTGACTGCAGTGTAACATGTGGGAAGGGTCTAAGAACGAGGCAACGCATTCTAAAATCGCCCGTAGAACTGGGAGACTGCACCGAGGAGCTGGAACAGGTGGAGAAGTGCATGCTACCAGAATGCCGTAAGTAATGAGCATCCACAAACTGAACACGTGCAGGTATAATTTATTGTGATTTATGCTAATATAATCTTTTTAATAAAACCTTGTGCAGACAGCACACTAATGATAATGAAGGAAGCTCTTATTTATTTACCATGTGGTGTATATCCGTGTCATTTGGAACGTGTGCAAGCAAATCTCAAGGGTTTCAATCTGGGCTAAAAAAAAAAAAACTTCCTGTACTTTTAGGTTTCTTAGAAGACTTTTGAAAACTAGGTGAGTCACAAGATCATTTCTGAGTTTTAACAGATAGAAAAAAGGATGAAATAATGATAAAAAACACAGTTTCTTAAACAATGACCAATCGAAAATACACTAATTTAATTTAAACATATTTTTTTAACATGTTTTCTTAATAAAAGTACAGAAATTTTCAGTAAAGTTCTGTTTAAGATTTAATTCATTTAAGACGCTTCGTTTTGTCTTCTGAACCTCTTATTCCTAATTGGCTACTTTTAAGCGAGAGGCGGGATACACCCCAAACAGGTCACCAGTCTGTTGCAAGGCCACGCACACACACAACCATCCACACACACACTCATTTCTAGGGTGATTTTATAGCGACCTATCAACCTAACATGCATGTTTTTGGAGGATAGGGGGAAACCAGAGTACCCGGAAAGAACCCTCATATACAGAAGAAGAACATGCAAACTCCACACAGAAACACCAGTGTTTCAAGTGGCACCCCAACTCTGGGATTCAAACCTTTGACCTTCTAGCTGTGAGGCTACCATGCTAACCACCACACCATTGTGCCGCCTGTAATTTTACACTTTTTGGCTAAAAATTTGTGAGATACCGTAAAAAGGAGGGGGTTCTTTTTTAATGCAAATTCCGACAAAATATGTTATATGTTCACTAAAAAACAATGCAGGAAAATATTATTTGTCATTTTGGTAAATGGCGCTAACAAAAAACTTTTTTACAGCGTATCACTGCAAATTTATGAGTGGGAGGAAAAGAGTATTTTTAAAGTGCAAATTTAATCCTTTCAAGAATCAAATTTCTGGACATATACTTGTTATCTTCTGGGTATTGTATTTTTTTTTTTGTGAATCTAAAGAAAGTTTGAGAAGTCTAACTTTATCTCATTATGATATTGAAACAATCTTCATTGTCATAATTTCCTCGCCTACCACCAGAGGGAGCCCTGGACCTTCCTACCTCTTCCAGATTCAAACCTGATACTAAACACCTGTGGTCATTGGCCCCAATCCTGCACACATGTCGATCATTGAAATACTGCATATATAAAAGCAGTCTGACTCTACCCTGACTTCCTGGTCGGTTCATCACCCCTTCCAGCCAGGTCTTCCTGGCTGCCCAACCAAGAGATTATTTTAAATCATGACCAAGAGACATTCTTGTTCTAATCGTGTGCCTTGCCTTAAAGTCTTGCTGGACCCCATTAGTTATTAAATACTGTTTGTTGCCCTGGAATTGCGTCCTCCTCCTTCTGCACCCTCATCATGACAATCATTTTGAGTCTCTCTCCAATCTTTTCTACTTGTTTGAAATCTTATTAATTTCAAAGTTTAAGCAACTTTTTCAAATAAAATAATTATTTTTGGTATATTTTTATGCACTGTATGTATCATTCATCCATCACTACAGCTTTCATTTGACTTCATGTTGTTCTTTAATCCTCTCTGTCCACTCTCACTCTCCTCAGCCATTGACTGCACCATGTCAGAGTGGACCGAATGGTCAGAATGCAATAAGTCCTGTGGGAAAGGTCACACCATCCGTACTCGCATTGTCATGCTGGAACCTCAGTTTGGAGGTGACCCGTGTCCAGAAACCATCCAGAGGAAGAAGTGTAAGGTCAGGAAGTGCAATAAAGGTCAAGGCAACAGCGAAGAGAAGAGACAACGTAAGGAGCAGCGAGAAAAACAAAGGAGCAAGCTCAGTAGAACCGAAGGTACCTCCGAGCATCCAGGTTAGAATCAATAGTTATCTTGTACAACTGGAGGTTCAAACTAACGGGAATCAAGATGAAAATGTTCAAATATTAAAATAACTGTGGCCTGTGGATTTAATATGAACAAAAAATGATAGAAGGTACTGACTGAACCAACCAATCAGAACATCAGGCAGGATTTAACAGGCTGAGACGATGGATTTGTCAACAGCTGAGTTGATTTTCTAACGTTAATCAGTTCCCGTGTTCTTGTCTGTGCCAATCTTCTTCTTTCGGCTTTTCCCTTTAGGTGTCGCCACAGCAAGTCAGTTTCTTCCATCTAACCCTATCTGCTGCATTTTCTTTGGTCACACCAACTATCTTCATGTCTTCCTTCACTGTATCCATGAACCTCCTCTTTGGTCTTCCTCTAGTCCTCTTTCCTGGTGGTTCCAAACCCAGCATCCTTCTTCCGATGTACTCTCTCTCCTCTGCACATGTCCAAACCATCTCAGTCTGGTCTCTCTGACTTTATCTCCAAAACCTCTAACATGCGCTTTTCCTACGATCCTGTCCATCTTGGTCACTCCCAGAGAGATCCTCAGCATCTTCATCTCTGCTACCTCCATCTCTGTTTCCTGTCTTTTCTTCAGTGCTACTGTCTCTAGACCAATCAGCAAGGCCGCTCTCACCACGGTTTTGTACACTTTCCCTTTCATTCTAGCCGAAACTCTTCTATCACACATCACACCTGATACTTTCCTCCACCCGTTCCAGCCTGCTTGCACAAGCTTCTTCACCTCTTTTCCACACTCTCCATTGCTCTGGACTGTTGATCCTAGATACTTAAAATCTTCCACCTTGTTTATCTCTTCTCCCTGTAACCTCACTTTTCCATTTGGATCCCTCTCATTCACACACATGTACTCTGTTTTACTCTGACTAATCTTCATTCCTCTTCTTTCTAGTGCAAACCTCCACCTCTCCAGCTTTTCCTCCACCTCCTCCCTCCTCTCACTACAGATCCCAATGTCATCTGCAAACATCATTGTCCATGTCAGTGCCAATGTGGTTGAATTTTATTAGTCTTTCAGTATTTTTTTTACAAGACGACATGAATCAGTGAATAAAGTGGTCGTTTGTCAGAAAGTCACTTTTGATTCTCGGCAGTGGCTAAAATTCAAATTGCCCCTGAGGGAGACTTTTAAACTCTAATTTGCTCCTGATGGGTCATGGTTTGCACGGCTTTTGTGCAAATTTCACAATCAGGTGTGGAAGAACTGCATCAATGCACATCAATGAACAGTGAAAACCTGTTCCAGCCAATCAAGTGGCCTTTTAATCGATAGAGTTTGAGACCTCTGTTGTACAAAAACATACAAATTTAATCATATCTTTATTGTTCTGATTGTTCTTTCTTTTTGTTAACCTTCACATTCAGGGTGCAGAATGA
The DNA here is from genome assembly GCA_902685375.1 of Neostethus bicornis. NCBI lineage: Eukaryota > Metazoa > Chordata > Actinopteri > Atheriniformes > Phallostethidae > Neostethus > Neostethus bicornis. The sequence goes on from LR738543.1 coordinate 29,876,452, forward strand.
GGCCATGGTCGAGCTGGACAGAATGCACCAAGCTCTGTGGTGGAGGGATCCAGGAACGGCTCATGACAGTCAAGCAGAAGTTTAAAACTGCTCAGCTGTCCAGCTGTAAAGACAGAAAGGAGATCAGGGCCTGTAATGTGCACCCCTGCTAAGATGTTGTAGTGGAACCAGGACTGCAGCAGGAGCTGAGGACAGGACACACAGTCAGTCGCACAATGATCCAATGCACTCTGTTTAGGGCTGATGTGACACACGCTTGAATCCGTACGTGTTAAACCCAGAGTGTGGGCAAAGTTTGTAAAACTAACTCTGGTTTTAATTTTTTACTGATTCTTCTGTGCTTTTAAACAAGCTCTAAAACACGTTTGAATCTTTTACATTACTGTAAACTTGTTGTGGTATAGCTTGAAAAAAAAATACTATGAAGTATAAACTGATTTGAAAAAAGTGTTATTTCTTGTGGTATCTTTAAGTAATAAAAATATTCCAGACTGTAAAGCACAGATGCCCGGTCATTCCAATGTTTTCTATGCCTTTAATTATCTAGCTGTTTTTAGGACACAAAATACCCACAATTCTGTCTGTTTCTACCCAGTTAAACTGTTGTAAATGTAGATGCATAACTGACATGGATATGATCTGAAACATTCTTATAAAATGTGTCATTTTTGATAAGAATATCAGGGGCGGATCCAGGATGGGGAAAAAAAAAAACAAAAAAAAAGAAGAAGAAGAAAGAAAATGGGACTAGTCAAGTGATCCTGTTGCAGGGCCAGCGGTTGGGCAATGTTGTTTTCGTCAACGATGACGAAAACTAAATGATTTTGTTGACTAAGCATTTTTTTATGACGATGACGTAACGATAACAAAATAAATGCGACATTTTTGGCGACAAAATTGCAAGTTTCTGTTGACGATACGAAAATGTAACGAAATAGGCGTCAGACTTTCACATTTCTGTCTGTTTAAAGAAAAAACACAGCGGCTGCATCTGTCTCTCACGGCGGCACGCCCCCCACAATGCTGCACGTTCACACCGTCTACACAACACACCTACAGCCATGAGGAAGTCACAAACCATGGTGAAAACAGTAACAAAGGGGCTTGGTGGTCAGAAACTTAAAGTTTTCCACATATTTTGCGCAAACAGCATGCTAACTTCAAGCTAATGCTAGCAGCTAGCTTGTCGGCGCTGCTAACGTCTTTAGTTAGCTTGATTGCGCTAACGACTTTAAAGACACAATGCTGTGTTTACTTTATTTACAGGGTTATTAAGAGGTGTCATTTTTAAGCATACATAAGTTCCTCACTCACTGAAAAAAATATAGTTATTTTACGTTGTTTTACTATGTTTTTGCGCAAGTTAAAGCTCTGCTGAGTTTTTTTTTTTTTTTAAACAAATAACCTGCATCTTTCTTCATAATAAAGACACAATTGTTAAAGTAAATTTTTTTTACACTAAAACTAGATAAAAACTCTTTTGGGTTTTCGTTGACTAAAACGAAAACATAAAGAGATGACGAAAACGTGACTAAAACTTGAATTAATATTCGTCCAAAGACGAAGACTGAAAATGAAAAACTTAGATGGCTGCCAAATCAAATCGTCAAATCAAATTTTATTTATAAAGCACTTTTCCAACACAAGGTCACACAAAGTGCTCAACAGAACAAATAAAAACGTAAACAACATCAAAAGCGAAAAGTCAAAATAAAAATAAGCATCCAAAAAAAAAAAATGCCACATGCATTGACATTCACATAGCCCCCCTAACCCATCGTACCACTCATACACGCCCATCCTTTCCCAACCCTCATTAAACCTGAACTGCGAGCTACTGTCTTTTTAGCTGAAATAAAAATAAGCAAAAACAACAATGCGGTTGGGCCACCAGAAAATAACTCTTATTTTTCAAAATGTTTTTGGGGGAATACCCCCAACCTCCCCTGTACTGACTTTGTGAATAACCTCCCGCCCCCCTCTTTAGAAAATCTTGGATCCGCCCCTGAATATGTCCCAAGATTCATTCCAAAGTCTTGTGTAGATGTTTTCTAGATTTCTTTCCCTTTTTTCTTTTATCCTTTAACATATTAATATTTTGAAATGACAGCACCTTTACAATAAAAGTAAATGTGACCAGTTGTGTCACACAGATTTGTCTTTTCTTTTTTCAGAATGGTTTGTAAAAGTGTGTGTTCCCACTAGATGGAGACAGCAAGCTGAATACCTTCTTCTATTTCTTAAAGAAATGGGTCATTTCTGAAACTGCACCAGTTAATCTCACTCACACATTCTGTATCTGCTGGGTGATGAGTGGGTGATAAATCCATACTGATGGAGACACCATCCATTCAGTTTCGTTTCATTATTTATTACCAAATTGCATACATAACATCTGAAATTACCTATGCACATCTCATTATCACAAATCCATAAAGACAGATGTGAGATTTGATGTTTCAGAGCAGTCTGAGGAGGAGATGCGTCTCACTAACCGTCTGATTTTACAGTAAAAGATCAGTGAGTTTTGGAGAGTTGATTTTATAAAAGATTTATTTCTGTAGTAGTTGGTGTAGTAGGCATGCAGAGAAAGAAGGGTGGGTGGAGGGGTCGGGCTTCCCTTCATATGTGAAACTCGGGGACCAGGGGTGAGAAATTCAACACACGCATCACAATGCCATTCCTGTTTCCATGCCAACACAACCACACATGGGAAAGCCTACACATTTCACAGGCGATGAAAACATGGAGTGGGAACTATTACAGGCTTGACTGAGATATTAACACTTAAATTGCCTTGGAGAGAACAGAGCAGGGAGTTTCAGGGATTTAAACATGATAAATGGACATGGAGCGAGTTTTGTTTTACAATTTCAATTGAAACCCTTCCGGACCTTTACCACAGGGGGACGTAAAGCACAAGAAATGACTTAAATCAACCATAAGATGAACTTATGCATGTCTGAGTGTTTGTTCTTTCTGTAAACACTCATAAATTTTTATACTCTGAGACAGCAGGGATGTGTTAGGATTTAAAGATGGAGGGGGTGTAGCTCAGTAGATGACGTTAAATAAACATTTTTTTAAAAAGGGAGGCATTTGCTCATTGGTGGAATGTCCATTCTTGAACCTAGAGATGCCGATTTGATTCCCAATAGGCCCATGCCTAAGATACCCAACCCTTAGTTACTCCTACCACTGGCGCCATCATGGTTGCCTGCTGCGGTGCCATAAAGCAAAAGTATTTTCCCCATTTGAGGGATGAATACAGTACAATAAAATAAAGATATCCCCTCCTTAGTAAGATTTGGAAACAGTAGGTAATGACTGTACCTTCAGGGATTGTGATGGTATTTTAGACACTGTAAGGCATGAAGGTGGTCACAATGATCCTAGTGCAAGTTTTTCTGATGACTATGTCATGATCCTCCTCATTTGGAACCTGTCCTCACTCCTAATCCTGCCCTGATGCAGCATACCTGGTCCCAATTGCCTCTTTCTGATGTCTCCAGCTGTGTCTCGTCTTCTCCGTGTTATTTAAGCCCTGCTTCTGCCTTCTGCTCTTCTACTGTTCATCTCATGGTGTAGCCATTATAGTGTCCCCCACATCTGGTCCTTCATCCTGCTGCGTTTCACGAGTGTTCCCTCATCCTGCTGTCCTGCACTCCTGTTACCTGCATTAAATTGGTAAACTGGCTGTGCATTTGGGCTCTGCTTCACCACCATCATGACACACTCTTGAACATCTAATTACACGGTGGTGGGAGTAAATGGTCATAGAAAAAAATTGAAATTCCTCGCTTTGTAGACCGCTACATACAATCAGATATGAAAACTCTTGTGTGATGGATGTTCCAAAATAGTGTTTTTCCCATGCATTGCAAGGCAGCACAATGAGACGTGAGTTGTTTTTGTTTGAGGTGGAACTTTCAGCTTCTGTGACGACTGTCTAATTTGTCTGTACATGTAAGGTAAATATTGCTTTGGTTTTTTTTCTTTTTTGTCAAGTAGCCGAGCTATTATTTACGTTCATCTCTCATCCATATTTCAATCGCAGACTATGCCGCGTTACAAGCAAGCTGCTCAATCTGTGTTAAAGATATTCTAACCACCTGGATGGCTGCCTGGTGTAACATACGGACTGCTGTGGTTCAATTGCTGCCCACAACTCAAACTGACTCTACTGAAGGTAAAATTAAAATGATTTTTGTTCAAAAGGGGCGGGTGTACAGTTACAGTATAAATCAACAAGACGTCATCAGTGTTGGGCAAGTTACTTTCGTAACTGTTGTCCATAATACTTGACTAATTACAAAAATACAAAAGTTATACTGTCATGATCCCCTCACCTGCCACCAGAGGATGCCCTGGTTACCTCTCCTGTGAATCTCAACCTGATCCCAAACACCTAGCTGATTAGCCTGGTGCTAATCAGCTGTGCATTGTCAGCCTGGTGCTTATTTAAAGGCAGTCTGTCCTGACTTCCATGTTGGGTTATCTACATCCTTCCCACCCAGGTCTACCTGGCAGCCTGACCAAGTTTATCGTTGAACTGTTACTGTATATTTTTGGACTTAAAGACGTTTCTTTGTGATTAATTCTATGCTTTTGCCTTACAGCCTTGCCTGACTTCTGTTTAAAAAAATCCTGTTTATGCATTTAGGTCCTCCTCCTTCCACATCCCACATCACAACATATATATTTTAATTACAATTACAAGTTACTTTTAGCTAATCAAACGTGGGTTTTATTAAGATATTATTCCGTTCTGTCGTCTTCCCCTTCCGGGTCGATTGTCAAATACTTACACATTTTCCAATTCTAAAAAACTTAAAGATTATTAAAAGCATCTCCAAAGCAGCAATAATGAGCAAGTTTACTTGAATGAGCAGTTTTGAGAAGCTGCAGATTAAAACCAACAGCCTGAGGGAATGCCACCTTTATTTACTGTACCTCACATTGTAGACTTATTAATGAGCTAGGTTAATTAGGACAGTGCCATATCTGAGTTTAATGATGCTGACCACAATATTTAAGGTTTTCATAGTTGTGAAAGCCTCTGGGAGGAAGAGTTGGCGAAGGCCTTTTTAGAAAGGTTAAGTGGGTAATTACCTCTCTTGGTTAAATAGTTTTTTTTAATTAAAATTAAGTAGCTCCAAAAAGCTTCTACGAATAACAAACAGCTGTTTTTTTGGAGTTGGTTTGTTTTATGCTAAATCATTTTAAGAGGTGTGAGTCAAAGGACAAATAAATTTTGTCTGCATCCCACAAAGGTGAAGTAGAAACTGTCCTCCTCTTTACTTCGAGTTTTAAGGAGCTTCGCTCAAGGTGGAGACATCATGCAGGATTATTGATCCTTCGAAGACATTAAAGCACGGATCTACACTTAAACTCTGGATAAAGGAAGCAAATCCTGGCCAGGAGGCAGGAAAGCTGAACTCAGGTGAAAGAAGGACAAATGTCTTTTCAAAACCCAGAGACTAACAGGTCGTTTTTTTTTGGCACAGTTTATGGGTTTTTTTTCTCAAAAGCAAAATTAACTTTTTAGAGAACTACTAGGTTTGAATGTTACTCCTAAAACATTTCTGTAGGGGTTTTCTATTTTATTTAAATGACTTAATAATAAAAGTGCTACAATGCCAGGTTGTTCTCTGCCAAGCATTTTGCTCTCCAACAGATCTTATGTTCTCTGCCATGTCCTCATTCTAACTCGAGAAGGAAGTTTTTTGGGATCATACACGCAGCGTGCTAAATCCCAGACCCTTAGCACAGCTACTACTCACCCTCCTCTTACATATCCGGAAGGCAAGATCAAATGAGGAGCGAAAGGAAGGGGGAATTCATAGTGACAAAAATGGAAGTGAAACAGAACAAAGGTATTTATAAGATTTTTTTTAGACAAATATTGCATTCCTGCGTCAATAAACCTTCATCTGAAATGGAAACATTTCTGATTTTTTTTTTATGGTCAAGGCATCTCTACTTATTCTGTCTTTTTTGGGGTTTTTTGTTCGTCATTCCTTCAGTGTCTCTTGAGAAATCTGCAGATATATTTTATCAAGTTAGATTTTTTAATTGACCAAAAAAAGGAATTTGTTTTTTGTCCTCTAAAGTATTCTGTTCTTCACTCCATCCAGTTACAGCTCAGATGATCTGGTTTCAGTTGTGTCTGTGGTTCCACAGGGCTCAGTCTTTGGCACACTTGTCTTCTTTCGATTTGGTTCCTTGGGAGTCCATTCTGAAAATTAAAGAAAAAAAAAAAAAGAAACAAGACATTTTCTTGAACCTCTAATGACAGTCAGTCACGAATGGATTGGTCCTTAAAATGTTGATAAAACAAAAGTGGAACCAATATTTCTGGTCGACCCTTTTGTTTGATAGAGTTACTCTAGAGCAGGGGTGTCCAAATCCGGTCCTTGAGAGCCAGTGTCCTGAAGGTTTTCCATATGTCCTTGCATCTACACACCTGATCCAGTTAATTGAGTCATTGTGCCAAATTCTATTGGCTGTTGATTTCTTTTTCTGGTCATCACCTGTTTTGAACCAGGAACGTGTGGAAACCATTAGGACACCTGCCCTTGAGGACCGGCTTTGGACACCCCTGCTCTAGAGCAAAGGCAAACTTTTTTGCCCCAAGAGTTACTTTTCAAGTATCAAACCTCCTGAGATCTACCAGTCCAGTGTCAACATCACAAACACCTACAGATTGTTTCCTACCTGCAAAACCCCCACCCTAAACATGTTTTGGTGTTGTCGCACAAACATTGGACATTACAAACCCACTCTCTCACAAACAAACATACACACAGAGACAGACATGCGCGCACTGAGTGCTTTGGGACACAGCAGCAGCAGGCGCTGCTCATTGAGAACAGGGTTGACAACGTGATTTATCATCACAGACTCCAAAAATCTCCTACTACACTAGAAAAAGTCACTATGTTGTTCCTTTTTGTAAGAAAAGGAGTTGGAAATCAGATCGACTTGTTGGGCACCACTGCTCAAGAGGGTGCATAGTAGTTTTTGTTGTTTTGTTTTTTTTTAACTTACTTTCTTTTCTGATTTTTTTTAGTTAATGCTGAATGTTTTTCATTTATTTTTTTCTTCATAAGACTTTACTAAAACTCATTCCCTGATTTAGTCTATTATTTCTTTTTTGACAACTACCTCACCTCCATGTCTAAGATTTCTTTCCCAAAGTTTCAACTGTTTTTCTCTAAGTCCACAAAAAAGGAAAAAAAAGTTTTGTGAAAAGCGGTTTACGTAACTGAAATATTCTATTTTATAAAAATCTGTTACAAAACTTTCTCAGTTATAAAAATGTACTCATTCTGTGTCACGACAACATTACAGCAACACGAAATAATCTGAATTCATATGTGAGAGATTTGGATTCTGACAGTTTGACAAAAAGCAGAAATATGACAGGTTTTTTTTCTTATATTTCTAAATATTCCCTGTTATTTTTTTTAAAAAATTGTACATTTTCATTTTGTGAGATGGTGAAAATAAATTGTTACTCATGGTTGAAAAAGCAGAAAAAACTGTTTTGATTAAAGTAATTAAAATTTTATAACAAAATATTCAGCCATAATTTTGTCATTAAATAGCCTGCTTTTTCTCAATTAAAAAACTCAATAAATTTGAACTCTTTTGTCTTCTTTCACAATAAAAAAAAAGTGAAAACAAGACAAAATTACATCCGGGGATCACTTTAAAGTGAAAGGGGAACTTTTCAAGCTTATAACTTCCTGTTTTATTGGTCTCACAAAGAGACAGCTGAGACAAAGAGTTTTTATAAACTAATAAACCTGAGAAGGAAAATCAATAAGACGACAAGCCAAGAAAAACTCTCTTTTTCCACAGATTTATAAAGCTTTTCAGTTGTCAACACTCTTTGAGTTTATAACCTGCTGAGATTGAGGGAATAATGACTGAAAATGTCAGTGAACATGATGCACATTCAAAATAATTAATTTAACAAACACTTATAGCCCATGAGGCAGACGCAGGAGCTTTCTGTGAGGTTTGCAACCACAAGCTGCTGATAATCTCCCTCAGGGTACGGCTCATTATTTTCTTCTAATGTAATGCATGTTTAATTTTAAAATGGAAATGGCTATCCCACTTATTGTCCTGCTCATTATTTTCCTCTTTCATTGCTGTCACTTCTTTGTAACGCCAGTGAAAGGCTAGAAAAACCCTCCAACGGTGATAGTGCACAATGATTTTACTGTCATGCTATCTTCTTGTTGCTGGGGAAACACACATTGCAGGAATCTGAAATTGGCTGGCATTCCCCTGCACAACTCTACACACACACACACGGATGCACGCACACTTTCTGGCTTCTGTCTGCCAATTGAATAGAATTTTTACTTGGTGACATGAGAGACGATATTTGTTTAGTCATTGTGTTATTTTCACTTTTCATCAAGCGAAAAGTGATAAATTAAGAATCAGGAAAACCTTCATTAGTCCCACTGGGGGGGAAATTAAAAAATTAAGGCATGCAGCCAATGATGGTGCCACCTTTGAAGAAGAGATAGAGATACAAAAGGAAAGGAGGGTAGATCCAATGTCCAAAAAAATAAGTTTCACACATTAGTCAATAATGTCATTAATAAATTCTCCCAAATTATATGTATAAATTAAAAAATATCAATTCGAGAATTAGGTTTCAATTGTAGCCTAACAGTTAAAGAAGGGACTCAATGGGGGCAATTGAAACATTTTTTTTTGTTTTTCTCTTTCAATCAAGACTAATTTATGAATACAAATGAAAAATACATTTAAATAAATGTTAAAATAGTGACAGTTTTTTTTTTCAAGAAAATCTAGCTCTACAGTAACTCTCAAATTATCAAATATCATTGGGTTTGGATGTTTCAAGACTCAGGGAAAGTTGAGGTCAATTGATTCATTTTGCAATCAAGAATCACGAAAACCTGTAATTGCCCCACAATGGAAAGATTGCAGGATGCAACAGCATAATTACAGGAAAAAATATGCATTTAAAGTGAGGTATCGCACAGTTTTAGTAAGAAATAACAAAAAGTACAACAGTACACTTTTGAGTGGATGATCATGATTATAAATATGGTAATCTGAATTTTCAGTTAAATTCAGATTCCAGAATTCCGATTCAATGTCCAGACTTTTTCAGCATGTGAGCTATGAACAGATGACTTTATTAAATGATTCACCCACATTTAAATAGTGAAACATTGACATGTACGTCTTAAACGAACCTAAGGCTGTACGCTTGTAGATTATTAAAAAGGTATGGTTTGTATTACATCTGTTATTTTTCTCTCTATAGCTCAAAAATTGTCCAGAGTGATTGTCTTATGTTCTAAACCAACTCTGGTGGACTCATGAGCAGTATTTATTTAGTTTTTTGTCATTTTACGGGGACCACATTCAACAGCAAAGCAGAGGAAAAGAACATGCTGCTTGGTTGCCTTGGTTACAGTGAAATCAAGTTTTTCTTTTTTTTTACGCCTGAAATCAGTCCACAAGATATATTTAAATTTAAGCAGTTTGTTTATTAAGTTTTTCTTTCTGACTCGATGTCTAATTGCTAGTAGTAATTGCTGGTAAGTGTCACGATCCCCTCATCTGCCACCAGAGGGATCCCTGGACCTTCCCTTCATCATCCTGATTGAGACACCTGAGGGTAATTATTCTGATGCCACACACCTGTGGACTCTGCTGCCTATTTAAAGGCAATCACTCTGGACCTCCACGTCGGGTCATTCCATCCCTTCCAGCCAGGTCTCCCCAGTTGCCCGACCAAGAAACACATTCTGAAACAATAACCTCTTGCCATGCCACTAAAACCTTATTACTGGACTGACTTACTCAACCATGTTTTTTGTCCTGCAATTGGATCCTCATCCTACCACCTGCATCCGCGTATGTCAGTAAGTTTGTAAGAACAAGTAACTTTCCGTTCCGCAAAAACACTTCGCCCGCGAGGCGCTCGGGGGGCATTCTGACCAGATGTCCGAACCACCCCATCTTGCTCCTCTCGACCTGGAGGAAGAGTGGCTCGACACTGAGCTCCTCCGGGATGGTAGAACTCCTCACCCGATCTCTGAGTGAGAGCCCAACCACCCTGTGGAGGAAGCTCATTTTGGCCGCTTGTATCCGTGATCTCGTTCTTTCGGTCACCACCCACAGCTGGTGACCATAAGTGAGGGTTGGAACGTAGATCGACTTGTAAATCAAGAGCTTTGCTTTTCGGCTCAGTTCTCTCTTTATCACGACGGATCGATGCAGCGTCCTAAATATTGCTGACGCCGCACGGATCCGCCTGTCGATCTCCCGCTCCATCCTTCCCCCACTCGTGAACAAGACCCCGACATACTTAAACTCCTCCACTTGGGGCAGGACCATGTCCCTGACCCGCAGGGGGCTGCATAAGCTAGAACAAGTAACTTTTGACAGAAAATTATTTTTAGGAATTTTTTAAAAAATCTGATCTTTTATTGCTCCAAATTCAAATCACCTTTGTCCGTATTTCTTTAGTTAGGATGTCTGAATGTTTCCGCAGCTTCATCTTGAAACCTTACATCTTCATCTCTGAAGAGTTGTTGATATTTCCTCTCTATGCAGATCGCTATGGGTCGTAATGAATCACGAAGAGACGGTGAGAAAAGCAGCGTCAGGCGTCCATCTGCTCTCATCTCTTCTTCTTATTGTCAGCCAAGAAATTAGAACATGACTTTAGGTGAGTAGGAAAGTAATGGGATGAAAAAAAATTCTAGGGCTGCAACTAACGATTATTTTGATGATCGATTAATCTGGCGATTATCGGCGCGATTAATCGATTAATCGGGTAGAATTGACAACTTAATAAATAATAGTTTTTTGGCATTTTATTGAATGTAGTTGTGCAAAACACGACTCATAACCACTTAAACAACACGTTGGGCTCATTCTAATAGGTAATAATGTTAATCTTTCTGTGAAATAAAGAGGAAGAATATTACCATTTCTACAGCAAATATAATATAATAAATCTACTTACTGTATACAGTAAAGGTAAATCACGAGCACCCATAAAATGTGTTTTATAGTACTGGCTAAAAAAACATAAAATGTAAACTGTTGACCATCCAGGATCACATTTAAAAACAAGAAATCCTTAACAGTTTTAGATTTGCAAATTTAACCTTGTTCAGAGGTATAGTACCAAAACAAAAATGACCTAGATTGACATGAGTAAAAATACACAAAAAACAATCAAGTTGTGTAATATTAAGTGCAGTTGACAGCAAAAACTTTCTACACGATTAATCGATAACTAAATTAGTCGACAACTATTTCAATAATCGATTATAATCGATTGATTCGATTAGTAGTTTCAGCCCTAAAAAATTCTAACTTGAAGCAACTCTTTAAAAAATTGGCCTAATTTTGAAATGTGAGGTTAAACATTTTGCTTCTTGGAGCCATAAACGAGTGAGGATTTGTTTTTGAGTGAGAGATCACCAACACGGGAGCAGCCTGTATGGTTTGCCTCTGGATTTAAAACTAACTTTTTCATTTACAACTTTAAGCTGATAAATTAGAGAGCATAGATTTTTAACAGTTTTAATGAATATTTGTTAAATTAATGCACAATATTTTATGATTTATATGTTATTCTGGGTTTGTTTTATATTTGAAACTGTTGTTGCATGTTCTAATTACGTCGGCACCACTCGGCCACGCTGTAATGCTGCCATTACTCAGTCTGAGAAAGTGGATCCAATTTGGATGGAAATAAATCGTGCGACTTTGTAGAACTCCACTGAAACTGTAACAAACAACGGGGGCTGTAATTAGGGCCAAACCTAAAGGTGGTCTGATGAAATATTAGTCTGTAGAAATTACCGCTGTGAAAAGATTTCAATTTTTAAATAGATTTTTCACAGCTTTCAAATAAATTATTATTCACAGTCACTCACGAATATGTCTGAAATATGCTGATTTTTTAAAGAATAATTATTTCTTCTGGACGAATGAATGCAGTGTGTAAATAAGGGTGTAGACGGTGGCCGCGTGGTTAGAGCGTTCGCCCGCGGACCGGAAGGCCGCGGGTTCGCGTCCCACGGAGAGCACGTCTAGGGTCCTTGGAGAAGACACCTAACCCCCGCTTCTCCCACCATTGGCGCCGTTGAAGGACAGCCTGCTGCGGTGTAAGGAGTGCAGCAAACAAATTTCCCCGGTGAGGGATGAATAGAGTAATTTATTTAATTAGCATTCATTAGTTTTCTATTTTTGCTATTTTTCTACCATCATATCAAATTATCTACAAAAGGTGCCAAAATGACCAGAAATGGAAATGTACTGTATTTGTAAGTGTGAATATATTTGATCTATACGTTGATTTTTCTTGAGCAGAGAAAGGGGTGATTTGTACCATATGTCGTTATGTTGTGTAGATAATGATCTTGAAGTAAATTTCTCATTGGGGGAGGTTTGTATTGCCGAGCTCGATGCTACAGCAGGTTAATGATGCAAATCCTGTCATAAATCCATACAAAATAAAAAGCAGAGAATGGAAATGAAAAGAAAGAGCCCAGTGCATCACGGAATATATCACTCTGTGGATTGTGTGGAAAAAGATTTTTGAGAATATTTTTTACCAAAACTAAAAAGATTTTATATCGAGAGGCTCTTAAATATTCTATGTTTCAAATATGATACAAAAGAATTTTCAAGGATAAACGTGAACAGAATGTCTGTTTTATGAACCTGGTTCGACAAGAGAAGAGAACAAATAGCCTCAGGTTCTGGCTCCCTTTGGACTCTCAGAGACATGAGTAAACCTGCAGACTGAGAGCAAAGGGCTCTGATACATGAAACTAAGAAATCCTACTGTCTAACGTGGAGAAAATTTCCCATAACAGAGGAAAAAAAAAGAATTACATCTCAATCAATTTGGTTTGGATCTGAAAAAACGCTTCTCGGAGCAACTTAAAAATTACCGTAATTTTACGACTATTAGGCGCACCGTACGAAAAGGCGCAGTCTCGGTCACACACCGCCTTACAACAACACACACGCAAGCATGCAAATGTGCGTATTAAAAAATAGATCGGGAGCAAAACCGAGTTTGGTTGTGCTTTATTTAAGTAGTAACAATACTAAGCAAGCACATGACCAGTAATAGTCTTTATTCAAATCCGTCAAAGTCCTCATCCTCTGTTTCCGAATCGAAGAGCTGCGCAAAATCCAACAAAGCAGGTCCACTTCGCTCCTCACTGTCAAAGTCACTGTCTGTACTGTGGGGCTCCTCAGAAAGGATACCAGCTTTTGCAAAAGCTCGGATAACAGTACCAGCAGACACGTTAGTCCAAGCATCTACAATCCATTGACTCGTTCATGCTGGAATTTCTCGTGGCAGCTCGATTCCCATGTTCCTCCGCGTAGCTGATTGCCTTCAGCTTAAACTGAGCGTCATAAGCGTGTCTCTTTGCCATTTTCAGGGTTAAAACAGCAATGTTGTGCATACAGCACATACCTTTTTTATACACAATCCACGCCCACACTTCACTCTTTAACGTTCTCATGCCTTTTCTTTCAGGTCCGCCTCACGGGCACCGCTTTTTCTTTTACGTCCACCTTTTCTCACAAACAAAGCGCACCGCACGGAAACGCGCACCGCTCCCTTTGAAGAAAATCTAAGACATTTATATGCGCCTTATAGCCGTGAAATTACGGTACACTGATTTTTTTTCTTCTTTTTTTTTTTTAAAATTGGCGGTTTCAATAATGAAATCATCATTTCATTCTGGAAGTCAGCCGGAAGTTCGCGGGTTTGCATCCCACTGAGTGCACATCTAGCGTCTTTGGAGAAGACACATAACCCCCCGTTTCTCCCACCTCTGGTTCTTTTGTGGGCAGCCTGCTGCGGTGTAGGAGTGCATCAAATTTTCCTGGTGATGGATGAATAGAGTGAGTAAAAAAAAATTGTAACTAAAAGTTTTACGTGGATTATTTAGCATCTAAATTAAAAACACAATGCCTCACAAGACACAAACCCAGAGGATTAAACGTCTACTATCCATAGATTATAAATATTTAAAGGTACAGCTATGACGGCGTCCATTTGGTTCTGAGATGTTTACATTTTGTCACTGCCTACACACACATATACACACATAGAAAGCTATACATTCACTTCCCACATGCTATGTTGGGTGACATTGTCAACAAATAACCAAGCCATAGAGAAAAGGGGGGCTTTAAAGCTTTTTATCAAAGGGAAAAAAAAGCACAAAAGCTGGTTCAGCGGGGATAAACGGGATTTGAAGAGGCAAGAGTTATCGCCTGTGATAACGGCTTTCTGTGAGGGGAGAGAGCACGGTGGAATCACACAGAGAGAAAAAAGATTGCGAGAGGGCTTAAATGATGTAAGTAAACATTCGTAGGAACTATTACATACTTTGTCTCTGCTATGAGAGTTGTTGGTTTGTGTGAACAGGCAACAGTTATAGATTTAAATTTTTATTGTATATAAAAAAGTAAGTACAGTAAATGCTGATTAAAAGGACGTTTCTATGTTGGTCCTTGCAGGTATTTAAAAAAAAAAAAAGCTTATGGACACTGTGCACGTTAACATATATATGCATCCATACCAGCCTGTCAATGCCTGATCCCGTCAGTCCCCAGAAGCTAAGCAGGCTAGGCCTGGGCTGTCCTTGGATGGGAGACCGCTGGAACCCCGGGTGCCACAGTGGGACCGCCGTTGAGATTAAAATTGCCGTTGTGTCCCTGGGCAAGACACTTCACCCACGTTGCCTAGTCTGAATGGTGTGTGCGCAATTGGTTGGTGATGGTCAGAATGGCCGATGGCGCAAAATGGCAGCCTCGCTTCTGTCAGTTTGCCCAGGGCAGCTGTGGCTACAACAGTAGCTTGCCATTACCTGGTATGGAATGAACAATGCATATGTGAATGGTCTTTGAGAGTCCCGAAAAGCCCGATGTAAGTACAATGCATTACTATTATTTTTATACCCACACATTGGTCCTGCCCCAAGTGGAGGAGTTTAAGTATCTCGGGGTCTTGTTCACGAGTGGGCGAAAGATGGAGCGGGAGATCGACAGGCGGATCGGTGCGGCATCAGCAATAACTAGGACGCTGCATTGGTCCGTCATGGTAAAGAGAGAGCTGAGCCGAAAAGCAAAGCTCTCGATTTACAAGTCGATCTAGGTCCCAACCCTCACCTATGGTCACCAGCTGTGGGTGGTGACCGAAAGAATGAGATTGCGGATACAAGCGGCCGAAATGAGCTTCCTTCGCAGGGTGGCTGGGCTCTCACTCAGAGATCGGGTGAGGAGCTCTGTCATCCGGGAGGAGCTCGGTGTCGAGCCGCTCCTACTCCAGGTCGAGAGGAGCCAGATGGGGTGGTTCGGGCATCTGGTCAAGATGTCCCCCGAGCGCCTCGCGGGCGAGGTGTTTTGGGCACATTCTACCGGGAGGAGACCAAGGGGCAGACCCCGGACCCCGCTGGAGAGACTATGTCTCACGGCTGGCCGGGGAACGACTATGGATCCTTCCGGGTGAGCTGGAGTATGCAGCCGGGGAGAGAGAGGCCTGGGCTACCCGTTTGAGGCTGTTGCCCCCGCGACCCGACCCCGGAACAAGCGGAAGATGACGGAACGGAACATTTACAAATGTAATACTGTTTCCTGTCTGCTATGCCCCATGTACCCCAAATGCAGGGTGACTATGAAATCACCACATTGTTGTTGCTATTTGATTCGACACGCATATTGTGATGTTCACCGTTGTAATCCTAATTTATGTATATTTGCCTTTCAGCACCACCTCCCACTCATTTTCATTTCTTGTTCTCGTTTCTCTTCTTTCCGCTTCATTTCATTCTTCTTCGACCTTTTCATTCACTTTCCCACCTTTTCACATTCAGCAAACAAACCAAAACAAATACCCAGAAATATTTTTAGATAAAACATATAAATATATTTAGTTTTGCTTACATGGTGCATTCTTTGACTGAGCAAATTTGTTCAGCAAAACCTGACACGTAGACCACCGTTCTGCTTGTCATAACACCAGACAGGATTGAGGGGGGGTGGGAACAGAGCTTGTGACCAAATCAGACACGTAATTTTTAACCCTTTCAACATTTGAATTTCAGATTTTGGGGTTGCATCTAGGATCCAGTCAGTGACACAGGTAGTGTAGGTGGTTTACTGAAAGTGGAGTTCATTTTTAGCAACGTTCCGTTCCGTCATCTTCCGCTTGTTCCGGGATCGGGTCGCGGGGGCAACAGCCTCAAACGGGTAGCCCAGGCCTCTCTCTCCCCAGCTGCATCCTCTAGCTCACCTGCAAGGATCCCAAGTCGTTCCCCGGCCAGCTGTGAGACATAGTCTCTCCAGCGGGTCTGCCTATTGGTCTCCTCCCGTTGGGACGTGCCCGAAACACCTCGCCCACGAGGCACTCGGGCAGCGTCCTGACCAGATGCCCAAACCACCCCATCTGGCTCCTCTCGACCTGAAGGAGGAGCGGCTCGACACCGAGCTCCTCCCGGATGGCAGAGCTCCTCACCCGATCTCTGAGTATCTCTGAGTTCAGCAACGTTAATAGTTCAATTGTGACAATGGTGGAAAGGAGTAGAGGTGGGGTACAGAGCCCTAGTTCAGAAGTTTGAGAGCTGGTGTTGGCAGAATAAGCTCCAGCTGAACTCCAAAACCAAGGAGATGGTGCTTGATTTTCGACGAGCCCCCTTCCACCTTATGCCCTATTGCCATCAAGGATGCAGAAGTTGAGAATGTAAGCTCATATAAGTATCTGGGTCTTCAGTTGGACAACAAGCGGAACTGGTCTAAGAACATGGACTTTGTGTACAAGAAGGGCCAGGGCAGAATGTACTTCTTAAGAAGACTGGCCTCTTTAAGATCCGTCCCACACTGCTGCACATGTTTTATCAGGAACTTGTGTCAAGTGTCCTATTTTGTGTTGGGGGGGCAGTGTGAGGAAAAGGGACACTGAAAAGCTAAATCGCATCAATCGAAGAGCTGGCTCTGTGATTTGGTTTGGCTTGGCCTGGACTCTGTGAAGTAGGTGTTAGAGCAGAGGACATTGGCCAAGATAAGATCTGTCCTGTCCAAACAGAGTCACCCGCTGCACACAGTTTTCTCCAGACAGACGAGCTCTGTGAGCGCCAGACTTCTCTCACTGAGCAGCTCTACGAACAGACTCAAGAACTCTTTCGGGCCTTGTGCCATTAGACTCTGTGATGCAGCCATGTCAGGCGGGATCTCAAGAGGCCTGCTGTGATTTTACTGATTTGATTGGGCGGCCCTTTGCCTCTTATTACAAGCACTTCAATTTTAATTTTTTTTTTTTTTTTTTTTTTATGAACCGTTACATTTTGATGTGTGAATGGGAGCAACAGATGGCAAAATAATGGCAAATGTCTGTAAGGCTGCTGAAACATATACCTGAATGGGTTCAGTTCAGGTTGAGTATCTTCCAAAGATTGAAACTGTTTTAAAAAGTTAATGGAGAAAAGATGGGTTCAAAGCTGGAAGTATAAATCATAGTTTTACATCTTTGGGAAAGAATTGGAGCAGATAGAAAGGTCAAAAACTATTCACACCGTCAGATTCGACACTGGATTTTTGAGCTCAGAAGCGACAGCAGCCAATTTGAATTTTGGTCAAAAATGTGCAAAAGGTGATAGAGGGGTTTAAGATTGCTTCAAGAATATTGTCGTCTGTAGATAGAGATCCTTCTTATTTCATCCAGAATATTCCAGACATCAATGAGTCGCTATTCCAAGCTCTAAAAGCGGGATGGTTGTTGCCAATGGCAAAAATGTGACACATTTAAATGTCAGTGTTCACAAAGTGCTGAAGAGAACAAATGAAAACTCTAACATTAAAATCCAGATCGTTAGAACAAAAAAAAAAAAAACAGTAAGTCAAAAACAAGCATACATCAATAATTACACACTCATACAAACACTCCCTACTCTCCGCATTTCACCTGAACCGCTAGCTACTGTCTCTTTAACTTAAATAAAAATAAGTATCTGGCCTGATGCTGCTGTGAGGACATAATAACTGGGGATAGATCCACACCAGGAGTCGGCCTGCCCATGACTGCAGCGACCAAAACCACAGGGGTCCACCCAGCTCCAGGAGACACAGGCACCCACAGAAGCCACCTGGCTAAAGTGAGGGACCACCACCACCCAGGCCAGTCAGAACCCCACAGAGAAGACCCCAAAGTTTCCCTTTCATTTGAGCGAAAACTCCACAATGTCGGTTGCAATACAAGATGTGTTGATGGACTTCTGTAGAAATTGTTTTTTAAATAATGAAGCAGGGTGTTAGATTTGAGATAAAGTAATTTGACCAATCAAAAACAATGCAAACATTATAGGGCTAATATAATATTCAAATTAAATTTTGAGAACATTTCACACAACATAAACTAATGCACGTGTGAAAATATAGTGCTATAATTTTTTTAAAAAGTATCACATTAATCTGAAATAATTCCATTGCACAAACTTTAAATATTTTTTTTTATATGCACAGTCTCCTGATGAAAGAGTCAGAAACGTAAAAAACGATTAAATACAAGAATGAATAAATAAATAGATAGATTTTTTTTACATGAAAATGAAGCAAATTTAATTAAGTTCTCTTTTTTACCACGAGTTTAAAAGTGTTTCAAATCGACAATAATAGCACTAGACTCCAATGACACATTTACTTCATTTACTGTAGAAGCAAAGCTTTTTCATCGTGAAAAACTCTAAAATAGCGTACAATTAAAGATTAAAGTGTGAATTCAGTGAAGGTCATGTCCCCTCATCAGTTCCAAAAGATCTTTTCTTTTAAATCCTGCTCACAGTTTGAATTTATTCACATCGCAGAAATAGCAATTTTTGCATGAGCATTTTATATGTTTTTTTTTCCTGCAGTTCACAGCTAGTCAATCTTTTAATGTAACTTTTGTTTGGAAAACGATGTGTGAAGCTGTTCAAATGAGCTAAACTGGCACCGGCTGCTGCTTAAAATGTGTGTAAGTAAAGTTTAAATTAGACCTCTAGTCATCTTTCCAGGTGGTTCCAAACCCAACATGCTTCTGCAGATGTACTCTCTCTCTCTCTCTCTCCTCTGCACATATCCTAACCATCTCAGTCTGGCCTCTCTGTCTTCATCTCCAAAACCTCTAACATGTGCTGTTCCATTGATCCTGTCCATCCTGGTCACTTCCAGAGAGATCCTCAGCATCTTTATCTCTGCTATCTCCATCTCTGTTTCCTGTCTTTTTCTCAGTGCCACTGTCTCTAGACCAATCAGCATGGCCGCTTTCACCACGGTTTTGTACACTTTCCCTTTCGTTTTAGCTGAAACTCTTCTAACACACATCACTCCTGATATTTTTTTCCATCCATTCCAGCCTCCCTGCACACGCTTCTTCACCTCTTTTCCACACTCTCCATTGCTCTGGACGTTCATCCTCAGTACTTAAAATACTATATAAAAAAATGAATAATTATTTTGTCATATTTCTACCAGATGCTTCACATGTATTTCAAATTTCTTTTAGACTTTTAATGTTCTTGTAATCTAATGTTACCAAGAATCATGAATTAAAATAATTAGTACTTGAAAAGACGGATATTAGGATGGATAGAATGTTTGATCCTCTATAAGAAGCAACTCCGATAAGCAGCAGGGGAAAACAAACTCATTAGCAAACAAGCATCAATAAATCTTCCGTCTATGGACATCCATCCACCCCCAACGCCCAATAAAACGAACAATAGAATGTCAGCACAAACAACAAAGGATTTGTCTTAATTTTGATGATCCCAGTCTTAAGTTATTTGTCTCATCAAAAAGACAAACACAAATGCTTCGAGGATGTTTGACTGCAAAACTAGATTTATGAATATTTCATTTGCTTGTTTCTCTGAGAGTTCAACATCATACTTAAATTTCTCAAATGCAGTTGAAAATGGAGCACAAATAGAGTCCCAAACTAAAATGTCAGATTATGGAGGTTTCAGTAGACTTGAAGGAATTAATAATTCATACCAAAGGCATCTTTTGAGCACATTGGAAGCAGAAGTTTCCACTCAAACAAGCTTCTGGTTAAAATTAATGTCTAAGCGGATGTTAAACTAAAGTCAGCTTCTGGACTCAGAGAATCTTCAAAATAACAGAAATGATCCCGTGATAATTGAGATTGAATGGTTTTGTTTGCCTGCAACCAGAGAAAAACTGAGAAAAACACTGCAAAGAACATCTAAACTCTTAAAATGATGCTTGTGTACAGTTTGATAATACGTACCGGTATATAAACACGTCAAAATGATCAATTGTGGCAGCTATTCTTTTCTTTCCAAGGGATCCAGTTGTGCAGATCCTCTTGGTCATTTGCATCTCAGCTTCTTCTGCCGCCTTTGCAACTAACGCTGTTATCACAGAATAACATTATTACCATTATCATAATTACCATTATTCAAAAAAGAGCAATAAGAACTGTAAGTAAAGCCAATTACAGGGCACATACAAATCAACTGTTTATTAACAAAAAGGCCTTAAAATTTAAGGATTTGGTTCAATTTAAAACTGCACAAATCATGTTTAAAATAAACAATAATCATCCACCCAATTCTATTCAAAACTTTTTTCATAAGAGGGATACCGTGTATGATTTCAGAAGATGTAATGTGTTTAAAAAGATGGCAATAAGAACAAATGTAAAACAACATTCTATTTCAAGTATTGGTGTAACTCTTTGGAACAACCTGGATCAACATTTAAAAGAATGTAGAGCACTTAAACAGTTCAACACTTTATATAAAAAAAATATTATAAAATCATACGAAGAAAAAGAGCTCTAAAGATGGACACTTTTATGTAAATTACTGTACATGTGGATTTTTTTCTTTTTTTGTTGTTAAAAAGTCAACAGCTTAATTATATGTAGTTTGGATGAGTTAGGGGCAGGCATCATAAGCTTCGGCTTCAGTCTGCTCCTTTCCAGACCTTATACATATTGTTTGCTTTTGTTTTTGTTTTGTAAGAAAATGATCAAATGTCTGGAAAAATAAAATAAACTACAACTACTACTACTAAAACATTGTACTTCATTTCTGTAACCCAAATGTTCTTGTTCTTAATGAGCAAAAATAATCCATGAAGGCATGAAGACGGACGAGGAAAGAACAGTTTGAATAATGTGCAAAAACATAACGCAATACATGCAACTACACAATGCTTCAATACTGTGCATTGCTTTTGCCTGAATGAGAAACGAACATATGCAAATTGAAGAATTTAATATGATGCAATGACAATAAAGATAGATTGACTGAATCCTTTGCAGAGTGAACGAAAAAATTCCCAGCTGGGATTTTTTTTTTTAAAGGGAAATCCTTGGCTCTATCAGGCCCCTCACCCCCTTTCACATGTGGTTTCTAAGGCTAAACATTCAGTATCCGCTCGAGCCGTTCCGGGCTTGTTCTGCACGAGTGCTGTCCTGATTCGACTCTCGGAGAGCAGAATAGCGATCAATCCCTTCACCTAAGAATGGAAACGGACAGCCATAACCAGAAAAATAAGAGCTGTAGTGATACTTGCTGCACTGTTACCATAGCAACAGGTCATGTGGGGAGGGGGTAGAAGTAGTAGGGCATGAGCACCGGCTCTCTGGAATTTGCTCTAGGTGCTTTTAGTGCAATGGTTCAGCTTGGTTTGTGCCTAGTGAAGACTTGCCAGGTTAATGATGTGAGTAGTTCAAAAGAACCTAAAGAAGATTTATGGAAAACAAGAGGGAATGCATCTATTACTTTGTTAGAAAATAACCAACCAAGTTTATCATCAAGAAAAAGACCTTAGACATCTTTAAAATGATAAATTTGTCTTTAAAGCCTGATGACATCACCAGTGATGTGTTGAACAGTCAGCCTGCAAACATTGTGTTTCCTTCAATACACCAGCCCTTAGGGACATATTGGATGTGCAACAAACACACACCGCCTCGCAGATGGCTTGATAAATAATTACTATGACGAGCAAAGGATCTTTGATTGTCCACAAGTGGCCACAGAAGCTCAATACCGAGACCAGAAAACATGCATCATGCAGTACGTGTAAGTAGAAGATGTTAACAGAGAGATGTGAAGACACACTCACACAATCAGAGAGAAATCTTCTGAACCACTTATCACTGACAGGGTCTTAGGGTTGCCGGAGTCTATCCCAGCTGTTCACAGACGAGAGGCATGTGAACAACCCAAACAGGTTGCCAGTCTGTTGTAGGGCCATACGCAGACTGGCCCTACAACAGGGCCAGTCTGCGTAAGTTCTGTTGTAGGGCCATACGCAGACTGGCCCTACAACAGGGCCAGTCTACAACAGGGCCAGTCTGCGTGTGGCCCTACAACAGACTGGCCCTACAACAGGGCCAGTCTGGAACAGGGCCAGTCTGCGTATGGCCCTACAACAGACTGGCCCTACAACAGGGCCAGTCTACAACAGGGCCAGTCTGGAACAGGGCCAGTCTGCGTATGGCACTACAACAGACATGCCCCACAACAGGGCCAGTCTACAACAGGGCCAGTCTGGAACAGGGCCAGTCTGCGTATGGCACTACAACAGACATGCCCCACAACAGGGCCAGTCTGCGTATGGCCCTACAACAGACTGGCCCTACAACAGGGCCAGTCTACAACAGGGCCAGTCTGGAACAGGGCCAGTCTGCGTATGGCACTACAACAGACTGGCCCTACAACAGGGCCAGTCTACAACAGGGCCAGTCTGGAACAGGGCCAGTCTGCGTATGGCACTACAACAGACATGCCCCACAACAGGGCCAGTCTACAACAGGGCCAGTCTGGAACAGGGCCAGTCTGCGTATGGCACTACAACAGACATGCCCCACAACAGGGCCAGTCTGCGTATGGCCCTACAACAGACTGGCCCTACAACAGGGCCAGTCTACAACAGGGCCAGTCTGGAACAGGGCCAGTCTGCGTATGGCACTACAACAGACATGCCCTACAACAGGGCCAGTCTGTTGTAGGACACACACTTATACGTAAGAGCAAGTTCTAAGTGGCCGATCAGCACAACAGTTATGTTTTTGGAGGCTGAAAGGAAACTAGAGTACCTGGAGAAAACCCACACATACACACAGAGAACATAGAAACTCCTCTAAGAAAGGCCATAGTCGAGCCCTTGACCTTCTTGCTGTGAGGCCACAGTGCTAACCAATGCGCCACCGGGCAGCCGCTATACATACACACATACTCATATATTCACAACTCTGGGAATCTTAGCTCCCCACTGTTCCCCAGAGTCTACTTACAGAGTCTTCTCTCAAAGATACATTGATTCTGCTGACGCTGTGGAAATGGAAATGTGTCAGAGTAACGGAGAGGAAACATTGTTCACACTGTCCTCAGGATAAGGTCTCACTCAAACATTATCAATCAAAAAAACAGCAATACACAATGGACCTTAGTGATCATTTTCAGCGTATTAGACACGTATTTATCATGTAACCTATTACACGTATTTACTAATGACAAAATCCCACTATTCTCTAGATGTAACACATATCTGTTTAGAATGTTCACTTACTTTTCATATATAACGAAAAAAGAAAAAAACTGTCCTAAAGTTTAAGGTAGGACCTAAACTTAGGCCCCTCCTGACAAAAGGAGGGGCCAGGGATACGAGGCTGGTTGTATATCTATGCTTTGGTGCTGAACATGCTTGGCACTCCTGACATGATAGAATCAAATGAAGACGAGACATCAGACAATCTGAGTTCTGAAGGGTACAAGGGCTCAACTAGCAAGCGGAACAACAAGGCACAGGTGCAAACATTAGGGTGAGCCAATTCGAATCAAGAGTAAGAAATCAGGTGAAAGAGCAGAACAAGCGGGAAGCCAAACAAAGGCCGTATGTTTTTTGGACAGAAAATAAGTTAAGTCATTTTTTTTCACAAGACTCATTTTATGCATATTTTAGAACATGCTCAACTTCATTCTTTTTCATTAGTGTATAAGAAATTTATTCTGTCAGCCTTGGAACATCTGGGAGTACACTACAGACTGCCAGGGGTGTTGTGATGCTGAGTGATTCACAGTAATGATTATCAGAGCTGAAACGTTCCCCTGTGCCTTTTGGCTAAATGAAACAGAGAAATGTAAAAATCAATGTATTGTATCCTAATAAAGGAATTTCATTTCTCAGCTTAGGAGCCGCGAAAAAGCATCAATAGGTGGTAAATTATTTTTACATCCATGACCTACAGACAGCAAGTTTGACTTGTTGCGTTATCTGGGTGCAGCAGATGTTTCTGGTGGAGATGTTGGCATTAGATAGCTTGTTTGAATTGATTGCAAGAATTTAAATGAGTTCCGTAAACATTCATTGAAAAGCTGACCCAGTCAAAAGAAAAATAAAGGCTAATATTTTTGGCTGCTTATGAGAACATCTATCGAATTGTAAAGCATGGGGGTGGATGAATCATGTTTTGGGGTTGCACAGGCAACATCTTACGAGTAGGCTCAGCCCGAACAAGAGCCCTACCAATGGACTCAAGAAGGACAATGGGGGTTAGCGGGGGTCGGCGGGGAGCCAGGTGGTCAGATCCTCGGCAGAATAGGCTAGAAGTAAAAATGGATTCAATAAAACATATAAGAATATCTCAAATGTAATGCGATGTTTTTTGAATATTTGAATGTCTTTCCTTGATTTCTTTGTGCAATCTAATAGTAATTTTTACTCTGGCTGCCTAAACTTTTAATCCCCATTGCATGTGGACAAACCTTTTATTGCACTAGCATATTTTCAAAAGACAGCTTTCAAAATAACAGCTTTCACATTGCATCAAGAACACATTATCCAAAGATTAATTAGTATTCGATAATCTAAAATGTCTAAGCGACAACAAAGTGTGTAACTTAAGTTGTTGAAAAGGCTTGTAAATTGAGGACCAAAAAATTGCATTAAAAAAATGGACAAATTTAGCGGCCGAAATGAGCTTCGTCCGCAGGGTGGCTGGGCTCTCACTCAGAGATCGGGTGAGGAGCTCTGCCATCCGGGAGGTGCTTGGTGTCGAACCGCCCCTCCTCCAGGTCGAGAGGAGCCAGATGGGGTGGTTCGAGCATCTGGTCAGGATGCCAAGCGCCTCGCAGGCGAGGTGTTTCGGGCACGTCCCAACGGGAGGAGACCAACAGGCAGACCCCAGACCCGCTGAAGAGACTATGTCTCACAGCTGGCCGGGGAACGACTTGGGATCCTTCCAGATGAGCTAGAGGATGCAGCTGGGGAGAGAGAGGCCTGGGTTGCCCGTTTGAGGCTGTTGCCCCCGCGACCCGACCCCGGAGCAAGCGGAAGATGACGGAACGGAATGGAACAAATTTAGGGGGTGCAGGGTGGCGCAGTGGTTAGCAGAGTGGCCTCACAACAAGAAGATTAGGAGTTTGAGTCCCAGGTGGGGACTCTGGTACTATGGTTGCCTCCCACCCCCAAAAAATGCATGTTAGGTTGATTGGTGACTATAAATTCGAATGAGTGTGTATGTGGATGGTTGTCTGTCTGTGTGTGTATAGCCCTTCAAAAGAGTAGCAACCTGTTCTGGGTGTACCCTGCCTCTCGCCTTGGATCAGCTCTGGCACCCTGTATATCCCCACAAAGGATGAACGGTTCAGAAGATGAATGAATGAAAATGGCCAAATTCTTCCATTTATTCAGCTTCTTTTACAAAGAGAGTTCTATAGAAAATTCTAGATATGAAAAGAAACGAATATCTTGACGTTGTGTGTCTGGTTGGGAAGAGAAGTTCAAGATTATATACTGTACATTTCTGTTTGCCTTGTTTTTTATTTCTAGTCCTGTATTTGGGTTTACTGAACCAGAAATCTTTTATATGTGCATCCATGTTCAGCTTTCTATACGTTTCTTTCCTCCAGCAGAAGCTTTTCTTTCGAAACATCCTCCCCAGAGATTCAGCAGGTATAGCAGGTGTTAACCTCTCTCAATGGGAGGCTCCGATCTGTGGAAGCACAGCAGCTAGCCGAGCAACGCCTTTCCTTCTCTATGCTGTTTGCAGTCTGCCGATCATGCAGCTGCAGATGATGGACAGGCAGATGGATCTCCCTCAGTCCCAAAGTAATATCAGTCTCAGCTCCGGAAATAACAAATCAACTTTCCTGGAAGCTGAGTACGATGTGGATATGTTTTAGAAATGAGTTTCACGTTGGATTAGGTTTTATTGTATATTTTAAAGTTAACCGAATGTCTTGGCTATTTACATAAAAAAAGTCTATTCACGGTGACGAAACCTGTTGGTGTTTTTTAAAAAACTGCATCTAAGTCGTTAAAATAATAACGTACAAAATGGGGCTAAAAACTATAAAATAAGTTTTATAGGAAGGTCGCGGGTTGGCGTCCCACAGAGAGCACGTCTAGGGTCCTTGGAGAAGACACCTAACCCCCGCTTCTCCCACCATTGGCGCCGTCGAAGGGCAGCCTGCAGCGGTGTAAGGAGTGCAGCACACAAATTTCCCCAGTGAGGGATGAATAGAGTAATTCATTTAATTTAATTTTAATTTATAAAACAACAAAATATAGTTTGCAAACTACAGTGAGGTTAAATGATAAAAACATAAAATTTTATCTTAATTGCCAGTGGCCTCATTTTTAAAGCGTCCTTTGCTGGAATCTATGCATATGCCAACTTCCCTGCAAATTATTCAATCTATAAATGTTGCAGAGTGCAGACTTTTGCATTGGTAAAAGACGATATTTGTCGACAAAGTGAACTGAGAACATTGAAATGAAGGATTTGAAGAAGCAAAGAAAACATTAGTTAACACCATGTTGGCTTCTATATGGAAAATGGACCACATCATGGAAAAGATTGTTCATTAAGATATGTGCATATCTGAACTCATTTAGAGACCGCGACCAGTTGTGCACCTACTTCCATGCAACATTTTACATTCTATAAATAAAGCTGTCAACAAAAATTTTATCAGAAAAACTACTTTGTACCTACGTCCCGCTGTGCCATGTGTCCTCTCATTACCTTTGCAGTCCACTGCTTTTATTCTGTTCCCCCTCTTCTCATAGTCATAGTGATTTGTAGAGAACACCTCCCTCTCCTACCAGCGCTGCCCCACTGGCATGCCCAGCTTAGTACATTTAAATATGGCGTCTTCTCTCCAGTTATTCTCCATCCAGTGCCAATATTTCACCAGCTTTTGTCTCAGCACTTTGGTCTTCGGTCTTTTTTGCTTGTCCGTCTCAGGAGGGGATTCCTTCTTCAACTGGATCCCCATGAGGTTTCTTGGTATAGTTAGATAATGAGCAAAAACACTGATATCATTTCTTTTCAGTAATCTAAGGTTAAACTATGTTTTTTGCATTTCAGGGTTGCAGCCCATGATGATCACGTCCCACTCTGCTGCACCTTGTGGATGCATTACAAAATTTGCATGATCTACATTTGGAGTTTCACAGACGCAATTTTGGCGGGATGGAGATCAAGTGGATTTAAGCCTGAGGTTAGTCACAGCTGTGACCCATAACGCTTTGGTCACATGAAGCAAAAACACATGCCCATTTTACAGTAGATCTACGCAAGTTTTTAAGAATGACAAATCTTCTTTTTTAGCTTACTTATTTTTAAGTTTATTTTGACCACGATCTGTCGGATGCTTTATGCTTCTAATATTGGTTTAAAGTATTCGTCAAATGAATAAAATGAATAAAATAGTTTGTAGAATAGAATTATGCTTTATGGAGCCATGATACTTAATGCAAAGCTCCATGATGCAGATCTATGAACCTCTGCAAGTTCCTGTTAATTGCAATTAAAAATGAACAATTAGCAATTAAGTTAATATAAAACATTTCTGTCTGATGGAGACCACTTTCTGCTCGTGTAGTCGTACGTAAGCATAATTTAGAATTTATTTTTTTTTTGCTAGACATGGCCCTCAGATTTGTAACTGTTCAGTAGAATCTTTGCTGTATTGTTTTCTTTGTTAAGTAAATTTTATTGAGTTGCATGAATAATGAGAAATTTGTTCAATGCCTGGAAAAATACACTGTGTGCATGAAAAGTCATTTAGCTCCATGCTGCTGCTTGGCATAATCATTTTATTCAACGTTTGCTTTGCATTAACAAGTAAAAGCTGTGCTTCTGATAAGGACACATTCTGCTTTTCTGTAAAGAAACTAAATTAAAGGCAGTAATACCGGATAAACACATCAATGACTACAATGGTTGCAGGATAGATTTCAAAGCTGTGAGAAGTTCTAAGCTCTACTGCTGTCATATCCATCAGTTTGAATGTTCCCACTTTCCTAATTTAGGGTTAGAACATGTCGATCTTCTTCTGGCAAGCTTTCATTCTCAGAGAGAACTTACTTCTTTGTATGTTTGACTGGGGAAAGGAGTTGTGCAATTCGCAGTTAATTACAGCGAAAGACTGAGTTTTACTTCATGTTCTATCTTTTTGCCCTCTGAACGTGAGCAAAGCACAAGTCAAGAGAGAAAATGAAAGTTTTCCTTTTAGCCTGAGGTAGAGATGGTAAATAATGGAGGACGCTGGGTACTTTATGGTGACGTTACTCCTGAAATTTTCAATTGTATGACTCAGTTGAAAATTAATGCATTGTTTTCATTTTACTGTCCAGACATACTGTTAAATAAAGCAGTTACAGTATGTACCTGTTGGTGTTAAAATGTTCAGGTGCTTACAATAAAAAGACAAGAAAAAGGCAGGAACAATGTTTGTGAATAAATATATCCCCTAAAATACCACCCACCTACACACTTAAACTGAATGTGTGCCTCATTGTTTTATTCATTTCTCACCCTCTGGAGGAAGATAAGATGGCGGAGATTATGTGTGAGGTGCTTTTCACCCGACTTGATTCATCAAACGATAGTCTAAAGAAAAAAACTACAAGAAAAGGATGATTTTAAAAAAATATTTAAAAGAAGAATTCAATATATCCATGTACGCAGATGACACCATGCTTTGTAGGGCAATATATTTTAGATGTGATCAAATGTAATGTTTGAATGAAATGTTTTTGGAGTTTATGAAAGTTTATGAAAAATAAACTTTTTGAAGGTTTGTATGATTAATATTTTATAAACTTTGTATTAACATAATTTTAGAAACTTTTATAGGCAGTATGACATTTCTGAGCTAACAAAGGGTACCAGTTTTCTCTATTGGCGCTATGAGATAAGAATTACCACCCTGAAAAAGCACCATTTATATTGACTAAAAGTCTCCATCCGTGATAAAAAAAAAAAAAATTGGATCTTCCCACTCGAGGACAAAATGTGACCTTTGAGTGAGTTCTAGAAACACAGCAAATATCCAAAAACATTTTTTAAGAGTCACACAGCTCTGTCACCTCAGTTAAATTTAATAAACAGCCACCTTTCATTTGACTTTTCTTCTTTCAGACAGTTTTTGTACCTAATTACCTCGACTAACTCACACAAGGCTTTTCTATTTACACTCACCCTCAACTGTTTTGTTTTATCTTCTGAACTGCGTATCCCTAATTGGGTTGCGAGGAATGCGCGAGCCCATCCCGGCTAATTTCAGGCATCCCAAACAGGGTTGCCAGTCTGATGCGGGGCCATACACACACAACCATCCACATACATACTCATTTCAAGGGGGAATTTCATATCAGCAAATCAATGTAATATCCATGTTTTTGGAAGGCGGGGAGAAATTGTAGTACCCGTAGAAAATCCACGCTAACACGCGGAGAAAATGCAAACTTCACACAGCGATAGAAGTGTTTCAAGCCTTGATGTTGTGGTTCCCTCAACCACCCCCAGAGGGAGCCGGGGACCATCTCACCTTTCCCCCAATTCTGGCTGATTGGACCACCTGCACCTGATTGGATCACCTGCACCTAATCTCCCTGCTGCTTATTTAAAGGCAGCCTCTCCAGCATTCCTCATCGGGTCTTCATGCCTTCCAGCTCTGGCTGACTCCCGACCCAGCAGATTTCCTTTGAAACTGAGATTGACTCTTTGATAACCATTTTGATCCTTCTTCTTTGATTACAGCTTTGCTGATCCTTGGTTTGATAAACCTTGTTTAAAGCCCTGCATTTGGGTCCTCCTCCCTCCCCATCACAATACTTGATTCTATCTGGAACTCAAACCCTGACCTTCTTGCCTTAAAATGTTAAAGAATAAAGTTAAAACACTAAAAATCTTCACCAAATGTAAAATGTTCTTGTCAGAAAAAATGATTGCTTATCATATAATAATTAAAAAACCAACTTGTTCATTAATCCAAGGCCAAATAAAGGATTTTTTGTTTTTTTTATTCTATTAGCTCCTCACGACAAAAACCTGACCGACAATCTTTGTTCACCTTCATGTGCAGTATCATTTTTTAACAGATTATCTACTTTTTTCACATATAACAATAATATAAAGTAACTGTTTAAACTTTGGACATATTTAGTTATTGAGCTGCAATAAAAAACCCGATCCACATCCCTGACTGATGGCGTGAACGTAATCCCAGATATTTGGATGATAAATATACACACTCTGCCTGTACTTGTCTTGTTTACTTCATCTACTCAACAGGGTCCCTTGGGCAATTTTTTTTTCTAAATGTACACCTGCTACCTGCCAGCTTATTACCCAGGTGACCCAATATACCTGCCTGATCCGCTGTCCCTCAATAACTCATTATGTTACCTTCTCTACTCGGTTTTCCTCCAAGCGAGACTTATCTCATCATCTGAGCTGTCTTTGTGTTTGCCTGCTCCTAATTGGCTGGCAGGTTGGGTAATGTGACCTCGTGTTCAACATGTTTCATTTTCTTGCAAATACACCTCATCTGTTTGTTTCACTGTGAGCACATCTGTGAACCAATCGATCACATATTCTGCTGTTTCACAAAAGGCAGGATGCAATATCCTAGAATGGTCTATGAAGTAGATACAAAACGCTTTGTTGGAATACAAATTTGTAGATGTGGGTAATAACGATGTATTCGAAATTATTACGCAAACGGTATTTAAGTGTCATATAGATGATCATTGCTTTGGTTTGTCTGGATTGTTTTCTATTTCAGGGTTTTTGCATTTCTCAAATCAGATTTTTCTGGGTCAGTTTGTCAGTTGATCCCCAAAAAAACTCCTGATGTCTGTTGTAGGAGTTTTTTTTTTGCGAGACAGGAAAAAAGTGGATGAAAACATTCATCTTCAGAAACGTAACAGTTTGAAAATTTTTGTGTCGGATTCAGAGCACGCGGTTTGTCATGGAAATAAAGACAGGATGAGGAAGGATTCTTCTGGATTAAGAAAGCAGCTGCTAAAATGACATTACAAAGCAGCAAAGAGGAGGTGCTACCACTATTCAAATGTAGGCTCCTCCAGAGGTTTCCAGTTATCCAGAAACCTCTACAGGAAAATCCTATCTGCATAAATGCAAAAACCCGTGTCGTACTAAAAGGTACATTATTAAACAATCTTCTTCTCCTTTCGGCATTTCCCTTCAGGGGTCGCCACAGCAAGTCAGTTTCTTCCATCTAACCCTATCTGCTGCATCCTCTTCAGTCACGCCAACTATCTTCATGTCTTCCTTCACTGTATCCATGAACCTCCTCTTTGGTCTTCCTCTAGCCCTCTTTCCTGGTGGTTCCAAACCCAGCATCCTTCTGCCGATGTACTCGGTCTCTCTCCTCTGTACATGTCCAAACCATCTCAGTCTGGCCTCCCGGACTTTATCTCCAAAACCTCTAACATGTGCTGTTCCTCTGATATACTCATTTCTGATCCTGTCCATCCTGGTCACTCCCAGAGAGATCCTCAGCATCTTCATCTCTGCTACCTCCATCTCTGCTTCCTGTCTTTTCCTCAGTGGCACTGTCTCTAGACCAAACAGCATGGCCGGTCTCACCACGGTTTTGTACACTTTTCCTTTCATTTTAGCTGAAACTCTTCTGTCACACATCACACCTGATACTTTTCTCCACCCGTTCCAGCCTGCTTGAACACGCTTCTTCACCTCTTTTCCACACTCTCCATTGTTCTGGACTGTTGATCCCAAGTACTTAAAATCTTCCACCTTCTTTATCTCTTCTCCCTGTAACCTCACTTTTCCATTTGGATCCCTCTCATTCACACACATGTACTCTGTTTTACTCTGACTAATCTTCATTCCTCTTCTTTCTAGTGCAAACCTCCACCTCTCCAGCTTTTCCTCCACCTCTTCCCTCCTCTCACTACAGATCACAATGTCATCTGCAAACATCATTGTCCATGGAGATTCCTGTCTGACCTCGTCTGTCAGCCTATCCATCACCATAGCAAACAGCAAAGGACTCAGAGCAGATCCTTGGTGCAGTCCCACCCCCACACTGAAATCCTCTGTCTCACCTACAGCACACCTCACCACTGTCTTACAGCCCTCATACATGTCCTGCACCGCTCTAACATACTTCTCTATCACACCAGACTTCCTCATACAATACCATAGTTCTTCTCTAGGTACCCTGTCATACGCTTTCTCAAGATCTACAAAGACACAGTGCAGCTCCCTCTGGCCTTCTCTGTACTTCTCTATCAGCATCCTCAAGGCAAATACTGCATCTGTAGTGCTCTTTTTAGGCATAAAACCATACTGCTGCTCACAAATTCTTACTTCAGACCTTAGCCTAGCTTCGACAACTTTTTCCCATAATTTCATCGTATGACTGATCAGTTTAATTCCTCTGTAGTTACCACAACTCTGCACATCTCCCTTGTTCTTAAAAACAGGAACCAGCACACTTCTTCTCCATTCATCAGGCATCTTCTCACTTTCTAATATCCTGTTAAACAACCCAGTCAGAAACTCTACTGCCACCTCACCTAAACACTTCCATACTTCTATAGGGATTCCGTCAGGGCCGAGAGCCTTTCCACTCTTCATCCTCTTCAGTGCCCTCTTTATTTCTACCTTACTGATCCTAGCCACTTTCCGGTCCACTTTGGTAACGTCTTCGACTCTTTGTTCTCTTTCATTTTCTTCATTCATCAACTCTTCAAAGTACATTATTAAACAATACTTTTGTTAAAAAAACCAAAAATAACAGTCAGTCAGTCAGCCTCCTTAACCGTCCATCCCTGTTGAGGTTGCGGGGGGTGGGGCGAGACCCATCCCGCCTGATTCAAGGCGAGGGGCAGGGTACACCCCGAACAGGTCGCCAGTCTGTCACCGGACAAAAAAATTCAGACTGTGCAAATTTTTTTTCTGGAAAGATGTTCATGCAGGTAAAAACTTTGTGATACTTTGCTTCATCTGCAAGAAAAAAAAAAAGTAGGTTTAAAGATCCCATCCACAGTTTTGGTTTTGGAACATCCATCAGACAATAGTTAAGGAATGATAACTATTTATGAACAATGGAAATCTTACTGATTTACAAAGCTTTATCACAGACCGGGAAGTGTGAAAGCCTGACTATTGCTCATCCCCTGCCTGAGGGGGGATGAATAAAGAAAGAAGTATACTTTATTCATTCCTCAATGGGGAATTTGTGTCCTGCTTTACACCGCAGCAGGCTGCCACAACAGCGCCAATGGTGGGCGAAACCCGGGTTCAGGTATCTAGATGTCTTCCCCAAGGACACCTAGACATGAGCTTAGTGGGATTAGATCCTGCAAACTTACAGATAACTACTGTAGAACTTCCAGTCCAAGGGCAAATGTTCTACCACTGAGCTATTGTCTTCCCTCTGAGGGATCCGTTGGGAGGGGATTCAACAATTCATTCCACACACAAAGAAATTGGGCATTTCAGCACTAAACCTCACAGAGGTATCTGCCTCCAAAATTTGTTCTTGCGTGAACCACCCATTCTCTGCCCGACTCATAGAAGAGAGGTTAATATGGGATTGGGACGCGTGTTTGAAATACTTCCTGGTACGTAAGAAGTGTCATGGCTGTAGCTAGTTGTGTCATCGTTGTAAAATTGCACCAGCCCATTGTCATTTAGGATGGGGGCGGAAATTCTAAAAACGATCTTGATAACAAATACAAGTCCCAAACATTAATATTAGAAGGTGCAAAACTGAAAAGTTCATTTGACATGAGTTTGAACCTTTACTGAAACTAACATTTAAAAGCAGAAGCTGTAGAATTTAGAAAATAGTTCACTGTAGAAAAAAAATAGTAAGAAAAAGAAATAATTTTGATTTGCTCATGCATGACAATTAGAAAAATTCACACCATGCCTTAGAAAGTTTTCTGTTTTTAGTTTTGTTTGAAAGTCCAGAATAAAGAGATTTATTTCCGTAAACATCTAGTTTCTCTCTCTGAGGCAGTGCCATCCGATGAAGTATAACTAGGTGAACTTTTATCAATCCATCAGGTTGCTAGTGCAATAAAGACAGTTTCTCAGTGCCGTACCATCTGGGCTTTAGTATTCTGTACCTTGCGATGGCTGTCTTTTGGTCTATCATTCTTTACAGGAGTCTTTGGGTCTAAATTTATCACACAGTGGCTCTAAATACCACAGTGTCAACCAGGAAATTAGGCTGTCTGAAATAAAACTAAGGCTTCATACTTTTTATTTACTCTTCAGTTCCTTTTTTTCCCATTGGGTATTTGTATTTATTCTAAAAAAAAAGGAACATTTGAAAAAGTCCTTTTTTTAATTCATAGAACAGCATGTTTTCTTTTATATTTTCATATTAAAGCTGTTCAATTATTACAGGAGTAATTGAATTGGGAAATTTCTATCCCATAGCATTTTTCTTTGGCACAGCTCTCATAAAAAGAAAAAAATAATAATTTGAGCAAAGCCATGACGGCAGGGTTTGGGGATAAATAGAATTTTTCAGAGATTTTCAATAATGATTCTCTTCAGCATCTGTCGTGCCAAATACAAAATCTTTTCCGTTATTTTTACAGTGTGGTCCCATCAGTCATTATTGTGTTCATTTGTAGTTTGAGAACTTATGAAATGTTTTGCAATTCCAGAATTGGACGGCTCAGAAAAGGAATATGGATGCTCAGTTTCTGGGTTCTTATAAAATGTGGAGTTTTAAAGTTACTGGTCACCACTTCTAGAAATTGAACTTTTTGAACCTATGGCAATTGTTCCTTCTTCTCTGTTGTATTACTCGCATGAGTATTCTCGTTTGCACAAGAATTTGCATAATACATAAGTGGCCGTAAAGAGAGGAATGTCTGGATCCCTCTTACATGTGGATCCCCACGAGGTTTCTTATTTTTTTTCCCACTGATGGGTTTTTTAGGAGTTTTTCCTCACCGAGAAGGAGAGTCTAAGTGCATTAATGTGCTAGTCTTGTTTAGTTAGCATTTGTTAGTTATTTTTCTTGCTGTGTATTTGTGTTTATACATTCCTCTTTTTCTTGTGAAGCCCATTTAGACAGAAATTCTGTGATTTTGGGCTTAAAAATAAAATTGAATTGAATTGATATGGATGATGAGGAATGTTTTGCTATTTGTCAGATGTTTTGTTTCTTGTAGTTTATTTGTACATTAGACAGATTTATCCAAAGAGAGTTTATGTTTGTGGTAGATATATATATATATATATATATATATATATATATACTTTTCCTCCTTTTCCACTTGATTTTGAGAAATGAAGGATTAGTTTTTGAGCAACTTGCTTTCACTGTGGCCAAAGTGAGCACTGGACCTTCCTCAACACCCTGATTAGGGACACCTGAGATTGATTTCTGATTCCACACACCTGTGTACCCTACTGCCTTTTTAAGGGCAATCACCCTGAATTTCCACGTCGGGTCATCGTCGTCTACATTATCCTCACTGACGATGAGTTACATCCTGGAACTCTGTTGTATCATCTGAACTTTTTATTCCGAGTTAATCCTGTGCCCTTTGCCGTACAGACTTACCAGACTTCTGTTAATAAATCATGTTTTGTCCTGCATTTGGGTCGTCCTCCTTCCACATCACAACATTCACAAGTTTTTATCCACCAGGTTTTGCCGTTCTCACTATCTGTTCACAGAACTGCACGATTAGGAAATGTGTTATAAGAAATACACCAAAAGTAACCTAGACAAACTGTAACTCCTTTTTTTCTAGTTTATCCAGGAACAACTTGGAGTGAGGCACATTCCACACAGAATATACAAAAAGCAAACCCCCACATCAACCACACATTAACAATCAAGTCGTATAGAGCAGCACTGGTCAATAAACCTTCCTCATCATGCTGGTCGGGTAGAAAACTGGCAGCCTGTGCTTACACACTGATTATTGTCTCCTTAACTCTAAAGCCAGGAAGGAAGATTTTCCCTTGCCTCTCATTGAGTAAAAACCTCAATAATCTTTCAAGGATTTAGAGGTTTTCCACTTTTAACTCCGCTGGTGGGTACATTCAGGTATCAAAACCACAACACACACTTTCTGAACTCCTGGACTGGTTGATTTTTAAAGTACATAATTTTATTATTATTCTTGGGGGAATCCCCAATCTTCACCTATGCTTTGCGATAGCTCGAGATTGTTTCTGTTGCTTTGATAAACAGTTGGTTAAAAAAAAAAATTGTTTTCGAGTAGCTCATTGAGAAAGTCACATCTAATTTTGTTCTGTTCCGTTCCGTCATCTTCCGCTTATTTCGGGGTTCAGGTCGCGGGGGCAACAGCCCCAAACGGGCAGCCCAGGCCTCTCTCTCCCTGGCTGCATCCTCCAGCTCACCCGGAAGGATCCCAAGTCGTTCCCCGGCCAGCTCTGAGACATAGTCTCTCCTGCGCGTCCGGGGTCTGCCTCTTGGTCTCCTCCCAGTGGGACGTGCCCGAAACACCTCGCCTGCGAGGCGCTCTGGGGGCATCCTGACCAGATGCCTGAACCACCCCATCTGGCTCCTCTCGACCTGGAAGAGGAGCGGCTCGACACCGAGCTCCTCCCGAATGGCAGACCTCCTCACCCGATCTCTGAGTGAGAGCCCAGCCACCCTGCGGAGGAAGCTCATTTCGGCTGCTTGTTCCCGCGATCTCATTCATTCCGCAATCTAATTTTGTATAATAATTTATTCATTAAGGAGAACAGAAACGAGGAAGAAGTGATAATCAGACTCAGATGATAGACTCTGACCGGATCAAAGACGTAAACACAGAGGGTCCTAACAAATAAATAATCCAAGAGCTTCGTGTATTCTCAATAAGAGGTCATTTCAATCTGTAGAAGACCTTGTACTCTGGCTTCTGTTTGCAAGCTGATTTGGAAGTTTTGCACCTGCAAGTTTAGTCAATTATTTGTCTTTTGCAAACCGGAATTATTTAGAAGCTCAGAAACACAAATCTAATTTTTTTCCCAGAAGCAAGCATTAGTGATCAAAATAATCCAAAAAGGAATGTTTTCGTCTGCATTGGTACTCAGTGGGGTTCAACTGAACACGGTCAAGACAAATATCTGAACAATATTTGGTCCATTAAGCACAGAACGGTATTGTTGTGAACGCTAAAAATTTCTGCGTGAACGACTGAAAACTTTCTACAAAACTTTTGTAGATTTTCGCAAGATGTTTGGACAGGATGGATTATGTTACCATCGTTACATAATCCAAGAATTTTATGCTTTAATCACATTCGCACATTCACCGTGTAGTGAGCGGTCATGCTGTTGCCATGATTACTGTTTAAACTGAAACTTTTCTTCTTCTTCTTCTCCTTTCATCATTTCCCTTCAGGGGTCGCTACAGCAAGTCAGTTTCTTCCATCTAACCCTATCTGCTGCATCTTCTTCAGTCACACCAACTATCTTCATGTCTTCCTTCACTGTTTCCATGAACCTCCTCTTTGGTCTTCCTCTAGTCCTCTTTCCTGGTGGTTCCAAATCCAGCATCCTTCTTCTGATGTACTCTCTCTCTCCTCTGCACATGTCCAAACCATCTCAGTCTGGCCTCTCTGACTTTAAAATCTCTAACATGTGCTGTTCCTCTGATACTGTTCATCCTGGTCACTCCCAGAGAGATCCTCAGCATCTTCATCTCTGCTACTTCCATCTCTGCTTCTTTTCTTCCTGTCTCTAGACCACTGAGACTTTTCCAAAACTGAAACTTTTCAGTTTTGGTAAAAATTCTTAAGACATTTTTCACTTGTTTCTTTCTTCTCCGAGCTCAAAAAAAGTTTTCCTCAATTTTCCCATAAGCATTCCTTCTATCTTAAGTTTGGTGGGAAAGCAGTTGCAACAAAAAAAGCAAATGGGTTTGAAAAATTTCAAAGTAGTTGATGATGTTGAAAAAAAGCAAGAGTTAAGTAGAAAATAATAACAGAGAAAAAAAATCCCACAGGGTTCTGATGATGGTGTGGAGGAGGAATGCCAGTGAAAAAACTTCAAGAAAAACAGATGATGAGCGCCTTCTGTATTTTACAGTTGCCATGGTTACCAAGAAAGCTTGCTTACTGCAGCAAAAGCATTTATGGTATTTATTTATTCATTTCTGAATGGAACAATAAGCCCTCACCGTTGCTCCTTCAAACACAAAGATCCCACGTCCTTAAAGGCAAGATTTCACAATGAAGCAAAAATCAAAACGCAGGTTGTGATATTGTCTTCTTAAAACACTCCCAGGCTCGTATTATGAAATGTGAAACATTCTCACATCGAAGGCTTATTTATAAACTGTGTCCAATCATTGTTGCTTCTTTTAGCACGGAATCATCTTGCAGAATCTCTTCGTTCATTTAATTAAAGAAGATTATACACTTCACACTTCCGTGTTTCATGGAGGAAAATGGATTCATAATTAAACATCCAACCAACTAATTTATCAACCGTTTAATCCGACACGTGCTCGCGGTGATCTCCACAGTGTTTCCATGTTAGGAACAAGTGAGTGGCAGGGTACACACTGAATAAGTCACCAATCTTTTACGATGAGTTTTTGATGATTTAAAGTAGAGGACTGGAGGTTTGCACTAGAAAGAAGAAAAATGAAGATTACTCAGAGTAAAATAGAGTATTTTTCCAAATGGAAAAGTGAGGTTACAGGGAGAAGAGATAAAGAAGGTGGACAGTCCAGAGCAATGGAGAGTGTGGAAAAGAGGTGAAGAAGCGTGTGCAGGCAGGCTGGAACGGGTGGAGAAAAGTATCAGGTGTGATGTGTGACAGAAGAGTTTCAGTTAAAATGAAAGGAAAAGTGTAGAAAACCGTGGTGAGACCGACCATGCTGATTGGTCTAGAGACAGTGCCACTGAGGAAAAGACAGGAAGCAGAGATGGAGGTAGCAGAGATGAAGATGCTGAGGATCTCTCTGGGAGTGACCAGGATGAACAGGATCAGAGGAATAGCACATGGTAGAGGTTTTGGAGATAAAGTCAGAGAGGCCAGACTGAGATGGTTTGGACATGTGCAGAGGAGAGAGAGAGAGTACATCAGAAGAAGGATGCTGGGTTTGGAACCACCAGGAAAGAGGACTAGAGGAAGACCAAAGAGGAGGTTCATTGATACAGTGAAGGAAGACATGAAGATAGTTGGCGAGGAGAGAGAGAGCTACGATCTCTCCTCAAATGGACCTTTAATATCGGGCAGCTAGCAGTCTGTGAGGTCTGCCTGAATGCCCGCTATGTCTTTAGTTCTTTGGGCGTGAATGTGGTCTGGCTCATAGTGTGGGAAAGGGTTCCCAAGTCACTATTTTCTCACACCATTGTTAAGTCAATCCAGATGTTTGTACGATTATGATTTTTAAATGGTGGATTCCAAATTAAATTGGATTCGCATTTGATTGGCTAGACCAGGAGATGAACAGAAGAATGGTGCGGTGTCTGCAATAATTTGGATGCAAAATCAATTTGTTGTGGTGACAAAAGAGCCGAGCAGAAAAGCGAAGCTCTCGGTTTACCCGCTGATTCAATTTCCGACCCTCTGATACAATTCTCGAAAAGAAAATCAATGACTATATTATTTGGCTGGTGTAGTAACTTCAGAGGGATTTATTATTTATTCCCTTTCCCCCAAAAAATGGTTTGTTTACTGTCTCGTTTTTTTAACTGAAATAAAACTTGGTTAGTTCTGGCTTTTTATTTATTTCACATCCATATTTTTTAGCAACGTTGCAATGTGTTGGATCCCTCAATTTAACGCCCTTTTCAAAGTCTAGGTTGATTGTACTTCTGGGGGTGGAGAGGGATGGGGGAGCACATTTGAAGATGATGTCCATTTACCACAGTGAGAACAGTGTGTCTTCATTTTAAATGCATGTTGAAATGTCTTGAATATGTTAGAAGAAAAACGAAAAAGGTCGACGTGATTACGGCTTTACTTTAGGGCTTTGAAATCCGACTGAGAACGAAAAAAAAATCATTCAAACACAAAAAGAGTGAAAGTCATAATTAAGTTCTTAAGAACCAGAAAAATACTGAGCTCATTAGAGACTGTGTTTATTTTTTTCTTTCATAGAAAATGGCTTTTGGCTCTTTTTTATTCTATGGGAATAAATACGACCACCATCAGCTCCATGAGGCCATTAAATTATTTTAATCACTCCTTTTTTTGAACAAGCATAAAATCATCTTTTGTGCTTGTCCATTTTGGAAATTACACATTTCTAACCAGAGGGTGATATTGCGTTAATGTCTCTAAAACAGATTAGAGTAGAAATAAAATCCCTCTTTCCTCATCATGAGCTGTACTCAAAAAATCATATTGTTCCAAAGTAGAGCTACCATTCTGCACTGTGTAATTCATCTTCTCACACACACACACTCACACACAGACACATGCTATTGCCTTTTCTTTTCTAAGAGTAATGGCACGCACCTCAAACCTCTATGCTATAATTAGTGGGCTTGTAAGTCTCTGAAATGATTCAGTGAATGGTAAATTGACCATACCTTCTCAGGGGGACTAATGGTTTGAGTAAATGCTCACCAGAAGTGACAAGACAACAATCCAGATGCACACATATTGGCATCGACTTTCCCTGGAGAAATATAGAGGGTTATCCCACAAGAAGCTGTGGAAATAATAGAAAATAAATCTGTGCATTCTAATGACTCCATCCTGTGGGAAAACAAATCATGCATAAGGTTGCTGGTGTGAAGATGTCACCAGAAGCAGGAGGACTCCCCTGATTTACACCAACATTAAGATGAAACATTATGCAAGTGGATTCTGACTGATGAATTCTCTTCTACTATCTCAGACTGAAGGAGGAGAGAAAAAAAAACATGTCATCATCTGATTGGCCATGTGGATGAGCGTAAAAACGCAGCAGGATTGTGCGGGGTTTTACGCACGGAGAGCGCGTGTGTGGACTCTTTTACTCCTTTGATACTCTCTGAACTTTAAAAAAAAAATCTAAGATTATAAACCTGGTGGATTTCAGCGTGGAATTGCCTGAAAGGGAGATTAAGAGGCGTTGGAGAGGACCGCAGAGGCGGTGCGTGAATTCAACCGGTGGCTTAAACCAAAGCGGGATTGGAGGAAAAAAATAAAAGATCGGTTCTCTGTGGGTTATATAAAACTACATGTGGGATTGCAGGTTGGATTTTTTTGGATCATTCTGAACAGTGCTTGTAAATGTAAATCTATTTGTTGGTGTTGATCATCGTGGAGAAGGTGCGGAGCAGACCCTCTATTTCTAAGGATGCTGGTGGGAAATGCCTGCAGACGGAGATGAGCAGATTTGTCAGAAAGCTCTGGAACTCCTGTCAGATCTTTGCTCAAAGGGGGAAGTACAGAATGAAAACTGTTTGGATTTTATCTACTATTTCCGAGATCTAGCCAGACCACGATATTCAGATTCAGGTGAGGATCATTTGCAAGCAGATCTGAATTGAGCTGCATGTGACTTTTCTTTTTTTTTTTTTTCTCCCTCAATGAAGCTTTTAAAATCATCATGCAGTCAAGCTTGGTTATGTTATCACCCCTAATAGGGTGGATTTTCATCCGCATCCATTTTTACTTGCAGAATAATTAGTTCATCTGTCGTTCAGCTTAATTGGAGCTTTTTTTTTTATCCTTTCAGGTGCTTCATTTTTTTTTTTTTAGAATGTAGTGCGTATTTTTTGAGAAAAGTGGTCAGGTAGGGGGTTTTCCTCAATCGAATTCCTTGTGTGTTATTCTTTACATCTATAAAAGTTTTTTTTAAAATCTAATCTCTTGTAAAATTCTTATAATTTCTTTTCAATGATCCCAAACTTATGATTCCCATCTCGTCTAATATTCCTCTTTCAAAAGATTATGCCTTAAAGTTGGGGTCAATGCTTTCAGTTCTTCACATTTCCTTTTCAAATTGGTTTTAGCACCTGAGAATCAAAGATCCATCTCCCTTTGTGACCCCACCAACATAACCTACTCACTTTCCCATATTTTTTTTCTATTCCCGAATCCTTCCCTTCCACCTCGTTTCTCGGAGTAGGCCGATTCTGTCGTGTCTTTGCTATTGTGCTGACAGCTTCAAAAGTGGAGATGTGTGGGTATGCAGTGGGGCTAGCCTTCACAATGGCACCGAGATAATATTCAATATCAGTAAAACCTGGCAGGCAGGTATCATCCAGCATGATGACAGCACCAATAAGGAATGACAAAAGGAAGCAGGGAGGGTGGGCAGTGTCAGGATTTCAAATTGATTCAAATTCAATATTCTTTTAAAAGTGTTTCTAAAAAATTACGCACCTTCAAGGCAGACAGGATTTTCAACAGCAAGTCAGATCATGACATTAAAACATATTCATCACATATCAGTCGATCCATGTCCATCGTGGTTAAATTAAACTAAAACATTTTCTCTAAAAATAACAGTGTGACACATGTTTAACTTTTGCAATGCAGAATAACTCAAAATCCGATTTTGTAAACTGCGTGCCAAATTTAAACCAAATCAACATGAGATGAATTTTCAGAATTCTGCGTCTCATTTGAGGTGGAAAACATCACAGTGGACTTCCTTTTTTTCTTATCACTGTGTTATTCTAGGTGATATAATCAGGTGTTAAATCCAAGAATGAGTCATGAACTTAGGTGTCAGACTGCTTAAACATTCATTTGAGTTGAGTGTGTTAAAGGATAGAGATCAAGTCTGAGGTGCAGTCAGTAGCCGCTACAATTTAACTAAACAGTCTGCTTCACGCCAGAAAAAAAAGGACTTCTCCATTCCGCTGTTAACGTTGTATATCAAATAAAGAACTGTGGCTCAATACTTCTTAGGTTGGTTAGGCTCTCTGCTTAGGGTCTTTGTACAGCTAAACCGATCAGCAAAGGTCTGTTTGAGGTCAATCCCATGCATTTTAGCCGAGGAATACGTGGCCACAAAAACTCAAAGACAACTTGTCTCTACAGCTGGACCCAAAATATGGTCGACACAACTTGACTAAAGTGGGAAGTACAACCAAAGACGTAGTGGAAGTGGGGACCTTTGTAGAAACACGTAGATAAAGTGGATCACATGAGAACAGAAAAGAAAAGACTATTATATCTTCTTTTTTGGGCATTTCCCTTCAGGGGTCGCCACAGCAAGTCAGTTTCTTCCATTTAACCCTATCTGCTGCATCTTCTTCGGGCATGCTGACTATCTTCATGTCTTTCTTCACTGTATTCATGAACCTCCTCTTTGGTATTTCTATAGATCTCTTTCCTGGTGGTTCCAAACCCAGTATCCTTCTGCTGATGTACTCTCTGTCTCTCTCTGACTGGTCTGACTGAGAGGCCAGACCATCTCAGTCAGACCAGTCACTGAGATGACTGGTCTCAGTGACTGCACGTGTAAGAGATTTTCTTTATCTCCAAAACCTCTAACACGTGCTGTTCCTCTGAAATATTCATTTCTAATCCTATCCATAATAGACAATAATAAGTAACTGTACAACTTTTAAGTTTTACAATTTTCTCAGTCCATCATGTTCATTTCTCATCACTTTCATCCATGTTTGTTCATGCTTTAAATCCTCTTTTACAATGGTCTGCTTTTTTATGATCTGATTTGCTAATTGTCATGAAGCGGTGTGCAGGTGGAAAGAAGAGGACCCAATTGCAGACAAAAATCATGGTTTATTTGAATTTGGTAATCCATTAATACTGTGGAAAGAAAAACAAAGTTTCAGAGGCATGGTAAAAGGTTATTGTCAGGCCACCAGGGAGATCTGGCTGGAAGGGATGGTATAACCCGACAGGGAAGTCTAGGATGATTGCCCTTAAATAGATGGCAGGGTCCACAGATGTGTGGCATCAGGAATCAATCTCAGGTGTCCCTAATCAGGGTGATGAGGAACATCCAGGGCTCCTTCTGGCGGCAGGCAAGGGGATCCTAAAACCAATGTCCTTTCGGT
The DNA here is from genome assembly GCA_902685375.1 of Neostethus bicornis. Lineage (NCBI taxonomy): Eukaryota > Metazoa > Chordata > Actinopteri > Atheriniformes > Phallostethidae > Neostethus > Neostethus bicornis. The sequence continues at coordinate 29,920,774 of LR738543.1, forward strand.
AAGAATGATGGCTTGACTGTGATGTCACATCCAACCAATAGTCCTCTTTTCATTCGTTGGGTCACTATATACAAAGTTCTTGAAATTGGTTTGAGAAGTTGTAATTGGTCGGTTCCAATTCTCCGAAAGTATAATTGAGTTTGTGATTGGTTGCTCGTCTGAGTAGGGCTTCTCTGCTCAACTTACTCCGATGGGGGGCGGTGGGGAAAGTATTTTGTACTATTAATCCTAAGAATTTCTCTTAAACTAAACCGATTTTCTAAGAATGAGAGCCGGAATCAACATATTTTTGGGGGGTAAAATAAATGGCCAAAAAGAGAGGAATGTCTTGAATGTCTTGAAAAGAATAAGTACAAGTATGTTGTGTGTTATATTAATGTAAAAAACTGCAACATAGTCAATGTTTTTTACGCAGTTACAATAGTGAATATGGTACTCACTGTCGTTTTCTAATGGTTGAAAATTTGGTACGCGCAAAAATGAAGTTGTTTGTCTCAGAAAAATGTCTGGAAGAAAAAAGATTTTGTTTCCCAGAATACAAAAGGTTTCCAAAATAAATCTATTACACCCGTCGCTTTACTTTGTGGTTGTATCCACTTTCTGTTATTTGTGTCTTTGTTGGTTGTCAGCATCTTTCAAACTTCTGCCTTTGAAATCGGGGTTCTATTTTTGTGTTTTAGGAGAGTTTATTATGTAAATGTCAATAAGTAGAGCTTTCTTCTTAGTGACTGCCTTTTGTTGCCTTGACAAGCCGTTTCTTTGTTAGAGTATCCACTGGAAGGTTCCACTGGATTCTTTGCTAAATCAGAAGCAAAATGATTTGGCTTCAAGAAAAAAGGAAGAAAAACCCTTTTGGACAGTTTTCTATTTTCACATCTTCATCCATTTATTCAAACGTTTTGTCCATTATTGAGTCACAATTCAGTCAGTCATCTTGTGTGATTTATTGTCCCATCCGGTTTTGCACACATGCAATTTTCTCCCTTGTTTGCAGGCGAGAAGTGGGGTACACTTAGTACAAGTCACCAGTCTGGTGCAGGGCCACATATACAGACAGACAATTACTCACATATGCATATATCCCTACGGGCGATTTCTTAGCGGGTAATCATTCATTTTGTGCATTAATATTTATGAAAAAATTCCAAATGATATGTTCGTTTTCTTTCATCGTTTTTCCAAAAGCTGCACTGCTTTCAAAGGTATGTTTTTGCCTTTGAGTATTTAACTAATTACATTTCAGCTTGAATATGTTGTCAGGTAGGCCAAATTTTCCCTGAGGCATTCACGGCTTATTCTTCTGGCTCTTTCTAAACAAAGAAAACAGCCATTAAACATTCGCTTCAACTATGCAGATTTTGTGCTGGTCTTCCAGGACCAAGTAGGCCAGTTACCATGCCTTCGAGCCAATGCTCTACATCACTAGCATTTCCAAACCCGTTGAATAGACCGTCAAAAGAAACAGTTTATTTTTTACCAACAAACTAAAACTGAAGTAGGCAAGCAACACAAATTGGTGGCTGACTTACTTTTATGGTCTTTTTCAAGATGAATTTTCAAAAAATGTTGAGAGAAGTAAAGAATTTCGAGCTGCATGAGATCGGACAGATGTTCACATCTTTAGATAACTTGTGAAAGAATAGGCTCTTCTTCTTTTGGCATTTCACTTCAGGGGGTGCCCGACCAAGTCAGTTTTTTCCGTCTAACCCTATCTGCTGCATCCTCTTCAGTCACACCAACTATCTTCATGTCTTCCTTCACTGTATCCATAACCTGCTCTTTCGTCTTCCATTAGTCCTCTTTCCTGGTGGTTCCAAACCCAGCATCCTTCTTCCGATGTACTCTCTCTCTCTCCTCTGCACATGTCCAAACCATCTCAGTCTTTATCTCTAAAACCTCTAACATGTACTGTTCCTCTGATCCTGTCCATCCTGGTCACTCCCAGAGAGATCCTCAGCATCTTCATCTCTGCCACCTCCATCTCTGCTTCCTGTCTTTTTCTCAGTGCCACTGTCTCTAGACCAATCAGCATGGCCGGTCTCACCACGGTTTTGTACACTTTCCCTTTCATTTTAGCTGAAACTCTTCTATCACATATCACACCTGATATTTTTCTCCACCCGTTCCAGCCTGCCTGCACACGCTTCTTCACCTCTTTTCCACACTCTCCATTGCTCTGGACTGTTGATCCTAAGTACTTAAAATCTTAAGTAATAGGCTGGACTTTTAGAATTGGCGAGGATAGAGAATGACAAATTTTATCAACAGATAATCGTTTTTTTGGTGAATAAAATCTTTAAATCCACATAAATTTAATGAAGTTTTCCACCACCCGGTTATTCATTAAGTAAAAGCTTTTATTGTGGAATCTTTTATCTGCGATGCTAGAGCTATGTTTTTTGTTTTTAATCTAAGATGTTTTTTCCATAAAATAGTTACCAAGGTACATATTAATGCAGATGGGACACTACAGAAGGCCTAGGTGTGGATTGCATGGTTATCCACTTATATCTAAATATAGCTAGTGGTAGATCTTGATTGTGCATCTCCACACCCCTGAGAATACCAACTTTAAAATGTTTTGTCTAGATAATAATTTTTCTCCATCCATTTTTAACCAAGAAGTAAAAAATTAAAACCCACTGTTCATTATTTATGTGAAGTTATGTTTGGAGATCATCACATCTCAGAGGAAGAAGTTGCACATTGCGTTTTAGCACCGACTCACCTCCTACACTATTACACGTTTGAAGGTCTTGCGCTCTAAATTTGATCCACCCTCACTGTTGTGATGTCTCTGAATCTGCTCAGATGTCTATAGATTCTTTTCCAGCAGCCTGCCAGCATGAGACTGTGGGCTCACTATCCTCAGATGGTGAATCTTTTTGGTTATTCCACTGTAGTTACTCAAAACCAGTTTTCACATTCTCACGGCGCTGAAAGGACAGTTGGTCCGGGTTCCTGTTCTAACTCTTGTGACAGAGCCACCCACACATGGAAGCAGTGCTCCACAGGACAAAGCTGCCACAGTGGGAAGCCTCAGCCACAGAATATCATGAACAGAAGAACAGTATTTTTGACCAGATTATTTTATTCAAATAATATTCACTCCAACTGTGGACAAAAAAGGAGGAAAAAAGTCACAAAAAAAACACCCAATTTTGGTAGATAAAAAATATTCATTAAGTTTCACTTCAAAATTGCCGACTCATCCTTAAACGTGTAACACATTTGAGCCGATTACTCGCATTTTCTTTTGTCATAAATCACATTTTCCTCCAAATGTTCCTGAAGATTACCAACATGCATCTAATTTAATTCCTTAAAGACACTTTCTGCCCAAATTAAATATGCATTTGAGAGAAAAGCAAAGATAAATTTACAATGCAAATGAAACGAGAAGTTCATTCTTTAAAGCTGATGAGATGGTTTTATGTGCAGAAAAAATCCATTCATTTTTCTGGAAATCATATTTTGTGCCATATTCTACACGTTAATAGATGAAATCGTCTGGATGCCTGCTGCTGCAAAACCCAAAATAGACGTGGTGGTCAGGTGGGTCCAACAGACTGAAAGAGCGATTTAAAAAAGCAATTAGAAGGAACAAAGAGAGAGGATGAAAATATGGTCAACACAAATTCTTTAGAGACTGAAGCTCTTCAGATATGTTTAATCAAAGAGTTGTAAAGTTACAAATGCACAAAAGATGACGTAAAAAAGAGGCTAGCAGGTGCAGATTATCAGTAAGAAACTGAGTTCAAAACTCAAGGGGAGCATTGGAGACTTACACACCTGATGATGGTGAACCAGGATCATAGGATACGTCAGTGTGGCAGGGAGAAGCAGAGAACCTAATGAGTGAACGGGTCTGAATCGTTATTAAATTAAAATATATGTTTTTTTTTTCGTTCTGTTCCTTCGTCTGGGTCGCATGGGCAACTGCCTCAGACGGGAAGCCCAGGCTTCTTTCCCTCCGGCTGCATCCTCCAGCTCACCCGGAAGGATCCCAAGTCGTTCCCCAGACAGCTGTGAGACATAGTCTCTCCAGCGGGTCAGGGATCTACCTCTTGGTCTCCTCCTGGTTAGACATGCCCGAAACACCTCACTAGCGAGGCGCTCAGGGGGCATCCTGACCAGATGCCCGAACCACCCCATTGGGCTCCTCTCGACCTGTAGGAGCAGCGGCTCGACACCGAGCTCCTTCCGGATTGCAAAGCTCCTCACCTGATCTCTGAGCGAGAGCCCAGCCACCCTGCGCAGAAAGCTCATTGCGGCTGCTTGTATCCGTGATCTCATTCTTTCGGTCACCACCCACAGCTGGTGACCAAAGGTGAGGGTGGGAACGTAAATCGACTTGTAAATAGAGAGCTTTATATTTCGGCTCAGCTCTCTCTTTACCACGACGGACCGATGTAGTGTCCTGCACCAATCCGCAAATCCCGCTCCATCCTTCCCCCACTCGTGAACAAGACCCTGAGATACTTAAACTCCTCCACTTGGGCAGAACCCTTCCCTGACCCCCAGGGGCCAAAATAAATATATCTTAATCCAATTTTAATATAATGCACTCATCACATCATCAAATTATGGAACCACATATAACAGCAAAAAGTAATGACCAAACATTAGGCAGAATTTTTTCTTTTTTTTTTATTGTCAAACCTTCTTTTCTTGTCTTGCACAATAAATGGAAAAATCGAGTTACACTTGTGATGCATGACCATAAATCAAACATCAAGTAGAAGTTTTTACAGCTATGTGTACAATGAGACTCATAGCAAATCTAATCAACAGACAGCACAGCTCCTCATCTATAACAACAACCCGAGCGGCTTAATCCGTGGTTTAATGAGCATGCAGATGTAAACATAGAACTCTGAGAGGTCTGTTTGAGATTATTGTCATTTTCTAAAGTGATTATGGATGGGATTAAAATATTTTAAAAAAAGTGTAAGAAATGCTAATGTCTACTGCTGTTCAAGGCCTGTTTTTATATTTCATTCTTTTGGGGTATAAGTGACGTGTTTGCTTCGTCCAATCTGCTTTTCAGACCATGTTATGTTACATTTATTCATGCAGGTTTAAAAAAAATGATCTAAATCTAAGAATAAAATTACACATTTTTTTTGTTTAAGGCTTGTTTTGCCATTAAGAAAGGATGTGCTTGATTATCTAGTAATTAAAGTGGGATATTGTGTTTTTTGGGGTAATGATTCTTATCTCATAGAATAAACATGGAACCTTTTGTTGGCTCAAAAAAATAACGACATTACCGAAAAACGCTTATTTAAACATTTATTTAGTTTCACTTTTGTTTTTGAGACTGTAGAATTTTCTCTTCCTCTCTCTTCTTGTTTAGTCCCACCATCTGAGCATGTCATGATGTGGAACGCAGGTGGAAGGAGGACTCAAGTGCAGGACAAGAAACACGGTTTATTTAATGAAGGAGTCCAGTAAAGCTGTAACAAAAAAAGACATGAATCAATAGAATGTCTTTAAGTTATTGTTCTAAATGTTTATCATGGTCGGGATGGAATCTAATGACCCGACACCTGAAGGGAAGGCAGGCTGCCTATTTAAATTTAGCTGCACAAAGATCTTCAGGTGTCTAAAATCAGGCAATTGAGGGAAGGTGTAAAATGGTGTAAATATTGTCTGTGGATGGAAATACAGTGTAAAGCCCATCAAGTTAAGGCTAGAGCATATTCTTTGATATTCTTATTTTGGTGCATTTCTATAACAATGGCCCTTCCTACTGAAAGGAGGGACCAAGCATGAGCAGAGCATGTGCACTGCTGCAAAAAATGCTTATCGCTTATATTAAAATGTGAACGTGGGGAAAAGAAAATATGTGGCAAAGAACAACCTGGCCTTTGAAAAGGAACCAAATATGAGACGGAAGATACTGTAAATTACTCAGATATGCATGAATAAAATGGAAAACTCCTTAAACTATGTTAGTGATGAGTTAATAACTTTGAAATATGTAAACAACCAAGAAGTTCCATTCCGTCGTCTTCTGCTTATTCGGGGTCGGGTCGCGGGGGCAACAGCCTTAGACGGGAAACCCAGGCTTCTCTCACCCCAGCTCTATCCTCCAGCTAGAGCCAGAAGGATCCCGAGTCGTTCCCCGGCCAGGTGTGAGACATAGTCTCTCTAGCTGGTCCTAGGTCCGCCTCTTGGTCTCCTCTTGGTGGGAGCCATTCAGGGCGCATCCTGACCAGATGGCCGAACCACCCCACCTGGCTTCTCTCAACCTGGAGGAGGAGTGGCTCAACACCGAGCTCATCCCAGATGGCAGAGCTCCTCACCCGATCTCTGAGTGAGAGGCCAGCTACCCTGCGGAGGAAGCTCGTTTTGGCCGCTTGTATCTGCGATCTCGTTCTTTCGGTCACCACCCAAGTTGATTTTGAAATTAATTGTGAATTAAAAAAAAAAAAAACCGCTCTAGATTTGTTTGTCTGAGAAAAAAACAAAACAAATGACGTGACTTTTTTTTTTTGGTTTATCCCTCTAAACGACCAGGATGGAAGATTTTTGTACTTTGTTGACTTTTTTGGATCACCAGAGTTACCAACATCTAAAGTCTTGCGCCTTTAAAAGTTGAAATCGCTTTAGTTTACAGCATTACCTCAGCTAAAAATAAAACTCCTCATCAATTATGTATGTAATTATTTTAATCTTTTATGGACTACCTCTTACATAAAATGTGAAAGTGCAGGTTAAAGCTGGTATCGTGTGTTGAATCATGAAAACTGTCAACAACTTTTCTCGCTCTACATTATTTTGTCTAACATGTACATTTTCCTGTGTCGTATTTATTTTTATGATCACGCCTAAAGTTCTGAGTACATGTGTATATTTACCTTCGTGCCTATTTTTGCTGTCACATCTCTTGGCAGCAGGTTTAGAAACTCGTACCTCTCTGGGGTCTCATTAGTCTCAAAGTCAAAGTAAAGGCTGTTACTTTAGTAATTTGTCCTGCGAGAGTTTGGCAAAAAACAAAAGATAAGATAGAACACGGATTGGACGAATATATTGAAATAAACAGACTCTCATGTTGACATGACACCACTCTGAAACTCTACATCTAATTCTCGTTTCTTTTTCTGCTGCAGACATTTCGGTGAGTCTGCTGTCACTGGTGGTGACTGCATGTGGCCTCGCTCTCTTTGGCGTCTCACTATTTGTCTCTTGGAAGCTGTGCTGGATACCATGGAGGGAACGTGGTGTTTCCCCGCCTACCAAAGAGGCTCATGGGCACATCAACCCCACCATGAGCCCTCTGCCTCCTCAGCCAATGCCCAGACAGCCGGTTTACACAGCTGTGGATCCCCCGACACACACCCGCCGTAAATCGTCACATTGCTCTATTACCAAAGAGCCAACGCCTGTTGCATCTGTTGTGTCTGTGGAAGCTCCTGTGACTCCCGTATCACCCCCACCTGTAGTTATGCCCACACCCGAAGCAGCTATGAAGATAAGCCACACGTCTCCAGATATACCACTCGATGCCCAGAATAAAAGCAGAGAGAACGGTGTTCACACCACCCCTCGAATACAGAGGCAGACCACTGAGCCAGCTCCAGGTGGTGGCTTCTCATCAGAAATGAGGTCAGTTTTCAGTTCCAAATAGTCCATTTCAACACATTTACAATTTTTTTCTCCATCACTTTGGTCCATTTTTAACAAAACTAGCCACAACTGAACAACAGTTAATGGATTTTACAAAACTGCTAGTGAGGCTGGCAACATCTAGTGCAGGCATGGGCAAACTACGGCTCACGGGCCTCATGCAGCCCGTTAAACAATTTAATCCGGTCCACCAAAATTGAAAAAATTAAATAAATACCTTGTTAATATTTTATTTACCCTGCAATTCTGATGTTTCATCACTAGATGGCGCACTCTGGACATATTGGCTTTGTTGAGAAAACAACAACCCTGCTCCCATTAAAATGTGTGTGTCTCCCTGATGCACACGCTGTCAAAATAAACAGTGTGCACGGATAAGGAAAGCCATCAGGCCCAAAACACGCACGTAAACAAGTGTGTTAAATGTTAAAACAAGCAAAATATTATTACATCAAGCGCTTAGATTTCAAACCTAGTGCCGACACATGCACTTTTTTAAGCGCTATTGCACTAGATTTCAGACCTAGCGCGCTAGATTTGAAATTTAACACTCTTGATATAATATTTAACGCGCTTGTTTAAAATCTAGAGCACCGTTCTATCGGTCTAATCTAGGGGTTACCAAAGCATGACATCCATCTGCTCCTGTTCCGGCCCTTTTGTCAAATGTTAGAACTCAATGTTGCCCGCGAACCAAAACGTTTGCCCACCCCTGATCTAGTGCCTCTGATCATTTGCTTTTTACACCAGCTACTAGGTCAGGAATTGCAGACATTTGCTTACAATTACAGCAAGACAAGAAAGAAAGCATTCATTTTTTGTTCATGTCTCTTCTCCAGTCAAGGGTCCATCCGGAGACACATGAATCTCTCCAACCCAGACTTCAACGTGGCACAGTTCCAAAGGCAGGACTCGCTCACTGGAATGGGTCCAGGTCTGGGTCGCCTTAAACCTGAGCTCTACAAGCAGCGCTCCCTTGAGGGTGATGAAGGCAATCGCAGAGGTGGAGGTTGTGGGTGCCTACATTTTATCCTCAAGTTTGACTGTGACTTAGAACAGTTAATAGTTAAAATCCATAAAGCAGAGGACCTCCCAGCCAAGGATTTCTCCGGTACCTCTGACCCGTATGTAAAAATCTACCTACTGCCGGACCGTATGACCAAGCACCAAACCAAGGTGCACCGTAAAACTCTCAATCCCGTGTTTGATGAGGTCTTCCTGTTTCCTGTGGCGTACTCGGAGCTTCCCACACGTAAGCTTCACTTTAGTGTCTACGATTTCGACCGCTTTTCACGCCACGACATCATCGGCCAAGTGGTGGTCGACAACTTCTTGGATTTGGCAGATTTTCCCAGGGAGACAAAACTTTGCCGGGATATCCAATACGTGTCAACGGTGAGTCAAAGCTTCTTTAAACCAAAACAAAAAGTAATCGTTAGATATTTTAAGTTATAAAAAGTTAGTACAAAAAATATCTTAAACGTTGAAACACTGAAAGTTCAATATACAGATCAAGGACAAAAATATCTTATACCGCCCACTAGTGGACATAAATATATTTTTGTGTTTTCTTTTTTAAAAAAGTCCAATTTCTTTATTGTATCTGGAAATAAACGGATATAATTTTATTTTGCCAATCCACCATAATGCTTTTGAATAGTTAAATACGTACAAACTCTTAACGCGGGAAAGAAAAAAAATGCTAACAAAGAAACAGCAGTCACATTTCTGTCGAAATGAAAGTTTTGTTTTTATTCAAGATGTACAAAAGACAACGAACATTTTTCTCATGAAGTCTATTTTCTCCACTTTGACTGAAACAACATTCAAAGAAAATTTAATATAGTTTTTAAAGCGATGACGGCTGTTCGTACAATCTTGTTCTGTTACGTCACCTTCCGCTCATCCGGGGCCGGGTCGCGGGGGCAACAGTCTCAGATGCTTCTCTCACCCCGGCTGCATCCTCCAGCTCACTCGGAAGGTTCGTTCCCTGACCAGCTGTGAAACATAGTCTCTCCAGTGGGTCTGGGTTCTGCCTCTCCGTCTCCTCCCAGTGGGATGTGCCCAAAACACCTCACCAGCGAGGCGCTCGCGAGGCATCCTGACCAGATGCCCGAACCACCCCATCTAGCTCCTCTCGACCTGGAGGAGGAGCGGCTCGACTCGGAGCTCCTCCCGGATGGCAAAGCTCCTCACCCAATCTCTAAGTGAGAGCCCAGCCACTCTGCGGAGGAAGCTCATTTCAGTCGCTTGTATCCGCGATCTCATTCTTTCAGTCAGCCCCCACAGCTGGTGACCATAGGGGAGGGTAGGAACGTGGATCCTGGTTACCATGGTGAAGGTAGGAACGTAGATCCTGGTTACCATGGTGAGGGTAGGAACGTAGATCCTGGTTACCATGGTGAGGGTAGGAACGTAGATCCTGGTTACCTGGTGAGGGTAGGAACGTAGATCCTGGTTACCTGGTGAGGGTAGGAACGTAGATCCTGGTTACCATGGTGAGGGGTAGGAACGTAGATCCTGGTTACCATGGTGAGGGTAGGAACGTAGATCCTGGTTACCATGGTGAGGGTAGGAACGTAGATCCTGGCTACCATGGTGAGGGTAGGAACGTGGATCCTGGTTACCATGGTGAGTGTAGGAACGTAGATCCTGGTTACCATGGTGAGGGTAGGAACGTAGATCCTGGTTACCATGGTCAGGGTAGGAACGTAGATCGACTTGTAAATCAAGAGCTTTGGTTTTCAGTTAAGCTCTCTCTTTAAAATCTTGTTCTCAAAAAAAAAAAAAAAAAAAGAGATTTTTGGCATAAAAATTTTGCTTCTTTTGATATTTTAAAAAGGTAAAGATATTTGCTTTGCAAATGCTCTAAAAAGGAGACTTTATTTTAGACCCAGGAAAGCAGGAATTAATTAGGAGGAATAAAATCACTTTTAAATGATAAAGTGCAGTTATTTTATTTTTTTTTTTTTATAGTAAATTCAATACTAAAAGAACTTTAAAATTTGTATCTTAAAGAATGAAAAACTTCCTACTTTTGAATAAATTTCTCAGGATTTCATTTTTCATTCCAATTTTTTTTTTCACAATAAATTTTTTGAGCACATAATAAAAACATGTAAGACATGCTTATTCTCCCCCCTGCATTAAAAAAATACCAGAAAACAGATTTAAACTCACATTACCCATCCAGACAACCCTGTTTTTCTAAGAATACTAATTATCTGTAGATTATTCAAGTAGATGACGACTATTAATGGCCTCTAATGATTTTAATGAAGTGAGCTCTGCAGGAACCACTTACATGTAACTTAAACGCTGTTAGATTTCTTAAAGGTCAAGAGGATCAAAGCTTCCACATTATATCCCATTACTAAACGAGACTGTGTGTGTGTGTTACAGCATAATGTCACTTTCATTTATTCATGGTTAAGAGTGGGTGGAGTCGTATTTACCTAGTTGCAAAAAGGGCGTTGATGATAGTTAATGTACGAGTGAATGACGAACATGAAGAATACGTGAAAAAATTGAAGCAGAAAAAAAAAGATGAAATAATGTATAAACTGATAAAAAGTTTTGTGTGTTTCTACGGTAACATTCAAGTCCTGTTCACCATCACCTCACACACATTAATTACAGAGGTGAATGGTGTGACTGACTGTCCTACCTCGGTGTCTTTTTGACAGTTTGGACAGGTCGTTATATTTGTTTACTGCACATGGGAATTTTAAGAAGCTATGTCCCACTTTTAAAAACAACATATCCAAGATTTTAATTAGTTAAATATAGTTGTGAATTGTCATCTTCGACTTTACATGGCAACAAATTCGTGTATGTGTTTGATGATGTCACAGTGACTTCACGAGAACGTTTCTGTGTACGTTGAGTCTTTTCCCAAATGTTGTTTAACACTGGAATTAATATCACTGCTCCTCAAGTAATTTGAATTTTGGCGCTTTAATTTTAGTTATTTGCCTTGGGTGACCCTACCAGGGGCATTAAGCCCCGGACAACATAGCTCCTAGGATCATTGCGGCACGCAAACCCCTCCCCCACGTTAAGGTGGCGGCTCAAGGAGGCGTATCTTCCGCGATCTTTGTACGGCCGGAGCCAGAGCTTGGTCCGTATAGCTGGCAATTCCATTTCGGATGTCGATTCCATTTCCAGTGAGAGTTGGACTCCGCCAAGGCTGCCCTTTGTCACCGATTCTGTTCATCACTTTTATGGACAGAATATCTTGGTGCAGCCGAGGCGTTGGAGGGATCCAGTTTGGTGACCTCAGGATCGGATCTCTGCTTTTTGCGGATGATGTGGTCCTATTGGCTTCATCGGACCGTGATCTCCAGCTCTCGCTGGATCGATTTGCTGCAGAGTGTGAAACGGCCGGGATGGGAATTAGCGCCTCCAAATCCGAGACCATGGTCCTCGCCCAGAAAAGGGCAGAATGCCCCCTACGGGTCAAGGACAGGGTCCTGCCCCAAGTGGAGGAGTTTAAGTATCTCGGGGTCTTGTTCACGAGTGGGGGAATGATGGAGCGGGGGATCGACAGGCGGATCGGTGCAGCATCAGCAATAACTAGGACGCTGCATCGGTCCATCCTGGTGAAGAGAGAGCTGAGCCGAAAAGCAAAGCTCTTGATTTACAAGTTGATCTACGTTCCCACCCTCACCTATGGTCACCAGCTGAGGGTGGTGACCGAAAGAATGAGATCGCGGCCGAAATGAGCTTCCTCCGCAGGGTGGCTGGGCTCTGCCATCCGGGAGGAGCTCGGTGTCGAGCCGCTCCTCCTCCAGGTCGAGAGGAGCCAGATGGGGTGGTTCGGGCATCTGGTCAGGATGCCCCCCAAGCGCCTCACGGGCGAGGTGTTTTGGACACATCCCACCGAAAGGAGACCAAGGGGGAGACCCCGAACCCGCTTGAGAGACTATGTCTCACAGCTGGCCGGGGAACGACTTGGGATCCTTCCAGGTGAGCTGGAGGATGCAGCCGGGGAGAGAGAGGCCTGGGCTGCCCGCTTGAGGCTGTTGCACCCGCGACCCGATCCCAGAACAAGCGGAAGATGACGGAACGGAACAGAATTTTAGTTATTTTCATGTTAAAAACTAAAATACCAATGATCAGCTGCCATGAAAGATTCTTCCACCAAACAATTCCCTCTGGGACTGACAAAGTTTTTCTGATTCTGATGTCTTAAACCTGCAATCACCAATACACTACGCCAAACTATTATTATTTTACCAGGATCTGAAGTCAGATTTTAAGTCATCATCATTTTTTTCCCCAATTCTTCTTATTCCGGCATTTACCTACAGGGGGCGCCACAGCAAGTTGGTTTCTTCCATCTAACCCTATCTCCTGCATCTTCTTCGGTCACACCAACTATCTTCATGTCTTCCTTCACTGTATCCATGAACCTCCTCTTTGGTCTTCCTCTAGGCCTCTTTCCTGGTGGTTCCAAACCCAGCATCCTTCTTCTGATGTACTCTCTATCTCTCCTCTGTACATGTCCAAACCATCTCAGTCTGGCCTCTCTGACTTTATCTCCAAAACCTCTAACATGTGCTGTTCCTCTGATCCTGTCCATATTAGTCACTCCCAGAGAGATCCTCAGCATCTTCATCTCTGCTACCTCCATCTCTGCTTCCTGTCTTTTCCTCAGTGACACTGTCTCTAGACCAGTCAGCATGGCCGCTCTCACCACGGTTATGTACAATTTTACCTTTCATTTTTGCTGAAACTCCTCTATCACACATCACACCTGATACTTTTCTCCAGCCTGCCTGCACACGCTTCTTCACCTCTCTTCCACACTCTCCATTGCTCTGGACCGTTGATCCTAAGTACTTCCACCTTCATTATTGCCACCTTTTTTGTCTTCTTGTTATAAAAATAGTAAGTTTATTATAAATTGGAATCTTGACTAAATGTTAAGAATAAGTTGATCTTAAACGCAACTTATTTCTCTAAATATGTCGATCAAGATCAGAAATTCCCAGTTTTCTACCCAAATTTTATATATAGCGGGAGAAGCCAGTCGGGGGTTTAAATAATTCATTTGTAACGTGTTGGCTTCATGGATTGACGAGTAACAAACAAAATGCTGGAAGAGTAAAAATTCAGAAGCAGGTTCTTTTTGCTGCCTTAAACGGTTCAAAATGCAACAAAACAAGTTCATATGAACGCTAAAAACAACAAGAATGCAGCTTGTTCGGCACTCAGATGATTCCTGTAATTTACACACATCTTTATGTGACAAAATCATTTACAAAAAAAAAAACCTAAACTCATTTTAGCATTTTTAATAATACAGATTTGATATATTTTTTAAATTAATATTTTAATTTTTTTGCTACCATGTATGGTGGTGTCTCATTTGTCTGGTTGCACAAGTTTTTCAAGTTACTAACTTTCATGAAGCAGTGTGCAGGTGAAAGGAGGAGTACCCAATTACAGGACAGAAAACATGGTTTATTTGAGAATGGCCGTCCAGTAATACTGTGAAAGAAAAACAAAGTTTTAGTGGTTATTGTTCAGAATGTGTTTCTTGGTCAGGCAACCAGGAAGACCTGGCAGGAAGGAATATGACCCAACGTGGTTGTCCAAGGTGATTGCCCTGTTTTAAGGGCAAGAAGGGTCCACAGATGTGTGGCATCAGAATAATCACCTTCAGGTTTCTCAATCAAGGTGATGAGGGAAGGTTTAGGGCTCCATCTGGTGGCAGATGAGGGGATCATGACACTAACAAGCTGATCAGATGTATTGATTGAAAATGTAGCGGTTGATGACCCCTCGTCGGGACGTTAGGCAGATTTTATTTGATCAATTTTTCTCAGCAAATGACAGCAAGTAGCGATCGGCTGACAGTTTGCCGCACGCAACCGTCAAAAAACTCGACTAGACCTCTTCTTCTTCTCCTTTCGGCATTTCCCTTCTGGGGTCGCCACAGCAAGTCAGTTTCTTCCATCTAACCCTATCTGCTGCATCCTCTTCGGTCACGCCAACTATCTTCATGTCTTCCTTCACTGTATCCATGAACCTCCTCTTTGGTCTTCCTCTAGTCCTCTTTCCTGGTGGTTCCAAATCCAGCATCCTTCTGCCGATGTACTCGGTCTCTCTTCTCTGTACATGTCCAAACCATCTCAGCCTGGCCTCTTGGACTTTATCTCCAAAACCTCTAACATGTGCTGTTCCTCTGATATATTCATTTCTGATCCTGTCCATCCTGGTCACTCCCAGAGAGATCCTCAGCATCTTCATCTCTGCTACCTCCATCTCTGCTTCCTGTCTTTTCCTCAGTGCCACTGTCTCTAGACCAAACAGCATGGCGGGTCTCACCACGGTTTTGTACACTTTTCCTTTCATTTTAGCTGAAACTCTTCTGTCACACATCACACCTGATACTTTTCTCCACCCGTTCCAGCCTGCTTGAACAAGCTTCTTCACCTCTTTTCCACACTCTCCATTGCTCTGGACTGTTGATCCCAAGTACTTAAAATCTTCCACCTTCTTTATCTCTTCTCCCTGTAACCTCACTTTTCCATTTGGATCCCTCTCATTCACACATGTACTCTGTCTTACTCTGACTAATCTTCATTCCTCTTCTTTCTAGTGCAAACCTCCACCTTTCCAGCTTTTCCTCCACCTCTTCCCTCCTCTCACGACAAATCACAATGTCATCTGCAAACATCATTGCCCATGGAGATTCCTGTCTGACCTCGTCTGTCAGAAAAAAAAAAACTCGACTAGACCAATGACTGCATATTTTCGTCTCAAAGATTCATTATGGCGCCAAGTCTAAGGCTGGAGATGGCAACTGAATTGGCTTAATTCTGACAAAGACAATGTGCTACTTTCTACTCACAAGGTCCCCTTTTCTACAGTCAGAGTCAAGACCCCCATGGTATTTAAATTCTTTAAACTCCACATAGTGTCAGCACTCCTTTGCTGGCCTACACAATCCTTTTCCGGTTTAGCAGCAAAGACTTGGATTTGGAGACACTGATTCCCATTCCGGCTGTTTCACACTCTGCAGTAAATGGGTCCAGTGTGAGTTGGAGACTGCGGCTCGATGAAGCCAACAGAACCACATCCTCTGAAACAATCACTCGCCAAAATAAATCTTCTCGCAGTGCTTTGGTTGTCCATTTGAGTAATGAACCCAATCGTTGGCAAAGGACGGCATTAACGAAGTCATACAACGGATCCTACAAACTACCAGAAATATGGACCAAGACACTGGTCATACGGGGACCAATTTTTAAAAAGTCCATCAATTAACAGGTGGATGCCAAAATATTAAGACAAACGTTTTTTTTAATCCACCTAGAACTTTGATAGGAACTTATTTTGTATCACAAAGATGGTGTGTTATTGCAGAAAAAATTCAAGCGAGCTGAAGCTGCAAAAATAACATGAAGATTTTTATTCTGTCAGTGTGCCAGACTTCAGGGAAATATTGATGAAACTATTGATATTTTTGTGTGAACTCCCAACTTATGGTTGTTTAGTGGGCCAGTGCTGACACTTAGGCTCCTGATTAATTGTTAATCAATATGATTCGTTTAGAGCAGAAGGCCATGAGACAGGTGGATGATGGGAAGCAGTGATTCACAGAATTTGGGTTGCTTCATTCTCACACAATTTTTTTTCCCCAAGCTCTTCAGGTCACGCACACAAACCTACAACAATACACACAAAACTAGGAGTCTTGAGCAAGTGCTTGTTCTCAGACGTGCACCGATGCTTCTAATAAGTGAGCCAACAAGCTTTGGACAGCCGTGCAGAGGCAAAACATTTTGTAAACACTGCCGCTAAATCCATTTAGTAGAAATGATAGAAATTTAATCAAGCCTCTATTGCCAGAGGGGGCGAGCATATTGTTGGTTTTATTGCCGGATTTGGCTTATTTAGCTCCTCAGTCAAAGCAGATTGAATATTAAAGAAAGAACATGTTTTTCTAGTTTCGAGTGTGCCATCAGCTGTAAAAACTCAACGCACTATGAATACTAAGGATTTACACTATCATTATTTACAATTTAAAATTGTTTAAAATAAACTACTTTATTTTCTTTTACCCCTTGAGCGCAAAAGGACTCAGAAAACCTTTTTAGACCCAGAATAGAAAATAATTATTGTAAGTCTTTACATTTGACCAGTGGTAGATGAAGTACTCACTTTCTGTACTTCAGTAAAAGTACAGATAATTTGGCAAAAAAAAATCTACTTAAGTAAAAGTACCGATAAAAAAATCTACTTAAGTAAAAGTACAAAAGTAATTGGTGTAAATTTTATTTTTTTAAGTAAAAAGAAAAAGTATTCAACCATAATTTAAATGTAGGGTCACAGATAAATACTTTGCAGAGTAGGCTATCCCCTGGTTTTGGTCCACAAAAAAAGAAAAAAAATGAAGAAGAAAGAAAAGCTATCCCCTTGCAGCGCTAGCAAATGGGCCACCAAAATGCAGGAAAATTACCTTTATTTTTCAAAATGTTAGGGGTGGGGCAGTCCCCCTATACCGTCTTTGCCCCCCTTTAGAAAATTCTAGATCCGTCCCTGCTCTGTGTAATGATGGCTCAACTTTTTATTTAAAAGTAAACACAACGAACAACAATCTTCTGACTCTTTTTAAATCTGTGCTGTATATGATGTTAGTTTTTTGGCGTAAAATGTCTCTCTCGATTCTGATTGGTCCTCGATTCATCACTTCTTTTCCCTCTTGGAGACAGCAGGCTGATCAACTGCTCCCTCTAAAGGTTGATTTTGTTGATGCGGCTTCAAGATGCACTAAAAAAACTGTATTTTTCAAATTTCTGACCGAAAATGTAAAAAAAAATGCAAAACACACTTTTGATATATAGCGGAGTAAAAGTACAGATATTTGCTCTAAAATGTAGTGAAGTAAAAGTACAGGTATCAAATTTTACCTAAGTAAAGTACAGATACACAATTTTTTTACCACTTCATTTTATTGGGGCAACCAAAGTCTTGTACTGCATTTTGACGTTCCCAGAAACCGCATGAGTGTCATTTTAATATTTCTCAGCCAAATTATATAAATAGTGTCAAGATTTCACAGCCAAAAGAATCTGATGTCACTCCCACCCAATCACACTTCAATATTTTCCCAAGAACATGCCGGCTAGAAAGAGATCTGAAGTTATAATTAGGTATGTTTAGAAGTAATGAGCTGAATATCATCTCACAATTGGGACATTCGTTTCAGAGTGAAATGAATCACAAATGGATGTTATTTTGCTTTTGTGTCGTGTTAGATTTTGTTGTGTGCCGTCTCCGGTTTGGTGACACGTCATCGAAAAGCCAACACTTGCTCTGCCCTCACACTGGCTCAGGTGGGGGTTGTCTAATAGCTGGAAGGCTGTTTCTTCAAATCCTTTTTCATCCCAGTCAATCTGTCACTGTGGCATTCGTTCTCCCATCGGTGTTTCCTTCGCTGGCGCATGAATGCACATGGTATTCGAAAGGTTGTCATTGTTGTTCCAGGTTGTTCGGCATGTTTCCACGGGTTTGTTCTACAGCAGCTGTGCAACAGGAGGAGATGTAAATATGTTGCATAAAAAAAAAAAAAAAATCAAATTCAATGGAAATTCTATTCTAAGTTAAAACAGACCCCCACCGGTAACGGTAAATGCTGCTAAACGCAAATATGCAGCATGACTGCCACTGTTCTTTCCAAACAGTTTGGGGAATTATAAACTGGAAGCTTTTAATTAACTGGAATGTTGACTAAATGAAAAGATTTTAGTTTAGATGCAGATGTGACAGATTGCTGGTAATTAGCATCCAATTTGCTGTGTTTTTTAGATAAAATAGCCATTTTAGACCAAAAAAAATATCTTTTCTTACCCTATCTGAGCAAACATGCTATTTTTGACTCCATCTTGTTGTTTGCCATGTTGTTGCACAAAAGTGCTTAAACTTCTTCAATGTACAACATGCATTTTAACAATGCATGCCCCTTTGCACACTAGTTATGAGGACCCCTCGTGTTAATGACTGTTAGAATCTAGTGTTATCAGAGATGGACCATCTGTCTTCAGAAGTTTAATCAAGTTAACGTAAGGTAGTGCTTCTCAATTATTTTCTGTTGGAAGATGAAAATATTTTGCGCCCCCCTTATTTAAAAACCCCATTTTTTTCAAGTTGGTTTTATTTAGTTTTTCTGCTACTCCTTTAGACCAGTCCGTGAAAACATTATCAGACACTAAACCGGTCCGTAGCACAGGAAAGGTTGGGGACCTCTGCTGTAGTGGATGTGCAATTACACTTTATTCTAGTGCGGCAAAAAAAAAAAACATGTTCCACAGGGTCACACGCGCCCCCATGGTATCTCACTATTTGAGAAGCACTGACGTAAGGTAAGGTCAGCTACAATAAGTCTATAAGTTGTTGGATCTACTGGTAATCACTCTAAGCTCACTACCTTGACCATTTTTGTATCAATGGAAACAATCGTTGAGCTTACTTTAGCACTACTATCTACCCGTTCAGGTGTCCTATTAGGGTATATGTGGTGTCTCAACTAGAAAGGTGCTCGATTAAGACCCCAGACAGTTGTGGGAAGGTTGAATCTCCTCCTTGTATATCAATGTTTTTTTGGTTTTTTTTAGATTGTCTGACATAAAAACACAGTCAGTCCGAATCTAATTTCCCTTCAAAACCAACAAAATATCGCAAAAGCACAAATGTCCAAACAAGCAAATATGTGTGCTGTAGAAGCTGTTTTATCTACGTTTATGTGCTTCCCTATTTCTCCTGTCTGTGGTGAAGTTATTTCAGGCACAGCTATTCTGTTAGCTGCCACTGATCAGATGGTTCCCCATTGGATGAAATAGCGGGGCTTTTTTTTTTTTTTTTCAAAAGCTGTGTGACAGATGAAAGGATGCATTGGTTTAAAGAAGAATAGATAGTTACACTGTATAATCTGATAAAATAAGTTTTTTTTGTTGTTTATTGACTGTTGTAGAAAAATATCTGACATGAGATGGGTGTTTTTCTGTATTTTTCAGGATAACGTAGATCTCGGTGACCTCATGTTCTCACTTTGTTACTTGCCTACGGCGGGCAGATTGACCATTACTATGATCAAGGCTCGGAATCTGAAGGCCATGGACATCACTGGTGCATCAGGTAACTGAAGTCCCACAGCAAGAGGACAAAATGTCCAGAATGCAAATGAGTAACTTTTTTGTTCTGCTTCTACAGATCCATATGTGAAGGTTTCACTGATGTGTGATGGACGCAGGTTGAAAAAAAGGAAGACCTCAACAAAGAGAAACACACTAAACCCAGTTTATAATGAGGCTATCGTCTTTGATGTCCTACCAGAGAGCATAGAGCAGATCAGCCTTTTGATAGCAGTGATGGACTATGATCGGTTAGAAACTTTACATTCGTTTTACACTCAGTGCATGAATGATAATTTTGGTAAATTGAGCAGGATGTGATCACAGCGTTTCCCTTTTCCTCTTGTGTCTACAGTGTAGGCCACAATGAGGTCATCGGTGTGTGTCGAATTGGTAACGATGCAGACAGTCTAGGTCGAGAACATTGGAACGAAATGCTTACGTACCCACGGAAACCTGTTGCCCACTGGCATCCCCTTGTTGAGGTAAGTTCATTTTCCAATAACAGACTACTGGTCGTTTTTCCATGCTTCTTCTTCGACTTTACCACTGTATCCATGAACCTCCTCTTTGGTCTTCCTCTAGTCCTCTTTCCTGGTGGTTCCAAATCCAGCATCCTTCTTCTGATGTACTCTCTCCTCTGTACATGCCCAAACCATCTCAGTCTTGCCTCTCTAACTCTATCCCCAAAACCTCTAACCTCCATGCTTCTTGAATTGAAGATGCCTTGCTGGTGAGGTGCTTCGGGCACTTCCCACCGGGAAGAGACTAAGAGACAGACCCCAGAACTGCTGGAGAGGTTCCAGGGTCTTGCTAATCTCTACAGATTATGTGAGACAAGATGAATCTCTGGATTCATCTGGAGATGAATCCAGATGAATTCATCCACATGAATCTCTGGATTTTCTAGAATCCAGGGTTCGACTCGGGATCCTCGTTCCCCAGGAACGACTTGGGATCCTTCCGGGTGAGCTGGAAGACGGAGCTGGGGTGAGAGAAGCCTGGGCTTCCCGTCTTGGGCTGTTGCCCTCGCCACCCGGCCCCAGATAAGCAGAAGACGACGGAACGGAATTTGTCGTATGAGGACAGCTTGCTAATTAAAGTTTTGTCCCCATTCAAAATCAACTTTTCAGAACTTTTTATCTTTTAGTATTTGTCACTAAAGTGTTTTTTAGAGAGAGATTCATGAGGTTTTTGAACAAACTGTTTTGGTATTTCCATTCTCTGTCCCACACGACGACAAACAAACTCTTACTACAATCACGACACGAACAGTTACAGCCGTGATGCTTTTTACGGAGCAGGATTTTATACATGCTTTCCCCACTCTTTCTCACCGCTCCTCAAGGAGTTAGGCCCAAATTTCAATGGTGGAGCTTGTGCTTCATCATTTCTGTTCATCTGCATGCCTTTAAATGTGAAAATTTTTCATACGGCAGATAGAATAGACAGATAAGCCAGATAGAATTAATATTGGGAAAGGGTTAAAGACAGCATACACACTGGGTTGGTATAAATCTGGAAATAAAGTAAGAACATGCTAAACCACTTTGTAGTAATGTATGCAGAATGGTTACATTTTTAAAAAAAATCCTTGGAGAAAAAAATTGAAAATAAAGATGAAAAATGTCAGAAGTCTGTAGACCGTGTGATTCCATGATAGGGTCTCTAAAGGCTCGGTTTGCTTTCTACAGAACCCAATAGGTTGCTTTCTTGGATGTTTGAAGGTTGAGTGAGCAGCTCAACATGTGCAAAACACTTGCACTCATCAATCTCAACCAACGAATTTCCAAAGAAGTTTGTTTCATCGTGTGTCTAATTACGCATAATAAAATTGAAAAAGTAACAAACTCAAACGACAAAAAATAGGACTGTGATTTGGACAATAAGCCTTTAATTTTTCTCATTAAGCTGCAAGAAATTTGCCTGTAAATAGATTTTTGCCAAGGATTTATTTATTTTTTGTTATTTGTCAAAGTGAGTTGCATTTTTGTGCAGCATAAGCTAATGAAACTTAAAAAAAATACATCCAGCTGCTAACCAAATTGTCACAAAGCAGCTGATAAAACATGCAGTGTCATTCACTCTGTTCAGCTTTCACACCCTGTAGGTGTTAGCATCTGAAAAATATGAGAATTGAATTTAAATAGAATCTGTATTCATTTGAAATTAATTGGCACATTTCCATTAATGACCTTTTTATGTTTTTTTTTCTTACAGTACCAGGGGACCACAGGTAGTAGCCAAGGAGGGTCATGTAATTCCCTGAAGACGCCTCCTTCTCCGTAGCCTTGAGCAGCACAAAAAGGAAGCGGTCAACTTATAGAGTGATCTCAATGCACCGTCCCAAAACAAAATCGCAAACATCTGTCAAGACCTTTAGAAAACACCAACACAAATTCCACGGAATGGATCAGTTGCATGTTGCGTGATTGCAAAGATATTTTTATTATGTTGTATCGGGGTGTAACAGACCCTTTCTGTTTGAAAATGCTATGTCAGTAAAGTTACCATTGTTTTCTATTTGTTTTAGTTTGTTTTATTTTCATTGTTTTCTTCTGTTTTTAGTTTATCGCGTCTGTATTTTCACTATGTACTTAAAAAAAACAGTTCGACTGCCATATTTTTAGAATTCGATGGTGAATTGGTGCATGAGGATTGATGGGATATCTTCTTGTTTGTTTCCGTTCCCGTTTCAGCGGTATGATGTGTTGTTCTGTCGGTTGATGTGCAGTGGAAGTTGAGTTTACGATGAAATATCTGTAAGTAAAAGAAACATGTTAAATGTAAGAAATAAATATTATTCCATAAAAAAAACTGCTGGTGAATTAATTTTGATCAAACATTTGAGAATTAATCATTGGGGGAGGGGCCAAAGAAACTTGTAGCTTCTACACAAGTTTCTATGGCCCCTCCCCCAAGGGACGGGGAACTTGTAGCTACAAGTTGTTAAAGAGCTTGTTGTGGTCCCTCCCTCTCCAACCAGAGGAAGCCTTGGACCCCTCGCTATGTTCCAGTCATCTTCTGATTCTTTAGACTTGTGGCTTCTGCACACCTGAAGAATATCATCACTACTGCCTTTGAAAAACTGTCTTCCCTGTTGTTGTTACTTGGCTCTGCTGAACTCCTGGCTCACTCTAGTGTTTTTAGAATATCGCTAGATGGAGATCTAGTTTTTGTGATTTTGACTTCCGCTAGTTTTGATGTTTCTATCTTTAGCTAGCTGGACATCTTTAAAAAACTTTTGTTAGCCCTGCTTTTGGGATCTCCTCCTTCTCCGGGACCAAATTCCACGAAGAATAAACAGTGTAGTGGCTATTGACCCATACCTGAGGACATGTTTAACATGTATGACTGACATCGAGAAAACAGACCGCGATTCAGTCAGATTGCCTATGATTAGTTGATCCTGTGGAAGGCTGTGCAACAAGGTTACACGTATTCCTTGTTCGTACGGTGGATGCCATGCAAACACAGAAGCAAACCAATGACTCTATATTTCTGGTTCCATAGATTCAATATGGCATTGCTCATATTGTTGAAAAATTCTGATTGAATTGGTTTAATTTGCTCTGGTCAAACACCATACAGTGTTTGTTGTAGGTCATACGAACATTCGAATTGTTGTAGGTCGCAAGTCAACGGATCAATGTGTGCCTGACTGTTAAGAATTGGGAGACTAATGGAATATTTTGACAACGCATCAAGATGACAATACATTTGTCATATCTTGCTATAAAAATATTAAAAGACAATATAAATACTAAACTTACCCACCTTAGACATTCAGCAAGCGTTCAAGATCGTTTTTCTCTTTGCTGACAAGCTTGTCCCTCTTTCTTTGAATGGTTTTTACATTGACATTGTCTTTAAGAAATGTCTTCTGCTTAAAGAAAAACTGTTGGTCATGTTGTCTAAGGTTTGCAAGCCCATGATACTGATGGGTGGAGTTTAACCTCTGGTCCGATGTGAGTACTATTTATAGTATGTGTCTGATAACCTTCATTTGTTCTTATCTTGTTACAAACTGTGAGCCTACTTAACTGTGCCTCAATTATAACTCAGACTGAGAGTGTTAGGTGATGATGAAGTGCCATTTAAGAGGAGAGAATGGTGCAGGGTTGACATTGCGGAGACTCAGGTGAGTGGGTGGTTCATTGAGGTCTTGTTAGTAGACACTGTGTTGGACATCTGTTGCAGTGATTCAATCGAACCGATGGAAGCAAAAAAAAAGATTATTTTTACTAAGTATCAGTGAAATAATTACCTATCTGACATTTGCTTTGCATAGTGGAAAAGTCCTGTAGTTCTTAAAAGCCTCGAGTCTGGGTGGTGAATAACAATGAGAAGAGAAAATTGACTGAAGATGAATGCAGCAAACACAAAGAGATTTTACATTTCACCATCAGGATTTTTGAAGAAAAAAAAATAATCGTCATGAAGAGTATAAAAGCATAAAGATTTACTGTAGATGTCTAACGATTATCAATAAAAGACCAATACATTTTACAAGTAAATTTTAACAATTAATACTGTAATTACTATCTTATTTCAATGAAACATATAAAAAAGGATTTTACATTGTTACAGATAGTCAGAAGTAAAATATCCCTGCAGGTTTAAAGCAAGGCACGAGATCCCAGGCGCTTTGAAATTAGCATTTTTTGCATGAGGCAAAAAAAGAAAACAGAATAATGGAAAAAAGGAAATACTTCCACCTATAGAAACATTTTCTTCTCTATGCTTCACAATCCCCATGACTTCATAGCAAACACGGTTGATGTACCAATATAATTAATAAGCCCTGCAGACAAAGAAAGAAACGTTTAGAAAAATAATTAATTGTTACAGTCTGTTTGAGTGAGATAGGTCCAACTATACTGCTGTTTCTCTGGCTTGAAGTTGCAGGTGTCCATTTATTAATGTTTGTTCATAGTATAATAAGTAAACTTGTGTTTCCAAAACCCATCAGCACATGGACAACTGTGTCAGTCCCCTAATAAAACTCTGGCTTCTAGCATTGGCTACCTGGTAGTCACTTTTGGGAATGGTCATTTTAACAAACAGCAAGGCTTGGTCTTATTCTATTGCTAAAATCTGACATCACAAAAGTGTCTTTTTGTTGATGACTCAGCAAGTGTGTAGATAAGAATAAACAAGCAAGTTGCTCTTGTCTCTTTTTGTGTCATCAATTGTGTTTGATTTGTGTGTGTATGTGTACGGTTTGTAATGTTTTGTGCTTTGGACCCTCCCCAAAATTAGTACATCTCATAAGGCATTCTTCTAATGAAAAAAAAGTCTTTATCTAGTTTTGTTAATTGGGTGGCAAATTATCCTGGGTCTCTTGAATAGTTGTGGTTTGTTGATACCTGACTGGAGTGAAATGATATTGACCAGAGACATCATCTGGCAAGAATACCAACACTCACATACAAAATAGACAAACCCATTAAAAAAAATTTTGCTACTGACATTTTAAAAATGTAATTATATCATAACCAAATGTATAGAAGTCCATTACCATCATGGACTTCAAAACAGGATCTGGGGCAATAAGTCTCCAGTTACCATCATGATTTTTTACTACTCTTAGAGGTGTCCTTCACACTTTGGATCACTTCCTGTGACATGAAGGTTGCTAGGAAGAGGGGATCATTGAGAAAGTTATTTTATAAAAAAGAGAGACAAATGGGTGTTATGGGGTCTAACGCCACATGGATTTGTAGTTGGTGCTCTAAAACGCCAGAGTTCCCCGGGCAGATTTAGCATCTATTAAAAGAAAAGAGATTTAGTAACAAATGATAAAAAATTATTGGGTCTATCTATTCCACTAGCCAAGCAGCCATTTCCTGGTAAAAGTAACACGTGTGGTTAGTTTATTGGTTAGTAAGTCCTCCTCTTCACCAGGGGGGGCTGTAAGAGAGCATGTTTCCTCCCAACCGCTAGAGAGTGCTTTAAATTAGTGATTTTCATCCTCCGGACCAGGGAACGATGCAAGACAATGTTGTCCTAATTGTGAGACTTTTTAGCCTACTTTTGCAAACTGGCAGCATCCATCCCCCACCAGGATTTTTATTGTGCCCTGGAGATCCACTTTTTTTTTTTTCAGTATGTAGATGCTCATGTTCAATATCCAGTTGCTGGTTAGAAATGGAACCGTAAATACTAGTCCTGAAGCAAGAAAAATAGAGACTTTACTTCTTGGAAAGAGAAGAACAGAAGATTTTTAGATGATACCTTAGTTTCTGATGTTCAACTACACTGAAGAACATACACTTTTGTATCAAAGTTTACGTGTCCTGGTCTGGAACACCATGCTTTTAAAAACAGTAAATGGGCATAGCATGATGAAACAGTTATAAAACGTGTTGCTGCACTGTAGACCTTTCTTCAAATGTGGACTTAATGGTGGAGCAAATTGAACACGTGGCTCGCTCCATCATTAGAGAAAGACTTTAACTTGAGCCAGATTGGACCACGGGTAAAGCTATTGTTATTGGAACAACAGGTTGAATCCGACATCACCAAGCTAAAATGTATAATGCAGTCAGTAAACAATACAATCATCCTGCTGCTTGCAGATCCAACAGGGTTGCTATTCCTCAATGTCCTGCTGCTAAAGGCTATGTGTAAACTTGACCACAGAGGTAGAACACAGGGCCATGTCGCTGCTGTTTGCCCAAAACTATGAGGTCCTTGAAGTGAAATTGCCTGAACTGACTTTTATATTCTCCAGTTTAAACCAGTGAACATTCAATGCAGGATTACAGTCAGTACTTCTGCCTCCTCTTCTACAGAAATGGAACTGGTGATTGATAAGACTGATCACATCTTTACAGTATTGTGTCCTGGAGATCTACTGCTTTCTTTCAGTATGTACGGGATCCTTATGCTTAATAATCAGTATAAGTGCAGCCGCAAATACTTGGCCTGAAGCAAGAAAAATACCAATTTTACTGCTTGGTGAGAGAAGAACAGAAGATTTTCTCCCAGATTTGGGTGATACTTAGTTCCTGTTGTTCAACTATGACTGAAAGAACATACATCACATCTTTACGTAATTGTTCAATGACGCACCCCTTCAGCCACCAGATTTTCAGCTGGTAACATACACTAAAAAGATAATTCCTGTGATGGGTTGTTTGCATTTTAGTATGACTACAGGTTCTGTACCCATTCTCTCAATTTGGTAAAAGGGTAGGCAGTACCGTTGTTGGGGAACTAAACCTGTGAGTACATGAGATCTGAATTATGTTCAAAGTCTTCTTCACAGCACTTTTATCTAAATTTTTATTAGAATTTTAGACGTTTTATACTACCTTCGCTGTATGTGATCACAAGTAAAAGCTTCACATTCACCTTTCAATCTTATGAATGTTGCTAACATTTCAATTTGTGCGCTGGATGTCATCTAGCTTCATTTCAGTTCTCAGCCGAACACCTTAAGCATTTTTTTAAAATTGCATTCTGAATTACGTATCAATAAACTGTATCTCTATGCCTTCGAAAGTTGGAAAAAAAGGGTGCTCTTTCTGTGACCAAAGCACAGAGTTTCTTCTCAGTTTGGATGCCTCTCTGTCGCAATAGGTTAAAGTGTAAAATCAAAAGTAGAGTAAAATCAAGTTTTAAAGTTGTTTAACAAATCCACAAATACCATTAGCGATGTTAGCTGTTTGGTTACTTTGCGAACACGAGATCTGTTTGTCTTTGATAGATGGCATTGAGAGGTGCTCTATTGCTGACCGGAGCACTTGGTTCCCTCCCTGTTGTAAAAGGGTAAAATCAAAGTTGTGGTAATCTTGAGATTTTAAGATGTTTAACATACAACCACTAATGTACTTTGATAGTTGTTTGGCTACTTTGTCTTAAATGGGTGCTCTTTTTCTGACCAGAGCACTGAAGTTTCTCCTGGACTATTGGATCAATCCCGTCATTTTTGTTCTTTGAATGCTTTTATAGTCAATAGGTGGCAAGATAGGTTGGGAGCACTGCGGTTTCTTCTCGACTAGGTTTTCTCTCAGTTGTAATTGGTAGGTGAGAACCAACTGTTTTGAAGACACGAGATCCTTTTACATTCAGTAGGTGGCAAGAAAGGTTGGGGCTGTTGAGGTTTCTTCCCGACTAGGTCTTCTCTTAGTTGTAATTGGTAGGAAAACCAACTTCTCTTTTTTTGATGGATTATTCTCTGTACTTTGTGTTTTTTCTTTGAAAACATGAAATGTGTACTTTTCTGTACTTCATCGGGTTGGGTCATGTACACATTGAAAGCCTGAATGACTCCAAACTGGGTTGTCAGATTTTAGCTTTTAGAGCCTTAAACCTGCTGAAGCTCCAAATCAAAGTGAATGAGGCCATCAGCCATTCCCTGGTGTAAAAAATGCAACGACGAAGAATTGCATCAGCGTGAACACCCCCCCCCCCCCCCCTTTGCGTTTTCCACTGTTGGTGCAGTACAGTCTTCAATACCTCGCCGTGGGGGTCACAAACTGCATCCCACTCAGTCAATTCAAAACAGCCCAGGAGTTTTCCATGTGGCCTCATCTGTCCATCCTCTCACAGTCTTAGGGTTTTGGGGACAGAGCCTTCACAATGGGTACGTAGTAGGAGGAGAGGTAAATAAGATTTTGGTCTGTACTGCCCACTCAGGGGAGGTTGGTTCACGAACAATGTCACCCCCGCACCCTGTTAGCGTTTTCCGCTGCTGGTTAAGTACAGTCTTCAATACCTCGCCGTAGGGGTCAAAAAGTGCATGCCACTCAGTCACCTCAAAACAGCCCAGGAGTTTTCCAGGTGCCCTCATCTGTCCATATTCTCCCCGTCTTGGGGGTGGACACAAATGCGTTGTTATCTGGTACACTCTGGTGCAGCTATGTCTCTGTAAAGCACATCGAACTACATTCCTGATATTCCCTCTCACTCTGGGTCAGTGCTCAGAGTTCGTCCATCTTGTTTGCCAGGACCCTCAAGTTTGGTGATAGAGGGTAGACACGTTTTATAATTCCTCCCCATAAAGCTTCCATTGTTGCAAAGTTCCCCTCTTCCTCCGTAGTTTGTTATCCCCTATGCACCCTGCGTGTTTATCGCCAGCTTAGATTTTTTTTTTTTTGGTTGCGTAGCAAGAAAAAATGTTCTGTTTCTGACCAGAGCACTGACTCCTTTATTGATGGATCAATCCCTTATTTTTGTTCTTTGCTTTAAAGACATGAGATCCTTTTGCATTCGATAGGTGGCGAGAAAGGTTGGCAAGCGCTGAGGTTTCTTCTCAACTAGGTTTTCTGTCAATTGTAATTGCTTAGGGAGAACCAACTTTTTTGAAGACATGAGATCTTTTTACATTCGATAGATGGCAAGAAAGGTTGGGAGCGTTGAGGTTTCTTCTCGACTAGATCTTCTCTTAGTTATAATTGGTAGGAAACCAACTTCTCTTTTTATGATGGATCATTCTCTGTACTTTGTGTTTTTTCTTTGAAACCATAAGATGTGTTTTTTTTTTTTTGGTATGGTCCAAGAAAAAAATGTTCTTTTTCTGACCAGAACACTTTATATATAAAAAAATAAAAATGTTATTTGTGAGTTCATCAATCATCATTAACATTTAGAATACTTAGTGTTTGAACTAGTCTTGTCATTGAATTGTTATTTTATTGATGTTGATTCTTCTTTATAAGAAACAGTTGTGTTGCAAGTTTCACATATTACCCTTTCATAATTTTTTGAGCAGAAAAAAGAACCCTGGGTTATCGAATTTGTCTAATTGAAAAGCCATCGTAATTTCTCTAAATTATAATTATCCTCTTGCCTTACAGTCAACTTACGTTCTAAAAACAAAAATAGCAACCTCGCCGTACTGGAAACAAATCAACAAATTTGTCTTCTTTTGTCTTCTGATAAAGTTATCCTGGGGAGTGAAGAGTGGAGCCTTTAGAAACGCTGCTAAATGCTTTAATGAAGAGCAAATACGTACCTATATATACAA
The DNA here is from genome assembly GCA_902685375.1 of Neostethus bicornis. Lineage (NCBI taxonomy): Eukaryota > Metazoa > Chordata > Actinopteri > Atheriniformes > Phallostethidae > Neostethus > Neostethus bicornis. The sequence continues at coordinate 29,950,528 of LR738543.1, forward strand.
GTATCTATAAATGTCTAAATGCACACATAACTGTCTTTAAATCTACGGATATTCGTATATGTCAACCCTATACAGAGGTACAGCTTTTTTTACTCTACGTAGCCATCACCCCATTGGATTGGTCTGGCTGCACAAAGAACCCTTCCTTTTATTCGTAAAAATCAGTAGACTAAGGCAATGACTTGCAACAGAATAACAGCACAGTCAGATAATCAAAAGTGGGTAAACGAGGCCAAATCTTCATAGATGTTACAACACCGTAACTGTTCATAAAAATACTTAGATATATGGCTGGACAGTTTACTCTACTTTGACACTAATATCAATACAGCACTAACTAAGGTTAAATCACAATTTGGCTTTTTGTATAATGATAAATCATCCGCAAAACTCAATTTGGTATAAATGACTGCCCTGCCCATTCTAGATTATGATGACATCATCTCCAGATTAATCTCTAAAACTCTCCTTCACAAACTTGATGCTCTTTATCACAATTGTATCCACTTTGTCATTGCTGCTCCATTTAGCACTCATCACTGTCGTTTAGATTGCCTCATCAAATGGCCGTCACGTTATTCTTGCAGGTTGGGGCATTGGTATAGTTTCATTTGTCAGACTGTCATTGGCAAAACTTGTGATTACCTTCATTCTCGAAATAAGTTCAACCAGTGTTCACAGTTTGCTTTCTAGTGACTTCATCACCTTGGTTGTTCCGAGAGTTCGTATGGCTCTGGGTCATTCCTCTTTATTTTCTGCTCTAAATGTCTGAAATAAGCTGCACAAAACTTTGAACCATGGTCTCCTCAGCTGCCTTTAAGTCGTCCATAACACATTTGTTTGTGATAAACGCAGGTGATTTTAAATGTATTTTAGAACTTGTTACTGTATTCATTTGCATCTTGAGGACTCTTAAAAACTCTCATTTTAAAAGTGCACTATGTTTTAATTTATTGGTTGTGCTGCTCTGGCCCGGGTTGGCCGTTTAAATAAGAAATTGTTCTCAATCAACCTACCTGATAAAATAAAGATAGAATATTGATAAAAAAAAATATTTGTGGCGTAGCATCTCAACCCTAGGTCATTTTTTAAGTCATCTAAGATTCTAAAATTTCTTGTGAATGCTTCTATTTTTTATATTAATTTTACTCTGCACTGTATGTATAACCAAAAGTTTGCAGGTTCGATTTCCACTGAGTTCATGTCTAGGGTCCTTGGAGAAGACATCTGACCGCCGTTTGCCTACCATTAGCGCTGTCGTGGTGGCCTGCTGCAGTGTAATGTAGCACACAAATATCCCTGGAGAGAGATCAATAAAGTATACATTATTATTACACCTGTACTCCCCGAGAACCTATGCTAGGATCCTGTTTGTGGACTTAGCACAAACTAAAGAAAAAACTACTAAAAGAAAAAAAATGTATTTCTCTTTTCGCTGATTGGGCGACCATTTTTCCAGAGTCTTGTGAATAGTCTCATGAATGAGGTGGCTTGTTAACTGACCTGGTAGCTTTAGTGAAATTGAGCAGAGACATCGAGTGGCTGGAATGCAACATGACATTTGCCAAAAATTCCAATAATTGTATTTAAATACAAAATAAACAGATTTATCTGTCTGTCCCCCTGCCCGTCTAGTTTCTTTTTTCACAAACATCAACATTTGAAGCATGCAGCGACCTCTACTGACTATGTTTGGAATTTAACAAAGTTGTCTTAATTAAAAACTATAGGCATAGGTTAGAATTTTCTTTTGGTTTTCAAATGTCCGGATTTACAAGGGTATGAAAAGAATCGCCGACATTTCGTTAGGTTGTTTTGTGTATTCTTTTTCTAACATTTTGAAAGAATTAATTCTTTTGCTGTGATTTTGTGCAAAATTTTTGCTTTTGTCAGTTATCTTGAATCATACGCCTGCATTCAAAAAGAAATTTGAGAGATGGCACCGTTTCACATAACTGCCAGCTGAATTATTTTTAAAATTTTTAATTCCATTTCCTAATTATAGAACCCTTGTAATCAAATATTTGTATCAATGTCTATCTTTGCTCTCTTTTCTTTTCAAAGCTTTGATGTGAGGATAACTTTCTTCCAGCTTTGTGAATGTAGGTCATGTGGCTGTGCAGGAAAGTCCTTTAACATTCAGCACTCTGGCGAGGATTGTGAAGCTTTGAGGCTAGTCTGGGTCAATCTCCAGAAATGATATAAATACTTCAATAAAAAAACAGATGTTAGAACTTTTCATCCAATAGGAGAGGGCTACTTCTCTGTGTTGTACGCAGAGAGGATTATTCACTACAAAATAATTACGAAATATTCTTTTGTTTTTCATAACAATGTCACCGTGCTCATTTTTTATCAATAAGACATAAAGGAACGTCATCTTTGGGTCTTGTTCACGAGTGGGGGAAAGATGGAGCAGGAGATCGACAGGCGGATCGGTGCGGCATCAGCAATAACTAGGATGCTGCATCGGTCCGTCGTGGTAAAGAGAGAGCTGAGCCGAAAAGCAAAGCTCTCAATTTACAAGTCGATCTATGTTCCAACCCTCACCTATGGTCACCAGCTGTGGGTGGTGACCAAAAGAATGAGATCGCGGGTACAAGCGGCCGAAATGAGCTTCCTCCGCAGGGTGGCTGGGCTCTCACTCAGAGACCGGGTGAGGAGCTCTGCCATCCGGGAGGAGCTCGGTGTCGAGCCGCTCCTCCTCCAGGTCGAGAGGAGCCAGATGGGGTGGTTCGGGCATCTGGTCAGAATGCCCCCGAGCACCTCGCGGGCGAGGTGTTTTGGTCACCAAGGGCAGACCAAGGGCAGACCCCGGCCCCGTTGGAGAGACTATGTCTCACAGCTGGCCGGGGAACGACTTGGGATTCTTCCGGGTGAGCTGGAGGATGCAGCTGGGGTGAGAGAGGCCTGGGCTACCTGTTTAAGGCTGTTGCCTCCGCGACCCGACCCCGGAACAAGCGGAAGATGATGGAACGAAAGTCATCTTCTTCTTTCGGCATTTCCCTTTAGGGGTCGCCACAGCAAGTCAGTTTCTTCCATCTAATCCTATCTGCTGTATCCTCTTTGGTCACACCAACTATTTTATTTTTTTTTTATTTTGAATTACTCTATTCATCCCTCAACGGGGAAATTTGTTTGCTGCACTCCTTACACCGCAGCAGGCTGCCCTTCAACGGCGCCAATGGTGGGAGAAGTGGGGGCTAGGTGTCTTCTCCAAGGACCCTAGACGTGCTCTCCGTGGGACGCGAACCCGCGACCTTCCTTCACTGTATCCATGAACCTCCTCTTTGGCCTTCCTCTAGTCCTCTTTCATGGTGGTTCCAAATCCAGCATCCTTTTTCCTATGTACTTTCTCCTCTGTACGTGCACAAACCATCTCAGTCTTGCCTCTCAAACTTTATCCCCAAAACCTCTAACATGTGCTGTTCCCCTGATGTACCCATTTCTAATCCTGTCCATCCTGGTCACTCCCAGAAAGATCCTCAGCATCTTCATCTCTGCTACCTCCATATCTGCTTCCTGTCTTTTTTTCAGTGCTACTGTTTCTAGACCCAACAGCATGGCCGCTCTCACCACGGTTTTGTACACTTTCCTTTTCCTTCTAGCTGAAACTCTTCTGTCACACATCACATGTGATACTTTCCTCCATCCGTTCCAGCCTGCCTGCACATACTTCTTCACCTCTTTTCCACACTCTCCATTGCCCTGAACTGTTGATCCTAGATACTTAAAATCTTCCATCTTCTTTATTTCTTCTCCCTTTAACCTCACTTTTTCATTTGGACGGAACGGAAAGTCATCTGTTGATAAAGTTCATTTGAGTTTTTTCTTCCTAAGTGGAATTTGACGTTACCATGCTAATTCGCTTTGGCACCTCTCCAAGCATTTATCACCTGTTTGTGCTTTGGTGAGTTGTTTCGATTGAATTATTGGGTCTTCTTTAGCATCATGAATCATGCCATTTAATATAGATATTACTAAAAATGTTGCTTGTAAAAAAATCCAAGTTGCACTTTATTCAGTACAACTAAAGAGTAATTTATAGAGGCTCATTTAAAGGATAAAAATAAAGACAAACAACACTAACAAAACTATTCTAAATCTAACTTTTCATTTCATGTGCACTTCAGATCAGACAATGGGTAAAAACTCTGGTTGCTAAATGAGAGGAAAGTTTAAAGCCAAAAACCACACTCAGAGGGGTTATTTACTCGCCATTGCTCAGATGTCAAGATAGCTGAGAAACTCTGGGAGTAGTCCTCTGTTTGTGCTGAAGACATTTGATTCTGCTGGAAGGACTAACATATCAGTGTATGAGGATCTTTGGAAAGGAACATCATGGTGTCTCGTGCCAGCTACGTGTTGGAGTCAGCCTTGGAGCAAATGGATGATATTATTGCTGGTAAGAGTTTCTTTTTTTTTAAAAAAAAAGAAAGTCCTAACAGACTGTGAAGTTTGTAATTGTAGGTAATTTCAATGTCTGGAACCAGTTACATCATTTCCCGGCAGGAACATCAACAAAGTGTTGGAACATTGGAAAGGTCTTAGAAAATGTCAATCTGTGCTGTATTTCTTAGACGAGGTGATACATTTTAGTTGCTGCTTTTTAAAGCACGGGCTTAAAAAAACACAAACTCTACTAATATGAAAGAGACCAGGGTAATAATCATTTTGGGGAGGAAATGACATGCCAGTCACATGGAAGTTACTTAGGGGAGGGGGGAAATCAGCCATTCCACATTAAAATAACCAAATATTTCTGTCCATTTGTAATTAATCCACTGGCTGCAGCCAATCATATGGGAAGTAGTTTCTGTTGCTTACAGTAGATGTTATTTTAGTAAGCAGAAGTAAAACCTCTTTTCTGATTCCAGCAACCACAAAAGAAGATTATCATTTACCTGCAGCATGCTACACTTGGGCACTACACTGCCCCCAAGAGGTTCAAAACGAAATTACTTAAATGCTTACAATTGTTGAAATAAAAGCAATTATTTTATTCAATTTGGGGTTTTATTCATTAAATGATGCTCCTATTGTGATGAATGTCAGAAAACACCAGTGTGTGTTTGCTAAATTAGTAGCACTGGTAGTGTAGGAGCATAAGTGTTTTTGTGTGTGCTTGTAGGTGATGTTGGAAAGGTGCAGATCGAATGTTTGGACAAGGTTGCCATGGTAATTTGTGGCATAGTCCTTTTAGTGTTGAGGCCCACTTTATATTCCTATAGCAATTCTTTATACAACGCGTTTTCTTCGAACAAAACAAACACTCATTTCATCTTCTGCCGGAGCCAATATTGGCTGATTCAAGGCGAGAGGCAGGATACACCCCGAACAGGTCACCAGTTTGTTGCAGGGCCACACATACAGACAATAGTCCACACGCATTCCTGGGACAATTTTGTTCTGGGCCAATTAACCCACCATGCATGTTTTTGGAGGGTGGGAGGAAACCAGAGCACCCCGTGAAAACCCACTCATACACGGGGAGAACATGCAAACTCCACACAGAAAGACAAGTGTTTCAAGCCTTGCTCCTCTTCAGAACTCAAACCCCCAATCTTCTTGCAGTGAGGCCACCGTAGAACCACTTTACCACTATGCACCCACAAATGCAAACATTTGAATTTCTTTCTCGGGGTGGCAGAGGAGAACAACGAGAGGGGTTGCTATGGTCACAAGAAACAAGCTACGGTGCGAACGATCTCGCTGGATAGCCCTGCCTGTCTGTAGATAAATTACTGCAGATTGACCGAAAATATAGTGGGCTAAAATCTATCTTTGTAACACAATGAAATTGGCCAAAACAATACCCGGGAGTTATTGATCAGTCATGACTGATATAACGGGCACTTCTTTCTCAGTCATTTTATTGCAAAAGAAGTAATGTGTACACACATATACATATATATCTTGGAACATAGAACAATGTTGTATCTCATTTGCTGTCTTTTACCATTTTTCAGGCAAACTCAATAATTCCATGGAGTCAAGCGGTCAAAGTCACCAAACTTCTAAAAACGCTCGGGATCCTTCTAACGTTCTACTTGTCGATCCTGCTCTTGAGACTGCTCGGCTGACCGAGGCTCTCAGGGCAATGTTGGAGGAGCCTGAAAACAAAGCAGAACAAGACAACCTGAGAAAACAAGTGTCTCCTGAAACAGCAAATGCCATTCTGAAATGGCTAAAAACAGACGAGGTGAACACTGTTCCTTTTTTACTAACACACAACAAACACAAAGTAACTTCTAGCTGTGTTTTAAAACAGAAATTATTTGCAATTTATGCACAAATTTAAAAAAAATAAAAATCCAAATACAAGACAAACTTTTCTGGCCAATGCAAATGCCGCTTGTATGCAATTCCTAAATATTCTAGGGTCTATTGGATTTATTAGGGGTACCCTTTGGTGGTCTTTGATCCTGGTCATCCACATCTGCAGGGCTCTTTTTTTTTGTCTACAAAAACGTGAGCGGGAAATAGAACGTCTTGCAAAAGGCACCAGTAATGAGATCCAGAGCTCCTGCTTAGAGTAAAAATGTTTGTGCACACTTTCATTTTTTATTCGTTCTCACATCTCATTGACTCCAAAGGTATTGAAATGAAACCTGCAAGTAAGCTATCTTATACATCGACCCCTTTGTTATTTTGTTTTTAGGGTTTTTTGTCTTAGTACCAACTGAACTCCTACTTTTTTTCATGCTTTCTTCTACTCCTCCTCCTCCTCTTCTCATGTTGCCTTTACTGACTTCTTACCCTGCACCACATCTGACAAGCATGTGCTGCAAACCTCTCCCATTCCCCCTTATAAAATCTTGCAAAATTTCTTTGACTGAGAAACTGCAAGAACAGGTTTCAGAGACAGACAGAGAGCCTAGGAAAGGATCTTGCATCAGATGTAGAAATAAGTCAGAGATATGCAAAGCAATAAAACAGCCTGAGTTTCTATAATTATTGAGAGAGAAAAGAAAAAAAAAAAGAGTAGAAAAGTGGGTGAAAAAAAGGAAAAAAAGAGAGAAAGCAGCTGCAGCCAAACTTGCATAGTTTAACTTATTCAGCTCAGCTCTAAAAGTCCTGGGCAGCCAAGACTTCAAACCACATGAACGTTGTCCCTCTCTGTCGGCTTAAAGGAGCAGATGGGTCATCAGTAAAAGTAAAAAGGCTCATTGTTTTAGTGCAATTTATTTATTTAGGTGCTCTAAAACAAGCCTAGATTTTTATTTCCCAAGCCTTTTTAAAAAAAAATCAAAGTCAAATCTAGACTACAATGGGCCTGCAGAATGGAGTATCATATTGATTTCTACAAACATTTTACCTGGCTCAGAAAGGTAAGAAATTCCCCAGTTGCATGTATTTTCTACTGTATTTCTAACACCACACCAGAGTTGCAGGGTGAGTTTTCTTATTTGGTTGCTTTTTCCTGTGTAATTATAGTTGCGGGAAAGCTGGACTTTTGGAAGGAAAATGTGGTTTGTTTCTGAGTTTAGTTTAGCTGCAGTACAATTTCTGCACATGCTCATCCTTACCTGGTGAAACGCTCGACTTTACAAACTGTAAATGACGAACATATGAGTTAAATTTTAATGAGCATGCGTGCAATTTTTTTAACATTGTTTTTCAAGAAAAAAAAAGAGGTGAGAAAATTTTGCACTTTTATAGTAAATAATTAAGTGTTGTTTGTCTTTTTGAGAAAATTTACAGTTTTTAAGACTTAAAGAGAGTATTTTAAAATGTAGTTTATTTAGGAGACTTTTATTTTTAGGAACAATTTGGGGAACGTCTAACATCGTGTTGCCATTAACAACATGTCTTGCGCTTGGTCTGTCAATGCATTGCAAGTTAAATTTAAAGGGAAAAAAAAGTTTCCGAAAGATTTTTTAGCATTTATTTCCAAGTTCTTGCTTCAATTCTACAGAAAAGTTTTTAAAACCTTAGAATCACTTAAAAAATGTGTAATTATTGTGAAACTAGGTTATTATTATGCATTGTTTCTTAGTTTTTTTAACATATTGTTGCACATTAATTGCAATTTTTTTGTCTTTGTTAAGAATAAAATGCATTTAAATTTTAAATTGCACTTTCAAAAACTTAATTTAAAAATCTAAGTGGCTTTCTTTCAACACATAAAATTTTGGCAGTAATATTATATTAATTACATACAATAAAAGTACAACTTTTTGCAAAACAAAAGGGTTTGGTTTGGACACAAACATCGTTGTGCTACCTAAGCTGGTTTAAGTTTACAGCATGACACCCCTCTTGCAGCAGGTTGTTTGTTATTTACACAGTTTTACGCCTCATGACATGGCTGCACGTGAGGTTGCACGGTGGTGTGGTTAACACCGCAGCTCTACAACCAGGTTGAAGACCCATATGGGGTGAAATTTGAAACAGTTCTCAGGTTGTTTCAAATCTAATCCTATTGGATGATCCATAGTTATTTTGACAATAGTAGAAGGATTTTCAGTATCTAGAGTTGCAGAAATGCAGTCTACTTTTTGCAGAGAGGTCACAAAAGGACTAGTTTGTTTCAGAAAAACACTGTTTTCCCATCAAAAACCATTTAATTGCACTTTTCTTACCTTGTTCATCGATGTTGCACCTGTTTATCGTAAAATTGGACTAATGAGATTAATCTTCACTAATCAACTGATTTAAATTCCTGTACACAACTTGTAATGCTGGATTAGACCCAGTAAACCTCTTAGAGACTCTCCACAGCTCTGACACAATAAGACGTGAAAGAAACAAGGCTTGTGCGTGAGAATGGACTTGGAGTCCGTGACCCAAATTGAGTCCATTTGAAAAACTGTTTTCATGCTAGCTGTGAACTTAATATCTGAGCCATGTTTTTTCAGGAAAATCTTCGCTCCAACACAAACAGTGAATCGTACCAGGATCGATTATTACGTCTGGAAGGAGACAAAGAGTCACTGGTTCTACAGGTAGGACTTTGATGCATAAGGTTTTTTATTTGTTGGTTGAATCAAGCATTTCAGACCTGAAGAGAACTGGTTCTATTATGAAATAATGCACTGTAAAAAAAAAGAAGACTAAGGGGAAAAATAAGGCTTTTTATCGTCACATTTGAGCTGGTGTGTCATAAATTTGTCGTATCTCATGTTCAGAAGCAGGAAGAGCTCAAAAGGTCTTGTCCAAGGACCTTCACATTTCTATGTTACAGTGTTTGAATCGGGGTTTCCTTCTCTCGAGTTCTACCAACAAACTTTTTCAGTGTCATAAAAAGGACCAGGTAAGGTCATGTGTATGTGCTGGAGAATCCCAGCTGCATCCTCCAGCTCACCCGGGAGGGTCCCGAGGTGTTTTCTGAACAGCTGTGAGACATAGTCTCTCCAGCCGGTCCGGGGTCTCCTTCTGGTTCTCCTCCCAATGGGACGTAGACATCACCAGCAAGGCATAAGGAGGCATGCTAACAAGATGCCCAAACCACCCTATCTGGCTTCTCTCAACCTGGAGGAGCATCGGCTCTATTCCGGGATGGTAGAGCTCTTCACTCCACTCTGCAGAAGAAGCTCATTTTGACCGCTTGTATCCACAATCTTGTCATTTCGGTTACCACCCACAGCTGGTGGTGAGGGTGGGAACGTAGAAAAAAGGTGATAAAAATTACATTTTTGTTAAATAAATGTTCCGTTCCGTCATCTTCCGCTTGTTCCGGGTCGGGTCCCGGGTGCAACAGCCTCAAACGGGAAGCCCAGGCCTCTCTCTCCCCGGCTGCATCCTCTAGCTCACCTGGAAGGATCCCAAGTCGTTCCCCGGCCAGCTGTGAGACATAGTCTCTACAGCGGGTCCGGGGTCTGCCCCTTGGTCTCCTCCCGGTGGGACGTGCCCAAAACACCTCGCCCGCGAGGCGCTCAGGGGGCATCCTGACCAGATGCCCGAACCACCCCATCTGGCTCCTCTCAACCTGGAGGAGGAGCAGCTCGACACCGAGCTCCTCCCGGATGGCAGAGCTCCTCACCCAATCTCTGAGTGAGAGCCCAGCCACCCTGCGGAGAAAGCTCATTTCGGCCGCTTGTACCCGCGATCTCATTCTTTCGGTCACTACAGCTGGTTACCATAGGTGAGGGTTGGAACGTAGATCGACTTGTAAATCGAGAGCTTTGCTTTTCGGCTCAGCTCTCTCTTTACCACGACGGACCGATGCAGCGTCCTAGTTATTGCTGATGCCGCTCCATCCTTCCCCCACTATTGAACAAGACCCCGAGATACTTAAACTCCTCCACTTGGGGCAGGACCCTGTTCCTGACCCGCAGGGGGCATTCCAGCCCTCCACCACGATAAGGTGGTGGCTCAAGGAGGACTTAAATAAATGCATTTACATTTAGTCAGATTTTAAGAAACAGTGTTCTAGATGTTTTATCATTTATAGATTACATGGTTGTGGTTTACAGTATTTTACTATAAACTCTACAGACAGTTTTTACTGTTTTCCCAGCAAACAGAGACCCTCTAGAGAACCTCCCGGGTACGTTAGCCAGAAGTTCTCTAAAGCTTTGTTTTTACCTAACCAAAAACGAACGTTCCCTTAACAGTAGTTGGTGGTTATGCTACAACAGGCATGGGCAAACTACGGCCCGCGGGCCACATGCGGCCCGTTAAATTTTTAATCCGGCCCGCCGAACTTGAAAAACTTAAAGAAATAAACATTGTTAGTGTTTTATTTCCCCTGCAGTTGTGATGTTTCCTCACTAGATGGCGAACTGTATGATATAGAAAGCCATCGGGTCCAATACAAACACGTAAACAAGCGTGTTAGATGTTAAAACAAGTAAAATGTCACATCAAGCGCTTAGATTTCAAACCTAGCACCGCTAGATTTTAAATTTAACGCTCTTGCTGTAACACTTAGCGCGCTTGTTTAAAATCTAGCGCCCCGGTCTATCGGTCCAATCTAGCGGTTACCAAAGCATGGCATCCATCTGATCCTGTTCCGGCCCCCTGCCAAATGTTAGAACTCAATGTGACCGGCGAACCAAAAAGTTTGCCCACCCCTGTGCTAGAACCTAACCTTCCCAGAACGTTGAGAGAACCAAATTCCAAACGTTCTGAAAACCAAAAAATAACTTTTTACAGCCATCATAAAACTTTCCATTTGAACCTTTGGAGAACCAAAAATAATCGTCTTGGAACCTTCTGCTAACCTTTAAAAAACCTTCCCAGAACGTTCTGGTAACGTAGCCAGGTTGGTGAGAACTGGCAAAAGGGTAAAATTCTTCTTTTTTTTTCTTTATAAGTGAAGCAATAATTAAAATGTGGGTTTGGTGTTACAGCAACAGAATGCTTCTTTTTTCTTAACCAATATGTTTGTCTATGTCTAATATCCGTGGGTGTGTAGTGCTCAGGGCTGCAGAAGGAGTGTTCTCCAGACAGGTCGAGGCGAATATACCGTAACACGTAGGTGTGTTTGTTTGAATGTGTCTTATAAAGAGCAGGTGCCTTATTTATTTTGCAACGTTCCCAGCTTGCATTTAAATGTGAAATCGTTCCATTTGTCTTGTCAAGATCTGCCGTGATTTGCTGTTGTGTTTTTTTTTTTGTTTTTTTTGTGCAGATTTATATTTAACTGCTGCTGAAGTTGAGCTGAAAGTACAAACCGAGACACAAAAGGTTCATTCATTCTCTTTCAAAGAAAATATTTTCGTACTATTTAACTGGGCAGAAATGTGTTGATTCAACAAGATTCAGCACAAGTGGAAGTAGAAGCTGGTGAACTGAATGAATGGAGTATTGTGAGAATCTTTTTTGTGAACGAGCAACGCACTAGCCAGAGACATCTACGCAAAGACGGCTGCAATTATGTGGCGAAGTCTGTCGTTAGAAGACGTTTTAACTGTTTCAGTAAAATGTGTAGAAAGTCAGACAGGAATCTCCATGGACAATGATGTTTGCAGATGATATTGTGATCTGTAGTGAGAGGAGGGAAGAGGTGGAGGAAAAGCTGGAGAGGTGGAGGTTTGCACTAGAAAAGGAATGAAGATTAGTCAGAGTAAGACAGAGTACATGTGTGTGAATGAGAGGGATCCAAATGGAAAAGTGAGGTTACAGGGAGAAGAGATAAAGAAGGTGGAAGATTTTAAGTATCTAGGATCTGACTCGATTTCCAAGTCGATCTACGGTCCAACCCTCACCTATGGTCACCAGCTGTGGGTGATGACCGAAAGAATGAGATCGCGGGTACAAGCGGCCGAAATGAGCCTCCTCCGCAGGGTGGCTGGGCTCTCACTCAGAGATCGGGTGAGGAGCTCTGCCATCCGGGAGGAGCTCGGTGTCGAGCCGCTCCTCCTCCAGGTCGAGAGGAGCCAGATGGGGTGGTTCGGGCATCTGGTTAGGATGTCCCCGAGCGCCTCGCGGGCGAGGTGTTTCAGGCACGTCCCACCGGGAGGAGACCAAGGGGCAGTCCCCGGACCCGCTGGAGAGACTATGTCTACGGATCAACAGTCCAGAGCAATGGAGAGTGTGGAAAAGAGGTGAAGAAGCATGTGCAGCCAGGCTGGAACGGGTGGAGGAAAGTATCAGGTGTGATGTGTGATAGAAGAGTTTCAGCTAAAATGAAAGGGAAAGTGTACAAAACCGTGGTGAGACCAGCCATGCTGTTTGGTCTAGAAACAGTAGCACTGAAGAAAAGACAGGAAACAGAGATGGAGGTAGCAGAGATGAAGATGCTGAGGATCTCTCTGGGAGTGACCAGGATGGACAGGATCAGAGGAACAGCACATGTTAGAGGTTTTGGAGATAAAGTTCGAGAGGCAAGACTGAGATGGTTTGGGCATGTACAGAGGAGAGACAGAGAGTACATCAGAAGAAGGATGCTGGATTTGGAACCACCAGGAAAGAGGACTAGAGGAAGACCAAAGAGGAGGTTCATGGATACAGTGAACGAAGACATGAAGATAGTTGGTGTGACTGAAGAAGATGCAGCAGAAAGGGTTAGATGGAAGAAACTGACTTGCTGTGGCGCCCCCTGAAGGGAAAATCGTAAATGTGTAGAATTAAAGTATAATCTTCTGTCTCATCTTTCTTGAACTACTCAGGTGAGTGTGCTGACGGACCAAGTGGAGGCTCAAGGGGTGAAAATCAACGATCTAGAGACGTCTTTGGTTGAACATCAACATAAACTGAACAGTACAGAAGAAATGCTGCAGCAGGTACTTCTGATTTACTGAAAGAAAAGTTCAAACGTTTACGGGCAGAAGCTGTTAGTGACTAGTGAGTAATGAGCACATGTTGGGACCCGCCTCTTTTTCGGGATTTAAGCAACTATGCTCTTGCACATTCGACACAGTTGTTAGTTCACGTCCTCGACTTGTCAATTCGTATGTGGGACTCACTGTGGGTACGTAAAATTCTTCATACTAGCTACACGAATTACTTACTATTGGTTTAACCAGGAAGTCAGAGTTATTAACGAACATGGGGAATAGTTTCTGTTCATAATTTAATAATTATTGTCTAATGATTTTAATGTCCCAAAGAGAGAGTGCACAGAGCGACCAGACCGGTCACGTTTTTTCAGCCTGATGCCGACACCACTTTAAAGGGTGCAAAAAAGGTCTATTTGTCAATTGATTTTTTAATAACTTTTGTTTAATAGTCATAACAAGGAAAAAAAATCAATATACTTGTTAAGGTTCAAAATTAATGTTAAAAAAAACAATATTAACTCAGATAACTCAGTTTGACATAAATAAATTATCATTAAATATTGAAAAAACGAAATTTATAGTATTTACAAAATTAAAAGTACCTAAACAAATTCAAATTATGCTTAATAACACCCCATTGGAACGAGCTTACGACAGTAAGTTCCTTGGAATGATTATAGATCACAAATTAAGCTGGAATTAACACATAAATTATACAAAAAATAAACTGTCTAAAGTAATAGGAATCATTTATAAATTCAGATTTGTCCTAAATAAAAAAAGTTCTATGATTTAGTGGAATTACACACTTTAAAATTTATGTTTAAGATAAAAAAAAACATGATGTCAAACTCTCTACAAAATATGTTTAATATTAGGAAAAGTCCATACGAACTAAGAGGAAATGATGTGTTCATTAAAAATAAATTTAGAACAAATGTTAAAAAATTCTGTATTTCTATTAAAGGTGTGGATCTTTGGAATAATTGTAATGATGAACTTAAATTGTGTTTAAATCTTTTATGTTTAAAAAAGAAATTTAAGTTATTAATACTTAAAAAATATGCAAGTCTTGATGGTTAAATTCAAGCTTCTATAAAAAGTAAACAATTATGATGTGTTATGATTATGTTATGTGTTACGAATATGTGTTATGATTATGTTATATGTTAAGATGTGTTATGATTATGTTATGATGTATTATGATATTATTATGTTATGCGTTATAACAATTATGATGGCTTAATATTTACTTATGTCCTTTTGCTTTTATTATGACATTAAAAAAAAAAAAAAGGTCGGCGTAATAAGCGTTTGCTTCAGCCGTTACCTTTTCGGTCCTTTGCTGGAATATGGTTATTTTCTTTATTTCATTGATATGAGGTTGCACTGTGACCGAAATAAATAAATAAAAAAAAAAAAAAAGATGGTCAGGATGCCCCCCGAGTGCCTCACTGGTGAGGTGTTTCGGGCACGTCCCATTGGGAGGAGACCAAGTGGCAGACCCCTGACCCGCTGGAGAGACTATGCCCCACAGTTGGCACGGGATCCTTCCGGGTGAGCTGGAGGATGCAGCCGGGGTGAGAGAAGCCTGGGCTTCCCGTCTGAGACTGTTGCCCCGCGACCCAACCTCAGATAAGCGGAACTCAGATAACAGTGAAAACCTGACAAGAAAATGTTGCGATTTACCTAATTAAAAGCGTGAATATATTGCTCCGTTCCGTCATCTTCCACTCATCCGTGGCCGGGTCGCGGGGCAACAGCCTCAAACGGGAAGCCCAGGCTTCTCCCTCCCCAGCTGCGTCCTCTAGCTCACCCGGAAGGATCCCAAGTCGTTCCCCGGCCAGCTGTGAGACATAGTCTCTCCAGCGAGTCCGGGGTCTGCCTCTTGGTCTCCTCCCGGTGAGACGTGCCCGAAACACCTCACCCGCGCCGCGCTATCGTTTTCAATTTAAAATGCTATGGTTTAGAGGGACATTTAGAAAAAAAGAAAAGAAATATACTTAATTCACAAAATCAAAAAAATTGTGCGCTGCATTTTACCGCAGCAGGCTGCCACAACAACGTCAATGGTGGGAGAAACAGGGGGTCTTTCCCAAGGATACCTAGACATGAGCTCAGTGGGATTCGATTAGATTAGAATACAAATTGTTTTTAAAATGTAATAGTAAACTATTTCATCTATTTTTAATTAATTACACATATTGATTTCCATCATTTGTGTATAAAAGTGTATATTCAATTTTGCATTTTTTTTCATGGCCTACTCTTGTGAAAGTGCAACATCATCAAATTTAATTGTTCACTGTTATGCCTTTTTTTTTTCAGTACACCTAATTATGAACATATGGATCCAATAATTGAAGCCAGGTTGAAGTAATTTAGTAAAAATTAAATTTACGAAGCTTTTCCATACTATCTTTAATTTCCTCACCGTAAATCCTTTTGTGCTGGAGAAAAGTTCGGAAATTGTGACCTTCTCCAGCCAGCATGCAAATCTTTTACACGCAGCTTTTTTTTTCCATCTTGGAAAATGGGACATGGCCCCAGATTGACCAACGTGAGGCCACATTTTTCAAATAAGCTCCAGAATCTGACATGGCTTGAGCTTTACTTCCTGGAAATTCCTCTGCTAAGTTTCAAGCCAATCTGGTAGCAGATTGGTTTTATGAAAATGACAAATATATATATATATTTAAAACGCCCAGACTCATTCCGGTGGGATTTTCTCTGTCAAAGCAGATGTCTGGTTGTCAAGAGAGAAGAGAAAAAATAGAAAGAAGATGACAGAGGAGGAGAGAAACAGCTGTGGAGGGAGGGACGCTGGTATTCATGCTCAAGTTTAGACACTCATGCTTGTAGTTGTTTGCTTTAGATTTCACACTAAACTCCTGGAACTTTTTTAGAAGATTCTGAATGGAATTAACTCTTGACAATCTGACCAAAAAATTGTAAAACTTTCTAAACATTTTCTTGAGGAGAACAAGTGGTTTCAAGTGGACGGAAACTGAAGGATCATGTATTTAATTCTCATTTTTAAACTTCGACTCTTTTAAAAGTTTCAGGTAACTGCTTTAACAAAACTTTGATGAACTTTGGACCTCATCTGCCGTTTTTTTCTTCTTTTAAACATGCATCTACATAAAACTTTCCAGAAGCGGTTTTCTTGAAGGCATGGTCATTATCAGGCTTTTGGACCTGAGCCATAAATTTCTTCCTGGCAGTGGTGGAACGTAACGAAGTACATGTACATGTACTTCGTTACTGTACTTAAGTAAAAAAATTGTGTATCTGTACTTTACTTAAGTAAAATTTAAGACCGGTACTTTTACTTTTACTTCACTACATTTTTAGAACAAATATCTGTACTTTTACTTCGCTACTTTTTAAAAGTGTGTTTTACATTTTTTGTTACATTTTCGTTCAGAAATTTGAAAAATACACAGGTTTTTTTTAGCGCATCTTGAAGCCGCATCGCCAAAATCAAAAGAAGCAGTTGATCGGGAGAAGAAGTCATGAATCGAGAAACATTTTCCACATTCATTCAGCGCCAAAAACCTAACATCAAATATAGTAAAAATCAAAAGAGTCAGAAGATCGTTGTTCGTTGTGTTTACTTCTAAATAAAAAGTTGAGCCAGCATTACACAGAGCAGGGGCGGATCTAGAATTTTCCAAAGGGGGTGGGGCTTTGACAAAGCATATATATAGTGACTGGGGGCCTCCCCCACAAAACATTTTAAAAAATAAGTGTCATTTTCCTCCATTTTGGCGGCCCATTCACTGGCCCTTCTAGGGGATAGCTTGACTTGTCCCCTTTCCTTTTCCGTTCCGTCATCTTCCGCTTGTTCCGGGGTCGGGTCGTGGGGGCAACAGCCTCAAGCGGGCAGCCCAGGCCTCTTTCTCCCCGGCCGCATCCTCTAGCTCACCTGGAAGGATCCCAAGTCGTTCCCCGGCCAGCTGTGAGACATAGTCTCTCCAGCGGGTCCGGGGTCTGCCCCTTGGTCTCCTCCCGGTGGGACGTGCCCGAAACACCTCGCCCGCAAGGCGCTCGGAGGGCATCCTGACCAGATGCCCGAACCACCCCATCTGGCTCCTCTTGACCTGGAGGAGGAGCGGCTCGCCACCGAGCTCCTCCCGGATGGCAGAGCTCCCCACTCGATCTCTGAGTGAGAGCCCAGCCATCCTGCGGAGGAAGCTCATTTCGGCCGCTTGTACCCGCGATCTCATTCTTTCGGTCACTACAGCTGGTTACCATAGGTGAGGGTTGGAACGTAGATCGACTTGTAAATCGAGAGCTTTGGTTTTCAGCTCAGCCCTTTCCTTTTATTTTATTTATTTATTTATTTTTGTGGCCCAAAAGAGGCGGGACAGGGGGGTCACACCCCTGCAGAGTATTTATCCTGGTTACCATGGTGACACCCTATGGCACAAAAAATAACATTTGAATTATGATCGAATACTTTTACTTTTTACTTAAAAAGTAAAATTTACACAAACTACTTTTGTACTTTTACTTAAGTAGATTTTTTAAATGGTACTTTTACTTAAGTAAATTTTTTGCCTAATTATCTGTACTTTTACTTAAGTTCAAAAAGTGAGTACTTCATCCACTAATGCTTCCTGGTGACAAACCTTTAATATTTTCCATGTGCTCTTAAGATTAGACCCAGATATTTTCAAACGCTAAAAATTTAGTTGTATGTCCAATTTAAAGCTGATTCCTGGATTTTAAATCATTTAACACCTGCTCTGCACCAATCACGTCAGTAATACATAAACTCTGATGCAGTAATGTTCTTTTGATTTGCAGACAAGAAGAAAAAATACACCTGTCTAAGTTACTTTGATGCTTTTTTTCTCTCCGTCTCACCCCCTCCCTGCGTCGGTGAAGTACTTTAAAAGAGCTGCGAAATAGACATTATAAATAGTGGTCATGGGTTGTGTATATTTAGCCGCCCAAACAGCTTCTGAAAGCAGAGGCAGACTGTTATTACAGAGTTAGCAACTCGCTGTGCTTCATCTAACGCTCCCTTTGTAGAGCGAGTAGGTATAAATGAAGAAATTCTTATCTGTGTTGCTTTTAGTTTCTCACTCTGTGTTGTTGACGACAGGAGCTCCAGCACAGAACGTCGCTGGAGAAGCAGAAGCTGAATCTTATGGGGGAGGTGTCCTACCTCAAACTGAAGCTGGCAAACATGGAGGGAAAGCAGGGTCATGGGTCTGAGAGGCAACACAAAGCAGAAGTAAGACTCTCTAACAAGACATTTATAACAAATTCTTTTGGTAAAAACACAGGTATGGTTTTCAGTTGCTTATGAATAATAATAATAATACAGATCGCGTTTCGAACTGAACACGAATGATATGCTTTCTGCAGATTTTACTATTAAAGAGCAATCAAAATGTTCACTTTGAAAATCTCTTCACGCTGACCCAGTTTCATTTAGCCTGGTAGCTTATAAAAGTTGTTTCCAAATTTTCCCCCCGTTGGCCTCACCAAGGACACTTTTCAAGGATGAATTAAATCAGTTTAAATCCGTAGGAACTTGATTTTAACCTCACTCCCTGGAAATTTAAACAGAACTCTGCCTGAAAAGATGAACATACACACACACGTAAAAAAAATCCACTTTCTGTTGGTCCTGCCGGGACTCAGCTGCTGATTTTATGTAAAACCATAAACACTTTTCAGTGGGAATGGACAAGAACGTTCACCCGAACTGACTTTGTTGTTCCTGGACGCTTTACAGGAGAAAAAAAAAGAAGAGTTCACGGGGTTTAACTTTTTGTCATTCTGAAGTGGATCACATATTTACTCACTAATAGCCTCACTGTAGTTTTTTAGAATGAGTAAAAAGAAGGAAAGAACATCGCTACTCCTCCTCCAGGTCAAGAGGAGCCAGATGGGGTGGTTTGGGCATCTAGTCAGGATGCCCCTCGATCGCTGGTGAGGTGTTTTGGGCATGTCGCGCTAGGAGGAGACCAAGAGGCAGACCCCGGACCTGCTGGAGAGACGATGTCTCACAGCTGGGCGGGGAATGATTTGGGATCCTTCCGGGTGAGCTGGAGGATGCAGCCGGGGTGAGAGAAGCCTAGGCTTCCTGTCTGAGGCTGTTGCCCCTCGTGCCCGGCCCCGGATGAGCGGGAGACAATGGAACGGAATATACTTTATTAATTCCTGACCGGGAAATTTGTGTGCTGCACTACACCGCAGCAGGCTGCCATCTAAGACGGTGCCAATGGTGGGAGAAACAGGAGGTTAGGAGTCTTATCCAAGGACCCTAGACGTGAATTCAGTGGGAATTGAACCCAAGAACTTCCGGTTAACTTCCGGTCCACAGGTTCTAATGCTCTAACCACTGAGCCACCGTCTCCCCTTTTAGTTGAACCCCTGTTGTCAATGAAGAGGTTTGAATCTAAATGACCTGTTTGGAGGTTTCTACCACGCATGAATGTTATCAAATACCAAAACACATCTGAGAGGATTTTCTATTTCATTCATGTACAGTATGTTGCCCAATTGTTCTTGACCATGAATTTTGTTCACCATCACTCCCTCAATCTAACATAAGCAGGAGTGTTTTTGCAGCAGCACTGCGCGCGCTCAGTCCCAACAGAAAGTGATGGAGTTTTTTGTTAAATGTATCTAAATAGGACTATAAAAGATTATGTGCAAGCTTTGCCAACTTGAAGAACTTTACACGGTACGAGATTTACACTTTGTCGTGCACACGTTAAAGGGGTGGCAGCGGGAAGGGAGCGTAGGGTTAAATTTTTAAAGTTCATTCTGAAAAAATATTGAAGCATTCAATGTGGTACAATTGATTAAAATAAATGCTTTCAATTTATCAATTACCATATTTTCCGCACTACAAGGCGCACCGCATTATAAGGCGCTACAGTAAAGGCCGGGGTTACGTTATGCATTCACTAAATGGTTCTGCGCTGAAGGGAATGTCAAAAAAAAAAAACAGTCAGATAGGTCAGTCAAACTTTATTAACAATTACAAAACAGCTTTCTGTTTTTACTCCCAAAATAAATAAACAGCTGTTTTATTATTTTCTAAAGTATTAGTATTTTCGTGACACAGTTTATCTTCCATTGGAGATAAACTCTGTTTAGTCTTACTTACTTGGTGCAGCGCATCCTCTTGCTTCCTCCACTTCCTCACCATTGATTCATTGATGTTAAACTCTCTCACTGCGGCTCTATTCCCGTGTTCTACTGCGTGACCGATCGCCTTGAGTTTAAACTCTGTGGTGTAACAGTGTCTATTGGTAGGAGCCATTTCCGGGTCTTTACATAAACACACAAATGGAAATAGGTGCTTTCGAGATGACACGAGGTTTTGCATTCAAAAACTAACCGGCATGCATTGTGCACCGATCTGCGCCGATCAGAACTGTGTCCACCTGTGTCATCTCGAACACACCTAATGAGACGCCCTTTCATATATCCCAGCATGCACTGCGCACTACTTCTTCTACGGGGGAAATGGAGTCGGCGGCTGCTTACCGCAGTTGCGACACCTGTTGTAGCTCAATATTAATATTTTAATATAAGGCGCTCCGGGTTAAAAGGCGCATCGTGGACTTTAGAGAAAATTTAAGGTTTTTAGGTGCACCTTATAGTGCGGAAAATACGGTAAGTTAAATCCAAGCATCATATGTCTCCAATAAAATACTGTACATTCAATGGCAGGTCACACATTTGGTACGGTCAATATTTATTAGTATGTTTGACCTTTTTTTGGTTTTTGCCAGTATTTTTTTTTTTTACTCAATGACTTTTCTTGTAGCTCACATATTAAAACTATAAGGTATGTAGTTACTGTCCAAACATGGCTGGTCAAAGAGTCTTTGTGTCTTCAACCATATTTAACCAATATGGTGGATGATAGAAATGTGTGTAAAACCCAGCACAAAACGTTCTCTTTTTAAAGCCTCATGTCAAATATTTTCCAAAAATTTTGTTTAAATTTATTCTGAATCTTCGTAGAGTGTCCTGCTGCACAGTTAGGGTGTCTCTAGAAACTCCCTTTTTACTTTACAAACTTCCCTCCAACAGCTGTTTCAAGTTAAAGCTAGCAGGGGAAAACATCCTGCTTTTATCACTTTACTACCCTCTCCACGTGCTGCTTCTACTGCACACACTCGTCCACACACGACTACGCGTGCACACACACACAGACACAACATGTGGAACGCTTCTGGCCGTGGAGCCAGTAAGCTCACTTTTAAATTTAGCCGTGGAGGGGCTCCGTATCATCTATCATATCCGCTGTGCTGAACCCCGACTGAGACTTCCTGCGACTACAGTCCGAGCATAACTCTGAAGGAAAATAGACAGGGATCATTTCTGAGAAAAACTTGTTTAAATTCTTGGATGTTTTTAAAATATGGATACTCTTTGTATTCATTTGAAAAGGGTTGATTTTTTTTTTTTTACATTTCCAGACATCATTCATATTTTGTTTCTCACTTTTTGTTTTCTTTCTCCATTACATCTGCTAGACTGTCGTGAATTTTATTAGTGAGCTGCAGGAGCAGATGTGTCAGTTTCAGAAGGAGATAAATAGCAAGATCCAGGAGAAAAAGGCTTTGAAGATTCCAGCTGACAACAGATTACCAGTGGCGTGCCACCCTGAGTCCAATGAGGTCTCAAAAATCCATGAGGTGGCCCATGACAGATCCTCAGAGGGAATGCACGAACTAAAAGAGGCATCAGACGGGCCTGATGGAAACACACACAGACCGAGAGAGGGTAGCTCAGATGCAGAGCAGCGGTGCCACTGCGGAGAAGAAAGTGTAGGCATAGCCGGGCTGCATGGATCGTCCTGTTGTGTATGGCATGAATCGTCTCACTTAAACCTTTAATACTAAGCTATTAATGAACATAAACGATGTAACATCTATTCAGAAGTATTTAACACCACCAACCAAACATAATTTGGTTACTCACATTCAATTCATGTCGCACCAAATGCATTTTATGTAAATATTAAGAGATCAATATGCATGATTGTTGAGAAGTGTGTGTCTGGTACATCAAAGTACATCATTGGACATCGGTTATCCCGACTTGAATTTGAAGATGTTTCCCCTCTCATCCAAGAGGCTCTGTCAATTTCAAAGTTCACAATTGGGAGCGTTGGAGATTTTAAGTAGAAAAAGTACAAAAGAAGCAGGACTCAATGAAGGAGTCAAGACTGAGCTATTCTCCATCAGCAGCAGGGCAATCATGTCTTTTTCCCGATTAAACTCTCCAAGCATTGTCATATTCCGACTTTAACTATTTAATTTTACAAATAGTTGCAGACACAGACTGTTTAACTTGGTCTAAGTCCATGCTTAGCTAGCATGGACGTAGCTAGCATGGATATAGACCATTCAGGTCCGTCCAACCAAGAACGGACCTGAATGGAGGATTGCGTTTTCACTTTGTCATCTCTATTCTCTGATTGGCCAGTTGTTTTTCCTCGGTTTCACAAACAGCTGATGATTGGTTGACGCCTGACCTAGTAGCTGGAGTGAAATGTAATTGAGTGGAAACGCTATGTGACTTTTAGTCTATTTAGTAGAGATAAATCTTGCGCTGTCATTTCTGTTTAAAGAAGATTTTTCTTTCATGAGAAATAATTGCTTCTTTTCTCCGCTCAAACTATCCCTAAAACTTGTACCAAGCTGGTTAGTGACCCGTAGGTGGAGGTGCCAATTTCACACCATCTACTTGACTAATAGAAAACTGGTTTCCCAATCGCTACAAGCTCTAGATCTCCCAATGCTCCCATCAGTAGACTTTAGAATTGACAAAGACTCATGTTTAAGAGGTGAAATATCGTCAAATTCAAATAAAAATCCAGGTGACTGATATTTAACCCTATTTAACCTCATTACCTTGATGATATTCGTCTGGATGAGTGAGAAATTTTACAGATTTCTCTGCCGTTTTAGATCCTACTGAAGGAACTTCGATCTCTGAAAGACAAAGTTGAACACTTGGAAGACCAGAAGTTACAATATGAGATGAGACTGAAAGCAACGAAGGTAAAACTGTTGGATTGACTTGAGATTTCACAACATTCCTGTCGTAACTGTCGGCTTTGTTTTCATAAATGGGTTCCAACCGGATTCTCCAACCAGTTAAAAATGAGTCATTTTTCAAACAGGTTTTTTCTTTGTAGACACCTGATTTTTCTTTCTTTCTTTTTTTTTTTTTTTTTTTTTTTTTAAAGATCTCGCTGTTTAAACCAATTTAGAATTAAACTTAATAATTCTTATTTTTATTTTTTGGCAAACTCATTTTGTCAAAATTTGTAAAAAAAAAAAAAAAAAAGTTTGACGTTAAATAAATGTTCTATTTCAATTTTTTTTTTTATTGCAACAAAATGAAAAATTCAATGGTAATAAAATCAAATTGTAGGCGTAATGACAAGAAAACATTCAAAATGTTCTTGTGTTTAATCCATGGGATTAAAACTGGAGAGACTGGTAATATTTCACAAGAGGCCAGTCACAAAGCAGTAATTAAAATTTCTCATGAGTGGGCTGGGTTTTTCTCAGGGATTAGCAAAACTTCCAACTGAACCAATCAAAAAGAAAAAAAAGAAAAAAAAGCATCAAGTTGTTTTGTTGGTATAGATAAGACGTCTCAGCAGACATGGGTGTTGACATAGATTATTTCTCCTGGTTGGCAGTTTGGAAATGATGTCTTCCCACTAAGGAGCTGTAACTCGGACAGCAGAGATGTCAGTAAGCCCCCAAAAAACTGAATTTGTGGAGGTGTTAACAAACCTCTTGACAGGAGAAACTGAGAAGCCTGTAGAGCTCAGAATAAACTGAAGAAGCAGGTAGTTTGAGGAACTGGAGCAGAAGGGGGACTGAAAGTCTTACTCAGCATAACAAAAATCTCAGGTGCACCCTGGACCTCGTATTAGTTTGAGAGGATGGAATCGCTGATTTTTAGGGGAAGTAGCAGTAAAAGTTTGTCATTTTGATCTCTAGCAAATGGCACCTAAATTGAGCCAAACTGTCAGCTGGTTAGCGGTTAACAAGTCCAGTCTACTGTCAAGTTTCAAGTTTCTGACATAAAGATTGATGCTGAGTAGCTCTAGACAGAAAAAAGGGATTTTTATGGTTCCTCCGATGCTGGCTCCAGCTGCAGACCGCAGGGGGCTCCATCAGACAAAAAAAACGGAAGCTCATAAAATCTACTTAAGTCCAGACTACTGTCAGATCTTTTTCATAAAAAAGCCAGGCTGCAGCCTGAGCTTTAGTTAGAAATACTGCTAATAAAATAAACCAAGATGGAAGTACATTTAAGTCTTTTCAATGGGCTTCACGTTGCAGATTCAGAAACACAGCAAACACAAATACACAGCAAGAAAACTGATTAATAAATGCTAGTTCGACAATATTAGCACATTCATGCCTTTAGACTCTCCTTCACGGTGAGGAAAAACTCCTAAAAAACCCATCAGTAGGGAAAAAAAGGAAACCTCATGGGGATCTAAACGAAAGAGAGATCCCTCCCCAGGAACAGCATCTAATGTGTCTAAGACTATTGTTTAAATATTAGCTTATTCCCTTCTACAGCTTGATATCTAAAGAAGTCAATAGATGGTCTTCATTCTGATGAAAACAGGATGGTTAAGCAAGCGCAGGGGTCTCCTTAGCCCGGCGATGCCCAGGACGGGGATGATGAGACAGGGCAAAATTAGACAAAAAATGAAAGAGATTAACTCAGAAATGAAGGAAACAAAGAAAAATCGAAACAAAATTAAGCTAACACCAAGATGCCAGAGAATATGCCTCTAGTGCCCTTAGTTGGTAGTTTATCTTTAGCTGGTTTTGAGTAAATATGGGCCGTTTCAAAAACATCCTGTCAGTGATTTGCAAGAAAATTGCTTTCTCAAAAGTGTTGCAGACGCTTGCAAAGACACACAAAAAGCCTGAATGCTTAACTGAAAACTTGGTCAGGGACGGATCTAGTGACCAAAAAACGTAATTTCGTCGGAACGTGAAAAGTCAGGAAAAAAAGTATCGTAATAACCAAGAACATCTAATTCTAAAAAAATAAAGTGATCTTCACAATACGAAACAAGTTCAATCAAGAGAGACCCAGGAGGGTCAAGGCGCTAGAAGGAAATGAGTAGCTTTATTGGAATACAAGAGACATCCTTCTTCTTCTTTTGGTTTAAAGGCGTGAAGCACCGGTACAGGTCCATTACCGCCACCTACTGACTCATAAGAAACTCATATCCTCCTCAACAACCATCTTCTACTAGGGTCATTACGATCAGGGGTTCGAAACTTCCCCCGCAGTTCCAAAAAGTAATAGGCGACCATGGCCCGGAGAGAAGGCGCTCTTTATATACAAGCGATGTTAGGTCAGGTTTGGTGTTTTAACCCCTAATGCGCTGTCTGTAGAGCAGGGATGGATCCACGAGGAGCTTAGATGACCTAAACGTTTCTATGCCATCAGTGTGAACTTACCACTGGGTGTCTTACTTTCAAGTCCTGAGACTTACTAACAGATCTTTCCAGCCTCAGATTCCGGTTAAAGCTGTTTCTAGACGCTTCCGAGTCTTTCTTTAGATGCATCTTCAAATAACAAATATATTTCTTAACACATGTTTTGACAAAAAAACAAGCTTTTTTTTTTATTTACCATTAAAGACAAATCTTTTTTGGACAGCTGTTTAGTCAACCATAGCATTTCCAATCAAAAACATTTTTTTATCATATTTTTTTATATTAAATGACTGTATTTTTAAAGGAAAAAATGTAAAAATAATGGTTCAATTAAATAAACTTATATAAAGTTAGCCATTGTTTTAGGAACAGTTTTATCGGTTGTTTTGTTGTTTGCAGTTTTTTACTGATTTGGTTTGCAATATTTTTCTGTGAAATTTCTGGACATGTTTTTCTCACTGTCACAGTGTTCTAAAAAAAAATCCACAAGATCTTTTTTGCTAATTCTATTGTTTTCTTTTGGTTTTAGGATTATGCAAACTTTTTTTTTTATTTCTTCTCTTTCACTTTGTTCTTGTTAATAATCTATCGGCCCAAAAAAGAAGCAGCGTTGACCAAAATCTTTTTAAAGGTCGCATTTTTCCAGAAAATTCCAAACAGTTCCACTCATTAAACTTCTTCTAGCAGCATTTAATTACTTTCTTATTCCAGTAATAAACAACTGCCATGTTCCTGGTTAAACTTCTGCAACCTTTCATGGAAACATTTTCTAATCTCAGCTAATAGGTCATAAAAAACAGCTTTGTTATTCATCCAAATTGTGTGTTGGTTATGAAATAACCTAAGCTAAAGCCAAGCTAAAGCTAAGCTAAAGCTAAGCTAAGCTAAGCTAAAATAGCAGAAGCTACAAATGAGATCATAAACTATAACTTTACTTTGAGCATGTGTACTCTCACTGGATCGATTTGCTGCCGAGTGTGAAACGACCGGGATGGGAATTAGCGCCTCCAAATCCAAGACCATGGTCCTCGCCCGGTAAAGGGTGGAATGCCCCCTACGGGCAGGGACAGGGTCAGCAATAACTAGGACGCTGCATCGGTTCGTCGTGGTAAAGAGAGAACTGAGCCGAAAAGCAAAGCTTTTGATTTACAAGTCGATCTACGTTCCCACCCTCACCTGTGGTCACCAGCTGTGGGTGGTGACCGAAAGAATGAGATCGCAGATACAAGTGGACGAAATTAGCTTCCTCCGCAGGGTGGCTGGGCTCTCACTCAGAGATCGGGTGAGGAGCTCTGCCATCCAGGAGGAGCTCGGTGTTGAGCCGCTCCTCCTCCAGGTCGAGAGGAGCCAGATGGGGTGGTTCGGGCATCTGGTCAGGATGCCCCCCGATTGCTGGTGAGGTGTTCCAGGTACATCCCACCGGGAGGAGACCGAAAGGCAGACCCTGGACACGCTGGAGAGACTATGTCTCACAGCTGGCTGGGGAACGACTTGGGATCCTTCCGGGTGAGCTGGAGGATGCAGCTGGTGTGAGAGAAGCCTGGGCTGTTGCCCCCGCGACCCGGCCCCAGATGAGCGGAAGATGACGGCACGAACAGAATGTATTATTCCAGTAAATGCATGAGAAATTGGAGCTATAGAGAGTTTCTTATTTTCGGGAGAAAAAAAGTAGTTTGGAAAAAAAATATGTGTGCCCTAAAGTTTCTGAGTTTGTGTGTCTGTGTGTGTGTTTTATCCTCAGGCGGAGATCAGCAGCCTTCAGCAACTTGTGCTCAGTAAAAACGCAGAGATTGAGAGTTTGCACACACAGCTGCTGGCCAGACCTGCCACAGAGATCTCAGAGAGGGGTAAGCAAAACACCAGCAATATTCACTTTGCTGAAAAGTAGATGAACAGCAGTCCCACATGCTTGTTTTAGAAAAAAAAAAAGGCAAGACATTTCTGTTTCTTGTCATTTGTTATGTGGAAAACAAATGTTGGTCTAAATTAAACTTTGAGAAGCTGTTAAAAGTTTTACAACTGTATAAAAAATCCATCCACATTCATCTTTAAATGCTTGAAGTGAGAATTTATGGGTTTTTTTAAAAAAAAAAAAAAATCGGGCCTTTTATTATAAACACATTCATTTTCAAAATAAAAGCTTTTTTAAAATATTGTTTTTAAAGACGTTTTTATTGAAGAAAAACGGCTTTAAAAGTGTAAAACATGATCGTTTAAAGAAGATGGAAGATTTTAAGTATCTAGGATCAACAGTCCAGAGCAATGGAGAGTGTGGAAAAGAGGTGAAGAAGCGTGTGCAGCCAGGCTGGAACGGGTGGAGAAAAATATCAGGTGTGATGTGTGACAGAAGAGTTTCAGCTAAAATGAAAGGGAAAGTGTAGAAAACCGTGGTGAGACCGGCCATGCTGATTGGTCTAGAGACAGTAGCGCTGAGAAAAAGACAGGAAACAGAGATGGAGGTAGCAGAGATGAAGATGCTGAGGATCTCTCTGGGAGTGACCAGGATGGGCAGGATTAGAAATGAGTATATCAGGGGAACAGCACATGTTAGAGGTCCGAGAAGCCAGACTGAGATGGTTTGGACATGTGTAGAGGAGAGAGAGAGAGTACATCGGCAGAAGGATGCTGGATTTGGAACCACCAGGAAAGAGGACTAGAGGAAGACCAAAGAGGAGGTTCATGGATACAGTGAAGGAAGACATGAAGATAGTTGGCGTGACCGAAGAGGATGCAGCAGATAGGGTTAGATGGAAGAAACTGACTTGCTGTGGCGACCCCTAAAGGGAAATGCCAAAAGAAAAGGAAGAAGAAGAAAGACATTTTTATTGAAAAAAAAAAAAACTGCTCTAAACGTGTGAAACATGATCGTTTTTCTACACATTTCTGGTGATTCTCCTCACAGATCAGGAGCTGCAGAGACTCAGGAGTGGAATGAAATCACTGCTTGCTGCCAACGATGAAAAGGTGAGTTTCCAGTCAAGTGAAAACCAATCCTTTTCCTCTCTTCAAAACAGATGTGACAGCTGGTGCCTATAGATAATAACATGTTTAGACCTCTCTAATATCACAGCTTCTACTGGCTTATTTATTACTGCCCAACCATCAAGATTAGCAAGTTAGTATTTTAAAAGCTGTCATTTCTCTGAGGCACCACCCTGCAAACATTTATAGCACAGAGGGTCTTTTGTATTCAACCCCCTCCTTACAGTACCTTGGACTTTAAAGACTTACAGACCTACATGTGGTACATTAGTGAGAACACACATCTACACGCACCCCCAGGCAAGCCATTTCAGGCGAAGCCACACGTAAGCAGGTCTATCCCTGCCAAGCCTAATTTTGGAGCGAAGCTGCATCAAGACAACCGTGGCAAAACCAGGCATGGACACCACTTCAAAAAAAAGAAAAGCACACTCTCCATGCAGCTGGTAACCACAACTAAGATTTCCATCTGAGCCACAGCCGACCTCCTCCCTGCCCAATACTTTGATGTAAAAACCATCTGGTTGAACAAAAATACATCCCCAACCTTTGATTAATATCTCCATGGAGTTCTGTTGACCTTAAACTCCCAATTATTTTGTCAGGACCGGCGCATTGATGAGCTCACTTTGCTTCTGAATCAGTGCAGACAGTTCAGAGAGATCAACCACATCTCCAGGCAAGGTAATGATCTCTATTTTATCACCTACTGTAATAAAATTATAATTTCTCAGCATAACGTAGCATAGAAAATCCTGAATTTTATTCTTCTTGTTGCGGCAGCTCCTCCTGCTGTTCGTTTGCTGTCAAACGGACGAACTCCATCGAGCAGCAGCGAAGAAGGAGAGCAAAATCTGACGAAGAACGGAGACTCTGTCAGTGCAAAATCAGATGACGGAAAATCTGAGGTCTGTATGTTGAAGTTCAGAGTGTATTATTAACATTTGAAGTCATAAAAAAGTCATTCAAAGATCAAAACAAACAATATTATTAAAAAGTTTTACCGAAGAGTTTTGTAAATTCTTTTTTGGCGATCAATCCCACGTCTTTGTCCATTGTTCGCAGATTTTTTTTTTTTTACTGTAATTATCTACAGTGCAGTGGTGGCCTCACAGGAAGATTGTCGGCGGTTCTAGTTTGAGGTTTCAAGCCTTGTAACACGCGCTTTTCTGTGTGGAGTTTGCATGTTCTCCTTGTGTATATGTGGGGTTTTTTCTAGATACTTCGGTTTCCTTCCACCGTCCAAAACTTGCATAGGTTGATTGGCTGGAATGAAATTGCCCCTAGGAATGAGTGTATGGATGTATGGTGTGTGTGTGTGGCCCTTCAACAGACTGGTGACCTGTTTAGGGTGTACCCTGCCTCTTGCATAAAACCTTAATGGGTAAGCAGTTCAGAAGACGAAACTTAAAAAAACTTTAAAAATAAAATTTAAAAAACTTAAAAAGACTTGAAAACTTTAAAAAACTAAGTTTTCAAAGCTTTCAAATTTAAGGTTCAAAATCCGTTCCGTCATCTTCCGCTTATCCGGCACCGGGTCAACAGCCTCAGACAGGAAGCCCAGGCTTCTCTCACCCTACCTGCATCCTCAAGCTCACCTGGATGGATCCCAAGTCGTTCCCCAGCCAGCTGTGAGACATAGTCTCTCCACCGGGTCCGGGATCTACCTCTCGGTCTCCTCCCGGTGGGACGTGCCCAAAACACCTCACCAGCGAGGCACACGAACCACCCCATCTGGCTTCTCTCGACTTGGAGGAGGAGCGGCTTGACACCGAGCTCTTCCTGGATGGCAGAACTCCTCACCCGAGGTCTGAGTGAGAGCCCAGCCACCCTGCGGAGGAAGCTCATTTCGGTTCAAAATCCCTATTCCATTACGTATCTCAACATTTGTGGGTACAGACATGTTTAAAATAGGGTCAGGGTTTACCTACATCTATCCTGCAACAACAACAAAAAAACACCTGAAATATTGTAAATCACTTTTTATGTAATCAATCAACAAAATAATTACGTTAAAAAAATATATACACTTTAAGGGGACGATGGGCAGGGTACACCCCGAATAGGTCACCAGTTTGTTGTGGGGCCACACACATACAACCAGACACATACTCATTCCTAGGGACAATTTTGGCACCGGCAAACTAGCATGCATGTTTTTAGAGGGTGGGAGTAAACAGGAGTATCCAGAGGAAACTCACACTCACACACACTGGGAGAACATGCAAACTCCACACAGAAAGGACAGTGTTTCAAGCCTCGTCCCTGCCCGGGCACTTGAATCCATGACCTCCTTACTGTGAGGCCACTGTGCTACCCACTGAAAAGTTGTTTTCTGAAAATTTTTCTGGTTCCAGGTTTCCACAAACAGTTCGACCTCTCAGCCTGCATCGATTCTATCGGTTCATAAAGAGATGGATTCCAGGTACCGAAAGAGGACGTCTGTTTTTATGTAACTCAGAATTTAATAACCGAATAACATTATAGATTTTTTTTCTACAGAACAGAACCTGTGACCTTATCGAGCAGCATGAACGACATAGTAAATGGACATTTACAAAAGGTAATTTTAAATAAGTCCAAATAAATGCATGTTGTGTTTTAATCCTTTACAAAGTCACATCATCCAGTCCGAATTATGATTTCTCTTATAATTTTTTCAATGTGTGTTTGTGCAGAACGGTCCTAGCGACACCAGAAGCCAGACTCTCCCTCCATGCTCGTCTTTATCAGAACCAAATGGAGACAGCAGCAGTGAAATCCAAAGTCAGAAATCTCCAGAAAGCAGTGAAGATGGAGACAGCAGCCAAAGTAAATCCACACATGAGGATTATTTTTAATCCAACGCTGGTGTGCGAGCAGTAATTTTCCTGTTAGGAGATGTGACCACTTTGTGATAGATCCCCGCTAATTGCAGAGGCCATGACAGAACAGATGGACGATGGGAAACATAATCCCTTCTGTGATTTTTGATCCCAGCTCCACCCTTTCTGACCATTTTTAACTGGAACCCCACCCTGCTGCAGCTGTTCTGACTGAACACATCGTCAGGAATTTTCCACGCAAAAAATAAAACATGGCTTTTTTAAATTGATTTCTTTCATTTTCTGAAACACACTCATAATTGTTTTCAATTGAATTGAATTGAATATATTTTATTGATCCCTGAAGGGAAATGTGAGTGCTACAGTGCAAACACCTGGGGTTTTAACACCTTGATGTACCCTGACCCCTATCCACCAGCGTCCCAATCCGGTCGCAATGTGTCCAACCTGGCAACCCAAAAGCTGGAGTCCGGAAAGGGTCACAAAGCCTGGCCGCAGCTGTCTGTATTTCACTGGGCCCGAGTGTGCGCCTCTAGTTCCTCAAGCAAGCAACCAGATTTTCCCATGGAAACCGCAAAAACAGGCCCAAAGCACCTATTCTAGACAGTCTCCTTCTCTGCACCTCCTCCAGATCGGCTCCTTCGGAACCAAACCAACTCCTCCATCCACATAATTGTCTGAACACTCTTCTAGGTTACAGTCGCACAATTATTTGTGTTTGATTATTTTCTTTTTTTGTGATCTTTTGTAGGAAAACTGGACAGAGTTGACGACAGCGTATCGAGTGATAATTCTGT
Source organism: Neostethus bicornis (assembly GCA_902685375.1). Taxonomy (NCBI): domain Eukaryota; kingdom Metazoa; phylum Chordata; class Actinopteri; order Atheriniformes; family Phallostethidae; genus Neostethus; species Neostethus bicornis. The sequence goes on from LR738543.1 coordinate 29,982,777, forward strand.
TCAGACTCAAATCGGACAGAGAGCCGTGGGTTCCACAGAGTACATGAAGAATAACAGAAGCTTCCGGAAATTTTGGGGAAGGTGAATACATATTAAACATGAACACTCAATGGCAACACAAACAGGGTGTGCAGAATTATTTTAGGATTTTGTTCACCATTTATAACGCTTGAACCTAACGCGTTAAACTTAATACGTAAACCGTTACGTTAATGGTTAGTATATTTTTGTAAATATACACAAACTATTCTACTCTGAATATTTTGGACAAGCATCATTTTTCGTCAAGCTTTTAAAGTTAGGAGACTTATAATGAAGACGGGAAAACATTTGAACATCATATTGTTGTCTTCTACTAATCTGGGGTTGGGCCGGGTAGCAGAGGCAACAGTCTCAGACGGTAAGCCAGGGCTTCTCTCACCTCGGCTGTATTCTCCAGCTGACCTGGGAGGATCCCAAGATGTTCCCTGTCCACATTTCACCAGCAAGGCGTTTGGGTGGCATCCTAACGAGATGCCCTAACTACCCCATCTGGCTTCTCTCGAACCACAGGCGCAACGGCTCTACTCCAAGCTCCTCCTGGATGACAGAGCTCCTCATTCTACCTCATTCTATCCCCGCCATTTGTAGCTCTCAGCCTCTGCCAGGTGCGAGGTGTTTCGGGCACGTCCCACCGGTTGGAGACCAAGGGGCAGACCCCGGACCCGCTGGAGAGACTATGTCTCACAGCTGGCCGGGGAACAACTTGGGATCCTTCCGGGTGAACTGGAGGACGCAGCCGGGGAGAGAGAGGACTGGGCTGCCCGTTTGAGGCTGTTGCCCCCGCGACCCGACCCCGGGAAAAGCGGAAGATGATGGAACGAAGCCTCCGCCAACTCTCCCAGGCTGCTCGCCCTCATGCACCTCTTGACCCCAAGTAGTTACGAGGGGCCCTGGTGGGCTCAAGCGAGACCGCCCCTTGCCCTGTCTCCCAAAAAACACACACAACAGTGAAATTTTTTCAAACGAGGAAACAAACTTGATTTGAACTAAAAATAAAAAAAAGTACTAAATAAAAATCCAATTTTGCCACCTTTGTTTTTTTTAAAATTTCTACTTTACTATTGTTTTAATAAAAAATGCTCATTTCCAAGAAAAGCAAAGTTGTGTAATTTATTTTACTCATTTTAAACAAAATTTGGATTTCAACCTCGATGCACTGGCTTTAAAGTCTAAAGGGGTCATTTTCAATTGTTGTCATTTTTTCTGGGGCTGAAATTGTTTTGTTGCAGTTTGATTTTATCTCGAGTTTCATTTTTTAATACAGACTTCGAAGAACTCAGTCTGGAGGTTTTCAAGCTGCAGATTCAGACCCTGGTCAGTTTAGACGGGGTGGTCTACGAGCAACAGCAGGACCGAGACTCACACGGACCCCCGAATCAGAATCTGCATGGTAAAGAAAAAGAAAATGAGTTTTTGATTTAAAAATTGTTCTTTTTTTCTTCAATGGTACCAAATATTAATTTTACTTGTTCAATCATAACAAGATCAACAATAATATACTTTTTTTTCATAAAGGCAGTGACAAAAAAAAATCTTAATGAGCAAAATTTCTTTTAATTATTCAGACATTTTTCATTTCTACAAATTGTTTTTCGGGTCGTTTAGTCACATTTATAACTGTAGTCTTGTTCCAATATTAAGACACAATTTATGGAGGTTTTTGGCCGCTTGTCTCTGTCAGAATGAGGGTGCAGAAGGAGGAGGACGACCCAAATGCAGGACAACAAACAGGATTTATTGAGTAAGGCAGTCCAGTGAAGCTGAAAGGGAAAAACTCATGGTTCAGTGGATTATTCTGTGGTTATTGATCCAAATGAATCTCATGGTCAGGCAGCCAGGAAGAGATGGTGACCCGACCCTGAAGGGAAGACAGATTGCCTATTTAAAGGCAGCTGTTCAACCACCATCAGGTGTCTCGAATCAGGCAGATAAAGAAAGGTCCTTGGCTCCCTCTGGTGGTGAATGAAGGAACCATGACAGTCTCCCTCATCTTGAACAAGTTTGATAAATGACTCCATAGTAGATTGAATTTTTAATGGCGTGGATTGAGTGAAAAAATTGTGAGGGTGTTCTAACAGTCCAATTTTTGGATGAATTGTGTGCGTTTTTTTTCTTGATCATCAGCATTTTCGGTTGTCTTTATTGCTGTGATTATTGCCATTGAAATAGTTCTTCACATTCTGAAAACTGTTTTTGTTCTGACAGTGACATGAACATCCCATTCAGCCAGTGGACCAAGGAGCAGGTGTGTAACTGGTTGGAGGATTATGGACTCGGACAATACGTCGGCCTCTCCAGGCAGTGGATAGACAGCGGACAAACTCTGCTTTCTGCCACACCTCAGGATTTGGAGAAGGTTTGAAAAATGATAATTAGCACAATAAAACATTTGGACCGAATTAACGTCAAGGTTTAAAAAAAATCACACTACAATTAAACCCTGAAATAAAACTGATTTCATTGTTCTATTTAAATCCCAGGAGATGGGTGTGAAGCATCCACTGCACAGGAAGAAGTTGCAGCTCGCTCTGAAGGCCTTCATCACCAAAGTTGTGGAGAAGTCCTCAGAACTGGACCACATCTGGGTCACCCGTAAGAACCCATAATTTTTAGATTTACAAAATATAGGAATTGCAATCAAACTTGTTAATTGCATGGATAACTTTTTGAAATTCTCTGCAGGCTGGTTGGATGACATCGGTCTGCCTCAGTATAAGGACCAGTTCCATGAAGCTCGAGTAGATGGTCGAATGATACAGTATCTCACAGTGGTGAGGCGTAACACTGCACATGCTCAGATATTAAACACATTATGTTTGCATAAAAGTGAGAATATTTTTTTTTTTCTGTTCATCCAGAATGATCTCTTGACCCTAAAGGTCACCAGCCAGCTTCATCACCTCAGTATTAAATGTGCAATTCATGTACTTCATGCAAATAAATTCAACCCAAACTGTCTTCGACGTAGACCGGGAGAAGAAGTAAGGAGACACAATTTTAAAATTATTTTTCTGGACAACCAGAAAACTCCCATGTTAAAGAGTTTTTAGAAAAAAATTTTTTTTTTGAGCAATAATTAAAAAATTGTAACAACTACTTTTGTCCACAAGATGGGAGCAGAGTAGCACTTTAGACAGCAATTTTTTTTTTTTTTTTTCAGAAGTTTTACAGACATTGAATTTTCTGTATTACATTCAAGAAAAAAAACAAGGTAGAACTTTAAAAAAAAGACTGTGTCTCCAGAACCAACCCTCACCGTCAGAAGTAGTTCAGTGGTCGAATCACCGTGTGATGGAGTGGCTGAGAGCTGTGGATCTTGCTGAATATGCTCCAAATCTACGGGGTAGTGGTGTTCACGGCGGCCTGATTGTAAGTTTAAAGATACACGCAGAGCTAAGAAAAGATAGTTTTTCTGTGGTAGCAAAAAGAAGCCAATTTATCCATATATATTACATGATTAAAGGGTTATTATATGCTTTTATTGGGTAAAAGTCGTTTGACTTGAAATGTTTGCCCAGTTGTCACAATTTTTTTTTATGAACGTGTAGTGACTATCATTTAAATTTCTTCTCCACAGATCCTTGAACCTCGATTCAGCTCCGAAACTTTGGCCCTGCTCCTGAATATTCCCCCACAGAAAACCTTACTTCGACGACATCTCGCCACTGCTTTCGCCACTCTTGTCGGTTCTCAGGCGACGCAAGAGAAACGAGAATATGGAAACGCAACGGGCCACGTGCCCCTCACGACTACCGCTAAAGTCAAAGTAAGAATGAATTTATCATTTAAAGATATGTTTTCTACAAAGGTGTCAAAAGTACCAACATTTTCTACTCAAGTAGAAGTATAAATACCGAGTTAAAAAACTACTTTAGTAAAAGTAGAAGTATCAACTCAAGTTTTCTACTTAAGTAAAAGTAAAAAGTAACCTATTTTAAAACTAATTCAAGTAAAAAAAGTAAAAGTAATTTTCAGAAAAAAAGGAATATTGTTAACAAAAGCGTATGAACATATTTTTAACCATTATCACATGCTTTAAGGAGCAGAAAATATGATAATAAATGAAAGGGTTTGGTGTTAAACTTTATGAATCAGAAACATTTATTTCTTAATAATCTTTATTGGAAATCGATTAATTAACACAATCAAATGTATTAACATAAGCAGGGCATTATGTAACGTCCCTTCAGCTACCAAGCTTCACTCTGCATCACCTAATTTAACCAACTTCAGCAGACACAAACACACTCAATGTACAGTGGTGGTCAAAAGTTTACATACACTAGTAAAGAACATAATGTCATGGCTGTCTTGAGTTTCCAGTTATTTCAACAACTCTGATTTTTCTCTGATATAGAGATTGGAACAGATCCTTCTTTGTCACAAAAAACATTCATGAAGTTTGATTCTTTTATGACTTTATTATGGGTAAACTGAAAATGTGACAAAATCAGCTGGGTCAAAAATATACATACAGCAATGCTAATATTTGGTTACATCTCCTTTGGCCATTTTTACTTCAATTAGGCGCTTTTGGTAGCCATCCACAAGCTTCTGGCAAGTTTCTGGTTGAATCTTTGACCACTCCTCTTGACAGAATTGGTGCAGTTCAGTTAAATTTGTTGGCTTTCTGACATGGACTTGTTTCTTCAGCATTATCCACATGTTCTCAATGGGATTTAAGTCAGGACTTTAGGAAGGCCATTCTAAAACCTTAATTCTAGCCTGATTTAGCCATTCCATTACCACTTTTGATGTGTGTTTGGGGTCATTGTCCTGTTGGAACACCCAACTGCGCCCAAGACCCAACCTTCGGGCTGATGACTTCAGGTTTTCTTGAAGAATTTGAAGGTAATCCTCCTTCTTCATTGTCCCATTGACTCTCTGTAAAGCACCAGTTCCATTGGCAGCAAAACAGGCCCACAACATAATACTACCACCACAGTGCTTGATGGTAGGCATGGTGTTCTTGGGGTTAAAGGCCTCACCTTTTCTCCTCCAAACATATTGCTGGGCATTGTGGCCAAACAGCTCAATTTTTGTTTCATCTGACCACAGAACTTTCCTCCAGAAGGTCTTATCTTTGTCCATGTGATCAGCAGCAAACTTTAGTCGAGCCTTAAGGTGCCGCTTTTGGAGCAAGGGCTTCCTTCTTGCACGGCAACCTCTCAGTCCATGGCGATGCAAAACACGCTTGACTGTGGACACTGACACCTGTGTTCCAGCAGCTTCTAATTCTTGGCAGATCTGCTTTTTGGTGCTCCTGGGTTGACTCTTCACCCTCCTGACCAGTTTTCTCTCAGCAGCAGGTGACAGCTTGCGTTTTCTTCCTGATCGTGGCAGTGACAAAACAGTGCCATGCACTTTATACTTACAAACAATTGTTTGCACTGTTGCTCTTGGAACCTGCAGCTGCTTTGAAATGGCTCCAAGTGACTTTCCTGACTTGTTCAAGTCAATGATTCTCTTTTTCAAATCTGTGCTGAGCTCCTTTGACTTTCCCATTGTAGCGTTTGTGGGTGTTTTTATCCAATGAGCCCTTTTTAAATGGCCTCAGAGAAGTCACCAGCTGTAGTCACTCATAATCACTCACAAGAAGTTAAGAGGTCATGCTATGAAGCTCATGTCATTGACACAACTTTCTAAGTCTCCAAAATTGCTCATTCATGTTGCTGTATGTATATTTTTGACCCAGCTGATTTCGTCACATTTTCAGTTTACCCATAATAAAGTCATAAAAGAATCAAACTTCATGAATGTTTTTTGTGACAAAGAAGGATCTGTTCCAATCACTATATCAGAGAAAAATCAGAGTTGTTAAAATAACTGGAAACTCAAGACAGCCATGACATTATGTTCTTTACAAGTGTATGTAAACTTTTGACCACCACTGTAAAAAAAATAAATAAATAAATGAAGAAAAAAAATGACCAAAAAGCTTTTTCAAGCCTTGAAGGCAGCTAGTTTTCAAAGTTCTTTGAGGCAATACTGAATAGTCTTTATCAAGTTGATAAGGTTGGGAGTGCCACATAAAGCCTGCGTGACACCTGGAACCAGCGTTGCCAGGTGGGAGGTGCTGGATTATCGTACTAATGACGTAAAATTATCGTATTTTACAAAAAATATCGTACACCCAGTAAAACCACGCCCATTGACAAAATAACACCCTTTACATGCACTCGTAAGGCAGTGGGAGTGAAGGAAACACACAGGAGGCAAAATCCTTGGATTCTTCTTCTAAAATTTTAAGAACTGTAAAAATGAAAAAAATAACCAGGGAAACAAGATTTTAAAAAACCAGTAGGGGCGGGACCTAGGAGACGGTATATATAAATTTACATATATACTTATCTACATATATATGTGTACATACATATAAGGTTTTTTTTATGTTAACCCAAACATCTTCATGATACAAAATCTAAGCGATGTGTAGTTTTAATCTCCTCAGTCAGTCTTTATAAACTAATCAATAACATTTTGGATGCTTTTAAGCACAAATACTTCATCCACTACTATTTATGGATTATTCAGTTCAATTAGCTTTGTTTCTAAAGATAAAATAGTGCGTCACAGATCAAAGTTATTTTTATAAAAATACCATCTACAACATTTTCAGCAAAGACGTTTACAATAACCGCAGACTGAAAATAATAATAAAAAAAAACATTTCTTTGCTGTTGTTTTTTTTTAAAAATTGATAATTCAATCAAAGTTCAGTGTTGCAGCATCAGAAACACTTTGATTTCCGAGCCCGAGTCTCAAACACGGAAATTGACGTCCCTGCTCTTTAAAAGTTTGTGGGCGGGGCTACTCGCTCCAAAGTAATGATTGACTGGACCTTTCAGCCAATCATTCATCTGTTCCTTTGTTTGATGCATTCAGGGTTCATAAAAAAAAAAAAAAAAAAAACTCCAACAAACAGTCGCGGCATTTTAACGGTGACAAAATGGCAAAAGTAGCGACTACTTTTTATAAAATGAACGAAGTAAAAGTACAGATAATTGCATAAAAAAGTAGTGAGTAAAAGTAAAAAGTAGACAAAAAAATAATTACTTCGTTAAAGTAAAGATAACGAGATTTTCTACTTGAGTAAGGTAACGAAGTAGTCTTACTTCGTTACTTGACACCTCTGGTTTTCTAACATTTCCAGAAGCTTAATGCTTTGACTTTTTGTGCTTTCAGCCAAAAAAACTGGGTTTCACTCAGTTCAGTCACCTGAGAAAGAGGAAACCCGATGAAGCCACAGATTATATTTGTCCAACAGAAAGCGGCGTGTCGTCAGCGAATGGAGTCACTCGCTTTATTTCTGCCTCCCATCGAAGTCTCAGCCCCACTTTGGAAAGACAGGCTGAGAAGTAAAAAAAAACAAAAAAACAAATACATTTCAATTTGAAGGTTTGGAAGCGACTCAGTGACTTTAAATAAATAATAGATCAAATAAATTTGATGGTAAATGAACTTATACAGCACTTTTCTTCCTGCGTTGGTTCTCAAAGTGCTTTTCATCGTAGCTCACATTCACTCATTCATACACACATTCATACCTGATGGTGGAAACTGACATGCAAACTGGAAACAAACATCAGGAGCAATTGGGGGTTCAATGTCTTGGCATGAACTGAGGGTGGGGGATCGAAACAACGACTCGTCAGTTACAGTACAGTGACCCTACTCACCCAGCCACCCCTCCTCCGATGTCCAGATAAAGAGGGGAATCACGCAACGCCAGCTTTTTGGAGACTTCTATTATGAATTTTGTTCCCACTGCGAAAACAATCACTACCATGTTTCTAACAGAAGCAGAACGTTTTTTTTTTCCAGTTGCACTGCAGAAAGTACCATGTTTATGTAGATATGCTATGAGATAAGAATTTTTAATCTCAGAAATCACAGCATGATCCCCTGCCCTGCCACCAGAGGGAGCCCTGGACCTTCCCGTATCACCTTGATTAGAAACACCTGAGGATGATTAGTCTGATATCACACATCTGTGGATCCTGGTGCCTATTTAAAGACAATCACTTCAGACATTTTTGTCATTTCAGTATTATTTTTTAAAGAAATTATTAATAACATTGTGTATAAAACTTTACAAAGTCCCCGTTTGCATTCCTTATTCAGTGGATTGTTTTTCTTTTTTTTTGTAAGTTTTTTGTAATAATTTTCTATCAAACATTTATTGTATATTTAAATTGTCTGAACAGCATCATTACTAACAATAATTATGCTTGTTTCTCTTTTTTTCTGCCATGATTTATTAATTAACATTTCATATTTTGCACCTGTAAATTTATTAATTTTACCATCACCGTAACGTTTTTTTTTTTTTTTTTTTTCAAAACAATGTTTCAGATTTTGAACAATCAACCGGTTTAAGACCGACATCTGTAAGTTTAAGCCTAATAAAAAATGTTTAATTTAAACTGATTCTTTGGTTTAGTTTCACATAAATCTCTGGACGCTGTTGTCTGAGGTGGAATTTTTTTTTAATTTGTTTTGATTTTGTGGGTGTACAAAGAAGTTATTTTGTTTAACATTCTATTTTTCTATTTAGTAACTGTATATTTTACCAAAATTTTTTAACCGAAAATTTTCAATCACCCAACAAGCATAAACGATGATTTAAACAACAATAAAAATGGACTGAAAAAAATGAAAAACCTCCTAAATTTTATTTCTTTTACGATCCTCCTTTCTTCCAGAAAATATCTTCCCTCTTAATCCTGCCACTTTGCCTTAATTCAGCGCACCTAGTCCCAATTGCCTCTCCCGAATGTCTACACCTGTGTCTCGTCTTCCCCTCGGCTATGTCCGAATCATTATCATGTGATAAATATCAATTAAGCATGCAGTCAGTCACCTTCTTAACTGTCTATCCCTTATGGGTTTGCAGAGCAACCATCCCGGCTGATTCAAGGCGAGGGGCAGGGTACACCCCGAACAGGTTGCCAGTCTATCGTGGGGCCACACACATACAACCATACACACACACATTCATTCCTTGAGGCAATTTAGCATCAACCTAACATGCATGTTTTTGGAGGGTGGGAGGAAACCGGAGTACCCAGAGAAAACCCACGCAGACACGGGGAGAACATGCAAACTACACAAAGAGGCCAGTGTTTCTAGCCTCGTCCCCACCCGGGACTTGAATCCACAACATATTTGCTGTGAGGCCACTTTGCTACCCACTGCACCACCGTTCTGCCCAACTGAGCATGCTCTTCTGAAAAAGCTCATTTAGATGAATAAAAACACAGGATTTTAGGTTTTATTTGTGACTAAAAAGAAGGAATTTTGTCTTTTTTTTTTGAGGTCCGGTAAATTGCTTTAAAGTTGCCAAAAAAATCAGTGTGTGTCTAATTTAGTCTCTCGCTTCCCGGTAGTCCACTGGTGTGTATTTTGGAACAGGTCTGTATTTCTGAGTCATTGGTCAGACTGTGGAGTGTAAACTCCAGCTTTGTTTCACTAGGGCCTTGATGACGTTACCGTGGGCCAACATGCAGCTTTAGCTTCATCTGGATTTGAAGCCGTTGTTACTGTTCACTTCTTTGCAGCAACATTTTAATTTTTTTTAACAGAATGTGGAGTTGACTTATTCTCAGTGTCATGAATCGGACTTAAGAAATCTAATTTTTACTTCTGTCAGGGTTTTAAGGGTGTGGAAGGATGAGGACATCATACAAGGTTTATTAACACAATTCATATAGGTCTCTAAAGCAAAGGGCACATGATTAACTCAGGATTTCAAAAGTTCAAATAATAACAGAGTTCAAACATGGTCAGGCAACCAGGGAGACCTGGCTGGAAGGGATGGTATGACCCGACAGGGAAGTCCGGGGCGATTGCCCTCAAATGGATGGCAGGGTGCACAGATGTGTGGAATCAGAAATCATCCTCAGGTGACCCTATTCAGGTTGATTAGGAACATCCAGGGCTCCCTCTGGCGGCAGGTGAAAAATTCTGACAACTTTTCTCAAAAAGTAACTGAGTTCGTAACTCAGTTATAACATCGTAAAAGTAATTAATTACAAACCCAATGTCGTAACTGTACTAAAACCTCAAAGATATTTAACGGTAAAAAATGTACATGTTAGATATTTTAGAATGTTACAGTTTGCAAATTCAGTGTAAACATAAAAAATAAATATTGAAAATAGGCAGTCAGTCATCTTCTTATCAGTCCATCCCTTTCGAGGTTTTGGGGGGTGCCGGAGCCTATCCCGGCCAATTTAAGGCGAAGGGCAGAGTACACCCTGAACAGGTCGCCAGTCTGTCGCGGGGCCACACACATACGCACAACCATCCACACACACACTCATTCCTAGAGGCAATTTGGCACTGGCCAATCAACCTAGCATGCATGTCTTTAGAGGGTGGGAGGAAACCCACGCAAACATGGGGAGAACATGCAAACTCCACACAGAAAGGACACTGTTTCAAGACTCGTCCCCATCCGGGACTCAAACCCACGACCTTCTTGCTGTGAGGCCACTGTGCTACCCACTGCGCCATCGTGCTGCCCATATAATGAAAATAAACACCATTAAAACCAATTTTACTTTTATGTTTATCAGGAACAAAAAAAATAATTAAAAATGTCAAAGCCTAAAAAAATGAATAATTTAAAGAAGATAACTAACCGAGGCCGTTGCACATGTTGTGATTATTCACAACATTATTCACCTGTCCTGAGTCCAAACGACCAGACACACACACACACACACACACACACACACACACACACACACACACACACACACACACACACACACACACACACACACACACACACACACACACACACACACACACACACACACACACACACACACACACACATTTTCCTGTTAAGAAACTAATAAAATTTACTGTAAAATGTTCCATTAAGATGGATTTCCTTATTGAACCAGAAGATGTCAGTGTTGCCTTTGTATTGCGTTCACATAAAACACATGCTGGTGCTGATGTTTCGGTTAGATTCAATGAGGTGAACAATTGAAGAGTCAAATTGTTTCTCAATCGTTTCGCTTGCTTATTTAGTTCCGTTTTTACTTTTTTAAAAGCCACAGAAATAAAATCCCGGACTCAGTTTTGTTTGGATGTTAATGTGAAACCTTTTAACTTGCACTTTCAATCCTTTTAGATTCTTGGGTTACATTATTTTTTTTAAAGCTCAGAGTTTTATCCTGCATGTCTTAGTACTTTTTATGCTTGCATACATAGATTTATACAAGCGTACGTGTTAAATAAAGGATGGTGTTGTTTATACGAGCACATCTTCTGCTAATTTTGGTAATGTAATCCAGACACATTATCTGACAGTTTAATAGGCACTATTTGTGACGCCCTCTCTCAGAACGGATCAGCAGTAAATGGCTTTGTGTGGAGTTAAACTTTCACTGACGTCTTAACTTGCAAAATTCTACCTATTGTTTTAATGAAATTAAAATATCAATAATTTTTGTTGGTTTCTATAAAAGTAAAATTGAATGATTAAACTGGTGTTGCTCATGTTATTAAGCAGAGGATCTCGTGATAATCAGAGATGAAGATGCTGAGGATCTGTCTGGGAGTGACTAGGATGGACAGGATCAGAGGAACAGCACATGTTAGAGGTTTTAAAGTCAGAGAGACCAGACTGAGATGGTTTGGACATGTGCAGAGGAGAGAGGGAGAGAGAGTACATCGGAAGAAGGATGCTGGGTTTGGAACCACCAGGAAAGAGGACTAGAGGAAGACCAAAGAGGAGGTTCATGGATACAGTGAAGGAAGACATGAAGATAGTTGGTGTAACCAAAAAGGATTCAGGAGATAGGGTTAGATAGAAGAAACTGACTTGCTGTGGCGACCCCTGAAGGGAAATGCGAAAAGAAGTAGAAGAATTACGTGATAATCATTGCTCAGTATTTTGCACAATTTAATTAAATTGTATTCATTAATTTCTAAACCACAACACCGAAAAAATTCAGTTTTAAAACACATAACAGGTGATCATTATCGAGCGGGGTTTCATGTGAAATCAACGTTTTAGAAATTTTTACCACATTAAACGTTATTCCGACTACATGGTGGTTAGCACGGTGGCCTCACAGCAAGAAGGTCAGGGTTCGAATCTGGGGTAAATACGAGGCATGGTACCCTGGCTATTCTGTGTATGTTCTCCCTGTGTATGCGTGCGTTTCCCCCAAGTGCTCCGGTTTCCTCGCACCCTCCAAAAACATGCAATCAAGCTTGATTGGCCAGTGCCAAATTGCCCCCAGGAGTGAGTGTATAGTTGAATGGTAGTGTGTGAGTGTGGCCTCGCGACAGACTGGCGACCTGTTCTGGGTGTGTCCTGCCTCTTGCCTTAAATCTGCTGGGATAGGCTCCAACACCGCCTACAACCTTGTTAGGGATGGTGGTTCGGAAAATTGAAAGAAACGTTAGGGCAGCACGGTGGCGCAGTGGGTAGCACAGTGCCCTCACAGCAAGAAGGTCGTGGGTTCGAGTCCCGGGTGGGGACGAGGCTTGAAACACTGTCCTTTCTGTGTGGAGTTTGCATGTTCTCCCTGTTTTTGCGTGGGTTTCCTCCGGGTACTATGGTTTCCTCCCACCCTCCAAAGACATGCATGTTAGGTTGATTGGCCGGTGCCAAATTGCCCCTAGGAATGAATGAGTGTGTGTGTGGATGGTTGTATGTGTGTGGACCAGCGACAGACTGGCGACCTGTTCGGGGTGTACCCTGCCCTTTGCCTTAAATCAGCCGGGATAAACTTCGGCAACCGCGAAAGCGACAGAAGAATAAGAAGATGACTGACTGACGTTATTCCTACAAAAACACATCTGAAGTGGTTTTCATTCATTCTTTGTGAGACCCTCTGTCCGTTTGTTCCGTTCCGTAATCTTCTGCTCATCCGGCGCCAGGTCATGGGGGCAACAGCCTCAGACAGGACGCCAAGGCTTCTCTCACCCCCTCTTTATCCTCCAGCTCACCTGGAAGGATCCCGAGTTATTACTTCTGTCCATTATTTGTAAATTTATAAACTGCTTTGGATTTTGTTCTCCACCACGCCCACATTCTAACACAAGCAAGAAGTCCCGATGCCTGCTCACACTTGTATTTGTGGCCTCAAATGAGATTTACGCTGGGTCGTGTACGCACCCATCTCTATCTCCATGTGCTGTGAGATAAGAATTATTACCCCATGAAAGCGCAACACCCCTCTTTAAAAAATCAGCGATAAAATTTGGTAAAGCAACATAAGCCCCTGGCAGTGTGTGAGATGACAGAATATTTAACTCTATTGTGTGTGAAAGAAAGACATTAAAAGATTTTCCTGGGTTATGTTGATTTTTTTTGTGTGTGTGAGCCAAAACCTTCAATTGCTCCAATAAAAAAAACTTCATTCCATCTCCTAATCTGTTCAGGGTTGTTCTGTTAAGCAGTATTTTAAAGCTTTAAGAGTGTCTGTTTGATCTATGAACACTCTTAGATGTCTTAAGTGAAGTATAATCATGTCTTTATATGATGTCACTGGTTGTTCCTGTCATTAGTGTGCCACCAGCTTGCCAGTTTGGGGAACATATTCCATGTTAGGGTGGTGCATGTGTTGCGTACTCTCCATTCAGCCGCGAAAGCTGGATCTGTCTCCAGCACACCAGTTTATTCTGACAGGCCTGCCACAATGATGACTGCATCAACCAGATGCGGCAGAGCAGGTTTGCGAGCCAAACCTGACACGCCGTCAAAAGGAGCAGCCAGCCGTCTGGATGATCCTTCTTCTGCCCCGTCAAACCTCAGAACCCGTCTCATCCTGTACGCCCAGCCCACATCAGCTAGCCTGGTTAGCTCTACATGCAGGGTAACACATCCACATGGCTTAGATTATCTTAAACACAGGAGTGCACATCTTTATTTGGGTTTAGTGTTCTGTTTCTTGTGACTGAAAACCCGAGATTCAACCGGGTTCACGAGATAGCAAAACAAAATATAGAATAGAATGACTTCTAGCTTCATTAATTATCTATAAATGATAATATATTGAGTTAAATATATGGAAACGGATTTATGTCCTTTTTTTTTACAAAGTGAGCTACGTTTTCATTGTGAATCAAACAAAAAACTTCTTTTTTTTCATTTTGGCTGCTTTTAATAATCTCTTTTGTGTCAATAATTAAAAAAAAATAGATGTTAATTTACTTCTTTATCCTTAGTATAACATTTTTGTGTTTTTATTTACTGGGCAAGTAAGATCACGCGTGGGGGCGACAGCCTCAGACGGTAATCCCAGGCTTTTCTCACCCCAGCTGCATCCTCAATCGGGAGGATCCCGAGGTGTTCCCCGTCCAGCTGTGAGACATAGTCTCTCCAGGAGGTTCGTGGTCTGCCTCTGAGTATCTTCCTCGTGGGAAGGTCCCGAAACACCTCACCAGCGAGGTGTTCGGGAGGCATCCTAATGTTCTGAACCACCCCATCTGGTTTATCTCGACCCGAAGGAGCAATGGCTCCACTGCAAGCTCGCCCCCACGACCCAGCTTCAGTTAAGCAGAAGATGACGGAACAGAACGAACAGAGTAAGATCGCCCATTGCATTGTTTTACTGTAACCACAGCAACCAAAAAACAACCCTCTTTTCTACTCACGTTCTGTTGCTTGGCCTTCGAAAAAAATGTAAAAAAAAAAAAGTTAAGTTGATGGGTGAAATTTTACGCAAAATTATGAGGGATTGAGAAAGAATTAAGGTTGTGTCACATTAGAACAAAAAAAAAAAATACAGATTTCATTCTTAGTCTTTTTGTTCTCGTCATTTGGAACCAAACATAAATATGACAAAGTCTAGATGTCCAAAAGTTTCAATACAGTAAATATAATAGTTTAAAATAATAAGGTTACACAGAATTATCGCTTTTAATTAGACAATAAAATATTTTAAGCTCAATTTGTCAATTTTATAGCATGCATTTGATACTTTTATTAATATTTATATGTAAATATTTGACACTTTTTATTGATAGTAAAAAAAAAAAAGTCTTTGGTCATTTTACTTGTAACTCATACGCCAGATGACGTCTATATCGTACCAATATATATATAAAAAAAAAAAAAGGAATTACTCTGTTCATCCCTCACCGGGGAAATCTGTTTGCTGCACTCCTTACACCGCAGCAGGCTGCCCTTCAACGGCGCCAATGGTGGGAGAAGCGGGGGTTAGGTGTCTTCTCTAAGGACCCTAGACGTGCTCTCCGTGGGACGCGAACCTGCGACCATCCGGTCCTTGTGCGAACGCTCTAACCACGCGGCCACCGTCTCCCCTCGATAAACTAGGTAATTGTAGATTTAGACCAATATTAACCAATATTAGATACTCTTGGTACATTCTGTTAGTTCATCCTGAGAGATTTCTTTATGTACTTGTGATTACGGTTTCTTCTTATTTACCTGCAACTGTTTTTTTTTTTCTTTTTTCACCTTTACTCATGCCGCACACTGTCATCTGTGGAGACTGAAAAAATCAGTTCAGACAATTTGACACAGAATTCAACATCCAGACTGGTGTCAAATAGTTTCCTTTTTGACAAGACAAAAATCCCCAGATGCATCGTGCTAGCATAAGACTGAAAGTTCACAAGTTTACATTTCTCAAAAAATGTAAACTATGGTTGTAACAGTTATGGTTTTCAAAGCTTCTGTGAATCTGACACACTGATATGAATCAGCTCATATGATTTGTAAAGAAAAAAACTGTTTTTTTTTCAAACAGGATGTTGGTGGTGTATCTCACTTTGAAATTCTTATCTTGTATGCAGTCAGGTATCACCTGTTTGTGACTTTGCCGCATAGTATATTTTTACATGCAAGTCTGAAAAAAACCGTAAAAACTCTTCAACACTAGGACTACCAGAATTCTAGAACTAAAACTCCCGCGACCGTCAATTTGACGATTAGCGTTACGGCTATGACGTCACACACGGAAGTGTTTCAGTGACTGACAAACGTCTTCTTAAATCCATTTTTGCTCGCCCAGATTTCACATGAGTGCCGCCACAACGGTTACTAGGCAACAGTAACCGCGCTACGGTTACGCGCGGGAAAAAGTTACAATGTATTTATTAAGGCGTCAAAACGACGGGTGGGAGGAATAGAGGAAGAATCACTCAGAACTTGTTTTTAGTGTTTTATTTCAGTTAAAATACAACATAGAAACAATATACAAAAAAATATGGAAAAAGTCAAACCCCCCCGAACGTAAAACTCTGTGGGAGGGGACTTATTTTGTTTTTTGTATTCTGGATTTTTTTACCATGTTAAAACACTTTGTGTTACATTTTTTTGTATGAAAAGTGCTTTATAAATAAAGTTTTATTTGATTAACGTAACTATTGTAATCGGACGTAAACGTCTGAGAATCGTCAAATTGACGGCTTTGGTAGATCTAATGTAAAAAGAAACATTTTTTTAGTGGAAGAAAAACTTGATTCTTGTTACTATATAATAATAGACAATGCAACAAGTTTTTAATTATTTTTTTGTATTTTAATACATTGACAATTAAAAAAAAAAAAAAAAAAAAAAAAAAAAACGATACCCAGGCCATATTTTCTACTTGGGAGACTGTGGAGCAAAAAAAAAAAAAAGGTTAAAAACATTTAAATAATATTCAAATGCTCTCATATATATATTTTAAGTACAAAGTATGACATTTGTTGTTGTTTGTTTTATGATATATATAATCTTGTACGGACATGGCGGAAGGAACCTGATGAAAGTATGTGACTCACAGAGAGATCAACCTTTAGGTCAACCACAGCAGGGGACCTCTTACATGTATTTCTTTATACACACACAGCGAAACAGGCGGCAAAATGACAAAAAAAAAAATCATAATCAAAGAAAAAATGGTTGAGAGTACAGATTAAAAACACAGAGAGAAAGAGAGTCTCGTCTCTGGGATTGTTGTGGCTGCTGAAACTATCATAAAAGTGCTGAAACTCAGAAGTGTTCCCATGTCAGACGTTTCCTTCCCTCCGGCCATCATCACTGATGATCCAGACTGACGTCCATCACCAGAGGCTTTCACGTCTGATGAGAACACCTGTCGGACTTTCAGAATCAAACTGGACAGAGGAGCGTGGTTGCAAATGTTTCATATGTGTTCAGATTCATTTGTGTTACAGTGAACCAGACCTTTATAAAAGCAAAGGAACAGCTATGATTGGATTTGTCTTTGTGCCTACGGTTGTTAAACTATGGTCTGAAACTTTCCAAGTTTATAAGTTATCGCTACCAGAGCTTGGTGTGTTGTACCAGAAGGAGTTTGGGTTCATTTTCAATTTTTCGGACTTTGCCAAAGCTAATTCAGATTATTATTCCTATAAACAGAATTTACAGCCAAAGAGATAAAGAATTCGGTTATTTAGCCTCAGGAATGGGTCTTTGCTCGGCATCAACTGGTGAAGCAGGACCTTAGCCAAAAAACAAAGCTCTCCATTTACCAGTCACCTTTCATATCTCTCCTCACCCATGGTCATGAAAGTGGGTGGTGATCAAAAGAAGAAGATCCTGAATCGTCTCTCAAATGGGGAAATTTCTCTGCTGCATCGCACATTAGCAGGCAACCACGACAGCGCCAATGGTGCCAAATTTATTTAAGAAGAATTAATGTAGATTAAGAAGTTTTCAGCTTTCTGTTTACATCCGGGGTGGGCAAACTTTTTGGTCGCGGGCTATATGGAGTTCTAACTTTTTACAAAGAGGCCGGAACAGGAGCAGATGGATGGCATGCTTTGGTAACCGCTAGATTAGACCGATAAAATGGTGCGCTAGATTTTAACCAAGCGCGCTAAATGTTACTTCAAAAGAGTTAAATTTCAAATCTAGGTCGGAAATCTAGTGCCATAGTGTTTAAAAACGTGCATTTAGCGGTGCTAGGTTGGAAATCTAAGCGCTCTATGTAACATTTTGCTTGTTTCAACATTTAACACGCTTGTTTACGTGCGTTTATTGGGCCTGATGGCTTTCCATATCTGTGCACACTGTTTATTTTGATAGCGTGCACATCCCGGAGATGCACACATTTTAATGGGAGCAGTGTTGTTGTTTTCTCAACAAATCCAATGTACATATCATGCGCCATCTAGTGAGGAAACATCAGTAATGCAGGGAAAATAAAACATTAACAAGGTTTATTTTATTTAATTTTTTTATTTTCAGTGGGCCGGATTAAATTGTATAATGGGCCGCATGTGGTCCACAGGCTGTAGTTTGCCCTTGCCTGGTTTGAATGTAAACATGTTTTCTACATATCCATATATTTTTCTATTATCAGGAATTCAAATTGATCCAGAACAAGTGAGCCATAGAAATCAGTCTTGAATAATTTGCTCTGAAAGTGTCATCTAAAATGTTTTACAGAGCAGTGCTGTGAGTTTCTTTTGGGACTGAAATAGAGAGTAAATCAAAGATTAATGCTACTCGTGTTGAAAGAGGAACGACAAGTCACTGGAACATTTCTGACAGGTCACTGAGTGAAAGACAGGATTGAAAAAATATACATATAAATTGAAACGAAACATTAAACCCCCATAAAACAAAGTTTCAGTCTATAAATTTTGAAGGCAACCTAGCTTATTCAAGTATTTTATTTTTTGCGGTTTGTCACACAAAGCATTCAGATTTAATCTCCAACTTCTATAAAGCTTTAAAGTTTGTTACAACTTACAGTTTGGATAAATAAAGATGTTGATGAAGCCGAGCCGAACTAGAGACAGAAAAAAAAAAACGCATGAAATCAATAAACAAGTACCTTGGTACGAAACAATCCATAAGGAACAAACAAAAAAATGGTTAAATTTGGACTCTTTTATTGCTACGTATTTAAAACCGTTATTTTAACTACATGTTTACGGTCAAAGTGGGGGTATTTGTGAAATATGGATTTTAGAATAACAAACATTTCATTTTTGGCAGAATTCAAATAGTTAAATATTCCATTAAATTCCATTCCACTATAGCCCAGCCACTCAGGGATAGGGTGAGAGCTCTGCCGTCCGGGAGGAGCTCGGTGTCAAGCCGCTCCTCCTCCAGGTCGAGAAGAGCTAGATGGGGCGGTTCGGGCATCTGGTCAGAATGCCCCCGAGCACCTCACGGGTGAAGTGTTTTGGGTACGTCCCACCGGGAGGAGACCAAGAGGCAGATCCTGGACCCGCGGGAGAGACTATGTCTCACAGCTGGCCGGGGAATGACTCGGGATCCTTCCGGATGAGCTGGAGGATGCCTGGGCTTCCCGTCTGAGGCTGTTGACCCCACGAACCGACCCCGAATAAGCGTAAGACGATGGAATGGAATGAGCTTCACGGTGGTGCAGTGATAAGCAAGGTGGCCTCACAGAAAGGGGGTCAGGGGCTTGAGAGTTGGAGCGATGCTTGAAACACTGGTCTTTCTGTGTGGAGTTTGTATGTTCTCCCTGTGTATTTGTGAGTTTTCTCCGGTTTCCTCCCACTCTCCAAAAACATGCATGTTAGGTTTTTTGGCTCCTACAAAACTACCCCTCGGAATGTGTATGTGGATGGTTTTATATGGCCCTGCAAAAGATTGGTGATCTGTTTGGGGTGTACCCTACCTCTCACCTGTAATCAGCCAGAATAGGCTCCGGCACCCCATGCGACCGTATTAGAGATAAGCAGTGAAGATGAATGAATGAAATATCCCATTGTGTTTAAAATAGATTTTTCTTTTAACAGAAAAAGATAACCAGAATGAAGACGAAGCAAAACCAGTATCTTTACTCTTTGAAGGCTTCTTAAAATCCTTAAATACTTGTCGTTTACACACAGCCGACAAATTGTTTAAATGAGTCAATGCCGGTAAGTTTTAAACATTGTTTTAAATACAGAGAAACAAATAAGAAAAATCTATTTATTAGAATCATATTCAATATTTTAATCTTTTTAAAAGCCATTTTTTAAAATCACAACCAAGCAAAGACAAACAACCAAGAAAAAATTCAAATAACGGTTAGTATTCGTGCGATAATTTATAATAGATTAAAATTTTGTTAAAAAAAATCTTACAATATTCAGATACATTCAATTGAAAACACATGATTTAAGTTGTAGGAACATTGAAAATGAGCAATTCAGTCAGTTACCTTCTTAATCGTGTAGCCCTCACGATGTTGCGGAGGGTGCCATAGCCCATCGTGGCTGATTCAAAGGATAGGGCACACTCCAAACAGGTCGCCATGCATTCAACCATACACACATTCATTCCTCGGGGCAGTTATATAGCGGCCAATCAACCTAGCACGCATGTTTTTCGAGGGAGGAAACCGGAGTACCCGCAGAAAAGCCATGCATAGATAGGGAGAACATGCAAACTCCACACAGAAAGACCAGTGTTCCAAGCATCGCCCCCACCTGGGACTCAAACCCACAACCTTCTTGTTGAGGGCACTGTGCTACCCACCTCGCCACCGTGCCGCCCTGAGCAATTTAAACAATTTGAAATCAACTTGTTGATGATTGTTCCATTCTGTTCTGTCGTCTTCCACTTATCCAGGGCCGGGTCGCAGGGTCGAAAGCCTCAGACGGAAAGCCCAAGTTTCTCTCACCCCGGCTGCATCCTCCAGCTCACCCGGAAGAACCCGAATCGTTCCCCAGCCAGCTGTGAGACATAGTCTCTCTAGGTGGTCTGGGGTCTGGCTCTTGGCCCCCGTCCTGGTCTCCTCCTGATGGGACGTGACCAAAACACCTCCCCAGCGAGGCGCTCTGGGGGCATTCTGACCAGATGCCCGAACAACCCCATCTGGCTCCTCTCGACTTGGAGGAAGAGCGGCTCAACACCGAGCTCCTCCCAGATGGCAGAGCTCCTCACCCGATTTCTGAGGCATTTATTTCAATTGAACAACATAAGTCGACGCAAAAGCATAGGATCAGTATGCTTCTGCCTGCAATACAGTATATTACAAACTTTATCAGTTCATATATAGTCGGTACCAAGGTACTACTCTATTTTAAAATCCTTTTTGTTTTCAGACAGACAGATGTGCCTCCGCCACATAAAAAAAAAAAAGACATTCTGACTTTGCAAACTTAGCGACAGATTAAAGAAGGATGTCTGAAAAATGAGCTTCATTTATCAACCGATTTGCCATCTTCTGTGGATTTATGAGACCGGTTTAAAAATGCAAAGACTGACTAGAAAAATGTGTAAAATTCTACGCTTCACATCCTGTTTACAAACCTAAAAAACACACAGGAGAAAAGAAAGAGGCACATTTTTGCAATATTGTCTAAAGAAATATGCAGAGAAACACACAAAAACACAAACCTACCAGCCACGGTTGATGAAATTACAGACAAAAAATGTCTCTGATGAATTGGCACTTAATTACCGCTTGATTAACATAATTATGCATGTTAATAGCATCTCAAATGAATTGCAGTTGTCAGAAGGGAGGAAGCATCTGTAGTGGTGGCAGCCTGATACATATTTTCTCCTATCCAACAGCGTTGTCTAACTCTTCCCCTTAAGTGTTCGCCATTAATCACTACACACTCTTTTTTCCTTTGGAGTGAAATTTGGCATTTTGGGATAATTGGGCTATTATGGTGCGCTTGTCACATCTGTAATAGTGGGCTAATGAGCCCCCTTGTGTGCATGCATTCCTTGATGATGGTGAAGCGCAGGCACTGAATGGCAGGTAAAGATATGGCCCAGTCAAACCAAGACGTATGATCAGATGTTTGTAGTTATCATTCTCAAAACAGCCAAATTGTTGGAAATTTTTTGAGTTCATCACTGAAGGAGTAAAAAAAACAGATAGAAAACGTTCCTGTGTTCCTGATATAAATGGATTTCCTTCAAAGTGTGATACGACTGTGGTGTATCATGGCATATAAATCGCAAACTGGCAGCAAAACCTGCAAAATCAAGTCACTTGCTTAAGACTCAAAAAGTCCTGAGGACTCATTCATAATGTATGCTTGCGCCCAAATTTTTGCGTATTCTGACTTCTTCGTAAATTGAGTGTTTTATGTGTATATATATATATATATATATATATATACATATATTTATTTTAATATGCTTTATTGATCCCTCACTGGGGAAATTTGAATGCTGGATTACACCGCAGTAGGCTGCCACAAATGGTGGGGGAAACGGTTGGCTAGGTGTCTTCACCAAGGTCCCTAGATGTGAACTCAGTGGGATGCGAACCCGCTAAAATACGCTCTAACCACTGAGCCACCATCTCCACCAATTTGTGGCTGAGTGTGTGAAATGTTGCATAACTCTAAGCTAAGCCAGAAGCAGCTGTACGCGAATCGCAAGACGACATGTGTCGTAAGCAGTGTGCACAAGCTGAGAAAAAAAATGCTCACTCGGCTAAAGATCTATGCAAGTCTTGAAAAATGAGACCTTTGAAGTCACTGTAATGAACAAGAGCCCATGGAAAGAGTTAAGTTTTCATTCTGAAAATATGAAAAAGAAAAAACCCACACAGAAAAAGTGTTTTTTTTTCATAAGCTCAGAAAAACAAGATTCCTTTCCAGCAAATCGGAATTACAAAAAAAAAAAAAAAACCCTGACCCAAATAGTTGCCATTGAGGTCACTTGAGCATTATCTTTTAAAAACCAAAAGGTGAGGTGATCACCTTTTAGGGGGGGAGGGGGGGTTAGGGTTAGTGTAAACAAATCTGGAAGCAAACATCCAGCACGCAGTGTAAATCAGTCCTGTACATTTAGACATTCTTTTCTGTTTGACACCTTCTGAAAGGTGAAAAAACACAATTTCCCAAGAATTAAAATTCATCTAGATTCCTTTTATTTCCGTTCATTCCGTCTTCTTCCGTTCATCCGGGGCAGGGTCGCGGGGGCAACAGCCTCAGACGGGAAGCCCTGGCTTCTCTCACCCCGGTTGCCTCTGCCTTTTTGTGGTGGAGAGGTTTGCGTGCCCCGATGATCCTAAGAGCTATGTTGTTCGGGGCGTAAGGCTCATGGTAGGGGGTTCTAGGACATTTCAGCCACGGATATTTGAGCCAAAAAACTGCAACCTAAGATATTTGAGCCATGTGCGCCCCCAAATTTAGGACATTTCAGCCACGGACATTTGGGCCAAAAACCTATTTTATGTAGAAAATTGTGATATTCTGATATTTTATGTAAAAATTTTATCGTAAATAAACAGTTGCACTACAGAAAATAATTGGTTTTGGTCATTTTTATCCCATGGCTCAAATAAAAAATTCTGATATTTTTAAAAAATGTTGATATTTTATGTAAAAATTCTGATATTTTATGTAAAAATTTTATCGTAAATAAACAGTTGCACTACAGAAAAATTGCTTTTAGTCTTAAAAATTTTTATCGTGCAAAAATTTTTATCGTGCTTTTAGTCATTTAAAATTTTTTTTTTATCGTAAATAAACAGTTGCGCCCAGCAAAGTTGCGGCCAGGTTGCAGTTCTTCAAATGTCCAAATTTTTTATCGTAAATAAACAGTTGCGCCCAGGTTGCAGTTCTTCAAATGTCCATGGCTGAAATGTCCGTGGCTGAAATGTCCGTTCACCGTGGTAGGGTCACCCAAGGGAAACAGGTCCTAGGTGAGAGGCTAGACAGAGCGTGGCTCAAAACCCCCTATGAAGCGATTAAACATGGCCAAGTTCCCAATGCCCCAACGTGGGTCACTGGGGCCCCCCCTTGGAGCCAGGCCTGGGCATTGGGAACTTGGCGAGCGAGCACCTGGTGGCCGGGTTTTTACCCATGAGGCCCGGCCGGGCTCAGCCCGAACAGGGGAAATGGGCTGCCCATCCAGTGGACTCACCACCTGCATAAGGGGCCACAGGGGTCGGGCGAAGGAGGAGATGGGTGGCAGCCAACAATCGGACCCTGGCGGTCAGACCCTCGGCTGCATAAGCTAGATTCCTATTATTCTTAGAGAAATTGTTCAATTTGGAAGATATTCTCCAAAAAAAAGTCACATAAATCTATGTAATGTGAGGATTAATCTGTTCAAATGTCTTTTATATTCATTCATCTGTTTTCTGAACTGTTTATTTCCTAACAGGGTTACGGAGGTACCGAAGCCTATCCCTGCTGATTTAAGGTGAGAGGCAGGGTACACCCTGTACAAGTCGCCAGTCTGTAATGGGGCCACACACACGTTCGTAGAGGGAATTTCACAGCGGCCAATCAACCTACCGTGCATGTTTGTAGAGGGTGGGAGGAAACTCGAGTACGCAAAGGAAACCTGTGAATACATGGTGAGAACATGCAAACTCTACACAGAAAGGTCAGTGTTCCAAGCCTCGTCCTCACCCAAGACTCGAACCCCTGACCTTCTTGCTGTGAGGTCAGAAAGTCTAGATCTCCCTTACACCGATTGCATGTAAAATGCACATTTTACCCACAATAATTTTACAAATGGACTTTCTTCAAGAATTTGGACACAAAACCTCAAAATTTACTGAGATTTCTTTAACTAGTGTGTAGTAATAATGTCTACTGCCATTTTATTGTGAACAAACTTGATTAAACTGGTCAATTATTGAGTGAACCCAACTGAATCTAAGTCACATTTACAGTGTCCTGTCTTTGTGAATCAATAAAGCTAGAAATAAACTGAAAGAAGTGTTTTTGAACTAAAATAAACCAGCTTTAGGTGTGTGTAATTTGTGTGTTTTAATCAGTCTAGCCATCGGCTTGTGTGGCAAGGAATGTTGTATCGGATATTAACTCACTGAGGCCTGGTGGTCTGTCATTCCCACAGACAGCCTCTTAATGCCCTAATGGCTCATTTACATTATTGATGAGCCAACCCTGCATCACCTCAAACACAGACTATTTAAAGGAAATAATTTTATGCAAACTACATATTGATGCACTAATGATCAATTGGCCCTTGTTCTGTGTGTTAATAATATGCAACTGTTGCAGTGTGGAGCACATCTTCAATTAAAGAGGAAACCCAAACACAGGCCGATTCAAACAAGTCACACAAATGCAACATTTGTTTTCTTAGCAAATACTGACCATGGCACACGGGTGCAACGGATTAAACACGTAATGCTTTTAGAAACGTGTTAGTGAAAGATAGTATGTCATGAAACATGCATGCATAAGTCAATCCATCCATTTGCCGATCCAGTTGTCATGATCCCCTCTCCTGCCGCCCTGGATGTTTCTCATCGACCTGATTGGGGTCACCTGGACATGATTGCAGATTCCACACATCTGTGCACCCTGCCATCTATTTAAGGGCAATCACCCCAGACCTCTCTGTCAGGTCATACAATAATCCCTTCCAGCCAGGTCTCCGTGGTCAAATACACATTCTTGCAATAATATTTTACCATGCCACTGAAACTTTGTTTTTTTTCACCACAGTATTAATGAACTTCCAAATTTTAAATAAACCATGTTTTCTGTTTGCAATTGGGTCCTCCTCTTACCATCTGCACACCGCTTCATGGCACCAATAAACTCTCCGTTTTCTGTACCGCTAAGCCTAAACACAAGTTACGAGGGATGTTGGGCATGTCCAGCTAGAGGTATGGTATACTTTGGACAGGGTGCTACTTGATACTTATTGTTTAATTTAGTCATATCTCACTGACATGAAAAATGAGTGGTTTTGGATCATATCACTCCACAACAATTCTTTTTATAACATCTTTAATTTTGCAATTGAAGGTAAAATTTAGCACCACATTCTTAAAAAAGCTTTAGCGCATGAGAAAGAGTCCCATTGTGGAAACCGTGGCTTCTGCTTGTGGATCTAAAATCAGTTCCAGACAGTTTATTATTTTTAAAACTTCATATCTCTATTGAGAAAGTTTACAATAACGTTTCAGCCAATAAAAATCTGACATAGATGCTTCATCCTAACGTCAAACAATGGAAGAGTGAGAAATTCCCAAATAGCTTAAAGGTCCCCTATTATGCAAAACTGACTTTTATGAGGTTTTAACCTTTTATTTTACTTAGTACTACCCCAAACAATCCCCCAAAGTGTGTTTTATTGTGAT
Source organism: Neostethus bicornis (assembly GCA_902685375.1). Taxonomy (NCBI): domain Eukaryota; kingdom Metazoa; phylum Chordata; class Actinopteri; order Atheriniformes; family Phallostethidae; genus Neostethus; species Neostethus bicornis. Next base: position 30,008,831 of record LR738543.1, read on the forward strand.
TCATGCTATTTTGAGATATTTAAAGTCAAAGTAAGGGGCGTGTTCTCCAAACCCCTAACGACTGGTGTAACATAGTGACGTACATCTGTTTTTTGTTCAGCCCCCTGCAGCTCAAACACCCTCCCCCACTTCTACCTGCTCTCCACCCTGATATCCACCCATTTCCGTGCTTCACTCTACTGTGAAGCACACCTCGCCCCTCCCGCTCCACGCTGTGCTGGGTGGGTAGGGAAATCACAATGAATGACAACCAATCGCAACCAACGGGGCGGGTCCCGGGAAAAAAAAAATAAAAAAAGACTGAAACAAGCTGTTTTGACTTCCGGGTCTGAAACTGCGCTCCTAAACAGGGTAGTATTTAAAAACTATTGTGTTGAGATTGTGGCGGAATGTAAAATTATGCATATAAGATACATAGCACAGGATAAAATAAGGGAAAAAAAGCATAATAGGGGACCTTTAATCTCCAACTCATTCAGCTATGACTTTCAATATTGAGTCGTAATAATCCAACTGGGTGGCACGCTAGCCTCAAAGCACAAAAGTCAGGGTTCAAGTCCTAGGTGGGACGAGGCTTGGAATGCCGGCCTTTCCAAATCAAAAAGACTTTTATTTTGATAGTCAGTGAGCAAGATTCAGAAACTAGGAACTTGCTGAGTTACGAATGTGCAAAGAATAATAAACATAGAGATAATAATAGGAGGTGTAAACTATGGTTAAAAAAAACTATGGTTTCTGTGTGGAGTTTGCATGTTCTCCCCCTGTATGCGTGACTTTTCTCCAGGTTACCACGACCGTCCAAAAGCATGCATGTTAGGCTAATTGGCCGCTACGGAATTGCCCTTAGGAATGAATGTATGTGTGCATGGTTGTGTGTGTATGGCCTCGTGACAGACTGGGGATCTGTTCGCCTTTAGTTGGCCGGGATAGGCTCTGGTCGTGACTCCCGGTATGGATACGTGGTTAAGAAAATGAAATGAAATGATAGGAAAATTGACTTTTCAATTCAGAAAACTCAAACAAATGACTTCAAATATTGATGAAAGCAACTCAGAAATTTCAACGTTCTAATATTTCAAGAATGCGACCCAACAAGAAAACATATTTGCCGTTCATTGGGGGAACACTGATTTGGGACACACGCTCGCTATAGCGCTTCCTGTATGGAAAGCACAAGAAAAAAGAAGATAAAAGGCACAAATTTCTAAGACAATTTCATAGATAAACTTCTGTCGGGACATTTACATTCTTATTCTTCTTTCGGCATTTCCCTTCAGGGGTCGCCACAGCAAGTCAGTTTCTTCCATCTAACCCTATCTAGTGCATCTTCTTCAGTCACACCAACTATCTTCATGTCTTCCTTCACTTTATCCATGAAACCCTATCTTTGGTCTTCCTCTAGGCCTCTTTCCTGGTGGTTCCAAAACCAGCATCCTTCTTCTGATGTACTCTCTCTTTCTCCTCTGTACATATTCAAACATTCTCAGTCTGGCCTCTCTGACCAAAACCTCTAACATGTGCTGTTCCTCTGATCCTGTCCATCCTGGTTACTCCCAGAGAGATCCTCAGCATCTTCATCTCTGCTACCTCCATCTCTGTTTCCTGTCTTTTTCTCAATGCTACTGTTTCTAGACCAATCAGCATGGCCTGTCTCACCACGGTTTTGTACACTTTTCCTTTCATTTTAGCTGAAACTTTTCTCCACCCGTTCCAGCCTGGTTGCACACAATTCTTCACCTCTTTTCCACACTCTTCGTTGTTCTGGACTATTGATCCTTAGTCCTTAAAATCTTCCACCTTCTTTATCTCTTCTCCCTGTAACCTCACTTTTCCATTTGGATCCCTCTCATTCACACACATGTACTCTGTTTTACTCTGACTAATCTTCATTCCTCTTGTTTCTAGTCCAAACCTCCACCTCTCCAGCTTTTCCTCCATCTCTTACCTCCTCTCACTACAGATCACAATGTCATCTGCACAAACTTTAATTTTTGATATAATATAAAAGTTCAAGCTGGACGTTGCCCTGTAAAACTGAGGTGTTAAACTTTTCTCATCACGATGCTCCAATACATTGCTCCATCCAACGAAACATCACCATATCTCCAGAAAGGTCAAAGAAGTTACATTTCAGGGTTTGATTATTCAACTGCCTGAAACGCTCTCTTGGGACATCTCTTTTCTCAAAATAAAATAATCAATATTGTGATCAATTACATTTGTTGTTCGCGCAGTGATGCAAATGGGGTCTGCCACCGCCTCTTTTGTGTTTCTGACAAATTGGGGACATTGTTTGCATGCAGGGAGATTGCCTGTCTTTCATGGGATGCCACGTGGCTCACAGTGACACAGAGGATTTGTCTTCCAGATTGATTGGTGTCATGCGTAAATGCTCATCAGTCTCTTGATTTCTAAGAGCTGTTGCTAAAAGAATCAACCCCTCGCAGACCCGAGTGTTTGTAGTTTTTCTTGCGACTTTCTGACAGAAAGATTGATTATCATTTCTCATGAGGAGACGATGGATAGTCACTGGGGAGACGCTCGGCTGTGTATCATCATTTACATCTATGACCTACGAGGTGTATGCATGTCACTACTTTGCTTTCGATCAAAAACAGATGTCTGATATTAATCATTTAAGAATCTTAGGTACGCAGTGTGCAAAAGTTTGTTCTTGATAAAGAGGTTCTATTACATTACAAATGTATTTGGATCACGCTTTATGCAGATGATGTGATCATATTTTTCTGCAAAGGATATTTGTTAGTTTGTTTTTAAATCATGACCCAAATGATAAGTTTCACGCCATATTTTATTACAAGATTTGTGTGACTGTTTCACAAGAAATTGATAATATTTGTTTAGTTTTTAGGACCCGAGTTACGTCTGTACAGACGATCAGCTGCCATCAAGCCTTTTAAAATAAATTATTGCCATCTCTTGCAGTGATCACTGGTCCTTTTGTGATTGATACCCAAGAATTATATGTCCCCTCTTGACTTGTGGCTCTTGTTGATTGGGCCCAGTGGTGCTTCGGAATGTAGAGACCTGTGAGACGACACATGCTACGGAGTTTGGCTTTCGTGTCGTCACTGTTTCGCGAATTTTTTGCATCTTTTTTTTCGACAATCCTTTGTCTTCTGCATCACCATCGATGCAGTCTGCTCTGCATGCTGACTGGCTGTTCGGGGAGGTGGAAGTCGATTCAAAATAAAATAATATTTCATTTTGAATTTTTTATACAGTAGAAAAAAAAAGTACATGTGTGTGAATGAGGGAGACCCAAATGGAAAAGTGAGGTTACAGGGAGAAGAGATAAAGAAGGTGGAAGATTTTAAGGATCTAGGATCAACAGTCCAGAGCAATGAAGAGTGTGGAAAAGAGGTGAAGAAGCGTGTGCAGGCAGGCTGGAACGGGTGGAGGAAAGTATCAGGTGTGATGTGTGATAGAAGAGTTTCAGCTAAAATGAAAGGAAAAGTGTAGAAAACCGTGGTGAGACCGGCCATGCTGATTGGTCTAGAGACAGTAGCGCTGAGAAAAAGACAGGAAACAGAGATGGAGGTAGCAGAGATGAAGATGCTGAGGATCTCTCTGGGAGTGACCAGGATGGACAGGATCAGAGGAACAGCACATGTTAGAGGTTTTAAAGTCAGAGAGACCAGACTGAGATGATTTGGACATGTGTAGAGGAGAGAGAGAGAGTACATAGGAAGAAGGATGCTGGGTTTGGAACCATCAGGAAAGAGGACTAGAGGAAGACCAAAGAGGAGGTTCATGGATACAGTGAAGGAAGACATGAAGATACAGTATTTGGCATGACCGAAGAAGATGCAGGAGATAGGGTTAGATGGAAGAAACTGACTTGCTGTGGCGCCCCCTGGAGGGAAACGCCGAAATAATAATAAGAAAAAATCCAAATGATGAAGTGAATATTTTTTTGAAGGAAGAAAATTACAAGTTGCCTTTCTTTTTGGTCTTTCCTCAAAGATGGGAACGAATTACCCATAAAAATTTAAATTATTACAATGAATAGCATACGTCCGGTGTGCACAGCTCTTTAACCCAAAAACAAAACAAAACAAAAAATCAATTTAGTTTTCATCTAACCATTAGAGATTTTCATAAACCGGAGCTCTCGGCAAAAAAAAAAACCTGTTTGTAATTCACTGTCGAGAATCAGCGAAAACAAAAGTGTAATTTTTCAATTTTCATTTGTCCGAATTTCTACTGGCCTCGTTGAATTGAACGACCAAACACATTCAAATAAAAGCATACTCGTGAATCCTTATGCAGTGTTTTCTCTTGCAAACACACATCGTTTGTAAAGCATGTGTAAAAAAACTGGGTCATTTTTTAACGTTTTGTTTTGGCACAAACGGATCATTTGTCCCTGACTCAAAAACACATGCTGAAGTACTCTAACACGTCTTTGTTGTGGATCCAGATGCAGCGGGTGTCACAAGACAAACATTTTTTATGATGACAAACACAAAAACACTCATGAGATGGAAATAAAACCAACAGCATGTGTCATTTTAAGTAACAAAGGTCAAAACAAGGACAACTTTTTAAATCTAGAGTTCGAGGATTTAAAATTTCCAGGAATAAAACTGTCTGTGGAGGTCGTGTGGAGGGAGCGTAGTCCAAATCGTTGAAACTGAACCTCTCTGAATGTGGCATGAAGATGATCAAAGAAAGGAGACGGGTTGTGGCTGGTTACAAAATGACAAAGTGCCATTCGAACACACAGAAACAGTCACATCTGTTCACAGCAACGACATTTCTGATCCCTGTCTGCCAGTCAGACGGGCGTTAGTCAGCCATGCCACAGACAATTTAAAAACTTGATGCATGCACAACTAAATATTGGAGTTTATTTTATGTACCATTTGAAATACACTGGCTTATTTGGGGTAACGTGTTACAAACACTGGGGTATGGTGTTAGCTCAGTGGTAGAACGTCCGCCCTCGGACCGGGAGAAGCTGGTTTGACTTCCACTGGGCTCACGCTTAAATGTCCCGGGAGAAGACAGTTACTCCCATCACCGGCATCGTCTTAGCTGGCTGCTGCGGTGCAATGCAGCATAGTAATTTCTCTTTGAGGAATGAATACAGTACAATAAAAAAGATCCCCCTAAGTTTTGGGGGGAGGCGATATTTCAGTGGTAGAATGTAGAAGCTGGTTCGAATTCCACTGAGTTCATATCCTTGGGCGTCCTTGGGAAAGACAACTGACCCCCCATTTCTCCCACCATTTGCGCTGTCCTGGCAGCTTCCTGTGGTGTAACGCCAGGGGCGGATCCAGGGGGGGCAGGTGCTCGTTTTGGCTATGACCCCCCCGAAAATCCTGGATCCGCCCCGAAATCTGCACAGAAATTTTCCTGTTTAGGGGTGAACACAGTATGTAAAGTACGTTTTATTTCTCAATACATGCCGTTTTTGTTCCGTCATCTTCTGCTTGTCCGGGGTCGAGTCGTGGGCAATAGCCTCAAACGGGCAGCCCAGGCCTCTCTTCCCCTAGCTGCATCCTCCAGCTCACCAGGAAGGATCCCAAGTCGTTCCCCAGCCAGCTGTGAGACATAGTCTCTCCAGCGGGTCCGGGTTCTGCCCCTTGGTCTTCTCCCGGTGGGACGTGCCCAAAACACCTCGCCCGCGAAGCGCTCGGGGCGAACCACCCCAACTGGCTTCTCTCGACCCGGAGGAGGAGCGGCTCGACACCGAGCTCCTCCCAGATGGCAGAGCTCCTCACCCGTTCTTGTTTAAATTGAAATGTTTTTAGACTGTATTGGACTCATTGCTGAATATATCAGACTCGCTCTTCGTACGTATTCTAGATTTGCCATAACAAATATATACTCTTTTAAAAATAAAAAGTAGCTTGATAAATAAATACTTTATTAAACATTATTAATACACAGGCTAAGTTTGTGTTTTATTTCTCGACGTATACGGGTTTAATTTCCAGGCTCGAAGAATTGCAAGCAATCGGGTGTGCATACACTGGCCTCAAACAACATACTGCTTACGCATGCACAGGCACCAGAATATGCACAAATTTTACAGAAATGTTTAGATATACAGAATTCAGTACAAGCTCTGCCTCCTCACCCATCAGTGCATACACAGCACTGCACCTGTTTATCTCCAAGAACTCCTAACCCTCCACACCACTGTCCAAGAACTCCTAACCCTCCACACCACTGTCCGTGACCTGCGCTCCTCATCCTCCTACTGCCTGAACCAACCAAGGACCAAATTCTCCTCTATGGGGGACACGGCCTTCCAGGCAGCTGCTCCACGGCTCTGGAACGCTCTTCCCGAGAGCTTGAGGGCTCCACAGAGGGTTGAGGTTTTTAAAAAAAGACTGAAGACGTTTTTATTTCTAAAGGCTTTTCAACAAAGTTTTTTGTGTTTTTTTGTGTCTTGGTTTTATTTAATTTTGCTGTTTGTTGTTCCTTTTGGTCATTGTAGTACTTTGAGATCTCCACTCCACTGGAGATCTCCACTGGAGATGTAAAGTGCGTTACAAATAAAATTTTTATTATTAGTATTGTGTGGTCAGTAACGAAGAAGTTGGTGTGATTGATAATGGTCACTACAAAAATGATGGGCTGAGAATTTTTAATCTTGGATCTACGTTCCTACCCTCACCTATGGTCACCAGCTGTGGGTGGTGACCGAAAGAATGAGATCGCGGGTACAAGCGGCCGAAATGAGCTTCCTCCGCAGGGTGACTGGGCTCTCACTCAGAGATCGGGTGAGGAGCTCTGCCATCCGGGAGGAGGTCGGTGTCGAGCCGCTCCTCCTCCAGGTCGAGAGGAGCCAGATGGGGTGGTTCAGGCATCTGGTCAGGATGCCCCCCGAGCGCCTCGCGGGCGGGGTGTTTTGGGCACGTCCCACCGGGAGGAGACCAAGGGGCAGACCCCGGACCTGCTGGAGAGACTATGTCTCACAGCTGGCCGGGGAACGACTTGGGATCCTTCCGGGTGAGCTGGAGGATGCAGCCGGGGAGAGAGAGGCCTGGGCTGCCCGTTTGAGGCTGTTGCCCCCGCGACCCGACCCCGGAACAAGCGGAAGATAACGGAACGGAACGGAACAAAGGCTGCATTTAAGACTCCAGAAAGTGATGTCAGATTTACGATTTTATTAATAAATATAAATAAATTAAGATATTATCCCCCGATCTTTTTACATGAAAAGAGATCCATGTAAAAAGCAACCAAACACTTTGACTTCTTGACCGATCGCAGAGGAGAAAAGTGACTTGATCTGAAAGGGAAATTAGCAGGAAGCATCGTCAGAAGTAATTAACTCTCTTCCTTAGCACTGTCCATTAGCCCTGACATAATGACACAGGAAGAAAAAACATTCATGTCAACTCTGGCAGCCGCCTGCACCGTTCAGATAAACATTTTTTTGTTTTGTTTTGACGCCTGATTACAAAATGATTAGCCAGCGTGCCTGTCTCCTCCTTACCCTTCACCTCCCCTGTGGCGTGATAGACGGATGAGGTGATATGCTGTTGGGTCTGTGTGAAGTGTCTACCACTCTCACTGCTGCACACACAAGCTCTTCGCCAGCAGGCATGAATTTGGAGCTCATGCTGTCAGATTAGTACAAACATCTATCGTGTTTGGCAAAAAAAAAAAAGAGACATTGGCCTCTATTTTTTCATGTGTGTTGTATTTCTGTCCAAATAAGTGCACGTATCTGACACCACTGCACATTCTGTCATGATTTAAACACGTATTCTGCATGTTTTGTCACTTTTAAAATCCTAAACTGGTGTTAAAATAAAAATACACATTGAAATATGCATTTTTATGGACACACACCAAGAAAAAATTGAGATTTTTTTTTTGGCTGTGCTTGAAACATTATCTCTCTCGTTAATCTTCTTATTCTTCTTTGGGCATTTCCCTTCAGGGGTCGCCACAGCAAGTCAGTTTCTTCCATCTAACCCTATCTCCTGCATCCTCTTTGGTCATACCAACTATCTTCATGTCTTCCTTCACTGTATCCATGAACCTCCTCTTTGGTCTTCCTCTAGTCCTCTTTCCTGGTGGTTCCAAATCCAGCATCCTTCTTCTGATGTACTCTCTCTCTCTCTCTCCTCTGCACATGTCCAAACCATCTCAATCTGGCCTCTCTGACTTTATCTCCAAAACCTCTAACATGTGCTGTTCCTCTGATTCTGTCCATCTTGGTCACTCCCAGAGAGATCCTCAGCATCTTCATCTCTGCTACCTCCATCTCTGTTTCCTGTCTTTTCTTCAGTGCTACTGTCTCTAGACCAATCAGCATGGCCGCTCTCACCACACTGTCTCTAGACCAATCAGCATGGCCGCTCTCACCACACTGTCTCTAGACCAATCGGCATGGCCGCTCTCACCACACTGTCTCTAGACCAATCGGCATGGCCGCTCTCACCACACTGTCTCTAGACCAATCGGCATGGCCGCTCTCACCACGGTTTTGTACACTTTCCCTTTCATTCTCGCTGAAACTCTTCTATCACACTTCACACCTGATACTTTTCTCCACCCGTTAAAGCCTGCCTGCACACGCTTCTTCACCTCTTTTCCACACTCTCCATTGCTCTGGACTGTTGATCCTAGATACTTAAAATCTTCCACCTTCTTTATCTCTTTTCTCTGTAACCTCACTTTTCCATTTGGATCCCTCTCATTCACACACACGTACTCTGTTAATCATCTCTCTCGTTAATCATTTACTACTATCCCCCGTTTAACACAGATAACAACAACAATAGCGTCTTCGTGGAACAGTGTCATAGAGTTCAGAACTCACTGCTCAATGTTGTTCCTGAATATTATCAGCCTGAAAAAAAAGTTACATCACAATAATACCGATAAACAACGTTGGAAAAGCATCGGGAAAGAGAAACAAACTCGAAGTGGGGCGTTTAATTTAATTTGTATCACTGATGAAATAATAGTTGATGACTGTGTGATAAGTTGTAAAGATAAGAGCGAGAAGAGCACAGGATGCCCTTGTGTTTCCTCAGTAGCAGTAAGAATGTCCGTGCGTCCCCACGAGGCTGGAGGAGCTCGAATTTTGATAAGAAAGGAATAAAAGTGCGATAAGGGTTCGTATCTGTAATCTTTGGCTGAACTGATTTACTGCTGCTATTTTCACCAATAACACGCCCACGTCTCCTTCCTACCTCGATAACTTCTCCGATAGCTGATATTTAAAGATAACATCCTGTAAATATTCAAGTTAGAATTGACACATTACGTCGCTGGTGAATTATAGTTGAGTCACAAACATGATTCACGTTCGCACGTCCTGACAAGATTATTCATCTTTTTTTTTTTGAACAATCTAAAGTTAACAAATTAGTGAGAAAATGTTTTTGATTAGCAATAAAATACTTTGCAAACTTTTATTTTTAATGTACTTTTACAGCACGCTGTTGCACAGCCGTAAAACCCAATCATCATTCCTGCAATAAAAACTGATGCTTCACCTTTGGACCTAATTCATAGTAAACGCATCTTCTTGGAGTTCTGCCAACGATATTGACAAGATTACATTATGATATCATAATAGGAATTCATTAACAGTGTTTTATAAATTATACCACCAATCAGAAAAGTTGGTTCCAATGCTACCGTAGCTTTGGCCAAAAAAAAAAAATCTGTAAATTGGAGTTAGTTATAAAGGCATTTCCCAGGTTTTTTTTTTTTTAATGTTCAGATTGGCCCGTAAACTCACTGTTTTTCATTTTCCCAATGATATCAATCCATTCTGTGTGCTAACTGTTAAAGCGATCAACAGCTGTTTATGCTGCGTACTCCCTCACCTGTGACGGGATCATGTGCTACGACACATGCAGCTGTGCCTTGACCGTTGATCTCTGGGAGGATCCGAAACTGAAGTCACATTTTAGAGCACACCAAAACTCCTGTTTTGAAAAAAAAAGAAAAAAACGTAACCAGGTCACAAAAAAAAGGTCTTAATCTTTTCCAATAAAGTCCAAAATAACAAAAACAAACAACTCAATTCTAATTCAAATCAAGTGCGATTAGAATTTAAAAACCAAAAAATAAAGTAAGAAGGCAGTAAAATGCCCGTACGAGGATTCTGTTCTTACGATAGAGTCATTTGTTTGTGTAAAAAAAGCCTTTGGATAATTTTTTTTAATGCAAATCAATAATTTTCACTCAATAATTGAACAAAAAAAAATCCTATGTGAACTAAAACTGTGAGGCAAAGAAGAAAAAATCCAACAAATATGAATAATTGTTTTTTTCTACACTTGTTCGGAACTTAGAGCACTTCATGGAATCTACAGTGTGGAAAATTTTCAATCCAGAGGAGCACCTCGATGACCTCTCTACACTCATGTGGATCCCCAAGAAGTTTGTTTACCAATACTGGAGTTCACAGTAATTTGCAAGTGCTCCCCATCCTTGGCCATTCTTGGCCGTGCCCACATTTTAACGTAAGCAGGATGTTTTTTTGCAGCAAACTTTTTCTTTTTGGCATAAGTTCCTCCAAAATGCAAAATTCAAACATCCCAACGCTGTCTGAAACGGGGTAACATCAGATCCCAGGAGGCTAAAAACAAGCCTACACCCTAAGGCAGGGGCGGGCAAAATTTTTGGTTCGCGGACCACATTGAGTTCTAACATTTGACCAGGGGGCCGGAACAGGAGCAGATAGATGGCATGCTTCGGGCACGCTAGATTAGACCGGTAGTATTGGCGAACTAGATTTTAAACAAGCGCTAAATGTTGCTTCAAGAGCGTTATATTTAAAATCTAGCGCGCTAGGTCTGAAATCTAGTGCCATAGCGCTCAAAAGCGTGCATTTAGTGGCGCTAGGTTTGAAATTTAGGCGCTTGATGTAACACGGTATATATATATTTTTTAATACTTTATTAATCCCTCACGGGAAATTATTGTGCTGCATTTCACCGCAGCAGGCTGCCACCTATGACGGCGCCAAGGGTGGGAGAAACGAGGGGTTAGGGTCTTCTCCAAGGACCCTAGATGTGCACTCAGTGGGATTCGAACCTGTGAACTTCCGGTTTGCGGGCTATTGTGCTCGTTTTAACGTCTAACAATGCTTGTTTACGTGCGTGTCTTGGCCTTGAGGGTTTTCCATATCTGTGCACACTGTTTATTTTGACAGCATGCACATCACGAAGACACACACATTTTAACGGGAGCAGTGTTGTTGTCTTCTCAACAAAGCCAAGATATCTAGAGTACGCCATCGAGTGAGGAAACATCAAAATTGCAGGAAAAATAAAACAACATGGTTCACTTATTAGCGGGCCGGATTAAAACATTTAACAGGCCACATGTGGTCCGCGGGCCGTAGTTTGCCCATGCCTGCCCTAAGGTAGAGAGCTTCCACAATGCACAAGAGAACCAGGGATTTCCAGGATTTACCCACCTGATTCAGTTTACTGAGTCATCGTGCCAAATGATTTTGGGCTGTCAGCTGTGCTGGACCAAGAATACAATGAAAACCCTCAGTGACTTGAGTTTGACGCCCTGATCTACAAAATCATCCGTCATAGCTCACCAAACCCGCTTGGTTTGCCACCCCGCATATCAAGTCCTTCCATCCAACATTCTGGATATTCTTAAATATTCATGTTGAAATGTGATGAAGTCATATCTTGGTTCAAGACCTTCCATTATGCTACAACAGACTACAGGCTTGGCTGATTATAAATCACCTTGGAAACACACGGTGATGCAAAATCCATAATGTGAACATCATGCTTAGAACCATATTTAAGCATTCAGGAGCACTGCTACAATAGCCTGTTAGCATGCATTTTGCATTTATTTACCAATTAAAAATGCATTTGGTATGGATTTGAAAGTACTATGCAAAGCTGCACTGCTCCTGTAAACAGATTATGGTCCTAGGGGACATTGTGGTATTGAATGACTAAATAGGCCTACTATGATTTATGATAATGCATAAGAAAAACAGGGCTTCTACCCTCGGTCCCTTCACTTCAACAGGGGATTGTAAAATTAGCATAGTGCAAGTGCTACTACATTTCTTCAGTTTCCAGTAAACAGTTTCATTTAATATCTCATTTAAGTTAATTTGCGGTTTGAAATCATCATTCCACATTTTCCACGCAATGTAGTTGGCAATGCAACCATTTCAGACTGATTTGGAACAACCATTTCAATGTACTCAGTTAATTGGATGTCTCTGACAATCACAAAGAGATCCTCGCACACACACATGCACGCACAGTGAACTGAAAGAATTAAAGTTTGCTTTTCTTTAAAGAAAAAAGGAGAATTACCCCGTGTGTCAGTGGACTCTGATCTTTTGCTTTTAGCTTAAAACACGTCATCAGTGGAAGCTACACGGCCCATGTTAAACAGTGAGTAGATGTGAGCGCTCCACGAGTGGGAGAGATGTTCTTTAAGGCCGCTTTCATTTCAACTGACATGTTGAATGCTCCTCAGAGCAGAGGGAGATTTGGGGATTCGCTTTATGTGACAGAAGAGATTACAGAGGTAATCCTGCTTGCACACCAGGGAATCATCTAGTGTTCAACTTGCTCTTATTAAGTGGTTCACATTCACAGTCGGTGTAATTAAGCAATCTTTTAATTTAAACCTTTTTGATTTCAGTTTCTTTATTCAGCAGAGCAAACAGACTTAATATCTTTTATTCAGTGGCTCAGCTCGGTTTCTTTCTAAGGCCAGGCTATTATCCATTTAGTTGTAGGTTTGCCAGACTTTAGAATAAGTAGTCATGTAGTTTTGTTCTACAATAGGCCCATCCAGTTGTACAACTAAATTACAAGAATGCTGGCTGAGCCAAAGAGTTTCTTTTTTTATCCAACAGACTAATCAAGTTTTACTACTGTACAAATTAAATCAAGTCATTTCAATTAAATAATTATTTTAGTTTTGGATTTTATTTTATTCCGATCATTCTTTTAGTTGTTTTCATCCAAAGAACAAACTTTTAAACTATTTGTGAAATAAAAATTTAGACCCTGTTCGTTCCGTCTTCTTCCGCTTATCTGGGGCCGGGTCCGGGGTCTGCCTCTTGGTCTCCTCCCAATGGGACCAAGCCCGAAACACCTCACGAGCAGCCAGACCAGAAACACCTAGTCAAGATGGTTGGGGGCATCCTGACCAGATGCCCGAACCACCCCATCTGGCTTCTCTCAACCTGGAGGAGGAGCGGCTCGACACCAAGCTCCTCCAGGATGGCAGAGCTCCTCACCCGATCTCTGAGTGAGAGCCCAGACACCCTTGGGAGGAAGCCCATTTCGGCCGCTTGTATCTGCGATCTCATTCTTTCAGTCACCACCCACAGGTGGTGACCATAGGTGAGGGTGGGAATGAGTTTCATAAAAACGTTAACTTGTAACAGCAACCTCTCCATCATTTTAGAGGCTTAAAAAGGAGAAAAACACACATTCTGTTCTGTTCCGTCGTCTTCCGCTCATCCGGGGCCGGGTCGCGGGGGCAACAGCCTCAGACGGGAAGCCCAGCCTTCTCTCACCCGGCTGCATCCTCCAACTCACCTGGAAGGATGCCAAGTCATTCCGCGGCCAGCTGTGAGACGTGGTCTCTCCAGCGGGTCCGGGGTCTGCCTCTTGGTCTCTCTTGGTGGGACGTGCCCGAAATACCTCACTCGCAAGGCGCTCGGGGGCATCCTGACCGGTTGCCCGACCTACCCCATCTGGCTTCTCTTGACCTGGAGGAGGAGCAGCTCGACTCCGAGCTCCTCCACCATGGCAGAACTCCTCACCTAATTTCTGAGTGAGAGCTTAGCCACCCTGCGGAGGAAGCTCATTTCGGCCGCTTGTATCCGTGATCTTATTCTTTCGGTCACCACCCACAGCCGGTGACCATATGTGAGGGTGGGAACGTATTTCATAAAAACATAAAACTGTAACAGCATCTAAAACATGTTCTTGCTCTGCATCATTTTAGCGATTTAAAAAGGAGAAAAACACAAATTTTGAATATAAAATAGATCAACTTATAAAATCCATTTTGAGGCAATGACGTTCACACCGCGCCTGGAACCGGGGTGTTTTCTACTGCTGCCTGTGTTTAGGTATCTTTGCAATATAATCAGATTTTATTGGTCAGTAAAACAAACCGTCTTGCCCCGGTCAACAGCATGCATCCACTATTTATTCCGATGGGACTGAGATGTTTGTCAACCATAGAATCAAGGCAACAAAAGTATGAAATACCATCCATTTTTCAAAGATTCGTTTACAGATGCCTGCTAATGATGTAAAGAGGGTAAATATGTGCCACTTGCCTGTCCGGGGTTGCACAGGGGCAGCATTCGCAGGGAATTCCATCTTGGAATCTTTTCATTAAATTGAATTTATTTTTAGGCTTTTTTATAGAACTTAAAAACTTGTTCCGTTCCATTCCGTCATCTTCCGCTTGTTCCGGGGTCGGGTCGCGGAGGCAACAGCCTCAAGCGGGCAGCCCAGGCCTCTCTCTCCCCGGCTGCATCCTCTAGCTCACCTGAAAGGATCCCAAGTCGTTCCCCGGCCAGCTGTGAGACGTAGTCTCTCCAGCGGGTCCGGGGTCTGCCCCTTGGTTTCCTCCCGGTGAGACGTGCCAGAAACACTTCGCCCGCGAGGCGCTCAGGGGCATCCTGACCAGATGCCCGAACCACCCCATCTGGCTCCTCTCGACCTGGAGGAGGAGCGGCTCGACACCGAGCTCCTCCTGGTTGGCAGAGCTCCTCACCCGATCTCTGAGTGAGAGCCCAGCCACCCTGCGGAGGAAGCTCATTTCGGCCGCTTGTACCCACGATCTCATTCTTTCGGTCACCACCCACAGCTGGTGACCATAGGTGAGGATTGGAACGTAGATCGTCTTGTAAATCGAGAGTTTTGCTTTTCGGCTCAGCTCTCTCTTTACCATGCAGCGTCCTAGTTATTGCTGATGCCGCACCGATCCGCCTGTCGATCTACCGCTCCAAGACCCCGAGATACTTAAACTCCTCCACTTGGGGCAGGACCCTGTTTCTGACCCGCAGGAGGCATTCCACCCTTTTCTGGGTTTCTTAGTAATTTTCTTTTGCTTACAAAACACAACAAATACCATAAAAGGATACCGCTTGATTAACAATAAGCCAATTAATTAGTAATAACCATGGATTGTTGGCCCGGATGTGAATGTTTTCCAATCATAAAATTAAAAACTGGATCTGAGATTATTTGCCATTCCTGTTCATTCGATTCTAAAATAAATGGGACACCTTTTTCATGTTTTTATGTTTTTCATCTTTTTCATCTTATAATCAACCTACCAATAATCTATTTATAAATTTAAAAACATTAAAGTTCTATGATTAAGTGGAATTACACACTTTAAAATTTATGTTTAAGATAAAAAAAAACATGATGTCAAACTCTCTACAAAATATGTTTATTATTAGGAAAAGTCCATACGAACTAAGAGGAAATGATGTGTTCATTAAAAATAAATTTAGAACAAATGTTAAAAAATTCTGTATTTCTATTAAAGGTGTGGATCTTTGGAATAACTGTAATGATGAACTTAAATTGTGTTTAAATCTTTTATGTTTAAAAAAGAAATTTAAGTTATTAATAGTTAAAAAATATGCAAGTCTTGATGGTTAAATTCAAGCTTCTATAAAAAGTAAACAATTATGATGTGTTATGATTATGTTATATGTTATGATGTGTTATGATTATGTTATGATGTATTATGATATTATTATGTTATGTGTTATAACAATTATGATGGCTTAGTATTTACTTATGTCTTTTTGCTTTTATTATGACGTAAAAAAAAAAAAAAAAAGGGTCGGCGTAATAAGCGTTTGCTTCAGCCGTTACCTTTTCGGTCCTTTGCTGGAATATGGTTGTTTTCTTTATTTCATTGATATGAGGTTGCACTGTGACCGAAATAAATAAATAAATAAAAAAAAAAAAAAAAATGTTGCAATAACCATACCTTCCCAAAACGATACCTCACAGGAATCAGTATATGCACACTAACTAGAGAAAATTAAATTAGGTAGGACTATTTTTTGAGCAGGACTCTATTCTTGCATTTGTTAAATTCGTCCAACATCTTTAGCTTCTTTTTTTGTAAAAATCATCCAGATTTTTTTCCCTACACAAACACTCTTTCTCTCATGTTGACCTCAACTTAAATTTCTTTCTTCTGTTCATCAACGTTATTGCAGCCTTTTCAAATTTTAATTAAAACGTGTAACCCCTCCCCAGTTTCCACTGCCGTTCTGAAACCCCTGTGCAGCAGGATTATGGGATTACACCAGTAGGGTCCATGCCTGTGAAAGCTCTCTGTAGCAACCGGTGTACATCTTGGATCCCAGTGGCACAAAGGAATTCTGGGTGGAATTCTTTAGGCGGACTAACCGAGGCACGGCCTTTATAAGCAGCACAGCGGGTCTCAGCTGGCATCCAATGGTTTCTATACCGCCCCAACAGAGAAAATACAGCAAGAGAGAAAAAAATAATTATCCAAGTATTCTGTGAGTTTGAATCCTATTAAATTGAAATTCACGAGCTGCATCTGAGGAGGTGAGCATGAATGTGTGAATCTATGATGGAAGAGGTAGTTGTTGTTTGCCACCGTAACCGTGGCAGAATTAATAAGACTATTACCTCAACAATTACTCTGCTACACCTAGGACTCATTTCTGTGGAAATCCAATGCCGCTAATTAAAACTGTTGCCATTGCTCTGGCATTAGAGGGATTGTCTCAGAAGATACATTCCCCATCAAATTACAAAGGAAATTTTATGACTTGGAAAACTCAGAGCAATTATTTTAACAAGCATAAAGTGTTTTCTATTGAGCAGCAGTCTTCACCGATCTAATATTAGTGCTCGCACCAGAGCACAAAAATACAAAGTCAAGCCAACAGCAAGAGAAAATTAGGCTCCCCTAAAAAACGTTGTAAACCGAGGAGGTGTCGACCTCCTGCCGCTTCTCTCTGTGTGGTCACAGACTGTCTGGCCATGGCCAATGTAGAAACCAGTTTTATGGGATGTACGCGGTTATTACCTCACGATCCTGCACGGCAAACTGGACGTAGTATTTATGGAAATTTATCTCGCGTGATGCGTTGTTTCAAGCAAAATTGTGGTTAATTGCTGTCAAAAGTGTGATAAAAATGTATTTACGTTCAAAGTTATGTGCAAAAAAAGATGTTTTGGATAAAGAATGAGAGCCTTTTACAGTTTGTACACTATATGAGAAAAGTTTAGTCATTTTCCTTTTTTGACCAGAAATTGTCAAGTCAATGCCATATTTTTTACAAAATTTGATAAATAAAGGTAAATACCGGTGCAAATACTATTAATTCTTAAATGCAAACTATTTTGCACAGTTGTAACAAATCTATAACAGTTGCTATGACGATAAACCTCAAAACTGATGCATGCATTGTCCTGAGTAAATATCATATACGGGTCAATTTCAAATTTCTTTCCGTTTTGTGTCCTAGCCTGAAAGGGCAAAGTTTCAGTTATCTAAATGATTGAAAAGTTGATTTCACTGTTAATTCTAAGTCTGCTACTATAATGTTGCGTACACATTTATTTAAAACTGTCATAGGATAAATATTTTATTCACTTTGTGATGATCAAAAATCTCTACCCAGCCAAATTTCAGTGTCCCTCAATAAAATGCTTATCTTTCAGTAGCATATCAAGAATCTTTTCTGTAATAAAAAAATATTAATTTTTTGCCTTAAATAAACAAGGTCATCTAAGGTTATAGACCCTATTAACTGTTTGCATGAAAATGTTACCAAAAAATGACATAATACACGCAAAAAGACCTGTCCCTCAATATGATGTCCACTCTGTTACTTTTACTCTGTTACCATATTGTACATTATAATGTTCATCAAGTTCCAACAACTGCCACCAGGATTCACTGCTGCAGACAGGAAGTAACTTTTGGAGAAGAAGCCATGTGGCTAAAGTCTTCTTCTCCTTTCGGCATTTCCCTTCAGGGGTCGCCACAGCAAGTCAGTTTCTTCCATCTAACCCTATCTGCTGCATCCTCTTCGGTCACGCCAACTATCTTCATGTCTTCCTTCACTGTATCCATGAACCTCCTCTTTGGTCTTCCTCTAGCCCTCTTTCCTGGTGGTTCCAAATCCAGCATCCTTCTGCCGATGTACTCGGTCTCTCTCCT
Source organism: Neostethus bicornis (assembly GCA_902685375.1). NCBI lineage: Eukaryota > Metazoa > Chordata > Actinopteri > Atheriniformes > Phallostethidae > Neostethus > Neostethus bicornis. The sequence goes on from LR738543.1 coordinate 30,027,035, forward strand.
CTGTACATGTCCAAACCATCTCAGTCTGGCCTCCCGGACTTTATCTCCAAAACCTCTAACATGTGCTGTTCCTCTGATATACTCATTTCTGATCCTGTCCATCCTGGTCACTCCCAGAGAGATCCTCAGCATCTTCATCTCTGCTACCTCCATCTCTGCTTCCTGTCTTTTCCTCAGTGGCACTGTCTCTAGACCAAACAGCATGGCGGGTCTCACCACGGTTTTGTACACTTTTCCTTTCATTTTAGCTGAAACTCTTCTGTCACACATCACACCTGATACTTTTCTCCACCCGTTCCAGCCTGCTTGAACACGCTTCTTTACCTCTTTTCCACACTCTCCGTTGCTCTGGACTGTTGATCCCAAGTACTTAAAATCTTCCACCTTGTTTATCTCTTCTCCCTGTAACCTCACTTTTCCATTTGGATCCCTCTCATTCACACTCATGTACTCTGTCTTACTCTGACTAATCTTCATTCCTCTTCTTTCTAGTGCAAACCTCCACCTCTCCAGCTTTTCCTCCACCTCTTCCCTCCTCTCACTACAGATCACAATGTCATCTGCAAACATCATTGTCCATGGAGATTCCTGTCTGACCTCGTCTGTCAGCCTATCCATCACCATAGCAAACAGCAAAGGACTCAGAGCAGATCCTTGGTGCAGTCCAACCCCCACACTGAACTCCTCTGTCTCACCTACAGCACACCTCACCACTGTCTTACAGCCCTCATACATGTCCTGAACCGCTCTAACATACTTCTCTGTCACACCAGACTTCCTCATACAATACCATAGTTCTTCTCTAGGTACCCTGTCATACGCTTTCTCAAGATCTACAAAGACACAGTGCAGCTCCCTCTGACCTTCCCTGTACTTCTCTATCAGCATCCTCAAGGCAAATACTGCATCTGTAGTGCTCTTTTTAGGCATAAAACCATACTGCTGCTCACAAATTCTTACTTCAGACCTTAGCCTAGCTTCGACAACTTTTTCCCATAACTTCATCGTATGGCTGATCAGTTTAATTCCTCTGTAGTTACCACAACTCTGTACATCTCCCTTGTTCTTAAAAACAGGAACTAGCACACTTCTTCTCCATTCATCAGGCATCTTCTCACTTTCTAATATTCTGTTAAACAGCCCAGTCAGAAACTCTACTGCCACCTCACCTAAACACTTCCATACTTCTATAGGGATTCCGTCAGGGCCGAGAGCCTTTCCACTCTTCATCCTCTTCAGTGCCCTCTTTATTTCTACCTTACTGATCCTAGCCACTTTCCGGTCCACTTTGGTAACGTTTTCTACTCTTTGTTCTCTTTCATTCTCTTCATTCATCAACTCTTCAAAGTACTCTTTCCATCTTCCCATCACATTACTGGCATCTGTCAAGAGACATCCATTCCTGTCTTTAATCACCCTAACTTGCTGCACATCCTTCCCATCTTTGTCTCTCTGTCTTGCCAACCTGTATAGGTCCATCTCTCCCTCCTTGCTGTTCAGCTTAGCATACAAGTCGTCGAAGGCTGCTTGTTTTGCCTTTGCCACCTCTACTTTAACCTTATGCTGTATCTCCCTGTACCCTTGCCTACTCTCCTCAGTCCTCTCAGTGTCCCACTTCTTCTTAGCCAGCCTCTTTCTTTTGATACAATCCTGCACCTCCTCATTCCACCACCAAGTCTCTTTATCTATCCTCCTTCCAGATGACACACCAAGTACTCTCTTGCCTGTCTCCCTGATCACATTAGCTGTAGTTGTCCAGTCATCTGGAAGCTTCTCCTGCCCACCAAGAGCCTGTCTCAACTCCGTTATAAAGTTCAAGCAGCACTCTTCCTTTTTCAGTTTCCACCATTTAGTCTTCTGCACTCCCTTCATCTTCTTAGACTTCCTCACTGCTATGGTCATCTTACACACGACCATCCTGTGCTGTTTGGCTACACTGTCTCCTGCTACAACTTTGCAGTCACTGATCTCTTTCAGATTACACCGCCTACACAACATGTAATCTACCTGTGTACTCCTTCCTCCACTCTTGTAAGTCACCCTGTGTTCCAGCCTTTTCTTGAAATAAGTATTCACTACAGCCAATTCCATTCTTTTCGCAAAGTCGATCACCATCTGACCTTCTGCATTCCTGTTCTGGATACCAAACCTGCCCATCACCTCCTCATCATCTCTGTTTCCTGCACCAACGTGGCCATTGAAGTCTGCTCCAATAACAACTCTCTCACTTCTAGGGATGCTCTGGATTGCCTCATCAAGGTCTGACCAAAATTTCTCTTTCTCCTCGACCTCACATCCTACCTGTGGCGCATACCCACAAACAACGTTGAACATTACCCCTTCAATTTCTAGCTTGAGGCTCATCACCCTGTCTGACCTTCTTTTTACCTCCAGAACATTCCCAACTAATTCTTCCTTCACTATAACTCCTACACCATTCCTCTTCCTATCTACACCGTGATAGAACAACTTAAACCCCGCTCCCAGACTTCTAGCCTTGCTGCCTTTCCATCTAGTCTCCTGGACACACAGGATATCTACTTTTCTTCTCTCCATCATGTCAACTAACTCTCTACCTTTACCCGTCATAGTACCAACATTTAAAGTTCCTACCCTAAGTCCCAGACTCTTGAGGCTTCTCTTCTCTCTCTGCCGATGTACGCGTCTTCCGCCTCTTCTTCTTTGACCTCTTCTTCTTTGACCACCAGTAGTCCAATTTCCACCGGCACCCTGTTGGTCAACAGCACCGATGGCGGTCGTTGTTAACCCGGGCCACGACCGATCCGGTATGGTATTTCTTGAACTGTCTTGCATATTTTAGCCATGTGGCTAAAGTATTTTGGTTAAAGTTTATGAAGGTTTCAAATCTTAAAAAGGGTAAGGTTCATTTTGAAATGTCTTCTCTGTTACCAGCATAATATATAGATTATCTAGAATATAAGAGAAATGCCAGTTACTGGTGATAATGTTTGTGAAATAGTTTTAAATGATGTAATGTGAGTGATAATACATCAACTTTCCTAGCTGTAGTGAACAGAAGAAACAAAATTTGTCCACTCTGTTACTGAAACAAAGGTAACATAATACATCATACAGATGTAATTAAAAGTACATCTGTAAAAAAAAGGGGCCATTGGCAGATTTGGGTCTCTAAATCAATCCTTTATCAAAAACAAAAGAGAGTAGGAACCTATGGATATACTTATATTTTATTTTTTCACTAGCTAAAATAAAAAGAAATTTGAAAATGACCCATACCTCTTGAGTCAAACGCTTTTAAAGATTTTTTTTTCACATAAACAGCTTGTGAACACCTGTTATGACTTCTTTGTTGACTTGAAGCATGTTTAATGGGTGTTCAGACACACTTCAAATGGCTGTGCAGGACATGTGAACTTTATTTGAGATGTGTAGCGCCCCAAATTTTATGTCTACAAGGTTACAAAAAACAAAAATTCTTACTTCGCATGTTTAAGCATGTAAGTTAAATTTTTTAAAAGAAAGCTGTGAACAACATGACCAGTAAGTCCGTGTAGTCCCTCATTCATCCAGGAGTGATCCATAGTAGAAAAAGTTTCAAAAAAGTCTTCTGGACAGTTTAATTCTTAATCGAGACGTTTCGACTTCCATCCGGAAATCATTTTCAATCTGAATGAAATGGACAGAAAACTGGATCTATTTATACTAACCTGAGTAAAAGGTAAAAAAAATAGTAAGAAGGGCTCGACCAATTAGCCTGTGTTACCTATGATGGCCGTGAATGGCTCCTATTGTAACCACAGACCAGTAAACGAACCCTATTATAAAATGCTAAAAGCCTAGTGAATAGAAATTCCTGCTAACGAGAGGCGTGAAACTGGGTCACGAGGTGTCATCTTTAGTCCATGGCTTCAAAAGGCTGCTGTAAATACCGGGCAGAATGTATCTAACGCCTCCACTCCGATTCAGTGAGGGAGTCTCTTTCATCACAAAGATGGTTTCCTTCACACCTCTTTCAAACCAACCTTTCTCTCTCCTTAGAATCTTCACCTCGCTGTCCTCAAAAGTGTGTTTGGTGGATTTAAGAAGCAGATGTACAGCAGACTGTGGACCACTTGAGGCTTCTCTTCTGTGTTGGTAAAGTCTTTTGTGGAGTGGCTGCTTAGTTTCCCCAATGACCAGTAACTTTTTATTGATGGTCCAAGTAACAGCAAGGAAACCACTTTGGGTATCCCAGAAAGTAGGGATTACATTGTACCCTCATTAATTTCAATAGTTAATTTTTTAAAGTAGGCAAAATCCATAAAGTAGTTAACTTTTTTCCCAATTATTACAGATGTTTTAATTTTGTAAAACCCACACTTTAGACTCTATTGAACATTATCAGATAGATATTAATAATTTTACAATTCACTCATATTCAGACGCTTAAAGTTCAAACATTCACAGAAAAAAAGGAGTAAAAACAACAAGATGCGTGTGCACACTTCTGTGTGTGTATAACAAAACCAAGCAAATATTGTGAAGTTATTGTGTTTTTTTCTCTCTCTTGACACTTCATCAAAACAAAGACTCTCCAAAAAATAAAAGGAAATTTGGCGGCCACGCGACCTCAAGCCAATCCAGAGAAATGAATGGGTAAATAAGGCTATAGATAAAAAACAAAACAAAACAGGTTTTTTGTCCTGCAATTGGGTCATTCTCCTTCCACCGGCACACCGTTTTATGACAGAATGATCCGACCTTGACTGGACCCAGCGGAAAGAAGTCTTAGGCCTGCCAGGATTGTTGCAAAAGCCCCTGCCCAGGATTTCTGCAAAAGCCCCTGCCCAGGATGGCTGCATAAGACGCAGCCCAGGATTGCGGCAAAAGCCCCTGCCCAGGATCACTGCAAAAGCCACAGCCCAGGATTGCGGCAAAAGCCCCTGCCGAGGATTGCTGCAAAAGTCCCTGCCTAAGATCGTTGCAAAAGCCCCATCACAGGTCGCGCGCCGAGTCAAGCCACGTCAAGCCAAATCAAGCTGCAAGCCGAGTCAAGCCATGCTACATGATCCTTGACCACCTGGAGGTGGTCATTGAGGGGGAAATACTGTCATAGTTCTCTCACCCACTACCAGAGGGAACCCGGGGCCTTCCCTCATTTGCCTGATTTTAGACACCTGAAGGACTTTGGACAGCAGGTGCCTTTAAATAGGCAGCCTGTCTTCTCTTCAGGTGTCAGGTCATACCTTCCACTCCGGCCAGGTCTTCCTGGCTGACTGACCATAAAATACATTCAGAACAGTAACCTCTTGTCATGCCACTAAACCGTATACGTTTCCTTCACAGTAGTATTGGACGGCCATACTCAAGTAAACCATGGTTTTTGTCGTGCAATTGGGTCCTCCTCCTTCCACCTGCACACCGGTTCATGACACGTACACTGAAATCCTATTTCTGTGGTACCAAAATAACTTTCCATTCCATTCTGTTCCGTCATCTTCCACTTGTTCCGGGGTCGGGTTGCGGGGGCAACAGCCTCAAGCGGGCAGCCCAGGCCTCTCTCTCCCCGGCTGCATCCTCTAGCTCACCTGGAAGGATCCCAAGTCGTTCCCCGGCCAGCTGTAAGACATAGTCTCTCCAGCGGGTCCGGGGTCTGCCCCTTGGTCTCCTCCCGGTGGGACGTGCCCAAAACACCTCACTAGCGAGGCGCTCAGAGTTCATCCTGACCAGATGCCTGAACCACCCCATCTGGCTCCTCTCGACCTGGAGGAGGAGCGGCTCAACACCGAGCTCCTCCCGGATGGCAGAGCTCCTCACCCGATCTCTGAGTGAGAGCCCAACCACCCTGCAGAGGAAGCTCATTTTGGCCGCTTGTACTCGCGATCTCATTCTTTCAGTCACCACCCACAGCTGGTGACCATAGGTGAGGGTTGGAACGTACATGTAGATCGACTTGTAAATCGAGAGCTTTGCTTTTCGGCTTAGCTCTCTCTTTACCACGACAGACCAATCCAGCGTCCTAGTTATTGCTGACGCCGCACCGATCCGCCTGTCGATCTCCCTCTCCATCCTTCCCCCACTCGTGAACAAGACCCTGAGATACTTAAACTCCTCCACTTAGGGCAGGACCCTGTCCCTGACCAAAATAACTTTTCTGCTCCTAAAACGCTCTGCTTTCACATATTATTGGCTGCTTAAAATTGTACATTTCTAAAAGTACAAAGACATCAAGTCCATTTTGTTTTGGGGCTAACATCACTTTGATGCTTGTGAATCCTTTCCTACTTACTGTTTTCTTTTCTTTAGGGGTCAGATCTCCTTACCGGGTAGAACCATGCCTGGTAAGGAGCTTGGTTGGATGTTTGCCATTCCACTGCGAAGGAGCCAAAATTTACAGGCGGTGCCTCCCTGTTAGAGGAGAGGTGCCAATGGACCATCAGGGGGTATGAGTGCTCCCAGCTTTAACACGTCCATGCCCTCAGTCAAACCTTCGCCAAGAATAAACAACCACAAAATCGTGGGATATTAACGCAAACACAAGCGTTCATGTTTATGTATGAGTAGAATGTCGTGTATTTCTTTAGTACATGACTTCGCCTGTCTGTTTATGGGTGGGAAAATATTTCTTCTCAGGTCTCAAACAAACCAAAAAAGGCCAAGCCAGGAGTAGATGTAAGATGTGTTTAGATGAAATGCTTCAGTTTACAAAAAACAAAAGTCGCCACTGAGGTCTTTTATTGTGCAGTGACAACAAAAGACCTTCACTTGGAAAACACCACGTTCAAAAGAATTTGTGACTTCGACCTTTATTACAATCTGTTTACTTCTTGTCGACCAGTCTTGTCTGCATCAGTGGCCCTCGTATGACCCTTGAGTCATCGTTTGCCCACCCTTGATCTAGACAGATGCACATTTACAAGAAGTGTTACATGTTTCTGCTGAAATTCAACACATACGATCCTCCAAAGCAATGCGGGATGGGAAACTAACATATCATTCAGAAACGTGTTCTCCATCAGTCACTTTGAGCTTTTAATTAAGCAAAATTAATCTTGAGTGATGACATTACAAGAACCAAGCAGGAGAGGAACATAAAAGAAAATAAAATGGAGTGAAGGTTACGTTTATTCGGTCTCAAAACACAAAATCGGAGTTAAAAATAAACTACAACATAGAGACCCAATTTCTCATGCCGATTTGAGCAGATCTATTTGATTGAGTATATTTTATCTCTGTTGATTGTTTCTTAGAATAATTAGGATTTAATAGAAGAATGTTTATCCCATTTGATTATTTTCCATTGGGTTCTCTTGCTCCAGTGAGCCGTTAGTTGTGGCCAGCAGCTTTCTGCCCGACCCCTACAGTCCAACATTAAATGTGTGACTTTTCACACCACGTCTAAACAGTGGGTTGTCCTCTTCTTGGCAAAACAGATGAGAGATTCATCCTCAGCTCAGTCCGTCCAGATTGACCAGACTACTTCCTCTCAATCCAGCGTTGTCTTCTTCTTCTTTCGGCATTTCCCTTTAGGGGGCGCCACAGCAAGTCAGTTTCTTCCATCTAATCCTATCTGCTGCATCCTCTTTGGTCACACCAACTATCTTCATGTCTTCCTTCTCTATATCCATGAACCTCCTCTTTGGTCTTCTTCTAGTCCTCTTTCCTGGCGATTCCAAACCCAGCATCCTTCTTCTGATGAACTCTCTCTCTCTCTCCTCTGCACATGTCCAAACCATCTCAGTCTGGTCTCTCGAACTTTATCACCAAAACCTCTAACGTGCTGTTCTTCTGATCCTGTCCATCCTGGTCACTCCCAGAGAGATCCTCAGCATCTTCATCTCTGCTACCTCCATCTCTGCTTCCTGTCTTTTCCTCAGTGCTACTGTCTCTAGACCAATCAGCATGGCCGCTCTCACTACGGTTTTGTACACTTTCTCTTTCATTCTAGCTGAAATTCTTCTATCACACATCACACCTGATTCTTTCCTCCACCCGTTCCAGCCTGCCTGAACACGCTTCTTCACCTCTTTTCCACACTCTCCATTGCTACTATATACTTAAAATCTTCCACCTTCTTTATCTCTTCTCCCTGTAACCTCACTTTTCCAATTTATTCAAGCGTTGTCTCATTTTCCAATATTTTTTTCAAATTTGAATGGCTTTTCAAGGCCTATTGTGGTACAAAATGTGACCCCATGTTTTTACAAAAGAATTGTACAGAATGAAAGCAAAACTCCTGCAACCCAGCTGCTCAAAGGAACGGTATAGAAAATCAATTCTACTGACCACCATCAAAATATTCAACCTTTCACTTTCAAACCTTTAAACTTTCATCACAACAGCTAATAATAATAATAATAAATTATGTTGTTTGACGTTGTATGACTTGTATGATTGTTACACTGCAGCCTACAAATTTTCCTTCGGGGATAAATAAAGTACCTTCAATTCAATTAATTTTGAATAACATTACTGCTAATTACCAAGTCTTTAGAATTAAAAAAAAATATACAAGTATTACTACCTTCTTTATGTAGCAGAGATCGATGGCTAACGTGGAACACTCTGTGTGAAGGGTGTTGCATGAGGTTCAGCAGTGACACACATTTCCCCTAACAGCAACATGACAACTCCTCTTGTTGGTTTCTCATAGTTTATTTCTACAAGTTTCTTTTTTTCATCCTACGCTTTGTCATTAAATTTTACTGTTTTGATGTCTGTGGTTATTTTTTCGATAATATTCATGAAAGCCAATGTCCAATCCCCGCAGGAAATGTCTTCTCCTTCTCGTCCTTCTAGCATTTCCCTTCAGGGGGCGCCAAAGCAAGTCAGTTTCTTCCAACTAACCCTATCTCCTGCATCCTCTTTGGTCACACCAACTATCTTCATGTCTTCCTTCACTGTATCCATGAACCTCCTCTTTGGTCTTCTTCTAGGTCTCTTTCCTAATGGTTCTCTTTCTTTTTAAACATGTCTACATTTGCTTTAAGTATTTAACAAAAGTCTCATTTTCTAAGTGTCTTTAAAGCATGCTTATAATAATTAAAAAAATTAACACAATGATGGGAAGCACAGGGGTGCAGCAGGTAGCACAGTGGATTCACAGCAAAAGCTCGGGGCTCAAGTCCAACGTGGGACGAGAGTTGGAACACTGTTCTTTCTGTGTGGAGTTTGCATCTTCTCCCTCTGTATGACTCTCCGCCAGGTACTCCATTTTCCTCCCACCCTCCCAAAACATGCATGTTAGGTTAATTGGTATGTAATGAGTGAAGACTGGCGACCGGTTTGGAGTGTACCTTACCTTTCACCTTAAATCCCGGCGACACGTTGGGGTTAAGTGGTTCAGAAGACAAAAGAATATAAATATTTAAACAAACGGTTAAATAGTTTACTGTATTGATCTTTATAATTTTATTTTACTCGACACATCAGTCGAGTAAAATACGTTCTAATCATCTACGTTCCAACCCTCACCTTTGGTCACCAGCTGTGGGTGGTGACTGAAAGAATGAGATCGCGGGTACAAGCGGCCGAAATGAGCTTCCTCCGCAGGGTGGCTGGGCTCTCACTCAGAGATCGGGTGTGGAGCTCTGCCATCCGGGAGGAGCTCGGTGTCGAGCCGCTCCTCCTCCAGGTCGAGAGGAGCCAGATGGGGTGGTTTGGGCATCTGGTCAGGATGCCCACCGAGCGCTTCGCGGGCGAGGTGTTTTGGGCGTGTTTCACCGGGAGGAGACCAAGGGGCAGACCCTGTACCTGCTGGAGAGACTATGTCCCACATCTGGCCGGGGAATGACTTGGGATCCTTCCAGGTGAGCTAGTGGATGCAGCCAGGGAGAGAGAGGCCTGGGCTGCCCGCTTGAGGCTGTTGCTCCCGCGACCCGACCCCGGAACAAGCGGAAGATGACGGAATGGAACGGAACATCAGTCGAAAAAGAATACCACAGGATAACACCAACAAGAAATATTCTATCTTCTGCACCAAGATGTCAGATTAAAGTTTTATGTCAACTATAAATTTCGAGGTAGAAGGATTTATTTGGGCCAGACAAGTTCACCGTTGTAATTTCCATATGCAAAGTGAGTTACACCGTCAAATTTAAATAAATAAATAGCTGTTTATCCTGGTTTATTCTCAGTCTCCTGCACATCTGGCCTTTAAATTACAGCTGCAGAAAATGAGGAGAAATTTACAGTGAACTTGACAGAGTTTCAGACTGGGCACCGAGCCCAGTACCCCTACCTCACACACACTCGGAGCCCCGAGCACACATGGGGGCCATTATTTGTAAAGTAGCTGTGGTGGCACAGGGGAATGTTTTGTAAGAATGTGTGTATGCGTGTGTGTGCTGGAATATTCAGGCTGTGTATGTTTATACTGTTATCACAACCACACATCTCCAGGAGGTTAAATAGCAGGGAAAATGTGTCGTGTGGAGGAAAAGATATACAGAGATTATCTGCCGTTCAAAACCAAAACTATACCACCCACTTTTTGCCTCTTGTAAACGGATTATCTGTTCTATCTCTTTAAAGTAAAACACTCACAATATCTTTGGCAAAAAAGTCCTGCAAAACGGAATCCTTAAAGCTTAAAATTATACATCTAGACAATCTATGTTGTCTGGATAGATAACAAGAAGAGGTAGAGGAAAATAAATGATGCAGGAGTTTATTTTACAACCGGTGGATTTTTCAAAAAAGCACCAACGGAAAAGAAGCCAAAAGAAAGAAAGAGTTATGCAACAATAAAGAAAAAAAAAGGGTAATATCTCTGGCACACACTCTGAGCGTAAAGCCACTGTTTGGTCATGGCTCTGGGCCGTAGACGGACCGTCTCCTCATAGTGCTGGGTGAATTAGGTTGTGGTTCCACAGCCAACCTCAGCCAGCCCAAGCTATGTGCTAAACCCAGACATTACTTATGACTACCCACTTGAGATTTAGCTTCTAGATCTAGGACTCCTACCACACAGCAGAAAGGCAAAGCAGATCCATCACAAGCACCATGTAAAAGAAGTAGACCAACTCCGATTCGGAGTTATTACTTTGTAAATAACATTCTATTTTTTTCATCTTAACAAGAGTTAATTCTTAGTAGTTGCTGCCAGGTTGGTTTCACATTTTTATTGAACTGATCAGGACAAAGTCAGAGTCCAGATAAGTTCTACTAAAACTTTGTGATCGCAGCTATAAACACTAGTTCGAAATGAAATTGCTATGAGTACCAATTTTGGAAACTGGTAAGAAAATAAGGCATAATTTGTTTTTCATATAAAACTGAGGAATCCATTCTCTTAAAATGGGAAATAAGATGTCTTTAAAAAGGAGAATAAAGTGGACTAAGACTAAATTAATCCTGCATGCAAACACGTCAGCGCAAGTTACTTTTTAGTGTTCCATTTTTAGTGCCGGACCATGCTTTTGTGGGGCGCCATCTGCATCAATCAGCCCCTCAAAAACTATTTTATAGGTACGAAATCATCGTTTTTGTCATGATCCTCTCACATGCCACCAGAGGGAGCCCTGGACCTTCATCCACAACCTGGATTTCAGCCTGATCCCAAACACCTGTGGTCATTAGCCCAATGCTAATGATCTGTGAGTCGTTGGCTTGATGCCTATTTAAAGCCAGTCTCCCCTGACTTTCTCGTCCGGTCATCACCATCTCAGCCAGGTCTTTCTGGCTGCCTGACCAAGTTTATATCTTTGAAATTTAACTTTGATCAGAAGACATTCCTTTGTGTTAATCGTGTGCTTTTGTCTTGCAGCCGTGCTGGACTTCTTGTTAATAAATTCTGTTTTTTGTCCGCATTTGGGTCCTCATCCACATCGTGACAGTTTTACTTCAATGAGTTTATACAGTCTTCTGTTGTGCTCACGGTCACAACAGACAAAACCAGACACAATGACTACATAAACGTCTGTAACGTATAAGACTTCAACAACAAAAGTCTTCATAGATAAAATCCATCTTTCCGTCTTCTCACCAATGTCGTAAGTTCATCTCGTCCTGTCATATTTCTGCATACGTTCCGTACAAATATGGACACTTTTCCTGTCCCGTGCTACTCAGATTTTTTTACTTTGTTCAACTAGTTTTGGAAAAAAATTAATTTGAAAGGTTGAAAGTAAATCAGTCACCAAATCGTTTTGTTCTCTTCTTTCAGTTGTTGTGTGCTGATAAAAACCAAACAACATGCCAGGTCTCACTACGGTGAAACTCTTCTATCACACATCACACCTGATACTTTTCTCCACCCGTTTCAGCCTGCCTGCACACACTTCTTCACCTCTTTTCCACACTCTCTATTGCTCTTGACTGTTGATCCTTAGTCCTTAAAATCTTCCACCTTCTTTATCTCTTCTCCCTGTAACCTCACTTTTCCATTTGGATCCCTCTCATTTCATCCCTCTCATCTCAACAAAAATTTTACAGCAACCTAACCCTAGCCTACCTGGCAACAAATGCTGCCTGAAAATTATTTGATTAAATGCTTTAAAGCAAAAACACACTTTTAAAATCTGTGCAACTACCAAAAAGCCAGTGAAGTAAACAGACTTTTGGACATTTTTTCAGGTCAGCAGAGAAATCTTTGAACACCCTTGTTGTATTTACTGTAATACAGAAACTACAACCTGATTTCTAAAGTTAAACCACAATGGGACTTTTGTGCTTGGAACTTTTTTTTTCAACATTTCAGAATTTGATGATTTTACTTGTTTAAACAAGCTTTGATTGTCATGTTGTAACTCAATTCTAAACATTTTATACGGGCTTGAAGACAGGACTCGTGTGTGTGTGTGTGTGTGTGTGTGTGTTTCACGCTTTGTAAATGCAACGCTCTAAGTATCTTTATACCCAGCTTGCAGTAGCATCTTCTTCTCGCTTCAACAAACTGACGCCATGCGCTGATATTAATACGAGTTCGAGTGTTGAAGTTATTTTTTTTTATTATTATTATTTCTTTATTAGCCATTAAAAGAAAAAATATAAATAGAATTTTTCACAACTTGTGCTCGACATACTAATTTTTTTTTGTCACTGAGGAAATATATATATATATAAAATGGCAATTATTTTAAACATGGTTAATTATGTAATTACAAGGTTATTATTGATTTTTCAATAAGATGCAGGGGTATTATTTATAAAAATTATCAATCATTTTATTCAGTCATCACTGAACTCAAATGGCTTAAACAGGGCAGTTGATTTTGAGGTCTTTAATAGAAACAAAAAAGTATAAACCAAGTGTTTTCTTCAATGTATAATCTCAGTTTTTAGTCCAAGGTTCCTTTCCGTTCTGTCATCTTCCGCTTGTTCCGGGGCCGGGTCGCGGGGGCAACAGCCTCAAACGGGCAGCCCAGGCCTCTCTCTCCCCGGCTGCATCCTCCAGCTCACCCGGAAGGATCCCAAGTCGTTCCCCAGCCAGCTGGGAGACATAGTGTCTCCAGCGGGTCTGGGGTCTGCCTCTTGGTCTCCTCCCGGTGAGACGTGCCCGAAACACCTCGCCCGCGAGGCGCTCGGGGGGCATCTTGACCAGATGCCCGAACCACCCCATCTGGCTCCTCTCGACCTGGAGGAGGAGCGGCTCGACACCGAGCTCCTCCCGGATGGCAGAGCTCCTCACCCGATCTCTGAGTGAGAGCCAAGCCACCCTGCGGAGGAAGCTCATTTTGGCCGCTTGTACCCGTGATCTCATTCTTTCGGTCACCACCCACAGCTGGTGACCATAGGTGAAGGTAGGAACGTAGATCGACTTGTAAATCGAGAGCTTTGCTTTTCGGCTCAGCTCTCTCTTTACCACGACGGACCGATGCGGCGTCTTAGTTATTGCTAATGCCGCACCAATCCGCCTGTTGATCTCCCGCTCCATCAACAGGCAGCTGTTCCAGCCTGCACACGCTTCTTCACCTCTTTTCCACACTCTCCATTGCTCTGGACTGTTCACGAGTGGGGACTCGTGAACAAGACCCTGAGATACTTAAACACCTCCACTTGGGGCAGGACCCTGTCCCTGACCCGCAGGGGGCAGTCTAAGGGGTAGTCTAAGGTTGACGTAAATAAATAAAAGACTAAATAATCAAATGTTTCCCGTCTAACCACACTCCCTTCCAAACCTTTGCATAATACACGTGTAAAACATGACACTGGCGTCAAGCCTTTCCGTTGCTCCATGCTTAAATTTCAAAACATCCATTTATCCCAGATCATTTATACAGCTTCCCTCTAACACTTTTATTGGCTGTCATCAGTCTTGCTTAAAGCATCCATGCGTTAGAAATGGGGGGGAAATTGCACCGGTTTGATAATGAGGACTGCAAGAGGTAGTCTGATGGCGGTGGGTGGGCTCGGGCAAAGACACTCAGTAATTAAAGTGTACAGGTGATTCATTCAAAGAGAAGGCAGAGCAGAAGAATGTGACAACGTAGCAGTAAAGATGAAGCTTAATTGCAAATGTTGGCAGTGGGTAAAATGGATTATTCTTTCAGCACTGTCTGTCCTGGTAGAAACCGTGCTGTGAGGATAAATTTATCCTCGAGAACCTTTTGCGTCTTTACAATATGTATGTGTTTACTTCTGTGAATGTAAGATGTGTCAAATAAATTCGTTTATTTAAAAGTAATTGTATTTAACTCAAATGGTTCTGAAGAATGCTGACATAAAAAAAAACTTAGCATATAATGAAAAAAGAAAACATATCATTAATAATGTTGGACCATACTGCCGGATTTGTTTGTTGCTCATGTGAGAAAAAAAAACATGAGGAAGTACATGAGTGTGTATTTGGATCCAAACTAAATCCAAATTCAATTCAATTTTATTTGTATAGCCCAAAATCACAGAATTTCCATCTCAATGGGCTTCACAAGAAAAAGAGGAATGTATTAACACAAATACACAACAAGAAAAATAACTAACAAATGCTAACTAAACACGACTAGCACATTTATGCACTTAGACTCTCCTTCACAGTGAGGAAAAACTCCTAAAAAAAAACATCAATAGGGAAAAATTAGAAACCTCATGGGGATCCAAATGAAAGAGAGATCCCTCCCCCAGAACAAGCATCCAATGTGTTGAAGATTACTGTTTAAATATTAGTTTATTATACTCTACAGCTAAATATGTAAAGAAGTCAATAGATGTTCTTCATCCTGATGGAAACACGGGGGACTCCTCAGCCGGGCGATGCCCAGTAAGGGAATGAGTAGATGGATTTCATCCTGATGGAGCGGGGAGGATGAAGAAAAATAACTAACAAATGCTAACTATACATTATTAGCACATTTATGCCCTTAGACTCTCCTTCACAGTGAGGAAAAACTCCTAAAAAAACCATCAATAGGGAAAAAATAGAAACCTCATGGGGATCCAAACGAAAGAGAGATCCTTCCCCCGGAACGAGCAACCAATGTGTCAAAGATTATTGTTTAAATATTAGCTTATTCTACTCTACAGCTAAATATCCCAAGACGTCAATACATGTTGTTCATCCTGATGGAAACACAGGGGACTCCCCAACCCGATGATGCCCAGGACGGGGATGAGTAGATGGATTTCATCCGGATGGAGCGGGGAGGATGAAGAAAAATAACTACCAAATGCTAACTAAACATTATTAGCACATTTATGCCCTTAGACTCTCCTTCACGGTGAGAAAAAACTCCTAAAAAAACCATCAATGGGGAAAAATTAGAAACCTCATGGGGATCCAAATGAAAGAGAGATCCTTCCCCCAGAACAAACAACCTATGTGTCTAAGATTATTGTTTAAATATTAGCTTATTCTACTCTACAGCTAAATATCTAAAGAAATCAATAGATGTTGTTCATCTTGATGGAAACACAGGAGACTCCTCAGCCCGGAGATGGCCTGGATGGTATGAATAGATGTTTTGGGTCGCGGGTTCGCATCCCACGGACAGCACGTCTAGGGTCCTTGGAGAAGACACCTAACCCCTGCTTCTCCCACCATTGGCACCGTTGAAGGGCAGCCTGCTGCGGTGTAAGGAGTGCAGCACGCAAATTTCCCCGGTGAGGGATGAATAGAGTAATTCATTTATTTTTATTCATTTATTTAATCAATTTAAGTTTTGTATATTATTAAATTCACATTGTTCATAAACGACAAAACTGATGAACTTTTTTTATGAATTCCGAAAATAATTCAAACACCGAGTCCCACGTATAGGATCGGATTTACCGAGTTTAATCCCTTATCAAACAGATTATAAAATGAAACCAGACCCTAATCTGTTAGAATTCACACTTCATTTCCAATGTTTGGGTAGAGGGGATGTCCTGGTCTGTCACTTTTATAACCTTGAGTATAAATTTGACCATTAAATTCATCGCTATCGTTGTCATTACAAAGAAATATTACATAGTTTTATTTCCCGCTTGGGTGAAGATTGGATTTAATTTTATAGTTTTACAAAAGTACATATTTTATATTTGCCGTTTCTATTAGTTTTTAAATGTGCTGTTTCTTTTTTTCCCTCTCTTTCTTCTTCTTCTTCTTTCAGCATTTCCATTCAGGGGGCGTCACAGCAAGTCAGTTTCTTCCATCTAACCCTATCTGCTGCATCCTCTTCGGTCACACCAACTATCTTCATGTCTTCTTTCACTGTATCCATGAACCACCTCTTTGGTCTTCCTCTAGTCCTCTTTCCTGGTGGTTCCAAATCCAGCATCCTTCTTCTGATGTACTCTCTCTCTCTCCTCTGCACATGTCTAAACCATCTCAGTCTGGCCTCTCTGACTTTATCCCCAAAATCTCTAACATGTGCTGTTCCTCTGATCCTGTCCATCCTGGTCACTCCCAGAGAGATCCTCAGCATCTTCATCTCTGCTACCCCCATCACTGTTTCCCGTCTTTTTCTCAGTGCCACTGTTTCTAGACCAAACAGGCATGACCGGTCTCACCACGGTTTTGTACACTTTCCCTTTCATTCTATCTGAAACTCTTCTGTCGCACATCACACCTGATACTTTCCTCCACCCATTTCAGCCTGCCTGCACACGTTTCTTCACCTCTTTTCCACACTCTCCATTCCTCTGGACTGTTCTAATTGATCCTAAGTACTTAAAATCTTCCATCTTCTTTAGACGATCATGTTTCACACATTTAAAGCAGTTTTTCTTCAATAAAAATGTCTTTAAAAATAATATTTTAAAAAAGCTTTTATTTTGAAAATGGATGTGTTTGTAATAGAAGGCCCTATTTTTTCCTATCTTTTCCTCAGTGCCACTGGCTCTTTACCAAACAACATGCCAGGTCTCACTACGGTGAAACTCTTCTATCACACATCACACCTGATTCTTTTCTCCACCTGTTTCAGCCTGCCTGCACACGCTTCTTCACCTCTTTTCCACACTCTCCATTGCTCCGGACTGTTGATCCAAATTACTTAAAGTCTTCCACCTTCTTTATCTCTTCTCCCTGTAACCTCACTTTTCCATTTGGATCCCTCTCATTCACACACATATACTCTGTCTTACTCTGACTAATCTTCATTCCTCTTCTTTCTAGTACAAACCTCCACCTCTCCAGCTTTTCCTCCACCTCTTCCCTCCTCTCACTACAGATCACAATATCATCTGCAAACGTCATCATCCGTAGAGTTTCCTCTCTAACCTCCAACTACTCCAGCAAAACGCCATAGATGGACACCATTCTATTTGTCATGCGTGACGTTAATTTCTTGCTCACTTATCTTTAATTTTTAACAACAAGTTTAAGACAAGTAAAACCGATTTGACTACGAGATCTTTTTAATGACTCGGATTGTTCGTTTAAAGGCCAAAAACATAATATTTTTCCGTCGCATTGTTGTGGCAGCTCCACAGGAAAGGAACAAAAATTAATTAGTTTTCTTCGACTCTACCTCTTATTGACCAAGTAATAACATTGTTAAAAATATGAACCGACATTTCTTTAAATAGGAAAGCAAGCGAGATGCATTTTTAAATTCTATAAGTAACAACGAATCCACACAAAATGTTTAGGTGTGTGTTTTATTTCATGAAAATATTCTAGATCTAATTTGTGTGGCAGAGGTAAGTATCTCTGAGAGAACCCTCCGTTGCTTTTTATCTGTGAATAATTAATTCCAAAGGCTGTAAAAATTTTGCTATTCATGACCTTGATATGGGGCACATTAAAGAGGGGAGCGTTTGCTAAACGTGAAATTATATGCGACTAGAAAGGCACGGCTACATCGCCGGAGTCACCCCAGAGTAAACAAACGAGTTCAGCAAGCAGAGTAGGGATTACCATATCTCCACTTAACTTATTTTATCCTGTGAGAATCATCAATATTAAAGGGTAAGGAGAGGAGTGAAACTGCTGAGGTGGGCTTTTAACAGCAGGATGAACCACTGTGTTTAAGGAGAGAGATAAATGAGAGATCTCCCCGGAATCTACAAGGAGAGTAAACACAGTCGTTTTATCTTTTCTTTTCACGATAGAAGGTCCCTTAATTTTGAAATGCTGTTACGCATTTTGATGTCGCAACCGTCCTCGTTCCCACCCTCTGAAGCAACTCAACTACTTTTATTTTCACGGACATACAAATATTGACCGGACAGATTTAACTATTTCCTCAGTCCTGTTGATGTGTTTTAAAGTCACGCTAATGTATTTATTAACTTGGTGACTTGGTTTGCTTCATGACTGTATTCTGCAGCTCGTTGCAGTTTTGACTCTTAATCAAGATAATTCTAACTGAGTGGTGACCTGTGTTTATGTGCCTTTGGGCTAAAAGCCAAAAAGTGCTTTGCTAGCCTGCCACTGCAGTGTACCGTACACGGTATGGAGGTAGACGGTGCCTCAGGGCTGTCCGACTCAGCATGATGGGGTTGTCAGGTAGATGAATCTGTATGGAAAGTTGTAATTTGCTGATCTATGGACTTTACTTTTGTTTATCTCACATGTAAAAAAAACAATCTGTGACATTTACATTGCCAGAAGAATCAACTCATATGGTTTAGAGGAGCTGATACCGATACGGTTATTGGTAGTTTGAGGATGATAGCTGGGATTTTGAGTCAATATTTGTTTGAGAAAATTCAAAATTTAGACTGAGATGGTTTGGTTTGTACAGAGGAGACAGAGAGAGTACATCGACAGAAGGATGCTGGGTTAGGAACCACCAGGAAAGAGGACTACCAGAGCAACGGAGAGTGTGGAAAAGAGGTGAAGAAGCATGTGCAGGCAGGCTGGAACGGATGGAAGAATAGTATCAGGTGCGATGTGTGATAGAAGAGTGTCAGCTTCAGGAAAGTGTACAAAACCGTGGTGAGTCCGGCCATGCTGTTTGGTCTAGAGACAGAGTCACTGAGAAAAAGACAAGAAGCAGAGACGGAGGTAGCAGAGATGAAGATGCTGAGGATCTCTCTGGGAGTGACCAGGATGGACAGGATCAGAGGAACAGCACATGTTAGAGGTTTTAAAGTCAGAGAGACCAGACTGAGATGGTTTGGACATGTGCAGAGGAGAGAGAGAGAGAGTACATCAGAAGAAGGATGCTGGGTTTGGAACCACCAGGAAAGAGGACTAGAGGAAGACCAAAGAGAAGGTTCATGGATACAGTGAAGGAAGACATGAAGATGTGACTGAAGAGGATGCAGGAGATAGGGTTAGATGGAAGAAACTAACTTGCTGTGGTGCCCCTTGGAGGGAAATGCCGAAAAAAGAAGAAAAATTTGTTTGAGAAAAAAACCCCATAAAAATTGGCATTAAAACTTTGCTTTGAAACCTTATTTAGTTTTCTGAATAAAAATTAAAATATGACACAGGCTACTGTCGGCAGTCAACCACAACAAAAACACTGAAACCTGCTGCTTCTGATGAAAGAGCTGCATTCTTTGTATTTTTTAATGTTTTCCATAAAGTGCATAATTCCTCGTTCCGTTCCGTCATCTTCCGCTTATCCAGGGCCGGGTTGGGGGGGCAACAGCCTCAGACGGGAAGCCCAAGCATCCTCCAGCTTACCCGGAAGGATCCTGAGTCGTTCCCCACCAGCTGTGAGACATAGTCTCTCCAGCGGGTTTGGGGTCCTGACCAGATGCCCGAACCACCCCATCTGGCTCCTCTTGACCTGGAGGAAGAGCGGCTCGACAACGAGCTCCTCCCGGATGGCAGAGCTCCTCACCCGATCTCTGAGTGAGAGCCCAGCCACCCTGCGGAGGAAGCTCATTTTGGCCGCTTATATCCGTGATCTCATTCTTTCGGTCACCACCCAAAGCTGGTGACCATAGGTGAGGGTTGGAACGTAAATCGAGGTAATGATTGTTTTAAACAAGCGATAAAACATGTTATTCCACTTTTACCAGCGATTGTCTTACGTGACGAGGCTAAATATATAGTGGCGATAGCATGAAGCTGGCGCGTATCACCACATGTACACATAAGATTCATCTCTCTTTAGCACGAGGGCTCAAATGTGAAAAAAACCCAAAAGATTTTGTCTCTGTTTTACTTTTAGATGTTGCAAATGTGTAGCAATGATCAAAATACGATGATATTTATTGTAAAGAACCCCAGATATAAATATGTGACCCAATTTATTCTCCAATTAAGGATGGAGGTGATGGAACGTTACTCAGTCGTAGAATAAGTTCTCTGGAGATTCGCGGGATCCAATCCCACTGAGCTCATGTCTAGGTGTCCTTGGGGAAGACACCTAACCCCCCGTTTCTCCCACCATTGGTGCTGTCATGGCAGCCTGCTGCGGTATAATGCAGTACACAAATTTTCTCGTTGAGGGATGAATAAAGTATATTTTCTTATTCTATTTTCTAATTTAAGATGTGCTACATTCAACTTTGAGTATCGGCCGTTCGTATTCAAAAAGCCCATATTTTCAAACAAAAAGTAACACAAGACCCTTTTTTTCTACCACAAACATCCTCTCATCCCATTGTTTCCTGTAGAGAAGATTATTAGGCTGCCGAGCACATCTGTACAGCCACAAACTGCTGGAAAAATGCCAGTTTGGGTGCATGCGTTAAAGACCTCCTGCTACCTGACCAAAACACCAGCTCAATCCCCCACATGATATTAGTTATCGATATTTTACAAGCGGCCATTAAAACTTTAAAGGAGCTGTGATTAGACAAAGAAACAAAGGAGATCCTTCAGAGATTGCGGTCACATGTGGTTGTAAAAAGCAGCTTTAAAAGCTTTTATTTATTCTTATAAAATTCTTCCTGTGTCATGAAGCTGTGGGGTCGGGCGTGTTTGAGGAAAGAGATGCTGTGTTGTGGTCGTATGTTGGTTCATGTAGCTTTAAAAAACAAAACCATGAAGATAAGTTGCATTGCTGCAAATTTTAACACAAACTAATTATTTTAAATTATTTTTGACAGAATTAAAAATAAGGGTGTGTTTTTTTTGGGTTGCATGGATGTGATTACGGCACTTTTTTTACATTAAAATGTTAGAATAAAAAGACGTCACATATTTTTCATGAGTCCAATTCATTTTTACAAAATTCAATGTGATGACGTAATTTCAGTTAACAGTTTGTGGACTCACATGTTTGAAGCATTTGTTTGTAAAAATGATTGCATTGATCGTTTTTGATCGATTTGCTTGTTTATTTATGACACGTTGAAAACTGTGCATAACTTCAAGGTTGAAAAAAACCCCAGAATTTTCTTCTGGGTTCTGGGTTTCTTCTGAGAAAACTAATTGAGCAGCAACAACAAAAAAAGAGGTACAGTATTTGTTGCATTTTTTCTTCAGAAATAATATTTCTGAACTGCTTAAACTGTTAATATTTTTTACCCTAGCATATTTTTTACTTTCACTTATTCTCAGTGGAACACGTGTACTTGTAATAGTAAAATAAATTTTTTAGAACAGTTTTAAACATTCACCGAAATCAAAACTAATTGTAAGTAAAATGTAAATTAAAAAATAAAACATTAAACTTTAAAACCCTGAAAAATCTAAAAGACCACCGGTGTCCCAGTCCAGCCGCATTATGCCCAACCTGGCAACCCAAAAGCTGGAGTCCAGAATGGGTAAAATGAAAGGTAAAACTTCTGTGCCTGCCGTATTTAGGCTAAATCATTCACACAAGTACACACAAGCTGTCCTGTCCAATTCAATTCAGTTTTATTTGTATAGCCCAAAATCACAGAATGTCCGTCTCAATGGGCTTCACAAGAAAAACAGGAATGTGTAAACACAAATACACAGCAAGAAAAATAACTAACAAATGCTAACTAAACAAGACTAGCACATTTATGCTCTTAGACTCTCCTTCTCGGTGAGGAAAAACTCCTAAAAAAACCATCAGTGGGGAAAAAATAAGAAACCTCATGGGGATCCACGTGAAAGAGAGATCCCTCCCCCGGGATGAGCAAACAATGTGTCAAAGATTATTGTTTAAATATTAGTTTATTCTAATCTACAGCTAAATATCTAAAGAAGTCAATAAATTTTCTTCATCCTGATGGAAACACGGGGACTCATCAGCCCAGCGATGCCCAGGGCGGGGATGAGTAGATGGATTTCATCCTGATGGAGCGGGTCCAGTTTTGAATATTTTTGATACGTTAGATTGTCGTCTTGGCCACAGATTTTTTTTCTCTAAAACACCCACATTTTAAGAAAACAGAAAGTGTTTCAATGCACGAGCTCTGCTCATGCTCGGTCCAACCCCTCAACAGGCAGCATCATTTTTATGTAAATGCATGAAAATGAGAATATAACAATAAGTTTTACACTGCATTTGTGTTCTCAAATAAGATTTACCATCTGCTACATTGTGCACTTTCTAATGTGGTGATGCTAATCTGCGAGGAAGGGGTGGAGTTACAATTTGAAAAAACAGAACTGAATAAATGAAAGTTTTTTCAGCAAAAATTGCATTTCTACAGCAACTAAAGGTACCAAGTTCATGAGATGAGAATAATTAATCCACAAAAGATTCATAGCCCATTTTTAAAAATTATTCCAAGTAAAGAAACATCATTATGATCTCAGCCAAAAGAAATTTAAGGTCTTTTTTTTTAAAAGTAACATTCATGATATTCTTATGATTTTTTAAAAATATTCCTCTGGATGCATTTATGATTAATGATGAATGATGGCTTCAGAGTCCTATCCTGGCTATTTAGCAGATCACAGGCAGGGTACACCCTGCATAGGTCATCAGTGTGATACTGGCCTATGCAGAGAGACAAACAATCACATTGTATTAAAAATACTTTATTTATCCCCGAAGAGAAATTTGAGGGCGGCAGTACTACAATCATAATTTTTTAATTTTTTTTAGCTGTTGTGATGAAAGTGAAACGGTTTCAAAGTGAAAGGTTGAATATTTTGATGGAGGACGGCAGAAAAGATTTTCTGTACCGTTCCTTTGAGCAGCGGGGTTGCAGGAGTCTGTTGCTGAAGCTGCTCTTCAGATGGTCCACAGATTCATGAAGGGGGTGGGAGGGATTTTGCATGATCAATGACAGTTTTGCTTTCATTCTGTCCCTCACCACCTCCTCTACGCAGGCGAGGGGTGAACCAACCACACGTCCAGCTTTTTTTATCAGTCATATGCACTTGACAATTTAAACCGACCAATCACATCACATGTTTTTGTTGTGGGAGGAAACAACACGAGAAAATCCCGATTTTTTCTTTCTTTTTGACTAATTTAAGAATCTTTTCTTCCACATTTCTACTTGTCTTTTTTTTGTTTCCATTCTCTACCACTTCCACTATCGTCCTTGACGCCTTAGGTATTTATTTAATCAGAGACTGATTGTAGAAAAATTAGGCTAACAGATAAACGATCACTGAAAAACTGTCTTTAATTACAGCTTAGAGACAATAGCTATTTACAAATCTCTACGGTTACATTGGCATTAAATCTTTAAAACCTTTGGAAGAAAGAGTTTCTTTATTTTTTCTTTTTAAAATCAGGTCAGCTCCCCGTAGATAATCTCAATGTAAGCACCGATTCTATCAAAGAGCACAAAAAATACTCTAAAGTAGGTTAAAAAAGGTTTGTTTTATGCATTTCTGTGTCCATATGTGCATGAGATTGTGCAGCTTGGGAGCTCAGTACAGGCTTATTTGTACCCACAAACATACCCACATGTTTCACACATATATCCACGTCAAATACCACCACACCAGCCGTGGTATTCAACTTACTTTACCTCATGAATCCCCCAAAGAGGAAAACAACTACATCTGCTGTTAAAGTTTACCACCAAAATTGTGGTCAATGCTGGAAGTTTTCGAAAAAAAAAAATTATTTAAAAGCTAACGGCTTTTAATCCGTCGGGCATCGGTCCGTCGTGGTAAAGAGAGAGCTGAGCCGGAAAGCAAAGCTCTCGGTTTACAAGTCGATCTACGTTCCAATCCTCACCTATGGTCACCAGCTGTGGGTGGTGACCGAAAGAATAAGATCGCGGGTACAAGCGGCCGAAATGAGCTTCCTCCGCAGGGTGGCTGGGCTCTCATTCAGAGACCGGGTGAGGAGCTCTGCCATCCGGGAGGAGCTCGATGTCGAGCCGCTTCTCCTCTAGGTCGAGAGGAGCCAGATGGGGTGGTTCAGGCATCTGGTCAGGATGCCCCCCGAGCGCCTCGCGGGCGAGGTGTTTTGGGCACATCCCACCGGGAGGACACCAAGGGGCAGACCCCAGACCCGCTGGAGAGACTATGTCTCACAGCTGCCCAGGGAAAGTCTTGGGATCCTTCCAGGTGAGCTGGAGGATCAGCCGGGGTGAGAGAGGCCTGGGCTGCCCGTTTGAGGCTGTTGCCCCCGCGACCTGACCCCGCAACAAGCGGAAGATGACGGAACGGAACGGAAAATGCTAACGGCAGTGGCAGTCTCAAAAATTTTTCTGTTCCGTCCCGTCATCTTTCGTTCATCCGGGGTCGGGTCGTGGGGGCAACAGCCTCAAATGGGAAACCCAGGCTTCTCTCCCCCGGCTGCATCCTCCAGCTCACCCGGAAGTAACATCGCAATCTTTTTTCTCTAGTTTTTTATGATCTTTTTGATCAGAAATGAACGATAAAAAGAAAGAAGTTCTTGCTTTAAATCCTGAACAACAATCTGATTTCAGGAAGAAAGTCGATGAAGTGAAAAAGAAGAAGAAATCCATCTCCCCAGCTGTGAGACATAGTCTCTCCAGTGGGTCCGGGGTCTGCCTCTTGGTCTCCTACCGATGGGACGTGCCCAAAACACCTCACCCGCGATGCGCATGGGGGGCATCCTGACCAGATGCCCGAACCACCCCATCTGGTTCCACTCGACCTGGAGGAGGAGCGGCTCGACACCGAGTTTCTCCCAGATGGCAGAGCTCCTCACCCGATCTCTGAGTGAGAGCCCAGCCACCCTGCAGAGGAAGCTCATTTCGTCCGCTTGTATCCGCGATCTCATTCTTTCGGTCACCGCCCACAGCTGGGACTAAACTTATGTTGCAACAAATCAATGATCTACTGAGAAAAATGCATTCCAACACCTCTTAAAACATACCGGAGGTTAGGAAATACCAAAGTCATGTAAAACAAACAAACAACTATTTACTATTTTGATGATGTTGCTTTTAAGGACACGTAACACCAAAATGGATTTTCTCATTATGTCTGGATACCAAGTCATATTTATGTAAAAAGCTAAAAATGTATCAATTATACTCTTTTAATTTACTCCAAATTATGTTTGATCCTTCCGTTCCGTTCCGTAATCTTCCGCTTGTTCCGGGGTCGGGTCGTGGGGGTAACAGCCTCAGACGGGAAGCCCAGGCTTCTCTCACCCCGGCTGCATCCTCTAGCTCACCCGGAACTATCCCAAGTCGTTCCCTGGCCAGCTGTGAGATTGGCCAGGGATCCCTTGGTCTCCGGGAGACCCCTTGGTCCTTGGGCCCCTTGGTCTCCTACTGGTGGGAGTTGGCCGTAACAACTCGCCCGCAAGGCGCTCGGGGCATACTGACCATATGCCCGAACTACCCCATCTGGCTCCTCTCGACCTGGAGGAGGAGCGGCTTGACACCGAGCTCCTCACCCGATCTCTGAGTGAGAGCCCAGCCACCCTGCGGAGGAAGCTCATTTCGGCCGCTTGTATCCGTGATCTCATTCTTTCGGTCACCACCCACAGCTGGTGACCATAGGTGAGGGTAGGAAAGTAGATCGACTTGTAAATCGAGAGCTTTGCTTTTTGGCTCAACTCTCTCTTTACCACGACGGACCGATGCAGCGTCCTAGTTATTGCTGACGCTGCACCGATCCGCCTGTCGATCTCCAGCTCCATCCTTCCCCCACTTGTGAACAAGACCCCGAGATACTTAAACTCCTCCACTTGGGGCGGAGAGAGCAATCAGTGGTTGATTCATGATCCAAGTACTTATGTTATGTTTTATTATTTTTAATTAACATGTCAAAAAATAGCAGGTTGTTTAAAAAGTACGAAAAGTACGGCAGGCGTAGCAGATTGAAGAGCGTGTATATTTTTGTATTATGTCAGGATACACTATTTCCTTTTATTAAGTCTGCTTCCATGTGGTTTTTTGATGTGGAAAGACGTTTTGTTGCCAGTCCACAGTTTAGACCAGAGTTCAGATTTCATCATCAAACTTAAACGAGTCCCCGTGAAATCCAACTCAACTTTAAAAGCTACGGCTGGAATGAGTCGACTTATCTCGTTATTCATTAACTGTACTACAGTAACTCAAAGGTAATTTTGGGTTTGCGTGTTTGCGGCATTGCTCTGCTTCATGACCGTGAATCTCAGAATGGGACTGTACCCTCTGGTTCCTCTCCAGACACCCAACTGGCATTTCACAGTGGTCTCATCTTTTGTTCCATTACCTGCTATTTCCTGACTGTTTGCATCACTCGCTTCTCCATTTTTCTCCCATTTCTCAGTCTTCTTAAACTTCCCTCCGGTCAGTTTTATTCTATTAATTGCATGGTTTTCAGGTCCATTACAATTCCTCAGGGAGATTTACCATGAATAACCAGCCTTGGAGGTTGCTTTTTTGGCCAGGCCTAATGTCCTAGTTGGCCCGGCTGTGGTGGAAAAGCCGAGTGACGACCACATAATGACCGGTGTCTGAGAGACTGGCTAATTTTTCATGTTCAAACAGGCCGCTGACTCCCTGTACCAGACTGGGGCTAATGTGAGGGTTGTAAGTGCCCTCCAGGGGTCATAAAACATGGCAACTTGAGCTACTGATCATTTTTATGGAATCCAAACCAAGAAGCTCATGGTGGCCTCAAACCATGGTGGTGAGATTGCTCTAAATGTAAAAAAATAATGCAGTTTTAAAACGCCTATTTATATAAATAGGAGGGTAAACATTTTAGGGTGTTCCCTGCCTCTCAAATAAAATCAGCCGGGATAGGCTCTGGTATCCCCAGCGAGCCATTTGGGAAAAGCTATTCCGAAGACGAAACAAAACATGTTTGGAAGCACAATGACAAAATATTGCATGTAACTGTTGATGTAAAAAAAATTTAAAAAAAAAAACCCCCCAAAAAATTATTTTGTCAATTTTTGTAAAAAAAAAAAAAAAAAAAACACACAATAAAATTAATGACAAAAAAACTAGAATGGATTTTATTTTGAGGCAAACATTTTTTACCAAAATTAATAAGAAGAAACGGAAGAGTTTAAATTTTATGACCTTGATGTTTGGTGACATGACCTAATCAGTTCATATATGATTAGCGCTGATTAACTTGGCAGTTTGATTAAAATCCCTTCAGTGCTTTCCAAGATTTGCTACCCACAAAAACTTGTGATCTCAACCTTTGTCGTTTTGACCGTTGGTCACAGGACTTGAAACATAATCAGTTCATCTATAGTAGGTATCAAGTGTATGTTAGCAGTTTCATTAAAATCTCTTCTGCCGCATTTGGAGATGTTGTGTCTACTAAAGTATTAAAGCAGCACACACAGTCTGAGTGCATAATGTTTCCTTCACACTCTGCGGGCGGAGGCTTAAATAATATTTCTTCTTCTTCTTTCGGCATTTCCCTTCAGGGGGCGCCACAGCAAGTCAGTTTCTTCTATCTAACCCTATCTGCTGCATCTTCTTCGGTCACACCAACTATCTTCATGTCTTCCTTCACTGTATCCATGAACCTCCTCTTTGGTCTTCCTCTAGTCCTCTTTCCTGGTGGTTCCAAAATCCATCATCCTTCTTCCTATGTACTCTCTCTTTCTCTTCTCTGCACATGACCACAGCATCTCAGTCTGGCCTCTCTGACTTCATCTCCAAAACCTCTAACATGTGCTGTTCCTCTGATCCTGTCCATCCTGGTCACTCCCAGAAAGATCCTCAGCATCTTCATCTCTGCTACCTCCATCTCTGTTTCCTGTCTTTTCTTCAGTGCCACTGGCTCTTTACTAAACAACATGCCAGGTCTGACTACGGGGAAACTCTTCTATCACACATCACACCTGATACTTTTCTCCACCCGTTCCAGCTTGCCTGAACACGCTTTTTCACCTCTTTTCCACACTCTCCATTGCTCTGGACTGTTGATCCTAGATACTTAAAATCTTCCACCTTCTTTATCTCTTCTCCCTGTAACCTCACTTTTCCATTTGGATCCCTCTCATTCTCACACATGTACTCTGTTTTACTCTGACTAACGTTTGTTCCTGTTCTTTCTAGTGCAAACCTCCACCTCTCCAGCTTTTCCTCCACCTCTTATCTCCTCTCACTACAGATCACAATGTCATCCTCAAACAGGCTTAGAAATATTCAAAGTGTAGAAAATAAATGTTGTTTTGACACACTTTAGATCTAATTTATTTTAACACAAAAAAAAAAAAACATTTATCCTTGTATTACGTCATCCCGAAGTCAGATATAATTTTCCTACAGGGCAGCGGGCCTGTTTTAGGGGTATTCTTTGGACGGAAGGGTTTCACTATTCCTCTAGCCTTAATGATGTTGCTGTTAATTTGATTTTGTTTGGATTGATTTTCTTCAAATACCAACACAAATTAATGCTGACACTTGCCAGGAAATTACAAATCTAAGCATTATGATCAGTATTCTAACTAAAATCTGGCACAAATATAAGAAAAATATGATTTCAGGAAGCACACGCATCAGGATTGTTTATTAATCAGAGAGTTGGACACAACTTTCTGTAGGTGAGAACAGACTTTAAATAGGTTAGTGGGTAGAATGCCTCTTGAACAAATGCGTTACGCCAAATAGGTACACTAATTATTTGCAGGTATAAAAAGAATAAGGGACACAGATGAGCTGGTGGAAAAAAGTAGACCGCATTTATGATGACCCATTTAATACATTATGTAGATGAAGGGAATATTTACTGTTGGTTTGTGAGTTGTTGGAACATGTGCAACAAAACTATCAGATTTTGTGATTCATAAACGGTTTAAAACTGCAACAATAGTTTAAAAATATGCACACAGAAAGTTTTATATAAAGCATTATACATGCTTTACATTTCCTACTGCTTTTCTGAGGTTGTGTTGCAAAAGCTGCAGCATTAGCAGAAAAGCAAAATTCAGTGATGTATCCTAATTGTTGTGGACGCTGCACCAATATTTCAATTCAATTTTATTTGTATAGCCCAAAATCACAGAATTTCCGTCTCAATGGGCTTCACAAGAAAAAGAGGAACATATTAACACAAATACACAGCAAGAAAAATAACTAACAAATGCTAAAAACAAGACTAGCACATCTATGCCCTTAGACTCCCCTTCACGGTGAGAAAAAACTCCTAAAAACACCAAAAAAATAAGAAACCTCATGGGGATCCACATGAAAGAGAGATCCCTCCTCCGGGACGAGCAACCAATGTGTATTTCTGTCAATGTCCAGTCACAGTGAAACTTCCTGTAGTCCTGCAATATTATAGTTACGTTTACTTACTTTTTATTTCCAACCTAAAACTTTCATCTTTCAAGCCAAAAAAAAAAAATGCAACTGTTAAAACTTGGTATCAGCAGCACGGTGGCGCAGTGGGTAGCACAGTGGCCTCACAGTAAGAAGGTTGTGGGTTCGAGTCCTGGGGACGAGGCTTGGAACACTGTCCTTTCTGTGTGGAGTTTGCATGTTCTCCCCGTGTTTGCGTGGGTTTCCTTCGGGTACTCCGGTTTCCTCCAAAAACATGCATGTTAGGTTGATTGGCCGGTGCCAAATTGCCCCTAGGAATGAGTGTGTGTGTGTGTGGATGGTTGTATGTGTACACCCCAAACAGGTCGCCTGTGACAGACTGGCGACCTGTTTGGGGTGTACTTTGCTAGGGCTGAAACAACTAATCAAATTAATCGATTATAATCGATTATTGAAATAGTTGTTGGCTAATTTAGTCATCGATTAATCATTTAGAAAGTTTTGCTGTCAACTGCACCTAATATTACACAACTTGATTGTTTTTTGTGTATTTTTACTCATGTTAATCTCGGCCATTTTTGTTTGGTACTATACCTCTGAACAAGGTTACATTTGCAAATCTAAAACTGTTAACGATTTCTTGTTTTTAAATGTGATCCTGGATGGTCAACAGTTTACATTTTATGTTTTTTTTAGCCAGTACTATAAAACACATTTTATGGGTGCTCGTGATTTACCTTTACTGTATACAGTAAGTAGATTCATTATTTTATATTTGCTGTAGAAATGGTAATATTCTCCCTCTTTATTTCACAGAAAGATTAACATTTTTACTTATTAGAAAATGTTAATGAGCCCAACGTGTTTTTAAGTGGTTATGAGTTGTGTTTTGCATAACTACATTCAATAAAATGCCAAAAAACTATTATTTATTAAGTTGTCAATTTTACCCGATTAATCGATTAATCGAGCCAATAATCGCCAGATTAATCGATTATCAAAATAATCGTTAGTTGCGGCCCCTTCGCCTTAAATTGACCGGGATGGGCTCCGGTACCCCCTGTAACCCTCTAAGGGTCAGGATTAGTCTTGTTTTTGCAGGTGTTTGATACAGTATTTCTCAAATTATTAATATTATTTTTTGTTTTTTATCAGAAACAGACAATTTGGTGTCTGAAATTTTGTTCCAATCAACCAAAAAGCAAGCGTTTTTATAAACACTATCACAAGCAATGGTGAGTCCAATCGCACTGGGGCTTTTAAAATCTGTACTCAGCACACAAAGGAAGGAAGGCTGTGAACTGCTGCTCTAAAAACCTTGCGTCTCTTACTTGAAATGCCTCTTTGTGGTTTTCTCTTATGAGGAATTCACACCGCTTCTCGTCTTTTGATGAACCTGGACTTTTTGCTGTGATCTTCTGATGTAAGTGCACTGTCACTGCGACACAGGATGTAGCTCTTTGGTTTGTCTGTCTCCACAACTCACTCGCATTCTCAATGAAAGTACCTTGTGGTCTTGTGGATTGTGAATGAACAGTGCGGTGCTTTTAACGAGGAATCGCAAAGTTACGAAACATCAATGAGTTTGACTGGAATTGATGTTTGTCCAGCTCATCAAATCAAAAGCTTCTCTGAAAAAAAGATAAACTGTATCTATCTGGTGCTTTTTTGTCTTGAGTCTCTCTTCAGTTGTGTCGATTGTGCAATTTTTGGCTCTTCAAAAAATCAGTTTTACAAAGTGTCAAATAACTTAAGATTCTTTTTAAAAATTTAACAATTCTGACAAACATGTTTCAAAAATCGACACAGGTATTTTTATTTACTCCCAGATTTTCCTTCTCATTTTGGATGGGATACCGGTCAAGTGTCCCCATGCCAAATAGGTGTCATTTGGCATGAGTACTGTATTGTGTCACCAAAAAGTTTTATAGTGCACATGAAGCATGCACTGAGCTCATACACGCTAGGATTTGCATGATGCACATATTAAAAAGTGTTGTTTATTAAAAATAAGCGTGTGAAATTTTAATAAAAAGAGGGAGAAACATTAATAAAAAGATT
Source organism: Neostethus bicornis (assembly GCA_902685375.1). NCBI lineage: Eukaryota > Metazoa > Chordata > Actinopteri > Atheriniformes > Phallostethidae > Neostethus > Neostethus bicornis. Next base: position 30,058,907 of record LR738543.1, read on the forward strand.
TAAAAAGTACAAACAAGAAAAAAAACAGAGAATGTATAAACACAATACACAGCTAAACACTAACTAGCAAATGCTAGCTAAACAATTTTAGCACATTTCTGCTTTTAGACTCTCCTTCTTGGTAAGAAAAAACTCCTAGAAACCCATCAGTGGGAAAAAAAAAAAAAAAGAAACCTCACGGGGATCCACACGAAAGAGAGATCCCTCCCTGGGACGATCATCCAATATATTTAAGACTATTTTTAAATCTTGGCTTATTCTACTCTACAGTTTGATATCTGAAAAAGTCAGTAGACGTTCTTCATCCTGATGGAAACGGGATGGTTAAGCAAGCACGAGGGCGACGCTCAGGACGGAGATGAGCAAATGGGCTAATCCTGATGAGACGGGATGATAGATCATCAAAATAAACAATTGTTTAATCCTAAGAGACTGAAAGTTTGTTTATTAATACTCAGTACCAGCCACAGATGAACTTAATGGATCATCTCCAAGCGGTTATATCCTTCTACCACTAAAACAGTCACGTTAACAGAACACGAAGGCGTCTTTGGATTAAAACCTCAAACCTTAAAGGATGTGAATATTTGTTTATGTCTGCATGTGTGTATATATTTTTTTTTTAGCGTGGGAGGAGGAGCTGTCAGTGGCTTGTCTCATCTGCTGGCAGACCCTCCATCCATCAGAGCTTAAGTAGTTTTCCAACAGTACATTGACCTTGAGTGCCTGGTATCGATTTCCTGTGGTGTCGCACTGAGAGGGGTCGTTACCACATGGCCTCAGCCGTGGGGTGTGATCAGGAACAGATTCTTGAAATCCCGATGCAATGGTGATGGATTGCCGGTCTCTGTGGGCCATCAATCCTCACCTACAGTAACCAGGGTGACACCTGTACTGAATTTATCATCATACAAGCCAAAGATACGGCAAAGACCGGGATCCAGTGTTACGCAGCGACACTAACTTTCAGTGTACTGACTTACTCATATGTACTATATCTGTCAAGGTTTTACCCCATCAACTCATCCCTGACAGCCCCCTTGCCGTTTAGGATGAACTTACGATTAGAATGAGGATAAAGTTTAGATTGCCAATGTGACAAGATGATGTATGAGTTGATAAGTGTGTCCAGATATAGTTGTTCAGCAGCATGGAAGGGGGTCCTTCACTTATTTAGAGACATCCTCTCTGCCTCTCTGACATTGCACACAGCAGAAACTAAAGAAAAGCCGACTTCATGATTGGAGAAACAAATGTTGAAAGATATGACCTACATCAATGCTAACCGAAGTGTGACAAGAAACTTGTTTCTATGGTCATAAACTCACTCCGGTTGTCGGATCCCTCATTTTGTCAAAGTTTCTTTAAAAATACTGCTCAGCAGTGGTGGATGAAGTACTCACTTTTTGTACTTAAGTACAGATAATTAGGCAAAAAAAAAAATACTTAAGTAAAAGTACCAATAAAAAAATCTACTTAAGTAAAAGTACAAAAGTAGTTGGTGTAAATTGTACTTTTTAAGTAAAAAGTAAAAGTATTTGATCATAATTCAAATGTTATTTTTTGTGCTATAAGGTGTCACCATGGTAACCAGGATAAATACTCTGCAGGGGTGTGACCCCCCTCTCCCGCCTCTTTTGGTCCACAAATAAATAAATAAAAGGAAAGGGGACAAGTCAAGCTATCCCTTTGATGGGCCAGCAAATGGGCCACCAAAATGCAGAAAAATGACATTTTTTAAAATGTTTTGGGGGGAGGCCCCCAGTCACCCTATATTGGCTTTGTCAAAGCCTCACCCCCCTTTGGAAAATTCTAGATCCGCCCCTGCTCTGTGTAATGATGGCTCAACTTTTATTTTAGTTTTATTTTACTTTTAGTGGTATTTTACTTTTATTTAGAAGTAAACACAACGAACAACGATCTTCTGACTCTTTTTAATTTGTGCTATATTTGATGTTAGTTTTTTTGGCGCTGAATGAATACAGAAAATGTTTCTCTTTTTTCAGATTGGTTCTTAATTCATGACTTCTTCTCCCGATCAACTGCTTCTTTTGATTTTGATGATACGGCTTCAAGATTCGCTAAAGAAAACTTGTGTATTTTTCAAATTCCTGAACAAAAATGTAACAAAAAATGTAAAACACACTTTTAAAAAGTAGCGAAGTAAAAGTACAGATATTTGCTCTAAAAATGTAATGAAGTAAAAGTAAAAGTACAGGTCTCAAATTGTATTTAAGTAAAGTACAGATATACAATTTTTTTTACTTAAGTACAGTAACGAAGTACATTTACTTCGTTACGTTCCACCACTGCTGCTCAGTCATGTTTCTGTCTCTTATTTTCTGTGTTCTCATTTTCTTTCAAGGCAACAAGCTGGTACTACAAGTTCAGTCTCGGAGGAAGTCGTCCCTGGTGCCATGCAGACCACAGCTTATAGCCTCCACTGCTGACCCCATGTAGAGAAGAGCAGCTTACAGGCTTTACCCACCAGGAGAACACTCCCACAGCACAATGCTTCTTTTCACCATGTTCCTCTAGACAAACCCGCAAGATTGGACAACGATCTTAAAAAGAATCCACACACATACATGCACACCCGACATCTTACCTGAGTCACTCTTTCATTAACTGTGACAACAAACAAGATCAGCACAATGAGTCAGTAATGGTAAGAAGCAACATCTGGATCCAAAACTTCTCAACAAGCAGATGCTGTTCTCTCAACATCCTCACAGTAAGACGTGGATTAAGTTGCATCAAAGAGAAAGGATTCCAAAGAATCAATTTTTTGCTCTTTTCTAATCTTATTTCTTGTAGTAAAACTTCAAAATGTTGGTTTTCAGTTGAATTTGCTGACATGCGTCTAAAAAACAAGCCCTTTCTAAGGTAGCTATCGTAGTTGCTAACGGTATATAAGATTTTTATTTCATAATATTTCAATTCAATTTTATTTATATAGCCCAAAATCACAGAATTTCCGTCTCAATGGGCTTCACAAGAAAAAGAGGAATGTATTAACACAAATATACAGCAAGAAAAATAACTAACAAATGCTAACTAAACAAGACTAGCACATTTATGCACTTATACTCTACTTCTCGGTGAGGAGAAACTCCTAAAAAAACCATCAGTGGGGAAAAAATAAGAAACCTCGTGGGGATCCACATGAAAGAGAGACCCCTCCCCCGGGACGAGCAACCAATGTCTCAAAGATTATTGTTTAAATATTAGCTTATTCTACTCTACAGCTAAATATTTAAAGAAGTCAATAGATGTTCTTCATCCTGATGGAAACACGGGGGATTCCTCAGCCTGGCGATGTTTAGTACGGGGATGAGTAGATAGAATATCCAAAAATAATCTGGCCCCTTATTACAAGTCATGTGCTACTTCAGATTTTTTTATGCCCTCTGTGATGTTTCCTTTTGATGCCGTCAGTGCGGGCAGTAAACCTGTCTCTGACTCTAGTTTGATTGAGCGCAAACAAAGACAAGACTAATCTATCCACACATGGATGATGATCTGTACGGTGCTCAGGAGGCCTGTGCTTTGATAAAGAAAAGCTTTGGAGGATTCTTTTAACTATTGATTAGCACAGATACAGCAAGACAAAAGAGAAAAGTAAAAATTAGGAGATTAAAACGTGCAATATTTTCAAAGAGGTTTGTGCAGGCAAAGGCATATTCTTCATTTGACGCCATGGTTGGACGTTTGAAGCTTATTCTTGATACATTTTCTTCCATTTAAAGTGGTAGTATTACACGAAATCCAAGTTTTGCATTTATGATGTATTGTAAATGTGCCCACAGTCCAGGACTCAGAAGGTAGCGAGAGGAGGGGCGGTAGGGCACTGTGTTCAAAGTAGAAGTAAAACTTCAATTTGGGGGGATATATCACATTTCTGAACAAACAGAAAGTCCCATGGTTATTTATTTATGATATTAGATAAAAACTAAAAAAAAAACACTTGGAGACCCCAGATCTCCGGCCAGATTCACTAAGAAATTACCCCCACAACTTTTCCTATCAGCCAATTGATGTAGATTAACAAACTAACGGAACCAAAATAAACTTGGCACGTCCTATGGTTTCCATGGAGACAAGAGTTCCAGTGTACTCTGCTCCGCCTCTTAAATTACCATCGTTGTCAGAATCCCTCACCTGCCACCAGAGGGAGCCTTGGATGTTCCCAATCAACCTGAATAGGATCACCTGAGGATGATTCCTAATTCCACTCGTCTGTGCACCCTGTCATCTATTCAAGGGGAATCACACCAGACTTCCCTGTTGGGTCTTACCATCCCTTCCAGCGAGGTCACCCTGGATATCTGACCATGTTTTGAACATTGTTATTATATGGACTTTTGAAATTTTGAGTTAACCCTTTGCTTCTTACTTTACAGACTTTACTGAATTGAGTTAATAAACTTTTTTTGAAGTCCTGTATTTGGGTCCTCCTTCTTCCACATTCCAAAACACTGACAATCGTGAGACATTACAGTTTACACAAAATTTTCAAAACACTCCTGGACCCAAATGGCAAACCGGATCGCACCAAAAAATTTAATCACTTCTTTATAAAAATCCAGCCGTAACTTTTTGAGTTATCTTGTTCGCACATGCGCTCCCCATCACAAAACTTCCTGGGCAGAGATAATTATTACCTCAGAAAACAACCTATTCAAATAAAAAAAGTAACATTTATCTTTTTACTGAATAATTTCGACATGCATAAATGAGGTTTTTAGAAATGCTGATGCTAAACAGTTAAATTTGGACTTCTTTTTTTCTTTTTTGCAAAGTTTCCATCATACTTGAGGTTTCAAAGCGGGAAAGCAAACACATAAATAGGGCCATGGGTTGATGCAGTTACATTGGTTCTTCCTGTTTCCACTTGTGGTGTCCTTGTGCACGGTCTGCCTCTTGCTAGTCTGAATGTAGAGTCGTTTTAAATGACCGCTCAATCTGTGCATCCATATAGTTCAGCTTGGGTGGTGCAAATCACCCATGAGACCAAAGCGGGGACAAGACATTGCTCGTTTGTTCCACAACTCTGGAAAAGACATTTCTATGACATTTTTTCATGGATTTTGACAATTTTGGTTTTGCAGATTAAAAGGTAGAAACACAAATATAGAGAATGATGACTATATTTAATTTGATGATAAAAAAACAGCTATTTGCTGAGAAAAAGGGACATTCTATAGCCTTTTGTTTGCATCCATGTGCCCTTCCTACTCCTGAACTCTATTTCTCTGCTTTTCTCTCTCCTTCACAACATTGACAACAGTGTAATTTGAACTGCTTTTCCCAGGAGCCTAATCGTTTACTTCCTGCTTGCAGAATATGCAGCTATTGATTAGTTATCAGACTCTAATTGGGGTGCAGTCTCTCTCACCCTCAGATGTTCAAATCTATGATAGAAATGGCAGAAAGTAAATAGCCTAATAATACTTGTAAATACTTTTGGCTTTTTGCCACAACTCTACAAAACAAACCGAAAAAAAAAGCTCGGAATTTGATTCTTTTGTCGGATCATATATAACGCAAGATAGAAGGTCAAAAAAAAAAAGTGTAAAATCAGTGTGATTATTTTTAATGGTGACAGTGGAGGTTTATAACACGTTGCGTCCCCTGGTTTCTCTGTTTGTATTGTTTGTAAAAGCAATCACCTACATGTCTTCGAGCACCAGGAGGCACAAACATCTCTCTACACTTCTCTGCTTCTCACTGCTCTCGGCCGGCCGAGGCCTCTCTGGAGGATAGTGGGCAGCTCTGACCACAGCTCCCACTGTGCCTAAGCGTGGCACAAAGCACGGCTGGAATGGGAATAGACAGTTAATGGGCACTTAGAGAATGGTGGAAACATTTTTTCTCTGGAGAAGCAATGGTTTGGAGGTTTCTCAGTGGGAGACGGTTGATCCAAGCCCTCTCTGCTTTTTTTTCTGTGTCTCTGTTTATTTTTCAGTTTGTTCACCCACTTTGTCTCTTTTTTTTTTTCAAATTAATCACAAATGTGTTTCGTTTTTACCAACTTTGACATTGTCTTTATTTATTTCAAATAAAAAACAAAAAAAATGCATTGAGACATAAATAAAGTTAGCATTTTTTTAACTCGAGGAGCTACTCGGCATCAGCAATAACTAAGATGCTGCATTGATCCGTCGTGGTAAAGAAAGAGCTGAGTCAAAAATCAAAGCTCTCGATTTACAAGTCAATCTACGTTCCCACCCTCATCTATGGTCACCAGCTTTGGGTGGTGACCGAAAGAACAACATCACAGATACAAGCGGCCAAAATGAGCCTCCTCTGCAGGGTGGCTGGGCTCTCACTCAGAGATCAGGTGAGGAGTTCTGCCATCTGGGAGGAGCTCGGTGTCGAGCTGCTCCTCCTCCAGGTCGAGAGAAGCCAGATAGGGTGGTTTGGGCATCTGGTCAGGATGCATCCCGAGTGCCTAGCTGGTGAGGTATTTTGGGGACATCTCACTGGAACGTCCCACCGCTACTTTTTTTGTATTTATTCTACCTGTTAATGCTCTTTTATGTTACAATTTTGCACTTCCAGTGACTTTCTTATTTGTTTTTTAATTCATTACATGATATTTGTTTTATTGAACTCGTTCGGGAGGAACCAAAATTAGCCTCCTCTTGGCTGTCTTTGAGGTTCCAATTTTAGAGTAAAGCTTTCAGCCTCATGTGTAGCATCCGGTGATGAGAACTTGCTCGACCCAGAAGCTGGGGTTACACTGTGAGATTTCAGGTGGTTGGTGGTTTGGTAATTTGGTGGTTTGGTCACCAAATTGAACCTTGGTGACCAAACCACCTAGGACTTGAGCCTAGATTCAAAATTTAAGTACGATCCAATAGTCTGCTGTGAGTGAACCACTCACACTGTATGAGAAAATTTTAACAGCATGTTCCACAAGTTTTGCTTTTTTTTCATGTGCGTGTGTCTTTTTTTTTTTTTTGGATAAGGAACGCCTCATGGCCTGATGGAACTTCATCCAGGTACAAAGTTTACTGTAAACAATGGTATTTTTTTTTTTGTATCTGTGTTGGTTACTAGATTGACGTCTTTACACACACTTTTCTCATATATCATAGGTAAACAAAAACAACTCAAGAAATCTAGAATTTTTAAAAAATATAAAGTTCCATTGGGGCCGGGTCGTGAGGGCAACAGCCTCTGGAGGGAAGCCCAGGCTTCTCTTTCCCCGGCTGCATCCTCCAGCTCACCCGGGAGGATCCTCAGTTGTTCCCCGGCCTGCTGTGAGACATAGTGGTCTAGCGGGTCCGGGGTCAGCCTCTCGGTCCGCTCCCGGTGGGACGTGTCGGAAACACCTCACGAGTGAGGCACTCGGGGGGCATCCTAACCAGATGCCTGAACCACCCCGTCTGGCTCCTCTCGGCCTGGAGGAGGAGCGGCTCGACACCGAGCTCCTCCCGGATGGTAGAGCTCCTCACACGATCTCTGAGTGAGAGCCCAGCCACCCTGCGGAGGAAGCTCATTTCGGCCGCTTGTATCCGCGATCTCATTCTTTCGGTCACCACCCACAGCTGGTGACCATAGGTGAGGGTAGGAACGTAGATCAACTTGTAAATCGAGAGCTTTGCTTTGCGGCTCAGCTCTCTCTTTACCACGACGGACCGATGCAGCGTCCTAGTTATTGCTGACGCCGCACCGATCCGCCTGTCGATCTCCCGCTCCATCCTTCCCCCACTCGTGAACAAGACCCCCAGATACTTAAACTCCTCCACTTGGGGCAGGAACCTGTCCCTGACCTGCAGGGGGCATTCCACCCTTTTCCGGGCGAGGACCATGGTCTCGGATTTAGAGGCGTTAATTCCCAAAAAATAAAGTGCCAGGAATAAATGAACATATGCTTTAATTAAACTCTTGAACCTTCTAAATTAGATATGTGACCAATCAAAAAAGCACCAATTATTTATCCGGGTCATTAATGGTTTGTACTGAATTCAGTGAAAGTTTTGCTTTTTTTTTTATTATGTGACACATTCTTTGATAAGAATCTATGATTCATTATTTGATTTGCACCCATTCGATCAAATATCTCAGTTTATTTAACCGTTCTAATGATTTCTTATTTTCTGCAACCTTCTACACCAGTTTTTTTTTTTTTTTTCTCCGCCCAGGGCATTGCTGTTTGCCACTGAGGATTGTTGAAGAGCGGGTCCTTATTCTCTCCGAGTGAGGGATGTGTATGCCTGTGGGAGGGATAAAATCTGCAATGGGAGGCAGATGTGTCCAAATGTGACCCCCCTCAGCAGAACTATCTTACTCTAAAGGCAATCTAATTGACTTGCTGGCTTCCCCCACCATCCTCCCACAGTCCCAGTGGATAGTCATCAGATGGATTGTATGAACTTTACCCCCCCAATCAACACCCATTCACCACTAATGAGAGAACGCTTAATGGCAAAATAATGTGTGCATTTGTGTGTGTAAAAGTGTGAATAGGTCTATGAGCATGAAGCTGGAGATGGGCAAAGGCCGTGACATTTTGAATTTAGACCGGGAATGATCCTTCACATAACACACAGCATCAAAAGAGACGTTAGTCCAATGAAACCATTTAACCCAGTTTGAATCAGGCCAAGAAATAATAACATAAAATAATCAAAAACCCACCAATCACTAGGTCATAATTGTTCATAAAAGACGGTGGGAGACGGTGGCTCAGTGGTAAAGCATTCACCCCGTGGACTGGAAGTCAACCGGAAGATCACAGGTTTGATTCCTACTGAGTTCATGTCTAGGGTCCTTGGAGAAGACACCTAACGCCCTGTTTCTCCCACCATTGGCGTCGTCGTGGCAGCCTGCTGCGGTGTACTGCAGCACACAAATTTCCACGGTGAGGGGTCAGTCATCTTCTTATCCGTCTATCCCTTATGGGGTTGCGGGTGGTGCTGAAGCCCATCCCGGCTGATTTAAGGTGAAAGGCAGGGTACATCCTGAACAGGTCGCCAGTCTGTCCCGGGGCCACACACATACAACCATACACACACACACTCATTCCTTGGGGCAATTTTGGCACCAGCCAGACAAACCTAGCATGCATGTCTTTGGAGGGTGGGAGGAAACCGGAGTACCCGGAGGAAACCCACACAAACACGGGTAGAACATGCAAACTCCACACAGAATGGACAGTGTTCCAAGCCTGTCCCCATCCGGGACTCGAACCCACGACCTTCTTGCTGTGAGGCCACTATGCTACCCACTGCGCCACCGTGCTGCCTGATCAATAGAGTATGTAAAAATAAAAAAATAATATTAAAAGGATCAAGATCGCGGATACAAGAGGCCGAAATGAGCTTCCTCCGCAGGGTGGCCGGGCTCTCACTCAGAGATCAGGTGAGGAGCTCGGTGTCGAGCCGCTCCTCCTCCAGGTCGTGAGGAGCCAGATGGGGTGGTTTGGGCATCTGGTCAGAATGCCACCCGAGCAGCTGTTTCGGGCACGTCCCATCGGGAGGAGACCAAAGGGCTGATCCCGGACCAGCTGGAGAGACTATGTCTCACAGCTGGCCAGGGAACGACTTAGGATCCTTCCGGGTGAGCTGGAGGATGCAGCCGGGGTGAGAGAAGCCTGGGCTTCCCGTTTGAGGTTGTTGCCCCGGCGACCCGGCCCCGGAACAAGCGGAAGATGACGGAACAGAACGGAAGTATCACACATATAATTTGGAGTAAATTAAAAGAGTATAATTGATAAATTTTTAGCTTTTTACATAAATATGACTTGGTATCCAGACATAATGAGAAAATCCATTTTGGTGTTATGTGTCCTTAAAAGCAACATCATCAAAATAGTAAATAGTTGTTTGTTTGTTTTACATGACTTTGGTATTTCCTAACCTCCGGTATGTTTTAGGAGGTGTTGGAATGCATTTTTCTCAGTAGATCATTGATTTGTTGCAACATAAGTTTTGTCCCCCATGTGTCAGTGAGTTTAATGAGACGAAAAGACACCTAAAAACAACTCTGAACCTCTAACTCTGTCTAATATAACAGGGTGCATGTCTGGACTTTGGGAAAGGATTTTGATTCAATCAGCAAATCGCTACCATGTAAAAAATATTTACATGTTCATACATGTTGGCTGGTCCAGACAAAGTTTAGTTTATTGGTTTAGACATCCTTCTAAATGATTCACTTAAATATCTTTGAAATTGACAAAAGTAAAAACCCAGAAGCAGGTTCTCACACCATCATACATGATCGGGATCATTACTCGTGCTTTTAGAGGTACAAAATAAAACACAAGAAGCTCATACAACATGCCAACAAGCATCAAGGCCCATGATTTTCCTCTCTTAATGCCCTTTTTTTTTTTTTTTGCCCTAATTCCTCACACCTCTTCTCATTTGCCTTTCCCTGCCATTTTCACCTGTGTCTCATTGTCCCCCTTGTATATATAAGTCCTGGCGTCCTTCACTTTGCTGTGTCATTCCTGCCCAGGACTCAATCCACCCCAGGCGGGCCACTGTTCTCCCGTTCCGTCATCTTCCGCTTGTTCCGGGGTCGGGTCGCGGGGGTAACAGCCTCAAACGGGTAGCCCAGGCCTCTCTCACCCCGGCTGCATCCTCTAGCTCACCTGGAAGGATCCCAAGTCGCTCCCCGACCAGCCGTGAGACATAGTCTCTCCAGCGGGTCCGGGATCTGCCCCTTGGTCTCCTCCCGGTGGGACGTGCCCGAAACACCTCGCCTGCAAGGCGCTCAAGGGTGCATCCTGACCAGATGCCCGAACCACCCCATCTGGCTCCTCTCGACCTGGAGGAGGAGCGGCTCAACACCGAGCTCCTCCCGGATGGCAGAGCTCCTCACCCGATCTCTGAGTGAGAGCCCAGCCACCCTGCGGAGGAAGCTCATTTCGGCCGCTTGTACCCCCGATCTCATTCTTTCGGTCACCACCCACAGCTGGTTACCATAGGTGAGGGTTGGAACGTAGATCGACTTGTAAATCGAGAGCTTTGCTTTTCGGCTCAGTCCTCTCTTTACCACAACGGACCGATGCAGCGTCCTAGTTATTGCTGATGCCGCACCGATCCGCCTGTCGATCTCCCGCTCCATCTTTCCCCCACTCGTGAACAAGACCCCAAGATACTTAAACTCCTCCACTTGGGCCACCGTTCTTTCTTTTTGTGCCTTTATGTATGTCACAAGAAAAAAAAAAGATTTTCTTAAGGCATGTTTAGTTAATAAAAAAACACTAAAAAATCCCAATCATTTTTGTACAATGAGCAAAAACCATTGGTTCACAGCCTCTAAATCACTGTGACTTCCTAGTTTTGGTCATATGTAAATGCCTCTGTTGTTTGGAGAGAAAACCCAGTTAAATCTGGAAAAGACTGAGGCCATAATTTGTAATCACTATAGTAAGTGGGTTTTCAGCATTGGGCTTTTTTTTTATACTGCTTTTGAACAGACCTCCAAGAATTTCTGTCTGCTACTCTTCAGGCTCCTCGGTGTCTCTTTGAGAGTTTAGCACCAAGTTTCCATTAAAAAGGTCCTCTGTGACCATTTGAAAGTCTCCAAAACCCCTTTAAGGAGCACAGTCGAGTGCATTAAATGGGCTATTTTCTGGCCAATTGTGTGTCATATCTGGTGTAGATTAGACATCAGGAATCAGGGTCCAAGGTGAGTAGCATGCTCTCTTCTGCCACAAGAGGTAAAAGTGTGAGGAGTCATCCATCAATGCTTCTGTAAAGTTCTTCCACAAAGCGAGAGAGCTGCTAATGACTGCTTTGCCAGGCTTGGAGACGGTGCACACTGGGAGTATATCAGGACCTTCTTTTTTTAGATTGGGTGACGAGACACACATTGATAGTGTGACCAGTGGTGGAACGTAACGAAGTAAATGTACTTCGTTACTGTATTTAAGTAAAAAAAAATGTGTATCTGTACTTTACTTAAGTAAAATTTAAGACCGGTACTTTTACTTTTACTTCACTAGATTTTTAGAGCAAATATCTGTACTTTTACTTTGCTACTTTTTAAAAGTGTGTTTTACATTTTTTGTTACATTTTAGTTCAGGAATTTGAAAAATACACAGTTTTTTAGCGCATCTTGAAGCCGCATCGCCAAAATTAAAAGAAGCAGTTGATCGAGAAAAGAAGTAATGAATCGAGAAACATTTTCCACATTCATTCAAAAACCTAACATCAAATATAGTACAAATTAAAAAGAGTCAGAAGATCGTTGTTCGTTGTGTTTACTTCTAAATAAAAAGTTGAGCCATCATTACACAGAGCAGGGCCGGATCTAGAATTTTCCAAAGGGGGGTGGGGCTTTGACAAAGCCAATTTAAAGTGACTGGGGGCCTCCCCCCCAAAACATTTTAAAAAATAAGTGTCATTTTCCTCCATTTTGGCGGACCATTCACTGGCCCTTCTAGGGGATAGCTTGACTTGTCCCCTTTTATTTGATTTATTTATTTGTGGACCAAAAGAGGTGGGAGAGGGGGGGTCACACCCCTACAGAGTATTTATCCTGGTTACCATGGTGACACCCTATAGCACAAAAAATAACATTTGAATTATGATCGAATACTTTTACTTTTTACTTAAAAAGTACAATTTACACCAATTACTTTTGTACTTTTACTTAAGTAGATTTTTTTAATTGGTACTTTTACTTAAGTAAATTTTTTGCCTAATTATCTGTACTTTTACTTAAGTACAAAAAGTGAGTACTTCATCCACCACTGAGTGTGACTAACTATGGCTAAAGGTAGAAGTCGCTGCCTTTAGTTGTAATTTTAAATAAGTTGAAAGCAAAAAACTTTAAGTTTCAGTGACTGTTGCATCGTATTTCAGAAAGGCACGATAGGGTTAAACAAGGAGCTGCTCTGGCTGGATTTTATACTCTTCCTCCTCTCTGCACGGGGCCAGAAAGGGGGAAGGGAAAGACGAGATTTATGTCCTTCTGTGACACATGCTGCTCTAGGTCTCGTGTTAATGGAAAATGAGATGTTTAAGAGTCTGGCAAAGAAATACAGCTCTTATTCAAACCCCTATTCTCAGCTGGTGGAAGCACATGATTACTAAACTCCAGCAGGATAATGTCGTTAATGACAATAATATGTCATATTTTAACGTTTTTGACATCATTTCCAATTGTAGTTTTTGATGTTTTGAAAATGACTTGTCTGTTAAGTTTAAATTAAAATGACTGAATTAAAAGAAGTTTAAAAACTTTGAGAAAAAGTTCAGTGGTAGAAAATGGTCTCAGCGCCCACATCGAGTCCGTTCACAAGGAAGCCCAGCCGTCTTTACTCAGACACTAAAAGCTCTGTCAGAGAAATTGGATTCACAATGTTTCACCTAAAGTCTGTGGGAAAAATGACTCGGGTCATAATTTTGTAATCTTTTGCAAACAAGAAGGGACAATTCCATACTTTCCACTGTTCACAGTCAGCCTTTGTCCATCTAATACGACATTCCCATAAGGCCCACGGGTTTCAGATGCCTTCCTCTTCCTTGTTTCTTCAATTCTGTTTCTGTTTACTTTCTAAAGAGCTTTCTCTGCCCTCTGTTCTCTGTAACACTGCCAACGATTCTGTGGGAGAGGAATTGGGATTCTGACAGTTGCTGGATATTTTTTTTATAGTTAAATACTTTCTTTTCAAGTATGTAGATTTACGGACTTACCTGTGGAATCCAACAGGTAATGAGATTCTTGGAAAAAAATACGGATTCTAAATTAAAGAAAAAAAACATTACTACTAAAAAACAGTGCTATTTCTTGCCAGTGAGATGAACACGTACTGGCTATAAATTCCTGAAACGAATCACTTGTGTGTGTCTACAAAGTAGTCCGTTCCGTCATCTTCCGCTTGTTCTGGGGTCGGGTCGCGGGGGCAACAGCCTCAAACGGGTAGCCCAGGCCTCTCTCTCCCTGGCTGCATCCTCCAGCTCACCCTGAGGGATCCCAAGTCGTTCCCCGGCCAGCTGTGAGACATACTCTCTCCAGTGGGTCCGGGGTTTGCCCCTTGGTCTCCTCCCGAAGGGACGTGCCCGAAACAGCTGCTCGGGTGGCATCCTGACCAGATGCCCGAACCACCCCATCTGGCTCCTCTCGACCTGGAGGAGGAGCAGCTCGACGCCGAGCTCCTCCCGGATGGCAGAGCTTCTCACCCGATCTCTGAGTGAGAGCCCAGCCACCCTGCGGAGGAAGCTCATTTCGGCCGCTTGTACCCGCGATCTCATACTTTGACTACAAAATAGTCAAACTGGAAAAAAAATACTTGTATATACTAATAAACCATGTCTTTCGAGGGTAGGAGGAAATCGGAGTACCCGGAGGAAACCCACGCAAAGACAGGGAGAACCCTCTAAAGACATGCATGCTAGGTTGATTGGCCGGTGCCAAATTGCCCCTAGGAATGAGTGTGTGTGTGACCCCGTGAGAGACTGGCGACCTGTTCGGGGTGTACTCTGCCCTTCGTCTTAAATTGGCCGGGTTGGCTCTGGCACCCCCCGTAATCCTGAAAGGGATAGATGGATAAGAAGATGACTGACTGACTGATAAACCATTGACTCTGTGGGACATTAAGAGCCTCGGCCAATCATTTCGGAATAGAGAGCAAAGATCATTGGTCCAGAGCCTGTAAATCCCTCCAACTTCCTGGTTTCAGTGAAAAGCATTTCTATTGGCTGGAGAAGATGCCAGAAAAAGCTAAGACATTTCTTAATGTGTGGTCCACTTTTTTCATAAAGAGTTGCAGGGCTGTCAGCGCTTGAAGCTCTTCGATACCACCTTTCAAGAAAAAATGTATGGTTTTATAAAATCCCGGCAGTAAATATGGAGCTCACATTAGCGAGCTAAGATTTTGCTAAACAATAAAATTATATTCATAAATACAAACAAAGAAAATGTTTAGTCTTACTTGCGAAAAGTCATTGCGCCAATTAGAACACGAATACCATTAGTGTTTTGGTTTGTGTGCAGGTAGGACTACTGATCCAAGATGGCGGTCACGTTATTGATGCATTTAGAATCTACTGTATGTATCCCTTTTGGTCGATTTTTTTTTTCCAGAGACCATCCGATCCAATTTGAAACTATTAAAAATACAACCAACCGTAAGAAAACCATCCACAAAACAAAAGAAGCAGTTGCCTCATTGTCTGGCTAACCAGCGTTGTTCCATAAGGTTACGAACCTTTAAAGCATTCAAAGTCGAGTATCAACACAAAGCATTAGGACCAACGTCATAATACCTAGAGAGGAACCTCTTTAGGGGAAAAGGTTTCTTTCTTTAATCCTTTATAATGCTTCTAACTAAAGTATGTAATCTATTTAATATAAATAATTAAAACAGTTTCCCCATTATACCAAAGGTCCCATCGGAAAATCTATACTGCAGTGTTGCACATGGAAAACCCTTCGTTTTACTTTGGTGTTTAACCTACGAGCTTAAATTCTTAAGGTCTAAGACAGGGGTGGGCCAAATTTTTGATTCGCGGGGCCACATTGAGTTCTAACATTTGACAAAGGGGCCGGAACAGCAGCAGATGGATAGCATGCTTTGGTAACCGCTAGATTAGACCGATAGAATACCGCGCTTGATTTTAAACAAGCACGTTAAATGTTAAATCAAGAGCGTTAAATTTCAAATCTAGTGGCGCTAGGTCTGAAATCTAGTGCGATAGCGCTTAAAAACGTACATTTAACGGCGCTAGGTTTGAAACCTAAGCGCTTGATGTAACATGTTGCTTGTTTTAACATCTAACACGCTTGTTTATGTGCTTGTATTGGGTCCGATGGCTTTCCATATCGTACAGTTCGCCATCTAGTGAGGAAACATCAGAATTGCAGGGGAAATAAAACACTAAAGGTTTTTTTTTTTTTTTCCAAGTTTGACAGGTCGAATTAAAACATTTAACGGGCCGCATGTGGCCCGCAGGCCGTAGTTTACCCGTACCTGGTCTAAAAGATCAAAATGAAAGAAGTTTCATTTTTTTGAGAATCTATACAGAAACGTACAGGACATTTCTGATTAATGTCATAGTAACCAGGAATCTTCTTGCGATTTTATCCCTGGGGAACGGCTTTGTTCTGGAGAGCTTCAAATATAGGACCCAGGACAATAGTGGAAGCTTACACAAGCTGTGTGTGTGCCACTGAACCATGAAAGACATGTTATCTCATCTGTAATGGCCTCAGTACCATCATCAAACTTGCAATATACTGCCTGGAGATGGTTATCACTGCCGGACATCCCTGTTCAACACTTCGACCCCAGCTCAACCTCATCAACCAACCAATCCCTAAAAATGACAATAGGGGAGATAAAAACAGCGCTGTGTAAACCCCTGCTGCGCTTCTTCCTCTTCAGCACAAAACATATGGTCACTGCTTCCTGCGTCAGAGATTGCTGCGGGATTTTATCCAGGAAAGGATGAGTATTTGT
This sequence comes from Neostethus bicornis, assembly GCA_902685375.1. Taxonomy (NCBI): domain Eukaryota; kingdom Metazoa; phylum Chordata; class Actinopteri; order Atheriniformes; family Phallostethidae; genus Neostethus; species Neostethus bicornis. The sequence continues at coordinate 30,075,337 of LR738543.1, forward strand.
TTAGTTAATCCCAGTTCTGTGGCTGTTACAGCACGTTTGTCCCTGTTGCTAAAGAGAGTTTGCAAGACTAGAACGAAAAGGAAGCTGAAAACCCAACAGATCTGGATTTAAGTTTAAATAAATACACTTTTGTAAAATATTTGTGATCGAATATCTTGCCCTCAATAGGTTATTACACCCATAAAGTGGAAAAAAAAATGTCCACACATGGTAGTTAGTCAGTGATTTGTAACATTATAGTCAACTGATTACACTATTTGTCCACCACACAAGGACAAACTATTAAATCTCATCAAACATAACAGCCCATATCATGTCTTTCTCTGTCTGCCCCTCCTTAGAGATACACACTGCCTCATTTATTCAGTCTGGAACACGTTCAAAATCTTCCAGCAAAACCTAAATTTGTGTAACAAGATCTGGACCTTGAGACGCACGCCTGCCACAACAAATTGGCCTCATGTAGAGAGAAAGAAAAGAGGCGAGTCGGAGGGAGGGCTGCAAATCTAGTGAAGATGTAAGCTAGCAGAGGGAGGTAATCTTAGAGCCTTCATGGCCTAGAGGAGCGTGCCCCCTGATGTTCAACGTTTGGCAGCCGACCAAATCGTGAGGACAAATATCATGTCTTCACTAATTAGAGACTTCACAGTTTTTACAGCGCGGACAAAGCAGGAAGGGTTTTTTTTCATGTTTTTGTTAAAACAATTGAGGCGTTTCTTTGGGACTGAATCCACTAGACTGAAGTTTTCATTTCTGAGTAGAAAAAGAACAACTTTAATGTTTTTCAGTAATGTCTTTTGCACACAGAGCCGGACCAGACGACAGATGTTTTGGCTTGATGATGTTTTTTCACGTGCAAGTTTAAAACTAACTCCTTGGCCAATGTCATTAAGTTACTAATGTGAGATGTTTGGCAGGAGTAGGTACGATTGGAAACGTATTGTTCATTATTATGCTTTACTTTTTATTATAGGGTGCATGATTACTCTTACTGCACCTGCTCAGGAGTTACAAAGTTTTACTTGAGTTCTAATGAAGTTTAACCACTGGTAATTTCTTTACTTTGAATGTGAAAAAAAAAATTCTGTTCCGTTGTCTACTGCTCATCTGGGGCCGGGTCACGGGGGCAAAAGCCTCAGACGGGAAACCCAGGCCAGCTGTGAGACATAGTCTCTCCAGCAGGTCCGGGTCTGCCTCTTGTCTCCTCCCAGTGGGACATGCCCGAAACACCTCACCAGCGAGGCGCTCGGGGGGCTTCCTGACCAGATGCCCGAACCACTCGATCTGGCTCATCTCGACCTGGAGGAAGAACGGTTCGACACCAAGCTCTTCCCAGATGGCAGAGCTCCTCACCCGATCTCTGAGTGAGAGCCCAACCAACCTGCGGAGGAAGCTCATTTTGGCCGCTTGTATCCGTGATCTCATTCTTTCGGTCACCACCCACAGCTGGTGACCATAGGTGAGGGTTGGAACGTAGATCGACTTGTAAATCGAGAGCTTTGCTTTTTGGCTCAGCTCTCTCTTTACCATGACGGACCGATGCAGCGTCCTAGTTATTGCTGACGGCGCTCCGATCCACCTGTTGATCTCCCACTCCATCTCTCCCCACTCGTGAACAAGACCTCGCGATACTTAAACTCCTCCACTTGGGGCAGGACCCTGTCCCTGACCCGCAGGGGGCATTCCACCCTTTTCCGGGCGAGGATCATGGTCTCGGATTTGGAGGCGCTAATTCCCATTCCGGCCGCTTCACATTCGGTAGCAAATCAATTCAGTGAGAGCTGGAGATCACGGTCTGATGAAGCCAACAGGACCGCAATTTTTTTTGTTTTTTAAAGAGAAAATGTTTCGGAAGTTTTATTCTCAAACTTGACGCCCAAAATATACCTAATGTAGCGTTCGATTACAATAATGCATGTTAAAAAAATTTCCAAGTTCTTTCGTTTGCTTTCAACACTATTTGAACACGAGATTGTTCTTGGCCATGGATTTTGTTTACCAAGCTTTATAATTCTTTTTATTTGTGCACATTTTCTGCTCATGCTTGTTTGCCTTAACTTCACAGGAAGCGAGTGCCATTTTTCTGTAAATGCACCAAAAATAAGAATATAAAACTCTATGCTGTAGCTTTGGTAACTTGATGCCCAGCATATTCAATTTGTGGCATCAAACAATGTTTATGTCTTTTGCATTGCACAAAGAGAAATGAAGAGCGAGAGGAAGGGGAAATTCATAGTATCAAAACTGGAATTGAAACTAGGTAACAAAAATTTTGGGCAAAAATAAAATTTCTGAGTTAACAATATAATATGTTAATCTATGCAATGAGATAAGAATTAGGACCCCACAAAAAGCATGATAGGGTCACTTGAAAATAAATGGGTGAAAGGTTTCCCTCAAGTTACCAAATTTAAATGAACCATTGGGCTTTCCAACGTAATCTCAGAGTTTCCTACTTTGCTCCTTCATGCTGGCAAAAGGAATGGGTGTGCGGCAAATGTGGCGAGTGCACCCCAACTTGTTGCCAATTTTGAGCAAATGTATATAAAAACTTTTTCTTGTCCTTGGTCCAATTAAAATCTCCTCGCTTCTCTGTAAAATTTCACTTCCCTGTCTGTGTTTTTCCTTCATTGAAGGTGGAAATGAATTCACTTTTACACCTGCCAACGACTTTTGACCCCCACAAAAACACCAGGCAGAAGTTCATTTTTATTTGACTTTTTCTTTTTCTTATATCACACTTTTTCTCAATCACTGTGTTTAATTAATTAAGACCAGCTTCCTTTACTTTTGAAAATTGTTTTTCTAGAAAACCGTCCAAATTCTCATGAGTCCCTCAGCTTTCCACATCCAACTGAGTAACCGTGTCCAAAAAATGATTAGTGAGGTCATTCATCAACTCCCAGTTACATACACACAGAGACAGGCAGGCGGGCTTTCATCCATCTACCTGCCTCTTCATTTATCATTCATCCATTTATAATTTGGCAGCCTCGTACTCTAGTTTTACCATTGCATGTCAAAATAAGCCAACTAAAAGATTTATTGTCATCTACAATCCTATTTCATTTTATTTAACCACTTACTTTGGGAAAAAAATTCAAAACAGCATCAGGTCAGACCACCCTGACTCATGGACATTTTTTTACTATATTAAACTTTCACAAATGAGGAGTGAAAGGATCTGGCCGGATTCTACAATGGGGAAGTCTCCATGAGCCAGGTTATTCTTAAATTAGTCAGAAAGAGATTTTCTTACTAAAAACACACATCAGACTCTAAAGGGTCCGTGGAGTGGAGTCTACGTTTTTCTATCTTTTGGGATGTTGGTTTTGTTTTCAGACATAGTAAGACGTTTTGGAGGAACTCTTTAAAACAAATTAACAATATTAATAAATTAAGATATGGGGAGAAAAGATAAAGAAGGTGGAAGATTTTGAGTACTTAGGATCAACAGTCCAGACCAATGGAGAGTGTGGAAAAGAGGTGAAGAAGCATGTGCAGGCAGGCTGGAACGGGTGGAGAAAAGTATCAGGTGTGATGTGTGATAGAAGAGTTTCAGCTAAAATGAAATAGAAAGTATACAAAACTGTGGTGAGACCGGCCATGCTGATTGGTCTAGAGACAGTGGCACTGAGGAAAAGACAGGAAGCAGAGATGGAGGTAGCAGAGATGAAGATGCTGAGGATCTCTCTGGGAGTGATCAGGATGGACAGGATCCGAGGAACAGCACATGTTAGACGTTTTGGAGATAAAGTCAGAGAGGCCAGACTGAGATGGTTTGGACATGCGCAGAGGAGATACTGCATGGTTTGGAACCACCAGGAAAGAGGCCTAGAGGAAGACCAAAGAGGAGGTTCATGGATACAGTGAAGGAAGACATGAAGATAGTTGGTGTGACCGAAGAGGATGCAGCAGATAGGATTAGATGGAAGAAACTGACTTGCTGTGGCGACCTCTGAAGGGAAATGTCAAAAGAGGAAGAAGATTCTTATTCTAAAAAAAGAAAAAAAAAAACACACCAAAAAACCCCCCATAATCACTTGACCCTAGAGTTGAAATAACAAGACGTACCATGTTCAAAGTGAAATGGTTAAAGTTTGAAACAGCTAATGGTCTAGACGAAGTTTTTAACATGACTAACTACGATAATGTCGTTTTTTTTCCTCAAAAAAAAAGTTTTGTTCCAATTGGCTAACATGAGGTCAAATTCAACTATATTCTGATTGCGATGTTGGCAGAAAACTTGATTCAAACTATTACGAACAGTTACGCTTTAACCAAATAAAACTTGTTTTAGAAACGGTTGTCACTTAAATGACAAAACATTCAAATCAAACGTGTTCTCAATTGTATGTAACATTACAACCACAACCACACAAGATGTACAAAAATTTAGTATCCATCTTCTGTGATGCTTATCAGAATTACAGGACATAAACGTGCACCCTCAAACACACATTTGTGGATGGGAAATTGAGTGGCCTTGGATGGTACACAAATCACTTGAATGAGATGAGTATCTGTTGCCGAAATCAGCCAAAATTTCTTGTCAACTAAAAGTGCTACAGAGTATCCGCATCTTCCCGAATCCGTACTACACTGCACTGACCACATACGAACCCCCAAAATTTGCCTGCATGTTTTGCAAGTCGACAGCATGCATTTGAATTTACGAGACTTAAGTCCCAATGGGAAGATGCACCAAAACAGACTAGAGAAATGCAGGAAAGACTATAGCAAGACTACACCTGGTCTGATATCGTGGAACTACTGTGGATGGACGCTCAAATTCCACCCACTGCCTCCACCGGCCCAGGACCAGGCTGACCACAATGGGGGACAGAGCCTTCTAAGCCGTTGCCCCACGACTCTGGAATGAGCTCCCAGAACTCCTCAGGGCCACAAAGTGTGGACACTTTCAAAAAAGTCCTAAAGACATTCATTTTTAATAAGGCTTTTAATTTTTGATTTTATGATTCTTTGTTTTCAGAATGTAGATTTTAGTTTTCAAAGTGTTTTTATTGTTTTTGCCTTGCCTAGTTTCTATGTAGCGCTTTGGGATTTTTTCTTAAAATGTAAGGCGCATTAAAAATAAAATGTATTATTATTATTATTATGAGCTTAAAGAAGCAGCCGGCAAAGGGCTGTCTGGACTTTGCTGCTGCAGCGATCTTGTTGTTTGTAGATTTTGAATGAGAGATCAAAACTGAAACCCTCATACAGATCAGTGTTTAATAACAATGTATGTAGAGTCATTCACAGCAAAGACATATCAAATCACTCAACATTGTTCCTCTTGTAAAATTAACCCTCGTCACACTCATTGAAACCACTTTTCTTTTTAACTTTTTCTCGGTGAACCGCTTTGGGATATATATTTTCCAACAGTACCTCCTGAAAATGGTGGGTTGACAACAAGACTTCCTGACTTCCTGTTTTGGCAGCGGGCCCAGATCAAGACATGCTTGTGCATGTCAAAGCACAGCCTGCAAAACATCTGGGTAACAGCATCACAGCACAAGCACATGGACACACACTTTTCAACTAAATTTGTTGTTGAAAAACTCAAAAATCTCTTTTTAGAATCTCCTTTTCTCAAATGTCTAAAGGATTTCTTGAAACCATTTATGCGACTAATCAGTCCCCTTTTTAACAATCTATCCCTAACTGTGGTGCAAGGGGTGCTAGAGCCCATCCCAGCTGTTTCGAGGTGATGGGCAGGGTACACCCTGAACAGGTCGCCAGTCTGTCACGGCGCCACACACATACAACCATACCCACAAACACTCATTCTGAGGGGTAATCATGTGTGGCCAATCAACCTAACATGCATGTTTTTGGAGGGTGGTAGGAAACCGGAATGCTTGGAGAAAACCCATGCATACACGGGAGAACATGCAAACTCCACACAGAAAGCACAGTGTTCCAAGCCTCGTTCCCCCTAGGACTCAAACCATGACCTTCTCGCTGTGAGACCAACGTGCTACCCACTGCACCACCGTGCAGTCTGTGCCTAATCAAGTTACATAAATTTCTTACATAACAAATTGAAGTTGTTTTTTTTTTGGCAAATTATGACATAAGCTCAAATACTCATTGGCTGTAAATTAAATGGTTTTGATTAAAACTGTCTTGTTTTCATTGGAAAAAGCACAAAAAAAGTCAAATAATTTGCATATCGTACAAAAAAATTCTTTAAAATATTAAACTAAATTAAATGTCTTTTCCAACTTTAATAATTCTTTAAAATGACAGAATATTTTTTTAATTGGAAACAATCTCTTTTGGTGTCAAAATTTTATGATGAACGAAACTTTTACTTTCGATGTTTGGCTTATGCTAAACGAAGCAATAAATAACAGAAAAGAAAATAAAAGTCCTCAAAATTTGAAGGGATGAAATTGGTAAAGCTGACGTTGCATCTTTGATAAAATAACTTAGTTTTTATTGGAGGATTTTTATCAGTAAATTATATTGAACAAGGAGTCCGTGTAGTCCCTCATTCATCCAGGAGTGATCCATAGTAGAAAAAGTTTCAAAAATCGTAGTGGAGGCGTTAGATACATTCTGCCAGGTCTTTACAGCAGCCTTTTGAAGCCATGGACTAAAGATGACACCTCGTGACCCAGTTTCACGCCTCTCGTTAGCAGGAATTTCTATTCACCAGGCTTTTAGCATTTTTATAATAGGGTCGTTTACTGGTCTGTGGCTACAATAGGAGCCATTCACGGCCATCATAGGTAACACAGGCTCATTGGTCGAGCCCTTCTTACTTTTTTTTTTTACCTTTTACTCAGGTTAGTATAAATAGATCCAGTTTTCAGTCCATTTCATTCAGATTGAAAATGATTTCCGGATGGAAGTCGAAACGTCTCAATCAAGAATTAAACTGTCCAGAAGACTTTTTTGAAACTTTTTCTACTACATTGAAGTAGGGTAAATCCTGGTGCGCAGTGAATTAAAAAAAATGGTACCACCGTTCTGTTCAATAATTGGTTGACCTCCAGTTCAAAACAGCATATACATATTTTTTAGAAATGCTTTTTTGTAAAAGTGGTAGTTTTAAGAAAATGACTCAACCTTAATTTTGTTCATTAAAAATTTCAATTTACTCAAAAAATTTCAAACCCACTTTTGGGAAAGGTTTTTTTTTAACTTTCTAAAAGAAACTATTTCAACACTTGCATGATGGCACAATATGGTTATTTAACCGGAGCATCTTTCAAAAGTGAATATATCTGAATTTATTGAACACCCAGCAGCCAATCAAAATAGAGTAAAATGGAGTAAATGGCATATTCTAGTTTAATCCCAAGAAAACCCCGTGAGGGGCATCATTTAGGGGTTTTCTAGTGATAACCGCATCACACAGCAAAGAGAGAAAGAAACCATTCAGCGTGGAGTTTAAACAGCTGGTCAGACCGGATACAGGTGAGGTTGGCAGTGTTGCAAAGCCCTTCTTAAACTGGAATGCACACCACTGTGTACCCTGGCCCACAACACCAGAAGGAGAACTTAGTTTTGGAATTTTCCAATTTTTTTTGTCAATGTCAAGAGTTTGCATGAGCAGTTGTTTGATGCAACCATGTAGAGAAAGTTTGTGGTACCAGCACTACCTGGTACCACAAACCAGGTGGTACCAGGCAGGTGGTCTGCCAGGACTACTGATAGTCCTGGCAAACTGTTCATCCGAGTTTTTCATCTTCCACGTTTTTTAACTATTGAAACCAAGTTAGTGGTTTACCAAAACCATGTTTGGAGTTTACACAAGAGGATGACATAAAATGCATAAATCATGGAGAAACAGATGACTATACATTTTTATGCCTCTGCCAACATAGTGTGGAGGTGGCATTTTTATTTTGTATAGTATATTGATCTCTCACTGGGAAAATTTATGCGCTGCATCACACCGCAGCAGGCTGCAATGACGGTGCCAATGGTGAGGAAACGGGGAGTGAGGTGCATTCTCTCCAAGGACCCTAGACGTGAACTCAGTGGCAATCAAACCCGCTAACTTCTGGTTAACTTCCTGTTAATTTCCGGTCCGTGGGTGAACGCTCTACCACCAAGCGACCCTCTCCCATCATTTGGCAGTCGGGCTGTTCGTCCTTTCGTCCAACTCTACTTTACATTCTTGTCAACGCAATTTCTCCCAAATGAGTAACAAAACTTCCCACAATTATTTGATACCAACTATAGACGAACTCCCCACAATTGCTTGATACCAACTATAGATGAACTGATAAATTGTGTGTTTTTGGGTAGGTGGAGGCAGGAAAACGACTCGGGATCCCTTCGGGTGAGCTGGAGGATGCAGCCGTGGAGAAAGAAGCCTGGGCTTCGTCTGAGGCTGTTGCCCCCGTGACTCTACCCCAGATGAGCGGAAGACGACGGAATGGAATGGAACAAGTAAACTGAGCAAAAAGTAATAAAAAAATTCAGAAAGTACAGAAAAAAAAGAGAAATTGATTAAAAGCAATAACTAGGTCTACCAAATTATGACAGGAAATGGAAAGTGAGAGAAACTGTTCATTAGAACAGAATAAAAAAAAACAAATGAATAAGAAAACAAGATCATTTTCACCAAAGCTGGATTTTATCACCTAAACTCAGCGATTATGACGGAAATAGTTTCATTAATACTTTTAGCTTGTACCAACTTTCACTCCTTCAACATCTGTGTCTTTTAGCTTCGGTATCTGACTTGTAAACACTGGGGTTAGTTTGTGCCTGCAGGGAGAGAAAAACATGAGTGGAATTACTACCCTGACCACGCCACTCTGCTCGCTCAATTACTGCTACAGGTGTGTTTTCTAATATGGATGTCTAAGGGAGTCAGTTGACTCTTTGTTCTCATCCCCCATTATTTAGTCTCTTCCAGGAAAGGTACGCCTTACAGTGCCGGTAAAACATCTAGTGCAGATGTCACACCCCCATCCATTGACCCAGCTCGTATCACTCATTGAACTGAGGTTATGGTTCACTGAGTTACAAAAAAAAAAAAAAACTTCCACAGAACTCCTTGTGTCAGCAGAGCGCAAGTAAAAACAATAATGGAGATCAACCTGAACCAATTAGAAACACTTATGTAACAAGTCCGATGAATTGAGACACGTTGAAATGCAAAAATTGGGCTCAATGATTTTTGTATCTGCAGAACATGCTCTACGAACACTAGTTGTTACGTATAAAAAATAAAAAAGAGGTTTGATGTACGCAAAGGATTGCTCGACACAGGAAATCATCGACCCAAACTTCAGCTGTAGGTGACGAACGGAGATCCCCAAGATCACAGGATGTAATACGTGAATGGCACATCCTGTCTTCCTCTCACTGCTTCACCACATCACATTAAAGAAAATGCACACATTCTAAAACTTGATGGAGTATTTCAACATCTGGTATGAGAAAATGAACTTCCTATGAGGTTTCAGTTTTGTTTTCTTTGCCAGTGGGCATCACGTTCTTTTAAGGGTGTTTCTTCATGTTGACAGTTTTGGTCGCTTTAATCTCTTTATTCTTTGTATGTAATAAGCAGGGGTGCGCATAACTAAATTTGTCTTGTACTCGGGGGGAACATCTGGAGATGTTATTCAGTGCTCACAAACACCTGAAATGCAGCCTTTATATGAGGTTTGGGACGAAAGGATACATGGTTGAATAACTAATCGCACAAAACCAGGAGTTTGGACTGAACTCCTGGTGCCCACATTCACTGGGAAAGTGAATGTGGCCAGACTGAGATGGTTTGGACATGTGCAGAGGAGAGATAGAGAGAGTACATCGGAAGTAGGATGCTGAGTTTGGAATCACCAGGAAAGAGGCCTAGAGGAAGACCTCTAGGAAAAACCTAGTCACCTAAAAAAGTGAAAGTTTGCCAAAAAGTTTAAAAAAAAGGCTAAACTTAGATAAAATGCCAAATGCCATGTCTGCCACGTACCCTGGGAGTCCTTGCATCGTGGACACCCGGGCCGCTTGGTGCTGAGGAACTCTGGTAGGGGTTTTTCTTATGCACCTAGGTGGGCGGCCCCCCTTGGCTTGGCGTTCCAGGATGTGGATGAGCACAGGCCCAGGTTGCGTACATCTCTGCCTCCCATGTCCTAGTGTTTTGGGGCTGGTGAGGATCTCTTAGCCCTAATAAGCACATGGTTCACATCGGCAGCATGTATGTACTCCCTCTCAAATTCGCACACTATATCACACTGTTTACTGTCCGCTATGTTCCTCGCTCCCAACCAATATTATTATAGCTCTAGTAACATGTGTTTGTGTTGTACGTCATTTGTTATGGAAGGTTTTGTTGTGTGTGTCGGCTTTATCTCTGGCTTAACCTCTTGATTATACTTTTTTTCTTCCTTCTTTTTCTGAATGTTATACCTCTTCTTTTCAACTTCGTCTTTCCCTCCCCCCTCCCGTTTAATCTTCCCGGTATTCCCTGTCAGGTCCAGCAAGAAGAAGCACAGTAAACATGGATATTTTGGTTGAAAAGCATTGAAAATAAACAAAAGGAGCTTGCCATGGTTGGCATATGGTGCTGACCCTGGTAGAACAAAACTGTCCAGCAATACTTGATATAAAAATTATCATTCTGCTTGTCACAACGCCGGAAGGGACAGGTTAAAAAAAAAAAGAAGGATAAAATAACCAAACAATTAAAAGCTCAAGAGTAAACATTAAAAAAAAAACCTGGACAGACCATCGTTTTGATTAATTATGTCACATAAATTAAGAAGGCGAGTCCAATTCAGATTTTTGGTTAGTTTAGCAGAATCTTCTTCTGACTCGATGCCCAGTGTGCATTACTGACAGAAGTAAAACACACACAACCCTGATAAGTGGAATAAGCTCTTAGACCATCCAGACACTCTTCTTCACTCTAATTGACGAGTGTAATTTGATGGCACTTGTAACAGAGTTAGAAAGCAATTAGCGTCATGGCCCGTCGGTACAAATAGTCCAGAAAGGCCACCTGTGGGTCACTTTTTAATTTGGTGAAGTGCTTAGTGCTTAGCGAAGGACTCTGGTTTTGATATACTCAGTAGATGGTAAATCCTGTTAACGCTAACTCCACAAACTACTCCACTGACCAATATCCATCTAATCCACTGGTTAGGAGCTCACGAAGGCACACAACAAATTATTAGGGTGTCATCTGGCTCTGGATTAAAATTCAAGCTTCTTCACATGAAAAGAAATAAGAAAAAGTGGAGATGAAAGAAATGAGAGGGACATGGTTATGATGGGGGAGGGTGTTTAATTAAAGCGACTGATCCGTGCTGTTTGTTGAAGGACTAATTGTCTTTCCCCCTGAGGAGGCGGTTTTCTCAAGGAGCCTCTCCAAATTACACTCAGGATAGTAAATCCTTGTTGGTTTGTACACTGAACACTAATGCCCGAGCTGAGAATCATTTTAAAAAATAAGTTTGTTTGGTAAACAATAGCAATAAAAATAGGAAGGTTTTTTTTTTTTCTTCAGAAAAAAATGGATGGTCCTCGACGTTTGTGTTTTCTCTAATTAGGCCAACGTTGTTGATCTTGTCAGACTTTGTGCTGTCTCTTTTTCCCTGGGGAGTGTGTTTAACATGTCCTCTCCAGGCGAGTTTAGTGACCCGGAATGCCCTCTGACCTCTTATTAAATCAGCTTACGTTCACCAGCTCCTGTGGCCCAAATTTCAAACTTTGATTGTAACCCTGCCCTTGAGCAAAATCCGTCTTAGCACATCCCCGACTGTATATATCACCCAGGCCCTTCTGTTTTCATCCACAGTTCATTGGGGTTAAATATTTTAATGGGGTTAATTAATGATGTAGAGCACCGTTTTATCATTTTATTTACCTTCAATGTTAATATCATTATTGGAAATTTGAAGCGAATTGCAAAAAAGCTTGCACCATGAAAAAAATCCCTTGAAATTTTTGTTTTATGTCCCCGATCCTTACAATTTCACTAAAAAATGAGGAATAATTCCAAAGTCATCCAGGAGGATGATCCGGGAGGAGCTCGGTGTCGAGCCGCTCTTCCTCCAGGTCGAGAGGAGCCAGATGGGGTGGTTCGGGCATCTGGTAAAAGTGCCCCCTGAGCGCCTCGCGGGCGGGCTTTTTCAGGCACGTTCCACCAGGAGGAGACCAAGGGGCCGACCACGGACCCGCTGGAGAGACTATGTCTCACAGCTGGCCGGGGAGCGACTTAGGATCCTTCCGGGTGAGCTGGAGGATGCAGCCGGGGTGAGAGAGGCCTGGGCTGCCCATTTGAGCCTGGTTGCCCCCGCGACCCGACCCCGGAACAAGCGGAAGATGACGGAACGGAACGGATAATTCTAAAGTTTAAACACTCACCTGCAAACCCTATTTTGTAATGGTTCAAGTCATTACCAGCTCATAATCTCTCTGGTACGAACTTTTAGGATCTGCAGGATGGGTGGTGGTCTAATCTCAAGGAGTTGCTAAAATAACAGTGGCCTGCAGATTTGTGACTTATAACAACTTCAGTCAGTCAGGCTTCCCCAATACGTCCATTTTGCAGCTTTTCCCGAGTGCCACACTCCACGTCCTCTGGAATATATGACTGTTTTGCTTTTATGGCTTCCTGCTTAGAAAATTTATTAATGTCGAGCCGAGCAGATAATTTAGGCGGGAAGTTAGTTGATGAAAAGTAATTGGGATTTGACTGATTTACAATTTAAAGCTTGAAATGCATTTTACGTTTTAACTGGCATCATGAGTACCTAGCAACCAGGTGAGCGAGGGGGTTTTACGTGATATTTGACAGCTCAGAAAACAATTTATTAATATTGGAGGATGAAATACGGCACATTGGACACCACTTATTTATTGACAATAAAGCATATGAGTAATTAGTTGGATTGGATTAGGGTTTTTCCCCCCTTTAGGTGGAAGATTTCAAGTACTTAGGATCAACAGTTCAGACCAATGGAGAGTGTGGAAAAGAGGCGAAGAAGCATGTGCAGTCTGAATGGAACAAGTAGAGAAAAGTATCAGATGTGATGTGTGATAGAAGCATTTCAGCTAAAATGAAAGGGAAATTGTACAAAACCGTGGTGAGACCGGTCATAATGTTTGATCTAGAAACAGTGGCACTGAGAAAAAGACAGAAAACAGAGATGGAGGTAGCAGAGATGAAGATGCTGAGGATCTCTCTGGGAGTGACCAGGATGGACAGGATCAGAGGAACAGCACATGATAGAGGTTTTGGAGATAAAGTCAGAGAGGCCAGACTGAGATGGTTTGAACATGTGCAGAGGAGAGGGAGAGAGTACATCAGAAGAAGGATGCTGGGTTTGGAACCACCAGGAAAGAGGACTAGAGGAAGACCAAAGAGGAGGTTCATGGATACAGTGAAGGAAGACATGAAGATAGTTGGTGTGACCGAAGAAGATGCAGCAGATAGGGTTAGATGAACGAAACTGACTTGCTGTGGCGACCCCGGAAAGGAAATGCCGAAAGAAGAAGACATGCATAGGTTTTCAGTTCACTATGCTTTCACAATACTGTCAAATTGAAAACTGAGAGAAAGTTAAGGAGTTAATAACTTGCAAATAATAATTTAGTCAACATCAGTTTAAAAAATTTGAGCACTTTTTGTAACGTACGTATGTAAAACATCCATGCTGTAAATTTAATGTTTCCTAGAACCATTAAGCTGATGTAAATATGAAAGGTAAGCCGGTCTACTGTGCTGATAGAAATATGGTCCAAATTGACACCATGTTGTGTGTAACACAATGCACATGTAACAGAGTTACATGTAGATTATTTTGCACAACATGCACGTGTGCAAACACGTGTTAAGCATGACCTGCGCATGAACTTCAACCTATTATTTTTGTATGGTGAATAAAATTTATTTTTGTAGACATCGTTTATTACATAGAGTATGGAAAAAATGATTTATTCCAAAGCGTTTCCTGTCTGATTGCAAGCCAGATGAGTTGTGGGGTCAACATTTTGTTGCTTGGACACAAAAAAAGGTAAAGTGAATGCATGGATGATTGTTTGTTTCTCTGGATTTGTAGCAAACTGCTGACCTGTTCAGATGTTCCCTGCCTCTTGTCTCTCACTGTTAAGGAACGGGTGTGCAGGTGGAAAGAGGAGGACCCAATTGCAGACAGAAAACATGGTTTATTTGAATTTGGCAGTCCACAATACTGTGAAAAGAAAAACACAGTTTCAGTGGCATGGCAAAAGGGTATTGTCCGAATGTGTCCTTGGTCAGGCAACCAGGGAAACCTGGCTGGAAAGGATGGTACAACCCAACAGGGAAGTCCGGGATGATTGCCCTTAAATAGATGGAAGGGTCCACAGATGTGTGGAATCAGGAATCATCCTCAGGTAACCCTAATCAGGTTGATTAGGAACATCCAGGGTTCCCTCTGATTGCAGGAGAGGGGATCATGACACTCACCTACTTGGCTATGCTACGGTTATTTCAATTTGACAAAGAAATATAAATTTCAACATTTTTTTTTACTAGAATAAAACTTTCAAACTAAACTCACACAATCAAACAATCAATACGCTTGAACAAGGCTGAACTTTAGTTGTTTACTTTGACAAATAAGTTATCAGACAGCATGACTGTAAATGGATTTGTGTGTGCAATCCAGTACACAAAACTCCAATACACAAGCATAATATCCTCCCTGATGTAATAATTTAGTGCTGACAGTGGACTTCATCTCTACAGATAAACCCCAAGTTTCCAAACTGCCGAAAACACGCTACAAGTCCTGTTTAAGTAGGTAATCTGATTGGTGTTTAGCAAATTGTTACCAGGCAGTTTAAGCCAGTCTCCACCCGCACGGACAAGGACAAACTTTCTGGCCTTAGCTTAACTAAACAAATGAAGATTTAAAAAAGGGATTTAGAGATTCCAGAATGTTGGACAATGTCACTGCGTCACAATTAGGGCTGAAACAGCTAATCGAATTAATCAATTATAATCGATTATTGAAATAGTTGTCGACTAATTTAGTCATCGATTAATCATTTACAAAGTTTTTGCTGTCAACTCCACTTAATATTACACAACTTGATTGTTTTTTGCGTATTTTTACTCATGTTAACCTAGGCCATTTTTGTTTGGTACTATACCTCTGAACAAGGTTAAATTTGCAAATCTAAAACTGTTAACGATTTCTTGTTTTTAAATGTGATCCTGGATGGTCAACAGTTTACATTTTATGTTTTTTTAGCCAGTACTATAAAACACATTTTATGGGTGCTCGTGATTTACCTTTACTGTTTACAGTAAGTACATTTATTATTTTATATTTGCTGTAGAAATGGTAATATTGTCCCTCTTTATTTCACAGAAAGATTAACATTTTTACTTATTAGAATGAGCTCAACGTGTTATTTAAGTGGTTATGAGTTGTGTTTTGCATAACTACATTCAATAAAATGCCAAAAAACTATTATTTATTAAGTTGCCAATTTTATCCGATTAATCGATTAATCGAACCAATAATCGCCAGATTAATCGATCATCAAAATAATCGTTAGTTGCAGCCCTAGTCACAATGATGACTGGACATGTGTGAAAGTGTGTTGAAACAGAACGAAGGCTTGCCAGTGTTAGCTCTTTGTGTTGAGGCTGATGCAAAGTCACACAAGTCTGAGAAACTATCCAATAAAAATACTCTACACTATTATGTCTACAAAGTAAAATATCTTTTTCATTCTGTTTAAAACCACAGCGGATAAAGAGATTTTTTTTTTGCTGCATTTAAGGTCTAGTCACAATAAAATGCAAACTGACTCGAATGGATTGACTTCCAGTTTGTTCTGCTGCTGAAGTTTGTCTGTGAGGACATATGAGTCTCAACTGGCACAGTTGCAATATTTCCAGGCCGGGCTAATGTCGATAACAGCCAGCTGCTGCCTGAATGGGGTGTAAGAGAAAACATAGCTTTCATCAGAACACACACTCTTCTGGCAACAAGTTCAGGTAATTAAAAAGAGAATTTTTATTTAAACAGCTAGCGTTTCCCCCCTTCTGTATAACGAACAGACCCGTGCATATACAATATGTATGATGTGTGAGTGTTTATGTGTGTTTGTTTGCAGAAAGTTAAAAAAAAAAAAAAAACTGGTGTGAACATTCTTTTGCAAGAAGGAAACCAATCCGTAGTGCATCTTCACTCCAGCTTTACACGGAGTGGGAGCAGCAGTCACAAATTCACAGATGGTGAACAAATGTTCTTTTGAGAGCGGGTATTGCACAAGACTCGGTTCATTCTCGGCGCAGCGAGTTTACTTCACTGCAGATGGTTTTAAAAAGCAGTCACCAACAAACATGCTTGTGGCACAAATGGTTTTCACCATTGACATGTGAAGCAAAGGATATCAGAAGTCTGATTGTTAGTGATCAGTGTCTGACTACATTTAATCATACGTGTACAACTGCTTAGATATGTCTCGTGTTGTATGGAACTAACCAGCCTTGATTTTTCAAACAATCTGTTGTCGGATTATGTTTTGGACATTATCACCAGTTTATTAGAAATTATTATGAGTGCATCCAGCTTGCACACAGGGTTTTAAATGATGAATATTTTCTACAGTCTTTAGTGGAACTTGTGCTATTTCCATTAGTTCTGGGATATTTCATCCCACACTGAATTACAAACCAGATTTTGCACACAAAACTGCAGAGTGAGCCATTAACACATAATTATGTGGTGTTTATAATGGCTGCAAGCATTGAAGACAAGCAATTCACCAGCAATAAGTTTCAAAAAAATATATGTGCCTTAAAGAAATTGAGAAAATTAACACAAAATATAGGCCAAAGGTAGACGTGACGAAAATCAACGTACTATCTAGTTTATCTGATCATAAAATCAGACAAACCGTTATCATTCACATAAAAAGATAACTGTGGAATGATAATGGATTGATTTAAAATGATAAAAATAAAAAGTCGTTTTTTACCAGACAATGTCATACAATGCCAAAGAACGCTCACAAATGAGTTAAAATTAATAACGAGAATTCTCAGGGAGCGGAGAGGAAGAGTGGACAAAGGAATGAGAGTTGCTCTTGTGCGTGAACATAGATGCCATTGTTTATGTGAGTAGGTGTTTTGGCTCAATTGGTGGGGCCGATTCTGTAATTGCTTATAGGAATGTAAGCTTGGTTAGAGGATGTGCTTAGACGACTGGGTGTCATTGTCCATATGCACCCCCAGTACCATAGGTCTGGAGTCACAGACTACAATTTAGTTTATGAGCTTTTATTAGCCAATTTAGTCCTTATGCATCCATGAGAAGCACATCTAGAAAACAGTGAAATGTTTGACGAACTGGTCCGACATGCCTGAATGTACAACCTCCATGTGATATCTATCTTGAGAATTAGGCTAATTCCTGTTGGATGCTTGCGTGACCTGCAATTGGTCGGGGGTTGGGTGAAAAGGTTGCAGTTATGTGCTTACGATAAATATTTGGCATGAAGGAATGACCAGATGCACAACAAGAATAAGTCAACGCAAAGGTGAACAATCCGATCTGCCTCCAAGTGACCGAAGTCACAAACTGTATTAAAAATAAATGGTTGAGGTCTATGTGATAAATAAGTTGAATCAGTCGTGTGTTTAAGGTTTTCAAAGTTTTTTATGTTGTGTTATTAAAATTTATTGTGTGACCTTATTATATAGTGGGGAATATTTTTTACAGACACGTCGTTTCCAGAACTCACACGTTATCATGTACCAAGGTGAAGACGTGTCAGAAGGGAATATTGAACACTCGGGTCGTTTCGTTCATGGTTTTTTGTCTTATGTAAGCTGGAGCATGTTTCTTTATTTTAACGGAACAGGTTAGCTTTTAGTATTTTAAATATTTTTGGTCTGGAGATGTAAAAACTAAGTCTTCCTCCTGAATCAAATTTGTACCCCGTCAACATGAATGACTCATTTCTCATTGAATGAACAATAACTATGAAAACCTCTTAACACATATTTTGAACATTTCTAAACAGTCTAAATTTATAGAATCAGGGTAGTAGGTATCTTGGGGTCTTGTTTACGAGTGGGGGAAGGATGGAGCTGGAGATCGACAGGCGGATCGGTGCGGCGTCAGCAATAATTAGGACGCCGCATCGGTCTGTCGTGGTAAATAGAGAGCTGAGCCGAAAAGCAAAGCTCTCGATTTACAAGTCGATCTATGTTTCCACCCTCACCTATGGTCACCAGCTATCCAAAAATGAGATTGTGGACACAAGCGGCTGAAATGAGCTTCCTCCGCAGGGGGGCTGGGCTCTCACTCAGAGATTGCGTGAGGAGCTCTGCCATCAGGGAGGAGGTCGGTGTCGAGGAGCTCCTTCTCCAGTTCAAGAGGAGCCAGATGGGGTGGTTCTGGCATCTGGTCAGGATGCCCCCCAGAGCCTCGCTGGTGAGGTATTTTGGGCACGTCCCACCGGGAGGAGAGCAAGAGGCAGACCCCGGACTCGCTAGAGAGACTATGTGTCACAGCTGGCTGGGGAACGACTCGGGAGCCAATGGGTGAGCTGGAGGATGCAGCTGGGGTGAAAGAAGCGGAAAGGTGGCGTGTAGATATTTACAGAACAGGTTAAAAGACTGTAACACATTTGCTAATGGTGGAAGAAAAATATGATCTGTTCATCTATAGTCGGTACTAAGTGACTTTGGGCAGTGTAATTAAAATCCCCTCAATGGATTGGAAGACGTCACAATCACAAGAATTTATAATCAGACCTTTGGTTGCAAGACCCTGAAAACCTAATCAGTTCAGCGGTAGTTTGTACTGAGTAACTGTTGGCAGTTTCATTACGATCCTGGGTTGGGGGGATGTTTCATACACAAAAATATTATGGAAACACGAACAGACAAAATGGACAGGCCGGTTGCTTAAAGTCTCCTCCACAGTTTGTGTGCAGAGGCATAAAAATGCATCCACATGTTTTGCACTTCATTTCTGGACCCAGAAGCCATGGAGCTGTTAGTCTTCTCTGCTTTTAGCATTGAACCGGCCACTCATTGACCACTGAGCAGCGGTTAGCTTGACAGGTTGAATGTTCTTGTTATGATGGTGTATTGAGTTGTTCTTGGCTTGGACATTATACTTACTAAGGTGAATCACAATACTGCTAATATACTGTGACTGCTCATGACATACTCTAAATGTCCCTTCTTTCATCCTTTGCTCTGAATGGAGTAGGACAGGATGCCGTGGATCAATAGCTGGATGGACTCCAAGCTGCTGTTGTGATAATAATGCTGACTTCCCCCATGCTTTATTAAAAGTAGAACAAATCATTTGCTTTTTTCTTCCCATCTACAATACGACTAATAAAAAAGGTTTTCCCTTTCAATTACGACACTGTGTGATTTGTTGCAAGCAACTATCTCAGAAGTTGTCGGTGATACATATTTGGAACGGGCAGACACTCCACATTAAATGGTTTCAATAATCTGCCTCTATATCAGATGGAGTATTTGACCAGAACGGTGAAAAAAACACCAATAAGAACCTCAGTGGGTAAAATTTAGCAATGATCTCATGACATATTTTGATTAATATGGGATTTTTTTTAGCTCTGAACAACAAATATTTGTAATAAAAAAGAAAGATTATAACTGCAAATATTTAGTTTCACTTTTATTATCTGACACTGAATTTCTCCTGCTCTTGCTCATCACTCAGTCCCACCCCGTAGGCTCGTGAATGTCACTGTGGAATACTCATTTGATGGTGCAAACATTTTAAAGCACGTCAAGTTAGCAAAGATAGCATTAATTTCCTCTAATTTCTGCGCATTTTGTAAAAATCTATGCACATGCTGCAAAAACACTTCCTGACTGTTTTAGAATGTGAGCCTGGTAAGAACAAAATCCATGGTCACGAACATCTGGCATTGAAATAGTGTCCAAATACTGTCCTAGAAAGCTTGCAAATTTGTCAAATATGTATGAATGAAATAGAAAAATACGCCTGGAATGTTTTTAAAGCGGCAGGCAATAAAGTCTAAAAATTTTAGAAACATTCAAAAGTTGATTTTGCATTACAAAAAAATTAATGTACAGTAGAAAAATTCACTTTTTTCTGGTTTATTTGAAACAGTCGTTATTTTGAAGACCAAGACTAAATAAATTCTTTTTATTTAAAGTGTTACTTCTTTTTATTTAATTTTTTTTAGTTGCAAATGCAAGATATAATTTACTTAGCAAGTCTGACACACTAAGCAACAAGCGCAATACGGTCTTTACAAATGCTGGTGTAAATGAACAACACTGCACGATGCAATGTTACTTAGAGACGTAAAATTGAAACACACAAACAAACCTTCCCAACAATGAGGGTCTTAACAGGTCCCAACACATTTGCACTTTTCTCTAAGAGTCGCTGGGTTCACAAGAAAAGATCTTCAATACCAGCTTTTATGAGACGACACTTTCGATGTGTTAGCCTAGATCTCATCTTTAATGAAACTAATATTTGAGAAAGGATAGAAACAAATAAAAACACTAATGCTGATGACTAGATAAACTACACCCATAAACCTTGTGAGAAAAATCAGATAATTAACTTTTAGTTGACTATAAACGGCAGTAAAAAAAAACCAAACAACTTTGACGGTATATTATTCATTTAAAAAATTAGACGTTCAAGCCAAGAGGACAATAAATCTTAATAAGAATCGACAAAGGACACAAAATTTCATTATTTGCAACGAGGACAATCTTTGGGGAAAAAAAACAGTTTAGCTTTTGTTCTAAAACCAAAATGTCTTATTTTGTCTTAAACGAGGGCACTTTTGTGGTGTTTCACATTTATTTTAATTTATGCATTGTCGTGGTTGAAAAAAAAAAAGCTTAACCAGCAAACAACTTTCAATTTCCTTCCAAGTTGTTCTTTCCATCTTCTTTGTGTCGTTAACTGTCAGGCGAACTGAGAGCCATGACACCCCTCACCATACAACAGTTATAATTTGTGGACTAGTTTTAACCTTTTAACAGCTTCAATATTTACCAAACCAGATTTTTTTTTCCTTTTACACGGAAACTCCCATCCCAAAATGCCAAACAGAAATTGACAAATGTCAAGTTTGCCTCAAAAAAATCTTAACCTGAATATAAACCAGAATACAAAAAACCAAGATGGGCATTTTTTTAAAAAATTCCGTCTGTTTTCTGTCTGACAGAAATGCACCAAGCCAACAGAAAGATCGATTTGTTTGGCATTTTCTGCCTTGAGGCTTTTAGGTTTTTGGATGCGCTGAGGACTACGAAGAGTGCAGCTGCTACTTCTGCCACTCGTAAAAACTGACACTCAGTTTTTTCTTCCTCCCAAAATACGCATGCAAAAGAGAGGAGAGAAGACAAGCCACTAATGGACGGCACAGGTGCAAGATTGTTGTAACCTGGGAATTTCTAACAACCAAGTTTTCAACCTCTAGTGACCAGACCAACTGCTCGGCTTTACAATGTGCAAGAGGAAGGGAATTTATAGGCCACGCAACACACCTGCCCTGTAAACATTTTCCCAGTTCTAACTCACTTTGTGACATGGGACTCATCACACATTGTTACTCGTCACAATTTAATTCTTAACGAAAATTTTCCATACTGTATGTTCGTGTACTGCTGGTAGGTTGCCAGGAGAAATATGGTGAATTGGGAGAATTATAAAATTATGACCAGATCTTTACAAGTTTTTGTCAAGGATGGGGTTGTGAGTTAGAAACCAGGTGCACAAAAATGAGTTTAAACAATTTGTTGCATGAAAAGGAAAGTTGAGGTCATTTGGCAGGTGTCTTGGGAACAACTCGGATTCTGACGTGGCATGGTGAGGCAATAAAAATGGCTTGAGTTGGTAAGATCTGTACCTGGTGGCAAATAAACTGGCGTAGGACCAGCTTTGGAGAGAGAGGACAAGGGAAGGTCAGGATAACATTCAGTCTGATAAAAGAGTGTTACATACCAGTGTTTATAAAGCAAAGAGAAGATGAAACATAGCTGCAAACATCACAGAGAGACCATCAGAGATCAAAGGCCTTGTTTATATCACATTGTGCATGAGTAAAGACAGGTGGCACTTTCTCTTTTGTGGACAATTCCATACGAATTATATCAAATTATGAATTGCGAATCATAATTACGAATTATGATTCATATGTGTGGTTCTAGAAGCATGGTTGGGCCGGAATGCCCAGTGATACTTGACATAATTTCCGGTTAAAAATTAAATTAAACTAAGGCACTACGTGAGCCATGCCTAGCTAGTTCTTTTTTTTATCTGGGCCTTCATGAGGTATCTTGATGGCTCCATATAACCGTTTTTGTCTTTTTTTTAGGTGTAAAGATAAAGGGCATCAAATTTTGCGTCATATTGGGCAATATAAATGAAATGAAATTGAAAATTGAATTGAGGGTGTGATCATTGTGATCATTGTGAGCCTTGCTGATGTGAGTCCAGCATGTTAGAAAAACAAACCTACCCTTCCACCCTGTTTTGTTCGCTTTTGAGGATAATCTAGCAGTGATCCGTTTATTCTTCCAGCTGGTACTTCTCTGGATTTTCAATCAGCCATCAAGACTAGGAATGGCTGTGACTATTGCCCTCCCCAGTCTTTCTCATTTCATTAGGAATCACTCAGCACTTCAGAGAAACATTCAATTATGCTCCAGTGGTAATTAAATGTTCCTCAAATGAGTTCATTTAAATCATCTTAATTTGGGCTTCAGTTGGGGTTTTAGTGCCGTGTTTGAAACAGAGCCCAAATGAACATTAAGCGCTTCACCCGCTGGGAGTATTGGAAGGGCCATGCTCACAATCGCAATCAGATGACATTTTAACCAGCTTAGCTGCGTAACAACTGAGACGAGATCATTACGAGAAAAAAGTCACTCTAAAACTGTGAATGTTCAAATAACACTTGCAAGAAGTGATTCATATATATGCATAGCAGAGATGATCAGGTGAAACCTGTTATTTTATAACCCTCCAATCTCAATTTGATGCCACAGAAACTGAAAGGGTAGCACCTGAGATTAGTCAGATTACTATGTGAGATTGTTTCTGATTTGACACGGGTAATAGAAATGATCTAACTAGGGGCAACGCTCATCTCGCACGTTTTATTACAACACGGGTTTTTCCACAAAGGTTTAGATAGAATGAAAGTAGACGTCTAAAAGGCCATTGTAAATCCTTTGATTAGAAACGGTTAGAAAGAAACACAGTATTAAAATTGTTAAGTATTCAGGTTTGTTCTCTTATTCTTATTGTTTCTTTTAATGTTTATTTCTTCATTTAAGTTTGGTTTAAAACAACTAATTCACCACTTTAAAAAGCAATAAAGAGGTTTTTTTTTTGGATGTTAACTTTAGAGTCGTGAGCGTTCTCAGAACTTTTAATTGTCTATTGTGTGTTAAAAAGGACCACCTCCTAAACACAATGCCCCAACCGAGTACAGTCCAACATAATAAATGCAATAATTATGTGTTGGTGAAGTAACTGTAAATCATTTAACGACCCTACAAGCGGGAGTTATTTTTAAAAGGGGATTCATCAATATTCTCCAGGGGTACATAAAGAAAGGTCAGAATATCGCTCATTAGACTTTGAACGTGCACAAGTTTATACCATATGCATTTTGTATTTTAACATTTTTTAATTTTGTGTTTTTTTTATGTTTTTTATTTGGCTGTAAACATGGTACGGATAAAATTCAAGAACATGAGATTGGATCAGGTGAATAATGAAAATGAGTTTGGCCAAAAAGTCCGCTTGCCCGAAGCCCGTCCATATTGACTAGTGAAATATATACAGTTAATTCCAGTGGTGGGCTGTGCATTTCACACAGTCAGAAATTAATATCGCTCCACCATTATCAATCAACATTTTTTAAATAAAAAACAGAGGTACATATTCATGTTCCATGTAAAATACATGTTCCACGGAAATACGTGGAAGCGCCCCACCATTGCAAAAAGAAAGGTACTTAACAAGCATGAACGCTAGCCTTTTGGTTTTGGTCTTCTTCTTCTTCTTTCGGCATTTCCCTTTAGGGTCGCTACAGCAAGTCAGTTTCTTCCATCTAATCCTATCTCCTGCATCCTCTTTGGTCACACCAACTATCTTCATGTCTTCCTTCACTGTATCCATGAACCTCCTGTTTGGTCTTCCTTTAGTCCTCTTTCCTGTTGGTTCCAAATCCAGAATTCTTTTTCCTATGTACTCTCTCTCTCTCTCTCTCTCTCTCCTCTGTACATGCCCAAACCATCTCAGTCTTGCCTCTCGAACTTTATCCCCAAAACCTTTTGGTTTTGGTCAA
Source organism: Neostethus bicornis (assembly GCA_902685375.1). NCBI lineage: Eukaryota > Metazoa > Chordata > Actinopteri > Atheriniformes > Phallostethidae > Neostethus > Neostethus bicornis. The sequence continues at coordinate 30,099,661 of LR738543.1, forward strand.
AAGTTATAACTTCAGTAAACATCTCAATGCAGCTGTGATTCGTAGAGGACCCATTCAACGTGCACTGAAAGTGCAACCATAGGACCCATTTCAGTAGCTCAATGGTCGTCAATAGTAACCATTACCATTCGATGTCAAATAAAGAGCAATGCAAATCCATGCATCAGAACAAAAACACATAAAAAATAAGTTTTCAGAATACCAAATACATTAAATCCAAAGACTAAATAAACTGCTAAAGACAAAAAGACATCTGCTACAAAGTTTAGAAACTAGTGTAAGTTAGAAAAACTCCAAACTCCACTGAATCCCAAAAATAAGTGCAAGCAAATTTAAGTTGTCTTCTTTTTCTAAAAAAAAAAAAACACCCGCATAAATCAACCAACAGTGGGCTGTACTCACCCTCAAAGTTTAACGATTCCATGGGAGATAATTAGATTTTATTGAGTTATTTGTTCGACTTTGTAACTGTGGTCATTGGTGCATGTGTAGAAATAAAACCACCACATTAGTTGGTCAGAACTAGACTTTGGGAGGGATGGAAACTTCTTGAACTACCACCATTTTCTTTTCACCAAAATGTCAGAGAGCGTACAGCTTTGCAATCCAGTCGAAAGCAGCCAAGGATGCTAATCACTCTTGTCCTCCTGATCTTTTTTTTTTTTCAGCTCCTGGATCTCCGCTCTAATTAGTTTGCTGACTCTCTGTAATTGTGCAAACGGTACTTTATTGTTACTGTCAGTTCCAGGCTACTGTAGCTGGAGGGCACGGCTGCTATGCAGAGGCACGGCGTGTGTGTCAGTGTGTTTTGGAGAGCGGGTAGATACTTGCCAAAAAAAGTATTCCTAGCTTGACAAATCCGACTCTGATCGTCTTTTATTTATCTGAATGTCTAATGCACATTTAATAAAAAAAACAATTGCCAAAAAACTCATAAAGACGCTCTTTTAAAAACCATTTGTTCTGACGGACCTTCCTATTGGTCCGAGCAATCTACATTTGTCACATTGTAAATCCATTCAGAATTCATTTAACACATTAACTTTTAAAGTTAGTCATGCACAGAAAGGCATTAATACATAAAACATTAACACATGATACAATGACAAGGTCGAAGGTGCTCGTTCAGACATCACACACACACACACACACACACACACACAGGCATGCCGTTAAAGATGAAAGTCTAGATAGTGTGAAAGCAGTGAGGAGATAACCTCTGTGAGCTACTCGCTGGTTAACATATCTTTACCTGTGAAACATATTAACCTTACACATGACAGTAAACCAATATATTATGTTCATATGAAGGTAATTATGGCTAATATGCAAACCGTTCTGCCAACTCCTGTGCGGTATTGACTCGTCTTCTTCGATTCCTAAGTGAGGGGGGTGAATGGAACAGCCTACATTTACAGACCACACAGAATTAATTTGTTTCATGAATCATTGTTTGGGAGCAGATCGAGAGTTAACTTCCAAACTTTGAAACTGAGAAAATCTAAAAAAGATGTTTTCACTATTGGAACACATTTAAAGGCAGGGGCAAGTTTAGACCACTTTTAAGCACTCCTTAAATTATTTGCAGCACACTTAAAGGCAAGGGGAATTTATTTATAAAACACACATGTAGAAGATATTTAAAATGCTTTACATTTAAAAAGTTTAATCTCTAACTCTCCAAGAATTTTCTCACTCCAGATGCTACAATTTGGAAAGTCAATTTTTTTCTGTTCAGTCATGAAGTCAAAAAAAGTGTAACCAAATAATAGTAATGAAATAAATACTTTTATGGCACTTTTCTGGACAATAAAAGGCATTTCACATTCATTCCGTACCAGGTATTGGCAAGCTACAGTTGTAGCCACAGCTTTCCTGAAGCAGACTGATAGAAGCGAAGCCGCCATTTTTGCACCATTGGCCCCTGTTGTGTAGGAGAGGGAATGAGGAGGATCCAAATGCAGGTTTAACAGTTTATTAAGTGTTGAACAAAGGAATCCACAGCAGAGAGATAACGGCTTCAGGCAGGTTCCTGTGAGGAGAATAAGAAAATTAGTCTGATATCAAAATTTGACTCAGCTTAGAGGTGGTCAGTTTACCACTAGAATCGTTGAAGACCTGACAGAGACTGTGGGTGACACCAGGTCTTTTATAGCCACCGGTAAGTCTGTGCAGCTGGGAGCAATCAGCCAATCCTCCCGTTAGAAGCCATCCAGCACCTGTGAGTTTTGGGGGAGAGAAAAAAAAACAAACAAGCAGGCCTAAAAGGCCTCACACCACAGCCCCTCTGACCATCACCAACGAATCACAAACACACACCATCCAGACTAGGATGGTGTCTGGGTGAAGTGTCTTGCCCAGGGACATAGCGACAATTTAATCTCAACGGCTGTCCCAATCTGGCACCTGGCGGTCTCCCATCCAAGTACAGCCCAGGTCCGGCATGCTTAGCTTCTGAGGTCTGATGGGATCAGGCATTGACAGGCTGGTATGGTCACACACATGTGTTTATCTTTTTGCGTCTCATTACAAATTAAAGAGTCCGACTGTGCTGCACCCATACTACATTTTATAATTTCAAAGCCTTCCCATTTGTTTTCCTGGCTTAAAGTTTACATGTTTTTTTAAAAACTTCACTAAAAAATAAAAATCAATGGTCAATGGTGAGAGAAACCGGGGGTTAGGTGTCTTCTCAAAGAACCCTAGACATGAGCTCAGTGGGATCCAACCTGGCGAACTGTGCCCCGTTTGCAGGTTACCTGTTTGGTTCTTTGCCATGAAGCAAAACAGATTGTACGTTCAAGTCACTGAAAAATATTTTCCACCTAAGATCCAAAGACAACCCAAAATGCTCCTCAGTCTTCAGACGTTCCCTCCTCTTGACCTTGGTTTGTCTTCTCTGTCCTCCATTGCACCCTACTCACCCTCCTACTGACTAATGGATTTAAGTAATTATGACATGGCTGTGCCCACATTCTGTTGGTGGGGTGAAAATTGATATTCCGGCTTCGCTGTTCTCACCGGACTGTTGATGAAATTGCGTTTGCCCCCAGCAACGCCACCGCTTTACCTCAGCGCGGAGTGTAGTGCTCTTTGTTGCGAAGATAAAAGCAAAACTCACATGTGAGGATTCAGTGTATATTTTAAGCACAACACGTTTAGATTTTGAGATTTTCACCAATTCAGTCGAACTCGGACCAAGAAAGGTGCAAAACACAATTCCTCATTATTGGCAGTAATGTTTGGAGTGTTTTGAACATATCTTAGTTCCATATTGAATTGAACGTACTTTAATTATCTCCAAAGGGAAATTTGAGTGTCGCAGTGCAAACACCAGGTGTTTAACACCTCGATGCCCCCTCGCCCTTATCCACTGGCGTCTCAGCCCGGTCACACTGTGTCCAACCTGGCAACCCAAAAGCTGGGTTTCGGAAAGGGTCACAAAGCCTTGCCGCAGTGAAGAATACCAAACTGGCCTCTCAGTATTTCACTGGGTCCAAGTGGGCGCCTACAGTTTCTTAAGCTAGCAATCGGACATCAATGGAAACCGCAAAAACACAGGGCCTGAAGCACCTCCTCTAGATGGTCTCCTTCTCCGCACCTCCTCCAAATTGACTCCTTCTCCTTAGCTTCCCCAGGACTGAATCACCTCCTCCAGGCAAACACGGATGTGCCTCCGAGAGCCAGCAGCTGGCTGCACATGTCAACGGCAGAATGACTTCATAACCAGCTAGCCGTTGGGAGCTAGCCGGACGATTTCTGAAAAATCAGCTGTCCGACACAAACAAAGTCCAAAATGATGTCCAAAGTGTGCTCAAAATGAAATCTACAGAAAGAGACAAATCATAGCCATTTATATAAAACTTATTTTATTGTTTGAGTCACTTCAGTCAAAATTGATGATCTAGAACAAAATCTGTGGTCAAAAACAAACTGATGTACAGTATGAATGGTTTCTGACTGCTGGATGAGGGGAACTTGCACATAACTCAAACATGAATGAATAAAATAGAAAGCAGTCAAAACACTTCCTGCTTATGTTTGAATATGGGCGTGGCGGAGAACAAAATTAGTGGCCAAAAACAACTTGGCATTCAGAATGTATCCAAATATTGAACGGGAGAGCCTGCAAAATTATTATAGAATGTATTTGATGTGGGGATCGCTTTGGAACATAGTAAATAACTAAAAAAATTAAAAAATTAAATATATAACATCACATCTTTAATAATAAGGATGTTTCCTGAACTTTTAAATGACCTGAGGGTAAATAAATCAGTACAAGGGCACGTAGCCATTTAGGACAAAAAAAAATAGTCAGTCAGTCGTCTTCTTATCCGTCTATCCCTCATGGGCGGTGACGGAGCCCATCCCGGCTGATTTAAGACAAGGGCAGAGAACACCCTGAACAGGTCGCCAGTCTGTCGCAGAGCCACACACATACAACCATCCACACACACTCATTGCTAGGGGCAATTTTGGCACCGGCCAGTCAACCTAGCATGCATATCTTTGGAGAGTGGTAGGAAACCGGAGTACCCGGAGAAAACCCACGCAAACACAGGGAGAACATGCAAACTCCACACAGAAAGGACAGTGTTCCAAGTCTCGTCCCCACCCGGGACTCAAACCCACAACCTTCTTGCTGTGAGGTCATTGTGCTACCCACTGCGCTACTGTGCCACACTCCAAAAAACAATAGGAACATTTGAAAATAATATTGTAAATATAAAAAAAAAAAGTTTTCCTAACTGATTTGTTTACAATCAGAAATAAAATGAAAGTTTTATCATATTTTCTGGGAGTTTTTTTTTTTTTTTTTTTTTTAGTTTCTCAGTCAGCTTATGTACAATATATATAAAGTTTTACTTTTTTTAAAAAGTTGTGCAGTTGTTTTACTTTTACTTACAGAATACACCATATGTTTACGGTGCTGAAGCTGCAGTCAGCACAATAAATTGACCATACGCAATTCTGAAACAACAGTCCTAATTAAAGGCAAATTACACCAGCAAGCATCGGACAGGATTCACAGATTTATTCAACCGAAATTGATTTGTGACCAAAAGTAGAAAGGCGTCCAAACACAGTTAATTGAGGATGCAATTTTTAAACTAAATCCAATATTATTCAATTGATCAGATTGTGATTTTCCCAAATCATCTGAAGAGAACTGACCTATGTGGGTTTATTTTTTTTTTTACATTTTCCTAATTTCTTCCTCTCATTCCATCTTTCCTTCACCAGTCCTTCTCGTATCGTCTCCATTTCTTTCCAAGTGGATCTCTCCCAGCTCTGCATCATCAATAACTTCAAAGACACAAAAGCAGCTAAATTAGGTCCGCCACTTTCTTCTGTCATGACTAATGAGCTCTCCCTTCGTTTGTATATTAGTCTCGCTCTGCTGTAGCCATACCCCAGGGAGCGGCCCTCTGCTGAACAGGTAAGCTCAAACAGATGACAAGCCAACAGAATGGAAATAGAAACAATAGGATTTGATTTTGAAGTTTTGTGATGAATTAAACATATAAACAGATAAATGTATTTATTCTTTTACGTTAAACGTTGGGGTTTTTTTGCAATTTTTTGTAACTTAATCCTAACTGACTTTATCATCTCTTACATTTTTTTTTTACTCACTCTACTCATCCCTCTCTGGGGAAATTTGTGTGCTGCACTCCTACACCGCAGCAGGCTGCCCAATGGTGGGAGAAATGGGGGGTTAAGTGTCTTCTCCAAGGATCTTAGATGTGCACTCGGTGGGATACAAACCCGTGAACTTTTGGTTTACTTTCGCTCTAACCACTGAGCCACCGTCTCCCCCTGTGACATGAAATGTCCAATAAAATAGAATCACTCTTTTTTTTAATATAATAACATTAAAAATAACTTTTCAAACTTTTTATAAAAAAAAATATTATGCCATTCCCCCTAATATCAAAATGACAAATTAACGCCAGCATAAAAAACTCCCCAAAAAAATATCTAAAAAAAACCCCCATAATCTTCATTTGGACACACACATTAACTACAAAACTATTTTTTTCATTAATATTATTGCCACTTGTTCATTAAAATTTCTCCCAGACCATCTGCATTTTTCAGAACGCTACTTCGAATAGTTTAGATTTGTCTTCTATCCTGGCTGATTTAAGGTGAGAGGCAGGATACACCCCTGACAGGTCACCAGTCTGTTGTTGGGCCAGACATACAGACAACCATCTACACACACTCATTTCTAGGGACAATTTCATGGTGGCAAATCAACCTAACAAGCATGTTTTTGGAGGGTGGGAGGAAACCAGAGTAAACCCACACATAGAGAGGGAGAACATGCAAACTCCACACAGAAAGACCACTGTTTTAGGCCTAGCACCAACCCCAGAACTCAAATCCTAACCTTTTTGCTTTGAGCCCTCTAAGCTAACCAAGCTTATAGTTGTTCAGCAAATAAAATACCACCCCAAAAATCCTCTTCAACACTTCCATGAGCCACACAGGACACGGGAGAACCCACACTGCTTCTTGATAAAGTCGTACACAAGTCAATTAAAAGTTAGAGACCTCTGAACTCAGATAAGGAGCAGCAGGGAGGAGTTTATGACTCTCAAAGCAACGCCTTGGCTGGAGTTTAGATAAAGTCAGTTTTTATGACAGTTGCATGTCATTCCTGTTTGGACAGAACATCAGGTTCACTGGGATTCATTTCAACTGATACGAGGATCTTTAAAACTGTAAAAAGAGGGGTTCGGTTTGGGTTGTCATAGCAGACATTAAAAAAGACAACATGTTTGTTTATTCCATAAAACAATAAAAGAAATCTGCACAATCCTATTTTGTGAAGGATATAATTTTTTATGTAATTTAAACAACTTTTGTGTTTTTATTTGTTTTAAAACTGAAATGAGAAAAAATATGTACCGATTCTCACCAAAAGGTGGCAGTGTTGAGTTTCTGTCTGTTATTCAGAATTAAAATAAAGCTTTTTAGTTTTTTTTTTTTTTTTTTTATTATGTCAATAAAAGCATAACTTTATCAGGTCTGTTTTGGTTTTGCAAAAAAAGTTATGCATTTTTTTCAATAAAATTATTCCAGCTTTGTTACCATGTAATGCATGCATGCATGCATGTGTGCATGCATGTGAATAATCAGAAAATAATGCACTGTTTTGATTTATTGCATAATTTCATGCAAGTTAAAGTCAATCTGCAGCTTAAAAAAAAAGAAATAAACTTTTTTTTTCTGTAAATCAAACAGATTTGAATCAAAAAGTTTTTTGAAAGTGTCTTTTTTTTTCACATATTTTAAAATTTTAGTTAAAAATGTATGATTAAAAAGAACAAAATCAAGTTTAAAGTATTTTGCATGTGAAAAAAGTGAAGTCAAACCTTTTGGTGTGTGTGTGTGTGTGTGTGATGAGTGTCAGCTCTTGAAACTTGTGATATGTTAATTAGCTGTGTGTGTGTGAGACCCTATTGGCTCTTCGTCCGAGTCAATTTGCCATTTCCATCCTGACGTCAGGCCAGCTCCAATGCTCTTAAACTCATCTGCTGTGTGTAAAAAAAAAAACCTCCTCTATCCATCCAGCCTGTGCTGTGCGGCTTGTTCCCCTCTCTCCGTTATGTCTTCCACAAAGTGTTAAATGTTTGAAATCCGCCGTGTTTCACATGCTTCTGCAGGACTGCGCTGCACCGCTGCGCGTTAAAGAAAAACTCCTCTTCGCAGAAAAGATCACTTTTTCTTTTTCAACTTTCAAGACAAACGCGAAATCAAACTGGCTCACGTAGTTCCAAACCAAGCTCTTCAGCCTGTTTGGAGGACTGTCAGCAGCAAGAGGATGGCATCAGAGCTGGCAATGAGCAACTCCGACCTGCCCACCAGTCCCCTGGCCATGGAATATGTTAATGACTTCGATCTGATGAAGTTTGAAGTGAAAAAGGAGCCGGTGGAGCCCGATCGGAACATCAACCAGTGCAGTCGCCTTATCGCTGGGGGATCGTTGTCTTCCACCCCGATGAGCACGCCTTGCAGCTCGGTGCCCCCTTCCCCAAGCTTCTCCGCACCCAGTCCGGGCTCTGGGAGCGAGCAGAAAACACACATAGAGGATTTCTACTGGATGTCCGGTTACCAACAGCAGCTCAATCCAGAGGCGCTGGGCTTCAGCCCTGAAGACGCAGTGGAGGCTCTGATCAACAGCAGCCACCAGATCCAGACCTTCGATGGGTACACCAGAGGACAACAGTTCTCTGGGGCAGCGGGGACAGGTGGCACCATGCCCGGGGAGGAGATGGGCTCAGCCGCGGCGGTGGTGTCAGCGGTCATCGCGGCGGCGGCTGCGCAAAACGGAGGACAACACCACCATCATCACCACCATCACCATAGTAACGGTCACCATCAGGCACCGGGGATCCAGTCCAACAACACGTCCGGCTCCAACCACCCGCACATGCGCCTGGAGGAGCGTTTCTCCGATGAGCAGCTGGTGACCATGTCAGTTCGGGAGTTGAACCGGCAACTCCGAGGGGTCAGCAAAGAAGAGGTGATCAGATTGAAACAGAAGAGGAGGACCCTAAAGAACAGAGGTTATGCTCAATCGTGCAGGTTCAAGAGGGTCCAGCAAAGGCATGTCCTAGAAGGGGAGAAGACTCAGCTGATGCAGCAAGTGGATCATCTCAAACAGGAGATCTCCAGGCTGGTCAGAGAGAGAGATGCATACAAAGAAAAGTATGAGAAGCTCATCAGCAACGGCTTCAGAGAAAATGGATCCAGCAGTGACAACAATCCTTCATCTCCAGAGTTTTTCATGTGAGTTTCTTCCTCATCCTGCTTAAAAAGTTTTCATCATCAAACTTTATCATTAATATTTAAAGCAAAGCTTCAATAGACCAAGAACTCATTGCTGAACTTTTTTTTTTTTTTAAAAAACCCTTTTCATTTTGGAAAATTTCCCTTCAATCTGCAAAAAAAAGTCATATTTTTCATTTTAATTTTTTTGCAGCATTTTTTTCATAAACCTGATTTTTTCTTTTTGAAAAGTTGATCCAGTTTTTACAGAAATGTGCATGTAAAAAAACCAACTATCTTCCTCTCAAGTTCATTTTTTTATTTGATTCTGTTTACAGATTCATGTAAAAACTGATCCATCGACAATATTTTCGGTCAATTTTTTTAATTTTTTTTTTGTCCGCCAAACTTGGAGGATTTGTAAGCCTGCGGTTTGACGCCACCTCATCTCATACGTTTGCTTTTCACATATTGAGCAACAAGACAATTTTCATTACGAACTTTTCTTTTTATAATTTTTTTTATTGAATTCCCTGCATGCTGGACATGTACGGTGTCTCTCTTTTCTTTTTTTTTGTGCTTTATGCTTGAAGATGTCTTTTTTTTTCTTTCTTTTTTTTGTCAGATGACTCCAGCATGGCATTCATAACTTAATTTCTGGGCCCTTTTCACTTTTTTGGGACAAGGACAAAAAAGTGACAGGACTGTAACTGTGCACCATCATTACGTACACATGGAAGTTTATCAGCGGGATCCTGGTTTGGAAAAAAAAAAAAAAGACTATTAATGAAATCATGAAATCAAATCCATTTCCTGGAGGTTTAGTCTGTTGCTTTCTATATATTTTTTTTGTTATTTAAAAATAATCCATTGTGCATTTGTCAAACTTCGTAATTTAATTTTTTTTTGCTTCTACATGCTACAGGTTGAAAGCAAAGATTACTGAAAAAAAAAAACTGCTGCACAAATAATAGTTTAAAAAAATATATTTTTTAACGTTGATGTTGAGGAATTGGCTTGGCTCCAATTTACCCAGTAAGCTTTATTGTGCAGTGCATAAAAAGCGCTTTTTGCAGCATGTGCTTTAAACCAAGTGTGAAACTTCTCGCCGCCAAACATTTAATTATTGTATCTTATTTAAATAAATAGATTTTTCAAAAAAAAAACAAGCAGAAAAAAAAAAATGACGAGTTCATCGTCACTGTTAAAGTTGTAGCAAAATGCCATCTTATTGCCTTTTTATCCTGTGTTTTATTATTTTTTATTTCAAATGAGGTATTCTGAACAGAAATGCACTAAAAGAAAGATAGAAAAATGTGAGAGAATAAAAAAAATCATCTTAATTAATCTTCACAAAGTTCTACTTTCTGCTACGACTTAATTAGAACATCTTGACGATGTAACAATCGGTTTTCGGAGAGGCTGTTTTGTCTTAAAACCAAGTCGATATCTGCAAAGCAATAACTAATTATTATAATCAATAATGTCTGGACATTGTTAGATCTTCAGGGATTGTCACCCTGCATGTAGAGGAAACGTTCACCAATGAATCTTGAAAATATGTAAATGATCATTCATCTTATGAATATATATATTAAATATATATATTTTGCTGTGCAAAATTATACCACTCACTAACCATATGTGATGTTCATATGTGCTCGTTTTTCATTTCATACAATTAAATGATATGCAATAAATGTATGTAACTGTCTTCAATAAGTTTCTCTTCTTTTTTATTTTCAAAAATTTTTGATTTTGTGATGAAAGCATGAAAAGTAAAGAGATTTTTTTCTGTTTTATGGTTTCGTGTTTGGACGTTTAAGTGGGTTTTTATTCCATCATCTGAAACATACTGTAACTGGACTCGTTAATTTGTTGTAATTTTCAAAGTAAAAGTTTAAAAACGATCAGAAACATTTGAAGCAACTTGTGTGTTGCTTTTTTTAAAATTCATCGGGCGCTTTTTTGAAATCAAAAACAATTCAATGCATTAATTTTTGCACAAATTGCTTTAAAAAAATTGACCAAATTTACATAAGAAAGTAACATTTTTCCCCTTTGCAAAAAAATACAATTAAATTAGTCAATATTCAAAAATTTAAGTATTTTCTACAGCAATTTTATCAATTTTTAATCTCCCCACGCTTCTAATTTCTATTTCCATATGAGTGTGTGAAAGTCGTTCATGCATACATGTTGACTTTCTGCTGTTAATTCAAATGTGTAATCAGTTTGGAAGTGAGCGTGTGTGTGTGTGTGTGTGTGTGTGTATCTGTGTGACAGATCTCCTTAACCCATGTGAACGTGCTGGTGTGTGTAGGTGTAAAGTAGGTGTGTGATTTGGTTCAATCACAAGTGGATCGGAACGTGTGTGTCCTTGAACGACAGCAGGAATGATAACATCTGTAAGTTTATTGTGTTTTTGTTTTTTTTGTCCGTTTTCTTCATGTGTGTGTTCTTTTTTTCTTCTTCTGTTACAACCATGTCGTGATTAAGATTTCCTAATTTCATTCGGCCTCATCCTCTCTGGATGCAGGCAGACTTGCTCAGGGCAACAGGGGTGCAATGAGGGTGCAGCCACGGCAACCGTGTGAGACGCGGTTTAGTCAGCAGCTGTGGTGAGAAACCCCGCGCTGCATTTCAACTCCTGTTTAGACATCTTTGGTTCGACTTCTCGCAGCTCAACTGTTACGTTGCTTATGAAATGCAGCAAAAGTTCTTGTGTAAGTTTCGGGACAAGGAGAAGTCCTTTTTGGGCATCTTGTTTCAGTGTTCCAGAACAATCTGTTTGTTGAAACAAGAAGACCAAAGAGTCAAGAAACAGTTTGAAGAAGTGTTTTTTTGTGACCAGATTTGTCAGCTTGATTTATTTCTATGACCAGATCCAATTTTTGTTACAAGAATTTTTGATAAAATCACAAAATAGTCTTAAACATTTTCAAAAAATAGACCAAAATCTAAAAAATAAAAGCATTTTTTTGGACAGTTTTCGACTCATGTTCCGTTTCACAAACGTCCTAAAAATAAAAGACAAAAAAAGAGTTTTTAACCTAACATTTGTTTCCATTCGGAGGTGTGTGTAGAGTCTGATTTGCCCAGAGTGATGCTCAGACTGAGACAATAGTCGAGCTTGGGCTGAATTAAATGATTTTGCTGATGATTAATAGTGGTGTGGGCAAGCAGCTCCTGCGATATAGAGATGATAAATTGTGAGCGCGGCTCGGTGCAGCTGTGCCAGTGTTGGGTCTTAGCATGCACGCACCGTGCAATTTACAGCCGAGCCGCTCTCCTTCTTACTCAATTTATCTAATTACATCTATTTGATCTTAGCAGTAGTGCTTCTACATTTTGACTTTCCCATATTAACCGTAACAATGCGGGAAATTATTTTAAGGGAGGGGGACTGTTTGCTTTTCTCTTTAATGTACTTTTTTTGGACTCAGTGTTTCAAAGAGATTATTTTTTGCATGCTCAGAAGTTGGGGTATCCTAATGTATTTGTATTGTGAGGTTTTTTGAAGTTTTTAGCATGAATATGTAGAAAATAAAAACTTGGCCTCAGGTTTGAACGGCCTTGTTAGACGTTTCTAGCAGTTGAAGTTTTGAAGGAAAATAAACACACATTTCATCGCTCATCCTTCTCGTTTACGACACGGTATCCATCATAATCCTTCATTTTATGTTATAATCTCAAGCTTAAGTGATGTTTAAGTGACGACAGATCAAATCTGACAAAAGATGTCGCCTGTCATATGTTTGGCATCAGTGCGCGGTGGTTACATAAGTGATAAATCGATCCATCTTCCAGTGATGCATCCAGATGGAATGTTGGAGCTATGCTGGCTGACTCCAGAAGATGCAGCAAATGTTCAGTCATGTCGCAGCACGCCAGCTGACAGAATTAAAATTGAGGCCTGGTTGGAGGTCTGAACGCAGGCTTTAGGTGGGACGGGAAAAACGATTGAAGAAGATCTTTTAGTTTGTTCTTTTTTTATTATAAGGGGGAATATTTTGATTTTTTGGAGCAACCAGTCTAAACTCATGCATAGATTTGCAGTATTTACAAAAATGGGAGGGACTGAGCATGATCAAAGCTCGCAGTAAAACACTTCTTGTTTTTGTTTTCCTTGCAAGACAGAGAACAAAATCCATGGCCAAGAAACAACTTATCATCCAAATACTGCCAAAGCTTGAAAATGACTCAAACATGCACGAATAAAATTAAAAATCACTTCAAGAATGTTTTCTTTAAACTTGATTTTGTGTAATATTTGCTCTTAAAGTTTACCGACGTGATACAGACGTGAAAATGTTGAAGCGATGTGCGTCTCACTGAGGAGAAAAGGATGAGCAGAGGTCAGAAGTTCCAAGGCTGCTCCAAAAGGCATCAGAATAATCCCTGCCCAGGGGAGTTCATGTTCATTTCCTCTGCACAGAACCAACCGAATAAGATGCACAAGCATGCATATCCGACATGCTAGAGTTCGGAGACTATAAATAGTCCCTCTGTTGACGTATGGATTCTAACATACACATTTATGGATAGATAACGATACAGTAGATCCTTACAGTACCTATTTGTACATATCCACATCTACCCATATCGATATATATTAAAAAAAAAAACTTTATGGAATTAATGATGCTATAAGGAAAGAAAATCAGTGTGTAAAATATTTTCTGTTCCATTGTCTTTCGTGTATCCGGGGCCGGGGCAACAGCCTCAGACGGGAAACCCATGCTTCTCTCACCCTGTTCCCCTGCCAGCTGTGAGACATAGTCTCTCCAGCAGGTCCAGGGTTTGCCTCTTAGTCTCCTCCCGGTCGGACGTGTCTGAAACACCTCACCAGAGGTGCTCGGGGGGCATCCTGACTATATGCCCAAACCACCCCATCTGGCTTCTCTCGACTCGGAATAGGAGCAACTCGACACTGAGGTCCTCACCCGATCTCTGAGTGAGACCCCAGCCACTCTGCACTACTTCTACAGAGAATTAATTACTGTGTCTTTATGAGTGTTTAACTTATGACGGACTTAAATTTACTTCTATTTATTTCCGCGTGAGGTCCGATGAAGGGTTTTTAAAATTTTTATCAATAAAAGGTTGAATCAATGTTGTTCAGAGCTGGACGTTTTACTCTAGCTCAATGGGAACCGACTCATAAACACTTTCAGAGTTTTGTAAGTTTTATTCTCACACCTACACATTTCAGTCATTTTATTGTGGGTGTCAAAAAGGCAACAAAGCACCCAGAAAAAAAGACAAAATCCCCCTTTTGTTCTTATTTTTAAAACACTGTGTCTAAATGTGGTGATCTCATAAATGCAAAAGTTTTTAAAAAATAACATTGATCATCTATTGTAATTTATTTCCACACAACGACGACTATTCCGTCCAGTCGTGCAATAAGAACAGAGTCTTTCCGCTCACATTGAAGTATATTCAGTACATACTCGAGATGTTTCTCAGACTCTCTGGAAAGGAAATGAGTGTCAAAGCGCTGATTAAAAAACCTATTTCCAATCATCATTGTTGCTCTGCCCTTTCTATAAATCCATCTTTGTGGCTGGGAGCAGGCTTCAAATAGATATTAGAGGATACATTTAGTGTCATTAGAGAATTGTCCTTGAAAGACTGGCTCCAGGTTATGTTGGTAATTAAGTGGTAGCGGCTTGCTGAGGTAATTTTATATGTCTGTAAACGGACCTAAACTTAGAACCTATGACTTAAATAAAAGCACCACCACCTCTCAGAAGAGACACGATGAGCGGTGACAGTAAAATAAAAAGAATTACATGCAAACAGTTTTTCAAAGAAGTCAATGTGGGAAATTCTAATCCGACTTTTTGATTGTTTTTTTTTGTTTTTATTTTAATCTCAAGTGCGTTTTTGGGCGAAATTTATTTTTATTTAAAGTTTTACCGGTTTTCTATTACATTTGTGCATGTTTGAACAAATTGCAAGGCTTGTCTTTGACTATTTTAATTTTTTTATCATTGTATTCATCCCTCAATTGGGAAAAATTCTAGGCTGCATTGCACTGCAGCAGGCAGCCACTACGGTGCCAATGGTGGGAGCAACAGGGGGTTAGGTGTCTTCCCCAAGGGCGATTCGACATTGGCCCAGTTGGAATCGAACCATCTTCTATCAGTCCAATGGCAGACATTCTACCACTGAGCCAATGCCTCGTCCCTTAAAGTTTTTTTTTTTTTTTTAATTTGGAGACCATATAATTGTCAGGTTGGGTTTTTTTTTCTGTTTCTTTGTTTTTTTAGAGTTTTTATTTTCTATTCTATCTTTGTTTTCGTGTCTTTTCTTTGGTCCCAGGGACAACTTGAGCCTAGCGGGATTTGAACCAGGTTCTCACAGTTGAAAAACGGTATCCCGACCACTAGGTCAACGCCCCCTGGGACCGTGCAAGTTGTTCTTGGTCATGGATTTTGTTTTCATGCAAGCATGAGGTGCTTTTTCTAATGCAAGCATCACGTTCAGTCCTATTTTTTAGGATTTTTAAAATGTTTTTGTTTGTTAAAATATGCATTTAATAGAATTTTAAACTGAACTCGAGTCAATACTTTAATATTGAAGTAGAATGACGTATTTTGTGCTGCAGTAGAAATCTTCGTACTGCATTACTGCTGCCTTCCTGCAGGTTTTCCTACACTCTGCAGATGTGAGTTATGTGGCATTTATTTGAAAATCCAATGATTTAAAATTTCCTCCACCGCAGTCTATTGGCACCAGTATTTCTACAACTGTCACTTTTCAGCGTTTTAAAAGGGACCCTGTTTGGCATCAGTGCACAAGCAGCTCAGAGGTACGCTGATGCTTCACTTGTGTAGCAACATTTATTGGAGTTGTGAATAACTTGGTTTGGACCCGACTTGAACAACATGCCTGCTTGTGTGCTTACCGAGGAGGGGACTACCCTCCTCCACAACCTGAATGATACATTCTTTTCTTTTTAGAACAATTAATTATGTCATTCCACAAAATGAACCAGCATAAAAGCTTCTTTTTTTTTTGCTTTGCTCTGTGACAGCGCACTGTGTGCTAAGACACTTTAGTCTTGTCACTTGTACTTACAGTGTTTTGATGCATGGGTTCTGCCTGTAGAATCTATTTGCATGCAAATTTTTTACATTTCCTTCCACATCAAACGCTTCCTATGATACATGCAATGTATTTCAGGAACCAGACAAGGTGAGAGTGAATCTCACATTGAATAGGTCTACTTTACTTGTTCCTTTGTGCTTGTTTGTTTGTGCGGGGCTGCATGTGTGTCTGACAGGGTGGCGGATTGTGTCACCAAATATAGAAAAGACAAAAAAAAAAAAAGGAGTGAAGATGAATTTTTGCTTTGATTTTTTCCCCCCTCATATTCTGATATGTTATGTCCAATCTTATCTGCTTCTTTAGGTCATCGAGAAAATTTCTTCATCTGTGATTTCAAGCCCGTCCCTTCCCCCCATGAGCCCTTGGATTCTTGAGGTAAATTTTAAAAACTTTTTTTCAGGTGTCCTTTGATTTTTTTTTCTCTTTAGGATTAAAAATGAAAAAACTTTAAATGTTTAGGTGATTTTATAGTTCAAATTTTACTGATGCAATGATCAAATTATTGATAGAAAACGAGCACTATTGGTTCTTTTTGTTTTTCTTTTTAAAATAAAACTACCTCTGAAGCTTCTCTGGTGAATACACAATGAACCATACCGTTACAGTTTCTATTCATATTTAAAAAAAACAGCCACTTTCAGAACACTGGCGATATTGCTCTCTATCATGTTGCCCTCCATCTCTGACGGAAAAAACTTTTCAAGGGACTGTCTGCTTTTATCCGTCTTATTTAGTTTCATAAAAAAGGAAAATCCAACACTTTGGAAAAAAAAGACACCAAAAAATACCACAGTACTTATTTGTGATCATTTCAGTCATCCAGGATCAAAAGCACAACCAGCAGATTTGGTTCTGATTCAGATGTAAATTAATAGTTCTTTGTCTTGGACAAGAGCGTTTAAGGAGTGAAGAATACCGGATGGTTCTCGTTTTTAAATCAACGCTCGATCACAGAGAAATATAAAATTTCGTCTTTAGTACATGAATGTGAGATTTTGTGAGCATGTTTCGTCCCTGCCAACATGTAGCCGGGTATTTTTGAAAACGCATATATTTTTACCCGTTTCTGCCTGCCGTCCACACAAAAATAGAGGGTTTTTTTACTTAAAAACGGCATTTTTGAAAACTTCGGCCAAAGTGGAGATTTAAAAAATCTTCGTCTTTGCGTTTGCGTGTGAACGTGCGAAAACGGAGATTTGAGTTTTTATGCATCACTACCTGCGACAAGTAATAGTGCGTCCTTGTTTGGATCGCAAACAAGGTTTGGGCAGCATGAACCCCAATCTATATTTTCCTGTGTTTTATTAACTTTATAGTCGATGACGACTTTTAAAAACAATTCCACCTCCTTGTCGGTCCACACAAACAAGATGCCTGGCGCCATGTTTCAGGTTTTGTGGAAACGACGACAGCGGTGCTCTGATTGGATAGCTCAGAACTTACGTTTGCATCAATAGTGCCCACTACTGGTCTGGCATGCTCATGATCGCACTCAGAAGCAAATTTATACGGCTCCGTATGGACGTTGATATTTGGAAAACGGTGACGTGTGGACGCGACCGTTTTCCTAAAACGGAGGACAGCAGATGTGCGTTTTCAAAAATACCCGGCTCCGTGTGGACGGGGCCTTAGACTGCAGGCAAAGTTGATATTTTACATTTTTAAAAGTTTCAGAGAGTTTAAAATAAAGTGTCCAAAGTAAATGTTTCTTTTCCATCCCCTTAGAGAAAAACTGAGACGTCCCAAATGAAGTAGGCAGCAAACTTTTTGTCCAAGATTAGCATCTTCTTTTTCAAATCCCCTTCCCACTACATGCAAACCAGCGTAGAGTACAACATGTGCACATGCATGGATCCGTATGTGTGTACATGAGTATTTACCATTATTTAGTTGATTGTGTCTAAGTGGTGCACGGAGTCAGTGGTTGGCCCGTCTCCAGATCCACTTAACTTCAGGAGGGGAAGCAGGACAAAAGCTATCAGTGAAGACAAGGACAAATCATCTTTAGATGAAGCGTTTTAAGTGCTTTGATTCTCCTCCCACGTCATCGCCGTGAATTAGGTGCCCTCTGCTCACGACTAAGGAGTGTCGAATATAAACAATGCCGAAGGAACGGATGTTAAACGAATGAAAGTGGAAAACTATGAGGGTGTCTGTCTTAGTCAGCCTCGTAAATCTCGGCCCCCTTTGCCGTGCCGTTGCACTACACCAATGTTCTGACAAACTGCCAGCGGACCCGGAGGGGGATACACGCAGTGTGGTCTGCAGTAGAGATGGGCAACGCAAAAGGAAAAATTTGTCCTGATATTTTTTGGTATTTAGTACGATACCGATAAAAAATAACTATGATATTTTTTATTGATAAAAAATAACAATTGCGATTACTGTTGATTAAAAAAAAAAAAGCATTGTGGGTGTAAACAAGAGTAGAGATGTTGTCATGGCAGTGAGTATGGGTAGCTCTATGAGAGAGGTGGGCAAACTTTTTGGTTCGCGGGCCACATTGAGTTCTAATATTCGACAAAGGGGCCGGAACAGGAGCAGATGGATGGCATGCTTTGGTAACCTCACCTCATTGGAGAAAAAATACGGAGAATATGGAGAAAACATGTCTTTTAATTTGGAAGGTTTTGAAATCCAACTTGCTTGTTTACGTGTGTGTATTGGCCCTCATGGTTTTCCATATCTGCGCGCAGTGTTTATTTTAACAACGTGCACATTGTCAAAATGCACAAAACAGCAAAATTGTATGATAAATAAACATTAACAATGTTCATTGATTTAAAAAATTTCACTTTAGGTGGGCCGGATTTGAACGTTTAACGGGCCAGATGTGGCACGCGGACCGTAGTTTGCTCACACCTGCTCTATGACCTCTCTTTTTCAATTCATACCACTAATCACCATTTACTTTTGGCAAAATACTGAATTTATTGCAACACATGCAGAAACAATTACCAAGCTCTCCCGACCAGTTCAGGGACTTTTTGAACGCCAGGTTGTTCTTGGTGATGGATTTTGTTTCCAGTCTCACCTACATTCTAATGGCAGCAGGAAGTTTTTTTGCAGCTGCCGTGTACACGCTTATCTCACGCTTGTACATATCTGCAGCTTTGTACAAGATTTGCAAAGGAAAAGCAGCACCGGCACACCAGAGTGGTATCAAACTTCTGCTCTACGGTGTACCCGCTTTACCAACCGTCATTATTGTCAATATTCCGCAGGTGTTGGGCTCCTAAATACGTCATCAAATTTTAGTCTGAGGAATGAAAAACTCCTGCAGAAAATAATTTAGACTATATATTGTAGACGATAACAAATCGTGTATCTGTAAACTGCAGGTTCTGACCGTCACCAAAACTGCAGGCCGAACAATGCCTTTGTTTTATGCAAATACATGCATATGAGGAGACATAGGGGTGGATTGGGTGGGGGTGGGGGATGAACAGTCTGGCCACGTAGCTCCAGGAGGACAAGCTGAGTGATGGAGACGAAGAGCCAGGTCTTCGTGTCCTTGCCGGGGGAAAAAATGTCCAGCATGTGCTGCCGAGACACCATCAGGACACCGTGGCACTGCTTCTCTAACAAATTATTTTTAAAAAAATTATCCAAACTTGAACATATTTACAGCTGGAGTGAAAAAAAAAAGTCTTAGGAAGCTGCCAAGATTTCGGATTGTGACTGGTGTGTGTGTGTTTTAAAAGCTTGCCCACCTGAACAGTGGAGTTCAGAACCCAGCAGGGAGTTGAAGGACCCAGAATCTGCTGACAAAGATAAAATGCCAGGTGTGTACGGTGTATGAACTCTAAGTGTGAGAAAAAGGCTGTGAAAACGAGTCGAGAGGGGAACGTGTGAATGCGGTCATGTGGACAATCACACGAGCGTCCAGTAACAGGTAGGCGCGGCTACCGGCCATGTGGTCAGCGAGGTTGGGATGATAATGGCTGAATTACGATCTCTCATCACAGTGGGTAATTATCCATTAAAAAAAAGTCTTTTGTATTTTTATGTCGGTTCAACACGTTTTCTAAATGATTTTAAGTGATTCCTCTAAAGTGAAAATGGTGGCTTTATGACAGAGCGCTCTATTTCTGGGTGCCAGGATGTTGGTCTCAGTCATTGAGGGCAGATGAAATCGATCCAGATTGACCTGTCATGTGGAGGAGAAAATGAATGAGATGGAGGAGGGGTACAGAGGCCACGGAGAGAAAGGGGGGCAGTGCAGAAGTATAAAAACAACCTCCTGCTCCATATGGGTCAAAAGTCGAGGGATGATTTATTCAAGTCTGGGTGTTATCCTTCCTTCCCCCCCTCCTCCTCCTTCTCTCTGTTCCACCTGCCTCTCGGAAAGGAGTGAGAAACTGGAGACTGCACAGGAGGAGCCGACTATATTTAGTGTTGGTGACTAAAGAGGCTGTGGTCTAACTTTAAAGTTAAAAATACAGATATCCGTGTACAGTGAGATGCGAGATTGCTTCACTACGAGGCACAGAGCTTCTCTTTCCAAACCTGCTCTGGATAAGAAATTAAAGAGGGTCTAGAAAGCACAGATATCTTCTTGGAGGTTTGAACACAATTCCGACGTTAAAAATACACCTGAAAATGTTTTCCAAGCATTCATGTCTGAGTAATTTACAAGCCCTAATATTCAGTTCTCGGATAGTTTTTGGTCATGGATTTTGTTCTCTGCCACACCCACATTCTGACATAAGCAGGAAGTGTTTTTTTTTTTTTTTGCAGCAATGCATGTGCATTTGCATTTGCATGGACGCACTCATGCTCCTCATGCTCATATTGTCGGGGAGCTAGAAGGAGATAATCAATAGTGTCGGAAACTGAAGAAATGCACATATGAGACTTTTTTTTTTCGGCAAATACCACATTTTGGAGCAAAAATTGTCCCATATTTACTCCTGCACAATAGCTGCAATTAAGACAACTTGCTTAAAAATATACAGTAGTTCCGTTAATAAATTTGAATGGACTAAACACTAAATTATTAATGCTTTCAAAATAAAAGAAAATTGCTTTTAAACTTAAAAAACTCTTATGTTGGTTAAAAAAACTCTTGGCACGTCTAATCTTTTGACGCCACAGAAACACAACTGGATTACCATCTTCGTATGGAACGCCTTAGTCGTACAGAAATTATAAAGGCTTAGTTTTTAAATTTTTTCAAATTTTGGCGGGCTTGAACATAGTGATTCCCTGACGGTTCACTTTTAGTAGCCTCGCCGTGTCACTGATTTTTTTAGTGCATTTTTGTAGCTTTATTTTCTACAGTGCATCGTGTTGTGCATGCGGGCTGCATTCATATACAGTAAATCGAGGGCGGACTTACAGCCTTACGACTGGTCAAGTCATTTTTATGAGCCTTCTGAAAGTTACTTGACTACAAAATGCTTTCTGTCGCAAAAAAATAAACCCAAAAAACTTGGTAGATATTTTTTCTATTTTGGGGGGAAAATGCTATAAAACAGGATCAATTGAAGCCGAATTTTTGTTTCACTGTCATTTATACACGGGAGATCATACTTTTTAAGTGAACTAGAAGCAGCCACTTTTTTAACTTGATATTTTTTCGTGAAGGTTTGAAATTTGTATGGTTACCAAAAGAGGAACATCTGAAAATGTCAACGCCTATCTGAGAAAAGGTTGTCTTCAATTGAAAGAAAATTAAGCCTTTTAGAACATACCGACTGTGCTTATCGAGGACCTACTTTAAGAGGTTGTAAACAGTTCTCAGGCCATAGTTTGGCGTCTGAGCTGCCATCAAGGGAGACGGCCATTGGTGCCGTCAAAGGGCAGCCTGCTGCGGTGTTAGGAGTGCAGCACACAAATTTCCCCGGTGAGGGATGAATAGAGTAATTCTTTCCTTTAGTTTACCCACTTCTGTCCTATTGGATAAATAAAATAAATCAAAAGTGATCCAGAGCTCGTTAATGTTTCAGTGTGAATCTACTCAGTTACTTTCAATGGAGATAATTTGCTGATAGATTTGGGATAGTCCTCATACAGGCTGCTAAACGCTGGCCTTTTTTCTCCAACCAGAGCGAGTCTGTCCATCAGTCTCCCAAACAAACTTAGCTCCCTGTGTTCCTGCTCTTTTCCCAGCTTTGCCTTACGCTGCACCTGCTTCCCTCCTGCTCTCTGCTCCCTCTCCAAACATCACTTTCCCCCCCTTCCTCCACCTCCTCCTCCACCGCCGCCGCTTCCATTCTCCCCCTCGTTAGCTTGATGAATGGCTTACTGCAGGGAAAGTGCTGATTTTCATCCCTCTGTCTGATTTCTGCTGGCTGTTATTAATTTCAAACACTCTGAGAAAAGCAAGTGAGTCAATAAATAGGAAATGAACACACTTCATCCTGCCATGCAGCGACTCTCACAGTCATTCACCCAGGATGTGGCTCCTTATTGGAGGCTGAGCTTGCATTTAAGCCAAGAGTGCAAGTTCCACGTTTGAATCCGAACATATCTTAAAGACTCCTACAAGAAAAAAAAACATGCATTGTCCAGTATCACTGCACCCCATTAGATGTTTCTGTCTCGTTCTACACAAGAACGACCACAGTTGGACAAAACTACCCAACGCAAATGACTCCAAACAGACTTGTCCTCAATCATCTTTCATCATTCACACCGTGCAGCATTTAAAAGGTGTGCACAAAGTGCCTATGCAGGGACGGCATGTAAAAAAAAGAAACGCTATGAGAAACAGAAGTCTATTAGAGTTATTGCAGCACATTAAAAGATGCTGGCCGCACCGTATAAATGGGGCTGTAAGTCTAAGCCAACATTACTTATATTCTAAACCTAATGCATTGTGTTTGGCCTGTTAACAATGGACACAAATAGCCTCTGAGAACAATGCAACTCTTGTAATTTCTTACGATCAAACAGGAACACTTGCAAAAAAAAAAAAGTAGAATTCTAGTATTACCATGCAAAAGCAACATTTTGAATGTTTTTTTTACCACGTTGGAACATCATTTCCACTTCAAAAACATACCTGAAGTGGTTCTTTATTTCAACAAATGAATGTTTGAGTACATTTTGAGCTCTCTCATCCATTACTCGGATACTAATCGAATGCCAGGTTGTTCTTGGCCTTGAATTTTGTTCTCTGGTGATAAAAAAAAGTACTTGAATCACAATTTTTACAAGTTTGTCTGAACAAAAAGAATAGTAACGTGGAAACCCAAGTTAAAAAAAAATGTTTTGGTCCTGCGCAAGAATTTTTGAAACCCACCACTTGCTCAGATGTAACATCAAACTGCATTATTTTTATCAGGCAGTTCAGAAAAAATACAGACAAAAAACCCAGGCAATACACTGTTTTTTTACAATTAAAAATTGCGGATATTGCGGATACAAGCGACCGAAATTAGCTTCCTCCGCAGGATGGCTGGTCTCTCTCTCAGAGATCGGGAGGAGCTCGGTGTCAAGCCACTCCTCCTCCAGTTTGAGAGAAGCCATATGGGGTGGTTCGGGCATCTGGTCAGGATACCTTCCTACTGCCTCGCTGGTGAGGTGTTTTGGGCACATCGCACCGGAAGGAGACCAAGAGGCAGACCCCTAACCCGCTGGAGAGACTATGTCTCACAGCTGTCTGGGAAATGACTCGGGATCCTTCCGGGTGAGCTGGAGAATGCAGCCAGAGTGAGAGAAGCCTGGGCTCCCCGTTGCCGCGGCGACCAGGCCCCGGAAAAGCAGAAGACGACAAAACATAATTATATAATTTAATTTTAATAATATATTAAATATTCCTCTCCAACCGCACCAACTATAAAAACAAAAATGTTTCTCTTTTACAGTTCATTTCATCCTATCATAAGAACGGTTTTAAAACACGACTCTCTTTTTATGACTAAATTATTTTTTAAGTAACTTAAAAACACTTTTAACAGACGTTTATTTTGTTCATTTAAATCTCTACAGGATGGAAGCTGTAATTCCGCTGAAGTAAAAGTTAAACTGAAGTTTCTCTTCCATGTTGTTTTGCTGATATTTCAATAGAATTCGCTTAAATAAAACAAAATAAATATTCCCAAAAGGCATAAAGTGGTTGAACCAGTTGTAATAAAAGTCTTGTAGGGTTGATGGAGTCTGTGTGTCTGCTTCATGCTCTGAGAGCCCAGACATAACTATTGTGTTTACAAGGCTGGATTGCTCTTACTGTTAAATAATTGAGGTGGGGGCATGTTAAAGGAAGAGGGATAGATTGAAGAGACGGGACAGATGAGGGGGGAATATTTGTCCAATTCTCTCATGCTTCTGGTTAACCAAACAGAGGAATGTTCTTTGGATTTTATAATTAGAGAGTCAGTGATAGAGTCACCCTCAGAGGGTAAACGGCCTCAGAGATCTGACACAAGATGTTTTCATACAGACACAATGACAGCGGGTGGATAAATATTATGAACCAAACACACACTTCAAACAAGTTATGAAAGCCGTTGATCACTTTGCCGTTGTTTTGTTTTTTTTTCTCTTCTTTCATCGAACCCGAAAAAAGAACGTCAGTTAAACTGTTGGTATGAACAAAAATGACAAAATAATCTTCATAAGTTACACTTAAAGCGTAATAAAAACTAGGGCTGCAACTAACGATTATTTTGATGATCGATTAATCTGGCGATTATTACATCGATTAATCGATTAATCGGGTAGAATTGACAACTTAATAAATAATAGTTTTTTGGCATTTTATTGAATGTAGTTATGCAAAACACAACTCATAACCACTTAAACAACACGTTGGGCTCATTCTAATAGGTAATAATGTTAATCTTTCTGTGAAATAAAGAGGGAGAATATTACCATTTCTACAGCAAATATAAAATAATAAATCTACTTACTGTATACAGTAAAGGTAAATCATGAGCACCCATAAAATGTGTTTTATAGTACTGGCTAAAAAAACATAAAATGTAAACTGTTGACCATCCAGGATCACATTTAAAAACAAGAAATCGTTAACAGTTTTAGATTTGTAAATTTAACCTTGTTCAGAGGTATAGTACCAAACAAAAATGGCCTAGGTTAACATGAGTAAAAATACACAAAAAACAATCAAGTTGTGTAATATTAGGTGCAGTTGACAGCAAAAACTTTTCTAAACGATTAATCGATGACTGAATTAGTCGACAACTATTTCAATGATCGATTATAATCGATTAATTCGATTAGTTGTTTCAGCCCTAATAAAAACCAATTCTTTTTGAATCTTATTATCATGTCGTTCTCTCAATCGAGAAGAAATTACGATCCACTCGAAAGTTTCTGATTATGCTTAAAATAAAATCTTTTCAAGTATAAACAAAAAAAAATGAATGCCACATTGTTATAAATTACAACAACAAAAATCCATGAATAGCTAAAAAAAAAAGAAGAAAAGTTATAGGTGTAGATACATTTCGTTTCGTCTTCTGAACCGCTTGTTCCTTAACGAGTTCGTGACGGTGCCAGAGCCTATCCTGGTTGATCTAGCATGAGAGTCAGCATACACCCCGAACAGGTCACCAGTCTGCTGCGGGCCGACAGTTACATACAATCATCCATACACACACTCATTCCGAGGAGAAAGTTTCAAAACGGCCAGTCAACCTAACATGGGTGGAGACGGTGGCCGCGTGGTTAGCGCGTTCGCCCGCGGACCGGAGGGTCGCGGGTTCGCGTCCCGCGGAGGGCGCGTCTGGGGTCCTCGGAGAGGACGCCTGGCCCCCGCTTCTCCCACCATTGGCGCCGTCGAAGGGCGGCCTGCTGCGGTGTAAGGAGTGCAGCAAACAAATTTCCCCGGTGAGGGATGAATAGAGTAATTCAAAATAACAAAAAAAAAAAAAAAAAAAATAACATGCATGTTTTTGGGTACGTGGAGAAAACCCATGCATACACCGGGAGAACATGCAAACTCTACACAGAAAAGCCAGTGTTTCAAGCCTTGTCCCACCCGGGACTTGAACCTCCAGCATTCTTGCAGTGAGACCAATGTTCTAACCACTGCACCACTGTGTCGTCCATGAATATGTTTGTTTACTTTAATTTAAAACACATTTTTCTTAATTATTTTACAGTAACTTTCTGAATAATTTTGTATCACAGTTTCTGTAGTAGAACGTATTTGGATCAGTTAAATATTGGGATTTTAAATTTTGATCCTTTTTTATTAAAAAATGCAATGAACTGTGAAAATTTTTTTAAAGAGTAAAATGTTGGCGGCTGAGTGTGGCAAAAAACCACCGTAAAAAACAGCATACAAACATTTTAAGCAGTTAGGCATTGCCTCTTGGTCAAACGCGCAATCTTCTACTTGTTTCACTTGTGATTTTGGTTTATTGCACTTTAATATATTTTTGATATCTGCACATTCAGTTGTTTTGAACAAAAACTTGAAGCGTCTGACAACCTGCACATGAATGAAGAAGAAAGGAAAGGGGACTAGACAAGCTATCGCCTTGCAGGGCCAGCGAAGGGGCCAACAAAATGCATGAAAATTACTCTTATTTTTTAAAATGTCCTGGGGTTTTGGGAAATAACCACAACCCCGCCGACCCCCATACTGGCTTTCTCAATGACCTCACGCCCCCCCTTTAGAAAATCCTGGATCCGCCCCTGTGTTAGTAAGTCTAAGGACGTAGGAGTCGAAAACAAAGTTTGATTTTTGTTCATGGCTTAAAAATCTGATGGTCTTTCATCAAAATTCCGGAGTAGTTTGAAACTATCAGGCTACTTCAAGCTTAGACCTTTCAGAATAAAAATGTTGACGTGACAGCTAAGATGTGAAACTCCAAATTGCAGTATTTTATTAATTTGTTTTGTAAAAAAACCTCTTTTGAACACTATTTTTCAAAGTTGTGATTGTATCTGCAAAATGAGAGATTTTACTGTAAAAAAAAATATGTTACATTTTAATTGTGACTGTAGTTTTACAGTTTTTTTTTTTTTTTGCAACATCAGCCTCCAGCATTTTGCTGCCAAAAACAAACCAGAAAAAAAAAAATCCACAATCTAATCTTTCATTTCCAGGAATTACATAAAAAAGTGTGATTTTTAAAAGTTGGCACTGGACAACTGGACAAAAAAATGAAGTAAGTGCTGATTTCAATAATGTTTACATACGCTTTCTAAAACTCATTGTCATATTTGTTAAATTTAAAACCCATTTTTACCTCAGAAAGGGGGTGGAGGCATTGGCTCAGTGGTAGACTGCTTGTATTTGAACCAGGAGAAGCCAGTTCCTAGTTCCCAGCCAAATCCTAGTGAGCTGCCTCGGTGTCCGTGGGGCAGACACCTAACCCACCTTGCTCTCACCATTGGCACTGTCATGGCTGCCTGCTGCGGTGCAATGCAGCATTGCAATTTCCCCATTATGGGACCTCATTATGCACAAACTAAACTATCATATTATTTTTTTTTTAAAATGTTATGATGAATTTATGTGCGAATTTAATCATAGAATGCTGTCATAATTATATTTTTTCTCATTTGTTCATTCTTTTAGATTCATCTTATCAGTTTTTGAATTCTCTGCAAGAGATGGGGATATTTTTATTTGATTGGCTGACGTGTTTCTGCATCCAGCTGATAGTTTAAATCTTGTTGTGATTACAGTCTAACATCAAAAATATGGACTTAGATTTATAGGAGAGTGTTTTGTTCTTGTCATTTGACTTTGCTGCAGCTTGTAAATCACGTCTCTGCCAATAAAAAGCACTTTGTGTTTACTCCGAGGTGCCAGTAACTATGAATACTTAAAAAAAAGAAGGTGTCTTCATGGTTCATTTCAACTGATTCCATGTTCTTTGTGTTTTACTTGTAGAATTAATGATTTTGTTTGAGCTTTGAGTGATTTTTTTTTTTTTATTTCTCACTGTCGGTGGCTCCTTTGGAATCTGGTTTTCTCTCCTTCCTGGGATTAGAGAACATTTACAACATAATCCCCACTTGTTTTTCTTTTCGTCTTTGTTTTTTTCCTCTTTCCTCCCTGTGACCTAGTGTTTAAAGGAGAGTGATGAGTTCACAGCTGATAGTGTCTGGTTGCAAGCAGCGGAGAACAGTATAGAATGACATTATCGGAAGTGGCTGCATATAGATGCTAAGAGAAAAAAAAAAAAAAGAAAGACACAAATAGAAAGAGAATACTATGGCGTACATCTCTCAGTAAAAACTTCTGTCTGCTTGGATTACACTAATGACCCCTGACGAACCATAATAAGATGCATGCACATTTACGGATTAGACACAACCAAAGAAACGGTTACATTTACAAGCAGTTTAAAAGAAGCTCTGCATTATTTTTCAGTTAGGTCCTCGAACCAGTTCGAAAAAAAAGAGACGAAGATCTTACGCACTGTACAACCCAACATCCCACAATTGCGATTAAAGAGAGGGACGTGAAAGCAGGGTGATGGAAAGGGACAAAGCTTTTCTCTCCGTCCCCGTGGTCGAAGTGGAATAGTTGCGGTGACGTTCTGTGACAGCTGTGGGATCAGGAGGGGTGTATCACTCCAAAATCCCACAGAAACACAGAGACAAAAAGAGTAATTTAGGATGAAGTATCGTTGGTATGCTCTCTGAGGAAGTTTGCCTCTGTTGTCTTTCTTACTTTTGGACACGGTATCTCATGTGAACAAGTCTTTTTTTTTTTTTTTCTCTCACTCTGACACACACTCCCACACGCATACCTTCACTAACAGATATTTACTGCAAGAGTTCTTTTTATTAACTCTCCGGTCGTGGCATTATCATAATGATTTAGCCAATAAGTATAAATACTGGCTCCCGGGCGATATCCCTCGGGCCAAAATTAGACATACGTCAAGCACATATGTCACCTCCAAATTAGATGCACGCAAAAGCACCACGCAGACTCTCATTTTCTACTCCTGTCTCTTGATAGTATCCCTAATAGACCTCTCTCCCAGTGGCACACTGCTGTTGCAACATTCACCTACTATTGCTTTAATGAGATGTCTGTGCCATTTTCTCCGTGCGCCGGTGTGTGTGCCGTTACATCTGTGTGTGCCTGAGAAAGAGAGATGTTAGCGATCCTTGTGGCCCTGTTTATCTCCACCCCTTGTGTTGGAGTAGAGGGAGGTCAGAGGCAGGGCCGGCTGGATCCATCTCCATTCCCACGGCTGCTGTCTCGCAGGCACAGTGGTCACAGGAGGATGAAAAGACTATGGATTTTTCTCCTCCTTCTTACACTCACCAGAGCAGGAAGATTAGACAGAAGATGAGTGCAGCCTGGCCCATCCGAAGCTGCTTTAAGCCCGATACTGGCAGCATTGCTCTGGTTCATGGAGCACAAGGTCTACACACACACAGATCAACGACAACAGGATTTGTTGGTTCATTTTTCTGGTTCAAGGCTTGGTTAAATACGGAGGTGTACGCAAGTTTGCAGTACATGCATTGCCAAAATTTACGCTGCAGACGACGTCATCCACGATGGGGCATTTTTGCACACTTACAAGAAAAGCTAATTGCACGTTAGCACAACAGTTAGCCAGGAATTGCAATTTTTAAATCTAAAAGTGCAATTTTATTAGTAAAAATATTAAAATGATGCTTCTTCCAGTAAAATCGGGCCCTCAAAATAAACAAAATTTTGCCCATAAGAACTTCTAATTTACTTTTGATCTCTAAAAAAGCAGGGGTAGCGTTCCTGGTCTGGGATGATGAAGAACCTGCATCTTGGTTTTGAAACATCCAGAATTTTGGTACTTATAACAAATTCATGAAAAACTCGAGACAAACTCGAGTTTAAGACCAAATGAAATTTTAAAAGTTTATAAAAACTTTCCATTTTTAAAACTCTAAGTAATATTTCGAGGTGCTCAAATGAATAGTGG
This sequence comes from Neostethus bicornis, assembly GCA_902685375.1. Lineage (NCBI taxonomy): Eukaryota > Metazoa > Chordata > Actinopteri > Atheriniformes > Phallostethidae > Neostethus > Neostethus bicornis. The sequence continues at coordinate 30,129,417 of LR738543.1, forward strand.
ACCAATAAAGCCACGTACCCCCCTGGTTATATGACTGTTTACACTAGCATGACCTCAGTGTATCAACACGCTTGCGCGCACACAGACAGGTACAGACACATAAAACACTGACAGAAATAAGGATACTCCCCTCCACAGCAGCTCCAGTGGAGGCTGACAATTCCATGTGCATAAAAAATATTTTGGGGAAAACTTGATAGACAATGAGGTGAAATAAATCACTTGGGAAAAAATAGGGGAGCCACACGAGGTGAGATTGAGCGTGTCGAAGAAACAGATTAAGGCAAAAAAGAATGAGAAAGAAAAAAATCTTTATTGCTTCTCTCGATGGCAATTAGTATTATTTCTGTATAATTTGAAGGTCTGAGCTGCCTTATCAGTTCCCAGCTATGTCTCCTCCTCTTTTCTATCCTCCCCCTCGGATAAATGCAAGAGGCCGTGATGACTGAAAACAGTCTATGCTGATAGCTGCTGCCATATGGCTTCCTCCTCCACTCGCTTCAGTTTGGTTTCAGCTGGTGCTCTCACACAAACACACACGTAGAAGCACAGTTTGCACCACTACCTGGCATTATAGTAACGCCTCTGTACAACGAAGACAGTAAACTGCAAAAAAAATCAGTTGTAAACGTTGATTTACACATGATCCAATAATTAATTCTTTTGTCGTCTTCTGTTTTGAAAATTTTGACAAAAAAACTTTACTTTTTAAGTCAAATTTGAATTGGAAACTTTGACTTGGAAACATTTCATCTAAAAGAAAAAGAGGCCGATGCGGAGAAAGTGTGGGAGGTCTCGCAAAGTGAAACTAAACACCCTGAAAGTTAACGTTGGTTCTGTTATGGAGGTCACTTTCAGACTTAAAAATAGCAGATAAGTCACAGTAGCTAGAGTTGTGTGGGCATTAAAGTGAGGAAAAAGTTTTGTTTTTAATCACTTATTACAATAAAAAAGGAGACGTCTTGAGAAAATTGAAATGTTTGGTTAAATAGACCTGATAAAGTAATGGTGTGTTGGTTGTGAACAGTGAGTGCGTACATGTACGCCACAAGCAGTGGAAAAAATACTCCCAAATGTACATGATGACAGGATAGCTCGAGACTAAGCCATACTCGACCTGAGACTAGTTATGTCCTATTATTAAACAGATGCTTTCTTACGCAGGACATATTTTTGGGAAACTATCTACTAACATTTCTACTACCACATTGTTGATTTAGGTCATGTTTGGTTGGTTGAGTAACGGATGAATTTTATTATAAGAGAACCCCATAAAAGGAATCTTGTTTTTATGGGGGATGGTTAGAAAAAATATTCAAAGTTGTAATCCGCCAACTGGAGACTATGCTGGCTACTTAAAAACAAACCAGAAATCTTTTTGATATTACGTAGAAAAAAAATCGTTGGTCTTTTGACCCATTTATTTGGGGTGCCGGAGCCTATCCCGGCTGATTTCAGGTGAAAGGCAAAGTACTTTGAGACAGTTAGGCAGGGTACCTTGTTCCGAGGCCACTGTGCTAACCACTGCGCCACCGTGCAGCCCAAGAACATTTGTTCTTGACTTAAGGCCTTGTCCACACGTAGCCGGGTAGTTGATAAAACAAATACGATATTTTTATTTGTTTTGGTCTGTTATCAACACAAACCCGTTCTTTTTTTTCACTACAAACCGTCATTTTTGAAAAATCCGACCAAAGTGAAGATTTTGAAAAACTCCGGGTTTGCTTGTGGACATGCATAACCGGCGTTTTGCGGTTTTAAACATCACAACCTGCGACAATTAATGCATAAACGTCATCTGTGTGCGTCTTTGTTTTTAATATCAGACAGTGGGAGCATAGATCCTCTAAAAAAAAAAAAAAAAAAAAAAAGCTAAAAATGAGGAGAAATGCGTTGCAGTCGTCTATTATCCATAACATAAGCATTCGTAGCTTCAAGCTTACATTTAGATAAATACTGCCCACTACTGGTCTGGCATGCTTATAACCGAACTTAGAAGCGTATTTATACGAGTTTGTGTGAATGTGGTTAAATTGAAAACGGTTATGTGTGTACGCAAGAATTTTTCTAAAACGGAGGACAGCGGATATGCGTTTTCAAAAATACCCGGCTACGTGTGGACATGGCCTAAATTGTAATTCAATCTGAAGTTTAAATAAATTGCAGCTTGAAAAATAGACAACAACATCATCTGCGCATAAGTGCATTTTGAACAGACATATGGGAGATTATTGATAATGATTTAAATTAACAACACAACCAAGAATTAAACCCAAAGTTAATCCTTTTTCTATAGACTATCTTTAAATTTAACAATCTGAAATCTGTTGTAAGTAAGCACTACTGTAGACCATAGGAACATTCCGTTCTGTTCCACCATCTTCCGCTTGTTCCGGGGTCGGGTCGCGGGGGCAGCAGCCTCAAACGGGCAGCCCAGGCCTCTCTCTCCCCGGCTGCATCCTCCAGCTCACCCGGAAGGATCCCAAGTCGTTCCCCGGCCAACTGTGAGACATAGTCTCTCCAGCGGGTCCGGGTTCTGCCCCTTGGTCTCCTCCCGGTGGGACGTGGCCGGAACACCTCGCCTGCGAGGCGCTCGGGGACCACCCCATCTGGCTCCTCTCGACCTGGAGGAAGAGCGGCTCGACACCGAGCTCCTCCCGGATGGCAGAGCTCCTCACCCGATCTCTGAGTGAGAGCCCAGCCACCCTGCGGAGGAAGCTCATTTCGGCCGCTTGTACCCGCAATCTCATTCTTTCGGTCACCACCCACAGCTGGTGACCATAGGAACATGTTTAGATTTAAGATTTTTTTAAGAGTGCTACACTTTAATTGCGTCATGTTGTTTGTGAGGTATAGAGAAAGATTTGCGATGTGGATTGACTTGGTTTGGTAGTCACAAAAAAGCCTTGATCCCACAGAGTGTCAACGCCAGAGTTTTTAGGACTCCATTGTTTCAGGCAATAGGCGCATGCTGTCAAATCGTTGCACTGTTTTTTACTATTTTGTTGGGCTCACAGTGAATGAGGAAAGATATATAATAAACGGAGCATTAGTTTGGAGCACGGCTGTGCAGCAGCTTCTTGAGCTCCTGGGAATGTGCCAAATTGTGACAACTTTGAGGCTACTTTTAGATACAGTTTGGTGCTTGGATTGTATGTAAAGTACCAATCAACCCAACTTTGGACGATTGGAGGTAGTTCAATTTTTGGAATTTTATTTTTGCTAGAATCTGCCATTGCAATGCAGCTTATGAGTGTGACGTCATAAAAGAGCAGAGTCCGAAGTAGTTGGAAGGACACCGATGTACCCGAGGGCAGAATAATGAATGCAGGTGGGTACTAAAGTAGCCTTTAACTTCGGGCTGAGAAATGATTGATTCTTTCTCTCTTTCTGGCCAGTGCAGTCTCTGTCTCTCTCGCTCTGTGGGTGACAAGTGGACCTGCTGTATGTGAGGGTGCATGTTTCTGCAGCTATGAAGAATTCTTGATGAATGGGAATCTGGCTAATCCAAAACATGTCAGACTAACCCTTACAAAATAAAAGATCTGTAGTTCTTCCGAGCAGATTGGGACTACTTTTGTAAACCGGTCTCCTCAGACAGTCAGCTGGGGAGGATCGGGAGTAGAAATAGCAAACTTAGAACTGCTTCTTCTCTGGAATCGTGGCAGTTTGTGCTGCCAAAAAAACAGTGTAAAAACACAGTCCAAAGAAGTAATTATTTTTATGGTAAAATGCTGTGGTTGACCAACACCTGTGTAACATTAAAATTTGAAAGCGTGTTTATTTTTACTGTTAAACTAATTAGTAGCATTTTGGTATCACATTGAAATAGAATGCCATGTAATTTTTTTTTTCTGGTCAGAAGAAGGCAGTAGCTTAAAGGGTCTTGTCCAGTGACTGTTGCAATTTTTGTATGAACAGCAAGATTCAATCCTGGGTTCTCCACACGCAAGTCCTCCACACTTTCAATTCATGAGCAGGTTGCCCGACACATCGTGAAACATTTCAATATCAAATGTATGTTGGAACAATAAGCATACCGCAACAGACCTACGATGTTGTAAGTTTATCACTAACATGCACTATTTTTGACAGAATTACAGAATTCAAAAGTCAGTAGAAGTTATGCTGAATTTTTTTTGTTGAAGAAGCTGTAAAACAAATCTGCACAGAAAATTTCTTTTTTTTTTTATTTTAAAAAATTCAAATGAAAGTTTTATCAAATAAATTTATTTACGGTGAGTTAATACTTTTCAGAGATATTTGGTGAATCAGAAACACATAGTTTTCATTGTTAGAAGTCCATTTTGGACTACCAAAAAAAAAAAAAGAAGAAGAAAGAAAAGGGGACAAGTCAAGCTATTCCCTTGCAGGGCCAGCAAATGGGCCACAAAAATGCAGGAAAATTACTCTTATTTTTAACAATGTTCTGGGGAGGAATGACCCTAGCCTCCCCTATACTGGCTTTGACAATGACCTCAAGTCCCCCCTTGAGAGAATCCTGGATCCGCCCCTGCAGTTAATATGGCAAAAAGAAGATAAATCCTAAAAAAATAAATCCACATTTCAAGCATGCCACTTTGCATGTTCATTGAAAGATGAAGATAATTCATGCTCTTCTAGATGATACAAAACCATCATGAATTCAGAAAGTAACTTTGTAATGTCCAGAAGGTAGTCTGCAGTGACATAAACAGGACGTGGTGCCACGGCCATTTACAAAACTCTCACAACATCTACATATGGAGGGTTCAAGGGCGTTCGCTGCTTTCTCAGCCTCTAAATAAAATCCTGCACAAAACTATTGACTCTATACGTCTTCCTCGTGAAGCTGGTTGTTCTAGCAATGCTTTTTTTTTTTTGCATTGATGTATAGTATTCTATTTTAAGCAAATGTATAATTTTACTTTTGTCTGCGAGCTGATACAGTTTGTCTGGTTCCATACACTTGGCAGCATCCTGCACACACACTGTGCGCGTGCTGTAAATAGCCGGAGTGTGTCGTGCATCTCTGCTGTGTTTGGACCTATTTTAGAGCTGACACAGGAAACAGGGCCATTTCGACAACCACCCTGCCAGCCGGTTCTGCACACAGCAGCCCCGGAACCTTCTGTCCCTCACACACACATGCACACACACACAAATGTACAGATTTTTTTCCATGTGACAACATACCAGTGTTTATTTCACCTCATGATCTTTTATGAATCATTTTAGCCTTTTTTGATGCCTCCGTCCACAAAATGTGTGGGAGGGTAAAGAACTCGGGTTTTTAGTACATCCGTTCGTCTATAACACTTTTGTAATTATGATATCTCCCACAAACTGTAACTAAAAAGATTTTTATGAAAATACCCACAGTTAGTCAATACCAACTATTCATGAAATGATTGACTTTTCAGGGTTGTGTGACCGAAGGTCGAAGGGCACAAATTTATAGGTTAGGGCAGACCTGGGCAAATTACGGCCCGCGGGCCACATCCGGCCCTTTGTACACCCCTGTCCGGCCCGCGTGAGGCCAATCATAAACACCATAAATTAAACTTTTTTTTTTTTTTTTTTTACTTTTATTTTGAAATTTTATTTTATTTTGAAAAGCGTTACGTCGCTACGTATGCACGCATGCGGAGTTTTCAAGGCGATTTCAAAACTCTCCCTAGCCAGACAGTGGCTTAGTGGTTGGAGCGCTTTCTCTCAAACCGAAAATTCGCCCGCGGACCGGAAGTTCGCGTGCGGACGTGAAGTTCGCCCGCGGACCTGAAGTTCGCCCGCGGACCAGAAGTTCGCCCGCGGACCACAAGTTTGCGGGTTCGCATCCCACTTAGTGCACGTCTATGGTCCTTTGGGAAGACACCTAACCCCCTGTTTCCTCCCGCCATTGGCGCCGTCGTGGGCAGCCTGCTGCGGTGTAGGAAAATACAAATTTTCCCAGTGAGGGATGAGTAGAGTGAGTAAAAAAAAAAAAAAAAAAATATCCGAAAAAACATCACTCGTTTGTTCATTCTTCTTTATTTTAAAGAACACTCAGATTTGTCACTCTTTTTTTTTTAAATGAATTAGGGCTGCAACTAACGATTATTTTGATGATCGATTAACCTGGCGATTATTGGCACGATTAATCGATTAATCGGGTAGAATTGACAACTTAATAAATAATAGTTTTTTGGCATTTTATTGAATGTAGTTATGCAAAACACAACTCATAACCACTTAAACAACACGTTGGGCTCATTTTAATAAATAAAAATGTTAATCTTTCTGTGAAATAAAGAGGGAGAATATTACCATTTCTACAGCAAATATCAAATAATAAATCTACTTACTGTATACAGTAAAGGTAAATCATGAGCACCCATAAAATGTGTTTTATAGTACTGGCTAAAAAAACATAAAATGAAAACTTTTGACCATCCAGGATCACATTTAAAAACAAGAAATCATTAACAGTTTTAGATTTGCAAATTTAACCTTGTTCAGAGGTATAGTACCAAACAAAAATGGCCTAGGTTAACATGAGCAAAAATACACAAAAAACAATCAAGTTGTGTAATATTAGGTGCAGTTGACAGCAAAAACTTTCTAAACGATTAATCGATAACTAAATTAGTCGACAACTATTTCAATGATCGATTATAATCGATTAATTCGATTAGTTGTTTCAGCCATAAAATGAATACTATTTTTTGTGTTAAATTTTACCGCATAATGATATCGTTGGCAAGCAGGAGCTCAATTACGTACGACACAGGTTTCTTTTCTCAACTACATGAAACAGCTGGAGACCCACTGTGTGTACCGATTTAATTAAAATTTAATTCACGTGGATTCTGTTTGTACTGTTTTTAGTTTAGTGTCTTCGTGTTAAATCATTCTTTTTCGTCCAACGTGACGGCATATTTTATTAAAGTGTTTTTGTAATACATCCAGTGTTAAAATATTTTGAGAGACTTAGTGATATAGAGGTGCACGATGAAGCCGTATTGTATTGATATGACAGTGCTGGCTCATTTAGAGTCGGTTAGCATGCAGACATAAATACCTCTTCAAAGGCCGTAGAGCCAGCCTCGCTTATTTGGGTTGAAAGATAAATTCTGCTAGCTGCTCCTGCCTTGCTATGTAATTATGTGTGCGGTGATGTGCCTTTACAGCCTGCCTAACAGTCGGAAATTATCTCACTGAAATGAAGTCCAATTAATTGTGGCACTTCCCAGGCATACGTGTGTGCAGAAACGCAGTAATGACACTTAAGGGGAAATTGGTTCCTGTTAAAATATTAAATAAATAACTCAACAGATGAAAAAATACGTGTGATACTGACAGGCCTGGTCTACCAGTTTAGTTTTACACTCACGGTTTTAAATACATCCATTACATACTTCATTTAATACACACACACACATACACACACATACTGTTTATAGAGAGACATTTTATAGTGATATTTAAAATAAAAATAAAAAATGAAGATGCTTTAATATGAAACAGTAGGATTTCATTAATTAATAGGTTTATTGATATTTTTATGTTCCGTTTCGTCGTCTTCCGTTTATCCAGGGCTAGTCGCCGGGGCAACAGCCTCAGACGGGAAGCCCAAGTTTCTCTCACCCCAGCTGCATCCTCCGGCTCACCAGGAAGGATCCTGAGTCGTTCCCCAGCCAGCTGTGAGACACAGTCTCTCCAGCAGGACCGAGATCTGCCTCTTGATCTCCGGTTCCGGTGAGACGTGCCCGAAACACCTCACCAGCAAGGCGCTCGGGAGGCATCCCAACCAAATGCCCGAACCACCCCATCTGGTTCCTCTCGACCTGGAGGAAGAGCAGCTCAACACCAAGATCCTCCCGGACAGCAGAGCTCTTCACCCGATCTCTGAGAGAGAGCACAGCCACCCTGCGGAGGAAGCTCATTTTGGCCGCTTGTATCCACGATCTCATCCTTTCGGTCCCCACCCACAGCTGGTGACCATAGGTGAGGGTGGGAACGGAGATCGTCTTGTAAATCGAGAGCTTTGCTTTTTCGGTTCAGCTCTTTCTTTACCACGACGGATCGATGCAGCGATCCTTGGCCTGATATTTTGATGTATTAAATGTAAATAAAGTGACTAGATAAAAATTTTATAGATTAAATACTGTAGATAATTTTAAATCAAAACAAGATGCACGCATTTTTAATCAAACATTTCAGAACACTTTCACTCTGAACGATTTTTAAAAGAGTGGCAGGTATTACCCAAAAGTAAGTTTTTGTAGGTCTTGTCTTTGTTTGAACATTTTTGCCAAATCAAAAACATATCTAAAGATTTTTTTTGTTTGTTTTATCATGCATGTTTAAAAATTTTGCAAGATTTCCGGTCCGTACTCAGATACTTTTCAACCACATTCAAACTATTTTGATGCACTGTTATTTGAGCACTTTGACAGAGAAGCACTTTTTGAATGAGTCGCCGAGTCTCCTGCTGTTCTGTCCGATCTTTACATTCAAAGCAATTTGATGGTTTTATTGATTATAATTTTAAATTGGCTAAATTTATTTTTTCCTTTCAAGAGACCAAATTAAAATGAAAGCTGTTATAATCCAAAAAAAAAGTTTCATTAAATTTTGACTGATTCGATGACATTATAAACATATGAACACTTTTTTTTACTGTTTTGCAACTTCTTGTACAAAACGGTGTCGGTGCCTAGCCGCTCCTCCTCCGAGAGACGAGAGAATCCAGATGGGGTAGTTCGGGCATCTGTTCAGGATGCCTCCCGAGGTCCTTCGCTAGTGAAATTTTTCAGTCATGTCCCACCGGGAGGAGACCAAGAGGGAGACCCCGGACCCGCTGGAGAGAGTGTCTCACAGCTGGCCAGGGAACGACTCGGGATCTATCCGGGTGAGCTGGAGGATGCAGCCGGGGAGAGAGAAGCCTGGGCTTCCTGTCTGAGGCTGCTGCCCTCGCGACCCGGCCCCGGATAAGCGGAAGACGACGGAACGGAACTTCTTGAAGTTCAAATTGGTCCTTTTTTGTCACGACAGATTAACAAAAAAAGTCTATTTCCTGACACCTATTTTTCTCCAGAGAATGGTATCTACTTTCTTGTTTTTATTAATTTGGTGAAACAATCCTATTAAAAAAACAATCTTGTTGTATTTTTTTTTCCCATAATGTATTATGCTTCCCTTTTTTTTTTGGTTTCTCTCGTGTTCAAATGAATTTGACTAAGACTTTAGTCAATAGGTACTCAAAGGCCTCTCAGCATCCGTCATTAGCTTAGTTAAGTGTTCCTTTTTCACTAAAAATAAAATAATTAAAATAGAAAATCTCTGATTTTAAGCATAAATGCATGGTGATTATTTCTCTTCCAACAAACAAAGGCATTTTTACGACAATTTTACGACAATTAAAGCCAATAATAAAATGTGTTGTACCTCAGACGCCAAGCTTTTAGTGACCATGTGGCTCATGAGCAAAACAGACTAACATATCCAAGGTTTATTTATTTTATGTGACCAATGATGGTTTGTTTATTTCCCAAATGTGAACAGAAAAAAAAACTGGTGTTTGTTAGGACTGCGGTGGAGTTGTGTGCTGGAACGTGCGCTTGGCAGGCAGTGGCTATTCTATTAGCAAGCGCTAACAGTTTTATTATTAGAAAATAAACGGTGCGCTGCAAAACTCTGAATGTTATTAACACCTCGCCATCTGGGCCTGACAGCTGGGTTCAGCCACCATCATGGCTAAACTGCTAAACGCACTTTCAAACAAATTCTTTTGTCTCTTTTTCTTCCTGCTGTATTGTTTCTCGCAGACACAAAGATAAATGAGTGACTAAATGAAACAAGAGGTAACTAACGATATCGAAGCAGCCATCGGAACAAAAGTCAATTTCTTCTTTTGTGAATGAATTTTTTTTTATGTTCAAGGTTTTTTAAAATAAATTTTTTTATCTCCTTTACCAATTAGGATTTTGAATTTAGGATTAGCATGTGGACCCAGCTCTGTCCCGTGTGTTTTCTGACCATTTAAAGTTCATTTTGATGTATTTTTGGAATCGCAAAAGCAAATGACCGTTCCGCACATGTAGCCTCTTTTATCTATGCTTTAATAAAAACAAGATGTTTGCACGTTATTTCTGTAATATGTTATCCCATAGATGAGGGTTGAAACGTAGATCGACTTGTAAATCGAGAGCTTTGCTTTTCAGTTCAGCTCTTTCTTTATCACGACGGACCGATGCGGCGTCCTAGACTAGTTATTGCTGACGCCGCACCGATCCGCCTGTCGATCTCTCGATTTACACGTTGATCTACGTTCCAACCCTCACCTATGGTCACCAACTGTGGGTGGTAATCAAAAGGATGAGATCGTGGATACAAGCGGCCGAAATGAGCTTCCTTTGCAGGGTGGCTGGGCTCTCACTCAGACAACAGGTGAGGAACTCTACCATCCAGGAGGAGCTCGGTGTCGAGCCGCTCCTCCTCCAGGTCAAGAGGAGCCAGATGGGGTGGTTCGGCCATCTGATTAGGATGCCCCCCAAGCGCGTCGCTGATGAGGTGTTTCGGGCACGCCCCACCGGGAGGAGACCAAGAGACAGACCCCGGACTCGCTGGAGGGACTATGTCTCACAGCTGGCTGGGGAATGACTCGGGATCCTTCTGGGTGAGCTGGAGGATGCAGCTGGGGTGAGAGAAGCCTGGGCCTCCCGTCTGAGGCTGTTGCCCCCGCGACCCGGCCCCGGATAAGCGGAAGACGACGGAACGGAATGTTATCCCAATGCACCCATATAAAACGTCCAATCGCACCATTGCGATTCAAATGTGCCACAGTGGGTGGATACTTTTTTTTGCACTTGAGTAAATCCAGCTGAAAACTGTCTTTGTTCTTGTTTTTAAATTCCATTGCGAACACAAACCATAAAGCTTACCTCGGATTTCATAGCTTAACAATCAAACCATAAACTGACCTGGACGAATGCCAGCATTTGACGTCATGACTTCATCTCTATTCACTGATTGGCCAATTTTTTCTGCGATTTCACAAGCAATAGCTGAGTTGTTCATACCTGACCTAGTGGTTGGGGTAAAATAAAGTTGATTGGAGGCAGTAAGTAGCATAGACATGGCTTGGAATATGAGGTTGTATCATGCGATAGCTCTGGTGTGGATGCTTTTACCATGTTTGAACATTATTTTGAAATCAAAAAACATTTGTGAAGTTTAAGGTTTTTTTTCATGCATGTTTTATAAATTCACAAGCACTGGTTGAATATTCAGATACTTATTGAAAGCTAGCTTGTTCATGGCCATTGATTTTGTTTCACTGCAACGCCAACATTCTAACATAAACAGAAAGTTTTGCAGCATGCATGTATTCTGCTCACGCTCAATCCAAACAAGGAGTTTGATTTCGTGTAAATGCACCAAAATAATAAGAAAAATTGCACTATTTTTCTCGCTTAATGCAGTTTACATTGTATTCATGGCTCAAATGAGATTTGTGGTGTCTCACACACGTCGAAGGAAGGGACTAATTGAGGTGTGAAAGGAGCGAGGAATTCACAGAGTCAAAAATGAAAGTGAAACAGAATAAATCTATTTACATCCTTCTTCTTTGGTAAATCTAGCATTTCTGTGCAAACAAAACAATATCACGCGTGCCTATGTGTGCAATGGGGTAAAAATAATTCTGCCAAAAAAGCAAAATACCCCCTTTTTAAAGTAGAGGTTGTACAGATGTAGAGGTTCCTTTAGCACTATTTTTATAAGTGATAAAATCAACTATAGACTTAAAAACTATATTATATACAGGGGCGGATCCATGATTTTCTAAAGTTGGGGGCCTGAGGTCATTGACAAAGACAGTATAGGGAGGCTAGGGGCATTACCCCAGAACATTTTGAAAAATAAGAGTCATTTTCCTGCATTTTGGTGGCCCATTCGCTGGCCCTACAGCTTGACTACTTGATAGCTTGACTAGTCCTCTTTTCTTTCTTCTTTTTTTTTGTGCACCAAAGAAAGGGGGCAGGTGGAGTGGCATGCAATGTGACTTATATTTTGCAAAATGGACCTTTGGTTAGCCTTAATGTCCTGTATTGTGCCCCTGTGTGTTTTTATTCCAGTTTAATTTATATGGACTTTATTTCATTTTAAAATCTAGTTTCGCTATGGGTCAGTTATTATGAAACCTATGACTTGGTTGGTGTTCAATTTAGTCATGTAGTACGCATGGAGAGGCCTGAAAACATTCTCAGCTTGTGGAATTTTGGGTCTTTTCATCTCTTCTGTCCTTAAGATTTGTGAAATGTCTTTTTATTCAGTGGAACATGTTTTAAAAAAGAACGTATAATTTTATTTTATTTTTTAAATAAACCGTCTTGAGTTCTAAATGTGCCATCTTTTATGCATGTGAAGAGGAATGCCATCGCTCCCTTTTTCTTTTTTTCATCATGTGTGTTTTTCCGCTGTGATCACACAGCTCTGCAAGGTTTTATTTAAATAGATAACCTGCTACTACAAACCCCAAGCATCCCCCAAAACTACAAATTCCCCCGCTTGCCTTCTGGTCTTTAACAACAACCCCCATCACAATGAGATACCCGGAGAAATTAACACAGTTGCAGACATTGCAGAAAAGCTTTCCCTACAGTGCTGCTTTCTTTTTTTTTTTTATTCCTGCAGAAAATACATCCCAGCTCCAAAACAGGCCAACTGTTTTCATGCACGCGTCTCCTTCGCCTGACCTAATCTACATGCATAGTTACCTTACATTATGTTTGGAAACGGCGCCATCAGCCAACTCGCAGGACTCGAGAAAGGGGAAAAAATGAGAAAAAAATTTAGACCTAGCTGCAAAGGATTGCCGTAAAAGAACAAGAAATGAAACAGTTTGTGGGGTGGTTTTTTTGGACAAATAGCACATATATTATTCTTTTAAAACATGTTTAGTACAAGGTGCTTTTAAATTAATTTGAGTTTTAATCTATTGATTGTGAATTATCAGAATAGCATTGATAAAGCTGTTAAAACTCAAAAGTGTACGGACTTGACTTGTGCAGGGATGACTACTGTGTGTAACAGTCCAGCCACGCATTGCAACTGATACGAAAGCTGTAAAGCATATCAACATAATCCATTTATAACAACTTTGCACCCTTAATTTGCTCAATTGTGTGCAAACCTATTTATTCCACCATCTATACAAGTTGGGATGCATTGCTTGCAAACAGAAACACAGACAGGTTCTGTAATAACGTTATTTTCTTGTCTCTTAATCAGGGGTGTCAAACTCTGGTCCTCGAGGGCCGACGTCCTGTGTTCCTTGTTGAATACAGCTGATGCACATAAAGTGAAATCAACAGCCAATCAAATTTGGCACATTGACTCAATAACTTGGATCAGGGGTGTAGATTCAAGAACACAGAAAATCTTCAGGACACCGGCCCTCCAGGAATTGAGACAGCCCTCACGGACTGGTGACCTGTACTGCGTGTACCCTGATTTTCACCTGAAACAACCTGTGACAAGTTACTTTGTTAGATTAAGCGGTTCGTCTCTTGACGTCATAATTTTTTACACTAAACTTTCCTAATTTCTTGTTATTCTATCCCGATTCCACATGACTATTTTTTTCATTTCACACTTTAAAGTAATTTGGCCGAAATGAGCTTCCTCTGCAGGGTGGCTGGGCTCTCACTCAGAGATCGGGTGAGGAGCTTTGCCATCCGGGAGAAACTCGGTGTCGAGCTGCTTCTCCTCCAGGTTGAGAGGAGCCAGATGGGGTGGTTAGGGCATCGGATCAGGATGCCCCCCGAGCGCCTTGCGGGTGAGGTGTTTCAGGCAAGTCCCACCGGGAGGGGACCAAGGGGCAGACCCCGGACCTGCTGGAGAGATTGTGTTTCACAGCTGGCCGAGGAGCAACTTGGGATCCATCCGGGCGAGCTGGAGGATGCAGCCGGGGTGAGATAGGCCTGGGCTACCCGTCTGAGGCTGTTGTCCTCGCAACCCGACCCCGGAACAAGCGGAAGATGACGGAACGGAATGGAAAAAAAGTAATTTGGAATGTCTGCGACCGTACACAAAATAACACAAATTTGTCAGCATGGATTTCTAGCAGTGAAATTATTTTATTTCCTGCTATTTTCTTCTTTACACGAACGAAGTCCAAATAAACAGTTCTTAAAAAGCTCTTTAAATAAACAAGTAAGAAAGTACACTCATTTCCATCTCTGAGGTTTACAGGAGGACCATTTTGTTTTGATCGTGTGTGTGTTTGAGTGTATGTTTATGCAACTAAATGCACACATCTGCGCTGTGTGGTTAATGCACTAGACTAAAGCCTGACCACAAATCAAAGTGATGGTTGTTGAGTACCACATGAGAGAACAGAAATGAAGCAGATAAGTATTGAGATCAAACAGAGCTCTCCCTCACCCCCACCCAGTCAAAACCTCCTCTAGAGGGGCAGAAGGACTGCGGAGCTCTACTCAGCGTGTGTCTCAATTTGTCGAACCGACGCCGCAACCTTTAACGAGGTGATAACACACACAGATAAGTTATTAGGAAGATAGAAAAAAGATCTGTTAAGTCTCTTTTCTTTGTCGTCTTACGCTCTCTAACTCCGTTTGATGTCGTGTTGGCATCGTTCATTGTGTGTACAGTACCAGCGATCACATCGGTGACTGTCGTATGATTGTCTGAATGGAGATCAGAGTTAATAGGTCCAAACAGTGGATAATGGTCCTCTGAGGACGGATGAAGAATGGCATTGATGAGATGTTTCTGTCACTGTTGGCTGGATGCCAGATCCCAATGTGGACCGGAGTGTTGAAGTTTGATGGGAGATGATTCTCTTTTTTTGTGACACACACGGTTCCCTTCCATATAAGTGTTTAGATAAAGATTCACATTACGATGTAACTCCGATATGGCTGTCAAAACAGTTGAGTTTATTGCTCACGTTAAACTAGAGGCCACAAACTACAGTCCTCAAGATTAATAAACCAGCAAAAATGGTGATACTAAAAAGATGGGGTAGAAATTGACAAAAGTGAGCAAAAAACCTAACGGCAATGCAGGGCAAGTTTATTTGTAGCACAATTCATACGGAACGTAATTCAAAGTGCTTCACAAGAAGGGAAAAAAATGCATTAAAATCACAAAAAAGAATCAAAAAGGTTAAAAAAACAAATAAAAATGATAATTAAAACATATAAAAACTAAATGCACAGTTAAACAGAACTGTTTTCAGTCTAGATTTAAACATGGTCACAGTAGAGGCCTGTCTCACAGCCTCAGAAAGTTTGTTCCAGATTTTTGCAGCAAAAAATTGAAATGCAGCATCTCCATGTTTAGTCCTGACTCTAGACACCAGCAGGAGGCCGGTCCCAGAGGTCCTCAGAGTTCTAGATGGTTCATGTTTAGTCCTGACTCTAGGCACCAGCAGGAGGCCGGTCCCAGAGGTCCTCAGAGTTCTAGATGGTTCATGTTTAGTCCTGACTCTAGACACCAGCAGCAGGCCGGTCCCAGAGGTCCTCAGAGTTCTAGATGGTTCATGTTTAGTCCTGACTCTAGACACCAGCAGGAGGCTGGTCCCAGAGGTCCTCAGAGTTCTAGATTGTTCATGTTTAGTCCTGACTCTAGACACCAGCAGGAGGCTGGTCCCAGAGGTCCTCAGAGTTCTAGATGGTCCATGTTTAGTCCTGACACTAGGCACCAGCAGGAGGCCGGTCCCAGAGGTCCTCAGAGTTCTAGATGGTTCATGTTTAGTCCTGACTCTAGACACCAGCAGGAGGCCGGTCCCAGAGGTCCTCAGAGTTCTAGATGGTTCATGTTTAGTCCTGACTCTAGACACCAGCAGGAGGCCGGTCCCAGAGGTCCTCAGAGTTCTAGATTGTTCATTTTTAGTCCTGACTCTAGACACCAGCAGGAGGCTGGTCCCAGAGGTCCTCAGAGTTCTAGATGGTTCATGTTTAGTCCTGACTCTAGACACCAGCAGGAGGCTGGTCCCAGAGGTCCTCAGAGTTCTAGATGGTCCATGTTTAGTCCTGACTCTAGACACCAGCAGGAGGCCGGTCTCAGAGGTCCTCAGAGTTCTAGATGGTTCATGTTTAGTCCTGACTCAAGGCACCAGCAGGAGGCCGGTCCCGGTGGTCCTCAGAGTTCTAGATGGTCCATGTTTAGTCCTGACTCTAGACACCAGCAGGAGGCCGGTCCCAGAGGTCCTCAGAGTTCTAGATGGTTCATGTTTAGTCCTGACTCTAGACACCAGCAGGAGGCCGGTCCCAGAGGTCCCCAGAGTTCTAGATGGTTCATGTTTAGTCCTCACTCTAGACACCAGCAGGAGGCCAGTCCTGGAGGTCCTCAGAGTTCTAGATGGTTCATGTTTAGTCCTGACTCTAGACACCAGCAGCAGGCCGGTCCCAGAGGTCCTCAGAGTTCTAGATGGTTCATGTCTAGTCCTGACTCTAGACACCAGCAGGAGGCCGGTCCCAGAGGTCCTCAGAGTTCTAGATGGTCCATGTTTAGTTCTGACTCTAGGCACCAGCAGGAGGCCGGTCCCAGAGGTCCTCAGAGTTCTAGATGGTTCATGTTTAGTTCTGACTTTAGGCTCCAGCAGGAGGCCGGTCCCAGAGGTCCTCAGAGTTCTAGATGGTTCATAAGGTACTAACATATCACAGATGTACTTTGGTGCTAGAACCCGAAAAAAAACCTGAAACCCTCGAGGATAGCGGGCCTCGGGGAACAAAGGAACCACGAAAGATGAGCCTACTTGAAGCTATTTATGCAAGAACGTCTGACATAGTCGATGAGTGAAAGAACAAATTTTGTCAGCATGGTATTTCAAAGTTTGGGACACTTTATAAATCCAGCCGTTTTATAAATTCAATACTTTGGCCGGTTGACTGGACTCTTTTTTTTTTCTCGGACTCACATCAATTAAATATTGTGCATAACTTCATTAGCTGTTGCTATTACTTAACCCAATCTGATGTAGTGAACGGCCATTTGCAAATACCGTCCAAGGAAGTCCGGTCTGTGCAGAAGTTGGTTTTCAGCAAACTGAACAAGAGTCTTCTTGACTTAATTTTTTTTTTCTCAAAGTCAAAATCCAGAGTTGTGAATACAATAAGATTTACACTTGAAATAACTTGTATTCCACTTCCCTCTCTTTTTGTTTTTGCTCTAAAGATGCTCTGAGGGCTTCATGAAGAGATTTGATGAGTTACATCTCAACTGAAGTAAATTTTCTGTGTGGGAATGAAGGGTGGCTTAAATCCTGCACGCTGCTTGGAGAAAATGCTATTACATAAATGGACTATGCAAGACAAAGACTTTGACATTATCATAATTAAAAGTGAGCCGCACCATCTGGTGAGGGGGACGAGCTGCGTATAAACAATCAAACTGAAAGCTTCTGAGTGAGCGGAAATATGTGAAATGCTCATTTTTCAAGAAAGAAAAATCAGAGAAAATCTGAATGTACACTTTTCAATAACCTTCCCCTCTGTTTATCCTGTGTGAGAGCCAGGTCGGTAGCCTGGACCCGTAAGGGTTCTACAGTATGCTCCAGGAATAGTGCGGTCACGTGGCCCCTCAGTGGGATCCGTTCCCCAGGCAGGAAGCTGTTATATGGTTACAGTTATTTTTGTTGTCTGTCTGGGGATAGTTTTTACTGCGCTCTAGAGGATCAATAATCAGCATAAAGAGAATGCGTCACCTGGTGCCCTCTTGGAGCAGGACAGTACAGAGGAATGTCTTTTCTACATATGTGCATAGATAAAAATATTTGCACTAAAAAGAGTAAAAGAAAGGCTTTTTTGTGCATGTAATGCGTTTTAATATTTTGAGGAATTGTGTGTATTTTTCAGCCTCGGCTACATAGATAATTTAAAGGAAACAAAACACTTTTAAAAATGGAATTTTTCAGAAGTTTTAGAAATAATTTAGTTTTGCAATCGAGGTGAACATTTTACCGTTTTGTCCTGTAATCAGATTGCGAACTTTGGTAATAGGGTATCATGGTGCCTAGATACCAGCCCGTCAATACCTAACCCGTCAGACCTCAGAAGCTAAGCATGTTGGGCTTGGGCCGTACTTGGATGGGAGACCGCCGGAACTCCAAGTGCCACAGTGGGACGGCCGTTGAGATTAAATTGTCGCTGTATCCCTGGGCAAGACACTTCAACGTTATTCATGCATCCATCAGTCCATAATTATTTTTTCTATATTATTACATTATTTTTGTTTCTGTAAAGCACTTTGAATACTTTTTATGTATGAACTGTGCTATACGAATGGCCTTGATTAGCCTCTCGTTGCCCCTCCTGTTTGGTCATACCACATCCCTGTCTGTGCTCTGTCTACAGACTCTCTGTGTCTCTTCTATAGCTTGTCTTCTGTATACAGCATATGTGCCACCGTGGCCCAGGAGCTGCAGTCAGCCCAGGGGACTCAGAGAGGAGGTCCTATAACAGCGCAGGCAGCGGAAGCTGGCTCCTGGCTAATTGGTTCCTGTGTTCGTGGCACACAGATACAGTGTTAGAGTCAGCACTCTCCCCTCCCTCTTTCTTCTCTTTTTCCACATCCCTCCCTTCCATGCCTGCCGGCCACAGATGTCACAGGTCCGACATCCCTTCAGGACACATGCCTGAGCTAATATGTGCATTACTAGTTGTTTGTATATTGATGGATAATTCCAGCGCTTCCCTGCATCTGTCGGTTGAATGAGAACATCAACATTTTAAAAAGATGGCACCAAGTAAAGCTTTTTTTCCAAACACGTAACTGAGAATTTGGAAGTTTTCACCTTGATTTTCTGATCTGATTTCAGATTCTGAGTTCAAATACTGATTTGCCTCTCTGCAGCTATGCACTACCCCAGGGGTGCCCAACTTTTTTTCTCCCAAGATCTATTTTTCAACTAGCAAATCTCTTGAGATCTACCACTTCCGCGACGCCATTTGATGGCGTCATGCGATGACGTCTCCAACCCGGAAGTATGCGTGGACTCCTTTATCAGCCTTCAAATCTGCAGCTGAGTAGAAATTTGGGGTGAATTACAAGCATCAAATTGGGATTGTTTGAAAATAAATGATTTAGAATTGTATAAAGATCTTCTCCAACAGTCAACAAAAAATATTGCTTTGATAGTTTCATCCTGAAAAGTGAGGTTACAGGGAGAAGAGATAAAGAAGGTGGACGATTTTTAGTATCTAGGATCAACAGTCCAGAGCAATGGAGAGTGTGGAAAAGAGGTGAAGAAGCGTGTTCAAGCAGGCTGGAACGGGTGGAAGAAAGTATCAGGTGTGATGTGTGATAGAAGAGTTTCAGATAGAATGAAAGGGAAAGTGTCCAAAACCGTGGTGAGAGCGGCCATGCTGATTGGTCTAGAAACAGTAGCACTGAGAAAAAGACAGGAAACAGTGATGGAGGTAGCAGAGATGAAGATGCTGAGGATCTCTCTGGGAGTGACCAGGATGGACAGGATCAGAGGAACAGCACATGTTAGAGGTTTTGGGGATAAAGTTAGAGAGGCAAGACTGAGATGGTTTGGGCACGTATAGAGGAGAGAGAGAGAGTACATCGGAAGAAGGATGCTGGATTTGGAACCACCAGGAAAGAGGCCTAGAGGAAGACCAAAAAGGAGGTTCATGGACGCAGTGAAGGAAGACATGAAGATAGTTGGTGTGACCGAAGAGGATACAGCAGATAGGGTTAGATGGAAGAAATTGACTTGCAGTGGCGACCCCTAAAGGGAAATGCCGAAATAAGAAGAAGAAGATAGTTTCATCCTGATCCTGCCCGACTTCTGGGTTTTAGTCGCGTGAATAAATGCGCTCTATAACACAAGCAAGGTGCTAGATTGTTGTTAGTCGCTTTTTTTAAGCGGCTGAATGGTCGCTAAATTTAGTGTCAAAGTCGCTAAATTGGCAACACTAATTTTCTGTCATTGAAAAAAAAAAAAGTCATACATTTTTTTTTCTTAATTTTTTCAACACGCCTCGCGGTCGACTCAGGATTGGGCACCCCTGCACTACGCCATACTTGCATTTAACTTTCTATACCTGTAGTTTTTACTGGCCTCATCTTCTTTTCTTCATATCAGTGACACCCCAATGACCTGTCCCTGCGTGCATGCACATCAAGGTCACCATTCGTCTTTGTTTGTGTCACCACTCCCCTAAACACTCACCAGCCTTCCCTCAGCTGATGGCAATGACAGGGAATCTAGTCCAGGTAATCACAGCTTGTGAATGTCTGGACTCAAAGGCGCGCACAGATGCTTCCTCCGCGAGCGTGCGTGGCCTTTCACAGTGTGAGAAGGGCCGACTGTGAAGTGCATCCCACTGTGATAGAGGAAACTCCAAGAAACCAGGTCTGTTCATAGAGTTAAGTGTCTGTCTGGTCACAGCCTGATGCAGTGTGTTTATCATTGCAGGATGTCCTCTAAAAAAAAAAAGGAAAACAGACTAAACAAGCTAACTTTGCGATGCCGCACTCATACTGTTTCGGGCTGCAGGTTAAACGCTGTGTGGTACTTTCTTGCAGCTGGGGTTGATGGGAAATTATTGCATGCACAATAAGGCCACACGAGTGAGTCTGCAAAGTTAAAAAGCAGACATATCTAGACGTCATTTGATATGTTTTATGGCATAAAATGTAGATAATGTTTGTGTTTATTGTGCGGCTCGTAATCATTTTTAAATCTGTCAAATTCTAACTGAACTTTTTTAGTAAAGCATTTTCTTTGTTTTAACTGGAAAAAATCCAAGTTTTTCTTGGCTTTGGTCACTATCAGTAAAACAAATGCATATTTTTTAGGGATAAAAAGACAAGGCAAATTTATTTGTAGCACAATTCATACAAAACACAATTCAAAGAGCTTCACGAGAAGAAAAAAATGCATTAAAATCATAAAACATAGAATAAAAATGTTTAAAAGAGATCAAATAAATAAAAATAATTAAAACATATCAAAAGAGAACCTAATCAAATGCACAGTTAAACAGAACTGTTTTCAGCCTAGATTTAAACATGGTCACAGTAGAGGCCTGTCTCACGGCCTCAGAGGGTTTGTTCCACACTTTTGCTAAATAAAATTGAAATGCAGCTTCTCCATGTTTAGTCCTGACTCTAGGCTCCAGTAGGAGGCCGGTCCTGAAGGGCCTTAGAGTTCTAGATGGTTCATGTCTAGTCCTGACTCTAGACACCAGCAGGAGGCCGGTCCCAGAGGTCCTCAGAGTTCTAGATGGTTCATGTCTAGTCCTGACTCTAGGCTCCAGCAGGAGGCCGGTCCCAGAGGTCCTCAGAGTTCTAGATGGTTCATGTTTAGTCCTGACTCTAGACACCAGCAGGAGGCCGGTCCCAGAGGTCCTCAGAGTTCTAGATGGTTCATGTTTAGTCCTGACTCTAGACACCAGCAGGAGGCCGGTCCCAGAGGTCCTCAGAGTTCTAGATGGTTCATGTTTAGTCCTGACTCTAGACACCAGCAGGAGGCCGGTCCCAGAGGTCCTCAGAGTTCTAGATGGTTCATGTTTAGTCCTGACTCTAGACACCAGCAGGAGGCCGGTCCCAGAGGTCCTCAGAGTTCTAGATGGTTCATGTTTAGTCCTGACTCTAGACACCAGCAGGAGGCCGGTCCCAGAGGTCCTCAGAGTTCTAGATGGTTCATGTTTAGTCCTTACTCTAGGCACCAGCAGGAGGCCGGTCCCAGAGGTCCTCAGAGTTCTAGATGGTTCATGTTTAGTCCTGACTCTAGACACCAGCAGGAGGCCGGTCCCAGAGGTCCTCAGAGTTCTAGATGGTTCATGTTTAGTCCTTACTCTAGGCACCAGCAGGAGGCCGGTCCCAGAGGCCCTCATAGTTCTAGATGGTCCATGTTTAGTCCTGACTCTAAGCTCCAGCAGGAGGCCGGTCCCAAAAGTCCTCAGAGTTCTAGATGGTTCATGTCTAGTCCTGACTCTAGGCTCCAGCAGGAGGCCGGTCCCAGAGGTCCTCAGAGTTCTAGATGGTTCATGTTTAGTCCTGACTCTAGACACCAGCAGGAGGCCGGTCCCAGAGGTCCTCAGAGTTCTAGATGGTTCATGTTTAGTCCTGACTCTAGACACCAGCAGGAGGCCGGTCCCAGAGGTCCTCAGAGTTCTAGATGGTTCATGTTTAGTCCTGACTCTAGACACCAGCAGGAGGCCGGTCCCAGAGGTCCTCAGAGTTCTAGATGGTTCATGTTTAGTCCTTACTCTAGGCACCAGCAGGAGGCCGGTCCCTGAGGTCCTCAGAGTTTTAGATGGTCCATGTTTAGTCCTGACTCTAAGCTCCAGCAGGAGGCCGGTCCCAGAGGTCCTCAGAGTTCTAGATGGTTCATGTTTAGTCCTGACTCTAGACACCAGCAGGAGGCCGGTCCCAGAGGTCCTCAGAGTTCTAGATGGTTCATAAGGTACTAACATATCACAGATGTACTTTGGTGCTAGACCATGGAGAGACTTAAACACAAGCAGAGCAGCTTTAAAGTCTATTCTCTGAGCCACAGGAAGCCAGTGCAGACTTGAGCACAGGACTAATGTGATCATATTTTTCTAGTTCTTGTTAGGACTCGAGCAGCAGCATTTTGAATAAACTGAAGCTGTTTTAAGGCCTTTTTGTTCAGACCAGTGGGTAGACCGTTGCAATAATCTAACCTACTGGAAACAAATGCATGGATAAGAACCTCTAAGTCTGTTTTAGAAACCAAACCTCTGATTTTGGCTGATTTTGTTTTAAGGTAGTAAAAGTCTACTGATGTAAAGTCAAAGTAACTTTTAGTCAAATTTGCTAAGTAGTATAAACAATTGTGGAATGCACTGTGTGTGTGTGTGTTTGCATCTGCATATATAATCACCTGTACATTTTGGCCATTTTTCTACAAACAACTAGTGATAATTTTGTGACCTGAAAACGTTCCTCCGATAGTGTGTAAATTAGAATATTTCCTGTGGTTTTATGTTTCCTGTCAGACACTTTTGCTTTTAGAAAGAAGGTGCATTAGACAATCAGATAGAAGTAGTTTGCAGGGACAAAGCTGTACAAAAGACTCTCTAGCCTGTAAGATGCGGCGTCTCCCAAGAGACGCTTTGTGTGCAGCAGACCCCTGTCTCCTGTCACACTTTTTAAATCGCTGTGGTCGCTCTGCAGCCAGTCGACTCCACAGATGACCTCTTCCGTGGGGGTGGCAGCCCCGACTCGGCCCCTTTTTGCCCCACTGCATTAAACATTGATGGATCTGTAAGGGAAGGCTGGAGCCTGTCTCCCACTGTGGTCTGGCCCTTGCAAAGTCTCTTCTCCGGCTGCGACTTGTGTCCTTTTGACTTATCTCTCCTCTTTTTTTTGTGATTTCATCACATTTGCAACTGCTGTTGTTATTTGAATGTGGTCAGACGAGACTCTTTGCACCAAGCGCTGCTCAATTCAAACCGACATATCAAATCTGAAGAAACGAGAGTGATAAGTGCCTGCTGCTGCTGGCTGTGGCCAGTTGCACAGCAGTGAGACATGACTTCCTGGAAATGACTCTCTGTGTCTATTTGATTCCTGTATTTGCACCACCATCTCTGTGAGGTGCATTTATGTTATGCTTTATGAGTTTTACCACAGAGCACTGCTCTATGAAAGGAAGCGGTAGGAGACACAAACCGGTGATAATTTCCTTCCTTTATCAGAGTGTGAGGGTGTACGTGCTCCAACTCTGCAGCGCAACACAAGAAAATCTTCATGTCGTGTCTTGTTTCCTCAAAATGCAAACTCACATTAGCTTAGATATCGGCTAAAATTACATATTTATTTTATTTACTTGCCCCCAAAATTATTTTTTTGCACCTACAGACATTCAATTATATAAATAAACACAACATTGGCAGACGATGCGTTTCAAATAGCGCTCAATCTGCATCGATCAGGCCGTCAAAACTACTTACAGTCATATCTATATTACGATATTAAATTAACAGACAATGTTTGACCCCAATCAGCAGGTCTGAAAATGATGACGTAGATATCCTGCGAGTAGGCCGTGGGAGACCGGTTCAAAATCTGACTGGTTTAAGCAAAAGTTTCACTATTGTGAACTTTTTGGAGGAAGTAATGATTGTGCACCCTGTGCAACGGACTCGGAAGGCCTTTAAATGTGATTGGTTACATGCTTTAAATCAAAAACACACACTACGAAGCATCTGAGCCATTTCTTTTTTTTCTTTTTTTTAATTTTTACTCACTCTATTCATCCCTCATCGGGGAAATTTGTGTGCTGCACTCCTACACCGCAGTCGGCTGCCTAGATGGCGCCAATGGTGGGAGAAATGGGGGTTAGGTGTCTTCTGCAAGGACCCTAGACGTGCACTCAAAGAAGTGCAAACCCGCAAACTTCCGGTTGACCGTCTTTTTTAAAAAGCCATTTAAAAAAAAAAATGCTGTACACCGAAACATAACTACCGCCTGTTTGTGATTTGGATATTTTTCAGGCCTGCAGAGAAGAATTTGAAGGCGATCAAGATCAGCCACAGTTATTTTTAGCTTACATGCATAATTCCACATGTGCTGATGATTTTATTTAGTTTTATTGCTTAAAAATCTTGTGCCATTTAATTTTTTTGTTCGTGAATTCATCCTGCAGAATTTCAGTTTGAGAAATCTGCCCCACGACCGACAAGTGGTAAAGGTTCAGCAGCATACCAGACTTGATTCTGGTTAAGACTCTAATTGTATTTATAGAGTGCAATGTGAGCTGGGTTTGGACATTAGACAGTGTGAGAATTGAATGTTGTAATCTATCATGTGTGAGAATGTATGTCTGTGTTTGAGAAGTGTGAGAGAAAGCTTTGTTGATGTTGATCTGGTTTGTGTTTGTCTGGATCACAACAGATTAGATCAAATTGTTTTGATCAATTTCATTGCGTTAGTTATTAAAAAAATTACACAGTAGTTGATTTATTCACTGTCGGTAGGAAAATTAGACATTTTATTTAGATGCATGCATGGCTTTTCACTTGTTGTTTAGCTTGTATACGGTAACCATAGAAACCAAACAGCTTTACAGCATTTCTGCATCATTCACAAAAGTTACCAATCCATCCAAAATAAAACATATCCTATGCTTGATTTGATATGAAGCATTTAACCCCTATGATGTTGATATGCATGCATTTTACTTTTTCCATTTTTGGTAGATCTTTTTGACTTGAAGATTGTATCAGTAGCCTGTCATCGAAAATGAGGGTGCACCCCACCAATAGGACTATTTACACTTTAAATTAGCAGAAATTTGATCAATCTGATCTCTTTTAAAAATAAGATTATGATGATTTTGTTTTCTCTTCTGAAGAACTTATCTCTAATGGGGACCCGGGGAGATCCTGGAGCCTATCTCGGCTGGTTACAGGAGAGAGGCAGGATACACACCCAACAAGTCACCAGTCTGTTAGAGGCCATACACACTTATTCCTAGGGGCAATTTTGTAATGACCACTTAATCTAGTATGCATATTTTTGGAGAGTGAGAGGAAACCGGAGTACCTGGAGAAAACCTACACATACAGCATACAGGGAGAACATGCACACTCCACACAGAAAGGCCAGTGTTTAAACCTTCACCTAATCCCAGGACTCAAACCCCCAACCTTCTTGCTATAAGACCACCATGCTAACAACTTCAACCCGTCGAAACAACTACATCTAATAAGATTGGTTTTACTTTACTCAGTCGAACAAAAAAGGATCAGTTTTCTATTTTAAAAATCAATGAATTGGCAAAAACTAACCTTTGGGATTCGTATTAATTTGTGGATCTCTGAAGACTTGTCTGCTTTAAAACGAGAAAATCACATGAGAATAATCCTAAGTGAAATAATCACAGCTCCAAGCAACAGCAAATGGGGATGAATAAATAAGACTGACTAAATAAATGATCAGTGATTGTTTGGCTCTAAGTGCTGCTGCTGTAGCTCAGCATCCTGATTTAGTTGAAGCCTTCAGCCATCCCTCAGCGGAGCTATGGTCTTAGCGGAAGAGAAACGACTAAAAAGCCCCATTCTTCTTTATACCTTCAATATTCAATGAGAGTGCTAATTGCACCATGCTGAAAGAAAGAAAAAGAGGAGGGAGGCACAAAGGAGAAGAGAGAGGGAACTACTGGCTAATGGTCCGTAGGGGGAAAATAAAGACGAGGGGAAAAAAAAGGGGGGGAATTTAAAAGTTAGACATATCCTCAGGAGGTTCCTTCCTCTGTATTTTACCTGTGCGTCTCTTAGCTATAATGCAAATGCTCATTAGTCAGTCTGTGTGATATCCACCAGATCAGGACTACTGTTAGAGACCATCACCTGGAGCACTCTGGTGAAGTACATCAACTGTTTCTACTCTTCTATTGTCAGCCGGAATCAGACTTTTTTTTTTTTTTTCGTGCGTTACTTTAAAAGTTAGTTGGAAAGATTTCCTGGAATATATTTGCTTAGGGTGCACCCATTTGAGAAGAAGAATTTGGGGGGGGAATGCATATGCATTTTAGAGTTTCTGCATGTGCATAAAATGCCAGCGCAGCACTTTAGCTTTCCTTCATCCTTCAAACCTTTTTTTTTTTCTTTCTTTAATCTTTGGCTGACTTATAATACAATGAGTCCCCGTAATCAGTGGATCTCCTCCAGCAGATGAATAAATAAGAGGTAAACAGTGGTAGATGAAAAAAACGAACCAAAAAAACAAAATGATGCAAGTTTGAAATGAATCATGATAAGATGCAGAATAAAATGTCATGATCTTTTACTTCCACACCTGCATGTGGAATTTTGGACCACTGGAGGCAGTATGCACAGCTTGGCTGTCTAGATGAAGCTTTTTCACTTCTTTTTTTTCTTCACTCAACCGTTTCTCCGTCCCTTGGTATATCACAACTGAAATACTGCTGAACAGAAGTTTTTCTCATAAATCATGCCATCTACCAAACAAAGCAATAAAGATGTTTGTTTGCATTATTGAAGGGAAGGTATTGCCTTAGGTCAGCTTTAACCGATGGTGTGTGTGTGAACGCGTATACGTGGGTAAAAAAAAAAAAAAAATTACATGCCCACTTACGTGCACGCTTTTTGCTCGTACAAAAGTAATTTGTTTTAAAAATAATTTTGTCGACTGATCTTTTTTTTTATGCACACAAGTCAGTAATAATGTTTCTCGCTGCTCATCGAATCAGAAATCAGTTCTTGTGCTGACTGGAAAAAGTGTTGCTCGGAGGAAGGGTCACACATCCACCTTCTGGAATTATATCTTTTCTTTTACAACAGTTTGTACTTATTTTATGTTCTAGTTTTGTCTTTGAGGATCATTTACAACACTTGAAAATTTTATAACAACCCTTTCGGTGCTATTCATACGGATCACACCGGCTGCCAAAGCCATGCATGCTCAGAAAGCCTTCTTCTGAAATGTATTTGCTGGACTTTCAGCTTTTTGTTTTTCCTTCTGTTACATCTTCTCTTTGAATTTTTACTGATCTTATAAGTGATCGAAACCTTTTAAAAATTTTGCAATTTCTTTCAGAAAGTTTTAAATAAGAGGTCAGTTTGTTTTTGCAGGGTGATAACTCTTATTTCGTAGCTTCCGCAGATGAAAACGGTACTTTTTGTTAGCTCAAAATGTTTGCCTAAATAAGCTTTTAAATTTTCATTTTTGGATTGATGTTTTAAATTCCCTCTTCCTCTTGATCCCCTCTTAGTCTCGTGTGAAAGGATGGTGAGCAGTACTTGAGAGGCGAAGTGCACGCACATTGCAAAAAACACCTCCTGCTTTGGCTAGAATACGGGCAAGACGGCAAACAAAATCTTTGGCCAAGAATAACCTCGTATTTGAATAATATCTGAATAACAAAAAAATCAAGAGTTAGAAAAGCAGTCTATGTTTTTGATGTGGAAATAATGTTAAAACACAAAGGGAACTTCCAAAGCCCTCAGTTTTGCTTGAAACTAGGGCTGAAAAAACTAATCGAATTAATCGATTATAATCGATTATTGAAATAGTTGACAACTAATTCAGTCATCGATTAATCGTGTAGAAAGTTTTTGCTGTCAACTCCACTTAATATTACACAACTTGATTGTTTTTTGTGTATTTTTACTCATGTTAACCTAGGCCATTTTTTGTTTGGTACTAAACCTCTGAACAAGGTTAAATTTGCAAATCCAAAACTGTTAACGATTTCTTGTTTTTAAATGTGATCCTGGATGGTCAACAGTTTACATTTTATGTTTTTTTAGCCAGTACTATAAAACACATTTTATGGGTGCTCGTGATTTATCTTTACTGTATACAGTAAGTAGATTTATTATTTTATATTTGCTGTAGAAATGGTAATATTCTCCCTCTTTATTTCACAGAAAGATTAACATTTTTACTTATTAGAATGAGCCCAACGTGTTGTTTAAGTGGTTATGAGTTGTGTTTTGCATAACTACATTCAATAAAATGCCAAAAAACTATTATTTATTAAGTTGCCAATTCTACCTGATTAATCGATTAATCGAGCCAATAATCGCCAGATTAATCGATCATCAAAATAATCGTTAGTTGCAGCCCTACTTGAAACCCCATCTTTTTTAAGCTTAGATTGATTTAGTTTAATTCATGCTCTTGATGATTTTTAATTCTACATCACAAGACAACAGCAATCCCTCGTTAAATTGTGGGTCACATTCTATGGCTTTGTATTTTGTATTTTATTTCTACAGTGTATTGCTTTCTGTGACACAATTGATACGTAGTGTTCTGCGTACTGTTTGGCTGAACATACAGTAGACAAGAGGGGTCAACTCACTCACACCTGGTAAAGCTGTACCCTCACACTCACAATTAAAAAAATGTGACTGTTGAATTTTTTTCTTGCCTGAATAAAAAACTGAAGGCAGATTATTTTCTATGTTTAGAAAAACATGCTATAAAACAGGATAAATTATAGCTGAAGCTTCATTGTGTTCATTAGGTTCTGTTCCTCACACGTGGATTCCGGAAGCAATGGAACCCGTCACTGTTCTAACTCTGTACTATTTTTCAATGAGGGTTTGAACTTTGAGATTGTTTGAATCAAAGAGAAAACTTTGAAAATGTGTCTGAGAAAAGTCTTCAAAGTGTGCAGTGATGGGTTTTAACAGCCTCAAAACATCCTGCGATTAAAGAAGGACCAATTCATTCAAACAAAAAGGAGGAGCCGCTCCTCCTCCAGGTCGAGAGGAGCCAGATGGGGTGGTTCGGGCATCTGGTCAGGATGCCCCCCGAGCGCCTCGCGGGCGGGGTGTTTTGGGCACGTCCCACCGGGAGGAGACCATGGGGCAGACCCCGGACCAGGTGGAGGGACTATGTCTCACAGCTGGCCGGGGAAAGACTTGGGATCCTTCCAGGTGAGCTAGAGGATGCAGCCCGGGAGAGAGAGGCCTGGGCTACCCGTTTGAGGCTGTTGCCCCCGCGACCCGACCCCGGAACAAGCGGAAGATGACGGAACGGAACGGAAAGAATTTTTAGAATTTCGCCAGGTCGCAGATCTCTATGTTTAGATCCTTTGATAGGAAGGGAGAGCGTTCTGAGCATGCACAGAGTGCAAAGTTGCACATGGTCGCAGATCTCGTCAAAACACCTTTACGTCATCAATTAATCAGTCAAGGTTACACCAAAATATCACAGTAAGGTATAGAAAAAGTTTACAGTATTAAAATATTAATATCTCTAAGTCTACTGGAGCGTTTTTTTTCTCGCAGATATTACGTGTTGCTTTTGAATATGGAGATGTAAGCATACTCTGCTTACATCTGCGTACATGCAGAGATCTGCAATGATCTTTGCAATGATCCATGATGCAGAAATGATCCTCTGCATCATGGATCCAAATGGAAAAGTGAGGTTACAGGGAGAAGAGATAAAGAAGGTGGAAGATTTTAAGTATCTAGGATCAACAGTCCAGAGCAATGGAGAGTGTGATAAAGAGGTGAAGAAGTGTGTACAGGCAGGCTGGAATGGGTGGAGAAAAGTATCAGGTGTGATGTGTGATAAAAGAGTTTCAGGTAGAATGAAAGGGAAAGTGTACAAAACCGTGGTGAGAGCGGCCATGCTGTTTGGTCTAGAAACAGTAGCACTGAAGAAAAGACAGGAAGCAGAGATGGAGGTAGCAGAGATGAAGATGCTGAGGATCTCTCTGGGAGTGACCAGGATGGACAGGACCAGAGGAACAGCACATGTTAGAGGTTTTGGGGATAAAGTTAGAGAGGCAAGACTGAGATGATTTGGGCATGTACAGAGGAGAGAGAGAGAGAGAGTACATCAGAAGAAGGATGCTGGATTTGGAACCACCAGGAAAGAGGACTAGAGGAAGACCAAAGAGGAGGTTCATGGATACAGTGAAGGAAGACATGAAGATAGTTGGTGTGACTGAAGAGGATGCAGCAGATAGGGTTAGATGGAAGAAACTGACTTGCTGTGGCGACCCCTGAAGGGAAAAGCCGAAAGAAGAAGAAGAAGAAAATGTACGCATACTCGCAACTCGTGTTTCATTTGTAGTCCCTCTCTCTCCAGATAAGTTACACAGATAAAAGTTCTTGCGTGAATACCAAACCAAAAAAATTAGCTCGTTTTACAAGGCTATCTTTTTCTTAATGTCCTTTTAACAACGTGGTAAGATTTAGGGCACATGGGTGAGCTCTTTGGTTTAACTTCCGCCTACTTGCTAATTAAAGAGCAACTTGACTCTGCCTCTATCAATAGGATCTCCTACTCAGTTGGCAGGTCAACAGAATTCCAAGTTAAGCTCAAACCTGGTAAACTCATTAAAACCAAACCCACATCTTCAAGTTTTGGTCATGAGGTTTGGTTTGATTCATCACTATGTCAATGTGATGAAAAGTTAAGCAACCTGTTGCCAGGTGTATTGTAACTCAACCTGGTCACCAAGAGTTCGTTTTAGGTTCTCAGTTCATGGCGTCATACGCCTAAAGCAGGCAACACTTCGTAAGTATTAAGTATTAAGTTTGTAAGTGCTTTGCATAGTCAAAACGATAGTTCTAAAATATGTTGGAGCCTTAAAAGAAAGCCCGAGGGATGTTTGACATACAAACTAATAAGGTTAAAAGGCAAAAAAGCAAAGTGGAGGACAAAGGTGTGCACTAGAGCACTCTGAAAGACATTTAAGAGAGACATTATCCTCTCACCGTCTGCCTACTTTAAAACTTTTTACGATGCTGTTTATTCTGCCTCCTCATCCTTCCCACTACTCCCTGCCTTTCTGTCACACAATGACTGATAGTAAATGGTTTCCGAGAAGGTGCTGCTGAATGAGGGGGTGAGAAACTACCTGCTTTTGTTATCTTAACACCCCGCGGCACGCGGGAGACAACCATCAAACATCCTGCTCCACACTTGACATGAGCAGAGTCTACAGATATGGAAAAAACTGGGAGTGACATGGTTGGTGAAGTGTGCTGTATCCTAGGCCTAGCAGCTTTATGAGCCCAGAGGGACCATAAAGTCACAGGCTTGCAGACCTTCAGCTGCTCGCTACGCTGAGGTTAGAAAAGCAGAAAGGAAAAGGACAGAATGCATGTTTGGCAAAAGTTGAATAGTTTTCCAATTGAATTTTATCTGGATATTTATATCTTCAAAAAGAGTTTGAATTTACAAAATTTGTGATATTTAAACAGTGAGTATGTCCATGAGGAATCACAAGCTTCCTTTAAAAGTGTTCTGATTTTTTTTACAAATGCATTTAATTTCAATAGCACATAAATCTGGCTTAGACTCATAATTATATATGAGCCTACTAAAAAAAAAAAAGTTAATAAACTGTGGACTTTTTGAACATTGAAAACCCCGCCTATTACTTTTGTATGGTGAGCTAGAACAGGGGTGTGCCCATTACATCGAACGCAATCGACTGGTCGATCGCAAAGGCATTATGGGTAGATCGAATGGCATTGACAAAAAGTAAAAAAAACTTTCAAAAAAAGTATAAATCTAGCGGCTTTTCTGCTGTTACTGGAGATTTTTGGAGTCTGTGACATGAAATCACGTTCTTAAAGGGCCCATCTCATGCAAAAGTGACTTTCCAGAGTTTTCTAGCTTGTAAGAGTGATGTCCGGGCCTTGTATATGTCACCAAAGGGGTTTCTAGATTGATTTAGCCCGTTTTTCACAAATTGCTGTGGATTTCTGGTACGCTCAGACAAAACAACGAATGAGCAGATGTCTAAAGTATGACGCATTTGACGTAGCCAGCACGGACTTCGCACACGCCCCCCTCCGCAGCAAACCCTCCCTCCTCACAACCCGCCCGCCCTCCTCACCCGCCTCCACTCCGGCCTTACGCCCTCACAAACTCGCTTTCAACGTCCAAAATACAGGCTGGTTTGCTGCTCTGCGTCTTTTTTATTTTCTTGCTTGAAACACGCTTTTTGTAGCTATGTCTTTAAGGAGAAAGTGCCTTCCCCCTCCCGCTCAGAGATGGGCGGAGGAATAGCGGCTCAGTAAGAGCAGAGGGCGGAGCTTGTACTTTCTCAGGACGGGAAGGGGAATGAGCAATACCCGGCCTTTCATAGTTCCGGGGCTGTGACTGCGCTCCACCAAATCAATATATTTTCACATCTATCGTGTAATGCAGGTTGCAAACCCCACATTTTGCGTGTGTATGTGCATAAGATACAATATGGAAAGAGTTATTTTGCATGAAATGGGCTCTTTAAGCCTGTAATCAATAAACAGCCCGCATTGCTGCTGTGGCCCCCCCCCTCGCAAAACGCTGTGAGTGTGTGCGTATGTAACAAATCATGTTGTAGGGGTAGTAACAGCAGGCTGGAAACGATCTGTTGGGGTTTGCGATGGTAACATGGGACTGGTAGATCTCAGGAGGTTTGATATTTGTAAAGTAGATCTTGGGACAAAAAAGGTTGGGCACCCCTGAGCTACAACCATTGGCTTCCAATCATTTCTACTTCCTGGTTTTAGCATCAAGTTTTCCATTAGTCACAAACAGAAATCCAGAAGCCAAGAAAAGTCCAAGCAGGTCTCAAAGGTCTCATTTCAGGCTAAGTCGACTTTTCAGAGCCTTATACTTTTTAATAGTGACGTGAAGACGATGCATTTGTTAAAGTGCTTTTAATAGTGATTCAGCATTTTTGGAAAAGAAAAAAAAAATCTCAGTATTTATTCTCC
The DNA here is from genome assembly GCA_902685375.1 of Neostethus bicornis. Taxonomy (NCBI): domain Eukaryota; kingdom Metazoa; phylum Chordata; class Actinopteri; order Atheriniformes; family Phallostethidae; genus Neostethus; species Neostethus bicornis. The sequence continues at coordinate 30,162,593 of LR738543.1, forward strand.
TCCTTTAGGACAACAGAGTGGCTGCTGCATCAATGACACTACTAGTAACATCAATGGAATGGTTCCTGTTTCTACGTAGCAAGGACGTCTTTCCCTTTTAAAAGTTTTTCTAAGGCTGACTCTACTGCACTGAGCAAGTTGTCTTTATTGCTTAAACCATGCATGATCGTTTTATTAATTGATTTCATACATGTATTTCCAACATGCATGAGTGTAATAGTGATCTGTTGTACGTTTTGGCGTGTGGCATAACCTGCAAATAAACCGGGATAGTCAGGCTAGAATAGTGAGTCGGAAGCTAAATTAAAAATACCATCCTTGTATTTTTGGAGGGGTTTTTATTGAAAATTGTGAGTAAATATTATGTTAATGTGTATGTTGTGTTGCTGAGATTTACCAAAAAAAAAAAAAAACGGTTAATGACGAATACAATTGTTTAAAATCAAAGAATGCCAACCATCTACACAAACTGATAAAAAAAAAGTTGGACGTGTGGTTGGCTCACCCCTTACCTGCGTGGAGGAGGTGGCGTGGGACAGAATGAAAGCAAAACTGTCCTTAATCATGCTACATCCCTCAGCTTCAGCAACAGACTCCTGCAACCCCGCTGCTCAAAGGAACGGTACAGAAAATCATTTCTGCCGTCGTCCATCAAAATATCTAACCTTTCACTTTCAATTCAACTTCAATTATTAAATTTACCGGGAGGACCTCTGTGTCGAGCCGCTCCTCCTCCAGGTTGAGAGAAGCCGGATGGGGTGGTTCGGGCATCTGGTCAGGATGCCCCCCGAGCGCCTCGCAAGCGAGGTGTTTTGGGCACGTCCCATGTCCACCTGGAGGAGACAAAGGGGCAGACCCGGACACGCTGGAGAGACTATGCCTCACAGCTGGCCGGGGAATGACTTGGGATCCTTCCAGGTGAGCTAGAGGATGCAGCCGGGGAGAGAGAGGCCTGGGCTGCCCGCTTGAGGCTGTTGCCCCCGCGACCCGACCCCGGAACAAGCGGAAGATGACAGAACGAACGAACGGAAATTTAACTGAAGTAAAATTAATGTAAAAAGACATGCAAATGAAAAAGTGTGAATAAGTTAAGTTTAAAAAGATGAAAGAAATGAGTGTATTTCAACAAAGAGCGGAAACAGCTCATGAGAAAAGAAGAACACACACTTTAAAGTAAGATAACACACTTTAACCCTGTACGATCACGTACAGTGTTTGCTGACATATTGTTTGGGCGATACATCAAAGTCACGTTGAGCTGAACGCATCTTAAAAGATTTATTGTCATGTGGTTTAATACGACTTGTCTGAAAATTTGACTCACTGTCGGCCACTACACCACCGTGCACGCTGCGAATGTGACTGAGAGCTCCCATGACAACCTCTGACAGTAAAGTGTGAATCATCAGTTGTTTCATCATCGTCCCCCAGGAACCCAGGGTGCAGGCGGTGAGTATGAGAACCTTGTTTTCTAGCAACCCGTAAACCAATGAAAAAAAATCTAAAGTTTTTTGTCATTTATTCTAAATAGGCCTCATTTTTTTTGCCACCACATTTTGTCAAAAAGCATGAGAGAACGTTAAAAATGCTTCAATCGAAATTCTAACCAGGTTTTCTAGGGATTAAAATGTTTCAACCAGACATGTTTCTTTCAGTTTTATCTCATAAAAAAGCAACTCAAACAGGATGTGAACGAGAAATATTAATTCCACAACGGTGTGAAGCAGTACCGAGTGGTTTGAAATGGTATTCATAAGAAGAAAAACCACAGCCCCTCTACCTGCATCTAAAGTCCCCTGTAGCTCAGAGAGTGGGGGGTTCTAAAGAAAACCTGCGGTAAAGGTGGTCACACTGAGGTTCACAGATGTGTGAGTGTGTGTCAGTATTGCATTGTGTTAATGTGAACCCGAGTGAAGCTAAAGAGTCAAACCAACACCCATAGGGGGGGCAGAGGATATGGAGAGAGAGATAAAGAGAGAAAAAGAGACGGAGAGAGGCATGCAGTGAAGTTTCTGTTTCACAGATAACGTATCATTTCTCACCACCTCAAAAGTCACCGAATGCGAGACTACTGCAGCTTCTACCACCGCTGTGCTCCCGGAAAAAAAAAAAAAAAAGCACGAACAGACTCTGAACATCTAAAAAGCCTGCTGACATGTTCTGCTGAGCGAGCTTACATAATGAATGTTGGTTTTCAGCAAACTGTCTTGACAATGAATTAACTGGATTTATTGCAATGCTGCACAGTGACCCGAGCCGTTAGAGACGATACACTAATGCTTCCGGTTTTGTTGTTGTGTGCCGTACGTTTATGTGTTTAAAAAGGTGTTTTATTTACACCTCAAGTTGTTTGACATTTTTAAACGGCAAAAAAAAAAAAAAAAAATACTCAAAAGGGAAACAATAAGTATTACTTTGCTTCTCCGAAATAGTGTTCAGCCCCAGAAAACAAATGTTGAAACATAAAAAAACGAAGGGTTTGTAGTATTTGAAGCGTACCGTAATTGACAAACTGATTCTGCTGCTTTCCCGTGATGTGAAGTAATAACTACAGCGTAAACGTGTCGAAAAGTGTTCAGACTGCACTCGTGTGAGGATGCAAAAAGAAAAAATAAAATAGAGCAGAAGCTTATGAGTGTATTTTCTAAGCAGATGACCCGCAAAAAAAAAAAAAAAAAACTTCTCTAATCTGTTTTCTTAAAAAGTGTATGTTTGAAACGTTGCTTTTTTAAAGTTATTTTATTTATTTATTTATTTATTTCGGTCACAGTGCAACTTCACACCAATGAAACAAAGAAAACAATCATAATCTAGCAAAGGACCGAAAAGGTATATCGGCTGAAGCAAACGCTTATTACGCCGACCCTTTTTTTTTTTTTTTTTTATATCATCATAAAAGCAAAAAGACAGTAAGTAAAAAGACAGTAAGACAGTAAGTAAATATTCAAAAATCCATCATAATACATAAAATGAAAATTAGAACATCAAATGAAAAAGTAATACAAGTACAAAAGTAATACAATTGTTACTATTATTGTTTGCTTTGTATATAAGCTTGAATTTAACCATCAAGACTTGCATATTTTTTAAGTAATAATAACTTAAATTTCTTTTTTAAACAGAAAAGATTTAAACACAATTTAAAAAGTTAAAATGTGCATTTAAATTTTCAAGTTTTCATCTAAGCCTTGCATTTGTTTTTTTGTAAATTGTGATGATCCGATATGAGGTGCGCTCACACAGTTCAGATAAAAAGATTAATGTCTATTTCAGCACCTTCCTGCCGTGTCTCAGAGCAAGACGTCCATATCTTACCATAACCCTGTTAAAATTCTTTCTGGGCTGATATCTTTAAAATGCTGCTTCCTGCATAATTTGTCCAAACAGTACATTTTCTCTCTCTTTTCAGCTGTTACCAAACTTTGACCTTAAAAAACCAAAACCACAGGAAGTCATGCATTCAACTCGTCTTCACAAACTAGCTTAAAATCAAGTTTTGAAAAAAATAGAAAAAGAGGGAAACATTCAAAACTATTGTCATTTTTTAAAATATACATATATATTTCTGTCATTTTGAATTGAATTTAAAATAATTGATCCCCAAAAGGAAATTTGAGTTTATTTATTTGAAAGCATCGTACCATTTTTTTCCTCTAATTTTGGGTTGAGTTGCGGGGGCAGCAGCCTAAGCAGGGAAACCCAGACTGGACGAACCAATACGGGATCCTAATTATTGCAGACGCTACACCAATCCATCTCTAAATCTCCTGCTCTATCCTACTTAATCAAGGCCAATACATCAAGAAATTTAAACTCCTTTTTTGAACCAGAAACCTACCCTGGCCTAACAAGGGCGCCATGGTCCCTCAACCTTTTCCGGTCGAGGGCCATGGTGTCAGATTTGGCATCACATCCATCTTGAAAGATCTAGAAGATCTTCCATACTTTTTTTTCCTATTGAAGTTCTTGGGTTCACATTAACACAATAAGTCTCGTGCAACCTCACAAACTGAGAAGGTAAAGCCTGCGCAGCGCCGTCTTTTGACCTAGAATGCTGAATTTTATTCCCTTCTTTTGGATCTAAAGATGAACTCACTGACTATTTTCTGCTTGGAATCTTTGATGAGGTTGTTTCATTTAAAGACTGAAGAAGAAGAGCAGCACCTTCATCAGTGCATCTCGATGGGAGTACGTAAATGACAGGCTGAAAGATGAAGAAGCTAGAGATTTAAAGAAGGACATGTAACATGGTAGACCCCTGCATGTCTAAAAAAGTGAGAGCTGCACCGTCTTCATCACCCTAATAGAAACACGCACTAGCCTATTATGGAAAGGTGTTTGAGAATAAATCATCTAAGAGGCCCCTTCTCAAAGCATTAGCCTGTCAAACCTAATCTAACTTAGCTCTTTCTGCTACCCCGTCTCTCCCCCTCTCTCATCCAGCTCCACATTCCCTGTCCTCCCTCTCTTAGGGAGCAAAGCCATTTGCCGCCTCAGGCAAGGGCTGGAAACACACGAGCAAAGTCAGAGCACAGTCGGATTTGAGGCACAACAGTGTCTCCTCTCAGAGACCGAGTTGGACTTTATGAGCTCGACACTTTGGGGAAATTTACTAGTGTGTTTGGTGACCAAATATTCTGCATCCATTTGGGAATTTTGTCAATTGATGGAGTCTTTTAGAAAACCAGCTTAAAGGTCTTTGATGTGACCAGAGTTTTAGCGAACATGGATGAGAACCGCTTTTCTTGTGTCTCCTTTGTGTCTGTCACACAGTGTGGTTTTCACCACAAGACACATCCCCTATCCTACTGGGAACCATAAGTGAAACCTCTTTGACGGCATGGCGAAGCACCAAATAGACTGGCACAAACCGTGACCGCCAGAAAATAACTTTTAGAGAAATATGCATTTCTGGGTTGATTTTTTTTTTTTTTTTTTTTTTTGAGGGAGAATAAACTTTTTACAATGTTTGCATGCAGACAAACGTCTTTCTTTATTCCCCAATAAGTTTGCATCAAATTCATTCTAAATGACGGTTATGAGCAAGAATAAGTATAAAATTGCATTTGCTTATTTGTCTGCATATTTCAAATTAACAGTGTAATGACTTGGCAAAGCGTCTGATACATGAGAACTGTTTCGCACAGCTTTGCACTTCCGTTCTCACTTAAGGACAAGCCCCATTGATCGGTTGGGATATGGGGCAATAAGCCCTGTGTGTTTTTCCATGACTCTCTCCAGCACTGAATAAGGCTGATGATCACGGCTGCTATGACTGAGATGGCTCAGGCCATTGACTGACATCCCAGGATAAGGGATTGTATGTCTGCCCTCAGTGCCAGCGCAGCTAGAAGTGATAAACACCAGCAACTTGATCCAGAGACAAGAGACGCCTCTGCCTCTGACAGAGCTCAAACTTAATGCACTTCTGTTCTTCTTAGCCAAGTCCAGATCTGCTTGGCTCACTCCTGCTGAGCCTGACATATCTTGGCCGGGTGGAGGTCAGTGAGAACTGCTCCTGAAGTTTTTGCTCACTGTTACCTTTTACAGCAGTCAGCCAGACCGTCATAGTTTTAACTGCATAGCCAGACCTTTCAGTCGCCATTATTCCAAAATCTTCCCCTATTCAATACTCAGATTGCACCAGCAGGACCTGAGCATTCTCTCTGGTCTACAATATTTATGGAAAGTTTATTTTATCAGCTTTTTTTTTTTATTGCTACTCTTGTGCAAATAGGCCCCCATAGAGTCCCTGGTCCCTGCCCTTGCAGTAATGGCAATGTAAACATGGGAAAGTAATTTGAATTCTAACAAAGTGGAGATTAGCTGGTGACAGTTTGTGGCATGGGCGATTATTTCTAAAATAATCCTGTTTTGATATGCATCTGCGTCCCGGCAGGGATTTTCAATTTGTTTTCCCCATTGCTGCATGTAAACAAGCTCTAGTGTCTCCTTATCATAGCGTCGCATGGACAAGGAAATAGCGTATTCTCCCCCTCCCCTTTCCTACTTCCATCTCACCACACAACCTGTCTCCTGCAGCCTTGCATCTGGTTAGAGTCGCTGAGCAGCCGCGCTTGTCTGAGTTTCAACAAGTCTTTTTATCAAGAGCAGGTAGGGGGTTTTATGTGTGTACCTGCAAATCATTTGCAAACATGAAGTCCTCAAAACGCACCTTGTGAATATGTTCTGCTTGAGAGGTTCTGCCCATTCCCTGTCTGAATAGGCAAATATGCAGCATGGCAAAATGGCCTCCTGTCTGCCAAAAGAGTCATCATTCCCCCAGGCCTGGGGCAAGTGATAAATGTTTACACTTTTGATTGTCAGCTGAGAGTCAAAGAAGGGGTGGGGGGACCCCATTTATCAGAATTACTTCTATTACAAAACTCAATTTAATTTAAAGTTACCAACTTCATCCGAAATATTACTAAAAAAAAATGCTGCATTAGAAAATATTTTTGGCTCTATTGTAGAACGAGCCAAGTGCAAATTCATGTGTGTTTATTTAGATCGTAATTTTTTTTTTTTTTACCTACTGTTCTTTTATATTAATTAAAAGCCAGAGATCTTTTTTTTTCTTTGATTGATTGCTTCTGCCTGAAGCTAGCCAGCATGTAGCTCGTTATGTCTTAATGTTTATGAGGATTATAGACAGATAAACATGATAATCCCTTGCATTGCGCAGGACTTCCAATTATCACGCTGTCTTTCTAAAAACAAAGCTCGCAATAGATTCAAACCGAAAATGCAATTTAAACTTAGGTGCTTGATGTGTGGTCGGACAGTGGCGCAGCGGGTTGCACAGTGGCCTCACAGTGAGAAGGTCATAGGTTCACGTCCCGGGTGGGGACGAGGCTTTCTGGCCTTTCTGTGTGGAGTTTGCATGTTCTCCCCATGTCTGTGTGGGTTTTCTCCGGGTACTCCGGTTTCCTCCCACCCTCCAAAAGACATGCATGTTAGGTTGATTGGCCAATACATGATTGCCCCTAGGAATGAGTGTGTGTGTGTATGGTTGTATGCATATGGCCCCGGGACAGACTGGCGACCTGTTCGGGGTGGACTCAGCCCCTCGGCTTGAATAACCTAGGATGGGCTGTGGCACCCCCCATACCCTGCAAGGGACATACGGTTAAGAAGGTGACTGACTAACATTCCTGTCTTGTGACCCTCAAATTCTCTCTGGTTCTTCTTGCAAATGCCCTCAGCTGCCGCCTGGTACCATCAAGATGAAGCCCATCTGCCGATGGGAGGTGATAGCTCAGAGTTAGAATGTTCGCCCTTGGATCGAAAGACTGCGGGATAGAGTTCCACTAAGATCATGTCTAGGTGTCCTTTGGAGAAGACACCTAACCCCCTGTTTCTCCTACCATTGGCGCCATGGTGGCAACCTGCTGTGGTGTAATGCAGCACACACATTTCCTCATTGAGGGATGAATAAAGTGTATTTCTTTCTTTCTGATTTTTCAAGTATATACTGTAGAGGAGGGGTGCCCGACCATTTTTGTCTCAATATCTACTTTTCAAGTGGCAAACCTCTTGAGATCGACCAATCCCGCAGCAACATTGCAAACCATCACAGATTTTTCCAACCTGTTTTAAAATTATTAACAGTTCTGAGTAGTTCCTCCAGATCCACAGCCAATTAGAACATTTATTTAGAAAAACTACAGCTCAAATTGCGTCATAAACCCAGAAGTATGCATCTACTCTTTTATCAGCCTTCTTATCTGCAGCTTAGCAGAAACCTTGAGTGAATTGCAGGCATGAAATCGGATTGTTTGGAAATAAATTATTTAGAATTGTATAAAAAATAGTTTCATCCTGATCCCGGACGACTTCCGGGTTTTGCCACGTGAGTGAAAGCGCTCTACAACACAATAAATGCGCTAGATAGTCGCTAGTCGCTTGTTTCAGCGGCTGAATGGTCGCTAAATTTAGCACCAAAGTCACTAAATTGACAACATTGAAAAAAAAAAATTGTCATAATTTTTTTTTTTTTTTTCCGACACGTCTTGCGGTCGACTTGGGGCCAGTCAGCGATCTACCGGTAAACCGTGGTCCACCGGTTGGGCACTCTCGCTGTAGAGTTTGATGAGCTAATATGAAACTATAATGGTCGCTAAATTTAGCACCAAATTCACTAAATTGGCAACATTGAAAAAAAAAATTGTCATAATTTTTTTTTTTTCCAACACGTCTCGCGGTCGACTCGGGGCCAGTCCGTGATCTACCGGTAGATCGCGGTCGACCGGTTGGGCACTCTCGCTGTAGAGTTGATGAGCTAATATTTAATTAGCAGTCCTCAGTACATCGACTGTCCGGCCTGGGATTTACTGTATGAATCCCGTTGAGACAACTGTGTTGTGATATTGGGTGATCCAAATAAAATGGAATTGAATTAAACAAACCAATGGCTTGGATTAAAACCCAGGAGAAGCTGACTGGAAGTTATAGGTGACTCGTCTGCACAACAGTAGGTTGTGACTGTATCTGACTGGTGAGGTTAGGCTGTGGTCACTGACGTGGCTGAGGCAGGCTTCCTTACAGATAGAGATAACAAGCAGAGGTGAATGTCTAGTCCATGCTGACAGTCTGGATCGATTAGGGATGGATCACTTACACGCAGCGATCGTTACAACCCCACCCCTTAGTTCAGGTGGAGCCACAGAGTAACTCGCGGTGCTACACAGAGGTAATGGTCCCGGATTATTTTGTTGTTTTAATTGTGTGTGGGTTTTTTATGGCTCGTTGAAAGTAACGTTCAATGAAAGTTTCATTCAAGAGTTGTTTCCAACAATCACTACCGACAACGACTACGTGATTGATAGACTTTCTTCTTCGTGCCATTAGATTATGTGAAAAAGGAGGATGCAGAGTGGCCTGGCTTTCAGTGCGAGCCACCTCCATATCCTCCCCTCATTAATCTACTCTAATATATTCACAGCAAAGAACTGCTTTCCCTAGGAAGAGCAAGCAGGTCTTAAATTACAATACAGAGGAGTGGAATCATTACTACCTTTAATGTTCCCAATCTAATTGAGGTATTAATTTAAGTAGAGTCTCCAGTGAATATTATTCATAACTGCTTTTTAATTTAGAAGTAGGATCAGCAGAAATATTCCCAGATCAGAGGCAAAAGACTTCTTTTTGATTTTCAATTATGGTTTTTTTCTCTGTTTTGTTTTGAGGTGTTTTGATGTTCGCAAAGTAAAACGGTCGCATAAAATAAGAAGGAAAAGTGTAACTACGTGGAATCTGTGTCAAATTATATAATTTCTAAATGACAAAAATTTAATAAAAAAAACTTGGATTTGCTGCCGAGTGTGAAGCGGCCGGGATGGGAATTCGCGCCTCCAAATCCATGCCCCATGGTCCTCACCCGGAAAAGGGTGGAATGCCCCGTGCGGGTCGGGGACAGAGTCCTGCCCCAAGTGGAGGGGTTTAAGTATCTCGGGGTCTTTTTCACGAGTGGGGGAAGGATAGAGCGGTAGATCGACAGGCGGATCGGTGCGACGTCAGCAATAACTACGACGCTGCATTGGTCCGTCATGGTAAAGAGAGAGCTGAGCCGAAAAGCAAAGCTCTCGATTTACAAGTTGATCTACGCTCCCACCCTCACCAATGGTCACCAGCTGTGGGTGGTGACCGAAAGAATGAGATCGTGGATACAAGCGGCCAAAATGACCTTCCAACGCAGGGTGGCTGGGCTCTCATTTAGAGATCGGGTGAGGAGCTCTGCCATCCGGGAGGAGCTCGGTGTCTAGCTGCTCCTCCTCCAGGTTGAGAGGAGCCAGATGGGGTGGTTCGGGCATCTGGTCAGGATGTCCCCTGAGCGCCTCGCTGATGAGGTGTTTCGGGCACGTCCCACCAGGAGGAGACCAAGGGGCAGACCCTAGACCCGCTGGAGAGACTATGTCTCACAGCATGCTGGGAATGACTCGGGATCCATCCGGGTGAGCTGGAGGATACAGCTGAGCTTCCCATCTGAGGCTGTTGCCCCAGCGACCCAGCCCCGGATGAGCAGAAGACGACGGAACGAACAGAACGGATGACATGAGCAGATAAAATATCACTTTTGATTAATTAACTTACAATTTAAAAAAAAGAAAAAGTTTTTGTTTTTTTAATTTTGAAAACTATAATTCGAAGAAATGTGTTGTTAATATATGTTTAACAAAATAAAGGTTTCGCTGGCAAACATTCAACCAACTCAGATGCCAAGTTGGTACCACGATGAACAAAAACAGATGTGTAATCAAATAAAATGATTCTCTCCTTTTCTCTGGCAGTTCTTTCTCTCTGAAATAGTTTTCTGTAGCTCCAAGGCTAACTAGGGCGGATTATCAGTGATGGAACTCCATATCAAACCAAATTCATCCTAAAGGGAAGAATCAGAAACTCATCAACCAGAAATTATTTTATCTTGAGACTCTAAAGCCACTCAGCCAAACAAGACCACTTAACGGACTAGCAGACAGTTACACATGCATAGCAAAATGAGACCTCGGACGCACATGGTGCATATAGACCGAGGCAGCTGAGTCGTCCCGATATTGTCGCAGTCCCCCTGTGGCACGAGAAGCAGGCATTGCGTGCCATCTGGAACTGGGAGGAGGGTTTGTTAGAGGGGTGTTGAAACCGAGTGGTACATGTTTCGACCGTGCGGCTGACCATCTGGCTTGGCATACTGTGTATCAGTAACTTTGAACAGTCCTGCAAGAAAGAGGAGGAGGGGAGATGGATGGATATAGACAGAGGGGTAGATTGCTGTAGGGTTAAAAGCAGCTAGTGCACAGTGGCACCGATTTGATGGATGTATCCTGCGCCGTGTTGTCTTTCTCACACACTCTCTCTCATTCTCTCTTTTTTTTTCGCTGGGTTAATAAGGATTGCAAAGTAGTTTCAGAAGTAGTTTTTGACAGTATAAAATCAGCAAAGCCTAATTTTATGAGCATTGAACAACTTCAATAACTTGAGGCGTTGGCTCGGTGGTAGAGTGTTTGTCTTTGGACCAGGAGACACCGGCTCGAATCCCACGGAGTACCCAATATGTCTGCAGGCCAAAACCCCTACACACCTAACCTCATAGCTCAGAGGTCCCCAACCTTTCCTGCACTACGGTCCGGTCTGTAGATGTAGCAGAAAAACAAAATAAGACCACCCTGAAAAAAAAATGTTATTTTTTTAAATAAATAATAAACATAAATCCTTTTTGTTTTCACGAGAAAATTTATGTGCTGCGTCTTTATAACATAGAAACATTCTCTCTGCTCGAACACTCTCTGGTTGCGTTGGTAACGGTAAACATACCTTCAAAATAAAAGACATCACAAAAAACAAAGTGATTAAAAATACCAGTTAGGCTTCTTACAGTAAGACTATATCAATAAGAGTTGTGAGTTTGTTTTGCTGGAACCAGACAGTCCCATTTTGACCTGAAACCTGAAGAGTGTTTTTAAAGTCCAGTCTGCTTCGTAACTCTGTATACGGTCACTTTTCAAATTAAAAGATTGTCATCAAGAATCAAGAAAACCTTTATAACAAAGGCTCAAATAATAAACCAAATGGAAATAACGTGGCCTGGTACAACATGACCCACGGCCCGATACCGGTCCATGGCCCGGTGGTTGGGGACCACTGCTTTAAACCATCTTGTAAAATGATTGAAGACATGCTGAAAATCTGTGTTGCCGTTAGCTCATTGACTCTAATCTTAAAAAGTCGAGGAAAGAAAAGAAGAAGACTTATGAGCTTGTGCCTGACTTGTGTCCAGATTAAGCCAAGTCAAGTATCCACTTCTCCTTAATATTTTATAGTTTCCTTCAAAGAGGCTCTGGTGCCTGAGTTAAATCCTCTGTACAGGATCAGAGCATGGATTGGGACTTCCTACCTGTTATCCAGGATCAGTGTAGAGTTTCCGTCTCTCCTTCACTGATCTCTTTCCTTGCTTCTTGTATACTAACTCTTTTTATTCACAAACAGTGACCGCAATCCTCACCTGAACATTTCTCATAATAATAAACGCAGAAACATTAATAAATAGCATCAAATGTTTTGAGCGAACTGACATAAATGTAGTCACAGTGTAACCTGATCAGCATACTGACGAGCAGATATCTGACAAGAAAACTGGAAATCAAACAGCAGATCTGCTCTTTGCTCTGAACTGTGATATAAAAACAGTCGGGGGAAAAAAAAAAAACACAAAAAAGTACTGCATGTATTTACATTAGTAACCAATTACTCTCTGGTCAGAAGAACCAAAGAGTTCAGAGAAACGGATGAAATCTGGTATGGTTTAAACTTCAAAGCCAGGAAGGGGTATAGGGTTTCTAAACACATCATGAATATTGCAAGATGATAAAGTCACTCTTTCTGATCTGACTAAGAAACTTTTGAAGAACTCCATTTGGCCTCGTTGAGCAGCGCTGGCGTACAGTAGCCAAGCTTAGAGGTAGTCCATTAACTATTTAAATACACACTGAGATGTTAAGAAGCACTGGCCAGCATTTTAATAAAAACCAGACACTGAATTGGCTCCGGGCGGGACAACTCTGTTTCTAATTATCATTACTACAGCTCAGGGTTATGTTCAGTTATCTGCATAGGATATAAAATCCAACTTATTTTCCTTTGCATTTTTTGGTCCGCACATGAGTATACCAGGGGAACAGGGCATGTTAGAGGTTTTGGAGATAAAGTCAGAAAGACCAGACTGAGATGGTTTGGACATGTACAGAGGAGAGATAGAGAGTACATCAGAAGGATGCTGGGTTTGGAACCAACAGGAAAGAGGACTAGAGGAAGACCAAAGAGGAGGTTCATGGATACAGTGAAGGAAGACATGAAGATAGTTGGCGTGAACGAAGAAGATGCAGGAGATAGAGTTAGATGGAAGAAACTGACTTGCTGTGGTGACCCATGAAGGGAAACGCCGAAAGAAAAAGAAGACTGTATTGACTTGGTCCTGTTAACACAAAGTGTAACTAATTATAAAAAAAGTTCCGTTCTGTTACGTCGTCTTCCGCTTATCTGGGACCGGGTCGTGGGGGCAACAGCCTCAGACTGGAAGCCCAGGCTTCTCTCACCGAAGCTGCATCCTCCAGCTCACCCGGAAGTATCCCGAGTCATTCCCTGTCCAGCTGTGAGACATAGTCTCTCCAGCGAGTTCGGGGTCTGGCTATCGGTCTCCTCCCGACATGACATGACCGAAACACCTTACCAGCGAGGTGCTCGGTGGCCATCCCGAGCAGATGCCCGAACCACCCCATCTGGTTCTTTTCAACCTGGAGGAGGAGTGGCTCGACACCGAGCTCCTCCCGGATGGCAGAGCTCCTCACCCGATCTCTGAGTGAGAGCCCAGCCACCCTGCGGAGAAATCTCATTTCGGCCGCTTGTATCCATGATCTCATTCTTTCGGTCACCACCTACAGCTGGTGACCATAGGTGAGGGTTGGAACGTAGATCGACTTGTGAATCGAGAGCTTTGCTTTTCGGTTCAGCTACAACGGACCGATGCAGCATCCTACTTATTGCTGACGCCGCACCGATCCACCTATCGATCTCACGCTCCATCCTTCCCCCACTCGTGAACAAGACCCCAAGATACTTAAACTCCTCCACTTGGGGCAGGACCCTGTCCCTGACCCGCACGGGGCATTCCACCCTTTTCCTGGTGAGGACCATGGTTTCGGATTTGGAGGCGCTAATTCCCATCCCGGCCGCTTCACACTCAGCAGCAAATCAATCCAGTGAGAGCTGGAGATCACGGTCCGATGAAGCCAATGGGACTACATAAAAAAAAAAAAAAATATTTTCTATAACGTTACCCTTAGGGAGTTTAGTAGCTGTAGCTAGTTTTCTGGGTCCTACCGTTTTTGTGACGCTAATAAGGAACATCTTAATTTATATTTGGGCACAGCCCCGCTAAGGATTTACAGTTCAAGGCTATTAAAGCCGTCACACGAGCAACGCCCGATTCATATGAGATGTTAGGGTAAAAATATATCACAGCAACTGCTGCTAAACATGATCAGGCAGCAGACAGAGCAAAAAAAAGCCGTAGATAGTTCTTCGTACATCCCGTCTGGATTAATTTTATTTCCAGGGAAGCTCGAACTTGTGCAAGAATTCAAACAATGTCCTCCAGTCTGTCGTACCAAAGAATTTTCTGGCAAATGGTCGCGGTTGCAAAATGGTTGTGAAATGGTTGCAAAATCCATTAGATTTTTGTTACTGAAATAGTTTTATATCTAAAAAAAATTTTCATCTAAATTAAAGGATTTTTTAAAAGGATTTTCATGGGTCCAATAAATGGAAATACAATCAGCAGCTATTTTAAGCCAGAGGTATGTCTGCAGCTGGGATTTAATTTGTCAGGAGACCTGTGCAAATGGCTTTAACTTGGATGAAACACCTCCGACAACACAACTCTCCAACTAATTATATTCATATGTAACTATTTGGCCCAAACAAATAGACCAGATTCTGTCTCATGAGCATGCAATCTACAAACTAAAATGACCACTAGAAAGCTTGAGCACACAGAAGGTCTACGATTTAAAAAACACACTTTTTCAAACATTTAATCTTGGAAATAGGAAATTTATGTGCTGCATTCCACTGCATTCATTAATCCTTCACCGGGAAATTTATGTGCTGCATTCCACCGCAGCAGGCTGCCACCTATGATGGCGCCAATGGTGGGAGGAACGAGAGGTTAGGTGTCTTCTCCAAGGACCCTAGATGTGAATTCAGTGGAATGCTAACCCGCGAACTTCCGGTTGACCTCCGGTTTGCGGGCGAACGCTCTAACCACTGAGCCACCCTCTCCCATCAAATTCATTATTATAGTATAGTACAAGTATTATAGTTAGGTTTTGGGTTTCATGCGACCAAAAGTTGAGGTCAAACAAGTTAAAAACGATACAGATGACTGCTTTAACCTAGTTCTCAGATAGACATTGACCACTCATTATTAATACAGATAGTGATATCGAGCAGTCGGAGACATTCGGTCAACGCTTCCACGTCGACTTGTTCAGGAATAAATCAAGAAATCCACGACTGGTCACTGTGAAAAATGAACGCAATATGTAAATAAAATTTCTCCCACTTTTACATCTGTAGACATTGGTAAAGATGTTATTTCTGGCTGATAGGTCAATTGGGCTTGTATTTTTGCGCTGATTGGGGTCTGCTTCAGCTTAACGTTGAGTTTAGTTGTATTTTACGAATTCAACGTAAAAACCATTAGGAAATCTTACTAAACTCATCGTTCACAAATGGGGACATGGCACAAGTCCCATGGTCATTGGGACTTGGTCCCATTGGAACTTGGTCCCAATGACCAAGTCCCATGGTCATTGGGACTTGGTCCCATTGGGACTTGGTCCTAATGACCAAGTCCCATGGTCATTGGGACTTGGTCCCATTGGGACTTGGTCCCATTGGAACTTGGTCCCAATGACCAAGTCCCATGGTCATTGAGACTTGGTCCCATTGGGACTTGGTCCTGATGACCAAGTCCCATGGTCATTGGGACTTGGTCCCATTGGAACTTGGTCCCAATGAGCAAGTCCCATGGTCATTGGGACTTGGTCCCATTGGCCAAGTCTCATTGAGACTTGTGCCATGTCATGATAAGTTGACAAAAATTTATCGGTTTCATCAATAACAATTTACTAGCGTTATTTAGATGCCGCAAGGGCGCTACATAGAAGCAAGTGAGGCTAAACTTTTTTTTTTGTTACTGAGATTGTTTGTGTTTTCGCTACATTTTTTAAAAACACAAAAGAAGATGTTTGCAGTCAAATTTGTAAAAAAAAATCCCCTTCAGTTCCACCAAACCATTCCAATTATTATAAACACACTGCATGTTTTCTAAATCTTTCAGATTTACTGAAGGAAATCTGCATGTAAAGCAAAGACGGGTGATATCTGAGACTCGATGGAACGCCGGAATTTCTTTCATGTTTGAAACTCTAAAGTGTGACGAAAAAAAGTTTCCACAAAGTACATTTATAGTCAATTATCGGAAGCAGCATTTGGATATTTTCAGAGCAGTTCCTTGTAGTTTCCTTTCATCTTTTTATGTGAGAAGGAAAAATTCAACAAGTATTAACCTCGATGAATGCATCTAGAAACAAACAGAAAGACCACTTAATAACGTGCCATCACAAAACTGCAGTTTCTTTTTTTATGGATGGATACTGATCCATTTAAAGAAAAGTTGTTATGAAAGCCTCTTTGATATTTTTACCCCTGAGACATTTTAACAACGGCTACTTGAGCTCCTTCAAGCACAGTGTGAAGTGGCTGGGAGAGACTTGAAGACTAAAGATATGCCTCTGTAGACACGCAGGAACATTTGTGCTGCTCTCACTTCACACTCAAGTTCTCTCCGGCAGAGGCGATAAACTGCTTGTTTTTCTCACTTTCATTTACCCCGTGTATCACTTGCGTAACTGTTCATGGTATGAAATGACTTTCCCTCTCAGGTTCAGCATTCTGTGAAGCAGGGTTCACTCTTAAAACAGGAAGCAAACATCATTTCATCATCAGAAAACGACATACAATTACTACCATTGAACACTTGATAGAATATATAGCGGTGATCAAAAGTTTGGGCACCCCGTGTATGTTCGATATGAACCCAACCAGGGGTGAAAAAAAAAGGACACCACAAAGCGTCCTTTCATGCAACCAAAGGGCCAAACCAAAAGCAGACACATCATGTGGATTGAGAAAAACTCTCAAAAACTAAATTAGAAATAGTGATATCAAAGGCTTCAATTTAAATTTCCAGAACAAGGGTGAATGTTGTACCACTGAGCTATCGCCTCCCCTAACAACGGACAACTCTCATTTTTATTCTAGGTTTAAAAAGAGGATCTTATGTTTAGTCTATAATACTTTTCTTCATTATATATAATATTTTTTTCTACAGTTCTTCAAAACTACTTCTGAATTGCTTAAGCACGTAGTGCCATACAATTGAACTTCCCTTGGCTTTATCGGCAAAAAAAAAAAAAGCTTTGCAAACTTTTGATACCTTCCATAAAGTGCAGTGCACGACATAAGAACCTACGTGAAGTTGGCCCATCTGCAAAAAAATTATAAACAAAAATAAACAAAAAATATGTCAATCTTTTATGCTGCGTTTGTGTTGAAAATTTTTTTGTTTGTGCTATTTTAATTTTTTTAAAGATATTTATGATTCTTTTCTAGGTCAATCTGAGGTCATCCAGCCCATCATTTTGCTTAAAAATGCGAGAAAACCCCTGAAAATGGCGTCAATCGTTTGTGCTACGTTTGTGCTGTAAAAAGTTTTGTTTGTGCTATTTTAGTTTGTTTTAATTTTAAGAAATATGATTTGGACGATGACGTCATCAAAGATGGCGACGCCCGGAAATAAATGAAGGTCTGGATGACGAAAGCGTCCAAATCGTATTTCTTTAAAAAAAAAAAAAAAAAAACTAAAATAGCACAAACAAAAATTTTACAGCACAAACGTAGCACAAACAATTGACACCATTTTTAGGAGTTTTCTCACATTTTTAAGCAAAATGAGGGGCTGGATGACCTCAAATTGACCTATAAAAGAAAATAGGGGCCAACTTTACGGAGCTGACATAAGACAGTACTATGACGTAGTAACTGGTAACTTTTGCCGAAACCAGGCTTTTTGGTTCCTGTTATTTTGACTTGAAATACAATCAAACTTTTCTTTTGTTTACCAAAATTTCTTAATCCTAACTTTTCAACTGGATGCAAATTTTTGTGAGGATGTCACTTTGGACAATGACTGCACGGCCTTTCCAGGGACTTGGTAGTTTCCTCTTGCTATCTCGTGATCCACACTCCAGTTTTCCTGTTGCTCTAAACTCTTTATTATTTATTCAGCCTGGAAAAGACTGCCCTCTTTCTTTCTGAAGCAAAGGAAATAGAAGCGTTGGAGGGGTGAAGATTATTCTGAGCGCACTTTCTGTTTCGTTACCCAGCAAATGAAGGTGGTATAACCAACAAAATTTGGTTGTACTACTGATTGCACTGGCTTATATTGTTAAAAATCACTCTTAAAAAATATTAAAAATCCCCTTGGATCCACTCACTAAGATCTAAAAGAAAGCCACTGTCTCTCTTACTCCCGTAGTACTACGTTGTTAAGCGTCCCGATCTGTTCCCTGACCCTTGCTACAATAAGCTACTTTTGGGTAATCGATGAACATAAGTTAAAGTTAATTGCTATGTCACAATGTCACAGATAGCACGGACTCCCTATTGAGGACTATGAGTATAGGATGGGGGTGTTTGTAAGAGGATTAAAAGGACCAGATGTCAGTCTGTTTGGTTTTGGCTTTAGCCCAGACAGGTTCAGGTCAGACTGACCGCTGAAGTGATTCTCAGAAAAAAAAAAAAGATGTTCCTGAATGTTTTTCATGGTGTTCCATTGAACGTCAGTGTGTTCCCACCGCTGGTATTTACAATAATACAAACCAATTACTGAGCAATATTTCACTGGAACTTCAGTAGATTCTTAACCTGACAGAATTTTTAAAATTTATTTATTATTTTTTTTAAAGTTTTTTCCAGTCACAACATTCATATACCAAATGTTGCAGGCGGTTATCACAAATACAAACACTCCTAATCTGTTGTCAGTGGTAATGAGGTGTGTTTATGGGAGAATGAGGAACCCCTCTTCTCTTTGTGTAGAAAAAAAAAATATGAGGACGCCTGAATCTGTTTTTCCGGAAGCAGAAAAATGTCTCCTATCTTCTCAGCAGCTGAGAGACGACGCGGTTGTTTTATATGTTTAATTTTTAAATATTCCAAATGCCTGCTTTCACCTTTGGAGCTTCCACCCTTGTGCTCACTTAGAAACTGTAAAAATGGGTTTCGGATTGGAGCGACCCCTGGGCTTGTAACTGAGACTTAACGCGATCTTTTGTAGCAAGCGTTTGTCACCCTGTCACGATTTCTTTCCTCTGTGACTAACACGCCTCTGGTGCTCCATTACTTCTGTGTATTGTGGGAATTTTCAGGACTTCCATGTGAGGATAGTGTTCATAGCAGATTGATATGCAGAAGCGCTGCAGTGACCTCGGCGACTTTCACCACGTTTATCACGAACAAATTTCTATGAAGAGAAGCATAAAGTCCACCATTAATATCCAGATAAACAAAAAGAGGGAAATGACTCATTTTTTAAAAGGTGGTTAGGGGTGGAGTCCCAAATTAAATTTTGAGAAGTTTTGCTCAAGTTTGAACGTCCAACATCAACAACCAGGATTAAACATTTTCTATTTCATTCATGCATATTTTGGAAATGTTCAAGCTCTCCAGCCTGGTATTCGGAGACTATTCAAAAACCAAGTTGATGGTCAACATTTTTTTGGCCAAATATTTCATTTCTGAGCAAAAAGTGACAAGAATTTTTAACCCTGAAGGTCAATACTATCTCTTTTAAAAAATTGTATTCATTCAGGCTACACGTTGGTGCACTGGTTAGTACAATGGCCTCACAGTAAGATGATCGAGCTTCGAATGCCAGGTGGGGGTAACGCTTGGAATTCTGTCCTTTCTGTGTGGAGTTTGCATATTCTTCCAGTGTATGCATGGCTTTCCTCGGAGTACTCTGGTTTCTTCCCACCCTCCAAAAACATGCATATTAGGTTGATTGGCCACTATGACATTGTTCCGAGGAATGAGTGTGTAAGTGGATGGATATGTGGCCCCACTAGACTGGTGCACTGTTCAGGGTGTATCCTGCCTTTCACCTTGTATCAACCGAGTTAGGCTCCAGCACCCACCGCAACCTTGTCAAGAATAAGTGGTTCAGAAGATTAATGAATGTACTCATACCAATATATGCTGACAGCATCATACTGTTTCCTGTCTGCTATGCCCCTGCATGCTAAACATAGTGTTGCTACAGAATCGTTATTTTGTTCTGAGATATTTCATTGATGGAATTTATTATTTAAACTTTTTTCACCATCATCTGTAGATTATTGCGTCCACTCTTCTTTTCCATGCTTTAATTTCTTTCCATCTCACTTGTCTCTTTTTTTCATAATTTTTCTTGCCTCTGTGGATGTTGGTTCATTGTGTCGTTAATTAAGTATCATTTTAAATTAAGAAAAATTAGTACGACAAAATAAAATGCTCACCTGGCAAAACTAATGGTTATCTTATGTTTTTTTATTTACTTATTAATTTATTTTACAATCATTAGGAGCGTTATTGAGATTTCTGTAAATAAATAATTTAGAACTTGGAAAATTGTGTGCTGCACTCTTACACCGCAGCAGGCTGCCACCACGGCGCCAGTGGTGGAAGAAACAGGGCGTTAGCTGTCTTCTACAAGTACCCTAGACGTGCACTCAGTGGGATGCAAACCCGCAAATTTCCAGTTGACTTTCAGTCCACGGGTGAACGCTCTAACCACTGAGCCACCGTCTCCTCTATCAAATTTTTGTGAAGTCACACGACGGATGTTACGAGTCGAAAACAAGTTACAAATTCTTCACATTGAAATAAACATTTTATTTCCGTTCCGTCATCTTCTGCTTGTTCCGGGGTCGGGTCGCGGGGGCAACAGCCTCAAACGGGCAGCCCAGGCCTCTCTCTCCCCGGCTGCATCCTCTAGCTCACCTGGAAGGATCTCAAGTCGTTCCCCGGCCAGCTGTGAGACATAGTCCCTCCAGCGGGTCCGGGGTCGGCGCCTTGGTCTCCTCCCGGTGGGACGTGCCCGAAACACCTCGCCTCCGAGGCGCTCGGAAACATCCCGACCAGATACCCGAACCACCCCATCTGGCTCCTCTCGACCTGGAGGAGGAGCGGCTCAACACCGAGCTCCTCCCGGATGGCAGAGCTCCTCACCCAATTTCTGAGTGAGAGCCCAGCCACCCTGCGGAGGAAGCTCATTTTGGCCGCTTGTACCCGCGATCTTTCGGTCACCACCCACAGCTGGTGACCACATTTCATAATAGGAATAAATTGACCTTGAGTTGCTGAAAACTGTGCCTCTGCTCGCCTTAAATCACAAACTGTATTAATAATGAATGGTCGAGGTTTAACCGAGGATGACTCGATTCAAACAATCATGTGTACAGAAAATTTAAAGCAGTTTTTTTGTCTAATTTTGCAAAGCAATGTTCCACTGTGCAGGAACACATGCAGTTGTCAGTTCATTGCATCGAGAAAAACAATGTTTTTTTTTTCTATTTTGTTTTCATTTCCTCAAGAGAAGCAGTAGAGAGCCTTTAGCAGCGAGCTGAGGCTTTATAATCATTGTCCTGTCTCTGCTTCTGCTTTTCTTTGTCTGTGTTTTTTGTTGGTATTGGAGCTGACATCCTCTCGCTAGAGGAAGGGGGCTTTGAACCTGAGGGCTCCTCTTTGTATCAGAGGCTAATCGCTGCCTCAGAACGGGATACTGCTCCTAAAAAAACATTTACTGCAGTTAAGATAGGGCTGGCCCCTCACCATGTAGGTCAGCGGGGATTTTTTACAGCCTTTATGGGGACAGATGCCAGAGATGGACAAATAGCAGGACATTAGCTGTCAGCAGCACCAGCAGGAGCCAGATCTGGATGCACTTTAATGGCTGTTTGTCGGTGGAAGAGGGAAGAAGCTCATAAAAGAGGAGACTGCTTTCTTCTGCGGACCTTGTGTGTTTGTGTCGTGGCCAAGATTGACCACTATGAAACACAGCCAGGCCAGTTCAGGTCAGAGATGGGCCGTACACTATCAGATAATTGCAGTGAGTCATCTCGTCTAAAAAGACAAGAGAGCAAAGTTTCAATACCGCGCGGCCACAAAATGTATAATGTTTTTTATAGTGCGATTTGTCAACACAGTAAATGATAGTTTTCTAGGGCTGCAACTAACGATTATTTCGATGATCAATTAATCTGGCGATTATTGATTCGATTAATCGATTAATCGGGTAAAATTTGCAACTTAATAAATAATAGTTTTTTGGCATTTTATTGAATGCAGTTATGCAAAACACAACTCATAACCACTTAAACAACATGTTGGGCTCATTCTAATAAGTAAAAATGTTAATCTTTCTGTGAAATAAAGAGGGAGAATATTACCATTTCTACAGCAAATATAAAATAATAAATCTACTTACTGTATACAGTAAAGGTAAATCACGAGCGCCCATAAAATGTGTTTTATAGTACTGGCTAAAAAAACATAAAATGTAAACTGTTGACCATCCAGGATCACATTTAAAAACAAGAAATCATTAACAGTTTTAGATTTGCAAATTTAACCTTGTTCAGAGGTATAGTACCAAACAAAAATGGCTGAAGTTAACATGAGTAAAAATACACAAAAAACAATCAAGTTGTGTAATATTAAGTGGAGTTGACAGCAAAAACTTTCTAAACGATTAATCGATGACTCAATTAGTTGTCAACTATTTCAATAATCGATTATAATCGATTAATTCGATTAGTTGTTTCAGCCCTAGTTTTAACTGAGACGTGTTTGGAAAGGATTTACCTTTCATTTTTTTTTGACAGCTTAACCAGTTCATCCAAAAAGGTTTTATTTGGTGGATCTTTCTACGCCTGAGGAGGTTTGCTCTCACTCTCCACATGCTCACACCTTTAACGACTTCTTAAATGTCAGAGAATGTCAGACGGAGGGATAAAAGCAGAGGACCTCCTCCTGCTCACCAGTGATCCTCGGCAGGTTTTTACTGCGTTACAGAGCTGCCGGGCAGGACACATGCACTCAGGTGTGGCCCAGATTTCACCGAACCGGCTGGTGACATGATTTAATGCACTCGCTACTAAGGAGCCAAGTGAGAAGAGATTTTGTCAGTGAAAAAAAAATACTGATTGAGCACAGCATGCTCTTAAAAATGTTTTTTTTGTACAGGCTACTTAGGGGGATATCATCCATCACAAGCAGTTTCTCATAGAATCACATTTAGACTCCAAAAGTTTCTGTCTCCATGCGACCAAAAGCGTTCGCAAATGAACCCCATTTCTTTTCTTATCTTTTTTTTGTTTCAGAACTATTTAAAATCATTGTAAGTTGACTGGGTTTTCCCTCGAGGAAACAAGCTGCTGCTGGGATGAAATAAGCATCAACTCTGCTCAATTTTCCATTGAGCTAACCAGGCAGCTCATCTCCATTAGTGTTAGTCTAACCAGCTTCGCTCTGGATCTCTTTAGCTGTGATCTTCCCTGAAGCCAGCTGTGTGTGTGTGTGTGTGAGAGAGAGAAAGGGCTCAGTACTCTGAGCTTTACAGCTGTGAGAGATCTGAGCGTAAGGCCATGAAGGGGCTCAGTTAAGCTCAACAGCATGAGCCTGTATCAATTACGCTGCAACAGCGATATGGACACAGCGTGCAGTCTTCAAAGACAAAGACTTATGACCGCCCAGCGTCTCACTTCCTCTGGCCATAACCTTCAAATAGAACACACGAGAGAAGGGACACACACAGTCACATTTTAATATTTAAAAGTCACTCATCTCACACAGTTTTCTTCTCAGTTCGGGAAAAAACTCATCGATCTCCCTTAAAAATGTCTAAGGTTTCCATAAGATTATTTTTGTGCAACGGTCAAAATCTTTTTAGAGATTATAGTCCTTTTTCTTACGACATCAGACACTAAGATATTTTGAAATAGCGAGCACGGTGGTGCCTCGCCATGGCGTGCTTTCCATGATGTGTAATTTGCAAGTTTTAATTTCAACAGCGCATTGTTTTCTGCATCCTAGTTGATGCATTGTGATCTGCAATGCATGTTCATTGGTAGCATTTACCGTTACCCCTTTGGGCATCTTTTTTTACAGAACTACTCGTCCCAATCGTTCATTGATTCCACTTTTTTTTTTACGTTCACTGTTAAACTGTTGAACCGGCAAATCCCGGTTCAACAGTGAACATTGTACCACTAATGCATTTTTTTGGGGGGAAGGATGGAGCGGGAGACCAACAGCCAGATCTGTGCGGCGTCAGCAATAACTAGGACGCTGCATCGGTCCGTCGTGGTAAAGAGTGAGCTGAGCCGAAAAGCAAAGCTCTCGATTTACAAGTCGATCCACGTTCCCACCCTCACCTATGGTCACCGGCTGTGGGTGGTGACCGAAATAATGAGATCACGGATACAAGCAGCCGAAATGAGCTTCCTCCGCAGGGTGGCCGGGGTCTCACTCAGAGATTGTTTGAGGAGCTCTGCCTTCCGGGAGGAGCTCAGTGTCGAGCCGCTCCTTCTCCAGGTCGAGAAGAGCCAGATGGGGTGGTTCGGGCATCTGGTCAGGATGCCCCCCAAGTTCCTTGCGGGTGAAGTGTTTCGGGCATGTCCCACCGGGAAGTGATCGAGAGGCAGACCCCGGACCTGCTGGAGAGACTACGTTTCTCAGCTGGCCAGGGAACTACTTGGAATCCTTCTGGGTGAACTGGAGGATGCAGCCGGGGTGAGAGAAGCCTGGGCCCCCCGTTTGAGGCTGTCGCCCCTTCGACCCGGCCCCGGATGAGTGGAAGATGACGGAACGGGAAAAAAAAAATGCTGAACCTCATTTTAAATGCATTGAGAGACCCTAGAACTTTTATCTCAAAGATCCGGTGACCTGACTCACCCCTTTGTGGAAAAGCTCTTTTGAACATCATATGGATCTCATCCAGAGCAGCAGACTGGTGTTATAGATGAACTATAATCTATGTGGATCCACCTTTACCTGAAATCTCCTCTCCAATACCTTTGTATCTCTACATTCAATAACTTTTAAAAAAGCCAACTGAAGTCTTTAAAGGCTCCACGAAGTTTGAGGGAATCTGGAAGACAAACTGTCATGCATAATTTGTGTATTTTTCTTCTGCAGACTTCCCGGTTAAAGAAATGACTGCCATATTAGGCAGTCAGCTGTGGTCTGCAGGGGGATGTGTAGATGTGTGTGTGTGTGTGTGTGTGGTAATGAATGAAGGTAAATGGCAGGGTATGAAGCACTTCCTATCGTAATTTCACACTTGTCAGCTCTCCTGAAGAAACTTCACCTTTACACAAGGATAGAGGAACAGGCCAGGCCATTGGAAACACAGAGGATACGTATCGAGGTTGTAAGAGAAATTCTTTATGCAAAAAAAAAAAAAAAAATCTCTTGGAAATCTTTTGTGTTTGCAGCTTCAAACACGGGAAAAAAAGAGTGTGGCTTAAAATGTGTGGAAACAGGGTTTAGCTGCCTTTTAAAAGGGATTTGAAAAAAAAAAATTGAAACATATTTTTTAATTTCACTTTAATTTTTGACACAGCGAATTCCCGCATCATCCATACTCCCACTTCTCGTCATGTGCACAACACAGCGTAAATCATGTTTGAGGTTTCGAATTCAAGCGTTAACAGAAACGCTACTTGTCCTGCTTATGTTAAAATACGGGAGGGACACGGAACTTAATTCGTGGACCAAGAAAAATTTTGCATTCAAATACTGTCCGAAACTTGACGGGAGAACTTGCAAATTTTTTTAATATTGATGAATTAAATAGAAAACCTCTTAAAAAAAATTTCCTGTGGAAAGAGCGTAAAACACTATAAAAATCTCTTAAAAAATTAATTTTGCAGAATTTTCACTGGTGTCTGGTTATTTGGTAAAAATGGGAAACCCCCCATCCCCCCAAAAAAACCAAGAAAAAACACCACCTATACATATGCAGTTATTTTCAAAAACTACTTAGTGGATTATAATTTATTAAAGGTACAGTACATAGAAGGGATGAAGCGGGAGATCAAAAGCTGGATCAGTGCGGCGTCAGCAATAACTAGGACGCTGCATCGGTCCGTCGTGGTAAAGAAAGAGCTGAGCCGAAAAGCAAAGCTCTCGATTTACAAGCCGATCTACGTTCCTACCCTCACCTATGGTCACCAGCTGTGGGTGGTGACCGAACGAATGTGATCGCGGATACAAGCGGCCGAAACGGCTCTCACTCAGAGATCAGGTGAGGAGCTCTGTCACCCGGGAGGAGCTCAGTGTAGAGCCGCTCGTCCTCCAGGTCGAGAGGAGCCAGATGGAGTGGTTCGGGCATTTGCTCTGGATGCCTCCCGAGCGCCTCGCTGGTGAGGTGTTTCGGGCACGTCCCAACGGGAGGAGAGCAAAAGGCAGACCTTGCACCCGCTGGAGAGACTATGTCTCACAGTTGGCTGGGGAACGACTCATGATCCTTCCGGGTGAGCTGGAGGATGCAGACGGGATGAGAGAAGCCTGGGCTTTCTGTCTGATGTTGTTGACCCCACGACCCGGCCCTGGATAAGCGGAAGACGACAGAATGGAAAAGTGAGCAATTTTCTGTCTGCTTGAACAAAACTCCATAATTTCCTGCCGAAAACATTTCTTCCATTTCTCAGCAGCTGCACGTCTTTTTTTTATCTACGTTGAAGAAACAGCTGTCAGAAAACCAGGATTTCTGCTTTGTTTTATGCAATGTTTGATACGCCCAACATAAACATTTATCATCAGCATAAATTTCAGCTGCAGTCTGTTCCAACGTAACCCCACACTTGGATTTTTTTCTTTTTGCAAACGCGTAACGCTTACTCATGGTTTTGTATTAGAGCCGAGACATTTGCTTTTTTTTGTATAAAAACCATCTGCATCTAAAAAAAAAAAGTTCGACTCTTTTTTTCCCTAAATATACCCAAGTAAAATAGTGATCTTAAAATATTTAGAAAGCAAAATCAATGATTAAGTTCCATCTCAGTTGTGACACATGGTTTTGCATCAGTGAGAACGACAGCAGAGAAAAGGAAGAGGTGAATAGAGAAAGGATACGGGAGCCTTCTCTGGGGACTTTAAACAAACTGACTAAAGTGGTCCTGTTTTCTGATCAGGCACAGAGAGGAGAACACTTAACACTGCTGGAGACACTTTAAACACCCACTAAGGAATTAGCCTGTTACTGGGAAACTTCACAGCTACCGTATCGGGCCACATCGAAGTTCTGCAGAAAATAGAGCAAGGCCATAAAAAAGCAACCAACAAACACATACACACAAAGACACACACACAGGTGCATGGAAGACGTGTTGTAATGTACGTACACGCAGTCGCTCCGGATAGCTGTCCTAAACCGGCACAGATAAACACGTAAAGTCGCAGAACTAGCAATACCAGATGCGCTCCGGCCTCTCTGAGGAAAACACTAGATAATGAATGGGCCGCTCACACTTTCCAGAAAAGTGTCGCATGTGACTTGAAAGAAAATATGTTTCCACTGAGGAAAAGCGATGACCTTATTCCTTCTCTTGTGTTCGTGCAGTTTGCCTGCATCACCAGGTTTTGGCCAAACAAAGAAGAGATTAAATTTAGGCCCCTGTGATGTCAACACAAAAACAGACTAGAAAGTTCATCTCTAATTAGGTGTCCCCCTCCCCATTTTTTTTTTTTTTTTTTCTAAAGTTCATTTCAATTAGTCCCACCTCGGCCCCACTTTCAGGTCTCTGTGATTTGTCAATGCCTCAACTTGTATGTGGCGCAGCACGGTCACAATGCAGCATGTGAATAGGTGCATGCATGTCTAGTATGTATGTGTGTATGTGTGTGTGTGTATGTGTGTGTGTTTGTTTGCATATGTGCCACTGTTTACACTTTGTGTGTGACCTCAACAGAGAAATAAAAAACCGGGACTCCCATGCCCTTGACATTTCCTACTTGTTCTTATGATGAATTGCAGGGGTTATTTACTAGTTCACGGCAGAGCAACGCGCATCCTCGCTTTGCTTCCAAACGATCCCAAACAATGCAAAGACATCCAAAAAAATAATTCTTCTAGAAATATTTGAATTGGAAAAGTTAAAAAAAATGTAATTAATGAGTTCAAATGTTCCTAAAATGCAGTTAAACTTCTCAATTGAACAAAGTTTATAAAAAATAATTTATAGATTACAGAATAAATGGAGATAATTAGCTGTTTGTGTGTGTTTTTTGTTTAGTTTTTTTTTTTTAAGCAATAATTATAACTTTTAAAGAAAGCACGGACAAATTAAATAACAGTATTTTTCTGTGTTATATTTAAATTTGCTTCTATAGACATATTGCTTTTTGTGTCTGTTAAAAACGGTCCCAGAAAAAAAAAAGGGGACTCATTTTTGTTTACTGCGTCTAAAATGATAAACATAAACACTCATACTTCCGAGTAAAATAGTCCGAAAAATAGAATGAATTTTTTGTAACTCTTCCAATGCATTTTAATTATTTTTTTTTGTCCCTATTGTAGGTTTTTTTTTTTCAGTTTGCCCTTCCAGTTTTATCCCAAGTAGTCCCATGGACAGCTTTGGCCCAGTGGGATTCGAACCCAGTTCTCCCGGTCGTAATCCCATCCCTCGGCCAACGCCCCCTGGGACTGATCCCTAATCTAGTTTATTTATAAATTAAATTTTGTCCAGACATTTTTAAAGAGTAAAATTGACTTTATTTGGACGCATTGTTTGCACAAAAATAAAGTTTCAAAATGCATTATTTTGTAATTGCATGTGAATTTAAAACGCAATTAATTGCAATTAACCAATGCAATTGAGAAAAAAAATGAGAAATTGAGAAATAAATGCAATTTTTCCTAACTTTTGCATTGGTTAATTTAAAAAAAATGGATTCCGTATCCTAAAATAGGATTTTTATTTTTATTTTTAATACACTTTATTCATCCCTCATTGAAAAATTCATGTGCTGCATTTCACCGCAGTAGGCTGCCACCTACGATGGCGGAGAAATGAGGGGTTAGGTGTCTTCTCCAAGGACCCTAGACGTGCACTCAGTGGATTTGAACCCGCAAACTTGAATGTATACAAATATAGATTTAATCCTAACATTTTCTTTTAAAGACTGGCTTTACTCGACCTATAAAACTTATGATGTTAAACCTGCTTTGTACATGATTTACCGTCCCCCCCCCTGCGTTCTTAAACTCTATAGGTACCGCTCTCATAATGCCTGTGTGTCCTATGTTAGATCCTGAAGGTGTACTATGTCTGCTCTGTCCATTTTGTGACACCCTCACATAAGCCGATCAATCAGCTGTAATGAAACCCATCAGGTCACCTTTGAAATTTATCATTTTTTTTTGTGTGCGTAAAATGAACCGCCCCTTGATGGTATGGAGGATAAATTTAGATTACCTATATGCTAACATATCTGTGATTCATTTCCTTATATAAACAATGCTTACAAGGTGTGCTGAGATCGGACGATGATAAATGGGGTTAAAAAAATTAAATCTGATATTTGACTTTTTTTTTTATGGTGTTACATTCAATTTTTTTAAAGCAGGTCTAAAAAGAACTGATTGTTGTCATCATTCAAAAAATAATTTCGTTGAGTGTTTGACTTTTTTATCCATCCGCTGGTTTCTTTTTCTCCGATTCACATTGAGGTTTGAGGTGTTTAGCGTCTCTTGTTTGCACACAATCTGTCCGTGATTATTGCCCGCTTCAGGCTGATCGCACCGTGATGCCTCTTTTCACAAAGCAGCATCATTTGCATAGTTAAAAAAAACTTCTGAAATATTTAGAATTATGCTTGAAGATGCAAAAAGAAAAAAAGAAAGCAATCAGGAGGACAAATTGGCTGGTTTCGGTTACATGAAAGTGGTTTTAGAATCACAGAAAATATGCTGTAATTTTACTTTTTGAGTTAAGAAAAGTTTAAAAGTCGTCTAACAGAAGTTTTTTTTTTTTTTGTTCTTATGAGGCTAAATCTGTTTAAGTGCAAACCAGGTTTAAGCATGCGACCCCTTTTCTGCAGATGGCAAAACCCACTAATGCAAACATACTCAGAAAGAAAAGGTTTCGCAAAGA
Source organism: Neostethus bicornis (assembly GCA_902685375.1). NCBI lineage: Eukaryota > Metazoa > Chordata > Actinopteri > Atheriniformes > Phallostethidae > Neostethus > Neostethus bicornis. The sequence goes on from LR738543.1 coordinate 30,192,409, forward strand.
AACAAGCTTTTCTAATGCGTTTGTTGATTTCTTTATTTTCTTGCTGTCATTTTTTTTTTTTCCTGCTGAACGCAGCTGCTTGGGTCCCTCCATGCAGAAAGGCCCAATATGGCTCTGTCTGTTAATCGGAGTCCGGGGGCCACAAGACAGAAAACAAGGGAGAACCACCCGGCAAAATTTAGCACACGATGGCTCCCAGCGGGCATCATTTGGAGAGTGGAAGGTTTTTTTTTTTTACTTTTTCTTTCTTTCCCTCTTTTTCCTGCATGGTGAGCAGGTTGAAAAGCACAGCCCGAACATTGCTGCTGACACAACCACTCAGGGACAACTGGAACAGCTCTCTTAACGTGGCACCTGTTATTAAGTCGTCAGAGAAAGAAGGGATGAAAAAAAAAAGACATTTGGGAAGGGAGAACAAGCAAGGTGTGATGTGGGAAAGAGTAAATCTCAGTTGTAATTTTAAGGATGTCCATAACTGCAGCTGCAACACACACTTATTTATCTCCAAAAATAAATTTTCTTGACGGTGCAGGTAAATTTTTATACTTTTCAAATCAAGTAAATCATATATTCTTTTCAAGATCCATTGGTTTTCTAAAAGAGAAAATCTGGTCACCTAAAATTGAACTCTTGGGCCAGGGATTGAACCTGCAACTCTACGATTAAAAGATGGTTATTCTACGCACTGAGCATGAGCAGAACATCTAACACAGTCACCTTCAGTCACCTTCTTAATTGTCTATCCCTAACCGGATTGCGGGATGTGCTGGAGCCCATCCTGGCTGATTCAAGGCAAGGGGCAGGGTACACCCTGAACAGGTCGCCAGTCCGTCGCAGAGCCACACACATACAACCAAACTAGGGGCAATCCTAGGGGCAATTTGGACCGGGAAATCAACCTCGCATGCATGTTTTTTGAGGGTGAGAGGAAACTGGAGTACCTAGATAAAACCTAGGCAGACATGGGGAGAACATGCAAACTCCACACAGAAAGGACAGTGTTCCAAGCCTTGGGGCTTGAAGCCACGACCTTCTTGCTGTGAGGAAACTGTGCTACCCACTGTGCCACCGTAACACCCATCTGCACAAACACAACGTGCTTAAATTAGAATATAGACTTGACAGAGAACAAAATCCTTGGCCAAGAAAAACCTAGTGTTCAAATTTTTCCCGGATACTGGTTGGATGAGCATGGAAATTGCTCAAACTTGCACGAATGAAACTGAAAACCACTATTAGTATGTATTCGATGTGACGTTCAGATGCAATAGAAACTCCAAAAACGTGACCGTTTTAACATCAGCTATTATTCAAATTCAGACTGATTTTTTGAGGATTTTTTTTGTCTAATTTATTGCATAAAGACCGTCGACAACTGTGTTGTTCTATCGGGGTACATAAATAATACTGAACAGAATTAAAGTGGTCACCGCGGCGCTCCTCCCGTGCAGTTTAACAGATGTTCTTCTGTCTCTTTTCCAAATCAATGCATGTAAAATTACTCTAGAAAGCAGCGTGGTTTTCATGCGACCCCGTTTCATTTGTCTTAACTACCTCCTAATCCAATCGGCTTTTGGATTGAAGTGATTCATAATGCTTTCATCAAACTAGTAATGATCCTAAACACTCCCTATGTCTTAAGCCTTACCAAGATAAATGACCCTCGGTACGGTGAAAGAGGAAGTAATAATAGCAGATGATGCTCTTCTCTTTTCATTTTTCATTTATTCTCTTTGAGTTGATTCCGGGATAAAGGCCAGAGATATTACATTCAGGCAAACGGAAACAAATGCCACAAACATGCAGTCGGAACAAATGAGAGAAGAAAGGACCCTTCTGTTTTTTCTAATCATCAGAGGTACACAGCAAGTTGTTGTCCATTCAAGCGTGGCAGTTGTGTTCCTCTGCAGAGCAATCAAAATGGATTAAAGCGACCACGCTCCAGCTGCCTCCACGCAAATCAGATATGCCTGTGATGATGATAATCAATCCATAATAAAATAACACAACATAAATCTGATAGTGTTGTTCCAACACTTTTAATAACATAGATTTAAATATTGCCGTGCACGCCGGCGTGATTTACTGATGAAAAAGTGCTATCAAGCTTCTACACGAGCGCTTTCTGGTGGCTCGCCAATAATACCATTAACTGCATTGTTCAAACTCATTATGTGATGAGAAACACAATAATAATCGCAGGACTACAAACACACAATTTCTCCTATTGAGCTAATCACTTTCGCCAGCAGTGTTAGTCTCTCTTCTTTTTTCTCGCCGCCCCTCGCTCTTTTGTCGTAAATCCTCGGAGAGGCTAGGGTATAAATCCCCGGTGTTGAATTAGTATTGTAATTTCTGGTATCCATGCATGCTTCACCAGCGTGGACCTTGAAGTTATTCATTTGGAAGGAGGAGTAAGGGGACCGGTGTCACAGAAACAAAAATGCTGAGTCATTAGCTCAAATCCCCCACCCCTCGATGCATGGGGTTTTGGCACAGGTGGCGTTACCTCCATATTTAAAAAATATTTGCAATGCACGGAATTGCATTTTATGTGAATAACATTTAAAAAATTCAGTTAAAGAATTGTAATTCAACTTTCCATTGTCAATCAGTACCGACTATAAATTAACTAGGTTTTCAAGGGCTTACGGTCAAAGTTCAAAGTCTCCCAAACTTTTAATTTACACCGTTCATAGTTACAGCCGTAAATTAAATGATTAGGTTTTTTTATTTGTGTGAACACAAGTCAAGTTCATAAAAGTCGAGTCACAAATTTGTAATTCAATTCAATTTTATTTTATTTGTATAGCCCAAAATCCCAGAATTTCCGTCTCAATGGGCTTCACAAGAAAAAGAGGAATGTATTAACACAAATACACAACAAGAAAAATAACAAACAAATGCTAACTAAACAAGACTAGCACATTTCTGCCCTTAGACTCTCCTTCACAGTGAGGAAAAACTCCTAAAAAAATCCATTAGTGGGAAAAAAAAAAAAGAAACCTTATGGGGATCCACACGAAAGAGAGATCCCTCCCCCGGGCTGAGCATTCAAAATGTGTATAAACACATAAATGATTCCTATTCAAATGCTAATAGTGATTTGATGCCAACTATTGATGAACTGATCATTTTCACACTTATATTTTTTAAACTTGCATTTTAAGGCGCGTTCACCCTCGGACCAGAAGTTAACCGAACGTTCGCGGATTTGAATTCCAATGAGTCCCTATGAGTCCACATCTAGGGTCCTTGGACAAGATACCTAACCCCCTGTTTCTCTCACCATTGGCAGCCTGTTGCGGTGAAATGCAGCACACAAATTTCCCCGGTGACGGATCAATAAAGTATACATTATTATTATTATATAAAAAAAGAAAGCCAAAATTATGTTTGAAAACATAAAACTTTGTTTGAGGTTTTTTTTCCCTCAAATTCCCGACTGATGAACCTGAAGAATGATCAGCATTTTTTAACTGATCCCTGAAAACCAAGTTTTACGTTCTTTGATATTAGAAACTATTCCATCTAAAAAAAAACACATGGACATGTGCACATATGGTCCTCTGACAAACACACCAGATGAAACACTCGGCCCCCTTTGTTTCAACACTTTCTTATGCCTTTGATTATTTTCTTTAAAGAGAAATCCTCCACTGATACACAGCCCGCGTCTAGTGTCACACCGTGCCATATCTGCTGGAAAAAGAAGTGGCAACAGGCGGAAAGCTACGACAAAGATGGGAGAGAGGACACAATCAATTCACCGAGCCATCTCCATCATGTCATTGCCTGTCGGTATAGATTTAGGATTAAAGCTTTTGAGAGAGCTGGTTTGTGTCGAGGCTGTTTTAGACCAGATGTCTGTGACGTGCCTCACATGGTCCTCCAAGACACAATGGAGCCTACAAAGACCACCCTACAAAGACTGTGTTGTTTTCAGCCTAACTGAAAACGACCCAACACTATTGGTCCACCACCTTGGTGTGTGGAGGAATGAAGCCCACGTTTTAGCGGCCGGTTTCCACCAAGCTTTGACAGTGAGGAATTGTGAGAAAATAATAATCATTTTTAAAAAAGTGAAATAAACACATAAGCGTTTAGAAATTTGAGACCAAATTCTAAACAGACGAAGGAGCAGTTTTTCTTTTGTTCTCAAGAGTCCGATGGATTGAACCCACTCTGGTTTGGACCAGAGCTGTGGAACATGCAGGAAAAACGAGTCAGTAGAGCAGCACTGATAAAATCTATCTGCGTATTGGAGCAGTTAAAGCAGCAGAGGTGAAATGGAAACGAAAGGGCTTCCCAGAATTTACACAGAAAAAAGAGAAGAAAAGGAAATCGGTAAGTTTAAAGTGCCTTTTAGAAGAAAAAACAAGGATCGTTGTGTTTTATTATCATGTTTTGCTTACGAGTGATTAATTTTTTTTTTGTTCGTATGCTTGGTCAAGTTTTAATCAAGCACTTTAAAGGAAGTAAAGTAAACATCAATTGATTTCAGTTTGAAAGCGTTTTGGAATAGACCCTTGCCCGAACCGTACGTATGAATAAAATACTCATATGCGTACGCAACTCTATATTGAATTGAAAATACTTTTTTAATCCCCAAAGGGAAATTTGAGTGCTGCAGTGCAAACACCTCGATGCACCCTCGCCCTTATCCACCGCTGTCCCAGGCCGGTCGCACTAAGTCCAACCTGGCAACCCAAAAGCTAGTGTCCAGAATGGGTCACAAAGCCTGGCTGCAGTGAAGAACATCAAAGTGGCCTCTCAGTATTTCACTGGGTCCAAGTGAGCGCATCCAATTCCTCAAGCGAGCAACCGGACGTTTTCACGGAAACTGCAAAAACACAGGGCCCAAAGCACAGCCTCTAGACAGTCTCCTTCTCCGCACCTCTTCCAGATCAAGGTCTCCCGTGACCAAGCCAACTCCTCCAGTCACACATAGATGTGCCTCCGAGAGCCAGGAGCTGGTTGCGCATGTCAACGGAAGAATGACTTTACAACCAGCTAGCCATTGGGAGCTAGCCTGACGATTTCCGAAAAATCAACTGTTCGACACAAACAAAGTCCAAAATGACGTCCAAATCGGGCTCAAAATGAAATCTTCAGAAAGAGACAAAACATAGCCAGAAGAAAGGACAGAAACTCAGGGAAAGTTGGCACTCATAGCCTATTCAATCAGTGTGTATGCGTCGTACGTCCAACACGTTAAAAAACTCCAGCTCATCAACATGGCAAGACTAAGGAGTCAAAATTAATGTTGAAATAATATTTGAACACAAAAAGGATGAGAGAAATCTGTAAAAAATGGTGATAAAATTCTTGTGTAAAAAAGTTTTTTTTTTTTTTTTATATAACTATTAAAAAAAGTGTAAAAAAAAAAACCAACTCGCTGTTATCTTTGAAATTAAATGCTTCCTTTTATTTGGAACTCTAGCTTGTTTGTAAAAAAAAAAAAAATAGCTGCGATAATGCTGCTTATTTGCTTTTAGTAGCATTTTGGTGGGACAGTTTTTACTTGATGTTGGGGTTTACATCCATCTATAATATAAAGATGACTATGTGGTTTTTAGTAAGCAAAAAGCAGGACAATCATGGTAAAAAAATTTACTCCACTCAAATTTCCAAATAGTTTGACAATAAGATACCAAACGATGAGCCATTCATTCATTTTCTGAATTGTCCATCCCTGATAGGATTCCACGGGGCGCCGGAGCCCATCCCGTCTTATTTAAGGCTAGAGGAAGGATACACCCCAAAAAGGTCGCCAGTCTGTAGCATGGCCACACACATACAAACACCCAGACACGCACTCATTCCTAGGGGTAATTTTGTAGCGGCTAATTAGCTTAGCAAGAACGTTTTTGGAGTGTGGGAGGAATCCGGAGTACTCGAAGAAAACCAACGCATACATGGGGAGAACATGCAAACTCCACACAGAAAGACAAGTGTACCAAGCCTTGTCCCCACTCGGGACGCAAACCCCTGACCTTCTTGTTATGAGGCCACTGTATTAAGCTATCCGCGACTGCGCCGCCAGAGTTAGCCAAATAACCTGTATTTAATTAAAACCTCTTAATATCCACCGGCCCGGCGGCGGGACGTTTTGTGGTTTTTTGTTTTTTTTTCACTCATAAAGACACTTATTCTTTGTTCAACTCCACTAAGTTATACCTCATTTTAAAGCTAAGACTGTCAAGAAAACGATCGTAACATCCATTCTTATGTTTTCACTAGTTTCAAGAAGAAATAACTAATCATCCGCAAACAAAATCAAACTGTTTAGAGCGCATTTCTTACCGGTGATCAAGTTCTGACGGCCTCAGGCTGGTTCGATCTTTATGTAATTGGTCTCATTTTGTCAGTAAAAATCCACAAAACAACTATATAAAATTGTATTTTCTCAAAAGTAAACCAGTTTGGAGAAAAAACTCCAGAAAACGTGATTTTTTTTTTTTCTGTGAGAAATCGTAGCAGTCGCGTTCTGATTTCCATAGCAACTGCCAAGCTGTGTTTCTAAGTTCATCCTGGGTATGTTTCTTTTCTTCACAAAGTTTTGTACAAAATGAGACTGTTCGCAAAATTTTCCGATCATGGGTTTGTTTGTTAGAAGGCTTTGAATGAAACAAACGCTCCTCCTTCAGCTAACAAGAAAAATTTGTTGGTTATTTTTCTTGTTGTGTATTTGTGTTCATACATTCCTCTTTTTCTTGTGAAGCCCATTGAGACGGACACTCTGTGATTTTGGGCTATACAAATAAAATTGAATTGAATTGAATTAACAGCACCGTTAGCTAGTTAGCTGCTAGCTCGCTAACAACTTCACTTAAAAATATATGATTGGCCTTTAAAACGTGGATTTCACTTTGACCAAATTTAAATTTATTCAAGCATAATTCTTGCTTTTTTTTAAATAACCAAAGATGAAATGTAAAATTTAACCTTACAAACATAACTTGACTAGGTAGGGGTCTGAAAACTAGAAGCATATGGACCGAATCATTACAAAAGACAGAAAGAGATGGTGACTGAGTGAATAAATCGAGTCATTAAGCATGTGTTTGTGGGAGCCTGACTCCCATATGACAATGCCGAGTGGAAAAGATGCTTCAGCTTCCTTTCCCCATAAACAGACAAACAGATTGGCTCAATTGCTTCTCTCCTCTGGGCAGCTCATGCATCCCATTTGCTGGGGAACACTTAAGACTTTCGCTCCCGTGGGCCTCCAGACAGACAACTGCTTGGGCTGTGTTTCAAATTACACCCTTCCTTTAATTAATCAAGAGTCCCGTCAAAAGTCAGACTTGTTTAATGGCGCATCTTGAAATAATTTATGGTTCTAAAGTTGATTTATAATAAATTGTGTTGAAGAAATTTCTGGTAACGTCAAAATCCAGACAAAAAAAAAAAAACCCTTTCACTGCTCACTAATGTTTTTAAATGAAAAAGGAAGATTTTTATTTTGAACATTTTGAAAATAAACGTTCAATTTTTTTTCTGCGTAATTTACAATAAAACCTACCAATAAAAGTATTTAATAACAATTAAAAAAAAAAAAACTTTTTTTTAAATATTTTTTTAGCATGAGATCGTGGATACAAGCGGCCAAAATGAGCTTCCTCTACAGGGTGGCTGGGCTCTCACTCAGAGATCGGGTGAGGAGCTCTGTGTCAAGCCACTCCTCCTCCTGGTCGAGAGGAGCCAGATGGGGTGGTTCGGGCATCTGGTCAGAATGAGCCACGAGCGCCTCGCTGGTAAGGTATTTCGGGCATGCACCACTAGGAAGAGACCAAGAGGCAGACCCCGGACCGGCTGGAGAGACTATGTCTCACAGCTGGCCGGGGAACGACTCGGGATTCTTCCGGGTGAGTCGGAGGATGCAGCTGGGGTGAGAGAAGCCTGGGCTTCCCATCTGAGGCTGTTGCCCCCGCGACCCTGTCCCGGATGAGCGGAAGCAACGGAATGGAACTGTTTAACTACATTTAAAACTAAAGACATGTTTCAATATTGAAACAAAATAAAGATGTAAAAGTCACATTTAAAGCCACACATATAATTTTTCAGTCATCGCAGAAGGAAAACATAAATTTTTCCATCTCATCTCGATTGAGGGACGTTTTCCATCGACGTGTACAATTTCAGAAAAAGATCTTGCAGTTTGTTGTGTGTACGTTTTAGAAACTCAGACTTTTACTTTCATTTGTTCAAGCCTCTCACTCTGTCTTGTTGTTTGATTTCAGCGGAGGGCAATCGTTCCATGAGTGATGGTACCCATCAGGGTAGTGCATGTGCTGTAAAACTGTCAGCTGCTGACAGATTGAATGACACGGTCAACCCTTCGATTACCACGGCAGAGCGGCCTCGTACGGAAAGAGAAAGGAACATAGGAAAAGAAACGTTTATCGTGTGAAAAAAGAAGAAAAAAATTAAATTTGAAAGTAGAATTTAATTTAATATTTTTCTACAGTTTTTTTTTTTTTCTGATAGAAAAAAAACAAAATTGGGTTGACGTATTGAATTTAAAGCCAAAATAATTTTATAAATTTATTTCAAACCAGATTGCTTAATTTTATCAGCAAGTTTCCCAAAAGTTGCATTTAAAAAGAAATTTTTTTTTTTTTTTTAACTTAATTTTTTTTTTTTGCTAAATTAAAAAAAAAATTCTAAAATTTGCCTTTTTAAAATAAAAAAAATGGTGGGCATCTTATGACGTTTAATAATGAGACAAATCTTTAATGAATTATTGATCAAATTGAACTTTATATTACGTATAAATTATGTGGATGAAAAAAAATGCAAATTTTCCAATAAGAAACAAGAACATTTTTTATTTTTACTGCTCCTCACTTTCTTACCAAAAACAGGATATGACATCATGCCGTTCTTCTGAGATTATGATAAACGGCTCATACTACGTGTGGATGAACGGATTAAACAGCCATCACAAGTTTAAATGAAAAATTAAGAAATTAATTGAAGTAGTTTTCTGTTTAATTCACGCGTGTTTGAGTAATTCACTAATTCTCACATCCTGTTTTTGAATTTTATTCAAAGCGATTGTTCTTTGCCGTGGATTTTGTTCTCCATTACACCCATTTCAAGCAAGAAGTGTTTCCTGCATGCACTCTGCTCATGCTCAATCCCTTCCCTCAACAATGTATGCCATTTTTAATAGTATAAAAGAAACCTGCCAGTACGTTACACTGTATTTGGGGCTTCAAACAAGACTCACGCTGTGTTGTTCATGCATGGACTGCACGGGTAGCGAAAATACGGACGAATTCAGTAGCAAAAAAAAGATCAAAACTGAATAAATGTAAATATGGGCTATTTTTTTTTTTGGCAAATATCCCATTTCTGAGCAACCAAATGGTACAATGCTTATCTAAATAAACACTGTCCGGAAATTCGCGGGTTTGCGTCCCACTGAGAGCACGTCTAGGGTCCTTGAAAAAGACACCTAACCCCCGTTTCTCCCACCATTGGCGCCGTCGAAGGGCAGCCTGCTGCGGTGTAAGGAGTGCAGCAAACAAATTTCCCCTGTAAGAGATGAATAGAGTAATTCTTTTTTTTTTTTTAATCCAGACAAGAATAATTCCGTGTCTTTGACAAATAATTCTTATGGGAAACTACGAAGTCTGGATAAAGTCGCGATTGGCATGATTATTTCTCAACAGCCTTCCTCAACAAAACCTCCTTGAGTGTCTGAGCTAAAAAATCTTGAACCAGATTTTAGCAACGAGAAATAGTGCGATGCACAATAACTGGTCACCCGCTAAGTTGCTGGATGTAGGGTCTCCCTCCAACACCTCACTTGCAAACCGGATTGGAGGGAAATGTCCGGAAAACGAATACAGTATGGACGTTCATGTGAACGACAATGATTATATTTTGACTTTTACGCTTAGGATTCCGATTTTGCTTCCAATAGAAAACAGAAAACCCCAAACAGTCTGTTTATTTTTTCTTGGAGAAACCCTAATTTTACCATCTCACATAACAGATCAAAGCTGGCTCTAAAACTACAACCACCGAAAAAAAAATTGTTGGTTTTAAAAAGAAGAAAGAAAAATACAAACAAAGCGATGATATAAAGGCAGCCAGCGTTTCTCGTGTAATTTTACAACAGCTGTTGATTCAAAGGCAAAAACTTTATTCTGTCCAGATGGTCTCAGTCAGTGGCAGAATGAGAGAGCTGACTTCATTGGCTCTAGCCATGTGTTTTTCCTCCTGACAGAAATTAAAATGGTCGTTCGTTTGTCACCGCTCACTACACAGCTTAAAATGTAGCAATGAAACGTTCCTTGGCGATAATGCACCATAATTACTCAAACGCCTGTTCTTTATCTGCAGCAGAGGGAGGACAGACGGAACATTTTCCTCATCAGAAGAAAAAGTGACGCTGTTAAAAACCTGTTATCTTTTTTTTTTTTTTCAAAATTCTCACATGTGAGTGATTACGCTTGAAGCCGAAGAGCATTGTTTGACGTGAACATGTGCAGCTTGTAAAGAAGCGGTGGTATTTCTGCCTCTGATCGGATTTAACAGGCTGTAAAAACATGGTGTAGCAAATATCAAAGTGTGATAAATGTTTTCGTTTCACTGCTCTGATGGGTATCGATCTCCTCGGCGACTTTTCTACAGGTTAGTTTTAAAGCAGCTCGGGATTAACAGTCCAGAGCAATGGAGAGTGTGGAAAAGAGGTGAAGAAGCGTGTTCAAGCAGGCTGGAACGGGTGGAGAAAAGTATCAGGTGTGATGTGTGACAGAAGAGTTTCAGCTAAAATGAAAGGGAAAGTGTAGAAAACCGTGGTGAGAGCGGCCATGCTGATTGGTCTAGAGACAGTGCCACTGAGGAAAAGACAGGAAGCAGAGATGGAGGTAGCAGAGATGAAGATGCTGAGGATCTCTCTGGGAGTGACCAGGATGGACAGGATCAGAATTGAGTATATCAGAGGAACAGCACATGTTAGAGGTTTTGGAGATAAAGTCCGGGAGGCCAGACTGAGATGGTTTGGACATGTACAGAGAAGAGAGAGAGAGTACATCGGCAGAAGGATGCTGGATTTGGAACCACCAGGAAAGAGGGCTAGAGGAAGACCAAAGAGGAGGTTCATGGATACAGTGAAGGAAGACATGAAGATAGTTGGCGTGACTGAAGAGGATGCAGCAGATAGGGTTAGATGGAAGAAACTGACTTGCTGTGACGACCCCTGAAGGGAAATGCCAAAAGGAGAAGAAGAAGTTTTAAAGCAGCATCTCACACCTTACAAATTAGGTTAAAACAACGGGTTTCGTGGGGGTGTAGAAACATACGAAGCGGCCTCCGACTGCCTGTTGAACATAAAATCAGCCTTTTATCGGAAATATAAGTAAGAGCAAGTCGACAGCCACCATAGCGGAAATGAAAGAGCCAAACATGACAGAAGCTGAGTCACCAGAGAATGAAACTAACACGAAAGGGAAAAAAAAAAATGTATCAAAGTTTTAAGATTAAACCTCATATCCAGTGACCTATGTGAGTAGGCTGGACCGCCACGGGCATGAGTATCCGAATACAGGATACAACCTTGCGGTTGTTTGACTCAAAGTACGACCACATCAAGTTCATTCTTGTAGTTTTTCAGTGAATCACACGAGGATATGTTTGAATGTCGCTGGTCTTAAGCAGGCTGTGGTTTAAGGGCAGTTATTCCACACACGGGTACTACCTTCATTCTTCCTCACACGGCATGTGAAAACGGTGACACATGATTCATCGACTTTCTACGCTAACCCAAAAACGTCAGCTGCCTGTAAAAGCGGAATGCAGAAAATTTGCATGGACGGAAGATTAAATAAAAGAAGAGAACTTTTATTGCACAAAAATTTCAGTGGCATGGCAAGATGTTATTGTCACAATGTGTTCTGATCAGGTAACCAGGGAGACCTGGCTGGAGGGATGGTATGACCCGACAAGAAAATCCGGGGTGATTGCCCTTAAATAGATGTCAGGGTGCACAGATGTGTGCAATCAGGAATCATCCTCAGGTAACCCTAATAAATTTGATTAGAAACATCCAGGGCTCCTTCTGGCAGCAGGAGAGGGGATCATGACACTGGCATGCATGTTTTTTGAGGGTGGGAGGAAACAGAAGTACCTGGAGGAAATCCCCACCTACACGGGGTGAACATGCAAACCCCACACAGAAAGGCCAGTGGTCCAGGCCTCGTCCCCACACGGGACTCAAACCAACAACCTTCTTGCAGTGAGACCACTGTGCTATCCACTGCACCACCGTGCCGCCCCTCCTTATGCATGTATTTAAAAAAAAAAAAAATCTGCTCCAAATTGCCGAACTTCTTAAAATGTTTTGCAAGAAAAAGAAGAAAAAAGAGGACAAAGACACAAAAAAATGACTTTTTTTCTCTTTTCTTTTTGCACGTACACATGTTGCAGAGCAGCACTAGATTGTGAAACACCACATTTGTCTGTGGTATTGCTCTCATTTTGGCATTTTTTTAAAAAAAGCAAACACTGAGATTGTGTAATCCGTCGCAGTCAGACGACTAGAAGACTAAATTTACCACCGGATGAGTTTTTATTACACTAACTATCTCCAGATAAGTGCTGTTTTTTCCAGTGAGTCCTCTTTCCAATTGAAAGGGAATTCCCTCTTTTAATTTCTAATCACTTTTAATGAGTAATAAGTAAATCAGTATTTTAAAAAATCACGGTCTATTTTTAGATGAAAGACACGGTGACCCCATCCATGCAAAGCAAACGTGTGATCTCTAATTTTTTTTTTGCTCTTTTTTGCACAAAAGTGACTCAAATAAGATGGAGAAAGGTTATTGTCAGATTACCCACAAGTATTTGCATTTCAGAATGTGTCACCGCCATAAGGGACGGCCCCTTAAACTCAAGTTCTACAACTCTTTTTTTTCAAAGTACAGTGTTTTGACGTCCTCGTGAAAACAAATACATTAATTTGACACTTGTGTCACGTTTGCAACAAAGTAGATTTCCTGAAAATAAAACCGTAATATAAATAATCTCAAAGCTGCATTCTGTGATGTGCTTTTTTTTTTGTTACTCGATGTTATCTGTTTCCACCTTCCAGTAATATTGCATCAGATTTCCAATATTCGTGGTGTGTTTTTCCATCTTTCACAGATCAAGACTTCGTGGGCTTTTTAGATGAAAAATTATCAATACAAGATGAAGCATCAGCAAAAAAAAAAAAAAAAAGAAAAGCCGTGACACGTTGCCAACACCCTCTTGGTCCCGGTGCCAGCATCAATAATTCATCCACGAGCTCATAACTTTATTTTCAATGCATAATTGAGGCCAGCCAATGATGGTTGCTCTTTCTCCGTCCATTTATAAGCAGGGCAATTTTTAAACAATAAGCAGAGCAGTCCATTAAGGTTTTAACATTTTATCCACCTCCTAATCAAGGCCACGCAGATTTTTCACAATCTCTGCTTTTTTCGCACAATAACATTGCGGATGACGCTTTTAGTTTGGGGTTCCATTGTTGTTGTAACAATAAAGCAAGAAAAAAAGACGGTTTGAAAATAGACGGTTTAAAAATTGGCATCAGGGCCATTTTTAAATACACCAAGATTCCCCAGGATCCCCGATGTGGCGGGTCAGGGACAGGGTCCTGCCCCAAGTGGAGGAGTTTAAGTATCTCGGGGTTTTGTTCACAAGTGCGGGAAAGACGGATCGGAAGATCAACAGGCGGATCGGTGCGGCGTCAGCAATAACTAGGACGCTGCATCAGTCCGTCGTGGTAAAGAGAGAGCTGAGCCGAAAAGCAAAGCTATCAATTTACAAGTCGATCTACGTTCCAACCCTCACCTATGGTAACCAGCTGTGGGTGGTGACCGAAAGAATGAGATCACGGATACAAGCGGCCAAAATGAGCTTCCTCTGCAGGGTGGCTGGGCTCTCACTCAGAGATTGGGTGAGGAGCTCTGCCATCCAGGAGGAGCTCAGTGTCGAGCCGTTCCTCCTCCAGGTCGAGAGGACCCAGATGCGGTGGTTCGGGCATCTGGTGAGGATGCCCCCTGAGCACCTCGTTGGTGAGGTGTTTTGGGCACGCCCCACTGGGAGGAGACCAAGCAGCAGACCCCGGACCCGCTGGAGAGACTATGTTTCACAGCTGGCCGGGGAACGACTCGGGGTTCTTCCGGGTGAGCTGGAGGATGCAGCTGGGCTTCCTTTCTGAGGCTGTTGCCCCCCCGACCCGGCCCCGGATGAGTGGAAGATGACGGAACGGAACCAAGATTCTCACTGTGGTTAATTTAATTTGTTCTTTTTTTATTTCTAAACGAGGTAGTTTAACTAAACGGATATTTTGTTTTCTCATCAAAAGCCGTTTCTTCTATTCACCGTCACATTTTATGACTCATACGTCTCTCATTTGTTTGCACCGCCGCTTAATAAATATTGATTTACTATTTTAATTACATGTTAATCTCAAAACACAGAGGTGCCAGCGTTATGACTCTCTCAAGTCATTCCACAAATTTCCTGTTTGCAAATGTTTATTGAGGATGACATCCTGAGAGGGCTATAAAAGTGAATAGCAATCATTAAACGGAGCATAGCTGTCTACAATATCTGCACAAGTGTCAATATCTGAAACACACGTTGGAACAGCGTCCGATCAATTGGCACAGACACACACACACATAAACAGTTCTTATTCTTTAAAAGAAAATACTGGATGTAAATAAACAGGTGTGTTATGTTTAGGTGTGTATTTTAATTTTTTTTTATTATAATTAGTTTATTTAGACATGAAACACAATTAATCGATTTGTTCATTTGATGTTTTGTTTTATTACGTCTCCTTTTAGAAAGTTTTTATTTATTTTCATGCGTTCTGTCGTCTTCCGCTTATCCGGGGGCGGGTCGCAGGGGCAAAAGCCTCAGATGGGTAACCCAGACTTCTTTGACCCCGGCTGCCCCTTCCAGCTCACCTAAAAGGCTCCCAAGATGTTCCCTGTCCAGCTGTGAGACATAGTCTCTCTAGCAAGTCCGGGGACTGCCTTTGAGTCTCCTCCTGGTGGGACGCGCCCGAAACACCTCACCAGCGAGACGTTAACCAAATGCCCGAACCACCCCATCTGGCTTTTCTCGACCCGGAGGAGCAACGGCTCTAGTCCGAGCTCCTGGATGGGATGAATTTTTTTTAAAGATTTTTTTACTACTTAATTACATCAATTTACACCTCACCTTAATAGCGAGGTGTTTTGGGCACGTCCTACCGGGAAGCGACCAAGAGGCAGACCCCGGACCTGCTGGAGAGACTATGTCTCACAGCTGGCTGGGGAACGACTCAGGGATCCTTCCAGGTGAGCTGGAGGATGCAGCTGGGGTGAGATGGAGCTGTTGCCCCAGCGACCCGGCCCCAGATAAGCGGAAGACGATGGAACGGAATGGAACATCAATTTTGTATCTATTTAGACAACGAGGATGTAAAATTATTAACCTATATTTTTCTTTTTATAATCAAAAACTATTGGAACTTGCTCAATTATAAATTATTAAAATAGGATAAAGTTTATTTTGATTGTGAGTAAAAAAAAAGTCCTATTGGTCAGTGTGCGCTTAGTTTAATTCATAGTAAATAAAAATTAATCAGACTGCTTGTATTTTAACATCTGATTTTGGCAAATGGATATTAAAAGTTTAAATCAGTGTTGACAGGTTGTTTCTACTGCTACATTTCAATCGAACATCGACTTTAACGAGGGTATCGTGAGCTTTTGATGGGTAATAATTCTAATAGAAGTTTATTTTAAATGAACCGCCCTCCTACATTTTCATCCATCTTTTTAATCTTCTTGTTTCGGCATTTCCCTCCAGGGGGCGCCACAGCAAGTCAGTTTCTTCCATCTAACCCTATCTGCTGCATCCTCTTTGGTCACACCAACTATCTTCATGTCTTCCTTCACTGTATCCATGAACCTCCTCTTTGGTCTTCCTCTAGTCCTCTTTTCTGGTGGTTCCAAACCCAGCATCCTTCTTCTGATGTACTCTCTCTCTCCTCTGCACAATGTCCAAACCATCTCAGTCTGGCCTCTCTGACTTTATCTCCAAAACTTGTAACATGTGCTGTTCCTCTGATCCTGTCCATCCTGGTCACTCCCAGAGAGATCCTCAGCATCTTCATCTCTGCTACCTCCATCTCTGTTTCCTGTCTTTTTCTTCAGTGCTACTGTTTCTAGACCAATCAGCATGGCCGCTCTCACCACGGTGTTCTACACTTTTCCTTGCATTTTAGCTGAAACTCTTCTGTCACACATCACACCTGATACTTTTCTCCACCCGTTCCAGCCTGCCTGCACATGCTTCTTCACCTCTTTTCCACACTCTCCATTTCTCTGGACTGTTGATCTTTAGTTTTATTTGTGTTTCTTAAAAATTTTCTTCAGTTCAGTATTGATTGACTTAAAAAAAAAAAAGTTTAAAAAGTTCCCTTAAAATAGATTGTTTTGGGTTTTTTTTCAAAATAAAACATTTCCAGCTAAAAAAAAACACTATAATTTTAATTCTAATTCAGGTTCATCAGGTCAAAATTAAATTGCTCAATCTCTTATGGAGCTTAATTTTTTGGGGCTGTCATTATAAAAAGTGGTAGCTATGAGTTTTAACATCTCAAATCTTATTCAAGAAGTTTGCCGCATGAAATATTTCTGCACAGTAACATATTGAAATTGATTTTAAATCAGGCTAAAATAGAAGTGATTAAAGTATGTAAATAGAAAATAATGAAAGAATTTGGAGAAATTTTACTGAACAAAGCTGACGCAAAAAATCTTTCAAATAAGCTAAATTATTGAAAGTTTAAAAAAAAAAAAAAAAGACAAGTTTTGACATTTTTTGGGTGCACAAAAATTACTTTTTTTCCCCCGTTTTGGACTCTCTTACTCATTTCAATTACAGTTCAAATTAAACATTTTACTCTAAAAATTTTTGCTTAAGTTTCATATTTAAACAAATGTCACTTTTTGCACACTTTTGTTTTCATCGGCCATGTTTTAACCATTTTGTTAAATCACATGTACAAAGTCATAGTGAAATTTCTGCTGCATTTCATGCACACAAGAAGAAAATTGATCAAACATTGTCATTTATTCACTGAGTTTTTCATCCATGTATGCATTTAAAAATAAAATTTGACATTTTTCATTTTGAAACTAACGATATTCTTCGTTCCGGCTTTATTTTTTGCATCGGTCTAAATACAGCAATGACGCAAAGAGGGTTTTTATGCATTCCTCTCTTTTCGTCTTGCTCCTTTTTGACTCTCGATTCTTTCACTTTCATTCCGGAAACATCCATCACAAAGATATATAGAAAATCAGAGTGCATTAATGTGATTGGTTTGCTGAAAAATTTTGATGGACACAGTGAAAGGCTTGGTAAGAAAAAGCTATAAATTGACGACGTAAATAACATCGTTTTGATCCTATTTAAACTAAATAAAATAGACTACCTGAGAAAAAACATTTACTTTGAGTGTGTGTGGTGAGAAATAATCTATGCACAATGTAGTGTTTGCTTGGTTTGTTCCTGAGATCAAGGTGGCTGGTTTAATTGAGCCTGTACCGGACCCAGGGCTGGGAGAGCAAGCAGAGGAGCATCGATAAACTATGAAATGGTTCCAATATGACCAGTCGATGAGGCTTTGTGAGCAACTCTCTTGGGGTTTTGATTTTCCTCTCAAACAACAATCCAGGATCTGTGCTCTTCAAAGGCAAACTCCATCTTTGCTGTTTTTGTTGTTGCTTTCCTCATGTTTGAGTGATGTCACTGAGGTCGATTTGGTCCATGTCCATAAAGGCTCTCCCACACTTGAATCACCCAGGAGACAGCTTCTGTTGGTCTATGCGATGGTAACAACAACCAATAAAGGTCAATCTCCCATGGTAAAGGCCAATTGGGTTTGTTCCCGTTATTGGCCAGTTGAGTTGTGGTCATGACGAAACCAAGTTCCACCCCAACTTTTAAGATGACTAAAGTCTGTTTCAAAGCACTGGTGTGTAAATATTCTTTCACTCTATAAGGCCGGCACATCGCTCTATCATGTATAGTTCCTAAACATCACAGTAAAGTCACAGAGTGCTGCCAGTGAAGGCTAACCGTCTAACCATTTCAGCTAATTGCCTCATTAATGATTAACTGGTGTTAGGCTGCTCTAGCACTTCGCTGTGGGGAGCAAATTGTTCTGATTGGTTTGCCTCTGTCAATTATTGATGAGGCAGTGAGCTGAAGTGCTAACACCTGGCTTTGGAGGTCCAAATGGCCCTGCATTCCCATCACACACACCGTTATCACACTCCATGGGACCGCATTCTGTCTTGAACGTCTGGAATCTCTGCTGTATTGTATTCTAACAGTGGACATAACAAACCCTGGGGTTCTGGTTGTGATCCCACTTCCAAGGAGGATAGTTCCAAGAACATGGGAATGCTGAGAAAAAAAGCTGGTCGAGATGTGAAGGAAAGTAACAACCTTGAGTTATTTGTAGATAAACCAACATGTCGGATCACCGACTGAATGTAAAACGGGTTTTACGAGAAGAACACCCTTTTTACTGGCGACAACAAACCTAGACCATGTCCACATGTAGCCGGGTATTTTTGAAAACGTATATCCGCTGTCCTCCGCTTGCATCCACACATAATCGTTTTTAAAATATCCGCGTCCACACGGAGCCATTTAAATACGGTTCTGAGTGCGGTTATAAGCATGCCAGACCAGTAGTGGGCAGTATTTATCTAAATGTAAGCTCTGAGCTAAGAAAGCTTAGCCGATTGCAACGCATTTCTTCTCCTTTGCTCCTCAACAAGAAGTAAGAGCAGTTGAGAGTGGACAAAAAGGCAAGAAAAGACAGTATGCAACACGGTAAAAAGTAACGCCTGTTTCCGTGGATCCATACCGCCCACTTGTCGCAGGTAGTGACGCATAAAAACGCAAATCTCCGTCTTCGCACGGCCACACGCAAACGCAAAAACGGAGTTTACCAAAATCTCCACTTTGGCCAGAGTTTTAAAAAACGCCGGTTTTGAGCGAAAAAAAACCCCCCTCCGTTTTCGTGTGGACGGCAGGCCAAAATGGATAAAAATATGTGCGTTTTCGAAAACACCCTGTTACGTGTGGACAAGGCCGTATTTTACGTACAAAATTTTCAGAAGAATGCTTGTGGTTAACAAAACAATAAAATTGGACTAATTAACATGTAAGCCAATTGTTTTTGCTCACCATCCTAAAATTATTGGCCGAGGCTTTAAATGTGAAAGAATCAGACTTTTTTTGCTGCATTTTTTCTTATAACGTGCATTTTTCTAACTTCATATTTTGCAGTTGTTTGGACGGTTTGCACGGTGTGCATTGCCATGTCAATAGTTCCTTTGTTTATGGTGATTTATAATAGGTACAGGCAGTACCTTTACAGTAGGGTCATGTAATTAGATCTGTGGTAGAAAGGAGCGGAAATCTACTGTGGTCTTTGTGTCTAATGGCCCACCCACAAAGTGTTCCTCCATGCAACATGAATCATCCTCACACACTGTGCACGGAACACTGAAGGGATTTGCCAAACTTGTTAAAGTTAAATGCACAAACAAGAACAAAAGGGAACGTTTTTAAGTCGTGCTGGACTAAAACACAAACTTGCTAAAAAACCATCAAGCAGACACACTTTGTGGACTCGTCCCCTCCTCTTGTTGGCCTTAATTGAAGTTGATGATGGTCACCTCCTGTCACTGTGAATAACAGCCATGTGGGGAGGTCGTGTACACTCACATGGTGGTCACTGTCTTATTTTTTAAGCCGGCACCAGAGACAGCGCCAGACACTACACGTTCCAAAAGCTGTGATAGTGACTCATTGTGTCACACCAGAAAGACTAGACAAAGAGACGGAGCTCAGACAAAGTCCCGTGTAGTTTGGAATGTGGAGTTGAGTCAGTCTCAAAGATTACTGGATAAGTTAATCAAACTTTTACCCCTAAAAGCAGGTACAATGCCTTAATGAGTATATGTAATAAAAACTAGGGCTGCAACTAACGATTATTTTGATATTCAATTAATCTGCCGATTATTCGATCGATTATTCGATTAATCGGATAAAATGACCATTTGATAAATGTTACTTTTTCGGCATGTTATAGAATGTAATTGTGTAAAACACAACTCATAACAACGTAAACAACACACTGGGTTTATTACAGTAAGAGAAAATGTTAATCTTTCTGTCAAATAAAAGGTAGAATATTATCATTTCTAGAAAATGATAACTTACTGTATACAGTAAAAGTAAATCATAATGTAACTTTAAGGAGACGCGGCAGGAAACAATGAGTCACGTGATCGCACGCAGCGTAAGCTCTGATTGGCTGACAATAACACGTGCACAAATCACTCCGCAGAGTTATAAGGCAGGGAGAAAATGACAGGAGGGCCTAGTTTTACCACCTGGGTTACAATAAGCACCCATAAAATGTGCTTTAGTAGTGCTGGCTAATAAAACATCAAATGTAAACTGTTGGATCACATTTGAAAACAAGAAACCTTTAACACTTCTGGATTCGCAAATTTAACCTTGTTCAGAAGTATCGTACAAAAAAAAAGGCCCCAGATTAACATGAGTAAAAAATATACAAAAACATTCAAGTTGTGAAGTATTAGTGCAAAAAAAAAAACAACAAAAAAACACCATCTCTATTGTAAAAAATAGTAACTTTAATAGATAAAATGACCTGGGTCCATCTTTACCACTCAAAATATAACAAACACATCAGTGTTTACAGATCTACTAATCGGTAAAGAGGTGCCCAACTAACAGCACTCTTTTTTTTGTGGGAAAAAATGTGCTTTGCGGTGTAGAGGAGGGGGTCTTGTCTCCTGGATTGAATTTAGCGATCTTTTTTTTTAAACCCCTCGTCTTCCTACTGACAGCGGCCTCGTATCGGACACGATCATTTTCAAAATAAAAGTCCCTGAGAAAGCGCTCTGCTGCGGAGTGCAACTGTTTTCAACAGAAAATAGTCCATGTCGGGTTGTTTTTGTTTTTTTGCAGACAGTAAAAAGTGTATTTAGCGACCTGTAAAATTGTTTTTATTAGAAATAACGTCGTGTATCGCTCCGGTTTGCCGTCTCCCGCTTCGAGTCCGACATGTTTTTTTTTCAGATGTTCGTGCAGCGTCGTCATGTTTCCGTGCCAAAATATGTCCGTTTCGAAAACTTTGCATATTAACGCGAGTCTTTTTCAAATTTAGCGGAAAATGATCCAAACTTTGGATGATTTTGTATGTGTTTTTCTTTCCGCCATCTTGTTGAATCTGCTTGATCACGTGAGGCGGGGTGAAATGAAGGCCAATGATTGGCTGCTATCTTCTTCTACTCCTATTTTCGTAGCTCACAACGTCCATTTGCTCTCTACTGCCCCGTTTGGAGACCATTTTAAGTGCAATTGAAAGTAAAAACTTTTTAGACGATTAATCGATTACCAAATTAGTTGACAACTATTTTGATAATCGATTATAATCGATTAAATTGATTAACTGTTTCAACCCTAATAAATACCTTGAAATTTGTGTTCTGAGTCACACTTTAAACACTTATTTTTTTTGCTCTGTTTTGTTTTAACAGAAACCCATCGACCGAGCTGCACGATCAGAGTGGCTGACCAATCCCACGATCAACACCTACAAAAGCACAACATTCAAACTGAAGAACGAGAGACAAGATCTGCTAGAACACCTCCGCATCTCTGCAATGAAATTCTTCAAAGTCTCTTATTACTCAAGTTTCCTTCCTTGGTATTTTACCTCCAGCTTTTTTCTACGAAACAAGAGAAAAGAAAAAAAAAAATGAAAACAGACTCATCACCATGAGCTGATTGACTATGCCTGATGAGTACGATGGAAAAGACCGTTTTGTCTGCGACGGAACGAAGACTTCTGCATGCTTGTGTAAATAGCTCACCATAAAACTCTATAATTCCTCACGTAGGAAACATTAAAATCATCAATCGTCACCATCAATAGAGAACTTATTTTGACATTTTTCGTGTCAAATTAGTATTCTTCTATAACAGTTCAGGGCCCGTAAAAAAAAAAAAAAAACATCCTTTCCAACATAATTTCTGTAGCCTTTGGAGTTATTTAAACTGTAGAAATCGTACTACTTATTCTTCTCTTTATGTAACAGTCTAGTCTTCCTCAATAATATCCACACTAGTTCATGTAAATAGATGTGAATGAAGACAACAGCATGAACGAGACTATAGTGTATATTTACCATCCTGTTAGACCACCGATCTCAGTATGTGGAGATGCCAGACGACCTTTAAAAAGTTTAAAATACTTCAACTTTTTTTCTAATATCTATAGATAGAATCCGAAGTTAGGAATCTGGAGAATTTTCATATATATTTGAATAGATGCAAAAAGACTTTAGGTATAAGTAACGGTATTATTTACCCTACAGGGATTATAAGGCAACCGTTTTCTTGGTTTCATCCTTCACTGAGAAACAGTCAACCTGAACGGGGAAGGCAGGCACGTCGCGTTAGCCTGACTTAGCACCTTCAAGATTCACTTTTAACGTTTGATATATAATTTTATATTAACATTTAAAATCGCCTCCCTAAATCTACAAGTGTTTCCTATTGCAATAACTCCCCCTACCTTTTCTCACATCGATCTTTAAGCTGATGTAGACAAGATCCTGTCGGTCTAAAATGGGAAATATTTATTTTCCGCATAGTTTGAAACTGTGCTGCAAGTCCTCGGTCTACACATGATGTGCGGGTACAAAAAGCCCACATCATTGACTGTGATGTAGACATGAGGACTCTGACCTCCGTCTTCCATGGACTACGAAGATAACCAAATGGACTGAAAGATAAGACGCCCAAGCCGATGAACGGAGGACTTCAAAGATTAGATCTTCTCACCGGTGAAGACAGTAAATCCTTGCATGGACAACAAGGAAAATATCTGCTTGTTGAACACCTCATCTCCTTCATGGTGCATCCTCTACCTCTAAACACAAGAAGTCAGTGTCTTATCAGTGACTCACCCCCACTTTATCCTCACTGTTCACTTTTCTGCTGCATGTCGGTTCAGAGGCTCACGAAGAGCAATCGCTGCAATACGTAGCACCTGGGAGAAACAAATACACTCATGGCTTATTGCTGAATATATATGTACAGTGTGACCCATATGTATAGTCTCGGATGCTGTAATCTGCATGTTAACTTGTAGATGGAACATGGCAACGTATTCATACAAACATGTGCAGGCAGTCATTCAGATGACTCTAAACTAAAGCCAATTTTTGACACCTTTACATCAGTTTATTTTGATTTCTGAACACGTTCGTTACAATCGAATAGAAACAGATTTATGTCTCTGGTCGCTATTGTAAAAAAAATCAAGCCTTTTAAAGAAGGGGTACCCAGTCAGTTTTGGCAAGGGAACTACTGAGGAAATTTGCAGCGGAGAAGCAGAGAAGAAGAACACTCAAGGGTTGTGCTGTTTGGTTGCTATGGTTACAGTAAACTAACAAGCTTTCTTACTAGAGTACCATGTCTGTTTGTAAATATAGAAAACAAAAAATCACCCCGGAGTTTAATCAATATTCTGATTTTTTAAAAAGAATTTTTTTTTTTTCACATTGAACACAAAATTCCCTTCCTAATGTGCTCCAATCAGATGGCAGAGGACAAAGTGGCATGGGTCATCCCGTTGGCAACTATCCATTCATGTAATGGGCCAATTTTCAAATCAGAATTAAAGTCAGTCTGGAAGACCACCGACTCTATTAATCTTGAACAAGCACTAAAACCCGCAGTGGGATTTTATGGCTACAGTTTTTGGCTTGGGTTTTCCGTCGTGGTAAAGACAGAGCCAGGCCGAAAAGCAAAGCTCTCGATTTACAAGTCGATCTACGTTCCTACCCTCACCCATGGTCACCAGTTGTGGGTGGTGACCGAAAGAATGAGATCACGGATACAAGCGGCCGTAATGAGCTTCCTCCACAGGGTGGCTGGGCTCTCACTCAGCGATCAGGTGAGGAGCTCTGCAATCTGGGAGGAGCTCGATGTTGAGACGCTGCTCCTCCAGGTCAAGAGGAGCCGGATGGGGTGGTTTGGGCATCTGAGCGCCTCACTGGTGAGGAGTTTCTGCCAAGAGGCAGACCCCGGACTCGCTGGAGAGACTATGTCTCAACAGCTGGCCAGTGAATGACTCGGGTTAGCTGGAGGATGCAGATGGGGTGAAGAAGAGAAGCCTGGGCTTCCCGTCTGAGGATATTGCCTCTGCAACCCTGCCCCGGATAAGCGGAAGACTACGGAACGGGTTTTCAAAGCCCCACAGTTTATTAGTAAACATTTTTTTAAATTAATACACCTATCAATGGGCAGATTTAAGTAACATTACAAAAATAAATTGATAAATCCATACCACCTTTAATCTACACACCGACAAGCAAATTCAAGTACAGATTTAAAAAAAAAAGACTTTTGAGAAAAAAAGGACAGACCTAATGCGGAACATGCTTTACTGACCAGATAAACTCCATAATATTTTCTTCCTCGCCCTGCTTTGAGAGCTCAATAACCCGTTGACCTCAAAATGTTACACCTTTGCAGCTCTCTGGTCTGTCGTGACCTAACGTCCTGCCTGAGGCTAACTTTATACTAATGAGCAGGCCTTCAGCTAGCCCAGATGTTCAGCTGTGTGGTTAAATACTTTTTACCCTCTGATTCTTAAAGCTCGCTCACCACATCTGCATTTTCTCAGGACACCGCTTCAAAATATCTTAAAAGTTAAAAATTATACACAAGAGAGGGAAAGAAATCACTAAACGCGTTGAATCAAATTTTTTTGGCTTGGATGGTCAAACTACTAAAAGTCTTCTACTAATCTAATTTGAACACACTCTCATACACTCCTGTTTTTTTTAATGTGGTTACCTGCTTCAGATGCCCAACTGTGCAGCAAATAAATCCCCTTAAATAAAATTTTGCACACTGGTTCACGTAGGGTATTTACAGTCAACATGTAAACAAACTTCAAATTAGAGCGCGTGACTTTTTTGGTGATAAGTTAAAGAAGATTTAAAATAGAGAGAGGATGAACGCGTCGCTCAAACTCAACTTACTATTTAAAAAAACACTTAAATGTATTTTTCAGAATTCTTTTTCCTTCTTTATTTTTTTCTCCTTCCGGCTTTTCCCTACAGGGGGCGCTACAGCAAGTCAGTTTCTTCCATCTAACCCTATCTGCTGAATCCTCTTCCTTCACGCCAACTATCTTCATGTCTTCCTTCACTGTATCCATGAGCCTCCTATTTGGTCTTCCTCTAGTCCTCTTTCCTGGCGGTTCCAACCCCAGCATCCTTCTGCCGATGTTCTCTCTCTCTCTCCTCTGCACATGTCCAAACCATCTCAGTCTGGCCTCTCTGACTTTAAAACCTCTAACATGTGCTGTTCCTCTGATCCTGTCCATCCTGGTCACTCCCAGAGAGATCCTCAGCATCTTCATCTCTGCTACCTCCATGCTTCCTCAGTGCCGCTGTCTCTAGACCAATCAGCATGGCCGCTCTCACCACGGTTTTGTACACTTTCCCTTTCATTTTAGCTGAAACTCTTCTATCACACATCACACCTGATACTTTTCTCCACCAGTTCCAGCCTGCCTGCACACGCTTCTTCACCTCTTTTCCACACTCTCCATTGCTCTGGACTTTTGATCCCAAGTACTTAAAAATCTTCCACCTTTTTTATTTCTTCTCCCTGTAACCTCACTTTTTTTATCTTACATCTGTTTATTTTTATTGGCATAATTTTAACCAGAACGGTGAGAAAAATTTAAAAGTAAAACACTCGAAACTAAACAAGAAATAAGCAAATAGAAACAAGCATATTTCTTGCAGTAACAACAACTGGGATAAAAAAACGTGGTTATCTCCTTCATACATGCAAAATGAGTGTAAGTACTCAAAAATACACAGAAAACCACCCTTGTTTTTCTTCTTTTTTTTTTTTTTTGACATGCATACGCACCGCCGCGCATGCTAATCTAAACACCAAGGCTGTATGTAAACAGATCGTCGACATAATGGGATTGTTCGGTGTGCAAACAATAAGCTGTTAGCGTAATCACAGGTCAAAGATATATTACCCACAGGGCCACACTGTATGTATATTATCATGATGGATATGTGGGAGGGGGGTGGGGGGGATTTAAAGAATAGAGAGCACTACTGGTTGAGATTTACCCCCTATTGCTCCCCGTTACTGCCTTTCTCCCTTCTTACTTAGGCCTTTAAATCAGACTCCCATCTATTTTCTTTGCTTTTTTTAACCCTCTTAAATCAGTGAAAATTTTTCCGAGTCTTACTAACGTCTTTTTTTTTGTTACTGTAACGTTACGTTTATTTTTGACCGTTCCTTTGCTTCCTCTCTTTCCTCTCCTTCAGATCTAATCTCCTTCGGCAAAGCCATCAATCCATCTCTGTAGTCAGTGGGGTACCAGGACAAAGTAGCTCCTCAATCCTGTTTTTGGATTAAGTAAAGAGAGGGATGAGTAATATCGGGCTTTGGGAATTACTTCACTCGTGTTGAGGACGAAAAGAGAAAGGCAGGAGCGGGAAGTTGGTATTTTGTGAAGCCGTGCTAAGAAGTTATTTATATATTTGTACAAATGGGACGGTTTAAAGATTATCAGAGATCATTTTACCTAATCATGTTTAAAACACTGTACTAGAGGCTTGGTGGGCAAGAGCAAACATGGACAGTGTCGGTCCGGATAAATGGAATAGCTTACTGGAGAAGCTCACAGCTTATTAACTTATCTCCACTTTATTTGATTATCATCTAGCTCATTCTCTCAGCTGGTTAATAAGTCCATATCCTCACGACAAAACACTCCATTAGTGTCATTACTGGCTGAGTTGTTTCTGCTCTGTGTGTCTTCGAACCACTGGAGCTGACACACTCTGGCGGCAAACGGTGGAGTAAACACAGGGGCAACGCGTTATGAGGAAAAAAAAAACTGAAAAACGATTTAAATCAGACTTTTTGTTATTCTTTAATTTTTTATTTTTTTGCATGAGGACCAATAAAAATTAAGCAAAAATTAGATAAAAAATGAACAGGGTTTTCCCCAGAAATAATTAACCAGTTTTGCCATATATTAGGGGTGTGTGATTCTGCATACCTCGCGATAACCCATAATTTTAAAAGATATTTTAAAAAGCTATTTAAAGAAGTATAATCACTACGCACCAGAAAATTCCAGTCATTTTCATCTTGAGGTGCTTCGTAGTTTAAAATATTCAGAACGCCATCTCTACCAAGCGGGTGTAATCTTTCTACACCCGTTAAATATTTTGCTTGTTAGCGTTCATAATTTTATAAGAGCGTTCGACTTGTTTCCGGCAGTTGTTCAATTGATAATTGATAACCGATCACAAAGCATCTGAATAATTTCCAATTAAAATCAGATATATTTTGAAGCTTCTTTCTGGATACCGCTGCTCTTGCTAGATTTTTTTTTTTAAAATTTGGCTACTCGTTTTGCAACAGATGATCACGTCCATGTTTTAAATGTAGACCACTTCAATTGAACAAATGAAGACTTTAAATGCTGGGAGATAAATGCAAATAAAAAATATGCTATTGAAAAAGCAGCCCTCTAAATGTCCCAGCACATGCAAGTTAAAAATTTCTTTACTGTGCAGAATGTTCTGTTCATTCCGTCATCTTCCGCTCATTCGGGGCGAGTCGCGAGGGCAACATCCTCAGACGGGAGGCCCAGGCTTCTCTCACCCCAGGTGCATCCTCCAGCTCACCCGGAAGGATCCCGGGCCAGCTGTGAGACATGGTCTCTCCAGCAAATCCGGGGTCCGGTCCGGTGGGAGGAGACCCGAAACACCTCACCCGTGAGGCGCTCATGGGGCATTCTGACCAGATGCCCGAACCACCCCATCTGGCTCCTCTCAAACTGGAGGAGGAGCGGCTCGACACCGAGCTCCTCCCGGATGGCAGAACTCCTCACCCGATCTCTGCGTGATAGCCCAGCCACCCTGCGGAGGAAGCTCATTTTCGGCATATTGTGCAGAATATTATGCATGTAAATGACCATAATTCACTATTTGGAACATGCGTCACACAATAGCTGTAAAAAAAAATAATTATATTTTAATGGAGCCATATCAAAGAACATGACGTGTAAAAGCCGGACTATTGCTCATCTTCACCTGCCATGCTGCAATTTATTAAAATAAATAAATCACACACTTTGGTGACAAATTCAAGGCCTACACATCGCTTTTAAAAAATAAAATGCTTTCAAAAGTTGATTTTTGCTTGATGTAGGATCTTAAAATCAGTTGGCTTCTATTGGCTCTTCCGTTTAGACAGACGTACATTTCATTACTGTCATTGTCCATCCCGTTCATAGTGATTATCTGTGACCTCAAGTAATACGTGGCCGGGGTAACAGGACTGGAGTTAAAGGTGAAAGGATTACGCCGAAGCAACTCATGTCAAGTACTGACTACGCTTTAATCCTGACCTTGTGTGACTTGTAAAAAAAACACATTTGCATGTGCAAACCCAATGAAGTGTACAAAAAAAATTCTAAATTGCTCAGACAAATCAAACTCAGTTATTAAAGTAAAATATAGATTAAAAAATGACATCTTTCATCTGAAGATAGAAATGTTGAAACCTCCTCTAACAGCCAGACAGGAGCTAAGACAAAGCAGACCACCTTATGTCACGGAGCTAATGACAGTGATGAATAATGGAGCTTTTAAAGTCCTTACCCCACCTAGTCCTGCTCCGCACATAAGCTCGAGCTCTTGGTGGGCAGTTAGCCATCAAGCCGCTCGCTGAGATGAGATGGATTCCCGAGGAGATTTGGTGGGGATCAGATTAACTAAAATGCCTCAATTACATGAAATACTCTGAGCTGACCTCGTTGTAATACCACGGACAAATACTATCAACCAAATCTGACCGATCTGAGAAGACAGTGCAAGAAATCTACATTTTAACAAGGTTTTTTTGTCCTTTGTGTCATGTTTAAAAATTAGTAGTGACTTTTACAAATACCCCGGTTGCCACAGGAGAAACAAATAAATGGGGAGGTGATGTATAGCCAGAAGCTGTGGACAGGTGGTATTTCAGTCTGCACCGTTTAACTGTGCAGTCTGGTTTCTGACAGCTTGATTTAGACTCCTGCACCTGAGCCAGAAAACAGAAAATTAACAGCAAGAAAAAAATAGACTAACTAGATTCCAATTTTCTTTCTTTGAATCTCGATGGGAGGAGCGAACGCACAAAGCTTTCTGTGATCACGCAAAGGGTCAAGTTCTCAACATACGTTGGTTTATTTCTTCCACATGAGTCCAAGCTTTTTTTTTTTTTTTTGAAGAAGCGTTTGGGTTTATCTAGCGGGTGCAAAATGCAGATTACAGTGGCTCAAACTCTTCTTTCTTGGTTGCATGCTGTTCCGCCTGCTGTGAACAGAGACTAATCCTTCAGTTTGAGAGGAGTGAAAAGTTTGTGGAGTCCAGAAAGTTATGAATACATCTCTTATAGACCCCCTGTGGGGTGAGAGTGGGAGACAGCAGGGGGACAACCATATGCTATCAAAGCAATATTCAAAGCTCCCATCTTTCGTCCACTGATCATACATCATCGCATATACCTTCTGAAGAAATCGAAACGTAACAATGTGGCTCATCGGACAAACAAAAACATAAACAGAAGTCGTTTCTTTTGAAAAGAAAATGTCTGTTAGTGTTAAAAACTCTGAGTTAGTTGAAATCCGTTGCGCTCCAGCGGCTGGGGTCAGCTCATCATTTTGTTTTTACATGCTTTTAAAATACCGCCACTGGTGAACAATTAAAACTTTATGATTCCTATCACAACCCGGCCCTTCACTGTAACCAGAGGTTAATTTGTCCTCGCCCCTCATTTCAATTGTACTCCAGTAAATGTCCACATTATTTCCCACACGGGCCTGAATGAGGGATTTGATTATCAAAAGGTAGACCTCGGTTGACTGTGTTATTGTCGGAGGGGTCGTAAGCTGTGGTAACAGCTTCTTAGGTCTTATTGCTATGGCGATCAGCCCCTTGCCACTTGGCCTTTTCTGACCCCAGTCAGAGATAAGCTTTATGGGATAGCACATTAACATGCCCCGCTAGTCGCCTCCCTCTTTTATCAGAAGCAGTGCAGCAAAATCAAATGTTTATGGACCCCCTGCGAGGATGTGGGGATCCTGGTGATTGCCCATATTAGAGACCGACTGTAAATGAGCAAGAAGGGTACAAAGAACGTGTGTTAGATGTTCTAAAATAGCAAAATATTTATGGTTGTTAAGCTATGAATATTATTTGCATTAATTGAAACTAATTTATATTTTAATTAGTTTAAAAAAAACATAGCAAATCTTCTTTATCAATTAACTTACTGTTCGAAATAAGGTTAGGAAGGAGACGGTGGCTCAGTGGTTAGAGAGTTCGCCCGCCCACCGGAGGTCAACCGGAAGTTCGCGGGTTCGCATCCCACTGAGTGCATGTCTAGGGTACTCGGAGAAGACACCTAACCCCCTGTTTCTCCCACCAATTGGTGCCGTCGTGGCAGCCTGCTGCGGTGTAGGAGTGCAGCACACGAATTACCCCGGTGAGGGATGAATAGAGTGTGTAAAAAAACTAAAAAAATAAATAAACCTCAAAGTTTTCTGTTAGGGTTCTAACGCTTTATCGATTGGCTGATTGAATCGGACGATTTTTCGCTCTCATGAGACATCGATAGTCGCCAAAAGTGCTGCCAATGGGTTTCTATCTAAAAATTATCTGCCAAACATTCAGATTTAGTTTCATAAATGCAACACATGGGACAAAATATGGGGAATTACTGCTCAGTGCACTCTCCTCTGACCCAGAGGAAGAAAGCAGAAACAGACTTTTATCTTGTTGATTTTTCTGTATGTCTGATCTGAACAAAAAATTTAGCTTTTTTTTTTTTTTTTTATTATGTTTTATGATTTGAATCATTAAAGACAGTTGGGTAGATTAGTAGAAATGTATGTTTAAAGACGAGATATGGTCAGCACATTTCTAATGATAATAATTTTATTGATTATATTTTTCATATTGTTTATGAAAACTGAACAAAAATGTTAAAAAAACTGTCATAATAATTGGAAACCGCCTATTCTCGGACCCTTTACATCACAGGTATCAAAGTCCGGTCCTCGAGGGTCAGTATCCTGAAGGTTTTCTTTGTGTTTTTGCATCTACACACTTGATCCATGTTAACGAGTCATTGTGCCAAATTTTATTGGCTGCTGATTTCAATTTACGTGCATCAGCTGTGTTGAACCAGGAACACATGGAAAACCTTCATGATCGGAGTTTGAAACCCCTTCTAAATCAACATTGGTCTCAAAGAACCTAATCAGTCAGGTCCTAATTTCTACCCTCTATTAGCGATGTGTGTATTCCTGTGTTTGTCACCAAAGCGGTTTTTGGAATGATTCAGAATTTTTGTTTGTAATCCTGGCTCTCTTCTAGATAACAACCATCCTCCGTCATGTTGGGCAGAGGATGTGCGGTTCACTCAAGACCTGTATTCAATTTCAGAGGCGGAGTCTGTATTTTCTCAGGACAGGCTCCGCCCACTTATGATGAGCAATAGTCAATCTTTCACACTTCTATAAATTCAATTCAATTTTATTTGTATAGCCCAAAATCACAGAATTTCTATCTCAATGGGCTTCACAAGAAAAAGAGGAATGTATTAACACAAATACACAACAAGAAAAATAACTAACAAATGCTAACTAAACAAGACTAGCACATTTATGCCCTTAGACTCTCCTTCTCGGTGAGGAAAAACTCCTAAAAAACCCATCAGTGAGAAAAAAAAAATAAGAAACCTCGTGGGGATCCACATGAAAGAGAGATCTCTCCCCCGGGATGAGCAACCAATGAGTCAAGTCAGTATAAATCAGTATGATTCATAACTACTGTGTCATGGATAATCCGAAATTCAAATTGCAATTAGTTCTATGCATAAAAAGCAATAAGAAAATAATCATTTTGCAGACGGGACGTTTAAAAATATTTCTTTTTTATCGCTGTGTGACGAAAGTGAGAAATATTTTCTTCCACTTTGAGTTTCAATGTTTTGCTTGACTGTCTTGATCGGTGTAATGTATAAAAGATTTTTTTTTTAAAAGCATCAATCGAAGGTATCTGCTTACAACCTGATCCTTCATGTAAGATCCTCTCAGCATGTCTTCGGTGATGGATGGTGATAGCCCCTTGTCTTTGTACACAACAGGGAGGGGAGGAGGGGGGGGGGGGGGGGGGGTCACTGTTGTCACCGGACAGATAGAGGGAGCAAGAAAGAGAAAGATGTATCCACAGCTTAATGTCCTTCTCTGGCGCTGTGCATGCTCTTTCCTATTTGCTTTTCCCTTCACGGCACGGTTAACATCGTAAATTAACCTTTCCAGGCCCCCCTTGTGTTCGGAGACGGGTGCGCAATAGAGACAAAGGGAAAGAAATAGATCTGTTATGCAATGCAGTGGTGTTGGTCAGAGTGGTAGCCTGCTTTATAGAGCTTTGCTATTCCTTTGTTTTCAGTAATGGGGATAAAACAACATTCTGATTAACGTGCATGCCACACTCTGCCAATCTGTACGAAGATGCTTCTTATTTTTTTTTTTTTTTTCATTCTTACGATGTAAATGGATTCTCATGAGATAAAGCGTATTGTAGATCTTCCTCTTCTTAGCTCACACGTGTAAATAGGATGTAAATAACAAACAACTATGCATGCTAAATATACAAGCAATTTGTTCAGGTACTTTTATAATCCAGACTTCTCATATGGCATGTAATGACAAAAGTAAGAAAAAAAAAGAAAAAAAAAAAAGGAAATTTTAAAAAACATGAGAAAATGTGAAGAAAACTGGTTTGTAAACAACTTCAAAATGAAACAAAAAAAAATCTGTCTTTGCTGTTGATGTTTTCTTACTGATAATGCATCGGCCTGCCATTTACTACAACGCTCTGCTCATGTTATTTTTCATGTTATTTTATTGCTTGTTTTTTTTTTTTTTGTCTTTTGTTTCTAAAAGGAGGGCTGAGATGAAACATAAACATAAATCACTGATTTTGTGGAATAGTTGGGAAATGAGAAACTGGCTGGTGGTCTGACCGCACAGTTTACCATTCTTTCATTGCCTATGCACACACACACACACACACACATGCATACATGTCACAATAATTACACATTCTAAGTGTGAAACACAAAAGAAAACTTGTGCAAAAAAAAAAAAAAACCTCCAAAAAGGATGAAATATTTTTACACTGAAAAAAAAAAAGGAGAAGATGTTGGACCACCAGCTTCGGAGTGTGAGATTTTTTTTTTTTTTAACAGGATGCATTGAATTGGTGCAGAATTTTGTTTGCAGTCACACACCATCTTGACTCGTCCCAAACTTTCCCAAAAACAAGTCTGACAAAAGAAAGTAATGAAAAAAAAAATGTTTGTTTTTATTATTTCTCATACATTGACTGATTTATCTAAATGCCAAATTTGCCTCTGTCCTAGCAGCGCTTTTACGGAAACAACGACGGAGGGAATGAATTTTTTTTGGTTTGTTTGTTTATAAAAAGATTTATTTTCCGCTTTGTTAGAACCATGTTGGATCCCAAGGCGCTCACGGTAGATGGAAGTGTCTAATTTTTAACCTGTGCTAAAGATATTTTAAATTTAATAAATAAATATTGTAACAAGAAAAAATGTCGACTTGTGTGTTCGTATTGTGTGTTCGTATTGTGAATCCCAGGAGGCGTTGGCCTAGTGGTAGAGATACCGCGTTTCGACCGGGAGAACTTGGGTTGATTCCCGCTAGGCCCGATCCGACCGTGGAACCACAG
Source organism: Neostethus bicornis (assembly GCA_902685375.1). Classification (NCBI taxonomy): domain Eukaryota; kingdom Metazoa; phylum Chordata; class Actinopteri; order Atheriniformes; family Phallostethidae; genus Neostethus; species Neostethus bicornis. The sequence continues at coordinate 30,226,401 of LR738543.1, forward strand.
AAAAGACACGTAAACAAATAAAGTATTGGTTGTTTTACTAATTGGACATATTGTCACCATGTGGAGTCAAAGGAAGGTGGAAGATTTTAAGTATCTAGCATCAACAGTCCAGAGCAATGAAGAGTGTGGAAAAGAGGTGAAGAAGCGTATGCAGGCAGGCTGGAACGGGTGGAGAAAAGTATCAGCTGTGATGTGTGATAGAAGAGTTTCAGCTAAAATGAAAGGGAAAGTGTACAAAATCGCGGTGAGACTGCCCATGCTGATTGGTCTAGAGACAGTAGCACTGAAGAAAAGACAGGAAACAGAGATGGAGGTAGCAGAGATGAAGATGCTGAGGATCTCTCTGGGAGTGACTAATATGGACAGGATCAGAGGAACAGCACATGTTAGAGGTTTTAAAGTCAGAGAGGCCAGACTGAGATGGTTTGGACATGTGCAGAGGAGAGAGAGAGAGAGAGAGTACATAGGAAGAAGGATGCTGGATTTGGAACCACCAGGAAAGAGGACTAGAGGAAGACCAAAGAGGAGGTTCATGGATACGGTGAAGGAAGACATGGAGATAGTTGGTGTGACCAAAGAGGATGCAGCAAATAGGATTAGATGGAAGAAACTGACTTGCTGTGGTGACCCCTACATGGAAATGCCGAAAGAAGAAGAAGAAGTGGAATCAAAGGAAAAAAAAATCTTGTGGGAACGTCGAAGCGATGACCATAAAATACAAAAAGTGTTTGTGAAATAAAATAATGACATTTTGATGATGAGAATGCTTTAAAGTTCAAGACACTGGAAGTCATTATGTCCTATAAAATACAAACGAAGAGATTAGAGGCAATGACCTGTGAGTCCGATGGAAAGTAGATCAGGTTTCACCTCACTTTGGCCTTGATGAATCAGATCCTCATTGGTCGGATCGGACTTTTACAGCTAAACCGCTACATAAAACATCAAATGGATTTTTTCTCAAATCTTTTCCCAGACGCTTGTTATTTTTACCAGCGTTTCTTTGCCCCATCTAATAGCTCTTTGAACATTATCAGAACCTGTCTTAGATTAATTAAAGTCACTCAAGGGGAGTTTGCTTTTCTTTTTTTTTTTTTGCACGTTTCAACAAATTGTTTACAAGAGGACACATTCAATTAGTTATTTCATTATCGCTCTAGGTGTAATCAATTGACAACGCCGATAACAAAGCCACATCAATTTGCGAGTCGACTCCAGTGCATTTCTCCAGATGACTGAAGAGCACGGCTGTTCCTGGTCCTCGTGAGTCTTTGTTTCTGGTGACACGTTCGCTGAGTTCTTTTTTAAGCTACACAGGTCTCTCGTTTATTGCAGGACCTCTGTTCTAAAATGACTTTATTATTATTATTAAGAATGTTTTAAGGTTGTAAAACTTCTCACTGCACAGTCCATAGACATTTTTTACACTTTTACCTCTTGATTAACACTAGAACCGCCGCAGCAGTCAATTTGACTAGCATGTTACTTTAATATGCTAATTAGAATAAATAAAACAACCTAGGAGGCTGAACTTTTATGACTTTTAATATGAACCTATTTCTTATTTTATCATGTATTTTTTTGTGTTCTAAAAGTAAACATTTCAAAATATATTAGCATTTTATCTCCTTTAACCTGCTGCGCCCCGCAGCAGCTGAGAAGAAATGCACATTGGAAGTTGTTGCTATGTTCCTATGGCAACAAACACATTGCTATGGCCACACATAGGTATGTGTGTGTGTGTTTATATCTGTGGAGAAAGACAAGGAGGACTCTGACGCATTACAGAAACATTTTAGAAAGGTTGAGTGAGATAATATCGAAGAGATTCCATGAAGAGAGTAAGAAAATTGTTGCTTGAATAAAGTCAGCCATGTTTTCTAGATAAGTCTTGAAAGTTCAGGTTGACATATTGAAATTTAGCCGATAGCCAATTTTTGACAAGGATATTTTTTTAAGCAGCAGCGCAAAATGCGGAAAAAAAAGTGATCCTAGGCACGTTAAATACTCTCAAAGTACAAACCGTTAGAGAAATATAATATAGAGGTAAAGCAGTACCCACTTTAAATTCATTAGAATGACGTTAACGACAAAAAACAAACCACGCCAATTTTAACCGATGCATATATTTCTCACAGGAAATGTTTTCAAAAGAAAGATTCAGCTACAACTGTCCCTGTTCTATTTTTCTCAAAAATAGACAGATATTTGCCTTAGTTTTTCTCCAGGCCAGTAAAAATTTAGTAGTAACATGACCTCCCTTACTTATATGCAACCAATCATCTTGGAAAAACACAATTGGAGCTTAAAAAGTATAGCGTAGAAAATAAAGCTGCACAAATGTTATGAATTAGGCCCTGTCCACATGTCGATGGGTATCTGGTAAAAACTAAGACATATTTTTATCCGTTTTGGCCTCTCATCCACAGGAACCCGTTTTTTTTTTTTTCACAACAAACCATCGTTTTTTAAAACTCTGTCCAAAGCAAAAATTTTGGAAAACTCTGCTTTGCGGTTGGACATGCATAACTGGCGTTTTGCGTTTTTAAACGTCACTACCTGCGACAATTAATGCACAAACCAACAGTGACCGTCATTTGTGCACGTTTATGCACAAATGATCTTGTCACCATCCTGACCAGATGAGGTGGTTCGGGCATCTGGTCAAGATGCCCCCCGAGCTCCTCGCGGGCGAGGTGTTTCGGGCACGTCCCACCAGGAGGACACCAAAGGGGCACCCTGGACCCGCTGGAGAGACTTTGTCTCACAGCTGGCCGGGGAACAAATTGGGATCCTTGTGGGTGAACTGGAGGATACAGCCGGAGTGAGACAGGCCTGGGCTACCCGTTTGAGGCTGTTGCCCCGCGACCCGACCCCGCAACAAGCGGACGATGATGGAACGGAATGTCATTTGTGTGCGTTTTTGTTTTTAATATCAGACAATGGGCAGCATGGATCTTCTAAAAAAAAAAAAAAAAAAAAAACACTGCCCACTACTGGTCTGGCATACTTATAACCGCACTCAGAAGCGTATATATACGGGTTCGTGTGGATGCAGTTATAATGAAAACGGTTACGTGTGTATGCGATAATTAGCGGATATGCGTTTTCAAAAATACCCAGCTACGTGTCGACATGGCATCAGAGAAGTCGCAAAAGATGAACCGCATCATAACAAGAAATCACTATATTAGAGTTTTATCATTCAAGGTTGTAGTTTCAGATTTACTACATGTTGACTCCTTCACAGTGTGGATCAGTCTCCTCTATTTCCCACTTGAGTGATATACGGCAAAGAAAAGGACAAAAAAAAAACATGGTCTTTCTCTCCGTCATTCCTCTCGATTCTCTCCTCCAGCGTAGATAAACAATGCCAGTGACAGTCTCTCATCACCGAAGAGGCTGAATCTCTGGCCCTGACCCGATAACATCAAGTGTGTGTGTCACCTGTCAAGTGGCTTCTGTCACACTTCAGTAGGAACTCAAAAACAAGACTTCCTCTATGTGTGTGTGTGTGTTAGGCAGAGAGGAAAAGAGGGGAAGACAGCGGGTGTGTGAAGTCAAATGAGGGGGATGGGGCTATGGCTTTAAGAGAGCCTTTTGGCATGCAAGTACAGGCCTCTTTAGGCATGAGTGGGGAGGAGAGCGCTGAAGAACAGAAGAAGGGGGGTGGAAGGGTTGGTGCTTGTGAAGGTAAGCCAGGAAACTGGGAGGGGAAGAAGAGTGGGTGTGGGATTGGTGATGGTGGTGGTGGGGTAATGACCCAAATGAGAAGGACTTGTGCAGACACTGTGAAACTATCTCATTTTGTAGGCTCCGCTGGTCTCATTCTCATGTTGGAAACAGGCAGAGTGATCTGGGAACGCAATTATTTTCACCTATAAAAGGCAACATATGCCAAGATCATAAAAGTTCTTATTGGACAGTAATTTATTAAAGCAAGTCATAGAAAGGGAGAGAGATAGGGTGAGAGCTATAATCTGGAGGTGTCGTTCTGCTTCTTGTTAAGAGGCCGGTGTCAGTGAAATTCAATTCTGCAGGTGCGTGACAGCTGAGGGATCGATGAGCTAAACAGAAAGATGGCCTCTCTTTATGGGATCCAGAGGAAATGAGGGCGTTTTCAATAAGACACGTTATGTTGTTGTTCTTTGACCATAATCTTAAAGCATGGCATAATTCCAATGTGTTGGTTGGGCAGCTTTGAGTTTGACAATAATCACAACAAGAAATTGAATAGGATGGATTTGAAATAAACATCCTGGTGCTTTACGTCCCACGACTACCAAACTTTCTGGACAGAGATCTGTAATGAAATCCTTCTATTTTACTTGAATGAGATTTCTTCCCTGCAAACAGAGAACCTCCAGGGAACCTCCAGAGAACCTCCAGGGAACGTAAGCCTGAGGTTCTCTAAAGGTTTGTTTTTACCAAAAACTAACATTCCCTAAACATTAGTTGGAGGTTATGCTAGAATCTAACCTTCCCAGAACGTTGAGAGAACCAAATTCCAAACATTATGGTTAAAATTAATGTTAGAGAAACGTTCTGAAAACCAAAAACTAACGTTTGAACTAGTGATGTCAGTCGACTAAAAAAAATTAATCCAATTAATCACATTTTAATGTCATATCTGTTAAAGGTCTCCAGATAAAAAAATTTAATTCTAGGATAAATCTGTGTAGTCCCTCATTCATCCAGGAGTGATCCATAGTAGAAAAAGTTTCAAAAAAGTCTTCTGGACAGTTTAATTCTTGATCGAGACATTTCGACTTCCATCCGGAAATCATTTTCAATCTGAATGAAATGGTCTGAAAACTGGATCTATTTATACTAACCTGAGTAAAAGGTAAAAAAATAGTAAGAAGGGCTCGACCAATGAGCCTGTGTTACCTATGATGGCCGTGAATGGCTCCTATTGTAGACCAGTAAACAAACCTATTATAAAATGCTAAAAGCCTAGTGAATAGAAATTCTTGCTAACGAGAGGCGTGAAACTGGGTCACGAGGTGTCATCTTTAGTCCATGGCTTCAAAAGGCTACTGTAGATACCGGGCAAAACGTATCTAACGCCTCCACTCCGATTCAGTGAGGCAGTCTCGTTCAAGAATTAAACTGTCCAGAAGACTTTTTGAAACTGTTTCTATTATTAATCCTGGGATATTAAAAAATGTACTGTATGACTAATCAATTGAATACAGTAAGAAGAGAAGATTTTAAATTTAATTTATTATTGGTGAACTGTGCCTCATGAAGTCAAAAAGTAAAACAAGGGTTTGTTAGGGTTCGTTCTTATCTTCAATAATAGAAATGGGCCTGCAATCAGCAGCAACCCACTTTGCGATAGTATTTGTTAATTTCTCTGTTGTGGATTTGCTCATTCGTTTCCCAAATTCCGCTAGCTTGGTTTGGTGGAGCGAGCGGCGGTAGGAGAACTCCTTTTTGAAAAAACTACAAATTATTACGTTTTTATTAATTGTCCCGTCTTTATTATTTTGTATAAAAACTTGCCGTTCAGTGGCCGGACTTAGGGGTGAATCCAGAATTTTCTGGACCGAGGAGAAAGAAAACTGAATAGAGGAAGAGGAGCGGAGAGAGCGAGCACTTGTGGCAACATGAAGAAGGTCAGGTGCAAGCTCATGTCTAGATATCCTTGGGGAAGACACCTAACCCCCTATTTCTCCCACCATTGGAGCCGTCCTGGCAGCCTGCTGCAGTGTAATGCAGCAGATAAATTTCCCCGTTTAGGGACGAATAAAGTATGTCTTCTTCTAACCAAAACTGTGTTCCTCTGAAATGGATGCACGATCTGAAGCTGCACGTTTCTTCTTATATCATTGTTGAGTTCTGAATGAGTTGTAATAAACCATTATTGTGATGCTCACAATACTGAACGGTGTGGATTAGCCAATGAGAGGTATTTATCTGCATCTTCTCATTATCTAATACACCAACACAGGAGGATGTGATTCCACTGTGGCACATTTTTTTCACCTGAACAATGGAGGCATGTGCACCTCTGTTCATTTGTTGCCCAAAATGAACGAGACGGATATTTCCTATTGTCTGTGTGTATTGTGATGGTAAAATACATTTTTTGTTAATGTAAACAATTGTAAATTACTCTTTTCTCAGACAAGAGCACGGTTTGTGTATCCTTTACTGAGATAAATACCATCACAAATGAGGCTGGACGAAACAAAAGCAGAACAGAGAAAAACAGGCAATTGTTGTGGATGGAGGGAGGATCCATTGTGTAACGTCTGGCACGCTGTTTGTTGTTTCTCGCACTGACAACTACGTCCTAACAACAGTCACGCTCGATGCCAACGGAAAAGCAGACAGAGAGAAATGAGTCAAGTTGAAAAAGAGGACGGAAAAGGCAGTCTATTATTTGTGATAAGTAGCATTTAAAATGTTTCTAGAAGCAGTTTTTTCAGCACCAAAATTTCCTCAAAAGTAAACATTTTTTATTTTATTTTAGCCTGAAAAAATAATCTAAAGTTAGCCAGAATATTACTTATGTTTGTAAAAATGAAAAACAAACAAACTGAGATTAAACATCTTACTTTTCTCCATCTGTTTTGACAATCTCACTATTTTTGATAACCTCACCATCTGAAGAGCAGCTTTAGCAACAGACTCCTGCAACCCCACTGCTCAAAGGAACGGTACAGAAAATCATTTCTGCCGTCCTCTATTAAAATATTCAACCTTTGGTCCCAGAGGGCGTTGGCCTAGTGGGAGAGTTACTGTCTTTCGACCGGTAGAACCTGGTTTGATTCCCCCTGGGACTGCTGGATCACCAACTAAAAAAAAAAAAATCAACCTTTCACTTTCAAACCTATAAACTTTTCTTCTTCTTTTGGCATTTCCCTGCAGGGGGCACCACAGCAAGTCAGTTTCTTCCATCTAACCCTATCTGCTGCATCCTCTTTGGTCACACCAACTATCTTCATGTCTTCCTTCACTGTATCCATGAACCTCCTCTTTGGTCTTCCTCTAGTCCTCTTTCCTGGTGGTTCCAAATCCAGCATCCTTCTTCTGATGTACTCTCTCTCTCTCCTCTGCACATGTTCAAACCATCTCAGTCTGGCCTCTCTGACTTTATCTCCAAAACCTCTAACACGCGCTGTTCCTCTGATCCTGTCCATCCTGGTCACTCCCAGAGAGATCCTCAGCATCTTCATCTCTTCTACCTCCATCTCTACTTCCTGTCTTTTCCTCAGTGCCACTGTATCTAGACCAATCAGCATCACCGGTCTCACCACGGTTTTCTACACTTTTCCTTTTATTTTATCTGAAACTCTTCTATCACACATCACACCTGATACTTTCCTCCATCAGTTCCAGCCTGCCTGCACACGCTTCTTCATCTCTTTTCCATACTCTCCATTGCTCTGGACTGTTGATCCTAAGTACTTTAAATCTTCCACCTTCTTTATGTCTTCTCCCTGTAACCTCACTTTTCCATTTGGATCCCTCTCATTCACACACATGTACTCTGTCTTACTCTGACTAATCCTCATTCCTCTTCTTTCTAGTGCAAACCTCCACCTCTCCAGCTTTTCCTCCACCTCTTCCCTCCTCTCACTACAGATCACAATGTCATCTGCAAACTCACAACAGCTAATAAAAATAATCATATTGTATAATTACAGCACGCAAATTTCCCTTCGAGGATAAATAAAGTACCGCACACAGACCGGTAGTTGTTATTATTAAACCAAATTGTGGATGCACATTGACGATCCGTTAAAATTCATTTGCTTTTGCCAACGTCCACCTCTACCATTTTCCCATAACCTCTGTGTTCTACTCAACTGCTTATCGATGTAAACTTGGTCAAGGTTGCACAGGCCATTTGGTCAGCCTGTCGAACATGTCCATATCATGTCTGCAGGACTGACCAGAGAACACAGAGAGCTCTAATCCCTTGTTTGCATTGGAATCAATTTTCTATTGATTTTAGGCTAATTATATAATCATATTGTATTAATAACAAATGGTATTGATTCTGAGATTGCCTTTTTGTTGTGCAAAAGTAAAATAACTAGAAAGTAAATACAAAAAGTATTTTTCTCTTGGGCCAAAACTAATGTGCCGTTTTGCACACATTAACATATGAGAGCACATATGCGTGCGTCTCTGTTCCTGGAATGCAGTGTTTGATTCAGATGTATGACGCCGTTCTGTGCAGATAAAAACATGATGAGAAAGGATTCTGTCAGATAAAGAGAGCAGCTGCTAAAATGACATTACAAAGCACAAAAATGAAGTGCTACCAAAATAAAATGTAAGAGTATAATTTGGATTTCAGCGTACATACTGTACGTAACGGCCTCTGAATGCCTTCAAAGGCTTCTCTGCAGGTCCGACTGTACAATAGGAGACTTTTTCACCACTGGTTACAGAGTAAGAATGTTTCATGTAGAGTTTTTTATCTGCAATGCCTATGCTTTATGTTTTCTGGTAATATTTTGGCATACTGGAGTGCAAAGGTCTGATAACCACAAAATAGTTCAAGCAGGGCACTACGGAGGGAGCACTATAGAAGGCTTTCGTGCAGGCATGGGTAAACTGTGGCCCTTTAAATGTTTAATTTCGACCCGCCGAACTTGAATTTTTTTTAAAAAATAAACCTTGTTAGTGTTTTATTTCTCCTGCAAATCTGATGTTTCCTCACTAGATGGCAAACTGTACGATATGGAAAGCCATCAAGGCCAATGCACGCACGTAAACAAGCATGTTAGATATTAAAACTTGGAAAATGTTACATTGAGCACTTCAATTTCAAACCTAGTGCAGCTAAATGCACGTTTTTAAACGTTATCGCACTAGATTTCAGACCTAGCGCCACTAGATACGAAATTCAACACTCTTCATGTAACATTTAACGTGCTTGTTTAAAATCTAGCGCACCATTCTATCGGTCTAATCCAGCGTTTACCAAAGCATGCCATCCATCTGCTCCTGTTCGGCCCCTTTGTCAAATATTAGAACTCGATGTGGCCCGCGAACCAAAAAGTTTGCCCACCCCTGCTTTAGTGTGAAATAATTTCGATCCCTAATGATAGTCATTGTAATTCATAATTTGGCACATTTTAGAAACTGAAAACAAGTAGAAGGAAATTGTTACAGTTAAGACATGCACAAGTTAATTAGTGAAATAAATCAACAAAATATCAGTATGCAATATGAGAATTTATCATTTTAAAATGCACAAGGCATTCTTTGCAAATGCAAAGGGATTGTGTTGGTGTTTGAATTAAAATCCATGACCTTGTCTTTCCTTCTCCCCCCTCATCCCATTCACCCAACCTGCTCATCCACAGCACTGACCTTAACTGCGGCAATAATTGGTGGACCACACGTACGCTTTGTTAGCCTTCTGTAAATTCTGTAATAACCTCGCTGATTACCTGACGCTGTCGCATCTCAAACGGCTCTGCTATGTTTCACTGGAAATAAACTAGAAAGAGAAGGTGATCTGTGGCTAAAAGGAGAAAAGAAAATCTACAACCGCTTTCAATGGGTTCGATTCAAAGATGCCGCTTAACACAAAAAATACCCAAAACTGAACAATCAAAGCTGAATAAATTCGTAATTTTTTTCTGCAAAACCCACTTTGCTGTTTTGTAACATTTAAAGTTCCTAAAACGTTAATCTACCAGCAGGTTAAAGCTGATGTGAACTCAGGGGTCTTTGTTGTCTACTTTTCACCTGATATAAACAAATCATCACAATGCAGATGATATTGTGATCTGTGGTGAGAGGAGGGAAGAGGTGGAGGAAAAGCTGGAGAGGTGGAGGTTTGCACTAGAAAGAAGAGGAATGAAGATTAGTCAGAAAAAAACAGAGTACATGTGTGTGAATGAGAGGGATCCAAATGGAAAAGTGAGGTTACAGGGAGAAGAGATAAAGAAGGTGGAAGATTTTAAGTATCTAGGATCAACAGTCCAGAGCAATGGAGAGTGTGGAAAAGAAGTGAAGAAGCATGTGCAGGCATGCTGGAACGGGTGGAGAAAAGTAACAAGTGTGATGTGTGATAGAAGAGTTTCAGCTAAAATGTAAGGGAACATGTACAAAACCGTGGTGAGACCGGCCATGCTGATTGGTCTAGAGACACTGGAAAAGACAGGAAACAGAGATGGAGGTAGCAGAGATGAAGATGCTGAGGATCTCTCTGGGAGTGACCAGCATGGACAGGATCAGAGGAACAGCACATGCTAGAGGTTTAGGAGATAAAGTCCGAGAGGCCAGACTGAGATGGTTTGGACATGTGCAGAGGATAGAGACCGAGTACATCGGAAGAAGGATGCTGGATTTGGAACCACCAGGAAAGAGGACTAGAGGAAGACCAAATAGGAGGTTCATGGATACAGTGAAGGAAGACATGAAGATAGTTGGCGTGACCGAAGAGGATGCAGCAGATAGGGTTAGATGGAAGAAACCGACTTACTGTGGTGCCCCCTGAACGGAAATGCCGAAAGAAGAAGAAGATCAACAAATCCTCGAAGCATGTCTTACGTAGGTGGTGTGTTTCACATAAAAGCTTGCCTACTTTCCCACCAATCGAAATCAAGATAAGAGAGAAAGCGAAACTTCTGATCAAATTTTACTTCGGGTCGATTAAAAGAAATGATGACAGGAAATGTTACGTTTATTTGATTCCGTACATCAAATGTCTGTTTTATCGTTTGATGTTTCCACAAGTGCACCCACAACCGTTTATGCATGTCATAAAAAGTGTTATTTTTATGTTTTTGATGAGGTTAGTTTCACCTTTTGGGTTTGAGGTGGTACAAAAATAAAGAGATGAGCTTTGACAAAGAAAAAAAAAAGAAAAGAAATCATCAGCTCCTGTGCTGCAGGCCTCTCGTCTGACCTTCACCTGCTGAAAAACTAGAGAAGCAAATTGCATTACAGAATGACACGTCGTTCATCTGCGCTTACGCAGAGGATCATTTGGCTAATTTAATGATTAATAAGTTTAACACCTCTTAATAATTTCATTTGGCCCTGTGATTGAAATCCCGGGCTGAGCGCAGCGGGAGGCAGATGAGGATGTCTGAGGCTGAGATGTTCCGTCTAAAGCCGAAGCAAGAAAGAGGGAGACACTCCCTGAGGACTAGAGATCAGTCTATTACCACCATGACCTTTTCCCTTCACTGGATATGCCATTAGAGAGAAAATCTGAAAGCAAAGCCTTGATTAACACAGTTATTCAACTTGTTGAAAGAAAAAAATGGAAAAGAAAAAATATGTTCCTTCATTAGGAAAATGTTCTGCATTATTAATGTAAGAGAAGCTGGGCTAAGTGGACCTCAGAGCATTCCAGATCCTCGCTTAAACCAGAGGTGATGGCTGTAGATGCTTGCAGAGTCTAAATGGTACAATACAATTCTACAACACTGTGACAGAATGATTTACTAGAAACCTTCAGACTAATAAATGTGCAATGATTTAACTTTAACTCTCGGTGACATTTAATCTAATAAGATAACCTTTTTAATCATTTCTTGAGTGTGTCAACGCAACGTTGTAAATTACATTCACAAAACAGGCGAAAAATCTTATTTCAAAGGTTGCAAAACAATTTCTGCAGACAAAAGTTTCCATGTTATTTGTATTTTTGACTTTTTTTTCCATTTGTGACACGCTGAGGAAGGAAGTGCTATTCAATAACATTAGCTTGTCGGTTCTCACGATCTCGCTGCTCTCACCAACAACTATCTGAAAGAATCTGTGAGCCAGGCTCGTGGTGAGATTAAAGATGCCTCGTAGGTGGGATGATTTCAGCTCACACGCACACACACAGATCTTCGAGAAACAACCAAACTTGTGCGTATGGCACAAACTTGTGGCCTGCAGGATAATTGTGGCACTTCTTATCCATCTTTCCCTTACAGACTACTCTCCTGACAATCGTACATATAGACATTTCTATCTTTGGTAAATTTGGCATGACCAATAGGGCTTCACGTTGCCCGATCTGAGTCAAAGCCAGTGGTGGAACGTAACGAAGTAAATGTACTTTGTTACTGTACTTAAGTAAAAAAAATTATGTCTCTGTACTTTGCTTCAGTAAAATTTGAGAGCTGCTCTTTTTACTTTACAACATTTTAGAGCAAATATCTGTATTTTTACTTAAGTGTGTTTTGCATTTTTTGTTACATTTTCGCTCAGAAATTTGAAAAATATACTTTTTTTTGTTTTTTTAGCTTATCTTGAAGCAGCATTGCCAAAATTAACCTGTATAGGGAGCAATTCATCGCCAGCGGTCTCCAAGAGGGAGAAGAAGTAATGAATCGAGGACCAATCAGAATCAAGAGTAAACATTTTTCTACAGTCATTCACTGCCAAAAAACTAACATCAAATTTAGCAAAAATTGAAAAAGAGTCAGAAGATTGTTGTTTGTTGTGTTTACGTTTAAATAAAAGAGTATTTATCTGTGACCCTTCAGCCCAAAAAATAACATTTGAATTATAATAGAAAACTTTTACTTTTCACTTAAGAAGTCAAATTTACACCAATTACTTTTGTACTTTTACTTAAGTAGATTTTATTTATTGGTACGTTTACTTAAGTTTTTCCTTTTTTTGCCTAATTATCTGTACTTTTTACTTAAGTTTAAAAGTGAGTACTTCATCCACCACTGGTAAAAGCTCTGTAATATTTTATTAATGTTCAAAAAAAAATTGTGTTTTTTTTTTGTGTTCACAAGATACAATGAGAAAGGCGCATTTTTACACAAGATGGGATTGAAGACCTTTTTTTTTCTGCGTATCGCTGTGAGATGCTTTAATATTGGTGTCTCTGCGCACAGCACGCTCCTTCCACTCGCTCTGCTCTCAACCTCTACAACATGCACGTGTCCGCAATCCTGCGCTCATGCAATAGACCAGGCATGGGCAAACTACAGCCCGCGTGCCACATGCAGTCCGGTAAACTTTTTAATCTGGCCCAAAAAAACTTAAATAAATAAACCATGTTGATGTTTTATTTTACCTGCAATTCTGACGTTTCCTCACTAAATGGCGCCAAAGATTCAACAACGCTGCTCTCATTAAAATGTGTGTTTCTGTGATGTGCACAGTGTCAAAATAGGTTGACAGGAGATTTCAAACCTACATTTTAAACCTAGCACGCTAAATGCACATTTTTTTAGGCGCTTGATTTAACGGTAGCGCGCTAGATTACATGCGTGTAGCAGCCCCAATGGCTTTCCATATTTAGTGCGCTAGTTTACCAAGGCATGCCATCCCTCTGTTCCTGTTTCAGCGCCTTGGTCAAATGTTAGAAACCATTGTGGCCCGCGAGCAAAATGTTTGCCCAACTCCTGCAATAGACTGAACCAGTGGCACTAAAGAGAGGACACAAGACACGGTCCGCCCGCACCATGTTGGCATGTGTGACCATTTTGCCTGGTTGTTTTCTAAATCAAATCTGAAGAAAATACAAACAGAAGCTTTTGATGTGCAACATCAAAGAATTGTGTTATCTATTAAGATTGGATTTAAATGAAGTTTCGCCCCTTCTCACCTTGGTGTCTCTACATTCAAGGTAATCCCATTTAGCTTCGGTCACCAACAACTTAAAAAACAACTCCAATAACACAGAGAGCTTTTCTTTTTTCTGGTTGGTTCTTGATCTTAAACTGACTTTTTATGACTCCACAAGGTCATAACAAATTCTCCGTTATTCCCCTCGACATCCTCAGAGAAGCTAACTCAGTTCTACGTGAGTGAATGAGGTGCTGAATACAGAAAGACCTCCAGACAACCTTGAAGAGCCCGTTCCAATCTATACAGGCAGCAGGCGATGCTTATCTACGGTTTGGCATCAAGGAGACCTCTCTAATTGTGTGGAGCCACATATTGTCATGGTGGACAAAGAGCGTCTATTAAACTCGTGCTACAAGGTCCAGGTGAAGCAAACGAAAAGCAGTGATAGCTCAAAACTAGGCCATCTGGCTCCAGCTCCGCACATAGGCACAGATGTCATATGTACTAGTAAACACATTCTTCAGCAACATCATGGATTCTTTTTAAATACCAAACGGGAACGCACAGAGGGAACTGTCTCCTCACGCAGAAAACCAAACCCTACAAAACAACCATAATGTAGAACATTTTAAAGGATCCAAAATGCTGAGTATTCTTTTTCTCATTTTAATAAAACCCTTTTCAACATAATCAGGTCTTTAAAACAAACTAGAGGGTATGAAACATGTAGAGGTCCACAGAGGGACGAACTGAGAGGAAATGGTTGAGATCTCTGTGATGATTTTTGTTGGACGCCAACACACACCGTGTGTATGCTTAACGGCATCGGTGAAACTCAAACCTGTTCGGAATCTACTTGGGAAAATAAACACGGCTTCCACTCCAAATAAATGTCTGTTTGAAATGAAATGCTGGAGCAATATTTTGGAATTTGGTTTTAAGAAAGGAATACATTTTGTAAATGGACTTTTTCCTAGAAGTGGGAACTCGCTTTGAGGGTGGTGGAGATCAAAAGGTGGGTGCTCTGGCTGTTTGTTAGGGCGGTCTACCAACAGCCACATTACACTGGCAGCGGTGCTCATGCACAGCAGGCTGCACCTGGAGAACACTGGGACCAGTGTTTCAGTGAGAAAACTCTGCTGCTTGGCTTTCAACACCCACCAATTCTCCTTCCCAAACACCACACAACTGAAAGATTTTATAGACGACTGCACATAACTGCTTTGTGAAAATGCATGGTGCATCGCACATCAAACACGTTGGAGCACTTTTGTGCAGCAACATTGTAAGCTGCAGTAGTCAGACTCCATCTGGAAATGGTGCATATTAGAACAAAAAAGCAAAGCAAAATGCCTTTTTGCATTTTAAAAACTCAGTTTTACAGCGAAAAATGTGTGAAATGTTAAATGTTGCATTTAAAATAAGCGTGTTAAAGCTGTTTTTCTGCAGGTAAAAAAAACTGCATTCAATCATCACTTGTAAAAAACAGATTCAGTCACATTTCTTTTGCCTGTGTTTTGTCCCGTTCTGAAGATGTGACTTTGTGTGCTCTTTGTAAGTCGTTTTAGATTGCATTGTTTTCTTCGGACGGCTGTTTTAAAGCTAGCCGAGTTTTTTTTTTCCAACGGCTAGCTCCCCGTTTGCTAGTTATGCTGGTCATGGAGTTCTTACGCTTACAAAGCTTTGACTAGTGAAGCTTTCAAAGCTAGCGCTCGAGTCAGAGGAACCATATCCACCGTGGCTGGAGGAGTCGGTGCAGTCCCGACAGAACTGAGAATGAAACGATCTGAACGGAGGCGCTTTTAGCTCGGTGTCTTTGCGGTTGTCATGGGTATCATCCGGTCGCTCATGCAAGATGGAGGACCTGGGCATGCTCGCTCTGACCCAGCTTACCAGCTTCTTGTAATTTTAATGGAAAACTTAAGAAATTCTGATTTGCGTCTACGTGCGCTTTAAATCAAATTAAATATTTACATTTAGTCGGTTCATTAAAATATATAGTTTTTTATAAAACTGCTTTTTCTTTAAAGAAAAACAACAGTAATCATGCTTCTTAATTCTGTTTGCAGAATTTCAGACACAGATGAAATCAGAGATTGACTCATCCCCGCCCCGGGCATCGCTGGGCTGAGGAGTCTCCCGTGTCTCCATCAGGATGAAGAACATCTACTCATCCCCGTACTGGACATCTCCGGGCTGAGGAGTCCCCCAGTGTTTCCATCAGGATGAAGAACATCTATTGACTTCTTTAGATATTTATCTGTAGAGTAGAATAAGCTAATATTTAAACAATAATCTGTGACACATTGTTTGCTCATCCCGGGGGAGGGATCTCTCTTTCACGTGGATCCCCATGAGGTTTCTTATTTTTTCCCCACTGATGGGTTTTTTAGGAGTTTTTCCTCACCGAGAAGGAGAGTATAAGTGCATAAATGTGCTAGTCTTGTTTAGTTAGTATTTGTTAGTTATTTTTCTTGTTGTGTATTTGTGTTAATACATTCCTCTTTTTCTTGTGAAGCCCATTGAGACGGAAATTCTGTGATTTTGGGCTATACAAATAAAATTGAATTGAATTGAATAGATGAGATAAAAAATAGGGTTTATATATCAATTAAAAGGTCACTGTAAAGATTATTTTAGAACCTCAGCTTGTTTGTAGAGGCGGTGGCTCATTGGTAAAACGCTCGCCCTTGGACCGGAAGTTAACCGAAAGTTCGCAGGTTTCAATTCCCACTGAGTTCGCGTCTAGGGTCCTTGGCAAACCAATCTAACTATTCATTTCTCCCACCATTGGCACCGTCGTGGCAGCCTGCTGCGGTGTAATGCAGCACACAAACTTCCCCGGTGAGGGATCAATAAAGTATACATTATTAGTATTATTATTAAAGTTGATTGAGCCAACACACACGCACAATATCGTGTCTGGGCAGTTTGAGCCTGTAGTGTGTATTCACATGCACAGACTGATTGTGCATATTCACATTACAAAAACACACATTCTCTTGTTTATTTCTATTAATTACCATTTAAACCAAGCCATTCTGCTCATTCTCAAATCCTGTAGAAATGACTCCAAAAGAGATTAATCAGAATCTGATTTAACGGTTATTGTTTCCTCAGCAGCTCTTTGTTTTTTGATTGGTATTTATTGGCGGTACCCCCAAGTTGGCGTGGCTGCGTTGGGTGTTTATCAGTTCTGCATTTTTATTATTTTTTTTAATTGCTTGTTTCCACCTGTAGAGACGGAAAGAGGTGAGGTTTTCTTCTCCTTTCACTGACAAACACAGGCGGCTTTTGAGATGTCAGACGCTCCCTAACGGGCCAATGACAGTTTCCTCCTGTCACAACTCTGACTTCCTGTATGAGCATAACCTCATTAAAAACTGCCACCCCGGTAAGTGGGCGGGCCTCTCGACCCTCCCCTCTAATTAAGAGCAGTTTGGTTGTGAGGCTGACAACTTCCACTTTGAGTTAAAATCCCAGCACTCTAGGGGCTAACGTCATGTGTCATAACATAATTATGATCTCAACCATACCTCTGTCCAAAAAAAAAGAAGGGAGAAAAAGAGAGGATGTGAACGGGAGAGAGATGGCAGGGTCAGGGAATGAGTCAGTGGAGGGAATAATGAACTGAGCTTCATAATGAGAATATTTGACCAAAGCACGTTATCACCCCTCCCCCAACGCATCGGAAACACAGCGTAATATTTATTCTGTAGACATCAGTGTGAGGGCAAGGGCATGTTTATCACCCGTCTGCTGATGCTGTTTCTTCCAGCATCGAGGGTGAAGTTCAGGAGAGGTTCAACCTGACTGTGTTACGTGTGTAAAAAATGACAGAGGGCAGAATCCTGTCTACAGACTGTTATTTATTTAAATGCGCACGCACACGTTGTTGCTCATAGTTGTTCATACTTGTAGCAAATTTGAATGTAGTTCATTTTTATTTTAATACCCTCAAATAATGTTTTGAGGTACACCAGCTACGTACCTATGGTCACCAGCTGTGGGGGGTGACCGAAAGAATGAGATCGCGGGTACAAGCGGCCGAAATGAGCTTTCTCCGTAGGGTGGCTGAGCTCTCACTCAGAGATCGGGTGAGGAGCTCTGCCATCCGGGAGGAGCTCGGTGTCGAGGAGCTCGGTGTCGAGGAGCTCGGTGTCGAGCCGCTCCTCCTCCAGGTCGAGAGGAGCCAGATGGGGTGGTTCGGGCATCTGGTCAGAAGGCCCCCCGAGCGCCTCGCAAGCAAGGTGTTTTGGGCATTTCCCACCGGGAGGAGACCAAGGGGCAGACCCCAGACCCGCTTGAGAGACTATGTCTCACAACTGGCCGGGGAACGACTTGGGATCCTTCCGGGTGAGCTGGAGGATGCAGCCGGGGAGAGAGAGGCCTGGGCTGCCCGCTTGAGCTGTTGTCCCCGCGACCCGACCCCGGTGGAAGATGACGGAACGGAACAAATAATGTTTTAGGCCGCAAATTCTATTTACATTTGTGATGGTGGCTACTGTAAAGGAGGCTCAAAAGGTCAGTAGTTTAAAATCTGGTGACTTAAAGCAAAAATTTTTTGGTTAGTCACTTTCTTTAGAAACATTTGTCTTTCTTTGTGGAGTTTGCATGTTCTCCCATGTACGTGTGGTACATGGTTTCTCTCCCACTCTCCAAAAACATGCATGTTAGGTTGATTGGTCGCTGCCAAATTGCCCTTCGGAGTGAGTGTGTGTGAATGGTTGTGTGGCCCTGCGACAGATCGGTGACCTGTTATGGGTGTACCCTGTCTCTCAACTTGACTCAGCTAGGATAAGCTCCAGCACCTTCCGGAATAAGTGGTTCAGAAGATGAAACTAAATCAAAATTTTTCTATTGGAAGAGCCACCACAAGGGACTCTGGGTCTTTACATGAATGCTCATTTTAGCCTACCTGGCAACAATTGCTGGCTGAAAATGTGATTGTTGTGGAAGCAAAACAACAATCAAAATAAGCCACGGAAGAAAACAGACTGACCATTTCGAAAAAAAAAAAAGATTAAAAATAGTGAGCAAAAATGAAGGTGCTTAGGTTTGTCGATATGAAACTTTGTTAAGCCAGCAGAGTAGGCCTTGAGGTCGTTTCTGGTTTGCCACTGCGTTAGAACCAATGTGACATGTACTTAAAAAGCTGGAGCTCATTGTTGAAATTGAAAGGCAAGAATGCCAGCAGAAAAAAATACAAAAAAAGGTTCAAAATAATTCTGAAGCATTTCTTTCTTATACAAAAACAGGGTACACCCTGAACAGGTCACCAGTCTGTCGCGGGGCCATGCACATACAGTACAACCATCCACACACACACTCATTCCTAGGGGCAACTTCGGCACCGGCCAATCAACCCAACATGCATGTCTTTAGAGGGTGGAAGGAAACCGGAGTACCCGGAGGAAACCCAGGCAAACACGGGGAGAACATGCAAACTCCACACAGAAAGGACAGTGTTCCAAGCCTCGTCCCCACCCGGGACTCAAACCCACGACATTTTTGCTGTGAGGCCACCATGTTATCCACTGCGCCACCGTGCTGCCAAGTCGAGAATTTTTTTCTTCAATTTAATAACTATTTAACACACTTTAACGAGTTTTTTCACAACATACTAAATACACAACAGACACATGTAAACGTCTGTTTTTTTTTTAACTAAATCCACTTGCACTAAACACTCATTCCAGCGTGTGGAACATGTTTGGCATTTTGATTCAGACGAGGTATCCCACAGGACGGCACACAGAGATGAAGAGTGTGAAAAGAGGAGAATGAAGCAAGAGGAGGGGGTCACATTAGACTGACACTAAAGGCCACCCTCTGTCTGCAGAGCACAGCTTCACAGTGAGACCTCAGTGACCCCGGCTACAGGACGCTGCAGGGGTCAACATGCTCCAATCTGCGGCCCACTGTCACAGCTGCCAATCAGCTAGGTGTGATTGCTGACGAATTACGATGCAGCGTGTCCCGTCGAGCAAACCGCACAGCGATACACTCTGCAATTAAACTCAGCAAATAAACAATGCAATTATGTAAAAAAAAAAAAAAAAAAAAAGAACTTCCAGTGTGCTGAGATGAGTTTCTACTGGGAAACAAAGATTTTTATTTCCCCTTGTTTTGTCCTTCGCCTCGCTTTGCACGTTTGGATGTGACAGAAACAGACAGGTGTTCAGGTGTGTGATGTTTGAAATGCTTTCACAGCATGCGTTCATCACGGAGATGAGAACTGTTTGACAGCAGCGACTCCCTGACCATGATTACATTATCTCTTTGTGTGTTTGCTGAAGGTCAGGAGGGGGTCTCGGTGATATTCAGGAAAAAACAAACTCAAGTGAAATGATTATGTGAAAAAAAATACTTGAGAAAATTTCTAAAAACTTTACTAATTTTTAACCTTAAACTCCTGTTCACTCTCACTTCTGTCTATCCAGATTCCGTCTACTTCATCCTTTGAATCTACATTTAGATTAGGTAAACTTCTCTCTGACACAGAGGGTCCAGACATAGATCAGACATGTCAAGTCTCCCACATTGGGCAGGAGACAGCCGCAATTAGGACGTACTGTATCTCACGCTCACCCACCAAGCCTAATAAAACTACAGCATGATGAACACTATAGTGCATTCTTCGATCATGATTAAGTATAATGAGGCTAAGCACATGGCATCTCCTGCTGCTGCAGCTGTACATCTCAAAGCTGCGAGTAGTGATCTGCATGGTCTATTGCCAGTATTGTTTTTGATGAACGGATGTAAGAAGAAGTCAGACATCTGGGACGTTTGGTCATGTTATAGCTTGTGTGGGTAACCCACAAAACAAAGCGTGAACAAGCAGTACAGGGGTGTATTCCTGGTGGTAATTCCTCTTCGTACTGATACATAACGCTAGGTGGTAACACACGTAAGACGCACAATTTTCCAGCTGCTTTCTCATGTTTTAAATGGTTTATTTTATGCCAACTGTCATGGCGGGTGTTGTTCATTGGCCGATGTGACGTCAAGCTCCTCCTCCTTTTGGCCCCGCCTATTCAAATCCCCCCAAACCCTCGCTCCCGCTTTGTGAAGCCAAAGACTTGGCATCTCTGCACCTGAATAACTGTCCACGTTATTCAGCGACCAAACACATTATTGCCAGAAAGTTGAATATACAGTCTGTACTGTATATTCAAATGTCATGGCGGGTGTTGTTCATTGGCGGATGTGACGTCATGTCGTAGCTCCGCCCCATTTGGCCCCGCCTCAAATTCTCCCGCCAAAAATTAGGCATTTCTGCATAGATAATGTGGGTTTATTTAGTCCACTTATGTCATGTCTGGTTGTGTGTTCATGTTTGATAAACTGTATTTAAAGGCCTTCAAGTGAATTAGAACGTGATATCAGGCTGTACAATCGAATTTAATTGAATGTAAACATTTGGTTCATTTGAAAAAATGCTGTTGTAATCAAAAAAATCACACGCTCTGATTTAGGAATGTTGCAATCCTCAAGATTAATCGCGATTAAAAAACGGCCAGAAAACTTTTCTTTAATTATTTTAAAGAAGCTTTTTTGTTACATAATTTGTAAAAAAAAAAGTTAAAATAAAGTTAAAATGAAACATGAAACCAATCATGTCATCACTGCTCACAAATTAGACAGTTTTCTCATTTTATTGCTTTTTAAAAAGCAACATAAAATCTGATGATTTGTAACCACTTCTTGGAAACCAAAAGGTCTTTACAGTCACACATCAGGATGAGCTGCAAATTCAAAGAATCAAAGATTTAAAAAGCGCTGCATGTGGGTTCTGAAAATATTCATCATCAAACGGATGTATTGCTGTATCTTAAAGAGGACAAACAAAGAACTATGTCTCTAGATAGGAGTGATAACTAAAAGCAGACCCAAAAGATGAGCAATAGAACCTTTTTGAGGCCATTCAACAAAGTTATTGAGAAATTTTTTTTCTTTTAAAGATTGTAATCTATAAATTTCTTGTAACTTAGACACCTACATATTAGAGTTTAGTGAGCCCAAGTTGCGTCGACAACTTTGTAATTCCGTTATTACGTGTTGCGTTCTATTTAGATACTTTGTAGTCTTGGAAATACGTTTTTATATTCATATTTTTTAATTCTAATAGGCTCTAATTTGCTTTGCATTCTTCGATCTGTTCACGTCGTGATCAATGTACTCAATGCACTCTAAGAAAGTCAGATTTTGCTTTTTTGGGCGTGAGAAAGTTTGTTGCAGTTGTTAATGTAGTATGTTCATTTTGCACTTTAAGCAACTTTTTTTTCAAGAATTTGCTCAATTTGAACCTTCATTTAAAATACGGTTGCCGTGTTACTAGTATTACAAGGTTCTTTCCGGTCTTTCGTCTTCCGCTTATTCGGAGCCGGGTCGCGGGGGCAACATCCTCAGACGCCCAGGCTTCTCTCACCCAAGCTGCATCCTCCAGCTCACCCGGAAGGATCCTGAATTGTTCCCTAGTCAGCTGTGAGACATAGTCTCTCCAGCAGGTCCGGGGTCTGCCTCTTGATCTCCTCCCGGTGGGGGCATGCCCAAAACACCTCACCAGCGAGGCGTTTCGGGAGGCATCCTGACCAGATCCCCGAACCACCCCATTTGACTTCTCTCAACCTGGAGGAGGAGCAACTTGACACCGAGTTCCTTCCGGATAGCAGAACTTCTCACCCGATCTGTGCCGAGCCACCCTACGAAGGAAGCTAATTTCAGCTAGAAGGTAAGTTAGAAGGTAAGTATCCTATTTATTGCGGATGCTGCACCAGGTCCACGTCTGGCTCTGCACTTCCATCACTTTTGTGCATAACCTTGTTCAACTCCTTTTTTCTTTAAAACATTGTGATAAAACACACAGGATAAAAATTTAAAAAACAATAAACCCAAAATGATTCCGGCCCTGATCTGCGCACTCAGATGTTTAAATCACAATATAAAACGGTTCATTCTTCCTCTGGGTTTTGATTCAGTCTAATTTAAGCTGGCATCAGAAAATTACCCGATTAATAATAACTTTTTGTCCCAAATTCACAACTTACACAACCTCTGGCACAAGAATGAAATCTGATTTCCTCTCTCTCATATCTGCGTTCTCTTTTTCAGTCGAGTATCAATAAACTAAACAGAGGGAAACAATAAACATTAGCTGAATAGAGATGTCAGTAACAGCAATACAGACCATTATGTGGCATTCCCCCTGGGGTGGCTGTGTGACTGAAGAGGGAAAAGGCGGGGGGCAACCCAGGGATAAATGGGTCCAGTGTTTGTAATGGAGAAAAGTGTGGCTCCCAGCCAGGGATTTGAGTTAGGAGGGCTCGTCCTGGAGAGGAACACTTCACCCTCTGCCAACTGGGGCTACCCATGCAGTGAATGGCACGGAGAGACCTCCTTTCTTTCCCCTCATTTTCTTATCTTAGTGTAGTGCTTTTATCGGTGGGCAGGAGACTGTGCATGTGTGCTTGTGTGAGAGTGATTAAAGAAAGGCCACTGGAACACACTACTCAGTCCTCGTCTCGTCTAAAAGGTGACAAAGAAATGCAGCTCTGGCTTGTTCACAACATTTCAAGCTTGAGCTTCGTGGTAGTCATGGTAAAGTCGTGTTCAAACACTTATTGGCCTTTTTTTTTTTCCAAAGTTGCACATAAAATGATACAAATTTCAGGCATAGCTAGAGAACATGCCAGAAGGGGTGTGGTATTATAGAAGAGGAGTGTACTTATCCCCTTTAAATTTATGGAAGGATTCAACTTAATAAACGATCGATTTGCTGCCGAGTGTGAAGCGGCCGGGATGGGAATTAGCGCCTCCAAATCCGAGACCATGGTCCTCACCCGGAAAAGGGTGGAATGCCCCCTGCTGGTCAGGGACAGGGTCCTGCCCCAAGTGGAGGAGTTTAAGTATCTCGGGGTCTTGTTCACGAGTGGGGGAAGGATGGAGCGGGAGATCGACAGGGGGATCGGTGCGGCGTCAGCAATAACTAGGACGCTGCATCGGTCCGTCGTGGTAAAGAGAGAGCTGAGCCGAAAAGCAAAGCTCTCAATTTACAAGTCGTTCTACGTTCCTATCCTCACCTATGGTCACCAGCTGTGGGTGGTCACCGAAAGAATGAGATCGCGGGTACAAGCGGCCGAAATGAGCTTCCTCCGCAGGGCGGCTGGGCTCTCACTCAGAGATCGGGTGAGGAGCTCTGCCATCCGGGAGGAGCTCGGTGTCGAGCCGCTCCTCCTCCAGGTCGAGAGGAGCCAGATGGGGTGGTTCGGGCATCTGGTCAGGATGCCCCCCGAGCGCCTCGCAGGCGAGGTGTTTTGGGCACGTCCCACCGGAAGGAGACCAAGAGGCAGACCCCGGACCCGCTGGAGAGACTATGTCTCACAGCTGGCTGGGGAACGACTTGGGATCCTTCCGGGTAAGCTAGAGGATGCAGCCGGGGTGAGAGAGCCCCAGGCTGCCCGTTTGAGGCTGTTGCCCCCACGACCCGACCCCGGAACAAGCGGAAGATGACGGAACGGAACAGAACTTAATAAACGTGGCAGCAGAAAACAAGTATAATTTTTATGAACATCTTTGGTATATTCTGATCCAAACTCGGTCACATCTGTATTTCTTGACTTGAAAGGGAGATTTTTACTAAACAACGTTGTGTTTTTTGACAGAAAGTCACTTTTTGGTACAACACCATTACAGAACGGGTATAAGTGTGTAAACGCATGTTGGTTAATCTCTTTTTCTCACTTTTAAACCCTATAGACAACAAGAGTAAGGCATTAAAAAAAATGTACCCCTGCATTCCTAATATCACAAACTTTATCAGTTTATATATAGTTGGTACTGAGTAACTGTGGTCAGTTCTCAGGAAACACTGCCCAAAAAAAAAGTTTAGGAGAAACAGACAACCAAAGTGCTCAATGTCTTTTCAACATTCTGTGGCCAGAGGCATAAATATCCCATTACAAAAAAAAAAAAAAACTGAATTCTTCACTAAATCATCAACACTTGCTTCTTCTTCTTTCGGCATTT
Source organism: Neostethus bicornis (assembly GCA_902685375.1). Lineage (NCBI taxonomy): Eukaryota > Metazoa > Chordata > Actinopteri > Atheriniformes > Phallostethidae > Neostethus > Neostethus bicornis. Next base: position 30,250,938 of record LR738543.1, read on the forward strand.
CCCTTCAGTCGCAACAGCAAGTCAGTTTCTTCCATCTAAACCTATCTGCTGCATCCTTTTCGGTCACACCAACTATCTTCATGTCTTCTTTCACTGTATCCATGAACCTCCTCTTTGGTCTTGAACTAGGCCTCTTTCCTGGTGGTTCCAAACGCAGCATCCTTTTTCGGATGTACTCTCTCTCTCCTCAAACCATCTCAGTCTGGCCTCTCTGACTTTATCTCCAAAACCTCTAACGTGTGCTGTTCCTCTGATCCTGTCCATCCTGGTCACTCCCAGAGAGATCCTCAGCATCTTCATCTCTGTTTCCTGTCTTTTCCTCAGTGCCACTGTCTCTAGACCAATCAGCATGGCCGCTCTCACCACGGTTTTGTACACTTTTTCTTTCATTTTAGCTGAAACTCTTCTGTCACACATCACACCTGACACTTTTCTACACCAGTTCCAGCCTGCCTGCACACGCTTCTTCACCTCTTTTCCACACTCTCCATTGCTCTGGACTGTTGATCCTAGATACTTAAAATTCCCCTGGTTAAATATATTATGTAAGTATATCTGGTTAATTATATTATGGTAAGTATATTATAAATTATGGCATTAACGCTTTATTGTCCAAAGAATCATTTAAATTTTAATTGTCATCCCAGTAGTTGCTTGATTTTGGTGTATATGTACACAACCTGTCGATTCGGGGCAGTGATTTGTGTGTATAGAACGCTTACATCAGTTAATAGATTTGGGTGAGACTGTTGTTTCAGTTGCTACGCCCCATATACACCCAAATGTTTCCGTTTGACCTTTGATGAAAGATCCATCAAGTGGTTCAACGTCTCCTTAAAAAACTTAAGCTTAAAAAAGAATTCCTTTAAGCATTTATTTCCAAAAGTCTCAGGCCCGGTGTGAGTTTACTTCCACACACACCAAGACAACTCTGTAAACATAAACACACACCCTCTAATTGCTGTAAGTGAGTGAGTGTTTGGAACGGGTGGACAGGTCCGGCTGAGTGGACGCTTTCACGCGTTCATGCACTGCTGCTCCGGCAGCATAATGAGGTGTGACGCATCAGACTAAGTGGCTAATGGGGTGTGAAGTCATTAGAACAGTGCCTGGATCCCCCTAACCCTCCCTCTCTCTAACTCAATCTATCCGTGCAACTCGATCTTGTTTATTTTCACCCCATTTTCAAGTTAATTTTTGCAAATTCTTCACTTTTTTTCTTGACATACCATAATAATCTAGGTTTTATCAAACGTTATATTCACATTCATTCACTTTTTAAGTGTCCAGATTTCTGGGAGCTCTTCCTGTTTGGAGAGCCGCTGCCAGGAAACCAAATGTGAGCTTTTATGTTTGTCATAAACGGCACATTTGGATTCATCTTTGAAAAAAAATTTTAACTGTTTATGGATATTTAAAGTTGCTGAAGTGAGAAAAATGCAATAAACTCTGAGTAGATTTGGTTTGAGATTAAAAAGATGAGTTTAGAAAATAAAATTTAAATATTTTATAAATTGATCTCATGTCATTGGCAGAAAAATCCAGAGAACAAAGTTATGTATGAAGTGGGGAGGGGGTGAAAAGAGCGGGAAGCCTACCATCTGTTCAGAGGATCAAATCCAGTTGTAAACAGCTGTAAGAATGAAGAACAAACCAAAGAGAGTGAAACTAGATCTCCTGGTACTGCTGTTATTTCCAATCTTTGGTTCTCTCTTCTCCACTAGAGTCCAGATTTACTCATCGCTTTACAAACCTTTGACCTGCTGAGGCAATCTAAGACGTTAAAGTAAAAAAAAAAAAAAAGGCTAAATGATACTCACTGCTTGCATTCTTTTGGCTTCATCAGAAAGTGAAAGAGAGAGCAACTTTTTCTTGTGACACAAGTGAAGACTTTGAGGCAGTTGTTCTTGAATTTATTTTTGGCGACATTAATCTGGCGGCATGTTATGAATAAGAAAAAAACAATACAATAGACACTTGTCGTGGTCAGATCAATCCATAATACCGTATTTCCACAACCATGAGGCGCATGTAGAAGTCTTAGATTGAGCGGTGGGCCCTATGTGTGTTGTGAAAAAACAAGTGAAGCAGATGAACACTACGCTTGCTGTGATTCTGGGAGGTCTGACAAAGGAACTCCAACCGCTGGACATCGGTGTGAACAAGCTGTTCAAAGTAAGGCTGCAAGCAGCGTGGGAGCGATGGATGACCAGAAGAGACCATAGCCCCATAATCAGAATCAGAATCAGAATGCTTTTATTGCCATGTCAATGAGAATATCAGAGACTAGGAACTTGCTTTGATACAGGTGTGCAATATTATAAGATGAAAATAATAAAAAATAAAATAAATAAAAATAATTTTAACAAAACAGAGTGCTCAGAAAGAAAAAGAAAAGAAGTGCAGTGTCATAGAAAATAATAAAAAATAATAAAGATAGTAAAGTGACAAGAGGGAGGTGACTAAGAGATGTGGGGTTCAGGTTATAAAGTATTCATTAGACCAACGGCAGAAGGGAAGAAGCTGTTTTTGTGGCGGGACGTTCTGGTCCGAATGGACCGGAGCCTCCTGCCCGAGGGGAGTCGCTCAAAAAGTCCATGCCCAGGGTGGGAAGGGTCAGCTGCTATCCGACCTGCACGCCCCCGAGTCCTGGAGACGTACAGGTCTTCGAGAGATGGAAGGCTACAGCCGATCACCTTCTCTGCAGAGCGCACAATGCGCTGCAGTCTGTGTTTGTCCCTGGCTGTGGCTGCAGCGTACCACACGGTGATGGAGGAGGTGAGGATGGACTCGATGATGGCTGTGTAAAACTGCACCAACATCTGGGCGGGCAGCTTGGCTTTCTTCAACTGCCGCAGAAAATACATCAAGGGTGGAAGTATGTTCAAGGGTGAGGGTGTATCAAAATACATAAAGGGTGGAAGGCAGCGCCGGGCGAGTTACGCCACAGTTTGCCAGTGGATTGTAGATGCTTGGGCTAACTTGTCTGCTGGCACTGTTGTCCGAGCTTTCGCAAAAGCTGGCATCTAGTATTTTAGTACTAGTCAGATGAGTATGCAAGAGGGGGATGATTGCTTTCACAGCTCTCGGGGAAAAAACTATCTCTGAGACGTGAAGTGGGGGTTTTTATGATCCTGTTCCGTTTCCCTGATGGGAGAGGTACAAACTGTTCATAACCTGGGTGGATGTGGTCCATCGCATTACGTCAATACGTCAGACTGGGCAGGCTGGGTTTCAATGTAATGTGGAAAGAAAAAAGTGTACAAACAGAACTAAGAGTGACAAGTAATGGGGACTAGAGGATTATAAGTCCGACCGGTTAGCGATCAAGTCAACCAGACAGGAAATAGGAGTCTTAACGGGTTTCTGGAAAAAAACAGTCAAATGTAATGTAGAAACAAATTGAAATCAATAGGCTTGTTGTTTAAGTGTGGTCGGGTTTTTTTAAAACATGAAAACAAAAAAAAAAAAAAACATTAACCCACCGAAAAGACTTCATTGTAGGTGTACACAAGATACATAACTTTCAGACCATTGAAAATCCTGATATGAGTTAATTGGCTGCTGGATTTGCTTTTGATTCTATTAGGCCTTGCAAATGAGCGTAGACAGTACTACCTGAATGTCTTCCCTGTTTTAACTCATACTGTAGATACATTGTCTCTAATTGATGCTGAAACACATGGTTAACTTTTCAGCGAAGCCAAAACTACCTGTTTGATAGTCTAATCTTCAACGGCGGAGATACATTGTTCAGACGTATTCAAGTGCATTTTGATCTCTGATTACTTGATGCCTGTAAATTGCACGTCTTCATTCCTAATTGTAGAGTAAAAAAATCTAACAGAGATAATTATAGTAACGATTTGTCTTCTGTTGTTGCTTCTTTGCTGTAACTGACAACGTGGAGTCTTTAAAATTTCCATTGACAAATAATTGTTGCGTAATTTCAATACTGTTTTTGAGAGAGGCTTGGGTCAATTAATGAATCACCAAAAAAAAAACATGAGGTTCACTAAATCAACAACAAAAATAAAAGGCCTCATTATTTAAGAAAGTAAAGAAATCCCCAAATGTCTTGGCGGCTTCTAAAGTCGGTTTAATCCCACCCGCTCTATTTGAGAACCAAATGTCCCGCCAGAAATAACCTTTCCAACTAGGACTGTAAAGGGAGTACAAAGACCGATCGGCATCAGTCAGAACACAGCGAGCCTGAACTGTAGCCTATTTTATTTCATTAAACATTGGCAGACAAAGTTTAAGAAATGAAGTTTTCCTCACATCATCCTTCTTCTGATGTACTCTCTCTCTCCTCTGCACATGTCCAAAACATCTCAGTCTGACTTTAAAACCTCTAACATGTGCTGTTCCTCTGATCCTGACCATCCTGGTCACTCCCAGAGAGATCTTCAGCATCTTCATCTCTGTTTCCTGTCTTTTCCTTTGTTGGAGGCACTGAACCCCACCAGTTTCATATGCTCATTCACCGAACCCTTCTTTAGTAAAAATAAAATGTTTTTTTTTTTTTTTTTTTTTTTTTTTTTTACTGGTGCACGAAATGAATTTTGCCAGGCTTGAAATCAGATGGATTAAAATTTTCCGTAAAAAATCACACCACACACCGACAGTCACACGTTGTGGCGGTCGGAGGTGGACGTGGGGTCGGCGTCACTAATGCTAACCCAACGTCACTGACGCACACCGCTGGTCAGACAGAGGGTTATTAAAGAAGGTGTCGTTAAACCCGACTTAGAAGGAGGTCTCACTCTAATGCTTATCCAGCGCTCTCAAAGCGGACCGGTAGCGAGTCTCAATCAGACACATACTATACAGCCCTCTATAAGCAATCTGATAGGGAGGTCTCACTCTGCTGCTTATCCAGCCCTCTCAAAGCAGACCGGTAGGAAATCCCACAGCAGGAAGCTTTCAATGGCTGTGCCCACTAACTGCAGACTAGACTGAGGGGTGGACCTCTGCGGCGGAGGCTCCTCAGAAACCCTGAGACCGACTCACCAAACCCCTAGGATTCGATCAAACCCAGGTAAAGAACCTCTGTCTCTAGACCAAACAGCATGGCCGGTCTCACCACGGTTTTGTACACTTTCCCTTTCATTATAGCTGAAACTCTTCTGTCTTACATCACACCTAATACTTTCCTCCACCCCTTCCAGCCTGCCTGCACACACTTCTTCACCTCTTTTCCACACTCTCCATTGCTCTGGACTGTTTATCCTAAGTACTTAGGATAAAATACAGGTTTTGGAGATAAATTCCGAGAGGCCAGGCTGAGATGGTTTGGATATGTACAGAGATGAGAGACCGAGTACATCGGCAGAAGGATGCTGGGTTTGGAACCACCAGGAAAGAGGGCTAGAGGAAGACCAAAGAGGAGGTTCATGAATACAGTGAAGGAAGACATGAAGATAGTTGGCGTGACCGAAGAAGATGCAGCAGATAGGGTTAGATGGAAGAAACTGACTTGCTGTGGCGACCCCTGAAGGGAAATGCCGAAAGGAGAAGAAGAAGACTTAGGATAAAATACAAAATACTCAATATTAAATTGTCTTTTTCTCAGTGCCACCGTCTCTAGACCAAACAGCATGGCCGGTTTCACCACGGTTGTGTACACTTTCCCTTTCTTTTATCGTCCCTACATATGAGAATGATAAAGCTCTATTTGGTAAGAGATTTAAGTTTGTATTCAAATTGCTCATTAAAGTGCAGCAAAATACAATGTGAACTAATTTTCTAAAACATTGCAACCCTCACAGGAGGTACACAATGATCCCAAGCTAACACCAACTGCATATGGTCCTACTAAGCAGTATAATGTTGTGCTTGATCAGTTTAATCCAGTGCAATCTGTGTAATCTGGCCAGCTGTAGAGCAAATTCAAAACTGCTGAGCGTGAAGATTTGGCCAAATAAAAATGCAAGTGTATGGATTTAGTTTGTTTCCTAGGGAAAGCATCTTGTTCTATTTTTTAATGCTTCGTTGCCTGTTTGTCAAAGAGCACACCTGCAGCTGTGCCGTCAACCCCCTGTGTAATTTCATTAACCTTTACACTAAACAGTACATGTACAGATCCTCCCAACAGATCTTAAGCAGCGAGTCCTCCCACACATCAACTGAAACTTACAGCTGTACCGTGTTAGGGTTTCAGGTGATAATCTGCTACATTCGTTTTTCTCTTATCATTTTAAAACGAAGCTTTGATGGTGAACTTTTGGCTTCAGTGTTTGGTGCATAGTCGTTTTTTTACGGTAGCGATAGACCGAAAAGTAAAAGCTTGTGTTACAGAAATAAGTTTAAACATTTATTTTACTGTTTATGTGCACGTTTGCTTTTCAAGAAGCCAAACTCGGAGCATAGTTCAGAGTTTAGCTTCTCAGACAGTCAGAGTGAAAACCTTTTTGGACCGGAACAAGCTGCAAGTCAGAGACACCAGAAACAAAATTCTCAACGACAAAAACAAGACAGCTGGAACCAAAATAATAATGACTAGGTCTCCAGGGACTCAGATCCTTCAGTACCAAATGTGACCCCTTGTCTGAATCATCAAAGTTTTGCCAACAGTGTACAGAATGCTACAAACCCCAAGATAAACCTTTGACGTTGACCGAAAACTGATTTTCGGCCATAATTTGCAAATGCATTCGGTAAAATTAAGGTGATGTAGTTCTCCGCTCAGCCGGGCGGAGCTTGGAGTAGAGATTCTGCTCCTTTGAGTCGAGATCGAGAGAAGCCAGATGAGGTGGTTCAGGCATCTGTTTAAGATGCCTCCCAAACGACTAGCTGGTGAGGTGTTTCAGGCACGTCCAACCAGGAGGAGATCCACAGGCAGACCATGGACCCTTCTTGAAAGACTATGTTCCACCGCTGACCGGGGAACACCTCGGGATCCTTCCAGATGAGCTGGAGGATACAGCCGGGGTGAAAGACGCCTGGGATTCTCGTTTAAAGCCCCCACGATCCGGCTCTGGATAAGCGGAAGACGATGAACAAACTAACCAATGTTCTGGGTTTTTTGTTCTCATTTTGCCTTTTATTGGGCGAGGTGCACTTATAAAGGAAATTACAAACTTCGATCATTTTTATTTGCACAATTGGTGGATGTCGAAATATTTTTTGGGCGCTAAAATTCAGAAGAGTTTTGAAAATGAAGACTGAGCAAAAACATAGGTCCAGTTAATTCATTTGGTTACTATTTTCACCAAAAAGCCAGATTGAATTACAATGTTCCGTTCCGTTGTCTTCCTCTTATCCGGGGCTGGGTCGCCAGGGCAACAGCCAACGACGGAATTACAACATTTTTTTTAAATTTATTTTAAAAATAGTGCATAACATCTACGACAATAAACTGGACTAGATTCTATATTTGAACGATATCCACTTTGACAATTCTCCAAAGAAAACTGCACGTAATTAGATCAATATACACATTTGATTATTTATCTTTTAATATGAAAAGATTTAGAGATGCCCTGAAAGGATTAAATACTCATTTGAGGACCACTGGTGTGTGGCTAGTTCTCTTGTAAAAATTAAACAAGCTAATGAAGCTAATTTTGCATCTGGAGGTTGTTTTGTTGACATTCCAAGAGTAAGACGAGTCGGGATTTTGGGGGAAAAACTTGTTACTAGACGACAAAAAACACCAAGTTCAAGGATGGAGCAAGGACACACGGAGATATGAGAAGCTTTGTTAATGAAGACGAGTCTGAGGTCTGGAATGAAATGCTGGGTCATGTGTGACCAGCCACTGCTGTGGAACAGGTGTGTTGCCATATGCACATGGCTATATCCGAGTGGCCTTAGAGAGAGACAGGAAACCAGTGCCTCATTAAACTGGTTCTAAACTAGGTGAGCAGCGGTATCCAGCAGGCGTTAACATCGGGGAACATTTCTTCACACACACGCTTGCCAAAATCTTATAGAATTCCTCAACAATTAAAAACAAACATGTTCCAAATTCTCACAATCGACGTGATGCCAAAAAGATCTGAACGTTAGACGACATTGCAAGATGGCTGACAGTCTTTATCACAGTTACAAACTGGTTTTGTAGAGCTTGGTTTGATATTGAAATTTGCAAATCAGTCTTATGGAGAATAAGTAGAGGTAAGATCGGGCCTAAAAAATCCAGCCCGACACGACCCGGCCAGCGGGTTTTAAAACCTGACCTGGCCCAATTAACTTGATTTGCAGGCCCGAGCCAGAAGCAAACCCGAAATGTCATATTTTATTTGTGAGGACTCAGGAGGAGAAGGGTTATTTGTAAATAGGAACATTTTCAGGAACAAATTTTTTTAATTTAAAAAAAAAAAATCACACCCGAACTTCGGGTCGGGCTCAGTCTTAAGATCTTGCCTCTAAGAATAAGTCAAATAATTTTGGCGAAAAAATGATAAAAGTGTCATAAAAGCCAAAACATAAGCAGACAGGCGAAAAAATTGAGGGTTAAACTTAAGGCTTAAAACTTTTCATGTGTGGTGTTATGTTGAACATCTTTGCCGTGGCAACTGCAGTTTTCTTTTCGGTCGTCTGCTGGAGAGGCAGCATGACCGCAAGGGACGGCAATAGGCTGGACAGACTGATAAGGAAGTGTGCATCTGTGGTGGGGAGAAATGTGGACTCTGTGGGAGCTGTTTTGGAGGAGAGGGTGAGGGCTTTAATGCAGGGTATCCTGAATAACCCTCGTCACCCTCTACACGATGTTATCACGATCCAGAAGACGACCCGAAGTAACAGGTTCCTCTCACTGCGCTGCAGAACTGAGCGCTTTAGGAGGTCGTTCAGCCCTCAGGCAGATGTTTCTGGAAAGAACTGAGTCCTATTTTATTATGTATGTATGTTGTTTTTATTTATTTTGTATGTACTTGATTTCTGTTGCTGCTGGACTCCAGAATTTCTCCTACGGGAGATTAATAAAGTTTTTATCTATCTATAAACCATCAACATGTCGGTGAGGACAAATACCATCATCAAATTAATTTGATACAAATATGTCCAAAATTCTGACAATTTTGGACACCATGTCTTTACTCTGAGTCTGGCTTCACATCTCTTTAGCTTTAACTACCAACAGACAGCAATAATGGCAAATGACTATCACTTGTACTTCCATTACACCGATGCTTCTCTCTTCTATTACACGTCTTTCCGTGATGTTCATGGTCATAACAGGCGGAGTGAAATTCACTTGCCATGACAGTCTTACTATAGTCCATATGTCAGAGGAAGGCTTTATGGCCGAGACATTGCGAAGGGGTCAATCTCTCAACCCTAATGGATCTCTGAATCACGTGACTGCCAAGTACTCTGGAACACTCGTTACAGCAGATAGAAGCAGGAAATGATTATCAAGAGGTCAATTTATGCAAGAGAGAGGCAGAATGACGGAGTGAGAGGTCAGAACGTGTCCATATCTCCAGGCATTAAAGATTGACATGCAGAATCTGAGATGGCCCCCATGCTGCCTGGCTCCTCACCGCACACGTGCGCTTCTCCATTTAAATATCTGACAGACGATGAAAGTGCTGCTATTAAAATGTCCGCCGAGCGCTTCAGGAATGAAATGGGGGAGATAAAAGAACTCCCCTGGGTAATCAACGGGGCTATGAATTAGCCGTGAGTTTAAGATGGGGGGTTAGAGGATTGGGTCCATGTTTAACTCATTTGTCATTCATTCCTTCTGAAAACATCAGCCAAGATTAAATGTTGAAAAAAAAGGGGTTAAAAAAACTTCTTGTTCTTTAAACTCAGGCTAACAAAAAAAAGATTGTCAAATTCAAGCATCAGATGAACAAACAGACACAAAAACAATTTATTTCTCTAAAATTGTTGACACACTGCTATCAATCGAAACCCGGATTTTGGACGTCCAGCACACTTTCTTTTTGATAATTCCCAAAATTAAGTCAATCAGTCTAGTTAATTTATTAGTTCAAGACGTTTCGGGTAATGGGCAACAAACGACTACATGAACAACCACAAACAGGTTATTTTTAAACCTCTACTTGAACAAGAACAAGTCAATGTCAAAGCCTTGAACAAAATACCTTCTCCGGCTGCCCGTTTGTGACCTCAATCTTTGTGACCTTGCCTTTTGGTCGCATTAAAACCCTAAAAACCTTTTCAGTTCATTTATAGTTGATACGTGTTTGGCAACTTCAGACATGCAAAGTCTCTCGCATTGGGCAGAAGACACCCACAATTAGGACCTAATCTCACGCTCACCCGCCAAAGCTAATAAAACTCCCGCATGATGAACTCTAGTGCATTCCATGAACATGATTAGGTATAATGAGGCTAAGCACATGGCATCTCCTGTTACTGGCTGTGTATTTGTAAGCCACTAGTAGCGATCTGCATGGTCTTTTGCCAGTATTGTTTTTGGTGAACGTACAGAAGAAGTCGGACATTCCGGAACTTTGGTCATGTGACAGCTTATGTGCGTGAGCCGCAAAACAAAGCATGACCAAGCAGTACAGGGGTGTATTCCTGGTGGTAATTCCTCTTTGTACTGATACATAACGCTAGGTGGTAACACACGTAAGACGCACAATTTTCCAGCTGCTTGCTCATGTTTTGAATGGTTTGTTTTACGCCAACGATCACGGTGGGTGTTGTCCATTGGTGGATGTGATGTCAAGCTCCACCTCCTTTTGGCCCCGCTTACCCTAACCCCTTTGCTTTGTGAAGCCAAAAACTTGGCTTCTTTGCACTGTCCACAGTTATTCAACGACCAAACACATTCTTGCCAGAAGGTTGAATATACAGTATCTCTCTCCGACAATAAGATAACAATTAAACTAACTTTTGAGCAACTTTTGCCAGAAAGGGACTTTTTTGGTTAAACTATCTGGGGTTTGATCCTTTTTTTTTTTTTTCATCCCCTCTGTCATTGACTGAACCACGTCTTGCCAAGTTTTAAACTGAGGAAAGATTTAAACTCGATTTTGAATATTGAGAACACAAATGGTTCTCAATCGTTTCATGAAACAGTGAATTGTTTTTAGATTTTCAAGATTACGATACTAGATTAAAATAATTTATGTTAAAATGTTAGAATGAGTTAAATCTTCCAAGTGCTGTGCATGAACGCTCACATTAAAATCCAGACACTGTGAGTCAGTGGAAATTCCCATTCATGCAGGAACGTCAAATTCAAGTACCATAACTCCCATGAAGCCCATTTGGCTTTTGTTAGCACCTCCCACGCTGACACAAAGCTGCATCAGAGGTGAGGTAACTCTGACCTCTTATTCCACCTGGTCGCTTTCACAGATCAGTCTGAACAAAGGTAAATGGACCCTGCATGGAAAGGTTTTTCAAAAGGTACACAGACTGAACCTAAAGAAGACTGCTGACACGAAAGGCAAAAAATCTCACCTCCATTGGAGGCGCTGCAAATACGTTGCTGAGGATGATCACGATGGCTCTGACGTGTCACTCTGGAGATATTCTAGAAATATCCAACTGGAGGTCAATCCAAGGATAAAAGCTTGGAAAGACAGATTATTCTAGTTCATATATAGGTTTTACAGATGCTCGAGGATCCTGAACAAGCCTGCTTATTCCATTTCTTCACGGATTGGCAGAAACAAGATCGATGCAACTTTGATTTAATCTATCAAACCATTTTGGTATAAATTCTCTGACCAAAAAACATTTTCAGTTAAACCCTGAAACAGATCAACTGGAAATAATAGTAAAACAAACAAATTCGGTGCTTCAAATTCTAGCTATTAAAAGAAATGAGATCACACGTCATGCAATAAATAATCTAGGAACAATAACACCTTTATGGTCATTTTTTTCTTACCTGATACTAATTTTGTACTTTTAGATGTGCCCTTTTTTTTTTTTGCCATTCAAATGATCGATAAAACATGAGCTTCTCGTCCACATTTTACAGATCATTTTATTTTTGATAGCTTATGCAACCGAGAATCTGACCGCCAGAGTCCCCGTTGTTGGATGCCACCTATCTCCTCCTTCAGCCAGATGGGGTGGTTCGGGCATCTGATGAGGATGCCTCCCAAACGCCTTGCTAGTGAGGTGTTTCATCTCCTACCACCAGGAGGAGACCAAGAGGCATACCCTAGGCCCGCTGGAGAGACTATGTCTCACAGCTGGCCGGGGAGCGACTCAGGATCCTTCCGGGTGAGCTGGAGGATGCAGCTGGGGTGAAAGAAGCTTGAGCTTCCCACCAAAGAGTGTTGCACCTGCAACTTGGCCCTGAGAAATGGAAGAAAACTGAACAGTTTTACTTCCTTTTTTGACACTGTTAATTCCCTCTTGAACCTCATTCTGAATCTCATTAGGGCAAGGCGTTAGTAAATTAATTGCATATTAATTTATACTCTATTGTTGTTGGATTTATATAATATTTGCACTCTGTTGGGACCAAGCATGAGCAGAACACTAAAACATTTCCTGCTTTTGTCAGAAAGTGGGTGTGGCCAAGAACAAGCAAACAGAATCTGAATCCTTTACAACAGAGCATAACGAAAGGAAAGGAAAACCAAAGGAAAACATTGAATCATGATAGAAACCTTTGAAAAGTTGATTTTTCATCTCAAACTATCTTTAATAGAGAATAAAAAATGGATGTAAAACAATAAAATCTTACTTTTTAAAAAAGTATTTCACTACATCAACATTGTTTGTATTATTACTTTGAATAAACGTGTAGAATCCAGCCACTAAAGTGTTAAAGATTAAGCCTGTCTTTGAGGTGGGCTGAACTGACGCTGGCTGTGGAGGATGACTGAGGTTAAGGGGTTAGGAGAGGAGTGAGCGCAGCTACAAGGGCCTCTGTCCCAGGCCAGGCTGTGAGCTGCAGCCCCGTGCTGATAAGACTGTAATAGTCCTCCTTAGAGGACCCAGGGCTCCGCTCCCCTTATTAGTCATTTATCACACCTGGCAGCCTCACTGAACCGTAATTACTCTTCCCTTATCCCCCTGCACTGTCATGTCCGTGAGAGCGAATGGGGCAGAAGGGGGGAGGGAGAGAAATAGCTGTGAGAAACCGTGTTCGGAGAAAGGGTGGACCGAGAGAAGGACGAAGTAGTCACAAGCAGAACAAAGTGTTGAAGAACAATCGTGCCAACTAGAAGGCGATGGTTAAAAAATAACTCACATCAGTACGAGTTGGTTTTACATGGCTGAGATAGAAAATAAGAGAGAGGAAAGAAAATAAAGTTTACACACCGTATGCATGCCATGGCAGAAAGGAATGTAATCTCACAGATACACCCTTCTACACAGAGCTGCCCCTGTGCTGCAAAATGAGAACCAGAAGTTCTGACCAAACAATCCTAAACAGAAAAAAACAGCTAAAACCAAAAAAAAAAAAAAAAAATCCACATTAATTTCTCTCTCGCTGGATCGATTTGCTGCCGAGTGCGAAGTGGCCGGGATGGGAATTAGCGCCTCCAAATCCAAGACCATGGTCCTCGCCCTGAAAAGGGTAGAATGCCCCTGTGCGGGTCAGGGACAGGATCCTGCCCCAAGTGGAGGAGTTTAAGTATCTCGGGGTCTTGTTCACGAGTGGGGGAAGGATGGAGCGGGAGATCGACAGGCGGATCGGTGCGGCGTCAGCAATAACTAGGACGCTGCATCGGTTCGTCGTGGTAAAGAGAGAGCTGAGCCGAAAAGCAAAGCTCTTGATTTACAAGTCGATCTACGTTCCAACCCTCACCTATGGTCACCAGCTGTGGGTGGTGACTGAAAGAATGAGATCGCGGGTACAAGCGGCCGAAATGAGCTTCCTCCGCAGGGTAGCTGGGCTCTTACTCAAAGATCGGGTGACGAGTTCTGCCATCCGGGAGGAGCACTGTGTCGAGCCGCTCCTCCTCCAGGTCGAGAGGAGCCAGATGGGGTGTTTCGGGCATCTGGTCAGGATGGCCCCCGAGCGCCTCACAGGCGAGGTGTTTTGGGCAAGTCCAATCCGGGACGAGACCGAGAGGCAGATCCCGGACCCGCTGGAGAGACTATGTCTCACAGCTGGCCGGGAAAAGACTTGGGATCCTTCCGGGTGAGCTAGAGAATGCAGCCGGGGTGAGAGATACCTGGGCTGCCCGTTTGAGGCTGTTGCCCCCGCGACCCGACCCCGGAACAAGCTGAAGATGACTAAACGGAACGGAACATTAATTTCCCACAAAAATGCCTATTCAAAATTTTTTTTTTAAAGATCAATAAATAAAGTGCAGAGATTTACAGTAAAAAAAAAAAACATGAGCTCTGAAAATCCAACGATTTTAATTAATTATTGTGCATGTTTTGATTGATTTATATGTTTAAAAAGCACATGTTTAAAGTCATAAACTTTAATATATCAGAAGATCATTTTCATTATTGTGCTGAATTAAAACGATAATGGAAATTAATGCTTATAGAAAAAAAAAAAATTAACGACGCAGCATCTTTACATTAGCAGGAAGCGTTTGGTCCTCATGCCAAGTGTTGTTAAACTTTGTACAACCTCTCCTCGCCTGTCTGGTAGAAATACAGCCCTCAGCTTGTCAAAATTACTTGCCACACCAGCATTTTTGTCACGACTGAGCAACAGGGACATTTTTTCTACAAAAGCTTTTACTTTGTTGCCACGTGCCGGGCTGTCACGAAAGCACGCTCCTTGACACGGAAAGCAGATCCAGATGTGAGCCACTTGTTTCCAATCCCAAGCTGAAGCTTGCCAACGCCAAAATCACCTAAACCGCTAACCATTTAAATTTGGTCTCAGACTGCATCAGCTATAGCTTTTGTTAAAATAAAAAATATTGTACTGTCAAGACAAAAGTCGTTTCCTGTTGTGGATTGGAAGCAGGAGGAGCAAATGCAGGACAAAAACAGAATTTTTTAACATAAGTCAGGTAAGTCTGTAAGGCAAAGGGGACAGGGTTAACTCAGAAAATACAACAGCGTTCCAGGATGTAACTCATCATCAGGGAGAATGAAGAAAACGATAATAACCCGACGTGTAAGTCTGGGCTGATTGCCTTTAAATAGGCAGCAGAGTCCACAGATGTGTGGCATCAGAAATCAATCTCAGGCGTCCCTAATCAGGGTGATGAGGAAGACGCAGTGCTCCCTCTGGCAGCACGGGAGAGGATCACAACAGTTTCCATTGACCCTCTTAGGCCCTGTCCACATGTAGCTGGGTATTTTTGAAAACGCATATGATTTTATCTGTTTTAGCCTGCTGTCCACACGAAAAGAGATTTTGGAAAACTCCGTTTTTGCATTTCCGTGTGGACATGTGAAAACAGAGATTTGCGTTTTTATGCATCACTACCTGCGACAAATAATGCACATACGTCATTCGTGTGGGTCCTTGTTTATAAAAGCAGACAGTGGGCAGCATGGATCCACAAAAACAGGCATCAATTTTTTATATTTTTCTATGTTTTATTAACTTTATAGTCGATGACGACTTTTAAAAGCAATTCCGCCTCCTTGTCGGTCCACACAAACAAAATGCCTGGCGCCATGTTTCAGGTTTTGCGGAAATGACGAGAGAGGTGCTCTGATTGGATAGCTCAGAACTTACATTTACATCAATACTGCCGACTACTGGTCTGGCATGCTCATAACAACACTCAGAAGCGTATTTATACGGCTCCATGTGGACGTGGATAAACGCAAGCGTTTTCCTAAAACGGCAGATTCGCGTTTTCAAAAATACCTGGCTACGTGTGGGCGGGGCCTAAGGTATACAAACTTAAAATGAATTTAAGCGACAAACTTTTTTTTTTTTCTGGCAAATTTTTCCGCTTTAGTCAAATCACTTCATGACTGTTTTAAGTTTTTCACTCTAAAAATCTACGTTCCAACTCACTTTATCAAGATGTTAAAAAGTATTTTTATGCATAAACAACGCAGTAAAGCCTGATCGATCACGTGTCGGGCAATAATTGACACAGATATTAAAAATAAAACAGCTTAAAATTCAGCTGCTCTTTAGTGATGAAAGCTAGTCACCAGATCATGGAAAATTTTTATTGTCTGCAGCTTTAATTTCTTTTAAAAAACATGTTTTAATGAGTGTTTCCATGAACAAATCCAAAAAAAAAATAAATAAATAACAGAAACCCATTTAGGGAACTCCATCAGGAGCGAGGAGCAGGTTAGAAAGAAAGACCCCTTGATCGCCCGGTCTATAGTGAGAGAAAGTTGTCGTGCCAACAGTTGTGTCGTCCTTCACAGATGGGGACCACATCAGGACTCATGCAGAAAAGTCCAGATGTGTGAAAAGAGGGAGAACAGAGGGACTGCAGCAGGGTGGGAGGTAGAAACCAGGGGAAGAGAAATGAGAATGCATGAATTTTGCTGTCATAAAAAAAAGACAACAGATGTGTGACTCCCAGAGGACACACATCTGGCTTCTCTCTCTCATGCATACACACACACACAGACCAAATTTTCATCAACCATGGAAGGTGAGACGGTGGAGAACGCTCTTGGCTTTTTAAGATCTGTATTGCTGCCTTCCTCCTTTTTAACAGGCATTTTATGGAGCGCCTTTCTTAATAGCCACTCACTTATAAAACAAAGCTGTAATGACATGCAAATGACTCACAGGGAAACACTGTAAAGTGGATTTGATGTATGGGCCTTCTGTGTGCTCCCCACATACACACACACACACACCCCAGCAGCAGCCTCAAACAAACAACAAAGAAACAAAACCAGACTAAAAAAAAATAAAACTCCATAAAGGATTTTCTTTATAATTACCAGTAAAAATTAAATGAATAAAATTTTGGGGTGTTCGGATGCCCCCCGAGCGCCTCGCTGGTGAGGTGTTTCGGGCACGTCCCACCGGGAGGAGACCAAGAGACTCCGGACCAAGATAAGCGGAAGATGACGGAACAGAACGGAACAAGAGAAAAACGGAGTCAGTCAGTCATCTTCTTATCCGTCTATCCCTTTCAGGTTGCGGAGAGTGCCGAAGCCCATTCCGGCCGATTCAAGGCAAGGGGCAGGGTACACCCCGAACAGGTCACCAGTCTGTTGCAGGGCCACACACATACGACCATCCGCGCACACATTCATTCCTAGGGGCAATTTGGCACCAGGCAATCAACCCAGCATGCATGTCTTTAAAGGATGGGAGGAAACCGGAGAACCCGGAGGAAACCCATGCAAACACGGGGAGAACATGCAAACTCCACATAGAAAGGACAGTATTTGTTGTGAGGTCACTGTACTAACCACCGCGCCATCGTGTGCCCAATCGATGAATTAATGGTTTGAAAAAGTTGACTGGATCCACCTGCTAATCGGTTTTTCAGGCCATTAAATCCATGCAGATAGCGGTCTAACTCGTGGCTACAAAATGAAGCATAATGTGGATCTCTGTTCCGTCATCTTCCGCTTGTTCCGAGGTCGGGTTGCGGGGGCAACAGCCTAAAACGCGCAGCCCAGGCCTCTCTCACTCCGGCTGCATCCTGCAGCTCATCCGGAAGGATCCCAAGTCGTTCCCCGGCCAGCTGTGAGACATAGTCTCTCCAGCGGGTCCAGGGTCTGCCCCTTGGTCTCCTCCCGGTAGGACGTACCCGAAACACCTCACCCGCGAGGAGCTCGGGGGGCATCCTGACCAGATGCCCGAACCACCCCATCTGGCTCCTCTCGACCTGGAGGAGGAGCGGCTCGACACCGAGCTCCTCCCGGATGGCAGAGCTCCTCACCCGATCTCTGAGTGAGAGGCCAGCCACCCTCCAGAGGAAGCTCATTTCGGCCGCTTGTACCCGCAATCTCATTCTTTCGGTCACCACCCACAGCTGGTGATCATAGGTGAGGGTTGGAACGTAGATCGTCTTGTAAATCGAGAGCTTTGCTTTACGGCTCAGCTCTCTCTTTACCGCGACGGACCGAAAGCAGCGTCCTATAATGTGGATAATGTGGATCTGTCCTACAAAAAAATGCAAAAGCAATCTCACATCCTGTATTCTTCATGCATTTCTTATCTTTTAGTAATTCTTAAAGCACAGTTTTGTAGAAACTGAAATGTGTTATTTAAAATAAATCTCAGTCTGAAAGATTGCTGCTCACTCACCCCTGACTGCCCAATCATACCGAGTTTAGTGTACCATCCTGATTTGGGTAAATCCCAAAATCCATAATAATATTTCTGATAATCTGAGGACCTGACCTGTCCTGCATTATATACTGGTTCCTGTTCAACGTTTTTAACACAAATCAAATGTTTTTCTCCCATGCAGCACATTTAATGTGTACGTACCCAAAGACTGGCACTAAAAATAAACCGAGGACATTATCAAACGAAACAATATGATTTATGATGCTTTCTTGTACGGTCAAGAACAAATAGAATAACGTATCAGGGTATAAAGTTTCAGGTACGAAGAAATGAGGGATCTTGATAAAACAACAAGAATTTGAGAGAGTACATCAGAAGAAGGATGCTAGGTTTGAAACCACCAGGATAGAGGCCTAGAGGAAGACCATATTGAGTTTTATGAGGTTTTATGAGTCCCAGGATTGTTGGAAGTTATTGAATTCTGTTTTTCACCCATTGAAGAAAAATCTGATGTGATCACGAGGTATTTTCTCACTTTTGTTGTGTTTTTGTAGTTTTTCTGGTACCTGGTTACAATTTGATGGTCACAATGATGGCTCAACCTAAGTTTAATGAGACTCTCCTGTTTGTTTATCGTAATCATATTAATATTAATTTTTTTTATTTGTTATTTTGAATTACTCTATTCATCCCTCACCGGGGAAATTTGTTTGCTGCACTCCTTACACCGCAGCAGGCTGCCCTTCAACGACGCCAATGGTGGGAGAAGTGGGGGTTAGGTGTCTTCTCCAAGGACCCTAGACGTGCTCTCCGTGGGACGCGAACCCGCGACCTTCCGGTCCGCGGGCGAACGCGCTAACCACCCGGCCACCATCTCCATTATCTCCATCATCTGACTCATCATCTGACTCATCACATCATCCGACTATTAAGACTAAATAGTTATCTTTTGAGTTCTTTAACACAAAAGATCAAAGTGCTGCTTGATAATAAATGAATTAAAATAGTCTCAAATTAGCCCCGAAGGCTAAAGACCCCGGACTCGCTCGACGGACTATGTCTCACAGCTGGCCGGGGAACGATTAGGGATCCTTTCGGGTGAGCTGGAGGATGCAGCTGGGTTGAGAGAAGCCTGAGCTTCTCATCTGAGGCTGCTGCCCCCGCGAATCGGGCCCCAGATCAGCGGAAGATGACGGAACAGAACGGAACCTCAAAGGCTTGATTATAAGATTAAATCAAATAGTTTAATAAACTTAAGTCCGTCTCCGCACTTTCGGAGTTTGCCTTCGTCTTCTTGTTCGTTCTACTCAAATGCTTTACAATAGAAAAAATGAAGTCCACAAAGTATCTTCTTCTATTCATGTTCTGGTCATTTAAATCATAAAATTACTCACTACTGCCACCTCTGGCACTACCAGTCTTAAAAAAACAAATCAATAATAAAAGTACTAAACTTTTTTTAATCCGTGATCTCCAGCTCTCGCTGGATCGATTTGCTGCCGAGTGTGAAGCGGCCGGGATGGGAATTAGCGCCTCCAAATCCGAGACCATGGTCCTCGCCCGGAAAAGGGTGGAATGCCCCTTGCGGGTCAGGGACAGGGTCCTGTCCCAAGTGGAGGAGTTTAAGTATCTCGGGGTCTTGTTCGTGAGTGGGGAAGGATGGAGCGGGAGATCGACAGGCGGATGTGTGCGGCGTCAGCAATAACTAGGACGCTGCATCGGTCCGTCGTGGTAAAGAGAGAGCTGAGCCGAAAAGCAAAGCTCTCGATTTACAAGTCGATCTACGTTCCTACCCTCACCTATGGTCACCAGCTGTGGGTGGTGACCAAAAGAATGAGATCGCGGATACAAGTGGCCGAAATGAGCTTCCTCTGCAGGCTGGCTGGGCTCTCACTCACAGATCGGGTGAGGAGCTCTGCCATCCGGGAGGAGCTCGGTGTCGAGCCGCTCCTCCTCCAGGTCGAGAGGAGCCAGATGGGGTGGTTCGGGCATCTGGTCAGGATGCCCCTCGAGCGCCTCGCGGGCGAGGTGTTTTAGGAAAGTCCCACCGGGAGGAGACCAGGGGGCAGACCCCGGAGCCGCTGGAGAGACTATGTCTCACAGCTGGCCGGGGAACGACTTGGGATCTTTCCAGGTGAGCTAGAGGATGCAGCCGGGGAGAGAGAGGCCTGGGCTCCCCGCTTAAGGCTTTTGCCCCTGCGACCCGACCCCGGAACAAGCGGAAGATGACGGAACGGAACTTTTTTAATAATTTTTTATCTTTCTGATTTATATTTTATCTCCTAACATCTAAACTTATCTAAACACTTTTTATACCTTATTTTGACTTCCGTTAAAACCTGACTCCTCTTGGTACCCACTCCCGTCTCTGCATCAGTGAAGTCTCAAAAAGAAGGCATGAATTTACGTGCCGCTCACAAGCTGCCAGAGCATCTGCATCCTGACTCCAATTAGGGGAACAAACCACAGGGAGGCATACCCACCATCAAGAGTTCAAAGGTCAACTGACAAGAGGGAAAGAAGCACAGCCGGCAGACAGACAGCGAGTACAGTAGACGGTGAAGCAAAGAAATCCTTCGCTCGCCTGTAAAACTGACTGAAATAATAAGCTAAATTCTCCACGGCTGTCTCTCACGCTCTTGCTTTCACTCCGCATGTCCCAGTCACCTCCTCAACCTGTTTCCTTTTTCCTCTTCTCTACTTTGGTTTTGTTCTATTTATGACTTCCTCTGAAATCTCAGCTTCTCCTGCACACTTATGTGGGCCATAAATCAGGCACTGAAAAGGACAGCGGACAGGAGGAGAGAGAGATGGAAAATCAGAGGGAGGCCTTCACTGTTGTCTGAGCAACCGTTTAAGGGCCCACCTGAGAGCTTTAAAACTGAAACCTGCTGGAAATACGGTATTAGCTAACGCAGACAGGAAGATCGGCGGCATGGAGGGTTACAGATAAAATTAATTAACAAAAGAGGCCTCGATGAACCATCAGGGTCAAGTTTGTTCCATTGCATTAAAGTGTTTTTATTAATTTTTCTCATCTGTGATTTTATTGCATTACAAATAACTTGTATTTTCTTTTTAAGTTGCTCTGCAGTGCTGCAGCAGAAGTTCTCTCTGTGAGGGAACTTGTCCTGAGCAGTTCAGCAGATGCATGAGAGAGACTTGTATTGGACTCTGGGGTGATTAATTTTTGAAGTGAGTTGTAAAGAGCTATGAGATCCATAAACAGGAGAGTACACAACAAGCAATCCCCAGATAGTGATGGTCACAACACAGCTCACAAAGCACTATGGTCGAATACAACCGCCGCCAAGCATCATTTTTGAGGCTTACTGTTAAATCAATAGCATCTTTAACATATTGGTATTACTAAAGCATTCAAGAGGATCACATTTTAAAAGTTTTTTTTTAGGATGTGGATTGTGTTTCTGACGTTTTTTATTCTAGTATTTAAATGAGGGAGAAAGTTTTTATGCTCAGGTTTTTATCGGAGTTAACTTATGAGGTCTGTTTAAAAATAATCAGGAGAACACTGGGACTCCGAGAACACCCGGAGATGTTACTTGGTGCTCATTGTGCTCCTCGCATGCTGGCTAAACAAGGGGATGCATGGGATGGTGTGGCCCTACAATAGACAGGCGACCTGTTCGGGTGTACCCTGCTTCTCGCATAAAATCAGCCAGGATAGGTTCTGGACTTCGTTGAGATAAGCGGTTCAGAAGACGTAACGAAACAATACGCTTGATCCCGACATACCGGCTTTATGGTTAGATAGTTTGACCGGTGGCTTTAGGGCACAGGTGTCAAAGTCCGGCCCGCGAGGTCCGGTGTCCTGAAGGTTTTCCATGTGTTCTTGCATCTACACATCAGATCTAGGTTATTGAACCAATGTGCCAAATTTTATTGGCTGTTGATTTCATTTTATGTGCATCAGCATTATTGAACCAAGAACACATGGAAAACCTTCAAGACACCGGCCCTCGAGGATCGGAGTTTAACATCCCTGCTTTTTGGTTTAATTTGCATCCTAAAAATGAAGACATAGATCCCAAGTGCTTAGATTTCAAACTTTTCTACAACTTTGTTTACATCACAAAAATTTGCAGGTTTTTGCATAATTTTTGGTGGCAAAAGTCTGTGTTTTCTCTACTTTTTTGAGCATACGCTATTTTGAGGTCAATTTTACAGTCCTTTTGTTTTGAAATTTAAAATACTTTATCCCCGAAAATTTTTTTTAGTGCTGCAGTGCTATGGTCAAACAAGTCATCATACAAATCATACAATCATACAACAACATGATTTTTTTTTCTTAAACTGTTGTAAGTGAAAGTGAAAAGGTTTGAAAGTGAAAGGTTAAATTATTAGATGGAGGACTGCAAAAATATTTTTCTGTACCGTTCGTTTGAGCAGCAGGGTTGCAGGAGTCAGTTACTGAAGCTGTTCTTCAGATGGTCCACAGAAACATGTTGGTTCACAACAGAACTTTAGGTGGACTCCACTTATATACCACTTTTCAATCTGTGTTGGTGCTCAAAGCGCTTTACAGTAATTATGTTTTAGGCCCCGTCCACACGTAGCTGGATATTTTTGAAAACACATATATTTTTATCCATTTTGTCCTGCCGTCCACAAGAAAACAGCGGGATGTTTTTTTACTCAAAACTGGCGTTTTTGAAAACTCCAGCCAAAATGGAGATTTTGGAAAACTCTGTTTTTGCGTTTGCGTGTGGACGTGCGAAGACGGAGATTTGCGTTTTTATGCGTCACTACCTGCGACGAGTAAAGCACATACGTCATTCGTGTACATCCTTGTTTACAAAAGCAGACAGTGGGCAGCATGGATCCACGGACTCTGTTGCAGACCCTCTTTTCTTGCTTTTTTGTCCACTCTAACTGCTCTTGCTTCTTGTTGAGGAGCAAAGGAGGAGAAATGCGTTGCAATCGGCGGTTATTAACCACATAAGCCTCCCTCCTCCTCAACTCAATACTGCCGACTACTGGTCTGGCATGCTCATAACCGCACTCAGAAGCGTATTTATACAGCTCCGTGTGGACGTGGATATTTTGAAAACGGTTACGTGTGGACGCGAGCGTTTTCCTAAAACGGAGAACAGCAGATATGCATTTTTAAAAATACCCAGCTACATGTGGACGGGGCCTTATCCGTTTCATACAAGCTGTACTTGTGTCATTACTTTTAGGTTTCAGCCTGGTGGTTGCATTGCATTGAATTGCCCTAAAAAAACAATAAAAGTCTTCTTTTTTTAACCTCTATATATTCAACATGGTATCTGAGTGGAATGGTTGATAACCTGAAACATAAATAAACCCTTAGAAAACACACATGGGGTGATGGGGCACTGTTGTTTCATTAATTTGCCCCTGAGTGTATTGTGGTGGTGACTGAAGAATGAGAGAGGGGTTTATCAGCCCTCATCTGTGAGGAAATCCCCCACTCACCCTCGTCTCTCACTAGACCGCGCGTCCATCAGGCCTCATTACTCTAATGGTTGTGGCAGTGATTAAGGCTTCCTGGCTGCAGACCCCCTTTGTTTGTTCGCTTACATTTCCCTTCGTAAAGACACTCTTCAGGATGCCTGTGGCCCCGCTCCCTTCTATCACCTCCTTTTTTATGAGGATTTAGCCCTGAGAGAACACCCTATCTCATGGGGGTTGGGACAGGTTATCACGATTGAGGAGGAGAAATCCAGGAACTGCCGAAACAGCAGACACATACTGATAATCTAGTTCAGCCAAATTATACATCTCCGACAATGCATATCTTTGACTTGTGCATTCCTTTTAGCTCCTTTTAATCTGACTGCATGCAGTTTAAACAGCGAGAGTCATTGTGCAGTTAGACCAGTGCGCATCATACTCATAACTAAGTTTGTTTGTTGTTGGATTTGTTGTTGGATTTTTATGCCAAATTCTTTCTTGTAATAAAGTGCATAAGTATTTTCTGTCTCTTTAAAAAAAACTAATATCTGATTTATTGTACTGTAAGCACAAAGAGCCGATGCTTGTCACTGATGAGTGGTTCTCTGAAACATTGATCTGCATCTCCACCATCTCCTAAATGGCCTAATAATAAGAATAATAAGAATAAGACTATTAATAGAAACAGAATGCAAGCTTTTTGTAAAAAACAAAAAAAAAACAAAAAAACAACAACAAACAACCCAAACAACCCGCGACCCAAAGAGTTTGGGTCGCGGGTCACATTGAGTGCTAACATTTGACAAAGAAGCCGGAACAGGAGCAGATGGATGGCATGCTTTGGTAAACCTCACCTTATTGGCATCTGGAGAAAACATGTGATTTAATTTCCGTTCCGTTCCGTCATCTTCCGCTTGTTCCAGGGTCGGGTCGCAGGGGCAACAGCCTCAAACGGGCAGCCCAGGCCTCTCTCACCCCGGCTGCATCCTCCAGCTCACCCGGAAGGATCCCAAGTCGTTCCCCGACCAGCTGTGAGACATAGTCTCTCCAGCGAGTCCAGGGTCTGCCCCTTGGTCTCCTCCCGGTGGGACGTGCCCAAAACACCTCGCCCGCGAGGCGCTCAGGGGCATCCTGACCAGATGCCCGACCACCCCATCTGGCTCCTCTCGACCTGTAGGAGGAGCGGCTCGACACCGAGCTCCTCTCGGAAGGCAGAGCTCCTCACCTGATCACTGAGTGAGAGCCCAGCCACCCTGCGGAGGAAGCTCCTCCGGCGGCTCAGGAGGGACAAGCTGTGCACCATCAACACCGTTTACGGTGGGGATGGGGAGCTGCTGACCTCGACTCGGGACGTTTTGGATCGGTGGAAGGAATACTTTGAAGACCTCCTCAATTCCACCACCATGTCCTCCGATGAGGAAGTGGAGTCTTTGGAATCCGGGATGGGTGTTCCTATCTCTGGTCCCAAAGTCGCCAATAACAATGATAATAATAATAATAATAATAATGATTTAATTTACAATAAAAATTTAAAAAAAGCATTACAACAAAATCTTTTACTTTGAAATGAGTCTTTAAACAATGAAAATAAAATGAATAACTTTTATTTTGAAGGTCTCTCAATTCCTTTTCAGGAAGTCCTCATCAATGAGTTTCTTTTTTTCAAAAACATCAAGCGTCTTAAATTTAAAATCTAGCTTAAATAATGTGCATCTAGGGCTTGTTTACACACGTGTAGTGTTCCCATTGCCTTTCCATAGTATGAAATCTAACGCACTGTTTACATGGGCGTAGTGGACCCGATTGTTTTCTTTATCTACGCAAACGTTTTATTTTGACAACACGCATATCACAGAGACACACACATTTTAATGGGAGCAGTGTTGTTGTATCTTTGGCGCAATTCCAACAAAACATCAGAATTGTAGGAGAAATAAAACATTAACATGGTTTATTTAATTAATTTTTGTAAGTTCGGCGGGCCGGATTGTAACGTTTACTGGACCGCATGTGGCCCACGGGCCATAGTTTGCAGATGCAATGCACGACAATAATACTCACAACTGATGGAAGCACTTGAGCCACTTTTATTTGGTCCATAAACATTTCCAAAACACAGCTTTGGTCATTTCTTAAAGGTGAACGCTTTTTATTTGAATTCTGTTGTAAAATTCACTATAATTAAGCTGTAAACTGGTTAATAAAAAAACAAAAGCCAAAAAACATTTGACTTTTAATACTAATGTGTGAGTAATATCTTCTGACCAAGCACAGAAAGAAAAGATCTCCCCTGAGGCAGCAGGGACCAGGTTGTGCATGACCCCTCCACCCCCACTCCATCCACTACATAAAGGGAAAGTGTAGACATTCATTGTTCTTTGTACCACATTACAAAAGCAATCCTGTCTCTGGACTCAGTCAAGTGCTCAATGATGTGAGGCACTCTTCCTGGCCTTCTTCAGTTTCACTCTATTCAGTCCTCTTTCTTGCTGCTTCATTCATAATGGATAGCTCTTTGGGTCGCTGTCACCAAGAGTCTGTCAAGGGCTGAAAATCCAACTCTCATACAACAGTAGTGAGTTTCAGACAGAAAATCCACTTGTTGTCCCGCTCAACACGAACACAGACGGGGTGAAGAGAGAAGATCAAATGGGACAACCAACAAGATTTTCTAGATCGGGGTCTCCTCTCAGTTTTGCCATGTGAGCTGCTAATGCAATTTCCAAGTTAAAAAGATCTACCAACAAAACGAGTCAAATATTTACACGAGTACCGAATGAATCACGTCTACATCTGTATTTCAATAGTGCAAAATACAGAGGGGTTTTGCTGTTTTTTTTATTTAAAATTCTGTGATTTAATTAAAAGCAATCTACGAACTTCATATTCAATACTTGGGTTTTTTGCCCCATATTTTTTTTAACAAACTTGACCTTATCTGACTTATCGATGTGTTTAGCTACAAATAATAAGCTTTGAGTCAGCGGGTCAGGGACACGGTCCTGCCCCAAGTGGAGGAGTTTAAGTATCTCAGGTCTCGTTCACGAGTGGGAGAAGGATAGAGCGGTGGATCAACAGGCGGATTGGTGCGGCGTCAGCAATAACTAGGACGCTGCATCGATCCGTCGTGGTAAAGAAAGAGCTTAGCCGAAAAGCAAAGCTATCGATTTACAAGACGATCTACGTTCCTACCCTCACCTATGGTCACCAGCTGTGGGTGATGACCGAAAGAATGAGATCGCGGATACAAGCGGCCAAAATTACCTTCCTCTGCAGGGTGGCTGGGCTCTCACTCAGAGAACGGGTGAGGAGCTCTGCCATCCGAGAAGAGCTCCTCCTTCAGGTCGAGAATAGCCAGATGGGGTGGTTTGGGCATCTGGTCAGGATGCCCCCCGAGCGCCTCGCGGCCAAGCTGTTTTTGGCACGTCCCACCGGGAGGAGACCAAGAGGCAGACCCCGGACCTGCTGGAGAGACTATGTCTCACAGGGGATGACTTGGGATCCTTCCGCGTGAGCTGGAGGATGCAGCCGGGGTGAGAGAAGCCTGGGCTTCCCGTTTGAGGCTGTTGCTCCCGCGACCCGACCCCGGAAAAGCGGAAGATGACGGAATGGAACAGAGTAAGTGACCTCTGACCCCTAAAGTTGGCGTGCAACTGTCAAAATCAATATCAAGCAGGTCGAGGAGAACAGAGAGATCCAGCGCGAGGCTACAAAGAGTCAGAAGCCGCAAAAGACTCCCCCCATTACTCATACCGCCTATCACATTTACAGCAAGTATGGTAGGAGCAGCAGCTCCCTTATCAGCTCCCAAGGCTGATAAAACTCCACATGATGAACACTGTAGTACATTCCATGGACATGATTAGGTATAATGAGGCTAAGCACATGGCATCTCCTGCAGCTACAGCTGTGCATTTGATCTGCATGGTCTATTGCCAGTTTTGTTTTTGGTGAACGTACGGAAGAAGTCAGACATCCGAGAACTTTGGTCATGTGACAGCTTATATGTGTGAGCTGCAAAACAAAGCTCGAACAATTAGTACAGGGGTGTATTCCTGGTGGTAATTCGTCTTTGTACTGATACATAACGCTAGGTGGTAACACACATACAAGACGCACAATTTTCCAGCTGCTTTCTCGTGTTTTAAACAGTTTGTTTTACGCCAACTATCATGGCGGGCGTTGTCCATTGGCAGATGTGACGTCAAACCCCTCCTCCCTTTGTCCCTGCCTCCTCAACCACCTCACTCCCCTTAAAAGAAAAAAAAAAAACCTCCCCCCTTGTGAAGCCAAAAAAAAAACTTGGCATCTCTGTAAATATGGTGTCAGCTTTTTTTTTTTTTTAACATCAAATCCGAAATCTGAGAGCTTAAAGGCAGCTTTAATCTCGTAATAAATCTCAATTCACAAAATTACTCACCCATGAAAGTTTGTGGAATAACCTGATCATCTAAAATGTTCCGACAGAACAACCACAGTTCATTTGTTAAAAGCCAAGCAGTTTGAACGAGGTTTTCTAAGAAACTCTTTGTTTTCGATGAAGAGGAATTATTCTTAGAATTAGTTATCTGTTATCTCACTTACTGACTTTAGAAGTCACGGTATGTTCCCGTTACTTACTCAGGATGATATGTGAAGGATGTGCTGCAGAATGTTCAACCTTTGAGCTCCTCAGTGCTGTTTTACAGACTAACACGTGGAAGGGGAAAAAATACTGAGAAGTAGAACTTGCCCCAATGATCCTGGGAACTATATTGTCCGGGGCTTAGTGCCCCTGGTAGGGTCACCAAGGCAAACAGGTCCTAGGTGAGGGGCCAGACAAAGCGTGGCTCAAAAACCTCTATGAAGAGATCAAGCATGGCTAAGTTGCCCTTGGAGCCAGGCCTGAGGGTGGGGCACGAGAGCGAGCGCCTGGTGGCCGGGCTTTTACCTACGGGACCCGGCTGGGCTCAGCCCGAACAGGGGACATAGGCCGCCCTTCCAGTGGACTCACCATCAGCAGGAGGGGATATGGGGAAAGGGTGAAGGAGCAGATGGGTGGCAGCCCAGCCACCCTGCGGCTGACTGGGCTCTCACTCAGAGATCGGGTGAGGAGCTCTGCCATTCGGGAGGAGCTCGGTGTCGAGTCGCTCCTCCTCCAGGTCGAGAGGAGCCAGATGGGGTGGTTCAGGCATCTGGTCAGGTTGGCCCCCGAGCGCCTTGCTGGTGAGGTGTTTCGGGCACGTCCCAACAGGAGGTGACCAAAAGGCAGACCCCAGACCCTCTGGGGAGACTATGTCTCAAAGCTGGCTGTGGAACGACTCAGGATCCTTCGGGGTGAGCTGGAGGATGCAGCTGGGATGAGAGAACGTCTGAGGCGGTTGCCCCCGCAACCCGGCTCCGGATTACCGAAGATGACGGAACAATTAAAATGTCATTTTAATTTCAGTAAAAAAAATAAAAAAAACACTAAACCAGATTTTGTGGATATTTCTTGCATCATCATCATCATCTCCACTTAGCTCCTTTTTTCTGCTAAGTATTTGAAATGATATCAGCTAAGAAGGTGGGGTCCCGGCTGCAATGACGGCCAGCTGTGAGACATAGTCTCTCCAGCAGGTCCGGGGTCTGCCTGTTGGTCTCCTCCCGCTAGGACGTGCCCAAAAAACCTCACCAGCGAGGCGCTCGGGAGGCATCCTGACCAGATGCCCGAACTACCCCCTGTGGCTTCTCTCGACTTGGAGGAGGAGAGGCTCAACACCGAGCTCCCACCGCATGGCAGAACTCTTCACCCAATCTCTGACTGAGAGCCCAGCCACCCTGCGGAGGAAGCTCATTTTGGTTGCTTGTATCTGCGATCTCGTTCTTTCAGTCACCACCCACAGCTGGTGACCATAATTGGGGGTAGGAACATAAATCTACTTGTAAATTGAGAGCTTTGCTTTTCAGCTCAGCTCTTTCTTTACCACGACGGGTCGACGCAATATTATTTGCACAGCAAAACTGTTGGATAACAAATGAGATTAGGTGTTAATTTCATAGAAAGTTCAAACAATCTGCTAAATTTCTATATTAACATAAAGTTAAAAAAATAAATAAATAAATAATATATTGCACAGTACTGCAGCACAAAATCTTTTTTTTATTTTTTAATGTTTGCAAAATCTTGTTACAATAAGTGTTAAACCAAAGTAAATATTTCCCGATCTGGATTATGTTGTCATTATCAAATTTAAAATGACTTTATAATAAAAAAGATAAAGAAATCATCACTTTTTAAACCCAAACTCTTCTCTCTGTAGAGTTAAAGTGAATTACAAATCCTTGCATTTTATTTTTATCTACTTTTTATGCAACTAGACAACTCTTTACCCCAAAAGAACTTGTAGAATTTTGTCGCAAGTGACGGATATATACACATCAGATGCAATCTGACTTTATGAACGTCTAAAAGTATGGTTTTCTTTTAAAAACACTTACTGTGGGTGAACCTGAAAAAGCTGCATGAGACCACCAGATGCTAAAATCTGCAAACAATAAGTTGTTTTTTTCCAACTTGCAAAACAAGCACAATAAAGCAAGTAAACGTGCATTCACAATAACTCAGTGGTGGGCCCTAAAGGCCGTCAAAGCCTCCTCTACAGAAAAAGTGAAATAACAAACTGATGATACCTATATTCCCAGTCATTCAGTCACAGTTACCTTCTTAACCATCTATTCCTTACGGAGGGTGCCAGAGCCCATCCCAACTAATTCAAGGCAAAGAGCGGGGTACACCCCGAACAGGTCATCAGTCTGTCACGGGGTCACACACACACAACCATACAAATACACACTCATTCCTTGGGGCAATTTGGCACCAGCCAATCAACCTAACATGCATGTTTCTGGAGGGTGGATGGAAACCGGAGTACCCGGAGAAGACCCACGCAGACACAGGGAGAATATGCAAACTCCACACAGAAAGGCCAGTGTTTCAAGCCTCGTTCCCACCCAGGACTTGAACCGACAACCTTCTTGCTGTGAGGCCACTGTGCTACCCATTGCGCCACCATGCCGCCATACCTATATTGCAGTCGTTAATATTTATAAAAAAAAAATTTCAACCATAAAATAATTATTGAAGGCACTTTGATGCAAATGGAGAACTGCTGAAGGTCTAGGTGTGAAATGCATATTCTGTCACATGTAAACAGAGAGCCGTGCCTGAGCTGAGGACCTGTGCACAGCTGTTCTCCCTGTGCTGTCAGTGGGCTTCACCAGACAGGACCCCGTCCCAAAGGTCTGCACTGGGAGGCAGTCTGACACCTCGACTACACGGGAGGGAGGGATCCATCTCATCTCCACATTTTTTTCTTATCATGCCGCCTCTCTCTTTCTGTTTCACTCTATCCATCTCTGTCGATGTTAGTAACTCCCACCCTCAATTCCTTCCCATTCTCCTCATTCTGTGTTCCTCTACAGGAGGGTCCACAGGTCACAGTCACCAGGGAAAGGATGATGAACTACTCCACAACTGAGCCAGCTGACTCTTTAGCAGTACCGCTGTCCCCTTGTTCTTTTCATCCTCTTTTCTTTCTCACTTCCTCGCTTTAATTTTTTTCCCCACCGTTTCTCCAGAGTTCACCTCTCCGTCATCACGGCCTGGCAGCACTGCTGAGGGAGGGAGCGTTGGGACACTGCATTTGCAGCCTCAGAGGATAGTTGTAATGAACGGTGACACATCACAACAACTTTTAGGTCATTAATCAGCACCGGGCTACACAGGCACTTTATTTCATGAAGGAAATTGCAATCTGCATTGCTTTTGAAATATAACAGGGTTTATTTGACTTTCCGAAAATATTTGAGAGTAAAAATAAATTCCTCTGCAGAATGTTGCAACCTTAAAAAAGAAACACATTTATAAGTGTACATGAATATGTATGCATGCATATCCATACGCAGGGATAGATGTATTTCTATAAATACATATTTATATACCTAATGTCTATAGGTATATATTGTTAACATAATGAATTGATTGATTTAGCTGCATTAAATTTAAATGATTTATTGATTAATTTGATGATTATGACAAAAATATTAAAACAATACTAACTTACAAACATGCCGAGTCTCCCGCATTAGGTGGGAGACGCTAACAATTAGGACCTATCTCACGATCACCCGCCAAACCTAATAAAACTCCCGCCTGATGAACACTCTAGTGCATTTTATGAACATGATTAGGTATACTGAGGCTAAGCACATGGCATCTCCTGCTGCAGCTGTGCTTCTGAAAGCCGCTAGTAGCGATCTGCATGGTCTGTTGCCAGTATTGTTTTTGGTGAATGTATGGAAGAAGTCGGACATTGTGCATGAGCTGCAAAACAAAGCACGAACAAGCAGTACAGGGTGTATACCTGGTGGTAATTCCTCTTCATACTGATACATAACGCTAGGTGGTAACACACGTAAGATGCACAATTTTCCAGCTGCTTTCTTATGTTTTGAACGGTTTGTTTAACGTTAACTGTCATGGCGGGTGTTGTCCATTGGCAGATGTGACATCATGACATGACAAAGCCCCTCCTTCTTTTGGCCCCGCCTCAAAATCTACCTCTTCCTAAGGCCAAAAACTTTGCATTTCTGAACTTGGGCAGTGACTCAATGCGATTTCCAGCTAACACTAATGAACGAGTGTGGAAGAGTAAAAACATTTAAAAAAAATTCCGCATACTGTGATTTTCTTATTTTCACCGAATATGCTTGGAATATATCATTTTTAACCACTCAAACAAAAACTTTCTTATACTTTAGTGTTCTATTTTACAAGTATAACAAAAATAAAGCTCTGATGGTCTTAACGGTGCTTCAGTTGCTCGTTCTCATGTTGCATTTAAAAATAGTACTTCAGAGTAGAAATCCACATTACAATCTTGAGCCCCCTCATGCAGGCGAAGAAGTCATTACAGATATTCAGATCTTTGTCCTTTATTGACCTTTTCTGCAAAGGTGCACATTCCTCTGCCCACGTCTTGGTTTCACCTAATGAGCTGAGCATCACCGGCTACCCTGACTTTGTTTTCACTCTTGCAAGAGACAGAACTTATGCTTAAGCCTCCATAATGCTTTAAAGAGCTGCCATAACCTTCTGTTATTTCTCAGGTTCTTTGTTCTTGTCTCTTGCTTGATAAGGCATGCCAGGCACCAAGGTCATGAAGACAAGAGAGGCAAGAAGAAGGAGAGGAAAAAAGGGGAGGGTGCTCCGGGGTTTTTTTTCTCTGGTGTAAATGAATAGTTCTATCACTCTATAGATGAAGAGGAAGAACCTCATCAAAATGTTGTCTCTTCCCTTCACAAAATGCGAGTATATTCAAGTCAGATGAATGAGAATTGTCACGCACAAAATCATAATTACAAGCCTGCACGTTCCCTCCAGCGCCGGGGAATGACTTTATCAGGTTTCCATTGGGTTTGTAAGCTGAGGGAGGATCCTCTAAGCTTTTTTCTCTTGTCTGCAATCTACAATTGTTGTATTCCAAAGGGGGTATCGTGGCTGAAAGGATTGAATTTAACAAACCTAATTATCATGCTTTAATTAGTATCAGGGGTAAACCTTGGTGGGACACCTGCAGACTTAATTTATATCCTGACAAGTCGGGAACAAGTGTTAATGTGCCATATTTATGATAATGCCCCAAAGTGTGCAGGAGGAAGCTCACCTTAACTCTTCAAGAACAATGTGAGACGGGTAATTACAGGTAAGCTCGGGGATCAGTTACTACTCATGTTGATACATTCAATTCAGTTTGATTTTGGGAGACCAACATCACAACATAGTTTTAGTTCCGTTCCGTCATCTTCCACTTGTTCCGGCGTCGGGTCGCGGGGGCAACAGCCTCAAGCAGGCAGCCCAGGCCTCTCTCACCCCGGCTGCATCCTCAAGCTCACCTGGAAGGATCCCAAGTCGTTCCCCGGCCAGCTGTGAGACATAGTCTCTCCAGCGAGTCCGGGGTCTGCCTCTTGGTCTCCTCCCGGTAGGACGTGCCCGAAACACCTCGTCTGCGAGGCGCTTCGGCAGCATCCTGACCAGATGCCCGAACCACCCCATCTGGCTCCTCTCGACCTGGGGGAGGAGCGGCTCGACATCGAGCTCGTAGATCGACTTGTAAATCGAGAGCTTTGCTTTTCGGCTCAGCTCTCTCTTTACCACGACGGACCGATGCAGCGTCCTAGTTATTGCTGATGCCGCATCGATCCGCATTCCACCCTTTTCCGGGCGAGGACCATGGTCTCGGATTTGGAGGCGCTAATTCCCATTCCGGCCGCTTCATACTCGGCAGGAAATCGATCCAGCGAGAGCTGGAGATCACGGTCCGATGAAGCCAACAGGACCACATCAGCCGCAAAAAGCAGAGATCCGATCCTGAGGTCACCAAACTCTCCAACGCCATAGTTTTAGTATCAGACAAAATCCCAAAATTGGGGGAGATGGTGGCTCAGTGGTTAGAGCGGAACGGAAGTCAACCGGAAGTACGCGAGTTCGCATCCCACTGAGTGCACGTCTAGGGTCCTCGGAGAAGACACCTAACCCCCCATTTCTCCCACCATTGGTGCCGTCGTGGCAGCCTGCTGCGGTGTTGGAGTGCAAAACACAAATTTCCCCGGTGAGGGATGAATAGAGTGAATAAAAATAAATTTAATTGTTGTTTTTTCCCGGTCAAAAGACTGTATCTCTACCACTAGGCCAACGCCCTTGGGACCAAAAAATTTTTTTGTTTGTTTTCAGGTTTCTGTGTTTCTTTTGTCTGCGGAATTCCTCGGCTTGATTCATGGTGGATTCAAACCGGGGTCTCCCGGTCATCAGTCTGATATTTTAACCACTACGCCAACGCCTCCACCCGATGTTACTTTTAAAGTTACTCATTACTTGAGTAGATTTTTCAATGCATACTTTTTACTCTCTCGACATTCCACATCCCAAGAGCTAGCTTATGCAGCCGAGGATCTGACCGCCAAGGTCCCCGTCTTTGGCTGCCACCCATCTCCTCCCTCACCCGACCCCTATGGCCCCTCCTGCAGGTGGTGAGTCCATCTATGGGGTGGTTTGGGCATCTGGTCAGGATGCCCCTCAAAGCCTCGCTGGTGAGGTGTTTTTGGCACGTCCAACCGGGAGGAGACCAAGAGGCAGGCCCAGGACCTGCTGGAGAGACTATGTCTCACAACTGGCCCGGGAACGACTCTGGATTCTTCCGGGTGAGCTGGAGGATGCAGCCAGGGTGAGAGAAGCATTGGCTTCCCGTCTAAGGTTATGCCCCCGCGAACCGGCCCCTAGATGAGCGGAAGACGACGGAACTGAACTTTCTACTCTTACTTGCGTAAATTTGTTTTGGTGTACTTATTACTTTTACTTGAATCATTTTTTTGGCTACTCTACCCACTTCTGCTTGAGACCAGAAGGAATTTTTGCTTTTTTTTTTTTTTTTGTCAGACTGAAGAAGCCAGTGAGGTGAAAATTTTTAAGTTGAATTTTTATGAGACATGTCATTACACGTGTGGTAAAAGATTACATGTAATAAAGGAGAAGATGGAAATATTTAACTGTATATTTCATTTTTTTTTTTTTTAGAAGGGGCCCCAACAGTTACAACCACTGGCCTTTACAGAAAAATTTGCTACCACACAGAAATGGGACAATTGTTTTCCTATTATTCAAAAATAGACGTGCTGCTTGTCTGTTTTGCCACCGCAAGCAAACCTTTGCAAATAAAAAAAAATAGGTTAGCAGGCCGGAGAAGGAATCTGGAAAATTTTGCACGTGCCTTAGACGAGAAACCACTACTGACTTCCGCTTGGCCCAGTGAAGTAAAGAAGACGATGTTTTCACCAATTTTTACGGAGGTCAGGGTTGTATACAGCCAGAAAAAATGTGCTAGAAAAAAAAAAAATGTGCTTCTTTAATGCGGGTTAAAAATGTCTAAGAATCTTGCCGATTAAGAAAAAAAAAACAAAAAAACTTGCAAATGAGATAAAATGTTTACTAAAAAAAAATTTGGGTTAACCTTTACTCCCTCACTTAATTTAAAAAAGAAGCTCACTTATGTGGGATTAAACACACACACAAAAACATCATATTTTCTCACCAACATAACATCAGATATCTTTTGAAGTCCCTTCTGTGTGGGATTAAAGTTTCATCAATAGTATTTCTACTACGGAGATTATTCATCTTTACATTTCCAATATCAAATTGATAACGTGAGAAAATATTCGTCTTTTATGTGTTTTTATCGTATGTTACTTTTCTCATTTTGATGTTTTTATCTTCACATGTAAGTTTTCAGAAACGTGGGCTAGTTGATGATAACTGTTCAAAGTGTGACATTAAAGTGTGTTGTGTAATGTTTTTGCATTTCGTAGGCTGACCTACTTTTCAAATGTTCGAATATGTGAACTGTAAATTTTGCTTTTTGGTGAAACACGTGTTCCATTAAAACTGCTTGACAAGCAAAAAGTGAGATGCACAGGGGTGCACGTAAATTTTTTTTTTTTTGGTTCACCTCACTACTCACCGAGCACCCGAGTTGCAACCTTCCTCACTCAGATTACATAGGTGAAGAACTAATGGCAAAAATAATTCATTTAAAGATGAATAAACACAATATAAACACAATATTCATAATCATTCGGAGATTTTAAATCTATGACACAAACATGTGGACTCTGTGGGAGCTGTTCTGGAGGGGAGGATGAGGGCTTTAATGCAGGGTATCCTTAATAACACCCGCCACCCTCTACATGATGTTATTACAACCCAGAAGACGACCCGAAGTAACAGGTTCCTCTCACTGCGCTGCAGGACTGAGCGCTTTAAGAGGAAGTTCATTCCTTCAGCCATCAGGGAATTTAATAGATCAGATGTTTCTGGACGGAACTGAGTCCGATTTTATTATGTGTGTATGTTGTTTTTATTTATTTATTATTTACTTGATTTCTGTTGCTGCTAAACACCAGAATTTCTCTGGCAGGAGATTAATAAAGTTTTTATCTATCTATTTATCTGACAAAATATATTTTTTTCTAATTTATGAGGATTGAGCATTACTTTTTAAAACGTTTTACATCACAATAAGCACGTTTTTATGCATATCTTTTAAAAGCCATTTTTTACAGTGTTTTTGGTGTTAAAAATTGTTGGGTTTTTTATTAATAAATGGCCATTTTTTTACCCTCTTTGTGCGGAAGGACCATTTAAACGATAACTTTTTGTCTCTTCTTGCTTGTAAATTGGTGCAAAAGAGCACTTCAACACGTTTAAAGTGCATTTTCGCACCACATCCAGACATTTGCACATTTTGTGCACCTCTTGTTAGTACGTGAAATTTTCAAAATTCTATTAAATTATATCAAATGTTATAAATGAAAACTATATGTCTATTTCCAGACAACTAATTCTCGAATGATTCAAAGTGTTTTTACACAAAACAGACTCTTAATTTTCTAAAACATCTACGATACATCTCCATCTAAGACTTAGTCCTCCAACTGTTCCAAACTGTCCTCACTCAGAGTTTGTATTGTAACCCTCTCAGAGCAGGAAAATAGATGCCCTGGAACTCTGGATGATCAATCATAGACTGAAAGCAGAGGTCATCAAAGAGATGATCTACAGCAAGATGTGTGTGGTTCAGGTTGGCGCTTGTGGGCATGCAAAAGGTTAAGAGAGGGTAAAGAAAAGTGGTTTTGTTAAAGCTATTTGATTTCTACTTCATCAGAGAAAATAAAAAACAATTATCTTCTTAATATGTAAGAAATTAAACCTTTTTTGGAGGTTAGCAGGGGCGGATCTAGAATTTTTAAGGGTGGTCAGGGGGCTGAGGTCATTGACAAAGCCAATATAGGGGAGCCAGGGCGCATCCCCCCAGAACGTTTTAAAAAATAAAAGTCATTTTCCTGCATTTTTTTGGTGCCCATTTGCTGGCCCTGCAATGGGATAGCTTGACTAGTCCCATTTTCTTTCTTCTTCCTTTTTTTTTTTTTTGGTGGACCAAAAGCATTTGGTTAGAATGACACAAATTGTGTATTTTTTCTTAATTTGATCTATATTTCAACAAGTCAATGTTCAGATAAAGATATGACTGTTAAATTGTGTGTGCTTTTTAACTTTTGCATTCAGTATTATTAAAATTATTATTATTTTTTTAATTAATTTATGATCAACAAATATCACCCATGCTCTTCCCTTTATTTTAACCGAACAAAGCTGTGTTAAGAATTAAAATAAATCCTTCATTCCCACCGACCATGCTGTCTCCACCCTCTTGCATTTAAATGGGTGAGTTTTGCAGCCATGCTTTTTGGAAATGTCCCCTTTCTTTTTTATTTGCAGTAAGATTTACAAAGTTCTGGCTCTTTTTTTTTTTTTAGCTGATTTACTTCATAGATTTTGGACTGGTTCCTGAGGATGTTCTGAATGAATCACTTGTTTTGTTCCAATCCGTTTCTCTTTGATTTTTGGTTTCATTACAGAGGTGTAAGCTTGGATCCTGTTTTTTTTTATATACGTATATATATATATATATATATATATATATATATATATAAGTTGAACTGCGGCATCAATGTGATAAGAAAAACAATAAAACACAATAAAATGCAGGTGAAAATCTAAGCAAGAAGTAAATATAACACAAAATACCAGCATTCTTTTTGATGATGAAGGTTCGCCTTCTTTGCGTGACTCATATCCTTTTGCTTTCAGTAAAGTTTTTAATCATCCTCCAAACATATGATCTTCGTCCAAATCGACCTCTTTCAACAGAAATTGGGGTATTGTGAAAGTTTTAAAAAGTTTTTTTTCAAGTTCCATTTTGACTGACTTTTTTTTGTAGTTTCAGCCCACAATTTTTCCATTTGACAAAATACTTTGCAATGGAAGAAAAAAAAAATAGGTTGACATTTTTCAAACACCAATTGTTATTTGAGAACATGTCGTAACCCGAAAATCATAATTAGTTTTCTTTTAGGAGTCTGGTGTCATGTTTAGTTTGAATGCATGCTCGTTAATTTGATTCTTGACTATATTCTCTGCAACTTTGGCTTTTTTTTTTTTTTATTATTCGAGTAAAATGAATTTTTCTAGTTGACAAACATTGTAAAACACGAGCATGAGAAATGAAAGTTGACAAGCTTTCCTGACAACATGCGCCCTTGCAGCTTTTTTTTTTCTGTTCAGCTGTTAGGTTAGAGGTTGTTTGGAGCTGAGCTGCTGCTACATGAGATTACACTTCCTGTAACCTTCCCTGCATCATCTTTGTGAAGCAGCACTATTTATGCCAGTATCAGGTATTGACAGGTAGCCCTGAGCCACGACCAGGGAGCTCTTTTGGCAGATTGTGAGTAACTGAAAAGGTGGATTGAGTAATCAGGCTCTTGGCAGGCAGACACAAGCCCCTCAGTCGAGTCAAACTGCTTTAAAAGCCCCTATCTGCTTTTGCTCTCCTTCGCGCTGGCAGCTTATCACCCAGACAGATTTTCAGGGCTCTTGAACTGTGTAGCGAGTCCGTCCACATGTAAGAAACCACAGGCTCTCGCTCAAACAATATGACTTCAGACAGATGGGAAAAAAAAACTCTCGTGGCTTTCTGAAATTTAGTGTGTGTCCTCTACATGAAGCCATACGGAAGAAAAGATCACTTCTACTGTCGGTATGAATGGATGCCTCCACCTGCCCTATGAATTCAACATTTGTGACGTTGGCCTTTGGTCGGATGATTCTGCACGTGTCCATGGGGTAGGACTAAGCGGGGAGCGAGAGGAAGGGGGAATTCGCAGTTTAAAAAACAGAAGTGAAACTAAAAATATCTATTTATGAGCTTTGGTCATTTTTTTTTTTAAGCCAGATGAAAGACGCACAGAAGGAAAGACCCTTTTTGCAAAGACACTTGGGCATTAGCGCACTCCAGACGGGGAATCAAACCGTCAACCCTTCGATTCCAGGAGTATCCCTTCACCCACTAATTCAATCCACCCCTGATTTAACCTATTTCTCAGAGGAGCTATGTTGTCCGGGGCTTAATGCCCCTGGTAGGGTCACCCAAGGCAAACAGATCCTAGGTGAGGGGCCAGACAAAGCGCGGCTCAAAAACCCCTATGAAGAAATTAAGCATTGTCAAGTTGCCCTTGCCCGGACGTGGGTCACCAAGGCACTCCTTGGAGCCAGGCCCGAGGGTGGGGCATGAGAGCGAGAGCCAAGTAGCCAGATTTTTATTCATGGGGCCTGGCAGGGCTCAGCCCAAACAGGGGACATGGGCTGCCCTTCCAGTGGACTCACCACCTGCAGGAGGGGCCATAATGGTCGGGTGAAGGAGGAGACGGGTGGCAGCCAACGACGGGGACCATGGCGGTCAGATCCTCGGCTGCATAAGCTGGCAGTGTGTGGAACACGGGTGGTTCGGGCATTTGGTCAGGATGCCTCCCGAGCGCCTCGCTGGTGAGGTGTTTCGGGCACGTCCCACCGGGAGGAGACCAAGAAGTAGACACCAGAGAGACTATGTCTCACAGCTGGCCGGGGAACGACTCTGGAACAACTCTGGATCCTTCCTGGTGAGTGGGGGGATGCAGCTGGGGCGAGAGAAGCCTGGGCTTTCCGTCTGAGGCTGTTGCCCCGCAACCTGGCCCCAAATAAGCGGAAAACGACGGAACGGAACCACAGCATACAGAAATGTTTTACATGCATTAATTTGTATTTCTGAGCAGTATGTTTGGTGAGCTGGAGAATGCAGCCGGGGTGAGAGAGGCCTGGGCTACCCGTTTGAGGCCTCAGACGGAGAAGCCTGGGCTTTCCGTCTGAGGCTGTTGCCCCGCGACCTGGCCCCAAATAAGCGGAAAACAACGGAACGGAACCACAGCATACAGAAATGTTTTACATGCATTACTTTGTATTTCTGAGCAGTATGTTTGGTGAGCTGGAGAATGCAGCCGGGGTGAGAGAGGCCTGGGCTACCCGTTTGGGGCTGTTGCCCCCGCGACCCGACCCCGGAACAAGCGGAAGATGACAGAACGGGAACGGAACGTTTGGAAGCGGTAGAGAAGTTTATATTTTCTATCCATTGCTGTTAGAGATAATCCCTCAGGGATTTGGGCCCACATCATGATCACTCCTCCACATGACTGGTTCCATGTCAATAACACACACACACACACACATATATCCTCCTTTACATGTCTATGTGCTTTCAACACCTGCCCTCTGAATACGCCTTCAGTTAATCTCAACATTAATTATTGACTCTGAGTTTAATTTGAAAGGCAGACGCACTGTAAGCTAGGGAACACTGCTTTAAATAATGTATACGACCCATTCAGAGGTAATCATATTGTCATTGATTAATATACAACAGTGCCGTGGAGCATACCTGATGTGTGGTAGTCAGTTTCTTGGTATGATAAAATTTGGCTCTGAGAGGCAGTGTCAGACCGGCGGCATCTCCTGGGTCCCGTCCTCCTTGTCTGATGTTTCTTTCACACTCCGTGTGATGCACGGAGGCATACACTATCAACTGACTGGATAATATGAGGAGCCCAGGAGGATCACCAAAGCCGGAGCCAGATAGACACAGAAAAGGTTAGAGAAGAAAAAAGAAACGTGGTCATGCGTTAAGAGAGAAGCAGATGAAATCAAAGTAAAAGAGACTTAGAAAGAATCTGAATACTTTAAAGTGGATTTCTTTATGTGTGTCTTTAGTAAATAAAGTTTAAAGTTGGAAGAAAAAAACTAAATTGTTTAACGGTAAAATTGGCTCGAAGTAAAGACAACCTTACGGATGGGCGTTATGAGCCAAAAAAAAAAACTTACCCAATAATTTCTGTTACATTTTATGACAACAACAAATACAGAAATGAGAAATGACTTTCTGGCCTCCTGAGATTTACACTTAATCAGATCTTTGTACCAAATTATTTTGCAATTAGGGTTGATTTATCATCAAGATCAATGCTTTGGTTTATCTGGATTGGATGGAGCAGGAGATCGACAGGTTCGGTGCAGCATCAGCAATATCTAGGATGCTGCATTGGTCAGTCGTGGTAAACAGAGAGCTGAGACGGAAAGCAAAGCTCTCTATTTACAAGTCGATCTACGTTCCAACCCTCGCCTATGTTTACCAGCTGTGGGTGGTGACCGAAAGAATAAGATCGCGAATACAAGCGGCCGAAATGAGCTTTCTCCGCAGTGTGGCTGGGCTCTCACTCAGAGATCGGTTGAGGAGCTCTGCCATCTGGGAGGAGCTCGGTGTCGAGCCGCTCTTCCTCCAGGTCGAGAGGAGCCAGATGGGGTTGTTCGGGCATCTGGTCAGGATGCCCCCCGAGCGCTTTGCTGGTGAGGTGTTTCGGGGCATGTCCCACCGGGAGGAGACCAAGAGGCAGTCCCCGGACCTGCTGGAGAGATTATGTCTCACAGCCGGCTGGGGAACGACTTGGGATCCTTCTGGTTGAGCTGGAGGATGCAGCTGAGGTGAGAGAAGCCTGGGCTCCTCGTCTGAGGCTGATGCCCCAGCAACCCGGCCCCGGATGAGCGAAAGATGACGGAACAGATTGTATCATAGGGTTTTCGGATTTCTGAAATCCGATTTTTGTGATAATCAATCTGTCAATTGAACCCAATTAATAGGAACAATGAATTCAAATTATGAAGCAGATCAAAATTTTCATCAATCCTGGGAAAGAGAAATAATTTCTGCTGCAGGGAAGAAGGAAATAAGTGGATGAAATAATTCTATTTTTTATTGAAAAATTGCAAATATGCCAGGTGAAGAGAGCAGCTGCTAAAATGACATTGCAAAGTAGCAAAAGGGAAGTGTGAAAGATCTTATGCAAAAATCTCTTCTTCAGAATAATTTGGGACTCAGCAAAGAGCTTTGTTTCAGATTAAGATCTGTCTTAAATTTTGCCATTAAAGAGGGGATATTTCTTTTGTGGGGTAAGAATTCGTTCCTCTTGTATTCTGAAGCAGTTGTTTCAAAAGCAGTTGTGATTATTCGTTGTACAAGTACATAGAGCGCATCGGCAGGGTTGAAAATCACCTTACATTCAAATACTATCCAATACTGAATGGGACAACTTGGAAGTTTCTCAAACATTCATTTTTCAAACGCATAAATAGGTAAGTTTTTAATATGTAAATATCCCAAAAATATGGTACAAACCTCTTCAAAGCCTTCACACAATAGCCCTTGATTTAGTAATCCACAGGTGTTGTGCTAGAAGTCTGTTGCACCCTTCAATACATCATCAATAGGACGTTTTAATGTGGGGTAACATATTCTAACTGCTGGAAATGTTTCTGATGATATAATGTAAACAATCACATTATCGCCGATCTCTCGTATTCAAACAAAGATGAAGTTCATTGGCTTTCCAAATATGACGTCCTGAGGATTGGTGCGCTAATGAATTTCCCTCTTAAGCACCTTGTTGACACCGAGATGCAGATGCCATGTCACCCCCAGTTTATTTTAGACAAACACAGATCTGCCTGGAAAGCAGCCGCGGCTGCTCCAGGTGATGAAAAATTCATATGCTGTTGTTACCTTGACGCCGTTCAGAGAACAAAGAGTTTAAAAAACACGAACCAATTACAGGCTAGAACTCAACTGTCTGGACATAACACGTGCATTTCGATAGCTGAAAACCAAGACACATTCAAACCAATAAAAAAAACAGTGCGATGCTCACTTTTTCTTTTTACAAACACACACAAAAAGACACACAATCTCTATCGGATAGATAAACAAATCCTGTCCAAAACTCCCCTCCTTCAGGAGATTGTGAGAGCTTTGGCAAGCTTGAGTGAATATGTTGTTTTTGTTAATACATAAAGATTAGGGAAAGAGTCTCTAGACTCCCCTCTTTCTCCCTCTCCCTCTCTCTCTTTGCCTGTCTTTCTCTTCTATCCTTTCATCCTCCCCCAACTTCTCTCTGAGTCTGGCAAGAGAGGTGGTCTTGTCAGACAGCTTCTCTCCCACATACCAGGGAGCGCTGAAAGGTGTGGAGCAAACAGGCTGAATGCTGGGAGGCTTCTGTCTCTCTTTCTTAAAACCTTTTGGCTGCTGGAAAATACTCTTTGACAGCGGGTCTGTATGTGTTCGGCTGTATGTTTGACAGGAAGGGAAGAACAGCCTGCACCAGATACAAAATAGCACCGCACGTAGACGCTTCGCCAATACGAAGAAGCCTCAGGGCTTGAGTAAGAAACAATTTTCTACAAGTTTGAAGGGACAGTCAGTTATATGCGGTTTTTTTGAGACTGTTTACGCTGTTTTGCTAAACCACAGTGAAGCGATAGCGAGCAACTAATGCAGGAATGGTGACCTAACAGAAGTGGGTGGTTGAAAGAATACGCTCTTATCTCAATCTTGTGGGACTGCTAAAAGTTGAGGTGTGTAAGAAGAAGCGCATAAAAGTGGAGCATCAGTAATGAGGCGTTATTTCTTCCCATCAGATACGTCTGCTTCAGACACATTTACAAGAACAAGAGATGGAGATTGATTTGGTTTGAATAAGCATTTAGATAAACAGTTCTTTATCCGACATCGCATCGAGCTTGTTCTGATGCAGAATCACTGGAGGATTTTAAAGTCACTATAATGAATCAGTACGAACTAAAAATGATCATTAAT
Organism: Neostethus bicornis; assembly: GCA_902685375.1. Classification (NCBI taxonomy): domain Eukaryota; kingdom Metazoa; phylum Chordata; class Actinopteri; order Atheriniformes; family Phallostethidae; genus Neostethus; species Neostethus bicornis. Next base: position 30,295,071 of record LR738543.1, read on the forward strand.
GCAATACTTTAAAATCAATCAGGTAAAATTTGAATTCTATTTTTGGCTTTGGCCTGGAAGAAGCTAATTATGAGCTGATGTGGTTTTAGGCCCCGTCCACACGTAGTCGGGTATTTTTGAAAACGCATATCTGCTGTCCTTTTAGGAAAACGCTTGTGTCCACACGTAACCGTTTTCAAAATATCCGTGTCCACACAGAGCCGTATAAATACTAGGGGTGTGCGATACCGCAAGTTTTGGTATCGATCCGATACCAAGTAAACACAGACCAATATCGCCGATATCGATACCGATATTTAAATTTTTTAAATGACTATTTTTGCATCAAGGGTTTGGTCATATATATAGTATGTATATGTATAAACACAGGTTGGTAGAGAGATCGATAGAAGTGACCAGTTGCACACAAACAAATGTTAACTAATGTTAAAGATGATTATGTTGTACTTTCACAATTAAAATTGGAGCGTCTCTGTTAATGAGCGCTGCCTCTGGGAAACAGAAGGGTTCAGGGTTTTCTCCTCCCTCCCTCCTACCCTGTGTTCTGTCTGCAATCAGCAGTACACCATACCAAACGATCATTTAATTTACAAGATCAGAAGTCAGAGTTCAATTCATCATGATTTTTGTTTCCATGATGACACCTACAATGTTTTTCAAATAGACTCCTTTAAATTACATTTAAATTCTAATATCAAGTTAAATCTGCCCAAAAGTAACCTTAAAGCTACTAAAAAAAATGGCAATTATATGTGAAAAGTTAATTATTTCTTAAATTCAAGTTTATCTTCTAAAAGTTTTGACATAAATGTAACAAAATGCTAATGTTTGTGCAAAGTTTTTTGTAACAGGTTCATTGAACATCGTTTTTTCTCATGGGTCTCTTAAACTCTGCTTTCCAAGCTTTTTCCCCCTCATTCCGATCACTCCGCTTATCTGCGGCCGGGTCGCGAGGGAAACAGTTTCAGATGGGAAACCCAGGGTTCACTCATCCTGGCTATGTCCTCCAGCTCATCCGTGAGGATCCTGAGTCGTTCCCTGTCCAGCTTTGAAACGTAGTCCCTCTAGTAAGTCCGGGGTCTGCCTCTTGGTCTCCTCACAGAGAGACGTGCACGCACTGTATCTACCTAAATATACAGATAAACATATAAATAATTGTTACATATACTAAAAGTAATGCTACTATTAACTGATCTCACACTGCACAAAGAGGATCAGAGACCAACCATCTCTCCTACGTCTTTTCACCCCATTCTTTCCATTCACTGCCATCTTATAACCGACCCGGTGGCCAGTCCGCCCTTAAAGGAAAGCGTTTTATCATCCTAAGTGAAGACGAGAAAAAGACCAAATCACATCAGGTGCAACACCAGCTGCACATAAAGAAGTTCCCCTCCGAACAATGAAGCTGCCACGAGCACCACCTCTGCCTCCCAGCTGAGCCAAACAGCAGGAGCTTAACCAATCATTGGGTCAGAGCAGACGCATGGATGACCAAAGTGCAGCAACCATAATGTAATTGTCATTGTATTGCCTTCCAATGTAAAATGCATCCCTTTCAGCATCATGCTGGGGTTGGAGTGTAGATGAATAGATGTGCTGTTCGTGTAAGCAACGTTAAACTGATTTAAAGGAGTCTAGTATGGTATTAAAATGCACTTTAGAGTAGTAGTGTTATTCAGGCATTACAATGGAGCTCTAGTGAAATGATCCATCAAAACAAGCATCTCAGATTAATTTACCACCATCACACTATTACATGAGTTTGCATGAAGAAAGTTTTCAGTTTTTTTAAAAAATCAATCTTTATTACTGTTGTAGAATTGGAAAAAAATTAGACAAAGAGAGAAATATTAATGTTTTTCTATTAATTTTTAAGACACTTCATCTGTGACACTTAATCCCAAAAGATCCATTTTAAAAAATGTTTGTTTTTTCTATTTTGTGATGATCTACAAAATTTATAACATAATCAAATTTCCACTCCATCGTCTTCCGCTCATCCGGGGTCGGGTCCTCTGGGAAACAGCCTGAGATGAAAAGCCCAGGTTTCTCTCACTCCAGCTGCATCCTTTAGCTCACCCGGAAGGATCCCGAGTTGTTCCCCGGCTAGCTGTGAGAGATAGTCTATCCAGCGAGTCCGGGGTCTGCCTCTCAGTCTCCTCCCGGTGGGCTGTGCCCAAAACACGCCACCAGCAAGGCGCTCGGGGGCTATCCTGACCAGATGCCCAAACCACCCCATCTGGCTCCTCTCGACCTGGAGGAGTTGTCCAGGTTGTTGTCCGGGGCTTAATGCCCCTGGTAGGGTCACCCAAGCCAAAAAGGTCCTAGGTGAGGGGCCAGACAAAGTGTGGCTCAAAAACCCCTATGAAGAAATCAAGCATGACCAAGTTGCCCTTGCCCAGACGCGGGTCACTGGGGCCCCCCTTTGGAGCCAGGCCCAGATGCTGGGGCACGTGAGCGAGCGCCTGATGGCCGGGCTTTTACCCATGGGGCCCGGCCGGGCTCAGCCCGAACAGGGGACATGGGCTGCCCTTCCATTGGACTCACCACCTGCAGGAGGGGCCATAGGGGTTGGGTGAAGGAGGAGATGGGTGGCAGCCAACGACGGGGACCCTGGCGGTCAGATCCTCGGCTGCATAATCAAATTTATTGTCCCTAAAATAAATGTATATTTTTAACTTTTTTAAAATACAATTTCAACTTCCTGCCAATTCGCTCGAATAAACAGGGAGTCAATCCGAAATGTGTTACATAAAACATGTCCGTGTTTTTTAAAACACGGAAATAAAATGTTAGCATGCTATAAATTGCAAATAACACACCTTTAGAATGAATAAAAAAAAGTATCCATCGTTTTATTGTAACTTTTTTTTTTTTAATTTTGTTTTTATCTACAGACAGTGGTAGATTATTGAATGACTCACTAATGCTAACAAAACCAAGTTATTTCCAAATGTACCATTTTAACACCATGGTATTTAAAGAAAAAGTTTTGAATAATTTTGTGTGTGGGCAAAATCCCCAAATATCTGATGGGTGTTAAACATATGGTCAGTGGGCCAAAATTGGGCCATAAGAGGTTTTAATGTGACCCGGAAAAGAAATAGGTTAAAAACAAACCAATTCATGTATTGCTCACTTTGGTTTCCACCAAGAAAGTTGTAGAAAAGAGTAGGTGAAGCTAGAATAAGGGCAGAAGTGGGATATTGTGAGCCGCAGTTTAGTTTGAGTCTTGATAAAGTATTGAGTAACAAAAAAATATGTTAGAATGAGAACATGTATGAGGACTGTAGAGAGGTGTGCTGTAGATGTGACAGAGGAGTTTGGAGTAGAGGTGGGATTACATGAAAGATCAGCTCTAAGGGCTTTCTTCTTTAGTATGATGCTGAACAGAATAACAAATGAGGCAAGACGGGTCTAAAACGGGGCAATGTTTTAAAGTATGACCTGCTTTGACTTTACGTGGCCCCTGAACTACAACTTGAAAAACAAATTGTATCCAAATGAAAAAAGATGGGAAACAAACCTTAACTGAGAAGTCTGAGAGTATAAAATAATAGGTTTAAGAATGATTGAAAAAAATAAATTTTCTGTGTTTACATGGACCGCGAATGTCTAAAAAAATGAATTAATATGAATTCTACAGTTGAATAGGCAAGTATTTTTTTTTTTTAGTATGACAATGTAAAGTATTCCGCCACTTACCAGTAGTTGACTTAACAGGGAAACCCAGACTTAGTTAATCCTGGTCACAACTTCAAGTTCATTCAGATCACAGCTCAATGAGGCCAACAGGACCACATCATCTGCATAAAGCATTAGCCCAATCATGAGGCCACCAAACCAGATCCAGAACCAGATTCCACCTTCACTGGAAACAGATCCTACTGACTACCACTAATGCAAACTGAGCTTGTGCACCTCTCATAGAGCCCGTTATAAACTCATTATTTAACGTGACGGCTATTTTTAATCCATAATCATCATACAATCAAAAAGGATGCTGACTTCTTTTAGTTTTTGGATTTCATAGAAATTCTTTGTTAATTTAATTAACTGATAAACATACTATTTGCAACTTGAAGACTTTGCAATGTAAGTAGTAAAAATATTCATGACTGTAATGAGAACTGTTTTTCTCGTTCTTTTTTTTAATATATATACCGTACACTTAATGTAATTATTTCCTTTTTTACTCATTGCTTTTTCTTCTCATGCACTTTATTTATGCAAATGGATATTGTGTTTTTTCAGCAAGTCAGTCATGAGCAGCAACATTCTGGACAAAGCCACGCTGTACGTCTACTCTCATTTTTCTCAGAGAAAAAAGCACTCATAACACACTCCGCAATAGTGATGCCAGCACACATCTACACTTACCCACAGCCTCCTCCTTCATTAGCCAATGGCATCTTTAGCTTATGGTCAGAGCTGCAGCAGTGTCTATAGTGTAATGAAATTTACGAAGAAGAGCCACTTGGTATGCCAGAGATGAGGCAGCAGGTCCCTGTGCTCAGTGAAAACCACACGTTCGCTTTTATAGATTGCATAATGGCCTGCATGAAAATAGTTTCACACTAACATAAATCAAATGTCAAAATACAACCGGAGCAAGACAATCCCCATGGTGCGCACATGGACACGCTAACACTCCTTCACACACACAGTGATCACACACAAGCGTTCACTGTCCAAAGTACTCTGAGCCCTTATGTCGACACATGTGACATTCAAGAACATACTTTGTAATTTACCAAGAAATGTTACATATTAATTGATGTTAAATTAATCATTTATAATGAAACTTTAATTTGAAGGGTGTCCTTGAAGTTTTGGTTGTAAGGACTTTGTTTAAAAAAAAAAGCCAAATCTCTGTGGATATTTTTAATCGTTTACATTCAACACTCAAAATGCTTGAAAAGGCACGGTGTGTGCTAATTAAACTTTTTTAGAGGTTTCTATCATGTTTGGACATCATACCCACATCAAAAAAATACTTTGCAACCTGCAAGCTCTCGCACCCAGTAATTGGAAACTTTTTGAACATTGGATTGTTCTTGACCACGCCCTTTGTTCTCGACCACACCCACAAAAGCCGTAAAAGTTCTAGCAGATATGCGACAAGATGGGAATTATTGCCCCCTTATTAGAGGCAGTTTGTTGTTACAGGCAGAAGAGATAAAGAAGGTGGAAGATTTTAAGTATCTAGGATCAACAGTCCAGAGCAATGGAGAGTGTGGGAAAGAGGTGAAGAAACGTGTTCAGGCAGGCTGGAACGGGTGGAGGAAAGTATAAGGTGCGATGTGTGATAGAAGAGTTTCAGCTAAAATGAAAGGGAAAGTGTACAAACCTTGGTGAGACCGGCCATGCTGATTGGTCTAGAAACAGTAGCAATGAAGAAAAGACAGGAAACAGAGATGGAGGTAGCAGAGATGAAGATGCTGAGGATCTCTCTGGGAGTGACCAGGATGGACAGGATCAGGGGAACAGCAAATGTTAGAGGTTATGGGGATAAAGTTTGAGAGGCAAGACTGAGATGGTTTGGACATGTGCAGAGGAGAGAGAGAGAGTACATAGGAAGAAGGATGCTGGATTTGGAACCACCAGGTAAGAGGACTAGAGGACTGGAAAGAGGTGGAATGCCCCCTGTGGGTCAGGGACAGGGTCCTACCCCAAGTGGAGGAGTTTAAGTATCTCGGGGTCTTGTTTAAGAGTGGGGGAAGGATGGAGCGGGAGATCGAGAGGCGGATCGGTGCGGCATCAGCAATAACTAGGACGCTGCATCGGTCCGTCGTGATAAAGAGAGAGCTGAGCCGAAAAGCAAAGCTCTCGATTTACAAGTCGATCTACGTTCCAACCCTCACCTATGGTCATCAGCTGTGGGTGGTGACCGAAAGAATGAGATTGCGGGAACAAGCGGCCAAAATGAGCTTCCTCCGCAGTGTGGCTAGGCTCTCACTCAGAGATCGGGTGGGGAGCTCTGCCATCCGGGAGGAGCTCGGTGTCGAGCCGCTCCTCCTCCAGGTCGAGAGGAGCCAGATGGGGTTTGTTCTGGCATCTGGTCAGGATGCCCCCAAGCGCCTCGCGGGCGAGGTGTTTCGGGCACGTCCCACCGGGAGGAGACCAAGAGGCAGACCCCGGACCCGATGGAGTGACTATGACTCACAGCTGGCCGGGGAACGACTCGGGATCCTTCGGGTGAGCTGGAGGATGCAGCCGGGGAGAGAGAAACCTGGGCTACCCGTTTGAGGCAGTTGCCCCCGCGACCCGACCATGGAACAAGCGGAAGATGACGGAACGGAACGGAATGTGCTGTTTCTTGACAAAACTGTTTATATTGTTTTTTTATGGCACATATTTATTAGCCAACCAGTGAAGGCAAATTTATGATTGCAAAAAATACATTAACTGTAATCTTTACACTCAAAGCTGGGGAGAATTTGATTTGAGTAAATAAAGTCATGACACTTCATACATGTGAGGTGTTGAAGGTAAGAGAGGGGAAGGACGCGGCTTCTTGCCAGGGCACGCCGGCTGGTGGGACTGGAGAGGACACGCTGCTACACAGCAGATCACTGCCAACCACAACGGAGCCCACGCAGTCATCGCACTCTCCGGGGCACGCTGAGGTCACCGGGTTTTTCTGCCAGACACACCTGCCTTTCTTCACAACCCTCTGAAAACCTCCAGATGGAGTAACAGACAGGAAGGGTAGTCAATGTAAAGAATGTTGTACACGCCAAGTCTGCGTGAAAATAGAAGGATTCCCGTGGTTTCCAATTCCAACACACACACGTCAATAGAAATTTCCAGCACTCGAGTTAAACCGTTTGCGCTATCTGCTCAGCTGATCCCCTCGGGCAGTGAGGTTGGCTGATCAGATTGGGTAAAAGCGAGGTCAGAAATAAAAACCAGCTTATGGAAGATCATGCTGCTATGATAGCAAATAATCTGGATGTAATTCATCGCGTGGCTCGTTCTTATCAGTTTCTAAGCCTCCTTAATAAAGGACTTACATATTCTTTCACATGCGGATGTTATATTTTTTCTTAAATTCATCCGTATCCGGATAGGGCGGCACACTAATATGAGATTTAAAATAAAATGAGATCTGATTATTTTAATAAAAAACGGTTAGTCAATGGCAGTCAAAGGAATCAATTAGAAGATCATTTGAGCAATAATCGTTAAAGAATTTGATTCACTTTTCATTGGAACAATTGATTATCGTTAGAATGCAATATTTGTTGCTGTACTTTCAATAAAAAACATTATTTAATGTCCAAAGTTTTTAAATGAAAAAGATTAATGAAAGCAGATCCATTTTTTGCAAATCACCAGTGGTGGATGAAGTACTCACTTTTTGTACTTAAGTAAAAGTACAGATAATTAGGCCAAAAATTTACTTAAGTAAAAGTAAAAGTACCACTAAAAAAATCTACTTAAGTAAAAGTACAAAAGTAATTGGTGTAAATTGTACTTTTTAAGTAAAAAGTAAAAGTATTCGATCATAATTCAAGTGTTATTTATGTGCTATAGGGTGTCACCATGGTAACCAGGATAAATACTCTGCAGGGGTGTGACCCCCCTCTCCCGCCTCTTTTGGTCCACAAAAAAAATAAATAAATCAAATAAAAGGGGACAAGTCAAGCTATACCCTAGAAGGGCCAGTGAATGGGCCGCCAAAATGGAGGAAAATGACACTTATTTTTTAAATGTTTTGGGGGGAGGCCCCCCAGTCACTTTATATTGGCTTTGTCAAAGCCCTGCCCCCCTTTGGAAAATTCTAGATCCGCCCCTGCTCTGTGTAATGATGGCTCAACTTTTTATTTAGAAGTAAACACAACGAACAACGATCTTCTGACTCGTTTTAATTTGTACTATATTTGATGTTAGGTTTTTGAATGAATATGGAAAATGTTTCTCGATTCATTACTTCTTCTCCCGATCAACTGCTTCTTTTGATTTTGGCGATGCGGCTTGAAGATGCGCTAAAAAAAACCTGTGTATTTTTCAAATTCCTGATGAAAATGTAACAAAAAATGTAAAAGACACTTTTTAAAAGTAGTGAAGTAAAAGTACAGATATTTGCTCAAAAAATGTAGTGAAGTAAAAGTAAAAGTACCGGTCTTAAATTTTACTTAAGTAAAGTACAGATACACAGTTTTTTTACTTAAGTACAGTAACGAAGTACATTTACTTCGTTACGTTCCACCACTGCAAATCACTCGGGTCCATATGCATCCCACTCAAATGAGTTATTTTATCATTTCAACAGTGTATTTTGAAAAGTGTGCTGGGATGTTTCATTAGAAGCATGTAAGAATATAACAAACCAGCAGGAAAACCCTCATCCATGGAGCCCAGGCGCCGCCATAAATCAGGCTAAATTCCCTAGAAAGAAGAATACAGGAGGACACTGCACCCAGATTTAAAATAGTATCACCCACGGCTATTTCTGATTGAATGTTTTATCACAGACAATCCTGAGTGGCGGAAAAAGAAACTAATTCATTCATCCTGCTCGAGTAAAGGACTTTAACAACCATGTAATTCCTCTGAGATTTTGCCATTTCAGAACACTTTAATTTGTCATGTTATTCATGTCTTTTCATCCTTCTTTTTCAGTCAGATTTACAGCGTGGAGGGCATGGTGTGCTGCGCTTCGGCTTCTGTAAAGCCCCCCCTTTTTTTTTTTCTTTTCTTTTTCACCTATTAAGCATCTGCCACTGCAGAACCATGACCACACAAGTTCATTACTCTCCCTCAGTAAAAGGATACAATAAGTATGTGTCCAGGGCAGCCAAGGAAGGGCACGGATATCCATCAGCAGTGCATGTGATGGATCGCAAAGATGTGCAGGATGAATAGACACGCAACACAAAACACAGTGAGGCCAAAATGGCCTGGAATATGCATTACATCCATTTAATCATCCGTCCGTGTTAGAAGGAGGGCGGGTGTGGCTTTTTCTAGTCCAGCTGCTTTCGAGAGGTTTGCATAGATTGATTGTATTCGTGCAAAACGCTCGCTGAGAAAAGCATGCGAGCGTTTTAGTAACAGCGTGGAAAAAGGTTGTGAAGAAAGAGAGGAACACATTTGTGTGTGTAACTAATCAAATCAGCGTGCAAAACTGAACTCTGTTAGAAATCTTACTTTCAAACACAGCGACAGAAAATTTATCAAACTGATCAAACATCTGTTTCTCACTTGTGGAGTTTGAAGCAGCGCTCATCTAACATTTTCAAGTGGAACAATTAGGGCTGCATGATATGGACAAAAAAATTGAACTATTTTTTGTTTTAATTTTCAATATCAATTTAAAATTTGATAACCAATGGAAATTTTTGGGGTTATTTTATGTTGTTGTTTGCATGCATTGAGCTGAAAAGCAAAGCTCTCGATTTACAAGTCGATCTACGTTCCCACCCTCGCCTATGAAAGAATGAGATCACGGATACAAGCGGCCGCAATGAGCTTCCTCCGCTGGGTGGCTGGGCTCTCACTCAGAGATCAGGAGAGAAGCTCTGCCATCCGAGAGGACTCGGTATTGAGCCGGTCCTTCTCCAGGTCGAGATGAGCCAGGTGGGGTGGTTCGGGCATCTGGTCAGGATGCCCCCCGAGCGCCTTGCACATGAGGTGTTTCGGGCACGTCCCACCAGGAGGAGACAAGGAGACAGACCCCGGACCTGCTGAAGTGACTATGTCTCACAGCTGGCTGGGAAATGATTCGGATCCTTCCGGGTGAGCTAGAGGTTGCAGCTAAGGTGAGAGAAGCCTGGGCTTCCCGTCTGAGGCTGTTACCCCGGTGACCCGGGCCTGGATAAGTGGAAGACGATGAAACGGAAATCTTTAAAACAGCGTACAATATTAAAAAAATAACGTGGCCAATCAGAATTGAATATTCACCCAGTTTATGGCATAATAATAAAAGTAAAATTAATAATTGCTACCGTTTTACTATAAAGCTTTGGATAAAATAAATACCAAGATATTATTCAGTCATCACCAAGGCCGCTTGGTAGGGGATGACAGAAATATTAACGCATATAATCGCAGGTTTTCATCCTAATTTTGATTTAATATGTACATATCACATAGCATCAAGGTCAAAGTTCTCTGATTTGAACAAGTGAGAAGCTTCGTAACCATTGAATTAAATCTAATGTAGAAAAGAACCGTTAGGAAGACATAAAAACACAAGAAACTCATTAAGCCATTATTAGCTTTAGCGTCTCATAACCGTCTCCGAGCACGTATACGTCTAGATGCCCTGGGCCTTATTTGACCCGAGGGTCAAACTACTTGCAGCCTTTTGCACTCACATGAAAAATGGCCATTAAGGTCATCCTGGATAAATGTATTCATGAAGTGTGATCTGCATGAATGAAAAACAAAGATGTGACACAGCATGGGCAGACACGTATCTGCAATGACCATCTGATTGATGATGATTAAAAATTTCAAATCATTCCTACAGGATGTGTCATTTGTATTTGTATTAAAATTTAAACATGTTCTGAAACACATGTTAACCTGGGTTAGGGTTGACCCTCGTTAAGCTGATCGGGATTTGTTCAGCATAAAATTCAGCGTGGAAAACAGAACCCTTTTAGAAATCTCAAATCCAAAACTTTCTGAATGATTCCCCTCTAATGAGATTAAATTAAACTCAAGAAAATAAAAAAAAACAAAAAAAAACAATGAAAAGCAAATTGTTTTGTAAAAATCTAAATGACTCCCTCATAATGAAGAGCACATTTTGTTCTACGTTTCATGACAAAATCCAGCTGCTCGTTTATTAATTGTTCTTAAATCCAAAAAGAGATTTCTTTTTCTCTTTGTTTTTGTAATTATTTTTTATTGATCATGAGAAAAGAAGATCAATCATTAGTTGGGCTGACATTCTGGTATGTGGGGTTTATGGGTGTACCGTCTCTGACACTATTACTGTTCCGTCATCTTCCGCTTGTTCCGGGGTCGGGTCGCGGGGGCAACGGCCTCAAGTGGGCAGCCCAGGCCTCTCTCTCCCTGGCTGCATCCTCTAGCTCACCTGGAAGGATCCCGAGTCGTTCCCCGGCCAGCTGTGAGATATAGTCTCTCCAGCGGGTCCGGGGTCTGCCCCTTGGTCTCCTCCCGGTGGGACGTGCCCGAAACACCTCGCCCGCGAGGCGCTCGGGGGGCATCCTGACCAGATGCCCGAACCACCCCATCTGGCTTCTCTCGACCTGGAGAAGGGCCGGCTCAACACCGAGCTTCTCCCGGATGGCAGAGCTCCTCACCCGATCTCTGAGTGAGAGCCCAGCCACCCTGCGGAGGAAGCTCATTTCGGCCGCTTGTACCCGCGATCTCATTCTTTCGGTCATAACCCACAGCTGATGACCATAGGTGAGAGTTGGAACAGGGTCCTGCCCCAAGTGGAGGAGTTTAAGTATCTCGGGGTCTTGTTAACGAGTGGAGGAAGGATGGAGCAGGAGATCGACAGGCGGATCGGTGCGGCGTCAGCAATAAGTAGGACGCTGCATTGGTCTGTCATGGTAAAGAGAAAGCTGAGCCGAAAAGCAAAGCTCTCGATTTACAAGTCGATCTTCTATTACTGTTACTAATCATATTACTATTACTAACCCTATTACCATTACTAGCCCTATTACTATTACTAACCCTATTACTATTACTAACCCTATTACTATTACTATTACTAACCCTATTACTATTACTAGCCCCTCCCCATTGTGGGACAAATGAAGGTATTTTTACTTAGCCATGAGTAGAATGGGTGAAAACCGTGGACTTAAAACTGGACCTTAAAGCACTTCTCACCTCTGTATCATCTGAAAAAGGCTCAGGGCTGGGCTGAGAGCGAACCTGAAGGCATGGCCTGATGAAAAACGAGAGTGTCACAGCATTGTTGCAAGGTTAGCACACCCGCTAATGGAGCTGTACTGGGGCAGGGCGCCCCGAGGATCGACCCCACCAAGGGGGGGCATGTACAAGCCCAAGATAAACTACTGTAGGGGGCATGGCACTGCCCCAAGGCCCTCCGCTGCCCGCTAAGCACTCACACTCAAATGCAGACATGCACACAAACCACCACAGGCCGTCACATCCTTTCTACATTTATAGCTGACCATCCAATGCAACGAGGAGAACTCAACTGCTCCTCATAAAGCGCTGAGTTTGACACAGCACTATTTAATGTTTATAAAAAGCTGACTTATGAACCTCTACCGGAGTTGGAACGGAATGCTGACTCTGCATTGTTTGAAATAACTTCATTTTGAAGTCTTTATTAATATATTGTGGTTTGTGGCAAATGCGTGTTTCAAAAACCCGATTTAAATGCATTCATCATCAAATTCAAAATTGTAAGAGCAGACAAAAAAAAAAATCTCAGATTTTACAAACAAATCAGTCAGTCAGTCATCTTCTTATCCGTCAGTCCCTTTCGGGGTCGCGGGGGGTGCCAGAGCCCATCCCGGCTGATTTAAGGCGAAGGGCAGGGTACACCCCGAACAGGTCGCCAGTCTGTCGCGGGGCCACACACATACAACCATCCACACACACACTCATTCCTAGGGGCAATTTGGCACCGGCCAATCAACCTAGCATGCATGTCTTTGGAGGGTGGGAGGAAACCGGAGTACCCGGAGGAAACCCACGCAAACACGAGGAGAACATGCAAACTCCACACAGAAAGGACAGTGTTCCAAGCCTCGTCCCCACCCGGGATTAATTCAATTCAATTTTATTTGTATAGCCCAAAATCACAGAATTTCCGTCTCAATGGGCTTCACAAGAAAAAGAGGAATGTATAAACACAAACACACAGCAAGAAAAATAACTAACAAATGCTAACTAAACAAGACTAGCACATGTATGCACTTAGACTCTCCTTCTCGGTGAGAAAAAACTCCTAAAAACCCATCAGTGGGGAAAAAATAAGAAACCTCGTGGGGATCCACGTGAAAGAGAGATCCCTCCCCCGGGACGAGCAAACAATGTGTCAAAGATTATTGTTTAAATATTACAAACAAATCTCTTTATGTAAAACCTCTCTAAAACCTGGAAACCCAGAAGTGTAAGGGGGATTTGAAGATATCAAAGTGAATCCTAGTTTCCTCAAATGCTTAGAAGGCACTTTAGACCGTCAGGGAAAAAAATGAGAGTGAGTAAGGAGCGTGACATATGGCTGACATGCTCCTGCTGTGCAAGGTTGCACCATTGAGTGGTCAAGGGTGGGGAGTTCAAGACAGTTGAGACATGAAAAATGACATGCCCTGGAAGATTTCTTACTCAATTCGGATGCAGAGTTGACAAAGAAGGCTCTATTTTACAAAATAGTGACCAGTTTATTCCAGTTTGTCAAGACAGAAAAAAAATAGGAAGATTGAAAACGTTTCCCATCAGGAGTTTCTGTCAGGAGAAGAATGTGGACGTCTTTCTGCTGGCTGCGTACAAGAACCATTGATTGGTCAAGAGGGGATACAGGTGAAGCAGTAGACCATGTCCTGATTGGACAGAAGGAATGCGGAGAGGAAATCTGGAGTAAGTCAATGTCAACTTCAGACTGGGTTTTTGTTGATAGAAGATCTTGCAGTGGCTGTTTTAAAAAGAAGCAGCTAAATGTTCCCTCGTTATGTTTGCAGTTAACATTTTGTGGCTTTGCTATTTTGTAGAATTTGGCAGCTTTTATTTTCCACAGTACCAAAAAATAGCAAGTTCTTGTCAAAGTCCTCACATTCTTTGTGACACTGAAACTTCTCATTTCGGCATTTTCCTTCAGGGGGCGCCACTTCAAGTCAGTTTCTTCCATCTAACCCTATCTCCTGCATCTTCTTCTGGTCACACCAACTATCTTCATGTCTTTCTTCACTGTATCCATGAACCTCCTCTTTGGTCTTCCACTAGTCCTCTTTCCTGGTGGTTCCAAACCCAGCATCATTCTTCTGATGTACTCTCTCTCTCTCCTCTGCACATGTCCAAACCATCTCAGTCTGGCCTCTCTGACTTTAAAACCTCTAACATGTGCTGTTCCTCTGATTCTGTCCATCCTGGTCACTCCCAGAGAGATCCTCAGCATCTTCATCTCTGCTACCTCCATCTCTGTTTCCTGTCTTTTTTTCAGTGCTACTGTTCCGTTCCATCATCTTCCGCTTGTTCCGGGGTCGGGTCGCGGGGGCAACAGCCTCAAACGGGCAGCCCAGGCCTCTCTCTCCCCGGCTGCATCCTCTAGCTCACCTGGAAGGATCCCAAGTCGTTCCCCGGCCAGCTGTGAGACATAGTCTCTCCAGCGGGTCCGGGGTCTGCCCCTTGGTCTCCTCCCGGTGGGACGTGCCCAAAACACCTCGCCTGCGAGGCGCTCGGAAGGCATCCTGACCAGATGCTCGAACCACCCCATCTGGCTCCTCTCGACCTGGAGGAGAAGCGGCTCGACACAGAGCTCCTCCCGGATGGCAGAGCTCCTCACACTGGACAGTGCTACTGTCTCTAGACCAATCAGCATGGCCGCTCTCACCACGGTTTTGTTCACGCTCCCTTTCATTTTAGCTGAAACTCTTCTGTCACACATCACACCTGATACTTCTCTCTACCCGTTCCACCCTAACTGCACACGCTTCTTCACCTCTTTTCCACACTCTCCATTGCTGCCACATGCCCACTGATGAATACCAAAGAGGAGGTTCATGGATACAGTGAAGGAAGACATAAAGATAGTTGGTGTGACCGAAGAGGATGCAGCAGATAGGGTTAGATGGTAGAAACTGACTTGCGTGGCGACCCGTGAAGGGCAATGCCGAAAGGAGAAGAAGAGGGCATGTGGCAGCAACTGTGAAAAATAGTTCAAATCTTTATTTTTTTCTACAACACATTTCAGTGTCTTCCAGCGAGCTAGTAAGTGTTACTGAATATTGGCTCTATGTTTTAGGATTTATGGATGATGGAAAATCACAGTTTGAAAATATACAAACTAAATTTCTGTTGAAAAGGGTGAAAGTGATTTGTGGCGCTCCTTTAGCCTTTAAAATTTCAGAGGCAGTTATGTGGTTTGTCGTTGAGATCTCACAAGAACCACAGAGAGGAGAAAATCCAGGTTTTAAGAGTCCCCCCTTGAAATGTGTCATCATTACTGTTAATCTATGCAATTTTTAAACTATATCAGATTTCTCAAAGTGAAAGTGTCTGTGTGTGTGTCTTTCTGTCTCTGACAGAGTTAAATTAAAGGTGACATGAACCAGTTATTTACTGGACTGAGCCTGCCTAGAACCCAGCAGAGGTGGTTCTATCCAACAAGCCTCTCCAAAGCCTCCGTCGCTGATTTAACAAAGCCCCTCTTATTCAGGGCAGCAGACAGAGGCCCACAGGGAGAAAACCTCAAAGACTTTAACAACACTTCAAACCCCAGCATCCATGACGGCTTGTTTCTTTCATTACCGAGCTCAAACGGGGGCTCTGTGGGTGCCAGCATGGGCATGGCCATATTAAAGAAAAAATAAGCCTCTGCCCACACATTATCGCTCACATGGCACCGACACCCACAGGCATTATTGCATGGAATTTTCCAGTACTAGCATCTCATCATTTATCATAATGTTTCCACGTGTGGTGGCAATTACATCGACCAAACTGAAGTGGTAACAGAAGCCACACCAGCTCCTGTTCTGAGGCTTCTGTGTTTCTCAAAAACTATGAAACTATCAGAGTTGAAACTTCATCAGACGAGAAAAAAAAATCTAGTAAAACATGGAATAAATGAGAGATTCTCATATGAACATGAAAATTATAACTCTTTGTTCTTATTCAAAGGTGACTTGGACGACCTTCATTATTTAGATTTTTTTGTAATATTTTTGAAAAATCTTTTCCAAATCAAAAAACATTGAAAACCTCAGCCAATCACTTTTGTGTGTTGAACAAAAACATGGCGCAGAGCTTGTTGTTCACTCACACGTTCACAACGTTCTAGTTTCAGCAAAAAGTTGAGTCATTTTAGGGGAGAACGGAGAGGCAGTGGCTCAGTGGTAGAGCGTTAGCCTTCAAATCGGAAGTTATTCAGAAGTTTGCAAGTTTGATTCCCACTGAGTTCACGTCTAGGGTCCTTGGAGAAGACACCTAACCCCCCGTTGTCCCACCACTGGCGCTGCTGTGGCAACCTGCTGCGGTGTAGTAGTACAGCAAACAAATTTCCCCGGTGAGGGATCAATAAAGTATACATTATTATTATTATTATTATTGGGGTGACATGCAAACCCAGAAAAAGACATAAAAGACAAATACTAGTATTATCACGACTCCAATATTTGCAAAAACGTTACCAGGGTGTTAAACAATCTTCGATACTGCTCTGAACAAAACTGACCAATATGATAAAGTGTTAAGCAAACTCACGCCCTAGATCAGGCATGGGCAAACTACGGCCCGCGGGCCACATGCGGCCCGTTAAACATTTTAATCCTGCCCAAAATTTTTTAATAAATAAACTATGTTAATGTTTTATTTCCCCTGCAATTCTGATGTTTCCCTTTAGATGGTGCACTCTAGATTTATTGGCTTTGTTGCAAAAACAACACTGCTCCAATTAAAATGTGTGTTTCTCAAAACAGATTGTCAGGAGATTTCAAATATAGAGTACATTTTAAACCTAGTGCGCTAAATGCACGTTTTTTTAAGCGCTAAGGCGCTTGATTTTAACAATAGCGTGCTAGATTACATGCGTGTAGCGGCCCCAATGGTTTTCCATAGCTAGTGTGCTTGTTACCAAAGCATGCCATCTACTCCTGTTCTGGCTCCTTGGTCAATTGTTAGAACCCAATGTGGCCTGCGAATCAAAAAGTTTGCCCACCCCTGCCCTAGTGGTACAACACAAGAAATAAATTGTATTTAAATCAGCGGAGCAATTACTTGTAATTTATAATCTATAATAAACCGAGTCAGAAGTTCAATGAAACCACTTGTGACCACTTCTTTTGACATTCTTCTTTTTAGCCATTCAACAGGAAGTGGAGCCACTGATCCTTTATCACTGACCCAAATAAACAGAGATACAAACAGCATTGACGAAAAATCTTTTATACCAAGAAGCGCTGTCAACAATGCATGAGAAAAACACCCACGCCACTTCTACAGGACACATCAAACCTTCTCCTTCTCTCGTGCATCGCTATTCCGATCATCATCATTCCACCCACTTGATATCTCATGCACAATGAGCCTTACCGATACTGAAAATGGACAACAATCTATCATCAGCAAACAGATCATACCGACTCACTCCTACTGCTCTCTGCAAGTGCATGGGTGCAATAAGTTTGCAACAAATTTCTGAAACTCTAACCTTTTTATGTACAGTTGATGATAATATAATGAAAGACAATAACAGACATGTGTGCAATAATTTATGGAACAATTATTTGTGAATCTTAAAGGTTTTACCAAAAGGTTTGCGAGGGGCTAAGAGCGGTAACGTGCAATGGGCAACTGTGGGCAAAAGGCTACCTTGTGTTGCGGTTCTGAGGGACAGTGGGGTTAATAGTCCAGGGAAGACAGGCCTGGCATCAACATGTTATAATAATACACTTGGCAGCTAGAATGGTGTCAACCCCTGATTCCCCCCGGGAGAGAAGGACACAGCCTAATCTGTATTCAGTCCTGACATTGTCCACATCTGATATGGAACATTAGCCCCTAACTCTCTCTATAGACTAGTGTCCTTCGGTTTATATTACTTTATGTTAATAGAGAGAGAAAACTCCATGTGCTGTCGTTTGTCATTGTTAGCAGGGGTGCTCCCTCAGCCTGTTTGAAATGCATTTGTTTAGAGGAGCAAAAGGGGGAAGGTAAACTTGTCATCTTAGAAAACCACAATGTTTCTCCACTTCTATTGATCTTCAATCAAACCAAAGGATCTTCCACTAGTTCCTTCCTTACTGTGATGCCAATTCCATCATTAAAGAGGGTATTGTGCTTTAGTGAGGTAATGATTCATAACCTATAGAGATAAACCTGGCAAAAAAAAAAGCTTATAAACATACGTATTCAGGTTCACTTCTGTTTTTAACACTTGATTTTCCTCTTTTCACTTCCTGCTTAGTCACATCCCGCGAACCACATCAAGTTAGTAAAGCTAGTGTGTATTATTTTATAGTCTTAATTAGGTGCATTTAAATGGAAAACGCTATACCTATAGAGGAGAAGGACCAAGTGTGCACTACACCATTTTCTGCTAATGTTATAATTTGGGCTTGGTAGAGAACAAAATCCATGGTCAAGAACAAACTTGTATTTGAATTAATTTTTGAATACTGCACTAGAGCTGTGTTATGTATTGATTAAATCGGTTGATACAAATTTAAATTACATATTTTTCTTAGAAAAAAATACTTTAAAAATTTTCTTCAGTGCTACTGTTTCTAGACCAAACAGCAGAATGGCCGCTCTCACCACGGTTTTGTACACTTTTTCTTTCATTTTAGCTGAAACTCTTCTGTCGCACATCACACATGATACTTTCCTCCACCCGTTCCAGCCTGCCTGAAAACGCTTCTTCACCTCTCTTCCACACACTCCATTGCTCTGGACTGTTGATCCTAGATACTTAAAATCTTTCACCTTCTTTATCTCTTCTGATGAGAGTTACTGCTTTGCTGTTTTTATCCATAAATTATTTGTCTAGTTAAGCTTGCATGCTGCTAAACTTGAAGACATTTTTGGTAGTTTTTGGGTTTTTTTTTTGTCACAATCCACGTTAACTTAAAAATAAGAAAGAGAATAAAGTTAAAACTTGTTCTGAGCCCTTTATTTTTCATCTGTTTTTCATGTAAATCAGAAGAAAAATAATTAAAATAGCAAATCATATTTCATGTAAAAAACTAAATAAATAATAAAAAAAATGGAGATGTTATTTTTAGATCGTATCATCTGGCTTTAAACTGGACAGGAGAGCTCAGAAATGACTCAGACATGCATTAATCAAATAGAAAATGTGGGGTAGCATTCAAACACAATAAAAACCTTCAAAAAGTTGATTTTTTACAATAGTCTTTCTTTACCGCTGGAACACTGCTTCGTGCTAGAATGTTTGCCATTGAATCGGAAGTTCTCCAGAAGTTTGCGGGATCAAATACAAATGAGCTCATGTCTAGGTGTCTTTGGAAAAGACACCTAAGCCCCTATTTCTCCCACCATTGGTGCAGTTGTTCTGTCGAGATCTGCGACCGTCGAGAGTTGCAAATCTGCGCCTCTGTGCATGCCCAGAGCGCATCATCCACCTCACCCTTCCTACTGATGAAGATGCTGAGGACCGGTTTGAGATCTCAACGAAGCCACTGATCTCGACAGAACACCGTCGTGGCAGCCTGCTGCGGTGTAATACAGCACACAAATTTCCCCGTTGAGGGATGAACATAGCATATTTCTTTCTTTCTTCTTCTTTTCTACAGTGTTTGAGAAGGTATGGACGGATGTAAAGCCCTGCTGAGTAACATAAAACTGATAAGTGTGAGTCTCAATTTGACTCCATGAAAATATGACTAACACATATATTTCTTGATGCATAAAATTGGTGTGGCGTCTACAACAGTTAGAATACTGGAATGGTATGGCAGATGCGATCGCACGCAGTTTTTGCCAAAAAAACCCCAAAACATCTCAATTCTGAACCAAATCCAATGTTGTTCCAGACTCGAATACTGCAGCTCCCAAAATAATCCTAAAATAACCATGAAAGCACATCAACATTAATGAATATGTTCTCTGAAGTTTCCAAACAAGAGGTAAAACGATCGTGCCACTTTTTAACAAAGCTTGTATTTCTCTGATTTAAATAAAATACAACAAGAGATTGTCTGTTGAAGTTGGCACAAAGAATACTGTTTAAGTCTGGCGGTATTCTTGGAATTCTGTTGGAATTAATTCAGCTAATTGTCTTCAGCCCAATTAGAGTCTATTCCTTTCTGCGGCTTGGTGAAACAGTGCTGAGCTAATTGGATTAAATCTTTATCATTTGCCGGAGAGCGCTAAAAAATGTGGAATTATGCAGCAAGACTGCTTCCTTTTTTAATTAAATCTAAGCTAATGATTGTTCCTTTAGTAAAATACAACTTCTTTATGCTTTTAAGCCATAATTTCAGCTGAAAATATAAAGCAGGATACTTTATTAGAACTGGTTCATTTACTCTTCTACAAACACAGAAGAACAAATGAAAGTTCTAGAGCTTCTGTTTGGTTTTCATCTGATACATTGATCATTTACAAAAGTTCAATGAGAGAAAAAATCTGTTTGTCATCGTTTAAGGCTGTGCTTCATTCACGTTCTTTGGATTCTGTTAGCGATGTTTGTCCAGATAGAGCCGACACGACACCATATATCAAATTCCAAAAGATGGTTTAGAAAGACGGCTTGGGAGACAATTGTTCAGATAAAATAATGGGTCAAAGAGGGTATAAATCTCACTAACGGGTGAGTCTTTTGGGCTGTGTTTTGCCGGCGTTTGATTCAGGCCCCGTCCACACGCAGCCGGGTATTTTTGAAAATGCATACAGTGCTGTGCAAAAGTTTTTGCCCTCTTACTGATTTTTCACCTTTTTGCACCTTTGTCCCACTTAACCTTCTCAAATTATCAAACAAATTTAAACATTACACAATGATAACCCAGGTATGTAAAAAATGCAGTTGTCCTGTTGTGGTTTTATTTGTTGAGAGAAAAATCCTCTCCAAACCTTCATGATCCTCTGTGAAAAAGTATTTGCCCCCTTGTTAAAAGGTGAGGTAATTATGATTAATCCTACTCCTTGGAAAAGCTGAGTTCAATTTCATGGCCACACCCAAGCCTGATTGCTGCCAGACATTCCCAATCAGGAGACCACTGGTATAAAACCTGTCAGACAAGGTGAGGTAGGCCATACTGAACACACATCATCATGCCACGTTCCAGTGAGCTTCAAGAGCAAGCAAGAAAGAAAATTATAGAGACGTCTCAGTCTGGAAAAGGATACAAAGCCATTGGTAAGTCTTTGGGACTGCAGCGGAGCACTGTCAGAGCCATCATCCATAAATGGAGAAGATATGGCACAGTGGTGACCCTTCCCAGGAGTGACCGACCTACCAAAATTACTCCAAGAGCATGGCGCAGACTAGCTGCAGAAGTCAACAAGGATCCAAGAACCACATCTAAACAACTGCAAGACTCACTAGCTACAGTTAATGTCAATGTTTATGACTCCACCATCAGAAAGACACTAGGCAAAAATGGCATCCATGGAAGAGTTCCAAGGCGAAAGCCATTGTTGACCAAAAAGAACATCAAGGCCCGACTCACTTTTGCCAAGAATCATCTTGATCATCCCCAAAGCTTTTGGGAAAATGTCCTCTGGACTGACGAAACAAAAGTTGAACTTTTTGGGAGACATGCATCCTGTTACATCTGGCGCAAAAAGAACACTGCATTTGATAAAAAGAACATTGTGCGAACATTGAAACATGGTGGAGGAACGGTGATGATCTAGGCTTGCTTTGCTGCTTCAGGACCTGGTCGACTTGCTATTATTGATGGAACCATGAATTCTGCTCACTACCAAGAAATCCTGGCAAAGAATGTTCGGCCGTCAGTTCGAGACCTCAAGCTAAAGCGCACCTGGATTCTGCACCAAGACAACGATCCAAAGCACACCAGCAAGTCCACTTCTGAATGGCTAAAAAAGAACAAAATGAGGGTTTCGGAGTGGCCTAGTCAAAGTCCCGACCTTTTTAAGGTCATGCCATAGCATAGCATTTCAATCCTATTGAAATGCTATGCCATAGCATTTCAATCCTATTGAAATGCTATGGCATGAACTTAAAAAGGCTGTTCATGCCCGAAAACCACCCAATTTGGTTGATCTTAAACAATTTTGCACAGAAGAGTGGGCCAAAATCCCATCACAGCGATGTGAAAGACTCATCACCTCTTATCGCAAATGCTTGACTGCAGTTATTGCTGCAAAAGACGGTTCAACCAGCTATTAGGTTTAGGGGGGCAATTACTTATTCACATGGCCCTATGTAGGTTCAGATATTGTTTTTCCCTTAATAAATGACACTGGCACTGAAAACTGCATTTTGTGTTCACTTGTGTTTTATATTTGTATAATATTCAGGTTTGCCTGATCTGAATTGGATGAGTGTGACAAACATTCAAGAAATGTCAGAAAATGGTCAGGGGGCAAAAACTTTTGGACAGTACTGTATCTGCTGTCCTCCGTTTTAGGAAAACGCTCGCGTCCACATGTAACCGTTTTCAAAATATCCACGTCCACACAGAGCCGTATAAATACGCTTCTGAGTGCGATTATGAGCATGCCAGACCAGTAGTGGGCAGTGTTGATGTAAATGTAAGTTCTGAGCTCTCCAATCAGAGCACCTTTCTCGTCATTTCCGCAACATGGATCCATGCTGCCCACTGTCTAGTGACGTGCAAATCTCCGTTTTCGCACGTCCACACACAAACGCAAAAACGGTGTTTTTCAAAACGGCCGGTTTTGAGTGAAAAAAAACGGCCAAAACGGATAAAAATATATGCGTTTTCAAAAATACCCGGCTATGTGTGGACAGGGCCTCATTGGTTAAAGCGCTAGTAGCATGTACTGCGAGCCATAAGCAGCTGTGGTTGAGAAATCAAAGTGATGTACCACTTTAACCTCCTGAAAGCAATCGATGATCAAATCCACAATATCTAGTATATTTTAAAGATGTGCCTATTTAGCAATTATTGTCATTTCAAATGCATGAAACAGAAGAATATTTTATATGAATGAATATTTTATATGAATCAACAGCCAGACAGCCAGTTTCTACCAACTCAAAACGTAGAAAAGATGGTAGAAAAGTTCTCAATTATGGTTTATTTTGTCTAAAATCCAATCGATTCACATGTAAATTTCTCTTGCAGAAAATATTTAAACACAAAACTCAACGAGAGAAAAGGCAGAATAAAGGAAGCATAGTTTTCATAGGTTGGATGAAGGAAGAAAAATGTTGGCACATAATTTTTTTTTGAGAGAGAATTTGGAACTAATGGAAAAAATAATCCATTGGAAATCAAAATTTATGGGAACTTCAGGCAAAATCAACCTTTTGGAACCTTATGCCATGTTTCCCAAATCAGCAACATACCTGAAGTGGTTTTCTATTTCATTCTCGCGTAATTTGCAAGCTGTTGCCAACCAGCAATCAGATGATATTCAAATGCCACGACATTCTTGGTCATGGATTTTGTTCGCCGGAAATTGAGCTGAATTTTTTTTGAGGTAGACTTTTACAAAACCCTTTAATCACCATTCTACAAATGCTTTCCTACCCTCACCTATCCGAAAGAATGAGAGCGCGGATACAAGCGGCCGAAATGAGCTTCCTCCGCAGGGTGGCTGGGCTCTCACTCAGCGATCGGGTGAGGAGCTCTGCCATCCGGGAGGAGCTCGGTGTCGAGCCGCTCCTCCTCCAGGTCGAGAGGAGCAAGATGAGGTGGTTCGGGCATCTGGTCAGGATGCCCCCCAGGAGGAGACCCAGGGGCAGACCCCAAACCCGCTGGAGAGACTATGTCTCACAGCTGGCCGGGGAACGACTCGGGATCCTTCCAGGTGAGCTGGAGGATGCAGCCGGTGAGAGAGAGGCCTGGGCTACCCGTTTGAGGCTGTTGCCCACGCGACCCGACACCGAAACAAGCGGAAGATGATGGAACGGAACAAATGCTTTACCAATTTGGGATTCATACTACCTAGTCAAGCACTAGGTTGTTCTTGGCCACACTTTTTGAAAAGAATGAAATATACTTTATCCATCCCTCAACAGGGATGGATAAAGCACCCCCGTTGAGGGATGCAGGCTGCCACGATGGCGCCAATGGTGGGAGAAACAGGGAGTTAGGTGTCTTCCCCAAGACCTGCGCTCCTACGAATCCTACAAGGATCCTACGAACTTCTAGGGAACTTCCGGTCATAGGACAAACGTTCTACCACAGAGCTATCGCCTCCTCCTTGTTCTCCGCCATAACTTTAGCTGATAATATAAACTAGAAGACTTTCTCAAAACCAGTCTGTTGACCACTCACTGTTCAAAGACTACCGGTACATCGAAAGGCAAGTTACTCTTGGCCATGGATTTTCTTCTCTGCTAAGGTTGCTCTTAGCCAAGCTTTTTGTTTCTGCTGTAAATTGTGATAAAATTTTGTATGGAAATAATTATCACACCACAAAAGTTTAGTACCCTCTCTTTAAGTCGGGAATGAACCACCTCAAGTAAAACTTTTCAATATTGTGTCATCATCCAGAAGGTACAGCTATTTGCTTGGCGTTTCAACAAGGTTCATGAAGGTTATTGTGTACTGTAACACATAAGAATTATATGCACTCTATATTGTCAATATGTCCAGCTCATGCATCCACTTAACCTCAGTACACAACCACCATATGCTGCAGTGTCCTATCCACTCTGCTTCCCTGCTCTAGATTGAAGAGCTACCATATTGATTCAAAGAAACCCAACCTTTTCATCCCCTATTTTAAAGAAGCTCTGTGTCCGAGCACTGCTGTGCTTTAGGAATCATGTCTTTATTGTCTCAGTGGGAGAGATGGGAAAGAGCATCTGGAAAAACAAACAGGAAATTCAGTAAGAAGACAGTTTGGATGATATACAGCCAGCAGGGAGTACTGCAGCACACTGCCATGAAAGTGGATTGAAATGGGGGGCAACAGGGAGCACGGGGCGGGCGTGGAGGGGGGAGGAGGATGTAGTCGGCTTTCTGTTGCATGCCTCATGAAAATATAATGAACAGGAGCCAATGACCCTGCAGTCAACATATAGACATCCGCACATGCAGGCATTCACATCCACACATGCAGCACACAGATGAATGAACACAGCTGTTTGTCTGGAAAATGTATGCTTCTTAGAATTAAAAACTTTTCCAAATTTTCAAACATATTGACAAACATATGCTTCCTGTCGCCCCCCATTTCAATCCACTTTCATGTTTCCATCAGGATGAAGAACATCTATTGACTTCTTTAGATAAGCTAATATTTAAACAATAATCTTTGACACACTGGTTGCTCGTCCCAAGGGAGGGATCTCTCTTTCATGTGGATCCCCGCGAGGTTTCTTATTTTTTCCCCTTAGGAGTTTTTCCTCACCGTGAAGGAGAGTCTAAGAGCATAAATGTGCTAGTCTTGTTTAGTTAGCATTTGTTAATTATTTTTCTTGCTGTACATCTGTGTTAATACATTCCTCTTTTTCTTATGAAGCCCATTGAGACAGAAATTCTGTGATTTTGGGCTATATAAATAAAATTAAATTGAATTGAATTAAATCAACTCTCAAAAACTTGTGGGATTTTTATTTTATTTTCAAATTGGACAACAAAAGCCAACCTTTGTTGTTTTTTTTTTTTTTTTTAGCCAAGCACTCCATCCGACACCAGTTACCTAGATGGATTTCGTCCGTTTTTAGACAGTCTGTGAAACCAGATGGTAAACCCTGTGAGACAGACATGAAGAAACAGCAGCGCTTTCAGCAGTCATTCAGCTCAAGGAGCAAAACAGAGCCATGTATGATGATATAATTTTAGTGGGATATGAAATTTCAAAAACCATGTTATTTCATGCCTGTCTACACACATGTTTCACTACAGAAAAAAAAAAAATCCACACTGACAGTCTGAGTGGGATTTCAAGAATCTGTTTTGCAGCTGGAAAAAATGCTCCAAATATTCATAAATATAACAAGTTATATGCACACACAGATATGCACACACGTGCATATGCACAGACTAATTATGCATAAATGTATAGATACATAAACACATACATATGTAGTGGTCAGGCAGATAAAGTCCTGATCTTACTGGATAAATGACATTGTTTGGAGAGTGTAGAAGAAATCAGATCAATGCAGATCATAAACAGAATACAATAGAGTAATCCATTGCCATTACCAGCAAATGGGCATCGTATTGGAGGCTTTTGCTGAGGGAGACACAAACTGCCCGAGTTTGCCAAGCTACTTCATGTAATGCATGAAAGAAAATTGACATATTATGTGTCATTAAAATAGTTTATACTCTAGACTTCTCTTAACATCTGGATGCACAGAACCTACATTAATATTATTAAAGACAAAAATAATTATGATACTTGAAGGTTTTTTTTTTTTTTGCTTTTTTTATAGTTATAATACCTAACCCGACATCTAAAGCAACAGATTTCTTCCATCCATCTGTGAAATCCAAATTCTATATCCCGGTCCAAACATCTGGATTTGTTTAGGACTTGAACTGTCTGGCTGGTCTACCATCAGTTAACCTGTAAGTGATCCGGTCATGTGTTGAAAAGTGTTTTTTTTCTTCCTCTAAAATCTTCATGAAAAAAATCCTTTTGTTAGAAATCAGACAGACTTCAAATGTTAGTCGTAATAATTAACAGGAATGCAGGAATTACCGCGGTATGTTCTGAAACAAGGAACATGGAGGAGTTTCTAAATATGACCCCCGTCAGGAGCGTTTCTAATAACAATACTTTAAAAGTTTTAACAAAAATGTAAAAAAAAAAAATCTTACAAATCAATTTACCATTTTGGAGCATAGGTCATTAAAATAAAACAAGAGATAAAATCTTTTAAAACTTGCATTTTTTATGTGCTTTTATTGTGAAGCTCTTCAATTTTTTATTTTATTTTGAAAGGTGTCATTTTAATAAAGTTTTACTTGCTGACTTCCAAATAATTTAATTGATTAAATGTCAATGTTTTATAACAACTTTTAGTTCTTCTAACTCACATCACACCTGATTCTTTTCTACACCCGTTCCAGCCTGCCTGCACATGCTTCTTCACCTCTTTTCCACACTCTCCATTGCTCTGGACTGTAGATCCTAAATACTTAAAATCTTCCACCTACTTTATCTCTTCTCCCTGAAACCTCACTTTTCCATTTGGATCCCTCTGGTTGGAGTTGGATGAAATTAACCTGGTTTATTTAGTATAACTTTCCATAAGTGGTTGTAAGAAATGCTACATTTCTACAAGTTTCTGAACTACTCATCATCAAACGTTTAAAGATCAAAAGTTAAACTTCAAATTACAAACAGAAAAAGACTGGAAACAGGAAGAGGTTGATGCCAGGAGGTCAAACCAATTAGCTCTGCTTGACCTGTAAATGTGTGACCTTCAACTTTAGTCACATAATCCTGAAAATCAAATTGGTTCATCTACTGTATAGTTGAGATCGAGTAATTGTGGGCAGTTTTATTTTAAATTCCTTCAGTGGTTTAGGGTATAGCGCGTAACACAAAGGTGGTACGGATGCAGGGACAACCAGTGTGTTTAACACTAGGACTACAAGAATTCTAGAACTACTAGAACTACTAGAACTACTAGAATTCTAGAACTACCGGAATACTAGAACTACCAAAATACTAGAACTACCAGAATTCTAGAAGTACCAGAATTTTAGAACTACTAGAACTACCAGAATTCTAGAACTACCAGAATTCTAGAACTACTAGAACTACCAGAATTCTAGAACTACTAGAACTACCAGAATTCTAGAACTACCAGAATACTAGAACTACTAGAACTACCAGAATTCTAGAACTACCAGAATACTAGAACTACCAGAATTCTAGAACTACCAGAATTCTAGAACCACCAAAATACTAGAACTACCAGAATTCTAGAACTACCAGAATTTTAGAACTACTAGAACTACCAGAATTCTAGAACTACTAGAACTACCAGAATTCTAGAACTACCAGAATACTAGAACTACTAGAACTACCAGAATTCTAGAACTACCAGAATTCTAGAAGTACCAGAATTTTAGAACTACTAGAACTACCAGAATTCTAGAACTACCAGAATTCTAGAACTACTAGAACTACCAGAATTCTAGAACTACTAGAACTACCAGAATTCTAGAACTACCAGAATACTAGAACTACTAGAACTACCAGAATTCTAGAACTACCAGAATACTAGAACTACCAGAATTCTAGAACTACCAGAATTCTAGAACCACCAAAATACTAGAACTACCAGAATTCTAGAACTACCAGAATTTTAGAACTACTAGAACTACCAGAATTCTAGAACTACTAGAACTACCAGAATTCTAGAACTACCAGAATACTAGAACTACTAGAACTACCAGAATTCTAGAACTACCAGAATACTAGAACTACCAGAATTCTAGAACTACTAGAACTACCAGAATTCTAGAACTACCAGAATACTAGAACTACCAGAATTCTAGAACTACCAGAATTCTAGAACCACCAAAATACTAGAACTACCAGAATTCTAGAACTACCAGAACTACCAGAATTCTAGAACTACTAGAACTACCAGAATTCTAGAACTACCAGAATACTAGAACTACTAGAACTACCAGAATTCTAGAACTACCAGAATACTAGAACTACCAGAATTCTAGAACTACGAGAATTCTGGAACTACAAGAATACTAGAACTACCAGAATTCTAGAACTACCAGAATTCTAGAACTACCAGAATACTAGAACTACCAGAATTCTAGAACTACCAGAATTTTAGAACTACTACAACTACCAGAATTCTAGAACTACTAGAACTACCAGAATTCTGGAACTACAAGAATACTAGAACTACCAGAATTCTAGAACTACCAGAATTCTAGAACTACCAGAATACTAGAACTACCAGAATTCTAGAACTACTAGAATTCTAGAACTACAAGAATTCTAGAACTACCAGAATTCTAGAACTACCAGAATACTAGAACCACCAGAATTCTAGAACTACTAGAATTCTAGAACTACAAGGATTCTAGAACTACTAGAATTCTAGAACTACCAGAATTCTAGAACTACCAGAATTCTAGAACTACCTGAATTCTAGAACTACTAGAACTCCCACGGTGTCAATTTGTAGATTAGCGCTATGGCGATGACGTCATACACTGAAGTGCCTCACTGACTAACAAACATCTTCTTAAATCCATTTTTGCTTATTTAGATTTCGCCTCAGTGGCGCCTCAACGGTTACTAGGCAACAGTAACCGCACTACAGTCAGGCGCGGGAAAAAGTTACAATGTATTTAATACAGGCGTCAAAATGACGGATGTGGAAGTTAATAGCTAATAAAAAAAGTACAATGAACAAAATTCAGACACAATTTTTGCACATCTCCGACAGTTTAAAAAATATTCACTGTAGTCTGTAGTTATGACAAGCTGGTCCTTGAGAGGAATTTAAGAACTCTGGTCGCTGGTTTGAAGGGCTGTAGAATCCCTTTAAATAATTAAAAAACAAAAGGAAATTAGGTAATAGAGCAGAAGCAACTCAGTCAGACCCGGATGACTTTTACCATTTCGTTCAGAACTTACACAAGGAATACACCAGGCCTACTCTTTGGTCAAAGGTCATTTTTAACCACAAACCACATAAAACAGCCCAGAAAAGCCCACAGAATAGGCATGTGTAGGAAATGGAACTACTGTGTAATAAAGCTACGTCGGTACGTGACCGCCCACATTTACAAACAGAATGAATGTGTTTCACAGAAACCGACTTCTGAATGAGGTCATGATAAAAGATGAGAAATGATCTGAAAGTGGTAACGAATCGAAGATTAATCACTTTAAGAAAATATTCCTTTTGAAATGATGTAAAATACATAAAGCATGACAAACAAATAAACCACGCTTTTTCTGTTTGCTTAATTTCACAACTTAACAACTTTCACAGGTGATCTATGATGTGAACAACACGTACACACATCAGCACATCCCCCATAGTTAAAGGGTGTTTCCTCATTTTTCCAAAGCATAGCAGTTATTTACTTTTACAGAGAAAATGTCGAAATATATTCAATTGTGATAAATTCTTTTTTTTTACAATTTTATTTAAAACTGCCTTCACAGGTTGCCCGTACACTCCTTCTTCTCCTTCCTTCATATCCCATAAGGGGGCGCCACAGCAAGTCAGTTTCTTCCATCTAACCCTATCTGCTGCATCTTCTTCGGTCATGACAACTATCTTCATGTCTTCCTTCACTGCTCACCATGTTTTTGTAAACTTGCCATTTCATTTTAGCTGAAACTCTTCCATCACACATCACACCTGATACTTTTCTCCACCCGTTCTAGCCTGCCTGCACACGCTTCTTCACCTCTTTTCCACACTCTCCTTTGCTGATCCTAAGTACTTAAAATCTTCCACCTTCTTTATCTCTTCTCCCTGTAACCTCACTTTTCCATTTGGGTCCCTCTCAGCCCATCTCGGCTGATTCGAGGTGAGGGTCAGGGTGGGCCCCAAACAGGTCGCCAGTCTGTTGTGGGGTCTCATCCATACAACCATACGCACACACTCATTCCTAGGGGCAATTTTGGTACCATCCAATCAACCTAACGCGCATGTTTTTGGAGAGTGGGAGGAAACTGGAGTACCCGGAGAAAACCCACACAGATGTCCACCATCCAAATTTGATTCATCATGTATGGAGGGTGCAGTTTCCTCTAGTGCGTCTTCCAGTGTTCGATTTCTAAAGGTGGAGGGGCGAGTCCATGCAAAACTTTAAAAAGGAGACAGGTATCAAATGATGCAAACATCCTCACATCTTTGCCTCCAAAATCTATGAATACTAGAAAGATTATTGAATTTCAAAGGGGTTACTCCATTTAAATGTGAAATTTTATTTAAAAAAAATCAAAAACAAAAATTAAAAAGAAGATTAATCTTTGGAGGATAGAGAGAAGCTGTAAGGAAGTCAGAGTGGATGGAAAGCATGGTGTCTGAAATACACCACAATCAATTAGTCTAGCTCTACAATAGCCGGAAATTTCATATTGGGGTCACACATTCCTTATCAGCAAGTGAATTTTCTCATGGCAGATAATGTTCTAATGATTAATGGAGTTGAATGAATAACAGTACTGTGCAAGAGTGTTATTTTTGTCCCATGGCAGCTGGTAGCACACATAGTTAACCTAAAAAGTGAGGATCACACTTGAGGGCACTTTCCCAAGTCCTCCCACACATGTTGAAAGATAACAAGGACCTTCTAGTATTAATCTCCTGCACCGTATATTTAAACAAAAATATCCCAACCAAATTTTATGAATTTCAAATGAACTTTAATGCATAATGTGACTTATGGTGTATGGAATTTCTAAAAGCAGAAAAAGAAGCATGCATATTGAGAAGAGTGATGCAATAGTGCAATTGGGGCAATTTTATCCAAAGCAAAGATTTCCACAAGCAGTCATCAGTTGTTTTTAACACTTTTCCTCAAAACAGTCCAACAATGCATTGCGGTGAAAAGTAGGAAGAATATTCTCCCCTTTACTCCTCTCAGAGCAGGTGTTGTGATGGTAAACTGGCACTGCTGGACATGCCACTCTAATTTCATTGACAGCTTTATGACCTTTTATGTGTCCCAGCTGCCATGTTTATGACTGGCTGACTGTGCGTTCATGTTCAACAACATTAAACATGCATAAGCTAGAGACGGTGGCCTGCCACACGGAAAAGAACCTTTTCTCCAAGAGCACATCGATCGCCTCTTTGGAAGAACGAGGATTCAATAGAAGCTTTAAAACAAAAATACAATGTAATACAAAAGAATATGTGAACGAGTTATGGAAGTTATCATTAAAACTAAAACAATTACAGGTCATGTAAATTACCTTTAATTTACGTCGTGGTAAAAGACAGAGCTGAGCTGAAAAGCAAAGCTCTCAATTTACAAGTCGATCTACGTTCCTACCCTCACCGAAAGAATGAGATCGCAGGTACAAGCGGCCAAAATGAGCTTCCTCCGCAGGGTGGCGGGGCTCTCACTCAGAGATCCGGTGAGGAGCTCTGCCATCCGGGAGGAGCTCGGTGTCAAGCCGCTCCTCCTCCAGGTCGAGAGGAGCCAGATGGGGTGGTTCGGGCATCTGGTCAGGATGCTCCCCGAGCACCTTGCTCGTGAGATGTTTCAGGCACGTCCCACCAGAAGTAGACCAAGAAGCAGACCAAGAGCAGGTCTGGACCTGCTGGAGTTACTATGTCTCACAGCTGGCTGGGAAATGATTCAGATCCTTCCGGGTGAGCTGGAGGATGCAGCTGGGCTTCCCGTCTGAGGTTGTTGCCCCCGTGACCCGTCCCTGGATAAGTAGAAGATGACGAAACGAAAATCTTTAAAACGTGTACATTATTAAAAAATAGCGCCTCGCGGGCAAGGTGTTTCGGGCACATCCCACCGGGAGGAGACAAGGGGCAGACCCCGGACCCGCTGAAGAGACTATGTCCCACAGCTGGCTGGGGAAAGACTTGGGATCCTTCCGGATACAGCTGGGGTGAGAGAGGCCTGGGCTGCCCTTTGAGGCTGTTGCCCCGCGACTCGACCCCGGAACAAGCGGAAGATGATGGAACGGAACAATTACAGGAATGTTTGGGTTATTGGACCATCATTACTTACCTACATTAGTCAGAATGGCTCCACCTAATGCGTCCACTCTGTTTCATTTCAATCCAGCAACTAGTAGAGACGGGTATCAATAAGATTTTATTATTATTACGCCAATTACGCCTTTCAATCCGGTATCTTGTCTGTACTCTTATCAATACTTGTCTGTGTTACAATCAGGCGCATGAAGACAAAGACACAATCCAAATGAACACCTCTTATTTTAGCCCAATTTACAACACAATATGTCACTTTAACGTCCTGTGAAGAGAGAGTTTTACCAACTCTTCTGACCTTATTCACGGAAAGACGTGATTGCCCTGCAGCCGACAGGATAACTTTGATTTTACACTCTGCTTTCCAGACTTCACTGACTGTTCGGAAGCATTTAAAACATTGAATTCAGTCCGAAGCAGTAATCGGTTGAAGCAAAAAAAAAGAGGCCACATGCTGTTGAGCGAACTAACCGCAATGATTCCCAAAGAAAACTGTCTGACGGATCAGGCGGCATCAAAATGGGTCGGGTTTGGTCGTTGACAAAGCCACTAAAATTCTTATAGTTTTAAAATCTACCATTTATTAAACAAATGAGATTGAATGTCTTACAAATACAAAAAAAATATATTTGAAAATCAGCGGCAAAAATGACCAGAATATTTCATTTTTTAACGGCAATGGAACACCTCTGAAAAAGTTGAGAGTTAAAGAGAGGACCCATGAAGTTATTCTGTTCTTATCGTGCACATTGGCCTAAATCTACACCCGAGGTTCCCAACTTTTAGATTTAGATTTTTAGATTAGATCAGGCACTATCAGATTAAAATATTCAGGGGCGGATCCAGAATTTTCTAAAGAAGGGGGCGTAAGGTCATTGACAAAGCCAGTGTACGGGGCTGG
Source organism: Neostethus bicornis (assembly GCA_902685375.1). NCBI lineage: Eukaryota > Metazoa > Chordata > Actinopteri > Atheriniformes > Phallostethidae > Neostethus > Neostethus bicornis. The sequence goes on from LR738543.1 coordinate 30,328,421, forward strand.
GTGTGTTCTGTCGAGATCTGCAACCGTCGAGAGTTGCAACTCTGCGCCTCTGCGCATGCCCAGAACATGTCATCCACCTCCCCGTCCCTTCTAGAACATCAAAACGTTGAGGGCTGCGACCAGCATAATGCAACCAAACATCGCCCCCAAAACCCTGACGCTACACCACCCCCTTCCAATGAAGTTTTTATAAAACTCATTTAATGTAATCTAGTCATTTTTTAAGTGGGATAAAGTTTATAATTCGTTGTTTTTAAGAGTTGTTAGGAGTAATCTCGCACATCTCTCACATCTCGCGATGGGTCGCAGATTCAGACGAAACCTCGACAGAACCCGGGCATTCCCTACCCCAGAACATTTTGAAAAATAAGAGTCATTTTCCTGCATCTTGGTGACCGATTCGCTAGCCCTGCAAAGGGAAAGCTTGACTAGTCCCATTTCCTTTCTTCTTCTTCTTCTTTTTGTGGACCACGCCCCCTGTCCCTTGGATCCGCCCCTGATATTGTAAGAAAATTCTCCATAACAACAACCTTATAGTCCTAAAATAGGAGTAAAGAAATCTGTGTTCTTCAAGCACAGTCTTACAAAGACTGTAAACGAAGCCGATACGAAGAAAATAAAAAGTTAAATTTTTAATATTTAAGTATCTCTATTTTAAAGCTATGTTATCAGTCAGGTGACAAATGAACGCAATGGTAAAATAGCAATAAGGTCGAACTTAGCATTTAATTAGTCGGTGATGCACCTCAAGCTGCAAAACTGAGGTGTCAGTGTCACAGTGTAACAAAACATGTCAGGATCATTATGGGCTGAAGATATGATAAGACCCACATTATTTCTACACTGATTCCTCGTGAGAGATATTCTGTAGCCCCCTCTGTTTGCTTGATCTTCTCTGTCTTTTACATGGTGATTACACTGTGGTCGTCAGCGGGGAAAGAAACTGTTTAGTGTCATGCCTGAGCAAACACTTTATGAGTGTACTGCAACCCAGGACCCGCCTAGGGACAGGTGCCAGAGCAATGCTCCATTTAACTCTGCAGCCATGCAAGCTGGATCTACTTCACCTCATCTACAATCAGGCAAGTGTTGTTTAGGTTACATACGAAGTAACTAGTTTATACATCAATGGATAAGGTGTTTTTGGGACATAAACAAAAAATACATTAAAGTTTCTTAAGTTTTTATTTTGTTAACTGTTTTGATTCCAAGCTCCGCCCACTAGGCTATGCTTTCTTAGGAGCACATTAACTTCTGCAAGAACGTGTTTTAGTCACATTAGAACGTGGGTGGGGCAGAGAACAAAATCCTTGGCAAAGACCAATCTGGTATTTAATGGTATCTGAATACTGGCCAGTATAAATAGTATATCGGCTCCACTGATATAACGTTTTTCCACCAGCTTTGGTACTCAAAGCGCTTTACGTTGTAGCACACATTTACACATACACATTCATACCTGATGGGAATAGCTACTATGCAAGGTGCAAACCACCATCAGGAGCAATTGGGGTTTGGTGTCTTGCGCAAAGACACTTCGGCATGAACTTCTAGCAGATAACCAAACCGGCAACCCTCCGGTTACAGGGCGGTCAGTCCTACTCACTGAGCCATCCTTCCCCCTAATTGCATAGCTCACGTTTTACTCAAACATACATGAATAAGATAGAAAATACTTCACATATGATTTTTTAGTGGGAATAACAATTGAACAAGACAGAAACCTAAAATTTTCAATAATACATTCTTAAAATATATGGTTTGGACATGTGCAGAGGAGAGAGAGAGAGTACATCGGTAGAAGGATGCTGGGTTTTGAACCACCAGGAAAGAGGACTAGAGGAAGACCAAAGAGAAGATTAATGGATACAGTGAAGGAAAACATGAAGATAGTTGGTGTGACTGAAGAGGATGCAGCAGATAGGGTTAGATGGAAGAAACTGACTTGCTGTGGCGACCCCTGAAGGGAAATGCCGGAAGAAGAAGAAGACTGTCATGAAACGGAGTGCAGGTAGAAAGAGGAGGACCCAATTGCAGACAGAAAACAAAGTTTCAGTGGCATGGTAAAAACATTACTGTCAGAATATGTATTTGGTCAGGTAACCAGGAAGACCTGGCTGGAAGGGATTGTATGACCCGACAGGGAAGTCCGGGGTCATTGCCCTTAAATAGCTGTCAGGGTGCACAGATGTGTGGAATCTGTAATCATCCTCAGGTGACCCTAATCAGGTTGATGAGAAATATCCAGGGTTCTCTCTGGCAGCAGAGGGGATCATGACAAAGACATTCTATTTAACTTTAGTTTTAATGATAGTTGATATAATTTTTTCCATTCTAATACTTATTTTGAGACACCTCAAAAGCTCAGACAGCTGGCTTCGTTGGAAAATTATTTAAAAACGTGACGTTGGATTATTTAAAACATATGAAAGATCAAGAATAGGTCGGAACCCCTCCACTCTCAGGTCAAAAATGAACTCCCACAGTATAACTGTTGTGTTTTATCTTTGATTTGGAGAATTTTACATTGTCTCTTTCTTCGTTTGACCTTTTCAAGAAATCCTTGTAATCAAAGTAGAACCCGTGAAAAACATGACGAAAAATATGCTGATCAATCATCTTAATGTGTGGAGCATTTATCCTAAATACAAAGGGCACACAAAAGAGAAATGGAGCCAAATCGCAAATTTATTGAAAGCTGTGCTCCACAAATCACCCCGGGCTACAGAAAAATCAATGTTTTCACACTGAACTCTACTTTCTCATCCAATTGTGACAATGCCGCTGACGTGTAATAAGTAATTTTAACTTTTGTTTAGCCCTCATGACATAGCCGATCAAGTTTTTTGGGGAGGCGGATTAGAAAATAGAAACAGCAAAGTGTTATCATAAGGCAAATGAATCTAAATGTAGTGGAACATGTTGCATTTTAATAAGCACACAGTCATTAACAGTCCCAGTTTGGAGAAATTTTATGATTAAGTTTTATCTACCTAATAGCTGTAACCACGGTATTCAAACCATAACTATCTTGGGACAGCTGGGATGCTTAAAGTGATTTAAGCAGAGGACTACAAACCATTTAATGAAAACAATGTCCCACACCTTTACTGTGGAAATTTAAACCTCACATACCGCTGTCATAACAAAGACCAAATATAGGATGGGCGGTTTTGGCTGCATGAAAAGAGAGAGCGGTCTGTCCTCAGAGCTGAACAGAGGAGGTGGAGCAGGAGGTGGAGAGATGCTTTAAGCTGATTTATTTCTATGGTAATAAACTGGGGTACCTCCCCCCTCCCTGACTGTTTAATATGCGAATATGCAGAGCATCCCACTCCTGACAGCTCCTCATTAATAAAGGCATGGCTGGAAGCACAGGTACCCATAGCTCATCTATATGAAAATACATGATGATGGTTTTACACAGAGCCATCTTTTAGAAGGAACCCAAGTGCTGAGTTCTAAAAGTACACACAGTCATAATTCTACACGTAAAGTGTCTCTGCAGTTTATTTCTGGGACTCTGTCTGCGGTGAGCTGAACTCTGTGAGGCAGGGTTGATTAGGAGATTAAATCGTCTTCTAAGACTGGACATCATTTTTTTGCTGAGCTGGTTCAAGACCATATGGCACGGTGACGTTTAGCCCTCATTACCGTAACCATTCTCTTTATGTACTACTGATGGATGTTCATGTTTTCTACTCTCTATGAAAAGGAAAGTACAGCCTTCTGGGTTTTGCACCACAAAGGCGTAAAAGTCCTCATAAGGTTTTTAATATTAATACTAATGAATAAATAAAAAGGTTTTAAAATATTGTTAGTTAAACTCAGTGCAGCTACGTTACAGATGGGTCATTTTTGGTGAAATGATGGGTACAATTGGTTTTAGTGTTCAATAGGGATGCAACAAAATTGGCAACATTGCGATATTGAGCTGTCACAATACGGTTACGCTATAAAAAAAAAAGATGTGTTCCTTGTCTTTTAAGTAGCAGGGAGACCAAATTCACTACAATTACCATGATGCTTTGCACCACTGTTCAGCCAATTGGTAGACATGCTGCACATTTCAAAAGCAAAATACTGAGTTTACTGCAACCCAGGACCCTGCCCAGGGTTGTCACGTTTACATGTTGAGCATCACTAATAATAATGTATACTTTATTGATCCCTAAATGGAAAAATTTGTGTGCTGCATTACACCGCAGCAGGCTGCCACAATGGCGCCAATGGTGGGAGAAACAGGGGGTTAGGTGTCTTCTCCAAGGACCCTAAACTTGAACTCAGTGGGATTCAATTCTGCGAACTTCTGGTTAACTACCGTTCTGAGGACGAACGCTCTAACCACTGAGCCGTAGGAATACTAACGGTATGTAAACTCATTTGACAACCCACTACCCCAAAATTTTAAAAGTTTCCAGTCAGAAAACAGTGCTAAGAAATAAGGCTCATCGCAAATTCTGTAGCAACCGACGTCTAAGTTTTGTGGTGAGTGGACAGCATTAGCTTTAAAATATTTTAGATTAGTTCATGGTTTCATGAGGGTAAAATTTTTGAGGTGCATTCTCAATTGACCAAAGTCTTGCATATGGAATTGCATCTATATGCAATTCGATTTGCACATCTTTACAGTTCTTGTGTTTAATTTTACCCTAATTTTTTTTGAAGAATTTGTTTCCTTTTACCTCAACATCAACTATAAAATACCACCTTGATTTATTAAGATTACGTTACATAATTTTGATCAAGTTTGGGTTCTGATCGTTGCAGCACTTTGGTATTTTTTTTTTCTTTTGACCCATTCTGTTACATACGAACCTGCACACCATCGCATGCACACACCCATCTCATTTAACCTTTTAACCTCCAGCTTTTGGTTCTTTAATTGTGTGATAAAATATTAAAACAACTGGCCTCATACAGCAGTAAGGAAGGAGAGTATGGGAGATTCATCCACAGCAAAGAGACCAAATCAGGAGAGACCACCTGGAAGGGCTGGGTTCAAAACAAAGATCAGCAACCCCCTGCAGCAGTGACCCTGCAAACCAAATGTGCATTCTTCCTAGAAAATTACCTCATAAAAGTAAAAGAAGGTATTTTTATAATTTCACGGTACATACAGTACATGACTACTTTAATATCATTTGTCTGAAAAAAAATTCACTAAACAACATGCACTTTTTTTTGTAGTTTCTCCTTCTACTGAGCGCTTTGACATTGAGGTGAACTTATTGGGACATCCACTTTTGGACTGATTGAGATATGTCTTGAACTAGAGCCAGTTCCCATCCTTCACACTACAGAACAATGAGTGGATGTTGGTTGAATATGGCCATATGGTTGGTCTTAGATTGATGGTCAGGAGCATTGCCTCTCTAATATAATTACCGATGGCTTTTCTCCTTGACAATTTGTGGACATGCACCTGAATGCTGTGAACAAAGAGTCGCAGATTTATTTATTTTTTCAGATTGTCTGAAATCTCTGAATGACTGCGGCCAGTTGAAAAGCTACCTTTTGTTTTTTCTCACTAATACTTTGATAAAGATGAATCGACATCTTTTGTAGACTGGTTTCGTGTTTAAAAAAAGAAGTGATGTGAGACGATCACGCATGAAAGATAAATCCAGACGAATCAACGCTGAAAAGAGTTGTCATTTTAAAAATGATCCTCCTCTTCATCTGGCCCTTCCTTCCTCCCTGTCTTGCTTTTTGCCCTAATTCTACATCTAATGATTGCCCCTGCATCACCCCTTGTCCCTTGAAATTTGTCATATAGGCTTCAGTGTACTTTAGTTAGTGTACTGTTTCTTATTAACCTGAATAGGGTTACCTGAGGATGATTACAGATTCCACACATCTGTGCACCCTGCCAGCTATTTAAGGGCAATCAGCCTGGACTTCCCTGTCGGGTCATACAATCCCTTCTGGCAAGGTCTCCCTGGTTGCCTGACCAAGTACACATTCTGTCATGCCACTGAAACTTTGTTTTTTCTTTCCACAGTATTAATGTACTGCCAAATTATATAAAAAAAACATGTTTTCTGTCTGCAATTGGGTACTCCTCTTTCCACCTGTACTCCGCATCATGACACCTTTTAACTTTAGCAGTAAGTCTGGATCATATCTAATCGTAACCTTCATTGTGACACCTGTACCACTTATCCAACTCTGGGTCACCAGTGATGGTCGCCAACTCGCCAGTTCATCATTCAAAAAATTCTGGTATTATAAATGAAGAATGAAACGTTAGACGTTGTACACTGAACTAGTGAGCTTTTCTTCTCTTAAGGGGACCATAGATATCAGACAAAAATGTATTTCAATAAGCCCAATAACTCACATACATATTACCTTCATCCCATTCCTCCCAATAGACTCCATGATAATGGAAAAAATAGAAAAACACAAGCAAGCTCAGGACGTGGTATGTCCAGCCCCTGGAGGCCCTGATAATACCCACTCTTAGTCCATGTATTTTACATGAACAATCCTCAGAGGGGACAAAGAATAGGAATCTTATACTATTTAAATACAGGATTTGGGACATCAAAGCCAGGCTGATATTGGAATAACAGAAATAATTAGGAATATGAAAGTTGCAGAAATAGCCACATTTCCATAAGATGATAATTAGTCCCAGGGCTAGCTAGGTCAGGAGAAAGCCTGTTTGTTGAAGCTTTGTATTGTATGGAGTCCTACGGCTGGCGTCCCAGGTAATTACAGAAGACTGGAAAGCTTGAGCTGGAACCTGATTAAAAATCAGCCTTCATTTCATTTTAGTGCAATTCACCGCTTACTGAATTGAAAACAAGGATTGTTTCAATTTAAATAATGTGTTGAGGCTAAATGAGAAGCGGTACACAGAAGAGACACAGCCCTCGGTTAAGTAGGTTAACACACTTTCATCATAGGTGGTTTTCGGTTAGTCAAGTGGAAAATATGATCAGGATATTTTAAACAAAAGAAAGATCACAGGCCGTTCTTTTTATGATGCTTAGGAAATACAATGCTCCACAAAATATGCATACTGAATGATTAGATGACTGTGAATCATTCACAAGATGAATAAACCGAAACCTCAATTAGCCGGAATTGTGAATCGGATGAGAACCGGCCAGGTCTGCAGCTGTACTACGCTGTGTGTAGTCATTTGGTTTGTCTTGTTCCATTTCCACTTATGGGTAAACAGGGAGGGAGTAAAATCATTTTATTTTCTCCTGCTGAGAGCGATGTTAAGAGGGGCCAGAGAGTCTGTCTCTTTATCTAATAACCCTGCCACAAGCTTGCCAACACAGGAGAATCCTGGCAATGAGCAGGGAGGGAGTCACAGAGCCATTTACAACCCGAGCTTGGCTCAGTCAGAGTAATCCACACACGCGCAAAACTACGAGAAGACTGATGCTGAAAAACCACAGGTCTCTCCGCACTTTCTCAACAGAACCATTTCTGATAAATCTCCTACCACTTTATGACGTTTGATATTCAGTTCCTAAGAATAGTTTTAACTCAGAGTGTTGTTGAATTTCCAAACAGGAACAATAAAATCCTATTTACAGATTTGTTTGTATGGATGTGTCCCAGCCGAAAAGAGAGTATAAAGCAAGAGTTGGCAAACTCTGGCTCGGGGGCCAAAAGTGACCAGTTTAGACGTTTAATTCGGCCGACCAAACTTGAATGGAGTAAAATAAAACGGATAAAATTGTGGGGCTTAGCAGACAAATTGGATGTAGGTAAAGTGCATCAACATAATGTTGGAAGATGAAAGTCTCTGATTTTTTTTTTTTTAAATCAACACTGGGGGTGTTTATGTACATTTTCCTAGTAGGAAATGAAAGCGCTCACAATTTTAGTCTTGATTTAATTATTTTCTACTTTTATAGTCCAGTTTCAGGCAGCACGGTGGCACAGTGGGTAGCACAGTGGCCTCACAGCAAGAAGGTCGTGGGTTCGAGTCCCGAATGGGGATGAGGCTCCTTTCTGTGTGAAGTTTGCATGTTCTCCCCGTGTTTGCGTGGGTTTCTTCCGGGTACTCCGGTTTCGTCCCACCCTCCAAAGACATGCATGCTAGGTTGATTGGCCGGTGCCAAATTGCCCCTAGAAATGAGTGTGTGTGTGTGTGGATGGTTGTATGTGTGTGGCCCCGCGACAGACTGGCGACCTGCTCGGGGTGTACTCTGCCCTTCGCCTTAAATTGGCCGGGATGGGCTACGGCACCCCCCGCAACCCGGAAAGAGATACACGGATAAGAACATGACTGATAGTCCAGTTTCCCAATAAATTAGTTTTACTAGCAGATGGGACTCATCCAGACAATTTGCAATTCATCCCAACTTTTCTCTCAAGCAAACCAGAGGTAGGAAAAGTGAATATGTGTATTATTTTATGCACGTGTGGATGAAGAGATGCGCTTCGATCGGAGAAACATGATTATAACCCAAAGAGAATCCTGCTTGTTTGGGACAATCGGTTATTTTCTTCTTTGAACCTCCAACAAAATATTTTCACAACATCAAATATTGTTTTAAATTTACGAACATCTTCGTGGTTTATTCTGTTTACAATGAATGGGAACTTGAAACATACGGGATGTAAAAATTTTGCTGTCACAAAGTACTTTTGAGACGATGAACTAAAGTTGTAACCAGCAAGTAAACACTCATTTGATCATGTAGATGTGTCGCGTGTCGTATTTAATTGAATCTGCTGTAAAATTACAGCTTCAAAGCAAGCGTGTGTGACATCTTCCTCTCTTTACGCCTCCTCTGCGTTGCTTATAGCATTCTGATCAGATTTGTTGTGTCTTCTGAACCTCTTATCCCTAACAGGGTCATGAGGGGTGCCAGAGCCTATCCTGGCTGATTCCAGGTGAGAGGCAGGATACACCCCAATTTGGTCACCAGTCTGATGCGGAGCCAGACACACAGACTACTACCAGAAGAACAACTACTATGTTGTGCACAAAAATCAAATAAAAAATAATATCAAACGGCATTGAATGGAGGAGTTTAAGTATCTCGGGGTCTTGTTCACGAGTGGGGGAAGGATGGAGCGGGAGATCGACAAGCGGATCGGTGCGGCATCAGCAATAACTAGGACACTGCATCGGTCCGTCGTGGTAAAGAGAGAGCTGAGTCGAAAAGCAAAGCTCTCGATTTACAAGTCGATCTACGTTCCAACCCTCACCTATGGTCACCAGCTGTGGGTGGTGACCGAAAGAATGAGATCGTGGATACAAGCGGCCGAAATGAGCTTCCTCCGTGGCTGGGCTCTCACTCAGAGATCGGGTGAGGAGCTCTGCCATCCGGGAGGAGCTCGGTGTCGAGCCGCTCCTCCTCCAGGTCGAGAGGAGCCAGATGGAGTGGTTCGGGCATCTGGTCAGAATGCCCCCCGAGCGCCTCGCGGGCGAGGTGTTTTGGGCACGTCCTACCGGGAGGAGACCAAGAGGCCCTGGACCCACTGGAGAAACTATGTCTCACAGCTGGCCGAGGAAAGACTTGGGATCCTTCCAGGTGAGCTGGAGGATGCACCCCGGGTGAGAGAGGCCTGGGCTGCCCATTTGAGGCTGTTGCCCCCGCGACCCGACCCCGGAACAAGCGGAAGATGACGGAACGGCATTGAATGCAAACACAATTTTTTTTTTTTTCCAAGGCAGCAATTTTTTGCAAAGAATATGTGGTGCCGTTATGAATAAGTGTGACAGATAAGACAGTTTCAAACATTCAAAACAGGATTTAGCACTGACTCAAATTTATGAACATAAATTTCAGTTAGTCAGTCACTTTCCTAACCGTTTATCCCTTATGAGGTTGCAGGGGTGCCGGAGTCCATCCCGGCTGATTCAAGGTGAGGGGTACGGTACACCCTGACCAGGTCGCCAGTCTGTCGCAGGTACACACACATAGAACCATACACACACATTCCTAGAACCTAGTGGCCAATCAACCTAACATGCATGTTTTCAGAGGGTGGGAGGAAACCGGAGTATCCGAAGAAAATCCAGCAAACACGGGGAGAACATGCAAACTACACACAGAAAGGCCAGTGTTCCAAGCAACGTCCCAATCTGAAAATTGAACCCACAACCTTCATGCTGTGAGTCCACAGTGCCACCCACAGCGCCACCACAACACCCATAAACTTATGTATATCTAAAAAACAATATACAATATCTTGCTGTTTTGTGTATGAATGCAATCGGTCGACCTATGATGGGCTTCATTTGATAATTATATTCTAAAAATATATTTTATTTATGAGATGTGTTTCCGTACCTCCAAGGTCACTGTAAAATACACAGACACATTTAACACAACTAAAATACACAGACAAATTTAACACAACTAAAATATACAGACAAATTTAACACAACTAAGACACACAGACAAATTTAACACAACTAAAATACACAGACAAATTTAACACAACTAAAATAAACAGACAAATTTAACACAACTAATATACACAGACAAATTTAACACAACTAAAATAAACAGACAAATTTAACACAACTAAAATACACAGACAAATTGAGAAAAAAAAGCCCCACACTATTTCAAATATTTACAAGAACAGTGTCGTTAGTGTTGAAGTGATCCGCCCAGTTGGAACCAAGTGTTTCGACTAAAAAAGTTCAAAAAAAATGAGAAAAGAATACTGGATTAAAAACTGCTTCTAAGCAAAAAGTTATGATACCAGAAACAAGACTGCCGACACAATCAGACTTAAAAAAAAAAAGATTACTGGGTGTAATTAGCATAAAAACAATATAAAATAAGAGAGACTGCCTTAATGGAGGTGTTTACATTATTTATTCCTAGTCTAACTGGCTTTTATATTCTAATTTCATGAATAATTTGTTGGGTTTTTTTAATCTATCCTCTCATATTACGATTTTAATTTCACACTTTCACAACCAGTAGTGAGGACATCCTTGGCATCCAGGGAGACAGTGTCCCCTGGTGTCAGTAACATCTCATCTGTGTGAGAGCTCCACCTTAAACCCCCCCAAAAAAAGAACTTTCTTTCCTAAAACCAAACTCATAAACATCTGATTTAAGGATTACTTTTACCCACATGCCTGCCAGTCAGTTGTGAATAAACTTTTAGTAAGAACTTCTTTCGTAATGTCGAACAAGATTGTTAAATGTTGGCTTTGTTTTCAGGCCAAACATCAGGGAGCAATTTGACTTTCTGGTAAAAAGTAAGTTGCACCAGAGCGTTTTGACCGACTTTGTTGGCTAACCAGAAGACTTACAGCAGCAAAACCTCATGTCAGTGAAGAGAAAGATTCATTTCAAATCAGAACTTGAAAGAAAAAAGTAGAGAAAGTAAAAACATATATTTTATTAATATTTACTTCCATTTGAGCCAGTGTCTAAACCCAAAATTACCACTAAAAACTCTCAGAAAAAATAAGTACCTAAGAATTTTTGATTAACTGATGTATTGCCACACGACAGACTGGCGACCTGTTTGGGGTGTACCCTGCCCTTTGCCTTGAATCAGACGGGATGGGCTCCAGCACCCCCCGCAACCTCGAAAGGGACAGACGGATAAGAAGATGACTGACTGAAGTATTGCCCCACAGCAGACTGGCACCCTGTTCGGGATGTACCCCGCTTCAAGACTTAGTTCAACCAGGATAGGCTCTGGCATCCGCGCAACCAAGTTAGGGATAAGTGGTTCAGAAGGTTTAGGTGGGGTTTAGTGGTTTAAGAGGAGGTGGTGGCTCAGTGGTAAAGCGTCCGCCCTCGGACCGGAAGTTAAGTGGAAGTTTGCGGGTTCGATTCCCACTAAGTTTATGCCTACGGTACAAAGAGAAGACACCTAACCCCCCATTTCTCCCACCATTAGTTCTGTCGTGGCAGCCTGCTGCGGTGTAATGCAGTACACAAATTTTTCCGGTGAGGGATCAATAAAGTATACATTATTAAGATTAAACAAAAAAATTCTTTGGCTGAGTACTAGTTTTTTTGTCCTTCGGCCCTCATCTCGTCACTTGTTCTTCTCACTTGTTCCCACTTCCATCGGGATGAAGCCCACCTACTGAATACTTTAAATAAATAGTCGGATTTGCTCAGATTTGTACAAATCCGACTGTGAGCAATATACAGTCATCGGCACTGAGTATTGCCTGTCCACCCTGGGGGTCCCGCCTTCACATGGATCTCCATGATGTTTCTGTTTTTTCCCCACCGACAGGTTTTTGAGTTGTTGTTTTTTCTCACCAAAAAGGTCTAAAAACAGGAATGATCTGCGTTTATTTTGTTAGTACAAGAATTGATTATTGTTACAATTATCTATTGTTATTTATTGTTATCTTAAAATTGATTTTTGTACCTTTATGTGTGTTTTATGCTCAAATTACTTTGTGAAACCAGTTGAGACAACAGTGTTGTGCTACAAATAAAAAACAGTTTTTTCAAAGAGTTTCACACATCAAATTATAACAAAAAAATTAGAAAAAGACACGATTTGAATTGAAAAATTAATGTTGATTTTTAATTTATCCTAAATAATATTTCACATATACTGTATTCTTTAACAGAATTTATTTGGACCAACACGGGTCCAAACCACAGATCAAGCCTTTTGAACCACTATAGATAGAAGACCAGAGCAGACCCAGGACGTAGCAATCTGCTGACTTAACACAACATTTGTCACAGAGTGGGTGCACGTGACATCACATCATCCCTCCTGGTCTGTGTGGGATCAACGCAGGCTCAAATTCTTTGTGTTCAAAGCAAACGCACGCCGTGCACGTGTCCCGGATCATCCTGTCATGTCACCTCTATTGTCCATTGGTCTGAGTGCCCTGGCACTGTCACATCATGAGGTAAAGAGGTGAACATTCCCCACGTCATGGTGGGAAAAGGACTAAAAATATTTTTAAATTTTACCCGGGTCAGTACCGAACAATATCCTTCTCAGCGAGACATTAAAATATTAGTTTTCTTCGCATGTACATCCTTTTTTTTTTTGTAAAAATGGGACATATAGTCTGGAAAATATGGTACTCAAAAATGAAATGCACTGAAAAACTTTTTGCCTATGTTAGAATGTGGCAATGCCACAAAACAAAAGTCATGGCCAAGAACAATCTGTCTGTATCTGGATCTGGTAGATAAAGCATGCAAATTGTTCAAATATGCATGAATGAAGTAGAAAAACACTTCAGCATTGTTTATGATGTAGAAACAATACCCAAATTTGGTAACTTCTTCTTCTTTCTCCATTTCCCTTCAGGGGTCGCCACAGCAAGTCAGTTTCTTCCATCTAACCCTATCTGCTGTATCCTCTTTGGTCAAACCAACTATCTTCATGTCTTCCTTCACTGTATCCATGAACCTACTCTTTGGTCTTCCTCTAGTCCTCTTTCCTGGTGGTTCCAAATCTAGCATCCTGCTTCCTGTGTACTGTACTCTCTCTCTTCTCTGTACATGCCCAAACCATCTCAGTCTTGCCTCTCGAACTTTATCCCCAAAACCTCTAACATGTGCTGTTCCCCTGATGTACTCATTTCTAATCCTGTCCATCCTGGTCACTCACAGAAAGATCCTCAGCATCTTCATCTCTGCTACCTCCATCTCGGTTTCCTGTCTTTTTCTCAGTGCTACTGTTTCTAGACCAAACAGCATGGCCGCTCTCACCACGGTTTTTTACACTTTCCCTTACATTTTAGCTGAAACTCTTCTATCACACATCACACCTGATACTTTCTTCCACCCGTTCCAGCCTGCCTGAACACGCTTCTTCACCTCTTTTCCACACTCTCCATTGCTCTGGACTGTTGATCCTAGATACTTAAAATCGTCCACCTTCTTTATCTCTTCTCCCTGTAACCTCACTTTTTCATTTGGATCCCTCTCATTCACACACATGTACTCTGTCTTACTCTGACTAATCTTCATTCCTCTTCTTTCTAGTGCAAACCTCCACCTCTCCAGCTTTTCCTTCACCTCTTCCCTCCTCTCACTACAGATCACAATGTCATCTGCAAACATCATTGTCCATGTTAGCAACTTAAAAGTAGCTAAAGTTCCTTGATCTCGTTCATCTGAAACAATCTTACAGAATTTTAAATCTATAGAAGTTGATGAATTAATCTCCCCTGCTATATTCTACCCACCTCAACTCTAGTCTTAATCTTTCTGCTTAAAGACATATAAACAAATAAATCTTTACACTAGATCTTTTTAAATAACGTTGACTTCATTCAGAGACACAGAATGTGCAGTCAGTGAGTAGGAATGCCACAAATGGGACCAGAACATCTGGCCTGGGTTCCCCTCAATGCAACCTGCAGCTCTTCCAGCACAACAGCACCTTGATGGATCTTCAGAGAAATGAAAAACCGCCACATCCCGTCACTTGCCATCACAGTACTTGTGGCACTCTCCTGACACCAATCATTTCCACATGGATGGCCTATCAGTGTCCTATTTCCCTGAATCTGTTATTTCCATAATCCGGCGGGTGCCATCGCCTTGGATTAATAGATGAGTCTGAGTGTGCGAGATGGCAGAGCTTTGTAGCTCCCAATGAACAGTGTGCGGTCTGATGAATGACGTTTGGGCTGCAACCACGTCACTTCTTCCATTAGCGAATCCTGTCCCAACTCTTCCGTATTGAACCATGGCTTTCAGCTATTAGCCTGATGCATGACACAGTCAATTCCAGTTACGCTTTAATAAGTGAATATTTATCTTAGCCATTTTCAAAGGGGAAAAGGAACAGGTGAAGGAAAAATGAGAGCAAAAATACCAGAATTGTTCTTATCTCTCTTCATGTGTGTGAGAGACTGTCTGCTCTGATTGAATTTACTTTTTCATGTTCATCTTGCTCCTAAAAGGCCTCAGACTAGATGAAATTTATTTATCACCCGTGCCGTTCCGTCGTCTTCTGCTTATCCGGGGCCGTGTTGCGGCGGCAACAGCCTCAGACGGGGAAGCCCAGGCTTCTCTCACCCCAGCTGCATCCTCCAGCTCACCCGAAAGGATCCTGAGTCGTTCCCCAGCCACCTGTGACACATAGTCTCTCCAGTGGGTCCGAGGTCTGCCCGAAACACTTCACCAGTGATGCGCTCGGGAGGCTTCCTGACCAGATGCCCGAGTCACCCCATCTGGCTTCTCTCGAACAGGAGGAGGAGCAGCTCGACACTGAGCTCCTCCCCTCCCGGATGGCAGAGCTCCTCACCGATCTCTGAGTGAGAGCCCAGCCACCCTGCGGAAGAAGCTCATTGTGGCCACTTGTGTCCGCAATCTCATTCTTTCGGTCACCACCCACAGATGGTTACCATGGTGAGGGTAGGAACGTAGATCGACTTGTAAATCGAGAGCTTTGCTTTTCGGGTCAGCTCTTTCTTTACCACGATGGACCAATGCAGCGTCCTAGTTATTGCTGACGCCGCACCGCTCCCCTGATAATTTATCATCCCTGGTAATAAATAAAATATATTTCCAGAAGCGTTTTTTTTTTTCCATTGCCATTTTTTTAGGCGTATTTAGAAAGGTCTGTTTGCCGGAATGATCCGAGTTTGTTTATTAAGTTCAACAATTATCTATTGTTACCAATTAATTACTTTTTAACTTCACAGTGAGATTTGTGTTGTTTTGTGTATATCCATAACTTTTTTTGTGATTTTTTTTTTTTTTTGTGTTTCAATTTGATGTCTGAAACTCTTTGACACCATTGCATCGTGATATTGGGCCATAGGAAGGAAATAGAATCGAATGTTTTTCCATTACTTGCAAATAAGACAATTAATATACTTAAACTTCTCATTTTGAACACGACTCGGATCTCGACCCATGGAAGAGCACTCAGTCTCTTTCCGATGGAGACCCAAGTTTTTGGTATTCTTAAACTCAGAATATTTAAAGATCCCATGACAAATCCTCATCTTCTAATAGAGAAATATGGGCCTTGCATTTGTCAGCAAAAGAAGTTTTTTGAATAATTCAGCTTTATTTGTAAAAAACAAAAAGTAAATAGTATTTTTAGGCCCTCCTAGGTAAAAAAAAATGAGTACCTTCTACAACCACATTGCTTTTTATGTACAGTAGGTCACTTAGGTTCAATTAGGACCCGTGTCAAATTTCAGAGCCAGAGCCTGTATTTTCTCAAGCCTGGCAGGGAGCGGGGGGATGAGCAATAGTCAGGGTTTTATACTTCTGGGTTTGCGAAAAAAAAAACTCTACAAATCAGTCATTTTTTTTATTTTCCTGTGAAGGATGTTTAAAAAAACCAAATTGTGGTAATTATGAGTAAAAAACAGAAAAAAAAAAAAAAAAAGAGTTATTTTGCTTTAAATCAGACTTTTAATTCAGATTCAAACAAATTTAACTTTCTGAATTTGAAACTTCCAAACACCTCGCTGGTGAGATGTTTCGGGCACGTCCCACCAGGAGAAGACCGAGAGGCAGACCCCGGACCTGCTGGAGAGACTATGTCTCACAGCTGGCCGGGGAACGACTTGGGATCCTTCCAGGTGAGCTGGAAGATGTAGCCGGGGTGTGATAGAAGCCTGGGCTTACCGTCTGAGGCTGTTGCCCCCCCGACCCGGCCCTGGATGAGCGGAAGACCACGGAACGGAACTTGAAATTCTAACTCTTTGCTTTTTCAATCTTAGTTTTTCTTTTTTATCCTACTTTTTTTACCTTAAGCACTTAATGTTTTATCTGTTATAATAAATGTTATTTTGAGGATGACGCCGGGGTGAAAGAGGTCTGGGCTACCCGTTTGAGGCTGTTGCCCCTGCGACCCGACCCCGGAACAAGCGGAAGATGACGGAACGGTATCTTTTATGTTTCGTCTTGTTTTTCATATCAATGTCATTTTCTATCATTTGCTGCAAACTAACAACATTTTAATAAGTCTGAATCTGGATCCCAGTAAAGTTTGTAACTGTTGCGTCGTCTTTTCTCTAAAATATCCAGACATCTATCACATATTGTCAGAATCGGTGCTCATGTGTGTTTCCTTCAGCGTCGATGTGTGTGACCAAGTAGAGCTGAGTGCCGCCATGACAGGCTATTAGTCATAAGGCTTTAGCCACTCAACCCCGATCACTAGAGTAATCCATACCTCTGACAACCAGCCTGCACGTTTCAATACATTTATAAGATGGAGACACATTAACTCTTATACACATCATACTCAGAGAAAAATATCACTCTCCATGATATGACACGGGGCTGCCAACAAGGTCGATCGCAACTGACAGGTAAAAATAGAAGTGAATGTTTGAATTGATCTGAGAAGATATCAATCACTTACCATCAGATCAGTCCTGTGTCCTTTCTGCTGTCACCTCTTTAACCGTTAACATTCACCCCAGTTCACCTCGGAGAACCCAGAATATGTTTGATTTGATGTGTTGCTGGTAAAAGTCACTCTACATCTAAAGAAGCATCATTTATTTAAAAACAAAAAAAGGGGGGAGGTGAACTACAAAAGAAGAGTTCTTTTTAAGCCGAGAGTTTCTCAGGATGTTTCTGAGTTGCTCAGACACTAAGAACCAATCAGTTTATCCTTTTTTTTCTTCAGCCACGGGGGACTAGTTTGAAGTTAATTGCAGTGAATCCAATTTTTTAATTAAAATGAACATCTTGACAATCTGACTGGATTGGGATTTGTTATTGCTATTTCTTCTTCTCAACCCGCCTCATTTTCTCTCCCCTGCAGGACAGCATGAAAGAGTCCTGTTGTTTTATTTTAATTGGGATGGTGATGTAATTGGCCTACTCCATGCTGGTCGCTTCAATTTGGATCTTACCGTATCTGTGTGTGAGAAAAGACTGTGTGTATTACGTGGTTAAGTGTGTAAAGTTTAAGTGTGTTAAGAGAGTTCAAAGAAAAAGTCTTGGTGAAATTTATAAATGATAAAACAATGAGGATAATTAAACACGGACGTTTACAGATTGACCTTAACAACACAGTGTAAATGAGGAGGAGACTTTAAGGACTTAAAATCAACAGTCTTGCCAGGCTGAGGAGTGAGGGCAATGCCGGTCGGACAGTTTCTTCCATCTAACCCTATCTGCTGCATCTTCTTCAGTCACACCAACTATCTTCATGTCTTCCTTCACTGTATCCATGAACCTCCTCTTTGCCCTTCCTCTAGACCAGTGGTCCCCAACACAGCACAGGGGATCGTGCAGAAAGAAGAAATAACTTCCACTATTTCCTTTTGGTTTATTATTCGAGCCATGACGATGTTTTGATTTGAAAAGTGATCGTATTTTCTTCCTCACGTCTATCAATGACTTACCTTTGATGCATCATTTGTTTTTTTTGTTTTTTTTATTTTGAATTACTCTATTCATCCCACACCGGGGAAATTTGTTTGCTGCACTCCTTACACCGCAGCAGGCTGTCCTTCAACGGCACCAATGGTGGGAGAAGTGGGGGCTAGGTGTCTTCTCCAAGGACCCTAGACGTGCTCTCCGTGGGACGCAAACCCGCGACCTTCCGGTCCGCGGGCGAACGCGCTAACCACGCGGCCACCGTCTCCATCATCCCACTAAGTTTAAGTTTAAACCCATAAACTAGCGTAAAACTAGAGTAAAACCAAAGATTTATAAGAAGCTTCTTTGCTAAGGGGAGTTACAGAGTTACAAAGCAGAGTGGACTTTAGAAACACTCTTTAGTTTCAGGTCAAAATGGGACTGTCTGGTTCCAGCAAAACAAACTCACAACTCCGATTGATCTACTCAGGTATTTTTATTCACTTTGTTTATGTGACGTCCTTTATTTTGAAGGTATGTTTACCAATACCAAGGCAACCAGAGTGCGTTAGCTCAGAGAGAACGTTTCCATGTTATAAAGAGGCTGCTAATAAATTTTCTTGTAAAGAGAAAGTGGATTTAAGTTTGTTATTTATTAAAAAAAAAACATTTTTTCAGGCTAGTCTTATTTCATTTTTCTGCTACACCTTTAGACCAGTCCCGGAAAATATTATCAGACACTAAACCGGTGTGTGGCGCAGAAAAGGTTGGGGACCACTGCTCTATACCTTTTTCCTGGTGGTTCAAAATCCAGCCTCCTTCTTCCGATGTACTCTCTCTCTCCTCTGCACATGTCCAAACCATCTCAGTCTGGCCTCTCTGACTTTATCTCAAAAACCTCTACCATGTCCTGTTCCTCTGATCCTGTCCATCCTGGTCACTCCCAGAGAGATCCTCAGCATCTTCATCTCTGCTACCTCCATCTCTGCTTCCTGTCTTTTTCTCAGTGCCACCATCTCTAGACTAACATCTCAAGATCAAGCATGGCCGGTCTCATCACGGTTTTCTACACTTTCCCTTTCATTTTAGCTGAAACTCTTCTGTCACACATCACACCTGATACTTTTCTCCACCCGTTCCAGACTGCCTGCACATGCTTCTTCACCTCTTTTCCACACTCTCCATTGCGTTGGACTTTTGATCCTAAGTAAAATAAATAATATAAGCAAAGTTGGCACATGGTGCTGACCCTGGTAGAAAAAGAATTTTTCAAACTGTCCAGCAATACCTGACATATAGATCACCATTCTGCACATCATAACGCTGGACAGGACAGATTATAACAAGAGGAAGGAAAAAAAAAAAAAGAACAAATATTCCAGGGCAATGGAGAGTGTGGAAAAGAGGCAAAGAAGAGTGTGCAGGCAGGATTGAATGGGTGAAGAAAATAATAATGAGTCTTTAATCAAGCACAATTCAACATATCAAATGTAAAATCAAAAGATATTCTGAGTAAAGTTTTTTTTTCTGTTTACAGATGAGTAAAGAATTGCTGTGTGCTGCAACCACGTGTGTGGCCCAACTAGAGATGGTGCTCTGCACGAGCTGGGGGGCTATTTTAAGTCTCCTTTTGCAAATATACCAACAAACAGAGAGGGGAGGTCCCACTGGGATACACTGTAAACAAGTGGGTGCGATGCACGGAGCACAATCCCACTTTTTTGTTTAATAAAAGAAAGATCTCCTTTCATCTGAGACAAACAAGTAGATAAACCAGCGCCTACACTCGTTCACACACCGCACTTAATTACCACGTTCATTTACAATGTTTAATCTGAAAATACAACTAATAAACAAAAGAAAACACAGCAAACAAAAGGCAGATGAAGATTCGACTGTTGTTTTGTTTTATTTGCGGTGCAACATTTAGTCGGGAATTTCTGTCTGAAGAAAATTGGTCCGCACATGAACAACAATGTCCTGGTTTTTGCCTCCTTCCATCAGTTCTACACAAGATATTTCTGGCTTATGATCTAGGTTGCATGTAATAAAAGGAATTTATTACAAGATCTAGGTTATGAACAAAAGTTTGTTTTTATTGCACTGTTTTTCTTTTTTTTCATTCCTCTTTTTTTTCCAAAGGGTCTTTAATGACCATTCCACAAACTTCTCAAGCATGGTCACCTGAGCTCTAACCATTTATTATCAACGCACATGGCACATTTGAACCTGGGGGAAATATGATGCCTTACAGCTCCTGTGTCCAGCCAGAATAGAAAAAAGCTGAAGTTACAAAATTATTGGTGACCAGGCAAAAAATTAAATAAATAAAAATTAAATAATTAAATACGCAACCTTACTCCTGCTAGACGCTATAGATTTCTCTGCGGTTACAGCCATGGAAGGGTGTGACTGAATAAAACCTTTTGCCCATTTATGATCGTCTCTAAGACTTCAGGTGATGAGGGACAATGAAAAAGTTTTTTTTGCTTGAACTAAAACCAGCTATTAAAATTTTAAAGCTTTAATTTGGTTAAATTCCTCACAAAAGCTGGAACTACTAGACATGTGGTTAGAAATGTTTTTCATTAAGTTTTTTAGTTGTTTTTATTTGATTAAGGAAGAAAATTTCCAGTGGAATTATTTCAAAATCTCGGGTCATAGATTTAATTATTCTTACGTGACACAAAAAAATATGTGATCAAGTATTTTTCCATGACTCTTATTTTCATCAGACGGGGTCACGGACGTCTAAAGTTCACAAAGTTTTGATCTATATTCTTCAGCTTTGATCAAACTGCTTGTCCAAAAAGATTTAAGAGGTTCAAAAAGAGCAGTTTTACATCTGGAGGGAAGTCCTTTTTGGATACCACAAAGAGACAGGAAGCAGGAAATGTCCGAAGAGGGAGATATCAGACAAAAATGACAAAACATATCAATGACAGAGATTCAAGTTCGACCGAGTGGGACCAAAATAACTCTTTCAATGACACTTGAGTGACGTGATTGTTTTTTTTTAGGATGTTGCCTCGCTATGTTTTGCTTCTAGAACGTCTTATTTTGTCACTCTGATGGGAGTTCGTCATGGACGAACCCCTGATGAACTCAACTTAAAGCCTTCTCTGCGGACCTAAGAAAATATCTAAATAACAAACTAGTGTTAATTATATTTAAAGCATTGTTATTTATAAAATATTTCCACATTGTCATTTCTTTTTACGTCTTTTCAGTAGCTGCACTTTGGTCACTTTGCATTTGGCCAATCATATTTGGGCCGGCATTTGTTGCCAGGTAAACTAAAAGAACAGGAAAGTTTTGAGTAAAATGTTTTTATTGAAGTTTATGGAGTCCTTATGGATTTTTTTGCACGTAATATACGATCTGAGACTTTTTCACCACTAATAGATATATTTATTGTGGGGTTTTGCATCTGTGCTATCTAAGCATTATCGCCACCTTCTATTAATTACGTAAAGTAGGCCGGTTTTAGTGGGCGGCATGGCTGTGGCCTCACAACAAGAAGGTTGGGGTTCAAGTCCCAAGTGGGACAAGGCTTGAAACACTGGTCTTTCTGTACGGAGTTTGCATGTTCTACCTGTGTATGTGTGGGATGTCCTCCACCCTTCCAAAAAACGGTCATGTTATGTTGATTGGCCACCATAAAAATTGCCCCTGGGAATGAGTGTGTTTGGATGGTTGTATACAGTATGTGGCCGCGCAACAGACTGGCGACTTGTTTGGGTCACCAGTCTGTATCCTGCCTCTCATCAAAATCAGCTGGAATTGGATCTTGCACACCCTGTGACCCTGTTAAGGGTGAGTGGTTAAGGGCGGAAGGAAGTTTTTTTAATTAAAAAATTAGTTACTGAGTTTGCGGGACAGCGGCACAGTGGGTAGCACAGTGGCCTCATAGCAAGAGTGTCGCGGGTTCAAATCCCAGGTGGGAAAGAGGCTTGAAACACTGACCTTTCTGTGTGGAGTTTGCATGTTCTACCCGTGCATGCTTAGGTTTTCTCCAGGTACTCCGGTTTCCTCCCCCTCTCCAAAGACCTGCATGCTAGGCTGATTGGCCACTACATGGTAATTGCCCCTAGGAGTGTGTGTATGGTTGTATGTGTGTGGAGCCGCGACAGACTGATGACATGTTCGGGGTGTACCCTGCCCCTGACCCTGTACCTCCGCAACCTCGATGGTTAAGAAGGTGACTGTTACTGAGTTACAGTTACTCTCCGTCACTGGATTTCATAGTAACGATTATTCAGTAAAATATTGGTGACACCTCACCGTACTGTCCTTTTCTAACTTCTTCAGACAAACATTAGAACTTAGGCGTATACCTCCTTGTGTACAAGCACGCTCTGAAACGGGCCTTCATTATCATAACCAACCCCCTCCTGTGGTAGTTTTGACAGTGATACAAGAGTCTGACAACAACACAGTGAATTTAACAGATATTAGAATCGACCCCAGGCCTGTCTTCCTCAATTCACAGCACCCTATTGCTGATTTTAAAGGAAGAATTCCCTTTTGTAGTCTAGAAGAAAAAAGAAAACATGCACCTCCCCCGTACGTGCAGTTCTCCCCCTTCTTCTCACACACTTGAATAGCAATTAAATTAATTCCCTCTATTTTTTTTTCTTATTGGGTTTTGTGTGGACTTTTGTGTTGCAGCGTGTGGGGGGAGGAGTGACATATCTAATCTATAGCAGCTTTGTATCCAGTGGGAGACTTATGAAATGAGAGGAAAAGGATCTTTATCAGTATGGAATTAGTGCATCTCTGTGCACCATCCAGGAAGTGTATAGTGTGATTCCATTATAGCAAAGGAGCCTTCAAAGCGGCTCGCGCAGCCAGAGGACACCTTGGGAGGAAAGACAGGACCATGTTGAGGAACGGGATGGAACCTTGCTGAACCAGCACTCTGCAAAGCAAGATAACAATCAGGCATTTGCAAAAGGGTCTGCACAATTACCTCCCAAATAAAGGTCATTTTAACATCACTTCAACGCTGGAAGTGGGGAGAAAATTGTAGTTATTATAAAAGCAAATTGAAAGTGGAATCATTTTTTTAGATCTACTTATGAATTTATGAGCAGAAATAGCATTATGTTACACGGAGCAGGGAACGTTCTTCCAGGTGAGAGTTGGTTTATGTCTAGGACTTTGTTCACATTTTTTTTTTAATGATTCAGCAAGTGTCAGATAATCACAGCTGAACCACTGTCCATTTTCATTAGTTTAAGTTTAGAACTGTTAATAAACTTCCATCAAATCAAATTTAAAAGCAGTACAAATGACTCAACCACGGATACAAGCGGACGAAATGAGCTTCCTCTGCAGGGTGGCTGGCTCTCACTCGGATCGAGTGGGGAGTTCTGCCATCCGAGTGGAGACCGGTGTGGAGCCACTCCTCATCCAGGTCGGGAGAAGCCAGATGGGGTGGTACGGGCATCTGGTAAGGATGCCTCCCAAGCGCATCAATGGTGAAGTGTTTCGGGCAGACCCCGGACTCGCTGGAGAGACTATGTCTCACAGCTGGCCGGGGAACGACTCAGGATCCTTCCGGGTGAGCTGGAGGATGCAGCTGGGGTGAGGGAAGCCTGGGCTTCCCGTCTGAGGCTGTTGCCCCTGCGGGGGGGAGGAGCTCAGTGTCGAGCTGCTCCTCCTCCAGGTCATGAGAAGCCAGATGGGGTGGTTCAGGCATCTGGTCAGGATGCCCCCTGAGTGCCTCGCTGGTAAGGTGTTTCGGGCACGTCCCACCGGGTGGAGATTGAGAGGCAGACCCCGGACCCGTTGGAGAGACTATGTGTCACAGCTGGCCGGGCAACGACTCGGGATCCTTCCGGGTGAGCTCGGAAGGATCCCGAGTCGCGGCTGTTGCCCCTTCGACCCGGCCCCAGATAAGCGGAAGACGATGGAACAGGACGATGGACCCTGCTCTTCTGCAATACCTTTCTGATTATAATATCTCTCAAACAATTAATCAAATGAAACTACCCACAGTTACTCAGTACCAACGTTTTGATTCTAAAGCAATTGTTCCCAACTTTGTGTAAACAAGATTAGTGATGCATCATCGTCATAGTTTCACAAAGTCAATGTGTTTCACTGAAGAAGTTAGCAGGTTCACTCCAGAGACTAGCGGATCCACTGAAGCGGGCCTACAGGGGCTCTAAAGTTACTGAAGACTGGCATTGTGGTTTAAATGATCTGACCCCATGGAAATGTAGAATTTTCTTCATGGCAGTAATTGTAGCTCTCAGTTGGAAAGAGAGTAAAGAGAGAGAAGTGTACAAAAAGAATGATGGAAGTTTAGCTTTTTGGGGTTTTTTTTAATGACATATTAGTGTCAAAACAACTAATGCAATAAACGTGTTTAAGAATTTTTAATTAATCAAAAGCTGCATTTGAAGCTGGTCAATGTAGTAGTATTTGGCCATGCGAATGGCTTGATAGCACCATTAGGGGTACAACAAGCTGTACAACAAGGGGTTTTGTCCTGGACACAAAAATCTTCTATTTAAATCCTATTGCTTTGCAGAATCCCATGATCTCAATGATACATGGTAGGAAATCACCTGGGGCGACGATTGTTACCAATCCCGTACCGAATGACCTCCGGATTCATTCTTTTCCCTTTATAATTAATCTAACTTTAATGGCTTCATTAAGGCATTGTCTCTATGCTTTGCTGGACAACTTCACAGCCAATTAGAAAGAAGATAGCAGTAGTCGCAGCACCGCCAAATTTTTCATCATGGTTTTGTTCCGTAGTCTTCCGCTAATCTGGGACCGGCCAATCTGGGCCAATCCGCTAATCTGGGTTAAGGCCAATTAACCCAATTGGTCAATTAAAGCTTACCTACCAATTAACATGTATGTTTGTTTGTTTTTTATTTAATATACAGTTGTGGTCAAAAGTTTACATACACTTGTAAAGAACATAATGTCATGGCTGTCTTGAGTTTCCAGTTATTTCAACAACTCTGATTTTTCTCTGATATAGTGATTGGAACAGATCCTTCTTTGTCACAAAAAACATTCATGAAGTTTGATTCTTTTATGTCTTTATTATGGGTAAACTGAAAATGTGACGAAATCAGCTGGGTCAAAAATATACATACAGCAATGCTAATATTTGGTTACATGTCCTTTGGCCATTTTTACTTCAATTAGGCGCTTTTGGTAGCCATCCACAAGCTTCTGGCAAGTTTCTGGTTGAATCTTTGACCACTCCTCTTGACAGAATTGGTGCAGTTCAGTTAAATTTGTTGGCTTTCTGACATGGACTTGTTTCTTCAGCATTATCCACATGTTCTCAATGGGATTTAAGTCAGGACTTTGGGAAGGCCATTTTAAAACCTTAATTCTAGCCTGATTTAGCCATTCCATTACCACTTTTGATGTGTGTTTGGGGTCATTGTCCTGTTGGAACACCCAACTGCGCCCAAGACCCAACCTTCGGGCTGATGACTTCAGGTTTTCTTGAAGAATTTGAAGGTAATCCTCCTTCTTCATTGTCCCATTGACTCTCTGTAAAGCACCAGTTCCATTGGCAGCAAAACAGGCCCACCGTGCTTGATGGTAGTCATGGTGTTCTTGGGGTTAAAGGCCTCACCTTTTCTCCTCCAAACATATTGCTGGGCATTGTGGCCAAACAGCTCAATTTTTGTTTCATCTGACCACAGAACTTTCCTCCAGAAGGTCTTATCTTTGTCCATGTGATCAGCAGCAAACTTTAGTCGAGCCTTAAGGTGCCGCTTTTGGAGCAAGGGCTTCCTTCTTGCACGGCAACCTCTCAGTCCATGGCGATGCAAAACACGCTTGACTGTGGACACTGACACCTGTGTTCCAGCAGCTTCTAATTCTTGGCAGATCTGCTTTTTGGTGCTCCAGGGTTGACTCTTCACCCTCCTGACCAGTTTTCTCTCAGCAGCAGGTGACAGCTTGCGTTTTCTTCCTGATCGTGGCAGTGACAAAACAGTGCCATGCACTTTATACTTACAAACAATTGTTTGCACTGTTGCTCTTGGAACCTGCAGCTGCTTTGAAATGGCTCCAAGTGACTTTCCTGACTTGTTCAAGTCAATGATTCTCTTTTTCAAATCTGTGCTGAGCTCCTTTGACTTTCCCATTGTAGCGTTTGTGGGTGTTTTTATCCAATGAGCCCTTTTTAAATGGCCTCAGAGAAGTCACCAGCTGTAGTCACTCATAATCACTCACAAGAAGTTAAGAGGTCATGCTATGAAGCTCATGTCATTGACACAACTTTCTAAGTCTCCAAAATTGCTCATTCATGTTGCTGTATGTATATTTTTGACCCAGCTGATTTCGTCACATTTTCAGTTTACCCATAATAAAGTCATAAAAGAATCAAACTTCATGAATGTTTTTTGTGACAAAGAAGGATCTGTTCCAATCACTATATCAGAGAAAAATCAGAGTTGTTGAAATAACTGGAAACTCAAGACAGCCATGACATTATGTTCTTTACAAGTGTATGTAAACTTTTGACCACAACTGTACTTTATTAATCCCTCACCGGGAAATTTATGTGCTGCATTTTACCGCAGCAGGCTGCCACCTATGACGGCACCAATGGTGGGAGAAACGAGATTCTCCCACCCAAGACACCTTGGGTTAGGTGTCTTCTGCAAGGACCCTAGACGTGTACTCAGTTGGATGCGAACCTGCGAACATCCGGTTGACTTCTGGTTAGCATCCAACGCAATAACCACTGAGGTCTCCACACCGAGGAGACCTCTGCGCTTCTTCATCCCCGTTCCATCAGGATGAAATCCATCTACTCATCCCCGCCGTGGGCATCGCTGGGCTGAGGAGTCTCCCGTGTCTCCATCAGGATGAAGAACATCTACTCATCCCCGTTCTGGACATCTCCGGGCTGAGGAGTCCCCCAGTGTTTCCTTCAGGATGAAGAACATCTACTCATCCCCGTACTTGACATCTCCGGGCTGAGGAGTCCTCGTGTTTCCATCAGGATGAAGAACATTTATTGACTTCTTTAGATATTTAGCTGTAGATTAGATTAAGCTAATATTTAAACAATAATCTTTGACACATTGTTTGCTCGTCCCGGGGGAGGGATCTCTCTTTCACGTGGATCCCCATGAGGTTTCTTATTTTTTCCCCACTGATGGGTTTTTTAGGAGTTTTTCCTCACCGAGAAGGAGAGTCTAAGTGCATTAATGTGCTAGTCTTGTTTAGTTAGTATTTGTTAGTTATTTTTCTTGTTGTGTATTTGTGTTAATACATTCCTCTTTTTCTTGTGAAGCCCATTGAGACGGACATTCTGTGATTTTGGGCTATACAAATAAAATTGAATTGAATTGAGCCGTCATCTCTGTTTTTGGGGGGTGGGAGGAAACTGAAGTACCCAAAGCAAACCCACACATACATGGGGAGAACATGCAAACTCTACACAGAAAGGCCAGTGTTTCTGACTTTGGGAATTGAAACCCTGGCCTTCTTGCTGTGAGGCCACCAAGCTAACCACAGCCCCTGATTTGGACAAGTTTTTTTTTAATTATGTATATATTCTAGCATGTGTAAAAAAATTGAATTAAAGGTAATTAAAATATTTATTTATATTTCCACAACAGCTGAAATGAGAAAAAAGAAAATAACTGGGTTTTTTTCTGTTGAGGAAAAAAAAAACCTCATTTATGCAAATAATTGTTTCCCATGTAAAAAAAAATAAATTTGCAAAAATCCAAGGTTTATCATGTTTTGTGCAATAATTGTCTAACCATATGAAAAAAACTTCCAAATAACTCCGTGGTTCATATTTGGCACTCGGCCTAATCCAGTCTTTAAACAGATTGCACCAACAGTTCTTTGCATCTAATGTGTTGGGTCATTTAAATGAAAACATTACATAAAAAGCAGCAAAAAATATATTTCCGAGACAGAGCCAAATACGAAGCATTTTAAAAATCAATATAAAAGATTTCAGTAAAAACTCTCATGTATCACGTTCACGATTTTATTACCGTTTTACAGTAAGAAAGAGCTTTGATACCACTTCTTTTTTTTTATTTGTGATGAACTTTCATTATTACAGTCTGATAAGATTTCTTTGAATCTACTCAGTAGGTGAACATATAGCGGCCGATATCAGACGCTGTTTCAGCATTAATATCCAGTTAAAGTGCAAATGGAGACGCAGACAGTTTGAAGTGATTATCACCAGTGAAAACCAATATTTCTAAAAGTAGTCATTCGATATGTATAATTTGAACATCTATGAATGAAATATTTTCCCTCCCTGTGGATCTCTTCGCACTTAGATGACCATGATTGAAAAAAAAAACAACCAGGAGAATAAATGTTTTTAGCAAAGCAAAATTATTCTATTAGGACTGATAAATGTGAATCATGTGGGACCGGCCATGGTGTCTGGTCTAGAGACATCAGCACTGAGGAAAAGACAGGAAACAGAGAAGGAAGTAGCAGAGATGAAGATGCTGAGGATCTCTCTATCCTCAGCATCTATTTTCATGTCTCCCTTCACTGTATCCATGAGCCTCCTCTTAGATCTTCTTCAGTGGGCATGTGGCAGCAATGGAGAGTGTGGAAAAGAGGTGAAGAAGCGTGTTCAGGCAGGCTGGTACGGGTGGAGAACAGTATCTGGTGTGATGTGTGATAGAAGAGTTTCAGCTAAAATGAAAGGTAAAGAGTACAAAACCGTGGCGAGATCGGCCATGCTGTTTGATCTAGAGACAGTGCCACTGAGGAAAAGACAGGAAACAGAGATGGAGGTAGCAGAGATGAAGATGCTGAGGATCTCTCTGGGAGTGACCAGGATGGACAGGATCAGAGGAACAGCACATGTTAGAGGTTTTAAAGTCAGAGAGGCCAGACTGAGGTGGTTTGGACATGTGCAGAGGAGAGAGAGAGGGTACATCAGAAGAAGGATGCTGGGTTTGGAACCACCAGGAAAGAGGCCAAGAGGAAGGCCAAAGAGGAGGTTCGTGGATACAGTGAAGGAAGACATGAAGATAGTTGGCGTGACCGAAGAAGATGCAGCAGATAGGGTTAGATGGAAGAAACTGACTTGTTGTGGCGACCCCTGAAGGAAAATGTTGAAAGAAGAAGAAATGCGAAGCCGTCTAAAGAAGAGGAAGTGCACATTTCAGATGACTGACTGTTGATTTGTGATGAGACAAAGTGCTTATTGACAAATGATGGAAAAGTTTTTCTTAAAGAAACCACATAACCATCCTCAGCACCGGTTTGAATTCAATTCAGTCTAAGAGATGGACATTAAAAGATGTGGACACAAAGCCACATGTATAGATACGCATGTATGTGAATACACACAAACTGACAAACACAATTTCCATATTTACTGTCTGGTGAGAAAAGGAAAAGGAGGAGAGGGCATAAAAACTCATAAATAAATGACAATGTACAGCTTGCCCTGGAAATAGAAGCATAATTTTGTGTTTGTGTTATATTCAGGCAGCTAAAATTTAATCTCCCTTTTAATACCCTCTATTGTATAAACAGGAGAGAGAGGTTGCTGAAATATAAATATAAGGAATGTAACCTTATGAAAATCGATTTGGCATTGAAAAATATTATCTCTGCCTAGTTGTTTATTAATGCAACTGCGGGCATGTTGCTACTATCAATGAGAAAATCCCACTATTTTATTTTCACACCATACACAAGAAAATCTATGCAACAAATAATAGTAATGACAAAAAAATGGTAAAAATGCGTTAGACATACTGTAAATAAAGTCTGTTGACTTCACAGTAAAATGTTAAAAACCACAACAGTACAGATTGGTAAACTATCCCATGAAACAGTTTAAAACAAAATTTTAACTGTAAGTACATTTGTTTAATTCAACTGGAACTAATGTATGTTTCCCTTGAGAAAAATACTGCAGCTTTCTGAAACGCCTCATTTCATAGTTTCTTTAAACAAAGAAATTGTCATGATCCCCTCCCCTGCCACGAGAGGGAGCCCTAAACTTTCCTTCATCGCCCTTATTCAGGACACCTGAGGGTGATTGGTCTGATAACGCACGCATGTGGATCCTGCAGCCAATTCAAAGGCAATCCCCCTAGAATTCTTTGTTGGGCATCGTCACCATCCCTTCCAGCCAGGGCTTCCTGTCCATAAGTTTAATTTTTGAACTCTGTTACATCGTTTGAACTTTCTGATCCTGAGTTAATCCGGTGCCCTTTTCAGCTTTACTGGACTTTGGTTAAATAAATCCTGTTTTTATGTCCTACTTTTGGGTTCTCCTCCTTCTACATTTCCCACATCATGACAGAAATGTCCTATTTGTTATAAGTGTCCACCTGCCTTATGTCACAAACAATGTCAGGTCATCTATGGTTGGTGTCCAATAACCAAGAGCAAATTCATTAAAAGCCTTTCACTGGTTTGGAAATTCTCGCTTTCACAAGAATTTATGGCCTCTACCTTCAGGACTTTGACCTTTGGTCGCATGACTCTGAAAACCTGATCAATTGATCTATTCAATGACTTCCAAATTGTCATTGAATAGATCTAGATGAGATTATTCTGTAGAGTTTTCAGCAGAACTTAAAGCCTCTGGAGGATCCTACAGACTTACAGTTGGCTGCTTTGTAATGTCATTTTATCAGCTGCTCTCAATCCTCTCTCATCATGCTTTTAGATGCACAGCGAAGTCCACGCTCTGAATCTCTGAAATTGTCCTTATAATGCTAATTCGGCTCCCCCTTGTTTCTAACTGAAGCTTATTTACTTCTGAAAAATACACATTCTGGTCACATTCACGTCACGTCCACACTTCTCTGATTGGTTTACCAAATGGAGTTGACTCCACAGGTAACCAGACTTATCTGCTAGTACAACAATGAAGCTAGCTTTCTTGCACGCGGATGATGCACTATGCATCTTGCAACTTGAATGTGAATGAAAAATGCACAAGCTCTGAATATGAGATTGGAACGCTCAGTTGGTGAGTCTCTAGATCGGTGAGTGGGGAAACCAAGACACAGTTCCTGATGTTGACATAAAATTGCCAGGATATTCGGACAAGACCCTTCAAGTTGCCACTGCTTTTGACTACGGGAGACAAAAAGTTGCTTGAAAACTAACTTGAATATGACACCTAAAGGCTTTATTTTGAATTAATTTTGCAGAAAAGGTAAATACTTTCCTCAACTTTATTTTTACATCAACTCTTGCAAAATCAGCCGCCAGCATTTTAGCATAAAAAACCTTTTTTTTTTTTTTTTTTTTGCAGTGTTGCTACTTCTAATGAATCTGGCAAAATAACCTAATTGCTCCTGCCAAACAGATTTTAATTTTAAAAGATCCATTTGCAACTTTATAAAAAATGAACACAAAAATTTGCAGAAAATGAATGTAGATGGATAAATAAAAAGTAGATGTTTGATTATTGATGTTAATGGAATTTGGTAAGACTGGTGTGACTGGACAATCATCTTGGGCTATTTTTAATCAATGATCTTGAACAAAGATAATACAATTTATAACATAATTTTGAAGTTGCAATGCGCAGACTTTCACTTTTTATTTCCTTTTATACGTTTGGTTTAATTTCCGTGTCTGTACAGGAGCTCTGCTATAAACCTTCATCTGATCTGCTGTTATATCATACTGTAAATGGTTGAGCCACAGAAACCAAACAATTCTGCCAGCAGACTAATCACTCGGGCTGGTAAACCAATCCTCTATGGACATGCACCGCAAGTATGAAAGTGTGTCTGCAGCCCCGATTATTTATTCATTTTGTTTGATTCAGGATGATGTTCCTCCCTTGGATTGCCGTTTTTTTTCCAATCTGGCAGGAGCGTTGGCACTTTGCCCTCTGTTTAAGATATCAAAGATTTGCGGCATCTCGTTGCCTCGTGTTGGCTCGCCGAGGGAGTTTCACTAAACATGAAATGGATAAAGCCGCAGTGATGTACTGTTGTGGGAAAAAAAAGAAGGGAAAGAAGTGGAGATGAAGGCAAAGAGGGGAGGAGGGATTGAAAAATGAAAAGATGTAATGGGGTTCTTCTGTTTCAGGGAGAAAAGAGCCGTTGCTGCCTCCGGAAGCGGCTGCCTTTCCTGGGATGCGAGAGTGGTGGTCTCAGGAGAGGAAGCCTGTGGGAGCGATAACTTTAAATATCACAGGACAGGACTGGCGGGGCCTTCATGTTTCTCTGGTCTGTGTGTATTAGATACCAGAGATTAATTGATTTTCCTCTCAATATTATGAAGGGAAACACAAACAGAGCTGCTAAATTAAAGAAAAAATAGCTTGTCAAAAACTAACAAGGTTTTTTTTCCTCTTTCTCCACACATTTTTTAATTTGGATAATCTTCAGTGTTTTTGAGGAACACATTTTCAAATCTGCACTGGCTTGTCTAAATTCAATGAAATCTCAGAAGTAATAAAAAAAAGACCATCAGCTTTTGGAGATCCATGTCACTGAGCTTATGTAAAGACCGTCTGTCTTTAAATATCATGATATGAGCAGCTTTTAAAGACATACACAAATAGAATTTCCACTGCATGGACATGAGGCAGCCAGACAGTCTGTCTGAGTTGCTTTTAAGACGACTAATTCCTGGAAAAAAAAAAAGTGCTCTGTATAAAAGATGCAACAAAAAGGTCAATGACAACAACTTTGTTCTTTTAGATTTATTTAAATTAGATTTTTTTTTCTTTGAAAATTTGGATAAAAATGTCTACCTTTTCTTAGCAAATGAAAAAATGATACACTATAACTTTAAAAAAAAAATGTGCAAAAACAATGTCGGTGAAAATGATAGAAAAAGTTCTTAATGATAACAATTTTAATATTTTAATTTTTTTTTTTCATCAAAATCAATATTTTAAATGTATTTATTTCCTACCCTCACCCATGGTCACCAGCTGTGAGTGACCAAACGAATGAAATCGCGGATACAAGGGGCCAAAATGAGCTTCCTCCGCAAGGTGCCCGGGCTCTCACTCAGAGAACGGGTAAGGAGTTCTGCCATCTGGGAGGAGCTCAGTGTCGAGCCGCTCCTCCTCCAGGTCGAGAGAAGCCAGATGAGGTGGTTCAGGCTCTTGGTCAGGATGCCCCCCAATCGCCTTGCTGGTGAGGTGATTTGGACACATCCCACTGGGAGGAGACCAAGAGGCAGACCCCAGACCCACTGGAGGGACTTTGTCTCACAGCTGGCCAGGCAACTACTCGGGATCCTTCCAGATGAGCTGGAGGAGGCAGCTGGTGTGAGAGAAGCCCGGGTTGTTGCCCCTGCGACCCAGCCCCGGATTAGCGGAAGACGACGGAACGGAAACTATTTTAAATTAGATCAACTTTTTAATCCAATCCAAAACAAAATGTTTAGGAAAAATGTCTGGGGCATGTATTGATGAAAATGTCAACCATTTTTTAAAACTATATTACATTATTTGATTATGTGAACAGTGCAAAATTTAAAGTGCTAAAATGAAAACAAGACTTCAAGACTGTTCGGAAACTATTCAAACATCAGGTTGTTCTTGGCCACGCCCATGTTCTCTGCCACACCCACATTCTAATGCAGGCAAGAATGCGTTTTTGCTTTTTTTCCTCATTTCCTAAAGAAAGCACAACACTTTTTACAGTAGTGAGTTGGGCTTTTTTGGGTTTTTTTATGCAACTTCCTGCAATTTATGTTGGTGATGAAGTCAAATATCATAAAAAGTTAAATATAACTACAATCAAAAAGAGAGATTAACTCTAAAATTTGATCATGTTTACCTTGTAAATGTTAGAAAAAAAAAGAACATTATGTCAAAAAAGGTCAGATCAAGTTTTATGAAAAGTCGTACAAAAGTTTTGATCCCAAGTTTCTCCAGTTCGCAGCATTTCTGAAGCCTGAATCTGATGCGACCTGACGATGGAACGCACGAATCAAGAAATCCACTGATTCAACGATTAGCCGGAGCTGTTTCCTCTAACATAAAATCACCTCTGCATAATGGGCTAGAATAACAGGAGGAGACATGAGGGCTAACAACCACGCTCGGTTTCTGATTTCCTGTCTAAATCAGCATAAAGCATCTTGCCTTCAGATGGATTACCTGTCGGTGCATTAAGTACAACTTAGACCACATCTGAAGCCACAAGAGACGCCAGCGCACTCTTCCTGGGGCGTTTTAACCATGGCCTCTTTAAAACCACAGAGCAATTACATCTGCCTGTTAAAAGCTTGAAGGAAGAAGTCCAGTCAAAGTCAGAGCTTAGTAACAGCTTGTACCAAGGTGACTAAAATCATCCGTTTTATCCGGGTCGAAAGCATTCAAGATCGAACAAGAAACTTACGTACTTTTCTCCAAACCCAAAAACTCTGAAACTTTCCCTCTTTGTGACTTCTTTGACTAAAAGATAAGAGGATGGCACAAAATCTCATTGAGACTGATCAAACTGTAAGAGCAAGGCAAAGAAAAAAGAAAATCAAAGCTCAAGTAGGCTCATTTGATCAATGGTCTCAATTGAGAAGCAATAGATTTCACATTATAACCACCTCGTTCATTATTGGCTGAGTTAGAGTCTACTCGCCGACGCCCCCTCTCTGTACTTTCCTGGTGAGAAGCAGTGATCAATTTCATGTGCTCCCCATCATACGCGCTTACGTTTGTAATAGGACACACAAAACATTGTGGTCTGTCTGGCTTGAATCATACGGCAGCGTGGCCATAGGAACAGTCTGCTAACATGAACAATGGTTCAATTAGAGAGCGTTGTTCATGTTATGAGATTGCCTTTCTTATGCTAATCTGTATACTTAACTAAATGCTCCTCAGTAAGGGGTTCATGCTCTCCCAGGTTGGCTTACCATTTCATTACATAGTCGCGGGTAAGTAGCGCCATGCATGAGCTGCCTTCGTAAATCATTCTAAAAGAGGAAATGTAAAAGGGCCTTGTTGAATCAGAACTAGTATACTTAAAAATACAAATTAAGCTCAGCCTGATAGTAGGTTTATTTCCTATCTGAAAATATCCGAACTTGTTTTCTAATGTTTGATCCAGATAGGTAGGAATGAGACAGGTATGGCCTAAAAATAAAATTTTTAATTTGTTTGCACAGAACGCGTTCAACTTTCTATATGTAACAGTATGGATAGGTTCTGAGGGTTTAGATCGAAGAAAGAGAGAGAGGCAGGTGAATTCCATGAGAGATGTGAGGACACAGGTGTGGCACATCAAAGGAAGGTGTGGCACATCAAAGGGAGGTGTGGTGGAAAAATACCAACAACTGATGAATCCATGACACCGGGCGGCCATTTTGCGGCCTTTTTCAACTTTTAATCCACTCCATAAACCTGAATAGATGAACATTTAGGGGGCAAAAAATCTCCTGGTTACATTTTACTTTTGATTTACTTCTAATAATATGGTCCAGAATCTGAACAGTATTGTTTTAGTAGGTGATAGGGTACAGCAAGACATCAGACTCCAGTTCACCTTAACCTTTGTAAAGACCACTAACAACAACCACAACTAAAAACAAAGCAATATGGAGAATTTGGTGTTCTCTATTTGAAAACTGAAATTTCTAATAGATCATCTTTGTCTAGGATGATACATCGGCCCATACGACGCTGCACTGGTCCGTCATGGTAAAGAAAGAGATGAGCCAAAAAGCAAAGCTCTCTATTTACAAGTCGATCTATGTTCCAACCCTCACCTACTGTATGGTCACCATACAGTCGGGTGGTGACGGAAAGAATGAGATCGCAGATACAAGCAGCCAAAATTAGCTTCCTCTGCAGGGTGGCTGGGCTCTCACTCAGGGTTCGGGTGAGGAGTTCTGCCATCGCAGAGGAGCTCGGTGTCGAGCCGCTCCTCCTCCACATTGAGAGAAGCCAGATTGGGCGGTTCAGGCATCTGGTCAGGATGCCCCCCGAGCGTCTTGCGGGTGAGGTGTTTGGGGGACGTCCCACCGGGAGGAGACCAAGGGGCAGACCCCGGACCCGCTGGAGACACTATGTCTCACAGCTAGCCGGGGAACGACTTGGGATCCTTCCAGGTGAGCTAGAGGAAGCAGCCGGGGTGAGAGAGGCCTGGGCTGCCCGTTTGAGGCTGTTGCCCTCACGACCCAGCCCCGGATGAGCGGAAGTTGATGGAAAGAAGACAAAACAAAAGAGTAGTTACTTATGCAGGGTGTACCCTGCTTTTCACCTGACAATTTGCAAAAATAACCTCTTGCAAACCAACAATGGTTGGTTCAAGTTTTCATTGAAAAATTAAATTAAAAATGAGAACTTCTGCTGTTTGTATTTGTCCCTTTCGCTTTGCATGTACCAAACACTCCCTTATCGACATCACTAAATGTGCCGTTGCTCTGCTTTGCAAAGAGAGCCATTTGTGAGTGTATTTACGCATTTAATACATTGGAACAGAAAATGAATCCAAAAGAGAAACGCCAAGAGAGAACACATTATCTCCCCTGTCTGCAGTTTCATGCTTCAGGTTTTGGCAGCCTCGTCAGTAAATGAAAGAATTATTTCAATTATTGTAGAGCATTAAATTACAGTTTGTGGGAAAAGTGGTGACAGGTCTGCAGAGCTATAACACTTCCCCTGCCTCTGGCTGCTCTGTCAGTTTTAATGAAGAAACCTCTCTACGCCACACAAAAGTGAGAGAGACAGAAAAAGGAGAGGTTTTGTTAGAAATTCTTGATTTTGTTAAAGGTGAATCCTTTTCTTTAAAACTACGATTGAAGGTCAGCTAGCGGTGCAAAGACCATAAACTGGTTCAAATTCCAGAAAGTGAAATTAGAAAATAGTAAAATTCTGTCAGAGCAGCAACATTTGAACCAAAGTCTTGAACTTCCAGCATCTCAGCTCATTGATTTCACAAATGCAGGGCTTGTTATTGGTTTTAAAGTTCAAATCCAACCAAGACTTGCAGATTTTTTTTCTCAATAAATAGTATTTCAGAATGTCACATGAGAAAATATTTCGCTTTTATTCTAAGAAGAATACCTGAGGGCAGGTGTACAGTGGTCCCTCGCTGTGATGCACTTCAACTTTCGTGGCCTTGCTGTTTCACAGATTTTTTAGAACAATTTCCCAGCTTTACTTTCAACATTGCATTGTTTTCTAATTCCAAATTGACTAGCCCAAGGATGAAAACACGGCAGATAATTTTCTAAGTGGAATTTTTGAGACATACACACTAGTTTTATAAAATCCATCTGGTTTTGTCTCTCTTTTAATGCATCTATAACTGTTATGTGTTAACTCTCTAATATTTTACTAAGAATGCTTGAACTCCTCAAGTGGAGGAGGTTAAGTATCTCGGGGTCTTGTTCACGAGTGGGGAAAAAATGGAGCAGGAGATCCACAGACGGATCAGTGTCTGCAATAACCAGGACGCTGCATCGGTCTGTCATGGTGAAGAAAGAGCTGTGCCGAAAAGCAAAGCTCTCGACTTACCGGTCGATCTACGTTCCTAGCCTTGCTCATGGTCACCAGCTGTGGGTGGTGACCAAAAGAACAAGATTGCGGATACAAGTGGTCAAAAGAGCTTCCTCCGCAGGTGGCTGGCCACTCGCGAGATAGGGTTAGTAGCTCTGCTATTCGAGAAGAGCTTGGATTAGAGCCATTGCTCCTACGGGTCAAGAGAAGCCAGATGGGGGATTCAAGCATCTGGTTAGGATGCTTCCTGAACACCAGCTACAGTATGTGTTCGGGATTTCCGGTCTGAGGCTGTTGCCCCCGCAACCTGGCCCCTGATAAGCGGAAGATAACGGAACAGCTTGAACTCAGAGTTGTTAAAAGATAGTGTGAAAATTTACTGCCTCTGTGGGAAGTCTCTGAATAAAGAGGAGGTTTGGTGACTTCTCCAAGGACCCTAGACGTGAACTCGGTGGGAATCGGACCTGCTAACTTCTAGTTAACTTCCGGTCCGAGTGCGAACGCTCTACCACTGATCCACAGACTAATTTATTAGATCTAATGCACATAAACAACCATGATTAGGGATTTAGAACATCCATTACACAAATGTTTTGAAATTCTATTGATTTTATAGAGCTTCGTCAGATAAGGAAGCGTGAAGCCTGGGTATTGGTCATTTCTCCGTATGTCCAAAGAAAGCCCTCTCTCCGCCTCTAAAATATGAGTGAACCACCCCATCCAGGAAGAGCGTAGGGGTAGGTAAGCGCGTGTGTGTTTCCTACTAAGAGCATCGTTGCAGTAGCTAGTTGCATCATTGCTGTAGCAGGTACTTGTTTGTTGTCACGTGAGATGGGTGAGAAAATAGAAAGCAATAATAGTTGAACATTTTGCTAATGTTGCCTTTTGCACGTTATTTGTAGCACATAACCCCCGCAAATAATCAAAGTGTCTTCTTTCAGCTTGCAGTAGCTCCCCCACAAGCAGCGTTGTCCTCACCCTTATAAATGCACAGTAAAGAATGGGCCTTTCCAAGCCAGTGGTTCACATCCACCACTGTAATGTCATCTCCTTCATACAGATATCAAATGCCTGATCCCTCCAGCATTTAACCAAATTAAACACCCCCTTCATTAGTGAGCCCACACCTAGTAGAAGCATACAAAACACCCTCAACCCCAAGGACACTTCCATTGAATGAGCTGGCAGAGCTTAAAAAATAACTCCACGCAGCTGCAAAGACTTGCCTTCATTTGTATGTTCCTAAAGCGCCAGCTTCACTCATCGTACATGGACCGCTGCTCCAAACACATGGTGAGTAATTGCCAATGCTCGACCTCCATGCTGCACTTCATCAACACAGCAACACCATGGGGATAAATTTAACAACAATACCGCAAGAAGAATACTCATATTTGTAAATGGAGTGAATGTGCACGATGATACACGGTGTCAAGGTGTCGCATTATTTAGTGCCAAGGTTGCGACGCGGTAGGAGAAAGAAATACTAATGATGTTAACAGTACGGTGGGAAAATGATTCAAATTCAAAGTCGAATTTAATCAATTATTTTTTCATCTTTGGAAAAGCTCAAGCCAACATGTCATGTTTAGGTCCATGGCGTGTGCATCGCATGAAGACGAACTTTATGCATCTTACGAACTTTTCAAAAAGAGGGTATCCTGAAAATTACTTTTTGGAAGTTTCTACCACGAAGAATATTATTTTTATATAAAAAACATACTCAAAGTGGTTTTCTGTTTCATTCATGCATGCATTCATGCTATTTGTGAATTTTCCCATCCGGCACTTGAAAACAATTTGAACACCAGGTTGTTCTTGGCAACGGATTTTGTTCTTCGCAATGCCCACGTTCTAACAGGAGGAGAAAGTATGTTTGCACCAGTAGTGAATGCATTGAGCTCACCTTCGTATTTGTAAGTTTAAACAAGATTTAGCCTGTGTCATGCATGTGCAGAGGGGTGGGACCTAAAAAGGAGCGAGAGGAAGAGGAAATTTTGAGGTTTTTTGTTTTATTTTTACCATGTTTTTCTATATATGCCATGAAATAAAAATTATACCCCAATAAAGCCCACTCCCTTCCCCCTCTTTAAAGTCAGTTTAAACATACTCAATACCAACAGCATCTATTTATTCTCCTAAAAGTGCTTCCAGGATTGTTTCCGGTGTCAAAAAAATGGACTGCTGGTATCAATGAACTGAATGCATGTTTCTCGTCTTAGACGTGCAGTTCATCATTGTACAGTTGGCCCATTTGTCTCCATTCTCACCTTTGACCTGCAGGCAAATGGTGATAAAAGCACCCTTCATTGCATTCGACAATAAAAGCAATAGGCAGTTCTTAAGTCGAGCAGCACTGTAAACAAACATAAATAAAAGAGAGAGGGGATCAATGAGAGAGGAAGTATTGAAAAGCTGGACACAAATGTAAAAGCTGATACTCCGATGTCTGCCCTTTCAACAACAAAATATGGACTTCAGCGTGTCTACAAAGGTCTACTCTAGCACTGTTTCATCAGGTTTTACTACAAATCACATTAATATGCTTGTGTTCCTCAAATAAAAACATTAAAGAAACTGTTAGAAATTAGTTGTGATTGTAATTTCTATTTGTTCTTGTTTTGTAGAGATTATCTTTTCTTGTGCAGCCTCGTGTTTAATCAAAAAGCTTACTAATTAAAGCACGGTAAGTCTTGAACATAAGTCACCTACATTGTTCAAAAAAAAGAAACAATGGGTGGAGAAAAAGTACATGAAAAAACAGAGTACATGTGTGTGAATGAGAGGGATCCAAATGGAAAAGTGAGGTTACTGGGAGAAGAGATAAAGAAGGTGGAAGATTTTAAGTATCTAGGATCAACAGTCCAGAGCAATGGAGAGTGTGGAAAAGAGGTGAAGAAGCGTGTTCAGGCAGGCTGGAACGGGTGGAGCAAAGTATCAGGTGTGATGTGCGACAGAAGAGTTTCCGCTAGAATTAAAGGGAAAGTGTACAAAACCGTGGTGAGACCAGCCATGCTGTTTGATCTAGAAACAGTAGCACTGAAGAAAAGACAGGAAGCAGAGATGGAGGTAGCAGAGATGAAGATGCTGAGGATCTCTCTGGGAGTAACCAGGGTGGACAGGATTAGAAATGAGTACATCAGGGGAACAGCACATGTTAGAGGTTTTGGAGATAAAGTTAGAGAGGCGAGACTTAGATGGTTAGGGCACGTACAGAGGAGAGAGAGAGAGTACATAGGAAGAAGGATGCTGGATTTGGATCCACCAGGAAAGAGGACTAGAGGAAGGCCAAAGAGGAGGTTCATGGACGCAGTGAAGGAAGACATGAAGATAGTTAGTGTGACAGAAGAAGATGCAGCAGATAGGGTTAGATGGAAGAAACTGACTTGCTGTGGCGACCCCTAAAGGGAAAAGCCGAAAGAAGAAGGTGGAGAAAAAGTGTTGCAGTAAACAGAGAACAGAAATGACAGTCAGTCACCTTCCTGGCGGATTCAAGACGAGGGGAGGGTACACCCCAAACACGTCGCCAGTCTGTCTCTCGGCTACACACACACACAACCATACACACACATTCATTCCTCGGGGCAATCACGTCGGGGCCAATCAACCTAACATGCTACATGTTTTTGGAGCGTCAGAAGAAACCCGGAGGAAATCCACACATTCAAGGGGAGAACATGCAAACTCCACACAAAAAGGCCAGTGTTCCGGTCCCAGGAGGCGTTAGCCGAGTGGTAGAGACACCGCCTTTCGACCAGGAGAATCTGGTTTGATTCCCGCTGGGCTCAAGCCAACCCTGGGACCACAGAAAAGACACAATAGGAATGAAAATAAAGATCCTGGGGGAAAAAAAAAAGGCCGGTGTCCCAACCTTCTTGCTGTGAGGCCACTGTGCTACCCACTGCGCCACCGTGCTGCCAGAATAGAAATGTGTTTTTGGAAAAACTAATTAAAAAAAAAAAAAAAACTTGTTTTTTCTTTTGGCTACATATGCTTCTTCACCTCTTTTTCACACTCTCCATTGCTTTATAGACTCTTTCTATAGGCTTGTTTGTGAGTTTTTTTAAGTGTAACTGAGTGATTGAACTAGTCAGTTCAAGTATAAACTGTAGCAGATCATCTTTCCCACAGCTTAAGTATCAAACATAAGGCTCATGGGCTGAAACTGACCGGTCAAATTTACCCCCCTTACAAAAAAAGACTCGAGAGATTTTATTTCAACTGCGCACAGTTAGTCGATACCAACTATGGATGACCTTTGGTTTTCAGAGCATCAGCTACATCTTGTCAATTTGAAGTTATTATTCCCTTGTTTGGGTGATTTTTTTAAGACCCGTTAGATAAGGTGTTGCTGGTCAGATTGCTGATACGACACTTCTCTTCTCCGTTTCGGCTTTATCAAAACCTCACGCTTAATTTTTTACTTTCTTGAAAAATTGGCTTTACATTGGAATTCTTTACCATTTCTGACATAGAAAGAATAAATTTAAAGAAAAAAAAAACTACAGTTGAGCTTGACCTTCCTCTTCTATCATTTTCCGTTTCCCCTGCTCGAATCACCCACCTCATAACGGATTAGCTCAGAGGAAGACCCATTTCCTCCCTGAGGCTGCTAAAATATTAATCAAAACACATAGGGGTGTGCAGCAGCTCCCAAGATGCATGTCTTCTAATGGTAATACATGAGGAAGGCAAAGAGGGAGGAGTGCTGCCTGTAATATCCTCACAGGGAGGGAGGAGAGGGGGAGGGCCAGAGGTGACAGGGTGGCTTTCTCTGGGGACAAAGAGAATGAGAGGGACAGATAAGCAGGAAGAGGGAAGACATGAGGTGTGCTCCTCTGACAAATAAACTGTTATCAAGTACTTCAGAAAAATGAGATCAAAGAAATATTATTACATTTTAAAACGACTTACAAGAGTTCAATAAAAGACATAAAGAATGCAAAAAAAAATCTAATCAAGGTAAATTCTTCTTTTTTTTTAGCGAGCTTAATAAACAGTTGGAGTTTAAATGCTTGTCATTGCAAAATATATAGAAATGATGCATAAATTCATTTTATAAACTGCGTGTTTCATATGGAATATGTTGTATTTTCACGACCAAAAGGCGCACCGTATTAAATGGTACAGTCCCAGTCTCGTGTGCTCTGTATTTAACACAAACATAAGGCACACCTGGTGATAGGGCGTGGGTTTTACAAACATATCCTCTACTACGTACGTGCGCCTTACAACAACACACACACAAGCAGACAATTTTGCGCATTTCAAAATACGTAGATTGGGAGCAAAACTGAGTTTGGTTGGCTTTATTTAAATAATAGTTACATTCGTCATAAAGTCATTTATCAAATCCATCCAAGTCCTCATCCTCTGTTTCTGAATCTAACAGCTGCGCTAAATCCAACAAAGCAGCTTCTCTTTCCTCGCTGTCAGAGACACTTTTTGTACCATGCAGCTCCTCGGATATGATGCCTGCTTTTGCGAAAGCTCGGACAACAGTGCCAGCAGATACGTTAGCCCAAGCATCTACAATCCACTGGCAAACTGTGGCGTAACTGGCCCGGCGCTGCCTTCCACCCTTCGTGAAGTTGTGCTCTCCTTCGGTCATCTATCTCTCCCATGCCGCTTGCAGCCTTACTTCGAACGGCTGGTTGCCGATGTCCAGCAGTTGGAGTTCCTTTGTCAGACTTCCCAGAATCACAGCAAGCGTAGTGTTCATCTGCTTCACTTGTTTTTTTTACGTCGGTGGTGAGATGAGCACGCATAGAGTCAAAAATTAGAAGCACAAATAGGGCGCACTGCCCGATAGGGCCCGCCGCCGCTCATCTTGGAGAAAATTTACAACTTTTATATGTGCCTTATGGTCGTGAAAATACGGTAGATGATAAACAGGGTGGGATCTGGGCTGTAAGTCAGGTAAAAGGTGGGGCAAACCCTGGACAGGTTGCCAAATAGTATGGAACCACCTTGTCAAATTATAATGCCATGTTAGCCAATCAGAACACTTCTTTCACAAAATGCAGAGCTGTGAGTGCTTCAAAGGATTTTTAATGTACAATTGGAGGTAGAATAGAAAGCCACCAAGCTCCTGTTTATTAAAAAAAAAAAAAAATTCTAACTCACGTGAGAGAGGCCGACACAGTCTCTCTATCTAGTTAGGCTAAAATACTCCTCTTTGTCAAAGCTTATAACCAGTCCAGCTTGTAAGAGTTAGTGAAAGTCCCATCATATACGAAATAGCATTTTTTTTTTCTTATTGTATTATACATATACCCAACCACGGAACATCCAATGTACAATAGTTGTGAGATCTTACTGATTTATAGAG
Source organism: Neostethus bicornis (assembly GCA_902685375.1). Lineage (NCBI taxonomy): Eukaryota > Metazoa > Chordata > Actinopteri > Atheriniformes > Phallostethidae > Neostethus > Neostethus bicornis. Next base: position 30,372,417 of record LR738543.1, read on the forward strand.
TTTTATCACAGACTTGGAAGTGTGAAAGACTGACTATCGCTCATACTTTACATTGTGCATTGTGAAAAACGACAGCTTCTGCTTCCAAAATTTAACCCGGGTATGTAGTGAGCCGCCCATCCTGCACCCGACTCATCAAAAGGAGTGTGAGGACAACGGAGAGAGGGTAGTATGTGTGAAATGCCTCCTGCTAGGTAAAGAGTGTCATTAATGTAGCAAAGATTTGTTTGTCATCATGCAGGAGGATGGTAGAAATGCTTGAACGATAAAAGGTCCTCCCCTCTTTTTTTAAACTTTAAAAAGTACATTTTGCATGAGGTGTGACCTCTAATAGTTTCTATCAATCTGCTTGAAGTCAGAAGCTGGGGAAAGTATGTTGCATTGGACCTCTGCCCTCTGGTTCAGTCACCTCTTTTGCTTTCCACTATTTTTTTTTATTTTCCGTTCCGTCATCTTCCGCTTGTTCCGGGGTTGGGTCACGGGGGCAACAGCCTCGAACAGGCAGCCAAGGCCTCTCTCTCCCCGGCTGCATCCTCTAGCTCACCTGGAAGGATCCCAAGTCGTTCCCCCGGCCAGCTGTGAGACATAGTCTCTCCAGCCGGTCCGGGGTCTGCCCATTGGTCTCCTCCCGGTGGGACGTGCCCGAAACACCTTGCCCGCGAGGCGCTCGGGGGGCATCCTGACTAGATGCCCGAACTACCCCATCTGGCTCCTCTCGACCTGGAGGAGGAGCGGCTCGACACCGAGCTCCTCCCGAATGGCAGAGCTCTTCACCCGATCTCTGAGTGATGACCGAAAGAATGAGATCGCGGGTACAAGCGGCCGAAATGAGCTTCGTCCGCAGGGTGGCTGGGCTTTTTTTTAATTTTTATTATTTGCTCATCTTATTTAAGTTAAATACCGGCCCATCTGTGGCACCAATTAAAAAATCTAGAGTTGTTCACCCCACCTGGGAAGATTCAACGTATCTGATCGGCATCAGGAAGCCAAAACGTGTGTCAGATGGAATCGCTGTCATGGAGGTGTGTATCTTCAAAAAGCTCACTCCTGGTTAGCAAGCTGGTTGCCATGTGAACCCAAATTGGGCACTTGGTTGCCCAATCTCCAAAAATTCAGTATGGTGCAATCTCTAAATGTAGAAAACAGCAACCAAATTTAATTTATTTTGATAGATCCAAACACGTTGTCACTAGATCCACCCCTTTTACAGGCAATATTTTATTCTCCTTGAAAAGAAAAAAAAAAAAAAAGAGTCTAAATGTAGAAAATCCGCTGATCTGTTTTTCTTCAACTCCCTAAATGAGGACCATTGAGTCTGTTCAGTGGTGACACAGGGCTAAATAAAAACGATAACTGAATTGAACCTTTAGAAACCCCACAAAGAAAGGTCAGTGATACAAGTTGTAAAATTAATTTACACATTTTTCAGACATGATTCTAGAAATCATTGACAATCTAGGGCTGACTACTATTTAGAAAACCTGATCCGTAAAAACAGTAAGTTGATTTTGTGAGGGCATCAGATCCTCTTTGGTATAAATAACTAACTTCAGGCAGCTTTGATTGCATGTATTTGGTAGTTTGGTGATCAAACATCCAGCTAGCACACTTCTCTTCCATCATGCACCAGAGGAATGGTCATTTTCAGGAAGGTGACACACCTTAGTGGTCACTCCCTTCTCCACCGTGTCAATAATTAGATGCAACTGGAGCTTTGCGGCATTCAGATGAGGTTAGATGTGATAAACTTGAGAAGAATCACGTCAAACTAAGTAAACATCAACTTGTAATATAATAAGGTTTTCTGAACTTTTAAAAATAAAAAAAAGAGTATGTATTCTTGAGACACGAGCTTACACACGAGCCAATCTGTGCCCTTTGTGTCTCATAAAGATGCATGTGTAGAGGTTACAACTGGTCTGTCCCAGTAATGGACCTTTTGTCTCTTGTGTTGCTTTGCTTAATGTAAACCAATAAAGCTGGCTAACCTTGTGGGTCCAATCAATGCTTATTTAAAATAGCATTGATTAACAGTTCTGATTATTGATTATGTCATCCCGCTCAAAATATGCCAAAGACTCTGGAAAGGGCTTGTCCTGAGGCGGAGAGGCCTGTGCATCATGCCAGTGGACAAATACAACACAGAGTTTTCTTACAATTCTTTATATTTTTCAGCCAAAATTACAATTTACTGTTACCAGAGTTATTCTTTAGGGATTCAATATAAAGCTAATTTAAATGATCCGCTGGATTGTAAATAAAAAGACAAATAGATTAGGGTTTAAAGGACTAACAAAATACTTGGGATAAGCAAGGATCCTCAAAATATGTGGTGCATTTTTTGTGTTTGATTGCACGAGCCTTCTTCTTGGACAAGTGAACTGTATTTTTTGAACCTTCAAAATAAAACTAATAGAAAAAAAGCCCAACATTTTATGTACAAATAATTCTTTTAAAGGAGCTTGTTATTGATTCATTACCTAGGTAGGTGTTTCATGTTAACCCTAATGGTCCGTTTTGGTAAAATTTAAGTTAAATTTGAGCCGCTCCTCCTCCAGGTCGAGAGAAGCCAGATGGGGGGTTTCAGGCATCTGGTCTGGATGCCCCCCGAGCGCCTCGCTGGTGAGGTGTTTCGGGCACGTCCCACCGGGAGGAGCCCAAGTGCAGACCCCGGACCTGATGGAGAGACTATGTCTCACAGCTGGCTGGGGAAAGACTCGGGATTCTTTCGGGTGAGCTGGAGGATGGAGCTGTGGTGAGAGAAGCCTGGGCTTCCCGTCTGAGGTCGTTGCCCCCGTGACCCAGCCCTGGATAAGCGGAAGACAACGGAACGGAATGTTGTGTACGTTTAGCCGCACATTAAACACCTTGAAGCGTCCACATGGTCATCCGAAAGAGCCAAAAAAAAAGATCACCCTTAAAACGATAAGTTAGTCAAACAAAAGCAAGAAAAATCTCATTTATTTACATAAAAAAAGCTACATTATTAGTAAAAAAAACTGTTAAAAAGTACCTTTTAAAAGATCTGAATTAAAAACAGCACTTTCTTATGACAGCCCTTCGATTAAACGGGCCTATTAAGAGTAATTAATCCATAATAAACTCATTAATAGTATTTTTTTTTTGTCTTCCTTCAAAGTTCAGACGACATCCTGAGAAAATGATTTGTTCCTGTCAGCTCAACACTTTTCTTAACGTCAAACATACCATCAATGTATCTACGTTTGATAAATTATTTAAACTCATTTCACAGTGCATCCATCAGAAGTGCTCTGAAATGACCAAAAACGTTGCTAGTTGCATATTTTGCACAAGATCATGTTCACCTTAACTTCCAGAGGAGCTGGTTGCTGACCTGTGCTGATAAAGGAAGCAGGACACTACTCGAGCCGGGTATTTTAGGGAGGTGGGGACGGCCCCTGTTGTCTTATTGTTCGGTCAGCAGTGCTAGGTTAGCCCCTGTCAGCCAGCCAGTGTTGAGCTCTGCACTTTGCATATGGGGGCTCTTCCGTAATAAGACTCTATGTATGGGTATCATGTGAGATATCTGAGCTTGCTCTTACCGTTTCGTGCTCAAGGTCAAAACTTTCCCCCTCCACCACCTACTCCCAAACACTATCCATCACCTGAGAACACAGACCACAGCTAAGCTCACGTTCCAACCCCTCTGGACATCCTCACACCAGAGAAGGACAGCAGTCCCTCAATGGTGGTCTTTGATTCTCAAAACTTCCAAGAAAGCAATCTGAAGAAGAGCCAAAAAAGTTTGAGCCCAAACTTCAAAGTCAAATTTTCTTAATAAATAATTAAACAAATGAGCTTCTGTTTGTGCAAAGTACAAAACACATCTGTGTCCACATCACTGCGTCTAAATATATACCTTTAAAAGACTCTTAAAGCTAATTGTTTGCGGTGTAACGCAATCGTCTATTTATCTTGTCTTACCCATGTGCGTATTTGATGTTTGCTCTTTTCCAATGAGCACTCGCTATCAACATGTCAAAAGTGGATACCTTATGTGGGTCCATATGAGTAAGACATGCGCTTAAGTGCACGGGACTCTGGAACGGTCTGGTCGTACACCACCATACCAACGCTTAAGTCCCCACAGCGATCAATAAGCTGCCCTCTAAAAGATCATATATCAATTGCTTGGTGAACTCAGGGGTAGAATAAAAAAACATGTACCTATAGAATTAACTTGTGTGCTGCCGTGTGCATTTACACGCTGCAAACATGCATTTAGAAGGTTAGACTTCTGACTTCTAGAGAGTCCCGCGGTTTGGTTTGACATTCTGTTCTTACCAAATACATAAAAGTTTTTATTTAAAGTGCAAAAAACATCTAATTATGGAAATATTGTTTTGCATGAAAGCTAACTGATTTAAAGAAACGCACAATTTTTCACAGATTTAACTTGCATTTAAAAACAGCAATAAAAATAAATAAATGAGTTACTCTATTCATTTATTTATTTATATTAATTTAATTTATTTATTTACCGGGGAAATTTGTGTGCTGCACTCATTCCACCGCAGCAGGCTGCCCTTCGACGGCGCCAATGGTGGGGGAAACGGGGGTTAGGTGTTTTCTCCAAGGACCCTAGACGTGCTCTTTGTGGAACGCAAACCCGCGAACTTTCAGTCCGCGCGCAAACGCTCAAATGCAATTTGTATTAAATTTTGTAATTAACAAAAAATTTTAACGTAGTTATTGTGACATCAATACGTGTGCAAAAGTCACCGTACGCTTTCCCCCTAAAAAAAATATATAGTTATATATTAACTAATAATATATTAGTTTTTTACTATGTTATCCTGGAAAAACTGAGGTTTTGAGCAACACAAAAACCCATAAAAAGACAAGAAAGTCCTCAATTTTATTTTCTTTTTAGTTCCATATTTTAAATGTCATTAAAAGCTATTGTTAGATTTTGTCTCAAAGTGAAAAAAAAGAGATAAAACGGTGAAAAAAGTAAAAACTAGATGGATTTCCAGTCATTTGTGATCTATGACCGATCTACAACATATGCTCAGATTTACTGTTAATGACGATCGGCTAAGATTTAGATCCTTTCTTTTGTGTTTTGCAATTAATCAATAAATTGGCAACCGTTCGTCTGATTGAGAGCACATCTGGTGTTTTGAGTTGTTCTTGCACAATTCACCACACATGCACGCTCACAAACAAACACACGCACGAACAATCACATCCTATGCAATGACATACATAATTTATTCTGGACTATTGTTAGTTAATTGTTATAGTTTTGAATTGATTGACTTAATTTGGCCGGCTAATTGAGAAACGACCAAATGAACATCCATTGCTTATTTGCAATATTTATACAAATCTTTAATCTACGTTTTTTAAATGAAAGTGGATTAATTTAGCTCTATGTTTAAAGTTTCTTGTGGTTTGATTATTTACAAAAAAAATGTCATTAAAATTTTCTTGAGAGCTCATTTTGAACACAAACAGTGAAAAATGTAAAATCACTTTATTATCCCGAGCGTTCCAGTTTGGTTTGAACATAAATGTTCTGCCCTTTTCCCAACTTTTTTTCATTTTAATTGATCAATACGTTATAAGGAATATGGATGATCAAAAACTGCGAATACACACCAAAGACACACCGTTCGTTTTAAAGGGCAAAGTGAACAATGATATGAAGCAATTAAGTGAAAAGTCAAAGGGGAAAGTTAGAAAACCCTAGAAAAATTAAAAACAAAAGAAAAATGAATGATTTAATCTATTGAGGAGTCATTTTAAATAAACATTGTTTGAAATTTTGGAGACGAGTCATTTTTAATTTATTTCAGTGAGTGAAAAAAAGTTTTATTGCATTTATGTTGAAATATTTTAAGTAAATTTGGAAAAATTCATTTTAAAAATCCAACCAAGTCTCCCATAAATTAAACTTGCATTTTGCAGCTTCGGATTTTAAACAAAGATAACGTTCCGAAATTAATACAAAAATAATTGTATTTATAAGAGTTTCTTTCATTTTTTTACACTTTAAAACAGATCAAATTGTGTCCTTTTAATTTCCTGAATACATGTCTCTGCAGTCTGATCTGACTTTGTGAGAAAAAATTTTGAGATTAATGAGAAAAAATCTAGAAAACAAAAATTTAGTCAAACATAATGTAAGTTTTTCTTATAATTTCTGACAAAAATGGCTTGAAAACAAAAATACCTCAACAGATAATGTTATTTTTTACAGATAGAAAGATATTAAAATAAAAAATTAGTTTTTGAGTGTGTTTAAATAAAATGTAAAAAATGATAATTTGGCTTATGACGTATCAAAATAAAACCATAAATTATATTTAACTTAAAAAGAAGAGGAAAATAATTGCAGCCACATGTCTGTAGGAAAGAAGAATGAAGCTTTTGTAGTTGGAGTTGAACAAGAATGCCCTCTATTGGTGTGACGATGCTGTGGTGGTCCCAACAAAGACCATCCCTAAAAAAAAAAATTACAGCCTAATCAGCATCTAATAGACAAACCACCTCAAACCTGAAAGAATATTTAAATTAATCCAACTACGATCTTTAAATTACAAATCTTAATCGAGGATAGAAATGATAAAGGGGTTTCATTGGGAGTTTAAACAGTGAAATAAGTAGATCTTCCAGAGGTGAGAACTTGTGAACCTGTTTGAATGTGAATGAGGATGCTTTACAGGATAAGCGAAGGAGGTTTTTTTTGACAGGAATAAACAGCGAGCCTCTCGTTTCCATGTTGCTCTCTCTACTGAACCGGAACAATGGTGTAGACAAACAGGGGCACCCCAGAGAGAGCAGTGAGCTAAGTGAGTGAGCACAGAGGTTTATTATGACAGCTACACTGCCAGCACCACACTTCACTTCTCACAAATCAAACTGGAGCAATTTTAGAAAAACTCAACAGGATTTAAGACGTTTAAAAAGGGGCCTGAAAAGTGACGTCTTTTAGGCCAGATGCAAAGTGTTTGGTTTGTTTTCAAATTGCAGGGTTTTTTCTTTTCAATTTCCGAACATTTTATTCAATTCTTCCATTAACTGTTTATATTTGTAACTGTTGTGTTAAAAAATGTCGGGTTTTATTTTTTAAAGCAATGATTTGTTTTTCTGAGACCATGGTCCTCGCCTGGAAAAGGGTGGAATGCCCCCTGCGGGTCAGGGACAGGGTCTTGCCCCAAGTGGAGGAGTTTAAGTATCTCGGGGTCTTGTTCACAAGTGAGGGAAAGATGGAGCGGGAGATCGACAGGCGGATCGGTGCGGCATCAGCAATAACTAGGACGCTGCATCGGTCCGTCATGGTAAAGAGAGAGCTGAGCCGAAAAGCAAAGCTCTCGATTTACAAGTCGATCTACGTTCCAACCCTCACCTATGGTCACCAGCTGTGGGTGGTGACCGAAAGAATGAGATCACGGATACAAGCGGCCGAAATGAGCTTCCTCCGCAGGGTGGCTGGGCTCTCACTCAGAGATCGGGTGAGGAGTTCTGTCATCCGGGAGGAGCTCAGTGTCGAGCCGCTCCTCCTCCAGGTCGAGAGGAGCCAGATGGGGTGGTTCGGGCATCTGGTCAGGAGGCCCCCCGAGCGCCTCGCACGTCCCACCGGGAGGAGACCAAGGGGCAGACCCCGGACCCGCTGGAGAGACTATGTCTCACAGCTGGCCGGGGAAAGACTTGGGATCCTTCCGGGTGAGCTGGAGGATGCAGCCGGGGAGAGAGAGGCCTGGGCTTCCCGTTTGAGGCTGTTGCCCTCGCGACCCGACCCCGGAACAAGCGGAAGATGACGGAACGGATTTGTTTTTCTTTCTTTTGCTTTTTTGACTTCATAAAAATAAGACAAATTTAGCAAAAGTCTAAATTAGAAAAAGTAGGACATAATTTTAACAAACAACTATTTTTCTTGTGAAATTACATCATTAACGTGTAATAAAAACATTTGTTTAATGAAGAATAAAACTTTTGCTTTTTTAAAAACTAACTTTTTCACTTTTTTTACGTCTTCAGAGTAAAAGGTGTCACTTTTTTTGGAAAGTGTTACATCCAGCTCAAAATCCAAATTTATTTCTCGCTTATTCTCAGTCAAATAAAATACAGCATCACCACCCTTTTTTTTTTAAAAAAGTAAGTCTTTGATTAGTGAATCAACTGTTGTGATGACATTTTACCACCATCGTGAAGCAGGCCCCTTTTAAAAAAATATAAACAAAAATGAACAAAAAATATGTCAATCGTTCAAGCTACATTTGGGCTACGTTGTGCGGTAAAAAATTTTGTTTGTGCTATTTTAGTTTTTTTTTAGATATTTACGATTCTTTCGTAGGTCAATCTGCGGTCATCCAGACCCTCCTTTTGCTTAAAAATGCGACCAAACTCCTAAAAATGGTGTCAATTGCTTGTGCTTTTTTGTACGGTAAAAATTTTCATTTGTGCTATTTTAGTTTTTTTTTTTTTTTTTTTTTTTAAGAAATACAATTTAGATGATGACGTCATCCAGCCCCTCATTCCGACTAAAAATACAAGAAACTCCTAAACGTCTTTACTCAAAAAGAAATTCAATGGTAAAAAAAAACTCTTATATTGTGCGTATAGCCGCGAAACTAAACAGATGAGAGGGAGTAGACAGCCTGAACAGGTCACCACTCTGTTGTGGGGCCACCCATACAGACAACCATCCACACACACAATTTCATAGCAGCTAATCAACCTAACATGCATGTTTATGGAGGGTGGGAGGAAATCGAAGTATCAGTAGAAAACTCACACATATACAGGGGAGAACAGAAGACTGGTGACCTGTTCAGGTATACCCTGCCTCTCACCTCACCATCAACCGGGATAGGCTTCGGCACACCCACAACTTTAGGGACAGTTCAGACGACAAAACTAAATTTAAAATCTTTTGATTTTTGTCTTTGACCTTAAAAAGTTAATTTTCCGCCTTGTTTTAAGCACAATGGAACGGTCAGTACATAAAAACTTCAGTCCATGTAAGTAATTGAGCTTCTTTAGAATATTAACTTATACACTGCTAAGTACCTTCATGAGAAAAAAAAAAAAAAAGACTCCAAATCCATTTTGTTGGATCTCCAGCCAAAAACAGCTGTTGTAGGATGTGAAGCAGAGCTGTGTTGAGGCAACACAAAGTGAATGCACACAATCATTCATCTGTTTGAAAGGAAGCAGAGTGCTTCAGAGCCAGACGGTGGTCATTTGGTGCGATAAAGACACAGGCAGGAGGCAGAGACGACACCTAAACCCAACAGTCACTTCTAAAGTCGTGTTTAACTTGCTGCTTACTCAATTTACTCTTTAATCTTCTATTTGTCTTCAGAGTTCCCAGATCAGTTTTTCATCATTCTTTAGGTTGTCTGTTGTGAATAATATTAATCAATTTAATCAGTGTTCAGTGACTCAAGCAGATCTCTGAACGTTCTATTCGGCTCTTTGTATGATGCATGTGTGCATATTAAAGCGAAGCAGCCAGCTGTGAAAACAGCTTAATTAGTGGTAATCGCTTCTGATGAAACATGTTTCCACCATTTGCCTCCGTTACAGATTGCTTATTTCTTTTATTCTATTTGTCAGCTGCTACCGCTGTATGGCAGGTGGGCTTGCAGAAATTAAGATCAACATTAATAATGATTTGAAGTTTTGGGGATACAGGAGATGATGTATGTGCATGTAAAGATCCGGAGTTTTACTGGTTGTACAATAAGGTGCACACTAACCTGATGAATTGTTAAAACTAAATGCCCACTTTTGTAAAAATGTTCTACAAAGTCATGCTTAAGAAATAAACAATCAACCAATCAATTATTTTATTGATTATAATTGTAAAGTTTTTATTAAAACAGAGGAACGGGAACCTTAAAAGATCACAAATCAAAATTTCTGCACTCTGAATGAGACTCAGGGAGAAGAGATAAAGAGGGTGGAAGATTTTAAGTACTTAGGATCAACGGTCAAGAGCAATGGAGAGTGTGGAAAAGAGGTGAAGAAACGTGTGCAGGCAGGCTGGAATGGGTGGAGAAAAGTATCAGGTGTGATGTGTGACAGAAGAGTTTTAGCTAAAATGAAACGGAAAGTGTCCAAACCATGGTGAGACCGGCCATGCTGTTTGGTCTAGAGACAGTGGCACTGATGAAAAAGACAAAACAGAGATGGAGGTAGCAGAGATGAAGATGCTGAGGATCTCTCTGGGAGTGACCAGGATGGACAGGATCACAGGAACAGCACATGTTAGAGGTTTTAAAGTCAGAGAGGCCAGACTGAGATGGTTTGGACATGTGCAGAGGAGAGAGAGAGTACATCAGAAGAAGGATGCTGGATTTGGAACCACCAGGAAAGAGGCCTTGAGGAAGACCAAAGAGGAGGTTCATGGATACAGTGAAGGAAGACATGAAGATAGTTGGTGTGACCAAAGAGGATGCAGCAGATAGGGTTAGATGGAAGAAACTGACTTGCTGTGGCGACCCCTGAAGGGAAATGCCGAAAGAAGAAGAACGAGACTCAAAAGAACTGAAACAAGACAAAAACAATTCATGGTTTTAACTAATTATTGATGCTGTAAATGTTAAAAATTTGTGCTCTTCTGAGGTGCTCACATTTGATTTAAAACACTTTGTTTTCTCCTCCCAGAATGAGACAGACAAATCAATAATGACAGGAAACAGTCGGTTGTTTATTTAAAAGATATTCAATGCAAACTATACGCTAGTGATGGAGTCTGTAATGATAAAAACAAGCAGAGTTTGAAGCCGAAACACTAGAGGAAAGTGATCATGATCCTTACTGCTGCTTTTAGTGGTACAAAACCACCAAGTACCAAGTGGTTTTACCACTTTTTTCATATTCCTGGTACTAGAGTACTAGAGTGAACTAGTACCAAGTTATTTAGCTGAACTTGGTACTAGTTCACTCTAGTACCAAGAATCAGAATCTGGTTTGGTCGATGATTTTCTAGGATTAGAAAAACCCTAACCCCCGTAACCCTAACCCTACAAATGCATTTAAGAAATAGAATTTTTCTCACAATTTCTGTCCCAACGACCCATTTCAAGGTCTAGTTTTGCATCCTTTGCTTTGCAAAGTTGAGGCACAAAAGCGCTCCCATGAACAACGCAGAGTGTATTTTGACACTGCTTCTAGAAATGCACCACTAACATGCACCTCTAGAACCTGAGAAGATAACTATAAATAATTTCTCAAGATACATTAACTTTTTAAGTAAAAACGTTCATACTTTTATCAAATTCATGTATAAAATCATGTGTATTTTTAGCACGGTGCAAATCACGTCTAGCAGCGGTTACTGTGTACCTTTTTATTGCTTTACTTTATTATATCATACTTTTTGGGCAACTACATGAAGCCATTTGCAGGTGAGCATGATGTCTGTATTGCACCATAAAAATCTTTCCACATGTTTGAGTGCGTCTGCAATGAAAGCAATAAAGTCCTATTTGTGTTTCACTGACAGGGTATCAGCTTGTCAAGTGGCCCCCAGAATGACAGAATGGACTCCACATCACTCGAACAAGTTTACACATCCATCACATAAGTCAAAACGTACCATCCTCACAACACAAACACACACACGTTCACCAGTGAAACCATAAAAGGATGAGACGCCCGAAGGAAAGGACAACATTCAAGTCAATACAGTTAAACATTTCTGCTGAGTGGACATTATCATGTATAGGGATTAGAGAAAACACAACCAGACCTGTGTGTGTGTGTGTGTGTGTGTGTGTGTGTGTGTGTGTGTGTGTGTGTGTGTGTGTGTGTGTGTGTGTGTGTGTGTGTCGTGTGTGTGGAGGACATTTAAAGATTCTCATTAAGAAAAAAAAAATTGTAGTCTGGATTTTTTTTTCGGGATATTTTTAAATTTATTTGAATTTAGCTACTTTATGAACTACTTTATGGTTAAAATACAAGAAATGCAAAAAAAAAAAAAAAAACTCTGCAAATTAACAAAACCTAACCAATTAATTTTATACTCATTCATTTTTTTCTCCAACCCCATCTTTTTATCCCCCTCTCGTCTTTGCTGGTTCTCACTGTTCTGCCTTGTGGGCATAAAGTTTATGCACAATGAACACATTTAATTTTCCCTGTTAGTCCACTGTGCGGCCAGAGGTGAGCTTTAATAAGGATCAATGGCACTTTATCTAGGACAGGACCCACTCTTGTGCATGCAAATCACAAGCCCAGCAATGGATTTAATTAAAAAAAAAAAAAGAACCTCTAACCACTAAGCACTAGAAATTCAATTAAAAGATTTATGCAAAGGTTCGCTGGCCTTTTTTTTTTGTGTGTTGCTGTTTCTGTTTATGTAATGAGCATTTCATATAAAGAATCAATACATAATCTGGAGTGGAGCCACAGGAACGCTGATGGGGTGCCTTCATGTATGCGTACTGGAAATATTTCAACAACATGCATTTAAGCAGAGCAGCTAGCTGGACATTTCTTTGCGGTTACCCCAAGTTGTACCAGTTATGTACTCCTTCTAAAGTTCTAACACGTCCTACTACATTTTTACTTCTAAAGTTTGCAAGTATTGACTGTTGCACATGCTCAAATGGAGTGATCTTTAGTAAAGCCACTTATAGGACTGCCCTTACCAATCAGCTAAGCATAGAAGCTAAAAGGCTGAGCCCTCTTGCATGCACCCTTAGGTGTGTGTTTTAGCCTAATGAAATGGGATCTCAATAGCCAATAATCCTTGTAACAAGATTGAACCAAGACACTCATGTCAATATTAGCAAATGGGATTGTTGGCTTTTTATTTTTGCATGCACACTCATGCATGCTGTCAGTATAACTTCATTCTTCCACGTTCATCTGTGGAAAAGTAAAAGTGCTTTTTCATTGCTCCTCTATTCTGATTTTAAATAGGACAAAAACATTGGAGTATTCTGGCTGGACCCCAGAGCTGTGGGTGGAGACCCATAACATTTTCCCACACCTTCATGATTAGTGGATTTAAGCTCCCCTGAAGTTGCTCCAAATTTTTTGATTAATCTGCAACAGATGCGCCAAGAGTAGCTGTTCCAAGACAGTAGTATAAAACAGGGATGCTGTGTCAACAGAAAAGAGGGACATAAAATAAAAGCTGTACAATAAACATCTTGACAGTTAATGAAGAAGGGCACAAACATTAGAAACGATGCTACTTGGCATTTGCATAAGGAGGGGAGTAGTACACATCACTGCCCATAGTTCAGTTAGAAGAAGTTTAGTGGGGTGCTTCATCAAATCCCACATTTCTGTCAGTCCTTTACTTCTGCCATGAGGCTCAATTCAGCTCAACGGTCAACTCACCTCTTGCTAGTAATATATACAGTATACCGTAATTTCCGGACTATAAGCCGCAGCGATGCCCGTCCAGCGATGCCCTGGACGGTAACCGATGCCCTGGGGGTAACCATCATCCTGATGGCCTAATGAAAGGACGTGTAACCATCAGGATGAAGAACATCTTCACATCCCCGGTCCTGAACATCTCCGGGCTGAGGAGTCTCCCGTGTTTCCATCAGGATGAAGAACATCTATTGACTTCTTTAGATATTTATCTGTAGTGTAGAATAAGCTAATATTTAAACAATAATCTTTGACACATTGTTTGCTCGTCCTGGGGGAGGGATCTCTCTTTCATGTGGATCCCCACGAGGTTTCTTATTTTTTCCCCACTGATGGGTTTTTAGGAGTTTTTCCTCACCGTGAAGGAGAGTCTAAGGGCATAAATGTGCTAGTCTTGTTTAGTTAGCATTTTTTAGTTATTTTTCTTGCTGTATATCTGTGTTAATACATTCCTCTTTTTCTTGTGAAGCCCATTGAGACGGAAATTTTATGATTTTGGGCTATACAAATAAAATTGAATTGAATGGAACTTTTGTCACACGGCTTATTTAATGATGCGGCTAATTTATGCATTTTTTCTTTTTTTATGCATTTTTTTCTAATGGCCGCCAGGGGTGCCCGAGCAGAAAAAGTAAGAGTGAGACAGGTATATGTGTCGAAGAAGACGCAACTTTAATGTAACTTCGCGCTTTGTCCATGACTAAAACTAGCATGAACAGACCCTCATCGTGGAAAATGCAAGAAGAAATGCATATGACACAGCTTTCAAGTTAAAAGCAATCGAGCTGGCTGAAAAAGAAGGAAACAGAGCTGACTTCCAAGGTTTCAGTGCATAAGAGGAAGATAAAGACGGCTCTCAGTGACTTTTACCAGTGTTTTTTAACCAGCCCTGTTAGTGCTGTGCTATCGTATACATGCTGTGTTACTGCCGCATCACAGGCACTGTTTGGAAAGAAACACTAAGATATATTATTAAAACTTTGAAAACTCTTTCTGTGTACTGTCTTTCTTTGTAAATATCTCATGTTTCAGTGTGGGCACATGCGGCTTATTTATGTACAAAATTTCTTTTTCTTTAAAATTGTACTGGGTGTGGCTTATATTAGGTGCTCTCTATAGTCTGGAAATTACGGTAGTCGTTAGGGTGAAATTGAGTTATATGGATATGACCAAAATTATTTTTAAAGAATGTACTTTGATTATGGATTTCACCATTTTAATCAAACCAAAACAACTATAACCACAAATTACACTGTCTTCTAGAAGTGTGTCTTTTTGAGCACTCGGAGTGAGGAAGAGGTCTGAGATGTGGAGCAGATGAAGACTAAAATTACTGTCTGTATGAAAAGTGAAACTAGACAAGCTATTCACATCCTGCCCTGGCTATAAATAGTATAACACACACACACACGCAGCTAATGTGGTGGATTAGTAGCAGGAAGCAGACAGACAGTCATTACAGTCCTTGTTCTCTTAGCCCACCAGGTCCTGGATCCCAGCAGATGTCACCCTATCTACTAAATCAGCATCAGCCAGGGACTTCGTCCATTCACAAAAAGCAGTTCCATACAACTCTCAGACCCACCGTGTCATTCACAAAGCAGCCAAAGGGTCCTGTTTCAGAAGTTGATATTCTGTCAGGATGTTACTCCCTCTTTCCTCTTCACCACACCATATGAACTAAGTGTGTAACACAATCCACACCTAAGGACCATTTCTTCATATTTATACAAAACTTGATGGCTGGAGATCAGAGCTTAAGTGTCTGTTTACTCCCAGATTTAATCACATAATTCTGGCAAAGCTTTTGTCTCATCCAATGAGTTCCGACTGAAGGATGGCTCGGATCAGTTGTTGGAACGGTTCCCATTTTCAGGAAAAAGTAAGAGTTTCATTAGTGTTGCAAGAGAAATGTACTAATTTATTGTTTTGTACGGTAGTTCGGTTTTGTTTATGGAATGGCAATTTGGCAAACACTGACGTATCTGCATAAAAACCTAATTGCCTTTTTTGTGTCATAAAAATCAGTGAATATAGCAGCTTGCTGCTTTATCCTGCTAACAGCTGACTGCCTGTAGACACTCCCTCACCTTTCTCTCTCTCCTAATCACCAATTAGGACTCCATTAGTCTGGCCTGGCAGCTCATTTGCTCTGGAGCCGGCAGTGGGGACCTGTTATGCGGGACCTCTGCCCACCATGTTCCGCCCCAGCAACCACCCCTTGGCTGTCATGGTAATACCGCCTCCACGTCTTCCTGTTTCAAGAGTGAAATACCCCCCTCCGACCCTCTTTCCTCCTTCACCACTCCTTGCTTAACAATGCTTTGCCAGGGAAATCCTCTGCCACACTGGCAGGAAGTGAAAAGAGACTTCCCCTCTGAGAATCACGAGAAGCGGGAGTTGCAAGAGAGGAGAGCAGCCAGGGGGCAGTCAACACAAGTCTGCTGAGCCCCTTGTTAGGCACTTCATTAAATTTCTGTCCCTGTGGTGAACAGGTGAAGTAGGACCCTTATTAACTGTATAGGGAGACATCCCTCAAGATTTGGGAAAGGCTTTTACGGTGCCAGCTGTTTGAGCAGGGAAACGTAGGACAGGCAGAGGTGGAGAAATGGTGTGGAGCTGCAGAAAGAGTTTGATGAGACAGAGACCAGGGACTGAGTCGCATTTAAAGCACTAAACAGCCCCTTAGCAACACTGTGAAATTATCCCACTGGCACATAAGACAAGACACAACGCTCTCAGGAACTTGTTATAGCTGCTGACTCCCCCACCCCGTTTCCAACACTCACTTGGCTAATGTCACACAAGAGGGCCTCGGTCAAAAGTTCACCATGTGCATATGTTAAAAAAAAAGTAGGCAAATGCCAACAGAACGAGAAAGCACAAGACAAAGATGGAGTAACTGTTTGCTGTGTGTGTCACACAGAGACGGAATGCATCCAAACTAGACATACAGCTTTTATCAGTCGCTTTGGTGAATTTGTTTAATTATTTCATCCTCTTTTGCATCAGTGCCATATTGCATCAGCTACTCGTCATGGCAACATTTTTGAGACTTGCACCTTTGGAAAACTGATGTGGTCCAAAGGTGACCATAGGTAGCCACCCTCACCTATGGTCACCAGCTATGGGTGGTGACCGAAAGAATGAGATTGCGGATACAAGCGGCTGAAATGAGCTTCCTCCGCAGGGTGGTTGGACTCTCACTCAGAGATCGGGTGAGGAGTTCTGCCATCCAGGAGGAGCTCAGTGTCAAGCCGCTCCTCCTCCAAGTCGAGAGAAGCCAGGTGGGGTGGTTCGGGCATCTGGTCAAGATGCTCCCTGATCGCCTTGTTGGTGAGGTGTTTCGGGCACGTCCCACCGGGAGGAGACCAAGAGGCAGACCTCGGACCCGCTGGAGAGATTACATCTCACAGCTGGCTGGGGAATGACTCGGGATCCTTCCGGGTGAGCTGGAGGATATATCTGGAAAGAGAGAAGCCTAGGCTTCCCGTCTGAGGCTGTTGCCCCTGCGACCCGGCCCTGGATAAGCAGAAGACGACGGAACGAAACAGAATCAGGGTTATCAAGACTTTTTATTTTTATGTCACAGAGACAATTACTGATGTAAAGACTTGAATTTGAGGAATCAACTTTTGAGCAAGTGACTTGCTTTTGCAGTGTATCCACCGGTTTGGCAGTTTTCAGTCACTGTTTTGAAAAATCAAAAACTGTAGCGCCAATGTGAATTGGGTTGTGAGAAATGCATCAACGTGACTGAAAAAAAACTAACAGCTATTTGGACAAGTGTGTAAAAAAAATAAATAAAAAAAACAGGTGGGTCGAAGCAAAGCAAAGCAACTCTTCACCGATTTATCAACTGGCTGTCATGGTGAGGATGATTAACAAGACCAAAATAAAACTGACAAGCAGTACAATCACATTTTTAAATGTGATCTTTGACCTGCTTGCTTGGCATAATTTCCTTGATTTCATTAAGAATATGTAACAGCCATTGGCCCTTTTGTCAAGCGAGTGCAAAACAAATCAAATATAGCTAATGTACAGTTTGGCTTTCTTGAGCTTCTTCCTGTGGTACCATTGCCAATATGCTGGCATCTGCAGTCTGTGTAATCTCTGTAGATCCCAGGAGCATGTACAAGCAATTAAAACAATAGCATCTTTATGCCCCTGCAACCAATAAACAAGCTAATGTCACTGCTGTGCAAAGACACTTAGCATCAGGGGCAATACCCCAGCTGGATTAGAACAGAGCTCTGTGGTTTTAATACCGCCATCATAAAGAAGGTTTAAAGAAATGCATGCACGATATTAAAGAGACTCAGAGGAATTAATATGAAATACATACCAGAGACAACAAACTAAAGTTGGAGCATAAATTTGCAAGGCGTCATAGAAAAGAAATCATTTGAAAAGCTCAATCAGAAGTTCTGCTACATATTGTTGGTACTTAAAAAGGAATAATAGCGGTATTTTTTCTACTTTGCAATAAACAATCCCCCCAAAAACTGTTTTTTTCCCCCTTATGCTGTCATGCAAGTAAAATGTTATCATTTAATATTTCCTGCAGTGTGACAGCATAACTGCCAAAGTCAGCATACGCAGCAGGCTCAGCTTTACCATCTATTTGGTTTTGAAATGTGCAATTTTACCAAAAATAGCTTGTGAACTTTATATCTTGCTGACTTGGCACTGGCAAGAAAATATTAAGCTTAACGCACCGAAGGAAAGGCAGTGGAATTTCATGCAGCCACAGGTGCAAAAAGAGGTTTGGACCTAAAAACTTTCCTCTACTCAACATCAATTAAAATCTCAGGAGCATGGAAATCCACTCAAAAAACTGTGCATCTCTGTTTCTAAATCTAGACAAATGGAGAGAAAGAAGCTTTAATTATTTAAAAAAGTATCGACCGAATATTATGAATATAATGCTCTATCGTACCATCTTTATCCATACATTTGGGGCCTGCTGAGAAATTTAAAGTTCATATTTGTACTGACAACGGTATAAAACTAAAGAACGTAAACATGCATATTTAATACTTTCAGAAAGTCTGTCATTATGCTTTAATTTTCTTCAAACACAACTCATTTCTCCGAGCTCGTTTCCATTCGCTCATCATTTCAAACCACAGTCAAGCAGATATTAGACAATCTTCTTATTAACAGTGAGACCACAGTCTAGTGGTCACATGTGTAATTTCTCTGAAAAACACACTCATCATTCCCAGTGCCTGTGTGTGTAAGCAATAGGCTTTAATCTCATTGCCCCTAACGCTAGAATAACTGTGAGTACTTTCTTGGCAAAGGCGTCCAAAGCTCAAGGGTTACTGCATGGTCGATCCTCCAGCAAGGTCCTTTCCATTCTGATTCAATCAATCTTTATTCCCCCCACTGCCAAAATCAATTGTGCTCTGCCTGGGATGCATGGTTTAAATGTAGAGAGTCAGACGGGCTAGTCCATGCTCCAACGAGTTTTCACATACATGCATTTTAAGGGGTTCTTAATATAGTCATACATGACACTAGATCTATGTTGCAAATTTAAAAAAAAATACAAATAGTTGAATTAATTTTAAAAAAGCAAATTTGCATTTATGGATTTTCGTTAGTGACGGTTTTTTTAAATCATAATAATGCACTAACAATAAAATTTCTTCAAAAAATTTAGTTTTTTGGGATTAAGTTGGTCTATGATAAAAAATTAATCAAGTTTTCCCATAACTTTTTAAAAATATTTTTAAATTTTAAAAAAGAACGTCAGTAGATTGCATTAATTTTTTTTTTTTTTTTTTTTTTTTCAATTCACTGATTTTAATTTGCAAAGTCGGACGGCAAAAACAGATTAGGAGGTTTTATTGTTCCGCTTCAAAATCAAACCGCAATCAAAATGCAAACCTAATTAAACTGTCAAATTTCTTAGTTTGTTTGAACTTTTAAACACTTGTACCAAAATCAAATACCTGATAAGGTATCCCAAAATGCTTAACTATTTAACTTACCTTCCACGTGGTATATTTTCTCATGCACCACTCCCATGCATCAACGCGCTCGTACTGACCTTGTAGTTCCCTCTGCAGATACGAACTTCGCCACCACCTGCTGATGCCTGGCAGCTGAAAAAATACAATCCTGTCATTAGAAGTTCTTTAAGAAAGTAGGTTTTGACTGAGTTATGAGAAAACCGCAGTGAAACCTCACTGTGGTTTTTCTGCAAAAATTTTACAATCAGATGGTCAAGATTAGATACAAAAAAGTCTGGCCCGGTTACTCAGTAATTATAACTGTTTGTTGTGTCCATTTGGATTAATGTAAGGTTTGGTTAAAAAAAAAAAAAAAATTGTAGGCATTGAGAACATGGGCTGTCCGTGTGTCCATCCGCTCATAACAGTTTTGTGAATGCGATATTTTTCACGTCAAAAAGATGCTGCCCACAGTTGCTCAGTACCAACCGTAGATGAACTGATTATAGTTTCAGGATCATTCGATCAAAGGTCAAGTTGATAAAGATCAGGGGCTTGAATTTTTAGGGCAGGTGAAGACAGGTTGATACCCTGACATCGTTATTTTTTTTGTTTTTTTACTCACTCTATTCATCCCTCACCGGGAAAATTTGTGTGCTGCACTCCTACACCGCAGCAGGCTGACATGACGGCACCATTGGTGGGAGAAACAGGGGTTAGGTGTCTTCTCCAAGGACCCTAAACATGCACTCAGTGGGATGCGAACCCGCGAACTTCCAATTGACTTATGATCTGCAGGCGAAGGCTCTAACCACTGAGCCTCCGTCTCCCCCTTCCTTCCATGTTTCTACTTGTTTAGTAAGATTGCCCAAAAAATGTTGTTTCATCTGCTTTCTGAAATGGCAATACCGACACGTTCTATTTCATTTCCATTTTATTGTTCAAAGTGACGTTTAGCTTAAGCTTCACGAATGAAAAAAAATCTATGGGAGCGCTTTCTTCCACACCTTAGACACTGTAACTAAAGTAATCCATACAACTGGGGTTAAAATAAAAAGGAATACACATACCTTTACAGATTTCTGTGTAAACAGACTTTTGGGGTGGAAAAAAAGCTGGCTTTCCACCCAGATGGAAAAGAGGGACGGATAGAAGACCACTGGCACACATCCAATATCTTGAATCCTTGGCACAGAGATCTGTGCCAAAATGCTGGTTCTATGTGAAAGCAGAAAGGGAGAGATAGATAGGGAGTAGAAAAGAAGACTTGATTAGGAAATCTTAATAGGACTATGCTGTCACATTGCATGGGTGTCTGGGCCCTGGTCCAAAGCTTTACTGACACTGCACTAAAGTAACAAGAAAAAGGTGAGGATCAGACGGCGGCTGCACTAAGTCACTTCACAGAACTCAATCCTGACTTAGACTTTGGGGGAATAATAGAATTAGACCTCGGCTATTATTCTCTGAAATAAACCATAGGTGAGACAACACTTTTCTCTACAAGATGCCAGTCATGTGAACTATGTAACCCCGAGGCAAAATGAAACATAAACAAGTGTGGCGCAGCCGGCGTGCCAAGTCTAAGTGCTTCTCTGCTGAGAGTTTGTTTTACACCAAAGGTTTCATTATTCAGACAAAAAATTATGAGCTCAGAAAATGAAGTAAAACGGCATAAAAGGAAAACTTGAAACTCAGACATCTCAATGAAGTCCATGGCGCCACATATTTGGACAATTACTCAGCTATTTAAAGTCAAAGTGAGTACATGCCTAATTTGGCTTCTCTGATTTTATTTTCAGAAAATTGAGCTCTACGAGACAAAAGAAAAGCAGGCAGAAAACAAAAACGTATAAGAAACTCTTACAGAAAATGCTTTAAATTTTATGGCAATTATATGGCCATTACCAGGGGCGCATCCAGGAAAACACCACTTACCTTTTCTTTAAAAACTGTGAAAAACAAGAATAAAACAAGGAACAAAACAAACAGAAACAAAAAACAACCAATCAAATTGGGTGTCACTGAAAAACGCTCTTCTCCCAAGGGTGTCTATCTGAGATCCACAAAGGAACCAAATCACCTCCCAAGGAGAATGATCCAGGAGTTTCTAAAGGGGGGGCGGGTGGAAAGTCATGAACAAAACAAGCACCTAGGGTGCTCGGCAGTATGGGTGGGGTGGGGTGCTGGGGTCATTCACCCCCAGAACATTTTGAAAAATAAGAGTCATTTTTCTGCATTTTGGTGCAGTCGGTAGAGACGGTGGCTCAGTGGTAGAGTGTTCGCCCGCGGACAGGAAGTTAACCGGAAGTTTGCAGATTTGATTCCTACTGAGTTCACATCTAGGGTCCTTGGAAAAGACACCTAACCCCCCCATTTCTCCCACCATTGGCGCCGTCGTGGCAGCCTGCTGCGGTGTAGTAGTGCAGCATACAAATTTACCCAATGAGGGATCAATAGAGTATGTAAATATAATTAAATATTTTGCTCAAATAAAAGATAATAAGATTGTAGCTCTAACTATCTAACTGCTTATTTGGCATTTGGAAACCTGTCTTAGACGCTAGAAACCCACTGTGATTGGTGACTCTGAACCACCGCCCCCAACTCTAATTCCGGTGCGTTTCTTTTTTGCTTACATTTGAAGAGTAACCTTGTGAAGGAGTCAGGACATCCCTAGTGTGGCTGCTCTTTTTTCTCACTCTGTAAAATCAAAGCTTCACCCATCCACCATCAACTGAAGAGCTTCAGAGGATCTACAAAAACTGAGAATAAAACTATCGTCTCCTTTCTACCAATGTTTTTCCTTTATCTGTATGAGACCGGAGGCACAACTGTTTGACTCTAGTTCCACCTCCGGGCCTCGACGGGAATCCCCATTACCTTTAATACAAGAAGAAGAAAAGTCTTGCCTTTAAAAGAAACTCATCTATGAAGAACATTTTGAGTAAAAAATAACTATTGGTTTAGAATGTAAAAAGTCAAATAGCAGTAATAAGAATGCAAAAAAATAAAGTCAAAAGGGGATATTCTGCA
This sequence comes from Neostethus bicornis, assembly GCA_902685375.1. Classification (NCBI taxonomy): domain Eukaryota; kingdom Metazoa; phylum Chordata; class Actinopteri; order Atheriniformes; family Phallostethidae; genus Neostethus; species Neostethus bicornis. Next base: position 30,394,784 of record LR738543.1, read on the forward strand.
AAATCAACTTTTTGGAAGTTTTTCGAATGCCCAGTTTTTTTTTGCCAAGCCTTTTGTTCTCCACCACACCTGTGACCTAGTCTAAGCTAGATTTTTTTTTTTTGTCCACAAGCTCAGCTCACACAATATTGTGTCTATAAACAGGTATTAATGTTAAAAATATAAACTTTTAATAATTATAATGTATACTTTATTGATCCTTCACCTGGGAAATTTGAGTGCTGCATTACACCACAGCAGGCTGCCACGACGGCACCAATGGTGGGAGAAACAGGGACTTAGGTGTCTTCTCCAAGGACCTTAGACGTGAACTCAGTGAGATTCGAATCCGCTAACTTCCGGTTAACTTCCGGTCTGAGGGCAAACACTCTACCACTGAGCCACCGCCTCCAATTATTCATATTTAAACAAAAGATTAAATGTTCAGATATACAACAGCAGTGATGATCGATGTCCAAAATGCAACCAGTCACCTGCAACAATGGCTCACATGTTTTGGTTGTGTGCTGCTTTAGAAAAGTTCTGGGACTCTGCTTTTGGAATTTTTTCACATCTTTGTGGGAGGAAAATAGATCCCAATCCATTCACTACAGTGTTTGGAGTTCTCCCAAGCAGACAGGGCCTTAACTCGCACCAGGAGAGCGCAGTGGCTTTTCTGTCTCTCCTTGCACGGAGACTGATCTTAGTGAAGTGGAAGGACAAACAGCCTCCTTCTTTTGTTCAGTGGGTCAGAGAAGCTATGATGTGTCTTCAAATTGAATACCTAAGGTATAGTAAACGGGGCTCAATAGAAAAATACTATAAAACATGGGCACCTTTCATTACATACATTGAGGATCTGCCATTTACATAGGGGAGAAGGTTTTAAGCATTATTTACCAGTACTTATGGAGAAAGCTGCAGCTTATGTTTGTGATTTGTTTGTTTCGGGTTTGTTTGTTTTTGGTTTTTGTTTTTGTTTCATGTCTGATCCAAATATTTTACAAGTCTCAGATAGATACCACTGGTTGACATGTTCTTTAATCATCTCTATTTTGTAACTTTATATAACTTGACTTAAAGTTGTTTTTTTTGTGTGTCTGTATAAAAAATGGAAAATCTTTAAATAAAGTTTTCAAAAAAAAAAGATTAAATGTTCATAAGTTATTCCTACCCTTCTTCACAATAAAAATTTTTTTAAGTAATTGACTATTGCAATAAACAAACGTTCCTTATAGCTGCTGATTTTTTTTTTTGTTTGTCCCACTATTATTTACCTCATTAATTTCAGCGATGAGCTTTTCAAGAACAGGTCCTTTTGGTTCAAATTGAAATAAAATTTAAGATTATTTTCCCTACAACATTATTTTACTCTTAAAAGTGAATTAATCCTACTTTATTCATTTAAATACATCACCTATGCAGTGACATTCTGTTCATCTTTAACCATATGTTGGTGCCTAAATTTAGGGTCATTGCTTCAACTAAAGTTACAGGAATTATGTTAATCTGTAGAAAATATTACACTGGGTCCATTTTTTTTATCAGAGAAAGTTTCTTTGCAAAAAGAAAGAATAAGTTAACTTGTGACTTTTTATCCTAGTGAAAAAAATCTTAGTGACCCATCTTTGACCTGCAGCAATATTGTGATCATTCTACACCTCAATGTAAAACAGATGTTGGTTTAGATCAGCAGGATTTTCGGAGCTTAGGCCCCAAAAAAAAAATTAGAAGTGATGATTTTGGAAATTTAACTTTTTTTTTCTCAAATAAAAGCCATCTGTTCTTGTTTAACTCATATGAAGAAAATGTGAACAAAATTGAGTTTTTCCACAAAGCATTTATCTAAAATTTTTAAATGACAAGAGAAGCAGGAACAGCAAACTAGAAATTGTTTAGTAACCAAAACTGAAAACCATTAAGGAGTAAAAAGATGACAAGACAATCTGGTACAGACAGAATGGTAGGAAAGGGAAACACATTCAATGACTATTTAAAGCAGGCATGAGCAAACCATGGCCCACGGGCCACATTCAGCTCGTTAAATGTTTTAATCCGGCCTGCCGAACTTGAAAAAATTAAATAAATAAACCTTGTTAATGTTTTATTTCCCCTGCAATTCTGATGTTTTTTTACTAGATGGCGCACTCTAGAAATATTGGCTTTGTTAAGAAAACAACAACACTGCTCCGATTAAAATGTGTGTGTCTCCGTGATGCGCACGCTGTTGAAATAAGCTGTGCACAGATATGGAAAGCCATCGGGCTCAACACACGCCATAAACAAGCACGTTAGATGTTAAAACAAGCAAAATGTTACATCAAGCGCTTAGATTTCAAAAGTAGTGCCGCTAAATGCACGTTTTTAAGCACTATCGCATTAGATTTCAGACCTAGTGCCGCTAGATTTGAAAATTAATGCTCTTGTTTAAAATCATTTAGCGCGCTTTTTAAAATCTTGCGCATCAATCTAGCGGTAACCAAAGCATGCCATCCATCTGCTCCTGTTCCGGCCCCTTTGTCAAATGTTAAAACTCAATGTGGCCCGCAAACCAAAGTTTGCCCACCCTTGGTATAAAAGGAATTGGCACAGCAAGCCACTTCTGCCTGTAACCTAATTAGGAAGTAGATTCTAGCTCAAGGGTGGGCAAACTTTTTGACTTGCGGGCCATATTGAGTTCTAACATTTGAAAAGGAGGCCGGAACAGGAGTAAATGGAGCAGATCGGCGGGCCGGATTAAAATGTTTCACTGGCCGCATGTGGTCCACGGGCCGTAGTTTTGCCCATGCCTGTTCTTACTTCAAAAATCTTCAACGCCTATAAACTTCTAATTAAAAATGATACATTATGGTTAATTATTTTTCATAATAATTGGCAACTAACTACTCAGGCACTATTGTCACAATGAGCAGTTGTGACATCAAGAAAATAGTAAAAAATAATTAGTTTATGAGATTTTTTTTTGGTTTAATGCAACAACAACGACGTTTTCTTCTGGGTTAGATTTAAATAGTTATATCCTACAGCTTCTGTACTACATAATTATCTTTAATTGTCTTAAAATTGTAGTGACTCACCTATTATTTTTATGTCATGAATGGTGCGCCAGCAAATGAGGTCCTCATTGTTTCAACAACCTTCTGTTTGGTTCCAGGAAGACAATTTAAGATAGTTGTAAAATTAAAAGGGAAACTTTAGTCAAATAACTTTTATTATTTCAGTCCATTATTGATATTTGTTGGGATTAGTTAATGAGTTCTATTTTTTTATATCTGTGAATATTTACTTTTGTGGAAGATGAAAAACTTTTAAATTGGAAATTTTAATCTTTGTGTAATTTTTTTTTTGTGGGAACTTGGAATGATGGAAGCTTCTAAAGGAGAGATCTTATAAAGATAGGAACTGATATTTAGAGAAGGTTGGAAGTGAAAAGTTAATTGAAGAAATTTATAATAAAGATATGATATCAAACAGGGGCGGATCTAAGAGAGGAATGGGGGTACACGCCCCGCTCCCTCCCTCCCTCCCTTTTTTTGGTTCACAGAAAAAAAGCGTTCTTACTACTTTAACTTTGCAGCGAATATGCACCAAAATGCAATAAAATTACTCTAATTTTTCAAAATCTTCTGGGTTACACTGCCCTCAGACCTCTCTGTATTGGCGAGCACCAGAAGTGCTCGTTTTGTCTATGACCTCACGCCCACCCTCTCCTTTAGAAAATTCTGGATCCGCCTTGTCAACTAAATCCAAGTCCTGAGACTCCTCTTGTACTCTAACCATGATTGTGAGCATTCAAATCTTTAGAATCCATGGCCAAGAACACCTTGGTTTTCGAATAGTATCTAGAAACTGGACGGAAGGTTTTCAAATTTGTCAGAATAAAATAGAAAAACTACTTCAGGTCTGATTCAATGTGGGGGTAATGTTCAAACATAGACGAAACCTCAAGAAGGTGGATTTTGTATGAAACCCTCCTTCAGCCAAAAATTATGCATCAATTTCTCTTTTGTAGTCATAACATTTTTTTTATTTATCCTTCTGTAATTTATTTGTAGTTGATTTAAATGGGATAATTTTGACAGCATGGCCGTGGTGAGATCGATGGTGTTTGGTCTAGAGACAGTGCCACCGAGGAAAAGACAGGAAACAGAGATGGAGGTAGCAGAAATGAAGATGCTGAGGATCTCTCTGGGAGTGACCAGGATGGACAGGACCAGAGGAACAGCACATGTTAGAGGTTTTGGAGATAAAGTCAAAGAGGCCAGACTGAGATGGTTTGGACATGTGCAGAGGAGAGAGAGAGTACATCAGAAGAAGGATGCTGGATTTGGAACCACCAGGAAAGAGGACTAGAGGAAGACCAAAGAGGAGGTTCATGGATACAGTGAAGGAAGACATGAAGATAGTTGGTGTGACCGAAGAGGATGCAGCAGATATGGTTAGATGGAAGAAACTGACTTGCTGTGGCGACTCCTGAAGGGCAATGCCGAAAGAAGAAGAAGAATGGGATAATTTTATGCAATCTAAATTTGAAACACACAACTGCATCTGTTCTTAGTTTACTCAGCTGTGTGTTATGTGATATTCTGTTGCACGACCACAACATTTTCTGTAAAGAAATCTTTCTCCAACTGTGTTCAAGTGTTCAGAATTCTTTCAGCATCCGTCCTTACTGCGGTTTCATAATGCTGTTCCAGTAATAGGGCTAATTCTAATAAGCACTGCTGCTACCCAGACTAAAATATGTCTTGTCAATATGTCAGGTCAAAACGATAATTCAAACAAACCTCCAAATGTGGTTTAGGTTGGAATTGCAAAAAAAAAAAAATCATTTATGATTTAGTAGTTTATGTTGCATTTGTTTGTTCAGGTGCAGTGATGTTTTTTAAAAAATCAACTGCAAAGAAAAAGTCCTTGAAACTCAGCGCACAGCTAACTTATTCATGGCGTAACCACACACTCTGGAAAACAGGCCCTATGATGTCCAAATAATCACATGGTGACAAAATAATAACAGGAAAAAAAACCATCCCTGAGTAGGTCATAAACCACCCCAGATTTAGCCTGTATCTTTTAACATGGACACTCTGCCATAAGCAGAAGGGGAAATTTCCACAGCTGCACTGTCTGGGTTTACATGAGGATTAAGTCTTGGCTGAGGAATCAAACTACAGCGTGAAATCTTTTATAACAAACTGTGGTAATTAACAGCTTGCTTCTGAAGCTAACCTCTTTCATTTACTGTCATATGAACCTGCCACTCCCCAGGAGTGAAGACCTTAACAAATAGTTTTAATAGGCAGACCTTCATACAGTAATGTAAAAACCAAAGTCTTATGGGACTGCTCGCAGCTTTGACCACAGAGCAAATATGAGTAATTTGTATACACGTCTGCTGGGAGCCATAACAACCGCAATGGGAGGAATTACTTGATATAATTGCCTTGGAAAATATCTGGGTAAAACACATGCAAGGCTATGTCATGTTATGGAGAAGAAAAACAAGGGTAGACAAGACAAAGAAGAGCCAGATTTTATGTGATCCATCCCTGTAGTGGTTAGGGTGCTCTGCGGTGAGACCACGAGGTAATCACAAAGGCTCTTCAAGTGCACCAAGCAAATTTACTCACATGGAAAATTAAGCAGAGATGGTTTTCTGTCCCCCTAAAGACTTTAAGATATATTGCAGCAACGATAATTATCATGGGTCAGCTCCTAAATTGAGATGTGTTCATATCCCAGTGATTTTAGTGTAAATCTTTTTTCTGCTCGAGATTATTCTTTCAAAAACCCAATTGCATGTCATGCCAGCTTTTTTCTTTTGTGCACCCCGTTACCTGGTTTTTGTGTGTGCAGGCCTGCATGCACATGCATGTGTATGTGTGCGAATGCACCGAGTGATGTATGAGTTACGATAGGTTTGTGAGAGCCGTGGCGACAGCTGCTGGCTGCCATTCACACCTGAGAGGACCCATGTCCTGATGAGAATTAATGTACTCTGACATCCACTGGGACTTTGGCAGCCCCCAGAGGGCCTAATGAAGAAACACAACCTTGCTAAGAGAGAGGGGGGCATTACAAAGGGCTCTCTAAGGCCCCAGGAGAGGGCACACAGGAGAGGGCATGGGTAGACAGAGGAGATTCAGAACAAGGGCATTTAGGGTTAAAGCAGAAACAATGAGATTTTGCTTGAGTTCATATATACTTTACTTTCCATCAGTTGCTCAGAGGTTCAATGTTCCAACACTTTTTTTTTGTTGTTACAATAAGCAGACATAAATTGTGACCAGCCGATGATGGAATATGTTCTCTCTTATTCACAAAAACCCGATAATTAGTCATTTTTGTTGATATAGATTAAACTCATGAGAATTAACCAATTGTCTGCAGGTTACTTTGTGCTGACCTTTGAGTAGGTCCACATAGACTAAAGACTCGGTCTACAAGATTAGAGGACCAACCTATTGACCTTAATCTGACTTTTTAAATGAAATCCTCCATGTGTGTTTTAAAAAATAATATTTCTTGCAAAAATCTATTTAGAAGTTTGAGCATCAGCTCATCGCTATCAGTCTGGTGGGAATTTATTTTTAAACAAATCTAAAAACTGAAAAGATTTAAAAAATTTAAAGACCTCACCTATGGTCATCGGCTGTGGGTGGAGAACGAAAGAATGAGATCGTGGATACAAGCGGCCGAAATGAGCTTTCCCTGCTGGGTGGCTGTGCTCTCACTCAGAGATCGGGTAAGGAGCTCTGCCATCCGTGAGGAGCTCAGTGTCGAGCCGCTCCTCCTCCAGGTCGGGATGAGCCACATAGGGTGGTTCAGGCATCTGGTCAGGATGCCCCCGCGAGCGTCTCACTGGTGAGGTGTTTCAGGCACTTCCCACCAGGACGAGATCAAGAGGCAGACCCCAAACCCGCTGGAAAGAGTATGTCTCACAGCTGGCCGGGCAACGACTTCTCATCATGATCCTCATCATGGAAAATGCAAGAAAAAATGCATATGACGCAGCTTTCAAGTTAAAAGCAATTGAGTTGGCTGATAAGGAGGGAAACAAAGCTGACTTCCATGGTTTCAGTGCACAGAAGGAAGATGAAGATGGTGCTCAGTGACTTTTACCAGTCTTTTTTTTAACCAGCCCTGTTAGCGCTGTGCTACCGTATTCCTGCTGTGTTACTGCTGCGTCACAGGCACTGTTTGGAAAGAAAAGCTAAGGTATATTATTAAAACTTTGAAAATTCTCTCTGTGTACCGTCTGTCTTTGTAAATATCTCAAAATGCACAAAATGATTTTTTTCTTTAAAAATGGCTTAATCATGTCCGCTCTATAGTCCGGAAATTACGATATATGCACGCTCAGTGGTTCTGCAAATGTGCACCTGAGGAAACTTTTATGCGTAAAGTCTGTGAGGATTTGTCAAAACTGTTCAAGCATAAAGTCGCTGCATGCCCCAAACTCTCTTTATTAGGCGACCCAAATGAAATCATTTTTTGACAATGGTCGGTCTTGTTATTACTCATAACTGAGAGATCATCTGTAAAACTGTGAGCCTCTTTGTGTTAGTGAGATAAATAATGTACAATGATTTAACTTTGTGAGATTTGCTTTTTTTTCCACTCTAAAATTGTATTTCATTGAACACTAAGCAGCAAATTACATTTCAAGGACCTGTTTGCAGTTTGCAAAGAGGGCCGTTTTAAAAAAAAAAAAAAAATAAAATGAAAGAGACATCATTTCTGATTTTGAGGAAGAATGTGATATTTCGTCTGAAGGTTCGGCCACCAGGGAGAGAAATTGCTCAGACAAGAATGAGGTAAGTGTGGGTTTTGGAGATGAGGATGCCATGACAGAACATCTAATAGCCAACCCTAAAAAACACTTTGGCTCCAGTATGAGGTTACTCTGTGGCAGCATATGGCCAGCAGCACTGAAGTGCTGGGCCAAGAACCAAAACATTGGGACCCCTGTCAGAACGTCTAAGCCTCTGGATCCTTTCACAATGTTGACTAACCCTCTACACACCACCAGGAAACTGTGGTAAGAGCTGACCCAGACAAAGTCCCAGGCAGGAGACCACATAACGTCAGCATAACCTCCATCTATCATTAGCACATCCACAAGCTTTACCCACGTGACTCTTTGTCCACTCGAGTAACGAAAGAAAAATTGTGGTGATGAATAGAACTGAGCTGTGAAAATGACCAGATGTTGGCCATTTTACTGTGGGACAACAGCTAATTCCAGTGTTACTGAAACAGCTTTTTTGACAGCTGCTTTGTTGATAATACAGCACTACTTGTTTGGAGGACACCTCCTTTCTGAATTTGGCTCAGCTTCGAAATCCCTGTAAATTACAGAGTAACTGCACCCATGGAAAGTCGTTTTGATCTCTCTGATGATTCGTTTCGTTCCAAATACAAAAGAAAACCAGAAATGAATCAGTAAAAGTTTATTTGATTAACTTATAGGGATAGGTTTTATCCCTCCGGGTTCAGATTTACTTCTCCTCTGATGACTGTGTGTTTAAATAAAATAGGCATGAAATATTTGACATTCTGCCATTTTTAGCCTGAAATTTAACAATCGTTCTGTCGTCTTCAGCTTATCTGGGGCTGGGTGTCAGTGGCAACAGCCTCAACCTAGAAGCCCAGGTTTCTCTCACCCTAGCTGCATCTTCCAGCTTACCTGGGAGGATCGCGAGTCGTTCCCCAACCAGCTGTGACACATAGTCTCGCCAGCGGGTCCGGGTTCTGCCTCTTGGTCTCCTCCCAGTGGGACGTACCTGAAACACCTCACCAGAGAGGTGTTTGGGAGGCATCCAGACCAGATGCCCAAACCACCCCATTTGGCTCCTCTCGACCTGAAGGAGGAGCGACTCGACACCGAGCTCCACCCGGATGGCAAAACTCCTCACCCGATCTCTGAGTGAGAGCCCAGCCACCCTGCGGAGGAAGCTCATTTCGACCGCTTGTATCCGTGATCTCGTTCTTTCGGTCACCACCCACATCTAGGGACCATAGGTGAGGGTGGTAACGTAGATCGACTTGTAAATCGAATCAAGGATACGTTTGGCAGCCTTAATTCTTGATGTTGAAAAATTGAATTAAAACGTTCAGCCATATTGTCCAAGGTCGTCATGCACATGTAAAAATAATAGTTTCCTTTTGGAATTAAGGGCTTGCTTGGAATGAGATGTTTTGTTTTTTGTTTTTTTTTTCATTTTAAATAGAAACATCTCACTTATTCCTGTTGAAACACTCTTTTCTACGTAAAGTCTGATATTAAACGCTCTAATTCAGTCATCCTGTGGCAAAATATTTCTTGCAGCTGCGCAAACACGTCCAGACTGAGCAGGTAACTCATCATGTGACAAAAATTCTTTTTACTCTTATTTTCAGTTTCTTTTCAACGCCCGTGGACCAGAAGTTTGTGGGATCAAATCTTACTTATCTCATGTCTCGGTGTTCTTAGAGAAGACACCTAACCCCCCGTTTCTCCCACCATTGGTGCCGTCGTGGCAGCCTGCTGTGGTGTAATGCAGCACACAAATTTCCCCCTTTGAGGAATGAATAAAGTATATATTTATTTTATTTTTTTTAACTTTCACATTAAATTGAATCATTATAATCAGAAAGGTTGTCTTATCCTCATTCGTGACCTCAGTTTTCTTCTTTGTAAAGCTTCCTGGCAAACTCGGATTCGTGCATAACCTCTTTAAAGATTCTGAAACAAGGAAAATCGTTTTCTTCTCATTAAAATTAAGAAAAAAAATACCCAGTTTAAAACCAAGTTTCTAATTGGTTTGAGTGCAGATTTATTGAATAATCAATGATCCTCTGGACACCAGTTTGATATTTTTGTGGCAAAGACAGGTCACATGAGCTTTGACCTCAAACCCTCACATAAGGAATAATAATAATAGTCAGAGCAGACCTTTGAACTCATTGTATTGAAGTTGATCACAAAGGCCACGTATAAACCCCCTGGAAACCAATCTGGATGTAAGTGTTTTGGGTCTTTATTTGATTGAAATTCACCAATTTAAACATGTTTGGAAATGTTTTAAGCTGACTTGTTTGACCATTAAATGTTCTGTTCCTTTGTGTTCCGCTCATCCGGGGAGGGGTCGCTGGTGCAACAGCCTCAGATTGGAAACCCAGGCTTCTCTCACCCTGGCTGCATCCTCCAGCTCACCCGGAAGGATCCTGAGTCGTTCCCCAGCCAGCTGTGAGACATAGTCTCTCCAGCGGGTCCGGGGTCTGCCTCTAGGTCTCCTCCTGGTGGGACGTGCCTGAAACACCTCACCAGCGAGGCGCTTGGGGGGCATCCTGACCAGAGACCCGAACTGGCTCCTCTCGACCTGGAGGAGGAGCTGCTCGACACTGAGCTTCTCCCGGATGGCAGAGCTCCCCACTCGATTTCTGAATGAGAAGCTCTTTTCGGCCTCTTATATTCACGATCGTAAAACGTAATGATGAATATTTGAACTAAATCAGCTGCAAAAAAACCCACACACACTGTTATTTTTAGAAAGCATGAACAAGGATAACTCGGATTCTTGACGCATTTCAACAGAAATAAGTCACACACTGTCTGTGTGTCGTGCATTAACTTATTATTCTAGATAACTTGATGGAAGTACAAACATACGTATCAATGGTCGGATCGCTGTCAGTGGCGTTATGGTTAGGGTTATTTTTAAAAGGAAGAAGACTGATTCAGAAGATGAAGACCTATTGGGTCTCTGAACAAGAGTTTGTAGAGTGCCGCTTGCAATCGTGAGAGTGGGTGTCGGAGAGTTATGGCATTAGCCAGCCCGTGGTTTATGTGCACTCTGGGTAAAATGCAGAGCACTTTGAGAACATTTATCATAAAACACAGAGAAGGGACCACTATGTAAAATGGCTGTCCTGCTCTGCCGTAGTATCTGCAATGTGATATAAACTCTCTGGATAAATAATGTATGACCTCACGGTTAAATAAAATGTCAGCTTTCCTTTTATGTCTCTCACGGACAATTATATTGCTTTGTAAGACTTTTGTTGCTTTTCTTCGTATCTAAGGACAGTTTCTCTCTTTTATAGCTCTTCATTGGACGCCGGTGTTTTGCTCTTTTTAACCCTTAAATTTACAACACATGCATCTTTTGTATTGAAGTGAAATTACAAAAACACATTCAGATACTTCCCGAGGAAAATGAAAAAAATGCTTGTTATGTTATGGCTTTTCAAAATTTCCATTGTTAAAGAGAGGATATATTTCTTTTGTGGGGTTAAAATAATTTTTTCATAGCATATTTTGTATAAACATGGCACTTTGGGGCGGCAATGTGGGTAGCACAATGGCCTCACAGCGAGACAGTCGTGGGTTCGTGGGTAGGGACGAGGCTTTGAATACTCTTCTTTCTGTGTGGAGTTTGCATGTTCTCCCCGTGTATGTGTGTGTTTTATTCCGGTTTCCTCCCACCCTCCAAAAACATGCATGTTAGGTTGATTGGTCACTACATGATTGTTCCTAGGAATGAATGTGTGTGCCCCTGTGACAGACTGGTGACCTGTCCGGGGTGTATCCTGCCCCTCGCATTGAATCAGCCAGGATGGGCTCCCACAACCCCGTGAGGGGTAGACGGTTAAGAAGGTGACTGACACGACACTTTTAGTAAGCTTTGAAACGTGATGTTTGTCAAAGAAACCTTACAAATATTGTACATTTGTCCAGTTTTGCTTCCATTTTCAATAAAGTGAGTTTCCCATTTCTATTGGTCTTTCTTTTGTCCCGCCCCCTTGGAGCATGCACAATACAGCATAAATTCTGTTTGAGGTCACAAATACTGTGTAAAGAGCATTTACATGAAAAGAGCATGTGCAATGCTGCTGCTGAAACATGTCCTGGCTATGTTAAAATGTGGGTGTGGTGGAGAACAAAATCCTTGACCATGAACAATCTGTCGTTAAATATTTGAATACTGGACAGGAGCAACTGCAAATCTCTGAATCATGTATGAATGAAATAGAAAACTACTCAGGTTGCTTTTTGAAGTGTGAAAAAAGTTCAGACATATTTGAAACTTTTTTGCCCAACACTCCACTCCCTCTTTAACCCCAAAATTTCTTTTTTACATTGAAAGGTTATAGAATTTTCTACATTTTTTTGCTTTACTTTTCAGTATTTTTAATCTCGTATTTGAGCTTCATAAAACATTTTTCTATCACCTTTGATGTATTTTTCCAGAGACATAAATAAAAGCCAGATCTACTCTGGCTGTGGGGACTCCACTCACATCGGCAGCATTTAGCAGGTGACAAATGGAGTTTCTCAGGCTGAACCAGCCCAGAAGGCTCTCTCAGATGGGTTGATGAATGTGGAAGTGAAACCCGTCAGGCAGGTTTATTTTTATTACGTCTGTCAGTACACCTTTTTTTGTCTTTCCACCAAACCGACATATGCACAGTTTGTTGCAATACTCGTGCATGAGCGTAAATGCTACGCCAACTTCTGTTTCTCACAAATTACCCACTTTGTTTTCAGTGCAGTGAGATTTATTAATAAACGAAGCAGACAGTTATCTTTATTAATAGAGATACATTTGGATAATAATTATAAAGAAAAAGCAACAGGTATTTTTTTTCTTATCCAGCAAATTACTTGACAATTTAGACTTTTTTTGGCTCATAATTAAACCTAGTGCTTATTAATAACGCTTGAAATTTAGCTGCCAAAAATTTCTGGGTATTGTACAGTTGCATGGACCTATAAGCTGTATGTACATGATCTCAAACATTTTAGTGATGAAACACCAGAGGCAGTTGTGATGTTCCCCTCTGCTGCCACCAGAGGTAGCCCTGGACCTTCCCTGATTAAGGACACCTGAAGGTGATTAGTCTGATGACACACACCTGTGGACCTATTTAAAGGTAATCACTCCAGACGTCTTTGTCGGGTCATCGTCATCACCATCATCCTGACCATAGGTTGCATCCTTGAACTCGATTATATTATTTGAGCTTTTGATCCTGAGTTAATCCTGTGCCTTCTGCCTGACTGGACTTCTGTTAAATAAATCCTGTTATGTCCTGCTTTTGGGTCCTCCTTCCACATCCCCACATCACAACAGCAGAATATAAAATATCTGAATCACAAACTTGTATTAAATACATTCAGCCCATTAATATTCATTCAATTTTCCAAATGCTCTGTTCGTATTTTTTTATGTTTACAGTAAGGCTATTTCGATAGCTGAGCTGCTTCCAAACATCTTTTTTCACATTAAATCATTTGACTAATACTATTCCAGCCAGAATTTGTTGCCAGGTTGGCTAAAATCAGCAAAGTTTCGGTAGAGACTTTAAGAGTTTGTTCACAGAGAAGCTAAAGTACAGTAGCAGCTCTGCAAACCATAGCTGCTAGTACTAGGCTAATGGAATGGAAATACTGTATGTTTCCGTTGCCGTAAAACCTTTTTTCCTCTCTCTCTATAAACAACAACTTGAGAAGGTTAACAAATAGATTTTATGGGTGATGTTTTTTCAAGATCATATTTGAGATGGAGTTTTCAAAAAGTTGAACAAAGTAAAGAACTCTGAGAGTAATTGAACAGGACATTTGAAATAAATGAGAAGAGAGAATTTTCTCAACAAATAATCCAAAATTTAAAAAAAGTAAATGTTGTCTTATAGTTTAGATAGTTTATGGGATTTGCGTAAAAAATACTTTTTCCCTTTTTTTTTTTTTTTGGGGGGGCCAATGATAGTTTTCTGTATTAATTCAGCATTGTAAGATGGTTTTATAAGCACATATAAAATAATTACTGAGGGGTTGATTAATGCAGATAGAGCTCTATTGAAAGCATGCAAAATCTGACATTCACTTTTTTGTGAATTTAATCGTTAACAGTTCTAAAGAATTATGTTTATATCAAGTTCTGTTACCTTTGCTGTAAAAGAAAAAAATACAGTAAAATAAAATAGAAACTCACAGAAGCAATGTGTGGGTTAATAAATGGAAAGACCTGTTCGAAAAGGGCAAAGTAACGTTGAGGAGCCCAAAAACAGAGTATCAAAAGAAGACAATGAAGGGCAAACTTAGATTAAGTGGTGAAACATCTACAATTGTCTCATTACATTTCCCTCCAAATGAGAAAAAAACAAGATGGCAGTAAAAAAAGAAAAGGAAAGAAAAAGCACAATTTTTGTGTTTGGCTGCACACAGGAGTACTTTATCTACTTGACAGAGGTTGTGAAATCAGAGAAAAGGTGTGTGGAGAAATAGAAGAAATATTCTTTTTAAGGGGATGATTCATAGCCTCCTGGCAGTGCAACTCATGAGTCAACAATGTACTGTGGGTGTCTTTGGGGGTGTTTTTTTAGGGAGGGTCTGTATCAATAGGTAATAAATCTCCAAGCATTCCCAGGATGAGGATAGCCTCACAGGTGTCTTGCTGTAAACACAGCAACTTCAGCAGTACACAGGTCATGAGGATATGAGGCTGTGTGGACTGCAGGTCAGAATGAAGTTTCTCAGGTTATGAAGGTGATGATGCCGGAAAAAGACACAAAAATTCAGACCAGCTGACAGAAACATTTTGGGAAAAAGAAGCATTGAGTATCAGGAAATTCATGCATTCGTTCAGAATCAGCAGACGAGGAACCAAAAGTAATTATATAAAAATATGTTCACCAAAAATAGACTGAAAGTTACATAAGCTACTGCTTTCAAAGTGTAGTTGTAAAAGATTTAGAGTTATTATCACATGAAAGCACCAACAAAAATGCATCATTAAATTTGATCAGTTTTTAAAAAGGTTTAAATGTCACTGCCACATTTAATGAACCAGCATAATGTGAATAGTTCCGTTCATATTACCTCCTGTTCTTTTAGAAACTACAACTTGAGTTTTAAAATGAAAGTTAATAAAAATGCAAAATGAACGCCTGTGTAGATTTCATTTAAAAAATGTTTAAAAAGAATGTATTGTTTTAATATTATTTAAATGTGTTCTTAAAGATTTCTACAATTTTTTTTAACTCACTCAAATTTGACTTTTTGGGCTGAACTCATGCTTGTAAATAGGTGCAGATTTTTATGTATTATTAATGTAGAATCTTAAATGACTTGCCAATGGCAAGTCCTACATACTAAGTGATGAGTTCATTATGATCTAAAAACATGCAGGTGTAAAAAAGAAAAAAACTGCAGAAAATATTATGATAAATCTAAAGAGTGCAAATAAACCACAGGTTGATCTTGTCATTTACAAAAAATTGGACTTATTCGAATTATGTTGAGCCGCTCCTCCTCCAGGTCGAGAGAAGCCAGATGGGGTGGTTCGGCCATCTGGTCAGGATGCCTCCTGACTGCCACGCTGATGAAATGTTTCAGGCACGTCCCACCGAGAGGAGACCAAGAGGCAGACCCGGGACGCCCTGGAGAGACTATGTCTCACAGTTGGCTGGGGAATGACTTGGGATCCTTACGGGTGAGCTCGAGAAGGCAGCTGGGGTGAGAGAAGCTTGGGCTTCTCGTCTGAAGCTGTTGCTCCCATGACCCGGCCCCAGATATGCGGAAGACAAAGGAACGGGATTTACGGTATTCATTTAAAAATTCTAAATTTACAACCAACTTCGGTTTGACTTTTTATACTAGTTATTTTTTACAGGTTTTTGGGGCTTTTCCTGCTCAAATTAACACACAATGCTTCATCCTAATTTTTTTTCTTGCTGTTTTGTCATTTTCTTAATTTGTATTTTAATTGATTAAATAATTAGGCCTCAAATCTTTTCAATAATTTTTTTTTTAATGAACATACGGTAGTTTTTGTTTTCTGTGTTTTTTGTATCTTCTGTGTTTAAGTCAAAGAATGTTTTAGTCTCTAGTTTCGAAGAAGTTTAAGCTCGTTTTCATCTGTGAGGTGTCTTGTAAGCACCAGCCAGGGAGGAATTCTTTCAATTAGAGTGATTTATGAGAGGTCTCATTGAGCTTATTATGCACGGCTAACACTGGAAGTTTCTGCTCTGTACCGAGGGTCATTTATGTGTTTTGAACATAAAGAATTTGAAGCAGTGAAATGCCGTCAAATCCCATCCTGACTGTCATCAGTCAAAGATAACTTGCACATCATTAGAGTTAATGAATCTGACAAGGAAACAATTTCATTTTCGTTTTCAGTAAACACGGACAACATAAAATAACCAAAAATGGTTTAAAAAATGGTACAGTTTACATTCTTTAATTATAAAAAGTTGAGAATTTTAAGCTGTCTTCACCTTAATGAACCTTATTCTTTGCATGTTAAACTTTTTTTTATATCACACGGTTATACTCAACGATAAGTCTAAGCATAGTTAAAAGTTGGTTTTAAACCTCAAACAAAAACCTAAGTTTCATTTTGCAATTCAGCAAATAGAGTTAACTCTAACACTAACTTGGCAAAGATGAATAAATAGATTGAAAAAAGCCCTTTTTTTTCTTTTCTGGTAACTAAGAATAATTGCAATTAGGAGTTCCACCACAGTCGTTACTCCATTAAAAATTAACTTAGGTTAAAGATTTTTAAAACAAACAAAACAAACTTATATTTATAGCGACTTTCTCAAAATGTAACACTCTCACTCCTGTGATATCAATATTTCATAAGGGACAGAAGTTCTAGTTCCCGTGTGTCTTGAGTCTATATGAATGTGGTGCCAGAACTTGGTCAACATTGTCAGTCATACGTTGATTTCCCAGTGAGTTGAATGGCACCAAGCCCCCCGTTTGTCACTTATTCAATTCAATTCAATTTTATTTGTATAGCCCAAAATCACAGAATTTCCGTCTCAATGGGCTTCACAAGACAAAGAGGAATGTATTAACACAAATACACAGCAAGAAAAATAACTCACAAATGCTAACTAAACAAGACTAGCACATTTATGCCCTTAGACTCTCCTTCTTGGTGAGGAAAAACTCCTAAAAACCCATCAGTGGGGAAAAAATAAGAAACCTCGTGGGGATCCACATGAATGAGAGATCCCTCCCCCGGGACGAACAACCAATGTGTCAAATGCCAATGTGTTATTCTGTTCATTACTTTTTTGGACAGATTGTCTTGTATCAGCTGAGGCAGTGAGGGGATTCGGTTCAGTGACCTCAAGATGTGGTGTCTGGTTTTTCAGTCGTTTTGGCGTCATCGGGACACGTTCTTCAATTGGCACCTGACTGATTTGCAGTAAATATGAAGGGGCTGGAATGGGAACCAGTGTCCCGAAATGCAAAACCATGGTTTTCATCCAGAACACGGTGGAATACCCCCAAATAGGGGGAAGATGGTGGCTCAGTGGTAGAGCGTTCACCTGCGGACCGGAAGTTAACCAGAAGTTCGTGGGTCCGATTCCACTGAGTTCACCTCTAGGGTCCTTAGAGAATACACCTAAGACCCCATTTCTCCTACTTTGGCGCCGCAGTGGCACTCTGCTGCGGTGTAGAAGTGCAGCACACAAATTGCCCTGGTGAGGGATCAATAGAGTATGTAAAAATAAATAAAAATAGGTCATGA
Organism: Neostethus bicornis; assembly: GCA_902685375.1. Lineage (NCBI taxonomy): Eukaryota > Metazoa > Chordata > Actinopteri > Atheriniformes > Phallostethidae > Neostethus > Neostethus bicornis. Next base: position 30,412,300 of record LR738543.1, read on the forward strand.
GTAGGTTCCTGTCTTAAGTGGAGGAGTTTAATTTTCTAAGATTTTGTTCTCATGTGAGGAAAGGATCGAGTGTCAGATCGAAAAAAATATATTGTTTTGGCGTTCGTCATAATTAGGACCCTGCATTAGTTTTTCCAACGCAGCGGCATAAGCAACAAAAAGCAGAGCACTTGATTCACCATTCAGTTAACATTTCAACCCTCCTATATGGTCACCAGCTGTAGGTGGTAATTAAAAGAAAAAAATCCCAGATTGAGAGGAGCCAAATAGGGTGTCACGGGCATCTGATTAGGATCTCTCCCGGACACCTTCCTAGTGAGGGCCTCTGTGCACATTCAGAGGAGATCCAACAGTTAGAAATTTAAAATCCTTTTGAGAAATGATCTGTTTTGTTCATTTGTTCCCTACTTTTTGTTCTTTACACCCGTCAAAACTACATCCTTACCGGGAGACTGAAATTGTCGGCAAAGACATGAGGGTAATTTTCATTTATGTGGTCCAATGCGGATGGCAAAGAACAAAGCCCGGTGTTTTATTTTAAAGAACTTGTAAAGAAGGCACATGTAATCATTAGAGATAAAAGAAAATTCAATCTGACAGCTTACGTTGGTCTTGATACGCAATCTCTGCTTTTGTTCTTTCACAACAAAAACTCTGCTTCATTTCCTGTCTACATGGATGAGCTGCCCAATTTTACGCCAGCTTCCAAAAGTAATTTTACCCTGCCGCAGCCACTCTGATTTTAACTTTGAAGACATTATTTACATAAGAAAAAAGGGGGCACGGCGAGTCTATCGAAACACTCTTTGCCCCAGGTAATTATCCACAAGTCTCTGTCCGGCCCTGCAGATGAAATGTGCTCATGTTTATGCACGTGAAGAGGATTACACATTCAAACAGTCAAACCACAATTTCACTTCCTCTTGATGCAATTATAAAGGGATTATCCTACATTCAAAATGCAAAGACATTTCTTATTTTGAAACACATCCTGTTCCAAACTATTCTGTTCTGAATACATGTCCTTGTCTTATCGTTGGTTATTTAATTTGGAAAGGCACTAGTTTACTGAAATGTTATTTTCTGGCCTAAATCTATAAAGCTTCACTGTGTTACAGTGATAATGAACTGCAGGCAATGAAGGGAGAGACATGGTAAATTAATTGTCCTGGCAAAGAGAGAGGAGCCCCGTGTTGACCTTCTGTAGTTTCCAGTGGTGTTCCCAGCCAGCTGAACAGCTACACAATCAGCAGCGTTACTAATTACAAAATACCAAGCTTCTACTTTCTTATTGCTATCAGGAAAAAAAAGCTATTTAAATTGGAAATGCAATAATAGTTTGCACTTGTGGCTGTTTATTGGTTATTTCTTCACTTTCTTAATTTTGGGTTTGTTTTCCATTAATGTGAGAATGCATTTGAATAACGACGCAATTTTTTTTTCCAATTTCTTTTTTTGTCAAATATTTGTCAAAAGGTTGTCAAATTGTTTTTCTAGAGATTTGCTGTGCAAATGTTCAGAAACAAGAAATATTGGGAAAAAATTCATTTTGACAATTTAACTATAAAGAATTATGGTCACCAGCTGTGGGTGGTGACCGAAAGAATGAGATCGCGGCTACATGCGGCCAAAATGAGCTTCCTCCACAGGGTGGCTGGGCTCTCACTCAGAGATTGAGTGAGGATTTCTGCCATCCGGCAGGAGCTCGGTGTCGAGCCTCTCCTCCTCCTGGTCGAGAGAAGCCAGATGGAGTGGTTCGCGCATCTAGTCAGGATACCCCCGAGCACCTTGCTGGTCAGGTGTTTCCGGGACGTCCTACCGGGACAAGACTAAGAGGCACCTTGGACCCGCTGGAGAGACTATGTCTCACAGCTGGCCAGGGAATGACTCTCGATCATTCTGGGTGAGCTGGAGAATGCAGCTGGGGTGAGAGAAGCCTGAGCTTCCCATTTGAGGCTGTTGCCCCTGCGACCTGGCCCCAGATAAGCGGAAGACAACGGAACGGAACAGAAAATTATTGTAGAGAAAAAATGAAAAAATGAATAAAGAAATCAATTCATCAAACATTTTATCTTGTAAAATTGTCTCCGACACTTGTGGAAATTAATCAATGGCCTCTTTTTTGGGGGAACAAATTTTTAAAACCCACTTTAATTCAAAATAGATGCCTCTGTAATATTATTACATTTCACACCAACACCAAAGTAGGGTAAACTAATTCCTCTTTTTGCGAGATTGTGAAAAAGATTTGGAAACTGCTATCTTTGGGTACCATACAAAAACAGATTCTTAAGCATTTTTTTTTTTTTCACTCCAGTAGTCCCACGGATGTCTTGGGCCCAGCAAGAATCAAACCAGGCTCTTCTGGTTGAAAGACAGTAACTCTACCACTACGCCAACGCTCCGTGGGACCATCAAAACAGTTTCTTAAAGAATATTCTGTCATTTTCTGGGGTTGTCATAAAAATGTATACTTATGTCTGATTGAATCCCTCTAACAAGTCTTAAAATGCATTTGTGTACTTGTTTAGGATTGATTATTAAACCTTATTGGATGACACACGGGTACTAACACTGTGCACGTACACAGTTACTTGTGTGTTAAGGTGGAAGTATTGGTCCCACTCTTTTGTTCTGTGTTTAATCAGGTCCACATCTGGCTGCACAGCACTTGAACGCTATCAGGTGGGCAATTTTACAGCAAAGACAGACTTCTGGCAAATTAGTAAAGTAGAGGTTGAGAGAGCAGACCCTAGTCATCTCTACAATAAGGAAGAGTCACACCAGAGACAGAAACAATAACTGTGCCTCCTCAGCAACGGTGGCCCCCCTTGCACCCAAATGCAGAAAAATGACAGGAGGTGACGTTCCCTGCTGCATTACTTTTGAGTTACGGAGGCGATTTGCAATTCAAAGAGTCTAAGGAGTGCTGACCACAACACTAACGCCTCCACAGGCCCACTGAGGCAAATAAGACCAGGGGCAATTTGCAGCTCCTTTTGCTTGGAAACACACTTTTAGGCCGGGTTATGTAAAATAAAAAAATGATGAATACCGAAACTAATGAGCCCAAATTTTATTTTCTGAACTGAAGATAGAGGTGGCGTTGGGAGTTAACTTAATGTCAAGGCCACCTTTTTTTTTTGTGATGCAACCGTATCGGCCTTGAGCATATTTCAAAGAAGCTTACATGTTTTTTCTTATAAATTAACGTTTTGCATAATGCTTAACTTGTGAAACAACAGCTCGAGCGTTTTGGAAAAAATAAATATTTTAATTTGCTTTTGATGGAAAGAAGCAGAAATTAAGAAAGGGAACTTGTGATTCAGTCAATATCGAACCCTGAACACCTTAACATACTTATTTGCTAACCTAAACAATATCTGAAACACAAACTAATATTAATTATATGAAATTCATTGATTTTTTTCCAAATAGTCTGACCATTTTATTTTATTACTTTTCCCAAAACTGCACTGCTTCGAAACACGCCTATATGCATTAATTTGACTTATCACATTTTAGCCTGATTTTGTTGCCATGTAGGCTAAAATCAGCAGATATCCTGTGAAAGTCTTCAGAATCAATTCTGATGGCCCAACACTTGCTACTTTCTACACCAAATAAACACCTCCGGTCTTCGATATCAATGTTTTTTTCGGGGTTTTTTTTTGTATACTATATTGATCCCTCACCGGAGAAATTTGTGCACTCCATCACAACCGGTGGTGGAACGTAACGAAGTAAATGTACTTCGTTACTGTACTTAAGTAAAAAAATTGTGTATCTGTACTTTACTTAAGTAAAATTTAAGACCGGTACTTTTACTTTTACTTCACTACATTTTTAGAACAAATATTTGTACTTTTATTCTACTTTTTAAAAGTGTGTTTTACATTTTTCGTTACATTTTCGTTCAGGAATTTGAAAAATACACAGGTTTTTTTAGCGCATCTTGAAGCCGCATCGCCAAAATCAAAAGAAGCAGTTGATCGGGAGAAGAAGTAATGAATCGAGAAACATTTCCGCATTCATTCAAAAACCTAACATCAAATCTAGTACAAATTAAAAAGAGTCAGAAGATCGTTGTTCGTTGTGTTTACTTCTAAATAAAAAGTTGAGCCATCATTACACAGAGCAGGGGCGGATCTAGAATTTTCCAAAGGGGGGTGGGGCTTTGACAAAGCCAATCTATAGTGACTGGGGGCCCTCCCCCCCAAAACATTTTAAAAAATAAGTGTCATTTTCCTCCATTTTGGCGGCCCATTCACTGGCCCTTCTAGGGGATAGTTTGACTTGTCCCCTTTTATTTGATTTATTTATTTTTTTTGTGGACCAAAAGAGGCGGGAGAGGGGGGTCACACCCCTGCAGAGTATTTATCCTGGTTACCATGGTGACACCCTATAGCACAAAAAATAACATTTGAATTATGATCAAATACTTTTACTTTTTACTTAAAAAGTACAATTTACACCAACTACTTTTGTACTTTTACTTAAGTAGATTTTTTTATTGGTACTTTTACTTTTACTTAAGTAATTTTTTTGCCTAAGTATCTGTACTTTTACTTAAGTACAAAAAGTGAGTACTTCCTCCACCACTGATCACAACGCAGTAGGCTGCCACGACGGTGCCAATAGTGGGAGAACATGGGGTTGGGTGTCTTCTCCAAGGACCCTAGGTGTGAACTCCTTGGGCAGCTAACTTGCGAACTTCCGGTTAACTTTCGGTTGACTTCCGGTCAAATTCCGGTCCGCGGGTGCTCACTCTACCCCTGTGCATGCCTCCCATTAATTATTAATGTAGTATAGTAAGATGGTTTCATAACCATACTGTTATTGATAGTCTGATTGATGCAGATGGAACACTATGGAAGACATAGCTGTGAAATGCAAGGTCGGCCATTGGGTTCAGTGTTTCTGTTTGAAAGTAGAAGTTAAAAGTTAGAAGCAGATTTTGACTCTGACTGCCACTATCTCAAACATTCTTACCTGAACTATTAATCATTGTGTGTGACTTGTGCGCTGCCATATGGAGGAGCAGCATGCGAAAAGCAGCAAACTTGCTGATCTTCTGCAACAGGGCCCAATTAATCCTGCTGGCTACATCATCCACATCAAGTCTATAGTGAGTTGTTCTCAAGCCAGAGAGAAATAATACTAAAGTATTTCTCCCAGTGGCCTGTCCAGTAAGAAAAAGAAAAACTCAAAGCTCATGTGATTAATGACGGAGACCTACACCGCCATAGATGATTTAAGACGACTTGAGGAAGGGCTGTAGAGAGGATGAATGAATGTGACTAATTACCAAAAAGAGTTTGTACTTTGTTTTGTGTTCTCTTTTTAAGATTTTTTTTAGATTAAACATGTTACTTGAAGCATTCACAAACAAAAAAATAGCTTAACTATTTATAGAAAAGTAATGCAATGGTGGTTTGTTCATTTCTAATTTCCTGAACCGCCAATTGATCAACAGACTGGTTGACCTTTACTATGTGAGAAGCCAAAAGGGCTTTTCTCATGCAAAAGAATCAATCAGTATAACTACTAAAATCTTTGGCCATAAATCAATTATTGATAGTTCAAGGTGAACGGGCCTATTTTCAGATTTTCTAAACTAAAAATAATTACTTCCACACTAATTTGGGAGATTGGTGTTCCATCAATCCATTCGTGTATTCTTCTGTGCTTATCTAGGGTCATGAGGTGCGGGCAGTAGTCTAAACAGAGAACCACAGATTTCTGTTCTTGGTCACTTCTTTCAGCTCACAGAAGAATTGTGAATACTTTCCAAGTGAAAAGAACTATTGTAACCTCAGTGTCAGGTCCTTAGACTTCCCAGGGGCCTCTTTTCCAATGGAACATCTTGTCAATGTGGAATCTGAACGGCACCATGACCACAAGCCCCAACTAGCTCTTCGGCTCCTCGTACAGGACCAGTGACTTCATTCTCAGTCTTCTCAAAAGAACAAACTCTTCGGCTTCGAGAACCAGAAAGAAATCTTTTCTAGGCATTTGAATCTGAACGACAACCGCAAATCATGCGCAGAAATTTCAATAATCCAAATGGCATGATCACCACTGTTTTTGGAATGCCTGATTGTTGCACGGGCACCGGGTAATATCCCCGGAACAGGTCAACTTTGGAGAAAATATTTTTTTCCATCAAGTGAGCTGAAAAATCCTGGATGTGACGTACAGGATAACGGCCCACTGTTGTTGCCTCATTCAGCCATTGGTAGTCACCGCAGGGGTGCCAACCGCCACCAGGTTTGGAGACTATATGAAGAGAAGATGCCCAAGGCCTGTTAGACCTGCGAACTATGCCCAATCATTCCATGCTGTCAAACTCTGCTTTGGCCACAGCCAACTTGGTAGTGTCGAGTCGGCGAGCACGGGCGTAGACTGGAGGGCCGGTTGTGGTCATATGGTGTTCGATGCTGTGTTATGTGGACGGTGCTGAAAAGGTGGGTTGTGTGAGGTTTGGGAACTCAGTGAGCAGCGAGTGAAAATAATCACGAGCAGGAAACATGTTGGACAGCTTGACTGGGTTACTGTTTCGAAATGTGCATTAATAGGAACAAAACGTAACAGAGTCGATCAAACGCCGGTTCTTAATGTCCACCAGCAGTAGTTGTTTTTATTTATACGGTGAATTCTGGGGGGACGTGTGTAGTGACCAGACATAATTAACCAAGGACTGTGTGTTCAATGTGCTGTTGTTTCCCCTATATGGAGGGGCGCGCTTTGATGACATCATATTTTAATGTCTGTTGTTGTGGATTAAAATTTTTCTTGGATTTGTGGATTTGTGTGCTCACTCCTTTTATTTATCAAATCTACAGTTTTGTCCTTTTTTGTCTATTTTTTTTTCACTTTTCTCCACCACAACAAACCAAATCAAACCACACGTGCACACGCTTTAACTGACCAACAATTTTTCTCTAATTATCTTGCACTTATGAACAAGACACAAAAGGCCCATACCCATAATTTGCACCATCTGAAACCAACACCAGCTGAGGGGAAATGCCCAGTTACGACTTTAATATGAGTGTGGAGAGAGTGCTGACTTAGAGGCATGGGGTAACACATTCAGTTCTCCGACAGAAAGTGTTCACATATGAAAGTTTGTCATGGATCCTTCTGGATGAGCTGAAGATGTGGCTGGGTGAGGAACCTTTGTGCTTGCTACCATACTCAGATAAGCAGTAGACCACTGTACAGTCTTTCTTTTTTAGAGCATCTAAAGGTGGAAAAACATGGAATCACATGTAACATGGACCTACAGGTCTTTGAAGAGTTACTACAGAAAACAGAAAAGTACTTTTTTACAGTTTAAAGGAATACTTGGTTTTTATGGCGGCTTAAAACATGCAAGTAATCCACAGAAGTGCAGATAATTATCACGACAACCATAGTATTCAGCAACTCAGCATTTCTTTATCATGCAGCACACACTTGGTTTCAAGTCACTTTGATTGTGTTTGACTTGAGCAATAACAGAGTCTATCGGAGCAGAGTGTGTTTGCTTGTAACTCCTACCAACACAGCACACACTCAATGAGGCATCTGGCTTTCACATTTCATTTCAGAAAGAGTTTTGAGGAGCCTCTGAAATGTGTTGGAATTCAATTAAAATGCGTGTTCTGCCTGAGCACACTGGACATTTTCCAAGAGTGCATTTCACACACCATAAACACTACAGAAATCTTTAAACATGGCTATAACCTAAAAGGGCACTGCCAAGCCTTTTAGATTTGTCGGGCAGAGCGCGTTTAAAAGTCTCCCAAAAAATAACAAGCTGTTTTGCATTTGAAAGAAAGAAAGGAGCCACTAAAATCTTCTGAATTTATGGATTTTGAACTCAAAAGTTTTCTATTCTTTATTTTTCTAGGGTTTGAATATTTCACACCCTCTTTAAAATGGATAAGATTGTGGAAGAGGTTACAGCACAGGTGAGGAGGAATATATTACTGTAAATAATGATTCCCAAGATTAAAGAAAACAGAATTTATCAACTTCAATGATTAGACTTTTTTTTGTCCATCTGGTTAACTGTAGATAAATAATTAAAATGCTGTAAAAAAGTTGTTATTTTTAATTGGGACCACTGGCTACTTCTTATTTTAAAGTAATTTATTTTTACAGAAGTTCACAGCTGCAGCTTTTAGGGTTTTTAATGCTTTACAATTCTTTAAAAACAGGAAAGTTTCAATAGTTTTTGTTTAACTTATAAACGGCATACAGATTGTGTTGATTTCAGTTTTTAATAGATAATAAAACTCCATATGTCCAACAATTATGTCATTAAAATCCAAGATGCTAATAAGATTAACAAACAGATTTGTGTTTGAGGCATGAACGATATCCATTAAACTATCCTGGCTGAGTTATTAGGGTAATTGGCGAGGTTCAAATCTGGAAAAAAAACAACCATTTCCACGCTTCTTTTTTTCTTTTTTTTTTTTACTATTTTTAAACTACGATTGTGTTATTTATACTGCACTGTAATTTGATGCTGTAATTTATTTTATTGCTAAAAAGCATCTTTATTTTTTTTTACTCACTCTATTCATCCCTCACCGGGAAAATTTGTGTGCTGCACTCTTACACTGCAGCAGGCTGCCACAACAGCGCCAATGATGGGAGAAACGGGGGTTGGGTGTCTTCTCCACGAACCCCAGACATGCACTCAGTGGGATGCGAATCCGCGAAGTTCCGGTTGATATCCAGTTCGAAGTCGAACGTTTCAGCCATTGAGCCTTCTCTTGGGTTGCCATTGTATGAAAGAAGCTGTTTGGTACTCAGTTGGCTAGGTGGTAGAATTTCTGCCCTTGGACCAGGAGAAGCTGGTTCAATTCCCACTAGGACCATACCAAAGGCCCTTGGGGGAAGACATCTAAATCCCAGTTTCTCCCACCATTGGTGCAGTTGTGGCTGCCTGCTGCGGTGCAACGCAGCATAGAAATTTCCCCATTTGTGGGATGAACATCGTATGTTAAAAAATTGCTTTTTTTTCTTGTGTTTTTGAAATATCAAGGGTTGCAGCTTTAATGCAAATAGACAAAAGAAAAAGGCTTTTTTTTTTCTTTTACTCATTGGGAATTATAAACAATGCTATAAAATATCTGGGAAAAGAAAATTTTTGTTTTCGAATAAAATAGATTTTACTTTTGTAAAATTTGAAGAAAAGAAAATTATTATAAGAGAAACAGGATTTTCTAGAAAGAACTGGTAGGTTTTTAATGTTAAAAGGACAGAAAAATAAAGACGAAAATTATTCACAATCAAAGCAACACTCGCCAAGGATAAAGGACAGAAGGGTAATGTACCAGTTTTTTTTTTAGGGATATACTCTTGTGTCCTGTGGTTAAAGGGATTCTCCTACAACAAAAAAAAATAGATATATATATATATATATAAAAAGGAGTCTTCCCATGGTGTCTCAAAAATGTACTCAAATTGCAAAGCCCACTCTCACACATGGCTTCTCTTGTTATTAAACTCACATACGGCGTAGCTTCTGAGAAAATCACAAAAACAAACTTTCACCAAGGCCTCAAATCTTTGTCAAGTACTCACCATCTGTAACTAAAGCTTATTCACAGTAAAACCAATGTCTGGTTAGCAGTTAGAGCACCACCGCTCCTCGATATGAAGACAGATACAGTTATATAATATAATACAATAACAAATCTTGTTAAAGCAAACAGGAGCGACAGAGACTCCATTCAGAATCTCAAATCCTTATTATTCCTCTGCAAATGTAATCCTGTCAGACAATAAACGACGTAAATGCCTCTGATGGGATTACGGTCAGTAAAAACGGTGCAAAGAGAGATAGAGTCAGAGCAGGGACTGAAGAAAAGACGTTGAGAGAGATAAGTGAGTTACTTTTTCAAACTTTCAGACTCTCACGGTAGAGTGTGTGAAGAGAGGCAGGGTGTGTGAAGGAATATAAGTTTTATAAACTTTTAACTGAATCAATCTTTTTTATTTGTAGATGTTTGCAACGTTTGACTTCAAAACGGGTGAGTTTATTTAAAGGGTGGGTGGGCTTCATGCAAAAATTACTTTTTGGTTTCTCCCATGTTTGAATGTTACCCCACTTCAAAAACACGGCTGGGGTGGGGATTTTTTTTGTATATAATTCATGCATGTTTGAGTAATTTAAGAACCCTCCCATCAGGTTTTTAGATGCTGTTCAGATGCCAGGTTGTTGTCATGACGGAGATTCTAGAGAGGTAGAATCAAGATACGCACCCAGAGAGGAGAGAATGGAACGGGAAAGAAGGGCAGGCAGGTGTACCGTGAAAGCCATCCTGGGGCAGGCAAGAGTTCTGGGCAGGCATAGCGGGTCCAGAGTTGGGTAGTGGGTGCCTTATAGGAGTGAAACAGACAAGTACAAGAGACCAGAACAGCAGAGAGTTTGACATTGGCATGTTTGACACCAAGCCATGTATAGCAAGGTGGAAAGGTCTAGAAACATGGGCAAACATTGGGGAGATAATATTGGGGCTAGAATGTGAGGAGTTAGGGCAAAGAGCAGGGCAAGTAGGAAGGAAAAAGGGGACAAGAGACTGTTCTTACAGGTCTTTGCCCTGCCTTTTGTTCTCCATACTACCACGTTCTTAAGCAGGGAGTGTTTTGGGAATTTGGGAATGTTCATGCTCAGTCTCAACAGGGAGTGCCATTTTTAGGTAAATGCACAAAAAGAATATAAAAAAACTTCGCTTAAATATTTATATGTATTTGTACGACAAGGAGCGGCTGGACACAGAGCCATCCGCGAGGAGCTCGGTGTTGAGCCACTCCTCCTCCAGGTCAAGAGAAGCCAGATGGGGTGGTTCGGGCATCTGGTCAGGATGCCCCCCGAGTGCCTCGCAAGTGAGATGTTTTGGGTACGTCCCACCAGACGGAGACCAAGAGGCCGACCCCAGACCCGCTGGAGAGACCATGTCTGGGCTTCCCATCTGAGGTTGTTGCCCCTGCGACCTGGCCCTGGATAAGCAGAGGACAACGGAATGGAACGGTATGATAAGAATGATTACTCAAATAACAGCTAATAATTCTTCTCTTTTAAGAGTTTAAAGAATATTCAACAATAAAATTGTCCTTTACCCCTAAAAAGTGGAAAAGTTAGCCTTTTTTTTTTTACTTCATACCCAAAGATTTTAATATTCCAACCAAATATCTGGCTGCACTTTGAATGTAGGAGAATTTACCGTTAACACTGCTCATACCTTGGTTTTCCGTGTTGTTTCTGGCCTGAAAACTTTCACACAAGGTTATGAGGCTTAGTGGAAGGATCAAAATCTGCTGACAAATGGTTACAGAGCAGATGTCATGGTCACACAACGAGTACCCAGACGGAAAGTACCATCTACAGCTGTAAATAAAATAGACACGATAACCACAATTATATTTGTCACTACAAATTAGGAAAATATTGACTCCAGTAAATACACGTGGGCATACTTGCACACAGGTATTCCTTCCTAATAGACTTCTATTTTGTGATAAATGTTCCTGTGCATCTGTAGGACCACCTACTCGGCAGAAAAACCGGGTCATGCACCTGGAAATAGTCAAAGCCGGAAAAGTTAACAAACAGCGTGTGATTAAGGGTTGGCTATCACCCAGGACGCTGGCCCACACCAGAGCCACGTAGAGGTGGAAATGTGGAGCATTGGAAGTTCAGAGAGATGAATGGATTACACCCAATCAGAAAACGGGATCCCCATAACAGGTCAATGCAAAAGAAAAAATTCTAAAACTTAAATGTCCACAGCAAATGCATACTGTCAAAGTATAAGACTCAAATCTAATGAACAGAGTCATTTTCTACCCTGCAGGTCAGGAATGGTGTCCTGCCCTAAGTGGAAGAGTTAAAGTTTCTTGGGTTCTTGTTCAGGAGTGGTGAAAGTAGGGAGCAGGATCTCAACAGGTACAGCCACGTTAATCAGGATGCTGCATGATGAAACAAGAGGAAACAGGAGGAAAGAAGCTTTGTTTGCAGAGTGGCCAGCCCCTGAGAGATAGGGAAAGCGGTTCAGAGTAAAAAGAGCCCGCAACTTTGTCACAATATTGAATTTGGAACCACTGGCTGTTTGAGATTGACAAAAGCTTTCAACTGTGAAAAAACTTCTATTTACTGATAAAACATCTGATTGTTGTATATAATTATTAAAAAATGTTCAAAAGTAGAATTTACAGGGTATTATTTTATGAGTTTTAAAAAATAGAAGGTATAATTTTAGGTTCCCAAATTGAGTACTGGTTTGCGATGGTTAGATTTGCCCAGTAGAGGTCAGAGTTTTTCCAAGGCCTCTGACACTTCGAATCATTTGAAGCAGTTTTGTAACTGCGGTGTTGATGCTTCACAAGGTTTCATTTTTTCTATCACTACCTTAAACATAATCAATTTTAGATAGTTTGATATCGCGACATAGTCATCTCAACCACTATCACACAGTAAATTGAACAATGAAACGCACAAAAATTAGTCTTACAATGAACAAACAAGCTAATTGTAAAATAAATCAAACAGACCACACAAAAAGACAGCACAATACATGCGGCAACATAGACAAAAATCACATTGAAAGCACCTCAAAGAGTTTTATGCCTTACATTGCCATGCATTAAAAAAAAAATTCTTACTTTTTAACTGTATTAATAAGAAATTGGTTCATGTTAATCTGTCTGTTTATTAAACCAAAACAGCCGTAATGATAGAGAGACAAAACACTTTTGTCATGACCCCCTCGCCTGCCGCCAGAGGGAGCCCTGGACCTTCCTTGTCACTGTGAATAGAGACACCTGAGGGTGATTATTGTGATACGACACACCTGTGGATACCCCGGACTTCCATGTCAGGTCTCCCTGGTTGCCTTACCATGACTGAACTCTGTTATTATTTGAGCTTTTAAATCCTAAGTTAATCCTGTGCCCTTTGCTTTACAGACTTCCCTGAATTGAGTTGATAAACCTTGTTTTGATGTCCTGCAATTGGGTCCTCCTCCTTCCACATCCACAAACCCTGACATCTTTATGTATCAATGATTGTGTTATCAGCACAAGTATGCACTACTGGTATTCACAACAAAGTCTTAATACATTCATCTAAAGAGAATATGTCCATGTATGAGAGGCCAGTGTGCAATGACTTAAGAATAGTTTGGGTTATTTTGGGTAATAATTTGGTCTAAAGCTGTGAGAAATGGGGACCCTCATTCAGTTTTCGGACAGCAGACAAACCGGCTGTTTGCACTGTAAATCACACTATTCTCCACAACGCCCTCCAACAAACCTGCCATCCACCGACACCTCCCACTGTGACACATTAATTATAACTTCCTGTATACAACCTATCCCAGGCCATGAATACGTAATGCCCCAAAATGAGTCATATTCAGAGCAGACATGAAGCAGTGAATAAATACAGCCCATCCATCACACACCGCCCAGTGAAAAATTAATGATTGAAAGCCCAGAGAGGCAGAGAAGTCTTGACCAAGCCGACGGGGAAAGTAAAATGAACTTACTTTAAATTTTTTTTAAGTAATTGTTATAGTGATAATAACTTTGAACAAATTTAAGACGGAAGGACCTGCAAACACACGCCAGGTTTTCACTAAAATTTCATCCTTATTAAAATGAGATCATAATAAAAACTATATTGTGTCCTGAAAACATTCTCTATCATCTTATGGGACAGTGAGAAATGTTGTAGTAACTGGAAAGCTATTCATCTCGGTTGCCCCGGTGGGTGGTGCTGGCTACAGGTTGACTAATGGTTCTCCAGAAATGCTTCAGATGTCTGAGTAATCACAAGCTATAAAAACTAAGCTGAGCAGAAAGGCAACCAATCTAAACTCTACTAACTGTTTGCAGCCATTGTGAACTGTTTAGGTTTCGGATAAAGTCAATGTCACAGCAACGAGGAGACCTAAATGTGGAGAGAGAGCGGTAACCATAGTCCTCGAAATGAGAAAAAAGTGTTCAAATTGTCACAGACTGGCTCTGGGTCTGGGACAAAAATGAGGGGAACAGGGACAAAAGTATGAGCCAAATCAAATTAAATTTATTGTAACTGAGATTCTTAAGGTAAAGAAACAATAATCCATTGTGAGGTGTGAGTATCTGTAAAATGAGATGTCTGCAATGTGTGTAAGATTGTGAAAGCATCTGCATAGGTGCGTGTGTTTGAGTACAAAACTAAAATTGAATAAACTGAAGCAAACCAAAGTGTATCTGGAGGAGAGCAGAGAGGGAAAAGTTAGTGGAGGCATCTTCTTATCTGAGCCCAGGTGGCTCCACTCAGATGCCCCTCCCCTGCCTGCAGGAGAAGCCACCCCTGCAGGCAAGGGAAGGGCCATGACAAAAGTCTAATCTCATGCAAAATAACTCTTCTTTTTGTATCTTATGCACATAAATTATCACAATATGGGCTTTGGAACAGTCATTACCCAATGGTTGTAAAAACATACTACTTTAAAGAGTTTTAACATTGTTTAAACACAAACGTGAAACCCTGACCATATTGTTCATATCTCTGCCCATCTTTGAAAAGCAGAGGCTCCACCTCCTAAATTTGTCACAGGCCCAAAGTAAACCTTCTGTACTCCATCCAACTCATAGGGCAGCAGTGAAAGAGAGAGAAGAGTAAGTGGAGCATGTCATCAAAGTAGCTATTGCATCTTCAATGTAGAAACAGCTTGTTTGTTGTCAAGAAAGAGGGAGCAGAAGAGCACTGTGCGGAAATTCAAGGCCCACAAATCACAATTAGAAGATACAGATTCTTGAAAAGTTCTTTTTTTTTTTTTTTTTTTTTTTCATGCAACCTCTGGTCAACTAGAATAACTTGACGTCAAGGGATCAAAGAAAATCTCTCCACCTGCCCCTTATATTAGTACTGAATGGTTTGTGATCTCGATCTTTATGACCTGAACATTTGGTCGTATGACCCTGAAAACCTAAAAAGTTCATCTGAAGTTGGTACTGAGTAGCTGATGGGTGTTTCATTAAAAAAAAAAAAACTGGTTTGGGAAAAATTAAGTTTACAGGAATTTGTGACCATGGCTTTGGTGGCTTTGCCACTTGATGACATTACCCTGAAAACCTAATCAGTACATCTATAGTTTGTAATGAGTAATTGTATGCCGTTTATTAAGAATAAATCACTTATTTGGGAAATAGGGTGTTATCGCAAAAGTGTTCCAGAAGCACAGACAGCCCGAGTGTTTAATGCCTCCTCCAAATAATTTGATCAGAGGCATAAAAATACGCCAGGGGTAAGAATCCCTTTTTGGTAAAGATTATTCAATCTGTAGAAATGTTCAGTATTGTTTGAGTTTTATTTACAATTTTGACACATTTTAGTGGTGTGAAATAAAAAAAATCAAATACGGTGAAAAAATACAGTAATTAACAAAGAGGCATAAAGCAAATGCAGGTTGTACTTTTGAGTTTTGAGTCGTCCATACTCTGAAAGTGTTCCTCCTCACACCCCTCCTCCACTCTTTCTTCTGTTATTGCTCCTTCTGCTCCTGGTGTCTGTTAAGTCAGCATGACATTTTATGATGCCTGGATATTAAAACGCAGTTTCTATTATGTGTGAGAGGGAAGTGGAAACAGCTATGCTCATGCTAGGTAATTAGGGGAAGCAGGCTGAGGGTTTATTTATGAATGCAGGCTAAGGGGAGAACGGGGGAATTGGTGTGTAATGTCCTGCTGTCGGTAACAGTTTTCTCTTTTACAATAAACAGAACACTCCTAAAGGTGGAAATCAGTTTGAATCTCATTTATGATCCATGATTCTTTTAGAATAATTTGGTTCATTTCTTTTCAATGGGAACAACGTCAGTTGTAGGGATGATGAAAGTTGCATTGAGTTGGTTTATTAAATCTGGCCGTGACATGATAAATTTGAATCAAACAGAAAGCGGTAACTCTTAAACACCCCTCTTTACCAATACCAACATTACATTTATGTCAGTAAAAATATAATCCTTTGCATGAGATAAATGATTGTAAATATAATCTAATGCTGCAACAGTAGCCGCAGTGAAGATGGGAAAAAAAAAATTTGATGGCCAAAAAAAAAAATGTCACAAAAGTTATTGCATTTATTACAATAAATAGGAGCGTCTCTTGTTCACAGTATCAAGTACACTTTTAGAAACAAATTTGATGATAATTTACAACGTCAACATTTTCTATCTGTTCATTGAAAAAAAAAAGAAAAATTACAAACTGCATCTTGTTTGCACCAGTAGTCAAAAATTGTTTACGTCACAAATAATTGACCGCTTCACATAATTAATTATGGACTGGATGTTAAAATTTAATTTTATTGTACGACATTAGTGGAACTTTTGGTACTTCCCATAAAACTTTTGGGAAGTTTTATGGTATTTTTGGTACTTCCCATCAAATCCCACTGAGCTCATGTCTTGGGGTCCTTGGAGAAGACACCTAACCCCCCATTACTCCCACCATTGGCACCGTCATGGCAGCCTGCTGCGGTGCAACGCAGCACACAACTTTCCCCGTTGTGGGATGAATGAAGTATATTTTTCTCTTCTTAAAAAAAAAAATTAAAAAAAAAATGAATTACTCAATTCATCCCTCAACGGGGAAATTTGTGTGCTGCACTCCTTACACCGCAGCAGGCTGCCCTTCAACGACGCCAATGGTGGGAGAAGCGGGGGTTAGGTGTCTTCTCCAAGGACCCTAGACGTGCTCTCTGTGGGACGCAAACCCGCGAACTTCCGGTCCCTGCGCGACGTTGATCCCAAAATTTCAACCCAAAATTTCAACCCAAATAAATCCAGAGCATGATGCTTCCATTGTGCTAACTTCATAGACAATGGTTTTATTTTTAAAAAAAAAGGGGCGGGGGGAGTATGCATTAATGATTACAATATCTATATCTAACCAAATCAATAATTATTAATGGTTTCCGACAAATTTGAGCCCATACAAATAATATTGAAATTAATTTTGTAATTAGATAGGGGTTTTTTGTTCAACTTTTTTGTACAAAGAAACTTTTTTGTTCATTTTTTGTTCACATTGGTTACTCGTCCCAAGGGAGGGATCTCTCTTTCATGTGGATCCCCACGAGGTTTCATATTTTTTCCCCACTGATGGGTTTTTTAGGAGATTTTCCTCACCGAGGAGAGTCTGAGGGCATAAATGTGCTAGTCTTGTTTAGTTAGCACTTGTTAGTTATTTTTCTTGCTGTGTATTTGTGTTTGTGAAGCCCATTGAGACGGAAATTCTGTGATTTTGGGCTATACAAATAAAATAAAATTGAATTGAATTGAATCAGATCAAAACTTCCATCATAGTTTTACTAC
The DNA here is from genome assembly GCA_902685375.1 of Neostethus bicornis. NCBI lineage: Eukaryota > Metazoa > Chordata > Actinopteri > Atheriniformes > Phallostethidae > Neostethus > Neostethus bicornis. The sequence continues at coordinate 30,429,669 of LR738543.1, forward strand.
TCACTGACAAAAATGTGTCATCATTTTTTACAATATTTTTATCATGTCCATCTTTATTCCTTATTTTGGAAGTTGCACACATTTTTCTTACAATGATCCAAAATTAATTATATAAAAAATGTGGGGGGGTCCCAGGGACATTGACTTATTGGTAGAGATATTGTCTTTCAACCCGGAGGACCGGGTCCTATTCCCACAAGGCCCAAAATGACCCCTGGGATTACTGGAGATAAGAGAAAAAAATACCAATTTAAAAAAAAATGGGGAAAAATATCAATTTCCACATGGTCAGACTTTGCCATTTAATATCTTTACCAATCTTAATGTTGTCTGATTTTTTTTTACAGAGATGATGAGGTGCCAGTGCCAACCATCTAAAGCCCCCTTTTTTACAGATGACCAAAGCAGACATGACATTATAAAACCATTCTGTGTAACTTCTCTTTTCATGTGGTCTGCGTATTCATTCCTAATATTTACTACAGAACTTTGACATCATTTCCAACCTCAAACTGTTTAATAATTTGAGGTTAAACATTAGATTTTTTTCAATGAATCAAATGCTCTTAAATATTTTTTTATTTGTAATAAAAAATGTTGCCATTCTTTGCCCCGCACACCACCACGATTTGTTATCTCACTTTCCTCAATAGCGTGAAGCTATATTTTTGGTGAACGCCTTGAGCCCCCAGTTCAATAACAGTTTGAAGCTATGAAATAAGTAAGTGAAGGTGGTTTGGACACCTCAGAGTCTTGGGGGCGATCTGGACTCTCTCTGGAACCACAAACTAGCACAGGTCACAATCGTGTTTGTTGCTTTTTGTTTTCTTCATAGCTCAGGGACGAAATGAAACTTTAACCTCGTAATCCACGCCATGTGTCCCCTGGTAACACTTGTGGATTTAAAGCGGGGAAATGACACTTTCAGGTTTGAAAGGTAAGGTGGGAGATGTGTGATTTTGAACTGAGCTGACTGAAAATGACTGTTTAGATCGTAGACCCTTAAGACCGGGGCAAACATTTCAGTTTAAAGCACACATCAGATTGCATTAGGTTTTCTCAAATCAGTGATTAAAGTGAGCGCTTACTTATTAAAACAAAGCAGATATAAGAGTTGTGTTTATTTCTTTTTGATGTTATCTGTGCTGGTTTTTGTTGGAGTGGGCGAGCAAGCCGTAATGTGACAGCTGTCTCTTTGCCACCTGTCACTGTGTGGCTTTTAGGTAAACACTGTATGCCATGCTTTCCCACCAGAGCCGACTCAGACCCTCCAAGCAACTCTGCTATACAATCAACCCTCTGTTCATAACCTCGGGGTGGGTCCTACTTCCACACACTCCTGTGAAAACAACCGCTCAAGCACTCTCTCTCTCTCTTTCTGGCAAATCCATATGTAAATACACTCTTTGACTCACTTCTAAACCCATCGCCCACCATGGTGTAGCAGGACCTTTGGGGCACCCAACCCCATTCCTGCCACTTACTATTATATTCCTGCATGTCTGCTAAATTGGAAACACATGTTTGTGTGTATTTAATGCAAAGATGCATGTCAATTCAGGTCTGAAAAGGCATTTTTGCAGAACTATTGGGTGTGACTCTGTATACAAGCTTGAAAGACTTGCAAATTTTGGCAGGAAACACAACTTGAACTATTTCATGCCCTCACTCTAAGCCTAGATTTTTGTCAACCAGTCAACCGTATTTACACAGGCCAATCTTACAACGCCATCGTCTGAATATTTAGACATGATTTAAGAAGTGTCTTAGGGCCCCGTCCACACATAGCTGGGTATTTTTAAAACACATATGTTTTAGCCTGCCGTCCACACGACAACGGAGGTTTTTTTCACTCAAGACCAGCGTTTTTGAAAACTCTGGCCAAAGTGTAGATTTTGAAAAACTCTGTCTTTGCATTTGCGTGTGGACGTGCGAAAACGGAGATTTGCGTTTTTGTGCGTCACTACCTGCGACAAGTAATGCACATACGTTCATCGTGTTTGTCCTTGTTTGGATCGCAAACAACGTTCGGGCAGCATGGACACAATTTATATTTTTTGATTGTGTTTTGCGAACTTTATAGTCGATGACGACTTTTAAATGTAATTCCACCTCCTTGTCAGTCCACACAAACGAGATGACTGGCTCTGATTGGATAGCTCAGAACTTACGTTTACACCAATACCGCCCACTACTGGCCTGGCATGCTCATAATCGCACTCAGAAGCGTATTTCTACGGCTCCGTGTGGACGTGGATATTTTGAAAACGGTTATGTGTGTGGACGCAAGCGTTTTCCTAAAACGGAGGACAGCAGACATGCGTTTTCAAAAATACCCGGCTACGTGTGGGCGGGGCCTGAACTTCAAGGGTTACTTTCTTACACATCTTACAACTCACTGTTAAACAAATATACCATTTCAAAGTGTGTGTGTCTTTCTCGAGATCTCCGACATCCGATAGAGCGAACAACAGTTTGCCTTGTCTTGTCCATCAGTCTATTTTATGCCCTAAACATAAACGACAATCCCTCAAAATGTTAAACACATGCTTGAAGTCAGAGCAGGAGAGCATGACTTTACTACCTCACTGTCCTCTGAGGCATTCAGATGATTCATGGTCTTTCTTGGCGACACTTTAACACCTTCCCCACAACACGCGGCAACATGGACAAATCACCCTGTTTGAAAATCCCCGGCACAATCATTGTACGTGATGACACAAGGGATGCTTGTAATGTCTAATGATGAAGATGTTGTGCCTCTCTGACAAGAAAAAGTCTTTGGCTTAGTAAAAGAAGCCAGTGAGTCGACATATGGTGCAGTGTATTGCAGTCGACATTGACGTATTGCAAGTTGAGCTAGAGTGGGGCTCAAATCAAGAGGAGCCTCGTCCAAACCACTAACTCTATAGATCATCAGGGACGGAGAGCTCTCTCCCTCAGCTTGTGTATGTTACTAAAGTGGACTCATTCAGACTGAAATGAAAATAGAAAGAAACCATTCTGTGTTTCGAGACGACAAGTGCATTTGTCTGCGGTATGAAACCATGTGTCTAACCCAACATCCTTAGACCACACACATGCAAACTTACAGTCTGGCCTAGATACACTCCAAAGTTATTCCATGCACAAACACACAGACTCACATTTGCACACTTTACCATGCAAACAAAAAAACTGTCAAAGGAACACAGGCTGAACTGTTGCTGCATCTCCCTCCAGCCACCGGCAGACCAAACTACGCTTTAACATTTTCCATGGTTGAGTGCAGTAGTTAAACACTCTCAGAAGTTATGTGTCTTTGATGAACTGTGGTAAGCAATATAATAATCACAAGTCTGCGCATTCGCTGGAACACATGCACACATCATCCCACCAACCCGATGCCCTGAGAAGTAATCGAGCCAAATAAACAGATCTAGTTTCTAATAGCACGGACTTAAATGAGGCATCACACTAAACCAAACCTGCACCTACTGGCCCTCATTTATCAAAGCTGTGCACAAAAATGGTGTAAATTTTGGGTGTGCACAAAAAAATACACCAGAGGGTAAGAGACATTTATGAGGAGGGTGAGCCTGTCCCTTTTAGGGACTCTTGATCAGTTTAGCTGAAAACGGAGTAATGCTGAATCATGCCTATGCAAATCCATGCTCAGTTTTTTTTTTCGTCTTTGGAACCACTTAACCCTAACTGGGTCGTGAGGATGCCAGAGCCTACCTCGGCTGATCTCAGGTGAGAGACAAATTTCACCCCAAACAGGTCGCCAGTCTGCTGTAGGGCCACAAGTATTTGCACAACCATCCACTCATTCCTAGGAAAAATTTTGTAGCAGCCAATTAACCTAACATGCATGTTTTTAGAGGGTGGGAGGAAACGGGACTACCTGGAGATAACCCACATAAACACAGGGCGAACATGCAGACTCCACACAGAAAGGCAAAGAGAAAGCATTTCAAGCCTCGTCACATCTGGGACTCAAATTCTGACCCTCTTGCTGTAGGATCACTGCACCACCGTGCTGCCCTCCATGCCGACAGAAGTTGACAAATAAGACTTTCACAGAACAGTGTTATGCGTTAACAAACTGATGAATTTTTGGCCATAAGTAACATTTTGGTTGTACATATTTTGGCAAAGTCAGCATACGCACGGATTTGAGAAATTGAGAAATGAGGCCCGATGTTCTTAAGTACATAAAAAAAAATACCACAAATGTAAATGCATTTTTATGCAAAGTTTTAGTGTGTAGAAACAGTCTCGGCATCTCCCAGCAAATCAACTCAGATTAACAATAGATGTTCTGATTAAAACTATCACTAATTCTATTTTATTGTGGCAACAACTTGTAGCAGGTGGATAATTTTATTACATAGTTTTTGTAGTTTTATTCTGCATGTTTTAATTGTCGTAACTATTTTATTTACTGTACCTGCTACTAAGAAGTGGTGCAATCCCTGATTGCTATAAAGAGGCAGCTGGGGGAAGAGGAGAAAAGAGGAGAGCCAGAGCAGAAGCGGCAGCCAAGAGACACACAGTGGGGAGCCCTCCTGTTGAATTATAGGCTGGTGGCACGATGAGGGCTCCCCCTGAAAAGACACACAGAGTGTGTCCCACCAGGCAAGAAGATTCCCAAAGTTGGCGGTCCGGATGAGCGAACCCGGGACGACGAGTGGGCCCAAAAATGGCGTGCGCAAGATGACAAGAGGGCCCATAAAGGCTGCGGACCAGGACGAGGAGGTGCCTGTGGGCTGAACCCCAATGCGTGAACTTTGCGTGAAGTGCGTGAAGAGGAGGTCACTGAACAAACTTTTGTCCATCATGGACAATCATGACCATCCTCTCTACCCACTCCTGGACGAACAGTGGAGCTCCTTCTCCAAGAGGCTCAGACAGCTCCGCTCGAGAACATCTCGTTACCAGAGATCTTTCTTTCCGTACGTGATCGGGCTCTACAACGACTCACTTAGCAGATAGGAAGTTGTTGCTGTGACACACAAATTTCCCATGAGTGGGATCATTAAAGCATATTCTGATTTATTTTACAGACTGCCATTTCAATATATCAATAAATAATGTTAAAACCGTTTTTATGGTCTGTGCCTCTGCTTCCCTGGCGCTCCCTGCCCGGTCCAGAACAGGCGGTCTGGTTACAAACTGTTCATATGATAATTTATATTTTCCTAATCTTTCCAGTGCTCATTTGATTTCAGTATGAGAACACAACCTCTTGATCTAGTGGAGCATTTGTGCGCTTTTTGATACATTGAAATAAGCACGTCGTTTTGGTCACACACCATCTATACACCCAAATTTTTCCGTACACAACTTTGATAAATGAGAGCCATTATCACCTCCCATCCGCCACTAAAATGCTCCTCAAGCTGACATTCTTCACTCACAGCAGTACCATCACTGGCAGGTGACTTGTTACACTGCCTATAAGCAAGGTTATCCATCTCCGATGAGAACACACTGGAGGATTATTTTTTGTCACCATGACAAACCAGTAGAAACATAGACAGAAAGGGGTAGAAAAATGGATTAGATGAGCTCCTACTGAAGGCCTCGCACAGACAAAAACCTGATTGATCATTTCTGGCACTGGGGCCTCACCACACACATAGCTCACAATGATAGAAGTGTTGTGAAAGGCAGTGATACACTGGCTTAATTTTAAAAACAATAAAGTACAAGAGCAATTTTGTGAAAGGAGGAGAATAAAAATAAATAAAAACAATCCAGCCTGGATTTTTATTACACTTTTCTTTTTTACAAGCCACTTTATTGACAGCAGTTTTGTCCCGATGGACAGCACTCAAACCTCAGTAAACAAACCTACGTCCATTATCATCTCATTCTAAATGCAGATATCCGTTTTTGGTCTTTTAGCTTGTCAGGAATACATTCCGATATTATTCCAGGCACATAAATAAGCCACAATCATAGGTGGTATTGATTTTAAGATGTTGTGGTTGTGGGCACTGAACTCTCAGTCATAAAAAAAAAAAAGTTATTTGTTAAAACGTACCGTATTTGAAAATACTGTACACCACCAACAAATGATTTTCCCCACATGAACATCAGCTTGCATTGATTCTCATATTAAAATATAGAATGTATGCGTCTTATTTAATTTAACCAATAAAATTTGCAGTCGGCTCTCCATATCCTATGAACATGACTTGGAATGAGGATTTTTCTTTCAATTTTGTGGACTACCATCTTCAAGCTTCATCTTCAAGGGATGAGGCATTGGCTCGGTGGTAGAGTGTCCGTGCTTTAGACTTGGAGAAGCTGGTTTGATTCCTACTAGGCCCATGACTAAGAAACCCCATAGAGGTTAAGAGACTCCTGCCTACTGACCAGGAGAAAAATAAAGAGAGCGCTAAAAGTGAAGAATCGGGAGCTAAACGTGAAGAATCGGGAGCCAAAAAATATGGTTCTCACCATTGGCCCTGTGTGGCTGCCACCAAAATAATTTCCTGGGGCCATCCGCCCCCCTTCCTCCCCCCTTATTTTAAATTAATTGTTTTAAGAGTTAAAATTGTTGTGATCCCCTCGCCTACCACCAGAAGGAGCCCTGGATGTTCCTCATCACCCTGATTAGAGACACCTGAGATTGATTCCTGATGCCACACATCTGTGGACTCTGCCATATATTTAAGGTCACCCCAGACTTCCATGTCGGGTCATACTACTCCTTCCAGCCCGGTCACCCTGGTTGCATGACCATGATTAGACTTTGTGTCAGGAGAGTAGTCTGTTCCCCCTCTGTGTCCTGTTTCCCCCCTCCCTCTTGTCTGTGTATGTGCAACTAGTCACACCTGAAACTAATCTACTCATCTGCTGGAGCATAAATGGAACAGTTTTTGAGAAGAAGAACACTATTTGCCAGATCGTTTGTTTTTCATGCTTGACTTGTTATCCAGTTTTTGGCTCCAGCTTCTACGTCAGAACCTACCTAGTTTATCTGTTTTTGTCTTCTTTTTTTGGACTTTTTATCAATCTAATAAATCTGCTTGTGATTTTTCATCTGAGCCTGTCTGTTGTGTAAAGGGTATATTTTGGCCTCAGCTCCACATCATGACACTTTGTTATTTGAACTTGCGTTAATCCTGTGCCCTTTGTTTTACACACTTGCCTGAATTATGTTCAATAAACCTTGTCTTGATGTCCATTATTTGGGTCCTCCTCTTTCCACATCACAACAAAAATGACCAAAGTTTTATATCTCGTGTTTAAAGTCTAATTTTCACAAATTTACGAGAACAACATTCCAGTCAAACTTTGCACAGTTATTGGATTGATGGATTCGGACACCTGTTGGTAGACTCAGAGGTTAAAGTGTGTTCATTCCACCTGCCGAATAAACAGTTGCAATATTGACTGATTCCCTGAATCCCCGACTTCTTCGTCTTTCATTATTTCTTTCATTCTTATTTCCTTTGTGTTAATAAGTATCCAAATTTATAAAAGAAATTCCTCAAGTCTTTCCTGTTTAGATTAATGTTTTATTTAGTGTTTTGTATTATCATAATCAAAGTTCCAATAAAAATAACAAAGTGGAATAAAATATACATATCAAGTGACAGCCTAGTTCCGTAACCCGTCCCGCATGGAATCTTGATGTTATGTTAACAAACAAATTAGCATTTAAATGACTCCTGCATTTTATCCTTCAAGGTTATGTTGTTATGGATATTAAATTAGAGTGTGTGGAATTGCTTGTGCGTGCATGTGTGTAACTGTGTGTGGTCCATCGGCTGCCAACCAAAAAGTCCCCCAGAGAGGTGTTAGAGCAGGTTTGTTCAGAGCTGGATGTTTCGGAGTGAGTGATTTCAGTTTGCATGAATTCAACACTGGATCAAACACATTTTTAAAATAAAACCAAATGAATTATTTGTTCTGATCAATAAAGATGCTGCATTTTGTCACGACTTTGGTTCCCATTGCTTGTGTTATACGAGGTGCCTGTGGACAACACCTTGTTAGAACGGGCAGAATGCTTTATCCATATGGCCGCCGGCTCAGGTTTGTTTTTACATTGGTGGAGCTCCTAAGGCAGCGGTAACAGGAATGAAAGTGTTTGAGCTGTTATTGTAGAGCTGCTAGACTGTTTGAATAGCAAACACTTCTTAGAGACGGACAGCAGCTGCCAGCGGACTCTATTGGAAGTTTACAATAGAAATTCCATAATAAGGACTGGATTTACGGAATTTTAAGCTGTAGAGAAATAATAAAACTTATATTATGATGGTTAAACTACATCTTCCACTGTGTCTATGGAGTGCAAAAAACCTTCTTATATGTTTTTTAAATATGGCTAACTTTAAGTCCCGTACAGTTAAACAATGTAGAAGGTTTTTTTTTTTTTTTTAACATAAAATTTGTGTGTTGCACTACTACACCGCAGTAGGCTGCCACGACAGCACCAATGGTGGGAGAAACGGGGGGTTGGGTGTCTTTTCCAAGGACCTTAAACGTAAAATCAGTAGAAATAGAACCCGCAAAGTTCCGGTTAACTTCGAAGGCAAACGCTCTACCACTGAGCCACTGTCTCAAGTTAATAGCATTGTTAATATTTCAACCATTTTGGAGCAAAATATGTGATTATTTCAGCTTCCAAAGAAAGTTAGATGGCTCAACCAAAAGCTTATGCTTCCTGAGTGATTCCACTTGAAAATAAACCCTCTAAATGGAACCGGTTAAAAAGGTTACATATTTAGGGACACATATTTTGAGGGGGCAGAATTCAAAGGAGCTCCTCGACATGTTACTTGGTGCAATTTTTTAACAAGTAATTGTTTTAAAAGAAAAGACTTTATCTGATCCAGTGATGACTGGAGGAGTTTAAGTATCCCGGTGTCTTGCTCCCGAGTGGGGGTAGAATGGAGCGGAAGATCGATAGACGGATCGGTGCAGCGTCAGCAATAACTAGGACACTTCATCGATCCATTGTGGTAAAGAAAGAGCTGAGCCGAAAAGCAAAGCTCTCAATTTACAAGTCGATCTACGTTCCAACCCTCACCTATGGTCACCAGCTGTGGGTGGTGACCGAAAGAATGAGATCACGGATACAAGCGGCCGAAATGAGCTTTCTCCGCAGGGTTGCTGGGCTCTCACTCATAGATCGAGTGAGGTCAGCATCTGGTCAGGATCCCTCCTAAGCGGCTTGCAGGTGAGATGTTTCGGGCACCTCCCACCGAGAGAAGACCAAGAGGCAGATCCCAGACCCGCTGAAGAGACTGTATCTCACAGCTGGCCAGGGAATGAATCGGGAACCTTCACAGGTGAGCTGGAGGATGCAGCTGGGGTGAGAGAAGCCTGGGCTTCCCGTCTAAGGCTGTTGCCCCCGCGATCCATCTATAAAGGCAATAAAGTAAAAAAAAAAAAACAGCTCTTCTTTGTCCATTTTTTAAGAAACATCTGGCTGCGTTCGTTCAACAGTTAAATTTATTATAAAATCCAAGACTTCAAAGTCATTGTGTCTATTGTTTGTCACAGGAAGTGAAAACACTGGGCGACATCCGTAACGCACATATTTAAATTTACAAATGATATTGTGGTGAGTTCACACTTAATCTGTGAAGCAAACTAATCTCCCCTTTAATACAGATGATTCACAAATCTTCTCAAAAAGCCAGTTTTAATCTAGCCTTCACTAGCTCAGCAGACATAATAAAATGTGGATTAACTTGTAAGCTGTGATGTGAGGATTTTATTTCTCTCCTGATTCATATGCCAGAGCATCATCTCCTGCTAAAAGTAAATATGTATGCTAATACAGTAGCTCAGAAGGTTTTAAAAGAAAACACATTCCAAAGATATTGAATGCAGGGATGCACGTATGCCAGCCGTGTACGTGTTTCATCTTCTCAAACTTCATAAGAATTTCGTGCCAAATAACTGAGACCACATTTTGCATGAAGTCATTTTGAGAATTTTACTTCTGGATCTAAAAGTTGATGTGGTGAAACATCCATGGGGAATATAGAAAAGAAGGGTTTAGTTTTGTTGTTTCATCTCTGTGTTCGAATCAGAGTTCTGTTCCGTTGTCTTCCGCTCATCCGGGGGCGGGTTGCGGGGGCAACAGCCTCAGACGGGAAGCCCAGGCTTCTCTCATCCCAGCTGCATCCTTCAGCTCAGCCAGAAGGATCCCGAGTCGTTCCCCAGCCAGCTGTGAGACATAATCTGTCCTGCACGTCCAAGGTCCCGGTGGGACGTGCCTGAAACACCTCACCACCAAGGCGCTCGGGGGATATCCGGACCAGATGCCTGAACCACCCCATCTGGCTTCCCTCAACCTGGAGGAGGAGCGGCTCAACACCGAGCTCCTCCTGGATGACAGAACCCCTCACTCTGTCTCTGAGTGAGAGCCCAGCCAGTCAAGCCGCTCCTCCTCCAGGTCAAGAGGAGCCAGATGGGGTAGTTCGGGGATCTGGTCAGGATGCCCCACCGAGCGTCTCGTGAGCAGGGTGTTTCAGGCACATCCCACCAGGAGGAGACTAAGGGGCAGACCCCGGATCCACTGGAGAGACTATGTCTCACAGCTGGCCGGGAAACGACTTGGGATCCTTCCGGGTGAGCTGGAGGATGCAGCCGGGGAGAGAGAGGCCTTGGCTACCCATTTGGAGCTGTTGCCCCTGCGACCCGACCCCAGAACAAGCTGAAGATGACAGAATGGAACGGAACAAAGGTCGAGGTTACAATTTTTTTGACAGACGAAGGTATGATGTTCGATGTCCTGTATCAACTCATTCTTGTTTTTGTTCAATCTGAAATATTTTAAATCCTCGGTGACTTACTCGTGGTCTGTGGTCTCCCCGCAGTCCTTTAACTCGTAGGTGGTGTCCAGTGATTTGATACAGTGCAGAAAGAGCTCCACTGATTGAGGCCATGTGCGTATGGATACAGTTGTGTCAACTATGGTCCATAAATTCATCTGAAACCGTTACACTTCAGATCACCACTCGGACATTCCCAGACACTTTGATCCATCAGATGGATGTCAAACCTGAAAGCACTTAGACCCCTCCCCTCCACCGCTCCCCACTTCTACCCGGCAAACCATTTCCTGAGCTTACCTCCACCCATCACCCCAGCCAGACATTTATTTACTCAGCACAGCTATCCTGTGCAGTTTGGGTCATTGCACAAACAGATTTGGGAATCGGTGGTGTTCGGTTTCAAATTTAAGGGCTGAAGGGGAGAGTACGATATGTTCCTGAGGGTTGGTGACAGGAAATGGAGATTTACAAATGAAGTGGAATTCACTTTAAGTCCTGCCAGTGGTAGGTGGGATATTGGTATTATTTTAAAGTTGGAAAATTCCGTCCCCACCCTAGAAACTCAAATCCTTCAAGGTAACATTATTAGGCCACAGAAGAGCAAACACAGTATCACTTTTTTTTTTTTCAAAGATTCAAAGAAACATTGAACTGTTCTTAAGATAGTTTGTAACCAGGGGTACACAGGGGTGTATTTTTGGTCCAGTAAAAAGAGAAGCAGCTGGCGATGTTAGTCAGTGAAAAATAACCGGCGTATTTGCAACTGAAAAAAGGGGGATTTTTGTCAACAAAAAATTTAACTGACCGAAAGAACGAGATTGCGTATACAAGCAGCCAAAATGAGCTTCCTCCGCAGGGTGGCTGGCCTCTCACTCAGAGATCAGGGGAGGAGTTCTGCCATCCGGGAGGAGCTTTATGTCGAGCCGCTCCCCCTCCAGGTTGAGAGAAGCCAAATGGGGTGGTTCAGGCATCTGGTCAGGAAGCCTCCCGAGCGCCTCGCTGGTGAGGTGTTTCAGGCACGTCGCACCAGGAGTCGACCAAGAGGCAGACCCCGGACCCGCTGGACAGACTAAGTCTTACAGCTGGCTGGGGAATGAATCAGGATCCTTCCGGGTGAGCTGTTGTCTTTCGCTTATCTGGGACCAGGTTGTGGGGGCAACAGGCTTCTCTCACCCCAGCTGCATCCTCCAGCTCACCCAGAAGGATCCCGAGTTGTTTCCTAGCCAGCTGTGAGACATAGTCTCTCCAGCGAGCCCGGGGTCTGCCTCTTGGTCTCCTCCCGGTTAGACATGCCCGAAACAACTCACTTGCAAGGAGCTCGGGGGGCATCCTAACCAGATGCCCGAACCACCCCATTTGGCTCCTCTTGACCAGGAGGGGTAGCGGCTCGACGCCGAGCTCCTCCCGGATGGCAGAGCTCTTCACCTGATCTCTGAGTGAGAGCCCAGCCACCGTAAGGAGGAAGCTCATTTCGGCCGCTTGTACTCGGGATCTGATTGTTCAAACAATTTCAGCGAAGACGTGGCTTTCCTGCTGTTGATGGAATGCGAATAAAGTTGATTTTTTCCGCATTTTTTTTGCCTGTTAGTGCATTAAACACATCATGTCTGACCCGTGTGAAGCATGATCATAACCCCTGTTTTTTTTTCCCTATGATGAATGAATAGCAGATTTTACAACGCTTCGTGTCATGGGAAAAACTGTTTTTGTAAGACTTATAATTGTTCATTTTTTAACCATGTTAGGGGTAAAAATACTTTAGGGGCACTATTTATTCTCACTTCTGTTTGGAGCGTCAAAAACTGGGATAAAATACTAGAATAAACAATTTAATTGTGCACAAAAATGAAAAAAAAAAAAAAACGTCCAGTTTTAAATCATTGATTTGATTTTTTTTTTTTTTTTTTTTAGGAGGAAGTCTCAGGATGACTCACAGTCTATTTTCGAACATGAAAAACCGGGGTTTCCTGTTTACTATCCTGTCAGAAGCCGCAATCTGTATCGACAGGAAATGATCAATTTCAGCTAATACATTTTTTACAGGAACATCAGATTGTTTTCACTTCTCCTTCTCAAGCCCTCTGTTTCAGTCGCTTTACCCCATCCACACACACACCAGACACAGAGACACACACAGACATGCAATCTCTCTCTCGCTTTCATTCACACAGAGTAAAAGGGACTTGAAAGACGCGTTTCAGGTGTTTGAACTCATCATTACCAGCTCCAGCCTGGGGATCTGCTCAACCTGACAGCCTTGTTGATAGATTGTAATTGTATGGTCGCAATTGATTGACTGTGCCTCACTCAATGTAATATGCATTTGTTAGAGGTTACAGGTAAAGGCAGAGGCAGTAATGACTTCCCTCCTTGTCCTTTGGCAAATGACCCCGTGCAAACTCTGATGGACACTTTACCATACTCAAGGAGGAAAGGATACCTTTGCGTTTCACTGTGAATATTCTGCTTAGCAGGCAAAAGAAAGATCTGGTTTCCCTTTTAATCAAATTTCAATTATTCCAATGGAAGGTGGAAATAGTGGTTTTGTAGCAGGCGTTCTCTGTGTTCTTTAAAACCAGTATTTTCCTCCAACAGCACCAGGTAATTAATCATCCATACATGTTTTAAAACATCAGCGACTCTCCTCCTCTGTTCTCTTAGTCAGTACTTTGCCTCTGTTGTCCCAATGCATGAATGATTACCACTAAACTAAATTTATAACATATTCCGAAGTCTGGAAAAAACACATATGGCAAGTTGTTTGAAACTGCATTTTATTTGAAGCATAAGCGGAAAATAAAAAGGGTTGGCTCACCGGAGTGTGACTTCTGATGAACAGGTGTAGCTGAATAAGTCGGGAAAAAAATGAAAGAAGGTTAAGATTTTTACTGAAAATATCTTAGTAAAATTCAACGTAAGGATTTTGGCATTCTACGATCATTACTACGAAATTACCATTTGAAAAATTTATGACACATTTTATGTTGTATTTTCCGTGTAAATCAAGCATAATGGAGTTTTAATAACTGATACAATCAATTTTCGTTCTGTTCTGTCAAATTCTGCTCATCCAGGGCCGGGTCGCGGGGGCAACAGCCTCAGACGGGAAACCCAGGCTTCTCTCACCCCGGCTGCATCCTTTAGCTCACCTCGAAGGATCCCGAGTCCTTCCTCAGCCAGCTGTGAGACATAGTCTCTCCAGCAGGTCCAGGGTCTGCCTCTCAGTCTCCCCCTGGTAGGACGTCCCCGAAACACCTCGCCTGGAAGGAGCTCGGGGGGCATCCTGACCAGATGCCTGAACCACCCCATCTGGCTCCTCTTGACCTGGAGGAGGATTGGCACCAAGTAGAGCTCCTCCCAGATGGCAGAGCTCCTTACCCGATCTCTAAGTGAGAGCCCAGCCACCCTGCGAAGGAAGCTCATTTCAGCCGCTTCTATCCGCGATCTCATTCTTTCGGTCACCACCCACAGCTGGTGACCATAGGTGAGGGTTGGAACGTAGATCGACTTGTAAATTGAGAGCTTTACTTTTCGGCTCAGCTCTCTCTTTCCTAAGACAGACCGATGCATTACTACAACTTTACCATCATAAAAATCAGGACATACTTTATATTATGTTGTATTTTCCTCGTGAGTCAAGCATAATGAAGTTTTAATTACTGATACAATCAATTTAGTAAATATAATTTGAATGCATACTTTATTTCTGTTTTTATTTAATTGTTGTTTTTTTTTTTTTAAACTTTTTATTCAGTTTTTCTAACTTATTCGACGCTGTTACATAAATTAATTAACACACTCTTTCATAACTAAGTGTAATATGAACGGACCAACGCAAACTTTCTCGTAAAGGATGAACCTGACGATCCATCCAAATGATGCTAATTCAATCACCGTTTTTGCCACACGAATGCCTTCATGTTGGATTTTTTTAGAGCTTGAAATATGTAGTAATTGGTCTTGTCAAGGTGTGGGTGCAGAAGAATGAGGGGGTCCCATTTGTAGGATGACAAACAATATTTATCAACTTAGGAAGACTAACAACGCTCTGGGAAAAGTAAATGGTTAAAAAACAAACGTCTCATAGTAAATGTTCAAAAGTATCTCTTGGTCGGGCAGCCAGGAAGACCTGGCTAGAAGGGATGATGACCCGACCCGGAAGTCAGGGCAGACTGCCTTTAAATTGGCAGCATGTCAATGATCCACAGGTGTCCTTAATCAGGGAGAGGAAGGAAAGTCCCGGCTTCCTCCGGTGGTAGGCGAGGAAATCAACACAGGTCTGGTCTGCATTCGCATAGCAACCACTTCGCCATCCAGGAGCAAGCTTTTTGAAGATATTCCTTTTATTGGAAAATACTTGTTCTAACTGGCATGTTGACGGCTTTTTTGCGCGGAAGATTCTAAATGTTTGACGGGTGATTCCAAATGATTTCTGATACTTTAGTTGGAAAAAGTTGAGCTTTGTTTATCTTGCCTATCAATGGAATCAACACAACGCAGACATGGTCAAGCCGTATCCTGCCGGGGAATCGAATAGAAAGTATCACATAACCGCTGTTAGATCAAGACGTACTTTTTTTGGACTTAACTGCCCATACAAATGGTGCAACCATGTTGACGTTCCGTTCCGTCATCTTCCGCTTGTTCCGGGGTCGGGTCGCGGGGGCAACAGCCTCAAACGGGCAGCCCAGGCCTCTCTCACCCCGGCTGCATCCTCTAGCTCACCTGGAAGGATCCCAAGTCGTTACCTGGCCAGCTGTGAGACATAGTCTCTCCAGCGTGTCCGGGGTCTGCCCCTTGGTCTCCTCCCGGTGGGACGTGCCCGAAACACCTCGGCCGCGAGGCGCTCAGTGGGCATCCTGACCAGATGCCCGAACCACCCCATCTGGCTCCTCTCAACCTGGAGGAGGAGCGGCTCGACACCAAGCTCCTCCCGGATGGCAGAACTCCTCACCCGATCTCTGAGTGAGAGCCCAGCCGCCCTGCGGAGGAAGCTCATTTCGGCCGCTTGTACCCGCGATCTCATTCTTTTGGTCACCACCCACAGCTGGTGACCATAGGTGAGGTTAGGAACGTAGATCGACTTGTAAATCGTGTTGACGTGTGAGGTGTAGTACAAGCTTCAGACTCATTCATAAATTAATAAACTTGGATTTCACAAGTTTTCACTTTCACAGTTATTCTTATTGAAAAGGTGGAGAAAAAATTTCATCTCACTACAGCGCTATATTTATAATCGTAGAAAATCTCGTAGTTTTGTAAGAAGTGTGTGTCTGTCCTCACACACACGCTGGTTTTAGTCCGCATTAATACGCTAATGACCTCTCTCATGCTGCATATCTCTCATCACACAAATGCAATGCAAAGGAAAGCAAATTTTCCCACAAAGCATTAAGGAAAAATTATCTTATTCATTATTGCCATAAACATTACTCTGCTATAGGGCTCGGTGATTAATCAATTTTATTGATTGACTTTAGACAAGTTAATTTATTAAGCACATTTAAAACAGATGCTGTTGATCAAAGTGTCGTGCATTAAAAAGAAGAATATGATGACCGATGAGCAACACCTTTCATACTTTGATTATGGCCGCAGAAGGTGTCTCATCAATTTTACACTTTATTGTTTGGTTAAAGATAAAAATGACAATATGAGTGATAAGTTAAACTCATTAAATCCAGTCTTAGTTTTTAATAAGACTAACAACCTATAGATGGTGCACATCGCCTTTCACCTGCTAACTAGCCGGGACAGACTCCAGCAACCTCTGTGACTGCATTAAAACTCTTCAGCTCAGTTCGGGCATCTGGTTAGGATGCCTCCCGAGCGCCTTGCTGGTGAAGTGTTTCGGGCACGTCCCACCGGGAGTAGACCAAGAGGCAGACCCCAGACCCACTGGAGAGACTATGTCTCACAGCTGGCCGGGGAACGACTCGGGATCCTTCCGGGTGAGATGGAGGATGCAGCTGGGGTGAAAGAAGCCTAGGCTTCGTGTCTGAAGCTGTTGCCCCGGCAACCCGGCCCTGGATAAGCGGAAGACGACGGAACAGAAATTTCAAAGATGGCGATTCTACCACTAAGCTATGCCATAACATATCTATTACTCCTGTGCTAGCGTCTCTCCACTGGCTCATGATTGAGTTTAGAATCAAGTTTAAAATCCTCTTACTAACCTACAGGGCCCTAAATGGCATGGCTCCATCTTACATTAGTTAAGGGGTGTGTATCTTAAAAAAGCTTGCTCCTGGATGAGGAGGTGGTTGCTATGCGAATGCAGACCAGACCTGTGTTGATTTCCTCGCCTACCACCAGAGGGACACAGGACATTTCTTCCTCTCCCTGATTAAGGACACCTGTGGATCATTGACATGCTGCCTATTTAAATGCAGTCTGCCCTGACTTCCTGGTCAGGTCATCATCCCTTCTAGCCAGGTCTTCCTGGCTGCCTGCCCAAGAGATACTACTGAACATTTACTATGTGACGTTCATTTTTTAACCATTTATTTTTCCCAGAGCATTGTTAGTCTTCCTAAGTTAAAAAATATTGTCTGTACCTTATCAACCAAGCAGAACACTCCCCTCATAAAATGCAGGGATGTTAGTGGTTTCTAGGATTTCTAAAAGTAAAGTTGGCGGTAGAGCAGGGTGGGCAAACTTCTTGGTTCGCGGGCCACATTGAGTTCATTCATTTGACAAAACGGCCGGAACAGGAGCAGATGGATGGCATGCTTTGGTAACCGCTAGATTAGACCGATAGAATGGCACGCTAGATTTTAAACAAGCGCATTAAATGTTACATCAAGAGCGTTAAATTTCAAATCTAGCGACGCTAGGTCTGAAATCTAGTTTAATAGCGCTTAAAAACGTGCATTTAGCGGCGCTAGGTTTAAAATCTAAGTGCTTGATGTAACATTTTGTTTGTTTTAACATCTAACACGCTTGTTTACGTGCATGTATCAGGCCCGATGGCTTTCCATATCTGTGCACACCATTTATTTTGAAAGTATGTGCACCACAGAGACACACACATTTTAATGGGAGCAGTGTTGTTGTTTTCTCAACAAAGTAAATATATCTAGAGTGCACCATCTAGTGAGGAAACATCAGAACTGCATGGGAAATAAAACATTAGCAAGGTTTATTCATTTAATTTTTTCAAGTTAGGCGGGCCGGATTGAAACGTTTAACGGGCCGCATATGGCCCATGGGCCATAGTTTGCCCACGCCTGAGGTAGAGCCTTTAGCCACCAAGCTCCAGTTCTAAAGAATAAGCTCCCAGTTCAAATGAGATAGGCAGACACGATTCCTACATTCAAGGTTAGGCTTAAAACTTTGTAAAAAGTAATATGTTGTCAACTATTTTTTTTTTTTTTGTTAATGAGTTACAGAAAATGTGATATTTTAACAGTAACATGTTGCATCTGTAATGCATTACTCCCTACATTGGCTATGGGATAAGTTTATACTTCCAGAATCACACCCTCCTGTGTAGCAAAGCCAATAAAAGTCATAATATATGAGGGTTGCACGGGAGGTTAAACCTCTCAAAGGTTCACCCAAGCTTTGTTCCTTTCTTTGAACAAAATCTCTTCCCACAGCAGATTGGATGACATGCACACACACAGGTGGAGACACATGGCTCCCTCTCAGTGAGACTCACATGCTTTGCACACAAAGTTCCTGTGTCTAACAATACCACCATAATTCTTTTGTTTCATTGAGCATGCTCATGGAGCAGAGTGGATCTAAATCCAGCTTCTAAAAGCTGTATATGAGTCTGAGATGTTTCCTGGGTTATCTGACAAAGACAGAGGACATAATGAGAGATAGATCGGTTTCACATCCATCTGCTTCTCCTCTTCCTCCCTGAGCTAAGACTTCCCATGTCTCTTCTCCGCCATCCGGAGATACAGGACCTATACTCAGAGCACAACCGGATGATACTGGGCCCATCTTCCCTCTAGAAATAGAGAAGGGTTTTTAAAAAGCCTCCTGCTGATGTCACTTCATTAAAAGGAGGCAACTTTAGGGAGAGGGCAGAAAGATTAACGACGGCTAAATATGTCTTTGAAATAACTCCGAAGTTTCTGGTTTTATATCCTTTTTATTAAGACATTATAAATTTATTTGGACTTCTCCACCCCGCACACTCTTGTGTGAGCTTTATGATAAAGTCTAGCAGCACCAACATGAATCCATGTTTAATAATTTACTTACATAGACATATTAGGTAGGTGTGGCCTGGGTGCACATTATTGTTTTAAGCTTCGGCCTCCTGCTCCGTTTTATGGGTCTCAGAGGACAGTGGGCATTGAGTGCTAATTGGTTCCAAAGCGAACCATAACACAGATTCTTCCAGCGACTGTCCGCCTTCATCACCACAGGACCGTAACGAGTATTTTGCAAACAATGCAGAGGGGCTGATAGGGGGCCAGGTGGGTAATTGATGTGGTTACTAAGTGGCTAATTTGCATTCTTTACGCATATCACACCAAGCAAAGGAAGAGATATGGGTAAATTAGAGAGGGTTGGAGGAAATGTAAACGACAAGAACTTTATCTTTTTACCTAAATGCTTGGAATTAATGGGAAATAATTATGATGAACAACTGAAGATACGGGATGGGAGCTGTGAGCTCTACCTCTTACTGGACTGATTTGCAGCTGCGTAAAAAGACCAGGAATGGGAATCAAAAACTCCGAAACCAGGACCATTGCCCTCAACGGTGAGGTCAAAGACAGCGTTGTGGAATGTCTTGGGTTGTTGCTCACAAGTGAAGGAAAGATGAAGCAGGATAGAAACAAGGCAGTTTGGTGCAGCGTTGATGACTAAATATTAAAACAGGACACAGACAGCATTATCAGCCTGAATGCCAAATAGGACATAATTGTTGGCTCAAAAAAGTCTCGGGGTACTGAGACTTCTATAGTTTCACTTCACTTTTATAAATCAGCAGCCTGTGGTGATCAGACATAATTCACCAAAGACTGTAACGTGTTCAGTGTGGCGTAGTTTCTCCTTTATGGGGGGGCGCGCTTTGATGAGGTCATATTTTTGTGTGCTCAAGTAGTACACAAATACAAGTACAATTTGGTAATTTTGTGTTCATATATTTTACATTGCTAATAACAACAGGAAGCCAGACTGTGAGTCAGACTGATTGGTTGAATTTAGGCTCTCTCAAACTGAGGGCGTGTCCTTTCCAAAAGCTAGCTCCTGGTTGACACGGTGGTTACCATACAAACACAGACTGGATCAATTACCTCATATTTCTGGCACCAAAATTTACCATTACACTGTCCATATTGGCAGAAATGGAAACAAAAATGTTGTGCGTGATGTTACACTTCACCGGTGAAGAGAAAACTGAGCCGAATAACTAAACTTTTAATTTACCAATTGATCACTTACGGTCATCTGCTATTGGTTGAACCCAAAAAACAAACCTTTTTCTTAAAATAACAAGAATAAAG
Source organism: Neostethus bicornis (assembly GCA_902685375.1). Taxonomy (NCBI): domain Eukaryota; kingdom Metazoa; phylum Chordata; class Actinopteri; order Atheriniformes; family Phallostethidae; genus Neostethus; species Neostethus bicornis. The sequence goes on from LR738543.1 coordinate 30,449,935, forward strand.
AGATTTGGGAGGCAAGCCAGCATTTATTTTGAAGAGTTTGGACTTCAATGAGTGCCACATTGTGACATTCTTGGGCTCTTTTTTTTTGCCTTTACATTCACTTATAAAAAGGGAAAGAAAAAAAGGGGGAGATGGTGGCTCAGAGGTTAGAGCGTTCGCCCGCGGACTGAAAGTCAACCGGAAGTTTGTGGGTTTGCATTCCACTGAGTGTACGTCCAGGGTCCTTGGAGAAGACACCTAACCCCCGTTTCTCCCACCATTGGTGCCGTTGTGGCAGCCTGCTGTGGTGTAGGAGTGCAGCACACAAATACCCCTGGTGAGGGATGAATAGTGAGTAAAAATTAAAATGTTAAAATTCTGGCACCTAAATGGCTACAGTGTTAACCGTTTTAGATTTTAAAACTCAGTGTCTCTGTTCATTTTTACCATTGTACCCCCTCCCCCGCGCCATCAGCAGTGTTCCATTTAGAGATTCTTTCCCTAAGTTATTCTGCATCTCTGGTTAGAAGTTATAATTATGTTGCAACTTCCACCATACTCAGCAACACTGATGGATGTGGTTTGCAGTATGATCTGCTGCATTGTAACCGCACCCAACAGTTAAGTCAAAGTACAGATACATCCTGGAGCAAAATTTGCCCTTTTACTGGTTTGTACTGTAAGCAAAGTTTAAAAACAGAAAATATATTTTCTTCAAGATTCTAACAATTTGCTGACCTCGCACAAATTTGGACACTCATACATTTTATGCACTCAAAAAAGAAACTGGCATTAGAAGCGGGATGGCAGCTTGAGTTTTTTTTTTAAATATCTTTGTGTAAACAACAGTGGTGAACCCTGAAAGCCTTCAAATCCTTCTCTGCTGGCTGAAAAAAAAAATCTGAATCCCAAAGTGATGTCAATGTATTTCACTTATTAATTTTTTAAAAATATTTTCATCTAGTCTGTTTTCTTTCATGGCTATTCCAATAGTTGTGCCACTTCCTTGCATGGGCATTCACAATAAAGTAGAAATGTTATGATTTTGTAATATGTTAAAATATGTTTCAATTTTGTGATCATTTTCATGTCATATGGTCCTAATTTCTCATATTAATTTCATCTTGTTACTATCTCTAACTCTGTGCCAATTGCCGAAATAACCGCAGCTTCTATTGAGCTGTTCTATGAAAGCAAGTTTCATGAGCCTCTCACGTTCCACCAGAGGGAGCCCTGGACCTTGCTCCCTCTCCTGGATTTCAGCCCGATCCCAAACATCTGTGGTCATTAGCCTGTTGCTAATCATCTGTGCATCGTTAGCCTGATGCTTATTTAAAGGCAGTCTCCACTGACTTTCTCGTCGGGTCATCACCAACCCTGCCTGCCTTCCTGCCTGCCTGCCTGCCTTCCTTACTTCCTTCCTACCTTCCTTCCTTCCTTCCTTCCTTCCTTCCATCATCCTTCTTTCGTTCCTTCCGTCCTTTCTTCTGACCAACCATCTTACCTACCTTCTTTCTTTCTTCCTTGCCAAGTCTTCATCATTGAACTCTGAGTTATATTTTTCGAACTTTGATCAGAAGACGTTTTTTGGAGCTAATCCTGTCCTTTTGCCTCACAGCCTTGTCGGATCTTTTGCTAATAAATCCTGTTAATTATCCTGCATTTAGGTCCTCCTCCTCCTTCCACATCCACATGACAGCAAGGATATACTTCACACCCTTCCCCCACTCTGTTTTTTATTGGTGATTCTACACGTCTGTGTGCTACAACCAAGTTAGCCATGGGATTAATATGCCCTTCTATGGCACTTGAACAGCAACATAAGAACATAAAGGCAGAACTCATTTGTAAAAGTAATGAAGTTGGGTTGAATGAAACTGTCTTTTTTGTCACCAGCTCATTTGCATTTTTTTGGGAAAGGATATTTAGCCAAAACATGACCGACACACAGAGAGGTGCGTATAGGTGCTATTTCTACAACATCTCAAGTAGCACAGCTCAAAACTGACGAGCAACTAAATTATTATAAAGCGTAGGGAATTGAAAAAAAATGCCTTTACTGTTTATGTTCTCATGCATTTAGAAAACAAGAACAATTTATTTTTGCAAAGTACGCTAAATTCAATGTGCAAAAGAAAAAAAATTAAACCGCTTTGCTTAGGCTTGTTCTCAGTTGGGGGCACATCTGCTGCTTTAATTTTTCCAACAGAGTTTTTAGAAAACAAGCACAGCAAACCAAAAGAAAATGTACAGCCTAGTGAAAATTTCAACCCCATATAAATCAAAATTTTTAAAAAATATATATTTTACTGAAAGTAAAGAACTGAAAATATACAGGACTAAACAGTGAAGAAAATAGAATAAATCAGCACTGGCTTTAAGTTCCTCATCCAATGGAGTTACTGGGGCTTTTTGCACCAGATGCTGGTGAGGATCATTAGGCGTGTGGCTAGAGGAGAGGTTCATGTCCGTGGAGAAAAGTTGTTCACAAGCCCACCTGTCTAAGAACAAAAATCTCCCTGGAATGTTAAGCTAAAACGAGAGTGTGGAGCCTCCATCAAACAGATGAATCTGAATCAAACCAGGGTAGTTTATCAGGGCAGCAGGCACATGGTTGGTCACTCTTTACCTGCTTTTAATACATTCAAGTATTCATCTTGAGGCAAAGTGAAGCAAATCAGTGGCAGGAATCAGGACAAACAACACAGCTGGAGCTAGCTAGGAATGCCTTTCCCTGATGCTTCTTTTTCTTCTCCTTCCGGCATTTCCCTTCAGGGCTCGCCACAGCAAATCAGTTTCTTCCATCTAACCCTATCTGCTGCATCTTCTTTGGTCACACCAACTATCTTCATGTCTTCCTTCACTGTATCCATGAACCTCCTCTTTGGTCTTCCTCTAGACCTCTTTCCTGGTGGTTCCAAACCCAGCATCCTTCTTCCGATGTACTCTCTCTCCTCTGCACATGCCCAAACCATCTCAGTCTGGCCTCTCTGACTTTAAAACCTCTAACATGTGCTGTTCCTCTGATCCTGTCCATCCTGGTCACTCCCAGAGAGATCCTCAGCATCTCCATCTCTGCTACCTCCATCTCTGTTTCCTGTCTTTCCCTCAGTGCTACTGTCTCTAGACCAATCAGCATGGCTGGTCTCACCACGGTTTTGTACACTTTTCCTTTCATTTTAGCTTGAAACTCTTCTGTCTTCAGGCTCATGAGGACAAATTAAAACGTAAAGGTTTCCATTTGACTCTGTTCAAACTTTGAATTAAATTGAAATGTGTTAATATTAAAACACCAGCCCAGATTGTACCAAATGAGGTGACATGTCTGTCCTGCCTGGGCTCCGTAAAGATATTTCTCTGTATTTTTTATGACAGAAAAAAATACCAATCTGGTTGCCATGCCTTCCAACAGCATAGGAATTCTCAACGTATTCAACAGCAAATATAAACTATTTATTTACTGTATTTTATTATTTCATACTATTCATTGCAATCGTGTTTTTTGCGAGCAACGTCATTTAGAATTTCTCCATTGTTTAAAAACAACATAAATTTGTGACGTTTGTGATCTTGATCTTTTGTTACATGACCCTGACAACCCAATCGATATATTTATAGTTGATACTGAGTAACTGTGGGCAGTTTTATTCAAATCCCTTCATTGTTTAGAAATTAATGCATTCAGAAGATTTTTTTTTACCTAATCAGTTCATGTATAGTTCACATTGAGTAACTGTGAGCAGTTCAAATTGAAATTCCTTGGGATCTTTCCGGGTGAGATGGAGGACACAGCTCGGGTGAGCAAAACCAGAATGTCTCGTCTGAGACTATTTGTCCCTGCGACTCAGCCAGGGTAAGTGTAGACAACTGAACGGATCTAGTAGATCTGTTTAGTGGTCAGGAATGTAGGAAGCCCTGCAGCCTTTTCAATCATGTTTCTAAATTTATATGGTTAGATCCAGTTCTTTACTACCACAGCCACCCAGTCTGAATGCAGGGGATCATCAGTGCCCTTCCTAAGCCCACCCCTCCCATATTACGTCAGGTCTATTACGCCAAAGGAATTCTCAACGTATTCAATAAATGTATTCATTTACTTCAGGTCACCCAAGTCCCTCCTGATTGTCCCGAGGCGTGTTTACTTCTCTAAAGTACAAGTTTTAGTCATTTTATTAACGTCACTTCTGCCCCTTTCAGATTGGTTCACTCCACTGTCTGTTTACCTAGGTTTACCCTGTCCTTCCAATGGAGTTGACTCAAAGGCAACCAGACCAATCTGCACTGGAAGCGCACTGAGACTGGTTTCTAGACAAACATCTGTTCCCTGACCACTAAACAGATGTCCCCATACAAGAAAAAACTATTTCTAAAATGAATGCAACCAAACTTTTTCTTCATTCTCGTTTTATCAACACGTTTCATTTCCCATTGAAGGTTGTTTTGATCAAGCAAGGTACAAACATCGTGAGAGCTGAAAGACTGATCCCTGCTGCTATCGCTGATGTCGCTGGCAGATTTTCTACCAAACACACAAAGTGGGAGACATATTATTTTCAGCAGACTTACCCTCTCGAGGGGGCAATCTGTCTGTGTTACAGCAGCGTTAGTCACATGGAGAAAAAGTATCGTACTTCACTGCAGTCTGCAATGTTTGGCTCTTTTACTAAAGTGGTTTTAAAACACAAGTAATTATGCATGATGTGTTAAAGTAAATGAGTAACTGTGGTGTGTGCAAGAGACCCTCTCTCTTTAAGCATAACAATTGTATTTTTTTTTTTTTAAAAAAAGAGAAAATAAGCAGAGGTTAAAAACTTGCATAGGCAAATACTTTGAAATAAAATGATCTCATTATGATGCATTATCCAGATTATTCTGCCCAGCAGCCCCGGTGATTTAGTCATTTTCAGCTCTCACTTTTATTATTTAATCAGCGTAGTTATCAAAACAACTCCATCCACTCCTCAGTTATTCACTCAAGTACTAAACTGCAGGGTACCAAAGTAGGAGGCACTAAAAGTTCTAAAAAAACAAAAAAAAAATTTTTTAGCATTTAACCGTAACAGGTAGTACTTGGAAAAATCCAAAACAATAACAGGCACAGACGACTAATACAAGATTTCTGAAAGAGAAAAGTTCAAGCAGAATCTGTTATGTAGAGTTATGAAAGGAGGATGTCCCAAATGGACGACAGAAATAGGATTTATTTAACAGACATAAGGCAAGACAGTAAGACAAAAGCATAGGATTAATCCAGAGGAAAGTCTTTAAGGCCAAAAATTTAACAGTTCTATATTGAACTTGGTCAGGCAGCCAGGAAACCTGGCTGATAAGGATTGTGATGAATATGGAAGTCTGGGGGTGATTGTCTTTAAATAGGCAGCAGGTAGAACGATCCACAGGTGAGTGTCATCAGACTAATCTTCCTCAGGTGTACCTAATCAGTGTGACGAAAGAAGGTCCAGGGCTCTCTCTGGTTACCGGTGAGGGGATCATAACAGAATCAACTTTTTTATAGATTCCTGCCATATTTGAACATTATCCTCCCATCAAAAACATACCTGAAGTGGTTTTTCTATTTCATTCATGCATGTTTGAGTAATTCCCAAACTCTCCTGTCTAGTATTCGAACATTATTCGAAGTTCTTCTTGGCACAGATTTTGTTCTCCACCACATCTACATTCTAATGTAAGCAGGAAATATTTTAGTGCACATGTTCTGCTCATGCTCAGTCCCTCCTCTCTACAAGGAAATCCATTTTTATTTAAATACACTGAAATAAGAACATAAAAGTTCATGTGCTAGTCTTGCCAACTTGATGCACGTTTCACTCCGTATTTGTTAGCCTCAAACAAAATTTACACTGTCGTGCACCAGTGGTGGAACATAACGAAGTAAATGTACTTCGTTACTGTACTTAAGTAAAAAAATTGTGTATCTGTACTTTACTTAAGTAAAATTTGAGACCAGTACTTTTACTTTTACTTCACTACATTTTTAGAGCAAATATCTGTACTTTTATTTCGCTACTTTTTAAAGTGTGTTTTACATTTTTTGTTACATTTTCGTTCAGGAATTTAAAAAATATAAAGTTTTTTTTTAGCGCATCTTGAAGCCACATCGCCAAAATCAAAAGAAGCAGTTGATCGGGAGAAAAGGTTATGAATCGAGGCTCAATCAGAGTCGAGAGTAAACATTTTTCGCATTCATCCAGCGCCAAGAGCAGGGGCGGTTCTAGGATTTTCTGAAGATGGGGTGTGGGGATGGGGCGTGAGGTCACTGACAAAGCCAATATAGGGTGACTGGGGGCCTCCCCTCCACCCCAGAACATTTTGAAAAATAAGTGTCATTTTCCTGCATTTTGGTGGACCATTTGCTGGCTCTGCAATGGGATAGCTTGACTTGTCCCCTTTCCTTTCTTCTTTTTTTTTGCGGGCCAAAAGAGGTGGGAATGGGGGGGAGGGGTTACGCCCTTGCAGAGTATTTATTTGTGACCCTACAGCACAAAAAATAACATTTGAATTATGGTCGAATACTTTTACTTTTTACTTAAAAAGTAAAATTTACACCAACTACTTTTGTACTTTTACTTAAGTAGATTTTTTTTAAATTGGTACTTTTACTTAAATATTTTTGTTTGCCTAATTATCTGTACTTTTACTTAAGAACAAAAAGTGAATACTTCATCCACTACTGTCGTGCACGCACACAGTGGGGGGACTAAACATGTGGTGTGAAGAGAGGGGAATTCACTACCAAGGCCAGTGCCACCTGTGAGTACACATGCTCAGTTTAATTTTACTTCAAAGGGAACGCGATAGCTCAGTGGTGGAACGTTCGCCCTTGAACCGAAAGTTCACTGGAAGTTCGTGGGATCAATTCCCACTGAGCTCATGTCTAGGTGTCCTTGGGGAAGACACCTAACCCCCTGTTTCTCCCGCAATTGGTGCCGTCCTGGCAGCCTGCTGCGGTGTAAAGCCCCACACAGATTTCCTCAGTGAGGGATGAATAAAGTTTACGTTTAAATCCTAATCTCTTACATCTCACGATAGGTCGCAAATCTTGAAATGTCTGCTTAACCAGTGAACAGAGATGACGCCCTGACATGAACAGAAGCATCCGTCAGGCCCATGTTTGTGGTTCAATAAGTGAAAAAAATGGTTCGACCATGCTTGGCAACAACTACCTAAATGAAGAATTTTAAGACAGTGTTTATTGGAGTTTATGCAGACGAAAGAAATAATTGCCCGGTTGCTGATGGGAAAGATTTGCTTTTACGCTCTGCTGTCCGGGCTAAACAAGATGTTCAGGCAATGTTTGGACGTCCCAACCAGAAAGGAATGATTGGTTGAATCAAAAAGTGTCTTCCCACCTTAATTCAATTCAATTTTATTTTTTAGCCCAAAATCACAGAATTTCCGTCTCAATTGGCTTCACAAGAAAAGGAGGAATGTATTAACACAAATACACAACAAGAAAAATAACTAACAAATGCTAACTAAACAAGACTAGCACATTTATGCCCTTAGACTCTCCTTCATGGTGAGGAAAAACTCCTAAAAAACCCATCAGTGGGGAAAAAATAAGAAACCTCGTGGGGATCCACATGAAAGAGAGATCCCTCTCAGTCCCTCAGAAACAACAGTCTGATGTATTAGGCTAGAAAAACGCAGTCAGAAATGGAACTGAAATGGAGCAAATACATTTATGAGTTTTTATAAGACAATATCACATTCTGGAGTTACCAAAGGTAGCATTAAATCTGTAAACGCAATAAGGTAACCGACCAAAGCCCAACACCCCCTTTTAAAGTACTTGTTATACGTAAAGTTATCTTTGCCAATCTCATGTCCCTTTGGGGGAAACATTCTGAATGCTGCTCCTAAAAAAGGTTCAACACCTTACTATCTTTCCTTTTTAAAGTGTTAATAAAACATACCCTCAGCGGTGGGCAAAAGTCTTCAGTGGAATCGCCGTGTCTAATGGGGTCATAATGCACTCTTGAATGGTTGTATCTGGCAGGCAGAGACAGCTCTATCTGCATTCCTTTAGGCCATCGCCTCAGGTCCCATTCAGAAAATATTCTCAAGTGTTTCATAATTGCACGTTTTGATCACTGAGCGTTTTTTATCATCTCTTCCTTGCAGACCATCAGTTTTATTAATTGTTACAATGGATCCCGCTTACAATTACAAATAGACAAGTATATTTTATCTTGTCACTGCTATTGAGTGGAAGAGTGTAATCAGACAAAACGTAAGAAAGAGGAGAAATAATCTAACCCTTTGTGAAGAAATGTTGAATTTGCAGTTCAAACACAGAGAGATAAAAAAAAGAGAAATGGCTCCTCTATTACATTTTATTCCATTCTTTTATTCCTGTAATGTCTCTGAGGACTACTGGCATCGATTGGTGATTTAATGAAAGCAACCCCCCGCACCCTGCCCGCCGATTCCTCACTCCTCCTCCAGGTCACTCTGCTTAAAATGCTTCTGTTAATCAGATTTCTGTTAAAAGCCGTAAATAGAATCAGAGACTTCGTGCCAAGACACACTCCACCATGCTCTGGTCTTTACTCTATTTCTCATTTTTCAGCAATTTTCCCAAGTGTTGAAATTGGTTTGGTTTGCTTTCCTCCAGCGGTTCATCTAATCCAAATGCTGGGAAGCACAAAAGATTCTGCGACCAGTTTTACTTTAATACAGTAAAATGTTCAGAATTACAAGATTGGAAGTGTTTTATTATGTCATTTGTTGTTACATTTAAACCAGGACCAAGAAACTAAGTTTTATTTGCAATACAAGAATCCTGAGGCAAACGATACCCTCCGTCCAGAGCTAACCAGTTTTGACCAAACTTTTTCGCCCGAGTCCTGCATTAACTTGTCTTTAACTGACATTGGATTCTTCTTCTTCTTTCGGCAAATCCCTTCAGGGGTCGCCACAGCAAGTCAGTTTCTTCCATCTAACCCTATCTGTTGCATCCTCTTAGGTCACACCAACTATCTCCATGTCTTCCTTCACTGTTTCCATGAACCTCCTCTTTGGTCTTCCTCTAGTCCTCTTTCCTGGTGGTTCCAAATCCCCATCCTTCTTCCTATGTACTCTCTCTCTCCTCTGCACATGTCCAAACCATCTCAGTCTGGTCTCTCTGACTTTAAAACCTCTTACATGTGCTGTTCCTCTAATCCTGTCCATCCTGGTCACTCCCAGAGAGATCCTCAGCATCTTCATCTCTGCTACCTCCATCTCTGTTTCCTGTCTTTTTCTCAGTGCTACTGTCTCTAGACCAAACAGCATGGTGGTCTCACCACGGTTTTGTACACTTTCCCTTTCATTCTAGTTGAAACTCTTCTATCACACATCACACCTGATACTTTCCTCCACCCGTTCCAGTCTGCCTGCACACGCTTCTTCACCTCTTTTTCACACTCTTCATTTCTCTGGACTGTTGATCCTACATACTTAAAATCTTTAACTGACATTTAACTTTAACTGACATTGGATAGAGCTGAGATATATCGGGATGGAGAGCAGTGCGAATAACAAGTCACACAGCCTGAGACTCAAATAAGAAACGATTTCTACAAACTGGAAGTATTTTTTGTAACAAGCAAAGAAAAAGGAAGCGCGAGTAATACCAACTATATTTGTGCAACATCTTTCAGAAAGATTTGCATGGTTGGTTCGAGTGTATCTCAGCTTTTTAACAGAGTGAGTTTAACAGAGAAGAAGAGAGGCAGGGTGCACCCATGGCTTAGCCATGAGTTTTAAAATGTACATGAGCACTGAATCAGACAGAGAAAAAATTCTGTAAGGGGATCAGGCGTGATCCCCTTGCCTGCCACCAGAGGGAGCCCTGGAACTTCCTCGTCACCCTGATTGGGGACACCTGAGATTGACCTGTGAACCCTGCTGCCTATTTAATGGCAATCAACCCGTACTTCCACGTCAGGTCATCGTAGTCTTTATCAGCCTCTCTAATGATGAGTTACATTCTGGAACTCTGTTGTGTTATCTGAACTTTTTATTCTGAGTTAATCCTGTGCCCTTTGCCTTACAGACTTACCTGACTTCTGTTAATAAATCCTGTTTTTTGTCCTGCATTTGGGTCCTCCTCCTTCCACATCACAACAAAGTTGTTAGTTTCTACTACCTCAAAAAACAGAAACCACTGATTTGTCACCACTACTATTAACTTGTCAGACTTTGCACACGGATCGAATTATTTCTCACAATAAGTCAAAAACTAGGCGCTTTCGTCTGGAGGAAATGTGATGGTCTACTTCAATTCAACACTGCTGATTGGTTGATTTGGGTCATCACAGGGAGATAAATACTGACAGTTTAAATCAGAGTAGGAGCTTTTTGTGTCAAACCATATAGATGGGTGAACACCGACCATGTAGCGGTACTGGTGCTGGTTTTAACGAGCAAAACTATAAAGATTCACAATAATCTTGGGGGGATTTATTGCTTTGAAAAGTGAAGCCCAACAGCTGTTCTAGAATTTCCATATGTTAAAAACAAGCAAAATTTCGAGAAAAAAGGTCGTGGGTTCGAGGTCGTGGATGCCAAATTAACTTTTTTAGCTCCTTCTAGTTTTTTCATCAAACAAAAACCATCCCGGCCCCGTAAGAGACTGGCGACCTGTTCGGGATGTACCCTGACCCTCGCCTCGAATCAGCCGGGATGGGCTCTGGCAAGGCATAGACGATTAAGAAGGTGACTGCTGACTGACAAAAACCATCCCATTTCAAGAGAAGTTAACTCATCTGCCCTTAAATTCTTTGAAACAATTACCACCAACCATCCCGGTGTGGAAAGTTCTAAACCTCGTCTTTACACGATAACGTGTTTTAAACCAAAACACCAGAGGCTCGACCACATTACCATAACACTCACTGTAAAAATAAAAAAACAAACTCACATATTGTCTCAACTGAAATCACTGCGGGTTTCTGAATTGTTGAAACTTTAAATATTTACATATGAAATACGATAAGAAAGGGGATCAGAGCAGTTTTTGGATTCTACCTGGTAGGTCCTCTTTACAAAAACATGAGAGGAAGAAAATTATTCAGCGCTCTTTGGGTCAAACATAACAGGCATGTTACAGACACCGTACCAACTCTATGAAAGTCATTCTCACAGACAGTGATTCTTTAAAGAAATATAAAGCTTCAAGTTCGACAAATTAGTTGAGCGCTAATTTCAACTTGAGTATTTAGTCTGTTGTAACATTATCTCTAAAGATGTTTTTTTTTCCTCTAACCACTGCTCATGTAATTAAAGTAGTCCAAAAAGAGCAAAAAAGCCATTTTGAACTATTTCTGTAGAAACCAGGTCAATATTTAACCCCTAAAAATGAGGTATGTTGAGCCGCATTTTGTAATAACGGTGCATTTTGTAATAAATGCGGGCGGGCTGTAATCTGATTGGCTGCTGCATCAGTTCTACAAAGATCATGCGCTGCTTGCATGCTTAATTGAGACAGCCAACAGAGTTCAACATGATGCCAGGTATGAAAAAACTGTGCCAAATATTATCTGTGTAATTGAATATATGGAAGTATAAAGACATTTTGCAGTTGATCTAAAGTTATGTAGATGTTTTGCCCTTGATAAGAAATTATATGACTGAATTTAAACCTGCATTGTCCAAGTTATGCTCACTGCATTAAAAACAGTTTGTAAAGTAAAACTGAAATCTATGCCTCTAAGTACATATTAAAAGTTAATAACTTAAAGCAGGACACATTTGAAGGAAAACTGTGCATGTGCAAAAAAAACTACACACACACACACACACACACAGTTTATTACAAAATGCACCGTTATTACAAAATGCGGCTCAACAAGGTATGTAGTCGTCCCTTGCAGTAAGTCGGTACAAAACTTCAAAAACAAAAAAAACACGTTGATAAAAACGTACATACAACAAGAATAAGACGACGACCAGGTGTCGAACAAAACGCCTCCACCTGCTCACGCTCTCTTTGCTTACCCATGCTCTCTGAGGAGAGGTACCAAGTATGAGAAGAGCATGTGCAGTAAAACACTTCCTGCTTATTGTAGATTCTGGGCGTGGCAGAGAACAAAAGGGCGGGGTCAAGAACAACTAGACATCAAGAGCTTGGCTGTGTGGCTCAGCTCTGCCTTTTTGCCTCGACGGACAAATGCAGCTATGTAATTATAGTGGACACTGCAGCGATCTGTTGATTTCCTGCTAGATCCTTCTCTCAGTCATGAAGAAACACCTTCCGTTCCGTCATCTTCCGCTCATCCAGGGCCAGGGTCCGGGGGCAACGACCTCAGATGGGGAGCCCAGGCTTCTCTCTCCCCGGCTGCATCCTCCAGCTCACCTGGAAGGATCCTGAGTTGTTCCCCAGCAAGCTGTGAGACATAGTCTCTCCAGCGGGTCCGGGGTCTGCCTCTTGGTCGCCTCCCAGTGGGACGTGCCCCAAAACACATCACCAGCGAGGTGCTTGGGGGGCATCCTGACCAGATGCCCGTTCCACCCCATCTGGCTCCTCTCGACCTGGAAAAGGAGCGGCTTGACACCGACTTCATCCCAGGTGGCAGAGGTCCTCACCCAATCTCTGGGTGAGAGGCCAGCCGCCTTGCGGAGGAAGCTCATTTTGGCCGCTTGTATCCACAATCTTTAAAACAGATATTTTAAACTCCTCAATTTGAGGCAGGACATTAGTCCTGACCTGTAGATGGCACTCTACTCTTCAGATTGAGAACTATGGTCTCGGTCTTGATGGGTGTGAAGTTTTTTTCACTACTGACTTTCCTCCAAATTTTCTCACAGTTGTTGTTGGTGTAGATTCTAATTACTCGTAAACTCGTTGAAGTTCAATGTCTATCGATGTAAAACAATCATACACGTCTTCAATGTAATTAAATTTCATCATTTGTCAATAAAAAAAAACTTTGATCAGTTATTATTTTTGCGATCGTTTAAGATTGCTTACTTTTCTTTGAGGCCAATCTGGAGCATTCGAACGGCCGTGAAAGCTAATCATCACATTGTTCCTGATGAATAGCCAGCCAAAATGATTATGCAGCCTACAAAAACTCTTAATTAGCAAATCTCTTCCTCAATCAAGTATCTAAATTGCATTTGTACAGTTCAGTGAATACTGACCAAAAAGGAAGATTCTTGAGCTGTAAAAGAATAAGCTAGCCTATAAATGGTCCTATTGAATGGGTGACCACTCACTGAATGAATCATGTCCTAATAATTAAATTGTATGGTATAGTGAGAGTGTTAACTTTAGTGGATGCACATTGAGCCGTTCTGACTTCTCAAAAGGCTTTTAAAGAAATTAAGTGATGGGCTTGGACAATAATTTCTCTTTTCTGGATCATTGATTGTTCTCCTTTTTTGGCTCCTCAAGAGACATTTTGCTCCTCTACTAAAGATTTATATTCCAGTACCCCTGCCTTCGCCTATAAACTCAGCAAGTGAAGCCTGTAAGAAATGCATTGAACGAGCTTTTATAGTTAATACTTTTGAAATGATGTGGTTGTTAAACTATTTTTCTTTAAGCTGACTTCTTGGGATTTCAAACGTGGCTGCTTAAAAAGTTACTCATCCGGCTGAAGTCGTTGTTTGAAACACTAACTGTAAATGAAAACCGTCTTTTTTTTTCTAAACCATCATTTAAGTGAGAAAATCACCACCAATGAACAGCTCATCATATATATATCAACGAAAGAATTTTTCAGCATGTTTAAATTCATGCATTGCACAATAATTTAATATAAATCAGAATTAAGTTACAGGTAGAAAGAATTTTATGTCTAAATCTATCACAATGATAATGTTTCACATTAATCGAAACGAAGGGACGTGAATATATTGCAACTATCGATCAAGTTCAACAAATATTCACCTGTAATTTGCATGATGTATTTCTGCCAGGGGTCTCACTTGTTTCCTGCTAATGGCAGTGCTTAACCTTTAAAATGACAAGCTGGCCCTAAAAACTTAAAGGTGGCTTTGAAATATAGACACCTAGAGCCAAATGTGCACATGCAGATTTGTCCAACCCATGTTCAAACCAAAAAAAGTTTGCCCAAGTTTTAACAATGCAAACTTTGGATAAAATATTCTTAACATACGTCTAACCGACTATTTTGGTCGGTTAGTGAGAGGAGGGAAGAGGTGGAGGAAAAGCTGGAGAGGTGGAGGTTTGCACTAGAAAGAAGAGGAATGAAGATTAGTCAGAGTAAAACAGAGTACATGTGTGAATGAGAGGGATCCAAATGGAAAAGTGAGGTTACAGGGAGAAGAGATAAAGAAGGTGGAAGATTTTAAGTACTTAGGATCAACAGTCCAGAGCAATGGAGAGTGTGGAAGAGAGGTGAAGAAGCGTGTACAGGCAGGCTGGAACGGGTGGAGAAGAGTATCAGGTGTGATGTGTGACAGAAGAGTTTCAGCTAAAATGAAAGGGAAAGTGTACAAAACCGTGGTGAGAGCGGCCATGCTGATTGGTCTAGAGACAGTGGCACTGAGAAAAAGACAGGAAGCAGAGATGAAGGTAGCAGAGATGAAGATGCTGAGGATCTCTCTGGGAGTGACCAGGATGGACAGGATCAGAGGAACAGCACATGTTAGAGGTTTTGGAGATAAAGTCAGAGAGACCAGACTGCAATGGTTTGGGTATGTGCAGAGGAGAGAGAGAGAGTACATCGGAAGAAGGATACTTGGTTTAGAACCACCAGGAAAGAGGCCTAGAGGGAGACCAAAGAGGAGGTTCATGGACGCAGTGAAGGAAGACATGAAGATAGTTGGTGTGACCGAAGAGGATGCAGGAGATAGGGTTAGATGGAAGAAACTGACTTGCTGTGGCGCCCCCTGAAGGGAAATGCCGAAAGGAGAAGAAGAAGACATCTAACCGACTGTTAATCAGCCAGTCACAGTATACCTTGCACTTGTGAGCGTTTTTTGTGTTTCGCTATCCACAGGGGTTTTACTGATATCAAGCTTCTTCCTGATCAATAAGTAGAACCGTAAGCAAGTACCATTCATCACCCCAAACCTTCACTCCTGTTGAGTGATACACCTTGCATGCAGCCTGTATCTAAAATTACTCATAAAGACTGATTAGGGCTAAATCAGAACCTCCCTCTCCTGAAACCTCAACATATCAACAAAAAATACCTTTCTGGAGTCAAGTCGCCTTATGATCGACGAGCTTTTCCGACCACAAGGCCAGGGTATTGTATGTGCCATGAAGCTTATTTTATAGGGTCCATGATAGATGTTGTTTAGAGCGATTTAAGCGGCCCTTATGCTGGTGTCAGCATCTGACCCCTCCGCAGTGATAAAGCTATCAGAAGGAAAGAGAAGAAGCAGAAGTGAAATACGGACGGAGGGACATGCGTGCCAGATAAACTCCTGCATACCGGGCATCAGTCCAGCTTCCAGCGGGGAAAGCCTTTCCGTCTCATCTGCAGAAAACGGAGGGCGATGGCTCGGCTGTTACTGCCCGTTAAGTCCGCTAACAATTCAACTTCAAAAAGGTTTATTGTATGATTTAAATTCTTAATGACAAGAAAAAAAAACATAAAGGAAACTGAAAGGAAGGTAGAATTAAATCATCAGGAATCACATCTGTATTACCGATAATTATCTTGCTGCTTGTTAATTTTCACACTCCTGGTAAGTTTGACTTAAAACGATTAGACATTTTTTTTTCTCCTTTAATTAAATATTTAGTGAGACGATGTTAACGAGAAAATTTTTCTGGATGTTTTGTCCGAGTTTGAACATAGTTCACATCAAAAAAATGCATGAAGTGGTTTTCTATTGCATTCATGCATGCTGGAGAAATTTAAATTCACTGGATACCTACAGTGGTGGTCAAAAGTTTACATACACTTGTAAAGAACATAATGTCATGGCTGTCTTGAGTTTCCAGTTATTTCAACAAATCTGATTTTTCTCTGATATAGTGATTGGAACAGATCCTTCTTTGTCACAAAAAACATTCATGAAGTTTGATTCTTTTATGACTTTATTATGGGTAAACTGAAAATGTGACAAAATCAGCTGGGTCAAAAATATACATACAGCAACATGAATGAGCAATTTTGGAGACTTAGAAAGTTGTTTCAATGACATGAGCTTCATAGCATGACCTCTTAACTTCTTGTGAGTGATTATGAGTGACTACAGCTGGTGACTTCTCTGAGGCCATTTAAAAAGGGCTCATTGGATAAAAACACCCACAAACGCTACAATGGGAAAGTCAAAGGAGCTCAGCACAGATTTGAAAAAGAGAATCATTGACTTGAACAAGTCAGGAAAGTCACTTGGACCCATTTCAAAGCAGCTGCAGGTTCCAAGAGCAAAAGTGCAAACAATTGTTTGTAAGTATAAAGTGCATGGCACTGTTTTGTCACTGCCACGATCAGGAAGAAAACGCAAGCTGTCACCTGCTGCTGGGAGAAAACTGGTCAGGAGGGTGAAGAGTCAACCCAGGAGCACCAAAAAGCAGATCTGCCAAGAATTAGAAGCTGCTGGAACACAGGTGTCAGTGTCCACAGTCAAGCGTGTTTTGCATCGCCATGGACTGAGAGGTTGCCGTGCAAGAAGGAAGCCCTTGCTCCAAAAGCGGCACCTTAAGGCTCGACTAAAGTTTGCTGCTGATCACATGGACAAAGATAAGACCTTCTGGAGGAAAGTTCTGTGGTCAGATGAAACAAAAATTGAGCTGTTTGGCCACAATGCCCAGCAATATGTTTGGAGGAGAAAAGGTGAGGCCTTTAACCCCAAGAACACCATGCCTACCATCAAGCACGGTGGTGGTAGTATCATGCTGTGGGCCTGTTTTGCTGCCAATGGAACTGGTGCTTTACAGAGAGTCAATGGGACAATGAATTCTTCAAGAAAACCTGAAGTCATCAGCCCGAAGGTTGGGTCTTGGGCGCAGTTGGGTGTTCCAACAGGACAATGACCCCAAACACACATCAAAAGTGGTAATGGAATGGCTAAATTAGGCTAGAATTAAGGTTTTAGAATGGCCTTCCCAAAGTCCTGACTTAAATCCCATTGAGAACATGTGGATAATGCTGAAGAAACAAGTCCATGTCAGAAAGCCAACAAATTTAACTGAACTGCACCAATTCTGTCAAGAGGAGTGGTCAAAGATTCAACCAGAAACTTGCCAGAAGCTTGTGGATGGCTACCAAAAGCGCCTAATTGAAGTAAAAATGGCCAAAGGACATGTAACCAAATATTAGCATTGCTGTATGTATATTTTTGACCCTGCTGATTTCGTCACATTTTCAGTTTACCCATAATAAAGACATAAAAGAATCAAACTTCATGAATGTTTTTTGTGACAAAGAAGGATCTGTTCCAATCACTATATCAGAGAAAAATCAGAGTTGTTGGAAATAACTGGAAACTCAAGACAGCCATGACATTATGTTCTTTACAAGTGTATGTAAACTTTTGACCACCACTGTATTGAACAGCAAGTTGTTCTCGGCATGGATTTTGTCCAACATTTGAACGTAAGCAGAAAATGTTTTAGTGCGTGTAATCTGCTCACACTCAGTCCCTCAAATACAAATATAAAATAATATGCAATTAGCTTTGATGATTTGATTTTTTTGACACTTTATGTGTGGCCTCGAATAAGATTTACACTCTGTCATGCATGCGCAATCCGATGGGGACTAAACATGGAGCAAAATGAGGGGAAATTTTTAATGTAAAAAAACACCCTCGCTTTAAAAAATGGGTTCTAAAATTTGACAAAAGTGCCGGAGCGGTAAAAAATTTACACTGTGTTTTGGTCCAAAAGTAAAGAACATCATATGGATTGTATATAAAATATGATTTCTTTTCAATTTGAATCCAAAACTCAATATTCACCCCTGAATTGTGTGAGGAAAAAAAAGTATATAAATGTAATTTGTGGGTGGCACGGTGACGCAGGGATGCACACTGTCTCACAGCAAGAAGGTTGTGGGTTCGAGTCCCGGCGCGGGGATGAGGCTTGGAACTCTGTCCTTTCTGTGTGGAGTTTGCATGCTCTCCCCGTGTTTACGTGGGTTTTCTCTGGGTACTCCGGTTTCCTCCCACCCTCCAAAGTCATGCATGTTAGGTTGATTGGCTGGAGCCAAATTGCCCCTAGGAATGAGTGTATGTGTGGATTGAATGTGGTTGAATGTGGTTGAATGTGTGTGACCCCGCAACAGACTGGTGACCTGTTCAGGGTGTACCCTGCCAGGATGGACTCCGGCAACCCCCGGGATAGACGGATAAGGTGACTAAATGTAATTTGTCATCTATTGGAAAATCACTAGATTGCAAAAAAAAAACCCACCTTTAAGCATGTTTTATGTCACATATTCAAGTTTGACGGGCTGCGTTAAGAGGCTTAGGAGGCTTCATGTGGGCCTTGGGCCATAGTTTGCTCACCCCTGTTCTAAATCATTGTTCCGTTGCCCCGGGCCGGGTCGCCGGGGCAACAACCTCACACAGAAAACTCAAGCTTCTCTCACCCCGACAGCATCCTCCAGCTCACCTGGGAGGATCCCGGGGTGTTCCCTGTCCAGCTGTGAGACATAGTTTCTCCAGCAGGTCTGGGGTCTGCCTCTTGGTCTCTTCTCATTAGAGACATGTCTGAAAAACCTCATCAGTGAGGTGTTCAGGAAGCATCCTAACCGGATGCCCCTACCACCCCATCTGGCTTCTCTCGACTTTAAAAAAAATATATATATTTCTTAAAGTTGTTCATCAACTTTTCACTTTTTCTGCTGCTATTTTTTTTATGTTTCTGTGGAAATGTCATTTTGATTCAGAAGAAAAAGAAAAAAAAAAGTTGAGACATCTTTTAGAAATCTGTCACTTTCAGCAAAAAAAAAAAAAAAAGAGATCAAAAACTTCAAATAGAAAAAATGCATTTATAATATAAACTGTAAAAAAAAAATCCAGTCCTCTTCATAACGGTTGTATTTTTGGGAAAGCATTACACACCCAAAGGGACAATAACCCCTCCTCGCTCTCTCCTCCAGCCTTTATAATATAGATGCTGCCCCAAATGAGTAGTTGGGGTTGTCGTGTGAAATTGAGACCTACTAGTTGTAATCAGGAAATGCGACAGGCCTGTCCGCTCTAAGAGCAGGTCACCTCTACTCCACCCCATACCGCTTCTTGTTCTGCTCTGTTCAGCCTTCATGAGCCCCATGTTTTATTCCCTATTTCTGTCTGCTCACATTGGCCTTGTCATTTTTCACCCCGCTGACTGATTACTGGTTACACCGTTGAGCCGGTTCCCTCTTACGGCTCCTTGTCCTTTCTGGCTTTATGACATTATTACATCTTTATCACCACCATCAATACTCGCGGCCCCATAGTGGGATGTTTCAACACCCCGTTCAGAACCGACACAAGGACTATAAAGGCATGCCACAAATCTGTGATATACACCGCAGCGTTTACGGCAGCATTGGTTGGACAGACACTTTAAACAACAACTTTAACTAAGTTTATCATAAACCCGGGGTCAATCAGAAGCTGGATGTTTGATTTTATTCACATTGAGTAAAAAGGACCTCCCAAAAAAAAGAAAGAAAGGCCTTACATTTATTTAGAAAAAAATTTCATAAGACAAAAACAAAATTACTCATAAAAGTTCTGTGTTTGCACTTTAAAGTTGAATAAATCGGTTTAAAATGATAACTAAAACCATTCCGTTCCGTCATCTTCCGCTCATCTGGGGCAACAGCCTCAGACGGGAAGCCCAGGCTTCTCTCACCCCCGGCTGCATCCTGCAGCTCACCAGAAAGGATTTCGAGTTGTTCCCCATCCAGCTGTGAGACATAGTCTCTCCAGCGGGTCCGGGGTCTGCCTCTTGGTCTCCTCCCGGTAAGACGTGCCCAAAACACCTCACCTACAAGGTGCTCGGGGGGCATCCTGACCAGATGGCCGAACTACCCCATCTGGCTCCTCTCGACCTGGAGGAGGAGCGGCTCAACACCGAGCTCCTCCCGGATGGCAGAGCTCCTCACCCAATCTCTAAGTGAGAGCCCAATCATTCTGCGTAGGAAGCTAATTTCGACCGCTTGTATCCGCAATCTCATTCTTTCGGTCACCACCCACAGCTGGTGTTCATAGGTGAGGTAGATTGACTTGTAAATCGAGAACTTTGTTTTTTGGATCAGCTCTCTCTTTACAACGACGGACCGATGCAGCGTCCTAGTTATTGCTGACGCTGCACCGATCCGCTCCTGCTCTTGGGGCAGGACCCAAGTGGCGGAGTTAACCAAAACCATTTTTTTTATTTTTTTAATGGCACAACATTTCTGTTTTTTTATTTCAGTTTGCTTGAGTTTAATTTTCATAAAACTTCAGACTGAAAATCTAAAACTTTCTCTTTATTTATTTCTTTAGGTGATTCATCGCCCTCTTTTTTTATGTAACACTCTTCCCAAACATTTCAACATTAAATGAACTTTAGAAATTAAAAGTTCATTAGGCGTTGAAAAGTGTATAATTGGATTATCATGCCACATTAGATTTGAGCTGTGACAAAATGGTTTAAAGAATGGACAGCGTGTCATTTATCACAATTATGTTTGGAACAATATGTTACCCATGAAAAAGAGATAGTGGTGTTATCCTGAGACACAAGTTTAATAAAAACTATTATGTAGACGAGAAGGAAAAAACAATTGGTTTGACTGTGTCACCTCAGGCTTAAGTATAATTTCCACCAAAAAAAAAAAAAAAAACCTGTTTAAAAATAATGTTTGGTTTTGTGTGTTTTTGGCTTTTAGTAAGTAGTAAAGGGGCAGCGATGAACCTGCATGTGGAGGCATCAAGTGATGCAGTTTGGGAAGTTTATTTTGTGTAAGGATACGTAATTACTCTCCCCGTAGAAATACCAGGGGCGGATCACCATGGATCCCACCTGGATCTGCCCCCGGATCCGCCCCTTTTGGTCCAAAAAAAAAAAGAAGAAAGAAAAGGGGACTAGTCAAGCCATCCCCTTGCAGAGCCCAGCGAATGGGCCACCAAAATTCAGGAAAATTACTCTTATTTTAAAATGTTCTGGAGCTGGGAATGCCACCCTCGCCCCTTTATACTGGCTTCGTCAATGACCACATGCCCCCCTCTTTAGAAAATCCTGGATCCGCCCCTGTACCTCTTGTGCATATTGGATGAGTTCAGTTCAATTAAAACAGATTAGTAAAATTCTTTAAAACATGTGGAGTTTTAAAGAAATAAAAGTAAATACTATTGAGCTATAACCCAGCACACAGAACCGCCAGGGAAACGCCAGGGAACCGCCAGGGAACCGCCAGGGAACCGCCAGGGAACGTTAACCTGAAGTTGTCTAAAGGTTTGTTTTTACTTAACCAAAAACTAACGTTCCCTTAAATTTTAATATAATTATTGCAGGGGTGAAAAACAGCACACGGTTTCAAAATAAATGTGATGAACAAAGTTCATATAAATCCCAAATTTTACTGTCACTTCCCTCCATTTGTACATTTGTTTATGTGAACATCTCCATAAAAAAGGTTATTATTTAAAAAGTATGAACCTATTTGTTTCCTCTGGATGTTAATAAATCCCATGTGCACGTGAACATACTTAAAAAAAACTTCACAAAGATAAATGAAACATGAATGATTTCATCTTCTCTCCTTTAAGGGTCAGAGGAGTCCTGCACTGGTGGCAATTACTATTGACATCACACTAATTATAGCTGAATAATTAACCCTCTGTGTTCTGGAGTGTGGGTACATGAACAGGTGGGTATGAAAAAGACAATCTTCTTCCTCGGCAAAGGAGACCTAACCAAAAACTTTTAAACAAGTTTTTTTAATTTGTACATTTCTAATGTTTGAGAGACATTTTTTTCCAACTCTATTTAATCATTTTTCCCTAACACATTAAAGTCTGTAAGAAAAGAAGCAGGGTACACCCTTCGTAGGTCACTTACTGGTCATTTATTTAATCCATTTGTTTTAAAGACTGACTGGATTAGGATTAAATTTTTGAGAGGAATGTTAGCCTAACAAATAATGTAAAGAAACTCATTTTAAAATTTTTAAAATTACTCTTGGATTTTAAAGAATCACAGTTTATAGTGAAAATGAAACCAAATAAAAATGAAAAGTGACATAAAAAGTAACTTTTTTTGGAATACATACAGATGTATGCACGTTGAAACTTGAAATGCATGTTTGGTCACGTACAAGCGGAGAAATACTTTAGTATTGTACAAATCAAACATCCCTGATGTGCAGGCTGTGTCTGCCCTCTGTTGGAAACCAACCTGCAACAACTCATCTTGTTTTAGTTTCGTTCATACTTTATAATTATATTTATATATTTCTAAAATTTATCTCATCAGATCAAAAATTTGCAGACGCTTTCTAGCATGTTTAAACTTTTTAAACATTGAAGCACTAAAAACTAACCTCAAAAAGAATTTTACATTTAATTTGAAAAATTTAAGTTACTTTAAACAATCTTGGATCTTGATTTTTTTTTTTTTTTTTTTTTGGACTGCATGTCGTACATCAGAAGGAATTAACTGGCTTCAATATTTTGTCTCATTGCTTTACTTTTAGGATAGAAAAAAATTATTTTTAATGTCTAAATAAGCACATACAAAATCAGATTTGACCTATTCATTCATCTTCTGTATCACTTATCCTTGTGGTTGCTGCAGAAGGTTTTGGAGCAAATCCTGACAGGGTACACCATGAATAAGTCGCCAGTCTGTGGCAATGCTGGAAATTTCTAACCGGCAAAATAAAAAAATATGACCTTTTTAATGTTAATTTGAGTTCAATAGAAGTATTTATTGAGGTAGTTAATTATGTTTTACATGCACAAGTTGTCTTTTTTAATGATATAATTTTTTGAGAAAACTTTACAATAAAGTTAGTTTGCTGATATTAACTCATAGCTTCATGTGATCTGCAGTGAGAGGAGGGAAGAGGTGGAGGAAAAGCTGGAGAGGTGGAGGTTTGCTCTAGAAAGAAGAGGAATGAAGATTAGTCAGAGTAAGACAGAGTACATGTGTGTGAGAGGGATCCATATGGAAAAGTGAGGTTACAGGGAGAAGAGATAAAGAAGGTGGAAGATTTTAAGTGTCTAGGATCAACCGTCCAGAGCAATGGAGAGTGTGGAAAAGAGGTGAAGAAGCGTGTTCAAGCAGGCTGGAACGGGTGGAGAAAAGTATCAGGTATGATGTGTGACAGAAGAGTTTCAGCTAAAATGAAAGGAAAAGTGTACAAAACCGTGGTGAGACCGGCCATGCTGATTGGTCTAGAGACAGTGGCACTGAGGAAAAGACAGGGAACAGAGATGGAGGTAGCAGAGATGAAGATGCTGAGGATCTCTTTGGGAGTGACCAGAATGGACAGGATCAGAGGAACAGCACATGTTAGAGGTTTTGGAGATAAAGTCCGAGAGGCCATACTGAGATGGTTTAGACATGTGCAGAGGAGAGAGAGAGAGTACATCAGAAGAAGGATGCTGGGTTTGGAACCACCAGGAAAGAGGACTAGAGGAAGACCAAAGAGGAGGTTCATGGATACAGTGAAGGAAGACATGAAGATAGTTGGTGTGACCAAAGAGGATGCAGCAGATAGGGTTAGATGGAAGAAACTGACTTGCTGGAGAGACCCCTGAAGGGAAATGCCCAAAGAAGATCTTCAGATCTTTACATACAGTATCTTCATGTGACATCTACATGCACTTTCATTGTGGGTCACCAAAACACTCACTATTTGCAAATCACTTATAATTGAAAAAATATTTAAGAATCGCCTTTTTTTTTAGCATTTAAAAGAGAAATACCAAACATTATAAAAAGCATTTTTCACATTCATGTTAAATGAATCCTCTTTTGGTTATTAGAACAACACTGTCATCTGGTGGCAAGAAGAACAAGAGCTTCTTGTTCTCACATTTTATTTCTATTTAATTCATTGACCTTATATGGAACCTAAACTTTATAAATCACCCCACCATTCATTTCACTGTCCTCGATTCATTTCAAATTCCGTCCACAAGTGTTGTCTCTCCCTGTGGTTAACAATTTGTTTACAATTTGCATATGGCAGCATCTGACATTGCCACGGGTTACAAGGAAACAGTTTAGCCACTCCAGCTTTCAAATGACACGATGCATTGACGTTGGTGTACGCAGGAATTTTTGTGCGGAGTTTGCATGTTCTCCCTATATGTGCATGGGTTTTATCCAGGTACTCCGGTTTCCTCCAACCCTCCAAAAACATGCATGTTAGGTTGTTTGGCCGCTATGAAATTTGTTCCTGGGAATGAGTGTGTGTGTGGCCCTGCAACATACTGCCGACCTGTTTGGGGTGTACCCTGCCCCTCGCTTGAATTAAGCCAGAATAGGCTGTTACGGGTAAGCGGTTCAGAAGACTAAACAGAAGCTTTATAAATGAAGCCCCAGGTCAGTAACTTGGCCGTCCACTCCCAGCTCTGTAGGCTCCCTGAGACACTGCTTTAAAGGAAGAAACCGAACCTTTGTGCCAACCTGCCTCATCTAACCTCTCCTCCTGAACCACTGATTGTTCCTATCACAGTTTGAGTCACACCAGCTCAGGCTGTGGAGCTATCCAATTGAGACAACACCCACTGTCCACTGAAATCTACCCCCGCTATCTTCCCCTACAGCCGGTGGATCCGTTTTATTGTAAGTTGTCTCCCAAGTTAGATATCATTGGGTGATCCTAGCATCTCACATACGGTGTAGCCATTGGTCGGAAAAGAGAGTGAATTGGCTTTCCAGAAGGAGATAATGGAGATTTAGTGTCTGAAATTAAACGTCACAAGCTACTTTCTTGTTACCAACTTGTATTGGGAAGGACAGGGGTTCATTAGCTTGTACCAACCACCTCACCAGTTTACTCCAACAGATGGTTTCTCAATTGCATGTGAACCCTATTAAATGATGTCCCAACATTGTCATCACAAAATACATAAAACAGTAAGGTGAAGATGTGTAAACACAGAGTAGGTAAAATACCTTGGAGAGTTCACCAGGGTCTTTGTCCAGCTAGGATTGGGCCATTTTCCATGTCAAGAGGGGGAGATGCTACATCCTTCATGTTTCTTTATCTCTCATACATTAGAAACACGCCCCACGACAGACTGGTGACCTGTTCGGGGTGTACTCCGCCCCTCGCCTTGAATCAGCTGGGATGGTCTCCGGCACGCCCTGCAATCTTGTAAGGGACAGAGTGTTAAGAAGGGGGCACACTGACATTAGAAACAGGATCAGCAAGAGAGGGTCAGTCTCTAGTTTATAATATGTTTTACCAGGACGGGGGCACGGGGGACCGAGATTTACTCCATGCACGTTTGGTGCACTGAATAAAACTATGAAAACCTCTCACCACCAAGTTTGGGATTTTAAAAATTCCACGACTGTAGGAGCAGAAATCCCAACTGTTTTATTTTTATCGAAAAGCCACTCCATACAGTTCAGTTAGAACTTGTCAGTGTTTTTCTAAAGAAACCTCAAACTTATAAACAATGTCAAGTTTACATGACTAAATCTAACAGATTTGCAGACCTTAAAACTTCTTGTCAATATGTTTAGTTTGCTTTTCTTTATTGTTTTGTTGTTTGCACAGTTAAAATGGGAATATAAAAAAAAAAAAAATGGGAATGTCGAGTGTATGAGCTTGTGATTTGTCCAACATATTGTTGGTAAGAAGTGTTTTTATATCGACTGTTGTGTTTCATAAATGTCACACTTTTAATTGTTCTTTTTTGGTACATGACTCTACATACTGTATCATGATCCTTCTTTCCAAAACATTTCCTCCCTCCAATTACTGCCCTGCCCTGTGCCCTAATTCTGTACACCTGGTCCCAATTTCGTTTCCTAACGTCTGCACCTGTCGCCAATTTTCATTTTTTAAGCCCCTAAAAAAAAAGTCTCATCTAACTAGACAACTACACGTTTTACAATTGTTTTGTTTTTTAGATACTGGGTTCCGTTTCAATTCCATTCCGTCATATTCCGCTTATCTGGGGCCGAGTCGCAGGGGCAGCAGCCACAGACGGGAAGCCAAGGCTTCGCTCACCCCAGCTACATCCTCCAGCTCACCCAGAAGGATTCCGAGTCATTCCCCGGCCAGCTGTGAGATATAGTCTCTCCAGCGTGTCTCTAGCCTGTGAGATGTGCCCCAAACACCTCACCAGCAAGGCCATCGGTGAGGTGTATCAGGTCATCAGGTCAGGAGGCATCCTGACCAGATGCCCAAACCACCCCATCTGGCTCCTCTCAACCTGAAGAAGGAGCGGCTCAACACCGAGCTCCTCCCAGATGGCAAAACTCCTCACCCGATCTCTGAGAGAGAGCCAAGCAACCCTGTGAAGGAAGTTAATTGCGGCCCATTGTATCCGTGATCTCGTTCTTTCGGTCATCACCAGACACTGGGTTAATGTTTTAATTTTTTTATTATTTTGTGATGATATAATTTTCAGTCACATCTCAGTGAGTTAACGAGTACAATGTCTGCCAGGTGTGTTAAAAAAATTTTTACAAGCCCGGCTGGCAGATTACGGAAAAACAATGGATTCCACTTGATTTACAGGCTTGTTGTTGTTATCTTATCATTTTGTTTTAAATTACACACTGAAAGTCATTTTATTTTTCTCCCACAATCTGAAGAGGTGAAAATAGAACGGTAATTTAAGGTGAATGGAGAAGATAATTGGGGGTTTGGTTTTACTACTTCAAAACTTTTTTATGAGCACAGAATGTTTCCAAACCTCATTTCACACTGAGAGGAGCCATCAGACTGTCTGTTTTCATCCGAGCAGTTCAACTCCTACACATCATGTAAAAAAAAAGAAATGATAAGATTTTCATTTCGGATGTGTGAATCTCATCTACTTGCAACCCCAAAATCATCTCGCTGATGACGATCTAATGATAAAGAAATGTTGTCATGTCACTATTAAATTAAAACCTGAAAATATGGCCTTTTTTAGGGCACATCAATACCTTTTGACAAAATATGTTGATTGTTTCTGCAACAGATTGGTGACCTGTTCGGGGTGTACCCCGCCCCTCACCTCAAATCAGTCAAGAATACCTCCCCAGGGATGGACGATTGAGAAGGTTTAAATAAGTAGATAACAAAAACATTTTACAGAAAACTTTGTAGAACATTTCTTATTATCAAATCTTTAAAAAAAAAAAAACAGCAAAACAACTTGGAAAATAATAAAAAAAACAGAACATTTTTGGGTCTGAGCTCCAAGCTATGGTCATAAGGAATTGGGATGAACACAGAAAAAAGTCATGCAAAGGTAACAAAAAATTATTTTCACAATTATTGATTTTTATTTTGAAAAAAAAAAAAGAAGAGCAGACACAACATGATCTTCCTCCGCAGTGTGGCTCAGAGATCGGGTGAGGTGTTCTGCCATCTGGGTGGAGCTCAGTGTCGAGACACTCTTCCTCTAGATCGAGAGAAGCCAGAAGGGGTGGTTTGGGCATCTGGTCAACTGATAAAATACGTAGACATTTGATGCTTTTTTTTTCCTAAAAAGTTTTTGCTTCAAAAATAGCTTTGATAGAAAATCCTTTTTGGAGCAAGTAAAACTATTTTAAACTGAACAACAGTAATTTTGTTCCGTTTTTGTGACGTTTATGGATATATATTCTGAATTTATTTTGATTAAGTAAAATTTAGTTTGTTTTTCCAGTGGGATCGAATGTAAAGGTGTCTGAAATGAATTGGGACTTGAATCATTGCTATGCAAAGAACATGCAAAGTCTTCTCTTTTTGGAATTTTCTTTCAGGGGTCGTCACAGCAAGTCAGTTTCTTCATCTAAGAGCACATGCAAAGTACTTGTTTGCATTTCCTGATTTCGGGCCTGTTAGCAGTTACCAATTTGAGCAGCTACTCATGGAGTTAATTTGATAACAGACTCAAGTGTAGTCATAAGGTTATAATATTTCAGCTTATTTTGAGATGAAAAGAAGTGGATCTATAATGAATTGGCTGATTGGCCATTTATTAACTTTCATAACTTGTGATGTGAGGCAAATAACAACATCAACAGAGGAAAAGTAAATATTGAGAATCCGTTATTAATAAGATAACAGACCCAGAATAGTTATTATGAAAAAGTAAAAGCGGTCTATTTGTCAGTATGTTTTCATGTTGTGATATAGAAGGGAGAGGTGGACCCAAATTCAGGCCATAAACAGGATTTATTTAACAGAGGTCAGGTAAGGCAGTAAGACAAAAGCATAGGATTAATCAAAAGGAATGACTTTAAGTCCAAAAAAATACAGCAGAGTTCAATGATAAACTTGGTCAGCCAGCCAGCAGGGAAGGGTGGAACAAAGACAAAAAGGAAGAATGGAAAGACGGAAGGAAAGACGGTAGGAAAGACGGAAGGAAAGAAGGAAGGAAAGACAGAAGGAAAGACAGAAGGAAAGACGGGAGGAAAGACGGAACGAAGGACAGAAGGAAAGACGGAACGAAGGAAGGAAAGAGAAGGAAAGACGGAAGGAAAAGAGGAAGGAAAGATGGAACGAAGGAAGGAATGAAAGACAGAAGGAAAGACGGAAGGAAAGACGGAAGGAAAGACGGAAGGAAAGACGGAAGGAAAGACGGAAGGATGACCTGGCTAGGAGTGATGGTGATGACCCCATGTGGAAGTCAGGAGAGACTGCCTTTAAATAGGCACCGGGCTGACGATGCACATATGTTTAGCCTCAGGCTAATCAGCCAGGTGTTTGGGATCAGGTTGAAATCCAGGACTCCCTCTGGTGGTAGGTGAGGGGATCATGACATTCCACATAATTGTGTACCTCTTTAATGAGAATAGCACCAATTCAAGAATACTGTTGAAAACATTGTTGATGCAAAGTCATTGCAGCGTTCACTAATGGCTGAAATCTTGATAATCCATCATTAAAAACAAGATGTAAAATGTTCATCCGTTATCGCTGCAGAGTATGAGAGGAAGTGAAAGACTGTGTTGTGGTCTGACATCTGAATGATAATAGTTTTTTTGGGGAAGACTCAGCTGAAGGACAACATGACAGATGGCGTCCTACATCTGTTCTAAAATCGAAACGCTTAGTTCCAGACGTTGGAGTGTGTGTGAGGAAGAAGTCTTGTGAGGAGAACATCGGATGTATTTGGAAGTAGGCCAAGGGTAGAAACTGGGGGATAGAACAAGAATCATTTCTAACACAATGTGAGAAGCCTTATTTTAAGGTTTGGCTTAAGAAAAGAAAAATGGAAAAGCATTACATTTTTTTTAAAAAATCACAGTGGTGATGAGAGAACAAAATATAGCTTCTTAAGTTCATACCCAATCAACTCATTTTTCTGTTTCTGCCCACGGAATGTGAAAAAGACATAAAGCTACTCGTGTGTCTGTCCATTAATCCGTGCTTCTGTAACACTTTTTGTGAACGCAATATCTCCCAAACTATTGAAGGTATTCTAATTAAATTGCAGCCCTGCAACAGACTGGCAATTTATTAAAAAAAAACCACTGTATGTTTTTGATTAACTACCTATGGTTACTCAGTACCAACCATTGATGAACTGATTGGGTTTTCAGGGTGGGCAACAAAATGAACACTAACCAAATAACCAAGCAAAATGACCAACTGGCATGAGTAAATATAATTAAGCTGACTTTGCTGCACACAGTGGGAATAAGTTGCATGCCAACCCAAACACAGTAGTCTCTCACATTGGGCGGGACACACCCGCAATTAAGACCCCCCAAGGCTCACCCCCAAGCCTAATAAAACACCCGCATGATGAACACTCCAGTGCATTCCATGAACATGATTAGGTATAATGAGGCTGAGCACATGGTATCTCCTGCTGCTGCACTAATCTCCATTGTCTATTGTCAGTATTGACCTGCCTCCTCAAATCCTGCCCGCACCCTTCAAATATCCCGCTTTGTGAAGCCAAAATCTCTGAAACATGCATAAAAACATAATGAATTGATAGTTACTGACCATGAAATCCCACTTGAATTGAATGGAATAGTTGCCTTTGCATTGCTTACCTAACCGCATTTAAGTTGATCCCCAAAGTTAGTATAGAGTATAGCGTAAGTAACCTAAAGTCGTTACTTACAGGGAGGTGCTTATCCAGGACTTACAAATAAGGCTTGAAATGATACTAAAAGTGAGGACTTCAGCCTTTTCTGTTTTCACTTGTTGTCCTGAGGTTTTCTCACTTCCTGTTTCCTCTGTGTTAAACGGGGAAACAAGAAGTGATGTGCATCCAGCTCACCCAGGAGGATGCAGCTGGGGCGAGGGAAGCCTGGGCTCCCTGTCTGAGGCTGTTGCCCCCTCGACCCAGCCCTGGATAAGTGGAAGACGATGGAATGGAGCATGTAAACCCTATTTTCAATAATCTCCCAGGAGCGTCTGAAAGCCTGCTAGAAGCAAATTGGCGGGATGGTTGCGGTTGTTCTTTTAAAGAAACTGGTTCTGAAGGAAAACACACAAATTTCCCATGTGTGGGATCATTAAAGTACTATATTCTGATTCTGAAAAAAACAGGAGTTTTTAATTGATTACTATGTTCATCAAATGTAAAGATTTCAGTGGATCAAAAACACAAGCTTGTCATCAAAATAAGCAAAGCAACTGTGACAAAACACAATTTTTCACAAGCTGTCAGGGAACATTTCTTTGTCATGAGAAAACATTTTTTCACTTTGTTAAAGACCACTTTTTATCAGCTTTAAAAGTCAAAGATCATTTTTAGAATTTAAAATGACATTTGTTATGCCAAACATCCTATTATTTTTATTTACTTACTTGCTTTTTTTTTTTTTTTTTTAGCTTTTTCTTTGCTGACGTTTTATTTCAAGAAGTTGTGACTCTTCTGGCTGCCATTTTTATGTGCAGAAGGGCTTTAGTGTGGAAAACAGGTGAAGAAGCGTTTTCAGGCAGGCTTGACCGAGTAAAGTATCAGGTATGATGTGTGATAGAAGAGTTTCAGCTAAAATGAAAGGAAAGGTGGACAAAACTGTCATGAGACCGGCCATGCTGTTTGGTCTAGAGCAGGGGTGGGCAAACTTTTAGACTCGCGGGCCACATTGAGTTCCAAAATTTGACAAGCAGACCGTAACTGGAGCAGATGGATGGCATGTTTTAGTAACCGCTAGATTAGACCAATAGAACAGCGCGCTAGATTTTAAACAAGTGCGCTAAATGTTTCATCAAGAGCGCTAAATTTCAAGTCTAGCAGCGCTAGGTCTGAAATATAGAGCGACAGCGCTTAAAAACATGCATTTAGCTTCGCTAGATTTGAAATCTAAGCGCATGATGTAACATTTTGCTTGTTTTAACATCTAACATGCTTGTTTACGTGCATATACTGTATTGGGCACGATGTCTTTCTATATCTGGGCACACTGTTTAATTTGACAGCGTGGGCATCACGGAGACACACATTTTAATGGGAGCAGTGTTGTTGTTTTCTCTACAAAGCCATTATATATAGAGTGCGCCATCTAGTGAGGAAACAACAAAATCGCGAGGGAAATCAAACATTAACAACATTAATTTATTTTATTTTTGTTTACGTTTGGCGGGCCAGATTAAAACGGTTAACGGATCGCATGTGGCCGGCGGGCCATAGTTTGCCCATGCCTGGTCGAGAGACAGTGGCACTGAGAAAAAAACAGGAAACAGAAATGGAGGTAGCAGAGATGAAGATGCTGAGGATCTCTCTGGGAGTGACCAGGATGGACAGGATCAGAGGAACAGCACATGTTAGAGGTTTTAAAGTCAGAGAGACCAGACTGAGATGGTTTGGACATGTGCAGAGGAGAGAGAGAGAGAGTACATCGGAAGAAGGATGCTGGGTTTGGAACCACCAGGAAAGAGGACTAGAGGAAGACCAAAGAGGAGGTTCATGGATACAGTAAAGGAAGACATGAAGATACTGTAGCTGGTGTGACCGAAGAGGCTGCAGCAGATAGGGTTAGACGGAAGAAACTGACTTGCTGTGGTGACCCCTGAAGGGAAATGCAGAAAGAATGTCCAGCACAGCATGCATGCACTTGTGCACCATTCATATCCACTTCTGCAGATAAGATTTTTAGTAAAAGTGGGAGAAGTTAAGCCTGAGCAACATTGTAACCTTGTTTCAAGGTCAAGTGCAAGAGCTGACGTACTTTGTTCCGAATCTTTCCTCTTTTTATACATTTTTATCATATCACAAACTTCAGCTACAATGCAGCTGGTGTCCTGCTCAACCTTTTCTCATGATGTGGATTTTATTCTCACAACCTACATTCCTTGGCTGTCTCAAAGAAAAAGTCTGCCTTTCCCCTTCCTTTTGCAACAAACTAAATTTCTTTTTATTGGCATCAAATTCGCCCTGAAAATATAGCGGAAATTCACCAATACTGTCAACAGTATTATTTCTCACTGCCCTCAGGTCAAGAATCAACGTGTCATCCTTGGCAGCACACTTTTCTTCACATTACAGATCTTTGATTGCACCCGCAGTGACATTTTTCACCCACAAAACGTCACCTGTCCATGTGTTTCTCTCAACACCCACTCTGCATTCAAGCCAGGTTTGTTGTCTTATGTCTTTTGTTATAAACTGGAACTCTTTATTTGGTGTTCCATAAAAACTGGTCTAAAATTCATCTTTATATGTCATAAATGACGCCCATCCTCTCATCACGCTTGTTTTGCTGGAGCGTTAATGACTTGCTACGACATATCGCATCAAATGAAAAATTCCGGTATTTTTGGACACTTACAATCTCACCTCTTCAAATATTTCTGAACTTGTTCTCACTGCCACACCAGTTTGCACACTTTGACAATCATTTTCACTGGTCTCACTGTACCCTGTTTCTGTCTCACTTTAAAGGGTCGAAATTAGTGTGAGTGCAAAAAAAAAAAAAAAAAAACAGCCAAGGAAAGATAAAATCGCAGAGGCTTTGTGCAAAAACAATTAGGAGAAAAGATGACGAGCAAAGGTTTTAATGCAATTGTTAAAATGTGTTGATCCGAAAATGATAGTTTAGAAAGGTAAAAATTTGCCACAAAAGTGTAGTTGGACATATTCCTGAATCTTAAAATTTGCCATGTGGGCTTGTTAGTTGCCACTTGAAACTAGTAGACAACTAAAACACACAATCTAGCACAAGACTAATGGGAACCAGACTTTGTTTCATAAAAGGGAAAACAAGACACTGGTGTGAATAGAAAGGGTGAGGTGATTGGGACCAGATGTTAGGAATCAGAGAGGATGAAAAAAAAGGCCAGAAAGTTGATAACAATTTGCATTTGACACATTCATTGCAAAGCTCTCGATTTACAAGTCGATATACATTCCTACCCTCACCTATGGTCACCTTGACCTTTACACAGATGTCAAAGTCAAGGTGGTGACACGAAAGAATGAAATTCTATGATGAGATCGCAGATACAAGCAGTCAATTCAATTCAATTTTATTTGTATAGCCCAAAATCATAGAATTTCCATCTAAATGGGCTTCACAAGAAAAAGAGGAATGTATTAACACAAATACACAGCAAGAAAAATAACTAAGAAATGCTAACTAAACAAGACTAGCACATTTATGCCCTTAGACTCTACTTCACGGTGAGGAAAAACTCCTACAAGAACCATCAATGGGGAAAAAATAAGAAACCTCGTGGGGATCCACATGAAAGAGAGATCCTTCCCCCGGGACGAGCAACCAATGTGTCATAGATTATTGTTTAAATATTAGCTTATTCTACACTACAGCTAAATATCTAATGAGCTTCCTCCGCAGGGTGGCTGGGCTCTCACTCAGAGATCAGGTGAGGAGCTCTGCCATCCGGGAGGAGCTCGGTGTCGAGCCGCTCCTCCTCCAGGTCAAGAGGAGCCAGATGGTGTGGTTCGGGCATCTGGTCAGGATGCCCCCGGAGCGCCTTGCTGGTGAGACGTTTTGGGCACGTCCCACCGGAAGGAGACCAAGAGGCAGACCTAGACCCACTGGAGAGACTACGTATGTCTCACAGCTGACTGGGGAACGACTCTGAATCCTTCTAGGTGAGCTGGAGGATGCAGCCGGGGTGAGAGAAGCCTGGGCTTCCCGTCTGAGGCTGTTGCCCCCGTGACCCGGCCCCGGATGAGCGGAAGACGACAGAACAGAACGAACATTCATTATACAATAGGTGGGAAATCTTACTGATCAATGAAGCTGTATCACAGATCACAAGAATGAAAGCTTGCCTATAGCTACCCCCTGACACCCACCTGAACTCAGAACGGAACGCTAAGAAGGGGAACATGGAGGACGGGAGCATGTATGTAACACTTCCTGCTATGTATAAAGCGTCATCGCTGTAGCGAACATTTGTTTGTTATCATAGAGAAAAAAATACTAAAAAAAAAATAAGAAAACCCACTTAATCATTATAAAAATACTATCATTATGCTCTGAAAAGTTGTTTTTATGAAACAGGATCTTTAAAGACAACTCAAAGTGCTATAAGATTATAAGAAGGCATCATAGAGCGAAAAAAAAGCCCCTAAAGTTAAACAACTTTCATTGTAAACAAACTTCCCGTTATCTGTCTCGTGTTCTAAAATTGGATTGGAAGTTTGTACTGGACTGAATGACACAATGTTTAGACAGACTGCGGTAACTCAATCTAATCTCTGGGGCCGGAGGTAAAACAGAGTTACCAGGCAGTTGCCAAAATTTGAGAAGCTAGCTGAAGTTAGATTGAGTTACGTCAGCTTGTTGAAGAGCCGTACCTTTTACTCCAGAACAGATTTCTTCTCTGGTTATGAAACATGGACAAGATAACAGGAAGCATGTTTACTAATGCAGGCAGAGGGTGACGTGTTAGAACCAAAAGTTTCTAATTATAGATGCACCAACAATCAATTTTTGTAGAGAGGAACAGCTGCTGGGGTTTAAGCAGGACTGACTGGCTTTTTAACTAGGAGTCTAGAACTACGAGTCTGTGACTTGAGATTGGATATTTGATTGTAAAGAGACTTTAGCATCGAATTAACTCAGAAAGGATTAGTTTAAAGTGGACCAATAGGGACATTTTTCACAATGCAAGCTTTTCTGTAGTCTGAGTTTCCAGTTTTACTTTTAGGATGATGGTTTAAATTGATCAAAACTTGCTTATTAGTTTAGAACATACTGTTAAATTCAATACAAACAGAAAGATTGTGCCCTTTTTTGAACGATATGACATCCACTGCTATTTATGAGTAGAAAACAAAAATGAAAAATGAATCAATATAACAAGATAAATAAATTGACACACGCGGGTAGGGAGCTTATTCCTTATTTTAAAGCCTCGGTCAATGTAGATGAGGAATGTGAATGAGGCAGTAAGCACTCAAACTCTCTGTGCATCCATCTTTACGTTAGTTTCATAAGTGGCGATCTGGGCCCCAGAAGCATAGCCTGTTTTAAACAGTTTATTGCAGTTAATAACAGCTTGGGGAAGAGGGGTAGGCATGTGCAGCCCGGAAGCCAACCTGGGCAGGCTTGGCATGACCAGACAGCAGAGACATCAAAGGGAAAAAGAGGCTGAGGAGCCAAATGTGGAAGGACACCATCATGACTGCAGCAGGAGAGCACAGCAGCAGAAAATCTGACAAAGGAGTGATAGACACCAGGAGTTAAATAACCAAGGGGGAAGACAAGACACAGGTAGAGACATCAGGGAGAGGCAAGTGGGACCAGGTGTGCTGAAATTGGGCAGAATTAGAAGGGAGGAAATGTTCTGGAAGGAAGGATGTTTGGCTTTTATTCAGCCAACTAACTAAAGCTAACTAACAAATGCTAGCTTAACAATTTTAGCACATTCCTGCCCTTAGATTCTCCTTCACAGTGAGGAAAAAACTCCTTAAACCCCATCAGTGGGGAAAAATAAGAAACCTCATGGGGATCCACATGAAAGCGAGATCCCTCTCCTAGGACGAGCATCCAATTTGTCTAAGTCAATGCTAGTGCTTCTGTAAAACTTTTTGTAAACGCAATGTCCGTTGTGATGTATTGAGATGGGGAAGGAGGAGGACCCAAATGCAGGACATAAACAGGATTTATCTAACGAGTCAGGCAAGGCTGTAAGGCATAAGCATAGGATTAATCTCAAGGAGTGTCTTAAAGTCCAAAAATACACCAGTTCAACAAAAAACTTGATCAGGCAGCCAGCCTTCCTGGCTGGGAAGTATGGTGATGACCCGGCGAGAAAGTCAGGGAAGACTGGCTTTAAATAGGCACCAGGATCCACAGGTGTGTGTCATCGGACTAATCATCCTCAGGTGTCCCTAATCAGGGTGATGAGGGAAGGTCCAGGCCTCCCTCTGGTAGCAGGTGAAGGAATGTCTCCCAAACCACTGAAGATTTTTAATTCGAACTATCCACAGTTACTCAATACCAGCTATAAATGAACTAATGAGATGTTCAGACTTATCTAAAAATATCACTAAATCTATAAAAACCATGGTAGCACGATGGCGCAGTGGGTAGCATAGTGGCCTCACAGTAAGAAGGTCGTGGGTTCGAGTCCCGGGTGGGGACAAGGCTTGGAACACTGTCCTTTTTGTGTGGAGTTTGCATGTTCTCCCCATGTTTGCATGTGTTTCCTCCAGGTACTCCGGTTTCCTCCCACCCTCCAAAGACCTGCATGCTAGGTTGATTGGCCGGTGCCAAATTGCCCCAAGGAATGAATGTGTGTGGATGGTTGTATGTGTGTGGTCCCATGACAGACTGGCAACCTGTTCATGGTGTACCCTGCCATTCGCCTTAAATCAGCCGGGATGGGCTCCGGCACCCTCGCAACGGACAGATGGATAAGAAGATGACTAACTATAAAAACCCAATTAAAACCTTTAAAAAATAATATTTCATCTGATATATAAATATAAAAATTGAGCAAAATAACGGTCAAAGTTATTAGAAAAGCCATTTATTCATAAAAACAAGCAGGAATCCTGCCCGGCCAAACAACAAGGTTATCCTTGGCATTCTTAACCCTGGGAGGAGGAAGGACAACTTGATATGA
This sequence comes from Neostethus bicornis, assembly GCA_902685375.1. Lineage (NCBI taxonomy): Eukaryota > Metazoa > Chordata > Actinopteri > Atheriniformes > Phallostethidae > Neostethus > Neostethus bicornis. Next base: position 30,487,002 of record LR738543.1, read on the forward strand.
TAATAATGCCAGCATTGTGGTTAAATTACACCAGACGTTCTGGGGATTTGTTAAAACACCAGGGAGTTTTTCACTTGTAGCAAAACACAATGAAACATCTCTGAGAAAGAACAGCTGGAAAAAAAATCCCTTTAAAAATGGCAGATCAACTTTTTATGGAACTGTTATTGGGTAACAATTTTCAACATAATGAAGTCAATTTAAATGTTAAAAATAACCAATTGTGGTCTGACTTGAAAAATACTAGTAAATAAAAGTAATAGAATACTGAACTTTGAGTGCAGCGGATTATTTCTAATGATCTAAATTTGAGATTTTTAGCATTCAAGAAATACTTTTTACTTGTTTTCTTCAGAAAATGCATATAATACACCTTCTATTTTTAAGCCCGCATCATCTCATCCCACCCTGCACTTCAATTATAGCATGGGATTTTTAATTATTTCATTGTGTGTTTTATATTTTGTGTATTTTGTTTTATCTCAATGTCTGTAAAGTGACCTTGAGAGTTTTAAAAGGGTGTATAATTACTGTTGCTTGTGTTTCAGACACAGTGGGTAGCATGGTGGCCTCACAACAAGAAGGTCGTGGGTTTGAGTTTCAGGTGGCAATGAGGTTTGAAACACTGGCCTTTCTGTGTGGAGTTTGCATGTTCTCCCCATGTATGCGTCGGTTTTCTCTGGGTACTCCGGTTTCCCCCCACTCTCCAAAAACATGCTTGCTTGGTTGATTGGCCACTACATGATTGAGTTTGTGTGTGTATTGTTGTATGTGTGTGGCCATGCGACAGACTGGTGACCTGCTTGGGGTGTACCCTGCCACCCAGCAGACATAGAACCTCCAGGAAACGTTAGGCTGAAGTTCTCTAAAGGTTTGTTTTTAACTAACGTTCCCTAAACGTTAGTTGGTGGTTATGTTAGAACCTAACCTTCCCAGAACCTTCAGAGAGCCAAATTTCAAATATTCTGGTTAAAATAAAGATTAGGGGAATGTTCTGAAAACCAAAATAAAACGTTTCGTATCTGTCATACAACTTTTAATTTGAACCATTAGAGAACCAAAAATAACTTTTCTGTAATGTTTTGCAAACCTTTGAATAACCTTCCCAAAACGTTCTGGGAACGTTAAATTGTTAGCTGGGCTCTTGCCTCGAATCAGCCAGGATTGTTTCCGGCACCCCCCGCAACCTCGTAATACCAGTTGAAAGCTCCTACTTTTCTTTCTTTAAACTCAGCAACAACACGTGTTTTAAGTTCAAATACCAATCCTCACTGTCATGGTCTGACTAATGGTTTGAATACCCTTATGGCTCAATGAGAGCTTTAGTGAACGTAACTTTGGTTGGATTAAACGTGCTTGGGAACAAATCAAAAAACAGTCAAGCTAAAACACCATTTTTAAAAGCTTCATCAAGCCACATCGTAAATCTTATCAGGGCATCAAGAAGATTGTCTTTCCTGAAAACTTCTGCAAGCGTTCCTTTCATTTTCTCTGCACCAAAAAGAACAGAATGTTCTAGAATTAAGCAGGATACTTTTCAAGGTTGAGAGCTGGTGCTCGTGTTTTCTAAGCGGTTTCATCCAGATTATGACCTATCATCTCGTTCATTAAAAATCCACCTTTCCAGCTTTTCAAGCATTTTTTCTTCTTCTTTTAGGTATTTTATTGTTTGGACATTTCACTCCACAATCCACCGAGTACAGAATCCCTCCCACATTGCCCTTGTAGTCTGCCCTACTGCTCAACCTACATGTTTACCTACTTGATTAGCTTAATTTATCATCTCCGGGCTGTTCTGAACCTTTGTGTACTTCAACTCCCTTTTCACCATCTCAGCTTGGCACCTTTTCTTTGCTTCCCAAGCAAAGCAGAAGCACACAGCACAGAACACCAAAAATACAACCTCATATACAAAGTAGGTTCAAACTATTTTTCCAAGCTAAAACCTGTATTTTGAAGCTGGATTAACATACCTGAGACTTCTTGTCACCACGGTAACATACCCAGGTATTGGAATTCTGATAAGAAGTCTCACGACCCTGTAATTTAACCCAGGTTTTCAATCCCAATTCATCTGAATTGAAAAGGTTGTTTGGAGCGTCTGATCCGTCCTAAATCATCTTAAAAATCTTGACTTGAAACAGATAATCCAGGCCAAAGCAACACTGGCACAAAAATTACTAGTGTTTTTTAAAAAGGGGTGCCGTGCTTTCCTGGTGTCTTAAGTCTTATTTCACAGCATGTATTGGCATGTTTGCTTATGTTAGGATCGATCCGTTGCGGTAAAGAAATAGCTGAGCCAAAAAGCAAAGCTCTCGATTTACAAGTCGATCTACGTTCCCACCCTCACCTATGGTCACCAGCTGACCGCAAGAATGATATCGCGGATACAAGCCGGCGAAATGAGCTTCCTCCGCAGGGTGGCTGGGCTCTCACTCAGAGATCGGGTGACGAGTTCTGCCATCCGGGAGGAGCTCAGTGTCAAGCCGCTCCTCCTCCAGGTCGAGAGAAGCCAGATGGGGTGGTTCGGGCATCTGGTCAGGATGCCTCCCGAGCGCATCGCTGGTGAGGTGTTTTGGGCACGTCCCACCATGAAGGAGGACAAGAGGCAGACCTCGGACCCGCTGGAGAGACTATGTCTCACAGCTGGCCGGGGAACGACTTGGGATCCTTCCGGGTCAGCTGGAGGATGCAGCCAGGGTGAGAGAAGGCTGGACTTCCCGTCTGAGGCTGTTTGCCGTGCGACCTGGTCCCGGATAAGCGAAAGACAATGGAACGGAACAGAATGCAGTGTCTCCCTTGAAGAAAATCTTGTTTTTTGCTTCTTTTTCTTTCACTTCTTTGGACTGGTCCAGCAATACGATGTAAATTTAAGAGTTTAAAATAAAAATAGCATCAACATTTAAAGAAGATTCCTGCTTTCCTTTAATTGCTGTAATAAAATTCAGATGTTTCAGACTAATTGTTTTTCTTATTTTTCTTTTGGGAACGTTATGTCCTAATCACAGTTCATGAATTGTTGTGGTTTCCATTGCTTCATTGTTTTGCTGTTTAACATGTGTGAGCTTGACTAATAGACAATAGACAAAACGCAAGTGAAGCTTGGAAAAAAGAAAAAAGCACAAAAATAGTCTTGAGAATTGCTTTATTTTTTTGTCTATGCTGTTATTTCTACAGATGTGTTCTTTCTAGTGTGTTCTAACACCATGTGTCACTGAAGTTAGAAGTAAACACCCCGAGTTAACCCTGACATTAGACGTGAACTACACGATCTATATGAGAACTCCAGCAATTATAAGATAATAAAGCTGGTGAACCAGAAAAATAAAAACAAAGAAAACGTGGATCAGTTAGGTCTGGAAATGTGCGAAAACTCAGAGGTGTCTCATTGGCAATAATTGTTCTTAATAATTGAACATAGCAAGTCACATGCTAAATAAAAAAAAGTCGTTAAAAAACGTTGCCCCTGGCGGCTGTCTGCGGAGGTGTCTCCTGTTTTTTTGTTGTCTGGTCGTCTATTTTGTCATTTTTACCACTCGGTTTCCATTTGTCTTTTGCCTGTGTTTGGTCCCGTTTTGGAGATGTGACTTTGTGTGCTCTTTGGACGTTGTTGTGAACTGCACTGTTTTGCTTCAGACGGCTGTTTTTAGGCTAGCTGTTTTTTGGTTTCAATGGCTGGCTCTCCGTTTTGTTGGTCATGGAGTCGTGTTGCTTTGTTAGCGTGGACTCAACCAGCAGCTAGCTTTCGGATCCAGATCCACCGTGGATGGAGAAGTGTATGCAATCCCGACACAACTGAGAAAGAGACGATTAGAAAGGAGGCCCTTTGAGCCCTGTGTCCCTGCGGTTGTCGTGGGTAACATCCGGACGCTCGCTGGCAAGATGGAGGAACTGAGGACGCTCGTTCTGACCCAGTAGGAATGTGGAGGGGCCATTTTGGTGTACTTCATTGAAGCCTGACTTCGTGGACTCAATATGGACTGTTTTTTTAACTGTTCAGTTGCCAGCTATTACACCGTATAAGCGGACTGGGAAGGCATCGAGGTGTTAGCACCGCTGAATAAAATTTCCCTTCGGGGATTAAGAAAGTATTTTCAATTCAATTCAAATAGCTAGTGCTGTGGCATCTGGCGTCCATCTTAAACCCATTCTGTCATCTTCCGGTTATCTGGGGCCAGGTCACGAAGGCCACAGCTTCAGACGGGAAGCCCAGGTTTCTCTCACCCCAGCTGCATCCTCCAGCTCACCCTGAGAATCCCTAGTCGTTCAACAACCAGCTGTGAGACATAGTCTCTCCAGCGGGTCTGGGATCTATCTCTTGGTTTCCTCCCGGTGGGACGTGCCTGAAACACCTCATCAGCAAGGCGCTCAGGAGGCCTCCTGACCAGATACCCAAACCACCCCATCTGGCTTCTCTCGACCTAGAGGAGGAGCGGCTTGACACCGAGCGCCTCCCGGATGGCACAGATCCTCACCTGATCTCTGAATGAGAGCCCAGCGACCCTGCGGAGGAGGCTCATTTAAATCTTCAACCTGCTGCACCTAAATGCAAATGCTGTGGGTTTTACAAAAAAAAAAACAATCATCACGTCGACATTTTATTTAGTAAACAGTCTAAAAGGCTTCAATAAAAAATAAAGTTTACAATACTAAAGAGAAGTAAGTAGCCAGCAAAGATTATCAGGTTTGCCATGTTGTTGTTGTTGCCAATATGTCCATTTTTATGACCCGCTAATTTACACATCTTTTACCCACAAATTACCAATATTCAGAAATGTCATATGCATAGATATGAACTTAATATGAGAATTTATTAAAAAAATGCATTTGCTCTTGTGAACAGACATTTAATCCTTGTTAATTGTGTGGCTCTTGAAAATAATTACTTTAATTTCATAATAAACTACTTTTCCAAGAGAATTATCATTAGCTGCTTGCACTAGCCTGATTAGCCTCCGAGTCTTAATTTACCAGGTCAACTAAAGCCATCTCTCCTAATTTTCCGTCAGAAGAAAGTGGTCGTGACGTATATTATTAATTAAAATCATTTCTGTAATTACAACACTTTCTTACAAAATATGGCTATAGAGGGTAGGATGTGGAACTGATGTAGCCACTACCCACCCACATAACACAACTCAAATATTGTGAGGTCAGACTGTTTCCAAAGCTTGAAAGAGAAAGTCTAATATTTCAGACTGATAGAAATGATTGATTTTTTGTCACACATATGGTTACAAACAGTCAAACCGACTCTAGTTCAGTCCAAGGCTCACATCCAACTTTGAGAAAATCTGCTCAAATCTCAATCTTTGCTTTTCTAGAACCCATTATAAAATTCTCTAATTGGTTTAGATCATTCAGCTATTTATTGCTTGTCAGAGTGCATCTGTCGTTTCTTTGTCCCTCTCAGGTTAATACTATTCATGTTGTGGTGCTCCAATCAGGATGCAGTTTGGCTTCTGATTGCTGAATCTAATCTTAGACCTATTATTTGAATTGTGACTCTAACATTCCTACTCCATGTAAACTTCTCAGAGGTATAAACGACAATGACGATGTTTATTTTACATCTCTCTCTTAGAATATACTGCTCTTTTTTTTATTTTTTTCATAACTGAGACCCAAAACTACAAATACAATGTATTTGGATTCCATTTATTATACTAAATAGACAGCAGGACAGATAATCACATAATTCGTTAAATTGTCCCATTATTGGTTAATTAAAATTTTAAATACATTTTCATGGTTTATGTAGTTTTGAAGTAAAAGTTCATTGAAACAAATTAAATTGGATTCAATTTATTCAGAGCTGACCAGAGCAGATTGTTGCCATGTTGTAACGGAATGTTATCCACTACTTATCAAGGGTCAAGTTGAGGACACTACGTCCTTAGCAGGAAGGTCCAGAATTCCATCATCCCCAGGTCAGCCATGTCACGTTCACCTAACACACTGGCGTCAAGCTCTGGTTTCCGGGCCACATCTGGCCCACAGTGTATCAATATTTTTGGCTCTTGAAGCTATACCAAATAACGAGGCATGACTGCGGTGCATATGTTGCAAATACTGTGACTCATAGAATGCTCTGCTGATACTCCTCCTCTTCTTCTTCTTCTCCTTTCGGCATTTCCCTTCAGGGGTCGCCACAGCAAGTCAGTTTCTTCCATCTAATCCTATCTGCTGTATCCTCTTTGGTCACACCAACTACAGTATCTTCATGTCTTCCTTCACTGTATCCATGAACCTCCTCGTTGGTCTTCCTCTAGTCCTCTTTCCTGGTGGTTCCAGACCCAGCATCCTTCTCCTGATGTACTCTCTCTCTCTTCTGTGTACATGTCCAAACCCTCTCAGCCTGGCCTCTCGGACTTTATCTCCAATCCTCTAACATGTGCTGTTCCTCTAATGTACTCATTTCTGATCCTGTCCATCCTGGTCACTCCCAGAGAGGTCCTCAGCATCTTCATCTCTGCTACCTCCTTCTCTGCTTCCTGTCTTTTCCTCAGTGGCACTGTTTCTAGACCAAACAGCATGGCGGGTCTCACCACGGTTTTGTACACTTTTCCTTTCATTTTAGCTGAAACTCTTCTGTCACACATCACACCTGATACTTTTCTCCACCCGTTCCAGCCTGCTTGAACACGCTTCTTCACCTCTTTTCCACACTCTCCATTGCTCTGGACTGTTGATCCCAAGTACTTAAAATCTTCCACCTTCTTTATCTCTTCTCCCTGTAACCTCACTTTTCCATTTGGATCCCTCTCATTCACACTCATGTACTCTGTCTTACTCTGACTAATCTTCATTCCTCTTCTTTCTAGTGCAAACCTCCACCTTTCCAGCTTTTCCTACATCTCTTCCCTCCTCTCAGTACAGATCACAATGTCATCCACAAACATCATTGTCCATGGGGATTCCTGTCTAACCTCGTCTGCCAGCCTGTCTATCACCACAGCAAACAGCAAAGGACGCAGAGCAGATCCCTGGTGCAGTCCCACCCCCACACTGAACTCCTCTGTCTCACCTACAGCACACCTCACCACTGTCTTACAGCCCTCATACATGTCATACACCTCTCTAACATACTTCTCCGTCACACCAGACTTCCTCCTACCATACCATAGTTCTTCTCTAGGTACCCTGTCATACGCTTCTCATTCATATCAGAATGCTATGCTGATACTTGGGTGCATTAATAGACAGGACCTGTGAATGCCCTCATTGTTAACAGCTCTCATGGCAATCTACTAACACCATGCATTTGTGCTTATTTGCACCATTAATTTCCATATTATGGAATATTTACCTTTGCTTGTTCTATATTCTGTTTTCAAGGAAAATCTCTTTAGGTTTCTATGGAAACGGTTATTTTTATATCTAATTGTTTTTATAATAAAAAGAAATGTTGGCCCACAATGTTGGATCGCAGGTATTTGAGTTTGACACTCCTCAAAGATATCTTGGGTCATTATGGACTCTACATGTGGGAGGGGCCACAAACACTTCGTCTGCGCTAAACTGACTAGACACCCAAACTTGTATCCTGCACCCTGCCTGAATGATTGTTCTCCTCAGCTTGTCTCAATAGAAGAGCCAGTGGACAAAGCCATTCCTGCGGAGTAATAATTTGGTGTTGAATGAACTCTACACAGACATAATGGAGTGAATAAATGAAAGATGTCCAATTCATTGTTTGGATGATCTCTACAGATTCAAAGTGACAGTACAAAAGGGGAGGGGGTTTCATCCTTGGAATGATGAGAGACAGCAAAAAATGTACTCTAAACCAAATTCAATGGAAGTTCGAAATAATAGACAAGGTAAGAGATCAGGGCTGGTCAAGACTTTTCGGGGGCATCAACCCTACTGGAGAGCAGGCCACATCTGTTGACTACTGTCTCTAATACCAAGTAACTAGACAGGGCTGGTGCCATCAAGTGTCTCTACGCAATTCAATTGTACTCTTGCAATGAGTCAGGTAGACGTCTGACCAATCAGCAAATAGAGATGATAGCGTCCATCCAGGCCATTTTTCTTGCAACAAACAGGTCAACCGTGCTATACGGTCCATGTTGGAAAAGACTTTTGGTAAAAAAAAGGAAAAGTATGTTTTCACTTTTTGTTTTCCTGACTACACTGACTATTCGGACAAATCACACGTTATGTCTTGTTCCAATCAGAAAAGAACAATTGGCTCATTTGAAAAAAAAAAAACAAAACTACCCACTGTAGACCGAGCAAACGCCATGCTGCGGGGTCAGACTCTTGATGTATCAGGCTTCCAGCTCATTTGAGAGAGGTAGAAAGTTTCTATATTCAAGACTAGCTTGCCAGCTAGAATGAAAAAATCTTAATTGAAATAGTTTCTAGAGGAGCGGAAGCAATTGCTCAGTGGTAGAAAGTTTGTCCTTGTACTGGAAGTTTGTGGGATTGAATCCCACTGGGCTCATGTGTAAGTGTTGTTGGGGAAGACACATAACCCCCCCATTTCTCCCACCATTGGTGCCGTCGTGGCAGTCTACTGCGGTGTAATGCAACACACAAATTTCCCCAATGAGGGATCAATAAAGTATAATTCTCTCTTTCTCGGCTGCTAGAAGCTGGGAAAGTATGGTACACAGGGATGCTGTCCTCTACTTCCATACACATCTCTCCAATATTTAACATTTCATTTAGTATTCCACAGAACTACGTAGTTCGTAGAGTGATTTACACATCGTAGCGTTAGGTAAGAAGGAACAAACCGGGACAGAGTTAAGGTGGATTGACCATTGAAAGGCTCTAGTTGCAGAGCAGAGTGGTCATCCACTACTTGGTAACACACAACAATCCAAATGGTTCACATAAAACCAGGATTTTACTAAAAAGTACAACCAACTGTAAGCAGATGAACTGGCACTGCCTGAAGAGTTGGTCCAGGTCTTTGTAGAGCTGCCAATAAGAGGTCACAGGTGAGCTGCATGAACCCAAAACGAGCTGGAGGACGTTTCACCTGATTGATCATGAACCTAAGCAAACCCTAATCTCGTACCTCTCTCCTACTCCCTGGTGAGTTTTCTTTCAGGGTCTGTATCACTTTAGCGTCTGGTAAATCCTGCCTTTCTGTTTAACTTTCTTATGATTTTTGGAGAGTGAATTATAAAACAATAACTTAAAATACACTTGCTTTCATTTATTCTAAGTATTTAAAGATTTTTAATTTCCAGTTAATGTCATGGAAATAAATGAACACTCATTAGTGTCTTACTTTTTATTCTAATGGAGAGCATTATTACAGTTGGCTCAGTGGACACAATAACACGGTCACAGTATCCAGGAAATGCGTGTGTATTTTCACACGCATACAGTGAAGTTCTACGTTTGCGAGGACCACAGTGGGCAGGACCCGTTCTACAGCCTCCGGGTAATAAGTTCACACCTGATGTTAAGGTGTTTGAACAACACGATGTCTCACCTCAACCTTCACATGATAGTGAGAAACCTGCATTGACTCAAAGGAACATGCCTTTGAGACTCCTCAGCAAAGATTTACAAAACAAAGAAACTGACCAGTGGCCGTTTGACTTTCTGTGCATACAGTAAATTCAAAATAATTATGCAAATTAAAGGTAAGCATAATCAAGTCTATTGCTTTGGTTTATCTGGATCTGATTGCATCTCAGAGGTTTTGGATTCTCAAAATTTGATTTTTCTGATAATCGGTCAGTTGAACCCAATTATAGAGAAAAAAACACTACTAAAGGATGTACTATATTATTAAGCAGATAGATTTTCCAGCAATCTGGGTAATCTGCTGGAAAGCAGAAAATAGTTGGATTAAACCATTCAATTTTTCACAGAAACATAAGTATTCAAAGAGATTTGTGTCTGATTAGAGCCAACGCTGTACCGGGAAGATAAGGGCATAATGAGGAAGGATTCTGTCAGGACAAATATGCCAGGTTTAGAGAGCAGCTGCTAAAATGACTTTACAAAGCAGCAAACACAAAGTACCACAAATATCAATATGTACGCTTGAAGTTCTGCAGAAACCTCTATCAAAAAATCTCATCTGCATAATAATGTGGAACTTAGTATATATAGCAATTAACAAACATTAAATTGTTTGATTTTTAATGTCGCAGGTGAAGTATTTTATTGCGTGGTTTTTATAATTTTACTCTGCATGTCTTGTGTTTTTAGCATGTTTCAATTGTCTTAATTTTATTTACTTCACCTGCTACTGAGAAGTGGTGCAGTCCCTGATTACTATATACTGCAAGGGGCAGCTGGGGGAATAAGAGATGAGAGCCAGAGCAGAAGCGGCAGCCGAGAGACACAGTAGGGAGCTCACCTTTTGAACTATGGAGTAGTAGTATATGAACCGCTCCCCCTGCAAAGAGACACAGGGTGTCCATCACGGATTCCACTGACTTGACGTGGCGACCCCTGAAGGGAAATACCAAGATATTTATGTATACACTTATGTATACACTTATGTATTTGTATGTTTATGTATATGTTACATCCAATCTATGAAATGTGGTTGCTCATGTCATGAAATGAGCAGCTGGTCTTCAATATGCCTGCCATAGCCACAAATCCACCAAACAATATATTTGTTGCCTGTGAAGGAAGTTAACTAATTTTCTCATTCATAAATGTTGCTCATTTTATGAAATGAGCAGGATTTCAGTGGGCAATTTCACAGATTGGTGTGACGTCAGGATGCCCCCTGAGCGCCTCGCTGGTTAAGTGTTTCGGGCACGTCCCCCCGGGAGGAGACCAAGAGGCAGATCCCGGACCCAATGGAGAGACTATCAGCATTGGATCTCACCGCCAGGGTCCCCATCTTTGGCTGCCATCCATCGCTTCCTTCACCCAACCCCTGGCCCCTCCTGCAGGTGGTGTGTCCATTGGACGGTCGGCCCATGTCCCTTGTTCGGGCTGAGCCGAGCCTTGCCCCAGATGGGGCTGGGGATGAGAGAAGCCAGATGGGGTGGTTTGGACATCTTGTCAGGATGCCACCCGATAGCCTTGCTGGTGAGGTGTTTAAGGCATGTCCCACCGGGAGGAGATCAAGAAGCAGACCCTGTGCCCGCTGGAGAGATTATGTCCCAGTTGGGTTTCAATGAGCAATTTTACCGATTGGGTGCGACGTCAGGATGCCTGCGACGTCAGGATGCCTCCTGAGTGCCTTACTGGTGAGGTGTTTCGGGCACGTCCCACAGGGAGGCAACCAATAGGTAGACCATGTGTCACAGCTGGCCGAGGACCGACTCAGGGTCCTTCCGGGTGAGCTGGAGGATGCAGCTGGGGTGAGAGAAGCCTGGGCTTCCCGTCTGAGACTGTTCCCCCAGTGACCCGGCCCCGGATAGGTGGAAGACAACGGAACGGAAGTGATGTATACGTAACGACATCTGTAAGAAAATATAAAAACATATCAGAAAATTTGAATATTCGTGATTGTTGGTAAAGTTTTAACTTTAATGGTTGTATGTGTGTAGCACTGTGACAGACTGGCGATCTGTTCAGGGTGTACCCTGCCCCTCGCCATGAATCAGTCTAACCCTGTAAGGCAGGGGTGCCCAACCTTTTTTGTCCCAAGATCTACTTTTCAACTAGCAAACCTCTTGAGATCTACCAGTCCCACGCGCACGACGTCAACAACCTGGAAGTATGCGTCCACTCCTTTATTATCCTTCAGATCTGCAGCTGAGTGGAAATATGGGGTGAATTACAGGCATCAAATCGGGATCGTTTGAAAATAAATTATTTTTCAATTGTATAAGGATCTTCTCCATCAGCCAACAAAAAATATTACTTTGATGGTTTCATCCTGTATCTGCCCGACTATCAGGGTGAAAGCGCTCTAGAACACAATAAAAGTGCTAGATTGTTGCTAGTCGCTTTTTTGAGCAGCTGAATGGTCGCTAAATTTAGTGTCAAAGTCGCTAAATTGGCAACACTGATTTTCTGTCATTAAAAAAAACAAAAAAGTCATAAAATATTTTTTTCTTAACTTTTTTTCAACACATCTCGCGGTCGACTCGGGACCAGTCCGCAATCTACTGGTAGATCACGGTTGATCGGTTGGGCACCCTCGCTGTAAGGGATAGACGGATAAGAAGGTGACTGACTAAATACCTTTCCGTTCCGTTATCTTCCGCTTGTTCCGGGGTCGGGTCGCGGGGGCAACAGCCTCAAACGAGCAGCCCAGGCCTCTCTCTCCCTGGCTGCATCCTCTAGCTCACCTGGAAGTATCCCAAGTCGTTCCAACGTTCCAACCCTCACCTATCTACGTTCCAACCCTCGCCTATGGTCACCAGCTGTGGGTGGTGACCGAAAGAATGAGATCGCTGGTACAAGCGGCCGAAATAAGCTTCCTGCGCAGGGTGGCTGGGCTCTCACTCAGAGACCGGGTGGGCTCTGCCATCCGGGAGGAGCTCGGTGTCGAGCCGCTCCTCCTCCAGGTCGAGAGGAGCCAGATGGGGCAGGCATCTGGTTAGGGCACGTCCCACCGGGAAGAGACCAAGGGGCAGACCCTGGAACCACTGGAGAGACTATGTCTCACAGCTGGCCGGGAACTAAATACCTTTACAAAAGTAAAACAGAAACCTTGACTTGTTGTTTGGGGATTTCCTTTGTGGTCAAAACTAAAAATGTTCCTCTAATTTATTTCGCATCTTTTTTTTAATCTAAAATAAAAACATATGCATTGTAAATTGATGATATTTACTCTCTCATTTGGAGGTTTACATCTTTTTTTTTAGATTACACCTTTAATAATACCTCCTAGGGTTAGATTAGGACTCTAGGTGGGTGATAACATAACTCAAAGAGTTATGAATAAGTGATTCTGAATAAATATGATCCTGTATTTAGATGTAAAGTGATGAGTGGAGGAACTCTGGGTAAACAGCACCGCCCAGATGGTTGTTTGTTCGAAACGATCCATCGCATAGAGCCGAGCTCGATTGCCACTGCCTGCTGATCTGTTACTGCGGATTGCTCAGAATAACAAGGCTGCTCGCTAATTCCACTCTCACACCGAGTCCAAAAAAAAAAAAAAAAAAACCCAGCAGGGCAGGAGAGAACACCGCGCCACCGTGGTCCGCACCCCACAATGTCTTCAGGAGACCTTTACGAGGTAAGAGAAGCTCACATCCACGGAAAATACTCCTATTTATTGAGCGATAATGGAATTAGGAAGTAAAAGGAAGGGCGTCACGTCTGTTTAAAGCGGTGTCCTAAGCCCTTTAACAAGCGAAACTAAAGCCTTTTAAGCTTTGCCAGAACGAGCCTGCTTTATTTCTGCTGCTACTTTAAGTAGCTTCTGATTTACTTTGTTGGAATTGTTGAGTTTGTCTTTTAAAAGATGGCGTTTGAAAGGTAGAAGTTAGAAGTAAAGTGACAGCAGCAGCGCTCACAGAGCATGGTGAATAGCTCCAGATCAAGGTGCGTCTTCATGACCCAAAATGTTCGCTGATCTCCGGCTTTACCTCCACAACTTCACCCCTGGTGACCAGATTCAAACCAGAAAGCTGTTTAATTCTGTTTATTATGAGATAAATGAGTGGGATTGTGGTTCCTAAAGTGGTGGGTGTTAAAAGTTACCCGGACGGGTGGCTGAAGGGTCACACCACCCCTTCACACACCCATTGATTCAAAGTTTTTCATCAAACACAAACTCTGGTTTAAAAAAGAAGAAAAAATGTGTGTTTTTTTTCTTTACAAAAGTCCAATCTGCTCTTTTGTATAGATACAGATGTAAGCGACCTTTTTTTTTTTTGGTACATTTAAATCTTGGGTGGCACTATGGGCTCCAAAGCAAGAAGGTCAGGGATTTGAGTCAGAGAGCATTGTGAATAGCTCCATATCAAAGTGCGTCTTCATGACCCAAAATGTTCGCTGTTCTCCGGCTTTACCTCCACAACCTCACCCCTGGTGACCAGATTCAAACCAGAAAGCTGTTTAATTCTGTTTATTATGTGATAAATGAGTGGGATTGTGATTCCTGAAGTGGTGGGTGTTAAAAGTTACCCAGACAGGTGGTTGAAGCGTCACACCACCCCTTCACACACCCATTTTTTTCTTTGATGCAAAGTTTTTCATCCACTTCAAATTCTTACTTATGTTTCCATCTTTAATAAGAAATAAAAAAGAAGAAATAAAGGTTGTTTTTTTTTTTTCTTTACAAAAGTCCCATCTTTTGTAAAGATAGGAATATAAGCGACAAATTTTTTTTGGTACATTTAAATTTTGGGTGGCACTATGGCTCAAAGCAAGAAGGTCAGGGCTTTGAGCCCACGAGGAAGACGAAACTTGAAACACTGGTTTTTATGTGTGAAGTTTGCATGTTCTCCTCATGTATGTGTGGGTTTTCTCTGGTTTTCTCCCACCCTCCAAAAACGTGTGTGTCCTTGTAACAGACTGGCGACCTGTTTGAGGTTTACCCTGTCCCTCACCTAAAATCTACCTGGATAGGCTTTTTTTTTTTTAAATATACTTTATTATATACTTTATTTTATAAATTATTATACTTTATAATAATAATTTATAATAATATATTATAATTTATAATAATAAATATATAATTTATAATAATAATTTATTATTATACTTTAAATATACTTTATTATTCCCTGACTGGGAAATTTGTGTGCTGCATTAAACCGCAGCAGGCTGGCACCTACGACGGCGCCAATGGTGGGAGAAACAGGGGGTTCGGTGTCTTCATCAAGGACCCTAGACGTGAATTCAGTGGAATGCGAACCCGCAAACTTCCGGTTAACTTCTGGTCCGCGAGCGAATGCTCTAACCACAGAGCCACTGTCTCCCCTCTACTGAGCCACCGTCTTCCCACACCGTTTTCGGACCCTTTTTTTTTTTCTTTACAGAAGCCTCACCAACTCTAAATGTATACAACAGTAAATTTCTCCATAAAAAATATTTTTGGTACTTTTAAATATTTTTTATCACTCTTTCAAATCATCAGAAAGTGTGTTCCACATGTTGATCTCTTGAACAGAAATATGATTTTACATTTGTTCTCCGTTCCGTCGTCTTCTGCTTATCCGGGGCTGGGTTGCGGGGGAAACACACTCAGCCTAGGCTTCTCTCATCCCGCCTGCATTCTCCAGCTCACCTAGAAGGATCCCGAGTCGTTCCCCAGCCAGCTGTGAGACATAGTCTCTCCAGCGGGTCGGGGTCTGCCTTTTGGTCTCCTCCCAGTGGGACGTACCCAAAACACCTCGCCAGCGAGGTGCTCGGGAAGCATCTTGAACAGATGCCCAAACCACCCCGTGTGGCTTCTCTCGAATTGAAGGAGGAGCGGCCGGGTTTTTACCCAGGGGGCCAGGCCGGGCTCAACATGGGCCACCCTTCCAGTAAACCCACCACCTGCAGGAGGGGCCATAGGGATTGGGTGAAGGAGGAGATGGGTGGCAGCCAAAGACCGGGACTCTGGCGCTCAGATTCTGGGCTGCATAAGCTATGATCGTTTTCTTCTTTGCAATAAAATATTTCTTATTTCCAAAACTTTTAGGACTTAAAGTCCATTATTGACAAAAAATGAGCCATAAGGCGTTGATTGAAAAGCTTATTACACAGACCTTTTTTTACTTAAAGACTCATTTACTTAAAATTTATAGAAAAATGTGTCTTGATATATTTTGGGTTTAAACATGGTTTTGAGTCAGTACTCTTCAAATCATCAGAAATTATATTCCACATGATGATCCCTATAACAACATTGCTATTTTCCCTAAATTTATTCTAAGATATTATTTTTATTTGATAATTTAGGAGCGCCACATTTTAAAGAGTATCATTATATTATTTACGTGTATTAAAAAAGTTTATCTGCAAAGAAACGTGGTGTTTAGTCCGTGTGTTCAACAAGATAACCTTATCAGCTCATGACACTGGCAAGTGATGTAAGAGTCAAATAGTGCATTAGTTATTTGCACTATTAGTGCACTATAATATTGTTAAGTTGTTGTTAAGTTAAAAAAAGTAGGATAATTAAGTATTTTTTCCTTTAAAGTGTAATTACTTTATTTACTTGTTGCATTGTGAACTTAATTTGAGACTGAATGAGTATTCAACCTCTATTTATTTTTCCATTCCCCATCATTACCTTAAATGTTTGTTTTTGTTTTTTTTTTAAGTTTGCTTTATTTACATCAAACTGAAAATGGACTCTACTTATAGGGATTTTTCCACCTGCATTGAAACTGAAAGCATTTTACAATGTAGCTCACATTGACACGTGATGGTGGAAGCTGCCATGCAAGCCGTTAGGTACGACCCTCAGGAGTAGTTAAGAGTTTGGTGTCTTGCTCAGGGAAACCTCAGCATGAGGTGCATCAAGCTTAGCATTGTAAAACCGTTCCGTTTCCTTCCGTTGTCTTCCGCTCATCTGAGGCCGGGTCGCAGGGGCAACAGCTTCAGACGGGAAGCCCAGGCTTCTCTCACCCCAGCTGCAACCTCCAGCTCACCTGGAAGGATCCTGAGTCGTTCCCCAGCCAGCTGTGAGACATAGTCTCTCCAACGGGTCTAAGGTCTGCCTCTTGGACTCCTCCCTGTGGGACGTGCCTGAAACACCTCACCAGCGAGAGGCTCGGGGGGCATCCTAACCAGATGCCCGAACCACCCCATCTGGCTCCTCTCGACCTGGAGGAGGAGCGGCTCGACACCGAGCTCCTCCCGGATGGCAGAACTCCTTACCCGATTTTTTAGTTAGAGCCCAGCCACCCTGCGGAGGAAGCTCATTTTGGCCGCTTGTATCCGCAATCTCATTCTTTCGGTCACCACCCACATCTGGTGACCATAGGTGACGGTGGGAACATAGAGGGTAGGAACTTCTTTGGTTTATAAAATCAAAGAAGGAAAAGACAAACTTGAAAGTAGCTTGAATTTTATTTGCATAGTGTCGTTTTTGAATAGGTTTTAAGTTCGTTTGTCTGGTAATTATTATGAAACACAATTCAGTCTTTCAGATTCTTAATATTGCTTGTTTTGCTTTGCTGGTAATTGTATTAATTTCGTCTAATTTTTTATTAAAATTGTGTCTTCTTATCTTTAATAAATATTTCACTCAGATGGTTAAAAACTACAGCTTTCTGTTTGAATATGTTGCATTTTAGCAGAACAGTTTGGTTATTTATTTTTACATACTCTATTGAGCCCTGTAGGGGTAAATTTGTGTGCTGCACTACTACACCGCAGCAGGCTGCCACAACGGTGCCAATGGTGGGAGAAACAGGGGATTAGGTGTCTTCTTTAAGGACCCTAGACATGAACTCAGTGGGAATCGAACCCGCAAACTTCTGGTTAACTTCCGGTCCACGGGCAAACGCTCTACCACTGAGCCACCGTGTCCTCCTTTACTTACAGCCTGTGCAAAATACATTTTTTTAAAAAAATTCATTTGTGACAGTATAGACCACTGGTGTCAAAGTCCGGTCCTCGAGGGCTGGTTTTACATGTGCTCTTGCATTTTACAAACCTGATTCGGGTTTTTCAAAAACCAAAATTTATTGGTTTTTGATTTTTTTATTTGATGTGCATCAGCTGTGTTGAACCGGGAACACATGGAAAACCTTCAAGACACCAGCTCTCGAGGACCGGACTTTGACACCCTTGGTATAGACTGTCTGCATCTGCTTTGGAAAACCACAACCACACTCCACAGCTTTCTGGTAGTCGTTCTGTCATCCCGATTAATTTGTTGTTACTCGTCAATGGGAGAATTCTTGTGGCTGACTGAGTGAGAAAGCATGTACAGTCCTAAGCCTCGCAGAAAAGAAAAAGCAAAGAAGTAATACGTAGATGTAAAGCACACTGGAATAAAGCAAGGCCCCTGGTACTGTTAGGAGTACTGTCAGTGATACTGAAACTTATTGGTCGGGGGAAATTTGGTGATGTGATGGGGAGTAGTGACGGACAGAATGGCACAGGGTATGAAGCAAAAAAGGGTTTTCAAAAGTCAACAAATGCCTTAAAGTTTATAAGAGATCAAAGAAACTAACTAAACTAAAAAAAAAGGTTTCACAGAGATAAGAATAAACTCAAATAAACAGACCGCTCTGTCTGAGAAAAGCAGCACAAAGTTACTCTAGTTCATTCAGGATGATTCCAAAGCGTTCCTTGTCTGGCTGTGAGACATGGTCTCTCCAGTAGGTCCTAAGTTCACCTCTTGTTCTCCTCCTGGTTGGACGTGCTTGGAACACCTCACCAGCAAGGTGTCCTAACCAGATGCCAAAAACACCCAAAGAAGCAACAGCTCTACCCAGACTTATTCTTGGAAAACAGTAAAAGTCACTTATTGAATGGCACGTTAATCAAATCAAACTTTATATGAAGCACTTTTTAAACAAAGTTCTGAACAAAGTTATACAAAGTGCTTAAAGTTCCAGATTACTTTCATAAATTTGGGGGAAATACTTCTCAGCTGTCTTTCTATTTGGAAATTTTGCTTTACATCAGTACCGAGTGATACTGTACTTTTTTTTTCTTTTCCGTGTGCTTCATGCAGACTTCTAGTTTTGAATTGAATTAGATTGTGACAGTTTTACAATGCCCCGGCCGGTGAGTCACTACTTGTGAATTGGTGGGTTTTTTGTGTGGTTTGTGTTGCAGGAACTGTAGTGACATTTTGATAAAAAGTCTTTGAAGATGCGTCAGAAAATTTGGTCTTTTGTTTTGAGATAATGGGTTTATAAGTGATGATGATCAGGATATGACGGACAAATTGACTGTATTTGTTGTTATTTATTACTCATGCATCAATTGCTAAAAAATTTATTTGATTAATAATAAGCTGTAAATGTTTTCTTCCATAGTCTGGTTTTGTCTAATCTACTGTATTTGTGACCTTTATTTGCAAATGTTCTGCTTTTGAAAATATATTTTTTCACATCTTTGCATGTATAAACACTTCATTCATTCATCTTCTTAACCGTCCATCCCTTTTGGGGCTGCAGGGATGCCGGAGCCCATCCCGGCTGATTTGAGGCGAGGTGCAGGGTACATTCCAAACAGGTCACCAGTCTGTTGCTGGGCCACACACACATTTATTCCTAGGGGCAATTATGTAGTGGCCAAGCAACATAAAATGCATGGTTTTGGAGGGTGGGAGGAAACCGGAGTACCTGGAGGAAACCCATGCATACACAGGGAGAACATGCAAACTCAACACAGAAACGCTAGTGTTCCCAGCCACATTCCCTTGCGAGACTCGAATCCCCGACCTTGCTGTGAGGCTACTGTGCTACCCACTGCGCCACCGTGCCACCCTATGAACACCTATTATGAAGAGTAACTTTTTATTTATGTTTTTCTAAACAGCACACAGTTTTTGCCAAAAGAAAAAAGTGTTCTGTTATTTTTCTGATTTTTTAAAGTGGTAAAATTCAGATTTTACTTTTTGAGATGATGCACAGATATGTAGTGAATTCATTCTTAATTATTGTACTTAAATTTTCTGAAAATGTAAGCTCTGAAAGTTAATTTGTGTTTGCATATCTGTACAAAAAAGTCATTTCTAGCTAAGTTTTTTAAGGAAACACAATAGGACTAGATCGACTTGTAAATGGAGAGCTTTGCTTTTCGGCTCAGCTCTCTCTTTACCACGATGCACCGATGCAGCGTCCTAGTTATTGCTGATGCCGCACCGATCCACCTGTCGATCTCCTGTCGTTCCAACCCTCACCTATGGTCACCAGCTGTGGGTGGTGACCGAAAGAATGAGATCGCGGGTACAAGCGGCCGAAATGAGCTTCCTCCACAGGGTGGCTGGGCTCTCACTCAGAGATCAGGTGAGGAGCTCTGCCATCCGGGAGGAGCTCGGTGTCGAGCCGCTCCTCCTCCAGGTCGAGAGGAGCCAGATGGGGTGGTTCGAGCGCCCCGCGGGCGAGGTGTTTTGGGCATGTCCCACCGGGAGGAGACCAAGGGGCAGACCCCGGACCCGCTAGAGAGACTATGTCTCACAGCTGGCCGGGGAACAACTTGGGATCCTTCCAGGTGAGCTGGAGGATGCAGCTGGGGTGAGAGAGACCTGGGCTGCCCGTTTGGGGCTGTTGTCCCGCGACCCGACCCCGGAACAAGCGGAAGATGACGGAACGGAAAGAATAGGACTAAATAGTTTTTCATTTCAGTTTAAAAGGAGTGAAAATATTGGCTGATCTGCAATTTTCTGCTTTTGCTTCACTTAAGAAGTGTAGAAAATGAACACCTGTCCCTGTTATTATCCCTTTAGAATTACTGAGTAATCTTGACCGTGAAGACTTGAAAGATTAAGTAGGTTCATAACTTGTCAGGTTAGCTCTCAAACATTTTGACCTTGTGTATTTTGTCTGGACGCATATGATTACAGTTGTGTTTAGAGTACAAAAAGAGCATGTAAGGATTTAAGAAGTAAAGTTTTATCATCCTCATCTTTGTTTTTAAAAGTCAAGCACCGATGGATACAATATACCTTATTAACCCCGTACTGAGGAAATTTGTGTGTTCGGTAACACACCACACAATCCGAGAGCTCCCGAAAGCTTCTGAGCAGCTGTTAGGTGGTGCCAAGTTGGAAGGGTGGAACAGCAGTTTGGTGAAACAGAGGTGGACAGCCGGTTGGTGGAGTAGAGCAGGAACAGCCGTTGGTGGAACACACAACAGTTGGGGCTGCATGAGGAGGATTGTGAGTTACCATGGCAATGATGTTTGAAAGCTTCCATGGCTCATAATAAGATCTTAACTGCCTCTAAAAGCTCAGCTGACAACATCTCACATCCTTCATCCTGGGCACCTTTTGTTGTTTTCAAACAACACAAGTCAACAAGCTTTAATGCCGTGCTTTTCCACATCTCTGTCCGCACACAGCATAGCGAAGCTGTGTATGTTCAGACAGGAATCATCGTTGATGTCGCTCAGCCGAGTCTGCTGCATTCCCGGAAGATCCTATCTTCGTTTCATTGCCTTTTGGTTAACTCCAGCAAGGCATATCTTGACACATCCGCTCTGACTTGGCATTCTTCACAGCCTCTGAAGTAGCTCATTCATCTTCTGAATAGTTATATCTAATCGGTTTGTGGGGCGGATTTCAGGCAAAAGGCAGGATACATCCCAGACAGTTCACCAGTCTGTTGCAGGATCACATACACAACCAACCACACACACTTATTCCTAGGGGCAAACGCGTAGCAGCCAATCAACCTAACATGCATGTTTTTAGAGGGTGGTAGTAAACCGATTACCTGGAGAAAACACACGTACATTGGGAAGATCATGCAAACTCCTCACAGAAAGGCTCATCTCATAAAAATCCATTAAAAAACCCCCCAAAAAGTCCACAAAAGAAAATAAGACTTTTTTTCTTAACATTTGTTGGGACATCATTGTAGTTCTCTAGCTTTCTTAAGAAAAATGTATGAAAGAGGGTTTTTTTTTTTTTTTTCTAAATTTTGCTGTTTCACCAGTCAATGTGTTTTCAGTAAAAAAAATATTACTTCTCAAGTGTGTTTATAAGTCAACTAAATTCACGACTTCTTTAGTGCTTTTAACTATTGTTTAAAGGGTCAACGCTAACTTTTAATTTTCATTACTTGAGTATAAAAACTATTATTTTTATACTGTTAGAAAATACTGTTTGGTCCAATGAGGCGTTGGCTCAGTGGTAGAGTTTCTGTCTTTGTTGGTAGAGCCTGGTTCGAATCCCACTGGGACCAAGCCATCCCTGGGACTACCATCACTTTTTTTTTTTTTTTTTAAAAATGATGTTTTTTTAAAACATCACTTTTACTCGCATTACAGCTACCAATACAAGTACAAACGTAGTAAATTTAATCATCCATAAACTGCTTTTTGATATAAATGTGCTCTTTTATTGCCGCCGTAGTGCAAATATGAATAATTTCCACTTTTTAGATTTTACAGTGGACCTCTTGCTCTGAAATCTTGAAACTGTTTTGTCATAATGCTCCTCCTGACGTCATGGCTGACTAAGATAACCACTACTGTATGTGTTCATCAAGGACAGAAAAGGCAGCTGAGGAGTATTGAGGCAATTTCAAGATGAAAACAAAGCATAAAAATATTTAAATGAATACATTAATTTCATGGATTTATTATGGTATCAGCTACGGTTATCGCCCCCGCAATTCAATCTAATTATATTTGTATTGCCCAATATTACAAAATAATTGTCTCAACAGGCTTCACATTGCAGATTGGAAAAAAGTACAAAAACAATATACAAAAATACAGAAATACAATAGCATGTATGTGTACTGTGCCTTGGTATCATGCATACCTAGTTTCAGATCAGTTCATTGTGCTGATATTCTTTTGAAGAGCTTGATGATAACTGTTAAATTTCCCGCCCAATTTTATCTGAACCTCCACTGATTGACTGTAAACATGTTGATGTGTTTGCATTCGGGTACACAAAGTGATGTAAAAATAAATTTAAAGGATTGACTCTTTAGGTATCGTTAGTATACGTCTTTCTTTCATATCGGATGTTTGTACATCACTGGCTTTGCTAACCTGGAGGCAATAATCTTAGGACATTAGGACAATCCATTCTACCTGAACAGGGGTGCCCAACCTTTTTTTTGTCCCAAGATCTACTTTACAAATACCAAACCTCCTGAGATCTACCAGTCCCATGTTACCATCGCAAACCCCAACAGATTGTTTCCAGCCTGCTGTAACTACCCCTACAACACGATTTGTTACATACGCACACACTCACAGCGCTTTGCGGGGAGGAGGGGCCACAGCAGCACCGCGGGCTGCTTATTGAACACAGGCTTAACAACGTAATTTCACGTCACAGACTCCAAACAGCAGAAAAGCCGCTAGATTAACAATTTTTCGGAAAAAAAAAAAAAAAGAGTCCTTAAATTTTTGCAACTCTAATGGCTGACTTCAGGGCGGCAGATGTCATTGTAAGGCTGGTGATAGGCTGGCGCCAACTTTTTTTTACTTTTTTTCAATGCCATGTGATCTACCCATAATGTTTTTGCGATCGACGTAATGGGCACCCCTGTACTAGAAGTTTTTGTAAATTTGGCGGAAAGTAGGCACTAAATTAACATGACAACAGCTGATTGGTCATCCACTTTAGTTTTCTGAAGGCAATCCTTCTGGAACTTTCTGCAGAGGTACTGCCTTTCAGCTGTGTTGCATCAAACCATGTGATACCAGCGTCCACAGAGGTGCTGACTATACAAGTGTCCACTGTGGCATCCAGTAAAAAAACCTGTCTGAAAGGATCTGGAATGTTTCAGCTTGAAACACAGGACAAAAGTATCTGCATGTCACAGGGGGGTATCCTGACCCCACTCACTACAACCTAGAAAGGTCCATGTTTAAGCGCTGGCTTTTATTTGTAGATGCAGTTGGAGCCAAAAGCTTCACAAACATTTACAAAGAGCGTCATCACATGGTGTGAATGTGGAAATAATGAAACAAACAATGTAGATTTACTAGAATTTACATTGAAATATTTTCTTTTTAAAATGAAAATTGATTTTAAATTAGATTTACATGTTTGCAGAACTTGCGTTGCTACGTTCTAAACGGCTGCATGAGAGAAACTGAGAAAACCTGGTGTTTTCTCATGTATTCCTTAGATTTCTTGTTTAGTTATTGAATCCAGCTGTTTGTTTTTAACATTACTAGGGTATCTACTCACAGTTTAGTGTTTTATATCTCTCTGACAGGAAGGTCCCAGTGGTTATTATTTTTCTTAGTTTTCTTAATAATTTTATTGTGTCATTCCTGGAAGAAAATACTACATTTCCAGAGATGCCAAGTTTTTGGCTTCACAAAGCAGGAGATTTGGGGGCTAAGGGCGCATGGCCAAAAGGAGGAGGAGCTTGAAGTCACATCTGCCAATGGACAACACCCGCCATGATAGCTGGCGTAAAACAAACCACTCAAAACGCAGAAAGCAACTGAAAAATTGTACGTCTTCCGTGTGTTTTCACCTAGCGTTATGTATCAGTATGAAGATGAATTACCACCAGGAATTCCTCTTCCCTTTCATAAATGTCTGAGCAGATTTGTGCATTTTTGGTTTTCCATATACAGTATGCTCTCTTAAACTTTTGAGATATTTTTCAATATCTCAAAAGTTATTGAAACTTTAGTACAGAACAAGCCTGAACTGCTTGTTCGTCCTTTGTTTTGCGGCTCACGCACATAAGCTGTCACATGACCAAAATTCCCAGATGTCTGACTTCTTCCAAACGTTCAACAATACTGGCAATAGACCATGCAGATCGCTACTAGTGGCTTACAGATGCACAGCTGCAGCAGCTGGAGATGCCATGTGCTTAGCTTCATTAGACCTAGTCATGTTCATGGAATGCACTAGAGTGTTCATCATGCAGTAGTTTTATTAACTATGGCGGGTGAGCGTGAGACAGGTCCTAATTTTGGGTGTCTGCCGCCCAATGTGGGAGACTTTGCATGTCTGCATTTGTTATTGTGTTCCTAGTGCTGTAACAAGTAGTTTGCCCCTATACTTGTAATGTCAAAGTGTAAATAAATGGCTAGTTTTGGGATTTTTTGGTGATGCTTTTATGAGATATTAGACTAATTATTTTATTGTGTGATTTATAGCCATAGATTAAAGATTTTCACTCATTTATTCAAAAACCATTTGAATCCTAATTAAATTTTTGTTTTGCATATATCATTTTTGCAAAGAAATATTATATTGACGCTTATAAATGGGTAAAATATGATATATTTTTACAGCAGAGTTATCTAATTTATGTTGTTTATTATCCGAGCGTTGATTTTTCCAACCTTAAACCAACTGTAATATTTTTCTATTATTTTCATTATTTCTAAGCATCAAACAAAAAACCACAGATGATCAAAAATCAACTTTTATTGGACCCTTTAAATTAGTATTAGCATCAATTTCAAAACCATAATTTGTTGTGCGTAGTTCAAATAAAATCGTTTTAAGTTTCAATCAAAGGATTTATCAAAAGATAATTCCACATTTAAGCGTGAACTATTTATCTTCCAAGTCGTGCACGTTGACTGTATAAAGTTACATAATTCATTAACTATTTAAGTTGTGGGGAATCTTAGTTTCAGCTGTATCATGCTATACCTAAAGAGCAGCTTCAGCAACAGACTCCTGCAACCCCGCTGCTCAAAGGAACGTTACAGAAAATCATTCTGACCATCCTCCATCAAACTATATAACCTTTCACTTTCAAACCTGTAATTACTTGCCATTCACAACGTACTGTATGAATGAGATTGTATGAATGTAACACTACAGCACTCAAATTTCCCTTCGGGGAAAAATAAAGTATATTCATTTCAATTCAGTCACTCTGACTGATAGCAACTTTCTACTTTTTGGTAAAGGCGTGTCATTCTCCGCTGCACGTCCATCATTCCTGACTATTTTTACCTCTCTACCCTCTTCTGACCTTCAGCATTGAAGACCGCATTCTCCATCCCTTGTCATAAATTCTAAAAACTTCCAACTTTTGTTGTATGCTTGCTGCATGTCCCCACATTTTAAAAATGTTTTAACATAATTGTTTCCGTTGAACTTTAAACATTTGACATTTTGGGGGGATTTTTCAAAAATTTAATTTTTAATTCCCCCGCCCCCAAAATCCTACACATCTCTAACCTCAGCTTTTCTTTAACATGTTAGAAAATTATTTTCTAACATGTTCATGTAGCAGAAAATTATATTATGGATGTACAAAAAAAATGGGTTTACATGCTTGGTATTTGGCTAGATTAGATTTTTTTGTTCCACATTCTTCTTCTTCTTCTTTGGGCATTTCCCTTCAGGGGTCGCCACAGCAAGTCAGTGTCTTCCATCTAATTCTATCAGCTGCATCCTCTTCAGTCACACTAACTATCTTCATGTCTTCCTTCACTGTATCCATGAACCTCCTCTTTGGTCTCCCTCTAGGCCTCTCTCCTAGTGGCTACAAATCCAGCATCCTTCTTCCTATGTACTCTCTCTCCTCTGCACTTGTCCAAACCATCTCAGTCTGGCCTCTCTGACTTTATCCCCAAAACCTTTAACATGTGCTGTTCCTCTGATCCTGTCCATCCTGGTCACTCCCAGAGAGATACTCAGCATCTTCATCTCTGCTACCTCCATCTCTGTTTCCTGTCTTTTCCTTATTGCCACTGTCTCTAGACCAATCAGCATGGCTGGTCTCATCACGGTTTTGTACACTTTTTTTTTCATTTTAGCTGAAACTTTTTTGTCACACATCACACCTGATACTTTTCTCCACCCGTTCCAGCCTGCCTACACACCCTTCTTCACCTCTTTTCCACACTCCATTGCTCTGGACTGTTTATCCTAAGTACCTAAAATCTTCCTCCTTCTTTATCTCTTCTCCCTGTAACCTCACTTTTCCATTTGGATCCCTCTCATTCACACACATGTACTCTGTCTTACTCTGACTAATCTTCATTTCTCTTCTTTCTAGTGCAAACCTCCTCCTCTCCAGCTTTTCCTCCACCTCTTCCCTCCTTTCACTACAGATCACAATGTCAAAATTGTAAATGAACTATTTCTCATTTATTTATTATGAATGTACAAAAAATGGGTTTACATGCTTGTTATTTGGCAAGATTAGATTTTTTGTTCCACATTATACTCATAAAAAGGTTACATTTTTGTGAAACAAGATTTGGAAGTTTGCTCTCCTCCACAGATTTTTTTTCCTTTTTTTTTTTACACTGGCCACCTTTCAATCGATAGTGTTGCTGCTCCGAAAAGATTAGGCATTGACATGAGCTGTAGTTCACTGTGACCCAGTTCAGACCAGGTCCTAGTATCTCTGCTCCAATCAGAAAGGGACAGTTCCAAGTTCATAGTTTCACACCTGACGGTAATACCTTTGTGCGTGTCTCAAGTGACCACTTGTAATTCTATCTGTATGCTAATAAACATGTAGCTTACGTCACACTGTCTGCTGTTGGAGAACTAAACAAACAAATCAGCAAGTCTTTGCTGTTTTTTAAAGTTGCAAATGCATCCAGATGTTGAATCGTGAGATCATTGGATGAAAAAAAAAAAATCTGAGATTAATTTAAATTACATTTATTTTCAAAGTATTTATTGACATATCGCTCAGACATCGCTGACTAGATGAGAAGTTATGTTTATGCATGATGTTTACTTAGGTCTTCTACATTTTCTAATTTTCCAAAAGCTTCCCAGCCGAGAATAATTTCACACCCCTGTGGTTTATCCTCTCTACGTCTTTCTTCTTCCTCCCTTCCTTTAAGTACAAGATTATTTAGGACCGTAATCACTCTAATCATCTGGGTTCCTGTGACGCTCCTGCAGGCTAGCCATCAAAAGCTGTTTGCGCTTGTCAATATGTGCCGCACCTCCAAGACCCTGACGAGAAGTAATTACCAGAACCAGACTGACACCACCGATAAAAACCTCCCAAACATTTTTTCATAGGTTTTAAAGGCAAAAGACTTTATACCAAACATCCATCAAATCTTTACTTAAAATCTCACTCCATGTTTTCATTTTTGTTGTGAAAGAAATGAATTATTTCTTGGATATAGGAGATAATGATAAAAGATATTCATACACACCAGCATCAAACATGGCTACAGACGTAACTCAGCAGAGATCTCTCATCACTAAAATATCAGAGAGCAACAGAATCTCTGAATCCAGGCCTGTGGTTATTTTCACATCAGTCAAATCGATACTAACTGATGACTTATGCAGTTGGTCTAATAAACTACACGAACAACTGTATCAGAAAATTATTCATTTTCATTGGGGGAAAAACTTGATTTTCATTCAACATTCTAGTTTGCAAAACAATTCAAGGACACATTTTCTATCTGCTGTTGATTGATTTTCTTAGATGAATTATTTGAGATCAAAATAATCTACATGCATTTTCTTTATGTCATATTTTTGTGTAAAATGTATTAATTTCTATCTGTGAATTTATTAAATTTTATGTCAAAAATGCCAGATAACATATTTTAAAAATAAAAAAAAACCTAAATCAGGATGTCCAACATTTGCTTTGCAAAATTTATATTGAATATTTTATTTGCGAACTATTGAGTAGTTTATTGCCTCACGCTTTAATACCGAACAATTAGAACCGACAATTCACTAGCCAGATACACAGAGATACTACGTTTTTGGCTTCACAAAGCGGGAGATTTGAGGAGACAAGGCCAAAAGGGGAGGATCTTGATGTCGCATCCGCCAATGGACAACACCTGCCATGACCGTTAGCGTAAAATAAACCGTTCAAAACAGAAAATTGTGCGCCTTCTGTGTGTTACCACCTAGCACAAACAAATCAGTATTGGTACGAAGAGGAATTACCACTAGGAATACACCCCTGTATTGCTTGTTCGTGATTTGTTTTGCGGCTCATGCACATAAGCTGTCACATAACCAAAGTTCCCGGATGTCCGACTTCTTCCATTCGTTCACCAAAATCAATACTGGTAATAGACCTTGCAGATTGTTACTAGCGGCTTTCAGGTGCACAGTTGCAGCAACAGGCGATGCCATGTGCTTAGCCTCAATATACCTAATCATGTTCATGGAATGCACTAGTTTTCTTCATGCAGGAGTTTTCTTAGCCTTGGCGGGTGAACGGGAGGTAGGTCCTAATTGCAAGTGTCTCCCGCCGGAGACTTGGCATGTCTGGATACATTGGGCTATTTTTCTCAATGCAGAAAAAACGTCTGACCTCACGACATAGGGGTTTGTTCCCTTTGAGGGAGAAGGTTTTTTTTTGTTGTTTAAACCAATCATTTTTTTTTGTTTGTTTTTCTGATCGGGACCAGACGTCATATGTTATTTGCCCAAACAGACAGTGTAGACTTAAAAACAGAGCATAAAAACAAACGTTCCCTGTCAGCAGCAGTGCAACCACATCTTTCCTCTGAGGAAACTTTCTAAACACCGTCTTTAAATTTATGGTCCGTGTCAGGAATCGTTGCCAACATGGACCGTATAGCATAGTCGATCTCTTTTTTTAAGTTTCCGAGCGACAAACATGGTTCGGACGGATGTGTATGTTACTGTCATCTCTGTTCGCTGATTGGGTAGGGCGTTTTCCGATTGCTGGTATTGAAAAATAATGCCTACAATCCCTGATCTAATTGCTGTTGTAACTAGTTTCAAATGGTTACATCTGTAAAGATTTAAAATTCTGTAACGTTCACCTTCGTGACGTTTTGGTTGCATGACCCTTAAAAGCCTAATCAGTTCATATTTACTTGGTACTGAATAACTGTATGCAGTTTCATGTTTTAAACTCTGTTGTGTTTTTGGGAGATTGCGTTCACAAAAACTTGTGACCTCAAACTTGGCGACCTAGACCCTGAAAAAAAAAATGAATTACTCTATTCATCCCTCACCGGGGAAATTTGTGTGCTGCACTCGTTACACCGCAGCAGGCTGCCCTTCAACAGCGCCAATGATGGGAGAAGCGGGGGTTAGGTGTCTTCTCCAAGGACCCTCAACGTGCTCTCTGTGGGACGCAAACCCGCAAACTTCTGGTCCGCGCGAGAACGCTCTAACCACTGAGCTGCCGTCTCCCCTAAAGCCCAGGCAGTTCATATATGGTTGGTACTGAGTATTTGTTGGCAGTTTTCAACGCTCTATAAGATATCATGTTCAGCATTGATGAACGGATAGCCTGAGTCCTCAATGCCTCCTTTACAGTTTGTGGGCGGGGGCTTAAAAATCAAAACGGACATTGAATTGAACAAAACATTTTGTCTTCAAAGATTCTCACAAATGTTTGTCCTCTATTTTATAATGCATCTGTTTTTTTTCCCCCAATTTATGTTTCAAATTGTTCCTTTTGTCCTTCCAAAATCTTTTTTTAGCTAATTAATTTCTAAAAGTCAGTCTCCATTTACCTAATGAAGGGCCATCCAATTATAAAATATGTATGACTTGTTGTCCAGAAAGTTCACCTTGGGTCTAATTATTGTCTTTGCGAATCAAGTGGAATGCAATCAAGTTTAATTACGACGTGATCATCCACAGGCTCGTTTGCTATTTCACGGGATGATTTATTTCACACTTGTTACATTACGACCATACCGGAAACTTCACAGTTTTTTTGGAAGTATTGAAGAAAAACACGGATTTTAAATTGACATTGTTTTATATGTTGTATACAAAGTCATTTTTCTTGGAAAAATTACAAACAAAAGAAATATTTTGAATGTGTATGTACTGGTCCTGTTTTATTCTGGTCAGGTGGAGCCTTTTTGACCAAAAAAAACTTGTCTAAATGCGTCTTTTGCAATTATAAACATACTGTCTTTGCTCATTACATTAATGAATAAAAGTAGGTATAAAAAAAAAAAGACGTTAAACTGTCGGATCGATTTGCTGCCGAGTGTGAAGCGGCCGGGATGGCAATTAGCGCCTCCAAATCCGAGACCATGGTGGAAGAAGAAGGGCCCCAAGTGGAGGAGTTTAAGTATCTCGGGGTCTTGTTCACGAGTGGGGGAAGGATGGAGCGGGAGATCGACAGGCGGATCGGTGCGGCATCAGCAATAACTAGGACGCTGCATCGGTCCGTCGTGGTAAAGAGAGAGCTGAGCCGAAAAGCAAAGCTCTCGATTTACAAGTCGATCTACGTTCCAACCCTCACCTATGGTCACCAGCTGTGGGTGGTGACCGAAAGAATGAGATCGCAGGTACAAGCGGCCGAAATGAGCTTCCTCCACAGGGTGGCTGGGCTCTCACTCAGAGATCGGGTGAGGAGCTCTGCCATCCGGGAGGAGCTCGGTGTCGAGCCGCTCCTCCTCCAGGTCGAGAGGAGCCAGATGGGGTGGTTCGAGCACCCCGCCCGCGAGGATGCCCCCCGAGCGCCTTGCGGGCGGGGTGTTTCGGGTACATCCCACCAGGAGGAGATTAAGAGGCAGACCCCGGACCCGCTGGAGAGACTATGTCTCACAGCTGGCCGGGGAACGACTTGGGATCCTTCCAGGTGTGCTAGAGGATGCAGCCGGAGAGAGAGGCCTGGGCTGCCCGTTTGAGGCTGTTGCCCCCGCGACCCGACCCTGAACTAGCGGAAGATGACGGAACGGAACGAACGTTAAACGGTGGACATTAAGATAACCAATCATGTTTGTAGGGCGAGTGAAAATCATTGGCCCACACCCTGTCAGTTGCACTTAACGTCCCAATTTTGTCTTCCGCTTTCGGCATTTCCCTTCAGGGGTTGCCACAACAAGTCAGTTTCTTCCATCTAACCCTATCTGCTGCATCTTCTTCAGTCACACCAATTATCTTCATGTCTTCCTTCACTGTATCCATGAACCTCCTCTTTGGTCTTCCTCTAGGCCTCTTTCCTAGTGGTTCCAAACCCAGCATTCTTCTGCCGATGTTTTGTCATAGATAAATATTTCAGTTAAATATGTGCCACTGCCAACTACTGCTGTGGATGTGCAATTACACTTTATTCTAGTTCGGAAAAAGAAAAAAAAAAGCCTGTTCCCTGGGCCACACAGGGGCACACCCCAATCTTGAAGGGGGACTGTAGTAATTGAACATGTTTCAAAAGCATGGCTGATCACCGTCACAGTTTTATCCTATAATCTATTTCCTTCATATATAAATTTGACAAGAAAGCCAATATGTTTCCATGCAAGCAATTTAAATTTAAATGAAGGATGTGGTCCACATACTGTGACCACGCTGTATGTAGACTGAATGTAGAGGGTGCACACTACTTTTGTTTTTCCTAAATCAACCCACGGATCACATTTGTTCCCATCCGAAAAAGTCGGTATTATGGTTCATTAAAGATCCGATGCAGCCCTTGTACCAAATGGTGGTGAATTGAGTTTTTACTCTTGTTTTCTAATGTTTAAATTTTTTATTTGTCGCCCTCAGGTGGAGCGGATTGTGGATAAAAGGCGGAACAAGAAAGGCAAGTGGGAGTATTTGATAAGGTGGAAAGGTTATGGAAGTAAGGAGGACACCTGGGAACCGGACTACCACCTACTTCACTGCGAGGACTTCATCGACCAGTTCAACACCTTAAGACGACACTCACACAAACGATCAAAATTTTCCAAAATTCGTAGAGAGCACTTTGTTCCCGGCCACTCTTCTGCAACAGACAACCCGCGAGCTCGGTCTGAAGTCCGGAAGAAGAAAAGAACTTTTAGCCCATCGAGTGGGATGAGATCTGTTCTTGGAATTGGAACTGAAGCGCGGGAGTCAATTCAAAAACAAAAGAAAATGGGTTTTGGAGCTGGGAAACATGCTTTGTCAATAAAAATGCCTCCAGCAGAAAGATCTCATTTTATTCCCCCACCGAGGGTTCCTCACAATGGACTCCCTAATGGAGAGATGGAGCCTCTCGTGTACAGAACAGCAAGGTCACACAGACTGCCTTCAGGAAGAACGGATGGAGAACTGGGACATAAGGACATCCCGGGACCACAGTTCACTGCTGAGCTAGGTAAGATGTTGAGAAACGAAATGAAAAGGTAAATGTAGATCAGTTCGAGCTCTGTCTGGAATACTGACCATTCAGAATTTGCATGTTCTCGAGGTGCAGTCATTGCTTTCGTCCAAGTATTCGGCTTTCCCTTTCTCCCTTTCCACCAAAAACTTGCATGTTAAGCTGATTGGTCTTTGTGAAATTGAAAAGTGTGTTTCTGTGATTCTCCAACCACAGTAAATTTAGCACATTAGCCGGGATGAGCTCCAGCACCCCCAACATGCTGGAGATGGTGGCTATGGGGAGATGGTGGCTCAGTGGGTAGAGCGTTCGCCCGCAAACCGGAAGCTCGCAGGTTCGCATCCCACTGAGTGCACATCTAGGGTCCTTGGAGAAGATCCTAACTCCTCGTTTCTCCCACCATTGGCGCCATCATAGGTGGCAGCCTGCTGCGGTGAAATGCAGCACAATAATTTCCCGTGAGGGATTAATAAAGTATAAAAAATAAAAACAGCCCAAAAGGGATAGACTATTAAAAAGGTGACTGACTGACTGACTGAGACTCATACAAATATAGCCAATACAAAAAGAAGAAAGATTTGAGTGCTGCATTACACCGCAGCAGGCTGCCACCTATGACTGTGCCATGGGTGGGACAAACAGGGGTTAGGTGTCTTCCCCAAGGACACCTAGACATGAACTCTTGAGGGTGAACGTTCTACCACTGAGCTATCGCCTTTCCTATAGGTGAAAACAAATGTATCCCCATAAACTTGTGCACAAATCATCAAGCAATTGATTTTCAAACTGTCTAAAGACGGTGGGCTAAGTTCTCTGTGCTCTGTATTTTTATTAGGCTGTGTTAAATGGCAACGCACCATTGTGTCATGTTCTAAACGCTCCTCTTGAGGTTCTTTAAAGCAAGAGAACTGATAAGACCATTTTATTTAACTCTTTGGTCACAGTCCAGGGTCTAAACCATCAAAGTTAATTATTCACATTTTCAACATCTCATCTAAAACTTTAATAAAAGTCTTGATTTCAGTTTTTTAATAGCCACTTTTTCAGTTTATTTTCCTTTATTCCTTCTTATCTTAGAACAGCCAGTGAAATAAAAAGGAAAAATAGTCTTTATAATTATTATGCGCTGGAACCTTGATGCTGTTTGGCTGCTGGAAAGTCTGTCTAATAAAATGATTCGGACTGGGTCACAATCTGGTCATAAAAGATCATGACATGGGATTCACATCATTTTCATGTCTATTTAAATCACTCTGTAATCCTTTGTGCCTTGTGGATGAGAATATTTTTATCCTAAAAGAACCCACATCCATCAACAAAGGATTAAACCCAATCACTACCAACAATTTTCTATTGATTTTCTGTAACTCCTGCTTCCCCGACCACAGCTGCAAAATCCTCTCATGGCAAAACAGAGCTATCAGATCCCTTCAGCGAGGGGTCACCGGTTCGTGTTTCACTTGAATTTCTCACCTGTCTGTATATGATGTACTCACTCGGGTCCGGTTAGCTATTGGCTTTCATGTTCCACCATAATGTCTGGCAGGACATTCTTTGGAAATTTGACTCATTAGACACATTTTTTTCGCCCAGAATTTGAGCACTGAAGTAGCAGAAAGGAAATACCTTTTTTTTTTTATATCAGAATCTCATATGTGTCACATTATCTTCTCATCTGTGGGGTTCAATGTTTCACATTAACATTAATTTATTCAAGGTTAATGTGTTTTACAGCTCAGAAGGAACTTTGATTAAAAGCAAGTTGATTGCGTTCTATGTGAAATTTTTCATTATTTTTCAGCCGTTAATACGTATATAAAATCTTTTCAAATGATCTGTTCATTTTCTTTTGTTGTTTCTCCGATGGTTGCACTCTGCCAGCATTTGTTGCCAGGTAGACTAAAATCAGTGGAGTTTCTGGAAACGTTCCGCTCTGATTTTGTTCTGCCAGCAGTCTCTCTACACAAAGTCAATAGCAATGAAACTTTGGATTCAACAAATAGATTTTGAGCTGGTTTCTGCACCTTCATGAAAACAGTCATTTTTTAAAGACATGCTGATTGGACAGTCATAGGGCATTGCAGCTACGCTAACAAAGAGTGCTAACGGTAAATACTGTTTCTTTGCTGTAAAATGTTTTTTTAACAGCCGAGGAGGACAAATATCATTTATGGTTGCTTTATTTTTTAAGTCAGCTTAATGGGACAGGACACGTTTTCAGATCTGAAAGAATCTACAGATACATGGACGAACAAGCTGTAGTTTTAGTACTGGTGAGGCGAGAGAAAGATGGATTCTGTCTACAATTAATCCAAATTTTTTAGGGGCAAAATAATGATATGCATTGTACTTCTATAGCGGTTTTTAGGACACTCAAAGATTGCTCACATATGCGTCATTCATTCCCTCCAAACCAGGTGATGGTAAGCAACTGTTGTAGCCACAGCTGCCCTGGGGCAAACTGACAGAAACGAGGCTGACGTTTCTGTGCCATCGGCCCTTCTGATCATCACCAACCACTCATACACACCATCCAGAGTAGGCAATATGGGTGAAGTGACTTGCTCAGGGACACAGCGACAATTTAATCTCACTGTGGCACCTGGGGCTCTGGCAGTCTCCCATCCAAGTACTGCCCAGGCCCAGCATGCTTAGCTTCTGAGGTCTGACGGGATCAGGCATTAACAGGCGGGTATGGTCATGAAATGTTGTTTTTAATGTCATACAGAAGTTTATGAGGTTTTTATGTCTTTAGTATATCATAAAGAATCCTTACTGATTTGTGTTATAAATTAACGGTTTAATACAATTTATAATTTGAGTTTTGTAAGTTTGAAAATAATTTTTATAACTTTTATAATCACACCCCAAAACAAACATTTTTAAAATGTCAAGATAAATTACGGTACTTTGAATTGGAACTAATGAAATGATTGAAACTACTAGGACGTTCTTTTTATTATGTTTAAGATCTTAAAATTGTTCATGTCGGATTTTAAATTAAAAAAACATTGTAATAAATTTTGAACCAATATTGCAAAATCAAAGATAAAAATCTGAATTAGATGATTAGTCAAAACAGTGTAGCCATTTTTTTAAAATGGTTTGGACATGTGCTG
The DNA here is from genome assembly GCA_902685375.1 of Neostethus bicornis. Taxonomy (NCBI): domain Eukaryota; kingdom Metazoa; phylum Chordata; class Actinopteri; order Atheriniformes; family Phallostethidae; genus Neostethus; species Neostethus bicornis. The sequence continues at coordinate 30,522,607 of LR738543.1, forward strand.
AGGAAAGAGTACATCGGAAGAAGGATGCTGGATTTGGAACCACCAAGAAAGAGGACTAGAGGAAGACCAAAGAGGAGGTTCATGGACACAGTGAAGGAAGACATGAAGATAGTTGACGTGACCGAAGAAGATTCAGCAGATAGGGTTACATGGAAGAAACTGACTTGCTGTGGCGACCCTTGAAAGGAAATGCCGAAAGGAGAAGAAGAAGAAGAAGAGTGTAGCCATATTCCTATCTTATCATCAGTCAATGTGACACATAAATTCAGATGCATCTGAACAGCTTTGGAAAATAATGTCAGGAACGGTCTGATGTTGAAGTTGCATCACACATGTCGTACATGATATAAATAATCATGTTCCTCCTAATTCTCCAGGCTTTTGAAGAAAGTTGTCATATAAATGATCCCATATCTCTTAACAAGTCCTAGGAGTGTCTGATGATAAGACATGTCGACATTTTATCATTAGAAACGAAGATCAATGCCGAGCCATGACACAATCTTTTTAAGTGAACCGTTAATTTATTACACGTGGGGTGAAATTTGGAGGCTTTTTAGATTTCAAAGCAACCGTCAAAACTACAGAAAATAATAAAGACGTTCTTATTTTTGTTCCCCTTCTTCAACACATATCCATGCCTGGCCATACCGTGTGTTTTTGACTGTCTCTCCAGGCTGTGAAACTAAATCAAAATCCATTACAACAACTTATAGGGCCAACAATGACCTTCCTTGTCAGCAGTCAGAAACTGGCACATTGGAAGTAAACTGTCATCCGAAGACACTCAAAGCAAACCACAAATTCAGCTCAGACACAAACCCACAGCAAGCTGTGCCTAAAGCAAAGAAATGATCAACACCCCAACTGTCCTAACACTAAATGGAAAACTCAGCGTGAGTGATTCCTTCTCTTTGTTAAGAACACATAATTATTGTGGAGAAAAACAAATACAAGATTGTTTGAGACTGCATGAAAATGTGTGTATCCTGCTTCACTGGTTGGTCTTTTAGTTTCTGCAAATATATCTAGCAGTGGGTTCTGCGCTATCATATCCTCACTTCACCCCTGAAGATGTAGTTTTTACACTAAGATGGCTCATTTTGGGTTCTTATTTTTTCATCAATGGTATTAATTCAACTTTTTATTAGTTATTGTTATTAGAAATCATCTGAAATCATTCACTGATTTGGGTTTTGCTGAGTTTTTCAGATCCCTGATTTAGGTTTTCCGTTCCGTTCCGTCATCTTCCGCTTGTTCCGGGGTCGGGTCGCGGGGGCAACAGCCTCAAGCGGGCAGCCCAGGCCTCTCTCACCCCGGCTGCATCCTGTAGCTCACTTGGAAGGATCCCAAGTCGTTCCCCGGCCAGCTGTGAGACATAGTCTCTCCAGCAGGTCTGGGGTCTGCCTCTTGATCTCCTCCCGGTGGGACGTGCCCGAAACAGCCCGCCTGCGAGGCACTCGGGGGGCATCCTGACCAGATGCCCGAACCACCCCATCTGGCTCCTCTCGACCTGGTGGAGGAGCGGCTGGACACCGAGCTCCGGTTTTCATGTCATATTTAAAAGATGCACAGCAAAGCATATGGTGGGTCAGTCAGTCACCTTGTTTACCGTCTATCCCTTACGGCATAGGTGTCAAACTCCGGTCTGTGAAAGCCGGTGTCCTGAAGGTTTTCAATGTGTTCTTACATTTACACATCTGATCCAGGTTAAGAGTGATTGTGCCAGATTTTATCAGCTGTTTATTTCATTTTATGTGCATCAGCTGTATTGAAAACCTTAAGGAGACCGGCCCTCAAAGATCTGATCCTGACACCCCCACCTGCATGGGGTGCCGGAGCCCATCCCGGCTAGCATGTAGTGGATTAAAAAAATCTCCAAGATTACATGCGCTATTGTTTTTATTTTTGTTTATTACTTCCAAGGCAAGTCTCACTGGGTAAAGAGAAAATTGGTGAATCTGATCAGTTATTTTTTTCTTTGAGTTTTATCATCACACACATTTAAAGCCAAAAACTTAAAAAAAGCATAAAAAAGAGACAATGTTATTGATAATGAGTAATGTAAAAAAAAATTATACAATTTTACTTTAACTTTAAAATGGAGAGGCGATAATTCAGTGTTAGAGTGTCCGTCCTTGGACCGGGAGAAGCCGGTTCAGATCCCACCGAGTTCGTGTTCAAGTGTCCTTGAGAAAGACACCTTGGTCCCTGTTTCTCCCACCATCGTGGCAGCCTGCTGCGGTGTAATGCAGCACACAAATTTTCCCATTGATAAATTAATATGGTACATAGTAGAAAAAGTTTCAAAAAAGTGTTCTGGACAGTTTAATTCTTCAACGAGACGTTTCGACTTCCATCCGGAAATCATTTTCAATCTGAATGAAATGGACTGAAACCTGGATCCATTTATACTAACCTGAGTAACAGGTAAAAAAATAGTAAGACCTGTTACCTGTTACTCAGGTTAGTATAAATGGATCCAGGTTTCAGTCCATTTCATTCAGATTGAAAATGATTTCCGGATGGAAGTCGAAACGTCTCGTTGAAGAATTAAACTGTCCAGAAGACTTTTTTCGAAACTTTTTCTACTATGGATCACTCCTGGATGAATGAGGGACTACACGGATTAATATGGTACGTTAAAATTAAAAATAATATATTTTTTCAAAAATGACTTCAAATGAAAGTGTTTTTTGGGCAGTGAGGCTAGAAATAATTTTCTTTTAATTTTTTTATTGATTTAGAATTATTTCTCCTGGAGGAGATATTTCCGTAATTCTATTCCTGAAAGATGAGAAGCTGAGGAAACAGTGGATGAGGCATGTCCAACCACGTCTCACTGGAATCCCACTCATACCGCGTCCTTATGTAGCCAACATTTCACCAGGACTGTTTCCTTCCTACCCCCCGTCCCTCATGGAGCCAATGGCAATGGAAGAAGTGAAACCGGATGCTGTGCACACTGTTTCCTCCGCTTCTCCACTTTCAGGAATAGAAATACAGAAATATCTCCCCTTGGCACATTGGAACAGCCTGCTGCCACACATCGGCAAGAGATTCTAGTAAAATTACAACCGAACTCCCTTAGTTATGGTTATATGATGGAAGATTTTAAGTACTTTGGCTCAACAGTCCAGAGCAATGAAGAGTGTGAAAAAGAGGTGAAGAAGTGTGTGCAGGCAGGCTGGAACGGGTGGAGAAAAGTATCAGGTGTGATGTGTGATAGAAGAGTTTCAGCTAAAATGAAAGGGAAAGTGTACAAAACCGTGGTGAGACCGGCCATGCTGTTTGGTCTAGAAACAGTAGCACTGACGAAAAGACAGGTAACAGAGATGTTTGTAGCAGAGATGAAGATGCTAAGGATCTCTCTGGGAGTGACCAGGATGGACAGGATCAGAGGAACAGCACATGTTACAGGTTTTAAAGTCAGAGAGGCCAGACTGAGATGGTTTGGACATGTGCAGAGGAGAGAGAGAGAGTACATCAGAAGAAGGATGCTGGGTTTGGAACCACCAGGAAAGAGGCCTAGAGGAAGACCAAAGAGGAGGTTCATGGATACAGTGAAGGAAAACATGAAGATAGTTGGTGTGACCGAAGAGGATGCAGCAGATGGAATTAGATGGAAGAAACTGACTTGCTGTGGCGACCCGTGAAGGGAAATGCCGAAAGAAGAAGAAGATGGTTATAATTGGCTATCCTGAAACAGGATAGGCCTCTCGGTTACTGTAGCTCCGTTTAGCTACATACACCTGGCTATATGATTCGCGTTACATCGTGCCCGATAAGTGTGTGACGAGTTAAAATTTGCAACGAGATTAATGAACGTGTCAAATAGTGGTGGAAATTTTTTTGTTTCTCTTATTTCTCCTGTTATGGTGGTGTCTACCTTGGCATCAAATTCTCCATCTGTGTTACATACAGTGTAGTGATCACACTGTGTCACACACACTTTAACTCATTTATTTTCAACTAATTCTTACCAAGACGTGACAACTTGACTTGCCGTCTCATACGTTGCAGGTTCTCCTCTAAATGGAAAGATGCATCTCAGCTCGGTAAAGCGAAAGCTGGCAGAAGAGAGAGGCTACGTGTTTGACAAGCGGCTCAGGTACAACGTGCGACAGAATGAGAGCAACTGCCGATTCAGGGACATCGTGGTCAGGAAAGAGGAGGGCTTCACGCACGTCCTGCTTTCCAGTCAGACGACAGACAACAACGCTCTAACACCCGAGGTGAGGCACATACAGAAAATGTATCTCACATGATTTTAGTTCCACTTTTTTCTTTGTATTTCAAATATCGATGAATCAATGTGTTTGATTCACCTGGGATTTTGCAAGTTCTCACACTTAAAAATATAAAATGGTTAGAAATTTTTAGCCGCATATGATTTATTTCTCTTCAGACAAATGAAATCTAAAAAAAAAGAGTCCAAAATTACATTGTGAAAAAAATTTACAATTTATTTGGACACTATTGGGTAAAATAATTGTTAGATCATTTGCTTTTTTGTGCTAGATTTGTGATCCTCAAAGACTTGCAGACTCTAATGTGTATGCGGCCCCATCGAGATCTGTGACTGGTTGCAGATCTAAACAACCGGAAATGAACAACCGGTCACAGAACCTAAAGCAAATACACATTAAACAAATAAAAAACACTTAATCGTGCGTTTTAAAATTGTAAATTTTTTGCCGAAAAATGCAGAGCGATTGCGAAGAAACACTAATTCCGATAGAAGTATGCATCATGCCAGGTCACAGATCTCGATGGTCAGATCATCTGGGAGGGAGTGAGAGGTGGATGATGTGTCTCGGCATGCGCAGAGCGCAAAGTTGCAGATCTCGACGGTCGCAGATCTCGACGGTCGCAGATCTCGACTGTCGCAGATCTCGTCAGGACGCTGTTCTGTTTTTATATAGACTACACTTTGCTTCTTATTCTAACTTAGTAGCACCTGTTTGAGACTGTAGATTCCAATTGAATACCGGTGCACTCAATAATTTGTCAGAAGTGTAACAACTAACAAAAGTAAAACGAAGGAAAAGACACGAGACAAAGTGTAGACTTTTACTGTCAAACAGCTTGGTGAAAAAGAACAACAGTTGGAGCCATCATCAGAAAATGAAAGAATACAACAATCACAGCCAGCCTCCCTCACATAAAATTTCACCTCATCTGGTCTCAGTGAAACTAACATGAAGAAGCAGCCCGGCATTCATCAATGACCTGAAGAGAGCTGAGGCCTTGATGCAAGGACACTAAAACACTGATACGTCCTGGTTCAAAATCCTACATAAACACACGGTTTCTTGTTCATTATTTACGTTACTCCTTATCAACAGTATCCCTAAGGAAACATTGAATGGTCAGTTCTGGATGGTTATCTTTGTCTGTTTTAATTTGGTCTCTAGTTTAAACATTTTCTGAATAGTGTGATGCTCAATATTGTAATTTCTAGTTTAACACACTCCTATTCACATATCTTACTTTTTCTTTCCATTTCACCCCTCTTTTTTCAATATTTTCCTTTTGTCGTCCTTTCCTTTTGTTCCAGCAAATAACACCCCACCAACACTACCAAAAAAAAACCCCACACAGATATTCTGGATTTAAAATAAAATACAAAAAATTAATTCTCATCAAGGTTTGTGCATGGTGTCGATTGTAGTAAATAAAAAAAAAATTATTGCATGGGATGGAAAATTCCCCTTGTGCACATTAGCATAACGACCCGTAAAGTTCAAACAAATAGATAAAAACAACAGGAAAATAGTCTAAGTTCCAACCCTCACCTATGGTCACCAGCTGTGGGTGGTGACCGAAAGAATGAGATTACGAATACAAGCGGCCGAAATGAGCTCCTCTGCTGGGTGGCTGGGCTCTCACTCAGAGATTGGATGAGGAGCTCTGCCATCTGGGAGGAGCTCGGTGTTGAACCGCTCCTCCTCCAGGTCGAGAGAAGCCAGATGGGGTGGTTCAGGCATCTGGTCAAAATGCCTCCTGAGCGCCTCACTGGTGAAGTGTTTCGGGTACGTCCCACCGGGAGGAGACCAAGAGGCAGATCCCGGACCCGCTGGAGACACTGTGTCTCACAGCTGGCCGGGGAATGACTCGGGATCCTTTCGGGTGAGCCGGAGGATGTAGCTGGGGGGAGAGAAGCTTGGGCTTCCCATCTGAGGCTATTGCCCCGCGACTCGGTCCCGGATAAGCGGGAGACGACGGAACAGAACAGGCAAATAGTTTTGCATTTCGTTTCAATTCTGTACCTGAATTGAACCAAACTGTGACCTCTAAACTGAGCTACATACCAAAATCCAATTTTAATAGTAAGCACTGAGTACTACAAAGTGACCACTATAGAGACGTCAATGAGACACACAGGCTTCGTGGTTAGAAACTTGTTTTGTGGGAACGCTAATGACTTTGACCTTGTCATTTATTTCAATGTAACAGAGTTTCTTAAAAACTGTTTCCAAAATGTAGGATTTCATTGTGCTTGGTAGTTTTGTCTTATCTTATTTGTAGCCTGATTTGTTTGTTAAATCTCATGACTAAGTATGTGTGAATGAGTAAATAAAATGCCATTTGCATTAGACACCATAATTTAAAATCTTATATGAATAAGTTTAAAATGTGTTTACTTGAACTGTGATCCCGCACAACTAAAAGTTCTTATTGAATATTTAATACAATGCACACACTGAGCTGGGGCTCGCTATTTTTAGAAGCATTTCTCTTTGGGTCTGAGATCCCGACTGTGTCTCCTCTACAGGCATTTAGGATGAATAATCTGCACCCAGCTGTGCTCACTGATTTTTGTAACGTATTCTCATTGGCTCCTTGACGATCTGATGATAAACCTGTTATCTTCTTGTCACTTACATGTGTTCCATAAAATCAACATCTAGCTGTAAATTTCTTCTGATTGCAGAGGTTGCTTTCCAACTTCAGACGTTCTGTGACAATGATCTACCATTTTTCACAGTTTGCAGAAGTCGGGCAGTTAAAAAGATTTCTTCAGTCAGGGAAAATATCAAAGTTATGTTTGTTTGTGAAGATGTCAAGTTTTATTTCAAGAAGTTTGAGATTTTATATGAGATATGTTCTCTATCTGTCTCCGTGGTGTGGATGGATTTACTCTTCGATGTGTTTAAACACGCCCTCTGTGAAGCGGAGGTGACTACTTCAAGCTACACAAGTTATTGTAGTGTGACACCCTCTGTTGTCCATTTTGGTGTTTGTTTTTCAGTTTTTTTAATTCGTCTCAGTTGCTGGACTTTGGTAACTGCTGATTGGAGGACTGGACTGATGAGGTCATCCACTTGCAATTTTAGTATTTAAGACCAAGGCTCACCTCGAGACTTGGTCAGTTCTTCAGCAGTACTCTATTCCAACAAACTGTTGCCTGTTATTTTCTGGAACCCTTCAACCCCAGTGCTCCTGAGTTCATCTAGTCCTACTTGATTCATCTCCACCTCTATGTGGACACCTTTTGTTATTTATTACCTGCGTCTGGATCTTTTTCCTCCTCTGATCCACAACAGAAGGACTGACCAAGTCTTGAGCGGAGCCTTGGTCTTACATACTAAAGTGGCAAGTGGATGACCTCATCAGGCTAGCCCTCCAATCACCAGCTTCCCCGATCCATAACAGTTACAAACAAAATCAAGAGAATGTTTAGGATTTTTTTATTCCGTTCCGTCATCTTCCGCTTGTTCCGGGGTCGGGTCGCGGTGGCAACAGCCTCAAATGGGCAGCCCAGGCCTCTCTCTCCCCGGCTGCATCCTCCAGCTCACCTGGAAGGATCCCAACTCGTTCCCCGGCCAGCTGTGAGACATAGTCTCTCCAGCGGGTCTGGGGTCTGCCCCTTGGTCTCCTCCCGGTGGGACGTGCCCGAAACACCTCGCCCGCAAGGCGCTCGGGGGGCATTCTGACCAGATACCAGAACCACCCCATCTGGCTCCTCTCGACTTGGAGGAGGAGCGGCTCGACACCAAGCTCCTCCCGGATGACAGAGCTCCTCACCCAATCTCTTGAGTGAGAGCCCAGCCACCCTGCGGAGGAAGCTCATTTCGGCCGCTTGTACTCGCAATCTCATTCTTTCAGTCACCACCCACAGCTGGTGATCATAGGTGAGATTTTTTTATTTAAGATTGTAATTTTTTTTAATGTTAAACTTAAAGCTTCAACTTCATTATTGAGTTAACTAATAATAATAATTATATTTTATATGTCTGGCCAAATATTGGTGAAATCAAAGAGGCAAAAATGATAGAAAATCAACTTTTTGAAGGTTTCTGTTCTGTTTGAACTTTGTTTATGTCAAAAACCTTGAAGTAATTTTCTCTTTTATTCATGCAGTAATTTGCGAACTCTCATGTTCAGTATTTAGAAACAATTCGTACGTCACATCTTGGCCATGGATTTTGTTCTCTGCCACGCCCACATTTGATGTAGGCAGGAAGGGTTTTCACATCACGCTCCGCTCACACTCACTGCGTCCCCTCAGGGAACTGTGTTGAGAAACGGTAGATTTGCATTTAGGGGTTGGAAAAAGTGGGGAGAGAGAGGACAGGGGAGTTTATTATGTCAAGCTGAGTACTTTTTTGTAACATTTTTCTTTTGGGGGGGGACGAAGGGGTTGAATCTCTGAGCTAACAGAAGGTATCCTGCTCATTTACATATGTTTTGAGATGGAAACGTATTTTAAAACTTATTAAATTCATATTTAACCAGGAACTGATCCACTGAGATAAAAAAAATCCACAAAGATAAAACAGAACAATCACCCATGAATAAAATTACAGGGACAAGTTAAAAATCTAAGAAAAATATTAAAGCGAAATAATATTTCATTCAACCGTAACGTAGAAGAACAGGTAGAGAAAAGAAGCCTCATGATCACCCCACAAAAACACAATATTCACCTTTAAATCTTTTATTAGATTCCAGCAAATATCAACAGACGCTTCACATGAATATGAAATCCCCGAAATCCGTTGCACTACGGTCTAGGTATGTTGCTACCTCGTTTCAACTAAGTATTTGCAAATATGTGCAAAACACACAAGTTATGCTTCGTTATTGTTAATTAAACAGTTGTTTTTCTCTCTTCTTTTTACATAATTTACGCTCACGAGAAGCAGGTTACTTTTTAAAAACACAGTGATTCAACTTTCTTTCAAAATTGTAGTAATTAACATTATTAAATATGAATACAAAATAAAAGAAGAGCTGAATATTATTGTAAGACTTTCACCTGATCCCTATAATAATGTCATTAATATAAATAATGATTATAGTCATAATGAATCCTCAACGTGTGGCTCTGAGTGATGACACAGGCTGTAAGTCCACTTCAGCAAACATTACACCTGTTTTGATTTTATGACTTAAAAATATATGATTTTATCTGAAACATTCGTACTTTGTTTAAACCAGAAAAATCTTTTGCCATTTAATAAATGTACATATGCGTTTAGATTTTGTTTCTAACAGACATTGTTTTTGTTGGCTGCTACTATTTTGAGACACAGCACACAGGTGTCTGTCCTTATCACCCACTAGTATGTCATTTAAACTGAGAAAATTACATGTCTGGACACACGTTGTAATTAGGGTGGTTGCAATACCTGCTGATTTTTTGTTTTCTAACAAGTCCATGATTCTTGGCCAATGCTGTGGAGTTTGCATGTTCACGCTGTGTTTCCATGGTTCATTTCCGTGGATTCTGACATTGAATTAAATTGAAATACTTTATTCATCCTCGAAGGAAAATTTGAGTGCTGCAATGGATAAACAGAGAACCAAAACAGAGAACCAAGAAGAACCCACAACACGAAGAAATCAACAATCAAACAATGAAGAACTTCTTAACATATGCACTCGGATTTTTTTAAACTGTTGTGAATGACAAGTAGTTACAGGTTTGAAAGTGAAAGATTGAATATTTTGATGGAGAACGTCAGAAATGATGTTCTATACCGTTCCTTTGATCAGCGGGGTTGCAGGAGTTTGTTGCTGAAGCTGCTCTTCGGATGGTCCACAGATTAATCATACCACCCACTGAAAATATCCTTTCCAAATAATTACTCACTGTGAAATTGACCATTATGATAGACTGGTGAACTGTGCAGGGTGTCCCCCATCTTTCACCTGCATAACTGAAACATTAAACCAACTGAAGTCACAGGTTTTTCTTTTCCTTTTTGGTCCTGTTCCGATAAATAAGCAAATAATTTGTTCAGGTACATACATGTACATATCTAGTTCAAGATAAATGTTTGCAGCTTATAGTTCAGTGCAGCTTGTATATCTTTTTAAAAACTAGAGCGGATTTGGAGATATTTTTGATGCGGACTTGAAAAAATACATTATTTTTGTGATACTCCAACAATATATTTCCTGGGTGTGACGGGCTGTGGACCACCGCAGACCAAACTGCTTAAAGTTATTCCCCACAAAGTGATATACACTATTGCGTTCAAAAGAAAGCTGCTCTTCCTGTTTATCCTGAAACTGTTGCACTGTATCGACTCTGCCGAAGTGTGAGTGCAGGCTAAATTGGGAATGGGGAAGAAGGACGATTGTGCTGTAGTCCGTTTCCCAGCAACCACACCTAGAGTACATTCTGTATTTCACCGCTCTCCCAGGAACTCCTTGTGATCCACCCTGTTGAGTTAGTGTCTGAAGTTAATCCTCAAGGGTCTGATTTAACAGACCTGGGTCAAATTCAAATGATCCAACATGCAATGAACGTACATTCAGTCAAGTGTGTTGTGGAAAAAACACGTTAAAAACGTGCAGAAATGTTGACGACCAGAGCTGGATATCTCTATTAGAGGAAGCTGTTTGGGTGAGGGAAGTCTGAGCTTCCTTGCTAAGGCTGTTGCCCTGGCAACATGACCCTGGATGAAGCGATAGATGACAGTATGGTCTGGTATGAGAGCGAGAAGTTTCACTTTTGATTTCTTTCTTTGTCTAAATTTCTTTAATGGAGAGTGTAATAAAATTAAACAATTCATTTAATCATTTTTTAATACCTTTATATGTGATTTTTTTTTTTTTTTTTTTTTTTTTTACACTATTCTGGATTTTACATTGTTGCAGGAAACAAACCCTCTACCTCCCAGGAACTGGATTGGCTTACACTGCATGTGCACATACAGTATGTGTGTATTTTCATGGGCGTCGATAAGCCTGTAAGCTGTGTGCTTATGAAACGGCTTGGATAGCTCCTTCTGGGTAACGCAGCCTTTGATGCTGCCGGAACAAGAGAGTCTATGGATGCGCTTGTTAAATGACTGAGGCTTACGAACTCCTGAGGAATAACCCAATTCAGTTTAATGCACGCATGTCTTTAAGTGGGGGTGTTCTCCAAGCATCTTTTTTAATGTGACCTGCTGTTCCAGCAGTTAAGGGCTTTTGGTGGGTCCTTTAGATTAAAACCAGGATGCCAGGTCAGAGAAAGTACATGTAATTGTGAAGCCGCAAGTTATTATTGTCGGATGATATAAAAAAAAAACTACTTTTAGGAATAAATTATTGTGTTAACATGCTTTAAATTATGCTGAAAAGAAATTTAATTAAAGAAACAACAGCTTAATTATTATTGACGTTCACTTTGCAAGTTCTAAAAACAAATTGGCACGTAATTATCTCATTTAGCACAAATAAACCCAATCAATACATTTAAAAGTGAAAATCTCATCCGTGGGTGGTGTCCGAAAGAATGAGATCACAGATACAATCGGCCAAAATGAGCTTCCTCCGCAGGGTGACTGGGCTCTCACTCATAGATTATGTGAAGAGTTCTGCCATCTGGGAGGAGCTCGGTGTCGAGCCACTCCTTCAGGTCGAGAGGAGCCAGATGGGGTGGTCGGGTATCTGGTGAGGATGCCTCCTGAGTGCCTCACTGGGGAGTTGTTTCGCGCACGTCCTACCGGGAGGAGACCCAGAGGCAGACCCCGGACTCGCTGGAAAGACTATGTCTCACAGCTGGCCGGGGAACGACTCGGGATCCTTCCGGGTGAGCTGGAGGATGCAGCCGGGGAGAGAGAGGCCTGGGCTTCCCTTCTGAGGGTGTATCCGGGGCGACCTGGCCCCGGATAAGCGAAAGACAACGGAATGGAATTAAATCTCATCCAGTTTTCATTTAAAATCGGATATGATTTAATTTTTTGCGTTGCTGTAAAAATGTAATGAGGTTGTCAAACTCTCTCACAGCGTTCATTTCTGTATCGTCCAGCTCTTGTTGTCCACTTTTCACATTCTCCCTGTAGTTTATTTCTTATATGTGAGCAGGATTTTAATGAATCTCACAAATGCCTCTCAGTTTGATTCCATCAGTCCAGGAAGTCAGGTGTCCTGATATTACCCTCTAATGTCTCCAAGATGGATTGAATAATTGAGTGGTTTAGTATCCAGACAACCCGGTACTCTGAAGGAGAGTCACCGTAACGTACCCAGTGAAGAGACAACATGCATCTACACAGAGGATCCTCATCCGCTTTAAACTGGAGACAGATTATGTGCCCGGTCAGACATGTAGAATTAAGTTCATGTTGGGGTTGAATAATTAATATGGGTCAGTGGTGATAATCAGATTAAAATGCAGCAGCAGTGTGTGCTGATTGACTGCCTGTGGACAGCGATGTGGTAATGTGGGTGGGGGCTGGGACCATCAAAATGCTTCTGATCTGATCCGTGTTGGCGACCACTCTCATCTTTTTCACATAAAGCAAAGGTCAAATACCTCTCTTTCATTCCTAATATTGTGTGTTTCAGATTGATTGAGCAATAAAGTGTATTTTTCTGTACATAGACACACATGATGAAGGCTGTTCTGGGCGGTGATTTGATTTGGTGTCCCTTTCAGTACACCTGTGAAAATGACATCACTAAATGCACCTGTCCAGCTGATGAGCCACAGGAGTATAAAAAGCTGGGCCAGGGCATGAATGAGGAGGCTAGGGTCCTCACTGCATTATTTTCTGTTTTATTTAGATTATTTTTGGGGTATTTTTTTGTCAAATTAATTATATTTTTAAACTTTAAATTGAATTGAATTGTATTTACTTTGTTGATCCCGGAAATGAAATTTGATGCTCCCTCGTCCCTATCCACCGGCGTCCAAATCCGGTCGCACTGTGTCCAGCCTGGCAACCTAAAAGCTGGAGTCCGGAATACATCCAGAAAGCCAGGCCGCAGTGAAGAACACCAAACTGTACTCTCTGTATTTCATTTGGTCTGGGTGTACACCTCCAGTTACTCAAGTTAGCAACCGGAAATTTCCATGGAAACCGCAAAAACACAGGGCCTGAAGTACCTCATCTAAAACGTCTCCTTCTCTGCACCTCCTCCAGATCGACTCCTTCTCCTCAGCTCCCCAACTCCTCCAGCCACACACGGATGTGCCTCCAAGAGCCAGCAGTTGGTCGCGCACGTCAGCATGCACGTCAACAGCGGAATGACTCCATTACCATCTAGCCGTTGGAAACTAGCCATTTGGAGCTAGCTTTACGATTTCTGAAAAATCAGCTGTCCGACACAAACAAAGTCCAAAATGACTTTAAAGTGCGCTCAAAATGAAATCTTTAGAAAAAGACGAAACTGGGACAGAAAAGGGACAGAAACTCAGCGAAAGTTGGCAATTAAACGCTTAAGTAACAGGGAGCACTGCAGCAAGCAGCCGCCCAGGACAGCGCCTTAGCTGTAACATATACAGTATATACTGTATGTTAAATAATTCTGAATAAAGACACAAATATATACATTTTGTCACTTTTTTTGCGCAGCCACTGAAAAGTTACATTTATTTTAGAAAATGAAGATTGTTTGTTAACAATTGTGAGTCGAAAACAAAAGTGAATAGTCCATTCCAGTCATTCCTTGTTTACACACTATGCAGGTGTAAACAAGGAACCACATGTTTGCATAGTTGCTGAGACACGCAGTCATATGGTGAAAAAACAAAATCAGACCGGTTTTGACACTGGTGCACTTTTTTGTAAAAGTCACTGATCTGTTAGAACTGAAAATGTTTTCACACCGCCTTTAATATCTTACCAAAATAAAATAGTTTGTACGACTATCAATTTGTAGACCAACACATGCAATCAAAAAACTTTCAGATTCAACTTTTTTTTCTTACTCTTTATTCCTCTCTAGCCAGGAAACATAAAACATGAGTCTAACTTCAGTCCAAACTTCCTGATACCTCAGTTCGATAGCTTTCCCCGTCATAGTAACATGACTGTAAATACCTGTTTGAAAAACCAATCGATCCAAGAGCAACAGATGCTGCCAATCTGGTTTCAAGTGCTGTCGAGTAAATGTTCAGCAGGTTAAGTGGAGACAAGTTCCACTTCACATGCTGCCGCAGATGTCCGACGGGATGTAATCAGTAACAGTTTTGAAGAATGCTTGTTGAAATTGGTTGATTTTTCACGCCTATGCATCATCAAGTCGCATTATGTAAAGCTTCAGCCACGGTGACTCAATAGCTGCAGTCATCTCGTTCCCCTGACTGATGATTACTTTGTTCTAGTTCAGTATGAACAGTTTAGATGTGGTATCTTTTCGGGGGAATAAAATTAAGAAGTTGCTTTTTTATTGTGTTCACTCTTTAAAGTAAAGGTGGGCAAACTTTTTGACTCACGGGCCACATTGAGTTCTAACATTTGACAAGCGGGCCAGAACCGGGGGGCGAAGGGGGGTTCTTAAGTGTTCTTAGTACTTTAATTATTATAAACTTTGGTTAAAATATGCACCAAAATTCAGAAAAATTACTTATTTTTCAAAAAAGTTCTGAGGGAGATGCCCCAGACCCCTCTATACTGGCGAGCACAGGTGCACGTTTTGTGCCCCCCTTTAGAAAATTCTGGATTCGCCCCTGGGATCAGGAGCCAGACGGGTGGCATGCTTTGTTAACTGCTAGATTAAACCAATAGAATGGCACGCTAGATTTTAAACAAGTGCTAAATGTTACATCAAGAGCATTAAATTTAAAATCTAACGGCTCTAGGTCTGAAATTTAGTGCGATAGCGCTTAAAAACGTGCATTTAGCGACGCTAGGTTTGAAAACTAACAGCTTGATGTAACATTTTGCTTGTTTTAACATTTAACACGCTTGTTTACGTGCGTGTATTGGGCCCAATGTCTTTCTGTATCTGTAAAGTGTGCGCATCATGGAGACACACACATTTTAATGGGAGCACTGTTGTTGTATTTTTGGCACCATCTAGCGACGAACATCAAAATTGCAGGAAAAATCAAACTAACATGGTATATTTATTTAAATTTTTCTAGTTCGGCAGGCCGGATTAAAACGTTTAATGGGCCACATGTGGCCCGCGGGCCGTAGTTTGCCCATGGCTGCTTTAAAGGGTCTACTAAAAAAAATTGATCCTCCACCAGTTTTTAGAATCACATCAAAGTCACAAACAGTGTTACAGGAAGTAGAAAGGGCATCACTAGTTATATTTTTGTTCTGAATTCAGGACGTTAACGTACTCTACATCTCTGCTTTGTCTCCCACAGATCATGAAGGAAGTTTGTCGAGCTTTAGGCAACGCAGCTGCTGATGATAGTAAGCTGTTACTGTTCAGTTCTGTAGGAACTGTTTTCTGTAGCGGTCTGGAGCCGTCTTACCTGATGGGCCGCCTGTCCACCGACCGCAGAAAAGAGAGCATCCGCATCGCAGACGCTGTACGGTAAGAGAAAATCAGTCTAACGGTCTGATCGCACGCTGTTTGTCTGGACAGTCTGTACTGATCTTTCTGTGACCTCTTCAGGGACTTTGTTTTGGCATTTATCCACTTCAAAAAGCCCATTGTGGTGGCAGTAAACGGACCTGCTCTGGGCTTAGGGGCATCCATCTTGCCGCTGTGTGATGTGGTGTGGGCCAGTGAGAGGGCTTGGTTTCAAACACCATGTGCAGGCCTTCATCTGACCCCGTTTGGATGTTCCTCTTACACATTCCCACAGATCCTCGGTGTTGCTCTGGTAGGTTTTTGAAAAAAATATCTTGTTTGTCAAAAGTCTCAGATTTATGTGTTCGATGTGAAATAGAGTTTATTAACGGGCACTCTATCAGAATAGGGTCCTTTTTTTAAAAAAAACAAAAGTTATGAAAGGCATTTATGTGTGTTTTCTGATTCTTTCTATGCTGAAATTGCATCAATTAATAAATGGATTCACGTTTCAAGTTATTTAATTGAATTGAATATATTTTATTAATCCCTGAAGGGAAATTTGAGTGCTGCAGTGCAAACACCAGGTGTTTAACACCTCGATGCACCCTCGCCCCTATCCACCAGAGTCCCAGTCCAGTCGCACTGTGTTCAACCTGGCAACCCAAAAGCTGGAGTCCGGAATGGGTCACAAAGCCTGGCCACATTGAAGAACACCAAACTGGCCTCTCTGTATTTCACTGGGTCCAAGTGTGCGCCTCCAGTTGCTCAAGCGAGCAACCTCTTCAAGACCATCTCCTTCTCCACACCTCATCCAGATCGACCTCCTCTCCTCAGCTCCCCTGGGACCGAACTAACTCCTCCAGCCACACAAAGACGTGCCTCCGAGAGCCAGCAGCTGGTCGCGTACGCCAACATGGAATGTCAACGGCAGAATGACTCCATAACCAGCTAGCCGTTGGGAGCTAGCTGGAGGATTTCTGAAAAATCAGCTGTCTGACACAAACAAAGTCCGAAATCACGTCCAAAGTGCGCTCAAAAAGCAATCTTCAGAAAGAGACAAAACATATCCAGAAGAAGGGACAGAAACTCAGAGAAAGTTGGCGATTATACGCTAAAGTAACAGGAAGCACTGCAGCAGGACGCCGCCCAGGGAGGCGCCTTAGCCGTTATGTTATGCTACCTATGGCAAAAATGTTTAAATATTTTCTGATGTTTTCTAGCATTTCATTACAGTTAAGCTACCTGTGCTATGCTACCGTTGCTACGCTACCGTTGCTATGCTATCGTTGCTATGCTACGGTAATGATTATAACAATCACGTGTGTGGTGAGGACGATGGGATCGTATAAGCCTCCATAAAATCGATCTTCTTTCCGTCTTTTCTCTTTCTATTTTTAAACATGAGCGATTGGGAAGAAATTCTAACGAGTTTTATTTCAAAACTGAAGGTTAAAACCTCTGAAAAGTTTTTTTTTTTTTTTTTTTTTAATGAGACAGTGATTTCAACCCTCACATTTTTCCCTTTAATGCAGGCTAATGAAATGCTGTTCTGTGGAAGGAAACTAACAGCACAAGAAGCGTGCAGTCGAGGTTTGGTGTCACACGTCTTTTGGCCAACCACATTTAACCAGGAAGTGATGCTACGTGTGAAGGAAATGGCATCATGCAGTGCAATGGTACGTACGCTTTCAGAACATCCAAACTGGTGGATTTATTAGATGATTAACCACTTAATTATTCATGTTTTTACCCTCAAAAGGTTTTAGAAGAATCCAAGTGTTTGGTGAGAAGTCTCCTGATGCCTGTTCTGGAGGAAGTAAATGAGAAAGAGTGCCAGATTCTAAAGCAGCTGTGGTGTTCCACCAAAGGACTGGAAGCACTTTTCAGTTATCTGCAGAACAAACCACATGAAAAGTGACCCCTGCCCTAATACACACTCAGAGGGAGACACTCTATGTGTGTCTGAGGCTTCCAGGACAAAAGTACCCTGATCTTAAACTGCACTGAGGGCCGTTCTTTCTCTCCATCAGATGGGAAGATTTTCTGCTTCCACCTATAATTACAGGGTAAAAACCTCATCACATCCTGTCCCAAATCTCATGTGTTGTCTGTACTTATTGTCAAACAGCAAAGGGCCAAATGTGCATCTTGTCACTGCAGGAGGTTTGTATCGTCATCAGGATTGGTGGGATTACGTATACCTGAATGCACAATAAAATAATATATTTCAACGTATTTATTTTGTTTCGCATCCCAAAAAGATTTTTTTTTGTTTTAAATAATCTTTTAGTTATTGTTTAATTATGAACCAAAGTTTTGACATAAAGTCCTGTTGGTGGTCATGCACATTCCTTCTCATCTGTTTGGCTCAAATAAAACAGTCCACGGAGACTCGCACATGATGATTTCTCAGTTATTGGGCAGGGGTGGGGTCTTATCTTACAGTACGGATGGATAAACCGTTGTCATTCAGAAATGCGATATTCCCTTGAAAAATGAGTATAGATACATCTGTCTAGTTTCAAATACTTTTTTGACACAGTATGAAGGACTGAGCATGAGCAGAGTGCATGTTAACATGGCAGACAACAAAAGATGTCGTGAAGCTCAACCAGATGTTCAAATAGTATCCAAATACAGGATGGGACGGTTCACAAGTGACAAAGAACAAGCCGGCGTTTAAATATTCAACTCAATTTTATTTTCACGAATAATCGCAGTGAAGTCGTCTCAATGAGCGAGAAAAAAAAACCCACACGCAAATACAAAATCAGTTTTAAGATAAAATAACTAATTCTTGAACTAACCAAACAAACTCAGTACGTTCCTGTGCATAGATTCTTTTGGCGGGAAAAAAAAAGAAGAAAGAAACCACATGGAGATCCGAATGAAGGAAGGATCTCCACATGGATGAACAGGATGTTTCTCATTTTATTAAATATTAGCTATTCCAACTCGAAGGCTGTGTTATTTATAAAATTTTTACTGAAGATTAATGAAAACTTCCCATCAGGCTTTACGCTGATAAAAAGTATCGGCAGGGACGGACAAGAGGATATATCAAGCAATTAACAATTTTGACTGAAACTGCTTGCTCAAACTGATGAAAAAGAAAACCACTTCAGATCTGTTTTTTTTTTAAATAAGGGAATAACGTACGTACATTGTACAAAAAATGGATTTTGACTACTTCAATAATAAATTATATTTTTAACAACTTTATCAAATGTATCATAATTATTTGTTCATTCAAGATCAAAGGTGTGAAAAGTACATTATGGAAGATTAGCTGTGGCATAAAAAAAAGCTTCAAGGGTGGTTTCCTGGCAACAGGTAGGATACATATATTTTTAATGGACGCTAACGCACTCAAAATTTATCTTTATTCTCTGTTCTTTTTTTATTATTTTTTTTTCAAATTATATTTTCAAGAGAGGTTTGAATTTACATTCAGATGTTTAAAGTGGCTTCCATTAATCAGCACGGCTATTTCAGAAATGTACTGTTATTGCTCATACTCGACACACATAAACATCAGGGGCAGATCCAGGCTGGGGGGCCCTTTTGGTCAACCAAAAAAAAAAAAAAGAAAAAAGAAAAAGAACAAAGGAAATGGGACTAGTCAAGCTATTTCTTTGCAGACCCAGCGAATGGGCCACCAAAATGCAGAAAAAATACTCTTGTTTTTCAAAATGTTCTGGAGGTGGGAATACCCACATCATACCCCATACTGGCTTTGTCAATGACCTCACACTCCCTACTCCTTTGGAAAATCCTGGATCCGCCCCTGAACATGATATTTGCTCAAGTCCAACTGTCTTTGATTTGAATGTCAGAACTCCAATTTTCTCTAAAGTAATTTGTGTTCTACTTTTAAAGATCTATTTGTCAAACCAAAATATGCATTTGTGTGTAAATTGTTTTGTAAAACCTGTTAATTTTACAGTGAATCTCCTCGATACATGTTGGTGTCTGTTGTCCACTGCTTTATGGAACTAATAAGCTGTATAAACGACTTGCTCGTGTCAAATCTGCGTGTTTCAGGGTAGGTTTTCTTACCAGTGTTGTAAGTATTGTCCAAAAACTTGCAGTTTATTTTTGTATTTATTTAAAAGAGGTGTCTGTACAGTTTTAGGGACTCACAGAAGATGTAGAGACACTTTAGAAAATCAGCTGGTAAAGAAAACTAGGTCACTTTTCTATTTAAGTTTTTTTCTTTTAATGTCACCACATGTAAAAAATAATAAAATTAATGTGTAATTTTAATGATATTTTACAAATTTTTGTGTGAATCTGAAACATTGAGCTTGTGAATCGAGATAAAATGGTTAAAAAAAATGTATTTATTTGCAAAAAGCAGGGTTTTAAAAAAAATTTACTTAACTACAAAATGAATTGATCTCTTAATTCATTTTTCAATATGTGGGCTTTAAACTGTCCAGATGTGTGCACACTGAAAAATCATCATAACCAGACTTATATTTATGTCCCTGCGATTAATCCATTTGATTTTTTCAAATGATTCGTAATCATTTTTGTTTGTGCTTCAACAGAGAGAAAACTGGATGGATGATGTTCAACCGTACAGTATTAAAGAATGCACATCATTCAGATCTGCTGAGTCTCAGTCACACTAATTCTCCAACAAAAGGGAGGCTTTATCTATTCAATGACTTATTAGTTTTCAGTAAAATATCCTATGTCATGTATATATATATATATATATATATATATATATATATATATAGAAAAAGACATTTTCCTCTTTTTTTGAGGAAAAAGTATCTTTTTTCAGCTATTTTTTGACAAAAAAGTGGCTGCATTTTGAGAAAAACTGTCTTTTTCCATTTGTTTCTTTATTTTATTTGTACTGTTTTGGCCATTTTTAAAAAGATTTTTAGCAATTTTTCAAGAAAGAAGTAAAAACAAGTTGCAAAAATGTCCCAAAAACTCAAACTTTTGTGACTTTTTGACAAAAAATAGTTTTTCCTCAAAAAAAGTTGCTTTTTTTTTTCAAAACATTGCACAAAAATCAAGACACTTTTTCTTCAAAAAAATTGCTTAGGACCCTTTTTTTTCTCAAAAAAGACACCTTTTTCCTAAAAAAAAACCAGTTCATATGCATATAATTTAGAGGTTTTTTTTTTAATTATTATTATTTTTTATCATTTTTAGCACCCTAAAGATTGTTCTTTTTTCCTCCAGAAGATGGAAGATTATCTTTTTCTTGTCTGTGCGTTACCACCACCTTTTGGTGTTTAGTGTAAATGACTCCCTAATCATCTTTAAAAGGGGTGTTTTACTTTTGGGGGAAAATAAAGTCATATTTGCTGAAATAGGCAAATAAAATATTACGTTTCACGTCAGATTTGATCCTTTTTCTCTCACTTCTTCTTCATCAGTGCAAACATGACACAGCATAAATCTTTTGAGGCCTCAAATTTCTGACTGTTTTTGGACCAAGCCTGAGCAGAGATAGTGCATAATAAAAAACAGGTCAATTCAAATTTAATCTGGTTGCAACAGGAGTAAGTACGAGTTGCTAATAAGAAAATAGTGACGCCTCAGTTTTCTTTTTATTTTTTTTAAATATATAATCTTGAAACTTGGCAACACTTTAAGTCCAACAATATATACTGTAATATTTTTTTTATACAAACATAATTTTTTTTTTTTACATATATTCCATCCACTGTATTTTTCTACTTATCCAAAAAAATCCTCCTATTCGGTGAGAATAATTTAATTTTATAGTTTAACATCAGCAACCAACATTAAAATCTAGCACAATTTATTTCTTACGATCCAGTTTGAAATCCTCCAACACTTTGTCGGTACGTTTCGTTTTCACTTGATGAGAGTAGAATTTATTTTAATCCATTTTATTTTGAAAGAATCCACCTTGAATATTTGATCACAGGTGAGTCATGACTGAGTACTTTCTGTAATGTACTAGAAGGGTCCTGAGAGCCGTCGGTACCAATGTGGTTTTAAAGGTTCTGAACAGATAATGATGGAAAGTCAGCAGAGTAACACAGAAAAAACCTGGTAGTGACCATGACCTTTACGTTTTTTGTAACAACAGTTTTTTATTATGATCCAGAAAATATGAGAACTTGATGCATTCAGGGGTTGAGCACCGACACTGTGGCTTATGTTTCTTTGTTTTTTTTTCTAGTCGTACTAAAAAAAAGTTAGTACTGGTACATAAATTATGAAACACAAAGTTGTTTGTCTTTCATTAGAGCGTTAAAATCCAAAAAGATTTGCTTTTGGATGAAAAAAATCCATCAGTAAAAGTAAAATATTCTCAAATGAGTTTGATGCAATATTAAGTTCTTTTCTGACTGAATTTTAAGTTCTTATTGATTCACGTCTCAAAACTAGTTTCCAACCAGCATGTAAATGTGAGAAACAAATCACTTCCAAGCTTTAAAAAGCTTAAATGAAATCTTAATTTTCTAAGTCAATAAGTTACGTCTTTTCTTTTGTCTTTAAAAACAAAAGCCGATGTCAAAGTCTTGGAAACAGTCTTGTGCGTAATTTAATGTTCCAATTAAATTTAAGAGCCTGATGAAACGTTTAGTGATGTGTTTTCAGTAGGGCTCCTTCGGTCCGTCTTTTATCCTCTTTTTCATTTCTTGCGCATGTTGTTTGCTTCGCTCCCGTTTTTCCAGCCTCTGTTAAACAGCAACAGAAAAAAAAAAAATTTGTCTAAATATGACTGCAAAAATATATATATATTTTTTTAACCTGTTATTGAATTGAACAATCGATTAATGTGATTCATCACTCCACAAATGAGGAAAAGACAAATCAATTGATCATTTCAACCCTAAAATATTCATTTCAATTCAAATAATTACCTCTTTTTTCAGGCAGTGACGCATTGCACGGTCCATTTCATTACACGTACCGAAGAACTTCATAACGTTATGCTGAAAAGGGAAAAATGAGATCATTTAAAAGATATGTACATGACTTAACGGTGAGATAATGTGGTCTAAACCTACCTCTTTATGGCACTGCCTGAGTAAGGTTATAAGTTCATTACACTCATCACTGTGGAGGTGAGGTGACAGATCCGGATGCATTATGAGTTAGAGAAAAAGCTGTGAAACAGATCAGTCCAGATCCTGGATTAATACGATTATTAATAATCATTTTTTATCCTAAAATATGAGAGGGATGCAGAAGGACAGATGGGGATCGACTTTGCAAGAAGAATGGAAATGGCTGTAGTGAACAACAGAGAAGGCTGCAAAACAGAGTGACTTACAAGAGTGGAGGAAGGAGTACTAAAGTAGATTACATTTAGTGTAGGCGGTGTAATCTGAAGGAGATTAATGGCTGCAAAGTTGTAGCAGGAGACAGTGTAGCCAAACAGCATAGGATGATGGTGTGTAGGATGACCCTGGTAGTGATGAAGTTTGAGAAGATGAAGGGAATGCAGAAGACTAAATGGTGGAAGCTGAAAAAGGAAGAGTGCCACTCGAATTTTATAAAGGAGTTGAGACAGGCTCTTGGTGGGCAGGAGATGCTTCCAGATGACTGGACAACTACAGCTAATGTGATCAGGGAGACAGGCAAGAGAGTACTTAGTGTGTCATCTGGAAGGAAGATAGATAGAGAGACGTGGTGGTGGAATGAGGAGGTGCAGGATTGTATCAAAAGAAAGAGGCTGGCTAAGAAGAAGTGGGACACTGAGAGGACTGAAGAGACTAGGCAAGCGTACAGGGAGATACAGCGTAAGGTTAAAGTAGAGGTGGCAAAGGCAAAACAAGCAGCCTATGATGACCTATACGCTAGGCTGAACAGCAAGGAGGGAGAGATGGACCTATACAGGTTGGCAAGACAGAGAGACAAAGATGGGAAGGATGTGCAGCAAGTTAGGGTGATTAAAGACAGGCATGGATGTCTCTTGACAGATACCAGTAATGTGATTGGAAGATGGAAAGAGTACTTTGAAGAGTTGATGAATGAAGAAAATGAAAGAGAACAAAGAGTCGAAGACGTTACCATAGTGGAGCGGAAAGTGGCTAGGATCAGTAAGGTAGAAATAAAGAGGGCACTGAAGAGGATGAAGAGTGGAAAGGCTCTGGGTCCTGATGATATCCCTGTATTCGTATGGAAATGCTTAGGTGAGGTGGCAGTAGAGTTTCTGACTGGGCTGCTTAGCAGGATATGAGAAAGTGAGAAGATGCCTGATGAATGGAGAAGAAGTGTGCTGGTTCCTATTTTTAAGAACAGGGCAGATGTGCAGAGTTGTGGTAACTACAGAGGAATAACATTGATCAAACGATGAAATTATGGGAAAAAAGTTGTCGAAGGTAGGCTAAGGTCTGAAGTAAGAATTTGTGAGCAGCAGTTTTATGCCTAAAAAGAGTACTACAAATGCTGTATTTGCCTTGAGGATGCTGATAGAGAAGTACAGAGAAGGTCAGAGAGAGCTGCACTGTGTCTTGTATGTTAGAGTTTGTTAGAGCGGTGCAGGACATGTATGAGGGATGTAAGACAGTGGTGAGGTGTGCTGTAGGTGAGACAGAAGAGTTCAGTGTGGGGATGGGACTGCACCAGGGGTCTGCTCTGAGCCATTTGCTGTTTGCTATGGTGATGACAGACGAGGTTAGACAGGAATCCCCATGGACAATGATGTTTGCAAATGACATTGTGATCTGTAGTGAGAGGAGGGAAGAGGTGGAGGAAAAGCTGGAGAGGTATAGGTTTGCACTAGAAAGAAGAGGAATGAAGATTAGTCAGAGTAAAACAGAGTACATGTGTGTGAATTAGAGGGATCCAAATGGAAACGTGGAAGATTTTAAAAACTTAGGATCAATGAAGAGTGTGAAAAAGAGGTGAAGAAGCGTATGCATACAGGTTGGAACGAGTGAAGGAGGATATGAAAATAGGAGATGGGGATTGATACAAGAAACTGACTTGATGTGGCTGAACCCTGAAGAGAAGATATTCTAAAAATTTAAAAACTGTAGATTTCTGAAGGATACTAATGCCTCCCCATCCCTCTCCTTCCTGATCTGTCATTCTGAAGATTTATCTGCAGACACAAAACAGTAACTAAAGGAATAGTAATCAGTTACAATACTGGCAACTGAGTGGTTAATTATCACCTTAAAAATATATAATCTCAAACATTTCTTAATCGTGTTTTTATATAATAGTAATGTAGACTTTGATTAAGGTTAAAATGACTGATTTTAGGTTTAATATTTTAACTCACCTGTGAGAAAACAGCAGAAGATAAACACTGTTAACCTTCAGCTAGAACAACGCTGAAGTATTTTCTAAACACTCACTTGTAAAAAATGTTTATTTAAAATGTTACTTAATAGCCTGACGTAGTTTTACATGATCTAACAATTCTATTTCCAACAAGGAAAGTTAACCTACACGGACATCAACAACTTGGAGGACATGTTGCTGTGAAAACGCTTTCATAACTTCCGGATGACGATCTGAGTAACAGAAACAGAGTCCAATCAACGTTAGAGGCGTATTTCTTTAGCCAATAGCACGGCTATATTTGGAAAAAGGCGGGAGTTGACAAAGCTTGAAAGTAACCGGAAATGCAAGATGGTAATCTGCAAACGATATCCTTCTTTGTTTACAAGCTTTTTTTTCTATTTTTTTGTGATAATTTTAATTGAGTCTTTATTAAATAAAAAAATTCTGAAAAACACTGAAATAATTTTAAACTCGAGATTCTGAGAGATTTGAGGAGAGATTTAAAGGAGTTAAAAATAATGCAACACTGAAGTAGTACTCCTCCAGTGCAGCAGATGGCGATGATAAAATCATCTGATTGGTTGCTTGAATAGGCGGGTTGTTTAGAATTTTAAGTTTTTGTTTTTTAAATTTTACACCAGAAAAACTCATTTATTCCTTTTTTAAATTAGTAATAAGAATGTTAGTGATTAAAAATGGAAGAAGCAGGAGAGGCTTTATTGAAACGTCTGGTTAAAAGAATGTCAACAGAAACTTTAAAAACAAGTTTAGAGAAATGGGACCGTCTAACTCCTGAACAGAGACACTCCTTGGATTTTACTCAAACTAAACAGAATGTAGCCCAGACCCTGTTTGCTTACTGCATGGTATGTAACACACTCACCCTATTTAAAAAAAAAAAAAATGTAAATATTACTGTAACACCGCCTCCTATTATTGTAGGATAATGACCTAACGATGGAGGACCTGATAGAACTGGAGATGATCTGTGAGTAAACATAAGATTTAAATTATTATTATTAAATTATTTCATTCAGATTTCAAATGTTAACCCTTCAAAGTCATTTGTTTTTTTTTTTGCTCCTTCTGAAAGTAATCAGATTACATTGGTGTCTTTGTAGAAGCAGATTGGTTTACATCTTATTAGTATAGCTTTATATATACAAGTGTGTGTGCGTGCGTGCGTGTGTGTGAGTGAGGCTATGACTATATTTTGTTAGTTTTTTCACTGATTGTTTCAGGAAACACTCATTTTTGTACTTCTAAATATGAATAATAGGCATTTAAAAAGCTTTGAAAATATTTAAAATCATTTTAAATACTTTCAAAAGCTTATTAGTATAATAAGTGTTCCGTTCCGTCATCTTCCGCTCGTTCCGGGGTCGGGTCGCGGGGGCAACAGCCTCAAACGGGCAGCCCAGGCCTCTCTCTCCCCGGCTGCATCCTCTAGCTCACCTGGAAGGATCCCAAGTCGTTCCCCGGCCAGCGGTGAGACATAGTCTCTCCAGCGGGTCCGGGGTCTGCCTCTTGGTCTCCTCCCGGTGGGACGTGCCCAAAACACCTCGCCCGCGAGGCGCTCGGGGGGCATCCTGACCAGATGCCTGAACCACCCCATCTGGCTCCTCTCGACTTGGAAGAGGGGCGGCTCCACACCGAGCTCCTCCCGGATGGCAGAGCTCCTCACCCGATCTCTGAGTGAGAGCCCAGCCACCCTGCGGTGGAAGCTTGTATTCGGCCGCAATCTCATTCTTTCGGTCACCATCCACAGCTGGTTACCATGGTGAGCGTAGGAACGTAGATCGACTTGTAAATCGAGAGCTTTGCTTTTCGGCTCAGCTCTCTCTTTACCACGACAGACCGATGCAGCGTCCTAGTTATTGCTGATGCCGCACTGATCCGCCCGTCGATCTCCCGCTCCATCCTTCATCCACTCGTGAACAAGACCCCGAGATACTTAAACTCCTCCACTTGGGGCAGGACCCTGTCCCTGACCCGCACAGGGCATTCCACTCTTTTCCGGGCGAGGACCATGGTCTCGGATTTGGAGGCGCTAATTCCCATCCCGGCCGCTTCACACTCGGTAGCAAATCGATCCAGCGAGAGCTGGAGATCACGGTCCGATGAAGCCAACAGGACCACATCATCCGTAAAAAGCAGAGATCCGATCCTGAGGTCACCAAACCGGATCCCTCCAACGCCTCGGCTGGGCCTAGATATTCTGTCCATAAAGGTGATGAACAGAATCAGTGACAAAGGGCAGCCTTGGTGGAGTCCAACTCTCACTGGAAATGGAATCAACATGGAATCGTTTAATAAGTGTATCAATTGTAAATTAAATTAAACCAAGAATACACTGTAATGTTTGATTGGTTAACTACAGAGGTGGACAAAGTATTTAATTTGTGGGCTACAAAGAGTCTCATGATGTGACCAAAGTTCTAAACTCAGCACATATATGATAATAATAATTTGTCTCCTTTTGGCACATCAGTTTCTTCCATCTAACCCTATCTCCTGCATCCTCTTCAGTCACACCAACTATCTTCATGTCTTCCTTCACTGTGTCCATGAACCTCCTCTTTGGTCTTCCTCTAGTCCTCTTTCCTGGTGGTTCCAAACCCAGCATCCTTCTTCTGATGTACTCTCTCTCTCCTCTGCACATGTCCAAACCATCTCAGTCTGGTCTCTCTGACTTTATCTCCAAAACCTCTAACATGGGCTGTTCCTCGATCCTGTTCATCCTGGTCACTCCCAGAGAGATCCTCAGCATCTTCAGCTCTGCTACCTCCATCTCTGTTTTCTGTCTTTTCCTCAGTATATTTTATTTCTTAAGCACATTTCTAGGCACTCAAAGGTGCTCGTACGTAATCTCGACATATACAAACAAAATATAACAATAGTTAAAAACAACTATTTCATTGTCATCTTATATGAAAAAGTTTGAATCATACATAAAAAAACATAGGTTTAAAAATTTTTAAACAGAAAAAAAGAATTATTTTCCATCCACATTTATCCTTTTTCGCTTCACAAATATTACTGATGAACTTCACCTTTATTTGCATGTCTGAAAAGCTGTTAAGATCATGTTGTTATGACATGAGTCAATGTACGCTTCAGTAGAAACTGTTTGAGAACCTTTTGTTTAATGTTTCTTTTTTCTTTTATCTCAGACGTCATTGAAAATCCAAACCAATGGATTTGGCACACCTTCCAGCTCATGGAGCCTGATGGTAGGATGATGACAAAAAAAATCAAAGAAATTCTTATTCATTTGAAGTTTAAAATAAAACTATAGCTTTCTATTTTGTTTTTCTAGATGATGCTCACACCACAGAGCTCACACGGTTTGAAGAGGAGTTTAAATCTCATCTCTGTGAACTCATAAAACATGTGTGTTTATTTTCTTCTTGCGTGTTTCCCAAATTAATTCTGTGTGGAATCAGACAATTTTCTTGTTTCATCAAAGGTCTCGGTTGAAATCAAGATGCACACAGATCACGGTGTCTGGGTCAGGATAGCATGGGGAGACACCTTTTCTCTACCCGACCACCTGAAACCCACATACATGGTTCACTATCTTCAGACCCCTTATGTCTTTCTAACTGGTCTAAAATTAAAGTTAAAAAATCATCTTCTACAGGTGAGAATAAAGTTTGACATTTATTGTTTCATCAACACAGAAACTGATTTTTTAGTTTGTTTTTGTGCTTTCTTTCATGCTCCTGAGAGTTTTTTTTTTGTCTTGCAGGTTTGTGCTCTTTCCACCAAATATCAAGCGTTTAAGGACGCTAACCTGACTGGAAAGAGTCTAACCTCCATCAGAGACCTGCTGCTGAGGCAGTATCAGCAAGTGAGCGTCTTTTAAAAACAAGTCTTTATAACGCAAAGATTTAAACCAAAACAATTCTTTAAATAATTTCTAGTCAAGCCTCACAGCAAGAAGGTCAGGGGTTCGAGGCCCGAGTGGGATGATGCTTGAAACACTGTTCTTTCTGTGTGGAGTTTGCATGTTCTCCCTGTGTATGTGTCTGATTTCTTCCCACCCTCCAAAAACATGCATGTTAGGTTGATACAAAATTGACCTTAGGAATGAGTGTGTGTGTGTGGATGGTCGTCTTTGTGTGTGGCCCTGCAACAGACTGGCGACCTGCTCGGGGTGTACCCCGCCTCTCTCCAGCCAGCACACCACTAGCTAAATACTTGTAGGTAGTTGTGTAACGATACACAAAGAAACCCAGTTTAGTTCTTAAGAAGGTACTGAGGTCTCAGTTTGGTTGATACCGGAACAGAATTGGAGTGCTACCTCCTGCACCACCGTGCATCACACCTGACACACCTCAGTGTGTAGTGGAATAAAATAACCAACAACAACTCATCAGTTGTGTTTTCTTTTTAGGTATTTCCAAGAAAATATCCGCTCCCTCTTGCAGAAAAAAATCAAACTTCCACAAGTATGTTCACATATTTATTTTTTTACTGCTGTTTTTGTTTTTATATTTCATTTTTTTAAAGACTAACTTTGACGTTAATCTGTACACTTTGTGCACACAGACAAACGCGTTGCAAAAGAGCAAACTGAAGCAGCAGGAAAAAGACTCCAGCTGGCCGGTGAGGCTTTTGGTGGTGGAAAACTACCTGAGCTACAGGCCGCGGTCTATAGGGTAACTTTTAAAATAACAGACATATTTAAATTAAAAACCATATTGTCTCTACGCTGAATGTTCATGTTTATTTTTCTGCAGATGGAAACAAAATTCAAAGACCCCACCAATATGGTCATGACAGAACGGGATGAGCCATTTAAATGTGTCGTTAAATTTACAAGCACAAACCTTCTGGAGTCACTCAAAAGCTGCGCCTCCTCAGGTAACACAGATTACTGACTTCATCTAGTTAAAAAAATGTCTCTTACGTGTCAAAATGTAACCTAAATAAAACCATATTGAATATCTACTGGAGTTTGCCCACTTGTATCATAGCCTAAAGCACATGTTCCGTTCCGTCATCTTCCGCTTGTTCCGGGGTCGGGTCACGGGGGCAACAGCCTCAAACAGGTAGCCCAGGCCTCTCTCAACTCGACTGCATCCTCCAGCTCACCCGGAAGGATCCCGAGTCGTTCCCCGGCCAGCTGTGAGACATAGTCTCTCCAGTAAGTCCAATGCCTGCCACTTGGTCTCCTCCCGGTGGGGCGTGCCCGAAACATCTCACCACCGAGGCGCTCGGGGGGCATTCTGACCAGATGCCCGAACCACCACATCTGGCTCCTCTCGACCTGGAGGTGGAGCGGCTCGACACCGAGCAGAGAGGAGCTCTGCCATCCGGGAGATGGCAGAGCTCCTCACCCGATCTCTGAGTGAGAGCCCAGCCACCCTGCGGAAGAAGCTCATTACGGCCGCTTGTACCCTCGATCTCATTCTTTCGGTCACCACCCACAGCTGGTGACCATTGGTGAGGGTAGGAACGTAGATCGACTTGTAAATCGAGAGCTTTGCTTTTCGGCTCAGCTCTCTCTTTACCACGACGGACCGATGCAGCATCCTAGGTATTGCTGATGCCACGCAGATCCGCCTGTTGATCTCCCGCTCCATCTTTCCCCCACTCGTGAACAAGACCTCGAGATACTTAAACTCCTCCACTTGAAGCAGGACCCTGAACTGCCTGAATTGTCAAAACCACCATATTTAAATTTCTAATTTGTTAACAGCTGTCATAGCGACCAGTTTCTAGCTCCACAAACCAAAGAACACAGGGATGAATAAAAAACTAAAACCACATAAATAGAAGAAACCACTTAAAGTAAAAAGCTATGAAAAGTAACTTGAAGTAATCAAATTAAAAGTCTAGAATATTTTAAACCGCACTGTTCATATTCATCACAACTTGTGGGAAAAACTTTGAGCGTAATTTTTTTTTTATAATTTTTTAACTTACTCTCTTCATCCTTCACCGGGGAAATGTTTGTGCTGCATTACATCGCAGCAGGCTGCCACAACGGCACCAATAGTGGGAGAAACGGGGCGTTAGTTGTCTTCTCCAAGGACCCTATCACATCAACTCAGTGGGAATAGAACCCATGAACTTCTAGTTAACTTCTGGTCCGCGGACGAACGCTCCACCACTGAGCCACCGTCGTCCCTAGAAAGATGGCTTTGGCTGTGTTTCCCAAACCCGGAAAAGGAAACGAACATGTCTGCCCTTTTTTTGAGGTATAGACGTAATGAGTCGTTGTGCATTTAATAGAGCAATATTGTATTTCTGAAGGCAGGAGATCAAACATCGCAGTATCAGGGTGGTCAGAAGGATGATTTATTATCTAAAGAGCTCTTGTCACGAGTTGGGATGTATATTACATAAACAAATATATATTTTTATTTTGATACATAAAATGGCACTCCATGTTGTGAATAATTGTGAGGATAGCACTTCTGATTTTCGTTTTGATCAAAATTGATCATTCCCATTTTGAATTTTGGGATCACTGAGTATTTCAGTTTGACACTTATGCTGTAGATCATTAATGTCCCCAGTGAAGGATCAATAAAGTATAAATGATTATTATTAAAGTTATCTTTGTTTTGCTAATTTATACTATTTTATTATGCTTGTAATTCCTCAGATGTCCACATGAGGGCAGACTTAAAATATTATAAATTTCATTCTTTACTTTAAAATATTCTTTTCATCTCATTTTAAACTTTTTTTTTTAACACAAGATTAAATGTAAAATCAGATTTATGGTAATTCTTTGAAAATGTTTCAATTAAAAATAGGGTTCTCTGCTTTTTAAAAAAAAAAAAAAAAACTATTCAATTGAGTTTATAGAAATACTTTCAAATATTCTTGACATACATAAACAGTTTCATCTGATATTTATTTGCAACATGTTTTTCTTTCACAGGAATTGCTGCTACGCCGGTCACGCCCCTCTTGTCATCTATTCCCTTGAAAGGAAGGAATTATTTTGTCATTAAAGACAACACATCAGGTCCTTCTGCACAAATGAACCAAACACAAACCTGATTTTATTTTTTTTAGCCTTCATAGATTTTCAGTCACACCAGTTTATATTGTCTTTTGTCCGGTCTATCATTCATTTTTCTTCATTTTTCTTCCTTTTATCTTTTTCTTTACTTAGTGCAGCTCTTAAAAAAAAGTCTGTATTTAAGATTTTCTCTATTTCATAATATCAAATATTTGAGTTAAACATTTCATTTTTTTACATAAATTGAAGGTTTTAAACTGCATTTTTACTGTAAATTTGAAGAAAACGGCGTAGATATAAAAATATCCATAGAAAAGCAAAAACATGAGATTCAGAGGTTGATAAAATCCATTTTTATTTAGACAATTTTTTTTTTTTTCTATAAATTTTTTTTAAGATGTTCTTTTATATAAAGATTTGATAAAAATAAACTCTTTGGGTCCAATTTGTCTTTTAAAATTTCCCATTTTGCAACGCTGAAAATGTGAATAAACAAAACATTTTTAACACACGTTACAAAGGACTTTCCGCATGTCCTGTGTTCCTGTTTTACTGTCAATGAACATGCTCGATCAGTTGGATCCTCAACTCATCCAGTTACTGAACATGAGCGGTGCTAGTTTTACATCCATATTTTGACTGTAGATCTACAGAATCCGGCTTCAGATTGGAGGAAATGACATTAGATCCAGTGGATCCGGCTTCAGATTAGAACAAATTTAAATCCCAGACAATATTTTTCTGTGTATAGCTGTGTTTACATTTCTTTTTTTCACCTTCCCATCAGTTTTACTATTGATTTAGTACAGATAGCCTAACATTGATACATCTAATCCTGTATTAACCAACCATGTTTAAGTTTGTTAGAAAATATTCATCAATTTCTGAATAAAAGTAGTTTATTGTTACACTTTTTTTTCTTAATTAATAGACATCGTTACATACAAATCAAAACAATAGGCATTCGTAAAATAGAAAAGTTTTCAAACAGAAAAACTAACATTTAACAGTAAAAAGGACGACGAACAAGTTTCGAGGTGAGATCAATCTTTTTGATATATTTCAAATTTACTGTGATTTTTTTTTTTATGTGATATTTTGAATCGTGTGAATTTTAATTTGAATAAATTTGAGTTTTAGGGAGAACTTTTATTTCCTGCTTATAAAAGGTTGTTATTTGTATGAATAGATTAATGAGGGGTTTTAAAGCTTCGTTTGGGGTAACAACAGATAAAGTTATGAATATGTATTTTAGCAGTCAGACGAACGTCATGCATGTATTAAAAATAAAGTTTTTACATCAAAACAGAATTAACTAGTGTGTTGATTAATCTGATGCTTTAAAATCAGAGTAGAGTTTTGCATGTTTTGGAGGTTCTTGGTTTTTTTGGTCGCCGTATGATGATTCCTTTGTGTTCCACTGCAGGCCTTAAGAAAACTTTTATCTTCAGCACGCTACATAGAAGTTTTTATTATTTATATTTATTGGCTTTTTTTTTTTAAATCTACTTGTTTTATTCGATCATTTTTAGCTTTTAAATGTCTGGGTTTTTTAGCTTTTAAATGTGTGGAGTTTGCATGTTCTTCCTGTGTATACAGTATGTGGCTTTTCTCATGTACTCAGATTCCCTCCCATCCTCCAAAAGCATGCATGTGAGGTTAATTGTCTGCTATGTAATTACCCCTAGGAATGAGTGTGTGTGAATGGGTGTCTGTATGTGGCATCACAATGGACTGGTGACCTGTTCAGGGTGCACCCTGCCTCTCATCAGAAATCAGCCAGGATAGGCTCTGTGACCCCATTAGATATGAGCGGTTCAGAAGACGAGACAATCATGCAGGTTTGAATAACTTGCTAAATCACCTGTCCAGTATTCGGATAGTAACTGAACACCAGTTCTTGGTTGAGGATTTTGTTCTCCGCCATGCCCACATTCTAACCTCATCAGGAAGTGTCTTTGCAGCATGCACAGGATCTGCTCGTGCAGTTCCATTTTATATGAATTCCGTTCCGTCATCTACCGCTTGTTCCGGGGTCGGGTCGCGGGGGCAACAGCCCCAAACGGGCAGCCCAGGCCTCTCTCTCCCCGGCTGCATCCTCTAGCTCACCTGGAAGGATCCCAAGTCGTTCCCCGGCCAGCTGTGAAACATAGTCTCTCCAGCGGGTCCGGGGTCTGCCCCTTGGTCTCCTCTCGGTGGGACGTGCCCAAAACACCTCGCCCGCGAGGCGCTCGGGGGGCATCCTGACCAGATGCCCGAACCACCCCATCTGGCGGCTCGACACCGAGCTCCTCCCGGATGGCAGAGCTCCTCACCCGATCTCTGAGTGAGAGCCCGGCCACCCTGCAGAGGAAGCTCATTTCGTCCGCTTGTACCCGCGATCTCATTCTTTCAGTCACCACCCACAGCTGGTGACCATAGGTGAGGTTAGGAACGTAGATCGACTTGTAAATCAAGAGCTTTGCTTTTTGGCTCAGCTCTCTCTTTACCACGACGGACCGATGCAGAGTCCTAGTTATTACTGACGCCGCACCGATCCGTCTGTCGATCTCCCGCTCCATCCTTCCCCCACTCGTGAACAAGACCCCGAGATACTTAAACTCCTCCACTTGGGGCATTCCACCCTTTTCAGGGCGGGGACCATGGTCTCGGATTTATATGAATGCTTCAAAAATATTTATAAATAAATATGCTGTATCTTCGCAAACTTGATGCGCTTTACAATGTTTTTGCAGCTTGTTTGAATTTTTTCTTCATTTATTTTTTTATTTACATTCATTTTGTAGACATAAAAAAACAAGGTGTACACTTTTTATTGCTGAATATCTTGTAGTTTTTTATTTAGTTACATTATTTAGTAACGAATTACATTTAAGTTATTGTAACTTCGTTACTAATTCAAATACTTTTTGAGAGTTGACCTGTGACGTAAGACGTTTTGTACGTATAACGTCACATGAAGTAATTTTTCCCTTCACTTGACCTGGAAGGTTTTAACAGCCTTCCAGTCAAAGCAGAGGGAGTTTGGTCTCCATGCTGCTAAGCTATTTAGCTAAACATGGAGGATTCTAACACGTTTAAAGCGAAAAATAAAGATAAAACACAAACAGACAGTTTAAAAAGCAACGAAGAGTCTTCGTTGCAATGTCGGGAAATAATCAAACCCAGCATCACGGAATTAATCAAAGAAGTAAGGACGAACATCCTGTGCACGGTGGAAGGATGTGGTAAAATCCTCCCAAACACTCCTGCTTTAAACATGCATCTGGTTAAATCACACAGAATAAAGGTAAGAAAAAATTATTATTATCCATATTTATATATGTTATTCTACTTAATGAATCTGATAATTAATTATTTTGAAAACCATAGTAATATGTTTTAAATGAGTTTTAATCAAACTTTAGTCAGTTAGCATGTTAGCTTTACATGCTAACAGTTGTTTCTCAGTTTTATCACACTTTGAATTAAAAATGAATATTTTTTTGCTCTCAAACGTTTTAAAATATTTTTTCTCAATTTAAAAAAATGTCATTTTACGTGATAATTTTTCTGTGTTTTAAATAAAATGATTAATTTTGCAAAAAAATAATCATAGAAAACTATCAAATAAATGCATGTGATTGGTTGACTTTTATTTTTAATGTATTAAAAGAAATCTGTTTTCTATTGTAATCATTTTGAAATGTTGCAAATATTTTTATTTCATACTGTACAAAGCACTCTACCATCTAGGAGGAGCTCTGAGTAGAGCTGTTCCTCCTCCGGGTCAAGAAGAGCCAGATGGGGTGGTTCAGGCATCTGGTTCAATGGCTTTATGGTGAGGTGTGTGAGCACGTCCCACCAGAAGGAGACCTAGAGTCAGTACCCCGGACCTGCTGGAGAGACTGTCTCACAGCTGGACAGGGAACACCCCAGGATCGCCCCGGGTGAGCTGGTGGATGCAGCGAGGGTGATAGAACCCTGGGTTTCTCGTCTGACCCTGTTGGCCCCGCAACCTGGTCCTGGATAAGCAGAAACGATGGAACGGAAATTAAAAAAAAAAAACCTTTGTGCTGCTTTTTATTGCTGTCATTAAAGGACCATCTGAAATCATTTCAGTAATCGTCTTGTTACCTCGGGTGAGAATGTTGAGGAGCACAAGGCGAGATACTATTATGTCAAGCTGAATGGGTGAAAATGGCAGGCTTGACATGTTAAAAAGAAGGTGACGCTCTAAATATTTTTTCTTTAATTGTTAACCTGCCAAAAAAACATGTCCAGGCATCATGGCGTTGCATAAAAATAACACTACAGGCAACGATATTGTTGCCACTAAGACTGCACCTCAAGCAATAATTCATTGGATCATAAAGAACTTCAAGGAAAGAGGTTCATCTCTTGTTGAGAATTCTTCAGGTCATCCAAAACAAGTCCCAGGATCACCTTCTAAGTGCCAGCAGTGCAGAGCTTGCTCAGGAATGGCAACAGGCAGGTGTGAGCACATCTGCACGCACAGTGAGGTGAAGACTTTTGGAAGATGGTCTGGTTTAAAGAAGGGAAACAATGAAGACGCTTCTCTCCAAAACAAACAGTGGCAGATTTATTTTGGAAAATGAAAAAACTTCTGTGAGAAGCTCTGCAAGTTTTCCGTTCTAAGTGTGCCATACTTGTGGCTAGTTTTTTAGCCTATGCAATCCTATTTTTGGGGAATAGAATACTGTAGCTGAACAGACTTATTCAAGTTTGACAGCCCAGATATAAAACATAACAGGCTGTGTATGGCTCTCGGACCAGTTTTGGCCACTCCTGGACGAAAGTATTACATGAAATAAAATGCAAAACATTATGTAGATCACAAGGTGTCAAACAACATGCCTCATTCTACCTTTTAAATCTGGTCCTATGACCCTGAAAACGAATAATTTAATCTATGTAAATCATCTAACTACGCACTTTCATCTCCCTTCTGTTTTGGGAGATCTTTTATTCACAAGAATTTATGAGCTCGATCTTTGTGGCCCCGCATTCTTCAGGCGGGAGGGATTAAAAGAATGTTGTACTAATTTGTCTAACGATGACAAACGATTGTGTTTCCATTACTTTCATCTTGTCTAGACAAAAGCTAGGTGTAAGCTTCCAAACCAATACAGCGTTGGCCTCTTTTATGAAGTTTGGTTATGCGAAAATGTGTTTTGCAATAGTTTTGGTCGTGAAAAAACTGCATATATACATGTAAACATCTTCTTCTTTCGGCAGTTGAGGAATGAAGATTAGTCAGAGTAAGACAGAGTACATGTGTGTGAATGAGACGGACCCCAATAGAAAAGTGAGGTTACAGGAAGAATTGATAAAGAAGGTGGAAGATTTTAAGTACCGTAATTTCACGGCCATAAGGCGCATAAAAGTCTTAAATTTTCTTCAAAATGAGCGGTGCGCCTTTTCGTGCGGTGCGCCTTATGTGTGAGAAAAGGCGGACCTAAAAGAAAATGCGGTTCCCGCGAGGCGGACCTGAAAGAAAATGCATGAGAACGTTAAAGAGTGAAGTGTGAGCGGCGTGGGAGCGATCGATGACCGAAGGAGACCACAGTTTCACGAAGGGTGGAAGGCAGCGCCGGGCGAGTTACGCTACAGTTTGCCAATGGATTGTAGATGCTTGGACTAACGTGTCTGCTGGTACTGTTATCCGAGCTTTCGCAAAACCTTTCTGAGGAGCCGCACAGTACAGACAGTGACTTTGACAGCGAGCAGCGAAGTGGACCTGCTCTGTTGGATTTTGCGCAGCTGTTCGATTCTGAAACAGAGGATGAGGACTTTGACGGATTTGAATAAAGACTATTACCGGTAATGTGTTTGTTTAGTATCGTTACTACTTAAATAAAGTACAACCAAACTCAGTTTTGCTCCCGATCTATTTTTTAATACGCACATTTGCATGCTTGCGTGTGTGTTGTTGTAAGGCGGTGTGTGACTGAGACTGCGCGTTTTTGTACGGTGCGCCTAATGGTCGTGAAATTACGGTACTTAGGATCAACAGTCCAGAGTAATGGAGAGTGTGGAAAAGAGGTGAAGAAGCATGTGCAGGCAGGCTGGAATGGGTGGAGAAAAGTATCAGGTGTGATGTGTGATAGAAGAGTTTCAGCTAAAATGAAAGAAAAAGTGTACAAAACCGTGGTGAGATCGGCCATGCTGATTGGTCTAGAGACAGTGGAACTATGGGCTTTCTAAATGTGCTTCATAGAGCTTTTTTTTTTTTTATCCAATGACTTTTGCTTAACTGCAGTCAGTTTATAGGATGGTGTTTGGCCACAAAAACTCAGTTCCCTCAGCCAGTCCGGTTAATTCACTCTTTACGCTTGACAAATGGGTTCAGCTTCTCAATGTATTTCTGAAAGGGAGGCCATCGTCTAGTGAAAAAACTCACCCGTTTCACTCGCAGGTTCTGGTGTTACGTCTTAATCCCAGGACCAAGATATCAACAGATGAAACATAAAAGATTATCGGTTTTCTAATTCTATGTATTGGCTCTACAAATTAAAGGACAATTTGATGGAAATTTCCAGTTAGGGAATTCTGACTTCAGGCGTATTTGTAATCTTAGTTTCTCTGTTACCACTGGTGGGTTTTTTTTTTTTCTGTTCCCAGTCAGCTGTAATTCACTGTCCTCACACAGTAAAACTCTTTGGTGGGAAAGCTGGTCTTTAGTGTCCAAACAGAAAGAGCTCCTTGTTTAACAAAGGTGAAGGTGGGAATTTAAATGAGCTTCTAGTCAATGAGTAAAGTGTAGCAGGTTATAAAATTCCAACTGAAACCAGAAAGTGTAAATGATATGCAGGTGTATTTGTGATCAATAATCAGGAAAAACTTGAGGAATTAAATCAGCTTTATATGTTTTGATTCTTCAGTTTTTATCCACATTTTAATTCAGGATTCTTTATTGTCAACGTTCTCACAGTGAAATTTAGACAAGCGTGTAAAGTGTCCTTAGTACTAGTCAGATGAGTGTGCAAGAGAATAGAGGTTAGTGGGGTGATTGCTTTCACAGCTCTGGGGGAAAAACTGTCTGGTGGTTTTTATGGTCTTGTACTGTGTCCCTGATGGGAGAGGTACAAAGAGTCCGTAACCTGGGTGGATTGGGTTCATCATTGCTTTCTGCTGAATTCGAGAGCTGTCGACTGAATCCAGATCTGGCAGCTGGCAGCCTACGATCCACTGTGTGGTCTTCACCAGGGCCAAGTCCTGGTGGCTTATTGACTGTCAATGGTCAATGGTGTGGTGCAGCTGCCATACCACACAGTCATATTGAGAGATAGGATGCTCTTTATAGAATCTATTACGTCTAATGCAGAATTGTTAATGATGCATACTCCGTACGGTTAATCTATGTCTAATTTTTTTTAATAACACATTTTTACAGCTTTATCACTCAATAGATTTTTTTTCCTCCCAAAAACTTGGCAGAATCTGAGAGTCTAGACTTTCTCATATGATTAATGTAACTGTTTTGGCTCAGCTTTCAGCGGCCTCACTATCTACTCCCCTCCATCCTAATGAAAAAAAGACGTTAGATTCCTGGATGTCTAGTTTTTTGATTGTTCATTTCTCAGACAAAGTGATGAAAAGTAACCCTAATGTTTCCATCCACAACTCAAACCTCACCCAAGGTTTGAGCAAAATTTTTTAACTACTTATTATCACAGATAAATAGTGTTATATCCATTTTTTAATCCCTCAGAGATAGCAGTAAATCCTTGTGTTCTCGTCCAGCTTCTGGCTGATGATAAATAATGTCATGACTCAGGCGACTGCGTGATGTAACCGAAGCGTCCTGCAGCAAAATATAAAATAAAAAAAAAAGTCTTTGCTGATGTCTTTTGACAACTCGAGTGTTTTTTTTTCTATTCTTTTCCAACTTAACTGACCAGTTTGTTGCAGATTTGTAGCAAATGTAGACAACTTGGACGAGAGCAAAATGATTTTATTGTTACTAAGTAAAAAAAATTAAACGTTGAAGGGGATTTTCGGTTCAGTGTCGCAAAATTTCACACGTGTAGATTTTATAACAGTTAATAAACAACCAAGAATTCCGTTCCGTCATCTTTCGCTTGTTCCGGCGTCGGGTCGCGGGGGCAACAGCCTCAAACGGGTAGCCCAGGCCTCTCTCACTCCGGCTGCATCCTACAGCTCACCCAGAAGGATCCCAAGTCGTTCCCCGGCCAGCTGTGAGACATAGTCTCTCCAGCAGGTCCGGGGTCTGCCCCTTGGTCTCCTCCCGGTGGCACGTGCCTGAAACACCTCACCAGCGAGGCGCTCGGGGGGCATCCTGACCAGATGCCCGAACCACCCCATCTTCCTTTTCTCGACCTGTAGGAGGAGCAGCTTGACACCGAGCTCCTCCCAGATGGTAGAGCTCCTCACCCGATCTCTGAGTGAGAGCCCAGCCACCCTGTGGAGGAAGCTCATTTCGGCCGCTTGTATTCGTGATCTCATTCTTTCGGTCATCACCCACAGCTGATGACCGTAGGTGAGGGTTGGAACGTAGATCGACTTGTAAATCGAGAGCTTTGCTTTTTGGCTCAGCTCTCTCTTTACCACGACGGACCGATGCAGCGTCCTAGTTATTGCTGACGCCGCATCAATCCACCTGTCGATCTCCCGCTCCATCTTTCCCCCACTCGTGAACAAGACCCTGAGATACTTAAACTCCTCCACTTGGGGCAGGACCCTGTCCCTGACCTGCAGGGGGCATTCCACCCTTTTCCAGGTGAGGACCATGGTCTCAGAAGGTGCTGATTCCCATCCTGGCCGCTTCACACTCGGCAGCAAATCGGTCCAGCGAGAGATGGAGATAAAAAAGACACCGAATGCAAATAAGAAAATCTCAGTAGCTATTGTTTTCTTTTTTTTTCATTTGCAGGATGGCATCGTTAACCCGACAGTCAGAAAAGACATGAAGGGCTCCCAGAAACTCTACTGCTGTCCTATTGA
Organism: Neostethus bicornis; assembly: GCA_902685375.1. NCBI lineage: Eukaryota > Metazoa > Chordata > Actinopteri > Atheriniformes > Phallostethidae > Neostethus > Neostethus bicornis. The sequence goes on from LR738543.1 coordinate 30,563,504, forward strand.
AGGTTGTCCAAGAGGACCCAACAGACCATTCTCCCAGTTTTCCCTGGTTAAGCAAGTAAGTATTTCCTTTTTACGGCGAGCTATTTTCTTATTTAAAGAAAACAGTGACTCAAAACTCACAAATAGTAAATTTAAAAAGGTCCCATACTTTTGAAAGCTGCAGTGTGGCATCCGGGTCAAGTAGGACACTACACAAAGCGGTGAAAAGAAGCCAGTGGGAGGGATTGGGGCATCTTGTTCTGGTGTTATTAGCAACAGCTTTGGCGAATTTGAAGGGCAGAGAGCCGTGTCGCTGGAAAGAATGGAGCAAGGAAAAGATAGTAATCACACAAAAAAGCAAAACAACTTTATTAATACAACGAAAAAAACCCAGAATAACAAGATAAATATGAGTCAGCTCATTCCTGAACGACAAAATCCAGAGTGATGAAAATGTTTAATCATGTTCCAGCTTTTCACCAAACTGAAAGATACATTTTCTGAGTTTGTGTTGATGCATATTATGTATAAACTGTATGTGTGGGTTTTACCGTGGTGAAACCGGCCATGCTGTTTGGTCTAGAGACGGTAGCACTGAGGAAAATACAGGAAACAGAGATGGAGGTAGCAGAGATGAAGATGCTGAGGATCTCTCTGGGAGTGACCAGGATGGACAGGATCAGAGGAACAGCACATGTTAGAGGTTTTAAAGTCAGAGAGACCAGACTGAGATGGTTTGAACATGTGCAGAGAAGAGAGACCGAGTACATCAGAAGAAGGATGCTGGATTTGGAACCACCAGGAAAGAGGCCTAGAGGAAGACCAAAGAGGAGGTTCATGGATACAGTGAAGGAAGACATGAAGATAGTTGGTGTGACCAAAGAAGATGCAGCAGATAGGGTTAGATGGAAGAAACTGACTTGTTGTGGTGACCCCTGAAGGGAAATGAGAAGAGGAAGTGTGGGTTTTAGATTGATTCGACTGATGCTTTGTTGCCCAGGCTGATTTCAAACAGTAACTTAGCGGACATTCTTTCAGGGGGTCAGAGCAGAGCGTGCCATGTGTTGTAAATGTCCTGAGCAACTGGAACCGATACTTGCGATCAACAAAAAAACTATTCCTATTTTTCATTTATTTTACCATAATTTGGAGTCAGTTTATTTCATCTTGAATTTTGCTTTTTTTTTATTTTTAGTGATAAAATAGTGTTTTTAAGCACAATAAATAGCCATTTTTCGTTCTTTATTTCATGGAGTTTTTTCTGAGAAATCTCTATGGCTAGCCATAACATCAAAACCCTCCATTTAGCCTGGATTGGCACATTTCGTATACACTCTTGCACCAGTTCTGTCCACCTGTGCCCATGTTTGATCTGATCTGTTTACAGCACTACATGAAGATGCATGCAGAGAAGAAACACAAGTGCTCCAAGTGTGATAATGGCTACAGCACAGAATGGGACCTTAGGAGGCACACAGAAGACTGTGGGAAGACCTTCCATTGCACATGTGGATGCCCGTATGCCAGCAGGGCTGCTTTGCTCTCCCATATCCACAGGACAGGTCACGAAATACCCACAGAACATAGGTAAGTTTGGGGATTTTTTTTTTTTGTTTTTCAGAAATTGATTTTATTTTGAAATGCAAATAGAACACAAAAAAGACTGAGAACACTTTTATTTTACTAAAGACATTAAATGAAGTTGAAGTATTGAATTATTTTTATTTTAAGTGTTCACTTCGTTCTATTTCTGCTGTTTTTCTTTTTGCAGAGTTCCTCCCGTAAAGAAGCGAAAGATGGAGAAATTAAACTATTCTGAAAAGGTTAAGATGAAAGAATCACCTCTTACGGTCGTTTCTCCAGAGTCTGCCCCCGCTTCTGATTTCAGTATTCACATTCCAGACATGGGGAACCAAAACTCCAATCCTCCCAGGAGCCTTCAGAAGTTGCTCCTACCAAAGCCCAAGATGGCTTTGGTAAGTGTTCCTGTGATGCAGCTCGCCCACTTACCCGTCCTCCTTCCATCTACAGACAGTTTAAGGCCTGTTGTTCTGGCGGTAGACAGTCAGGGATCCGTCAGTACTCTGCAGCTCTTACAAACCACCGCAGCTGTAGTTCCCCACCTCGATGAGAAAAATTTGGCTTTCAGAGATTGCATGCCTTCTTCACGCTCTATCCAAGGCCCAGTCAGCACCGGTATACAGGTCAGTCTTCATTCAATGAGTCCAGAGGACTCCACAGGACGAGGAAGGAGCACTTCTACCAACATTCAGACTGACAAATCCTTCTTGTCCAAAATGCCCCCAGCAGTAGGGAGCGGAGAGGGGATGTGCACCATGAGCGAATCCTCAGTGTCCTCCTGTTCCCAGACAGACATCAGCGTCAGTGCCCAAATCCTTCTGCCCATCAGCGTTGAAACTCAGACATTCTTCTCTCTAACCAAATCCACATCGTCGATCGGCGCTCAGACGGACCATCAAGGTCCGAGCCAAGTTCCTTCTTCCACCTCATTGGTGCTCCCGTTTAAAACCAGCCAGACACAGACTTACTGTGCCATGCCTCAGTTAGAGGAGAAACCCCAAGACCAGGCTATTATGTGTTCTGATCTGTTTGGGAACGAATCCCTCAGTGTCTCTACCCAAACCGGTCTGAACATCGATGCTCTGTGCGCCGCAGGGACCAGTACGTACGAGGACTCAAAGTCAGCAGGAGCTATGTGTTTCGGGGTGCAGACACCTGATTTAAGTTCAAACAACATGTCCGACAACCAGACTCAAACAATGACTCTGTTAAACGACCTAGAAAACATTTTGTCTGGTCATCAGGTGCTCACAGAAGGTTCTGCTGGAGGGTCTCAGGAGCAACACAACGGAATAGACTTTGATTTTGAGGAGTTTCTCAGCTCCGTTCACATTCAGACCCAGACTGAGGAGAGTGAGCTGGGGGTGCTGGGTGGGGACACAGCGCTGGGGTCTCTGGACATCCAGACTCAGACAGACTTCCTCCTCCTGGAGGAATTGGACCAAAACGAGGGAGCAAATCGAACCCAACCGAGTGACCTGGAGCTATTTGACACCCAAACTCAAACCGACCTCAATTTTCTTCTAAACGCCGGCGGCAACATCCACCTGAGCAGCATCCTGCGGAATTCAAGCTTCTCAATAAGCACCGAGTCTTCTGACACTGAGACGCAGACGGATCTCCCTTCATTAACCACGACACAGAGCCATGTAGGTCAGGGTGAGCACGCCAGGCTCCTGAACAGCACAGAGACTCAGACTGTGACCAGCCAGGCGGAGGGTTTGGGAAACCTCTTTCTGACCAGCAATGAAACACAAACGGTCATGGATGACTTCCTGTCGTCAGACATCGCATGGAACATGGATTCTCATTTCAGCTCCGTAGAGACGCAGACATGTGAGGAGCTTTGTGCTCTCTTCCAAAACAATGAGAAGCCCAACAATTAAAATCCTGGCTGAAGCTTTGCATTACGAACTATTAGTCTTCTCTTCCTAATTTAGAGAAAAGTGCAACGGCTTGTTTGGTTACGCAGCGAAAGAAAACATCTTTTGAAAATGGAAAAATTAAAGTCAAGAAGCAGAGAATTAAATAATGACAACGTTAGTGTAAAAATATCAAAAATAAATAGAAATGTAAACGTTAAAGTCGTCATCAAGTGAGTTCATTATGCAAATTAGGTTAATTAATTTATTCATTGATGACCTTGCGTTTTGTCTTTTAGAACAAAATGATCATCATTATTCGTGCAAACTTTTCCCCCAAAGTTTAAACTTCAATCTCCGAGAGAAAGTCTGAGATTTTTACATTAGTTTCAAAAATGTGATTTTATTCTCAAAATTTTCACAATAATGTTGATAATTTGACAGATTTACATTTCTACTTCATTCTTGATATTTTTTTCGGTATTTTTCTTTATTCTCAACATTTAGTTCATATTGTTGAATTCTCTGAAGTTTTTTTTCTCATTTTTTCACTGTGTGGCCCTCACGAGCCGTCGTAGAAAAAGAACCCCGTTACTCGCTGAAACATGATCGTCTCAGAAGGACCAAGACTGCACAATTTTTTTTGCCCATCATTCCCTTTTTGAACTTCACCTCTTCTTTGGTGAAAAACCCAACCGCACTTTATCAGGTCACGGAGCCTGATTACTCAGCTCTAGTGACGGTTTACATATTTATTTGCACACAAAGTATGATATTGTGTTTGTGTCGTGTTAAAAGCCACCCAGCCTGTTCATGTCAGTGTGTAATCACTGTGATTAATCTTTGACCTGATTAGTAGATGTTTTGACAACATTTATAGAACATCTAGACCTCAGCTGTGTAGAATGCGACCCAATCCCATCATTTTCCGTTTAAAATTTGCATGAAGCATCTGTGAGATCAGCAACACGACGTGTCGGAGCTTCAGTGTTACTTCATCAGCTTCAAACAAACTAGATTAAAAACAAATCCAGTGATGCGAGCAGTCCTCTCTTTGTTGTTGATCAAGTTCAAAAGATTTTATGGCCTGTTGATGCATCTATGCAACATATTATTATGTTTCGACATGCGGCACAATTAAAATGAACCATCGACGTCTTGTCGGTCGTTGCACAAAATTGAATAGAAACGTGATTGTGAAGTTTGATGTCGTGACGTTGTTGTAAGTAGACTTCTGTCTAAGCAGAGCATCATCGTCTTTAACTTATTCATTAGCGGGGTGTAAGCGTATACAGCAGCCATGTTCCGCTGGATTAGCACAGTCACTGCATGTTCACAACCTGATACCGACCTGGGAGGCCTGTTAAATATCACATCTGACTTTATTTAGTTTGAATACAGTGATGTTGCTTTTCTCAGTGGCTTAATTATTGTTTAGTTGTTTGTGAAACTACATACCGAAAATTTTCTTGAAGGAAAATTGCTTTAGGCCTTTTTTTTTCTTTTTTTTTTTGCACCATTTGTTTAGTTGGTGCCTTAATCCAAGTATTAAGCTTAACCCTACAAATTATTTGCTGCTTTGAAATTGTTGTTTATTCCATTTTAAAAGATGGCTTTTGAAAAGTAAAGTTTGTCTTGTATTTTGCACGTTCAGTTTGTTTTTTTTTAAGTGTTTTTTTTATTGTTGCATGAAATGGAAGAAAACGTCAAACTGTTCTTTATTTTCTGTGAAAATATTTGTGTTCTGTTACAAAAACTTGCTTTGCAGTATGCCGTTTGATTTCTTGTCTTTTTGTGTGCTCTGGTTTAGTTTTTTTTTTTATTTCTAAAGTAGAGAATGTAAAGATTAGCACTGTGCTCTGTCCGGTGGAAGGCAGTTATTTTTTACTTTAATTCACATCAAGACGTACTTTCTGATTCAGACGGATGAAGTGTCATTAGAACAGAGATGCCTTGCTTCTGGTGAGAAGATGTTTGTAACCTGTGCTTTATTTTTGTCCCGATGTTGGCTTACGACTTTTTTTTCTAGGCCTAATTTCATGCGCAAAGTTTCATTTTCTGCTGCCTCATTGTTTAGAGCTAATGGCTGCCTTGACTTTTTTTTCTCATAATTTACTGATGTCAGTAATAAATTGTGAAAGTGAATTTTTTTGTTTCTGTCAGTTATTGATGAACCGAAAATACTAGAGCGACATCTTTAAAGTTCTGTTAACTGGAGGAAAAATAATCTCAGCCACTGATTTCTGTTGAATTAATAACATTGTTTATCTTTCTATCAGTGCAATAAATCTGAACTAAAATCTTCTGATCAAGAAATTGTAACAAAAAAAAGACAAAAATGAGACGCTCACAATTTTTTTTTTTCAATCTGTAGCACGGGGGTGCCCAACCAGTCGATCACGGTCTACCAGTAGCCTGCGGACTGATTTCAAGTCGACCGCCAAGTGTGTTTAGGGAGAAAAAAAAATAATTAATTCGGTTCTGCCAGGTCAGCAAATTTGGCGCTAATTAGCGAGTATTCAGACCTAGCCGCTAGAGTCGCTAAAATTTAGCACTTTTTTTTTTTTTTCCAAACAAAACGTTAATCTACCGGCTTTGTCTATTGGTGTATGAGATTTTCGGAGTCTGACGTGAAATCACGTTGGCTAGCCAGTAATCAATAAGCAGCTCATGGTGCTGCTGTGGCCCCTCCCTCTCGCAAAGCGCTGTGTGCGCGTGCAGAAAAGGTCAATGTGTGTTAGTGAGGGAAAAAGAGCAAGCGAGAGAGGATTTTGTTGGTGTATGTGTATGTTTGTTTTAGAGGAAGAGAGAGAGGAACTTGTCTGTGTGTGTGTTTTAGAGATCTTAAAAGAGTGAGCTAGGATTTTGTCTGTGTGCGTGTTTGAGAGAGGGGAACTTGTCTGTGTGTGTATGAAAGGTAGAGAGGAATGTTTGTGTGTGTGTGATGTGATGTCTAATGGTTGGGAAACAACAAAACGTGTTGTGAGGGTAGTTTTACTGCAGGCTGAACACGATTTGTTGGGGTTTGCGATTTTAACGCGGGACTGGTAGATCTCAGAAGGGTTGCTACTTGGAAAAGTAGATTTCGGGTCGAAAAAGCTTGGGCACCCCTGCTTGTAGCATGTTAATCTTTATGCTGTGACATATTGAAACAAAATATTCCCTCATATGAACAAATGAACAAGTAAAAATCTTCAATTTAATCTTTAGAATAGCTTTTGTTGATCAGTTTTTAGAGACGTGCGAATAATTTAGAGACCAAACGATGTTTAGCAGCATTTGACAGAGTAAAAGTCAAAGCGGTTAAAATTAATAATTGGTTTCTTTTGGTAGGTTTTTTTTTTTCTTTCCTAAAAGGTGATCTAAGAGAAACATTTAGGGTGTGTTCAGTTATTTTGAGGAGTATGGTAGTGTGTTCATGTTGATTAACTCAATCTTGTAACAGTTTGTAACAACTCTGTAAAACATGGCAGTCAGTAAAAGTAAATTTAAACCCAAATGAAAAGTTTCAAACCAACTGAATTTTATTAACGAGACATGAAGCATTTTAACCAGGTTTGACAAATTTTCTTGGCTTCCAGCAGCGCTTCTAGAGACTTGTTCCTCCAAAGAATTGGAAACTATGTTTCCTGTAGGATTGTGGAAAAAAAGTCCGAAGTACAATCTGCTTCTTCTGGTCATGAAGACACAGGAATGTGAGGGCCGTCGGGAAGATGTAGATTAGAAATTAAAAGCAAGTGTTTTTTAAACTTCTCGTACGCTGAGTTTGTGAAGCTAGAATCAGAATCATTATCTGAGTTTGACGTGGTTTCATCATTTCCTTCTTGTGCTGTCTTCTTATTTGAAACAACCATTTTTCCATCAGAGGTATCAACAATCCCAACTTTTTTTCTTTTGGGACCATGACCTCTTGCTTTGGAATTGATACGTAGCGTTCTGATTGGTGGTAAAAATGTGAAGGTTTTGATTGGAACAGGGACGTTGTTGTGTTTTGGAGGGTACTTCTGATACATGCTGGCCCTGGTTTCTGCCACTCTAGGCTTTGGACAAACAAAGCGGGCTTGTAGAATAGCTTTTTTCACCACTTTTACTTCTCTAATCATTTCTTCTTCTAAATCAGACGTTGTCTCAGTGGCTGTTGTTAGCTCACGTGTTGTACACGAAGACCCTGTTTCCTGGCACGTTGTTGCAGGTGATGTTCGCTGAATCATTTCACACCTGTAAGGCTGGTTGGCAATCCTGATCAAATTGGGATGCAAGCGGATTGTGGAGTTAACAGACAAAGAGTTGGCCTCATTGTTCTTTGGCTTCTTTGAGATGTTGTCACTCATTAGTATGCAGCTCAGTGGAGCAGCTTTGGCCCAACCCGAAACCTGTAGCAAAAATAAATTTAAAGTTTAGTATACAGTAAAATCCTTTTTGATAGAATTGAATTAAACTTGAAAATGATCCCAAAATGATCATCTTTAATCGATTACTGCTTTGTATTTGGGACAGCATGTAATGTTTACAACATTGTGATCTGTAGTGAGAGGAAGGAAGAGGTGGAGGAAAAGCTGGAGAGGTGGAGGTTTGCACCAGAAAGAAGAGGAATGAAGATTAGTCAGAGTAAAACAGAGAACGTGTGTGAATGAGAGGGATCCAAATGGAAAAGTGAGGTTACATGGAGAAGAGATAAAGAAGGTGGAAGATTTTAAGTATCTAGGATCAACAGTCCAGAGCAATGGAGAGTGTGGAAAAGAGGTGAAGAAGCATGTGCAGGCAGGCTGGAACGGGTGGAGGAAAGTATCAGGTGTGATGTGTGATAGAAGAGTTTCAGCTAAAAATGAAAAGGAAAGTGTACAAAACCGTGGTGAGAGCGGTCATGCTGATTGGTCTAGAGACAGTAGCACTGAGGAAAAGACAGGAAACAGAGATGGAGGTAGCAGAGATGAAGATGCTGAGGATCTCTCTGGGAGTGACCAGGATGGACAGGATCAGAGGAACAGCACATGTTAGAGGTTTTAGAGATAAAGTCAGAGAGGTCAGACTGAGATGGTTTGGACATGTGCAGGGGGGAGCAAGAGAGTACATCAGAAGAAGGATGCTGGATTTGGAACCACCAGGAAAGAGGACTAGAGGAAGACCAAAGAGGAGGTTCATGGATACAGTGAAGGAAGACATGAAGATAGTTGGTGTGACCGAAGAAGATGCAGCAGATAGGGTTAGATGGAAGAAACTGACTTGCTGTGACGCCCCCTGGAGGGAAATGCCAAAAGAAAAAGATGTAATGTTTACAACGCACCAGGAAGACAGCGTAAAAATATTTTCTATCAACGGCACACGCATCTGTTCCACTCTTTTTTTTTTTATTTTATTATTGTGTTTTGTTTTGGGTTTTTTTGTAGTTTCTCCTTCAATTTTTCAGCCCGATAGTCCCAGGAAAAGCTTTGGCCCTGTGGGATTCAAACCCGGTTCTCCTGGTCAAAAGACAATAATTCTACCACTAGGCCAACGCCCCCTGGGACCAAACACTCTTTATTCTGGTTGTAAATTCTCAATCGCGGGAATTGTTGCTAACGCAATTCTACAGCTTGGTCACAAGTTCATCTCTGCTGATTGGCCGGATGTTTTCTGATCACTTGAATTCCTGACCTAGTTGCTGGAGAAACATTAAGCTTGTGCGTAGGCACTAGCTGGTGCTAGATTGGCTGTCGAAAGATAAGTAAGAAAGCAGAAATGTTGTTTTTAGCTGATTTTTTTTTTTTTCAGGTCTCACCAACCAATGAGCATGTCTGAATGCTGTCAAACAAAAGATGTAAAAGCGTTCTGAGGTAAGATCCACTTACAGCATCTTCCCATCTGATGTAACATATATAATCAAACGGTTCCAGGTCTTTCTTAAATGTTTTTTCACTGATCTCCAACAGAACATCCACATGACTTCTGTCTGGGGACGTGTCGACCTTTGTCTCATATATAGTCTCATCTTTAGTCTCATCTTTGGTCTCATCTTTGGTCTCATCTTTGTTTGTGGGACAAACAGGCTTGTCCTCTTCCGTTACACCTTCACACTGCTCCATTTCTAAAAAAAAAAAAAAAAAAAAATGAAAATAAACAGCAAATTGTTAGAATTTTTGTTTTCAAACAAAATGCAAAAACAAAACCATTCATTCCACTTTTTAAGTACTTTTGTCTGTTTTGTTGTCTTCCGCTTATCTGGGGCCGAGTCGCGGAGGCAACAGCCACCAAGTCTTTCCTTACCCTGGCTGCATCCTCCAGGATCCTCATTCGGAAGGATCCTGAGGTGTTCCCTGTCCAGCTGTGAGACATAGTCTCTCCAGCAGGTTTGGTGTTTACCTCTAGATCTCCTCCCCCAAAGATGTGCCTGAAACACCTCACCAGCAAGGCGCTCTTACCTGATACCCAACCACAACTTCTGGCTTCTCTTGACCCAGACGCGCAACGGCTCTATTCCGTTGGGCTCTCACTCAGAGTGAGAGCCCAGCCACCCTGCAGAGGAAGCAGATTTTGGCTGCTTGTGTCTGTGATCTAGTTCTTTCGGTCACCACCCACAGGTGGTGACCATAGGTGAGAATAGAAACGTTGATCCTAGTTTCGGAATGGAGATTGACTTGTAAATTAACAGCTTTGCTTTTTTGCTCAGCTTTTTCTTTACCACGGCGGACCGATGCCGCATCCTGATTGTTTCGGACGTTGCACCGATCCGTCTGTCGATCTCCCGCTCCATCCGTCCACCACTGTGAACAAAACCCCTAGATACTTAAACTCCTCCACTTGGGGCAGGACCCTGCCCCGATGGAGCCAGGCTAGAGAGTGGGGCGCAAAAGTACTTTTTAAAATTAAATTAATCCTAAAGTATTTTTTAAATATGTTAATTGATCGGTTTCACCGAAATTAGAAAATTACATTTTAAAATTGGTGCCAAAATTGACCGAATGTCACCAGCGAGGCGTTCGGGAAGCATCGTATTCAGATGCCCGAACTCCCCCATCTAGTTCCTCTCGACCCGGAGAAACAAAGAGAGATTTTAATGTAAAGTTTGTCATGAAAATGAATCATTGAAACATTTATTTTATACTTAAATTTTTTTAGAAATTGTTTGTCATTAAAAATATATATTTTTCTTACATTTTTTACACTCAATGAATATAAATGTTTACATCTATATGTTTATAAATATACCGAGCTTTTGTTTATAAATATTGACACAATCGTGCGTTGGTTATATAAATATTTGCATTAAATTTATATAAACAAACCGTGATATTTTGAAAATATAATATAAATTTTCGTAAAATGAAGAATAAAAAAACACAATTGAGCAAAAAAAAAAATGAAAAAAATAAATTGATTTAAACTGTTTTAGAATTATTATTTTTTTCATTTTTTTTTTTTTTACATTTAGTTCAATATTTATTTTTGCAGCTTTAAAAACATTTATTTACATGCTTCAAATTTTTAACCTCAGTAATCATTTTTATTGTTAATGTTGTTTGTTGTTAATTAAAATTTTCAAAGCAGATAAAAAAAAATAATAAAAAAAAAAAATCTCGACTCACCAGCAACAGATTTCACGAAAAAAAAATTCTACATCTTCTGGTAAAAAATGTGTGGTTTAAAAAACATTTTTTTTTTAAGTTGATCTGAAGAGAAGTTTTTAAGAAGGCTTTAACAGAGCAACGCTGTAACCATGACAACCCGCTGTTTGACACGGGGAGGTGTGACGTAGGAGGGGAAATAAAATGAGACGATTCGATCTGGTAACAAATTAAAAAGAAGAAAAACATCACTTTAAAGTCTTTTTTAACAACTAAAGAGACCGAAATGGAAGATTTGATTTCTTTTTAAATCAGAAAATCATCGGATTAACAAGACAGAAAAATCTGAACGCGTGTTTTTTTAAAAAACACAATGAGTCAAGGTTTATTTTTATCGTTTTTTTAAAAGATGATTTAAAGAAATCCGGTGATGATTTTACGATGTTTGAAGGTATTTTGGAGTGAAATCAGGAAACCATTTTGTTCGGTGGATTTTTGCACGTAGGCTGAATAACCCTCCAGTACGCATGCCCCGTTTCACTCCTTCAATAAGAAACGATAGAATTTTTTTTTCTCTTTTTTTTTTTTCAAACCATCAGAGGATCTCAACGTGTTTTACGTGACTGCTAGGAGTCAGCATTCTTTGACGCAGGATCGGTGAGAAGAGAGAGTGAACGACCTGATCAGACCTCAGTTTGAATCTCTTTTTTTTTTTTTGTGGCTCTGCAGTGCTGCAGCCACTTTATGGAAATCAACACCGTGCATTCAGTGGTGGTCATGCTGCCTCCAAAGAACTGCTTACCGAGGAATTACAGCTGCATCGCAGGCCTTTTTGGGAGTCTAACTGCAGCTAATCCCCGGCTGGAAGATCCAGAGGATGTGGAGCTGGGGACCCCCACACCTTTGGATCCCCCTGTGGTGGATGAGAGACCAAGGGGCAGAGAGACCCTCTTAAAACCATCTCAGAGTCCGAATACACGCAGGAGATGTAAATCATTACCTACACCTACTGAAAGAGGAAAGTTGGAGATCTCACGCAGTAGAAGTCCAACCAGTCAGAAGAAAGTCCGATTTGCTGATTCTTTAGGACTGGAGTTGATTTCTGTCAAACATTTTAATGAATTTGATGACCCTGAGATACCAGACCACATCCTGACTAAATTATCAAAAGCAAATCTTCATGATCTGGACACAAAGTTTCCTAAAGCTCCTTCTCAGTCTGTCTACATGGAGTTACAGTTCACAGTCCCAGGAACCCTGCCTGACTTTGAGGAGAAGGTCAGAGAGGTAAAAGTTCTTCTCGAGAGCCTCCAGGTGGATGAGTTCACCCTGTCTGGCTTCGTTCGTGTTCTCAACCTGGCTTTTCACAAAAGTGTCTATTTGAGGTATTCTCTTAACAACTGGATCACCTTCATGGACAGTTTGGCTCTTTACGTCCCAAACTCAAGCGATGGAGTCACAGATAAATTCAGCTTTAAGATCGTCATGCCTTCATATTTAAGCCACGGAGACTCGGTTCAATTCGCTATAAAATACTGTGTTGGAGGCCAGGAGTTTTGGGACAGCAACCACGGAAACAACTACAAGGTGCAACGTCACGAGCTGAAGTTAAGCCCACCTCGTATGTGGGAAAAGGGCTGGGTTCACTTCATCTGAACCCCACCGGGTGCCCTCATCCTGTGAGCCCTGGTACCTTACAAAATGACTGTAGCCTGTTAAGTATTCAGATTATTTCTGAGATTAAAAACAAAAAAAATTCTCCCTCTTGTGATAAAACACAAGTTTGATCTGGATGGTTCATATTTTTTGCCTTGGTGTCGGGACTCCCTGTTCTTGTGTAATGTGCCACAAAAAAAAAAAGGACGCCAACAGGAGGTTTTTACTTTATTTTTTTATTTTCAGGAAAAAGCGGCATGATTTAAAACAGTCACTTTATTTTATCTGCGTGCAGACATCAAACTAAATCACTTTTATTCAAATAGAAATAATTATTCTAACAGATTAATATATAATTCAGGTGTTTCTTGGTTATGAATCCATTAAAATGCCTCGTCTAAGCCATGCTGAAATTTAACCACGTGTTTTGATCAAATAGAACAAACAAGAGATTTGGATTAATATAGTTTACAGGGGCGGATCCAGGGCGCAGTGGACTAAAAGGGCCCCCACAAAAAAAAAAAAAAAGGAGAAGAAGAAAGAAAAGGGGACTAGTCAAGCCATCCTTTTGCAGGGCCAGCAAATGGGCCAGCGAAATGCGGGAAAATGACTCTTATTTTTCAAAATGTTCTGGGGGGGAATGTCCCCAGCCTCCGCTAAACTGGTTTTGTCAATGACCTTACGCCCATTCCCCCCTATAGAAAATCCTGGATCCGCCCCTGCTTTATATTTAAAATAATCCAAGTTGAACAAAATTGGTAAAAATATCTATACATATATATTTCAGCTAATTTATGCCCAATTTATGTAGAAAATCTAGAACAAATAAGTATTTTCATAAAGATATTTTAACTTTAACAAAATGTGACCAAAGTCTAAAGATATGTTTAATATAAATAATATTTTAACGATGCGTCGCTCATAGAGAAAAAAAAGATTGGGCTATTTTTAAAAGCAGACGTTCTCATCTTTTAGTTTACATCAGATTTTATATTTTATATGCTTTGTTTTTCATGCACAAGTTTGAAAAGTACCTATGGTTCTTGATGCACTGTCGCTCTGCATTCTGCAGACCTTCCTTAAGTAGCTTGGACAGATTACACCTTAAACTGGCTTTCAATAGATTTCATCCTGCAGCTTCACACAGGCCAGCAAACAACTCAAAACACACGTTTTATTTTTCTAAAGAGATGTTTTATCTTTTTTTTAGTTCACCACAGTGCACAAGATTAAAAATTGATTCAGCAGAAGCTAGTAAACCAACAGATTGAAGCTACATGGTGACTTTGTTTACATCAGTTGGATGGTTTCATAGGGAAGATTTTTAGTTTCAGTTTGTGAGAATCGTTTTTGAAGCAGTTTCACTGTGATTTATTACTGCTTTATGGTAATTTTACTGTTTTATCTTCTATTAAAAGCTCTCTAATTCAACAAAAAGAAGATATTCGAGCCACAGAGCAGCCGAACTACTGACCAACCTCTAAAAATAATGATTAACGATTGTAAAGTTATTCTTTTTTTGTTCAGATACAGAACGATATTATTTAATCCTTTAAACAATTAGTCAAATAATTTGGCACAAAAATACTTTTAAACAAGTTCATCTGTCTCCATAAAAACAAATTAACTGACACATTTTTGTGCTTTTTTGTCTGTAATTGAATTTGTTAGGCATTTAAAAGAAAATTGAGAGTAATTCTGGATAATTCATCGTAAAATAGGCTTCAAAGTCTTCTTCAGGACAGTGTATTTTCATGATTGAGACACTTGGACTTCCATCTTGGAATCATTTTCAATCAGAAATATACAGTTCAGAAGACACTTTGAAGCCTTTTTTACAATAAAAAACTTGAGTGTATTTTATAGCATCTACAACCTCATATTTTCACCTCACTTTCAAATTATAAATCTATTTTTAAAGATATTTGGGGCTAAAAACTACATTTCCCACAATCAATGTTCCCTCTAATTTTGTATGTCTTTCTGAGCAGAAGGGGGCGGGGCAAAACGTGTACTCTTTGGGACGTCATCAGCAGTTACGCGCCAAACTCCGAAGCAGCGGTTTGAAGCAATTTGTTTCAGAAAGAAAGAAGAAAGAGATATGTTTCGGAACTCTGTCTCATTTAACCATCCATTGAGTTTTATTTTGTGCGCTGCATAGGTTTTCTTGTGCGCTATTAATCCGCGAGCAGTGCACAATTGCGCAGGCGCGCAACTTAGAGGGAACATTGCCCACAAAACTGTTGTGCATCCCAAACAAACATACTTTACATTACATTTTATTTTTCTTGTCGCAATATGTACGTTCCAGTGAGCATCAACGCTGCGTTAAAAACCAGATATCTATGTAAATGTGTCGGTGTTTCATATTGAATGTCTTCCTGTTCCGTGTCGTATATTTAGAGACATTTTCAAGCTGTTTCAGAAAATGGTAGTCGGGTAAATTTGTCAATGCAGCTAAAAGTCTTCAAGAGCCTTTTTTATGAGGCTAATTTTTGGCATTAGAAATGCTACAAGCTAAATATTTAGCCTTGAAGTGTTTTTAGATTTTACAGAATGCTTTTTGTTCGAGTTTTCGCGGGTTATTGAGCACTGTACTGTGTTTTTAAAAAAGCTTGAAGGGACTTTTATTGTTGCACAAAATGAACTGAAAAGTAGAAAGTTCTTGTTACATGATTGTAGAGAAAGTGGAACCCGGATGAAATCAAAGGAGATTTTTTGGGGGGGAATGAGATTAATTTTGATATGAATGACTTGTGATTGTAGCTGATACTCAGCAGGTGGAACTCAGAAAGTGGAGGGAAAGAAATAGTAGCATCTAACACATTGTTTTCCTTTATTTCTTTGGCCTAATATCTGCTGCTCCTGTGTCGGTATTTAAAAAGCTAATTTTTTATTGTTTAGACTTTATATTCTATTCCTATGCAACCTTTTTTTTGGTTCTAGAACATCTGCACTGTGAGATATTTGTGTTCTACTGCTGTGAATTTCAACCACATTTGCACGTACACTTGAAGCGAACCTTTACGTTGAGTAGCATTTTAAATGTAACTAGTGTTTTGTTAAGTCGATGCTTAATAAAAACGCTTTTGTGCTGAAAAACTTCAATTGTTTGGATTCTCTTTTGATAATTAAATGGTAAACAAACGGCTTCCAGTAGGATTTTGGATGTTTCTGCAGAAATGTCGCAGCATCTGGTCTTTGAATCCTCTGCGGGTTTCCATGGAGCAGCTCACTGCAGTGTGGCCGTCGCCATTGTAGACCTGCCTCATGACATGCCCTTGAATTGATTGCTGCCTGAAACCATTCCTGCTCTGTTTACAAAGAGGGGGCTAGAGATGATGCAGGAATAGATGTCGCAGCCTGCTATGCCATTAAAAAGAGGGCAAAAGACCACAAAAAGAAATCAAAATGCTAATTAGTGTAGATTGTTTCATATAAAAATCAACTTTTTTTGGAGGTTTCAGCCATTCATACCTGAAGTGGTTTTCTTTATTATTTATGCATGTTGAGTCATTTGTGAGTTTTACAGGTTTCTTTCAAATTCTATTTTGGCATCATTTCTTGGCTTTGGATTTTGTTGCTGCATGATGTGCCATTTTTATGATAATGCATAAAAAAAGAATATTAAAAAAAAAATCAACTATTCCAGTACTTAGATACCGTTCAACGCCTAATTGTTCTTGACCATGCCTTTTGTTCTTAGCAACGCCCACTTTCCATTAGAAGCAGGAAGTGTTTCTTCAGCAGCACTGCATGTGATCTGCTCACGCTCAGTCCCAACAGGGAGTGCCATATTCATGTAAATGCACCAAAAAAATGCCAAAGTTTGGCTAACTCAATGCATTTCATACTGTTTATGCGACTTCATACCAGCTGGATGGAGTGGGGGAGATTCAGTGTCAAAACTGAAAAGGAAACTGAATCCTTCTATTTATAACCTTTTTTTGGGCAAATGATTGAATGTCTGACCATATTCATCTAAATATGCAATACGAATTATCGCTCCACAAAAGCACAACCCCTCTCTTTCAGTTTGATCCCATCTGGTTTTGTTAACAGGTTTGCTGTTTTTCGAGTGACGACTATTGATTTTTCCGTTTAATCTGGTTGTGATTCGTGTTAACTCTATAAAGTCTAAACTAAAGACATCTGGTTTTATTAAAATCCTTCTAATACATTTTCACACCACAAAATTTCTTTTTTTTTTAATTTTGTTTTGCAAATTGTTGATGTAAAAAAAGTCTTTTGGCAAAACAAACACATCAAAGTGAATTTGATCACAGCGGTGTCTGATTGCAAAAAATCTTTTACAGAAAACAAACTATCCAAAAATAACTTTTAGAGCTGCTATTCTCAGTCTTTGGCAAGATGATTCATCAGTTTTTTTTTTACAGACTTGAGGTCCAGTTAAAAACAAAACAGACAACAACAAACACTTAAAATCAGGGTAGTGTTTAAAGACGGATGTACCTAGGGCTGCAACTAACGATTATTTTGATGATCGATTAATCTGGCGATTATTGGTTCGATTAATCGATTAATCGGGTAAAATTGGCAACTTAATAAATAATAGTTTTTTGGCATTTTATTGAATGTAGTTATGCAAAACACAACTCATAACCACTTAAACAACACGTTGGGCTCATTCTAATAAGTAAAAATGTTAATCTTTCTGTGAAATAAAGAGGGAGAATATTACCATTTCTACAGCAAATATAAAATAATAAATCTACTTACTGTATACAGTAAAGGTAAATCACGAGCACCCATAAAATGTGTTTTATAGTACTGGCTAAAAAAACATAAAATGGAAACTGTTGACCATCCAGGATCACATTTAAAAACAAGAAATCGTTAACAGTTTTAGATTTGCAAATTTAACCTTGTTAAGAGGTATAGTACCAAACAAAAATGGCCTAGGTTAACATGAGTAAAAATACACAAAAAAACAATCAAGATGTGTAATATTAAGTGCAGTTGACAGCAAAAACTTTCTAAACGATTAATCGATGACTAAATTAGTCGACAACTATTTCAATAATCGATTATAATCGATTAATTCGATTAGTTGTTTCAGCCCTAGATGTACCTGTGTCTCCACAAGTTGGAACGAAAGGTGCAGCACTAATAAGATTAATTGCTTCTTATTACAATTAAAAGATCCAAAAACAAGCTCCAAACAACCAATTGTAATTGAAAATGTACAAATTGAGACTGTAGACGAAGCAAAATTTTTAGGAATCATCATAGACAATAAACTGTCTTGGAAACCCCACGTCAGACATGTAAAAGCAAAAATATCCAAAAGTCTCTCCTTAATAAATAAAATTAAACATCACCTTGATTTCAACTCCTTGCGCACATTGTACTGCTCGATGGTTCTTCTATATCTCACTTATGGTGTTGAAATATGGGGGAATACCTATCAGACCACACTATCACCCTTAACTGTCTTACAGAAAAAAGCACTACGAATTATACATAAAGTTGTTTTTTTTGGATCATACTCACAACCTCTTTGCACATTCTAAACTCTTAAAATTTAAAGACCTTTCTCAGTAATACTCAGCAATCACAATGTTTAAAGCATACCACAAACTACTGCCAAAAAATTTACAAAGTCTATTTAATTTGAATGAAAAATCACATAACCTGAGAGTAATAGGAGACTTTAAACTGCCCAAAGTGAGAACCACTAAAAAAAGCTTTTGCATGTCTGTACGTGGTGTAAAACTCTGGAATAGTCTCGAAAAATCCTCCAAGCAATATCAAAATGTAAATACGTTCAAACTAAATTACAAACATATGATTTGGTCACAGTATATGGAATGTCTAATGTAATTATATCACTGTCTTCTGTTGGAGTGTTTTTTTTTTGTTTGTTTGTTTTTTTTGTGTGTGTTTTTCTTTTTTTTTTTTTTTTTTTTTTTATTGTGTTGGTGTGGGTAACCAGGTCCGTATCCTTCCATTTTCAGTAATCGTCTTAAGGTTGAAACAATATAAAATGAATTATTTATTGTAAATATGTATCATTGAGCACTGGGGGTGGGGTTAAATAAGTTTTCTTCCCCCCACTCTTTCTTGGACACTAGAAACTTTGATTTGTGCACTTGTTATACCTTCTTATTATTTCTATTGAGTTGCTGTACAAAAAAATGTTTATGTTGATTTGAGAACATGCTACCTTGTCCAAGATAAATAATAATAAAAAAAAAAAAAAGATGTTTCAAGTGATATTAGAATAAACATGAAATCTTATTCTGTTGAATTATTTACTTGAACTACATTGAAGAACACAAGCCGACCTAATCCTTCATGCGGTTTCACCCTTTCATCATCATGTAGACCCCTGCAGAGGTGTTAGTTTGACACATTCAAGCTGCTGTCGACGTCACTCCTGTGGCACACACACATACACACACATCTTACAGTGTCATTTAGAGCAGACGACATACGTCCTGATGGCTCAAGTGCAGAAATGACTGAATAAGAGCAGATAACGCTTTATAAAAATAACCTTACCGGTTAACCAGCGTTCTTGCACGTACTCATAGATAAATGAGAAATTACCTAAAACATCCACCATCATCAAAGACCCATATTTAGAACAAATATTAACTGCATTTCTGATGACATGGAATCAAGTCTTTCATATCATCTTCTTTTAAGATTTTTTTCCACATAAGACTCAGCATTATGTATCAAACATAAAAAAAGAGGCTAATTTGATGTGTTTTATCCACAACGGGTTTGCATCAGACCATCACATCAGCTTTAATAACTGATTAGTAAGCTGGGTAATTTATCTATTAGACCAAATCAGGTCAATGTTTGGTTTTTACGACCTGCGTAATCCGTTTCTTCTGGAATTTTTTCTGTGTTTTCGTTTTTCCTGGGGGTTTTCTACCAAATTATTTAGATGATTTTAGTTGTATGTAGTTTGTTCCCAGACGGTTTTAATCTCTAATGTTACAAAATCTTCTTCTTCTTTCAGCATTTTCTTTCAGGGTTCGCCAAAGCAAGTCAGTTTCTTCCATCTAACCCTATCTCCTGCATCTGCTTCGGTCACGTCAACTATCTTCATGTCTTCCTTCACTGTATCCATGAACCTCGTCTTTGGTCTTCCTCTAGGCCTCTTTCCTGGTGGTTCCAAATCCAGCATCCTTCTTCCGATGTACTCTCTCTCTCTCCTCTGCACATGTCCAAACCATCTCAGTCTGGCCTCTCTGACTTTAAAACTTCTAACATGTGCTGTTCCTCTGATCCTGTCCATCGTGGTCACTCCCAGAGAGATCCTCAGCATCTTCATCTCTGCTACAAACATCTCTGTTTCCTGTCTTTTCCTCAGTATCACTGTGTCTAGACCACAGAGGATGGCCACTCTCACCACGGTTTTGTACACTTTCCCTTTCATTTTAGCTGAAACTCTTCTGTCACACATCACACCTGATACTTTTCTCCACCCGGTTCAGCCTGCGTCCACACGCTTCTTCACCTCTTTTCCACACTCTCCATTGCTCTGGACTGTTGATCCTAAGTACTTTAAAATCTTCCACCTTCTTTATCTCTTCTCCCCTTAACCTCACTTTTCCATGATGGTAAATGATTTAAATAACATATGGATAATACATACACTAAATAATCTGTGAATAACATTCAAACATGGTGGAAACCGGCAGAAAGTTAACGGTACGTAATGCTTGGCCTTTAATTTTATCCTCTGTGCTACAGAAAGTCTGTCCAGAGACCTGCGGACAGGTCTGATGTGAATCCACCAGATAACTTGAAGTTTATCTGACTTGGCACAATGAGGCTGTGTGCAGTTTCTAAGCAGATATTTTCACTGTTGATACTTGATTAAGACTGTGATGCTTCTAATGGATTTACAGAGAAAGTCTGGTGGGCAATTTAAAACACATTAAAGGTGTAGCAAAAATCCCTTTTACTAAAGTTAGAAAAGATGTCAGAAATTTAGAAAAACAGAATGTCTCTTTGTTACTAGATATGAGACTGAAATTTAGTTGTAAACTTTCAATTTGCCCGATTTAGAAAAGTATAAAAAGTAGAGGAATTCAGACGATAAAAGATCCATTTAGTGTTAGTGAGAAGTCGAGCAAGAAATGAAGACTTTCAGAGTTTGATGAGATTCTATTTTGGCTCATTGGTCTTGCTCTTACGTCTGATTGGACTGTCTGGAAGATGCATTAGGTATCAGCCAATCATTGAGCCACAAAGATGACTTTTGGTTTGTTGGATGTATTTCTAGGTTCAGTCAGTTTAACAGTAAAGCACACAGTGGTGTGTGGTGAAGTGAGACTGTGAAACAGCAGCTGATTGTGGAAGCATTCACTACTGGATGCAAATTGATGTAAGAAATCAGTTTCATGGTTTCCATTTGAATAATTTATGTTTGCGCTTCAGACATACCAGTACTCTGGATCAAAAGATGCTAATTCAGCAGCATTAGTTTCAACCGAGGTAACAAGTGAGCATCAAGCTAAACCTTTGGATTTGAATCATTAATTTTGTATATGATCTTTAACAACTATGGAAAATTTATAATGTTGTTTCAAAGATGGTGGCACGGTAGTGCAGTGGGTAGCACAGTGGCCTCATAACAAGAAGGAGGGGTGTTCGAGTCCCGGGTGGGGACGAGGATTGGAACACAGGCCTTCTGTTTGCATGTTTGGGTTTTCTCTGGTTTCCTCCCACCTTCCAAAAACATGCATGTTAAGTTGATTGGCCACTATAAAATTGCCCCTAGAATAATTGCATGTGTGACCCTGCGACAGACTGGTAACCTGTTTGGGGTGTACCCTGCTATTCTTGCCTTGAATCAGCTCCGGCACCACCCACAGCCCTGTTATGGATGGACAGGTTAGAAAAGGAATGACTTACTTAGGAATTAATTACTTACTTTTTTCTTTTTGTTGCCTCCTTGACGTAATGTTTTGCGATGATGTAGAAATACCAAAGAAACTTTTGTAATTCAACTTCTGCTTTGCCTGTTTCTCAAATTTTAACCAAGAAAATGGACATTTCATCAATCCAAGTGGAGATGGAAACTGTACTTTCATCATACTTAGTGCTGTAACTCCTTTCTGTGTCTACGTGACCATCTCAACCGAACAAGAAAGAATGAAAAAAGAGGTTGAAAACAATTTGCTATGTCCCAATGTCACTGTTATTTAGGTTCAAAACATTCCCCTGAAACATTGCCTGTTACTTCCCTTATCCTAGTGCTCCTATTTTCCCGTCATAATGCATTTTTTGCATGCACGTGTTTATAAATTGGATATTAGATTATAAAGTTAATGTCCAGGGAAGTATTTTCTCTATCATTTGCATGAGGGATTTGACTCCACAAAGCAGTAAACTTGCTTTTTGGTATGCTGCTGATCTGCTGCTAGACCCCAGAGACTCGTGTGACTTTATGTAATATAAGCACTCGTTTCTCCCTTATACACATCCAGTGTGATGCTGAATAAAACAAAAGGACCAACATCACTTTTCCCTCATAAATTTTACATATGGGCTGATTTTTTTTCCCCTAGCTTTCAATAACTTTCATTCAGAGGGATGCAGAATGTCACATTCTGGATAGCTTTATTGCTTCTGATAAAAGTAACCGTTATAGTTTACCATTTAAAACTAATAAGATAAAACATTTTTAAAATTCTCTAAGCCAAGCATGGAGAAACTACAACCCATGGACCACATGCCGATTATTATACGTTTCAATCCAGTCCGCTGAACACAAAAAACTTAAGTAAAAAAACATGGGAATGGTTTATTTGCTCTGTAATTCTGATGTTTTTTCACTAGATGGCGCTAGACAAATAATGGCTTTGTTGAGAAAACAACAACACTGCTCTCATTAAAATGTGTGTGTCTCCGTGATGCGCACGCTGTCAAAATAAACAGTGTGCGAAGATATGGAAAGCCATCAGGCCCAATAAACGCACGTAAACAAGCGTGTTAGATGTTAAAACAAGCTAAATGTTACATCAAGCGCTTAGATTTCAAACCTAGCGCCGCTAAATGCAGGTTTTTAAGCGCTATCGTACTAGATTTCAGACCTAGCGCTGCTAGATTTGAAATTTAACGCTCTTGATGTAACATTTAGCGCTTGTTTAAAATCTAGCTTACCATTCTATCGGTCTGATCTAGTGGTTACCAAAGCATGCCATCCATCTGCTCCTGTTCCGGCCCCTTTGTCATATGTTAGAACTCAATATGGCCCGCGAACCAAAAAGTTTGCCCACCCCTGCCCCGAGCTTATATTTTACAACAGTTGTTTGAGTAGCTTGTTAAAAAAGATTTTGATTCAAATATTGCATCGGTATTGCAATACAGAAGAAAATTGCGATACAATATTTAGTTAATATTCAACAGCCCTATGTTTTTTTTTGGGAATATTTTGAGGTCATTTTTTTTCACCCTGCTTGTTTCTTAAGTCTTCCTCTCTTTGTTTTTGTAATTCTCTCCTTCTCGTCTGTCCTTTTGGACTCGTCTTTTCAAATATCATGACTACCCTGTGCATTGTAAATCTTAAGCACTTTCACTGGCGAGTAACTCTTGGCAAGAAGCAGACTCATAAATAATCACCTCATCCAAACCATTTTTATATCTCAAGAGCACCTTAAAACTGATAGAAGCCAAAAAAAAAAAGACAAATTGTGAGCAACCAAAAGGTTGAGAGCACATTTATAAGGTGCCTTTTGCTCTGACGAGATAATCCATTGAAGCCATTTGTTTAAAACTGACGGGTCTGCTTTTTCATTCTATCACTATTTGATAAGATACAAACAATTGGTATTGATTTGTTTTTAAACCAAATTTTGCTAAAGGTGCGTCAGTGCTCGATATTTTAAAAAGTTACAAGTATTTACTCCAATTGTGATCAATGCTACCATTTGCGTAATAAAGCCCTGAGTAAGTTGACAAAAATATCATTTAAACCCAAATCCAGCCATTTCTGGAAAAAATTCAGATAATCATTCGTGTGCATGTTTATTTTTAGTTTATGTTAAATGAGACTGCTTGGAAAACAACAAAAATTGTACGTCTCTCAAAAAAAAAAACAGTAAAAATAACTTTTCGGGAATGAATGGTCGGTGCATTAGTATCTTACCAATCGTGAGAAAAATAACTGAAACAATGTTTTTAATCAGATTAACTGACATTTTAATAAAAATAATCTAAATTCTGGTTACAGACATGCTTATTTGAAATGATATCATCAACAATTTCAGCTTAGTGATCCATGGTCCTCGCCCTGAAAAGGGTGTAATGCCCCCTGCGGGTCAGGGACAAGGTCCTGTCCCAAGTGGAGGAGTTTAAGTATCTCAGGGTCTTGTTCACGAGTGGGGGAAGGTTGGAGCGGGAGCTCAACAGGCATATCAGTGTGGCATCAGCAATAACTAGGACGCTGCATTAGTCTGTCGTGGTAAAGAGAGAGCTGAGCCGAAAAGAAAAGCTCTCGATTTACAAGTCGATCTACGTTCCTACCCTCATCTATGGTCACCAGCTGTGGGTGGTGACCAAAAGAATGAGATTGCGGATACAAGCGGCCGAAATGAGCTTCTTTCGCAGGGTGGCTGGGCTCTCACTCAGAGATTGGGTGAAGAGCGCTGCCATCCAGGAGGAGCTCGGTGTCGAGCTGCTCCTCCTCCAGATCGAGAGGAGTCAGATGGGGTGGTTTGGGCATCTGGTCAGGATGGCCCCCCGAGCGCCTCGCTAGTTAGGTGTTTTGGGCACGTCCCACCGGGAGGAGACCGAGAGGCAGAGCCCGGACCAGCTGGAGAGACTATGTCTCACAGCTGGCTGAGGAACGACTCGGGATCTTTCCGGGTGAGCTGGAGAATGCAGTCGGGGTGAGGGAAGCCTGGGCTTCCCGTCTGAGGCTGTTATTCCCGCGACCCGACCCCAGATGAGCGGAAGATGACGGAACGGATCAAATAACTGATGACTGGACAATTCAAATTTACTGTAAATGAATTGTCTGGACTTTTTTTATTTGCTTAATTTTAATCTTTTAATTGATAGATTGAATAGTTACGGGTTTGAAAATATAATATAAAAAATTAATACCTAAAAAATAATACTTGCCAAGGTTGGCATGAGGTGCAGACCTTTGTTGCACAAATCCATCCAGCAATACTCGACGTAAAAATAACCATTCAGCTTGTCACAATGCCAGACAGGACAGGGTTGAAAAAAAGAAAAAAATCTGCAAAGTGGATTAAAAGTTCTCTTGGTCACATATTGTTTACTGTCACATTAGATGGAAATTATTCAGAAAGACAAAATTTATGTTGTGGAGTGCCACAGGGAACCTGCTTTGG
Source organism: Neostethus bicornis (assembly GCA_902685375.1). Lineage (NCBI taxonomy): Eukaryota > Metazoa > Chordata > Actinopteri > Atheriniformes > Phallostethidae > Neostethus > Neostethus bicornis. The sequence goes on from LR738543.1 coordinate 30,588,473, forward strand.
GCCCCTTTTATTTTCAATTTTTACAAGTGATCTAGTTTTGGTTTTGAAATGTTCTGCTATCACACTTTAGATTAGATTAGAATTACTTTATTGATTTTATGCAGATGATTCAATATTCTATACTGTATGTCTGATACTACTGAAGGCCGTCTAAGGATAGATCTTAAAAAGGAAACAACAGTAGTTAAGAACAGGGTTCTGGGAAAAAAGTTAGTCAGGAATGCGGAAAAGCTATTTCTATCCAAGAGCCTTTCTAATTCATTTAACTTCCTTCTTCTTCGTTGTAATCTGGAATGTTTTCATTCCTGTAACCGCGTCTCTGAAATTAAAGAACATGACTGTCATTCCTCACTATTGTTCTGTTCACCTGGAAACATGTCAAGGAAATAAAAAAGTATTTTTAAACTTCCTGGTAGATTTCACACATCCATCAGACTCTCTTTTACGTGTGGTATCAGCACAATATTTGTAATACTTGTAGAAACTCCAAAAATATCGACTTTGTTAACAGAACTATTCATCATTTTCTATCCTAAAAAATAACTACAGTATCTCAACATTTTCATGCCTCCACACACTTTAAGTACTCTGTCTGTTTATTCGTGCTTCCGTCACACTTTTGCGAAACCGATATTCTCCCGAGCTACTGAAGAGATTTAATAAAACAACCCACTGTCCGGATCCCCTCACCTGCCGCCAGAGGGAACCCTGGACTTTCCTCTCTCACCTGGATTTCCAATCTTATCCTGAACACCTGGGTGGTTAGCCTGGTACCAATCAGCCGTGCATTGTCAGCCTGCTGCCTATTTAAGGGCAATCACCCCAGACTTTCTCATCGGGTCATTTCCCTTCCAGACAGGTCTCTCTGGTTGCCTGACCATGTTTGAACTCTGTTATTATTTGAACTTTGAATCCTGAGTTAATCCTGTGCCCTTTGGTTTACAGACTTACCTGAATTGTGTTTACTAAACCTTGTTTGGATGTCCTGCAATTGGTTCCTCCTCCTTCCACATCCCTAAACCCTGACACCCACAGTTATTAAGTACTACCTATAGATGAACTGATTGGCTTTTCTGGGTCTTGCGACTCAAATTTAAGATCATGCAAGTTGAGGTCACAAATTCTTTTGAAAGTGATTTCTCTCAAACCAGGGCAGCAATTTCAACGTTACTGGTGTAGTTAGTCAGTACCAAATGTAGATAAACTTAAGGAATCAATTCTAAGTTGTCATAAATTTCCACCAATAATAACAAGAGGACTACAGTATTTTAAACTCTACTGTATAAATCTACTCTAACTCCAACTAACTAACCTGTTTTTAAAGCCAAAATTTGGAAAACCTCACTCTCCTGACTGCTTGACCATAGTTTATCACACGGACCTCAACCTGTCATCATTAATTGCTGTGATCGCCTCTTCTGCCGCCAGAAGGAGCCCTGGATGTTCCTCATCACCTTGATTAGGGACACCTGAGATTGATTCCTGATGCTACACATCTGTGGACCCTGCCATCTATTGAAGGGCAATCACCCCAGACTTCCGTGTCGACCTTCCAGTTACTGAGCGGTCGCCCTACCCACCGAGCCATCCTTCCCCCTCTGAAGGAGGACTCAAATGCAGGAAGGATGTCCTGCATTTGAGTCCTCCTCCATCCACATCACAACATTAATACAGTTTGTGATATAGAGCAGGAGGCATATTGTTCAACTAGTTTAATTGGAAAATAGTTGTTTCAACATTGTAAATCAATATGGCGTTTGGCTTTTTTCGAAACATAAAACTGCAGTGAGAAAAATAATGTAGACGATCACGCACAAGTGATTCTATCACATGTCAACGGTGTTTTATTAAAAACACTGCACCTGCTGACCAAATAAGGAATGTTTTTTTTCCATCATTGTGCAGATCCTTGTGTGTATGCTGTGTGTAATGGAGCCAATGACACGTCTCTGTAGTTATGTCACTGTGCAGGATCTCTGTGGTGTGACCTTAGCCGCTCATCTCTGTCTCTACGCCATTGTCAATCCCGTGGGGTTACTGTGGGCACTTTGTCACAGGGGGACGATGTCTTTGCCCATTACCACCCCCACTCTGTTGGGGAGCAGGTCTCAACACGTGAGTGATTCAGCAAAACGTGACTGTTGTCTGCACAGATTTTTGTCAGCACGTTTCCCTCTCCCTTTCTCTCTCACAGATGGGTGCAGAAGATGTGTGATGAATCCAGCATGAAGTCGCAGTCATGCATGAATGTAAAAAAATGCTTCAAGTTGATGCATGCGTGTGTTTTATTTGCAAAACATTTACAGTGAGGCTGCACTCTTCTCTTCTGTCTGCCTTCGGTTACTTGGATCATATCGTTTTCACCCATGACGCTTCATCTCGGGAGACCCTTTTGCCTTTGGGTGCACAAGACTCTCAACCAGTCTCATAAAATAATTATGTGGTAGCACTCACACTCTTCTGTGTTTGTCTGGTTTCCTTCTCAAAGCTCTCATTCCTCTGGCCCTCCTCCAGACAGGAGAAGGTCACATGGAGGGGATGTGTGACCACTTCTGCTTTCGTCTTCAACAGCATCTGATTAGTTTTCTCTTTGGACTTAGTGCAGTTCTTTTGTGTCACAAAAGACAGATTGAATTTCAGTCCACATATGACCTTTATCTTTGCAAAGAAAATACAAGTGTCTTTCTGCCGGTGACCCTTAATCATTCAGTCCCATGTTGACTATTCAATATTTCTCTCAGATAAGGAGGAACACGTTCACTGTGTGTTAGTTAACAGTACGAGGAAGCGGATGGGGGTTTTTTTTTGCAGCAAAAACCAGTCTAACTAATTTTATTCTTTGCACCAAAGCTAATAGCTGTTTGTGGTTTTGTGTTTCAAGAAGAAAAGGAGGAAATCATTTTCTACTGATTGCATGGTTCTTTCAGTTTGATGAACAATTGATTGTTTCACATGGTTCTAATGTGTTAAAGATTTTTTTCTTGAACTGAAGCACATTTTTAGCATGTGCACACGTGTAGAAGAAGCTATTTATGTGCAATGGGTCAAAGTGATGTCTTCATGCATGTGTGCACAGATACCTCATATGGTGTTTTTCACTCAAGGGCAAAACTCCAACCTCTGCTGCTCTCTGCTGGGTAAACCAGATGATACAACAATATTTCATCTTGGCAAAAAGGTCCAATATATTATTTTAAAAAAAGGTAATGAAAGGAAACACAAAAAATCAATTTGTGTTTTAGTAAAAGGTTGAAAAGCATCAGGAGGTCATTTTTAAATGTGTGAATGGGTAATATATATAAATATCACAAAAAACAAACCTCCGCTCTTAATACAGGGTGGGCAAACAATGGTCCACGGGCCATTTACGGCCGCCAAACCTTTTAATCCGGTCCATCAAATGTAGGAAAATTCTATTAGTAAACATTTTTATTTTACTCCCCCAAGAGCAGGAGTTTAAGTATCTCGGGGTCTTGTTCACGAGGGCGGGAAGGATGGAGTGGGAGATCAACAGGCGGATCGGTGCAGCGTCAGGAATAACTAAGACGCTGCATTAGTCCGTCGTGGTAAAGAGACAACTGAGCCAAAAAGCAAAGCTCTCGATTTACAAGTCGATCTAGTACGTTCCCACCCTCACCTATGGTCACCAGCTGTGGGTGGTGACCGAAAGAATGAGATTGCGGATACAAGCAGCCGAAATGAGCTTCCTCCGCAGGGTGGGTGGGCTCTCACTCAGAGATCGGGTGAGGAGCTCTGCCATCCAGGAGGAGCTCGGTGTCGAGCCGCTCCTCCTCCAGGTCGAGAGGAGCCAGATGGGGTGGTTCGGGCATCTGGTCAGAAGGTGAGCACCTCGCAGGAGAGGTGTTTCAGGCACGTCCCACCGGGAGGAGACCAAGGGGCAGACACCGGACCTGCTGGAGAGACTATGTCTCACAGCTAGCCGAGGAACAACTTGGGATCCTTCCGGGTGAGCTGGAGGATGCAGCCGGGGTGAGAGAAGCTTGGGCATCCCGTTTGAGGCTGTTGCCCCCGCGACCCTGCCGCGATGAGCGGAAGATGACGGAACGGAACATTTTTATCATGCAATTCTAGTAATCACCAATTACGACACACAGACTCATTGATAGCTGTTTATCTGTATTTATGTCAAAATATCAGATTTACTGAGTACTTTTTTCTTTTTGGCTTTTTTGGTAAAAAATTTTTAAGTCAGGAAGTTTTTTTTCCAAATATTTCGGCCCAACTTTGACACATTTTCTTTCTTCTTTTTTTCCTGGTTCAAACACAGACTTTAGTGTTTTTATGTAAAGGATTTTGAAACGTCTTATACATAAAATGAGCTTTTTAAATAAACGTACCTTGACTTTAGTCTCAATTTAATTTGATTAAAATGAGCTTTTATTGCCTTAAACACAAGTTTTTCTTATCAGAGAGGCTTCATCCAGACAGATTCATTGTGGTTCACTGTAAAGAGAGGGAAAGTGGATGGAAAATATTCCATTTAAATTAAGTTTTTTACATGTTCATGATTTGGGTTTGTGACCCATGAGTTCTACAGTTTGCTCACCTCTGCCCTGATGAAGCCATCAGAGTATTTATTAAACTTCTTTGCGGCATAATTACTTTTCTTTTCTCACCGATTAATTTAAAATAAATTATTTACATTTCTTTCTAAATGACAGTATTGATACATGATGTTTATTTGATCAAAGTCGGTGATGAACTCTTTAATCCTGTATTGCCGGCTGCCTGTTGGACACAGCGTCTAATCCTTTTAACTGATATAAATCCTCAGTTCAAAGCAGGTTAATGAATTGGATTTTGTTTGTAAGGCCTTTTGCTTTCTCGTGCTCCATTTCTAAACGTGACTTATTTATTTGGATGAGCTGCAGGTTAGAGGATGAAAAGGACCAGCAGCATATTACGCTCCTGGCAGGAGAGAAGAAAGGCGTCTGTCTCTGTTTTTATCTCTGTCAGAGATAAGACACATCATGCCCTCAATCTGTCTCAATCACTCACAGTTTATAAGCTCTCACCTTCTCACGGCCCATCTGCTCTCTACTATTGTATTTTTATATCTGTCTATTTGTGGATTAACAAGACAATCACTGTAATCAGTGAAAACAGATCACAATCAACCAGTTTGAACTTGAGACCCTTATCTGTTGGGGTGTTTAGCTGCTAAAATCGGCCATCAATTCTATTTTGCCTCGGACAGATATTTCCAGTCACAGTGAAGTCCGTTGCTAATTCATCGCAGCAGAGGGCAAACACAGCTGACACTTCCGTGCCACGAGAAAGGTTTTTGGCTGCAGATAAGTGGAGGGCTCAGGATTTTGGCAGAAAAGGAAATCACAGCTCTTAACTGTCCTCAACTTTGTGTTGTTTCAGCTGGACAGCCTCAGGGACAAGAGAGAGAAAACATTTCAACACACTCTCATCAGACACATGAACAGACCTGATGATGATGCAGAGCTTTGAAGAAAGTAAGTTTATTAAACTGTTAATGGGGTTTTATTCTTATTTAATCACACTTAAACCCGTCAAAACAACTGGTAATTTGATGGGTTGTGAACAAAACGATGCAGAGACAAAAAGCTCTCAATTTGTAATTAAATCACTTGGAAAAGTTTAGACTGATTGAAGAAGATTTAGTCATTTTAAACTAAAACCAGTTTATTACTTTTGTAAAGTACTTCCAACTACCTAAAAGATTACAAGTAACCAAGAAAAATACAAATAAAATAAAAAAATATATATACTCTCTTAAAACAGCATATTAATGCTTAATTACTTGTTTTTCATAACTCGGGTTGTCCTTACAGAAGCATCGATGTAAACAGCAGACCCACATCTGTCTGGAAAATGACCCTACAGGTCAGGATTGCCCAACCGGTAGACCGCGGACTGGTCCCGAGTCGACCGCGAGACATTTTAAAAAAATAACGAAGAAAAAAAAATTATGACTATTTTTTTTTTGTTTTTAATGACAGAAAGTCATTATTGCCAATTTAGCGACTTTGACGCTAAATTTAGCCGCTAAAAAAAGCTACTGGCAACAATCTAGCGACTTTCTTGTGTTACAGAGCGCTTTCACCCGTGTGACTAAAACCCGCAAGTCGGCCAAGATCAGGATGAAACTATCAAAGCAATATTTTTTTGTTGACTGATGGAGAAGATCCTTATACAATTCTAAATAATTTATTTTCAAAGAATCTCGATTTGATGCCTGCATTTCACCCCAAATTTCTACTCAGATGCAGATCTCAAGGCTAACAAAGGAGATGAGGCATACTTCCGGGTTGATGGCGTCACGTGGAACGTCATCAGGACCGATATTTGTTTTAATACTGTGGTTGGCAATATTGTTGCGGGACAGATACAGTAGATCTCAAGAGGTTTGCTACTTGAAAAGTAGATCTTGAGTCAAGAAAGGTTGGGCACCCCTGCTATAGGTAAACTGGGCTTTACAAATGTCAAGTTAGAAGAACGTTCTGTGAAGGTTATCTGAGGGTTCTGTAAAGGTTTTGTGAATATTAGTTTTGTCTGAGGTTAGCTAAAGGTTCTGTGGAGGTTGTGAGAAGGTTCTATGAAGGTTTTGTGAGGGTTGCCTGAAGGTTAGTTTTTTAGGTTACATGAACGTTCAGAGAACTTTCCAAGAACATTGTGTAATGGTTCCCTGAAGGTTAAAATTAAGGTTAGAGGAACGTTCTGAAAACCTTAAGGGAACCATTCAGAAAAAACAAAAAATAACGTTCCCCCACCGCCATAAAACTTTCCGATTTACCTTTAGAGAACTAAAAATAACCTTTAAGGAATGTTCTGCTACCTTTGAAAAACCCTTCCAAGAACATTCTGGGAACATTAAATTATTAGCTGGGAAAAAACGTTGAAATCAATAAAACATAATCGGAATGTGTTCCAGAAATGTTGGAATGAAAAAATGTTGACTTTACAAATGGAAAATTTTTCTTAACCCTTATGTGTTGGTAAAATATGTCGGAGACTCTCATCTCCCAGTTAAATGCACTTTGACAACATTCAGTTTGTGAAAACAAAGGCGGAATTACATATAAAAAAAAAATGAAAAGTGTCTTGATTTTAATCTGTTCTAGTTAGATGGACCAAATTTAAAGTTGTATCTTAAGTCCCGCTGACCGTTGTTTACCTGTCTCTTCTTTAGTTGAACATGTCTCATCTTAAAAGTATTTGATATCAATTTAGAATTCGAAATTTGCAACTACAAATTTCATCAAATAAAATTTTTTTTCGATTCGTATCTAAAAAAAAAAAAAAGTGCTTGTTTTCTTGTCTGGAAGTGTCACGATGTGGATGCAGAAGGAGAAGAAGGACCCAATTGCAGGACAACAAACATTATTTATTTCGTAAGGATTCCAGTAAAGCTGTAAAAGAGAAAACACACGGATCAAACAGGAATGTCTCAAGATTCATGTGTTGGTCAGGCAGCCAGGAAAACCTGGCTAGAAGGGATGATGACTCAACACTTAAGGCAAGGCAGACTGCCTTGAAATAGGCAGCTGGTCAATCACCAACAGGTGTCCTGAATCAGGGAGATGAAGGAAGATCCCAGGCTCCCTTTGGTGGTGGGCAAGGGAATCTTGACAGGAAGGGTTAAATGCAGACTTGTGTATAAATGTAAAAATAGTTCATACCTCTTCTGGGCTACATGAGGACCTCTAACAGGCCTATGTTGGCCTCCAGGCGTCATGTTTGACCCATATATCATCTAGGTAGTACGTTTATTTGTCTTTGAAATCTATCATGAAATAAAAGCTTTTAGATACAATTTTTCTATGCAGATTTACAGTATCTTGAAGTTGGATTTAAAAGGAAAAAAAACTGTTGCTAAGATTTATTGAATCAATTAAAAAAATACAAACACACAATGAAAAAAGCCACCCAGATAGTTTTTCAGCAAATTAGTGGAAGTTTCTCATTTTCCAAAAAAAATAAAGACCTACAAACAAGCTGTACAGTAGAAATAAAAACAGCTGCAGGTTTTAAATCACAAAGAAGAAAACCAGAATGTGAGCTTCACAACTCGGGCTGTTAATTTCTGCCAAAATATTCTCATTAAACTGTCAAAAAAACAAACGTGTTTTATTTCACGGTAATAGTAAATTACCAAATAAAGAGTTTATAGTTATTACAAAAATATTCTATACCTATTTATTCAAAACGTAACAGAAAAAATAATGCACAATGTATCTCGTTAGTGCCCTTATTTGCCAAAATCTACACATTTTATTGTGGAACTAACTTAATTTAATTCTCTTTTTCTTATGAATGGATGAAAAGTAGTTCTTGATTTTTGCCCGATGGTGGCAGCAATGATGTATGTTTGTATTTCTTCTTTGGGTCATGGTTCGACTGCCGGAAAATAAACTGTAACCTCATCCTCTGAGCCTTTGAGGGGTCTGGTAAAAGTGTTGCGTTAAAAAAAAAGCTGTTTTTTTGGCTCTCTTCATCCCTCCTTTCTCTGTCTTCTGGGGAGGGATTGTAAGGGCTGCCACCTATTAAAGAGTCTCTGAGAGAAAAGTGTTGAAGAGAGGCCAGCTCAGTTGAAGAATGTGTTGGCGTATACAAGGGGCGCCACTCAAATGGAACTTTAATTCATTTACACAAAAACCAGAACAATCGTAAAAACAGACCTCACTGCTGAGAGCTAACAGCTTAGCTAATGATGGCTAGAACATAACTGGATTTCACCTGGGGGGCGGCCTTTTATGAGCTTTTAGAGTATTCAGAATAATAAATATAAGGACAGGAGAATCATAGGGATGCTGATATTGTGGGATTCCTGTTTAAACGGTTGAGGTGGGTTGTGGATAAAGCTTTGATGTCTCTTGCCAAGTTTCCCCTATGGACAGCAGCTGTTCTGATAAACATGCTGTCTAGTAGCAACAGACCCTCCCGGAACAGTTCCCCACCTTTACACTTTGTTTCTCACTGTTTTTCCTCTTTTTATCTCCTGAGGCCGTGTTTAATGAAAGGGAAATGAAAACAATGGACAGCGAGTCAGAGGGACTGAGAAAGACTACATGATGTACCAACCGCATTCCAGAGAAATGGATCATCTTCTGCTTTTAGTGTTTCCCCTACAGGGGTCACAACAGTGGGTCGATTTTAGTTGAAACTTCCTCACTTCTTTTACACACTCTGTTGCTGTAAACTGTTGACCGTATTTTTCACAAGACAGACCACCAATAAATGGTCTATTTTAAAACTTTTTTATCTATGGGGCGCACAGCATTGCAAGGCGCAAAGAAGATTCTGTTTGGTCTTCTTTACTTGGCACCAGTCATCCTGTTGTTTCATTAATGGTGAATTCTTCCCCCGCTATTTTGCTGCCATGTTTTACAGCCTTGAGTCTGAACTCTGCATCTGAAGCGTGTCTCTTACAAGGAGACATTTTGGGGTCTTTATATCCACACAAGTTGTGTGTGACTGCAATCGCAACAATACCTTTACTTACGCTGCTAGCTCAGTGATGCCTCCCGACTACAGTGACCATAATTTACCAATATTGATCCATAAATAAGGCAGACCAGATTATAAGGTGCACTGTCAAATTTTGAGACCCTTTGACACCCTTCAAGTGTGTCTTATAGTGCGGAAAATCTGGCACTAACTTTACCTTAACCTTGCTTTTGCTCCGACTATTCCCTGCTCTCACCACAAATCCCTAAGTCATCTGCAAACACTGTCAATGGAGATTTCTGTCTAACTTCATCTCTCAGCTTGTCCATCACCATAGCAACAAAAAAGGACTCCTGGAGCAGCACCAACTCCATTCTGAACTTCTCTATCACAGCTATAACACACCTCATATATGTCCTGCACCGCTCTAACGTACTTCTATGCCTTTCTAAACTTCCTCATACAATACCACAGGTCCTCTCTGAGTACCATGTCAGAAAGCTCCCTCTAACTTTCCCTGTACATCTCTATAAATGTTCTCAAAAGATTTACTTAATGTATGGTAATCTTTTTTTTGGCATAAACTTAGGCCCCGTTCACACGTAGCCAGGTATTTTTGAAAACGCATATCTACTGTTCTTTGTTTTTGGAAAACTCTCACACACACGTAACCGTTTTCAAAATCTCCGTGTCCACACGGAGCCATATAAATACACTTCTGAGTGCAATTATGAGCATGCCAGACCAGTAGTCGGCAGTATTGATGTAAACGTGAGTCCTGAGCTATCCAATCAGAGCACCTCTGTCGTCATTTTCACAAAACCTGAAACATGGTGCCAGGCATCTCGTTTGTGTGGACCGACAAGGAGGTGGAATTGTTTTTAAAAGTCGTCATCGACTATAAAGTTGATAATACACAGAAAAATATAGATTGGGTCCATGCTGCCCAAACCTTGTTTGATCCAAACAAGGACGCACACGAATGACGTATGTGCATTACTTGTCGCAGGTAATGATGCTTAAAAATGCAAATCTCCGTTTTCGCACGTCCACACGCAAACGCAAAGACAGATTTTTCCAAAACCTCCACTTTGGCCGGAGTTTTCAAAAGCGCCGGTCTTGAGTGAAAAAACGTCTATTGTCGTGTGGACGGCAGGCAGTAACGGATAAAAATATATGCGTTTTCAAAAAACCCAGCTGCGTCATCTGATTTTGAATATTGACCGATGCCAATTCTTGATCCAATACAAAAATTATAACACATCAAATATCAAAGTGAACAAACCCAGATTAATCCTGATTTTTATTTGTTTACTTTTCCAATACCTAGGACTATACTGCAAACATTCTCACGCCCTTTGTATCATTGAAACACGAGTGATATCAATGAATCATTCCAAAGATATTTTGTTCTCGAGAACTTTAAAAACACGACGTAAAGACAATCATTCATAAAAATGGGACATGACTCAAATATTTTACAGAATGAAGTCTAAATCCATCAAGAAGATTCTTTCCAAGGATTAACTGATGACAGAGTGCCTCAGGCAGAAGAAGAGATGCTGATAAAGTGGGAAAGGAAATCATTTGGAAGCCTAAGTCCTTCTATGCGATACGGCGTAGGCTGAGGAAATGCCTGACAGATTGTGGTGGATCTGGTCAGCTTCACCGAACTGTAAAGATGAACCCACGTGACATCCCGGCAAGACACACGGTGGAGATTTGACATGAATCCACATGGAACAGAAGCTGATTTTGATGACGAATCGGTGATGCATAAACATCTTTTTCTACAACAAAACACCATAAAATGGTGTTTCCTAACACAGATAATGGTCTGCGAGTGGACAAGGTGCAGAACAGTGCCGAAGTGATGAATGTGCTGAACCCTGATGTCAGTAACATCCGCAGGAAGAAGCGTTAAAAAAGTTTGAAAAGTACCAGAAGCTCAAACAGGAGCAGATGTGAAAAAAGTTAAGTCGTCCCAGGGTTCTTGAAAGCATTGAAACCGGCAAAAAGAAACTTCTAGGATTTATCAAATTTAAAAAGGAAGCAAAAGATTTGTTAAATCTTTTTAAAATACTGTTTATGACCGTTTATAAGGACCACTCAGTGATTTTATTTTTTTTTTATAAATGAAATGTCTACATTTTAATTAAAGCTTTGAAACTATGTTCACCGGCTGTCAGTGACACATAGATCTGAGTATCATCTGCATAATTGTGATAGGTCACGTTATAACTGAATATCAATTGCCCTAACGGCAGCATGTAGAGGTTAAACAACAGTGGTCCAAGAATTGACCCCTGGGGAACCCCACGGGTCAAAGGCATGTGATCTGACACGCAATTTTCAATATTCAATGTTTGACAAAAATAATTTAACTTATTTATTTATCCTGAGTATGAAACTTTTTTTTTTATCCAGGTGAACAAGGCTGCCTGCCCAGCTAGAAAAAGGGATTCTTTGTTTTACTGTAACTTTAGCAACCAAATAGCTGAACGCTTCTTTTACTTCTTCGTGTTTGTCACTGAAAGTCCTCTCAAAATAATAGAGTGGAGCTTATGGTTTGATACGTTTTTTAGACTTTAAGAGAAGATTATGTCTCAAACGTGTCAAGTTCCTCAACTCTTATAGGAACAAAGTCCTTTTTGGAACCAAGTATACTGTCATGATGTGGGCAGAAGAAGGAGGACCCAAGTGCAGGACGACAAACATTATTAATTTAGTAAGGAGTCCAGTAAAACTACAAGAGAAAATTCATGTATCAAACCAAAATGTCTCAAGGTAAATGTTCACATGCCTTTAAATAGGCAGCTGGTCAATCACCATCAGGTGCCCCTAATCAGGTTGATCAGCGAAGGTCCTGAGCTCCCTCTGGTGGTAGGCGAGGGAACCATGACAGTAACAATTCATTTAAAAATAAACAGTGTTCAAAGTGACACATCTAGAATAATTCCTTTTAATAAGATAATATAACAGTTTAAATTCAAACATAATGCGTCACCATGGATACTGTTGTTTATAATATGAATAATGGATTGTTTCAATCGATTTGGCTACCGTGCTGAAACGGAGTTAGCATCGAATCCTACACTGAACTGTTCTTATAATTTCTTAATTACCTGCTATTTATTTTACCTTCCAAACATGGCTTAAATACTGTGAGCTTTGATGTTATTCCATGACATATGATTACAGTAGTTAAAAAGTAGGTAATTAGGTTTTCTTTCCTTGCTTTACACACATTCTATATTTGCCAAAACTAATTCCAGTCAATCTAAAGTTTAAAAGTCACAATTACGCTCCAGTAAAACACTCTAAAGTCTTATATTTTCAAATCCAGCCTGTCAGGTAGTCACTTTGAAATGAAGAAACGATGGAAATGACTCAACACTGTCTTTTGCTCCGTCTCAACCACCTACGTTTGCTCATCAATGTCCCGTCAGGTTGTGTAAAAAGTTAAAATGCTCCTTTGGTTTTCATAATCTTTGGTTCTCCACAGCAATGTCCATACTGCTGAGTGAAAGTTTAAGGGGTAAATGCACACACACACGCACTGTGGTCACGACAGGCCCAAACCACAGGCACCCATGAGAAACCAGTCAATGAACAGACCTTTATTCCAACTCTTAGCAACTCTATGAGTAAACTTAAAGTCCCAAACTCTGAGTGAATTTTTTTATTCATTCATTTACTTTGATACTTTTCACCACATCTTACTGGACGTGGAGTGTGATTAATTAGCGTTTACATTGGGACCTTCCTACCTGCAGAGCTTTTGTTTGCAGTTTGACCTCATGAGGAACTTTCAAGATGGCTGCCTGCCAGCAGAAGAGCGTGCCGGTAGTTTTGCCCCTATGGTGCTTGTTGAACACCCGATTGGGTTACCGACTGTGTGCATTGAAGTAAACAGGTACTTCCCCTGCTATTCAGGAGCTCTGGCACAGCCGGTGTGTGTAGGGAGGTACACAAAGATCTTTTTACATTTTCCACTTCCCCTGAAGCAAAAGTCACCAGTTCAGTTTGTGTGCAAGTGTGTGTGTGTGTTACCATGCAAATGTTATTTTTTGTAGTTTACTTCATTTTAAAGTGAAGCAAAAAATAATTATAAAAAAAACTGGAAAATGAACAAATAGTAAAACATTAACTTAAAAGGTAAAAATTGTGATAAAATAAAATTATATTTTAATAAAAGTCAAATTTTGTCCTTCACTCTTCAGTGCGATCAACATTTTTAAGTTGATTTTATAAACAGATGTCTAGATTTTGTAATGCCACATTTTGAAATTGAGCTATTTGTCCACCGGGTCAAAGGAAGCCAGATGGGGTGGTTTGGGTATCTGGTTAGGATGCCTGGAGGGTGGCTGGGCTCTCACTCAGAGATCGGGTGAGGAGTTCTGCCAGCTGGGAGGAGCTCAGTGTCGAGCCACTCCTCCTCCAGGTTGAGAGTAGCCAGATGGGGTAGTTCGGGCATCTGGTTGGGATGCCTCCAGAACGGTTCACTGGTGAGGTGTTTCAGGCACGTCCCACTGGGAGGAGACTTAAAGACAGAACCCGGACCCGCTGCAGAGACTATGTCTCACAGCTGGCTGGGGAACGTCTCAGGATCCTCTTGGGTGAGCTGAAGGATGCAGCTGGGGTGGGAGAAGCCTAGGTTTCTTGTTTGAAGCTGTTACCCTCGCAAATCGGCCCTAGATAAGCGGAAGACGACGGAATGGAACATTTTAAATAATGTTGCCGCATCTTTTATGAGAAAATGTTTAAGTTCTAAAAAAAATAGTTAGGATGGTTTACTTTTGTGGGGTAGAAATTCTAATTTTAAAACGTAAATGGTAAAACCTCCACCTGTTGTTGCTCATGGTGTTTAATCGTATAAAAACCTGCACGAGGTGTGATTCCAGACGTTTTTCCTTGAAGCTGGTCTCGGTATGATTATTTCATTGTGTTGGGCTATCATATTGCCAGTTTTCACCATCTTGCTTGTTCACTCTCTCCTTCTCCCTTCAACAGACACCTTTTTCCACAAAAAACATACCGACCCCCTTCCGGCATCAGTCATTCAGCCGATCCATCACGACACATTTGCGGTGAAGGTAAGAAGCAAACAAAAAAAAAAGAGTAGTTGGAAGAAAGAGAAAAGGATGTATGTGTAATGAGAGCTGGAGAAGAAAAGAAGGTGATTATGATCTTTATGATGGATGAAGGATAAGATTCTGGACGATGGGAGCCATTCCAAACAGGAAGGCTTACATATCAAATATATAGAAACATAAAAAACAAGAATCATATGTTAGTATTGAAAGTAAAAATGTAAAATTGTAAATATTTGAGTGTGTGTGAAACTTGAGATTCCTTTTCTCACTTTCATGTTTTTTGAAAGGAGGTATTGTGCTTTCAATTTTACACTCTTTACAGATAAATATGCTATAAGTCAAATGTTAGAAAAAAGGCAGTAGATTTTCAATTTTTAGTAACATTCATGAGCAGCTGCTGGCTCTCTGAGGCACATCCATGTGTGGCTGGAGGAGTTGGTCAATCTGGAGGAGGTGCAGAGAAGGAGACTGTCAAGAGTAGGTGCTTCAGGCCCAGTGTTTTTGCAGTTTCCATGGAAATGTCCGGTTGCTTGCTTCAGGAACTGGAGGCACACCCTCGGACCCAGTGAAATACAGAGAGACCAGTTTGGTGTACTTCACTGCAGCCTGGCTTTATGGATCCATTCTGGACTCCAGGTTTTGGGTTGCAAGGTTGGACACAGTGCGACCGAACTGGGACGCTGGTGGATAGGGGCAAGGGGGCATCGAGGTGTTTGCACTGCAGCATTCAAACTACCCTTCAGGGATTAATAAAGTATATTCAATTCAACTTTTACAAGTTGATCTACGTTCCCACCCTCACCTATGGTCACCAGCTGTGGGTGGTGTCGAGCCAATTCTCCTCCTCCAGGTCGAGAGGAGCCAGATGGGGTGGTTCGGGCATCTAGTCAGGATGCCCCCCCTAGCGCCTCGCGGACGAGGTGTTTTGGGCACGTTCCATAGGGAGAAGACCATGAAGCAGACCCACAACCCGCTGGAGAGACTATGTCTCACAGCTGGCCGGGAACGACTTGGGATCCTTCCGGGTGAGCTGGAGGATGCAGCTGGGGTGAGGCAGCTGGGGTGAGGGAATCCTGGGCTTCCCGTTTGAGGCTGTTGCCCGCGACCCGGCCCCGGATGAGCGGAGGATGACGGAACAGATTCAATTCAAGAACCAGAATACTAAGATGTTTCTGAAGGCAGTTGAAATGCAGAAAGAAGAGCATAACAGGCCTCACCACATCCAGATTCTTACTTTCCTAACAGTCACATGTGATAGTTGTATCCAGAAAACACATCCAAACATCTAATCTCCGTGAGCAAAACATGTGTTAAATAAGAGGAGGATACGCACTGCAAATTTGATCAAAATCACTGTCTAATGACCTCTGGAACATGGACATAATGACTATGTTGCCTCAAACTGGATTTGAGTTTCAGATAAATAGAGAAAGAGTGGAGCGAGTCAAGAGAGGATACAGAGCCAATGGAGTTTAGAAGAAGTGGAAAAAGAGGAAAAGTAAGAGGAGAGATTTCCCCTGCAGGCTTGTGTGGCTGGCTGTGTGCTCCTGTTCTGTTAGGCGGCCGCGGCTGGCTAAATAAACAATCCTAATTGGCTGTGGAGCCCCACTAGTCTGGGGTTTCACTTGCTTTCATCCTCGAGGAAGCTGCTGGGAAGCTGTGGGAGAGCTGAGGTGAGGCATCATGATAAACACACATGTGCTCAATCACGCACACTTACGAGCGCCTGTAGACAGACGTGCATGCAGAAGGGGAACCGTTAGTGTGTAGCGGATAGGCTTTAGATGAGTTATTCTGTCTTTGTGCAGATGGGATACATGAGAACATGTGAATGACCCACCCTGCCTGTAGTTACGTTATGTGACCACCTGCTCTGCACATCTGGGGATGAGCCGCCCACATAAATCCAGTGTTGGAATTGCTAGCATTACTTTTTAAAAATGGAGTAATCTAATTAGTTACTCCTCCTATAGTTACAACACCGTTACGTTACTAAGGGTGTAGCTTAGCGTTACTATGATGTGTTTAAATAAAGCAGCATGAAACCATACTGTTCAGAATCAGAATGCTTTTATTGCCATGTCAATGAAGAATATCAGACACTAGGAAATTGCTTTGATACAGGTGTGCAAAAATATAAAATAAAAATAATAAATAAAATAAATAAAAATAATTTTAACAAAACTAAGAGTGCTCAGAAAGAAAATGAAAAGAAGTGCAATGTCATAAAAAAATAATAGAAAATAATAAAGATAGTGAAGTGACAAGAGAGAAGTGACTAAGAGATGTGGGGATCCAGGTTATAAAGAGTTAATAAGTCCAACGGCAGAAGGGAAGAAGCTGTTTTTGTGGCGGGACGTTCTGGTCCGAATGGACTGGAGCCTCCTGCCCGAGGGGAGTCGCTCAAAAAGTCCATGTCCAGGGTGGGAAGGGTCAGCTGCTATCCGACCTGCACACCTCCGAGTCCTGGAAACTTCTCTGGAGCGTGGCTGGGCTTTCAGTCAGAGATCAGGTTAGGAGTTCTGCCAAACGGGAGGAGCCTCTCCTCCTCCAGGTCGAGAGAAGCCAGATGGGGTTGTTCGGGCATCTGGTCAGGATGCCTCCTGAGCGCCTCGCCGGTGAAGGAGACCAGGAGGCAGACCCCAGACCTGTTGGAGAGAATATGTCTCACAGCTGGCCGGGGAACGACCCGGGATCCTTCCAGCTGAGCTGGAGGACGCAGCTGGGGTGAGCGAAGCCTGGGCTTCCCGTCTGAGGCTGTTGCCCCCGCGACCCGGCCCCGGATAAGCGAAAGACGATGGTATGGAACGGAAAAAAACTGCCAAAAGTATTTTAGAATTTAAAAGTTTTTCTGTCTTTAACTCACTAAAAAAAAAAAAAACACTTTTAAGGTGTGATTTTGTGCTAAAAAGAAAAAAAAAAAGCTAAACAAAATTTTTGTTATAAAGAATTAAAATGACCGGGTTTAAAATGAGCCTAAAATCTGCCTTAAATGTGGTTGAAAGTAAGATTTTTTTCTGCTCAAAACTAACAATCCGTGCTTTTTAAAGGAACTGATGGGAGTCAGCCCACTGAGCAGAGAAAAGATCTATAACTACTAAAGACCACATTTCAATGGGATGTAAATGTCTTGTCTAAAAGAAAGAAAACAGAAAATAGAGTCTTTGCTCTCACAGCTCTGGCCTTCCGCCCAGTTTGGCTCCAGAAGGAAGATTGTGAAAGCGGTTGTCACGGTGGAGAAAAAAAAAGATGTGGAAATTTTCTCCTTTGTTTTACTGGGAAAAATAAAAAAAAAGTGACGTCTTAACAAATAAGAATTTAAACTTTTCTCATACGAAGCGTGCATGCTTGTGAAACTTCTGCCCCTAGCAACAGCAGAAAAACATTATCAGCTCCAGTTTGAGCAGGAGTACCCACAATCTGATGAAATAAAGTGGAACAAATGGAAACATCCAAATAAAAAACATGGATCATGAAGTTTTGGTGAAAGAAAACTTGCAGAGTTTATCAAAGTAAGAGTGAGTTAAACAAGCAGAGCAACCAGTCCTTAAAGCTTTTAACACTACATGACCTCATATTATCACTCTTATTAAGATTAAACAAAAAAAGTCATGCAATGATCAAAACAGGAGATTTTAGAACGGAAAAAAGGGGATCTTACACCCACAGACAGAACGGTGTCACTTAAAGATAAAAATACAAAGTAAAAAGTGACTCATTGCATCTAAAAACTGAAACTAAAGAACTTTTTTGAAGGTCATCTTTTGTTTATGCAGCTAATTATATTGCTTAATTTATAAATTAAATCTGTATAATCAAAGTTAGAGGTAAAATAATTCATTGTATTTTGTTGTAAATAAATTTTTCTTATCCTAAAAAAAAAGACCATTTATGAACCATGAAAACTTATGATTTAAAGAAAATCTTTGTCATAGTTCCCTCTCCCACCACCAGAGGGAACCCCGGGGCCTCATTTAATCTGCCTGATTTCTGACACCTGAAGGTCTTAGCGCAGCTGTCTTTAAAAATGCAGTCTGTCTTCCCTTCAGGTGTCGGGCGATTAGATTTCATCCCAGCCAGGTCTTCCTGGTTGCCTGACCATGATAAACATTTACAACAATTCCACTGATTCATGTGTTTTTTTTGTTACAGCCTTACATGACTCTCCCCCACCTACATTTCCACATCATGACAATCTTCCATAATATGTATTGGTAAAAATGTCAGCGTGATATATTGCAAATTGTCGTGTACTGTGATAAAAAAAATATTTTCCTTTGTTTTTATGGTTAGACCTTGCGATCCGTTACATTGAAAAAAAAAATCTATAAACAGCAAAGAAATGTACAGTTTTTCAAATAATAGCTAAATGTTAAAAAATTTATTTGCATATAAGATTTTTCTATCTTTCTATCACTTTAACCAACTTATAAATTTTATAATAATAACATTTTTTCATCATAAAAAAAAAAGGACATCATACTAAATATTTTAAATGCAGATGCACTCGGAACAAAGACTTGGATCTCTAAGCAACTTGAAATGAAAGTGCCTGAACGTGAAAATAAGACTGGATGGCTTTGTTGGTAAATCTCAGGACTAGAGAAAATGAAAATTTGCTGTGATTCTCACCGATGACATAAAAATATGAGGGATCTTAGTAAATCATTTTGAAGTTACTGTCTGCTGCGGTAACTTTTAGTAACTGTTGCAAAATGTCTTTTATCTTATCATTTGACGTTCATGATCCCCTCCCCTGCCAACAGAGGGAGCCCTAGACCTTGCTTCATCACACAGATTAGGGACACCTGAGGGTGATTAGTCTGATGACACACACCTGTGGATCCTGGTGCCTGTTTAAAGGCAATCGGATCAGATCATCATTGTCATCACCACCATCCCTTCCAGCCGGGTTTTCCTGGTTGCCTGACCGTAAGTTGCATTCTTGAACTCAGTTACATTATTTGAACTTTTGATTCTGAGTTAATCCTGTGCCCTCTGCCTTAGAGCCTTCTGGACTTTTTGCCTTACCGGACTCTAGGTTAGTAAATCCTGTTTTGTTTTTCCACATTTGGGCCATCTTCCTTCCACATTCCCACATCACAACATTGACAGTAAAGAAAATTCTTTTGACTGTAAATTTACGTTGTTGTTTGTCAACCGCAGATGGAAGCATTTTTTGTAAGTATAAATAATTTTTTGGACTGTATTTTTATGGTGTTTTAAAGAATTTTTTTTAAAATAAAAAGACCAACATTTTTCACATCGCACGGGAGCTGAAACATAACTTTTATCAGCGCAATCCCATTTATTTATTTTATTTATTTATTTCGGTCACATTGTAAATTCACATTGAAGAAAGTTACATTTTTTTTTTCTGAAATTGTATTTTACCAAAGGACCGAAAAAGTATTATTTGTAATACTTGACGTTTTACTTGTAAAGTTAGATTAATATGCAAATATTAAAACATCCAAAAAGCCAAAGATCTCCACTTTCCCTGCATTACAAACTGTATTAATAATGATCGGTTGAGGTCTACGTGATGGTAACTAAATTGAAACGGCCATAAGTGTAAAGTTTAAAGTGTAAAGTTTATAACTTTTGTGACCTTGATAACCCGTGATAATAAAAACTTAAGCAGTTTATCTATAGTTGGTACCATTGAGTAAATATAGGCAGATTCTCTGTAAAGCCTGTTGTGATTTGGGAGATATTTTGTCCACAGAAGTATTAAGACAGCCCGATTGCTCAATGGCTCCTCCACATTCTGTGGGCGGATGCATGAAAATCAGATTTGGATTAAAAAGCAAATTTCAGTGACTGTAAATTTTAATGAAAGAAAATGACAAACTACAGTTTGATCAGGAAGTTAAATAAAAAACCGTGTCTTGATAAGTGGTGCACCTTTCGTCTAGACCTCGTGCTCAAAACTTTTTCACATTTTCCACTAAATCGAGCCACAAACAGCAAATAATACAGTTAATTGTTCCATTTTTGTCTTTTAAGAAACCCAGAAGTTTCAAAGTCTTTTTTTGGTCAAGAGTGCAGAAGAATTGAATGTAAAGATGTCTGTGATTCACGCACAGCAGCCTAGTTTATCTCCGTCCCCTCTGAACTTTTACCCCTCCTCTTACTACTGGCACACTCAGCACTTACACAGCTCCTCGCGTGACCAACGCACCGCAGGAATCTACACAATCCATGAGAAGAGATTCTCTGTCTTCGTATACACATGGGTGACTGTGTGTGTGCATGTGCAGGGAATCATAGGCTCCTTATACAAGTTGTGTGTATGTGTGTGTGTGTGTGTCAGGCACCTCATGTATCAGACAGCACCTCTGCTCGATGGAGCAAAATGAACAGGAGACAAGGGGCTTTCCTACCTGGCTTCTATAGCCCGAACACACACACATACGGATAAAGTGGTCAAAGTCAAAGAGCTTAAAAGAGTGTGTGTTGTATTGAAAAAAAATTAAGGGTGAAAGTCACTTCCTGGGGCAAAATATGACTCATCAGACTGGTGGTATTTTTTTAAAACCAAATGCAACCATTTGGGAACACACACCGATATACACGTGAATAAGCAGAAAGGTGAGGGATGTTGATGGAGTGGGTGTTGAGAGTCGGATGAATTTAAAAGCAGGTTAGATGACGGGATTATTTGATAGAAACCAGGGTGGGCAGTAATAATTTTTTCCAAGGTTTTCTCTGAAGATGTCAGATCATCAGCTTTTCCCTGGCAGCCAGCCAGAGAGAGAGAAAAAGAGAGAGGGAGTAAAAGGAGGGCGCACTTCTTCCGAAAGGCGGCAGGCAGCCAACAACAACAGCCGACTCCAGTAGGTCGGCACAGGAAGAAGGGTTGCGCGGGGGGAAGATCTGTGTAGATCTATGTGTGATGGTGTGGGAGAGGAGGAGGGGAGTAGGGGTGGCTGTTAAAGCCCTCATGTTTGTGCACCCTGCTCTCCTCAGGCGTTCTCGTTTGTTGTTGGTGAGCCAGAGGGCCTTCGGCTTGACCGGTTCCCAAGGGAGTCGTTCCATCGCATTCCTTTCCCATTATTCCAGGCGTCTCTTTACGAGCAGCACCCGGCTGGCCTTTTCCTCTTGCCCTCGATGTCCTGTGTTCTCTTCCTTGTGGTTATTTTTTGGTTATTAGCTGCTGTTTGTCAGACAAACGATGAGGATCTTCTAGAAGGTTAGAGGTTAAAAGAACGTAGGGTTAGGTTAGCTTCATTACAACTAGACCTGCATGTTAAAGGAAAAAAATATCCAATTAATTTTTTTTTGGCCTGATGTTGTGATATTGATTCAATATTTGATATTTTTTCATTTTTTTTTCAAAGTAAAGTATTTTAAAAAATCTTATTTCATGCAAAATAACTCTTAGTAATTGTAACTTTGCTCATGAATAAAATACAT
Source organism: Neostethus bicornis (assembly GCA_902685375.1). Taxonomy (NCBI): domain Eukaryota; kingdom Metazoa; phylum Chordata; class Actinopteri; order Atheriniformes; family Phallostethidae; genus Neostethus; species Neostethus bicornis. The sequence goes on from LR738543.1 coordinate 30,610,429, forward strand.
TTTGAGACATCATTTAACGATGGTTAAAAATTCTTAGTCATTTAAAGAGCTTTATCACAAAACAGGAAGTGTAAAAGCCTGACGATTGCTCATCTGAGACGGCACAGGTTCCACCTTCATAATTTGACACAAGCCCTGAATGAACCGCTCATCCTAACGGTTTTAAATCACAATCAGAACTAAATGCACACATACGTAGTTTTAAAAAAAAGAGATTTTAGAAACTAAAGCATCAGAAATGTTACAGACACAGGCCATGTGGCTGACCGGAGGCAGTGGTATAAGAAAGGGGAGGAGTTATGAGAGGCGGGATGGGAGCGTATGTGAAATACTTCCTACTATGTAAAATGCATCATGGCTGTAGTTAGGTGCATCATTGATGTATCAAGTATTCGTTTGTTGTCAAGTAGGAGGGGAACAGGAATATCAATATTCCGTTTCGTTCTGTCGTCTTCCGCTCATCCGGGGCCAGGTTGCGGGGTCATCAGCCTCAGATGGGAATCCCAGGCTTCTCTCACCCTGGCTGCATCCTCCAGCTCACCCGAAAGGATCCCGAGTCGTTCCCCAGGCAGCTGTCAGACATTAGTCTTTCCAGCAGGTCCAGGGTCTGCCTCTTGGTCTCCTCCCGATGGGACATGCCCGAAACACCTCACCAGCGAGGCGTTCGAGGGGCATCCTGCCTAGATGCCCGAACTACCCAATCTGGCTTCTCTCAGAATATTAGTATAATTTGTACAAAAATACTTCCTGATTATCTTGAAATCACTGTACGTTAACGCTGAAAGCATGCTACGGCACGAAAAAAGGAAATCCTATGTCAGTGCAGGCCAGAAAGCGAGTGGGGACAGTTGGACTCGGGACGAGTTTACAGCGACTATGCAAACTGTGACTGCATTATTAAACAGAGACGGAACATTAAAAAAAAAAAAATAACTTGTTTGCGATAAGCTAATTGCAGTTATTAATATTCTGATATTGTTTCGATGTTGACACATCAGGAAGGCCTAATTCTAACACATTTTAAATGCAACAAGCCTTCACAAAACTAAGTGAGTAAAACAGATATTAGTGCTACACTTTGATGCTAAAGTAGAATTTTTCTCTTTACAGAAAACAGGTGTTTAAAATTTTTTTGTTATTTTAGTTCCAGTTCATCACACTTCACTCATCTCAACCCATACACCTTTTCCATTCCAATACTTTCCGACTTTTTTTCTACTGCCAAACCGTCGCTCAAATGTTCTTTTGTCCATTCTCTGTGGACTCTTCCTCGGCTGGGTCTCGGTGACCTGAAAGGGGGAGGAATGTTCATCAGAAGTATGTCATGACTTTTCAAAGTCTCCACTGGGAGGGGTCAGAAGCCTCAGGCCCGGAGGGGACCTCGAGGCTGACTGACAAGTACAGGTGAAAGTGGTTCGGGTCGTCCTGGTGTCAATGAGGGCACACACACTCAGGCTCCAGCCAGGCTATGGCTTTGTGGGAAAGAAGGGAAAGGTCAATTACAGTTGTGGAAGTTCCGTATGAGGGAAAGTAGAAGCTTCGTGAACACAACGTCACGGGTTGTCATCACTTATCATCATGTTAAAGTCATTTAACTATCTACTGTTTCCTGTTCTAAAAATAAAGTTTATTTCAAACTAGAAGCTGTAAAATGTTATCCAACTGTACCTAACTGATACGTCCTGAAGAAGCTTAGCTTACTTTGTATGGATTTCTTGTCTGTTTCAGAGAAAACACATTCTTTCCTTGAACCTCTGACCTTGGAGAAAAAGAAGAAATCCCTCAGAAATAAGTGGATAAATAAATTAGAAGGAGAAAGTCCAGGCTAGTCTTCAGATGATCTCTCTCCTCAGTCTTTCTGCCATACCTTATTGCTGGTCAAATAAAACACTAAAACTCATTTTTTTAAAAAACCTTTTTGGATGCATTTGTGACAATCTCCAGAAAAATTTAAACTTCCAGATTTTCAACCTTCCTAATCTGCTTTTTTGCATCAGTATACAGAGTTTGTGCCTGCTCTGTTAACTCGCCATCGTGGAACTAAACCTCTAAATCTGTGGTTTGATTTATGTTCCATGCTACTTCCCCGTAACGGTGTGTCCACCCCGACATCCTGCCCGGCAGGATGCGGAATTGTAGCTGGCAGAGAAGCGAGGCTGTTATTTCTGGCATTAAAAGCTGTTTGCCGCTTCTAAGTGTTAATAAACAAATGACGTGTTAACACCTCGAAGTCATCAGTGGGCTTTTCTTCTGTTGAAGCAGTTATTTACCTGGCTCACAGCTTTCACCTTCCAAACCTGGAATAAGACGTAAAACTCTAACTATATCATTCATTGAAGGTTTTAAATGATTAGGTTCCATTAATATTCTGCCACTATATGATTATTAAAATACTTTGTAGATTAGTTGAAGTAAAATGGAAATTTGAGTAGATAAAAAGGTTGAAAAGGAAAGAGTTTTAAAAAATATATGAGCATTGAATTTTCCATTTTTTTTCTTTACCTATTACAGCTTTTCTACTGATTAATGACAAAAGGGATAAAAAAATGTTGGGCATCCACATTTTTAAAAAAAGTTATTTTTTTCACATTTTGGAGATAAAGTCAGAGAGGCCAGACTGAGATGGTCTGAACATGTGCAGAAGAGAGAAAGTAAATCGGAAGGATGCTAGGTTTTGAACCACCAGGCAAGAGGCCTAAAGGAAGACCAAAGAGAAGGTTCATGGATACAGTGACGGAGGAAATGAACCAAAGAGGATGCAAGAGACAGGGTTAGATGGAAGAAGTTGACATGCTGTGGAGACCCTTGAAGGGAAATGTCAAAAGAAGAAGAAGATTTTTCACACGGTATCTCTTTTATATTTTCTTTGCACATTTAATTAATGTGGTGGAAATAAAAAGTAGAAACGTTCTGGTTTATAAAGAGTCCAAACTGTTTGTTGGTTCTGCCTCTTTTGGATTTATCTGGTCAGTTCAATTTTGAGAGGAAAAAAAATAAAGGCAATAAGACTATATCGACCAATATGCCTGTAAATTTGTCACTTTGAACTTTAGTCGCATGACCTTGTAAACCAAATTAGATCATCTATAGATGGTCAAAAGGAACTGTGAGCAGTTTGATTAAAATTCTTTCAGTGGCTTCTTCTGTTCTGCTGAGGTCTTTGTGGTGAATTTACTTGTACTGTTGTGGATGTAAAATCAAGCCTCCGAGTGACCTACGGAATTAAACACAAATAAACAAGTTGCTGTTCATATCCGTTAAAATTTCAGCATCGAGAGTAATTTGTTCTAAATCAGTTCTGCAGATGCATCATTTTATGTGGAATACCTGCTTAAGAACAAATGTGAATTCATTTCAAAAGAGCACTGATTAGAAGTGGTCGAAACATTTAAGCTTTCATCCTTGAAGAGTGTTTGATGTAAATGATTTTTTAAAAAACATTTTCTTTCTTTTTGTTTCCTCTCTTATTCTTTTGCATGTACAATGTATATTTCGACCACCAATGTCTTGTTATCTCCATGATCAGACCTTCCAAATCTGCTCATCTTTCTTCTCATCTTCCAGTTTGGAAGAGACCTTCCAGTCAATGCAGTACCAACATATACAGTGTAAGGCGGTATTGTAAATACCTCAAATCATCAAAACAAAGCTATTAATTTTATTCAATGATGTTGTTGCAAGAAAATGATGGAAAACATTTTTGTCATTGTGTTTTAATCTTAACTTTTTTTTCTTGGATTTTCTGGATTTGGGAATTTCTGCAAACTGATGTTCTGTATCTGATTGTAATTTTGTAGCTGAGGAAATGAGTTAAAAAATAATAAAATGAAAATATATTAGTTTAGGTTGGCTGGTATTTCTTTTTTTAAGTTTAATTTTTGCCATATTATTTAAAGGGGCAGTACACATTGATATATGCCAAAATTAGAACAAAATTAGATAAATGGCTGGGTTTTTTTTGTTTTTTTTCCCAGACATCCCACAAATCACAATGAAAGAAATTATTACAAAATAAATTTCAGCATTTATTAAAGAGATAATTTAATTGACGAGTTGTGTTCAAGCTCATTTTTTTCAAACACTTTACTTTGATTCTGTCACTGAAACTTTTTGAAAATATTTTTAAGTAAAACTTTTACGTTTTTACATTAAAAGCAACAGAAAAGATCTTTTAACTTTGAGAATCCAGAAACTTTTTGAATATTTAGCTCACATCAAGACCCGCCTTTTTTTTCCCGCCAAAGTAGCTATAAGCGTCCTTCATAACGCCATGAGAAAAAAATACCATTTAACTGACCAAATATTTGTTTTGATCACGTTTCTAAGTAAGAAACATTCTCTATAGTTTTATAATATCCATTTGGGAGTTTTTATTTATTTTTTTATTTGGAGTATCGATGCTCATCGCCAGCTTTCACAGCAACATCATTCACCGGCAGCACGACACCATACTTCTTTCTATGGACGGTGTGAGTAGTTACGACATTTTTTTAGGGTTTATGTCGCCAACCAACATAAATAATTACCGTGTGTGTTGCGAAAACCAGAAACTTAAATGATTGAAAGTGTCTTGGTCAATGGTTTTGTTCACCATACAAAAATTACTTTATAAAAATTTTAGTTACAATGTATTTATTTGGATTTGTAGTGCATTTATTTGCAAGCACAATCCAACCAGTCAAAGTGGATTTAAGTAATGTTGCTAAAGAAAATAAAGACTTTTTTAAAAAAAAAAAAACCCCATCCAAGCCACCTGAAGGGCTACATGTAAAAAGTTGGTCGGCAACTATAAGAAGTGTTTGTTCTTTCTAACAGGGCATTAAAGATTTTTCGCTCCATTTCGGAACAGGTTTACCCTAATGGGGCGTCACTAGGTAAACCCTGAACCGGTCACCAGTCTGTTGCAGGGCTAAACACAGAGAACCACACACACTCATTGGTGGGGGAATTTCATAGCAGCCAATCAACCTAACTGGCATGTTTTTAGAGAGTGTGAGGAAACCGGAATACTGTAAGGAATGCATACACAAGGAAAACATGCAAACTTCACACAGAAAGACCAGTGTTTCAGGCCTCAACCCCACTCCGGGACTTGACCCCTGACCTTCTCACTGTGAGGCCACCATGCTAACCTCTGCACCACCATGCAGCCGTAAAAGTTTTTTCTTTTTTTAAATTATTGATTTTATCTGTGAGAACAATAATACTAACTTTGGACATGCAACTTTTTGTTCCAACTGTTAAAGGTAATAAAGACCAAACTTGAATCTAACTTTGATTAAACCGGTTCATTTTATGACGTCTCAATAAAATATATATATATTTTTTTATTCTACTTCAAGCTTTAAAATACCAGAGAAGCTATTTTTAGTCAAACAGATCCACCTTCTTGTGGTTTTTAAAATATGCTTTCAATCTCTTTTATTCTTATTTGCAGTGCACATTTTGACTCTTTGCTGTTGGTTTTTTATCTGATGCTTGAGCCATTATTGATTTGTGTGCATACTTTAATTTACTCTATTGATACAGACTGAATTGTAACAAATAAAGTCCTTTAATTTGATCTCGTGTGTTTTTATCATTGCATTGTGAAAATTGCAATTATTGCAATTATATTTTTTATGAGTCGAGACTAAAAAAAAAAGTTTGTTGTATTTTTTAATTGCACTGTTACATTGCATCGTGCATCCTGCAGGTGATGCCTGCTGCTTGAACACAATCATCTCATTTGTAGCTCACTATGTGTGTGCACGCATTTTTTATTAAAGTTTGAGTGTTTGTGAGGGTCTGCGGAGGGGTGGAGGGTGTGTAAGGGGTCCCATGCTTTGGGGATGGCGCTGTGTACAGTGGGAGCAGCCAAAGCTGCAGAGTGTGTGCAGCTTGGAAAGTTCTCTGCAGAAACTTGTGTCATGTGGATGTCCAGTGCAGTGATCAGGACTCTGGATCTTCTTTCTAACACTTTGTGGATCATCTCTCTGTAAGTTGAAGAATTCCCTGCACGGTTGGAGAGAGTTTTTTTTTTCTCACCAGTATGACCTGCTTATCTACGTCATGCCATGTAGCCTAGATTTTTCTGCTTTGAAACAATGAACTCTCCCGGTGATCCGGAGCTGGGACCCTTACCTCGGAAACACCGACTCATGGCCGTGGCCGGGGAGGGCAGCCCGTTGTCCCGCAGCGCAGAGCGGAACGGTCTGGGGGGGCTGGTCCACTGTTTCATATGTGGAAGCGGAGTGACACCGGGAAAGGAAATAAAGTTACAAGTGACATATCAAAAAGAGAGGATCCCGTTTTTTCCTTTTCTTCAAAACCAGGAGCCAGCTCCGGGTGCATGTGAGCTGAGCACGGATGGCCAGGCGCTGGTGTGCGCGGTGTGTCACTGCTTCTTGAGCGAGCAGTGGAACTCCTTTGAACGGAGCAGGACACCCATAGAGAAGCGCATGTACTGGCTGAAAAGACCGTACCAGTGCGACTCCCGGAGGGTCCCACAGGAGTGGAATATCTCGTATGATCTGGAGAGAAGGATCAGCAGCCAGAACTATGAGTCTGATTTCTCCTCTTTCTCTGACAATGAGAACATCTCGGACCAGGAGATGGATTTAGTGGACAGAGTCAGTGTGGGTAAATGTCTGAGGGCTTCTGGTAAATCTCCAAGAGAATGTAGGAAGAATAATGTGATGAATATTAAAAGCAGCCCAGATTCTGCACGTTACCCACTGGGTGTTTATGGATCACCTAAAGCTGAGGGACCCCAACCAGGGAGGCGCGGGGCTAAAGTCATCAATAATCTATGTCAAGCATCGGAATCTTTAGCAAAGTCCCAGGAGAGATTCCCTCAGAGATCTTTTGACAGTCCTCTGTCCAGCACACCTGCCCAGGAAAACGGGGTGATTATCCGCAACAGGCGCTGGATGGAGGAGGACAGGGTCAGACATCCATCTGTGCTCCTTCGGGGTGAAAATGAGGAAAACTTCAAATCTGCTGCTGGAATCCCGAAATGCAGCCTGGTTGTTTCCAGGGAGACTAACACTGTCAATTCAGATGATGAGATTAACATCACAAGCGATGATGACAGGGACACGTTTGTCCCTAAAACAGGTTCAGCAACTCAGCTGAGACCTGCCACACATCACCAAGCAAGAGAGAGTGTTCAGGAGGAGTGTGTGTGCTACATCTGTGGCACCGAGCTTAGACACGATGGTCATTTTAAAGTTAGTGTACAGAAACAAGAACGGGCGCAAGGAGAACCGTTCTTTCCATTTTTGTGGCTACACACTGCTCCCAGAGGTGCTGTGCCCATCAGCCCTGAGGGGACGACCTTTGTGTGTGGGAGCTGTCACACCTCCCTCATGCAGCAGTGGCACAGCTTCCAGCTGGCTGATGTACCTGTTCTACAGCGTTTGTATGTGGTTCCTCTAAACCAGACACATCCGTCTAAATCCCTGTTACAAGATGGGAAAACTTTGGGATTCACAGAAGGCATCAGTGAAGTTAAAGCTCCTCATGAAGCTTGTTTCCTCTGCGGTTTGGATTGTAAAGGAGATAGAAGGGTGGTGTATGCTCAGGCTGGTGTTGGCAAGTCTCGGAGTGTGATGTACTTTCCTTTTATCAACATGCTGCCCTGCCCACCCAATGCTCAGGCGCTGAGAAACGGCCGTGTGCACTGCTGCCCACAGTGCTATTCCATCTTAGAGGATATCTGGAGTGCATACCGCCTCAGCCTCAGTGAAGATCTGATCACGTCCGTCAGCTCCTTCCTTGTCAGGTACCATGTTTCTGTGTCCATTGATGGACCTGGAACGTCCCAGTCTCAGGCCGGAGGGGCCTCTCGCCGCAGTAGCTCCATGTGCTACCTGTGTGGATCCGAGCTGACAGCAGGAGGGGAATACCAGCTCCATGTTAATCCACCTGGCCGCTGTGGAGAGAGGGAGCCTTTCTTTCCATTTTTGACCGTCCACCCTCCGGCACCGCGGGCCAAACCGGTTGATGCTACAGGTTTGGTGTCGGCCTGTAAGCTCTGCTTCCATGACCTCCATGCCCAGTGGGCACAACATGAAAGCAAGGGTCTGAGTCTCCCTGGCGCTGCCACCTCTAATTTAACCAACCCCCACCCCCCAAGCTCCCCATGGGCACGTCAGTACAGCTGTGAGTCCTTTGTGTGTTTTTTCTGCAGGCGGGAACAGCGTAGGCCAGGTAGGCTCTGCACTGTTACTGTGGCCCGCCTGCCGGTGTTTTTGTACGCACCTCGCAGCCCTCAAACGCTCCTGGTGGATGATGGTAGGAGGCTAGTGATTGGTTCGTGTGTGGAGTGTAAAGCGATGGTGCAGCTGGGACAGAGTGTGCAACAGGACGGGGCAAAGATGGGACCTGGAGATCCAGCTGGAGAGAGGAAAGATCCAGAAGTAGCGTTGCCGCCATCCAGACACAAGGTAAGAAAATCAAGTAACTTAAAAGGGATTTTATGGTCATCCCACTTTGTGGAGGTTTTCTACCATGTACCAACATTTTTTTTCCCACGTCCGAAACATACCTGGAGTGTTTTTCTATTTTAGATATCCATGTTTGAGTAGTTTGGGGGTTCTTTTGTAAAATCACACTTACAATTTCCTGCACTATATCTACGGTGGTCTTGTTTGTGTGTCAGCAGGCTAAAGAATGAAATATTTTCTTTATAACTTACTTCCATAAACAGAAATGTGAAAACCAAGACTCGACCAGAGAAGTGTTCATGTGTTTATTTGAGCGTCCTGACTAAGTCAGTGTCACCTGGTACCAAACAGTTTGCTTTACTTTTAAAAACATGACAAGGGCTTTCAGAAAGGTTCCTTGGAAGCAATTCTCACCTTTTTTTAATGCAAACAAAGATGTAGAAATTAAATTAGATCTTTCCATTGAAGGATTTAGGAGTTTAGATAACGTCAGCCAAAGATGGGAAAGAAAGTTCTGTTCCATCGTCTTACGCTTATCTGGGGCCGGGTCGCAGGGGCAACATTCTCAGACGGGAAGCCCAGGCTTCTCTCACCCCACTTCATCCTCCAGCTCACCTGGAAGGATCCAGAGTCATTCCCCAGCCAGCTGTGAGACATAGTCTTTCCAGCAGATCCGGGGTCTGCCTCTTGGTCTCCTCCCGGTGGAACGTGCCAGAAACATCTCACCAGCAAGGGGTGAGGGGGGCATCCTGACCAGATGCCCGAACCACCCCATCTGGCTTCTCTCGACCTGGAGGAAAAGCGTCTCGACACCGAGCTCCTCCCAGATGGCAGAGCTCCTCACCTGATCTCCGAGTGAGAGCCCAGCCACCCTGCGGGGGAAGCTCAAAACTAAATTCAAAGGAGAAAAAAATGCTTGATTTTCCACAAAAAAGTTGTTTTTATGTGTGTATTTGCATAAATTGCCTTAAAATGTTAAATTTTATGTTGTTATATGTAAAAAATGTGAATATTTTTTACGCTACTATTTAAATTCTGCACAATGGCTGCAGCATCTTGTTAAAAACCAACAAAAAGAAACAAGTTCTCACAACTGATTCCCACCCTATCGAGTATCTGAATGTCTTCGTAATAATATTATGGAGCCTAAACTATCATTTTGAGGTTTTTTTCCAATCGACTTTTAATATATTATTGCACTTAGTCATGTTTTCGCTATCATCACTGTTGGTTTTCATATTCACATGATGTCTCTAAAAGTTTGAGTTTGCATGAGTTGTCCAGATGGGCTGGCTCACTGAACAGTACATCCATGCTCTTCCTGCAGGGAGAGATAATTACCTCATCATTCTTTGTATTTCCTATTTTCTAGAATCGGCCTTTTACCACGTTTCGCTAACCCAAACATAAAAGTGAATTTGGTCTCGGAGCACTGATTCTCCAGAGGATCATTAACAATGTTGTAATCTATGAGGCTAAACAGAGAAACAGCTCGGGATGATTGAAGATAGCGGTTTGTAAATGAAGAGCTGAGGAGTATTTAAACATCCAGCTGGCTCTGCGAACAGATCTCTCATGCAAACAAACTGACTGTCCGGCTGTGAAGGACTTGTGAAAAACATCTGTGGATGGAGTTTACGCTGCACACTCTGACCAGCTGTCCACCTAAATCTTATCATAGACATAAAAAGTCTTTGGAGTACTGGTATCACAAGAATTTTCCCCAGTATGCACAAGAGTGATGAAGGGAGGAGATGCACAGTGTTTCAGGTGATCCGTTCAGCTTGGGATTGCCTTGGTCTGAGCTGGATGACCTCATAGTTGAGATTGTGTCAGAGGTGAGGGGGGAATAGGGGAGTGGGTGTTGCAAAAAGAGCGGCAGGGTAACAGGTGCTTTGTCCTTTAGTGCCATGCTTTATACTTGAGAAGGTCTGTCATCACTGGGTATGAGGTGTCAGCAGACGGCGTGAATTCAGATTCAGTTACCTTCAGCACTGTGTGGGCCTCACATGGATCGCTGTGCAAAGGGGTTCATAAATTTATTTGTGTTTAATCAGTAAAATTCAGAAACATAATTGTGACAAAGATAAAAAACTAATTAAGCTTTTGAAGCAAAGCTTTTATTTTTCTGCATGTGTGTGTGGGTGTGTGTGTGTAAGGCCTCTAAGGCCTGATGATAATATGATATCTGACTTTCCTGCTTGGTTAGAAATGGATTAGGACATGAGATCGACCACATGCCACTTGCAGCTGTTAGAAATAACACACAGATGTAGACATAATCAACTCTCATGACGTTTTATTGTGCACTACTGTATGCTTCATTACAGTGTTTGTGTAAAGTTGTTTAATTATAACGGTGGTGGGCTGTAAATGCCTTCAAAGCCAATTATGCTGATCTTTTAAAAAAGAACACAATCATAAACAGCCTCTGAGTCTGTTTTGCAGACCATCTCTATACAAAGTTAGCAGTAATTAAACTTTTGCCTCAAATGGTTTCTCTGACATTTTCAGGTCTTCATTATGGGTCACTATCATTTTTTCAGACCTGCTGATTGGAGCGTCACTGAGCATTGTGGCAGGTTACGTGAATAAAACTATTGTTAATAATGCATTGTAATTATATACGGCTTTTCAGGACACTCGAAGACGCTTCACATAAGCATTTACTCCATAACAGGTAATGGTAAGTTACTGTCATAGACACAGCTGCTCTGGGGCAGACTGACTTTTGCGCCATCTGCCCCTCTGACCATCACCAACCAATCACACACACATCCTCCAGACTAGGCAACGTGAATAAAGTGTCCTGCCCGGGGACACGGCGACAATTTAATCTCAATGGGCGTCCCACTGTGGCACCTGGGGTCTCCCATCCAAGTACTGCCCAGGCTAGACATGCTTAGCTTCTGAGGTCTGACGGGATCAGGTATTGCCAGGCTGGCATGACCACAGATTTAATACTAATTTTTAATAGTAAACCTTTTTTTAATCAGCAAACAACAATTGAAAGAGGAAAATAAATCAATTTTGTGGCTGATTAACTTTCAAGATTTTTTCTTGTACAACAGACTTTAAAAAGAAGTTGAACAAAGAAATTAAAGCAGCATGCAGAAAAATGACAGAACTGGCTGGACTTTTAGGTTTTTGTGAGTAAAATGTTATATTCTTAGATATTATTTAAGTCTAAGTGGTCTTTAGGAGGTCCCCTTTTTGCGAATGTGTAGAAACTGAATGTACAATCTGTGTTTTTCTAATTACCTGCCTTCATGTGTTGCACCTGTCCCTAGTTTTGCCCTCACATTGTCCACCTGTGTCTCTTTTGCACCATTCACACTTCATCTGAACTACATCATCTCCTAGTCATCACACAGTTTTCATTAACCTGTGTGTTTGCTCCTTTTTTCTGCATCCACTCCTGAGAACCCAAACTGTAAGGCGTATTAAGCCAAAGGACATGAGGTGTGTGGGTTTGTTTTTTTTTTTATGGAGTATTCTAGATGTACTTTAATAATCATATCCGCAGCTGCAGATATTAATAACATATTTGCTATCCTATGCTGTTATTGTAGTTCAATAGACCTGCAATTAGAGTCACAACTATGTAACTTCTTTCACAATTTCCTTTGATTTTGCTGGTTGTAAGTAGTGTGTTTAAAAAAAAAATAGTGTGTAATTGCGATATGTAATATGAAGATTATGAAGTTTTGATCAGAAGTGATAATCCTGGTATGTTTTTATTTGGTTCTTTCTTTTCTTTTTTTCTCTCCGTCTTGTTCAGTGTTGTGACAAGCTGAGCGGTGGTCGATGTTTCAGGTTCATTTTATGTTCATCTTATTGAAAGGTTTAAATAATTAGATGTGTATATTATGATTTGTTTGCCAGAGCCTGCAAAAGTTACTAAGAAGGGACATTAAAAGGGAAAAGGTGAAGAAGAATGAAACATAAAGGGGAAATAGCAGGCAGAATATATCAAAAAGCTTTGTGTGATTTAATTGTCAAAAAGATGAAAAATTGTGTCTTTTTTTTTTTTTTTTTTTTTTAAATTAGTCCCCACTTCTCCACCCAGTTTAGTATGATTCACACTGGCGGCTTTTCCTTATCAATTTGTTCTTGTGATAAATTCCCATATTTGGACTTGAACACTTAAGTATGACCCTCCATATCCCTGTTGAGTTTTTTTAAAGCATAAAAGTGATAACGTTTTCAGCACTTTTGTCTTGCCTATGCAAGAGAAATTAGCATTAAATTAGTATTAAAGCAAATTAGTATCAAAGCAGTAGTAGATTGTACATTTCACACATGCCTTCAGTAGGACTCCAACTTTGTTCAACTTCTTTTAAAAAGTCTGTCTTGAAGATGGCCTTGAAAGTAAATCTGTGTTTTTCTTCTTCAGTTGTTTTTTGCCCATTTAAAAAAAAAAAAGAACAGAAGAAACTAAAAAGGTTTATCAGCAATAAAACAGTATTACACTCACATAGACTGCCACAGATAGTTCTGAAAACGGTGACATCGAAAGCTCAAAACCCAAATTTGTGATTGTTTATGTGCATAAGAGGCAATGAAGTTTTTTTTTCTTCACATGATTTTATTTTAATATACTTTATTAATCCCTCAAATTTTTGTGCTGCATTTTACCGCAGCAGGCTGCCACCTATGGTTGGAGAAATGGGGGGGTTAGGTGTCTTCTCCAAGGACTCTAGATGTGCACACAGTGGGATGCGAATCTGCAAACTTCCAGTTAACTTCCGATTCGGGGGCAAACGCTCTAACCAGTGAGCCACCGTCTCCTCCATAAATGATGGGCATTTACACTAACTTTTTAAGTAGCAGCATCAGACATATCTTCTATTACAGAAACACAAACAGAAAGACTTTGAGAATCAATTTTCTTCTTTTGTCGTTTCACTTCAAACCGCTACTTAAGTATAACCCTAACTTTTCATCCTCTTCAATGCCCACTTCACTTCCTTCTTACTATCGTTGCTATTTTTCTGTTCATAATCTAACACTTTCTATTCGTTAATTAATCATAACTACTCATTCCATTTTCCCATCACACGTCTAACCTCTGACAAAACGCATCCAAGCCCCTCTTTAATCACCCTAACTTGCTGCATGCCTGTCCCATCTCTGGTATTTTAAATTCTAAATGAAACCTGCTATTTATCTTCATCGAAGAGGACAGTCCTGAAAGATTAAGCTAATCACATTCGGCAGTAAAGTTCAGGGAAACTAAGTGAAAGATGATGTTCAGGAATTATTTAAGCTGTTTTTACAAACCAGATTGGTGATTTGTTTGAGACCTATTTAGTGAAAGTAACTTCAAACGTACAATAGTGTTCAACTTTTTGAGCACAGGCTCCACGTAGAAGACAAACTATAAACACACCAGTTTTGAATGTGTTTGAGCAAACGTGTTCTTTTTGCATGGGAATCTTGTTGTAGCTCTGCATGCTAGTCTAGCTAGCTGCTTCAATATGGAGCTTTATGTTGTTCTTATTTTATATTGTTAAACCATATGGTTTGTAATCATGGGAACATGTCGTAAAAGCTGTCCATGCATACAGGATTGGTTCAAACCTTTTACATGTACTTCAGAACGTTTGTACAACTGGGGTCCCCTCTCCTTCCAGGAGGAAAGGCTAACAGACAGACAGCTTTGCATTTTGGAGGGAATCCTCTGGTATTTCTTGGGCTTTCATTTCAAAGCTGCTGCTGGTTGGTTTTGATTAGCTCCAAAAGCGAATCATTCTTGTCCTTGTCTGAATAGAGAGATCAGACCGACCGAGCATGGCGAAACTGAGATGGAAAAGTTTCAGACTTCCTTTTGATGCTTGAATCCAAAAAAATGACCGTTGCATTGGTCTCACCCAGCGAGCAAAACCTCAGATTATCTTGTTGCTATTATCTGCTTGCATAAAATTACATAAAGGCATTTTGAAGGGTTTTAAGGAACTCCATGGAACTCCCCCCGTCTCCCTTCTAATTCTTTGTTACACTGTTTGCTTTCAATTTTGGCAGCAGAAAAAAGATAATTTAAGGACTTATTTTAAAAGCACAAACATGTGCAACCAGCTTCTTAATATCTTAATAGTTATACAACACAAAAAAATAAAAAAGTGCATATTAACCTGGATTGCTTCTGCACATAAGAAGCATCTTTCCTTTGAATTTCAGTCAAAAATCTTTTGACCAAATCAAGGTGCGACCATTTAGCTTCACTTTACTTGAAGAGGCGGGATTGTGATTTTGTGGGGTAATATTCTTATCTCGTTGCACAAATAGTTAAACGTGGTATGTTTTGTAAACCTGATACATCAGACTGTTAATTTTACTATATGGAAACAGTCTGACCTTGCAGCCTTGGGGTTCTCTTGCATATTTTGAATTAAAATAAGCATCAACTTATTGCTTATTGTGTCTGGTCCCTTCTAGTCAGGACCAGACGTGACGTATCCAATCCACCTAAATAGTCATTTTGGTCTGGGGTACAATTTATAAAAGCAAATGTTTCCCTTCGGCAGCATGGCAACCACATCTTTCCCCAAAATAAACATTGTCTTTCAATTCTCAATCTCTGGAATTTTTGTCAAAATTGACTGTATAGCATAGTTGATCCCCCTTTTTCAGCTATCGAACTACAAACATGGAGGACAGACACTTCTGTTTATGTCTCGACGTTGTTTTTGCTAGCTGATTGGGTGGACGTTTTCAACCACTGCCAATGCCCATTATTCCTGACATAGGTGCTGGAGTAAAATGAAATTGAGCCAAGGTACTGCATGACACCAGCCTGGCTATAGTAATGCACGCGTCACCAAGCAAACACAAAGAACTTTGAAATGCATGTATGCAGTTTCCTTTTTGTTTCTGAAAGTGTAAATTTCTCCCTCCTCTTGCTTCTTACTGAGTCCCTCCTCTTTGACACATGCATGACATAGTGTAGCAAAGGGCTGCAAATACATGCTAAAGTACATCAAGTTAGGATAGGTAATGGATATTGTTTTAAATTCTAAATTTAAATTTCACAAAAAATGCACTCCGTGTTGAGTGTGAGCTTACTTTAGAACAGGGGTCTCAAACTCTGGTCCTCGAGGGGATGGTATTTTGCATCTACACACCTGATCCAGCTTATTGAGTCAATGTGCCATATTTTATTGGCTGTTGATTTCACTTTATGTGCATCAGTTGTATTGAACCAGGAACACATGGAAAACCTTCAGGACACCAGCCCTCGAGGACCGGAGTTTGTACCCCTGCTTTAGAATGTGAGTGTGGTGGAGAACAAAAGGTGTGACCGAGAACAAAAGGTGTGACCAATAACATTTGACGTTCAAATAGTGTCTGAATACCAGACGGGAGAGGAAATATACAACTAAGATGCAGGTAGAGACACCTTTTAAGCTATGCTGAAAAAAAAAAACGTTAATGATTGTCAGCGTGGATAAAAACACAATGCATAGGTGTTTGGTTGCTTGTTTTTTCTTTTTTTTCTGAAACCTGGTCGAAAGTTTTTGGAACATTCGATGAACACAAAACCTTCATTTAGGAAAGCGTCATATTGAATCGTCATTTGTTGCTGACAGAAACAAATGCCTTGGGTTGTTGGTTTCTATTTGTGAATGTGTAGTGGCCATCAAGGTGTTTAATTCATAAATGTGTGTAACAGTTTGTCTGGTGAAAATAACCTTATTTTTATTTTTACATACCGGTACTCTATTCATCCCTCACCGGGGAAATTTGTGTGCTGCACTACTACATTGCAGCAGACTGCCATGACAGCGCCGATGGTGTGAGAAATGGGGTTTAGGTGTCTTCTCCAAGGACCCTAGACCAGAACTCAGTGAGAATTGAACCCTTAAATATCCGGTTAACTTCCGGTCCACAGGCGAACGCTCTACCACTGAGCCACCGTCTCCCCCATATATAGTGTGGTATTTAAATTTCTTTGAGAATGAGCAATTAAAAATGTTTGATTTTCTTCAGTGCAAACATAGTAGGCAATTACAAACAGCAACACTTATTTGTCGTATTAAGTTTGAACACTTAAGGATGTTAAAAGAATGGGTCAAAGTTCACATTGGTATCATTTGTCATGCCTCGTCTTACTTTTTCAGACAGATTGCACATTATCGCTCTGATTTGGTCCATTACAAACAATTAAATAAAAGATAGATGAATGTGGGGAAAAGGATTTTCACCAAATGACCAAATAAATAATTGATGAAGGAAAAAAAAAATGGATGTCATTATGCACTGGTTGCAAAGAAATTTCTTAAAGAAAAAATTACGAGAATATGAACTTGCATCGCTGTAAAGAGGCTGTTTTTATTTGTTCGAGCAAATGTGGTTGATGTTGTCGAAAAACAATAGACAAGAAAATTGTGTAAAATAAATGAATAAAAATAACTGGAAAAATTATAGTTTGCCAGCCTCGAACTTGACGAAGTTTGACTAAACCTAGCAAATGAAGACAAACTGACCGTTAAAACCTCACTAAACCATGCAGAAAAATAAAAACCTCATTTAGAGTTTGAGGACTGGGTCACCTGGAATATCATATTTCTTCAAAACACCCACAAACACCAACTGTGCTGTTTGAATAACATGGTTTAATGTCATGTATTATTTTTATTTACGGATCAATTGAAAACCCTTCTTAGAATTCGTGTAACCATTAATACATATGCATTTCAAACCGCTCGACTAATGGTATGAGCTCCTTATGAAGTTATTTTTCTAAGTTTGGAAAGTATTTTTATGCCCAGATTGAGGGTTGATGTTGGATTAGATTCTGGTAATAAGATTTATAACCCAGAACATACAGTTAGAGCATTTTAAGTGTTTTAAATACATTTTAAAGAGTGACATTCACCACTAAAAATATGGCATTAGTTTTATGACTTTTTTTTTTTTCGTTTGTTCACACCACAAGCATTTGGACACATTAAAAATGATTAGTAGTAATAAAAATAGGTTCTAATAGTCCTAATGGATTGGCATGGAGAAATGCAGTTTTTGAACTTTTCTGTATATTTTAATACAAAAAAAAGATGGAAAAATATGTACGAACTTGTAAATTTGAAATGATCTTTGTACCACGGTATTTGCTGAGAACTTCCAAATATAAGCAACGTTAGAGAAAGTTTTGTGGTGCTTGGCTAACGGGATATTAGTGAGAATACTTTACATTAAATTCTCCTAAGACGAGACATACCTTAAATTAAGACTAAAGAACTGCAGTGGAATGAAG
Source organism: Neostethus bicornis (assembly GCA_902685375.1). NCBI lineage: Eukaryota > Metazoa > Chordata > Actinopteri > Atheriniformes > Phallostethidae > Neostethus > Neostethus bicornis. The sequence continues at coordinate 30,628,114 of LR738543.1, forward strand.
ATACTACCATATTTTCATTTTATTCAAAATTACAAATCAAACAGACCAATTTTACATCGGAGACTGCTTTGATTAAATATGAACCCGAGTGAAGCAAACCCTCTTACTGGCCATATACTAGTACTAGCTCTGACATTGACGTCTTCGGTCACACCAACTATCTTCATGTCTTCCTTCACTGCGTCCATGAACCTCCTCTTTGGTCTTCCTCTAGTCCTCTTTCCTGGTGGTTCCAAACCCAGCATCCTTCTTCCTATGTACTCTCTCTCTCTCCTCTGTACATGTCCAAACCATCTCAGAGGTTTTTGGAGATAAAGTCAGAGAGGCCACTAACATGTGCTTTTCCTCTGATCCTGTCCATCCTGGTCCCTCTCATAGAGATCCTCAGCATCTTCATCTCTGCTACCTCCATCTCTGTTTCCTGTCTTTTTCTCAGTGCCACTGTCTCTAGACCAAACAGCATAGCTGGTCTCACCACAGTTTTCTACACGTTCTCTTTCATTTTATCTGAAACTCTTCTGTCACACATCACACCTGATATTTTTCTCCACCCGTTCCAACCTGCCTGCACACACTTCTTCACCTCTTTTCCACACTCTCCATTCCTCTGGACTGTTGATCCTAGATACATAAAATCTTCCACCTTCTTTATCTCTTCTCTCTGTAACCTCACTTTTCCATTTGGATCCCTCTCATTCACACACATGTACTCTGTTTTACTCTGACTGATCTTCATTCCTCTTCTTTCTAGTGCAAACCTCCACCTCTCCAGCTTTTCCTCCACCTCTTTCCTCTTCTCACTACAGATCACAATGTCATCTGCAAACATGACATTAAACATTAAAAATGTTAGAACAATGGGTTCTAACATTGACCCCACAACAGAGATGTTTTCATTTCAATCAGAGACGTTTGAGTAATTTGCAAACTTTCTAATCAAGTGTTTGAATATTATTCAAATGCCATCTGTTGTTCTTGGTGACAGATTTTGTTCTCCGCCACGCTCACATTCTAATGTAACCGTGTAGTATTATGTGCATGCACTTGGTTCATATATGTCTTCTACCTTGCAATAAGGAAGTTTACGAAACAATTCACCGTCAAAAACCAAAGGAATACGGAATTTTTGGTAAACACATTTCTGGGCCAATAAGATACTTGTTTATATAGGATTTCAGAAAATGATTATTACCCCCAAAAGAACAACCCTCCCTTTTTAAATAAGCTGTGTTTCTCATATATTTATCATCAAAAAACATTTAGTCTGTGACATAATTAAGTGTTAGCTAGAGCCAGTGTCTTTAAATGAGCTACAGATGGCTCCTCCTACCAGTTATAGGTGGGGAGGAGACTTGAAACACTGGTCTTTCTGTGTGGAGTTTGCATGTTCTCCCGTGTATGCGTGGCTTTTCTCCAGGTGCTCCTATTTCCTCCAACCTTCGACAATCATGCATGTTGAGTTAATTAGCCACTATGAAATTGCCTCTTGGAATAAGTGTGTGTGTATGTGTGTATGTGTGTGGATGAGGCTCCGCAACAGACTGGCGATCTGTTTGGGTTGTATCCTGCCTTTCGCCTGAAATTAACCGGAATAGACACCGGCACCCCCTGCGACCTCATTAGGGATGAGCAGTTCAGGAGACAAACGAAACAACCACTTATCAATAAAAAAAATTTTGGCCATCCAGATACGCATGCCATGATGCATGTTTTTTTTGTTCATTTTTTATCTGCTTTGCAGTAAATTTTTCTGCACCCCTGGTGTGGTGGTGTGGCAACAGGCCAGTGCTAAGGACTGGTTGTGCTTCCACTACTCTCCTGGAGTCATTCTCAGTAGTAAATTCAGGTTTATTGAGGTAATTACAGAGGACGGAGTAGAATACAACTGTAGTTCAGCCCTCTTTCTCTACCAGCTGCCCTCTGGTCAGAACACACACTTTTACCCGCTGTCACATAAACGCACACATTCACAGGCACTCGCTCCGTCATGCACACTGTGTAATTTTTTTGTCGTTGTTTCCATGAAGAACAGCTGTGTGTTCTAGCACGTGTGTATGTGTGCCAGGTGGTTGAAGAAACTGGCAGGTGTTAACTCTGGTGCTGGCAAATACAGCTGTGTTGTTTCACAGCTGTGTGTGTGTGTGTGTGTGTGTGTGTGTGTGTGTGTGGCAGGACAGTAGCCATGGTGTACCATGTATTTATCACATTTCATTTATGTGTTTGGCTTAATTTGTCTGAGGTTTTATGTGTTTTTTATACTTGTTTATCTCCAAAATGTTTCTTATCCTCTGTAAAAAGAACTTTTTCACGTCTCATCTGATCATTTTTCAAAACTTTTTGTCCGTTCGGGATCTTTTGCTTGAACTAGTTTCAACTTTAACGAGTAGACTCATTCTAACACTGCCATTGGGACAACTGATGATGTCAGCTGTAAGCCAGAGAGCTCTACGTAATGGACTAAATATACACAACACAACTGCTCGCTCCGAGCAACCAGTTGCTAGATTGCTTCACCTTTTTCTGTCCACCAACCACAGACGAGATAAAGATGAGCATTAGTGGTGATCATCTGGGAGCTTATTTTGGCTGAAGAAGACATTCCCTTCTTGGATTACTCCCTCCTCCTGCTGCTGAAGGCATCTCTGAGACTTGGCCCTCGACACCGTTCATCCACACCGCCCCCCACACACACATGCCGTCCAGCCACCTGGTCTTTCACATACTCAGCTTGTCCTGCCAGCTTCAGGACAGCTGGGAAGACAGAGACGGAGAGGAGTGTTGGCTGTAGAGAGAGAGAGGGAGAGAAAGAGACCATGTTGCCTCTGGAAGAATGCAGACCATACTGTAACTCGGACACATTTAGCTTGATTTAGTTTCATCATTTGAAACAGAATTTTGGAGGCTAAAATGATAACGTAATGCTGTGTAGTTTGGTGTTCTCTGTGTTTTTTCATGATACGAATTTGATTATAAACAAGAAAGAAAATAATCTTATTGATCATATATTTAGGAGCGTAAGACGGTGGGGAGACGGTGGCTCAGTGGTTAGAGCATTCGCCCGAGGACCGGAAGTTCGCGGGTTTGCATCTCACTGAGTGCACGTCTAGGGTTCTTGGAGAAGACACCTAACCCCCCATTTCTCCCACCATTGTCGCCGTCATGGCAGCCTGCTGCGGTGTAGGAGTGCAGCACACAAATTTTCCCGGTGAGAGATGAATAGAGTGAGTAAAAATGTAACAAAAAAACCCTACTAACAAACCAACTCGTGTTGGGTATTTACAACAGTGGTGGAACATGATGTATACCGTGCGGTGAGGAGCCTATTCTGACTTTAAATTTGTTGTATAAAATGTTTTTTTTTTTTAAGTGATAAATTTATAGTTAAAAAGTTTAGGCTGAATAGCACGCTTTCCAAGTGACTCACAACTCTGACAAAACTGAAATGTGTTTGGTTGAAACGCCTCAACTCTTCCAACTGCTTATCCCTAATAGGGTAGTGGGAGATATCTGAGCCTATACTGGCTGATTTCAGACGAGAGGCAGGATAAATCCCGAATAGGTCGCTAGTCGGCGTGTATGCTATACATACACGCATTTCTAGGGTTAATTTCAAGTGGAGAATTTACTTAACATGCGTATTTTGGAGCATGGGAGGAAACTGGAGTACTCTGAGAAAACCTGCGCATACAGGGGGAGAACATGCAAACTCCACACAGAAAGACCAGTGTTTCTAGTCTCCTCCCCTCTCTGTGACTTGAACCCTGACCTTCTTGCTGCGAGGCTACTGGGCTAACCATTCTGTCATCATGTAGCCCAGCCTCCACTCTAAACTTAAATACTCTGTGAGGCCAGAGTTGGTGTGAAACAATGAGCCAATAACACATCCAGTTAGAACTAAAAATGAAGAAGGTTACTTAGATGGAAGCGTACATACCAGGAACTTTGCTAGTTGGCATCTCGGCTGGTATTGGAATGGCTAGTGGCGACCTCATTGCACTAGCCAAAAAATGTCTTTTTTTTTGTCCGAGCTGGTGCTGTTTTTTGTGTTGTATAACAAAATTATGACAATAAAGACTAAATTGATATAGTAAATTGTATCTATTATGTTGAAAAACACGTTTTAAAGTAAGCATACGCTAACAGCTAGTTAGCATGTATTCTAAAAAATGACTTTTTTAGAGTAATTTTTGTGAGAATAAAGTAATTATTAACATAATTAAAATCTTTAACAAGTGCTAAGTCATTATTTACAAGAATAAAGTGACTATTTATGAGATTCAAGTCTTTACTAGATTGTCATCAATCTAGAAGTTGCTAAGGGTTTTTAATACGTAAGAAGAGAACCAGAGGACTTACTGGGTCATCCACATTGACTTTTTTTTTTTAGCAGAACTAACCAAACAATCGTCACCTTCACCACAGGTACCAGCTTAAGTAAAGTTAGCTTGATGATCTTTTTGTTTGCTTACTACGTCCCCTCCTCAGGCTCGTAAACTTTAATTTCCATTGCAGCCTGTTCTTTTTCTTTCAGCACGCTAACTTTTACTACTTTGAGTCGTAGGAGTTCAGACTCGCTCAAAGTTGGCAAAATAAGATGTCACTGTTTCTTGGCAACGGTTTAAGCATTTGCATTTAAGTGCAGTGGATTAGACACTGAAGTGATGTTGTGATGTCTCACTGGCTGTCCGCATCGTATATCAGAACTCATGGAATGACCAAAATACCACAAGATAAAAATGTGTAATTTTGTGAGGCAATTAGAAAGTTGAGAAAGGGCATCTATTGTAATAAAAAATATATATTCTCAGACTTGGATGATTGAAAATGTCAGGATCTTAAAAAGTAGTCCGAGACACACTTGTTGACTTGACTATGCCTGTAGATTATTTGCGTTCGCAGTGGGACATCACAATTTATTTTTCAAAACGTGGGAAAGTGTTCTTATTGTTAATTTATTCTCATTTTTTTAAAATCCTACCAAATATTGTACCAAATATAAAAAAATTTCAGAACGTCTCTTCAGGCGTTATGACCCAACCTCAATTTTTTGTGATTTTTTGTTATTGTTATTAGCTATCACCTTCAGTCACCTGCTTATCCGTCTATCCCGTTTAAGGTTGCGGGGGTTGCCAGACCCCATCCTGGCTGATCTAGGGCGAGGGGCGGGGTATCAATCTCATAAAAATAGTGGCTCTCAGTAAATCAAACACGAGGCAATCACTTTAACATCAAAAGCCAAGTAAAGAAATTAAGAATAAAAAAGATAAATAGTTTGCACGGGAACATTTCCCACACCCATATGACTAAGTGGTGAATCAGAAAAACAGTCACATTGGTGTGAGTGTGTGACTAAGATTTTGTTTATTACATCAGGGGTCGCGAACTCAATCTACCCAAAGGTTGCTTGAAATAAAATTTTTGCACAAAAATTAGACAAACATAAATTAAGAATCCTGATTCATCCAGGAGTGATCCAACGTTTTTCTGTTGATACTCCGTTTGAAAAATTGTACTGTGGCTGGACTCACCGGTTCAGGACCGGGTGGAGAGTGCCAGGGAAGCAGAGGCACAGACCATAAAAACAATTTTAACATTTATAAAAATATACTAAAATGGCAGTCTTTAAAATAGCTCACTTGTTGGGGTTTACCCCACTGGCACCGCCTCATCCCGGTCCGTAGGCTTTACGGGCCAACTCGTCATCCCGGGTCTGTACTTTGCGGGCTCACTCATCCGGACCACCAACTGCAGGAACCTTGTCCAGTGGAATCTGTGAAGGACACCCCGTTGCTCTTTTCAGAAGAAGCCCTCGATCAGCCCATAGTTCAACAGGAGGGCTCCCCACCGAGTGTCTCTTGGGTGTTGCTTCTGCTCTGGCTCTCCTCTGTACTCCTCTTCCCCCAGCTGCCTCTTGAAAAGCAATCAGGGACTGCACCACTTCTTAGTAGCAGATGAAGTAAAAAAAAAAAAAAAAATAACCAAGACAATTAAAACATGCAGAATAAAAGTACAAAAACTATGCAATAAATGACTCTTCCTGCAATAGTACATTTTATTTTTAATGAACAAAAAGCTGTTTGACATTTTTTTGTAATCAAGATTATCATCCATACACGATCGAGACTAATACACTGTCCAGAAGACAAATTTGAAGCCCTTTCTACGTTAAACCCCCCCCCCAAAACCAGGTAACACCTGATGCAAATATTGCTGTAAAAAGGTGATGACCACCACCGATAAGGAGGAATTAAGAGTTAAATGTCATGACAGATGAATCAAAATTGACACCAAAGAAGTGATTTGAACTTGAAACGTTGCAATTCTAGGACAGCCTGTCTAAATACTAAAATAAACTGGTTATTGAAAAGAAAAAAGTCAGCCAAAGTGACTCATAAATTTTACTCATACTGTCAAGAGTGAAGGAACAGGAACTGTTTAACAATACAAAATAAAATTTTTGTAAAGTATGTTTAATTATTGTGTCATTTGTGGTCTATATCATATTTTGTGAAACATGTTTCGTTCACTAAGCACCTTTGGAAAGAGAAAAAGTTCTTGTGAAAGGAGATGGAGAACAAGATTCTTACCAGTTGTTAATGGTGGGGGGAATCCCCACCGCTAAGACCTTCATATAAATCAATTTTAATTGTATACACTTGTATATAACTTAATATCGTTGAATTACAACCCTCTGGGCAGGAAACTTACAACTTTAACAGAAACTTTTTTTCAAGTTTTAGGAATTCAGTATTTGTGTCCCCCCTTTTCTCAAAAAAACAAAAACAAAAAACGAGGTAGCCAGGTAAGCATGTTGGCCTCTGTAGCAACATTAGCTGCTATCCTTGAGAAATGTCTCTGCCTCCGCTGAATTTCTCTGCCTCTGCAGATGTCCAGCACGGGGGTGCAGTAGGTAGCACAGGTGGCCTCACTTCAAGAAGGTCATGGGGGCGAGGTTTGAAACACTGGCCTTTCTGTGTGGAGCTTGCATGTTCTACCCGTGTATGCGTGGGTTTTCTCTGGGTACTCTGTTGTCCTCCCACCCTCCAAAAGATGCATGTTAGGTTGATTGGCCACTACATGATTGCTGCTCGGAATAAGTGTATGGTTGTATGAGTGTGACCCCACGACAGGCTGGCAACCTGTTCGGGGTGTGTCCTGCCCCTCGCCTCAAACCAGCCGGTATACTGACGAGATTTGCGACTTTGCGCCTCTGCGCATGCCCAGAACGCTCCCCCTCCCTTCCAGATGATCTAACCATCGAGATCCGCAACCTGCCATACTTCTATTGGAATTAGCATTAGGGTTAGTTTTCGGAAGTCCGATCCGAGATCGCAGATCTTGATAGAACACCGGATGGGCTCCTGCAGCCCCTGCAACCTTTTAAGGGATAGACGTTTAAGAAGTTGACTGACTGACTCATCTGTTACTGTCATATTAATCTATTTCTAATTGGTTATCTGTGCATTAATTTTTACATCCTAACACCTGAATAATTTTTCATTAATAATGAACATTAAAAATGTTTTTTAAAATGTCAGATTAATTGGAAATTGACTTTCTTGGACCTATCGAATTGTTATCGGTCTCAAGGAACCCTAATCGCTCAGACTCTATTGTGCACAGCCAATCAGCATTCAGAACACAATGCATAGACTGAGCTGTTTAAAACAATGTAGAAAACAAAGCTGAAAAACTGCACTGAAAAATTGCAATGCCATGGTAGGTGAAGTGTGTTTAATTGGGGATCCTTTGTCTTACGTTTCCACATTGTTTCTGACTTGTATCGAGGTTTGTTTGTAAAATCTGGTGGCAGAAACTGTCGCTTGGTGGTGAGAGAAAGTTCAGATGGGTCGTTTCAGGAGAACTTGTTCATGAGATGTACTTAATCAAACACAGACAAGCTGAAAGCCAGTGTGCTGCTTTAAGGCGTCTCCATGTATAAAATGGTTAAGTTGTTGTGAGAGCCCACAGATGTAGAGGGGCTCTAGATGTTTTTATGTTCCTCTCTTCTTTAGGGGGCTGTAAAAATAGCACTTGGCTCAAGTTAGGTGTCAGAGGTCCTGTTCCCATTTTGCTTTTTTTTTCTTCTCCCAGCTGTGTCATCGTTCTTGTCTCCCATCACCTCAGCGTCTCTTTCTTTCTTCACTCCTCCTTTTTCCTCTTTTTTTTTTCTTTTTCTCCCCTTATTTCCCTTTCACATCCCCCTTCCTCTGCTTCATCTCTCCCTGTGGTATTAGCAGGGCCACATGTTGCTGGCCTCTCCTGGTGGTGCAAGCCCCATGGCAGGCCCTGGCTCCAGGCTGACGCGCAGCTTGCTGTGTGTGTGAGTGTGTGTGTGGATGAGAGGGAGGACTGTGATGTGTTCCTGCATGCCTAACAGTGTGTGTGTGTATGTGAGGCCTCTAACACGGTAACCTGATAGTGGTGCGGCGTACAGAGTGGAGCAGTGCTGTGATTTATCCCGCGGGCCCAGCAGATGGCTGCAACAGGAGTTTGTTTAAGTTTGCTTCAGAGCCGGGCAAGCGGCCAGCAGCATGGAGGAGGCTTGCCAGAAAAATGTTCACTGACTTTGGATGCCTAACCACACCACTCCCCCTCTCTCTCGCTCTTCTCCTCTCTGTCTTCCCCTAACCCTTTCCACCCCAAACACACACACACACACAGACATACACATGCTCTCGCAGACTTTCTGTCGCTACTCTCCTTTTACCCCTCTCTAATTTCTCTCTTTCCTCCCATCTGCTTCACACACACATGCTTACACACACATGCACATCCACACGCACGCGTACGCACACACTGCAGTTTGTGCATGCTTCTCTGCTCTGGCGCAGACATGATCTCACACCTCAGGAGGGGGCATTAAAGAGTGAGGACGTGCTCATTCTGGTGGGGGTCTCCTGAACACAACCATATGACCATCTTTAAAAAGGGGATGCACAAGTTTATCATCAATACACAGAGCAGATGATTCATAAAAAAACTCCAGTCAGGTTTTGATTCCTGCACACTTCCTTTTCATCTCTCACTCTGACTCAAACTCTTTCTGACTGAGAGGGTGATGACAGGTCGAGTCACATCATTTCTGTCACCAAACTGCACTTTTCACCTCTTATCTTATTGAACTTTTACACCCCTTCCCCACTTTTCTTGTGAATCGTCTTCTAGACACTTGTATACATTCTTTGAAGTCACATTTTTGCCATAATTTTTTTCTAATTTGATGGATTTTGATTATAAAATAAAAGAGCTGAGCCAAGAACCAAAACCCTTGATTTACTAGTCGATATACGTTCCCACCCTCACCAATGGTCACCAGCTGTGGGTGGTGACCGAAAGAACAAGGTCATGGATACAAGCGGCTGAAATGAGCTTCCTCTGCAGGGTGCCTGGGAGACCCAGAGGCAGACCTAGTAGATCCAGCTGGAGAGACTTTCTCACAGCTAGAGGTGGAGGATGTGGCCATAATCAAGGAAGTGACCAGTGCCTTGAATAGAGATCGAATTACAGGCACACGCTCAATTAAATTTCAACTATTGACTTGTTTGTTTATCAATTACCATCTAATCTAATTTGCTCAATCAGCTTCCTATTTTGGTAAAATGTATTAAATATTTTGAAGACCTTGCTATGATTGGATTGTATTTAAGCTTCTCAGTTTAGGGAACAAATGAGTTTTTATGTAAACTGAATTTTATTGTGAAAATTTCTGCATTTCCGTTCAGGGTCGCCACAGCGAGTCAGTTTCTTCCATCTTATCTTGTCTCCTGCATCCTCTTTGGTTCATGTCTTCCTTCACTGTATCCATGAACCTCCTCTTTGGTCTTCCTCTAGGCCTCTTTCCTGGTGGTTCCAAACCCAGCATCCTTCTTCCGATGTACTCTCTCTCTCTCCTCTGTACATGTCCAAACCATCTCAGTCTGGCCTCTCAGACTTTATCTCCAAAACCTCTAACATGTGCTGTTCCTCTGATCCTGTCCATACTGAAAATAGGGTAACTGACTAATATAAGGGGACAAGACCACCTGGTTTATCTGTACACAGTTTGCATGTCTACAGTATCTAAGCATCACTGACTGAAACATCTTTATGAAATGCTGTTAAAACCGATCATGGAATCTCTCCATGTCAAGAATATCCTTGTTTCCTCCAAAAATTTATTATTTTACTGCCTCCGATGCGCCGAAACCACCAGACCATCCCTTAATGTCATCTGTATCTTGTAAGTCCCTAAGAGTTTGTTGGGGATTTTGGTGATATGTTTAGCTGGAAGACATAAGCTACCTCTAAACCATTTATAACGTTTCTGGAAAGCTCGTATTCTCACCAGTCCTCTGATCGAATTTAGGGATTTAATCTGTCATTGCAGGAGATGTGATAATATTTCAGAAAAGAAGAGTCTTGTTGAAGCAGCACATAGTAAGAAGCTTTTATTTGAAAATGATTGTGAAACTTGAAAAAAGATTATTTGCAAGCCTTTTAAGGAGTCAAATTTCACAGTGGTTTGGAGTTTGGAATCGTTAGTTTTACACCTTTAAATGGGAAAAAAAAATTTTAGGGTGTCGGGAAACTTTTCTGTATGACCTCACACACCTTCACCATGTGTTTCTAGAAAAGCATTTCGCATGCAGACATTCCAAGTCAAACAGAACAAATAAAGATAAGAGACAGGTGGAGAACACAGACTTGAATCGACCAGCTTTTCTGCTTCTTTATTTCTAAGGGAGCAAGAAAGTGAGTAGATCAAAGTAGGGCTGCAACTAACGATTATTCTGGTAATCGATTAATCTGTCGATTATTGAATCGATTATTCGATTAATTGGATAAAAGACCATTTAATAAATATTACTTTTTTGGCATATTATAGAATGTAATTGTGTAAAACACAACTTATAACCACATAAACAACACGTTGGGTTTATTACAGTAAGAGCAAATGTTAATCTTTCTGTCAAATAAAGAGGTAAAATACTATCATTTTTAGACGATTAATTGATGACCAAATTAGTTGAAAACTATTTTAATAATCGATTATAATCGATTAAATCGATTAACTGTTTCAGCCCTAGGTCAAAGGTGATGTAGCTTAACGGCTAACTAATGAATATTTAACTTCAATAGTCACATCAATTACATCCACAGCCTTTTACCAACTTAAAAACAACCAAAATCAGAGGTTTGGTGTCTAAAACAGACTTAGAGGTTCTTATCCAGGCATTTGTTTCCAGTAGGTTAGATTATTGCAACGGTCTACTCAGTGGTCTGAACCAAAAGGCCTTAAAACAGCTTCAGTTTATTCAAAATGCTGCTGCTCGAGTCCTAACAAGAACTAGAAAGTATGATCACATTAGTCCTGTGCTCAAGTATCTGCACTGGCTTCCTGTGGCTCAGACAATAGACTTTAAAGCTGCTCTGCTTGTGTTTAAGTCTCTCCATGGTCTAGCACCAAAGTACATCTGTGATATGTTAGTACCTTATGAACCATCTAGAACTCTGAGGACCTCTGGGACCGGCCTCCTGCTGGTGTCTAGAGTCAGGACTAAACATGAACCATCTAGAACTCTGAGGACCTCTGGAACCGGCCTCCTGCTGGTGTCTAGAGTCAGGACTAAACCTGAACCATCTAGAACTCTGAGGACCTCTGGGACCGGCCTCCTGCTGTTGCTTAGAGTCAGGACTAAACCTGAACCATCTAGAACTCTTAGGACCTCTGGGACCGGCCTCCTGCTGTTGCTTAGAGTCAGGACTAAACCTGAACCATCTAGAACTCTTAGGACCTCTGGGACCGGCCTCCTGCTGTTGCTTAGAGTCAGGACTAAACCTGAACCATCTAGAACTCTGAGGACCTCCAGGACCGGCCTCCTGCTGGTGTCTAGAGTCAGGACTAAACATGGAGAAGCTGGATTTCAATTTTATGCTGCAAAAGTCTGGAACAAACTTTCTGAGGCCGTGAGACAGGCCTCTACTGTGACCATGTTTAAATCTAGGCTGAAAACAGTTCTGTTTAACTGTGCTTTTGATTTTTATATGTTTTAACTATCATTTTTATTTATTTTTTAACCTTTTTGATTCTATGTTTTGTGATTTTAATGCATTTTTTTCTTCTTTTAAAGCACTTTGAATTACATTTGGTATGAATTGTGATACAAAGAAACTTGTCTTGACTATTTACCGATCTAGATCCAGCTACACTCATACTTCTGTCAGACTTATCCCTTGAAGTTTACTTGTGTCACTAATAACTTTCATATAGAATGCTAAAGTAGTTTATGGTAGTTTTTATAAAAAGTTTGTTAAATCTGTGAATCTACTTTAAAATAAAAACATGTCCGCTCTGTGAATCCATAGACAACAACACTTTGAAACCAAGTGAGTCAGTCGTTGTCCACCTGCTGATGTTGCCTAAAGAGAGCAGCAGGCATGGGATTTTTCTGTGGCCCAGACAGACCGACGCTAGCTGAACACTGATCAGATGCTGTTTGACTTCCACTCAATGTGGAACATGTGTCTGCGGCGCAGAGCTGATAGCAGGCTTTGGATGAGCTCCCACGCCGTACCGCTCTGCAGGTGCCAGGGTTGTTCAGAGCTGTGTGAATGTGTGAGGACAGTGCGAGTTTTCCACACACATGAGAGTGTTTTAAGCGCTGGATATTTCTTGAAGAACTGTCAGGACAGATCAAAGGCGTCTCTCCCTGTTTCTCTATGGTTTTTTTCTGTTCTTGGCTAAGCCAGCTTGTGTTTAGTCTTAACTGCTTTTATGGAGTGTTGCTGAACTGGTCAGCGGTCTGAGGCTGCATGCATGGTCGGGGTGCTTTTGAATCTTTGTGATAGGTTGTTAAAACTGACTGACAACCTTACTTTACAAGCTGCAATACATCAACTGGTAGACCTGCAGCAACCGTGGGAACACAGCCATGTTTGTGTGCGGGTGTGTGTGTGTGTGTGCAAGCATTTTTTGTGTGAGTTGGAGCATGGTGGAGCAGAAACAGGGCCTGTTGCTGAACGATAAGGCCTGCTGACCTTCTAACCTCGCGCCCGCTGTGACGAGGTCATCTCGAATTACAGCCAACCAAATGTTCCTTGTCTGTGTGCATTAAAACAGGAAGGTCAAACCTCTGGAACAGAAAGCTTTTCTAAATCAATGATTGATGGTGTTTGTCACATCCGATAAGCACTGATTAATGGACCAAAGAGTGGGAAAAAATTATAAAAAACTTTGAAAATTAAACTTTTATCACTGATAAAATAATAGTGACAGTGATTTATCAAAAAAAAAAAAAAGTATTTTTGTAGAAATTACAAGTTGTGAAGATCAAAAGTTTTCTTAAAGGAAAAGTCTCGACTATGCTCCAAATTAACAGAAAATAAAATGAGCATAGTGGTTAAAACATTTTCTGCAGCTTTTAGAAAGAAATACAGCATATAAGTCAGGCATTGGCAAATTACGACCCGCGGGCTAAATGCGGCCCATTAAACGTTTTAATCCAACCCACCGAACTTAAAAAAAATTAAATAAATAAACCTTTTTAATGTTTTATTTTCCCTGCAATTCTGATGTTTCCTCACTAGATGGCGCACTCTAGATTTATTGGCTTTGTTGAGAAAACAACACTGCTCCTATTAAAATGTGTGTGTCTCCGTGATGCGCACGCTGTCAAATAAACAGTGTGCACAGATATGGAAAGCCATCGGGACCCATACACGCACATAAACAAGCAAAATGTTACATCAAGCGCTTAGATTTCAAACCTAGCGCCGCTAAATGCACGTTTTTAAGCGCTATCGTACTTGGGGGAGACGGCAGGTCAGTGGTTGGAGCGTTCGCGCGTTTGCATCCGACAGAGAGCACGTCTAGGATCCTTGGAGAAGACACTTAACCTCTGTTTCTCCCACCTTGGGCGCCGTCATATGGCAGCCTGCTGCGGTCTAAGGAGTGCAGCACACAAATTTTCCCGGTGAGGGATGAATAGAGTAGTCCTTTATCTTTAGATTTCAGACCTAGCGCCGCTAGATTTGAAATTTAACGCTCTTGATGTAACATTTAGCGTGCTTGTTTAAAATCTAGCACACCATTCTATCGGTCTAATTTAGTGATTACCAAAGCTTGCCTTCCATCTGCTCCTGTTTCGACCCTTTTGTCAAATTTTAGAACTTTTTCCTCAGCTTTTGGAGAACCAAAAAGTGGCCCGTGAACCAAAACACCGCCCACCCCTGTTATAAGTGCTTTTTGTTGGCCGCTAAGAGTTTGTCATGTTTGAGGTTTCTTTACCTCTTCTTTCTTACAAAAGTCTCTGCATTATCTTATATTTTCTGTCTGTTACACACAACTCTTTTAGTCCAAACACTCTCATTTTGGAGAAGGCCACGGCGAAACCTTCATTTTATGTCTTTTGATTTTGCTGAGCAGTTTCTCTCTTTTGTTTTTAACTTTTCACAGATGCCATCAAGATAGCATCCAAAATCGACTGAAATTTGATCAAATTCCCTTTTTCTTCTTGTGAAATATTCCTTGTGCCGCTGGCAGCAACACAACCCCAAAACATGATTGATCCTCCACCGTGCCTAACAGTTGAACAGTTTTTTTTATCTCTGTCTACAGAACTTGTTTCCAAAATGCATTAGATTTTATCTGCTGATGCTTATTTTTATAGCAAGAAAGTAGAAAAGACTTTCTTTAGATGAATTTTCCACAAAGATCATATTTGTTCAAGTATTTCTTTATAGAGGAAAATGTAGCACAGCTCTATTGTCTGCCAGATCTTTCTGGACGGATCACACATCTTCCCTTTGCTTCTTCATGCACATAAATACTGATTTTTATCCCGGGTGGCCAACTTTTTGATCCGCTCTCTACATCTAAAAAAAGACTAATTATGTTTTGTCTTTCAATGTAAAATAAATCAGTGGAAATACAAACAGAAACACAATGCTTTCTGAAGATCTGACCATCTTTACACCGGGTAGGTGTCAATAGGAATGAAATAGAGGTCTCTGCATAGAAGAGTTGATTTCCTGTGTGTGTGGTATTGCATTGCCCGGCTCTGAGGTAAATATTTGAGAAGTCCAGGCAACATTAGGAGAGGGTCTGTCTTTGATGGGAGGAGGAGAGGATTTGTGTGAGGCCAAGGGTGACGTCAGTGAGTTTTACCTCAATGAATCATGAACGGAGAAAACTAGAAGTTCACTGTCTAAGTTCACAAGTGTGTTCTTAATTTTTTTTTCTTCAATGTCAATGATGTCACTTTTATTTTATGAACAAGTTACAGTCTTTTGTTAAGTTTTAATCTCTGCATCATCTTTTTTTTTTTCAACTTCATTCTGGCTTCATCCTTGTCTTTCTGCCGTTCGGTGCAAAGCGAGCCGATCTCAATGACGCCAATACTACTTCTTTATTTTCTTCATTAAGAAACTCAGATTTAACTTTTCTTTTCAAACTGATTTCAGATTTTCACTCAGTCTTGTTCTGTATTTGGCCGTGTAAGTGTTTGTATCATGTTCACTGTAAAAAAAAAAAGTCAGGGGTAACTAACTCAGCAAGTAGACTGATCATGTGTTTATGATTGTGCATGTGAGTGCACAGTCCAAGCACAGATGTTCTCAAAGGCTCCAGATTTTAGCCAGTAGTTCTTCCTCCTTCTTTTCCCCTTCGCTGAAAAAAGGGAAGTGTCTAATAAAAGGAGGCCGTATGGGATGGAGTGAGTCATGCACACCCGCACAGAACAAGTCGGCTTCCATCGATCTCTCCGAGCATGAGAGGGAGAGAGCGTCAGCAAATGAGTGAGGCAGGAAGCAGGGAGGGAGGCTGTGCCAAGCTGGAGCTGAATTCCTGCCAAGAGTCTACTTGTTTGCTCGTCTGGCTGGAGCCAGAGGCTGACCTTATTAGCTAGGAGGGCAGCCGTCTTATTAAAACACATCTGGCGCTCAGGGAGCCCAAATAGTCCTCATATTGTCTTCCTGCTTGCTCCTGACCTTGCGTTACCTAGCAGGAATGCTGACAAGGGCTTCACGCATCTGTTGAGAGTTTCACCAGGGTCTTTCTATCCCTCTCTTCCCCCCTTCCTCACCCCTCCGTTTCCCCCACTCATTGCTGTCTTTACTGGCG
Source organism: Neostethus bicornis (assembly GCA_902685375.1). NCBI lineage: Eukaryota > Metazoa > Chordata > Actinopteri > Atheriniformes > Phallostethidae > Neostethus > Neostethus bicornis. The sequence continues at coordinate 30,644,216 of LR738543.1, forward strand.
CCTGCACGGTAGCTCTGCGGGACCTGTTTTTCTTCCTCTCCCCCCTTTTTTTCCTCTTCCCTCCCACCTTTTCCACACACCTCCCCTCAACACCACCAACACTTTTTGGCATAACGTCCTGGTACCCCCCATGGAGAGGTGTTTTTTTTTTTTTTTCTAACCTGCCAGGTTGCTGTGTCGATACAATTATTCCTGTGTGCATTTGTTTTATGAGGGGCAGCAACCTGGTCTCGTTAAAACAGCTTTTTGCCAGTTGTTTTAAAGTATGGATGTTGGGTTTGCATCCTGGGGCTACTGGCATGTGTCTAAGTGTGTGTGTGTGCGTGAGGATAATAATGTGCACAGCTTCCAGCTGTATGTCTGTGTAGAGGCTACAACTCTTACTGTCCAAAAACCAGATCCCTGAATAATTTGAAGAGAGATTATCCAGCCCAAACAACCACGTTAGCTTCTTGTCCTGAAGCATCAGAACACTTAAAGGATTTCCGGAATAACACAAACAAATAATTCTGAATTCGAAGGGAGTCATAAAATTTATGATAGCAGCTTGAAATAAGTGAACGGTGAGAGTGCACGGATTAGATGCACTTTTAGTTTCTAGTTTGGTTTTGGCTTCTGTTTCCACTCAAAATTTCTGCATCTTCATTCCTTGTTTTTGAGCTTGTTTACTAAGACACAACACATTAGTCACATGTAGAATTTTAATCTTTTTCTTCTTCTTTCAGCATTTCCCTTCAGGGGTTGCCACAGCAAATCAGTTTCTTCCATCTAACCCTATCTGCTGCATCCTCTTCGGTCACACCAACTACCTTCATGTCTTCCTTCACTGTGTCCATGAACCTCCTCTTTGGTCTTCCTCTAGTCCTCTTTCCTGGTGGTTCCAAATCCAGCATCCTTCCGATGTTCTCTCTCCTCTGCACATGTGCAAACCATCTCAGTCTGGCCTCTCTGTCTTCATCTCCAAAACCTCTAACAAGTGCTGTTCCTCTGATCCTGTCCATCCTGGTCACTCCCAGAGAGATCCTCAGCATCTTCATCTCTGCTACCTCCATCTCTGTTTCCTGTCTTTTCCTCGGTGCCACTGTCTCTAGACCAATCAGCATGGTCGCTCTCACCACGGTTTTGAACACTTTCCCTTTCATTTCAGCTGAAACTCTTCTATCACACATCATACCTGATACTTTTCTCCATTCGTTTCAGTCTTCCTGCACACGCTTCTTCACCTCTTTTTCACACTTTCCATTGCTCTGGACATGTAGAATTTTACTACAAGTCTTAGATATAAGTAGCTTTAACCTTTTAATTCAATTAGTCGTTAAAACACATGTTTGCACAATGATGTTTTATTGTAACAAAACGCCAAAAAATTAGGTTTAAGGTGTTGGGTGTAAAAGTAAAAAGTATGAGCCAAGCCTTTAATTGTTTTGTTGGCTTCGCCCAACTTCCCCTTAAAATAAAAATGCAAATACACGGGAGGGTTTTTTTTAAGAAGAGGATAAACATTATTGAGCTCAAATCAGTAACCGTTTCTGATTGAAGTAAAACAGTCAATTTCACAAAGTGAGTGTTGCAATTTGTATGTTTTGCTTCGACATCGGTCATCATTTGCTCCACAGAATCAATTCCTGTTAATTCTGAGGCGCTCTGTTACTACAGTGTGTGTAAAAACTGTGTGTAACAAAATATAGCTGTCACACATTCTAACTCAACAACAATTAGAACAAAAATGAATTATTTTTGGATGTGGATGCGGTGATCGACCACTAGAATTAGAATTGCTTACGTCCGTTGTGGCGAATAGATAAATCGAACAGTGGTGCACTCTCACGACACTTTTGTTACCAGTTAAAATATTGCAGATTGGATTACTGGATGGTTTTTAAGTTTTCATTGCATTGCAAGTTTTTAAAGGTGCCAATTGTGCATTAGAATGCATCATTTTACATTTTAAGCTATAAGTGAGTGTTCAGCATTTTTATGTGTATGTAAGGGGAGATCAGATTACAGCAGCGAGTTATGCACTCTATGCCCTATTGCAGTTTCACGTTTTGGTTTTTATTTTTATTTTTTTTACTGTATATATATATTTTTTTTTTCATTTTTGCTCATTTATGTTGAATCAATAAACTGAACAGATTCAAGTATCTTTCAACCAAAAATAAAAGTTTTAAATAATGTTGATATCTAGTGACTCATGTGAGATTGAACATCTGTTTGCTGGTTCAGTCTGGGCTTACTCATCCCCTAAACAAGTCATTCTTTTTTTATTTCTCTGAGATACACTGGTCATGTTTCTTTCTTTTTCATCTGTTTCTGTTTGTGTGTTTGTGAAGCTTTGTTTGCATGATAAAACATACGTGTGGCTTTGCTTTGTCTCCACACCCATCAGTTCTGTCTGACTTTTTCTTACACTGACTCTCTCTGTTCTGGTCTAACGCAACATCTGTTTACGTGCCATTTCTAAATTGGTGAATCATTCCTGCCCTCCATTGTTAGCCACAAATTCTACAAACCAGGCACCACACTGGCTTTTCTTTTTTATCTTTTTGCATCTGTGTTTTCTGGAATATTTCATGCACATTTCAAAATGAATTACATCTGCATGTGACTAACATGAATAGATAGGATCACCTTATGGCATGATTTTACTGCACGTTTAATAGGTTGATAATGTCAGTCAGCCAGTCACCTTCCTAGCCATCTATCCCACGGGTGGGCAAACTTTTTGATTCATGGGTCACATTGGGTTCTAACATTTGACCAAAGGTCAAATGACCAGTGTTTGACCAGTGTTTTTATCGCTGCTACCAGTGAAATTGCCACTGTAATTGAGAGGGGCCAGAACAGGAGCAGATGCATGGCAGGCTTTAGTAAAAAAGTGCAAGATATGGAAAGCCATTGGGGCCGCTAAAATCAAGTGCCCTAGCACTTAAAAAAATGTGCCTGTAGCGCGCCAGGTTTGAAATGTAGGCTTGAAATCTTCTGACAATCTATTTTGAAAATGTGCGAATTACGGAAACACACACATTTTAATGGGAGCAGTGTTGTTGTTTTTGCAACAAAGCTAGAGTGCACCATCTAGTGAGGAAACATCCGAATTGCAGGGGAAATAAAACATTAACATAGTTTATTTATTATAAACGTTTAATGGGCCGCATGTGGCCCACGGACCGTAGTTTGCCGATGCCTGGTCTATCCCTTACGAAATTGCGGAGGTGCCAGAACACATCCTGGCCGATTCAAGACGAAGGGCAGGGTACATCCCGAACAGATCAGGTCAATAATGTGCTCAATGTATTACATTGTTAGTTGAATTTGTTGAAAATATCAGTTTTAATATTAAAAACAAATCACAAATAGAAAAATAGAGTCATTTAGGCAAACACCAGAAGCCAGAATCATTAATTACTGTATTTAAAAATACGTGTGAAGAACACTGAGGTAACCACTGTCTCTGTGTAAACCTGAGAGTAGCTGAAATTGGTGTTCAACACCATTTATGCACATGAGGGTGAAACTCTTGAGGTTAGACAGGAATCTTCATGGACAGTGATGTTTGCAGATGACATTGTGATCTGTAGTGAGAGGAGGGAAGAGGTGGAGGAAAAGCTGGAGAGGTGGAGGTTTGCACAAGAAAGAAGAGGAATGAAAATTAGTCAGAGTAAAACATAGTACACGTGTGTGAATGAGAGGGATCCAAATGGAAAAGTGAGGTTACAGGGAGAAGAGATAAAGAAGGTGGAAGATTTTAAGTACTTAGGATTGACAGTCCAGAGCAATGGAGAGTGTGGAAAAGAGGTGAAGAAGCGTGTGCAGGCAGGATGGAACGGGTGGAGGAAAGTATCAGGTGTGATGTGCGATAGAAGAGTTTCAGCTAAAATGAAAGGACAAGTGTACAAAACCGTGGTGAGACCGGCCATGCTGATTGACCTAGAAACAGTAGCACTGGGAAAAAGACAGGAAGCAGAGATGAAGATGCTGAAGATCTCTCTGGGAGTGACCAGGATGGACAGGATCAGAGGAACAGCACATGTTAGAGGTTTTGGAGATAAAGTCAGAGAGGCCAGGCTGAGATGGTTTGGACATGTGCAGAGGAGAGAGAGAGAGTACATCAGAAGAATGATGCTGGATTTGGAACCACCAGGAAAGAGGACTAGAGGAAGACCAAAGAGGAGGTTCATGGATACAGTGAAGGAAGACATGAAGATAGTTGGTGTGATCAAAGAAGATGTAGCAGGCTCAACAGGCTTTTTCATTTTAAGAAATCAGACTATTGTGTGCTTCTATGGGTGTGTGTATGTGTGTGTGTGTGTGTGTGTGTGCGCAGCCTGAAAATCACGAGCATAAAACAATGTGGTGGTTATAAAGTTCACTAACAGTCTGGAAGCAAATAAAATAAAGCGCTTACTTGAGGCCCCTGGGCGTGCGTGTACGGGTGTTAAACAGAGGGATGAAAGTGATGCTGATCATATTACCAGCTACACACAGACAGCTGTTTGCTGCTTCCCGTCTTATTGTCACTAGTAATCCTCACCTCAGTGTGTGTGTGTGTGCAGAGATGTTGGCTAATACAATATTTCTTTTATTGCTCTGTTTTGGGACCCCCATAATTTCTGATGACATCAGAGCCAGATGGTCATGTTAGACATTTGTTTTCGTATTCATCCTCCTGTCGTGGACCCCGACACGTCTTCTTTGTATGCCTACATAATGTGTCTGTCCGTCTGTTTATAACACTTTTATGAAGTCGATATCTCCCAAACACCGAAAGGAATTTTATTGAAACACCCCTGTAGCTACTCAGTACCATCTATAGATGAACTGATCAGGTTTCAGGGTCATAGGTCTGAAGATCAAAGTCACAAATGTTGCCTGTGAATGTGGTATCTACTAAACCACTAAAAGAGATTTGAACAAAACTGCCAATGGTTCCCTCAATAGCAACTGTAGATGAACTGGTTTACATGTGAGGCGAATGCGTACTGTTCGAAACCTAGACGTCATCTTATTTTTGTTTGTGTAGGAGTTTTTCCTAATAAAAAAAGGAGGATCCATGGTCAGGAATTTTTTGGATCTGGTTAGTTTGGTAATTAATAATGTTTTGATTAATTTAATTTGTGGAGCCTTGAAGGATCCCGAGTCGTTCCCCAGCCAGCTGTGAGACATAGTCTGTCCAGCAGGTCTTGGGTCTGCCTCTTGGTCTCCTCCTGGTGGGACGTACCCAAAACACCTCACCATGGAGACGCTCAGGAGACATCCTGACCTACCTGAACCACCCCATCTGTCTTCTCTCGAACTGGAGGAGCGGCTCGACACCGAGCTCCACCCAGATGGCAGAACTCCTCACCCGATCTCTGAATGAGAGCCCAGCCACCCTGCAGAGGAAGCTCATTTCGACCGCTTGTATCCATGATCTCATTCTTTTGGTCACCACCCACAACTGGTGACCATAGCTGTTCATGTTGATCATTCATGACTATTTTTGATTTTAAAAAGTGAAATAGGTCTATTCTTTAGATGAAAACAAAAAAGGCCAAACTGTCACTGATTAAAAACTCTTCGATGTGAATTCTTCGATGCTGCAATCAGGAGATTTATCACTAGATTTTGAGCCCAGAGTGAATCTAACGTTGTTGTGAAATCTCTCACATCCAGCAGGTCTCAGACTGCAGGTTTCACCTACGTTCCATCTGGTTTTACAGAGTCCGTAAAACACTGAACTCCATCTTGATAGTGAGATGGATAACAAACCGGACACACTCTGCATCCTCACCACAGATTCCAG